>BSYR01000013.1:43647231-46559463 GCA_030270665.1 Hibiscus trionum | reverse complement strand
TTTCAGCTTTCTTGACAGACGCTAAACAACATGGTCTGCTTCATGGTCTTGGTGCTAGTAAGCATGGACCCAAGGTTAACCACCTTTTATTTGTAGATAATTGCATAGTTTTCCTCAATTCGAAAACAGAGAAAGCCGCACATCTTAAATTAGCTCTCCAAACATACGCTTCTGCCTCTGGACAAGAAGTTAACTTTGACAGGTCTATTATTTTTTACAATCCACGTACTTCCAGTTCGACTCGCCATGCTATTAACTCCTACCTTCAAGTTTGTGAGGTCTCCAACCCTGGTGTCTATCTGGGGGTACCTCTTCTTCTTGGCAAAAATAAGACCCTATCCTTAGGGTTTATACGTGATAAAGTTCATGAAAGATTATCCAAATGGGATAACAGCTCCTTTCCTTTAGTGGTTGGGAAATCTTCATTAAAGCTGTGTTACAATCTCTACCTCAATATGTTATGTCTTGTTATTTATTACCCTAAAACATTATTGATGATATGACATCTGCCATTCGACGCTATTGGTGGTCTGGCAAAACTAATAAGAAAGGTTGGCACATGCTCCCTTGGGAACAGGTGTGCTTGCCTAAATCAGTTGGAGGTATGGGATTTAGGGATCTCAATAATTTTAACATTGCGCTTCTTGGTAAACAACTATGGCGCCTTATCTGCGAACCCGATTCCCTTCTGGGTCAAATCTATAAATCCAAATACTTTCCTTCAGGTAACATTCTTAATGCATCTATGCCTTCTCGTGGATCTTTTGCCTGACAAGGTCTTTATCATGCTATGCAACACCTTTTTGGAGGTTTCCTATATCGACCTGGTATTAACAGTAACATACGTATTCATCAAGATAACTGGGGAGGCTCCTCGCCTATTCACCTTTACGGAGATTATGAGATATCGGATGAAGTCCACATTCGTTGTCGTGACTTCATGATTAGGAACCAAGCATCTTGGGACCCTGATAAAGTCCGTGCGTACTTTACAACGGCTGATGCCGACTCAGTTTTATCAGTGCCTATTATCAATGATACTCGTGACTCCATCCTTTGGAGGCCTAATGATTCTGGTATTTATTCTGTCAGATCTGGCTATCTCTTTCTGCAACGTCCCCCTGAGCCTAGATTTCGGCCTCCACGGATTTGGAAATTTCTTTCTAAACTTAAAGTTTTACCTAAAGTCAAAACTTTTGGCTGGTGCCTGGATTCTGAGGCTCTACCTGTCGGGGTTCGCCTACAGGCTTTTGCACCAGACTCAGGGCCCTGCCCCGTTTGTCATTCGGGCCCGGAGTCGATCCTCCATGCTCTCAGAGATTGCTCTGGTGCTTCGGAGACCCTTCAGTTGACTGGTCTTCCTATTTCTCTTATTAACAGCACTGCTTCCACCGGCCTTCAATGGCTTGAGGAAGGCGCTGCCCTCTTTTCTTCTGACCTTTTCGGGCTTTTCTTGACTACCCTATGGAACATCTGGAACATGCGTAACGACTGGATCCATAATCGACATCTTCAACCCCCGTGGCTAATTGCTGTCAATTCCATCAGTCTTCATCGTGACTACTCCGGTGCTATATCTTCTTCTACCTCTTCTATCCCTTTGTCGGTTCCTTCTACCCGTTGGAGTCATCCCCCTCGGGGTCATATTAAAGTTAATGTGGATGGGGCTTTTGATCCCTCCACACGTGCAGCGGCGGTTGGTGTTGTAGCCCGTGATAAAACAGGGACGGTTGTTGGTGGCCTGGCTTTCCCTTTAGGCAGTTGCCCTGATGCTATTACATCCGAAGGGAGAGGTCTTCTTGCTGGCATTACTTTTTCTCAATCCCAAGGATGGCGCCACTTGATTTTCGAGACAGAATGTGCTTCTCTTGCAAATAGGATCAACTCCCTGGGCCCATATCTTTCTCCTATGGGACCGACGATTCTGCAAGCTCATGCTGCTCTGGACTGTTTTTCTTCTGCTCATGTTCAGTTTGTTTGCCTTGAGGCTAATATTGTTGCTCATACGTTGCCTACCCATGCCCTTAAGACCATGACTTCTATGTCTTTTGGGTCCATGTATCCTGATTGTATTCAAAACGTTGTTCTTTGCGAGGCTTCCCCTCGTTATTTATAAATAAATTATGGGTACTCTTTTCCCCTTTTAGGGTTCTCCAGGTCTTGTGCCTGGGGATATTAGTAGGGGTTTTTAATGAGGCCCGCTTTCTTCAAAAAAAAAGTTCCAACGGGCCCATTGAAAGGCCCATTTAGACCTGCTCGTCCAAAACCTCTACAAAAAGGACCGCAAAAAAGTTTTATTCAAATTTTAGGAGTTCAAATAATTGATTAGGAGCTTTTCAACACAATTATATTACAAAAGCTCAATTTCTGTACTTTTTACTCAGTTAAAATTCCAACGGGTCCATTGAAAGGCCCACTTCAACCCGCTCGTCCGAGACCTCTACAAAAAGGACTGCAAAACAAGTTTTAATCAAATTTAGGAGTTCATGTAATTGATTAGGAGATTTTCAGCACAATTATATTGAAAAACCTCAATTTATGTACTTTTTTACTCAGTTAAAATTCCAACGGGTCCATTGAAAGGCCCATTTCGACCCGCTCGTCTGAAGCCTCGACAAAAAGGACTGCAAAACAAGTTTTAATCAAATTTTAGGAGTTCATGTAATTGGTTAGGAGCTTTTCAACACAATTATATTGCAAAACCTCAATTTATGTACTTTTTACTCAGTTAAATTTCCAACAGGCCCATTGAAAGGCCCATTTAGACCTGCTCGTCCGAAACCTAGAGAAAAAGGACCGCAAAACAAGTTTTAATCAAATTTTAGGAGTTCAAATAATTGATTAGGAGCTTTTCAACACAATTATATTGAAAAACCTCAATTTTTATACTTTTTACTCAGTTAAAATTCCAACGGGTGTGTGTGGGTGTGGAATGGCTCTTAATTTTCTCTCAATTTTTCCGGGGTCTTTGTTGAGTGTTGGCTTGGTTCTCATGATTTCTCCTCTTTTTCCGGTCACGTTTCCCTCATTCTCTCTTTCACTCCCCTTCCCCCTCACGGCATCTTCCTTTCATCTGCCGATCTTGCCAGCAGTTCATCAAGACAACAGAAAAATCATGATTTCCTTGGAAATCGGTAAGGGAATGCCAAGGGTCATTCCACCCTGCCCCTTTATTCAAAATATTTTGTTTTTTATATTTTTTCATCTTTATCAGATTTTCTGGTTTCTTAACATTTTGTTATCCCATTTTTGTGAGATCTGGCCATTTCAACACCTCTATACCCTCACCAGATCTGTTCCATCGAATAAAGATCTTGAGGTTTTTTCCCTCTTTCCGTTCAATTCCATTTTTTGGGCGATATCTACATGTCTCCTCCGAAATCTGGTAGGGTTTGACGGTAAGTTCTGCTGGCTTTATATTTTTTATGCATTATTTTTCAATTTCTTCTTCATTATCTCCCTTTCCCTAATCTGTGGCTTCTGTTTTTTTCCTTTTATGTATCGGTTTCCTTTGCTTCTTCGGAGGGTTTTTCTTCCGGCGACGCCCCACGGCGGTTGTAAAAATTACAACCAATCGGTTTTGTATCTCTCTCTATTTTTTGCACTGAATATTATTTCCGATATTTCTCTGTTTTGTTTCTTCTCTTTTTCCCCAAATCTTTCTAGGGTTTTTCCTTCCTTTGTTTTTCAGGCCTAATCATCCAGCCGCTGTTTTCCTTTTGCAGATTCTGGGTTTTCCAGTTTTCGACGGAGTATCTTCTTTTTCCTTTTTAAATCAGTCTGTTCACCTTCCATTGATTTAGATAAGTGTTCATGATTTATCTATATTTTCCTTTTCTCATTTTTTTATTTTCAGTTCTTATATTGTTCCGTTTTTGTCAAATATATTTTTTTCCGATCTAGGGTTTCTTCCTTTTTTGTTCCTTTGGTTTCTCATCTTAATTGTTGATATTTTTCTGCAGATTTTGGGTTCCCTATCGTTCGATGAACGGTCTCTCCCATCTCCAATCGGAAAGTTGATTCACTTTCTCGAAGTCACACCTCTTTATTCGCTTCACTTCTTTAGCCCTTTACTGTTTATCTCTTCCTCGCTGTTTATTTCTTCTATGTCTTTTCTTTTAATTTTCATTTTGCATCTTTTATTCACTTACTCTTTTTTCCCTCTTTCTCAGATTCATAGGTACCCAAAACCGTTTCTGATGGATAATTAGGTACCGTCTTATCTCCCTCTCTCTTCCATTTACCTGGGTTCTTTTTTCTTTTTTTGTATTACTTCCATCCACCATTTGCATGATTATATTTTTCTATCCTTGTGGTCGTCTGGTAATTACAATTTCTTTTCCCTTTCCTATTTTCATCATCATTATGTCCTGGAATTCTTTATTTTGTCATATGCGTTTTTTTACATCTCTCTTTACTGGAATACCTCTAATTTTTTGTGGATATCTTATATGGTTTTGCTGCTTCCCTTACCTTGGGTTTACATCTTTTCAACAAGCTTCTTTCTTTTCTTATTATATTCTGGTTTGCTTCTACCGAACCTTTTATTTTTCATTATATTGTTCAAATGCTAAAAATTAATCGAGCCCTTTCAGGGAAACTTTTATCCAACCACTCAGTGGGAACTTTACTTTCTAAGTGTACTTCTATTTTTAATTTGTATCACACTCTATTAATAAAATATAATCCTACCAATTCAATTTTATGTCTCAGTTTTAGTTGTTACAATGTTTCTTACATTCTCCTGCCTTCCATTTCTCATATAGAATATCATACTACGCATAACAGCCCTCACCAACATACCAACCTGCATACTACTTCCACTTTCAGTAGGTCTTTTCTGCCTTACTATGTGCATTCCCAAATCCTACCACTTACATCACCCTTATGTTCTTACAAAATTATAACCCCTTCCTTATCTAATGTGCTGGGTATGTCTCATACTTCTCATTTGGGTATGGATAGCATTCTATATGTTTTGATATGGTTCATTCTTTTAACCTTACATTACTATTGCTTCCTTTATGCTAAATCCTTCTCCTATCACTCCTGGTACTCTTTCACTGCCACCAGGTATTTCTCACTAACCTCGGTTTTGTTAAGATATAAACTAGTTGTGGCACATCTATCTTTCGGGCATACTTCCTGTTTATGGTTCTCTTTACTAGTCAACCTTTATTACATTGATTGGTGTATGTCTCTTTCTTTACTCTTGTTTAATTTCCCTGATTGTTTATTTTCCTTTTTCTCCTGGCCTTCACACACAACTAATATTAAATCTTTCTTTCACAGTTTTATTCCAGGTTGGTTAAATGCTGGAACCATCCACTGGTAGCTTTTTTCCTATTCAAAATTTAATGGTATATGTAATTATTCTTTATTTAGTCTCCTTTATCCCCCTTATTTGCTCTTTTGGTATGTAATTTATTTCTTATCCCCGCTTCTCTCTATCCTCGGGTTTGTAATTTTATTTATTTCCTGTTCTTTCTTTGTTTGCCTTTATTTGCTTAATTTTCTTTTCTGTTGCTTATCTTTATTACATGCTATTTATTATTTTTCTTTTAGCCATGCTTTAGATTTACCTTTTCAGTTTTTCTCATTAATTAAATTCTTTTCTAACGCCTCGTTAGGCGTCATAAATCTAGCCCACCTATGGGATTTCATCACTACCATGTTTATGATGGAAAATAAATTAGATCTATTAATATCAACGTTCAGATTTTTAAATTCTATTAATTACTATTTCATTTCCGCATTCATGGTATTTACTCTTTATATGATTTATGGAAGTTTTATTATAATTCCTTTTTTTAAAATCCTTCACCTCTCTTAAGGGTTAACTCTGTATTTCCTCTTTGTTCTTTAATATCTTTCTTTCTTAATATTCCCTCTTTATTATTTTACCGACTTTCATGCCTTTATTAATTATGGAATTTTGCTCATCACAACCAAACTCTTTAACTCTGTTTCCCTTTTTAACCATTATACATACGGACTATTTCCTTAATTTTCAAAATATATTTTATAACATTAAATTATTCCATATTTCATGGATTCTTTTTCCTTATTTCCTTCCCCTTCATTCCACTCTTCAAGAGGTAATTATTACTATTCTGAGTTTTAATCACATATCCTTTAAAGAATCCACCCTATCACTATCAACTTTTTCAATTCCTTTTCCCTTTTTATTACTACTGCACATATATTATTTCCTTATTTATCTACCTATCCTCATTAATATTATATTACACCATAATTTATGGACTCTAATTTTCTATCCCTTTCCTTCTTCGACTACTTACCAAAGATTGTCCAACACATTCAAACCCTTTTTATACGATCAACCTACTAACACACTACTCCAAACCTTTCTCTATCTTACTATTCCCCTCACTCCTTATCAATCATCCATGGCTTCCTCTTCTATTCCCCAACTCAGCTCCATCGACCTTACCAGTGAGGAAGCTGAGCTTCTTTATACTCTGGAATTCGGATGGGACTTCGTCAAAGAGGACCCCAAGCTCTTCCTTCTAGGCTGCTTTATTTCATCCAAAACCATTGATATCTACGCTGTCATCAACGCCTTTGAAGGTATATGGAAGCCAAACAATGTCGTATCTATCTCTGTCATCCAAGACAACTTCCTCAAAATTAAGTTCAAGGATGTCAAGTCTTGTTATGATGTCCGCAACCGTGGCCCTTGGCTGTACAAGGATGAATGGCTAGCCATTACCGAATATGACCCGGCTAAACCCGTTGGAGAATATTCTTTCAATGATATGAGAATCTGGATACGCATCTTCTCTCTTCCTTCCTCACTCTTTGAGGATTTTGACCGATCTCACCTTGTGGGACATGCCTTAGGATCGATGGTTTGTAATGTTATACGCACTGACACTCGTGAAGCTGAAGGAAATATGAAAGACTTCCTGAGGGTTGAAATCTTTCTGAATGTCACCAAACCAGTCACCCGCTTCGTATTCATTGGATCCGGAGCCAACAAAACCATGTGTCGAATTCAATATGAACGCCTTCCTACTTTATGCTCAGGTTGTGGCTTAATCAGCCACTCGGTTGAAAACTGCCCTATTCGCTCTTCGCTTGATCTTAACAAATTGCAATACGGGGAGTGGCTCCGCTACCTTCCCCCGAGACATCCCCCAGTTGGTACCCGGGGGCGCCTTCGCTATGTCGAACCTGATATCAACCAGAACAATCCTTTACTGAATGGTACCCTCCTTTACTTTATTACAAATTTTTCATCTCTTTCACAGTTTCGATCTAAACTCATTTTATATTTTTTGTGCTTTCTACTTCTATTCCTGTACTTATTATTTTCTTTCCTCTCAGCTAATCCTGCTCCAATTGCCTCTGCCAACACTAATATTCCACACAATAAACCGCCTGCTATGGGTATATCTCTCTATCCTTCCATCATCATTAACCCCCGTATCAACAAACTTTCTGTTATTAAACTATTTTACCTCAAATTTTCTACAGGCTCTCTTAACGAGGGCGATGCTGCATCCTTCTCGGAGCAACCCACCGAGGAAGCCCCCAATACAGATACGGCCATGGGTGATGTCCCCCCTGCCAACGACCCATCTGCTACAGATTCAAAACAGAAAGGCCCTCTCGAGCCTCAACCACTAAATACCATCTACCCAATTCCCGAAGATGTTTCTGATGATGAATGGGATGCCACGGATGATGGTGTTCCAAGTCCAACTGCCCAGCAAATTAAGAAAATAGAAGCTGAACTGTGTATGCCCCCTGCTTCTACCGATACCATTTTCAATGATTTTAACCAATGGCTTTTTGAAAACTTATCCAAATGATGCAGCTCCGGCCCCTGCTCCAGCTCCACCAAATCGTGGCACAAAACGCCGCTCCCTCATCCAAGTATCGCTCCCGCCAAAGAAATCCAAACCCTCCGGTTCCACCCCAAAGGCTGGGATGAGCAGCTCAAAAAACTCTCCGGCGGCGGCTGATTCCCAGCCCCGCCGAGCAAAATGAGGCTCCTATGCTGGAACTGCAAGGGTTTAGGACAAGACCCGGTGGTTCAACATCTTCGTGACTATGTCCGGCAAACTGTCCCTGATATTATCTTCCTATGCGAAACAAAACTTAATAATGTGGCTTGTAGCCAACTTTGTCTTTCCTTAGGTTTTATAAACATTATTTCTATTCCCCCTACGGAGGGGTGTTCCGGTATCGCTCTTTTTGCAACAAACAATATTAATATTACTTTACTTTCGTACTCTCAGCGTTATATACATACTCAAATCACATCAAACAATTGCAATATGTTTTTCACGGGCATACATGGCCATTCCGAAACTAGCCAAAAATATAAAACTTGGGAAATTATTAACTCATTAAATGTAAATAATAATAATATTCCCTGGCTTCTAGGAGGGGATTTTAATGAAATCTTATCCGACTCTGAAAAGCAAGGTGGAAGTCGAAGGGCTAGATCACAAATAACCAACTTCCGACAATGTCTTTTGCGAAACAATCTTTTTGACTGTAAGCCAACATCGGGATGGTTTACTTGGACAAAAGTTGGGCCTCTAACTCCGACTATACATGAAAGACTAGACCGTTTCATTGCTAACTCTGCCTGGCAGGATCTTTTTCCTTCATTTCGCATCACATCGGAATATGTGGCCAAGTCAGACCACTGTTTCTTGTCTCTTGATACATCCCCTACGTTAACTGGCCCACTTCATAGATCACCCAGCACATTCCGATTTGAGAACTGTTGGGCTAACAATGAAGACAATGTATCCACTATTAAACGCACTTGGACAAGTACCTCTGGTACAGCTGTTGATAAAATAAAAGCTGTTGGTATAAACCTAGAGGAATGGCAGAATCAACAAAGACTAAAATCCTCCGAGCGTATTAATTTCCTCACTAGGAAAATAAACAAATTTTTATGTCGTCCCTTAAATGCTACAACTGAAGGCATTTATTTAAAATATAGAACTGAACTTAACAAACTGCTAATGGAACAAGAAATTTATTGGGCTCAAAGATCTCGTACGCTTTGGCTTTCTCAAGGTGATAAAATGCGAGATTTTTCCATGCACGGGCAAACAATAGAAGGAAAAAGAATTCGATCAATGGTTTATTTGATGCCAACTCGAACTGGTGTACGGCTGAGTCAGATCTTATGTCTATTGCTTCTAGTTATTTCCAAAATCTCTTTACATCTTCCAACCCACAAACCTCCGATAATATACTCAATAAAATTAGTCCTTCTATCAATCAATCTATGAATGATAATCTTCTTAGGACCTTCACTAAGGAAGAAATACTCCATGCTTTCCGGGACATTGATCCTAGGAAAGCCCCTGGTTTTGATGGACTACCGAGTAGTTTTTTCCGTCAACACTGGGACACTGTTGGAGAAGATGTTATAAATCTATGCCTCGACCTACTTAATGGTACTACTGACATGTCTCTGGTCAATAAAACCATACTGGTCCTAATTCCCAAAATCAAAGACCCAAGTACTATGAAACAACTAAGCTCAATCAGTCTTTGCACTATTCTTTACAAAATAGTTGCTAAAACTATTGTCAACAGAATGAAACAAACAATCCCCCTTTGTATTAGCACTAATCAAGCAGCCTTTGTCCAGGGACGCAACATCTCTGATAACATTCTTATAGCCCATGAAATTATTCACAATATTAATTCAGGGGCAACTAAATCTTCTCAAGGAGCTGCTCTTAAACTAGATATGGAAAAAGCCTTTGATAGAGTTGAATGGTCTTTTTTAGCAAATGTCATGGAACGTATGGGCTTTGCCTCTGACTGGATCTCCCTCACAATGCGATGCATTACCACTGTTTCTTTTTCAGTCAAAATTAACAACTCCTTCTCCCCCTTTTTTCGACCTCAACGTGGCTTACGCCAAGGTGATCCCCTTTCCCCTTTTCTCTTCCTTTTCTGCACACAAGGGCTCTCTGCTTACCTTTCTGCTGCTCAACAAACAAACATTCTGCCGGGGCTTGGTGCCTGCAAATATGGACCCAAAGTCAATCATCTTCTCTTTGCTGACGACTGTATGGTTTTCATTAATAATAATACATCTGAAGCTACTCATCTCAAAAGAGCTCTGCAAACTTATGCTGTTGCTTTTGGTCAAGCGGTTAATTTTGAGAAATCAACAATCTTTTATAACCCTCGTACCCCATCCTCTACAAGAACTGCGATCAACAATCTCCTGCAAGTACGCGAGGTATCTAACCCCGGTGTTTACCTAGGTGTTCCTCTTCTCATTGGTAAGAACAAAACTGAATCTTTAGGATTTGTGCATGATAAAGTTCACGACCGCCTTTCTAGCTGGGATAAACATCTCCTTTCTTTCAGTGGTTGAGAGATCTTCATTAAAGCAGTCCTTCAATCCTTACCTCAATATGTTATGTCCTGTTATCTTTTTCCTCAAAACATTATTGACAATATGACTTCAGCCATCAGGCAATATTGGTGGACCGGTAAGTCCAATAAAAAAGGATGGCATATTGTCACGGACTTAATTCTTCAAACTCGATCCGTACGGCACTAGCACTCTCGGCACGATGCTAGTAAGCCTTAATGTCGCAACGCTATGGCAAAACGAATGAGCAAGACGGATTTACAAGGAAAGGACCTTGTATTGCACAACGGAAGCTTTACAAGAGCTTGTGTGAATGACTACTTGGATGGTTTACAAATGAGCTAGGCAAGCCTATTTATAGCCTCCAACCTCCCGAATGGACGGTGGAGATTTATTTGATCCAACGGTTAGGATCTTGCCTCCTAAAATATCTAAGATACCTAGATATTTCTAGAGATCTCCATACTTATCTATATACATCTCTACTATTCTAGATTACTCCTATAGTTCTACATATATCTATAGGTTTCTAGAAAGTTCTGGAGATGTCCGGAGTTGTCCCGAGCCTTCCGGACGTGTCTTGAGCCTTCCCGACTTGTCTCAAGCCTTCTAGGTTCCTCCGGGTGAGCCTAGATGGTTGTGGAAGCTTCTGGAACCCCTTGGAGATGTGTGGAGACGTTTGGGGCCCTCTAGGCCGTTCTAGAGTCTTCCTTGGGTCTTCCTTGGCCTTAAAAGGCTCATAGCATCTCATTTTATCCAAGTTGGCTCGTGAGCACCTAGGTGGTGCACCTTGGGCGCGAGCAGTGCACCTAGGTGGGGCTGTTCGGGCGCGCACTGCGCACCTGGGTGGCACACCTCGGTGCTGCTCGGTGCACCCTGGCGGGTGTGCCCCTCGGTTGGCTGGGTCGCGACCTGGCGGGGCGTGACAATATGCTACCTTGGAACCATGTTTGTTTACCTAAGGCCGCTGGAGGTATGGGGTTTAAGGACTTACATGACTTCAATGTTGCTCTCTTGGGTAAACAAATATGGAGACTCATTTGTGAACCAGATTCATTATTAGGCCAAATATATCGTGCTAAATATTTCCCTTCTGGGAATATTCTCGATGCTTCAAGACCCATTCGCGGCTCCTTCGCCTAGCAAGGTATGTATAACGCTCTACAACGTCTCCTTCCAGGTTACCTATATCGTCCAGGTATCAACAGTAATATAAGAGTACATAAAGACATCTGGGGCGGTCCTTCCCCTATCACCCTTTCTGGGGATTACGAAATCTCGGATGAAATCCATATTCGCTGCCGCGACTTTATGATTCGTAATCAAACCGCTTGGGACCCTGTTAAGGTCCATCGTTATTTTAACTCAACCAATGCTGCTGCCATTCTCAGTATACCAATTATAAATGATCATCGTGACTCTATTCTTTGGTCTCCTAATGATTCGGGTATTTACTCGGTTCGCTCTGGTTATCTTTTTTTACAGCGACCTGCGCCCCCACAAACACCTCCTACACGGTTTTGGAAATTTCTATCCAAAATCAAGGCCTTGCCTAAGGTCAAGACTTTTGGTTGGCGAATGGCATCTGATTCTCTTCCGGTTGGTTCCAAAATGCAAGTTTTTTCACCAAATTCGGGTCCTTGTACTATTTGTGGAGGCCACTCGGAGACCATTCTCCATGCTCTTCGTGACTGTGCAGGGGCTTCTGAAGCCCTTCAGCTCTCTGGTACTCCCATAACTCTTTCAAGGAGTTCGGAAAATACCCCATTACTATGGTTGGAGGAAGCCGCCCATCTCCTATCCTCTGACAAGTTTGCCCTTTTCCTCACTACTATCTGGAACGTTTGGAATAGACGTAATGACTGGGTTCATAACCACCATCTGCAACCATCTTGGCTTACTGCAGTTAACTCCATTAGTTTACATAATGACTTCTGTAATGCCTCCTCTCCTTCTACCCCAGCACCCCCTATTCTATCTCCTACTCGCTGGAGCCCTCCTCCTCCTAACTATATTAAAATAAATGTGGATGGGGCTTTTAATCCCTCAACTCGTGCAGCAGCTGTTGGCGCGGTTGCACGTGACTCTACAGGTACAGTTGTAGGTGGCCTTGCCTTCCCACTAGGGAGCTGTCTGGATGCCACTACTTGTGAGGGCGAAAGTCTTCGTGCAGGAATCACCTTCGCTCGTTCTCAAGGATGGTCTCGGATATTGCTTGAAACCGATTGTGATTCTATCGCTAATAGGATTAACAATCCTGGGCTGGATCTGTCTACCTCGGGGCCTCTTCTCCATCAGATTCGAGAGTCTCTCCATGACTTTGATTCTGCATATGTTTACTTTGTACGCCGTGAGGCAAATCATGTGGCCCATTCTTTGGCTACCTTTTCGCTTTGTTCTATGTCTTCCATATCTTTTCATTCCGATATCCCTCATTGTATCAAACATCTTGTAACAAATTTAACTTGACATAAATAAAACTTAGGCACTCTTTTCCCCTTTTTAGGGTTCTCTAGCTCTTCTTGAAGGACATTAGTAGGGGTTTTTAACGAGGCCTTTTCCTTAAAAAAAAATTCCAACGGGTCCATTGAAAGGCTCATTTAGAACTGCTCATCTGAAACCTCGACAAAAAGGACCGCAAAACAAGTTTTAATCAAATTTTAGGAGTTCATGTAATTGATTAGGATCTTTTCAACACAATTATATTGCAAAACCTCAATTTAGGTACTTTTTACTCAGTTAAAATTCCAACGGGTCCATTGAAAGGCCCATTTAGACCTGCTCGTCCGAAACCTCTACAAAGAGGGCCGCAAAACAAGTTTTAATAAAATTTAGGAGATCATGTAATTGATTAGGAGATTTTCAACACACTTATATTGCAAAACCTCAATTTCTATACTTTTTACTCAGTTAAAATTCCAACGGGTCCATTGAAAGGCCCATTTTGACATGCTCGTCCGAAACCTCGATAAAAACGACCACAAAAGAAGTTTTAATCAAATTTTAGGAGTTCAAGTAATTGATTAGTAGCTTTCCAACACAATTATATTGCAAAACCTCAATTTTTGTACTTTTTACTCAGTTAAAATTCCAACGGGTCCATTGTAAGGCCCATTTAGACCTGCTCGTCCAAAACCTCGACAAAAAGGACCGCAAAACAAGCTTTAATCAAATCTTAGGAGTTCAAATAATTGATTAGGATATTTTCAAAAATATTATATTGAAAAACCTCAATTTTTATACTTTTTACACAGTTAAAGTTCCAACGGGCCCATTGAAAGGCCCATTTAGACCTGCTCGTCCGAAACCTCTACAAAAAGGACCGCAAAAAAGTTTTATTCAAATTTAAGGAGTTCAAATAATTTATTAGGAGCTTTTCAACACAATTATATTGCAAAAGCTCAATTTCTGTAATTTTTACTCAGTTTAAATTCCAACGGGTCCATTGAAAGGCCCACTTCGACCCGCTCGTCCGAGACCTCTACAAAGAGTACTGCAAAACAAGTTTTAATCAAATTTTAGGAGTTCATGTAATTGATTAGGAGGTTTTCAACACAATTATATTGAAAAACGTCAATTTATGTACTTTTTACTCAGTTAATATTCCAACGGGTCCATTGAAAGGCCCATTTAGACCCGCTCGTCCGAAACCTCGACAAAAAAGACCGCAAAACATGTTTTAATCAAATTTTAGGAGTTCAAATAATTGATTAGGAGCTTTTCAACACAATTATATTACAAAACCTCAATTTATGTACTTTTTACTCAGTTAAATTTTCAACAGGCCCATTGAAAGGCCCATTTAGATCTGCTCGTCCGAAACCTAGAGAAAAAGGACCGCAAAACAAGTTTTAATCAAATTTTAGGAGTTCAAATAATTGATTAGGAGCTTTTCAACACAATTATATTGAAAAACCTCAATTTTTATACTTTTTACTCAGTTAAAATTCCAACGGGTCCATTGAAAGGCTCATTTAGACCTGCTCATCTGAAACCTCGACAAAAAGGACCGCAAAACAAGTTTTAATCAAATTTTAGGAGTTCATCTAATTGATTAGGATCTTTTCAATACAATTATATTGCAAAACCTCAATTTATGTACTTTTTACTCAGTTAAAATTCCAACGGGTCCATTGAAAGGCCCATTTAGACCTGCTCGTCCGAAACCTCTACAAAAAGGGCCGCAAAACAAGTTTTAATCAAATTTAGGAGATCATGTAATTGATTAGGAGATTTTCAACAAAGTTATATTGTAAAACCTCAATTTCTGTACTATTTACTCAGTTAAAATTCCAACGGGTCCATTGAAAGGCCCATTTTGACATGCTCGTCCGAAACCTCGATAATAAGGACCACAAAAGAAGTTTTAATCAAATTTTAGGAGTTCAAGTAATTGATTAGTAGCTTTTCAACACAATTATATTGCAAAACCTCAATTTCTGTACTTTTTACTCAGTTAAAATTCCAACGGGTCCATTGTAAGGCCCATTTAGACCTGCTCGTCCAAAACCTCGACAAAAAGGACTGCAAAACAAGCTTTAATCAAATCTTAGGAGTTCAAATTATTGATTAGGAGATTTTCAACAATATTATATTGAAAAACCTCAAATTTTATACTTTTTATTCAGTTAAAGTTCCAACGGGCCCATTGAAAGGCCCATTTAGACCTGCTCGTCCGAAACCTCTACAAAAAGGACAGCAAAAAGTTTTATTCAAATTTTAGGAGTTCAAATAATTGATTAGGAGCTTTCAACACAATTATGTTGCAAAAGCTCAATTTCTGTACTTTTTACTCAGTTAAAATTCCAACGGGTCCATTGAAATGCCCACTTCGACCCGCTCGTCCGAGACCTCTACAAAAAGGACTGCAAAACAAGTTTTAATCAAATTTTAGGAGTTTATGTAATTGATTAGGAGATTTTCAACACAATTATATTGCAAAACCTCAATATATGTAATTTTTACTCAGTTAAAATTCCAACGGGTCCATTGAAAGGCCCATTTCGACCCGCTCGTCCGAAGCCTCGACAAAAAGGACTGAAAAACAAGTTTTAATCAAATTTTAGGAGTTCATGTAATTGATTAGGAGCTTTTCAACACAATTATAGTGCAAAACCTCAATTTATGTACTTTTTACTCAGTTAAATTTCCAATAGGCCCATTGAAAGGCCTATTTAGACCTGCTCGTCCGAAACCTAGAAAAAAAGGACCACAAAACAAGTTTTAATCAAATTTTAGGAGTTCATGTAATTGATTAGGAGCTTTTCAACACAATTATATTGCAAAACCGCAATTTTTATACTTTTTACTCAGTTAAAATTCCAACGGGTCCGTTGAAAGGCCCATTTAAACCTGCTCGTCCGAAACCTCGACAAAAAGGGCCGCAAAACAAGTTTTAATAAAATTTATGAGATCATGTAATTGATTAGGAGATTTTCAACACACTTATATTGCAAAACCTTACTTTCTATACTTTTTACTCAGTTAAAATTCCAACGGGTCCATTGAAAGGCCCATTTTGACATGCTCGTCCGAAACCTCGATAAAAAGGACCACAAAAGAAGTTTTAATCAAATTCTAGGAGTTCAAGTAATTGATTAGTAGCTTTTCAACACAATTATATTGCAAAAACTCAATTTCTGTACTTTTTACTCAGTTAAAATTCCAACGGGTCCATTGTAAGGCCCATTTAGACCTACTCGTCCAAAACCTCGACAAAAAGGACTGCAAAACAAGCTTTAATCAAATCTTAGGAGTTCAAATAATTGATTAGGAGATTTTCAACAATATTATATTGAAAAAACTCAATTTTTATACTTTTTATTCAGTTAAAGTTCCAAAGGGCCCATTGAAAGGCCCATTTAGACCTGCTCGTCCGAAACCTCTACAAAAAGGACCGCAAAAAGTTTTATTCAAATTTTAGGAGTTCAAATAATTGATTAGGAGCTTTTCAACACAATTATATTGAAAAACCTCAATTTTTATACTTTTTACTCAGTTAAAATTCCAACGGGTCCATTGAAAGGCTCATTTAGACCTGCTCATCTGAAACCTCGACAAAAAGGACCGCAAAACAAGTTTTAATCAAATTTTAGGAGTTCATCTAATTGATTAGGATCTTTTCAATACAATTATATTGCAAAACCTCAATTTATGTACTTTTTACTCAGTTAAAATTCCAACGGGTCCGTTGAAAGGCCCATTTAAACCTGCTCGTCCGAAACCTCGACAAAAAGGGCCGCAAAACAAGTTTTAATAAAATTTATGAGATCATGTAATTGATTAGGAGATTTTCAACACACTTATATTGCAAAACCTTACTTTCTATACTTTTTACTCAGTTAAAATTCCAACGGGTCCATTGAAAGGCCCATTTTGACATGCTCGTCCGAAACCTCGATAAAAAGGACCACAAAAGAAGTTTTAATCAAATTCTAGGAGTTCAAGTAATTGATTAGTAGCTTTTCAACACAATTATATTGCAAAAACTCAATTTCTGTACTTTTTACTCAGTTAAAATTCCAACGGGTCCATTGTAAGGCCCATTTAGACCTACTCGTCCAAAACCTCGACAAAAAGGACTGCAAAACAAGCTTTAATCAAATCTTAGGAGTTCAAATAATTGATTAGGAGATTTTCAACAATATTATATTGAAAAAACTCAATTTTTATACTTTTTATTCAGTTAAAGTTCCAACGGGCCCATTGAAAGGCCCATTTAGACCTGCTCGTCCGAAACCTCTACAAAAAGGACCGCAAAAAGTTTTATTCAAATTTTAGGAGTTCAAATAATTGATTAGGAGCTTTTCAACACAATTATATTGCAAAAGCTCAATTTCTGTACTTTTTACTCAGTTAAAATTCCAACGGGTCCATTGAAAGGCCCACTTCGACCCGCTCGTCCGAGACCTCTACAAAAAGGACTGCAAAACAAGTTTTAATCAAATTTTAAGAGTTCATGTAATTGATTAGGAGATTTTCAACACAATTATATTGCAAAACCTCAATATATGTAATTTTTACTCAATTAAAATTCCAACGGGTCCATTGAAAGGCCCATTTCGACCCGCTCGTCCGAAGCCTCGACAAAAAGGACTAAAAAACAAGTTTTAATCAAATTTTAGGAGTTCATGTAATTGATTAGGAGCTTTTCAACACAATTATAGTGCAAAACCTCAATTTATGTACTTTTTACTCAGTTAAATTTCCAATAGGCCCATTGAAAGGCCCATTTAGACCTGCTCGTCCGAAACCTAGAAAAAAAGGACCGCAAAACAAGTTTTAATCAAATTTTAGGCGTTCAAATAATTGATTAGGAGCTTTTCAACACAATTATATTGAAAAACCTCAATTTTTATACTTTTTACTCAGTTAAAATTCCAACGGGTCCATTGAAAGGGTCATTTAGACCTGCTCATCTGAAACCTCGACAAAAAAGACCGCAAAAAAAGTTTTAATCAAATTTTAGGAGTTCATGTAATTGATTAGGAGATTTTCAACACAATTATATTGCAAAACCTCAATTTATGTACTTTTGACTCAGTTAAAGTTCCAACGGGCCCATTGAAAGGCCCATTTAGACCTGCTCGTCCGAAACCTCTACAAAAAGGACCGCAAAAAGTTTTATTCAAATTTTAGGAGTTCAAATAATTGATTAGGAGCTTTTCAACACAATTATATTGCAAAAGCTCAATTTCAATACTTTTTACTCAGTTAAAATTCCAACGGGTCCATTGAAAGGCCCACTTCGACCCGCTAGTCCGAGACCTCTACAAAAAGGACTGCAAAACAAGTTTTAATCAAATTTTAGGAGTTCATGTAATTGATTAGGAGATTTTCAACACAATTATATTGCAAAACCTCAATATATGTAATTTTTACTCGGTTAAAATTCCAACGGGTCCATTGAAAGGCCCATTTCGACCCGCTCGTCCGAAGCCTCGACAAAAAAGATTGAAAACAAGTTTTAATCAAATTTTAGGAGTTCATGTAATTGATTAGGAGCTTTTCAACACAATTATAGTGCAAAACCTCAATTTATGTACTTTTTACTCAGTTAAATTTCCAATAGGCCCATTTAGACCTGCTAGTCCGAAACCTAGAAAAAAAGGACCGCAAAACAAGTTTTAATCAAATTTTAGGAGTTCAAATAATTGATTAGGAGCTTTTCAACACAATTATATTGAAGAACCTCAATTTTTATACTTTTTACTCAGTTAAAATTCCAACGGGTCCATTGAAAGGCTCATTTAGACCTGCTCATCTGAAACCTCGACAAAAAAGACCGCAAAAAAAGTTTTAATCAAATTTTAGGAGTTCATGTAATTGATTAGGAGATTTTCAACACAATTATATTGCAAAACCTCAATTTATGTACTTTTTACTCAGTTAAAGTTCCAACGGGCCCATTGAAAGGCCCATTTAGACCTGCTCGTCCGAAACCTCTACTAAAAGGACCGCAAAAAGTTTTATTCAAATTTTAGGAGTTCAAATAATTGATTAGGAGCTTTTCAACACAATTATATTGCAAAAGCTCAATTTCAATACTTTTTACTCAGTTAAAATTCCAACGGGTCCATTGAAAGGCCCACTTCGACCCGCTAGTCCGAGACCTCTACAAAAAGGACTGCAAAACAAGTTTTAATCAAATTTTAGGAGTTCATGTAATTGATTAGGAGATTTTCAACACAATTATATTGCAAAACCTCAATATATGTAATTTTTACTCAGTTAAAATTCCAACGGGTCCATTGAAAGGCCCATTTCGACCCGCTCGTCCGAAGTCTCGACAAAAAAGACTGAAAAACAAGTTTTAATCAAATTTTAGGAGTTCATGTAATTGATTAGGAGCTTTTCAACACAATTATAGTGCTAAAACTCAATTTCTGTACTTTTTACTCAGTTAAAATTCCAACGGGTCCATTGTAAGGCCCATTTAGACCTACTCGTCCAAAACCTCGACAAAAAGGACTGCAAAACAAGCTTTAATCAAATCTTAGGAGTTCAAATAATTGATTAGGAGATTTTCAACAATATTATATTGAAAAACCTCAATTTTTATACTTTTTATTCAGTTAAAGTTCCAACGGGCCCATTGAAAGGCCCATTTAGACCTGCTCGTCCGAAACCTCTACAAAAAGGACCGCAAAAAGTTTTATTCAAATTTTAGGAGTTCAAATAATTGATTAGGATCTTTTCAACACAATTATATTGCAAAATCTCAATTTATGTACTTTTTACTCAGTTAAAATTCCAACGGGTCCATTGAAAGGCCCACTTCGACCCGCTCGTCCGAGACCTCTACAAAAAGGACTGCAAAACAAGTTTTACTCAAATTTTAGGAGTTCATGTAATTGATTAGGAGATTTTCAACACAATTATATTGCAAAACCTCAATATATGTAATTTTTACTCAATTAAAATTCCAACGGGTCCATTGAAAGGCCCATTTCGACCCGCTCGTCCGAAGCCTCGACAAAAAGGACTGAAAAACAAGTTTTAATCAAATTTTAGGAGTTCATGTAATTGATTAGGAGCTTTTCAACACAATTATAGTGCAAAACCTCAATTTATGTACTTTTTACTTAGTTAAATTTCCAACAGGCCTATTGAAAGGCCCATTTAGACCTGCTCGTCCGAAACCTAGACAAAAAGGACCGCAAAACAAGTTTTAATCAAATTTTAGGAGTTCAAATAATTGATGAGGAGCTTTTCAACACAATTATATTGAAAAACCTCAATTTTTATACTTTTTACTCAGTTAAAATTCCAATGGGTCCATTGAAAGGCTCATTTAGACCTGCTCATCTCAAACATCGACAAAAAGGACCGCGAAACAAGTTTTAATCAAATTTTAGGAGTTCATGTAATTGATTAGGATCTTTTCAACACAATTATATTGCAAAACCTCAATTTATGTACTTTTTACTCAGTTAAAATTCCAACGAGTCCATTGAAAGGCCCATTTAGACATGCTCGTCCGAAACATCTACAAAAAGGGCCGCAAAACAAGTTTTAATAAAATTTAGGCGATCATGTAATTGATTAGGAGATTTTAAACACAATTATATTGCAAAACCTCAATTTCTATACTTTTTACTCAGTTAAAATTCCAACGGGTCCATTGAAAGGCCCATTTAGACCTGCTCGTCCGAAACCTCGATAAAAAGGACCACAAAAGAAGTTTTAATCAAATTTTAGGAGTTCAAGTAATTGATTAGTAGCTTTTCAACACAATTATATTGCAAAACCTCGATTTCTGTACTTTTTACTCAGTTAAAATTCCAACGGGTCCATTGTAAGGCCCATTTAGACCTGCTCGTCCAAAATGTGGACAAAAAGGACCGCAAAACAAGCTTTAATCAAATCTTAGATGTTCAAATAATTTATTAGGAGAATTTCAACAATATTATATTGAAAAACCTCAATTTTTATACTTTTTACTCAATTAAAATTCCAACGGGTCCATTGAAAGGCCCACTTCGACCCGCTCGTCTGAGACCTCTACAAAAAGGACTACAAAACATGTTTTCATCAAATTTTAGGAGTTCATGTAATTGATTAGGAGATTTTCAACAGAATTATATTGCAAAACCTCAATTTATGTACTTTTTAATCAGTTAATATTCCAACGGGTCCAATGAAAGGCCCATTTAGACCTGCTCGTCCGAAACCTCGACAAAGAAGACCGCAAAACATGTTTTAATCAAATTTTAGGAGTTCAAATAATTGATTAGGAGCTTTTCAACACAATTATATTGAAAAACCTCAATTTTTATACGTTTTACTCAGTTAAAATTCCAACGGGCCCATTGAAAGGCCCATTTATACATGCTCGTCCGAAACCTCTACAAAATGGACCGCAAAAAAGTTTTATTCAAGTTTTAGGAGTTCAAATAATTGATTAGGAGCTTTTCAACACAATTATATTGCAAAACCTCAATTTCTGTACTTTTTACTCAGTTAAAATTCCAACGGGTCCATTGTAAGGCCCATTTAGACCTGCTCGTCCAAAACCTCGACAAAAAGGACTGCAAAACAAGGTTTAATCAAATCTTAGGAGTTCAAATAATTGATTAGGAGATTTTCAACAATATTATATTGAAAAACCTCAATTTTTGTACTTTTTACTCAGTTAAAGTTCCAACGGGCCCATTGAAAGGCCCATTTAGACCTAGTCGTCCGAAACCTCAACAAAAAGGACCGCAAAAAAGTTTTATTCAAATTTTAGGAGTTCAAATAATTGATTAGGAGCTTTTCAACACAATTATATTGCAAAAGCTCAATTTCTGTACTTTTTACTCAGTTAAAATTCCAATGGAAAAAAGAAGTGATCCTCCAGCCAATGAAGTCTAGGCCCTCTCCTTCCTCAACACCGAAAGCTGGGATGAGCAGCGAAAAAAACTCTTCGGCGGCGGCTGACTCACAGCCCCGCCGAGGGAAATGATTAGTTTATGCTGGAACTGCCAGGGTCTTGGGAAGGTCCCGACAGTGCAATATCTCCAACAATATGTTCGACGTCATTCTCCTGATTTTCTTTTTTTATGTGAAACTAAACTCAAAAATACGGCTTGTAGCCGTCTTAGTTCTTTATTAGGTATGCATGAAGTTTTTTCGGTTGATTTCAGTGAACACTGCTTTGGTCTTGCTTTATTTTCAACGAATAAATATAATATTACCATGATTTCTTATTCGGATCGTTTCATTCATACCCAAATTCATTGTGATTCTTACTCGTTTTATTTCACTGGTTTACATGGTTATTCTGAAACAAGTCACAAAACTAAAACTTGGGATTTAATTAATTCTCTAAATAATAATGATGGTCTACCTTGGCTCCTAGGTGGTGATTTCAACGAAATCCAATCTGATAATGAGAAACAAGGAGGCTGTCGACTTGCAAGATCTCAAATCAATTATTTTCGACAATGCCTCTCACGCAATAACCTCTTTGACTGCAAACCTACTTCGGGTTGGTTCACATGGTCTAAAATTGGGCCTAAAACCCCTACGTTGTTTGAGCGACTAGACCGATTCGTAGGTAACATTGCATGGAAAGCTACTAATCCCAATTTTAACATCATTTTTGATTTTGATTCTAAATCTGATCATTGCTTTCTACTATTGAATACGGAGCCCCCACTTCAAACCGATCACCGACCACCCCCCACTAAATTTTGTTTTGAAAATTGCTGGGCAACCAATGAAGAAGGCATCTCTGTAGTCAAGCAATCTTGGAACTCTACTAAGGGAAATACCCTTGATAAAATTCAAGCTGTTGGCTCCTGTTTAGGAGACTGGCAATCTCAACAACGCTTTAAATCCACTGGCCGTATCAACATTCTCTCTAAGAAAATCAACAAATTCCTACAACGCCCCCTATCGGCCGCTGCCGAGGAAAAATACACTGCTGCCAGATCTGAGCTCCAGAAATTACTAAACGAACATGAAGTGTACTGGGCACAACGTTCTCGTAACTTATGGTTGTCTCAAGGAGACAAAAATACACTTTTTTTCATGCCTGTGCTACTAGCAGGAAAAAGAAGAATACCATCTCTAGCCATTTTGATGCGAACAATAATTGGTGTACTACAGACTCAAATCTTATGACCATTGCATCCTCATACTTCCATACTCTCTTTACCTCCTCCAACCCCTCCTTTTCCGATCAGATACTATCGAAAATCCCTTCTTCCATTACGCCTGCTATGAATGAGTCCCTCACTAGGGAATTCACAGCGGAGGAGATCACCATCGCTTTCCGCGATATTGACCCCAGGAAAGCCCCTGGCATTGATGGCTTGCCTAGCGGTTTCTTTCGACAACACTGGGATACGGTAGGGACAGATGTCACCACACTTTGCCTAAATCTTCTCAATGGGTCTGCAGATATGTCATCGGTAAACCAAACCATTTTGGTACTTATACCTAAGATAAAGGATCCAACAACTATGAGGCTTCTTAGGCCCATTAGTCTCTGCACAGTTATATACAAAATTGTTGCCAAAGTCTTGGTTAATAGGATGAAACATACTATTCCCTTTTGCATTAGTTCCAACCAAGCTGCCTTCGTCCAGGGACGAAACATTTTCGACAACATTCTTATTGCTCACGAAATAATTCACTCTATCAATACTGGTACCTCTAAGTCCTCTCAAGGTGCTGCTCTTAAGCTTGACATGGAGAAGGCTTTTGATAGGGTTGAATGGACCTTTCTTGAAAATGTTTTGACCCGTATGGGTTTTGCGCCATTATGGGTCTCACTTATAATGCGATGTATCTCTTCGGTCTCTTTCTCTGTTAAGGTCAACAACTCTTTCTCTCCCTTTTTTCACCCTCAACAGGGTCTCCAACAAGGAGACCCTTTGTCCCCTTTCCTCTTTCTTTTTTACACTCAAGGGCTCTCAGCCTTTCTGTCCGATGCGAAACAGCAGGGTCTGCTTCCTGGCCTTGGTGCCAGCAAGCAGGGCCCTAAAGTTAAACATATCCTTTTTGCAGATGACTGTTTAGTCTTTATCAACTCAAAACCAGAGGAAGCCGCCCACCTTAAATTGGCTCTCCAAACTTACGCTTCTGCCTCTGGCCAGGCAGTTAATTTTGACAAATCCACTATCTTTTACAATCCTCGTACCCCCAGCTCGACCCGACAGGCTATTAATTCTTACCTTCAAGTTCGCGAGGTCTCCAATCCTGGTGTCTATCTAGGGGTACTACTTCTTATTGGTAAAAATAAGACATTATCCTTAGGTTTTATACGCGATAAAGTTCATGAAAGATTGTCCAATTGGGACAAACAACTCCTCTCCTTCAGTGGTAGGGAAATCTTTATCAAGGCTGTGTTACAATCTCTACCTCAATATGTTATGTCATGCTATTTATTGCCTCAGAATATTATCGATGATATGACTTCTGCCATTCGAAGATATTGGTGGTCTGGCAAAAACAACAAGAAAGGTTGGCACATGCTCCCCTGGGAACAGGTGTGTTTACCTAAATCAGTAGGAGGTATGGGATTTAGGGATCTCAATAATTTTAACATTGCGCTTCTTGGCAAACAATAATGGCGCCTTATTTGCGAACCAGATTCTCTCCTGGGTCAAATCTAAAAAGCTAAATACTTTCCTTCCGGTAACATCCTTCATGCTTCTCGGCCTTCTCGTGGATCTTTTGCCTGGCAAGGTCTCTATCATGCTATGCAACATCTCTTTGAAGGCTATCTTTATCGTCCTGGTATTAATAGTAATATTCGACTCCATCAGGATAACTGGGGAGGCTCTTCGACCGTTCACCTCTATGGGGATTATGAAATCTCGGATGAAGTCCACGTTCGTTGTCGTGATTTCATGATTCGGAACCAAGCAGCCTGGGACCCTGCTAAGGTCCGTGTGTATTTTACTACGGCAGATGCCGACTCTATATTGTCAATACCTATTATCAATGATACTCGAGATTCCATGCTATGGAGTCCTAATGATTCGGGTATTTATTCGGTCAGATCTGGCTACCTATTCCTGCAACGCCCTCTGGAACCCAGAATTCGTCCTCCCCGGATTTGGAAGTTCCTCTCTAAACTCAAGGTCTTGCCTAAAGTCAAAACCTTTGGTTGGCGCATGGGATTTGAGGCTCTACCAGTTGGGGTTCGTCTACAGGCATTTGCACTAGACTCAGGGAACTCCCCGTTTGCCACTCCGGTACGGAGTCTATCCTTCATGCTCTCCGTGATTGTCCTGGTGCCTCGGAGGCCCTCCGTTTGACTGGCCTCCATATTTCTTTGATTAACAGCACGGCACCCACTGGCCTACAGTGGTTAGAGGAAGGTGCCCGCCATCTATCCTCTGACCTCTTTGGACTTTTCCTGACTACTCTGTGGAACATATGGAACCAGCGTAATGATTGAGTCCATAACCGCCATCTTCAACCTCCGTGGCTAGTTGCCGTCAATTCTATCAGTCTTCATCGTGACTATTCTGATGCTATTTCTTCCCCTACCTCTTCGCTGGGTTCTCCTCCTCGTTGGAGACATCCCCCTCGGGGGCACATTAAAATTAATGTGGATGGGGCTTTTGACCCTTCCACACGATCAACGGCGGTTGGTGTTGTGGCCCGTGATGAAGTTGGTTCGGTCGTTGGCGGTTTGGCTTACCCTCTGGGCAGTTGCTTGGATGTCGTTACATCTGAAGGGATGGGCCTTCTAGCTTGTATTACTTTTTCTCAATCTCAAGGATGGAGCCGCTTGATTTTTGAGACGGACTGTGCATCTCTTGCTAACAGACTCAACCTTCTGGGACCTGATCTCTCTTCTATGGGCCCGATGATCTTGCAAGCCCATGCAACTTTGTCCTGTTTTTCTTTTGCACATGTCCACTTTGTTTGCCGTGAGGCTAATTTAGTTGCTCATACCCTGGCTACCCATGCTCTTAGGACCATGTCTTCTATGTCTTTTGGGTCCATTTATCAATATTGTATTCGCAATGCTGTAATCTGTGAGGTCTCACCTCAGTGTTTATAAATGAACCACGGGTACTCTTTTCACCTTTTAGGTTTCTCCAGGCCTTGTGCCTGGGGATGTTAGTAGGGGTTTTTAATGAGGCCCACTTTATTCAAAAAAAATCCAACGGGTCCATTGAAAGGCCCACTTCGACCCGTTCGTCAGAGACCTCTACAAAAAGGACTGCAAAACAAGTTTTAATCAAATTTTAGGAGTTCATGTAATTGATTAGGAGATTTTCAACACAATTATATTGCAAAACCTTAATTTATGTACTTTTTACTCAGTTAAAATTCCAACGGGTCCAATGAAAAGCCCATTTAGACCTGCTCGTCCGAAACCTCGACAAAAAGGACCAAAAAACATGTTTTAATCAAATTTTAGGAGTTCAAATAATTGATTAGAAGCTTTTCAACACAATTATATTGCAAAACCTCAATTTCTGTAATTTTTACTCAGTTAAAATCACAACGGGTCCATTGAAAGGCCCATTTAGACCTGCTCATCCGAAACCTCTACAAAAAGGGCCGCAAAACAAGTTTTAATCAATATTTAGGAGATCATGATTAGGAGATTTTCAACACACTTATATTACAAAACCTCCATTTCTGTACTTTTTACTCAGTTAAAATTCCAACGGGTCCATTGAAAGGCCCATTTCGACCTGCTCATCCAAAACCTCTACAAAAAGGGCTACAAAACAAGTTTTAATCAATATTTAGGAGATGATGTAATTGATTAGGAGCTTTTCAACACAATTATATTGCAAAACCTCAACTTCTGTACTTTTTACTCAGTTAAAATTCCAACGGGTCCATTGAAAGGCCCATTTAGACATGCTCGTCCGAAACCTCGACAAAAAGGACCACAAAACAAGTTTTTATCAAATTTTAGGAGTTCAAATAATTGATTAGTAGCTTTTCAACACAATTATATTGCAAAACCTCCATTTCTTTACTTTATACTCAGGTAAAATTCCAACGGGTCCATTGAAAGGCCCATTTAGACCTACAGTTCCGAAATCTCTACAAAAAGGGCCGCAAAATAAGTTTTAATAAAAATTTAGGAGATCATGTAATTGATTAGGAGATTTTCAACACACTTATATTGAAAAACCTCAATTTTTGTACTTTTTACTCAGTTAAAATTCCAACGAGTCCATTGAAAGGCCCATTTAGACCTGCTCGTCCGAAGCCTCGACAAAAAGGACCACAAAAGAAGTTTTAATCAAAATTTAGGAGTTCAAGTAATTGATTAGTAGCTTTTCAACACAATTATATTGCAAAACCTCAATTGATGTACTTTTTACTCAGTTAAAATTCCAACGGGTCAATTGTAAAGCCCATTTAGACCTGGTCGTCCAAAACCACGACAAAAAGGACCGCAAAACAAGCTTTAATCAAATCTTAGGAGTTCAAATAATTGATTAGGAGATTTTCAACAATATTATATTGAAAAAACTCATTTTTTATACTTTTTACTCAGTTAAAATTACAACGGGCCCATTGAAAGTCCCATTTAGACCTGCTCGTCCGAAACCACTACAAAAAGGACCGCAAAAAAGTTTTATTCAAATTTTAGGAGTTCAAATAATTGATTAGGAGCTATTCAACACAATTATATTGCAAAATCTCAATTTCTGTACTTTTTACTCAGTTAAAATTCCAACGGGTCCATTGAAAGGCCCATTTCGACCCGCTCGTCCGAAACCTCTACAAAAAGACTGCAAAACAAGTTTTAATCAAATTTTAGGAGTTCATGTAATTGGTTAGGAGATTTTCAACACAATTATATTGCAAAACCTCAATTTATGTACTTTTTACTCAGTTAAAATTCCAAAGGGTCCAATGAAAGGCCCATTTACACCCGGTCGTCCGAAACCTCGACAAAAAGGACCGCAAAACAAGTTTTAATCAAATTTTAGGAGTTCAAATAATTGATTAGGAGCTTTTCAACACAATTATATTTAAAAGCCTCAATTTTTATACTTTTTACTCAGTTAAAATTCCAACGGGCCCATTGAAAGGCCCATTTAGACCTGCTCGTCCGAAACCTCTACAAAATGGACCGCAAAAATGTTTTATTCAATTTTAGGAGTTCAAATAATTTATTAGGAGCTTTTCAACACAATTATATTGCAAAACCTCAATTTCTGTACTTTTTACTCATTTAAAATTCCAACGGGTCCATTGAAAGGCCCATTTCGACCCGCTCGTCCGAAACGTCTACAAAAATGACTGCAAAACATGTTTTAATCAAAATTTCAGAGTTCATGTAATTGATTAGGAGCTTTTCCACACAATTATATTGCAAAAACTCAATTTTTGTACTTTTTACACAGTTAAAATTCCAACGGGTCCATTGAAAGCCCATTTAGACCGGCTCCTCCGAAACCTCGACAAAAAGGACCAAAAACAAGCTTTAATCAAATTTTAGGAGATCAAATAACTGATTAGTAGCTTTTCAACACAATTATATTGCAAAACCTCAATTTCTGTGCTTTTTACTCAGTTAAAATTCCAACGGGTCCATTGAAAGGCCCATTTAGACCTGCTCATCCAAAACCTCTACAAAAAGGGCTACAAAACAAGTTTTAATCAATATTTAGGAGATGATGATTAGGAGATTTTCAACACACTTATATTGCAAAACCTCAATTTCTATACTTTTTATTTAGTTAAAATTCCAACGGGTCCATTGAAAGGCCCATTTAGACCTGCTCATCCGAAACCTCTACAAAAAGGGCTAGAAAACAAGTTTTAATCAATATTTAGGAGATGATGATTAGGAGATTTTCAACACACTTATATTTCAAAACCTCAATTTCTGTACTTTTTACTCAGTTAAAATTCCAACGGGTCCATTGAAAGGCCCACTTCGACCCGCTCGTCCGAAACCTCTACAAAAAGGACTGCAAAACAAGTTTTAATCAAATTTTAGGAGTTCATGTAATTGATTAGGAGCTTTTCAACACATTTATATAGCAAAACCTCAACTTCTGGACTTTTTACTCAGTTAAAATTCCAACGGGTCCATTGAAAGGCCCATTTATACCTACTCGTCCGAAACCTTAACAAAAAGGACCGCAAAACAAGTTTTAATAAAATTTTAGGAGTTCAAATAATTGATTAGTAACTTTTCAACACAATTATATTGCAAAACCTCAATTTCTGTACTTTTTACTCAGTTAAAATTCCAACGGGTCCATTGAAAGGCCCATTTAGACCTGCTCGTCCGAAACCTCTACAAAAAGGGCCGCGAAACAAGTTTTAATCAAAATTTAGGAGATCATGTAATTGATTAGGAGATTTTCAACACACTTATATTACAAAACCTCAATTTCTGTACTTTTTGCTCAGTTAAAATTCCAACGGGACCATTGAAAGTCCCATTTAGACCTGCTCGTTCGAAACCTCGACAAAAAGGACCACAAAACAAGTTTTAATCAAATCTTAGGAGTTCAAATAATTGATTAGTAGCTTTTCAACACAATTATATAGCAAAACCTCAATTTCTATACTTTTTACTCAGTTAAAATTCCAACGGGTCCATTGAAAGGCCCATTTCGACCCGCTCGTCCGAAACCTCTACAAAAAAGACTGCAAAACAAGTTTTAATCAAATTTTAGGAGTTCATGTAATTGGTTAGGAGATTTTCAACACAATTATATTGCAAAACCTCAATTTATGTACTTTTTACTCAGTTAAAATTCCAAAGGGTCCAATGAAAGGCCCATTTACACCCGGTCGTCCGAAACCTCGACAAAAAGGACCGCAAAACAAGTTTTAATCAAATTTTAGGAGTTCAAATAATTGATTAGGAGCTTTTCAACACAATTATATTTAAAAGCCTCAATTTTTATACTTTTTACTCAGTTAAAATTCCAACGGGCCCATTGAAAGGCCCATTTAGACCTGCTCGTCCGAAACCTCTACAAAATGGACCGCAAAAATGTTTTATTCAATTTTAGGAGTTCAAATAATTTATTAGGAGCTTTTCAACACAATTATATTGCAAAACCTCAATTTCTGTACTTTTTACTCATTTAAAATTCCAACAGGTCCATTGAAAGGCCCATTTCGACCCGCTCGTCCGAAACGTCTACAAAAATGACTGCAAAACATGTTTTAATCAAAATTTCGGAGTTCATGTAATTGATTAGGAGCTTTTCCACACAATTATATTGCAAAAACTCAATTTTTGTACTTTTTACACAGTTAAAATTCCAACGGGTCCATTGAAAGCCCATTTAGACCGGCTCCTCCGAAACCTCGACAAAAAGGACCAAAAACAAGCTTTAATCAAATTTTAGGAGATCAAATAACTGATTAGTAGCTTTTCAACACAATTATATTGCAAAACCTCAATTTCTGTGCTTTTTACTCGGTTAAAATTCCAACGGGTCCATTGAAAGGCCCATTTAGACCTGCTCATCCAAAAAGGGCTACAAAACAAGTTTTAATCAATATTTAGGAGATGATGATTAGGAGATTTTCAACACACTTATATTGCAAAACCTCAATTTCTATACTTTTTATTTAGTTAAAATTCCAACGGGTCCATTGAAAGGCCCATTTAGACCTGCTCATCCGAAACCTCTACAAAAAGGGCTAGAAAACAAGTTTTAATCAATATTTAGGAGATGATGATTAGGAGATTTTCAACACACTTATATTTCAAAACCTCAATTTCTGTACTTTTTACTCAGTTAAAATTCCAACGGGTCCATTGAAAGGCCCACTTCGACCCGCTCGTCCGAAACCTCTACAAAAAGGACTGCAAAACAAGTTTTAATCAAATTTTAGGAGTTCATGTAATTGATTAGGAGCTTTTCAACACATTTATATAGCAAAACCTCAACTTCTGGACTTTTTACTCAGTTAAAATTCCAACGGGTCCATTGAAAGGCCCATTTATACCTACTCGTCCGAAACCTCAACAAAAAGGACCGCAAAACAAGTTTTAATAAAATTTTAGGAGTTCAAATAATTGATTAGTAACTTTTCAACACAATTATATTGCAAAACCTCAATTTCTGTACTTTTTACTCAGTTAAAATTCCAACGGGTCCATTGAAAGGCCCATTTAGACCTGCTCGTCCGAAACCTCTACAAAAAGGGCCGTGAAACAAGTTTTAATCAAAATTTAGGAGATCATGTAATTGATTAGGAGATTTTCAACACACTTATATTACAAAACCTCAATTTCTGTACTTTTTGCTCAGTTAAAATTCCAACGGGACCATTGAAAGTCCCATTTAGACCTGCTCGTTCGAAACCTCGACAAAAAGGACCACAAAACAAGTTTTAATCAAATCTTAGGAGTTCAAATAATTGATTAGTAGCTTTTCAACACAATTATATTGCAAAACCTCAATTTCTATACTTTTTACTCAGTTAAAATTCCAACGGGTCCATTGAAAGGCCCATTTAGCCCTGCTCGTCAGAAACCTCTACCAAAAGGGCCGCAAAACAAGTTTTAATCAAAATTTAGGAGATCATGTAATTGATTAGGAGATTTTCAACACACTTATAATGCAAAACCTCAATTTTTGTACTTTTTACTCAGTTAAAATTCCAACGAGTCCATTGAAAGGCCCATTTAGACCTGCTCGTCCGAAGCCTCGACAAAAAGGACCACAAAAGAAGTTTTAATCAAAATTTAGGAGTTCAAGTAATTGATTAGTAGCTTTTCAACACAATTATATTGCAAAACCTCAATTGATGTACTTTTTACTCAGTTAAAATTCCAACGGGTCAATTGTAAAGCCCATTTAGACCTGGTCGTCCAAAACCACGACAAAAAGGACCGCAAAACAAGCTTTAATCAAATCTTAGGAGTTCAAATAATTGATTAGGAGATTTTCAACAATATTATATTGAAAAAACTCATTTTTTATACTTTTTACTCAGTTAAAATTACAACGGGCCCATTGAAAGTCCCATTTAGACCTGCTCGTCCGAAACCACTACAAAAAGGACCGCAAAAAAGTTTTATTCAAATTTTAGGAGTTCAAATAATTGATTAGGAGCTATTCAACACAATTATATTGCAAAATCTCAATTTCTGTACTTTTTACTCAGTTAAAATTCCAACGGGTCCATTGAAAGGCCCATTTCGACCCGCTCGTCCGAAACCTCTACAAAAAAGACTGCAAAACAAGTTTTAATCAAATTTTAGGAGTTCATGTAATTGGTTAGGAGATTTTCAACACAATTATATTGCAAAACCTCAATTTATGTACTTTTTACTCAGTTAAAATTCCAAAGGGTCCAATGAAAGGCCCATTTACACCCGGTCGTCCGAAACCTCGACAAAAAGGACCGCAAAACAAGTTTTAATCAAATTTTAGGAGTTCAAATAATTGATTAGGAGCTTTTCAACACAATTATATTTAAAAGCCTCAATTTTTATACTTTTTACTCAGTTAAAATTCCAACGGGCCCATTGAAAGGCCCATTTAGACCTGCTCGTCCGAAACCTCTACAAAATGGACCGCAAAAATGTTTTATTCAATTTTAGGAGTTCAAATAATTTATTAGGAGCTTTTCAACACAATTATATTGCAAAACCTCAATTTCTGTACTTTTTACTCATTTAAAATTCCAACGGGTCCATTGAAAGGCCCATTTCGACCCGCTCGTCCGAAACGTCTACAAAAATGACTGCAAAACATGTTTTAATCAAAATTTCGGAGTTCATGTAATTGATTAGGAGCTTTTCCACACAATTATATTGCAAAAACTCAATTTTTGTACTTTTTACACAGTTAAAATTCCAACGGGTCCATTGAAAGCCCATTTAGACCGGCTCCTCCGAAACCTCGACAAAAAGGACCAAAAACAAGCTTTAATCAAATTTTAGGAGATCAAATAACTGATTAGTAGCTTTTCAACACAATTATATTGCAAAACCTCAATTTCTGTGCTTTTTACTCAGTTAAAATTCCAACGGGTCCATTGAAAGGCCCATTTAGACCTGCTCATCCGAAACCTCTACAAAAAGGGCTACAAAACAAGTTTTAATCAATATTTAGGAGATGATGATTAGGAGATTTTCAACACACTTATATTGCAAAACCTCAATTTCTATACTTTTTATTCAGTTAAAATTCCAACGGGTCCATTGAAAGGCCCATTTAGACCTGCTCATTCAAAACCTCTACAAAAAGGGCTAGAAAACAAGTTTTAATCAATATTTAGGAGATGATGATTAGGAGATTTTCAACACACTTATATTTCAAAACCTCAATTTCTGTACTTTTTACTCAGTTAAAATTCCAACGGGTCCATTGAAAGGCCCACTTCGACCCGCTCGTCCGAAACCTCTACAAAAAGGACTGCAAAACAAGTTTTAATCAAATTTTAGGAGTTCATGTAATTGATTAGGAGCTTTTCAACACATTTATATAGCAAAACCTCAACTTCTGGACTTTTTACTCAGTTAAAATTCCAACGGGTCCATTAAAAGGCCCATTTATACCTACTCGTCCGAAACCACGACAAAAAGGACCGCAAAACAAGTTTTAATAAAATTTTAGGAGTTCAAATAATTGATTAGTAACTTTTCAACACAATTATATTGCAAAACCTCAATTTCTGTACTTTTTACTCAGTTAAAATTCCAACGGGTCCATTGAAAGGCCCATTTAGACCTGCTCGTCCGAAACCTCTACAAAAAGGGCCGCGAAACAAGTTTGAATCAAAATTTAGGAGATCATGTAATTGATTAGGAGATTTTCAACACACTTATATTAAAAAACCTCAATTTCTGTACTTTTTGCTCAGTTAAAATTGCAACGGGACCATTGAAAGTCCCATTTAGACCTGCTCGTTCGAAACCTCGACAAAAAGGACCACAAAACAAGTTTTAATCAAATCTTAGGAGTTCAAATAATTGATTAGTAGCTTTTCAACACAATTATATTGCAAAACCTCAATTTCTATACTTTTTACTCAGTTAAAATTCCAACGGGTCCATTGAAAGGCCCATTTAGCCCTGCTCGTCAGAAACCTCTACCAAAAGGGCCGCAAAACAAGTTTTAATCAAAATTTAGGAGATCATGTAATTGATTAGGAGATTTTCAACACACTTATAATGCAAAACCTCAATTTTTGTACTTTTTACTCAGTTAAAATTCCAACGGGTCCATTGAAAGGCCCATTTAGACCTGCTCGTCCGAAACCTCGACAAAAGGGACCGCAAAACAAGTTTTAATCAAATTTTAGGAGTTCAAATAATTGATTAGTAGTTTTTCAACACAATTATATTGCAAAACCTCCATTTATGTACTTTTTACACAGTTAAAATTCCAACAGGTCCATTGTAAGGCCCATTTAGACCTGCTCGTCCGAAACCACTACAAAAAGAGCCACAAAATAAGTTTTAATCAAATTTTAGGAGATCATGTAATTGATTAGGAGATTTTCAACACACTTATATTGCAAAACCTCAATTCCTGTACTTTTTACTCAGGTAAAATTCCAACGGGTCCATTGAAAGGCCCATTTAGACCTGTTCGTCTGAAACTTCTACAAAAAGGACCGCAAAACAAGTTTTAATCAAATTTTAGGAGTTCAAATTACTAATTATGAGCTTTTCAACACAATTATATTGAAAAACCTCAATTTTTATACTTTTTACTAAGTTAAAATTCCAACGGGCCCATTGAAAGGCCCATTTAGACCTACTCGTCCGAAACCTCTACAAAAAGGATCGCAAAAAAGTTTTATTCAAATTTTAGGAGTTCAAATAAATGATTGGGAGCTTTTCAACACAATTAAATTGCAAAACTTTAATTTTTATACATTTTACTCAGTTAAAATTCCAATGGGTCCATTGAATGGCCCATTTAGACCTACTCGTTCGAAACCTTCACATAAAGGACCGCAAAACAAGTTTTGATCATATTTTATGAGTACAAATAATTGATTAGGACCTTTTCAACACAATTATATTGCAAAACCTCAATTTCTGTACTTTTTACTCAGTTAAAATTCCAACGGGTCCATTGAAAGGCCCATTTAGACCTGCTCGTCAAAAACCTCTACCAAAAGGGCCGCAAAACAAGTTTTAATCAAATTTTAGGAGTTCAAATAATTGATTAGGAGCTTCTCAACACAATTATATTGAAAAACCTCAATTTTTATACTTTTTACTAAGTTAAAAACCTCAATTGATTAGGAGTTTTCAGCACAATTATATTGCAAAACCTCAATTTTTATACTTTTTACTCAGTTAAAATTCCAACGGGTCCATTGAAAGGCCCATTTAGACCTGCTCGTCCGAAACCTCTACAAAAAGGACCAGAAAAAAGTATTATTCAAATTTTAGGAGTTCAAATAAATGATTGGGAGCTTTTCAACACAATTATATTGCAAAACTTCAATTTTTATACATTTTACTCAGTTAAAATTCCAATGGGTCCATTGAATGGCCCATTTAGACCTACTCGTCCGAAACCTTTACATAAAGGACCGCAAAACAAGTTTTGATTATATTTTATGAGTACAAATAATTGATTAGGAGTTTTCAGCACAATTATATTGCAAAACCTCAATTTTTATACTTTTTACTCAGTTAAAATTCCAACGGGTCCATTGAAAGGCCCATTTAGACATGCTCGTACGAAACCTCTACAACAAGGGCCGCAAAGCAAGTTTTAATCAAATTTTAGGAGATCATGTAATTGATTAGGATATTTTCAACACACTTATATTGCAAAACCTCAATTTCTGTACTTTTTACTCAGTTAAAAATCCAACGGGTCCATTGAAAGTCCCATTTAGACCCGCTTGTCCGAAACCTCGACAAAAAGGACCGCAAAACAAATTTTAGGAGTTCAAATAATTGATTAGGACCTTTTCAAAACAATTATATTGCAAAACCGCAATTTTTGTACTTTTTACTCAGGTAAAATTCCAACGGGTCCATTGAAAGGCCCATTTAGATCTGCTCGTCCGAAACCTCTACAAAAAGGACCGCAAAACAAGTTTTAATCAAATTTTAGGAGTTCAAATAATTGATTAGGAGCTTCTCAACACAATTATATTGAAAAACCTCAATTTTTATACTTTTTACTAAGTTAAAATTCCAACGGGCCCATTGAAAGGCCCATTTAGACCTGCTCGTCCGAAACCTCTACAAAAAAGGACAGCAAAAAAAGTTTTATTCTAATTTTAGGAGTTCAAATAATTGATTAGGAGCTTTTCAACACAATTATATTGCTAAACCTCAATTTCTGTACTTTTTACTCAGTTAAAATTCCAACGGGTCCATTGAAAGGCCCATTTAGACCTGCTCGTCCGAAACCTCAACAAAAGGACCGCAAAACAAGTTTTAATCAAATTTTAGGAGTTCAAATAATTGATTAGGAGCTTTTCAACACAATTATATTGCTAAACCTCAATTTCTATACTTTTTACTCAGTTAAAATTCCAACGGGTCCATTGAAAAACCCATTTAGACCTGCTAGTCCGAAACCTCGACAAAAAGGACCGCAAAACAAGTTTTAAACAAATTTTAGGAGTTCAGATAATTGATTAGGAGATTTTCAACACAATTATATTGAACAACCTCAAATTTTAGACCTGCTCGTCCTAAACCTCTACAAAAAGGACCGCAAAAAAGTACTTTTTACTCAGTTAAAATTCCAACGTGTCCATTGAAAGCCCATTTAGACCTGCTCGTCCGAAACCTCTACAAAAAGGACCGCAAAAAAGTACTTTTTACTCAGTTAAAATTCCAACGTGTCCATTGAAAGCCCATTTAGACCTGCTCGTCCGAAACCTCTACAAAAAGGGCCGCAAAACAAGTTTTAATCAAAATTTAGGAGATCATGCAATTAATTAGGAGATTTTCAACGCACTTATATTGCAAAACCTCAATTTCTATACTTTTTACTCAGTTTAAATTCAAACGGGTTCATTGAAAGTCCCATTTTGACCTGCTCGTCCGAAACCTCAACAAAAAGGACCGCAAAAGAAGTTTTAATCAAAATTTAGGATTTCAAATAATTGATTAGAAGCTTTTCAACACACTTATATTGCAAAACCTCTATTTCTGTACTTTTTACTCAGTTAAAATTCCAACGGGTCCATTGAAAGGCCCATTTAGACCTGCTCGTCCGAAACCTCTACAAAAAGTGCGCAATACAAGTTTTAATGAAATTTTAGGAGCTTTTCAACACAATTATATTGAAAAACTTCAATTTTTATACTTTTTACTAAGTTAAAATTGCAAAGGGCCCATTGAAAGGCTCATTTAGACCTGCTCGTCCGAAACCTCTACAAAAAGGACCGCAAAAAAGTTTTTTTTTGAAATTTTAGGAGTTCAAATAATTGATTAGGAGTTTTTCAACACAATTATATTGGAAAACCTCAATTTCTGTACTTTTTACTCAGTTAAAATTCCAACGGGTCCATTGAAAGGCCTATTTCCACCTGCTCGTCCGAAACCTTTACAAAAAGGACTGCAAAAGAAGTTTTAATCAAATTTTTGGAGTTCAGATAATTGATTAGGAGCTTTTGAACACAATTATATCGAAAAACCTCAATTTTTATACTTCTTACTAAGTTAAAATTCCAACGGGCCCATTGAAAGGCTCATTTAGACCTGCTCGTCCGAAACCTCTACAAAAAGGGCCGCAAAAAAGTTTTATTCAAATTTTAGGAGTTCAAATAATTGATTAGGAGTTTTTCAACACAATTATATAGCAAAACCTCAGTTTCTGTACTTTATACTTAGTTAAAATTCTAACGGGTCCATTGAATGGCAAATTTCGACACGCTCGTCCGAAACCTATACGAAAAGGACTGCAAAACATGTTTTAATCAAATTTTAGGAGTTCATGTAATTGATTAGGAGCTTTTCAACACAATTATATTGCAAAACCTCAATTTCTGTACTTTTTACTCAGTTAAAATTCCAACGGGTCCATTGAAAGGCCCATTTCCACCTGATCGTCTGAAACCTCTACAAAAAGGACTGCAAAACAAGTTTTAATAAAATTTTAGGAGTTCATGTAATTGATTAGGAGCTTTTCAACACAATTATATTGCAAAACCTCAAATTCTGTACTTTTCACTTAGTTAAAAATTCCAATGGGTCCATTGAAAGGCCCATTTAGACCTGCTCGTCCGAAACCTCTACAAAAAGGGCCGCAAAACAAGTTTTAATCAAAATTTAGGAGATCATGCAATTAATTAGGAGATTTTCAACACACTTATATTGTAAAACCTCAATTTCTGTACTGTTTACTCAGTTAAAATTCTAACGAGTTCATTGAAAGTCCCATTTAGACCTGCTCGTCCGAAACCTCAACAAAAAGGACCGCAAAAGAAGTTTTAATCAAAATTTAGGAGTTCAAATAATTGATCAGGAGCTTTTCAACACAATTATATTGCAAAACCTAAATTTCGATACTTTTTACCCAGTTAAAATTCCAACGGGTCCATTGTAAGGCCCATTTAGACCTGCTCGTCCGAAACCTCGACAAAAAGGACCGCAAAACAAGTTTTAATAAAATTTTAGGAGTTCAAATAATTGATCAGGAGCTTTTCAACACAATTATATTGCAAAACCTAAATTTCTATACTTTTTACCCAGTTAAAATTCCAACGGGTCCATTGTAAGGCCCATTTAGACCTGCTCGTCCGAAACCTCGACAAAAAGGACCGCAAAACAAGTTTTAATAAAATTTTAGGAGATCATGTAATTGATTAGGATATTTTCAACACACTTATATTGCAAAACCTCTATTTCTGTACTTTTTACTCAGTTAAAATTCCAACGGGTCCATTGAAAGGCCCATTTAGACCTGCTTGTCCGAAACCTCTACAAAAACTGCGCAAAACAAGTTTTAATGAAATTTTAGGAGCTTTTCAACACAATTATATTGAAAAACCTCAATTTTTATACTTTTTACTAAGTTAAAATTCCAACGGGCCCATTGAAAGGCTCATTTAGACCTGCTCGTCCGAAACCTCTACAAAAAGGACCGCAAAAAAGTTTTATTCAAATTTTAGGAGTTCAAATAATTGATTAGGAGTTTTTCAACACAATTATATTGCAAAACCTCAATTTCTGTACTTTTTACTCAGTTAAAATTCTAACGGGTCCATTGCATGGCAAATTTCGACCCGCTCGTCCGAAACCTCTACAAAAAGGACTACAAAAAATGTTTTAATCAAATTTTAGGAGTTCATGTAATTGATTAGGAGCTTTTCAACAGAATTATAATGAAAAACCTCAATTTCTGTACTTTTTACTCAATTAAAATTCCAACGGGTCCATTGAAAGGCCCATTTAGACCTGCTCATTCGAAACCTCGACAAAAAGGACCACAAAACAAGTTTTAATAAAAAATTTAGGAGTTCAAATAATTGATTAGGAGATTTTGAACACAATTATATTGCAAAACCTCAATTTATGTACTTTTAAATCAGTTAAAATTCCAACGGGTCCATTGAAAGGCCCATTTAGACCTGCTCGTCTGAAACCTCTACAAAAAGGGCCGCAAAACAAGTTTTAATCAAAATTTAGGAAATCATGTAATTGATTAGGAGATTTTCAACACACTTATATTGCAAAACCTCATTTTCTGTACTTTTTACTCAGTTAAAATTCCAATGGGTCCATTGAAAGGCCCATTTAGACCTGCTCGTCCGAAACCTCGACAAAAAGGGTCGCAAAACAAGTTTTAATCAAAACTTATGAGATCATGTAATTGATTAGGAGATTTTCAACACACTTATATTGCAAAACCTTAATTTCTGTACTTTTTACTCAGTTAAAATTCCAATGGGTCCATTGAAAGTCCCATTTAGACCTACTCGTCCAAAACCTCGACAAAAAGGACCTCAAAAGAAGTTTTAATCAAATTTTAAGAGTTCAAATAATTGATTAGTAACTTTTCAACATAAATATATTGCAAAACTTCAATTTCTGTACTTTTTACTCAGTTAAAATTCCAACGGGTCCATTGTAAGGGTCATTTAGACCTGCCCGTCCGAAACTTCTACAAAAATGGCCGCAAAATAAGTTTTAATCAAAATTTAGAAGATCAAGTAATTGATTAGGATATTTTCAACACACTTATATTGCAAAACCTCAATTTATGTACTTTTTACTCAGTTAAAATTCCAACGTGTCTATTGAAAGGCCCATTTTGACCTGCTCGTCCGAAACCTCGACAAAAAGGACTGCAAAACAAGTTTTAATCAAATTTTTGGAGTTTAAATAATTGATTAGGAGCTTTTCAACACAATTATATGGAAAAACCTCAATTTTTATACTTTTTACTCAGTTAAAATTCCAACGGTTCCATTGAAAGGCCCATTTAGACCTGGTCGTCCGAAACCTCTACAAAAAGGACCACAAAAAGTATTATTCAAATTTTAGGAGTTCTAATAATTGATTAGGAGCTTTTCAACACAATTATATTTCAAAACTCAATTTCTATACTTTTTAGTCAGTTAAAATTCCAACGGGTCCATTGAAAGGCCCATTTCCTCCCGCTCGTCCGAAACCTCTACAAAAAGGAATGCAAAACAAGTTTTAATCAAATTTTTGGAGTTCATGTAATTGATTAGGAGCTTTTCAACACAATTATATTGCAAAACCTCAAATTATGTACTTTTTACTCAGTTAAAATTCCAACGGGTCCATTGAAAGGCCCATTTAGACCTGCTCGTCCGGAATCTCGACAAAAAGGACCGTCAAACAAGTTTTAATAAAATTTTAGGAGATCATGTAATTGATTAGGAGCTTTTCATCACAATTATATTGCAAAACCTCAATTTCTGTAATTTTTACTCAGTTAAAATTCCAACGGGTCCGTTGAAAGGCCCATTTAGACCTGCTCGTCCGAAACCTCTAGAAAAATGGCCGCAAAACAAGTTTCAATCAAAATTTAGGAGATCATGTAATTGATTAGGATTTTTTCAACACACTTATATTACAAAACCTCAATTTCTGTACTTTTTACTCAATTAAAATTCCAACGGGTTCATTGAAAGTTCCATTTAGACTTGCTCGTCCGGAACCTCGGCAAAAAGCACCGCAAAACAAGTTTTAATCAAATTGTAGGAATTCAAATAATTGATTAGGAGCTTTTCAACTCAATTATATTGAAAAGCCTCAATTTTTATACTTTTTACTTAGTTAAAATTCCAATGGGCCCATTGAAATGCCCATTTAGACCTGCTCGTCCGAAACCTCTACAAAAAGGCCCGCAAAGAATATTATTCAAATTTTAGGAGTTCAAATAATTGATTAGGAGCTTTTCAACACAATTATATTGAAAAACCTCAATTTCTGTACTTTTTACTCAGGCATTTATTTGGGTGTGCCGCTCTTAATTCAACGGAGCAGGACTGCTTCATTAGGGTTCGTTCGTGATAAAGTACAATCTCGAATGAGTAAATGGGATAGCAGTTTCCTCTCCTGCAGTGGGAGAGAAATCCTCATTAAATCGGTGGCGCAAGCGATGCCCCAGTACGTTATGTCATGCTACTTATTGCCGCAAAACATCATTGATGACATCACCTCGTCTATTCGTCACTATTGGTGGTCGTGGCGTAGTAATAAGCGCGGCTGGCCATTATTGTCATGGGACTCCCTCTGCACACCTAAAACTGCGGGGGGTTTAGGCTTTTGCGATCTACGTGCCTTTAATATTGCCCTCTTGGGGAAGCAGATTTGGCACCTTATATCAAATCCAGAATCTCTTTTGGCGCATGTTCTTCACGCGAAATACTACCCCTCGGGCGACCTGCTAAGTGCACATGCTGATAAGCGTGCATCCTTTGCCTGGAAAGGGATTAGCCAAGCGATACAATCCTTAGGGCCCGATTATTTTTGGCGGTCGGGGTATAAGAGTTTGATCCGCATGCTTAGAGATGCTTGGGGTGGTGACAAACCGATTACCCTATTTGGAGAATTCTTGGATAATGATGAAATGCCGATACGATGTCGTGACTACATGACACGCGATTCCGCTTTTTGGGATGAAACCAAACTTCGTCAGGCTTTTGAAAAGGATGATGTCGAGAGCATTCTATGGGTTCCAATCAGCCGAAGTCAGAGGGATACTCTGATCTGGGGCCATCATGACTCCGGGAACTACACTGTTCGATCTGGCTATTTCTTTCTACATCGCCCTCCACGTCCCGTAGGAAGACCTAATGGACTTTGGAAGACTATCGCCAAAGCCCCGAAGCTGCCCAAAATTCGCTCCTTTAGCTGGCTTGCAGGACGCGACGCGTTGCCCACTGGGGATAGACTGCGGAGTATACACCATACAGATGGACAGTGCTCCTTTTGTCCTACCATATTGGAAACGGCCATCCATGCTCTTCGAAATTGTCCGGGGGCTAATGAGGTCCTTCGCCTTGTCGGGCTTCCCTCTGGCATCTATGATAGTCACTCCAATTTCGTGGCAGCATGGTTATCTGAGGGCACTAAACGACTGGATAATGCAGGGTTTGCTCTGCTCTTAACAGCGCTTTGGAACATATGGAATTGTTGGAATGACTGGATCCACTCTCAGCGTCTTCAGCCACCCTGGCTCACTGCCATGAATGCTAAGGGTCTTCTACAGGAGTATGTCGCCGCCAACGCTCTCCCCGCCGTGTCAGCAGCCGTGCCAGCAGCCGCCCCACCACGATGGACACCGCCAAGGACAGAGGTTATCAAGATTAATGTGGATGGTGCCTTCCACCACGTGTCCGGTTCTGCAGCTATCGGGGTGGTTGCTCGTGATGCTCAGGGCTCTATACTTGGAGGATGTACCGTCCATGAAGCCGGTTGTCGGGATGCCACCATGGTTGAGCTACATGCCATTGTTGCGGGTATCATGATGGTTAGAGATAGAGGATGGGGTGAGGTGCTCATCGAGTCCGATTCTGCTATTGTGGTCAATAAGCTCTCTCGGCCCACTACTGATGGTTCCTTGCTGGGTCCGCAGATCACTGATACAAAGGCTTTGCTTGAGGCTTTTCCCTTGATTACTTTATCTTTTGTACCTAGATCAGCCAACTTTATGGCTCATAACTTAGCCTCTTGGGCTTTACGTTCTGTTTCCTCTGTTTTCTTTGACTCAGTCATCCCTGATTGTATTAACTCTGATGTACTGGCTGATACCCAGCCTTTTTATTATAATATATCTCAGGGCACTCTTTTCCCCTTAGGTTCACCTTGCGTCTCGGCACAGGGTGGTTAGAGGGGTTTTTAATGAGGCTCATTTAGACCTGGTCGTCCAAAACTTCTATAAAACTGGCCGCAAATAAAGTTTTAATCAAATTTTAGGAGATCATGTAATTAATTATGAGATTTTTAACAAACTTATATTGCAAAACCTCCATTTCTATACTTTTTACCCAGTTAAAATTCCAACGTGTCTATTGAAAGGCCCATTTTGACCTGCTCGTCCGAAACCTCGACAAAAAGGACCGCAAAACAAGTTTTAATCAAATTTTAGGAGTTCAAATAATTTATTAGGAGCTTTTCAACACAATTATAATGAAAATTTTCAATTTTTATACTTTTTACTCAGTTAAAATTCCAACGGGTCCATGGAAAGGCCCATTTAGACCTGCTCGTCTGAAACCTCTACAAAAAGGACCAGAAAAAAGTATTATTAAGTTTTAGGAGTTCAAATAATTGATTAGGAGCTTTTCAACACAATTATAGTGCAAAAACTCATTTTATGTACTTTTTACTCAGTTAAAATTCCAACAGGTACACCTTCTGAAAAATGCTCTTCAAGTTTATGCTAATGCATCTGGTCAAGCAATAAATTTCGAGAAATCAACAATTTTCTATAACCCACGTACACCTTTTGCAACAAGAAATGCAATTAATAGCCTTTTACAAGTATGTGAAGTTTCTAATCCTGGAGTATACCTAGGCATCCCGCTCCTAATAGGGAAAAACAAAACTGAATCATTAGGTTTTGTACGAGATAAAGTACATGATCGTCTCTCTAGCTGGGACAAACACCTTCTATCCTTTAGTGGTAGAGAGATTTTCATCAAAGCTGTTTTACAATCTCTTCCACAATATGTGATGTCTTGCTATCTTCTTCCACACAATATCATCGACGACATGACTACATCAATCCGCCAATACTGGTGGACTGGTAAATCCAACAAAAAATGTTGGCACATGTTATCGTGGAACCGTATATGTTTACCCAAATCCGCTGGTGGCTTGGGCTTCAAAGACCTTCACGATTTCAACATCGCTCTTTTGGGTAAGCAAATTTGGAAACTAATTTGTGATCCAGATTCCTTATTAGGACAAATATACCGATCCAAATATTTCCCTTCAGGCAACATCCTGGATGCGCCGAAACCTAGTAGAGGCTCTATTGCCTGGCAAGGTATATATAACGCTATTCAGCGTCTTTTCCCTGGTTTTCTTCATCGCCCTGGTATAAACAGTAGTATCAGAATACACAAAGATATATGGGGTGGGTCTTCCCCGATTGAACTAACTGGGGATTATGAAATTTCTGACGAATGTGAAGGGATTTCATGATGGGCAATCAAACTGCCTGGGATACAGTAAAGTTGAACAATTACTTCAATCCAATTGATGCGGATGCCATTCTCCGTATCCCCATCATAAATGATCAACGGGATTCAATTTTATGGTCTCCCAATGACTCGGGTATATACTCAGTTCGCTCTGGATATATTTTCTTACAACGCTCCTTTTCCCAACCATCGCCACCTACTCGGTTTTGGAAATTTTTATCCAAAATAAAAGCTTTACCCAAAGTTAAAACTTTTGGCTGGCGTATGGCATCTGATGCTCTACCAGTTGGCTCTAAAATGCAAGCTTTTTCCCCTAGTTCGGGGCTATGCTCTATCTGTGGTAATCATTCGGAAACAATTCTTCATGCGCTTCGTGACTGTCCTGGGGCAACTGAAGCCCTCCAAATTAGTGGTATTCCTATCTCTCTCTACAAGAGTTTAGCTCCTTCACCCTTACAATGGTTAGAGGAAGCAGCCTCTACAATTTCCTCTAATAAATTTGGTCTCTTTATTACAGTTTTATGGAATATTTGGAACAGACGTAATGATTGGATTCACAACCACCATCTACAACCATCATGGCTAATTGCAGTCAACTCAATTAGCTTACATGATGAATTTTGTAAATCTACAATTTCATCTGATCCACCTCCATCTACAATTTCTAATCCCTCCTATTCTCCTCCACCTAATTATATAAAAATTAATGTGGACGGAGCTTTTAACCCTTCAACTCGTGCAGCAGCTGTCGGCGTTGTTGCTCGTGACCCTGCCGGAGCAGTCGTGGGTGGTCTTGCTTTCCCTCTTGGTAGCTGTCTCGACGCTATCACCAGTGAGGGGGAAAGCATCCTTGCTGGTCTTACCTTTGCCCGATCTCAAGGATGGAATCGTATCATGATCGAAACGGACTGCGCCTCTCTCGCGAATAGGATCAACAATCCTGCTCAGGACCTATCTACTATGGGACCAACTATTCTTCAGATACAAGCTGCTCTTCTCGACTTCGACTTTACTTCCATTTCCTTTGTACGCCGTGAGGCAAATGTTATAGCCCATACGTTGGCTTCTCTTTCTCTGAATTCTATGACTTCTACGTCATTTGAATCGGATATTCCCCATTGTATTCAACATCTTGTAACAAATATTCATTGATTAATAAATTTTTGGGCACTCTTTTCCCCTTTTAGGGTCCTCTAGCTTTGCTTGAAGGATAGTAGTAGGGGTTTTTAATGAGGCCTTTTCTTCAAAAAAAATTCCAACAGGTCCATTGAAAGACCCATTTCCACCCGCTCGTCCGAAACCTCTACAAAAAGGACTGCAAAACAAGTTTTAATCAAATTTTAGGAGTTCATGTAATTTATTAGGACCTTTTCAACACAATTATATTGCAAAACCTCAAATTCTGTACTTTTTAATCAGTTAAAATTCCAACGGGTCCATTGAAAGGCCCATTTAGACCTGCTCGTCCGAAACCTCGACAAAAAGGACCGCAAAACAAGTTTTAATCAAACTTTAGGAGATCATATAATTGATTAGGAGCTTTTCATCACAATTATATTGCAAACCTCAATTTCTGCACATTTTACTCAGTTAAAATTCCAACGGGTCCATTGAAAGGCCCATTTAGACCTGCTCGTCCGAAACCTCTACAAAAAAGGGCTGCAAAACAAGTTTTAATCAAAATTTAGGAGATCATGTAATTGATTAGGAGATTTTCAACACACTTATATTGCAAAACCTCAATTTATGTACTTTTTACTCAGTTAAAATTCCAACGGGTTCATTGAAAGTCCCATTTAGACCAGCTCGTCCGAAACCTCGACAAAAAGGACCGCAAAATAACTTTTAATCAAAATTTAGGAGATCATGTAATTGATTAGAAGATTTTAAACACACATATATTGCAAAACCTCAATTGCTGTACTTTTTACCCAGTTAAAATTCTAATGGGTCCATTGAAAGGCCCATTTAGACTTACTCGTCCAAAACCTCGACAAAAAGGACCGCAAAACAGGTTTTAATCAAATTTTAGGAGTTCAAATAATTGATTAGGAGCTTTTCAACACAATTATATTGCAAAACCTCAATTTCTGTACTTTTTACTAAGTTAAAATTCCAACGGGTCCATTGAAAGGCCCATTTAGACCTGCTCGTCCGAAATCTCGACAAAAAGGGTCGCAAAACAAGTTTTAATCAAAATTTAGGAGATCATGTAATTGATTAGGTGATTTTCAACACATTTATATTGCAAAACCTCAATTTCTGTACTTTTTACTCAGTTAAAATTCCAATGGGTCCATTGAAAGTCCCATTTAGACCTGCTCGTCCGAAACCTCGACAAAAAGAACCGCAAAAGAAGTTTTAATCAAATTTTAAGAGTTCAAATAATTGATTAGTAGCTTTCCAACACAATTATATTGCAAAACCTCAATTTCTGTACTTTTTACTCGGTTAAAATTCCAACGGGTCCATTATAAGGCTCATTTAGACCTACTCGTCCGAAAGTTCTACAAAAATGGCCGCAAAACAAGTTTTAATAAAATTTTAGGAGATCAAGTAATTAATTAGGAGATTTTCAACACACTTATATTGCAAAACCTCAATTTATGTACTTTTTACTCAGTTAAAATTCTAACGGGTCTATTGATAGGCCCTTTTAGACCAGCTCGTCCGAAACCTCGACAAAAAGGACCACAAAACAAGTTTTAATCAAATTTTAGGAGTTCAAATAATTGATTAGGAGCTTTTCAACACTATTATATTGAAAAACCCCAATTTTTATAAGTTTTACTCAATTAAAATTCCAACGGGTCCATTGAAAGGCCCATTTAGATTTGCTCGTCTGAAACCTCTACAAAAAGACCGGAAAAGAAGTTTTAATCAAATTTTAGGAGTTCAAATAATTTATTAGTAGATTTTCAACACAATTATATTGGAAAACCTCAATTTCTGTACTTTTTACTCTGTTAAAATTCCAACAAGGTCCATTGTAAGGCCCATTTAGACCTTCTCGTCCGAAATCTTTACAAAAAGGGCCGCAAACAAATTTTAATCAAATTTTAGGAGAACATGTAATTGATTAGGAGATTTTCAACACACTTATATTGCAAAACCTCTATTTCTGTACTTTTTACTCAGTTGAAATTCCAACGGGTCCATTGAAAGGCCCATTTAGACCTGCTCATCCGAAACCTCTAAAAAAGGGCCGCAAAACAAGTTTTAATGAAATTTTAGGAGATCATGTAATTGATTAGGAGATTTTCAACACAATTATATTGCAAAACCTCAATTCCTATACTTTTTACTCAGTTAAAATTCCAACGGGTCCATTGAAAGGCCCATTTTGACCTGCTCGTCCGAAACCTCTACATAAAAGACCGCAAAACAAGTTTTGATCATATTTTAGGAGTTCATGTAATTGACTAGGAGCTTTTCAACACAATTATATTGCAAAACCTCAATTTCTTTACTTTTGACTCAGTTAAAATTCCAACGGGTCCATTGAAAGGCCCATTTCGACCCGTTCGTCCGAAACCTCTACAAAAGGACCGCAAAACAAGTTTTAATCAAATTTTAGGAGTTCAAGTAATTGACTAGGAGCTTTTCAACGGAGTTATATTGCAAAACCTCAATTTATGTACTTTTTATTCAGTTAAAATTCTAACGAGTCCATTGAAAGGCTCATTTAGACCTCCTCGCCTGAAACCTCGACAAAAAGGACCGCAAAACATGTTTTAATCAAATTTTAGGAGTTCAAATAATTGATTACGAGCTTTTCAACACAATTATATTGCAAAACTTCAATTTCTGTACTTTTTACTCAGATAAAATTCCAACGGGTCCATTGAAAGGCCCATTTCGACCCGCTCGTCCGAAACCTCTACAAAACGGACAGCAAAACAAGTTTTAATCAAATCTTAGGAGTTCATGTAATTGACAAGGAGCTTTTAAACACAATTATATTGCAAAACATCAATTTCTGTACTTTTTACTCAGTTAAAATTCCAACGCGTCCATTGAAAGGCACATTTAGACCTGCTCTTCTTAAACCTCAACAAAAAGGACCGCAAAACAATTTTTAATCAAATTTTAGGATATCATGTAATTGATTAGAAGCTTTTAATCACAATTATATTGCAAAACCTCAATTTCCGTACTTTTTACTCAGTTAAAATTCCAACGAGTCCATTGAAAGGCCCATTTAGACCTGCTCGTCCGAAACCTCTACAAAAAGGGCCGCAAAACAAGTTTTAATCAAAATTTAGGAGATCATGTAATTGATTGGGAGATTTTCAACACACTTATATTGCAAAACCTCTATTTCTGTACATTTTACACAGTTAAAATTACAACGGGTCCATTGAAAGGCCCATTTAGACCTGGTCGTCCGAAACCTCTACAAAAAGCGCCGTAAAACAAGTTTTAATGAAATTTTAGGAGATCATGTAATTTTTGTACTTTTTACTCAGATAAAATTCCAACGTGTCTATTGAAAGGCCCATTTTGACCTGCTCGTCCGAAACGCAAAACAAGTTTTAATCAAATTTAAGGAGTTCAAATAATTGATTAGGAGCTTTTCAACGCAATTATATTGAAAAACCTCAATTTTTATAATTTTTACTCAGTTAAAAATCCAACGGGTCTACTGAAAGGACCATTTAGACCTGCTCATCCAAAACCTCTACAAAAAGGACCACAAAAAAGTATTATTCAAATTTTAGGAGCTCAAATAATTGATCAGGAGCTTTTCGACACAATTATAGTGCAAAACCTCAATTTTTGTACTTTTTACTCAGTTAAAATTCCAATGGGTCCATTGAAAGGCCCATTTCCACCCGCTTGTCTGAAACCTCGACAAAAATGACTGCAAAACAAGTTTTAATCAAATTTTTGGAGTTAATGTAATTGATTAGGAGCTTTTCAGCACAATTATATTGAAAAACCTCAAATTTTGTACTTTTTACTCAGTTAAAATTCCAATGGGTCCATTGAAAGGCCAATTTAGACCTGCTCATCCGAAACCTCGACAAAAAGGGCCGCATAACAAGTTTTAATCAAATTTTAGGAGATCATGTAATTGATTAGGAGCTTTTCATCACAATTATATTGAAAAACCTCAATTTCTGTAATTTTTACTCAGTTAAAATTCCAACGGGTCCATTGAAAGGCCCGTTTAGACCTGCTCGTCCGAAACCTCGACAAAAAGGACCGCAAAACAAGTTTTAATCAAATTTTAGGAGTTCAAATAATTGATGAGAAGCTTTTCAACACAATTATAATGCAAAACCTCAATTTCTGTACTTTTTACTCAGTTAAAATTCCAACAGGTCCATTGAAAGGCCCATTTAGACCTACTCGTCCGAAACCTCTACAAAAAGGGCCGCAAAACAAGTTTTAATCAAAATTTAGGAGATCATGTAATTGATTAGGAGATTTTCAATACACTTATATTTCAAAACCTCAATTTCTGTACTTTTTACTTAGTTAAAATTCCAATGTGTCTATTGAAAGGACCATTTTGACCAGCTCGTCCGAAACCTCAACAAAAAGGACCGCAAAACTAGTTTTAATCAAATTTTAGGAGTTCAAATAATTTATTAGGAGCTTTTCAACACAATTATATTGAAAAACCTCAATTTTTATACTTTTTACTCAGTTAAAATTCCAACGGGTCCATTGAAAGGCCCATTTAGACCTGCTCGTCCGAAACCTCTACAAAAAGGACCAGAAAAAAGTATTATTCAAATTTTAAGAGTTCAAATAATTGATTAGGAGGTTTTCAACACAATTATATTGCAAAATCTCAATATCTGTACTTTTTACTCAATTAAAATTCCAACGGGTCCATTAAAAAGCCAATTTCCACCCGCTCGTCCGAAACCTCTACAAAAAGGAATGCAAAACAAATTTTAATCAAATTTTAGGAGTTCATGTAATTGATTAGGAGCTTTTCAACAAAATTATATTGCAAAACCTCAAATTCTGTACTTTTTACTTAGTTAAAATTCCAACGAGTACATTGAAATGCCCATTTAGACCTGCTCGTCCGAAACCTCGATAAAAAGGACCGCAAAACAAGTTTTAATCAAATTTTAGGAGTTCAAATAATTTATTAGGAGCTTTTCAACACAATTATATTGAAAAACCTCAATTTTTATACTTTTTACTCAGTTAAAATTCCAACGGGTCCATTGAAAGGCCCATTTAGACATGCTCGTCCGAAACCTCTACAAAAAGGACCAAAAAAAGTACTATTCAAATTTTAGGAGTTCAAATAATTGATTAGGAGCTTTTCAACACAATTATATTGCAAAACCTCAATTTCTTTACTTTTTACTCAGTTAAAATTCCAACGGGTCCATTGAAAGGCCCATTTAGACCTGCTCGTCCGAAATCTCTACAAAAAGGGCCACAAAACAAGTTTTAATCAAAATTTAGGAGATCATGTAATTGATTAGGAGATTTTCAACACACATATATTGCAAAACCACTATTTCTGTACTTTTTACACAGTTAAAATTCGAACGGGTCCATTGAAAGGCCCATTTAGACCTGCTTGTCCGAAATCTCTACAAAAAGGGCCGCAAAACAAGTTTTAATGAAATTTTAGGAGATCATGTAATTTCTGTACTTTTTACTCAGATAAAATTCCAACGTGTCTATTGAAAGGCCCATTTTGACCTGCTCGTCCGAAACCTCGACAAAAAGGACCGCAAAACAAGGTTTAATCAAATTTAAGGAATTCAAATAATTGATTAGGAGCTTTTCAACACAATTATATTGAAAAACCTCAATTTTTATAATTTTTACTCAGTTAAAAATCCAACGGGTCTACTGAAAGGACCATTTAGACCAGCTCGTCCAAAACCTCTACAAAAAGGACCACAAAAAAGTATTATTCAAATTCTAGGAGTTGAAATAATTGATTAGGAGCTTTTCAACACAATTATAGTGCAAAACCTCAATTTTTGTACTTTTTACTCAGTTAAAATTCCAATGGGTCCATTGAAAGGCCCATTTCCACCCGCTCGTCCGAAACCTCGACAAAAAGGACTGCAAAACAAGTTTTAAATAAATTTTTGGAGTTCATGTAATTGGTTAGGAACTTTTCAACACAATTATATTGAAAAACCTCAAATTTTGTACTTTTTAATCAGTTAAAATTTAAACGGGTTTATTGAAAGGCCCATTTAGACCTGCTCGTCCGAAACCTCGACAAAAGGACCGCAAAACAAGTTTTATTCAAATTTTAGGAGATCATGTAATTTATTAGGAGCTTTTCATCACAATTATATTGCAAAATCTCAATTTCTGTACTTTTTACTCAGTTAAAATTCCAACGGGTCCATTGAAAGGCCAGTTTAGACCTGCTAGTCTGAAACCTCGACAAAAAGGACCGCAAAACAAGTTTTAATCAAATTTTAGGAGTTCAAATAATTGATTAGGAGCTTTTCAACACAATTATATTGCAAAACCTCAATTTCTGTACTTTTTACTCAGTTAAAATTCCAACGCGTCCATTGAAAGGCACATTTAGACCTGCTCTTCCGAAACCTCAACAAAAAGGACCGCAAAACAAGTTTTTATCAAAAAATAGGTTATCGTGTAATTGATTAGGAGCTTTTCAACACAATTATATTGCAAAACATCAATTTCCGTACTTTTTACTCAGTTAAAATTCCAACGGGTCAATTGAAAGGCCCATTTAGACCTGCTCGTCCGAAACCTATACAAAAAGGGCCGCAAAACAAGTTTTAATCAAATTTTAGGAGATCATGTAATTGATTGGGAGATTTTCAACACAATTATATTGAAAAACATCAATTTCTGTACTTTTTACTCAGTTAAAATTCCAACGGGTCCACAGAAAGGCCCATTTAAACCCGCACGTCCGAAACCTCTACATAAAGGACCGCAAAACAAGTTTTGATCATATTTTAGGACTAAAAATAATTGATTATGAGCTTTTCAACACAATTATATTGCAAAACCTCAATTTTTATACTTTTTACTCAGTTAAAATTCCAACGGGTCCATTGAAAGGCCCATTTAGACATGCTCGTCCGAAATCTCTACAAAAAGGGCCGCAAAACAAGTTTTAATCAAATTTTAGGAGATAATGTAATTGATTAGGAGATTTTTCAACATAATTATATTGCAAAACCTCAATTTCTGTACTTTTTACTCAGTTAAAATTCCAACGGGTCTATTGCAAGGCCCATTTAGACCTGCTCGTCCGAAACCTCGACAAAAACGACCGCAAAACAAGTTTTAATCAAATTTTAGGAGTTCAAATAATTGATTAGGAGCTTTTCAACCCAAAATGTAACCCCCTTAACCCGGCCTAGACGATTGACCCGAATTAAGAAGTTTACACGGGGAAAACCAAAGTCAACCCGAAAGTCAACCTTGATTAACGACCCTTTTTTTTCTTTTTAATCTTATCTAGATGCACATTAACCCTAGGCATTCTCTTGAGATAAGTGTACTCAAAAATCACAGCAATCGGAAAAAAATAAGGGACCCGATTGCATAAAATACGAATTTAGGGACCAATTTGTAAATTCTGAAAATTAGAAGGACTTAACCCACTTTTAAGTTACCATTATGAAATTAGTCATATTTCATGCTTCTCTGTCAAATTTCAACTCAAACGGACATCTCAAACTCATTCAATTGCGTATACAAAGTTCAGGACCAAAACGCAAAGATTTCAAAACATATAACCAACAATTTCAGTGCCCAACGGTCGGGTGTTTCGGAACAGGGACAATCCGTTCCGAAACGCGGGACCGTTCCGAAACTAGTTCCGAAACAGGGTCTGGCAGTGACAAAACCGTTCCGGAACAGTTCTTCCCGTTTCGGAACGCCTAGGCCATTTCAGGCCCTCCGTTCCGATACGGTATCTCTTGTTCCGAAACAGGCTGCCCAGTTTGCAGAAATTTCGCTGGTTTATTGCACAATTGACCCACCAAACATGCTCCAAAGGCAACCAAATCATACCAGCGAGTCATTCAACACTCAAGGAACATAATGGCATCAACAATTCATAAACATGGCATCAAACAAGGAAAGCCCCAATTCTATAGGCATGCATCCTATATTGAAAACCATTCAAACACCAAATCACCAAACAATCCTCATAAAGACCATTTACATGTTCCAACATCAACAACAACATAAAATCAACTTAGGGAGTCCAACATACACAATCTCATTAAACGTCAACATAAGAGATTCTCCCCCATTGCCTTTATTATCTATAGCTATTTACCGAGACATACATCTCAAATGGAGCACTCCTTGAATCCCTTGCTTCTCGCTGTCCCAACTTCAAATATCTGCATTGATGGACAAAAAGGAGCGTAAGCACATAATGCTTAGTGAGGAATGCTCAAAACCAAAACACCATCAATGCAGCGAGTCATAAAACCTCTTTTAAAAGCATTACAATTCGATAAACCAAAGCAATGTTTGAAAACCCCTTTAGACAACATGCTTTAAATCATGCATTGCTCAAATATGAAAACCAACCCTTAGCTTAGAAAAGCCAAGTAATTCACTTCAAGCACAACCTTGCAAAACCATCAATTTAACCATTCCATGCATGAACATCATATGCAAAGTTAAATACAAGATCCTTGGAAAACACTTCCACTTCACATCATACTTTTCTCATACTTGAAAACCATTTCAAAGCAAGAGACCTTTGAAAACCACTTACTCATTCAAACTATCTCATGCATTAAACAAATGCAACATATGAACCACAAAATCAATATTTGCATTTCATGCCTTTAAAAACAAGTCTTCGCAAGACTACAGTGCACTTAAGAGATTTCATGCACACATGCACCCTTCTCATTAGAGAATAAACTCTTGTTCAAGCTAACAAGTAAACATGCATTCATAAAACATTACACCCTTCTCATGCAAACATGCATCACTTCAAGCATCTCATGCTTCATCATATTCAAGAACATTATATTGGCTTCCAAGTGATATTTCACAAACCATCATAACACAAGACACAATCGGATACGCGGATCACAAGCGTTGTCCCCACGCTTCATACACACTACCAATCACAAGGTCTTCATATGGAATTTTAAACACCATATGACCTTAACATTCACAAGGTCCTCAAATGGAATTTTAACCACCATTATGACCTTACCATTCACAAGGTCCTCATATGGACTTTTAAACACCATATGACCTTAACATTCACAAGGTCCTCAAATGGAATTTTAACCACCATTATGACCTTACCATCACTCATTGGTAGTTGTATAACATCACTAACGAGATCACGGGACATACAAGATCCACACATGGACTTTACACCACCATTGTGATCTTACCATACACAAGGTCTTCAAATGGAATTTTAACCACCATTATGACCTTAATGTATACAGGGTCCCCATATGGAATTTTAACCACCATATGACCTTAACACAAGACCCACCCATGGACTTTTAAACACCATGGTGTTCTTAACCATCTCGTTAGTGTACTTGGATGGAGTTACCGGTTCAATCACAACCACTCCACATCCAAGGTGACTTTATTCACGGTGCACCCAATCCTATAGCCGGCTAACTATATCCGATTCAAGTAACCAAGAACCACTTACATCACTTGCCAATATAACCAATTTACCATATTAATCCATTGTTTTACAAGCATAACCAAAATGCCAAAACCACCAATTACCATCATCAATCCACTGTTTTTGAAGCATTACACAAAGCCATTAAACAACATGCAACACTATGCAACAATTCCACAATTCCAAAGTACAAAACCAAGGATCTCTTACCTTGAGCATCCTTCACACATGGCTTTCAAAACCAGCATTAAACCATGCTAAAATATGCTTTCAAAACAGAATTTAAAACATGCAAATCACATGCATTGCATCCAACAATCACAAGTGCTTTAAAAACCAATTCATAACACAACCAAGAGAAAAATGCCATTTACTTACTCTTGAGCTTAGCTAAGTTGTTTAGACTTAAGCTAAGCTCCCAAAACCTTCAAACCTTTGTTTTAAAGCTGAAAACCCAACTTCACTCACCGATTTCCGTTTCGCCACTTGCCGAAACACCAATCAAGCTTCCGGATCAACACCACAAGGATCCGAAGATGTCTCCCCTATTTTAAACACATCAAAACAGTAGATTAATGCACCATCATGCATTAATATCCTCAACCAAGACACCTAAACTCGCTGCTCACATCAACACTCACATTTCGGCTACCAAACACAACCGAAATCACATCCAAACACTTCCAAAACTTAAACCAGCCAAGATCCATCACTTCTAACCATTTTTAAACATCAATTAACATCCAAAATGGATCTCATCACGTCCTTATACCTCCATCTATAGCAGAACATCAAGATCACTCCAAAACCACCAAAAACTTAAACAAAACTTAGGAAAATCAACCTATTCGGGATTGCATTGATTAAACCTCAAATTCTCACCAATTATACATCCATTTTACATCAAAAACACATCATAAAACAATGCCCAATCAGATCATACGAATTTCATCAAATTTAAAGCAAATCTTGCATTTTAAAGCCAAGATCAAGAACTCAATTACAAAACCTTTAATAAAACATAATTCAAGGATTGAGAACTTGGGAATTTCAGTAAAGAACTGAGAATTTAGAGGAGAAGGACATTCATACCTCTAAACTTGAGTTTCTCCCTTTTTGGAACCAAGATTCTTGAAAATCCAATAAGCAAATGCTAAGGTTTTGTTGTAGAAATGATTAGAGATCAAAAGGAAGTTGAAATCTCATCTTTGAATGTCAAAATCAGAGGGAAATTTGCTGGAGAAAAGTGTTTGGATTGAGAGAAAAGTTGAGAGAAAAGAAAATGGAAAATTTGAGAAAGTTAGTTAAAATGACAAAATATCTTCTTCCCTCCCTTTTTACCTTAATTAAAACCATTAATAAATTGATTAATATTAAGAAAAATCTGGAGAAACTCTTTTGGGTAAATATCTCCTTAAAGATTCAAAGTTTCAATCCTTTTTAAAACAGTCACCCAGTTTTCAAAAATTACATTTTGGTCACTAACCCAAAATGTCACTCTTCCAAACCTCATTTTGTAAAATTGATTTCACCTTTCTCTTATATATAATAAAAGAGGATTTTAAGACATTTTTCCATATTTTTAATGCAACCCGAACTAGGCTTTCCTAAATTCACCCTTTTATATTCGAACCGCAACCCGACCGGTACGGTCCAAACCCAAAACTTCTAAGCCCAAAATTGGGGTGTTACAACAATTATATTGCAAAACCTTAATTTCTGTACTTTTTACTCGGTTAAAATTCCAACGAGTCCATTGAAAGGCCCATTTCGACCCGCTCGTCCGAAACATCTACAAAAAGGTCTGCAAAACAAGTTTTAATCAAATTTTAGGAGTTCATGTAATTGATTAGGAGCTTTTCAACACAATTATATTGCAAAACCACATTTTCTGTACTTTTTACTCAATTAAAATTCCAACGGGTCCATTTAAAGGCCCATTTCGACCCGCTCGTCCGAAATTTCTACAAAAAGGACTGCAAAACAAGTTTTAATCAAATTTTAGGAATTCATGTAATTTATTAGGAGCTTTTCAACACAATAATATTGCAAAACCTCAATTTCTGTAGTTTTTACTCAGTTAAAATTCCAACGGGTCCATTGAAAGGCCCATTTTGACCCGCTCGTCTGAAACCTCTACAAAAAGGAATACAAAACAAGTTTTAATCATATTTTAGGAGTTCATGTAATTGATTAGGAGCTTTTCAACACAATTATATTTCAAAACTTCAATTTTTATACATTTTACTCAGTTAAAATTCCAACGGGTCCATTGAAAGGCCCATTTATACCAGCTCGTCCGAAACCTCTACATAAAAGACCGCAAAACAAGTTTTGATCATATTTTAGGAGTACAAATAATTGATTATGAGCTTTTCAACACAATTATATTGCAAAATTTCAATTTTTATACATTTTACCCAGTTAAAATTCCAACGGGTCAATTGAAAGGCCCATTTAAACATGCTCGTCCGATATCTCTACAAAAAGGTCCGCAAAACAATTTTTAATCAAATTTTAGGAGATCATGTAATTGATTAGGAAATTTTCAACATAATTATATTCGAAAACCCCAATTTTTGTACTTTTTACTCAGTTAAAATTCCAACGGGTCTATTGCAATGCCCATTTAGACTTGCTCGTCTGAAACCTCGACAAAAAGGACATCAAAACAAGTTTTAATCAAATTTTAGGAGTTCAAATAATTGATTAGGAGCTTTTCAACACAATTATATTGCAAAACCTCAATTTCTGTACTTTTTACTCAGTTAAAATTCCAACGGGTCCATTGAAAGGCCCATTTCGACGCGCTCGTCCGAAACCTCTACAAAAAGGACTGCAAAACAAGTTTTAACCAAATTTTAGGAGCTCATGTAATTGATTAGGAGCTTTTCAACACAATTATATTGCAAAACCACAATTTCTGTACTTTTTACTCAGTTAAAATTCCAACAGGTCCATTCAAAGGCCCATTTCGACCCGCTCGTCCGAAACTTCTACAAAAAGGACTGCAAAACAAGTTTTAATCAAGTTTTAGGAGTTCATGTAATTGATTAGGAGATTTTCATCACAATTATATTGCAAAACTTCAATTTTTATACATTTTACTCAGTTAAAACCCCATCCGGTCCATCGAAAGGCCCATTTAGACCTGCTTGTCCGAAACCTTTACAAAAAGAACCACAAAACAAGTTTTAATCAAATTTTAGGAGTTCAAATAATCGATTAGGAGCTTTTCAACACAATTATATTGCAAAACCTCAATTTCTGTACTTTTTACTCAGTTAAAATTCCAACGGGTCCATTGAAAGGCCCATTTAGACCCGCTCGTCTGAAACCTCTACAAAAAGGAATGCAAAACATGTTTTAATCAAATTTTAGGAGTTCATGTAATTGATTAGGAGGTTTTCAACATGATTATATTGCAAAAACTCAATTACTGTACTTTTTACTCAGTTAAAATTCCAACGGGTCCATTGTATGGCCCATTTAGACATGCTCGTCCGAAAACTCTACAATAAGGGCCGCAAAACAATTTTTAATCAAATTTTAGGAGATAATGTAATTGATTAGGAGATTTTCAACATAATTATATTGCAAAACCTCAATTTCTGTACTTTTTACTCAATTAAAATTCCAACGGGTCTATTGCAAGGCCCATTTAGACCTGCTCGTCTGAAACCTCGACAAAAAGGACCGCAAAACAAGTTTTAATCAAATTTTAGGAGTTCAAATAATTGATTAGGAGCTTCTCATCACAATTATATTGCAAAACCTCAATTTCTGCACTTTTTACTCAGTTAAAATTCCAACGGGTCCATTGTGAGGCCCATTTAGACCTGCTCGTCCGAAACTGATACAAAAAGGACCGCAAAAAAGTTTTAATCAAATTTTAGGAGTTCAAATAAATGATTAGGAGTTTTTCAACACAATTATATTGCAAAACTTCAATTTTTATACATTTTACTCAGTTAAAATTCCAACGGGACAATTGAAAGGCCCATTTAGACCTGCTCGTCCGAAACCTCTACATAAAAGACCACAAAACAAGTTTTGATCATATTTTAGTAGTAAAAATAATTGATTATGAGCTTTTCAACACAATTATATTGCAAAACCTCAATTTCTGTACTTTTTACTCAGTTAAAATTCCAACGGGTCCATTGAAAGCCCCATTTAGACCTGCTCGTCCGAAACCTCTACAAAAAGGACTGCAAAACAAGTTTTAATCAAATTTTAGGAGTTCATGTAATTGATTAGGTGCTTTTCAACACAATTATATTGCAAAAATTCAATTTTTATACATTTTACTCAGTTAAAACTCCAACGGGTCCATTAAAAGGCCCATTTAGACCTGCTCGTCCGAAACCTTTACAAAAACAACCGCAAAACAAGTTTTAATCAAATTTTAGGAGTTCAATAATTGATTACGAGCTTTTCAACACAATTATATTGCAAAACCTGAATTTCTATACTTTTTACTCAGTTAAAATTCCAACGGGTCCATTGAAAGGTCTATTTAGACATGCTCGTCCGAAACCTCTACAAAAGGGCCGCAAAACAAGTTTTAATCAAGTTTTAGGAGATCATGTAATTGATTAGGAGATTTTCAATACAATTATATTGCAAAACCTCAATTTCTGTACTTTTTACTTAGTTAAAATTCCAACGGGTCCATTGAAAGGCCCATTTCGACCCGCTCGTCCGAAACCTCTACAAAAAGGACCGCAAAAATAGTTTTAATCAAATTTTATGAGTTCAAATAATTGATTAGGATCTTTTCAACACAATTATATTGAAAACGGCAATTTTATACTTTTTACTCAGTTAAAATTCCAACGGGCCCATTGAAAGGCCCATTTAGACCTGCTCGTCCGAAACCTCTACAAAAAGGATGCAAAAATGTTTTATTCAAATATTAGGAGTTCAAATAATTGATTAGGAGCTTTTCAACACAGTTATATTGCAAATCTCAATTTCTATACTTTTTACTCAGTTAAAATTCCAACGGGTCAATTGAAAGTCCTATTTCGACCCGCTCGTCCGAAACCTCTATAAAAAGGGCCTCAAAACAAGTTTTAATCAAATTTTAGGAGATCATGTAATTGATTAGGAGATTTTAAACATAATTATATTGCAAAACCTCAATTTCTGTACTTTTTACTCAGTTAAAATTCCAACGGGTCCATTGAAAGGTCCTTTTCGACCCGCTCGTCCGAAACCTCTACATAAAGGCCCGCAAAACAAGTTTTGATCACATTTTAGGAGTACAAATAATTTATTATGAGCTTTTCAACACAATTATATTGCAAAAACTCAATTTTTATACTAAGTTAAAATTCCAACGGGTCAATTGAAAGTCCTATTTCGACCCGCTCGTCCGAAACCTCTATAAAAAGGGCCTCAAAACAAGTTTTAATCAAATTTTAGGAGATCATATAATTGATTAGGAGATTTTCAACACAATTATATTGCAAAACCTCAATTTCTGTACTTTTTACTCATTTAAAATTCCAACGGGTCCATTGAAAGGCCCATTTAGACCTGCTCGTCCGAAACCTCTACAAAAGGACCACAAAACAAGTTTTAATCAAATTTTAGGAGTTCAAATAATTGATTAGGAGCTTTTCGACACAATTATATTGCAAAACCTCAATTTATGTACTTTTTACTGAGTTAAAATTCCAACGGGTCCAATGAAAGGCCCATTTCGACCCGCTTGTCCGAAACCTCTACAAAAAGTACTGCAAAACAAGTTTTAATTAAATTTTAGGAGTTCATGTAACTGATTAGGATCTTTTCAACACAATTATATTGCAAAACCTCAATTTCTGTACTTTTTACTCAGTTAAAATTCCAACGGGTCCATTGAAAGGTCCTTTTCGACCCGCTCGTCCGAAACCTCTACAAAAAGGACTACAAAACAAGTTTTAATCAAGTTTTAGGAGTTCATGCAATTGATTAGGAGCTTTTCAACACAACTATATTACAAAACCTCAATTTCTGTACTTTTTACTCAGTTAAAATTCCAACGGGTCCATTGAAAGGCCCATTTAGACCTGCTCCTCCGAAACCTCGACAAAAAGGACCGCAAAACAAGTTTTAAATCTAATTTTAGGAGTTCAAATAATTGATTTGGAGCTTTTCAACACAATTATATTGCAAAACCTCAATTTTTGTACTTTTTACTCAGTTGAAATTCCAGCGGGTACTCAATTAAAATTCCAACAGGTCTAACGTGTGGGATGGCTCTCAATTCTCTCTCAAAATTTCCCGGGTTCCTTGTTTGGTTTTGGCTCTCTCTTCCTTTATTTCCGGTGGTTTTTCTCACCAACCCCCTTTCCCCTCACGGCAACCTTTCCCCTTCTGCCGGTTTTGCCAATAACGATTCAAGATACTCGGTTTTCCTGATCTCCTTGGAAATCGGGATGAGAATCCCAAGAGCCATCCCACTCAGCCAACCACTTCCAATATCAGGTTGTTTCTATCCTTTTATCTCTTACTTTATTTTTTATTTTTTTATATCATTTCGGCAGCTTTTCATATTTTATGAGTTTTGGGCGTCCTTTGAGATCCATATTTGGTTCACCAGATTTGTTTCTCTTTTTGCAAGATTCTTTTGCTTCTGGTTTTGTTGTTACCGTTTGGCTCCGATGAGCCCCCTTCAGCGAACCACAGATCGGGATTGTAAAGATAGATCTTTTCATAGTCTTCCGCGCAACCCCAGATCTGGTTTTCAAGGTTTGTTTGTTTGTTCTTTTACTTTACATATCATTTTTTCCTTTTCATTTCCAGATCAAATCCTTAAATATTGGTTTTCCCTTCTTTTGTTCCGTTTCTATTTGCTTTACCGGAGAGTTCCCTTTCCGGCGACGGGTCTTGTTACTCTTATTTTCCTTTTCCTTTCGGATCTGGTGATCTTTCTACTCCGGGATCTGATTGGCTATAACAGTATGTCCGGCCGGCCTTCTTCATTTTTCGCTTCTTATTTTATCTTACATCTCTTTTTTACCTTTTATCTAATCAATGGGTTTTGGCTTTCTCAATCTATGTTCTGTCTTCGCTGCCTCATCGGAGATCTCTCCTTCCGGCGGTGGTTCGCGGCGGCGGCAGATTTTATAAACCTTTGGTTCCCTCTATCCTATTTCCATTCTATTTTATTATATAACTTTTTTATTGTCTGTATTTTCTTCTTTTTGCATAAAATATACTTAGGGTTTCCCTTTTTCATAATCTTCACATCTTTTTTTCTTCTCGTTGTCTTCTGTTCTCAGATTTTTGTTAAGGATTTGGCTCTGAGGTTTATTCATAGGGCCTCATCCTCGAAGGAACTGATTCACCCTTTAGGACTTCATGCAATCTCCGTTTGTTTAATCTACGTTTTTTTTTCCTCTCTTTTGCTTTTTTCAATTTCCATATTCCCTTTATGATTTGTTTTTCTAACCATCTACTGTTTAATTTCAGTATTTTATCTCAAACCTGCAAATCGTCAATCGATCGTCTAATCGGTTCCATCATGGCTTTCATCTCTCCCCTCTCTTTTTCTCATTCTCTTTTATCTATCTTTTTATTTATTTTTCTGTTGTCTACTCAACAGATAGTATGCATCTACTCTTCCATTTGGTCTATTCCTATTGTCTGGCTTTCATTTCGAAGGTATGTTCTTTTACTCTTTTGGTTTTTAATTCTCTATTTGTACAATCTCTGGCTTGTGTTATCTCCTTGGTGTTATACTCTGCATCTTCATCATTTTCTTTACCAGTCCCAACTCATCATATGCTTCTCTTGTTGCTTATCTAACTCTTTTCCAGCCTATCTCTTTTTAATGCAAAATGTCTATGCTTTTCAAAGCTTACTCAATATTCATGTCTCTAGTTCTTCCTTTAATATTAATTTCAGACCTTTACATATATCTCTGCATAAGATCATATTATCTACTACCTCTGTAACTATTGATCTTTTCACATACTACTCATATAAACATCCAGCCCTTTCAGGGAAACAATTACCAGCCCATTTATTGGGATATTTTATAATTATACATATAATACAAAATTTGAATCATCTAAAGACTAATCTGTATTATGATCTATCTCATATTCTAAAATATGATATTCCAATTATTGTTAACATTTGGTTACCATACACATTCAATTTTTTTCGGTGGACAAACATATTATGCACAAATGGTTTATACCATATTACCAATAATGACGCTATCCATAATATTCTACTTTATTTAACTATTTTATTATATTCTAATCGTTTTTTAATCATATTTGATTTGTCTCGCTGTCAATGGTGCACTGCCATTAAATTTTGTTTAGAAAAGGTCTACTTTCTTTCAAATTTGTATCTTCTTCTCCTATTACATGCATCCAAATCACTTTCAAAAAGCACATTTCATAATCTCTCTAAAATAAATGCTATAATCTTCCCTTCTAAATTATTTATTATAATCTTCATAATTTCGGTCCTGCATACAAACTTGATCATAATTCTGATAACTGAATCTATTATTATCTACATGTTTTACTGCTGGCCATCTCCTGACTATAATAATGTTATCTTCACCTATTGGACTACTCTGTGTAATGTACTTTTGTACAAGGTCTATTTCATTTTTGCCAACCACCTTTATATTACTCCTGACTATCCATCAATTGACATTATCTCATCCGTACCCTTTGCTACAATTTTTTATCATTTGACTATATTAAAATTTAATTCTATTTCTTTGTCTTCTCTTTCTTTTTGTACCCATCGTATTATCAACTGCTTTCATTTAACTCACTGCATTTGTCTTCTCTTTGTTTTTTTCTTTGGGACCTCTCATTATGCACCAATTATGGTTGCCATGACATAAGTTACTAGGCAACTGCTCAAGGAAAGCTGGAACATCTATTCTCCTCCTGGGTTACGGTTTAATTTAAATTTAATTAATTTTAATAGCATTCCCCCTATATCTTTTTGCTCTTTTGGACTGTAATTATTTTCTTATCCCCGCTTCTTCCTTCCCCTGGGTCTGTAATTATTTTTTCTTGCCTCCTTTCTTTTCTACTTTCCTTTTATTTTTACTATGCTTTTATCTGCTTTCCAGCTTACATTAATACTGCCATGCATGCTCTATATTCCTCTTTAGATGTATGTGTTTATATTAACATATGTTACTTGATGTTATGCTCGTTAGAACTCTATTCCCACTACACCTTTTTAGGTGAAATCTTACAAGCCCACATTTGGGATCTTTATCAAATCCTATTAAATAGGAGTTTTTCAATCAAATATTATATTAATACTTCAAATTTTTTAATAATCTCTAGTCCTACCTTTTCAAAAATAAGGTCAAACTTTACCCTCTATCTATTTCTTCCGTTTTTCCAAATTTTATTCCTTATCTTTTAATGTATTCAACTTTTCAAATCTCTCTAAATTATTATATTATTATTACTTTCCTCTTATATTATCTGTATATAATTATACTCAAAAAGCCAGCTTCACTTTCCTCTATTAAAGATAATAATAACCAAATCCCGTCATTTATATTCAAATCTTCCTCCTTCCGTTTTTTTGTATATCTAATTTCCCATAAATTTCCCTTAAAAAAAGGTTTTAAATACAGTTAATAGTAATTATATCTTTCCGTTTTTATTCTATTTAACACAATCAACTATATTTTTTTAAAATTATTCTCATTAAACTTTGCCATTTATTTTGCAATATTAATACCGTTAAGGAAAATAATTTTCGGTAATTACATAATTTATTCCCCATTATTTGTACCATAAAAAATTATTCCCCGTTTTAAATATTCGATTATTAAAATATTCCCTTTTATTATCAAGGCCACTCCGGTCTTTCTTTTTTTAACCCTTCTTAACAGCAAATATTTCCATCAAATCTTTTTAATCTCACCATTAAACCTTAATCCAAATTTATATAGATATTTAAGATACACTCCTTTAATAACTTCTAGAGTTTCCTCCTTTACTAAGTCTTCTAGATCATTTAAGGAAAGTACCTTTGATATTTTACTTTATGATACAAATAGTTCCTTTCTTTTACAATCGTTAATTATTCCTCAAAATTCTCCTCAACCTACTTTCCATACCTCATCCCCCTCAACTGTTTTCTTTATATACTTACATTACAATTACACCAATCCATCAAAATATCTCTATCACTCTACCTTCTCATACCCACCAAATCTCTCAATGGCTTCATCCTCTTCCATCCCCCAACTCAACTCAATCAACCTCACCAATGAAGAAGCGGAACTGCTCTACACACCTGATTTTGGGTGGGATATCATCAAGGAAGACCCCAAGCTTATTGTAATCGGTTGCTTCATATCGTCTAAGGTTTTAGACATATATGATGTTATCAACGCATTCGAAGGTATTTGGAAACCAAACGAGGTAGTATCCATATCGGTGATACAAGATAATTTCCTCAAAATCAAGTTCAAGGAAATCAAGAATTGCTATGAGATTATCAATCGTGGTCCTTGGCTGTACAAGGATGAATGGCTAGCAGTCACCGAATATGATCCAGCCAAATCCTTAAACGACTACAACTTCAATACCATGAAAATTTGGATCCGAATTTTCTCCCTCCCTGATTCACTCTATGCTGATGTTGACCGATCCCATCTGGTGGGACATGCCCTAGGACCAATGGTTGGCAATGTTCTCCGTACGGATACCCAAGAAGTTGAGGGGAATATGAAGGACTTCCTTCGGGTTGAAATTCTGCTTAACATCACAAGACCTGTCACTCGCTTTGTTTTTATTGGATCAGGCAAAAACAAAATCATGTGCCGTATTCAGTATGAAAGACTCCCTACTCTATGCCCTGGTTGTGGTATTATCAGCCACACATTAGAGAACTGGCCTATCCGGTCTTCCCTAGATCTCAACAAATTGCAGTACGGAGAATGGCTCCGTTACCTTCCTCCTAGACGTCGCCCAGTTGGTATTCGTGGGCGTATTCGCAACGTAGAACCGAATCTGAATCCAAACATCCCTCCAGTGAATGGTAATTTTATTTTAACATTTACAATAACCTCTTTTTTCACTCGATTTATTACCCCAATTATTCTGTCCAAATATTTACCTTATGTTTTTATCGTAGTGGCCCCACCGAATATTCCAGCAGCTTCGGCCAATCCTACTGCTCCTCCCACCGAACAGAACAATATGGGTAAATTAATTTACATCCTCCTCATCCTTTATATAAATAGTTATAAGTATCTAATCACAATCATTCTCCAATACATAGGCTCTCTAAATGAAGGCGATGCTGCCTCCTTTACGGAACAAGCAACCGAGGAAGCCCAAAACGCTGACATAGCCATGGATGAAGGCTCAAATTCTGTTAAAGATCCCCCTGCAGCTGATTTGAAGCAAAAAGCTCCACTCGAGCCCCAACCCCTGAACACCATCTATCCCATTCCGGAAGATGGTTCTGATGATGATTGGGACACCACGGATGATTATGGTGTCCCTAGCCCTACTGCCCAGCAGATTAAAAAGTTTGACTCTGAATCGAGTAAGCCGTCTAAACCCACTGATACAATATTCAATGACTTTAATCAGTGGTTACTTAAAACTTATCCCAATGATGCAGCCCCTGCACCTGTTCTTGCACCTGCACCTGCACCTGCACCAACCCAAACGAACCGAGGCATGAAACGCGGCTCTCCAATACAAGTATCGCTCCCGCCGAAAAAATCCAAACCATCAGGATCCACTCCAAAAGCTGGGATGAGCAGCTCTAAAAACTCTCCGGCGGCGGCTGACTCCCAGCCCCGCCGAGCAAAATGAGGATCCTATGCTGGAACTGTCAGGGTCTTGGACAAGCCCCGACGGTTCAACATTTCCGGTTCTATGTCCAACGCACCAATCCTGATATTACTTTCCCTTGCGAAACCAAAATAAATAACGCGGAATGTAACCGCATATGTCTTTCATTAGGAATGTTAGACATTATTTCTATTTCCCCTACGGAAGGGTGTTCCGGTATTTCCCTATTTGCAGTTAACAATATCAATATAAGTTTAATCTCTTACTCGTCGCGTTATATTCATACTAAAATAACAAAGAACAATTCCACAATGTTTTTTACTGGAATGCACGGTTTTCCGGAAACTAGCCAAAAATACAAAACATATGAACTTATAGATTCATTATACCCTTCTACTAATAACAACCCATGGCTTCTCGGTGGGGATTTTAATGAAATATTAACTGATTCTAAAAAAACAAGGAGGCCCCCGAAGGGCTAGATCACAAATCAAAAATTTTCGAAACTGTCTAATACGAAACAACCTCTTTGATTGCAAGCCAACTTCTGGATGGTTCACATGGACTAAAGTAGGACCCTTAACCCCGGTAATACATGAAAGATTAGATCGTTTTATAGCTAATTCAGCTTGGCAAGACCTCTACCCTTCTTATCGAATTACCACAGAGTATGTTGCCAAATCTGATCATTGTTTCCTTCTCCTTGAATTAGACCCTTCGGCATCTAAACCTACTACACAACCTTCCAAGACTTTCCGATTCGAAAGCTGTTGGGCCAATAATGTAAATAATATTCAAACAATCAAAAGGGCCTGGGCCGACACTCCCGGAACAGTCATAAACAAAATCGAAGCTGTTGGCACATACCTAGAAGAATGGCAAAACCAACAACGCTTTAAATCAACCGGAAGAATTAAGTTCCTCACTAAAAAAATTAATAAATTACTATATCGTCCCTTAACTGCCACAAATAAACAAGTATACTTAAATTATAGAACTGAACTCAATAAACTTTTAACAGAACAAGAAATTTATTGGGCTCAAAGATCTCGCACTCTCTGGCTTTCCCAAGGGGACAAAAACACCAGGTTCTTCCATCCCCGAGCAACTAATAGGAACAAGAAAAATTTGATTACAGGCCTCTTCGACGCCAACTCAAATTGGCGCACGTCTGAATCAGACCTTATGAATATCGCTTCTGCATATTTCCAAAATTTGTTCACAACATCTAACCCCCAAATCTCGAACAATATTCTTGACAAAATTCACCCTACCATCAATCATTCAATGAATGAAACCCTTCTAAAGTCTTTCACTAAAGAGGAAATTCTCCATGCCTTTAAAGATATTGACCCCAGGAAAGCTCCTGGATTCGATGGCCTACCCAGTAGCTTTTTTAGACAACACTGGGATACAGTGGGTGACGATGTTATTAATCTTTGTATTAACCTTTTAAACGGCAATGCCGATATGGCCTCAGTCAACAAAACTATATTGGTACTAATTCCCAAAGTACAGGATCCAACCTCTATGAAACAACTTAGACCAATTAGCCTCTCAACTGTCCTTTATAAAATAGTTGCCAAAACAATAGTCAACAGAATGAAACAGGCTATACCTCTATGCATAAGCCCTAATCAAGCAGCCTTTGTCCAGGGACGCAACATATCAGACAACATCCTTGTTGCTCATGAAATTATTCACAATATTAACTCAGGAGCTACTAAGTCCTCTCAAGGAGCTGCTCTTAAGCTAGACATGGAGAAAGCTTTTGATAGAGTAGAATGGTCATTTCTTGCAAATGTTATGGAACGCATGGGCTTTGCATCCGAATGGATCGATCTTATAATGCGTTGCATTACTACAGTCTCCTTCTCAGTTAAAATTAATAATTCTTTTTCCCCACCCTTTCAACCTCAACGTGGTCTTCGCCAGGGGGATCCCCTATCCCCTTTCCTCTTTCTCTTTTGCACTCAAGGCCTCTCGGCTTATTTAGCTGCTGCTCAACAAACTAAAATACTTCCAGGACTAGGTGCATGTAAATATGGGCCTAAAGTCAACCACCTGCTTTTTGCCGATGATTGTATGGTATTCATTAATACTAATCAATCTGAAGCGTCCCTTCTGAAAAATGCTCTTCAAACGTATGCTAATGCATCCGGTCAAGCGGTTAATTTTGAGAAATCAACAATTTTCTATAACCCGCGTACACCGTCTGCAACAAGAAATGCAATCAACAACCTTTTACAAGTACGTGAGGTTACTAATCCTGGAGTATATCTAGGCATCCCACTTCTAATTGGGAAAAATAAAACTGAATCACTAGGATTTGTGCGCGATAAAGTACATGATCGTCTCTCTAGTTGGGACAAGCATATACTCTCCTTTAGTGGCCGAGAGATATTCATCAAAGCTGTCTTACAATCTCTCCCACAATATGTCATGTCTTGCTATCTTCTACCACAAAATATCATCGATGACATGACTGCATCAATCCGTCAATTCTGGTGGACTGGCAAATCCAACAAAAAAGGTTGGCATATGATCCCTTGGAATCGTATATGCTTACCTAAATCTGCTGGTGGCATGTGTTTTAAGGATTTGCACGACTTTAACATTGCTCTCTTGGGCAAGCAAATTTGGAAACTCATCTGTGAACCAGATTCTTTATTAGGACAAATATACCGTTCTAAATACTTTCCCTCAGGCAACATCCTAGATGCACCAAAACCCAATAGGGGCTCTTTTGCTTGGCAAGGTATATATATAACGCACTTCAGCATCTTTTCCCTGGCTTTCTTCACCGCCCTGGCATAAACAATAATATTAGAATACACAAAGATATATGGGGAGGGTCTTCCCCGATTGAGCTCACTGGGGATTACGAAATCTCAGATGAATTTTATATTCGATGTCGTGATTTTATGATTCGTAACCAAACTGCCTGGGATACGGATAAGGTAAGAAATTATTTCAATCCAATTGATGCCGATGCTATTCTTCGCATCCCCATCCTAAATGATCAACGAGATTCAATACTCTGGTCTCCCAACGACTCGGGTATTTACTCAGTCCGTTCTGGATATATTTTCTTACAACGCTCCATTACTCCACCTTCGTCACCAACTCAGATCTGGAAATTTTTATCCAAAGTCAAAGCTTTACCCAAAGTTAAAACTTTTGGTTGGCGTATGGCATCTGATGCTCTACCAGTTGGATCTAAAATACAAGCCTTCTCTCCTAACTCGGGCCCTTGCCCTATCTGTGGTAGCCACTCGGAATCGATCCTTCATGCGTTTCGTGACTGCCCTGGGGCGTCTGAAGCCCTCCAAATTAGTGGTATCCCTATCACTCTCTATAAGAGTATAGCTCCCACGCCTCTGCAATGGTTGGAGGAAGCAGCCACTACAATTTCCCCTGATAAATTTGGTCTCTTCCTTACTGTTCTATGGAATATATGGAACAGACGTAATGACTGGGTACATAACCAACATCTACAACCACCCTGGCTAATTGCTGTTAATTCCATTAGCTTACATGATGAATTTTGTAAATCTTTAAATTCGTCGGACCCATCTCCATCTACCTTTTCAAAACCTTCCTGGACACCTCCCCCACCTCATCATATCAAAATAAATGTGGACGGAGCCTTTAATCCATCAACTCGTGCAGCAGCCGTCGGCGCTGTTGCTCGTGATTCTGCCGGTAAAGTTGTGGGTGGCATTGCATTCCCCCTTGGCAGCTGTCAGGACGCTATCACTAGTGAAGGGGAAAGCATCCTCGCTGGTCTCACCTTTGCCCGTTCTCAAGGCTGGAACCGTATTTTGATTGAAACAGACTGCGCTTCCCTTGCGAATAGGATCAACAATCCTGCTCAGGACCTTTCTACCATGGGACCTACTATTCTCCAGATTCAAACTTTTCTTCATGATTTTGACTTTGTAACTATTTCTTTTGTACGCCGTGAGGCAAATATTATAGCCCATACTTTGGCTACTTCCTCTCTGAATTCTATGACTTCTATGTCATTCAATTCAGATATTCCATCTTGTATCCAACACTATGTAACAAATTACTCTTGATTAATAATATTTGGGCACTCTTTTCCCCTTTTTAGGGTCCTCTAGCTCTGCTTGAAGGACAGTAGTAGGGGTTTTTAATGAGGCCTTTTCTTCAACAAAAAAAATTCAAACGGGTACCACTCAAAAAAAATTCCAATGTGTCCATTGTAAGGCCCATTTAGACCTGCTCGTCTGAAACCGATACAAAAAGGACCGCAAAAAAGTTTTAATCAAATTTTAGGAGTTCAAATAAATGATTAGAAGCTTTTCTACACAATTATATTGCAAAACTTCAATTTTTATACATTTTACTCAGTTAAAATTCCAACGGGTCCACTGAAAGGCCCATTTAGACCCGCACGTCCGAAACCTCTACATAAAGGACCGCAAAACGAGTTTTGATCATATTTTAGGAGTACAAATAATTGATTATGAGCTTTTCAACACAATTATATTGCAAAACCTCAGTTATTATACTTTTTACTCAGTTAAAATTCCAACGGGTCCATTGAAAGGCCCATTTAGACATGCTCGTCCGAAATCTCTACAAAAAGGTCCGCAAAACAATTTTTAATCAAATTTTAGGAGATCATGTAATTGATTATGAGATTTTCAACATAATTATATTGCAAAATACCAATTTTTGTACTTTTTACTCAGGTAAATTCCAACGGGTCTATTGCAAGGCCCATTTAGACTTGCTCGTCCGAAACCTCGACAAAAAGGACAGCAAAACAAGTTTTAATCAAATTTTAGGAGTTCAAATAATTTATTAGGAGCTTTTCAACACAATTATATTGCAAAACCTCAATTTCTGTACTTTTTATTCAGTTAAAATTCCAACGGGTCCATTGAAAGGCCCATTTCAACCCGCTCGTCCAAAACCGCTACAAAAAGGACTGCAAAACAAGTTTTAACCAAATTTTAGGAGTTCATGTAATTGATTAGGAGCTTTTCAACACAATTATATTGCAAAACCACTATTTCTGTACTTTTTACTCAGTTAAAATTCTAACAGGTCTATTGAAAGGCCCATTTAGACCTGCTCGTTCGAAACCTATACAAAAAGGAATGCAAAACAAGTTTTAATCAAATTTTAGGAGTTCATGTAATTGATTAGGAGATTTTCAATACAATTATATTGCAAAAACTCAATTACTGTACTTTTTACTTAGTTAAAATTCCAACGGGTCCATTGTATGGCCCATTTAGACATGCTCGTTCAAAACCAATACAAAAAGGACCGCAAAAAAGTTTTAATCAAATTTTAGTAGTTCAAATAAATGATTAGGAGCTTTTCAACACAATTATATTGCAAAATTTCAATTTTTATACATTTTACCCAGTTAAAATTCCAACGGGTCAATTGAAAGGCCCATTTAGACCTGCTCTTCCGAAACCTCTACATAAAAGACCGCAAAACAAGTTTTGATCATATTTTAGGAGTACAAATAATTTATTATGAGCTTTTCAACACAATTATATTGCAAAACCTCAATTTCTGTACTTTTTACTCAATGAAAATTCCAACGGGTCCATTCAAAGGCCCATTTCGACCCGCTCGTCCGAAACTTCTACAAAAAGGACTCCAAAACAAGTTTTAATCAAATTTTAGGAGTTCATGTAATTTATTAGGAGCTTTTCAACACAATTATATTGCAAAACCTCAATTTCTGTACTTTTTACTCAGTTAAAATTCCAACGGGTCCATTGAAAGGCCCATTTCGACCCGCTCGTCCGAAACCTCTACAAAAACGAATGCAAAACAAGTCTTAATCAAATTTTAGGAGTTCATGTAATTGATTAGGAGCTTTTCAATACAATTATATTGCAAAAACTCAATTACTGTACTTTTTACAGAGTTAAAATTCCAACGGGTCCATTTTATGGCCCATTTAGACATGCTCGTTCGAAACCAATACAAAAAGGACCGCAAAAAAGTTTTAATCAAATCTTAGGAGTTCAAATAAATGATTAAGAGCTTTTCAACACAATTATATTGCAAAAATTCAATTTTTATACATTTTACTCAGTTAAAATTCCAACGGGTCAATTGAAAGGCCCATTTAGAACTGCTCGTCCGAAACCTCTACATGAAAGACCGCAAAACAAGTTTTGATCATATTTTAGGAGTACAAATAATTGATTATGAGCTTTTCAACACAATTATATTGCAAAACCTCAATTTCTGTACTTTTTACTCAGTCAAAATTCCAACGGGTTCATTGAAAGCCCCATTTAGACCCGCTCGTCCGAAACCTCTACAAAAAGGAATGCAAAACAAGTTTTAATCAAATTTTAGGAGTTCATGTAATTGATTAGGAGCTTTTCAACACAATTATATTGCAAAACTTCAATTTTTATACATTTTACTCAGTTAAAACTCCAACCGGTCCATTGAAAGGCCCATTTAGACCTGCTCGTCCGAAACCTTTACAAAAAGAACCGCAAAACAAGTTTTAATCAAATTTTATGAGTTCAAATAATTTATTAGGAGCTTTTCAACACAATTTTATTGCAAAACCTCAATTTCTGTACTTTTTACTCAGTTAAAATTCCAACGGGACCATCGAAAGGTCCATTTAGACATGCTCGTCCGAAACCTCTACAAAAAGGGCCGCAAAACAAGTTTTAATCAAATTTTAGGAGATCATGCAAGTGATTAGGAGATTTTCAACACAATTATATTGCAAAACCTCAATTTCTATACTTTTTACTCAGTTAAAATTCCAACGGGTCCATTGAAGGGCCCATTTAGACCTGCTCGTCCGAAACTTCTATAAAAAGAACCGCAAAAATAGTTTTAATCAAATTTTAGGAGGTCAAGTATTTGATTAGGAGCTTTTCAACACAATTATATTGCAAAACCTCAATTTCTGTACTTTTTACTCAGTTAAAATTCCAACGGGTGCATTGAAAGGCCCATTTCGACCCGCTCGTCCGAAACCTCTACAAAAAGGAATGCAAAACAAGTTTTAATCAAATTTTAGGAGTTCATGTAATTGATTAGGAGCTTTTCAATACAATTATATTGCAAAAACCCAATTTCTATACTTTTACTCAGCTAAAATTCCAACGGGCCATTGAAAGGCCCATTTAGACATGCTTGTCCGAAACCTCTACAAAAAGGGCCGCAAAACAAGTTTTAATCAAATTATAGGAGATCATGTAATTGATTAGGAGATTTTCAACATATTTATATTGCAAAACCTCAATTTATGTACTTTTTACTCAGTTAAAATTCCAACGGGTCCATTGAAAGGTCCTTGTCGACCCGCTCGTCCGGAACCTCTATATAAAGGCCCGCAAAACAAGTTTTGATCATATTTTAGGAGTACAAATAATTTATTATGAGCTTTTAAACACAATTATATTGCAAAACCTCAATTTTTATACTCAGTTAAAATTCAAACGGGTCCATTGAAAGGCTAATTTAGACATGCTCGTCCGAAACCACTAAAAAAAGGGCCGCAAAACATGTTTTAATCAAATTTTAGGAGATCATATAATTGATTAGGAGATTTTCAACACAATTATATTGCAAAACCTCAATTTCTGTACTTTTTACTCAGTTAAAATTCCAACGGGTCAATTGAAAGGCCCATTTAGACCCACTCGTCCGAAACCTCTACAAAAAGGAATGCAAAACAAGTTTTAATCAAATTTTAGGAGTTCAAATAATTGATTAGGAGATTTTCAACACAATTATATTGCAAAACCTCAATTTCTGTACTTTTTACTCAGTTAAAATTCCAACGGGTCAATTGAAAGGCCCATTTAGACCCACTCGTCCGAAACCTCTACAAAAAGGAATGCAAAACAAGTTTTAATCAAATTTTAAGAGTTCATGTAATTTATTAGGAGCTTTTCAACACAATTATATTGCAAAACCTCAATTTCTGTACTTTTTACTCAGTTAAAATTACAACGGGTCCATTGAAAGGCCCATTTAGACATGCTCGTCCGAAATCTCTACAAAAAGGGCCGCAAAATAATTTTTAATCAAATTTTAGGAGATCATGTAATTGATTAGGAGATTTTCAACATAATTATATTGCAAAACCCCAACTTTTGTACTTTTTACTCAGTTAAAATTTCAACGGGTCTATTGCAAGGCCCATTTAGACCTGCTCGTCCGAAACCTCGACAAAAAGGACCGCAAAACAAGTTTTAATCAAATTTTAGCAGTTCAAATAATTGATTAGGAGCTTTTCAACACAATTATATTGCAAAACCTCAATTTCTGTACTTTTTACTCAGTTAAAATTCCAACGGGTCCATTAAAAGTCCCATTTCGACCCGCTCGTCCGAAACCTCTACAAAAAGGACTGCAAAACAAGTTTTAATCAAATTTTAGGAGTTCATGTAATTGATTAGGAGCTTTTCAACACAATTATTTTGCAAAACCTCAATTTCTGTACTTTTTACTCAGTTAAAATTCCAACGTGTCCATTGAAAGACCCATTTAGATCTGCTCGTCCGAAACCTCGACAAAAGGACCGCAAAACAAGTTTTAATCAAATTTTAGGAGTTCAAATAATTGACTTAGAGCTTTTCAACACAATTATATTGCAAAACCTCAATTTCTGTACTTTTTACTCAGTTAAAATTCCAACGGGTCAATTGAAAGGCCCATTTAGACCCACTCGTCCGAAACCTCTACAAAAAGGAATGCAAAACAAGTTTTAATCAAATTTTAGGAGTTCAAATAATTGATTAGGAGCTTTTCAACACAATTATATTGCAAAACCTCAATTTCTGTACTTTTTACTCAGTTAAAATTCCAACGGGTCCATTGAAAGGCCCATTTCGACCCACTCGTCCGAAACCTCTACAAATAGGAATGCAAAACAAGTTTTAATCAAAATTTAGGAGTTCATGTAATTGATTATGAGCTTTTCAATACAATTATATTGAAAGGCCCATTTAGACATGCTCGTCCGAAACCTCTACAAAAAGGGCCGCAAAACAAGTTTTAATCAAATATTTGGAGATCATGTAATTGATTAGGAGATTTTCAACATAATTATATTGCAAAAACCCAATTTCTGTACTTTTTACTAAGTTAAAATTCCAACAGGTCTATTGCAATGCCCATTTAGACCTGCTCGTCCGAAACCTCGACAAAAAGGACCACAAAAATAGTTTTAATTAAATTTTAGGAGTTAAAATAATTGATTAGGATATTTTCAACACAATTATATTGAAAACCGCAATTTTATACCTTTTACTCAGTTAAAATTCCAACGGGCCCATTGAAAGGCCCATTTAGACCTGCTCGTTCGAAACCTCTACAAAAAGGACCGCAAAAATGTTTTATTCAAATATTAGGAGTTCAAATAATTGATTAGGAGCTTTTAAACACAATTATATTGCAAATCTCAATTTCTGTACTTTTTACTCAGATAAAATTCCAACGGGTCCATTGAAAGGCCCATTTCGACCCGCTTGTCCGAAACCTGTACTAAAAGTACTGCAAAACAAGTTTTAATCAAATTTTAGGATTTCATGTAATTGATTACGAGATTTTCAACACAATTATATTGCAAAACCTCAATTGCTGTACTTTTTACTCAGTTAAAATTCCAACGGGTCCATTATAAGGCCCATTTAGACCTGCTCGTCCGAAACCTCGACAAAAAGGACCGCAAAACAAGTTTTAATCAAATTTTAGGAGTTCAAATAATTGATTTGGAGGTTTTCAACACAATTATATTGCAAAACCTCAATTTCTGTACTTTTTACTCATTTAAAATTCCAGCGGGTCCATTGTAAGGCCCATTTCGACCCGCTCGTCCTAAACTTCTACAAAAAGGACTGCAAAACAGGTTTTAATCAAATTTTAAGAGTTCATGTAATTTATTAGGAGCTTTTCAACACAATTATATTGCAAAACCTCAATTTCTGTACTTTTTACTCAGTTAAAATTACAACGGGTCCATTGAAAGGCCCATTTAGACATGCTCGTCCGAAATCCCTACAAAAAGGGCCGCAAAATAATTTTTAATCAAATTTTAGGAGATCATGTAATTGATTAGGAGATTGTCAACATAATTATATTGCAAAACCCCAATTTTTGTACTTTTTACTCAGTTAAAATTTCAACGGGTCTATTGCATGGCCCATTTAGACCTGCTCGTCCGAAACCTGGACAAAAAGGACCGCAAAACAAGTTTTAATCAAATTTTAGGAGTTCAAATAATTGATTAGGATATTTTCAACACAATTATATTGAAAACCGCAATTTTATACCTTTTACTCAGTTAAAATTCCAACGGGCCCATTGAAAGGCCCATTTAGACCTGCTCGTTCGAAACCTCTACAAAAAGGACCGCAAAAATGTTTTATTCAAATATTAGGAGTTCAAATAATTGATTAGGAGCTTTTCAACACAATTATATTGCAAATCTCAATTTATGTACTTTTTACTCAGATAAAATTCCAACGGGTCCATTGAAAGGCCCATTTCGACCCGCTTGTCCGAAACCTGTACTAAAAGTACTGCAAAACAAGTTTTAATCAAATTTTAGGATTTCATGTAATTGATTACGAGCTTTTCAACACAATTATATTGCAAAACCTCAATTGTTGTACTTTTTACTCAGTTAAAATTCCAACGGGTCCATTATAAGGCCCATTTAGACCTGCTCGTCCGAAACCTCGACAAAAAGGACCGCAAAACAAGTTTTAATCAAATTTTAGGAGTTCAAATAATTGATTTGGAGGTTTTCAACACAATTATATTGCAAAACCTCAATTTCTGTACTTTTTACTCATTTAAAATTCCAGCGGGTCCATTGTAAGGCCCATTTCGACCCGCTCGTCCTAAACTTCTACAAAAAGGACTGCAAAACAAGTTTTAATCAAATTTTAAGAGTTCATGTAATTTATTAGGAGCTTTTCAACACAATTATATTGCAAAACCTCAATTTCTGTACTTTTTACTCAGTTAAAATTACAACGGGTCCATTGAAAGGCCCATTTAGACATGCTCGTCCGAAATCTCTACAAAAAGGGCCGCAAAATAATTTTTAATCAAATTTTAGGAGATCATGTAATTGATTAGGAGATTGTCAACATAATTATATTGCAAAACCCCAATTTTTGTACTTTTTACTCAGTTAAAATTTCAACGGGTCTATTGCATGGCCCATTTAGACCTGCTCGTCCGAAACCTCGACAAAAAGGACCGCAAAACAAGTTTTAATCAAATTTTAGGAGTTCAAATAATTGATTAGGATATTTTCAACACAATTATATTGAAAACCGCAATTTTATACCTTTTACTCAGTTAAAATTCCAACGGGCCCATTGAAAGGCCCATTTAGACCTGCTCGTTCGAAACCTCTACAAAAAGGACCGCAAAAATGTTTTATTCAAATATTAGGAGTTCAAATAATTGATTAGGAGCTTTTCAACACAATTATATTTCAAATCTCAATTTATGTACTTTTTACTCAGATAAAATTCCAACGGGTCCATTGAAAGGCCCATTTCGACCCGCTTGTCCGAAACCTGTACTAAAAGTACTGCAAAACAAGTTTTAATCAAATTTTAGGATTTCATGTAATTGATTACGAGCTTTTCAACACAATTATATTGCAAAACCTCAATTGTTGTACTTTTTACTCAGTTAAAATTCCAACGGGTCCATTATCAGGCCCATTTAGACCTGCTCGTCCGAAACCTCGACAAAAAGGACCGCAAAACAAGTTTTAATCAAATTTTAGGAGTTCAAATAATTGATTTGGAGGTTTTCAACACAATTATATTGCAAAACCTCAATTTCTGTACTTTTTACTCATTTAAAATTCCAGCGGGTCCATTGTAAGGCCCATTTCGACCCGCTCGTCCTAAACTTCTACAAAAAGGACTGCAAAACAAGTTTTAATCAAATTTTAAGAGTTCATGTAATTTATTAGGAGCTTTTCAACACAATTATATTGCAAAACCTCAATTTCTGTACTTTTTACTCAGTTAAAATTACAACGGGTCCATTGAAAGGCCCATTTAGACATGCTCGTCCGAAATCTCTACAAAAAGGGCCGCAAAATAATTTTTAATCAAATTTTAGGAGATCATGTAATTGATTAGGAGATTTTCAACATAATTATATTGCAAAACCCCAATTTTTGTACTTTTTACTCAGTTAAAATTTCAACGGGTCTATTGCAAGGCCCATTTAGACCTGCTCGTCCGAAACCTCGACAAAAAGGACCGCAAAACAAGTTTTAATCAAATTTTAGCAGTTCAAATAATTGATTAGGAGATTTTCAACACAATTATATTGCAAAACCCCAATTTTTGTACTTTTTACTCAGTTAAAATTCCAACGGGTCCATTAAAAGTCCCATTTCGACCCGCTCGTCCGAAACCTCTACAAAAAGGACCGCAAAACAAGTTTTAATCAAATTTTAGGAGTTCATATAATTGATTAGGAGCTTTTCAACACAATTATTTTGCAAAACCTCAATTTCTGTACTTTTTACTCAGTTAAAATTCCAACGGGTCCATTAAAAGTCCCATTTCGACCCGCTCGTCCGAAACCTCTAGAAAAAGGACTGCAAAACAAGTTTTAATCAAATTTTAGGAGTTCATATAATTGATTAGGAGCTTTTCAACACAATTATATTGCAAAACCTCAATTTCTGTACTTTTTACTCAGTTAAAATTCCAACGTGTCCATTGAAAGACCCATTTAGATCTGCTCGTCCGAAACCTCGACAAAAGGACCGCAAAACAAGTTTTAATCAAATTTTAGGAGTTCAAATAATTGACTTAGAGCTTTTCAACACAATTATATTGCAAAACCTCAATTTCTGTACTTTTTACTCAGTTAAAATTCCAACGGGTCAATTGAAAGGCCCATTTAGACCCACTCGTCCGAAACCTCTACAAAAAGGAATGCAAAACAAGTTTTAATCAAATTTTAGGAGTTCAAATAATTGATTAGGAGCTTTTCAACACAATTATATTGCAAAACCTCAATTTCTGTACTTTTTACTCAGTTAAAATTCCAACGGGTCCATTGAAAGGCCCATTTCGACCCACTCGTCCGAAACCTCTACAAAAAGGAATGCAAAACAAGTTTTAATCAAATTTTAGGAGTTCATGTAATTGATTATGAGCTTTTCAATACAATTATATTGAAAGGCCCATTTAGACATGCTCGTCCGAAACCTCTACAAAAAGGGCCGCAAAACAAGTTTTAATCAAATTTTTGGAGATCATGTAATTGATTAGGAGATTTTCAACATAATTATATTGCAAAAACCCAATTTCTGTACTTTTTACTAAGTTAAAATTCCAACAGGTCTATTGCAATGCCCATTTAGACCTGCTCGTCCGAAACCTCGACAAAAAGGACCACAAAAATAGTTTTAATTAAATTTTAGGAGTTCAAATAATTGATTAGGATATTTTCAACACAATTATATTGAAAACCGCAATTTTATACCGTTTACTCAGTTAAAATTCCAACGGGCCCATTGAAAGGCCCATTTAGACCTGCTCGTTCGAAACATCTACAAAAAGGACCGCAAAAATGTTTTATTCAAATATTAGGAGTTCAAATAATTGATTAGGAGCTTTTCAACACAATTATATTGCAAATCTCAATTTCTGTACTTTTTACTCAGATAAAATTCCAACGGGTCCATTGAAAGGCCCATTTCGACCCGCTTGTCCGAAACCTGTACTAAAAGTACTGCAAAACAAGTTTTAATCAAATTTTAGGATTTCATGTAATTGATTACGAGCTTTTCAACACAATTATATTGCAAAACCTCAATTGCTGTACTTTTTACTCAGTTAAAATTCCAACGGGTCCATTATAAGGCCCATTTAGACCTGCTCGTCCGAAACCTCGACAAAAAGGACCGCAAAACAAGTTTTAATCAAATTTTAGGAGTTCAAATAATTGATTTGGAGGTTTTCAACACAATTATATTGCAAAACCTCAATTTCTGTACTTTTTACTCATTTAAAATTCCAGCGGGTCCATTGTAAGGCCCATTTCGACCCGCTCGTCCTAAACTTCTACAAAAAGGACTGCAAAACAAGTTTTAATCAAATTTTAAGAGTTCATGTAATTTATTAGGAGCTTTTCAACACAATTATATTGCAAAACCTCAATTTCTGTACTTTTTACTCAGTTAAAATTACAACGGGTCCATTGAAAGGCCCATTTAGACATGCTCGTCCGAAATCTCTACAAAAAGGGCCGCAAAATAATTTTTAATCAAATTTTAGGAGATCATGTAATTGATTAGGAGATTTTCAACATAATTATATTGCAAAACCCCAATTTTTGTACTTTTTACTCAGTTAAAATTTCAACGGGTCTATTGCAAGGCCCATTTAGACCTGCTCGTCCGAAACCTCGACAAAAAGGACCGCAAAACAAGTTTTAATCAAATTTTAGGAGTTCAAATAATTGATTAGGATATTTTCAACACAATTATATTGAAAACCGCAATTTTATACCTTTTACTCAGTTAAAATTCCAACAGGCCCATTGAAAGGCCCATTTAGACCTGCTCGTTCGAAACCTCTACAAAAAGGACCGCAAAAATGTTTTATTCAAATATTAGGAGTTCAAATAATTGATTAGGAGCTTTTCAACACAATTATATTGCAAATCTCAATTTCTGTACTTTTTACTCAGATAAAATTCCAACGGGTCCATTGAAAGGCCCATTTCGACCCGCTTGTCCGAAACCTGTACTAAAAGTACTGCAAAACAAGTTTTAATCAAATTTTAGGATTTCATGTAATTGATTACGAGCTTTTCAACACAAGTATATTGCAAAACCTCAATTGCTGTACTTTTTACTCAGTTAAAATTCCAACGGGTCCATTATAAGGCCCATTTAGACCTGCTCGTCCGAAACCTCGACAAAAAGGACCGCAAAACAAGTTTTAATCAAATTTTAGGAGTTCAAATAATTGATTTGGAGGTTTTCAACACAATTATATTGCAAAACCTCAATTTCTGTACTTTTTACTCATTTAAAATTCCAGCGGGTCCATTGTAAGGCCCATTTCGACCCGCTCGTCCTAAACTTCTACAAAAAGGACTGCAAAACAAGTTTTAATCAAATTTTAAGAGTTCGTGTAATTTATTAGGAGCTTTTCAACACAATTATATTGCAAAACCTCAATTTCTGTACTTTTTACTCAGTTAAAATTACAACGGGTCCATTGAAAGGCCCATTTAGACATGCTCGTCCGAAATCTCTACAAAAAGGGCCGCAAAATAATTTTTAATCAAATTTTAGGAGATCATGTAATTGATTAGGAGATTTTCAACATATTTATATTGCAAAACCCCAATTTTTGTACTTTTTACTCAGTTAAAATTTCAACGGGTCTATTGCAAGGCCCATTTAGACCTGCTCGTCCGAAACCTCGACAAAAAGGACCGCAAAACAAGTTTTAATCAAATTTTAGCAGTTCAAATAATTGATTAGGAGCTTTTCAACACAATTACATTGCAAAACCTCAATTTCTGTACTTTTTACTCAGTTAAAATTCCAACGGGTCCATTGAAAGTCCCATTTCGACCCGCTCGTCCGAAACCTCTACAAAAAGGACTGCAAAACAAGTTGTAATCAAATTTTAGGAGTTCATGTAATTGATTAGGAGCTTTTCAACACAATTATTTTGCAAAACCTCAATTTCTGTACTTTTTACTCAGTTAAAATTCCAACGTGTCCATTGAAAGACCCATTTAGATCTGCTCGTCCGAAACCTTGACAAAAGGACCGCAAAACAAGTTTTAATCAAATTTTAGGAGTTCAAATAATTGACTTAGAGCTTTTCAACACAATTATATTGCAAAACCTCAATTTCTGTACTTTTTACTCAGTTAAAATTCCAACGGGTCAATTGAAAGGTCCATTTAGACCCACTCGTCCGAAACCTCTACAAAAAGGAATGCAAAACAAGTTTTAATCAAATTTTAGGAGTTCAAATAATTGATTAGGAGCTTTTCAACACAATTATATTGCAAAACCTCAATTTATGTACTTTTTACTCAGTTAAAATTCCAACGGGTCCATTGAAAGGCCCATTTCGACCCACTCGTCCGAAACCTCTACAAAAAGGAATGCAAAACAAGTTTTAATCAAATTTTAGGAGTTCATGTAATTGATTATGAGCTTTTCAATACAATTATATTGAAAGGCCCATTTAGACATGCTCGTCCGAAACCTCTACAAAAAGGGCCGCAAAACAAGTTTTAATCAAATTTTTGGAGATCATGTAATTGATTAGGAGATTTTCAACATAATTATATTGCAAAAACCCAATTTCTGTACTTTTTACTAAGTTAAAATTCCAACAGGTCTATTGCAATGCCCATTTAGACCTGCTCGTCCGAAACCTCGACAAAAAGGACCACTAAAATAGTTTTAATTAAATTTTAGGAGTTCAAATAATTGATTAGGATATTTTCAACACAATTATATTGAAAACCGCAATTTTATACCTTTTACTCAGTTAAAATTCCAACGGGCCCATTGAAAGGTCCAATTAGACCTGCTCGTTCGAAATCTCTACAAAAAGGACCGCAAAATGTTTTATTCAAATATTAGGAGTTCAAATAATTGATTAGGAGCTTTTCAACACAATTATATTGCAAATCTCAATTTCTGTACTTTTTACTCAGATAAAATTCCAACGGGTCCATTGAAAGGCCAATTTCGACCCGCTTGTCCGAAACCTGTACTAAAAGTACTGCAAAACAAGTTTTAATCAAATTTTAGGATTTCATGTAATTGATTACGAGCTTTTCAACACAATTATATTGCAAAACCTCAATTGCTGTACTTTTTACTCAGTTAAAATTCCAACGGGTCCATTATAAGGCCCATTTAGACCTGCTCGTCCGAAACCTCGACAAAAAGGACCGCAAAACAAGTTTTAATCAAATTTTAGGAGTTCAAATAATTGATTTGGAGGTTTTCAACACAATTATATTGCAAAACCTCAATTTATGTACTTTTTACTCATTTAAAATTCCAGCGGGTCCATTGTAAGGCCCATTTCGACCCGCTCGTCCTAAACTTCTACAAAAAGGACTGCAAAACAAGTTTTAATCAAATTTTAAGAGTTCATGTAATTTATTAGGAGCTTTTCAACACAATTATATTGCAAAACCTCAATTTCTGTACTTTTTACTCAGTTAATATTACAACGGGTCCATTAAAAGGCCCATTTAGACATGCTCGTCCGAAATCTCTACAAAAAGGGCCGCAAAATAATTTTTAATCAAATTTTAGGAGATCATGTAATTGATTAGGAGATTTTCAACATAATTATATTGCAAAACCCCAATTTTTGTACTTTTTACTCAGTTAAAATTCCAACGGGTCTATTGCAAGGCCCATTTAGACCTGCTCGTCCGAAACCTCGACAAAAATGACTGCAAAACAAGTTTTAATCAAATTTTAGCAGTTCAAATAATTGATTAGGAGCTTTTCAACACAATTATATTGCAAAACCTCAATTTCTGTACTTTTTACTCAGTTAAAATTCCAACGGGTCCATTGAAAGTCCCATTTCGACCCGCTCGTCCGAAACCTCTACAAAAAGGACTGCAAAACAAGTTTTAATCAAATTTTAGGAGTTCATGTAATTGATTAGGAGCTTTTCAACACAATTATTTTGCAAAACCTCAATTTCTGTACTTTTTACTCAGTTAAAATTCCAACGTGTCCATTGAAAGACCCATTTAGATCTGCTCGTCCGAAACCTCGACAAAAGGACTGCAAAACAAGTTTTAATCAAATTTTAGGAGTTCAAATAATTGACTTAGAGCTTTTCAACACAATTATATTGCAAAACCTCAATTTCTGTACTTTTTACTCAGTTAAAATTCCAACGGGTCAATTGAAAGGCCCATTTAGACCCACTCGTCCGAAACCTCTACAAAAAGGAATGCAAAACAAGTTTTAATCAAATTTTAGGAGTTCAAATAATTGATTAGGAGCTTTTCAACACAATTATATTGCAAAACCTCAATTTATGTACTTTTTACTCAGTTAAAATTCCAACGGGTCCATTGAAAGGCCCATTTCGACCCACTCGTCCGAAACCTCTACAAAAAGGAATGCAAAACAAGTTTTAATCAAATTTTAGGAGTTCATGTAATTGATTATGAGCTTTTCAATACAATTATATTGAAAGGCCCATTTAGACATGCTCGTCCGAAACCTCTACAAAAAGGGCCGCAAAACAAGTTTTAATCAAATTTTTGGAGATCATGTAATTGATTAGGAGATTTTCAACATAATTATATTGCAAAAACCCAATTTCTGTACTTTTTACTAAGTTAAAATTCCAACAGGTCTATTGCAATGCCCATTTAGACCTGCTCGTCCGAAACCTCGACAAAAAGGACCACTAAAATAGTTTTAATTAAATTTTAGGAGTTCAAATAATTGATTAGGATATTTTCAACACAATTATATTGAAAACCGCAATTTTATACCTTTTACTCAGTTAAAATTCCAATGGGCCCATTGAAAGGCCCAATTAGACCTGCTCGTTCGAAATCTCTACAAAAAGGACCGCAAAATGTTTTATTCAAATATTAGGAGTTCAAATAATTGATTAGGAGCTTTTCAACACAATTATATTGCAAATCTCAATTTCTGTACTTTTTACTCAGATAAAATTCCAACGGGTCCATTGAAAGGCCAATTTCGACCCGCTTGTCCGAAACCTGTACTAAAAGTACTGCAAAACAAGTTTTAATCAAATTTTAGGATTTCATGTAATTGATTACGAGCTTTTCAACACAATTATATTGCAAAACCTCAATTGCTGTACTTTTTACTCAGTTAAAATTCCAACGGGTCCATTATAAGGCCCATTTAGACCTGCTCGTCCGAAACCTCGACAAAAAGGACCGCAAAACAAGTTTTAATCAAATTTTAGGAGTTCAAATAATTGATTTGGAGGTTTTCAACACAATTATATTGCAAAACCTCAATTTATGTACTTTTTACTCATTTAAAATTCCAGCGGGTCCATTGTAAGGCCCATTTCGACCCGCTCGTCCTAAACTTCTACAAAAAGGACTGCAAAACAAGTTTTAATCAAATTTTAAGAGTTCATGTAATTTATTAGGAGCTTTTCAACACAATTATATTGCAAAACCTCAATTTCTGTACTTTTTACTCAGTTAATATTACAACGGGTCCATTAAAAGGCCCATTTAGACATGCTCGTCCGAAATCTCTACAAAAAGGGCCGCAAAATAATTTTTAATCAAATTTTAGGAGATCATGTAATTGATTAGGAGATTTTCAACATAATTATATTGCAAAACCCCAATTTTTGTACTTTTTACTCAGTTAAAATTCCAACGGGTCTATTGCAAGGCCCATTTAGACCTGCTCGTCCGAAACCTCGACAAAAATGACTGCAAAACAAGTTTTAATCAAATTTTAGCAGTTCAAATAATTGATTAGGAGCTTTTCAACACAATTATATTGCAAAACCTCAATTTCTGTACTTTTTACTCAGTTAAAATTCCAACGGGTCCATTGAAAGTCCCATTTCGACCCGCTCGTCCGAAACCTCTACAAAAAGGACTGCAAAACAAGTTTTAATCAAATTTTAGGAGTTCATGTAATTGATTAGGAGCTTTTCAACACAATTATTTTGCAAAACCTCAATTTCTGTACTTTTTACTCAGTTAAAATTCCAACGTGTCCATTGAAAGACCCATTTAGATCTGCTCGTCCGAAACCTCGACAAAAGGACCGCAAAACAAGTTTTAATCAAATTTTAGGAGTTCAAATAATTGACTTAGAGCTTTTCAACACAATTATATTGCAAAACCTCAATTTCTGTACTTTTTACTCAGTTAAAATTCCAACGGGTCAATTGAAAGGCCCATTTAGACCCACTCGTCCGAAACCTCTACAAAAAGGAATGCAAAACAAGTTTTAATCAAATTTTAGGAGTTCAAATAATTGATTAGGAGCTTTTCAACACAATTATATTGCAAAACCTCAATTTATGTACTTTTTACTCAGTTAAAATTCCAACGGGTCCATTGAAAGGCCCATTTCGACCCACTCGTCCGAAACCTCTACAAAAAGGAATGCAAAACAAGTTTTAATCAAATTTTAGGAGTTCATGTAATTGATTATGAGCTTTTCAATACAATTATATTGAAAGGCCCATTTAGACATGCTCGTCCGAAACCTCTACAAAAAGGGCCGCAAAACAAGTTTTAATCAAATTTTTGGAGATCATGTAATTGATTAGGAGATTTTCAACATAATTATATTGCAAAAACCCAATTTCTGTACTTTTTACTAAGTTAAAATTCCAACAGGTCTATTGCAATGCCCATTTAGACCTGCTCGTTCGAAACCTCGACAAAAAGGACCACAAAAATAGTTTTAATTAAATTTTAGGAGTTCAAATAATTGATTAGGATATTTTCAACACAATTATATTGAAAACCGCAATTTTATACCTTTTACTCAGTTAAAATTCCAACGGGCCCATTGAAAGGCCCATTTAGACCTGCTCGTTCGAAACCTCTACAAAAAGGACCGCAAAAATGTTTTATTCAAATATTAGGAGTTCAAATAATTGATTAGGAGCTTTTCAACACAATTATATTGCAAATCTCAATTTCTGTACTTTTTACTCAGATAAAATTCCAACGGGTCCATTGAAAGGCCCATTTCGACCCGCTTGTCCGAAACCTGTACTAAAAGTACTGCAAAACAAGTTTTAATCAAATTTTAGGATTTCATGTAATTGATTACGAGCTTTTCAACACAATTATATTGCAAAACCTCAAATGCTGTACTTTTTACTCAGTTAAAATTCCAACGGGTCCATTATAAGACCCATTTAGACCTGCTCGTCCGAAACCTCGACAAAAAGGACCGCAAAACAAGTTTTAATCAAATTTTAGGAGTTCAAATAATTGATTTGGAGGTTTTCAACACAATTATATTGCAAAACCTCAATTTCTGTACTTTTTACTCATTTAAAATTCCAGCGGGTCCATTGTAAGGCCCATTTCGACCCGCTCGTCCTAAACTTCTACAAAAAGGACTGCAAAACAAGTTTTAATCAAATTTTAAGAGTTCATGTAATTTATTAGGAGCTTTTCAACACAATTATATTGCAAAACCTCAATTTCTGTACTTTTTACTCAGTTAAAATTACAACGGGTCCATTGAAAGGCCCATTTAGACATGCTCGTCCGAAATCTCTACAAAAAGGGCCGCAAAATAATTTTTAATCAAATTTTAGGAGATCATGTAATTGATTAGGAGATTTTCAACATAATTATATTGCAAAACCCCAATTTTTGTACTTTTTACTCAGTTAAAATTCCAACGGGTCTATTGCAAGGCCCATTTAGACCTGCTCGTCCGAAACCTCGACAAAAATGACTGCAAAACAAGTTTTAATCAAATTTTAGCAGTTCAAATAATTGATTAGGAGCTTTTCAACACAATTATATTGCAAAACCTCAATTTCTGTACTTTTTACTCAGTTAAAATTCCAACGGGTCCATTGAAAGTCCCATTTCGACCCGCTCGTCCGAAATCTCTACAAAAAGGACTGCAAAACAAGTTTTAATCAAATTTTAGGAGTTCATGTAATTGATTAGGAGCTTTTCAACACAATTATTTTGCAAAACCTCAATTTCTGTACTTTTTACTCAGTTAAAATTCCAACGTGTCCATTGAAAGACCCATTTAGATCTGCTCGTCCGAAACCTCGACAAAAGGACCGCAAAACAAGTTTTAATCAAATTTTAGGAGTTCAAATAATTGACTTAGAGCTTTTCAACACAATTATATTGCAAAACCTCAATTTCTGTACTTTTTACTCAGTTAAAATTCCAACGGGTCAATTGAAAGGCCCATTTAGACCCACTCGTCCGAAACCTCTACAAAAAGGAATGCAAAACAAGTTTTAATCAAATTTTAGGAGTTCAAATAATTGATTAGGAGCTTTTCAACACAATTATATTGCAAAACCTCAATTTATGTACTTTTTACTCAGTTAAAATTCCAACGGGTCCATTGAAAGGCCCATTTCGACCCACTCGTCCGAAACCTCTACAAAAAGGAATGCAAAACAAGTTTTAATCAAATTTTAGGAGTTCATGTAATTGATTATGAGCTTTTCAATACAATTATATTGAAAGGCCCATTTAGACATGCTCGTCCGAAACCTCTACAAAAAGGGCCGCAAAACAAGTTTTAATCAAATTTTTGGAGATCATGTAATTGATTAGGAGATTTTCAACATAATTATATTGCAAAAACCCAATTTCTGTACTTTTTACTAAGTTAAAATTCCAACAGGTCTATTGCAATGCCCATTTAGACCTGCTCGTCCGAAACCTCGACAAAAAGGACCACTAAAATAGTTTTAATTAAATTTTAGGAGTTCAAATAATTGATTAGGATATTTTCAACACAATTATATTGAAAACCGCAATTTTATACCTTTTACTCAGTTAAAATTCCAACGGGCCCATTGAAAGGCCCATTTAGACCTGCTCGTTCGAAATCTCTACAAAAAGGACCGCAAAATGTTTTATTCAAATATTAGGAGTTCAAATAATTGATTAGGAGCTTTTCAACACAATTATATTGCAAATCTCAATTTCTGTACTTTTTACTCAGATAAAATTCCAACGGGTCCATTGAAAGGCCAATTTCGACCCGCTTGTCCGAAACCTGTACTAAAAGTACTGCAAAACAAGTTTTAATCAAATTTTAGGATTTCATGTAATTGATTACGAGCTTTTCAACACAATTATATTGCAAAACCTCAATTGCTGTACTTTTTACTCAGTTAAAATTCCAACGGGTCCATTATAAGGCCCATTTAGACCTGCTCGTCCGAAACCTCGACAAAAAGGACCGCAAAACAAGTTTTAATCAAATTTTAGGAGTTCAAATAATTGATTTGGAGGTTTTCAACACAATTATATTGCAAAACCTCAATTTCTGTACTTTTTACTCATTTAAAATTCCAGCGGGTCCATTGTAAGGCCCATTTCGACCCGCTCGTCCTAAACTTCTACAAAAAGGACTGCAAAACAAGTTTTAATCAAATTTTAAGAGTTCATGTAATTTATTAGGAGCTTTTCAACACAATTATATTGCAAAACCTCAATTTCTGTACTTTTTACTCAGTTAAAATTACAACGGGTCCATTAAAAGGCCCATTTAGACATGCTCGTCCGAAATCTCTACAAAAAGGGCCGCAAAATAATTTTTAATCAAATTTTAGGAGATCATGTAATTGATTAGGAGATTTTCAACATAATTATATTGCAAAACCCCAATTTTTGTACTTTTTACTCAGTTAAAATTCCAACGGGTCTATTGCAAGGCCCATTTAGATCTGCTCGTCCGAAACCTCGACAAAAATGACTGCAAAACAAGTTTTAATCAAATTTTAGCAGTTCAAATAATTGATTAGGAGCTTTTCAACACAATTATATTGCAAAACCTCAATTTCTGTACTTTTTACTCAGTTAAAATTCCAACGGGTCCATTGAAAGTCCCATTTCGACCCGCTCGTCCGAAACCTCTACAAAAAGGACTGCAAAACAAGTTTTAATCAAATTTTAGGAGTTCATGTAATTGATTAGGAGCTTTTCAACACAATTATTTTGCAAAACCTCAATTTCTGTACTTTTTACTCAGTTAAAATTCCAACGTGTCCATTGAAAGACCCATTTAGATCTGCTCGTCCGAAACCTCGACAAAAGGACCGCAAAACAAGTTTTAATCAAATTTTAGGAGTTCAAATAATTGACTTAGAGCTTTTCAACACAATTATATTGCAAAACATCAATTTCTGTACTTTTTACTCAGTTAAAATTCCAACGGGTCCATTGAAAGGCCCATTTCGACCCACTCGTCCGAAACCTCTACAAAAAGGAATGCAAAACAAGTTTTAATCAAATTTTAGGAGTTCATGTAATTGATTATGAGCTTTTCAATACAATTATATTGAAAGGCCCATTTAGACATGCTCGTCCGAAACCTCTACAAAAAGGGCCGCAAAACAAGTTTTAATCAAATTTTTGGAGATCATGTAATTGATTAGGAGATTTTCAACATAATTATATTGCAAAAACCCAATTTCTGTACTTTTTACTAAGTTAAAATTCCAACAGGTCTATTGCAATGCCCATTTAGACCTGCTCGTCCGAAACCTCGACAAAAAGGATCACAAAAATAGTTTTAATTAAATTTTAGGAGTTCAAATAATTGATTAGGATATTTTCAACACAATTATATTGAAAACCGCAATTTTATACCTTTTACTCAGTTAAAATTCCAACGGGCCCATTGAAAGGCCCATTTAGACCTGCTCGTTCGAAACCTCTACAAAAAGGACCGCAAAATGTTTTATTCAAATATTAGGAGTTCAAATAATTGATTAGGAGCTTTTCAACACAATTATATTGCAAATCTCAATTTCTGTACTTTTTACTCAGATAAAATTCCAACGGGTCCATTGAAAGGCCAATTTCGACCCGCTTGTCCGAAACCTATACTAAAAGTACTGCAAAACAAGTTTTAATCAAATTTTAGGATTTCATGTAATTGATTACGAGCTTTTCAACACAATTATATTGCAAAACCTCAATTGCTGTACTTTTTACTCAGTTAAAATTCCAACGGGTCCATTATAAGGCCCATTTAGACCTGCTCGTCCGAAACCTCGACAAAAAGGACCGCAAAACAAGTTTTAATCAAATTTTAGGACTTCAAATAATTGATTTGGAGGTTTTCAACACAATTATATTGCAAAACCTCAATTTCTGTACTTTTTACTCATTTAAAATTCCAGCGGGTCCATTGTAAGGCCCATTTCGACCCGCTCGTCCTAAACTTCTACAAAAAGGACTGCAAAACAAGTTTTAATCAAATTTTAAGAGTTCATGTAATTTATTAGGAGATTTTCAACACAATTATATTGCAAAACCTCAATTTCTGTACTTTTTACTCAGTTAAAATTACAACGGGTCCATTAAAAGGCCCATTTAGACATGCTCGTCCGAAATCTCTACAAAAAGGGCCGCAAAATAATTTTTAATCAAATTTTAGGAGATCATGTAATTGATTAGGAGATTTTCAACATAATTATATTGCAAAACCCCAATTTTTGTACTTTTTACTCAGTTAAAATTCCAACGGGTCTATTGCAAGGCCCATTTAGATCTGCTCGTCCGAAACCTCGACAAAAATGACTGCAAAACAAGTTTTAATCAAATTTTAGCAGTTCAAATAATTGATTAGGAGCTTTTCAACACAATTATATTGCAAAACCTCAATTTCTGTACTTTTTACTCAGTTAAAATTCCAACGGGTCCATTGAAAGTCCCATTTCGACCCGCTCGTCCGAAACCTCTACAAAAAGGACTGCAAAACAAGTTTTAATCAAATTTTAGGAGTTCATGTAATTGATTAGGAGCTTTTCAACACAATTATTTTGCAAAACCTCAATTTCTGTACTTTTTACTCAGTTAAAATTCCAACGTGTCCATTGAAAGACCCATTTAGATCTGCTCGTCCGAAACCTCGACAAAAGGACCGCAAAACAAGTTTTAATCAAATTTTAGGAGTTCAAATAATTGACTTAGAGCTTTTCAACACAATTATATTGCAAAACCTCAATTTCTGTACTTTTTACTCAGTTAAAATTCCAACGGGTACATCGTAAGGCCCATTTAGACCCGCACGTCCGAAACCTCTACATAAAGGACCGTAAAACATGTTTTGATCATATTTTAGGAGTACAAATAATTGATTATGAGCTTTTCAACACAATTATATTGCAAAACCTCAATTTTTATACTTTTTACTTAGTTAAAATTCCAACGGGTCCATTGAAAGGCCCATTTAGACATGCTCGTCCGAAATCTCTACAAAAAGGGCCGCAAAACAATTTTTAATCAAATTTTAGGAGATCATGTAATTGATTAGGAGATTTTCAACATATTTATATTGCAAAACCCCAATTTTTGTACTTTTTACTCAGTTAAAATTCCAACGGGTCTATTGCAAGTCCCATTTAGACCTGCTCGTCCGAAACCTCGACAAAAAGGACCGCAAAATAAGTTTTAATCAAATTTTTGGAGTTCAAATAATTGATTAGGAGCTTTTCAAAATTATATTGCAAAACCTCAATTTCTGTAGTTTTTGCTCAGTTAAAATTCCAACGGGTCCATTGAAAGGCCCATTTCGACCCGCTCGTCCTAAACTTCTACAAAAAGGACTGCAAAACAAGTTTTAATCAAATTTTAAGAGTTCATGTAATTTATTAGGAGCTTTTCAACACAATTATATTGCAAAACCTCAATTTCTGTACTTTTTACTCAGTTAAAATTCCAACGGGTCCATTGAAAGGCCCATTTCGACCCGCTCGTCCGAAACCTCTACAAAAAGGAATGCAAAACAAGTTTTAATCAAATTTTAGGAGTTCATGTAATTGATTAGGAGCTTTTCAATACAATTATATTGCAAAAATTCAATTACTATACTTTTTACTCAGTTAAAATTCCAACGGGTCTATTGTATGGCCCATTTAGACATGATCGTTCGAAACCAATACAAAAAGGACCGCAAAAAAGTTTTAATCAAATTTTAGGAGTTCAAATAAATGATTAGGAGATTTTCAACACAATTATATTTCAAAACTTTAATTTTTATACATTTTGCTCAGTTAAAATTCCAACGGGTCCATTGAAAGGCCCATTTAGACTTGCTCGACCGAAACCTCTACATAAAAGACCGCAAAACAAGTTTTGATCATATTTTAGGAGTACAAATAATTAATTATGAGCTTTTCAACACAATTATATTGGAAAACCTCAATTTCTGTACTTTTTACTCAGTTAAAATTCCAACGGGTCCATTGAAAGCCCCATTTCGACCCGCTTGTCCGAAACCTCTACAAAAAGGACTGCAAAACAAGTTTTAATCAAATTTTAGGAGTTCATGTAATTGATTAGGAGCTTTTCAACACAATTATATTGCAAAACTTCAATTTTTATACATTTTACTCAGTTAAAACTACAACCGGTCCATTGAAAGGCCCATTTAGACCTGCTCGTCCGAAACCTTTACAAAAAAACCGCAAAACAAGTTTTAATCAAATTTTAGGAGTTCAAATAATTGTTTAGGAGCTTTTCAACACAATTATATTGAAAAACTTTAATTTTTATACATTTTACTCAGTTAAAATTCCAATGGGTCCATTGAAAGGCCCATTTAGACCTGCTCGTCCGAAACCTTTACAAAAAGGGCCGCAAAACAAGTTTTAATGGAATTTTAGGTGATCATGTAATTGATTAGGAGCTTTTCAATACAATTATATTGCAAAACCTCAATTTCTATAATTTTTTACTGAGTTAAAATTCCAACGGGTCCATTGAAAGGCCCATTTAGACCTGCTCGTCCGAAACCTCGACAAAAAGAACGACAAAAATAGTTTTAATGAAATTTTAGGAGTTCAAATAATTGATTAGGATCTTTTCAACACAATTATCTTGCAAAACCTCAATTTCTGTACTTTTTACTCAGTTAAAATTCCAACGGGTCCATTGAAAGGCCCATTTAGACCTGCTCGTCCGAAACCTCTACAAAAAGGAATGCAAAACAAGTTTTAATCAAATTTTAGGAGTTCATGTAATGATTAGCAGCTTTTCAATACAATTATATTGCAAAACCTCAATTTATGTACTTTTTACTCAGTTAAAATTACAACGGGTCCATTGAAAGTCCCATTTAGACATGCTCGTCCGAAACCTCTACAAAAAGGGCCGCTAAACAAGTTTTAATCAAATTTTAGGAGATAATGTAATTGATTAGGATATTTTCAACACAATTATATTGCAAAACCTCAATTTCTGTACTTTTTACTCAGTTAAAATTCTAACGGGTCCATTGAAAGGCCCATTTAGACCTGCTTGTCCGAAACCTCGACAAAAAGAACCGCAAAAATAGTTTTAATCAAATTTTTGGAGTTCAAATAATTGATTAGGATCTTTTCAACACAATTATATTGAAAACCGAAATTTTATACTTTTTACTCAGTTAAAATTCCAACGGGCCCATTGAAAGGCCCGTTTAGACCCTCTCGTCCGAAACCTCTACAAAAAGGACCGCAAAAATGTTTTATTCAAATATTAGGAGTTCAAATAATTTATTAGGACCTTTTCAACACAGTTATGTTGCAAATCTCAATTTCTTTACTTTTTACTCAGTTAATATTCCAACGGGTCCATTGAAAGGCCTATTTCGACCCGCTCGTACGAAACCTCTACAAAAAGGACTGCAAAACAAGTTTTAATCAAATTTTAGGAGTTCGTGTAATTGATTAGGAGCTTTTCAACACAATTATATTGCCAAACTTCAATTTTTATAGATTTTACTCAGTTAAAACTCCAACCGGTCCATTGAAAGCCCCATTTAGACCTGCTCGTCCGAAACCTTTACATAAAGAACCGCAAAACAAGTTTTAATCAAATTTTAGGAGTTCAAATAATTGATTAGGAGCTTTTCAACACAATTATATTGCAAAACCTCAATTTCTGTACTTTTTACTCAGTTAAAATTCCAACGGGTCCATTGAAAGGTCCATTTAGACATGCTCGTCCGAAACCTCTACAAAAAGGGCCGCAAAACAAGTTTTAATCAAATTTTAGGAGATCCTGTAATTGATTAAGAGATTTTCAATACAATTATATTGCAAAACCTCAATTTCTGTACTTTTTACTAAGTTAAAATTCCAACGGGTCCATTGAAAGGCCAATTTAGACCTGCTCGTCCGAAACCTCTACAAAAAGGACCGCAAAACAAGTTTCAATCAAATTTTAGGAGTTAAAATAATTGATTAGGAGCTTTTCAACACAATTATATTGCAAAAACTAAATTTCTGTACTTTTTACTCAGTTAAAATTCCAACGGGTCTATTGAAAGGCCCATTTCGACCAGCTCGTCCGAAACCTCTACAAAAAGGAATGCAAAACAAGTTTTCATCAAATTTTAGGAGTTCATGTAATTGATTAGGAGCTTTTCAATACAATTATATTGCAAAAACTCAATTATGGCACTTTTTACTCAGTTAAAATTCCAACGGGTCCATTGTATGGCCCATTTAGACCTGCTCGTCCGAAACCTCTACAAAAAAGACCGCAAAACAAGTATTAATCAAATTTTAGGAGTTCAAATAAATGATTAGGAGCTTTTCAACACAATTATATTGCAAAACTTCAATTTTTATACATTTTACTCAGTTAAAATTCCAACGGGTCCATTGAAAGGCCCATTTAGACCTGCTCGTCTGAAACCTCTACAAAAAGGACCACAAAAATGTTTTATTCAAATATTAGGAGTTCAAATAATTGATTAGGAGCTTTTCAACACAATTATATTCCAAATCTCAATTTCTGTACTTTTTGCTCAGTTAAAATTCCAACGGGTCCATTGAAAGGCCTATTTCGACCCGCTCGTCCGAAACCTCTACAAAAAGTACTGCAAAACAAGTTTTAATCAAATTTTAGGAGTTCATGTAATTGATTAGGAGCTTTTCAACACAATTATATTGCAAAACCTCAATTTCTGTACTTTTTACTCAGTTAAAATTCCAAAGGGTCCATTGAAAGGTCCTTTTCGACCCGCTCGTCCGAAACCTCTACAAAAAGGACTGCAAAACAAGTTTTAATCAAATTGTAGGAGTTAATGTAATTGATTAAGAGCTTTTCAACACAATTATATTGCAAAACATCAATTTCTGTACTTTTTATTCTGTTAAATTTCCAAGAGGTCCATTGAAAGGCCCATTTCGACCCGCTCGTCCGAAACCACTACAAAAAGGACTGCAAAACAAGTTTTAATCAAATTTTAGGAGTTCAAATAATTGATTAGGAGCTTTTCAACACAATTATATTGCAAAACCTCAATTTTTGGACTTTTTACTCAGTTAAAATCACAACGGATCCATTGAAAGGCCCATTTAGACCTGCTCGTCCGAAACCTCTACAAAAAGGACCGCAAAACAAGTTTTAATCAAATTTTAGGAGTTCATGTAATTGATTAGGAGCTTTTCAACACAATTTTATTGCAAAGCCTCAATTTCTGTACTTTTAATCAGTTAAAATTCTAACGGGTCCATTGAAAGGCCCATTTAGACATGCTCGTCCGAAACCTCGACTAAAAGGACTGCAAAAAAAGTTTTAATCAAATTTTAGGAGTTCAAATAATTGATTAGGAGCTTTTCAACACAATTATATTGCAAAACTTCAATTTTTATACATTTTACTCAGTTAAAATTCCAACGGGTCCATTGAAAGGCCCATTTAGACCCGCACGTCCGAAACCTCTACAAAAAGGACCGCAAAACAAGTTTTGATCATATTTTAGGAGTAAAAATAATTGATTATGAACTTTTCAAAACAATTATATTGTGAAACCTCAATTTTTATACTTTTTACTCAGTTAAAATTCCATCAGGTCGATTGAAAGGCCCATTTAGACATGCTCGTCCGAAACCTCTACAAAAAGGGCCGCAAAACAAGTTTTAATCAAATTTTATGAGATCATGTAATTGATTAGGAGGTTTTCAACACAATTATATTGCAAAACCTCAATTTCTGTACTTTTTACTTAGTTAAAATTCCAACGGATTGATTGAATGGCCCATTTAGACATGATCGTCTGAAACCTCTACAAAAAGGGCCGCAAAACAAGTTTTAATCAAATTTTAGGAGTTCAAATAATTGATTAGGAACTTTTCAACACAAATATATTGCAAAACCTGAATTTTTGTACTTTTTACCCAGTTAAAATTCCAACGGGTCCATTGAAAGGCCCATTTAGACCTGCTCGTCCGAAACATCTACAAAAAGGACTGCAAAACAAGTTTTAATCAAATTTTAGGAGTTCAAATAATTGATTAGTAGCTTTTCAACACAATTATATTGCAAAACCTCAATTTCTGTACTTTTAACTCAATTAAAATTCCAACGGGTCCATTGAAAGGTCCTTTTCGACCCGCTCGTCCGAAACCTCTACAAAAAGGACTGCAAAACAAGTTTTAATCAAATTTTAGGAGTTCATGTAATTAATTAGAAGCTTTTCAACACAATTATATTGCAAAACCTCAATTTCCTTACTTTTTACTCAGTTAAAATTCCAACGGGTCCATTGAAAGATCCATTTAGATCTGCTCGTCCGAAACCTCGACAAAAAGGACCGCAAAACAAGTTTTAATCAAATTTTAGGAGTTCAAATAATTGATTAGGAGCTTTTCAACACAGTTATATTGCAAAACCTCAATTTCTATACTTTTTACTCAGTTAAAATTCCAACGGGTCCATTGAAAGGCCCATTTCGACCCGCTCGTCCGAGACCTCTACAAAAAGGGCTGCAAAACAAGTTTTAATCAAATTTTAGGAGTTCATGTAATTGATTAGGAGCTTTTAACCACAATTATATTGCAAAAACTCAATTTCTGTACTTTTTACTCAGTTAAAATCACAACAGATCCATTGAAAGGCCCATTTAGACCTGCTCGTCCGAAACCTCTACAAAATGGACCGCAAAACAAGTTTTAATCAAATTTTAGGAGTTCATGTAATTGATTAGGAGCTTTTCAACACAATTACATTGCAAAACCTCAATTTCTGTACTTTTAACTCAGTTAAAATTCCAACGGGTCCAATGAAAGGTCCTTTTCGACCCGCTCGTCCGAAACCTCTACAAAAAGGACTGCAAAACAAGTTTTAATCAAATTTTAGGAGTTCAAATAAATGATTAGAAGCTTTTCAACACAATTATATTGCAAAACCTCAATTTCCTTACTTTTTACTCAGTTAAAATTCCAACGGGTCCATTGAAAGACCCATTTCGACCCGCTCGTCCGAAACCTCTACAAAAAGGACTGCAAAACAAGTTTTAATCAAATTTTAGGAGATCATGTAATTGATTAGGAGATTTTCAACACAATTATATTGCAAAACCACAATTTCTGTACTTTTTACTCAGTTAAAATTTCAACGGGTCCATTGAAAGGCCCATTTAGACCCGCTCGTCCGAAACCTCTACAAAAAGGGCCACAAAAAAAGGTTTAATAAAAATTTAGGAGTTCAAATAATTGATTAGGAGCTTTTCAACACAATTATATTGCAAAACTTCAATTTCTGTACTTTTTACTCAGTTAAAATTTCAATGGGTCCAATGAAAGGCCCATTTAGACTCGCATGTCCGAAACCTCTACAAAAAGGACCACAAAAAAGTTTTAATCAAATTTTAGGAGTTCATGTAATTGATTAGGAGCTTTTCAACTTAATTTTATTGCAAAACCTCAATTTCTGTACTTTTACTCAGTTGAAATTCTAACGGGTCAATTGAAAGGCCCATTTAGACCTGCTCATCCGAAACCTCGACAAAAAGGACCGCAAAAATAGTTTTATTCAAATTTTAAGAGTTCAAATAATTGATTTGGATCTTTTTAACACAATTATATTGAAAACCGCAATTTTATACTTTTTACTCAGTTAAAATTCCAACGGGCCCATTGAAAGGCCCATTTAGACCTGCTCGTCCGAAACCTCGACAAAAAGGACCGCAAAACAAGTTTTAATCAAATTTATCAATTCAAATAATTGATTACGAGCTTTTCAACACAATTATATTGCAAAACCTCAATTTTTGTACTTTTTACTCAGTTAAAATTCCAACAGGTCCATTGAAAGGCCCATTTAGACCCGCTCGTCCGAAACCGATACAAAAAGGACCACAAAAAAAGTTTTAATCAAATTTTAGGAATACATGTAATTGATTAGGAGCTTTTCAACACAATTATATTGCAAAACCTCAATTTCTGTACTTTTTACTCAGTTAAAATTCCAACGGGTCCATTGTAAGGCCCATTTAGACCTACTCGTCCGAAACCGATCCAAAAAGGACCGCAAAAAAGTTTTAATCAAATTTCAGGAGTTCAAATAAATGATTAGGAGCTTTTCAACACAATTATATTGCAAAACTTAAATTTTTATACATTTTACTCAGTTAAAATTCCAACGGGTCGACTGAAAGGCCCATTTAGACACGCACGTCCGAAACCTCTACATAAAGGACCGCAAAACAAGTTTTGATCATATTTTAGGAGTACATATAATTGATTACGAGCTTTTCAACACAATTATATTTCAAAATCTCAATTTTTATACTTTTTACTCAGCTAAAATTCCATCGGGTCCATTGAAAGGCCCATTTAGACATGCTCGTCCGAAGCCTCTACAAAAAGGGCCACAAAACAAGTTTTAATCAAATTTTAGGAGATCATGTAATTGATTAGGAGATTTTCAACACAATTATATTGCAAAACCACAATTTCTGTACTTTTTACTCAGTTAAAATTTCAACGGGTCCATTGAAAGGCCCATTTAGACCCGCTCGTCCGAAACCTCTACAAAAAGGGCCACAAAAAAAGGTTTAATCAAAATTTAGGAGTTCAAATAATTGATTAGGAGCTTTTCAACACAATTATATTGCAAAACTTCAATTTCTGTACTTTTTACTCAGTTAAAATTTCAACGGGTCCATTGAAAGGCCTATTTAGACCCGCTCGTCCGAAACCTCTACAAAAAGGACCACAAAAAAAGTTTTAATCAAATTTTAGGAGTTCATGTAATTGATTAGGAGCTTTTCAACACAATTATATTGAAAAACCTCAATTTCTGTACTTTTTACTCAGTTAAAATTTCAATGGGTCCAATGAAAGTCCCATTTAGACCCGCATGTCCGAAACTTCTACAAAAAGGGCCAGAAAAAAGGTTTAATCAAAATTTAGGAGTTCAAATAATTGATTAGGAGCTTTTCAACAGAATTATATTGCAAAACTTCAATTTCTGTACTTTTTACATAGTTAAAATTTCAACGGGTCCATTGAAAGGCCTATTTAGACCCGATCGTCCGAAACCTCTACAAAAAGGACCACAAAAAAGGTTTTAATCAAATTTTAGGAGTTCATGTAATTGATTAGGAGCTTTTCAACACAATTATATTGCAAAACCTCAATTTATGTACTTTTTACTCAGTTAAAATTTCAATGGGTCCAATGAAAGGCCCATTTAGACCCGCATGTCCGAAACCTCTACAAAAAGGACCACAAAAAAGTTTTAATCAAATTTTAGGAGTTCATGTAATTGATTAGGAGCTTTTCAACTTAATTTTATTGCAAAACCTCAATCTCTGTACTTTTTACTCAGTTGAAATTCTAACGGGTCCATTGAAAGGCCCATTTAGACCTACTCATCCGAAACCTCGACAAAAAAGACCGCAAAAATAGTTTTAATCAAATTTTAAGAGTTCAAATAATTGATTAGGATCTTTTCAACACAATTATATTGCAAAACTTCATTTTTTTATACATTTTACTCAGTTAAAATTCCAACGGGTCCACTGAAAGACCCATTTAGACACGCACGTCCGAAACCTCTACATAAAGGACCGCAAAACAAGTTTTGATCATATTTTAGGAGTACATATAATTGATTATGAGCTTTTCAACACAATTATATTTCAAAATCTCAATTTTTATACTTTTTACTCAGCTAAAATTCCATTGGGTCCATTGAAAGGCCCATTTCGACCCGCTCGTCCGAAACCTCAACAAAAAGGGCTGCAAAACAAGTTTTAATCAAATTTTAGGAGTTCGTGTAATTGATTAGGAGCTTTTCAACACAATTATATTGCAAAACCTCAATTTCTGTACTTTTTACTCAGTAAAAATTCCAACGGGTCCATTCAAAGGCCCATTTTGACCCGCTCGTCCGAAACCTCCACAAAAAGGACTGCAAAACAAGTTTTAATCAAATATTAGGAGTTCATGTAATTGATTAGGAGTTTTTCAACACAATTATATTGCAAAACCTCAATTTCTGTACTTTTTACTCAGTTAAAACTCCAACATGTCCATATTAAGGCCCATTTAGACCTGCGCGTCAGAAACCGATACAAAAGGACCGCAAAAAAGTTTTAATCAAATTTTAGGAGTTCAAATAAATGATTAGGAGCTTTTCAACACAATTATATTGCAAGCCTTCAATTTTTATACATTTTACTCAGTTAAAATTCCAACGGGTCCATTGAAAGGCCCATTTAGACCCGCAAGTCCGAAACCTCTACATAAAGGACCGCAAAACAAGTTTTGATCATATTTTAGGAGTACAAATAATTGATTATGAGCTTTTCAACACAATTATATTGCAAAACCTCAATTTTTATACTTTTTACTCAGTTAAAATTCCAACGGGTCCATTGAAAGGCCCATTTAGACATGCTCGTCCGAAACCTCTACAAAAAGGGTCGCAAAACAAGTTTTTATCAAATTTTATGAGATCATGTAACTTATTAGGAGATTTTCAACACAATTATATTGCAAAACCTCAATTTTTGTATTTTTTACTCGGTTAAAATTCCAACGGGTCCATTGAAAGGCCCATTTCGACCCGCTCGTCCGAAACCTCTACAAAAAGGACTGCAAAACAAGTTTTAATCAAATTTTAGGAGTTCATGTAATTGATTAGGAGCTTTTCAACAAAATTATATTGCAAAACCTCAATATATGTACTTTTTACTCAGTTAAAATTCTAACGGGTCCATTGAAAGGCCCATTTAGACCTGCTCGACCGAAACCTCGACAAAAAGGACTGCAAAAATTGTTTTAATCAAATTTTAGGAGTTTAAATAATCGATTAGGAGCTTTTCAACACAATTATATTGAAAACGCAATTTTATACTTTTTACTCAGTTAAAATTCCAACGGGCCCATTCAAAGGCCAATTTAGACATGCTCGTCCGAAACCTCTACAAAAAGGACCGCAAAAATGTTTTATTCAAATATTAGGAGTTCAAATAATTGATTAGGAGCTTTTCAACACAATTATATTGCAAATCTCAATTTCTGTACTTTTTAGTCAGTTAAAATTCCAACGGGTCCATTGAAAGGCCCATTTCGACCCGCTCGTCCGAAACCTCTACAAAATAACTGCAAAACAAGTTTTAATCAAATTTTAGGAGTTCATGTAATTGATTAGGAGCTTTTCAACACAATTATATTGCAAATCCTCAATTTCTGTACTTTTTACCCAGTTAAAATTCGAACGGGTCCATTGAAAGGTCCTTTTCGACCCGCTCGTCCGAAACCTCTACAAAAGGACTGCAAAACAAGTTTTAATCAAATTCTAGGAGTTCATGTAATTAATTAGGAGCTATTAAACACAATTATATTGCATACCCTCAATTTTTGTACTTTTTACTCAGTTAAAATTCCAACGGGTCTATTGTAAAGCCCATTTTGATCTGCTCGTCCGAAACCGATACAAAAAGGACCGCAAAAAAATTTTAATCAAATTTTAGGAGTTCAAATAAATGATTAGGAGCTTTTCAACACAATTATATTGCAAAACTTCAATTTTTATACATTTTACTCAGTTAAAATTCCAACGGGTCCACTGAAAGGCCCATTTAGACACGCACGTCCGAAACCTCTACATAAAGGACTGCAAAACAAGTTTTGATCGAATTTTAGGAGTACAAATAATTTATTATGACATTTTCAACATAATTATATTGCAAAACCTCAATTTATGTACTTTTTACTCAGTTAAAATTCCAACGGGTCGATTGAAAGGCCCATTTAGACCTGCTCGTCCAAAACCTCTACAAAAAGGACCGAAAAAGAAGTTTTCATCAAATTTTAGGAGTTCAAATAATTGATTAGGAGCTTTTCAACACAATTATATTGCAAAATCTCAATTTCTGAACTTTTAACTCTGTTAAAATATCAACGGGTCCATTGAAAGGCCCATTTAGACCCGCTCATCCGAAACCTCTACAAAAAGGACCACAAAAAAAGTTTGAAACAAATTTTAGGAGTTCATGTAATTGATTAGGAGCTTTTCAACATAATTATATTGCAAAACCTCAATTTTTATACTTTTTACTCAGTTAAAATTCCAACGTGTCCCTTGAAAGGCCCATTTATACATGCTCGTCTGAAACCTCTACAAAAAGGGCCACAGAACAAGTTTTAATCAAATTTTAGGAGATCATGTAATTGATTAGGATATTTCCAACACAGTTATATTGCAAAACCACAATTTCTGTACTTTTTACTCAGTTAAAATTCCAATGGGTCCATTGAAAGGCCTATTTAGACCTGCATGTCCGAAACCTCTAAAAAAAGGGCCACAAAAAAAGGTTTAATCAAAATTTAGGAGTTCAAATAATTGATTAGGAGCTTTTCAACACAAGTATATTCCAAAACCCCAATTTCTGTACTTTTGACTCAGTTAAAATTTAAACGGGTCCATTGAAAGGCCCATTTAGACCTGTTTGTCCGAAACCTCTACAGAAAGGACCACAAAAAAGGTTTAATCAAATTTTAGGAGTTCATGTACTTGATTAGAATCTTTTTAACACAATTATATTGCAAAACCTCAATTACTGTACTTTTTACTCAGTTAAAATTTCAACGGGTCCATTGAAAGCCCTATTTAGACCCGCTCGTCCGAAACCTCTACAAAAAGGAGCACACAAAAAGTTTTAATCAAATTTTAGGAGTTCATATAATTGATTAGGAGCTTTTCAACACAATTATATTGCAAAACCTCAATTTCTGTACTTTTTACTCAGTTAAAATTCCAACGGATCCACTAAAAGGACCATTTTGACCCGCTCGTCCATTGATTAGGAGCTTTTCAACACAATTATATTGCAAGCCTTCAATTTTTATACATTTTACTCAGTTAAAATTCCAACGGGTCCATTGAAAGGCCCATTTAGGCCCGCAAGTCCGAAACCTCTACATAAAGGACCGCAAAACAAGTTTTGATCATATTTTAGGAGTACAAATAATTGATTATGAGCTTTTCAACACAATTATATTGCAAAATCTCAATTTTTATACTTTTTACTCCGCTAAAATTCCATCGGGTCCATTAAAAGGCCCATTTAGACATGCTCGTCCGAAGCCTCTACAAAAAGGGCCACAAAACAAGTTTTAATCAAATTTTAGGAGATCATGTAATTGATTAGGAGATTTTCAACACAATTATATTGCAAAACCTCAATTTCTGTACTTTTTACTCGGTTAAAATTACAACGGGTCCATTGAAAGGCCCATTTCGACCCGCTCGTCCGAAACCTCTACAAAAAGGACTGCAAAACAAGTTTTAATCAAATTTTAGGAGTTCATGTAATTGATTAGGAGCTTTTCAACACAATTATATTGCAAAACCTCAATTTATGTACTTTTAATCATTTAAAATTCCAACGGGTCCATTGAAAGGCCCATTTAGACCTGCTCGTCCGAAACCTTTACAAAAAGGACCACAAAACAAGTTTTAATCAAATTTTAGGAGTTCAAATAATTGATTAAGAGATTTTCAACAGAATTATATTGCAAAACCTCAATTTCTGTGCTTTTTACTCAGTTAAAATTCCAATAGGTCAATGAAAGGCCCATTTCGACCCGCTCGTCCGAAACCTCTACAAAAAGGACTGCAAAATAAGTTTTAATAAAATTTTAGGAGTTCATGTAATTGATTAGGAGCTTTACAACACAATTATAATGCAAAATCTCAATTTCTGTACTTTTTACTCAATTAAAATTCCAACGGGTCCATTAAAAGGCCCATTTAGACCTGTTCGTCCGAAACCTCGACAAAAAGGGCCGCAAATCAAGTTTTAATCAAATTCTAGGAGTTCAAATAATTGATTTGGAGCTTTTCAACACAATTATATTGCAAAACCTCAATTTTTATACTTTTTACTCAGTTAAAATTCCAACGGGTCCATTGAAAGGTCCATTTCGAACCGCTCGTCCGAAACCTCTACAAAAAGGACTGCAAAACAAGTTTTAATCAAATTTTATGAGTTCATGTAATTGATTAGGAGCTTTTCAACACAATTATAATGCAAAAACTCAATTTCTGTACTTTTTACTAAGTTAAAATTCCAACGGTACCATTGAAAGGCCCATTTAGACATGTTCGTCCGAAACCTCTACAAAAAGGGCCGCAAAACAAGTTTTAATCAAATTTTAGGAGTTCAAATAATTTATTAGGAGCTTTTCAACACAATTATATTGAAAACCGCAATTTTATACTTTTTACTCAATTAAAATTCCAACGGGCCCATTGAAAGGCCCATTTAGACCTGCTCGTCCGAAACCTCTACAAAAAGGACCGCAAAAATGTTTTATTCGAATATTAGGAGTTCAAATAATTGATTAGGAGCTTTTCAACACAATTATATTGCAAAACCTCAATTTCTGTACTTTTTACACAGTTAAAATTCCAACGGGTCCATTCAAAGGCCCATTTCGACCCGCTCGTCCGAAACCTCTACAAAAAGGACTGCAAAACAAGTTTTAATCAAATTTTAAGAGTTCATGTAATTGATTAGGAGCTTTTCAACACAATTATATTGCAAAACCTCAATTTCTGTACTTTTTACTCAGTTAAAATTCCAACGGGTCCATTGAAAGGCCCATTTAGACATGCTCGTCCGAAACCTCCACAAAAGGACTGCAAAACAAGTTTTAATCAAATTTTAGGAGTTCATGTAACTGATTAGGAGCTTTTCGACACAATTATAATGAAAAATCTCAATTTCTGTACTTTTTACTCAGTTAAAATTCCAACGGGCCCATTGAAAAGCCCATTTAGACCTGCTCGTCCGAAACCTCGACAAAAAGGACCGCAAAACAAGTTTTAATCAAATTTTAGGAGTTCAAATAATTGATTAGGAGCTTTTCAACACAATTATATTGCAAAACCTCAATTTCTGTACTTTTTACTCAGTTAAAATTCCAACGGGTCCATTATAAGGCCCATTTAGACCTACTCGTCCGAAACCGATACAAAAAGGACCGCAAAAAAGTTTTAATCAAAATTTAGGAGTTCAAATAAATGATTAGGAGCTTTTCAACACAATTATATTGCAAAACTTCAATTTTTATACATTTTACTCAGTTAAAATTCCAACGGGTCCATTGAAAGGCCCATTTAGACCCGCACGTCCGAAACCTCTACATAAAAGACCGCAAAACAAGTTTTGATCATATTTTAGTAGTACAAATAATTTATTATGAGCTTTTCAACACAATTATTTTGCAAAACCTCAATTTTTGTACTTTTTACTCAGTTAAAATTCCAACGGGTCCATTGAAAGGCCCATTTCGACCCGCTCGTCCGAAACCTCCACAAAAGGACTGCAAAACAAGTTTTAATCAAATTTTAGGAGTTCATGTAACTGATTAGGAGCTTTTCAACACAATTATAATGAAAAATCTCAACTTCTGTACTTTTTACTCAGTTAAAATTCCAACGGGTCCATTGAAAGGCCCATTTAGACCTGCTCGTCCGAAACCTCGACAAAAAAGACCGCAAAACAAGTTTTGATCAAATTTTAGGCGTTCAAATAATTTTTTAGGAGCTTTTCAACACAATTATATTGCTAAACCTCAATTTTTGTACTTTTTACTCAGTTAAAATTCCAACGGGTCCATTGTAAGGCCCATTTAGACCTACTCGTCCGAAACCGATACAAAAAGGACCGCAAAAAAGTTCTGATCATATTTTAGGACTACAAATAAATGATTATGAGCTTTTCAACACAATTATATTGCAAAACTTCAATTTTTATACATTTTACTCAGTTAAAATTCCAACGGGTCCATTGAAAGGCCCATTTCGACCCGCTCGTCCGAAACATCTACAAAAAGGACTGCAAAACAAGTTTTAATCAAATTTTAGGAGTTCATGTAATTGATTAGGAGCTTTTCAACACTATTATATTGCAAACCCACAATTTCTGTACTTTTTACTCAGTTAAAATTCTAACGGGTCCATTGAAAGGCCCATTTTGACCTGCTCGTCCGAAACCTCAACAAAAAGGACCGCAAAACAAGTTTTTTTCAAATTTTAGGAGTTCAAATAATTTATTAGGAGCTTTTCAACACAATTATATTGCAAAACCTCAATTTCTGTACTTTTTACTCAGTTAAAATTTCAACGGGTCCATTGAAAGGCCCATTTCAACCCGCTCGTCCGAAACCTCTACAAAAAGAACTGCAAAACAAGTTTTAATCAAATTTTAAGAGTTCATGTAATTGATTAGGAGCTTTTCAACACAATTATATTGCAAAACCTCAATTTCTATACTTTTTACTCAGTTAAATTTCCAACGGGTCCATTGAAAGGCCCATTTTGACCTGCTCGTCCGAAACCTCAACAAAAAGGACCGCAAAACAAGTTTTTTTCAAATTTTAGGAGTTCAAATAATTTATTAGGAGCTTTTCAACACAATTATATTGCAAAACCTCAATTTCTGTACTTTTTACTCAGTTAAAATTTCAACGGGTCCATTGAAAGGCCCATTTCGACCCGCTCGTCCGAAACCTCTACAATAAGAACTGCAAAACAAGTTGTAATCAAATTTTAGGAGTTCATGTAATTGATTAAGAGCTTTTCAACACAATTATATTCCAAAACCTCAATTTCTGTACTTTTTACTCAGTTAAAATTCCAACGGGTCCATTAAAAGGTCCATTTAGACCTGCTCGTCCGAAACCTCTACAAAAATGACCGCAAAACAAGTTTTAATCAAATTTTAGGAGTTCAAATAATTGATTAGGAGCTTTTCAACACAATTATAATGCAAAACCTCAATTTATGTACTTTTTACTAAGTTAAAATTCCAACGGGTCTATTGAAAGGCCCATTTAGACATGCTCGTCCGAAACCTCTACAAAAAGGGCCGCAAAACAAGTTTTAATCAAATTTTAGGAGTTCAAATAATTGATTAGGAGCTTTTCAACACAATTATATTGAAAACCGCAATTTTATAGTTTTTACACATTTAAAATTCCAACGGGCCCATTGAAAGGCCCATTTCGACCTGCTCGTCCGAAACCTCTACAAAAAGGACCGCAAAAATGTTTTATTCGAATATTAGGAGTTCAAATAATTGATTAGGAGCTTTTCAACACAATTATATTGCAAAACCTCAATTTCTGTACTTTTTACACAGTTAAAATTCCAACGGGTCCATTCAAAGGCCCATTTCGACCCGCTCGTCCGAAACCTCTACAAAAAGGACTGCAAAACAAGTTTTAATCAAATTTTAAGAGTTCATGTAATTGATTAGGAGCTTTTCAACACAATTATATTGCAAAACCTCAATTTCTGTACTTTTTACTCAGTTAAAATTCCAACGGGTCCATTGAAAGGCCCATTTAGACATGCTCGTCCGAAACCTCCACAAAAGGACTGCAAAACAAGTTTTAATCAAATTTTAGGAGTTCATGTAACTGATTAGGAGCTTTTCGACACAATTATAATGAAAAATCTCAATTTCTGTACTTTTTACTCAGTTAAAATTCCAACGGGCCCATTGAAAAGCCCATTTAGACCTGCTCGTCCGAAACCTCGACAAAAAGGACCGCAAAACAAGTTTTAATCAAATTTTAGGAGTTCAAATAATTGATTAGGAGCTTTTCAACACAATTATATTGCAAAACCTCAATTTCTGTACTTTTTACTCAGTTAAAATTCCAACGGGTCCATTATAAGGCCCATTTAGACCTACTCGTCCGAAACCGATACAAAAAGGACCGCAAAAAAGTTTTAATCAAAATTTAGGAGTTCAAATAAATGATTAGGAGCTTTTCAACACAATTATATTGCAAAACTTCAATTTTTATACATTTTACTCAGTTAAAATTCCAACGGGTCCATTGAAAGGCCCATTTAGACCCGCACGTCCGAAACCTCTACATAAAAGACCGCAAAACAAGTTTTGATCATATTTTAGTAGTACAAATAATTTATTATGAGCTTTTCAACACAATTATTTTGCAAAACCTCAATTTTTGTACTTTTTACTCAGTTAAAATTCCAACGGGTCCATTGAAAGGCCCATTTCGACCCGCTCGTCCGAAACCTCCACAAAAGGACTGCAAAACAAGTTTTAATCAAATTTTAGGAGTTCATGTAACTGATTAGGAGCTTTTCAACACAATTATAATGAAAAATCTCAACTTCTGTACTTTTTACTCAGTTAAAATTCCAACGGGTCCATTGAAAGGCCCATTTAGACCTGCTCGTCCGAAACCTCGACAAAAAAGACCGCAAAACAAGTTTTGATCAAATTTTAGGCGTTCAAATAATTGATTAGGAGCTTTTCAACACAATTATATTGCTAAACCTCAATTTTTGTACTTTTTACTCAGTTAAAATTCCAACGGGTCCATTGTAAGGCCCATTTAGACCTACTCGTCCGAAACCGATACAAAAACGACCGCAAAAAAGTTCTGATCATATTTTAGGACTACAAATAAATGATTATGAGCTTTTCAACACAATTATATTGCAAAACTTCAATTTTTATACATTTTACTCAGTTAAAATTCCAACGGGTCCATTGAAAGGCCCATTTCGACCCGCTCGTCCGAAACATCTACAAAAAGGACTGCAAAACAAGTTTTAATCAAATTTTAGGAGTTCATGTAATTGATTAGGAGCTTTTCAACACTATTATATTGCAAACCCACAATTTCTGTACTTTTTACTCAGTTAAAATTTTAACGGGTCCATTGAAAGGCCCATTTTGACCTGCTCGTCCGAAACCTCAACAAAAAGGACCGCAAAACAAGTTTTTTTCAAATTTTAGGAGTTCAAATAATTTATTAGGAGCTTTTCAACACAATTATATTGCAAAACCTCAATTTCTGTACTTTTTACTCAGTTAAAATTTCAACGGGTCCATTGAAAGGCCCATTTCAACCCGCTCGTCCGAAACCTCTACAAAAAGAACTGCAAAACAAGTTTTAATCAAATTTTAAGAGTTCATGTAATTGATTAGGAGCTTTTCAACACAATTATATTGCAAAACCTCAATTTCTATACTTTTTACTCAGTTAAATTTCCAACGGGTCCATTGAAAGGCCCATTTTGACCTGCTCGTCCGAAACCTCAACAAAAAGGACCGCAAAACAAGTTTTTTTCAAATTTTAGGAGTTCAAATAATTTATTTCAACACAATTATATTGCAAAACCTCAATTTCTGTACTTTTTACTCAGTTAAAATTTCAACGGGTCCATTGAAAGGCCCATTTCGACCCGCTCGTCCGAAACCTCTACAATAAGAACTACAAAACAAGTTGTAATCAAATTTTAGGAGTTCATGTAATTGATTAAGAGCTTTTCAACACAATTATATTCCAAAACCTCAATTTCTGTACTTTTTACTCAGTTAAAATTCCAACGGGTCCATTAAAAGGTCCATTTAGACCTGCTCGTCCGAAACCTCTACAAAAATGACCGCAAAACAAGTTTTAATCAAATTTTAGGAGTTCAAATAATTGATTAGGAGCTTTTCAACACAATTATAATGCAAAACCTCAATTTATGTACTTTTTACTAAGTTAAAATTCCAACGGGTCTATTGAAAGGCCCATTTAGACATGCTCGTCCGAAACCTCTACAAAAAGGGCCGCAAAACAAGTTTTAATCAAATTTTAGGAGTTCAAATAATTGATTAGGAGCTTTTCAACACAATTATATTGAAAACCGCAATTTTATAGTTTTTACACATTTAAAATTCCAACGGGCCCATTGAAAGGCCCATTTCGACCTGCTCGTCCGAAACCTCTACAAAAAGGACCGCAAAAATGTTTTATTCGAATATTAGGAGTTCAAATAATTGATTAGGAGCTTTTCAACACAATTATATTGCAAAACCTCAATTTCTGTATGTTTTACACAGTTAAAATTCCAACGGGTCCATTGAAAGGCCCATTTCGACCCGCTCGTCCGAAACCTCTACAAAAAGGACTGGAAAACAAGTTTTAATCAAATTTTAAGAGTTCATGTAATTGATTAGGAGCTTTTCAACACAATTATATTGCAAAAATTCAATTTTTATACATTTTACTCAGTTAAAATTCCAACTGGTCCACTGAAAGGCCCATTTAGACCCGCACGTCCGAAACCTCTACATAAAGGACCGCAAAACAAGTTTTGATCATATTTTAGGAGTTCAAATACATGATTAGGAGCTTTTCAACACAATTATATTGCAAAACCTCAATTTCTGTACTTTTTACTACGTTAAAATTCCAACGGGTCCATTAAAAGGCCCATTTAGACCTGCTCGTCCGAAACCTCTACATAAAGGACCGCAAAACAAATTTTGATCAAATTTTAGGAGTTCAAATAATTGATTAGGAGCTTCTCAAAAAAAATATATTGCAAAACCTCAATTTCTGTACTTTTTACTCAGTTAAAATTCCAACGGGTCCATTGAAAGTTCCATTTCGACCCTCTCGTCCGAAACCTTTACAAAAAGGGCCACAAAAAAGTTTTAATCAAATTTTAGGAGTTCATGTAATTGATTAGGAGCTTTTCAACAGAATTATATTGCAAAACCTCAATTTCTCTACTTTTTACTCAGTTAAAATTCCAACGGGTCCATTAAAAGGCCCATTTAGACCAGCTCGTCCGAAACCTCGACAAAAAGGACCGCAAAACAAGTTTTAATCAAATATTAGGAGTTCAAATAATTGATTGGGAGCTTTTCAACACAATTATATTGCAAAACCTCAATTTCTGTACTTTTTACTCAGTTAAAATTCCAACGGGTCCATTAAAAGGCCCATTTAGACCTGCTCCTCCGAAACCTCTACATAAAGGACCGCAAAACAAGTTTTGATCAAATTTTAGGAGTTCAAATAATTGATTAGGAGCTTTTCAAAAAAATTATATTGCAAAACCTCAATTTCTGTACTTTTTACTCAGTTAAAATTCCAACGGGTCCATTGAAAGGTCCATTTCGACCCTCTCGTCCGAAACCTTTACAAAAAGGACCACAAAAAAAGTTTTAATCAAAATTTAGGAGTTCACGTAATTGATTAGGAGCTTTTCAACACAGTTATATTGCAAAACCTCAATTTCTGTACTTTTTACTTAGTTAAAATTCCAACGGGTCCATGAAAAGGCCCATTTAGACCTGCTCGTCCGAAGCCTCGACAAAAAGGACCGCAAAACAAGTTTTAATCAAATTTTAGGAGTTCAAATAATTGATTAGGAGCTTTTCAACACAATTATATTGCAAAACCTCAATTTCTGTACTTTTTACTCAGTTAAAATTCCAACGGGTCCACTTAAAGGCCCATTTAGACCCGCACGTCCGAAACCTCTACCAAAAGGACCGCCAAACAAGTTTTAATCAAATTTAAGGGGTTCAAATAATTGATTAGGAGATTTTCAACACAATTATATTGCAAAACCTCAATTTATGTACTTTTTACTCTTTTAAAATTCCAACGGGTCCATTAAAAGGCACATTTAGACCTGATCGTCCGAAAGCTTTACATAAAGGACCGCATAACAAGTTTGATCAAATTTTAGGAGTTCAAATAATTGATTAGGAGCTTTTCAAAAAAATTATTTTGCAAAACCTCAATTTCTGTACTTTTTACTCAGTTAAATTTCCTACGGGTCCATTGAACGGTCCATTTCGACCCTCTCGTCCGAAACCTTTACAAAAAGGACAACAAAAAAAGTTTTAATCAAATTTTAGGAGTTCATGTAATTGATTAGGAGCTTTTCAACACAATTATATTACAAAACCTCAATTTCTGTACTTTTTACTCAGTTAAAATTCCAACGGGTCCACTTAAAGGCCCATTTAGACCCGCACGTCCGAAACCTCTACCAAAAGGACCGCCAAACAAGTTTTAATCAAATTTAAGGGGTTCAAATAATTGATTAGGAGATTTTCAACACAATTATATTGCAAAACCTCAATTTCTGTACTTTTTACTCAGTTAAAATTCCAACGGGTCCATTGTAAGGCCCATTTAGTCTTTCTCGTCCGAAACAGATACAAAAAGGACCGCAAAAAAAGCTTAATCAAATTTTAGGAGTTCAAATAAATGATTAGGAGCTTTTCAACACAATTATATTGCAAAACTTCAATTTTTATACATTTTACTCATTTAAAATTCCAACGGGTCCACTGAAAGGCCCATTTAGACCCACACGTCCGAAACCACTACATAAAGGACCGCAAAACAAGTTTTGATCATATTTTAGGAGTTCAAATAAATGATTAGGAGCTTTTCAACACAATTATATTGCAAAACCTCAATTGATGTACTTTTTACTCAGTTAAAATTCCAACGGGTCCATTGTAAGGCCCATTTAGTCTTTCTCGTCCGAAACAGATACAAAAAGTACCGCAAAAAAAGCTTAATCAAATTTCAGGAGTTCAAATAAATGATTAGGAGAATTTCAACACAATTATATTGCAACACTTCAATTTTTATACATTTTACTCAGTTAAAATTCCAACGGGTCCACGGAAAGGCTCATTTAGACCCGCACGTCCGAAACCTCTACATAAAGGACCGCAAAACAAGTTTTGATCATATTTTAGGAGTTCAAATAAATGATTGGGAGCTTTTCAACACAATTATATTGCAAAACCTCAATTTATGTACTTTTTACTCTTTTAAAATTCCAACGGGTCCATTAAAAGGCACATTTAGACCTGATCGTCCGAAAGCTTTACATAAAGGACCGCATAACAAGTTTGATCAAATTTTAGGAGTTCAAATAATTGATTAGGAGCTTTTCAAAAAAATTATTTTGCAAAACCTCAATTTCTGTACTTTTTACTCAGTTAAATTTCCTACGGGTCCATTGAACGGTCCATTTCGACCCTCTCGTCCGAAACCTTTACAAAAAGGACCACAAAAAAAGTTTTAATCAAATTTTAGGAGTTCATGTAATTGATTAGGAGCTTTTCAACACAATTATATTACAAAACCTCAATTTCTGTACTTTTTACTCAGTTAAAATTCCAACGGGTCCACTTAAAGGCCCATTTAGACCCGCACGTCCGAAACCTCTACCAAAAGGACCGCCAAACAAGTTTTAATCAAATTTAAGGGGTTCAAATAATTGATTAGGAGATTTTCAACACAATTATATTGCAAAACCTCAATTTCTGTACTTTTTACTCAGTTAAAATTCCAACGGGTCCATTGTAAGGCCCATTTAGTCTTTCTCGTCCGAAACAGATACAAAAAGGACCGCAAAAAAAGCTTAATCAAATTTTAGGAGTTCAAATAAATGATTAGGAGCTTTTCAACACAATTATATTGCAAAACTTCAATTTTTATACATTTTACTCATTTAAAATTCCAACGGGTCCACTGAAAGACCCATTTAGACCCACACGTCCGAAACCACTACATAAAGGACCGCAAAACAAGTTTTGATCATATTTTAGGAGTTCAAATAAATGATTAGAAGCTTTTCAACACAATTATATTGCAAAACCTCAATTGATGTACTTTTTACTCAGTTAAAATTCCAACGGGTCCATTGTAAGGCCCATTTAGTCTTTCTCGTCCGAAACAGATACAAAAAGGACCGCAAAAAAAGCTTAATCAAATTTCAGGAGTTCAAATAAATGATTAGGAGCTTTTCAACACAATTATATTGCAACACTTCAATTTTTATACATTTTACTCAGTTAAAATTCCAACGGGTCCACGGAAAGGCTCATTTAGACCCGCACGTCCGAAACCTCTACATAAAGGACCGCAAAACAAGTTTTGATCATATTTTAGGAGTTCAAATAAATGATTGGGAGCTTTTCAACACAATTATATTGCAAAACCTCAATTTATGTACTTTTTACTCTTTTAAAATTCCAACGGGTCCATTAAAAGGCACATTTAGACCTGATCGTCCGAAAGCTTTACATAAAGGACCGCATAACAAGTTTGATCAAATTTTAGGAGTTCAAATAATTGATTAGGAGCTTTTCAAAAAAATTATTTTGCAAAACCTCAATTTCTGTACTTTTTACTCAGTTAAATTTCCTACGGGTCCATTGAACGGTCCATTTCGACCCTCTCGTCCGAAACCTTTACAAAAAGGACCACAAAAAAAGTTTTAATCAAATTTTAGGAGTTCATGTAATTGATTAGGAGCTTTTCAACACAATTATATTGCAAAACCTCAATTTCTGTACTTTTTACTCAGTTAAAATTCCAACGGGTCCATTAAAAGGCCCATTTAGACCTGCTCGTCTGAAACCTCGACAAAAAGGACCGCAAAACAAGTTTTAATCAAATTTTAGGAGTTCAAATAAATTATTAGGAGCTTTTCAACACAATTATATTGCAAAACTTCAATTTTAATACATTTTACTCAGTTAAAATTCCAACGGGTCCACTGATAGGCCCATTTAGACCCGCACGTACGAAACCTCTACATAAAGGACCGCAAAACAAGTTTTGATCATATTTTAGGAGTTCAAATAAATGATTAGGAGCTTTTCAACACAATTATATTGCAAAACCTCAATTTCTGTACTTTTTACTCAGTTAAAATTCCAACGGGTCCATTAAAAGGCCCATTTAGACCTGCTCGTCCGAAACCTCTACATAAAGGACCGCAAAACAAGTTTTGATCAAATTTTAGGAGTTCAAATAATTGATTAGGAGCTTCTCAAAAAAATTATATTGCAAAACCTCAATTTCTGTACTTTTTACTCAGTTAAAATTCCAACGGGTCCATTGAAAGGTCCATTTCGACCCTCTCGTCCGAAACCTTTACAAAAAGGACCACAAAAAAGTTTTAATCAAATTTTAGGAGTTCATGTAATTGATTAGGAGCTTTTCAACATAATTATATTGCAAAACCTCAATTTCTCTACTTTTTACTCAGTTAAAATTCCAACGGGTCCATTAAAAGGCCCATTTAGACCAGCTCGTCCGAAACCTCGACAAAAAGGACCACAAAACAAGTTTTAATCAAATATTAGGAGTTCAAATAATTGATTAGGAGCTTTTCAACACAATTATATTGAAAAACCTCAATTTCTGTACTTTTTACTCAGTTAAAATTCCAACGGGTCCATTGTAAGGCCCATTTAGTCCTTCTCGTCCGAAACAGATACAAAAAGGACCGCAAAAAAAGCTTAATCAAATTTTAGGACTTCAAATAGATGATTAGGAGATTTTCAACACAATTATATTGCAAAACATCAAATTCTGTACTTTTTACTCAGTTAAAATTCCAACGGGTCCACTTAAAGGCCCATTTAGACCCGCACGTCCGAAACCTCTACAAAAGGGACCGCCAAACAAGTTTTAATCAAATTTAAGGGGTTCAAATAATTGATTAGGATATTTTCAACACAATTATATTGCAAAACCTCAATTTCTGTACTTTTTACTCAGTTAAAATTCCAACGGGTCCATTGTAAGGCCCATTTAGTCCTTCTCGTCCGAAACAGATACAAAAAGGACCGCAAAAAAAGCTTAATCAAATTTTGGGAGTTCAAATAAATTATTAGGAGTTTTTCAACACAATTATATTGCAAAACTTCAATTTTTATACATTTTACTCAGTTAAAATTCCAACGGGTCCACTGAAAGGCCCATTTAGACCCGCACGTCCGAAACCTCTACATAAAGGACCGCAAAACAAGTTTTGATCATATTTTAGGAGTTCAAATAAATGATTAGGAGCTTTTCAACACAATTATATTGCAAAACCTCAATTTCTGTACTTTTTACTCAGTTAAAATTCCAACGGGTCCATTGTAAGGCCCTTTTAGTCCTTCTCGTCCGAAACAGATACAAAAAGGATCGCAAAAAAGCTTAATCAAATTTTAGGACTTCAAATAGATGATTAGGAGATTTTCAACACAATTATATTGCAAAACCTCAAATTCTGTACTTTTTACCCAGTTAAAATTCCAACGGGTCCACTTAAAGGCCCATTTAGACCCGCACGTCCGTAACCTCTACAAAAAGGACCGCCAAACAAGTTTTAATCAAATTTAAGGGGTTCAAATAATTGATTAGGAGATTTTCAACACAATTATATTGCAAAACATCAATTTCTGTACTTTTTACCTAGTTAAAATTCCAACGGGTCCATTGTAAGCCCCATTTAGTCCTTCTCGTCCGAAACCTCAACAAAAAGGACCGCAAAACAAGTTTTTTTCAAATTTTTGGAGTTCAAATAAATTATTAGGAGCTTTTCAACACAATTATATTACAAAACTTTAATTTTTATACATTTTACTCAGTTAAAATTCCAACGGGTCCACTGAAAGGCCCATTTAGACCCGCACGTCCGAAACCTCTACATAAAGGATCGCAAAACAAGTTTTTATCATATTTTAGGAGTTCAAATAAATGATTGGGAGCTTTTCAACACAATTATATTGCAAAATCTCAATTTCTGTACTTTTTACTCAGTTAAAATTCCAACGGGTCCATTAAAAGGCCTATTTAGACCTGCTCCTCCGAAACCTCTACATAAAGGACCGCAAAACAAGTTTTGATCAAATTTTAGGATTTAAATAATTGATTAGGAGCTTTTCAAAAAAATTATATTGCAAAACCTCAATTTATGTACTTTTTACTCAGTTAAAATTCCAACGGGTCCATTGAAAGGTCCATTTCGACCCTCTCGTCCGAAACCTTTACAAAAAGGACCACAAAAAAGTTTTAATCAAATTTTAGGAGTTCACGTAATTGATCAGGAGCTTTTCAACACAATTATATTGCAAAACCTCAATTTCTGTACTTTTTACTTAGTTAAAATTCCAACGGGTCCATTAAAAGGCCCATTTAGACCTGCTCGTCCGAAACCTCGACAAAAAGGACCGCAAAACAAGTTTTAATCAAATTTTAGGAGTTCAAATAATTGATTAGGAGCTTTTCAACACAATTATATTGCAAAACCTCAATTTCTGTACTTTTTACTCAGTTAAAATTCCAACGGGTCTACTTAAAGGCCCATTTAGACCCGCACGTCCGAAACCTCTACCAAAAGGACCGCCAAACAAGTTTTAATCAAATTTAAGGGGTTCAAATAATTGATTAGGAGATTTTCAACACAATTATATTGCAAAACCTCAATTTCTGTACTTTTTACTCAGTTAAAATTCCAACGGGTCCATTGTAAGGCCCATTTAGTCTTTCTCGTCCGAAACAGATACAAAAAGGACCGCAAAAAAAGCTTAATCAAATTTTAGGAGTTCAAATAAATGATTAGGAGCTTTTCAACACAATTATATTGCAAAACTTCAATTTTTATACATTTTACTCACTTAAAATTCCAACGGGTCCACTGAAAGGCCCAGTTAGACCCGCACGTCCGAAACCTCTACATAAAGGACCGCAAAACAAGTTTTGATCATATTTTAGGAGTTCAAATAAATGATTAGGAGCTTTTCAACACAATTATATTGCAAAATCTCAATTTTTGTACTTTTTACTCAGTTAAACTTCCAAAGGGTCCATTAAAAGGCCCATTTAGACCTGCTCGTCCGAAACCTCTACATAAAGGACCGCAAAACAAGTTTTGATCAAATTTTAGGAGTTCAAATAATTGATTCGGAGCTTTTTAAAAAAATTATATTGCAAAACCTCAATTACTGTACTTTTTACTCAGTTAAAATTCCAACGGGTCTATTGAAAGGTCCATTTCGACACTCTCGTCCGAAACCTTTACAAAAAGGACCACAAAAAAAGTTTTAATCAAATTTTAGGAGTTCATGTAATTGATTAGGAGCTTTTCAACACAATTATATTGCAAAACCTCAATTTCTGTACTTGTTACTTAGTTAAAATTCCAACGGGTCCATTAAAAGGCCCATTTAGACCTGCTCGTCCAAAACCTCGACAAAAAGGACCGCAAAACAAGTTTTAATCAAATTTTAGGAGTTCAAATAATTTATTAGGAGCTTTTCATCACAATTATATTGCAAAACCTCAATTTCTGTCCTTTTTACTCAGTTAAAATTCCAACGGGTCCATTGTAAGGCCCATTTAGTCCTTCTCGTCCGAAACAGATACAAAAAGGACCGCAAAAAAAGCTTAATCAAATTTTAGGAGTTCAAATAAATGATTAGGAGCTTTTCAACACAATTATATTGCAAAACTTCAATTTTTATACATTTTACTCAGTTAAAATTCCAACGGGTCCACGGAAAGGCTCATTTAGAACCGCACGTCCGAAACCTCTACATAAAGGACCGCAAAACAAGTTTTGATCATATTTTAGGAGTTAAAATAAATGATTGGGAGCTTTTCAACACAATTATATTGAAAAACCTCAATTTATGTACTTTTTACTCAGTTAAAATTCCAACGGGTCCATTAAAAGGCCCATTTAGACCTGCTCGTCCGAAACCTTTACATAAAGGACCGCATAACAAGTTTTGATCAAATTTTAGGAGTTCAAATAATTGATTAGGAGCTTTTCAAAAAAATTATATTGCAAAACCTCAATTTCTGTACTTTTTACTCAGTTAAAATTCCAACGGGTCCATTGAACGGTCAATTTCGACCCTCTCGTCCGAAACCTTTACAAAAAGGACCACAAAAAAAGTTTTAATCAAATTTTATGAGTTCATGTAATTGATTAGGAGCTTTTCAACACAATTATAATGCAAAAACTCAATTTCTGTACTTTTTACTAAGTTAAAATTCCAACGGTACCATTGAAAGGCACATTTAGACATGTTCGTCCGAAACCTCTACAAAAAGGGCCGCAAAACAAGTTTTAATCAAATTTTAGGAGTTCAAATAATTTATTAGGAGCTTTTCAACACAATTATATTGAAAACCGCAATTTTATACTTTTTACTCGGTTAAAATTCCAACGGGCCAATTGAAAGGCCCATTTAGACCTGCTCGTCCGAAACCTCTACAAAAAGGACCGCAAAAATGTTTTATTCGAATATTAGGAGTTCAAATAATTGATTAGGAGCTTTTCAACACAATTATATTGCAAAACCTCAATTTCTGTACTTTTTACACAGTTAAAATTCCAACGGGTCCATTCAAAGGCCCATTTCGACCCGCTCGTCCGAAACCTCTACAAAAAGGACTGCAAAACAAGTTTTAATCAAATTTTAAGAGTTCATGTAATTTATTAGGAGCTTTTCAACACAATTATATTGCAAAACCTCAATTTCTGTACTTTTTACTCAGTTAAAATTCCAACGGGTCCATTGAAAGGCCCATTTAGACATGCTCGTCCGAAACCTCCACAAAAGGACTGCAAAACAAGTTTTAATCAAATTTTAGGAGTTCATGTAACTGATTAGGAGCTTTTCGACACAATTATAATGAAAAATCTCAATTTCTGTACTTTTTACTCAGTTAAAATTCCAACGGGCCCATTGAAAAGCCCATTTAGACCTGCTCGTCCGAAACCTCGACAAAAAGGACCGCAAAACAAGTTTTTATCAAATTTTAGGAGTTCAAATAATTGATTAGGAGCTTTTCAACACAAATATATTGCAAAAGCTCAATTTCTGTATTTTTACTCAGTTAAAATTCCAACGGATCCATTGTAAGGCCCATTTAGACCTACTCGTCTGAAACCTCTACAAAAAGGACTGTAAAAAAGTTTTAATCAAATTTTAAGAGTTCATGTAATTGATTAGGATCTTTTCAACACAATTATATTGCAAAACTTCAATTTCTGTACTTTTTACTCAATTAAAATTCCAACGGGTCCATTGAAAGGCCCATTTCGACCCGCTCGTAAGAAACCTCTACAAAAAGGACTGCAAAACAAGTTTTCATCAAATTTTAGGAGTTCATGTAATTGATTTGGAGCTTTTCAACACAATTATATTGCAAAACCTCAATTTCTGTACTTTTTACACAGTTAAAAATCCAACGGGTCCATTAAAAGGCCCATTTCGACCCGCTCGTCCGAAACATCTACAAAAAGGACTGTAAAACAGGGTTTAATCAAATTTTAAGAGTTCATGTAATTGGTTAGGAGCTTTTCAACACAATTATATTGCAAAACCTCAATTTCTGTACTTTTTACTCAGTTAAAATTCCAACGGGTCCATTGAAAGGCCCATTTCGACCCGCTCGTCCGAAACCTCCACAAAAGGACTGCAAAACAAGTTTTAATCAAAATTTAGGAGTTCATGTAACTGATTAGGAGCTTTTCAACACAATTATAATGAAAAATCTCAATTTCTGTACTTTTTACTAAGTTAAAATTCCAACGGGTCCATTGAAAGGTCCATTTCGACCCTCTCGTCCGAAACCTTTACAAAAAGGACCACAAAAAAAGTTTTAATCAAATTTTAGGAGTTCATGTAATTGATTAAGAGCTTTTCAACACAATTATATTCCAAAACCTCAATTTCTGTACTTTTTACTTAGTTAAAATTTAAACGGGTCCATTGAAAGGCCCATTTAGACCTGCTCGTCCGAAACCTCGACAAAAAGGACCGCAAAACAAGTTTTGATCAAATTTTAGGAATTCAAATAATTGATTAGGAGCTTTTCAACACAATTATATTGCAAAACCTCAATTTCTGTACTTTTTACTCATTTAAAATTCCAACGGGTCCATTGTAAGGCCCATTTAGACCTACTCGTCCGAAACCGATACCAAAAGGACCACAAAAAAGTTTTAATCAAATTTTAGGAGTTCAAATAAATGATTAGGAGCTTTTCAACACAATTATATTGCAAAACTTCAATTTTTATACATTTTACTCAGTTAAAATTCCAACGGGTTAAAAGGCCCATTTAGACCCGCACGTCCGAAACCTCTACATAAAAGACCGCAAAACAAGTTTTGATCATATTTTAGGAGTACAAATAATTTATTATGAGCTTTTCAACACAATTATTTTGCAAAACCTCAATTTTTATACTTTTTACTCAGTGAAAATTCCAACGGGTCCATTGAAAGGGCCATTTCGACCCGCTCGTCCGAAACCTCTACAAAAAGGACTGCAAAAAAAGTTTTAATCAAATTTTAGGAGTTCATGTAATTGATTAGGAGCTTTTCAACACTATTATATGGCAAACCCACAATTTCTGTACTTTTTACTGAGTTAAAATTCCAACGGGTCCATTGAAAGGCCCATTTTGACCTGCTCGTCCGAAACCTCAACAAAAAGGACCGCAAAACAAGTTTTTTTCAAATTTTAGGAGTTCAAATAATTTATTAGGAGCTTTTCAACACAATTATATTGCAAAACCTCAATTTCTGTACTTTTTACTAAGTTAAAATTTGAACGGGTCCATTAAAAGGCCCATTTCGACCCGCTCGTCCGAAACCTCTACAAAAAGAACTGCAAAACAAGTTTTAATAAAATTTTAAGAGTTCATGTAATTGATTAGGAGCTTTTCAACACAATTATATTGCAAAACCTCAATTTCTATACTTTTTACTCAGTTAAAATTCCAACGGTTCCATTGAAAGGCCCATTTTGACCTTCTCGTCTGAAACCTCAACAAAAAGGACCGCAAAACAAGTTTTTTTCAAATTTTAGGAGTTCAAATAATTTATTAGGAGCTTTTCAACACAATTATATTGCAAAACCTCAATTTCTGTACTTTTTACTCAGTTAAAATTTCAACGAGTCCATTGAAAGGCCCATTTCGACCCGCTCGTCCGAAACCTCTACAAAAAGAACTGCAAAACAAAGTTTAATCAAATTTTAGGAGTTCATGTAACTGATTAGGAGATTTTCAACACAATTACATTGCAAAACCTCAATTTATGTATTTTTTACTCAGTTAAAATTCCAACGGGTCCATTGAAAGGTCTATTTCGACCCGCTCGTCCGAAACCTCTACAAAAACAACTGCAAAACAAGTTTTAATCAAATTTTAGGAGTTCATGTAATTGATTAAGAGCTTTTCAACACAATTATATTCCAAAACCTCAATTTCTGTACTTTTTACTCAGTTAAAATTCCAACGGGTCCATTAAAAGGCCCATTTAGACCTGCTCGTCCGAAACCTCTACATAAAGGACCGCAAAACAAGTTTTGATCAAATTTTAGGAGTTCAAATAATTGATTAGGAGCTTTTCAAAAAAATTATATTGCAAAACCTCAATTTCTATACTTTTTACACAGTTAAAATTCCAAGGGGTCCATTGAAAGGTCCATTTCGACCCTCTCGTCCGAAACCTTTACAAAAAGGACCACAAAAAAGTTTTAATCAAATTTTAGCAGTTCATGTAATTGATTAGGAGCTTTTCAAAAAGGACCACAAAAAAGGACCGCAAAACAAGTTTTTATCATATTTTAGGAGTTCAAATAAATGATTGGGAGCTTTTCAACACAATTATATTGCAAAACCTCAATTTCTGTACTTTTTACTCAGTTAAAATTCCAACGGGTCCATTAAAAGGCCCATTTAGACCTGCTCGTCCGAAACCTCTACAAAAAGGACCGCAAAACAAGTTTTAATCAAATTTTAGGAGTTCAAATAATTGATTAGGAGCTTTTCAACACAATTATAATGCAAAACCTCAATTTCTGTACTTTTTACTAAGTTAAAATTCCAACGGGTCCATTGAAAGGCCCATTTAGACATGCTCGTCCGAAACCTCTACAAAAAGGGCCGCAAAACAAGTTTTAATCAAATTTTAGGAGTTCAAATAATTGATTAGGAGCTTTTCAACACAATTATATTGAAAACCTCAATTTCTGTACTTTTTACACAGTTAAAATTCCAACGGGTCCATTGAAAGGCCCATTTCGACCCGCTCGTCCGAAACCTCTACAAAAAAGACTGGAAAACAATTTTTAATCAAATTTTAAGAGTTCATGTAATTGATTAGGAGCTTTTCAACACAATTATATTGCAAAACTTCAATTTTTATACATTTTACTCAGTTAAAATTCCAACGGGTCCACTGAAAGGCCCATTTAGACCCGCACGTCCGAAACCTCTACATAAAGGACCGCAAAACAAGTTTTGATCATATTTTAGGAGTTCAAATAAATGATTAGGAGCTTTTCAACACAATTATATTGCAAAACCTCAATTTCTGTACTTTTTACTCAGTTAAAATTCCAACGGGTCCATTAAAAGGCCCATTTAGACCTGCTCGTCTGAAACCTCTACATAAAGGACCGCAAAACAAGTTTTGATCAAATTTTAGTAGTTCAAATAATTGATTAGGAGCTTCTCAAAAAAGTTATATTGCAAAACCTCAATTTCTGTACTTTTTACTCAGCTAAAATTCCAACGGGTCCATTGAAAGGTCCATTTCGACCCTCTCGTCCGAAACCTTTACAAAAAGGACCACAAAAAAGTTTTAATCAAATTTTAGGAGTTCATGTAATTGATTAGGAGCTTTTCAACAGAATTATATTGCAAAACCTCAATTTCTCTACTTTTTACTCAGTTAAAATTCCAACGGGTCCATTAAAATGCCCATTTAGACCCGCTCGTCCGAAACCTCGACAAAAAGGACCGCAAAACAAGTTTTAATCAAATTTTAGGAAATCAAATAATTGATTAGGAGCTTTTCAACACAATTATATTGCAAAACCTCAATTTCTGTACTTTTTACTCAGTTAAAATTCCAACGGGTCCATTGTAAGGCCCATTTAGTCCTTCTAGTCCGAAACAGATACAAAAAGGACCGCAAAAAAAGCTTAATCAAATTTTAGGACTTCAAATAGATGATTAGGAGATTTTCAACACAATTATATTGCAAAACCTCAAATTATGTACTTTTTACTCAGTTAAAATTCCAACGGGTCCACTTAAAGGCCCATTTAGACCTGCACGTCCGAAACCTCTACAAAAAGGACCGCCAAACAAGTTTTAATCAAATTTAAGGGGTTCAAATAATTGATTAGGAGATTTTCAACACAATTATATTGCAAAACCTCAATTTCTGTACTTTTACTCAGTTAAAATTCCAACGGGTCCATTGAACGGTCCATTTCGACCCTCTCGTCCGAAACCTTTACAAAAAGGACCACAAAAAAAGTTTTAATCAAATTTTAGGAGTTCATGTAATTGATTAGGAGATTTTCAACACAATTATATTGCAAAACCTCAATTTCTGTACTTTTTACTCAGTTAAAATTCCAACGGGTCCATTAAAAGGCCCATTTAGACCTGCTCGTCTGAAACCTCGACAAGAAGGACCGCAAAACAAGTTTTAATCAAATTTTAGGAGTTCAAATAATTGATTAGGAGCTTTTCAACACAATTATATTGCAAAACCTCAATTTCTGTACTTTTTACTCAGTTAAAATTCCAACGGGTCCATTGTAAGGCCCATTTAGTCCTTCTCGTCCGAAACAGATACAAAAAGGACCGCAAAAAAAGCTTAATCAAATTTTAGAAGTTTAAATAGATGATTAGGAGATTTTAAACACAATTATATTGCAAAACCTCAAATTCTGTACTTTTTACTTGGTTAAAATTCCAACGGGTCCACTGAAAGGCCCATTTAGACCCGCACGTCCGAAACCTCTACAAAAAAGACCGCCAAACAAGTTTAATTAAATTTAAGGGGTTCAAATAATTGATTAGGAGCTTTTCAATACAATTATATTGCAAACTCTCAATTTATGTACTTTTTACTTAGTTAAAAGTTCAACGGGTCCATTGAAAGGCCCATTTAGACCCGCTCGTCCAAAACCTCTACAAAAAGTACCACAAAAAAGTTTTAATCAAATTTTAGGAGTTTATGTAATTTATTAGGAGCTTTTCAACACAATTATATTGCAAAACCTCAATTTCTCTACTTTTTACTCAGTTAAAATTCTAACGGGTCCATCGTAAGTCCCATTTAGACATGCTCATCCGAAACCGATACAAAAAAAGACAACAAAAAAGTTTTAATCAAATTTTAGGAGTTCAAATAAATTATTAGGAGCTTTTCAACACAATTATATTGCAAAACTTCAATATTTATACATTTTACTCAGTTAAAATTTCAACGGGCCCATTTCGACCCGCTCGTCTGAAACCTCTACAAAAAGGACTGCAAAACAAGTTTTAATCAAATTTTAGGAGTTCAAATAATTGATTAGGAACTTTTCAACACAATTATATTGCAAACCGCAATTTTATACTTTTTACTCAGTTAAAATTCCAACGGGCCTATTGAAAGGCCCATTTAGACCTGCTCGTCCGAAACCTCTACAAAAAGGACCGCAAAAATGTTTTATTCAAATATTAGGAGTTCAAATAATTTATTAGGAGCTTTTCCACACAATTATATTGCAAATCTCAATTTTTGTACTTTTTACTAAGTTAAAATTCTAACGGGTCCATTGAAAGGCCCATTTCGACCCGCTCGTCCGAAACCTCTACAAAATGGACTGCAAAACAAGTTTTAATCAAATTTTAGGAGTTCATGTAATTGATTAGGATCTTTTCAACACAATTATATTGCAAAACCTCAATTACTGTACTTTTTACTCAGTTAAAATTCCAACGGGTCCATTAAAAGGCCCATTTAGAGCAGCTCGTCCGAAACCTCGACAAAAAGGACCGCAAAACAAGTTTTAATCAAATATTAGGAGTTCAAATAATTGATTAGGAGCTTTTCAACACAATTATATTGCAAAACCTCAATTTCTGTACTTTTTACTCAGTTAAAATTCCAACGGGTCCATTGTAAGGCCCATGTAGTCCTTCTCGTCCGAAACAGATACAAAAAGGACAGCAAAAAAAGCTTAATCAAATTTTAGGAGTTCAAATAAATGATTAGGAGCTTTTCAACACAATTATATTGCAAAACTTCAATTTTTATACATTTTACTCAGTTAAAATTCCAACGGGTCCACTGAAAGGCCCATTTAGACCAGCTCGTCTGAAACCTCGACAAAAAGGACCGCAAAACAAGTTTTAATCAAATTTTAGGAGTTCAAATAATTGATTAGGAGCTTTTCAACACAATTATATTGCAAAACCTCAATTTCTGTACTTTTTACTCAGTTAAAATTTCAACGGGTCCATTGAAAGGCCCATTTCAACACGCTCGTCCGAAACCTCTACAAAAAGAACTGCAAAAACAAGTTTTAATCAAATTTTAGGAGTTCATGTAATTGATTAGGAGCTTTTCAACACATTTATATTGCAAAACCTCAATTTCTGTATTCTTTACCCAGTTAAAATTCCAACGGGTCCATTGAAAGGTCCTTTTCGACCCGCTCGTCCGAAACCTCTACAAAAAGGACTGCAAAACAAGTTTTAATCAAATTTTAGGAGTTCATGTAATTGATTAGGAGCTTTTCAACACAATTATATTGCAAAACCTCAATTTCTGTACTTTTTACTCAGTTAAAATTCCAACGGGTCCATTAAAAGGCCCATTTTGAACTGCTCGTCCGAAACCTCGACAAAAAGGACCGCAAAACAAGTTTTAATCAAATTTTAGGAGTTCAAATAATTGATTAGGAGCTTTTCAAAAAATTATATTGCAAAACCTCAATTTCTGTCATTTTTACTCAATTAAAATTCCAACGGGTTCATTGAATGGTCCATTTCGACCCTCTCATCCGAAACCTTTACAAAGAGAACTGCAAAACAAGTTTTAATCAAATTTTAGGAGTTCATGTAATTGTTTAGGAGCTTTTCAACACAATTATATTACCAAACCTCAATTTCTGTAATTTTTACTCAGTTAAAATTCCAACTGGTCCATTTAAAGGCCCATTTAGACCCGCATGTCCGAATCCTCTACAAAAAGGACCGCAAAAAAGTTTAATCAAATTTTAGGAGTTCAAATAAATGATTAGGAGCTTTTCAACACAATTATATTGCAAAACTTCAATATTTATACAATTTACTAAGTTAAAATACCAACGGGTCGATTGAAAGGCCCATTTAGACCCACACGTCCGAAACCTCTACATAAAGGACCGCAAAACAAGTTTTGATCATATTTTAGGAGTACGAATAATTGATTATGAGCTTTTCAACACAATTATATTGCAAAACCTCAATTTTTATACTTTTTACTCAGTTAAAATTCCAACGGGTCCATTGAAAGGCCCATTTAGACCTGCTCGTCCGAAACCTCTACAAAAAGGACCGCAAAAGAAGTTTTAATCAAATTTTAGGAGTTCAAATAATTTATTAGGAGCTTTTCAACACAATTATATTGCAAAACCTCAATTTCTGTACTTTTAACGCAGTTAAAATTTCAACGGGTCCATTGAAAGGCCCATTTAGACCCGCTCGTCCGAAACCTCTACAAAAAAGGACCACAAAAAAGTTTTAATCAAATTTTAGGAGTTCATGTAATTGATTAGGATCTTTTCAAAACAATTATATTGCAAAACCTCAATTTCTGTACTTTTTACTCAGTTAAAATTCTTACGGGCAAATCCTCGGCAGTTCATGAGTTACGTTACATTTATTTTCGTTTAAAGCCGGATATTTTATTTTTGTATGAAACTCGTTTATCTTCTTCTAAGGTTGCAAAGTTGAAACTTTTATTGGATATGGAAATTTTCTTTTGCTGTGGATAGCAGCTCTTCTTGTTCGGGCCTAGGCCTTTTATGGAATAATAATATCACCCTTGATTTGCTCTCGTCCTCCGAGAGATATATCTATGTTCTTTTAAATTATGATAGCCATTGTTTTCGTTTTACTGGATTATACGGTTTTGCGGCCACTAATTTAAAATCGAAAACTTGGGATATCATCGATTCACTAAGATGTAACTCGCAAGCCCCTTAGTTAATTGGAGGAGACCTTAACGACATGGTCGATGACTCGGAAAAACAAGGCGGTGGACGTCGACCCCGCTCTCAAATAAATAATTTTCGAGACTGCCTCTCTCGCAATGACCTTTATGATTGTAAGCCCAATAATGGGTGGTTCACATGGACGAAAACGGGACCCAATGTCACCCCGGTGTGTGAACGCTTGGATCGGATTTTGGCTTGCTCGCGCTGGAAGCACAATCATCCGCATTATTCCACCTCACACATGTTTTCCGCTGAATCGGACCATAGTGTGGTCTTCATGGACACAGCTCGCACATGCCCTCCGCATGGATTCAACCACTCAGCAGCAGACCATTTCCGCTTTGAAGTGTGTTGGGCCTCTGACCCAGCCTGTATACAACTTTGTCAGCAAACATGGGCCTCTACTTCCGAACCGCTTGTAGACAAACTTGCCATAATGGGTCGTACTCTGCATGAATGGCAAGTGGCACATCCGCAACGGTCCGCGAAACGAATTGCGTTGTTACAAAAATGGATTAACCATTACTTGAGGCGTCATCGCCTCTCAAATAAGGATTTGGCTACCCTTCACAACGCGAAATCTGAGCTAAGACGACTTTTGGATGTGCGAGAAGCGTACTGGGCTCAGCGCTCACGTGTTTCTTGGCTATCCAATGGTGATAAGAACACCACTTACTTCCACGCACGGGCATCCCGGTGTCAGAAAAAGAACACTGTCCACGGCCTATATGACACTAGTGGCATCTGGCATACATCAAACACGGATATTCTCCGTATTGCCTCATCCTACTTCCAAACGATGTTTTCATCATCCACTAGTGCCTCTTCCCTGGCGCTACTCGAGCATGTCACCTTTACTATCACGCCGGAGATGAATACATCGCTGTTACAGCCCTTTACCGAGGCTGAGGTATTAGCGGCCTTACGAGATATTAACTCGAGGAAGGCGCCGGGTATTGATGGCTTCCCAAGAAGCTTTTACAGGCAACATTGGGACCTGATTGGCCCTGACTTCATCTCTCTTTGCCTGGACCTTCTCAGAGGAAAAGCTGACATGGCATCGGTTAACCGTTTCGTGATTGTGTTCATACCCAAGGTACCAGAACTGACCACTATGAAACAATTCAGACCCATCAGTCTCTGTATAGTCATTTATAAAACGGTTTCCGAAGTTCTGGTTAATCGTTTTAAGAATATTCTACCATGCTGTATAAGCGACTCCCAAGCTGCGTTTCTCAGCGGACGTAACATTACCGATAACATCCTTATCACACATGAAATTGTGCATTCCCTCCAATCGAACGAGTCTGCTAGTGCTCAAGGAGCAGTGGTAAAGCTCGACATGGAGAAAGCATTCGACCGGGTTGAATGGTCTTTCTTACGTGATATTATGCTTCGTATGGGGTTCGCGCCAGAATGGGTGCATCTCATCCTTCGTTGTGTTTCTTCGGTGTCGTTCTCCGTCCGCATCAATGGCTCTCTATCCCAAGAGTTTTTCCCATCCAGGGGTATTCGCCAAGGGGATCCGCTGTCACCATTTCTCTTCCTTTTCTGCTCTCAAGGGCTTTCGGCAGCCCTAGAGACTGAACAACAGGAAGGAAGGTTGACGGGTCTTAATACGTGTAGGTATGGCCCGCGTGTCACCCATCTTCTCTTTGCTGATGATAGCATAGTTTTTTTTGCGTAACTGCCCGCAAAAAGTTGAACGCCTACGGGAGGTTCTCGCACTATATGTCGCGTCCTCGGGACAAATTGTCAACTTTGATAAATCCACGGCTTTTTATAGCCCCAAATGTTCTCCTGCATTCCTTGATACGATGCGATCAACCTTAGGAGTGCACTTGGTGGATGACCCGGGTATCTACCTGGGGGTTCCCCTTTTAATCAAACGTAACAAAACCGCTTCTCTAGGTTTTGTGCGTGACAAAGTTCAGTCCCACATGAGCAAGTGGGATAGCAATTTTCTCTCCTACAATGGTCAAGAGATTCTTATCAAATCGGTGGCGCTGGCGATGCCACAATACATTATGTCGGTCTACTTGCTCCCCTAAAACATCATAGACGATATCACCGCCTCCATACGCCGCTACTGGTGGTCAGGGCGCAGTAACAAGCATGGGTGGCCGCTTCTTTCCTGGGACTCCCTTTGTACTCTTAAAGCCGTTGGCGGTCTGGGGCTTAGGGATCTGAAAGCTTTCAATGTTGCCCTCTTAGGGAGGCAGATTTGGTATCTCATATCCAACCCCGAATCGCTATTAGCACGCGTTCTTCGTGCTAAGTATTACCCCTCAGGTGATTTGCTTCATGCTCAAGCTGATAAACGGGCCTCCTTCGCCTGGAAAGGTATCAGCTCAGCCTTACAGCTTCTTGGCCCAGGTTACTTTTGGAGGCCTGGGACTCAGAGTGATATACGCATCCTCCAGGATAAGTGGGGAGGTGATGCTCCGATCGCTTTGTTCAGGGACTACACAGACCATGACGAGCTACCTGCCCGCTGTCATGATTTCTTGTCCCGCCACACTAATAATTGGGATGAAGGCAAGCTTCATCGATTTTTTGACTGGGATGATGTGGACCGTATCCTCAAGGTTCCCATTGATTGTGCCCGTCAGGATACACTAGTCTGGGGATATCATGATTCTGGGTCCTATACCGTTCGCTTGGGATACTTCTTCCTGAAAGCGCCGCCTAGGCCGCTGGAACGACCTACGAGACTTTTGAAACTCATTGCCAAAGCCCCGACCTTACCCAAAGTCAGATCCTTCGGTTGGCGGGCGGGCCGTGATGCACTGCAACCTGGGGAACGTCTACGCACTATAAATCTCTCTGACGGCTTCTGCCCATTTTTCCCCACGGTTGTTGAAACTACCATGCATGCGCTCCGTGACTATGCTGGGGCTAAGGAGGTTCTTCGCATTGTTGGACTCCCCGCAACTTTCTACTCTAGCCAGGTAACTTCGATGGCCTCCTGGTTATTTGATGGTACGCGATGTCTAAGTAGTGCGGATTTTGCGTTACTCTTGACATCTCTTTGGAACATATGGAATCGGCGGAATGACTGGACTCATTCCCAGCGACTTCAGCCACCCTGGGTAACTGCTATGAATGCGCAAGGTTTGCTACAGGATTATGCTCGAGCCAACAATCTCCAGGAGTCCCGCACCACGCCCATCGTTCCTGCCGATGCCCCGCCGCGATGGAGACCGCCACCAGTGGACGCTATAAAGATCAATGTGGACGGTGCCTTTCACTCAGGATCGGGATCTGCAGCGGTCAGAGTTATTGCCCGTGATGCCCAGGGCTCTGTCCTTGGGGGATGCGCTGTTCATGAAGCGGGTTGCCGTGATGCAGCAACGATCGAACTCCATGTCGTCATTGCAGGTATTATGCTTGCACGTGACAGAGGATGGCCAAAGGTGACCATCGAGTCTGACTCCGCCGTGGTCGTCAACAAGCTCTCGAGATCAGCAGATGATTCCTCCCTTTTGGGCTCACAGATTACAGATGCTAAGGCTCTCCTTCAGGCCTCTTCCGACATTAGTCTTCTTCATGTTCCTAGGGCCGCCAATTTTGCGGCACATCGTTTAGCCACTTGGGCTCTACATTGTACCTCTTCCATTTCTTTTGACTCTGATATCCCTGATTGTATCCTCCCCGATGTACTGACTGACTCTCTGTCTTTTTATTTTAATATACATTAGGGCACTCTTTTCCCCATCATTCCATCAGGTGCCATGGCACAGGGTGGTTAATGGGGTTTTTAATGAGTCCCTTTTGTCAAAAAAATCTAACGGCTCCATTGAAAGGCCCATTTAGACCTGCTCGTCTGAAACCTCGACAAAAAGGAACGCAAAAATAGTTTTAATCAAATTTTAGGAGTTCAAATAATTGATTAGGAGCTTTTCAACACAATTATATTGAAAAACCTCAATTTTATACTTTTTACTCAGTTAAAATTCCGACGGGTCCATTGAAAGGCCCATTTAGACATGCTTATCCGAAACCTCTACAAAAAGGGCTGCAAAAAAAGTTTTAATCAAATTTTAGGAGATCATGTAATTGATTAGGAGATTTTCAACATAATTATATTGCAAAACCTCAATTTCTGTAATTTTTAATAATTTAAAATTCCAACAAGTCCATTGAAAGGCCCATTTAGACCTGCTCGTCCGAAACCTCTACAAAAAGGACCGCAAAAGAGGTTTTAATCAAATTTTAGAAGTTCAAATAATTGATTAGGAGCTTTTCAACAGAATTATATTGCAAAACCTCAATTTTTGTACTTTTTACTCAGTTAAAATTTCAACGGGTCCATTGAAAGGCCCATTTAGACCCGCTCGTCCGAAACCTCTACAAAAAGTACCACAAACAAGTTTTAATCAAATTTTAGGAGTTCATGTAATTGATTAGGAGCTTTTCAAAACAATTATATTGCAAAACCTCAATTTCTGTACGTTTTACTCAGTTAAAATTCTAACATGTCCATTGAAAGGCCCATTTAGACCTGCTCGTCCGAAACCTCGACAAAAAGGTCCGCAAAACTAGTTTTAATCAAATTTTAGGAGTTCAATTAATTGATTAGGAGCTTTTCAACACAATTATTTTGAAAAACCTCAAATTTATACTTTTTACTCAGTTAAAATTCCTACGGGTCCATTGAAAGGCCCATTTAGACATGCTTGTCCGAAACCTCTACAAAAAGGGCCACAAAATAAGTTTTAATCAAATTTTAGGAGATCATGTAATTGATAAGGAGCTTTTCAACACAATTATATTGCAAAACCTCAATTTCTGTACGTTTTACTCAGTTAAAATTCTAACAGGTCCATTGAAAGGCCCATTTAGACCTGCTCGTCTGAAACCTCGACAAAAAGGAACGCAAAAATAGTTTTAATCAAATTTTAGGAGTTAAAATAATTGATTAGGAGCTTTTCAACACAATTATATTGAAAAACCTCAATTTTATACTTTTTACTCAGTTAAAATTCCAACGGGTCCATTGAAAGGCCCATTTAGACATGCTTATCCGAAACCTCTACAAAAAGGGCTGCAAAACAAGTTTTAATCAAATTTTAGGAGATCATGTAATTGATTAGGTGATTTTCAACATAATTATATTGCAAAACCTCAATTTCTGTAATTTTTAATCAGTTAAAATTCCAACGGGTCCATTGAAAGGCCCAATTAGACCTGCTCGTCCGAAACCTCTACAAAAAGGACCGCAAAAGAAGTTTTAATCAAATTTTAGGAGTTCAAATAATTGATTAGGAGCTTTTCAACAGAATTATATTGCAAAACCTCAATTTTTGTACTTTTTACTCAGTTAAAATTTCAACGGGTCCATTGAAAGGCCCATTTAGACCCGCTCGTCCGAAACCTCTACAAAAAGTACCACAAACAAGTTTTAATCAAATTTTAGGAGTTCATGTAATTGATTAGGAGCTTTCAACACAATTATATTGCAAAACCTCAATTTCTCTACTTTTCACTCAGTTAAAATTCTAACGGGTCCATCGTAAGTCCCATTAAGACATGCTCGTCCGAAACCGATACAAAAAAGGACAACAAAAGAGTTTTAATCAAATTTTAGGAATTCAAATAAATGATTAGGAGATTTTCAACATAATTATATTGCAAAACTTCAATTTTTATACAATTTACTCAGTTAAAATTCCAACGGGTCCATTTAAAGGCCCATTTCGACCCGCTCGTCCGAAACCTCTACATAAAGGACCGCAAAACAAGTTTTGATCATATTTTAGGAGTACAAATAATTGATTATGAGCTTTTCAAAACAACTATATTGAAAAACCTCAATTTTTATACTTTTTACCCAGTAAAAATTCCAATGGGTCCGTTGAAAGGCCCATTTAGACATGCTCGCCCGAAACCTCTACAAAAAGGGCCACAAAACAAGTTTTAATCAAATTTTAGGAGATCATGTAATTGATTAGGAAGTTTTCAACACAATTATATTGCAAAACCTCAATTTCTGTATTTTTTACTCAGTTAATATTCCAACAGGTCCATTGAAAGGCCCATTTAGACCCGCACGTCCGAAACCTCTATAAAAAGGACCGCAAAAAAGCTTAATCAAATTTTTGGAGTTCAAATAAATGATTAGGAGCTTTTCAACACAATTATATTGCAAAACTTCAATTTTTATTCATTTTACTCATTTAAAATTCAAACGGCTCCACTGAAAGGCCCATTTAGACCCGCACGTCCGAAACCTCTACATAAAGGATCGCAAAACAAGTTTTGATCATATTTTAGGAGTACCAATAATTGATTATGAGCTTTTCAACACAATTATATAGCAAAACCTCAATTTTTATACTTTTTACTCAGTTAAAATTCCAACGGGTCCATTGAAAGGTCCATTTAGACATGCTCGTCCGAAACCTCTATAAAAAGGACCGCAAAAGAAGTTTTCATCAAATTTTAGGAGTTCAAATAATTGATTAGGAGCTTTTCAACACAATTATATTGCAAAACCTCAATTTCTGTACTTTTAACTCAGTTAAAATTTCAACGGGTCCATTGAAAGGCCCATTTTGACCCGCTCATCCGAAACCTCTACAAAAAGGACCACAAAAAAGTTTTAACCAAATTTTGGGAGTTCATGTAATTGATTAGGAGCTTTTCAAAACAATTATATTGCAAAACCTCAATTTCTGTACTTTTTACTCAGTTAAAATTCCATCGGGTCCATTGTAAGGCCCATTTAGACATGATCGTCCGAAACCTCTACAAAAAAGGCCGCAAAACAAGTTTTAATCAAATTTTAGGAGATCATGCAATTGATTAGGATATTTTCAACACAATTATATTGCAAAACCGCAATTTCTGTACTATTTACTCAGTTAAAATTCCAACGGGTCCATTGAAAGGCCCATTTAGACCTGCTCGTCTGAAACCTCTACAAAAAGGACCGCAAAAGAAGTTTTCATCAAATTTTAGGAGTTCAAATAATTGATTAGGAGGTTTTCAACACAATTATATTGCAAAACCTCAGTTTCTATACTTTTAACTCAGTTAAAATTTCAACGGGTCCATTGAAAGGCCCATTTAGACTCGCTCGTCCGAAACCTCTACAAAAAGGACCACAAAAAAGTTTTAATAAAATTTTAGGAGTTCATGTAATTGATTAGGAGCTTTTCAAAACAATTATATTGCAAAACCTCAATTTCTGTACTTTTTACTCAGTTAAAATTCCATCAGGTCCATTGTAAGGCCCATTTAGACCTGCTCGTCCGAAACCTCTACAAAAAGGGCCGCAAAACAAGTTTTAATCAAATTTTAGGAGATCTTGCAATTGATTAGGATATTTTCAACACATTTATATTGCAAAACCGCAATTTCTGTACTTTTTACTCAGTTAAAATTCCAACGGGTCCATTGAATGGCCTATTTAGAACTGCTCGTCCGAAACCTCTACAAAAAGGACCGCAAAAGAAGTTTCCATCAAATTTTAGGAGTTCAAATAATTGATTAGGAGCTTTCCAACACAATTATATTGCAAAACCTCAATTTCTGTACTTTTAACTCAGTTAAAATTTCAACGGGTCCATTGAAAGGCACATTTAGACCCGCTCGTCCGAAACCTCTACAAAAAGAACCACAAAAAAGTTTTAATCAAATTTTAGGAGTTCATGTAATTTATTAGGAGCTTTTCAAAACAATTATATTGCAAAACCTCAATTTTTGTACTTTTTACTCAGTTAAAATTCCATCGGGTCCATTGAAAGGCCCATTTAGACATGCTCGTTCGAAACCTCTACAAAAAGGGCCGCAAAACAAGTTTTAATCAAATTTTAGGAGTTCAAATAATTGATTAGGAGCTTTTCAACACAATTATAATGCAAAACCTCAATTTCTGTACTTTTTACTCAGTTAAAATTTCAACGGGTCCATTGAAAGGCCTATTTCGACCCACTCGTCCGAAACCTCTACAAAAAGAACTGCAAAACAAGTTTTAATCAAATTTTAGGAGTTCTTGTAATTGATTAGGAGCTCTTCAACACAATTATATTGCAAAACCTTTATTTATGTATTTTTTACTCAGTTAAAATTCCAACGGGTCCATTGAAAGGTCCATTTTGACCCGCTCATCCGAAACCTCTACAAAAAGAACTGCAAAACATGTTTTAATCAAATTTTAGGAGTTCATGTAATTGATTAGGAGCTTTTCAACACAATTATATTGCAAAACCTTTATTTATGTATTTTTTACTCAGTTAAAATTCCAACGGGTCCATTGAAAGGCCCATTTAGACCTGCTCGTCTGAAACCTCGACAAAAAGGACCGCAAATCAAGTTTTAATCAAAATTTAGGAGTTCAAATAATTGATTAGGAGCTTTTCAACACAATTATATTGCAAAACCTCAATTTCTGTACTTTTTACTCAGTTAAAATTCCAACGGGTCCATTGTAAGGCCCATTTAGTCCTGCTCGTCCGAAACCGATACAAAAAGGACCGCAAAAAAGCTTAATTAAATTTTAGGAGTTCAAATAAATGATTAGGAGCTTTTCAACACAATTATATTGCAAAACTTCAATTTTTATACATTTTACTCAGTTAAAATTCCAACGGGTTCACTGTAAGGCCCATTTAGACCCGCACGTCTGAAACCTCTACATAAAGGACCGCAAAACAAGTTTTGATCATATTTTAGGTGCACAAATAATTGATTATGAGCTTTTCAAAACAACTATATTGAAAAACCTCAATTTTTATACTTTTTACTCAGTTAAAATTCCAATGGGTCCATTGAAAGGCCCATTTAGACATGCTCGCCCGAAACCTCTACAAAAAGGGCCGCAAAACAAGTTTTAATTAAATTTTAGGTGATCATGTAATTGATTAGGAGGTTTTCAACACAATTATATTGCAAAACCTCAATTTCTGTACTTTTTACTTAGTTAAAATTCCAACGGGTCCATTGAAAGGCCCATTTAGACCCGCACGTCCGAAACCTCTACAAAAAGGACCGCAAAAAAGCTTAATCAAATTTTAGGAGTTCAAATAAATGATTAAGAGCTTTTCAACACAATTATATTGCAAAACTTCAATTTTTATACAATGTACTCAGTTAAAATTCCAACGGGTTCACTGAAAGGCCCATTTAGACCTACACGTCTGAAACCTCTACATAAAGGACCGCAAAACAAGTTTTGATCATATTTTAGGAGTACAAATAATTGATTATGAGCTTTTCAAAATGACTATATTGTAAGACCCGGGTTTAGGGATTAGGTGAAAATAATATTTTAATATTATTTGGGCTCGGTTTTATGATTTAAATAATGTTTCGGGTTTTGTTTTCAAATTAATTTATTGTGTTGAACATATTTTAATTTGAACCCAAATAGCCTTGGTTTTCCCTTCTTTGTGAATATCCCATTTCATTAAGGGCAAAATGGTCTTTAGGCCTTTAAGTTAAAACAAAATAAAACACCCAAATTTTCACTATTCACCTACTTCTTCAAAACTCCCCAACGTGAAAAGAGCTCTCTCTCTACAAGTCACTATTCCATCACAAAGCTCCTCCATTTCAACTCATTTTTGAAAGGTAACACCCTTTTTGACTTCTCTTCAACTCCCTCTCTTTAAAAGTACCAGTAGTTTTTATTTTCGTTAAAGTTTTGGAAAATGGAATTTTGAAAATTTTGATTAAAAATGGAAACTTTATGTTGTTAAGCTTAATGTTTTGATTTAATATGGTTAGTTATGAAGTCTAAGAACTAAATGGTACCACATATGTGAATTTTGAATGGTTTCAAGCAAATTCCCGAAATTGGGTTTAAAGGGGGTTTTTTGAGGGTTTTGGTTGAGTTTTGGGGGTTGTTTTAGGTTGGAATTGATAACCCAATGGTAGTACTATGGTTAGGGGTTGATTTGGGATCTTTTGTGGGTGTAAAGGGTGTTGGAAACATGGATTTTGGAAGAGGTTTTGGGGCTGCCCGAGTTTGGTCAAATGTGGGATTGTTCATGGCTTGAAACATTGTAAATTGTATTTGAATTGTGTTCCGAGTTGGTATTTTGATGTTTGGGCTGATTTGAGGTTATTTGAATTGTGATTGAGGTTGTTTAGAAGCGGGAACTTGGGTTGGTGAAGTATCGAGAGGAAATCCGGAAGCTTGAGGGTGGTTGCTTGCTTGGCTTGGAGCTTGGAAGCTTAGGTGAGTGGTTAAATGTTTAAAGTGGTTTTTAAATGGTTGGTTCGAGTATGTGGACTAGGTCGGGCTTGGTAGACCCACCTAGAGTTAAGATTAGGGTGGTAGCCTAATCCTAAACTTGATCTAGAGCCATTGGATGAACTTATATTTGGATGTTAATGCCTCGTATGACTTGTGATATGATTGACTTATGTATAATGTGTTATACATGTGAGATGAGGCATGATTTGTGATGCTTATGGCATGCATGGAAATGGGTCATGATTGTGATCATGGTGAGCACGTGCTAAGCACGGAATGGATTGAAATGAATAATGTGGAATGAGTTAGATATTGGCACTAGTATGCTTGAGTACAAATGATCGATCATTAGGATGTTAGTGTGTACACATGAGTCTAAATTCGCGCGTGGCTTTGGTGGCGTTGAGTCACCAAGGAGGAGTACGGGTTCGCCCGGAAATTTGTATTTATATATAGTCGATGATGAGTGGAATCCCATCGACGGGGCATGAGGATGAGTGGAATCCCCTCCGCGAGACCGGTGATGAGTGTAATCCCACCGTGAGGTAAAGTGGTTGTTGGATGTGAGTTCCAACATGTTTATCCGCGTATTCGGGTCATAGCTAGGTGCCAATATTGATTGATATGTATATCAATGTGTTGTAGAATGTGATTTCTACTTGGATGCTTGTATGTGTTTGCATATGTTGTGAATTAGAGCTTGATGAGCATGGCATATGATTGGATATTGTTCATGCATCTTTAACTTGTGGCTCTTGAGGATTCTTGGTAATTATGCTTTTACCTTGGCTAAGATCGTGCTTGGACCCTGCATTGTCGAGGTTTGTTTTTAAAGAGCTTACCCTCACTAAGCTTCATTGCTTACGCTCTCTCTTTGTTCGACAATGCAGATCCTTAGTTCGTGGGTTGCTAGGAGCAAGAGGGGGGCCTCTAAGTGTGCTTATGGTGCTTGTTTGGATACCAAGTATGAACTTTTAAATTGAGATGTAATGGTCAAGCAATGGGACATGTAATCGTGTTATGATGTTTTTGGATCATGTTGCTATGGTTGTTGTTTAGGAGCATGTTAGACTCCTCGTTTGTGCTTGTTAATTGGCTTTTGGATGTATGCCATGCTTGAAACCATGTTAGTGTTTTGCTACCTAGAATTGTCTAAGTGTTGGCTATGTAGAAGTCTAACTCCTTTAATGATATGCATGGATGAATGGTTTTGTGATGTTGTGCCTTAGTATATAGTCTTGTTATGATGATGTTCAAGCATGCTTATATGTTAGTTTGCCTTAGGATCGTGTTAGTATGTTGTTGGAGGTTTTGGTGGGGTTTAGGGGCACCCTTGTGCCTTAATTCAGCTAAAACCAGTCTGCAGACAGGGGGCGTTTCGAAACGGGCTACCTTGTTTCGATACGGTCCCTTTGTTTTTGGCCGAGCGTTTCGAAACGGGTAGGGGCCGTTTCGGTACACTTTTGCTACTGGAATTTTGAGAAATTGGCGAGACGAAGGTGTTCCGAAACGGGTCTTTGGAGTTTCGAAACGGTCAAATCTCGTCGATGACGAGAAGTTGACCGTTGGGGTCGTTTCGATACGGGTCACCCCCGTTTCGAAACGGTCTCATCAGGTTGACCCTGGCCTGTTGACTAAGTCAAGGCGTATCGAAACACCCTAAGGGCGTTTCGATACGGCCTGCTGTAAAGGGTTAAAATGAGTTGTTTTAAAATGTTGTTTTGGATGGTCGTTGTTGGATTGTTTGTGTTTCCGTTGTCGTGCTTCACATAGGATTTAATAATGCCTATAGACAAGATAAAGTTAAAAGAAATTTTTTGGGTCGTTAACTGAGGAGGAACCTTAACGGGTTTCGCTTCGGTTTTCCCCGTGTGGCCCACTCGGAACGGTCAAGCGTCCGGACCGGGACGAGGGGGTTACACTTGTTGGTATCAGAGGCTAAGGTTTCCGAGACCTTGGACAGGTAAGTGAGGTAAGTTTAAGTTTTGAATTTATATGCACGGTGTTTGCTTGCTTTGTAAGTATGATTGCTTGTGTGACAAGTATGTTGATTGTTTGTTTAGAAGCATGTTGTTTGAGAGTCCCATTGCTACTATTACATCGGAAAAGAATTTTAAGGGAGGGAAACGTACTTGAGCACTTGGAAGCCTTGCCTTGCTAACCCGATCTTGTATATTTTGTTTGTTGTGGTTGTAGTTATCGTTTGAGAGCGATGTCTAGGCCGAGGGGTAGGCCGAGAGTGGTTCGTCAGGAACCACGTGTTGCGGCTCCTGTTGAGCCGGTGGTTGGTGTGGAGGCTCATATAGAAGGGCCTGCGGCTGCTGGAGTTGGAGCTCCTCCACCACCTCCTCCGCTTGGAGCTGGAGGCGAGGATGGAGCTGAAGGAGAGGGACCTCAAGGTGGCCAAGGTCCGGCCGGAATTGATATGACTCCGCTAGTGCAAGCTATAGCGGGAGCATTTTAGGCTGCAGTTGCAGGAGCTCAGGCTGCAGCTCAGCCTAGGTTTGACGATGCTAATCTACATTTGGAGAGGCTCCGTAGCTTGGGGGCCGAAGAGTTCAGAGGATCTACTCTGGAGAGGTCGGAGTTATGGTTGGAGAAGACAGTTCGTATCTTAGCTCAGATGGGTTGTGTGGGCGCACGTAGATTGGGCTGTGTGATTTCCTTGCTTCAGGGTGATGCCTACACCTGGTGGGTCACCATTACTACTGGAGTTCCAGAGGCAAAGATTGGTTGGGATTTCTTTGAGTCCGCTTTCAGGAAGAGGTACTTGGGACCGAGGTACTTAGATGAGAAGAAGCGAGAGTTTATGGCCCTTACTCAGGGAGATGCTTCTGTGACCGACTATGAGATCCGTTTTGTTCGCTTGAGTCAGTACGCTCCAGAGTTGGTTCCTACTGAAGTGGAACGTTGTAACCGTTTTCGCTATAGGTTGAGCGAAGAGGTCAAGAGGTATACGTTAGCTTATGACTACTCAAACTTTGATGTATTGGTCGCGAGGGCCAAGGATTAAGAGCACAGTTTGGGTTCGGCCAAACGATCTGGTGGTTCTAGTTCTGGTAAGAGGCACAATCACTTTGACAGTAGAGATGCCAAGAGGCATAGAGGTGGCGGACATCAGTTTGACCATAGACGTGGCGGTGGCCAACATGGTAGGGGCCATCAGGGCCACAGAGGTGGAGGGCAGTTGCCCGAGTGCACATGATGTGGGAGACAGCACGCTGGTGAGTGTTGGGGGTAACTTTCATGCTTGTTGGAACTGTGGTTCGAGGGACCACTTTAGGAGGGAGTGCCCGCATCAGGCGGCTCAGGCATCGAATATTGCTCAGGCTCCTGTGAGAGCGAATGATTTTCAGAGAGGCCGTGGGTGCGGTCGTGGCTACTTCCAGCCTAGGGCTGATGCTCAGAGGAACCTTGCCCATGTTGTGGCAGTGCAGCCAGAGGCAGGAGGACCAGCGAGAGTTTATGCTTAGAGAGAGGCCGGGAACGACACAGATGTGATAGCAGGTAATTTTGAGTTACAGTCTATGTCTTTGCTTTCTTTGGTTGATTCGGGTTCTACACATTCTTACATTTTGAGTGAGCATGCACGGAAGTTAGATATACCTGTTGAGATTTTAGATGTAGGTATGCATGTGACTAGTTCTTTTGGTGAGACAGTTGTGGTTAGACGTATGTATAGGAGATGTCCACTGAAGATTCAGGGTCATGTGTTCTCTGTTGATATGATGGAACTTCCTTTCTATGGCTTTGATATTATTTTGGGTATGGATTGGTTAGATGAGCACCGAGCTAGTGTGGATTTTGAGACGAAGAGGATTTTCTTGAAACTTTCTGATGACTACGAGGTAGTAGTAGTAGGCGAGAACATTAAGTTCTTGTCTAATGTGGTGTCAGCTTTAGAGGCTCATAGGTTGATGGATTCCGGATGTGGGGCCTACTTAGCTTATGTTAGGAATCCAAACATGAGTGAAGCTAGACCGAAAGATATTAGAATAGTTTGTGACTTTCCAGATGTGTTTCCTGAAGAGTTGCCGAGTTTACCTCCTGACAGAGATGTTGAGTTTGTGATTGAGACTGTTTCAGGGTCTAATCCAGTTTTGATAGCTCTGTATCGTATGGCTCCGAAAGAGTTGAAAGAATTGAAGAGTCAGTTGCAAGAATTATTAGACCGTGGTTTCATTAGGCCTAGTAGTTCTCCTTGGGGTGCTCCCGTGTTATTTGTGAAAAAGAAAGATGGTAGTATGCGCATGTGTATTGACTATAGACAGTTGAATCAGTTGACTGTGAAGAACAAGTATTTGTTGCCTCGCATAGATGATTTGTTTGATCAGTTGAGAGGTGCTTCAGTGTTCTCGAAGATAGATTTGAGATCTGGGTACTATCAGTTGAAGGTGAAAGAGTGTGATGTTCCGAAGACAGCTTTTAGGACTAGATATGGTCACTATGAGTTTCTTGTGATGCCGTTTGGGCTCACGAATGCACCTGCAGCATTCATGGATATGATGAACAGGATTTTTAGAGACTATCTAGACCGTTTTGTAGTTGTTTTCATTGATGATATACTTGTGTACTCGAAGACAGAAGAAGAGCATGATGAGCACTTGAGATTTGTTTTACAGAGATTGTTGAGCAATCAGTTGTATGCGAAGCTTAGTAAATGTGAGTTCTGGATTCGAGAGGTTGTATTCCTTGGCCATGTTGTTTCGGCCGAAGGTATCCGTGTTGATCCATCGAAGATTGAGGCTATTGTTGAATGGAAACAACCTAAGTCTGTGACCGAGATTAGAAGTTTCCTAGGATTAGCCGGTTACTATAGGAGATTTGTTGATGGTTTCTCTAGAGTAGCTGCTCCTTTGACTAAATTGTTGCAAAAAGGAGTTAAGTTTGAATGGTCAGATGCAAGACAGAAGGCCTTTGAGAAATTGAAAGAGGCTTTGACAAATGCTCCAGTGTTAGTGCAACCTGTTTCAGGCAAGGAATTTGTGATTTACAGTGATGCTTCCTACGTAGGTTTAGGATGTGTTTTGATGCAAGAAAGAAGGGTTGTTGCTTACCCTTCTAGACAGTTGAAGGTTCATGAGAAGAACTATCCTACTCATGATATAGAGTTAGCCGCGATTGTATTTGCATTGAAGATTTGGCGTCATTACTTGTATGGTGAGAAGTGTATAGTTTACACCGATCACAAGAGCTTGAAGTACTTGATGACACAGAAAAAGTTGAACTTGAGACAAAGAAGATGGCTTGAGTTGTTAAAAGATTATGATTTGACCATTGAGTACCATCCGGGTAAGGCAAATGTAGTAGCCGATGCTTTGAGTAGAAAAGTGGCCGTTGAGTTGAGAGCTATGTTTGCTAGATTGAGTGTGTCCGATGATGGTGGTTTAATCACCGAATTGCAAGTGAAGCCTTCTTTGATTCAGTTGATTAGAGAGAAGCAGTTGCAAGATGTGACTTTAGTTCCTCATGTTCAGGACATAGCCGAAGGAAGACCGACCGAGTATAGTTTCAGTGGTGAGAGCTTGTTGTGCTTTAGAGATAGAATTGTTGTACCAGAAGATGTTGAGTTGAGACGTCAGATTCTGAGTGAAGCACATTCGAGTCCCTTTTCTATGCATCCGGGTAGTACCAAGATGTACCGTGACTTGAAAAATGATTACTTCTGGGTTGGTTTGAAGAAAGATGTAGCCGAGTATGTGAGCCGTTGTATGGTTTGTCAGAGAGTGAAGGCAGAGCATCAGGTTCCTTCAGGTTTGTTACAGCATTTGAAGATTCCGGAATGGAAATGGGAGAGGATCACCATGGATTTTGTGTCGGGGTTGCCTTTGTCTCCTTCGAAGAAGAATTCTATTTGGGTGATTGCAGATAGGTTCACTAAGTGTGCTCACTTTTTAGCAGTGAACACTACGGATTCCTTAGACAAGTTGGTAAACTTGTACATCCGTGAGATTGTGAGACTTCATGGAGTTTCGAAGTCTATTGTGTCAGATAGGGATCCTAGATTTACTTCGAGATTCTGGGGTTGCTTGCATAGTGCTCTAGGTAGCCGTTTGCATTTCAGCACGTCTTATCATCCGCAGTCCGATGGGCAGTCAGAGCGAGTGATACAGATCCTTGAGGATATGCTTCGTTGTTGTGTGATTGACTTCCAGGGTTCTTGGGAGAAGCACTTACCGTTAGTTGAGTTTGCTTACAACAACAGTTATCAGTCTAGTATTCAGATGGCTCCCTATAAGGCTTTGTATGGTAGACGATGTAGGACTCCGATTTGTTGGGCTGAAACAGGTCAGAGATTGTTACCTATGCCAGATTTGCTTAAGGGGACTACCGACAAAGTGAAGTTGATTTGTGACCGTTTGAAAGCAGCTTCTGATCGTCAGAAGTCTTATGCGGATTTGAAGAGGAAAGAGATCGAGTACTCCGTGGGTGAGAAAGTGTTTCTAAAAGTATCTCCGTGGAAGAAGGTAATGAGATTTGGCCGGAAGGGCAAGTTGAGTCCGAGGTTCATTGGTCCGTATGAGATAGTTGAGCGGATTGGGCCTGTAGCTTATTGTTTGAGGTTACCTTCTGAGTTAGAGAAGATCCATGATGTCTTTCATGTGTCGATGATTAGGAGATATAGGTCGGTTCCTTCTCATGTTATGCCCGTTGAGGAGATAGAGTTAAATCCGGATTTGTCTTATAATGAAGAGCCTGTTGAGATACTTGCTTCTGATAGCAAGGTGTTGCGTGGCAAGACCATAGAGTTGGTCAAGGTGTTGTGGAGACATAGAGGTGTGGAAGAGGCCACGTGGGAGAGGAAAGCAGATATGGTTGAGCAGTTTCCGTATTTGTTTCCATCAGGTAATTTTGGGGACGAAATTCCTTAAGTGGGGGAGAGTTGTAACATCCGGGTTTAGGGGTTAGGTGAAAATAATATTTTAATATTATTTGAGCTCGGTTTTATGAATTAAATAATGTTTCGGGTTTTGTTTTCAAATTAATTAATTGTGTTGAACATATTTTAATTTGAACCCAAATAGCCTTGGGTTTCCCTTCTTTGTGAATATCCCATTTCATTAAGGGCAAATTGGTCTTTAGGCCTTTAAGTTAAAACAAAATAAAACACCCAAATTTTCACTATTCACCTTCTTCTTCAAAACTCCCCAACGTGAAAAGAGCTCTCTCTCTACAAATTGTGATATGATTGATTTATGTATAATGTGTTATACATGTGAGATGAGGCATGATTTGTGATGCTTCTGGCATGCATGGAAATGGTTCATGATTGTGATCATGGTGAGTACGTGCTAAGCACGGAATGGATTGAAATGAATAATGTGGAATGAGTTAAATATTGGCACTAGTATGCTTGAGTACAAATGATCGACCATTTGGTTGTTAGTGTGTACACATGAGTCTAAATTCGCGCGTGGCCTTGGTGGCGTTGAGTCACCAAGGAGGAGTACGAGTTCGCCTGGAAATTTGTATTTATATATAGTCGATGATGAGTGGAATCCCATCGACGAGGCATGAGGATGAGTGGAATCCCCTCCGCGAGACCGGTGATGAGTGTAATCCCACCGTGAGGTAAAGTGGTTGTTGGATGTGAGTTCCAACGTGTTTATCCGCGTATTCGGGTCATAGCTAGGTGCCAATATTGATTGATATGTATATCAATGTGTTGTAGAATGTGATTTCTACTTGGATGCTTGTATGTGTTTGCATATGTTGTGAATTAGAGTTTGATGAGCATGACATATGATTGGATATTGTTCATGCATCTTTAACTTGTTGCTCTTGAGGATTCTTGGTAATTATGCTTTTACCTTGGCTAAGATCGTGCTTGGACCCTGCATTGTCGAGGTTTGTTTTTAAAGAGCTTACCCTCACTAAGCTTCATTGCTTACGCTCTCTCTTTGTTCGACAATGCAGATCCTTAGTTCGTGGGTTGCTAGGAGCAAGAGGGGGGCCTCCAAGTGTGCTTGTGGTGCTTGTTTGGCTACCAAGTATGAACTTTTAAATTGAGATGTAATGGTCAAGCAATGGGACATGTAATCGTGTTATGCTGTGTTTGGATCATGTTGCTATGGTTGTTGTTTAGGAGCATGTTAGACTCCTCGTTTGTGCTTGTTAATTGGCTTTTGGATGTATGCCATGCTTGAAACCATGTTAGTGTTTTGCTACCTAGAATTGTCTAAGTGTTGGCTATGTAGAAGTCTAACTCCTTTAATGATATGCATGGATGAATGGTTTTGTGATGTTGTGCCTTAGTATTTAGTCTTGTTATGATGATGTTCAAGCATGCTTATATGTTGGTTTGCCTTAGGATCGTGTTAGTATGTTGTTGGAGGTTTTGGTGGGGTTTAGGGGCACCCTTGTGCCTTAATTCAGCTAAAACCAGTCTGCAGACAGGGGGCGTTTCGAAACGGGCTACCCTGTTTCGATATGGTCCCTTTGTTTTTGGCCGAGCGTTTCGAAACGGGTAGGGGCCATTTCGGTACACTTTTGCTACTGGAATTTTGAGAAATTGGCGAGACGAAGGTGTTCCGAAACGGGTATTTGGAGTTTCGAAACGGTCAAATCTCGTTGACCACGAGAAGTTGACCGTTGGGGTCGTTTCGATATGGGTCACCCCCGTTTCGAAACGGTCTCATCAGGTTGACCCTGGCCTGTTGACTTAGTCATGGCGTTTCGATACGGGTCACCCCCGTGTGGCCCACTTGGACTGGTCAAGCGTCCGGACCGGGACGAGGGGGTTACATATATTGCAAAACCTCAAATTTTATACTTTTTACTCAGTTAAAATTCCAATGGGTCGGTTAAAAGGCCCATTTAGACATGCTCGCCCGAAACCTCTACAAAAAGGGCCGAAAACAAGTTTTAATCAAATTTTAGGAGATCATGTAATTGATTAGGAGATTTTCAACACAATTATATTGCAAAACCTCAATTTCTGTACATTTTACTCAGTTAAAATTCCAACGGGTCCATTGAAAGGCCCATTTAGACCCGCACGTCCGAAACCTCTACAAAAAGGACCGCAAAAAAGCTTAATCAAATTTTAGGAGTTCAAATAAATGATTAGGAGCTTTTCAACACAATTATATTGCAAAACTTCAATTTTTATTCATTTTACTCAGTTAAAATTCCAACGGGTCCACTGAAAGGCCCATTTAGACCCGCACGTCCGAAACCTCTACATAAAGGATCGCAAAACAAGTTTTGATCATATTTTAGGAGTACAAATAAATGATTATGAGCTTTTCAACACAATTATATTGCAAAACCTCAATTTTTATACTTTTTACTCAGTTAAAATTCCAATGGGTCCATTGAAAGGCCCATTTAGAGATGCTCGTCCGAAACCTCTACAAAAAGGGCCACAAAACAAGTTTTAATCAAATTTTAGGAGATCATGCAATTGATTAGGATATTTTCAACACAATTATATTGCAAAACCGCAATTTCTGTACTTTTTACTCAGTTAAAATTCCAACGGGTCCATTGAAAGACCCATTTAGACCTGCTCGTCCGAAACCTCTACAAAAAGGACCACAAAAGAAGTTTTCATTAAATTTTAGGAGTTCAAATAATTGATTAGGAGCTTTTCAACACAATTATATTGCAAAACCTCAATTTCTGTACTTTTAACTCAGTTAAAATTTCAACGGGTCCATTGAAAGGCCCATTTAGACCCGCTCGTCCGAAACCTCTACAAAAAGGACCAAAAAAAAGTTTTAATCAAATTTTAGGAGTTCATGTAATTGATTAGGAGCTTTTCAAAACAATTATATTGCAAAACCTCAATTTCTGTACTTTTTACGCAGTTAAAATTCTAACGGGTCCATTGAAAGGCACATTTAGACCTGCTCGTCCGAAACCTCGACAAAAAGGGCCGCAAAACAAGTTTTAATCAAATCTTAGGAATTCAAATAATTGATTAGGAGCTTTTCAACACAATTATATTTCAAAACCTCAATTTCTGTACTTTTTACTCAGTTAAAATTTCAACGGGTCCATTGAAAGGCCCATTTCGACCCGCTCGTCCGAAACCTCTACAAAAAGAACTGCAAAACAAGTTTTAATCAAATTTTAGGAGTTCATGTAATTGATTAGGAGCTTCTCAACATAATTTTATTGCAAAACCTCAATTTATGTATTTTTTACTCAGTTAAAATTCCAACGGGTCCATTGAAAGGTCCATTTCGACCCGCTCGTCCGAAACCTCTACAAAAAGAACTGCAAAACAGGTTTTAATCAAATTTTAGGAGTTCATGTAATTGATTAGGAGCTTTTCAACACAATTATATTGCAAAACCTCAATTTCTGTACTTTTTACTCAGTTAAAATTCCAACGGGTCCATTGAAAGGCCCATTTAGACCTGCTCGTCCGAAACCTCGACAAAAAGGACCGCAAAACAAGTTTTAATCAGATTTTAGGAGTTCAAATAATTGATTAGGAGCTTTTCAACACAATTATATTGCAAAACCTCAATTTTTGTACTTTTTACTCAGTTAAAATTCCAACGGGTCCATTGTAAGGCCCATTTAGTCCTGCTCGTCCGAAACGATACAAAAAGGACCGCAAAAAAGCTTTATTAAATTTTAGGAGTTCAAATAAATGATTAGAAGCTTTTCAACACAATTATATTGCAAAACTTCAATTTTTATACATTTTACTCAGTTAAAATTCCAACGGGTCCACTGAAAGGCCCATTTAGACCCGCACGTCCGAAACCTCTACTTAAAGGACCGCAAAACAAGTTTTGATCATATTTTAGGTGTACAAATAATTGATTATGAGCTTTTGAAAACAACTATATTGACTAACCTCAAATTTTATACTTTTTACTCTGTTATAATTCCAATGGGTCCATTGAAAGGCCCATTTAGACATGCTCGCCCGAAACCTCTACAAAAAGGACCGCAAAAGAAGTTTTAATCAAATTTTAGGAGTTCAAATAATTGATTAAGAGCTTTTCAACACAATTATATTGCAAAACCTCAATTTTTGTACTTTTTACTCAGTTAAAATTCCAACGGGTCCATTGAAAGTCCCATTTAGACCCGCTCGTCCGAAACCTCTACAAAAAGGACCACAAAAAAGTTTTAATCAAATTTTAGGAGTTCATGTAATTGATTAGGAGCTTTTCAAAACAATTATATTGCAAAAGCTCAATTTTTGTTCTTTTTACTTAGTTAAAATTCTAACGGGTCCATTGAAAGGCCCATTTAGACCTGCTCGTCCGAATCCTCGACAAAAGGACCGCAAAAATAGTTTTAATCAAATTTTAGGAGTTCAAATAATTGATTATGAGCTTTTCAAAACAACTATATTGAAAAACATTAATTTTTGTACTTTTTAATCAGTTAAAATTCCAACGGGTCCATTGAAAGGCCCATTTAGACCTGCTCGTCCAAAACCTCTACAAAAAGGACCGCAAAAGAAGTTTTAATCAAATTTTAGGAGTTCAAATAATTGATTAAGAGCTTTTCAACACAATTATACTGCAAAACCTCAATTTTTGTACTTTTTACTTAGTTAAAATTTCGACGGGTCCATTGAAAGTCCCATTTAGACCCGCTCGTCCGAAACCTCTACAAAAAGGACCACAAAAAAAGTTTTAATCAAATTATAGGAGTTCATGTAATTGATTAGGAGCTTTTCAAAACAATTATATTGCAAAACCTCAATTTCTGTACTTTTTACTCCGTTAAAATTCTAACGGGTCCATTGAATGGCCCATTTAGACCTGCTCGTCCGAAACCTCGACAAAAAGGACCGCAAAAATAGTTTTACTCAAATTTTAGGAGTTCAAATAATTGATTAGGAGCTTTTCAACACAATTATATTTCAAAACCTCAATTTTATACTTTTACTCAGTTAAAATTCCAACGGGTCCATTGAAAGGCCCATTTAGACATGATCGTCTGAAACCTCTACAAAAAAGGCCGCAAAACAAGTTTTAATCAAACTTTAGGAGAACATGTAATTAATTAGAAGATTTTAAACACAATTATATTGCAAAACCTCAAATTCTGTAATTTTTAGTCAGTTAAAATTCCAACGGGTCCATTGAAAGGCACATTTAGACATGCTCGTCCGAAACCTCTACAAAAAGGACCGCCAAACAAGTTTTAATCAAATTTTAGGGGTTCAAATAATTGATTAGGAGCTTTTCAACACAATTATATTGCAAAACCTCAATTTCTGTACTTTTAACTCAGTTAAAATTTCAACGGGTCCATTGAAAGGCCCATATAGACCCGCTCGTCCGAAACCTCTACAAAAAGGACCACAAAAAAAGTTTTAATCAAATTTTAGGGGTTCATATAATTGATTAGGAGCTTTTCAAAACAATTATATTGCAAAACCTCAATTTCTATACGTTTTACTCAGTTAAAATTCTAACAGGTCCATTGAAAGGCCCATTTAGACCTGCTCGTCCGAAACCTCGACAAAAAGGTCCACAAAACTAGTTTTAATCAAATTTTAGGAGTTCAATTAATTGATTAGGAGCTTTTCAACACAATTATTTTGAAAAACCTCAAATTTATACTTTTTACTCAGTTAAAATTCCTACGGGTCCATTGAAAGGCCCATTTAGACATGCTTGTCCGAAACCTCTACAAAAAGGGCCGCAAAATAAGTTTTAATCAAATTTTAGGAGATCATGTAATTGATAAGGAGCTTTTCAACACAATTATATTACAAAACCTCAATTTTTGTACTTTTTAATCAGTTAAAATTCCAGCGGGTCCATTGAAAGGCCCATTTAGACCTGCTCGTCCGAAACCTCTACAAAAGGGACCGCAAAAGAAGTTTTAATCAAATTTTAGTAGTTCAAATAATTGATTAGGAGCTTTTCAACACAATTATATTGCAAAACCTCAGTTTCTGTACTTTTTACTCAGTTAAAATTTCAACGGGTCCATTGAAAGGCCCATTTAGACCAACTCGTCCGAAACCTCTACAAAAAGGACAACAAAAAAAGATTTAATCAAATTTTAGGAGTTCATGTAATTGATTAGGATCTTTTAAAAACAATTATATTGCAAAACCTCAATATCTGTACTTTTTACTTAGTTAAAATTCTAACGGGGTCATTGAAAGGCCCATTTAGACATGCTCGTCCGAAACTCGACAAAAAGGACCGCAAAACAAGTTTTAATCAAATTTTAGGAGTTCAAATAATTGATTAGGAGCTTTTAAACACAATTATATTGCAAAACCTCAATTTATGTACTTTTTACTCAGTTAAAATTCCAACGGTACCATTGTAAGGCCCATTTAGTCCTGCTCGTCTGAAACCAATACAAAAGGACCGCAAAAAAGCTTAATCAAATTTTAGGAGTTCAAATAAATGATTAGAAGCTTTTCAACATAATTATATTGCAAAACTTCAATTTTTATACATTTTACTCAGTTAAAATTCCAACGGGTTCACTGAAAGGCCCATTTAGACTTGCACGTCCGAAACCTCTACATAAAGGACCGCAAAACAAGTTTTGATCATATTTTAGGAGTACAAATAATTGATTATGAGCTTTTCAAAACAACTATATTGCAAAACCTCAATTTTTATACTTTTTACTCAGTTAAAATTCCAACGGGTAACGGGTGGCAATGGGGTCTCTCGAAACTCTCTCAATTCTCTCGGCTCTCCCAGGGGTTTACGCTTGCTTTTTTGCTTTTTCTCTTTTTTTGCACCGTGTCTCTCCCCCTCCCCTTTCTCTCTTTTTTCCCTAATTATTTCTCCTCCCCTCTTTTTTCTGCCGCCGCCTCTGCATCTATTACGCCATTTGCCCCCGCTTCTCCTCCCCTACCATCCGGCGCTAAATCCCACCATGAGACCCCATCCCAACCCTAATCTGGTTACCACGATTTTTTACCCTTTTCTTCATTTCTTGCCAGATCTTTATTTTGTACATTTATATTTTATCAATCCTGATTTTGAATAAAATTTTCTTAATTTCATGTTTTCTTTATTTCTTGCGATGACTTTCCCTTTCATCGACTGTCATCCCATCCCCCCGATGGGCTTTAAAGACCATTGATGCTTGGAGCTGGCTCTTCTCCGACGGGGCTTCCCCTTGTTTTGGTTCCTCGCAAAGACTTGTAGCCTTCCCCAGATTTTTATTTTGCTTATTTATTTTTAGTTTTTATGTTATTAATCCCAGTTTCCTCCTTTTTCTCTATTATGTTTTGTTTTTTCTCTTATCTCTTATCCCTTTCCAGATCTGTTTCAAGGTTTCCTTCACCCGATCTGGAAAACACGTATGGTCCCCCTCTACTCTACCAATCGTGTGGCAAGGTATGACTTTGTCCAGTTCCAAATTTTTCCTTTTTATTCGATTTTCCTTCTCATAATCATATCAATTTCTTTTTTTCTTATCTTTTTTTCGACTTAATCTTCCTTCTGGTTGATCTTACATTTTTTAAATGTCCTTTTCTTGTCTGTTTTGAGCGACAATCTCACCGACGCCTCGCTCTAGATAACATCTTTCAATCGTACAACCCTGCCGGATCTAGCCGTCAACCTTCCAGTCGGGTTCTTTGCATCCCTTTCGAATTAATATTTAATTTAAGGTTACTTTTCAATTGCACCCAATTATCACTGCTCAATTTTTTATTTTCTGATGTCTCTTTACAGTGTGGTTATAGAATCCAATCCCTTTTCCCCCTCTATCCCTCTTTGTTTGCTCGAACCTGCACAAATCCTCTTTTCCCCGGTATGTTTATCTTCCTTCACATCCTACTTCCTTACTGCATTTACATTTTTTACTTTATGTACTATGTCTATTGCTCGACTGTTTTGGTGTATTGGTCTAGTATCACTTGTTATGTTATGTATATTTCATCCATAACACCATGTTGGCCGTTATCCCTCGATTCCTATATAGGAAAATTACTGCGACCCACTCAGTGGGAATTTTTTTCTTTTTGCATACTCACTGCTCATGCCTTTGCAATTGCCGCATGTTTCTTTTCCCAGCACCCATTCTACTGCCTTCACTTCTCACTTTGCACTTAAGCATTTTTACTTTGGTTTCTCCTAATGCTATCACCTCCTCCACCTTTAATTCAGTCTCTGCTCTTTATACTTGGCTCCCCTCAATTTCTCATTTTTCTCTTACTTTGATATTTATTTTCACCTCTTCTTTAACTACACTTATACCTTGGTGTGATCAACTTGCTGAATATTCAATATGGTTATCCATCTTTTTGCTATTATACTGTTTCTCCTATCTTGTTAGCTTTAGGCATTCTCGATCCCTCTATGGGATCTTTAATATGACACACTTAATGGGAATTCTCAAAATAAATTTTTTGTTCTACAATTTTGCTCGCCTGTTTCCTTTGATTCTTCCTTCAAATGTTTTGCTTATTTTCTTGTTCTTATCCTTCATCTTTCTGGTATATAGCTTTTTCTTTCCCCTTATTCCCTTGTTTTCTTTTAGCTGTTGGCCCCTCCCGATTATCCCCTCCTTTTTTATATGCCAACTAACCCTTTTCCTGTTTCATGTCTTGTTTAGCGTTCAACCACAAGGGATCTTTGCGAGCATCATTTGTTCCTCCTTCTACTCTCACCGCAACCATCCTCGGCCAGCCGTTTCATCTTTTTATATTTTCATTCTTTCTTTTTTATGGGTCTGTAGCTATTTTTTTACCCCCAATTTCTTTTCTCTTTTAGTTTGTATTATATTTCTTCTTCCCATCTTCTTCTTTCCCCTGGTATGTATCCCTTTATTATCTTTTCTGCTTTTCTATCTGCTGCTTCTAATTTTTTTCCTTTCTTTTAATAGCTTTTTAGTTTTTTGTATCTTTGCATATCTGTCTTATGGATTGCTTATATGGTTAGACCTTTATATGTTTCAATGTTTTCATACAATATACAATATCTACACCTTCATAGGTGAACTATTACCATCCCATACACGGGAAATCAATACGATCACCCTTGTGGTGAACTTCATCTATTATCCTTTTCCTAATGGATTCAAAATCAAGATACACCCCTCGAATCATACTCACCAAAATAAGCTCGAATTTTCAAGCTTTAATATAATTCAATCCTCCCATCCTTGGATTTTAAATTCAACCTACTTCAAATTACAATATATTGTTCTATTCAACTTTATCCCTAATTGCCTATGTTATTATATATCAAATAAAATTATGACCCCCAATACAAGGGTGTATAACCCCTTTACTACCCCAAATTACTCTCCCCTTAGATTTGTTTATCCAGTTTCTACATATTTTAAACCGCTATATTATGATAACCTAATTGTCCTAAATTGGTCAAGTTGCCTTCCTACTACAACACTTCCCCCAAATTCTTTACTCTACTATACGCCCTACAACTACCCCAATCAGCCTATTTTGACCCCTTATTATCATCCATATCTAACTCTCCTCTCTCCTTTGGTGGTAAAACTTTCCATTAACTATACCCAATACTTATTATCAATAGTAATTATCGGCCATCACCTCTGTGTAATCATCCCATTAAATATCAAATTTTCTTTCCTTTTCTTCCATCACCTTTTATTATTTCCATCTGTATACATGTTAATTCCTAGATTACCATTCCATATTATACCCAGACATATCTTTCCTTTTCTATTCCCCCAGATCCTCCCTTTTCTTTCCATATTTTCCCACAAGTCCATCCTTCATAATTGGAATCCGACTTCTAAATCCCCCTTTTTACGTCAAACCTCCTCTTATCTTTCTTCTCTCACTTCCCCTTTCACTAAACTTCCTTATTTACTCACCCCAATCTTTTGTGATTCCATTTTTCAATTAGTAAATTCCTTTCCCATTATACCGCTTAATTACTACCATCCCTTTCTATTTTCAACTACTTTCCATTTACTTACACATATTCTACAAAAAGCACTCCAATTTTTTACTCCCACTCTCTTACTTACTCTCCTTCCTTTAACTATTATCTTTGCCAATCAATTCCTCTCTCTCACCAAATTATCTCACATGGCTTCTTCATCCTCTCTTCCCCATTATTCCAACCTTGATCTTACCAATGAAGAAGCAACCGCCATCTACACCCCTGACTTTAACTTCTTTGATGAAAACCCAAACACTATCCTAATCGGAAAATTCATATCATCCAAACCCATTGATGATTGGGCAGTTCTTCAAGCTTTCGAAGGAATCTGGAAAAAAATAACCTCAAATCCATGTCTATCATTCGAGATTCATTCTTCAGGATCGAGTTTGTAACCCCAAGTGAGCGTGATGATGTTTTTGAAAGGGGCCCTTGGTTATACAAAGATGAGTGGCTAGCTCTAGCTGAATACAACCCTGGCAAAAGCATGGAAGAATACTCCTTCAACCCTATGCGAATTTGGTTTCAGATTCTTGCTCTGCCCAAACCGTTGATGATAAGTACAGACGAAGATCCCGACAGAACACACCTAGTGGGCCAATCCCTTGGTGCTATGGTTGGTACAGTTCTTAGAATTGATACACGGAAAAAAGAAGGGAACATGACAGACTTTTTGCGAGTAGAAATTCTGATGGATATCACCAAACCAATTTGCCGCTTTATTCTCATAGGAAAAGGTACACGTACTACCTCCTGTCGTCTCCAGTATGAACGCTTGCCTCTTTTATGCCACGGTTGTGGCCTTATTAGCCATATTTTTTAGAACTGCCCTAACAAAAATGCATATGACCCGGCCAAACTACAATATGGCGAGTGGCTCCGTTGGCTTCCCCCGCGTCGCCGGGAACAGGGACCACGGGGTCGTATCCGAACTGTTGAGGCCTCTATTCCTGTTAGCCGCCAACCACCGTTAGGTACTTTATCTTTTGCCTTTTTGTTCCAACAATTTATCTATTTTTCACCTTGTTCATATATGGATTCTCTTTTTTACACAGACTCCACGGACAAGGGTAAATCTGTTGCAGGCCCTGCTAATGCTAACCAGCACCCACCGATAGGTATTTCGCTACCTTTATTCTGGTGCCTACACATTCCCTATTTTCCTTTATGTCTCTTTATTGATTCTCCTTTTTCCGCAGACCCAAAGGAAAAGGGCAAATCCGTTGTTGAGCTCGTGGCCTCTGCGCAAGATTCGGGTCTGACTCTTATTAAATATCACCACTTACTTTTTATCCAACGCTTCCCACTTCTGCAACTCACTTCATCTTTCTCTGAATTCTTCGGGAAACTGAATGAAAGGGATGCTGCCTCTTTTGCTGATCTCCCTACGGAGGATATTAACAACAATGATGAGAGGGGAGGAATCCTCTGAGCCGCCCACTGCTAAGGCAGATTCCCAGCAGCATTCACGAGCTCCACTCCCTCCTCGGGTTATATCACCACAACCTCTGAATACTATCTACCCTATCCCTGAGGACTCTGAACAAGGCAACTTGGAAGCCCAAGATGATGGTGTACCAAGCCCTACAGCTCAACAAGTGCGGAAACTGGATGCTCAATTAAGTAAGCCCTTCCTTCAAACCGGTATTCCCTTGTTGATGCATTTGACTCTTGGCTTCTTAAGAACTATCCCAATGATGCAGCATCGGCTCCTGCTACTATCCCTATTCCTCCCAACCGTGGTACTAAGAGACGCTCCCCCATCCATGTGGTCCTCCAGCCCAAGAAGTCTAGGCCCTCTCGTTCTCCAACCTTGAAAGATGGGATGAGCAGCGGAAAAAACTCTCCGGCGGCGGCTGACTCACAGCCCCGCCGAGGGAAATGATCATCCTATGCTGGAACTGTCAGGGTCTTGGGAAGGTCCAGGCAGTTCAACACCTCCAGCAATATGTTCATCTTCATACTCTTGATTTACTTTTTTTATGTGAAACTAAACTTAAAAATACGGCTTGTAGACGTCTTAGTTCTTTGCTAGGTATGGATTTGGTTTTTTCGGTTGATTACTCTGATAAATGCTCTGGTATTGCTTTATTTTCTTTGAAAAATTATGATATTTCTATGCTTGCTTACTCGGATCGTTTCATTCATACTTATATTAGTTGCAATTCTTCTTCGTTTTATTTCACTGGTATACATGGTTTTTCTGAAACAAGTAATAAAACCAAAACTTGGGATTTAATTGATTCGCTAAACAATAACTATGGTCTACCTTGGCTTCTCGGTGGTGATTTCAACGAAATCCTTTCTGATAATGAAAAACAAGGCGGCTGCCGTCGTGCAAGATCTCAAATCAATAATTTTCGAAATTGCCTCTCCCGTAATAACCTTTTCGACTGCAAACCTACCTCGGGTTGGTTCACTTGGTCTAAAATTGGGCCCAAAACTCCTACTTTATTTGAGAGATTAGACCGTTTTGTAGGAAATATGGCATGGAAAGAAAATAATCCCAATTATAACATTATTTCCGATTTTGATGCTAAATCTGATCACTGTTTTCTACTCTTGAATACGGAACCGCCACCTCTAACAAATCACCGACCCCCGCCTTCTAAGTTCCGATTTGAAAATTGTTGGGCAACCAATGACGAAGGAATCTCTGTTGTCAAACAAACTTGGTCTTCTACTAAGGGCAATACCCTTGATAAAATTAAAGCTATTGGTTCCTGCCTAGGAGATTGGCAATCCCAACAAAGACTTAAATCCATTGGTCGTATCAATATTCTCACTAAGAGAATCAATAAATTTTTACACCGACCTCTTTCGGCTACTGCTGAAAGTAAATATATTGCTGCCAAAACTGAGCTCCATAAATTACTAAATGAGAAAGAAGTGTACTGGGCGCAGCGCTCTCGCAACCTATGGTTATCTCAAGGAGATAAAAATACTCGTTTTTTTCATGCCCGAGCTTCTAGCAGGAAAAAAAGAACACCATCTCTGGCCTCTTTGATACCAACAACAATTGGTGTACTGACGACTCCGATCTTATGACAATTGCATCCTCATACTTCCACACTCTTTTTACTTCCTCTAACCCATCCTTGTCAGAGCAAATTCTATCAAAAATCCCTCCCTCCATTACGCCTGCTATGAATGAGTCCCTTTCTAGGGAATTCACAACAGAGGAAATTATCACCGCTTTCCGCAATATTGATCCAAGAAAAGCCCCTGGCGTTGATGGCTTGCCTAGCGGTTTCTTTCGACAACATTGGGATACAGTAGGGTCCGATGTCACCACTCTTTGCCTTAATCTCCTTAATGGGTTAGCTGATATGGCTTCGGTAAATCAAACAATTCTGGTACTCTTTCCCAAGATTAAGGATCCAACCACCATGAGGCACCTCAGGCCCATTAGTCTCTGCACAATAATTTATAAAATTATTGCCAAGGTTTTAGTTAATAGAATGAAACATACTATCCCCTTTTGCATCAGTTCCAATCAAGCTGATTTCGTTCAGGGACGTAATATCACAGATAACATTCTTATTGCCCACGAAATAATTCACTCAATTAACACTGGTACTTCTAAGTCTACTCAAGGTTCTGCTCTTAAGCTTGATATGAAAAAGGCTTTCGACAGGGTTGAATGGTCTTTCCTCGAAAATGTCATGAACCGCATGGGCTTTTCACCATCATGGGTATCTCTTATAATGAGATGTATCTCCTCCGTTTCTTTAACAGTTAAGGTCAATAACTCTTTCTCCCCCTTTTTTCGGCCTCAACGGGGTCTCCGCCAAGGTGATCCTTTATCTCCCTTTCTCTTTCTTTTTTGCACTCAAGGGCTTTCAGCTTTTTTGACCGATGCTAAACAACATAGTCTGCTTCCTGGTCTTGGTGCTAGTAAGCATGGACCCAAGGTTAACCACCTTTTATTTGCAGATGATTGTATAGTTTTCCTTAATTCGAAATCAGAGGAAGCCGTGCATCTTAAATTAGCTCTCCAAACATACGCTTCTGCCTCTGGACAAGCAGTTAATTTTGACAAGTCCACTATTTTTACAATCCACATACTCCCAGCTCGACTCGCCATGCTATTAACTCCTACCTTCAAGTTCGTGAGGTCTCCAACCCTGGTGTCTATCTGGGGGTACCTCTTCTTATTGGCAAAAATAAGACCCTATCATTAGGGTTTATACGTGATAAAGTTCATGAAAGATTATCCAAATGGGATAAACAACTCTTTTCCTTCAGTGGTAGGGAAATCTTCATTAAAGCTGTGTTACAATCTCTACCTCAATTTGTTATGTCTTGTTATTTATTACCCCAAAATATTATTGATGATATGACATCTTCCATTCGACGCTATTGGTGGTCTGGCAAAACTAATAAGAAAGGTTGGCACATGCTCCCTTGGGAACAGGTGTGCTTGCCTAAATCAGTTGGAGGTATGGGATTTAGGGATCTCAATAATTTTAACATTGCGCTTCTTGGTAAACAATTATGGCGCCTTATCTGCGAACCTGATTCCCTTCTGGGTCAAATATATAAATCCAAATACTTTTCTTCAGGTAACATTCTTAATGCATCTCGGCCTTCTCGTGGATCTTTTGCATGGCAAGGTCTTTATCATGCTATGCAACACCTTTTTGGAGGTTTCCACTATCGACCTGGTATTAACAGTAACATACGCATCCATCAAGACAACTGGGGAGGCTCCTCGCCTATTCACCTTTACGGGGATTATGAGATATCGGATGAAGTCCACATTCGTTGTCGCGACTTCATGATTCGGAACCAAGCTTCTTGGGACCCTAATAAAGTCCGTGCGTACTTTACATCGGCTGATGCCGACTCGGTTTTATCAGTTCCTATTATCAATGATACTCGTGACTCTATCCTTTGGAGGCCTAATGATTCTGGTATTTATTCCGTCAGATCTAGCCATCTCTTTTTGCAACGCCCCCCTGAGCCTAGATTTCGGCCTCCACGGATTTGGAAATTTCTTTCTTAACTCAAGGTTTTTACCTAAAGTCAAAACTTTTGGCTGGCGCCTGGGATCTGAGGCTCTACCTGTCGGGGTTCACCTACAGGCTTTTGCACCAGACTCAGGGCCCTGCCCCGTTTGTCATTCTGGTCCGGAGTCGATCCTCCATGCTCTCCGAGATTGCTCTGGTGCTTCGGAGGCCCTTCGGTTGATTGGTCTTCCTATTTCTCTTATTAACAGCACTGCTTCCACCGGCCTTCAATGGCTTGAGGAAGGCGCTGCCCTTCTTTCTTCTGATCTTTTCGGGCTTTTCTTGACTACCCTATGGAACATTTGGAACAAGCGAAACGACTGGATCCATAATCGACATCTTCAACCCCCGTGGCTAATTGCTGTCAATTCCATCAGTCTTCATCGTGACTACTATGGTGCTATATCTTCATCTACCTCTACTATCCCTTTGTCGGTTCCTCCTTTTTGATGGAGACATCCCCCTCGGGGTCATATTAAAGTTAATGTGGATGGGGCTTTTGATCCCTCCACACGTGCAGCGGCGGTTGGTGTTGTAGCCCGTGATGAAACAGGGATGGTTGTTGGTGGCCTGGCTTTCCCTTTAGGCAGTTGCTCTGATGCTATTACATCCGAAGGGAGAGGACTTCTTGCTGGTATTACTTTTGCTCAATCTCGAGGATGGAGCCACTTGATTTTCGAGACAGACTGTGCTTCTCTTGCGAATAGGATCAACACTCTGGGCCCAGATCTTTCTTCTATGGGTCCGACGGTTCTGCAAGCTCATGCTGCTTTGGATTGTTTTTCTTTTGCTCATGTTCATTTTGTTTGCCGAGAGGCTAATACTGTTGCACATACTTTGGCTACCCATGACCTTAGGACCATGACTTCTATGTCTTTTGGGTCCATGTATCCTGATTGTATTCAAAACGTTGTTCTTTGCGAGGTTTCACCTCGTTATTTATAAATAAATTTTGGGTACTCTTTTCCCCTTTTAGGGTTCTCCAGTTCTTATGCCTGGGAATATTAGTAGGGGTTTTTAACGAGGCCCGCTTTCTTCAAAAAAAATCCAACGGGTCCATTGAAAGGCCCATTTAGACATGCTCGCCCGAAACCTCTACAAAAAGGGTTGTAAAACAAGTTTTAATCAAATTTTAGGAGATCATGTAATTGATTAGGAGATTTTCAACACAATTATATTGCAAAACCTCAATTTCTGTACTTTTTACTCAGTTAAAATTCCAACGGGTCCATTGAAAGGCCCATTTAGACCCGCACGTCCGAAACCTCTACAAAAAGGACCCTAAAAAAGCTTAATCAAATTTTAGGAGTTCAAATAAATGATTAGGAGCTTTTCAACACAATTATATTGCAAAACCTCAATTTTTATACTTTTTACTCAGTTAAAATTCCAACAGGTCCATTGAAAGGCCCATTTAGACATGCTCGTCCGAAACATGTACAAAAAGGGCCGCAAAACAAGTTTTAATCAAATTTTAGGAGATCATGCAATTGATTAGGATATTTTCAACACAATTATATTGCAAAACTGCAATTTCTGTACTTTTTACTCAGTTAAAATTCCAACGGGTCCATTGAAAGGCCCATTTAGACCTGTTCGTCCGAAACCTCTACAAAAAGGACCGCAAAAGAAGTTTTCATCAAATTTTAGGAGTTCAAATAATTGATTAGGAGCTTTTCAACACAATTATATTGCAAAATCTCAATTTCCGTACTTTTAACTCAGTTAAAATTTCAACGGGTCAATTGAATGGCCCATTTAGACCTGCTCGTCCGAAACCTCTACAAAAAGGATCGCCAAACAAGTTTTAATCAAATTTTAGAGGTTCAAACAATTGATTAGGAGCTTTTCAACACAATTATATTGTAAAACCTCAATTTCTATACTTTTAACTCAGTTAAAATTTCAACTGGTCCGTTGAAAGGCCCATTTAGACCCGCTCGTCCGAAACCTCTACAAAAAGGACCACAAAAAAAAGTTTTAATCAAATTTTAGGAGTTCATGTAATTTATTATGAGCTTTTAAAAACAATTATATTGCAAAACCTCAATATCTGTACTTTTTACTTAGTTAAAATTCTAACGGGTCCATTGAAAGGCCCATTTAGACCTGCTCGTCCGAAACCTCGACAAAAAAGACCGCAAAACAAGTTTTAATCAAATTTTAGGAGTTCAAATAATTGATTAGGAGCTTTTCAACACAATTATATTGCAAAACCTCAATTTCTGTACTTTTTACTTAGTTAAAATTCTAACGGGTCCATTGAAAGGCCCATTTAGACCTGCTCGTCCGAAACCTCGACAAAAAAGACCGCAAAACAAGTTTTAATCAAATTTTAGGAGTTCAAATAATTGATTAGGAGCTTTTCAACACAATTATATTGCAAAACCTCAATTTCTGTACTTTTTACTCAGTTAAAATTCCAATGGGTCCATTGTAAGGCCCATTTAGTCCTGCTCGTCCGAAACCGATACAAAAAGGACCGCAAAAAAGCTTAATCAAATTTTAGCAGTTCAAATAAATGATTAGGAGCTTTTCAACACAATTATATTGCAAAACTTCAATTTTTATACATTTTACTCAGTTAAAATTCCAACGGGTTCACTGAAAGGCCCATTTAGACCTGCACGTCCGAAACCTCTACATAAAGGACCGCAAAACAAGTTTTGATCATATTTTATGAGTACAAATAATTGATTATGAGCTTTTCAAAACAACTGTATTGCAAAACCTCAATTTTTATACTTTTTACTAAGTTAAAATTCCAATGGGTCCATTGAAAGGCTCATTTAGACATGCTCGCCCGAAACCTCTACAAAAAGGGCCGCAAAACAAGTTTTAATCAAATTTTAGGAGATCATGTAATTGATTAGGAGATTTTCAACACAATTATATTGCAAAACCTCAATTTCTGTACTTTTTACTCAGTTAAAATTCCAACGGGTCCATTGAAAGGCCCATTTAGACCTGCATTTCTGAAACCTCTACAAAAAGGACCGCAAAAAAGCTTAATCAAATTTTAGGAGTTCAAATAAATGATTAGGAGCTTTTCAACACAATTATATTGCAAAACTTCAATTTTTATTCATTTTACTCAGTTAAAATTACAACAGGTCTACTGAAAGGCCCATTTAGACCCGCACGTCCGAAACCTCTACATAAAGGATCGCAAAACAAGTTTTGATCATATTTTAGGAGTAAAAATAATTGATTATGAGCTTTTCAACACAATTATATTGCAAAAACCTCAATTTTTATACTTTTTACTCAGTTAAAATTCCAACGGGTCCATTGAAAGGCCCTTTTAGACATGCTCGTCCGAAACCTCTACAAAAAGGGCCGCACAACAAGTTTGAATCAAATTTTAGGAGATCATGCAATTGATGAGGATATTTTCAACACAATTATATTGCAAACCCGCAATTTCTGTACTTTTTATTCAGTTAAAATTCCAACGGGTCCATTGAAAGGCCCATTTAGACCCGCTCGTCCGAAACAACTACAAAAAGGACCACAAAAAAAGTTTTAATCAAATTTTAGGAGTTCATGTAATTGATTAGGAGCTTTTCAAAACAATTATATTGCAAAACCTCAATTTCTGTACTTTTTCCTCAGTTAAAATTCTAACGGGTCCATTGAAAGGCCCATTTAGACCTGCTCGTCCGAAACCTCGACAAAAAGGACCGCAAAAATAGTTTTAATGAAATTTTAGGAGTTCAAATAATTGATTAGGAGCTTTTCAACACAATTATATTGCAAAACCTCAATTTCTGTACTTTTTACTCAGTTAAAATTCCAACGGGTCCATTGAAAGGCCCATTTAGACCTCCTCGTCCGAAACCTCTACAAAAATGACCTTCAAACAAGTTTTAATCAAATTTTAGGAGTTCAAATAATTGATTAGGAGATTTTCAACACAATTATATTGCAAAATTTCAATTTCTGTACTTTTTACTCAGTTAAAATTCCAACGGGCCCATTGAAAGGCCCATTTAGACCTGCTCGTCCGAAACCTCTTCAAAAAGGACCGCAAAAATGTTTTATTCAAATATTAGGTGTTCAAATAATTGATTAGGAGCTTTTCAAAACAATTATATTGCAAATCTCAATTTCTGTACTTTTTACTCAGTTAAAATTCCAACGGGTCCATTGAAAGGCCCATTCGACCCGCTCGTCCGAAACCTCTACAAAAAGGACTGGAAAACAAGTTTTAATAATTTTAGGAGTTCATGTAATTGATTAAGAGCTTTTCAACACAATTATATTGCAAAACCTGAATTTCTATACTTTTTACTCAGTTAAAATTCCAACGGGTCCATTGTAAGGCCCATTTAGACCTGCTCGTCCGAAAACGATACAAAAAGGACCTCAAAAAAGTTTTAATCAAATTTTAGGAGTTCAAATAAATGATTAGGATCTTTTCAGCACAATTATATTGCAAAACTTCAATTTTTATACATTTTACTCAGTTAAAATTCCAACGGGTCCATTGAAAGGCCCATTTAGACCCGCACGTCCGAAACCTCTACATAAAGGTCCGCAAAACAAGTTTTGATCATATTTTAGGAGTACAAATAATTGATTATGTTCTATTGAACACAATTATAGTGCAAAACCTCAATTTTATACTTTTTATTCAGTTAAAATTCCAACGGGTCCTTTGAAAGGCCCGTTTAGACATGCTCGTCCGAAACCTCTACAAAAAGGGCCACAAAACAAGTTTTAATCAAATTTTAGGAGATCATGTAAATGATTTGGAAATTTTCAACATAATTATATTGCAAAACCTCAATTTCTGTACTTTTTACTCAATTAAAATTCCAACGGGTCCATTGAAAGGCCCAATTAGACCTACTTGTCCGAAACCTCGACAAATGGACCGCAAAACAAGTTTTAATCAAATTTTAGGAGTTCAAATAATTGATTAGGAGCTTTTCAACACAATTATATTGCAAAACCTAAATTTCTGTACTTTGTACTCAGTTAAAATTCCAACGGGTCCATTGAAAGGCCCATTTCGACCCGCTCGTCCAAAACCTCTACAAAAACGACTGCAAAACAAGTTTTAATCAAATTTTAGGAGATCATGTAATTGATTAGGAGCTTTTCAACACAATTATATTGCAAAACCTCAATTTCTGTACTTTTTACTCAGTTAAAATTCTAACGGGTCCATTGAAAGGCCCATTTAAACCAGCTCGTCCGAAACCTCGACAAAAAGGACCGCAAAAATAGTTTTAATCAAATTTTAGGAGTTCAAATAATTGATTAGGAGCTTTTCAACACAATTATAGTGCAAAACCTCAATTTCTGCACTTTTTACTTAATTAAAATTCCAACGGGTCCATTGAAAGGCCCATTTAGACCTGCTCGTCCGAAACCTCTACAAAAAGGACCGCCAAACAAGTTTTAATCAAATTTTAGGAGTTCAAATAATTGATTAGGAGATTTTCAACACAATTATATTGCAAAACCTCAATTTCTGTACCTTTTACTCAGTTAAAATTCCAACGGGTCCATTGAAAGGCCCATTTAGACCTGCTCATCCGAAACCTCTACAAAAAGAACCGCAAAAGAACTTTTAATCAAATTTTAGGAGTTCAAATAATTGATTAGGAGCTTTTCAACACAATTATATTGCAAAACCTCAATTTCTGTACTTTTTACTCAGTTAAAATTTCAACGGGTCAATTGAAAGGCCCATTTAGACCCGCTTGTTCGAAACTTCTACAAACAAGGACAAAAAAAGTTTTAATCAAATTTTAGGAGTTCATGTAATTGATTAGGAGCTTTTCAACACAATTATATTGCAAAAGCTCGATTTCTATACTTTTTACTCAGATAAAATTCCAACGGGTCCATAAAAAGGCCCATTTCGACCCGCTAGTCCGAAACCTCTACAAAAAGGATTGCAAAACAAGTTTTAATCAAATTTTAGGAGTTATTGTAATTGATTAGGAGCTTTTCAACACAATTATATTGCAAAACCTCAATTTCTATACTTTTTACTTAGTTAAAAGTTCAACGGGTCCATTGAAAGGCCCATTTAGACCCGCTCGTCCGAAACCTCTACAAAAAGGACCACAAAAAAGTTTTAATCAAATTTTAGGAGTTCATGTAATTGATTAGAAGCTTTTCAACACAATTATATTGCAAAACCTCAATTTCTCTACTTTTTTACTCAGTTAAAATTCTAACGGGTCCATTGAGAGGCCCATTTAGACCTGCTCATCCGAAACCTCGACAAAAAGGACCGCAAAAATAGTTTTAATCAAATTTTAGGAGTTCAAATAATTGATTAGGAGCTTTTCAACACAATTATATTGAAAAACCTCAATTTTATACTTTTTACTCAGTTAAAATTCCAACGGGCCCATTGAAAGGCCCATTTAGACCTACTCGTCTGAAACCTCTACAAAAAGGACCGCAAAAATGTTTTATTCAAAAATTTGGAGTTGAAATAATTGATTAGGAGCTTTTCAACACAATTATATTGCAAAAATTCAATTTCTGTACTTTTTACTCAGTTAAAATTCCATCGGGTCCATTGAAAGGTCCATTTCGACCCGCTCGTCCGAAACCTCTACAAAAAGGATTGCAAAACAAGTTTTAATCATATTTTAGGAGTTCATGTAATTGATAAGGAGCTTTTCAACACAATTATATTGCAAAGCCTCAATTTCTGTACTTTTTACTTAGTTAAAATTCTAACGGGTCCATTGAAAGACCAATTTGGACCCGCTCGTCTGAAACCTCTATAAAAAGGACTGCAAAACAAGTTTTAATCAAATTTTAGGAGTAATTTAATTGATTAGGAGCTTTTCAACACAATTATATTGAAAAACCTCAATTTCTATACTTTTTACTCAGTTAAAATTCCAATGGGTCCATTGAAAGGCCCATTTAGACCTGCTCGTCCGAAACCTCTACAAAAAGGGTCGCAAAACAAGTTTTAATCAAATTTTAGGAGATCGTGTAATTGATTAGGAGATTTTCATCACAATTATATTGTAAAACCTCAATTTTCCTACTTTTTACTCAGTAAAAATTCCAATGGGTCCATTGAAAGGCCCATTTAGACATGCTCGTCTGAAACCTCTACAAAAAGGACTACAAAACAAATTTTAATCAAATTTTAGGAGTTCAAATAATTGATTAGGAGCTTTTCAACACAATTACATTGCAAAACCTCAATTTCTGTACTTTTTACTCGGTTAAAAGTTCAACGGGTCCATTGAAAGGCCTATTTAGACCAGCTCGTTCGAAACCTCTACAAAAAGGACCACAAAAAAGTTTTAATCAAATTTTAGGAGTTCATGTAATTGATTAGAAGCTTTTAAACACAATTATATTGCAAAACCTAAATTTCTCTACTTTTTACTCAGTTAAAATTCTAACGGGTCCATTGAGAGGCCCATTCAAACCTGCTCGTCTGAAACCTCGACAAAAAGGACCGCAAAAATAGTTTTAATAAAATTTTAGGAGTTCAAATAATTTATTAGGAGCTTTTCAACACAATTATATTAAAAAACCTCAATTTTAAACTTTTTACTCAGTTAAAATTCCAACAGTCCTATTGAAAGGCCCATTTAGACCTGCTCGCCCGAAACCTCTACAAAAAGGACCGCAAAAATGTTCTATTCAAATATTAGGAGTTCAAATAATTGATTAGGAGCTTTTCAACACAATTATATTGCAAAACCTCAATTTATGTACTTTTACTCAATTAAAATTACAACGGGTCCATTGTAAGGCCCATTTGGACCTGCTCGTCCGAAGCCTCTACAAAATGGGCCGCAAAACAAGTTTTAATCAAAATTTAGGAGTTCAAATAATTGATTAGTAGCTTTTCAACCCAATTATATTGCAAAACCTCATTTTATGTACTTTTTACTTAGTTAAAATTGTAACGGGTCCATTGAAAGGCCCATTTAGACCTGCTCGTTCGAAACCTCGACAAAAAGGACCACAAAAATAGTTTTAATCAAATTTTAGGAGTTCAAATAATTGATTAGGAGCTTTTCGTCACAATTATATTGAAAACCGCAAATCTATACTTTTTACTCAGTTAAAATTCCAACGGGCCCATTGAAAGGCCCATTTAGACCTGCTCGTCCGAAACCTCTACAAAAAGGACCGCAAAAATGTTTTATTCTAATATTAGGAGTTCAAATAATTGATTAGGAGCTTTTCAACACAATTATATTGCAAAACCTCAATTTCTTTACTTTTTACTCAGTTAAAATTCCAACGGGTCCATTAAATGGCCCATTTAGACCCGTTCGCCCGAAACCTCGACAAAAAGGACCGTAAAACAAGTTTTAATCAAATTTTAGGAGTTCAAATAATTGATTAGGAGCTTTTCAACCCAATTATATTGCCAAACCTCAATTTTATACTTTTTACTCAGTTAAAATTCCAACGGGCCCATTGAAAGGCCCATTTAGACCAACTTGTCTGAAACCTCTACAAAAAGGACCGCAAAAATGTTTTATTCAAATATTAGTAGTTCAAATAATTGATTAGGAGCTTTTCAACACAATTATATTGTAAATCTCAATTCCTCTACTCTTTTCTCAGTTAAAATTCCAACGGGTCCATTGAAAGGCCCATTTCGACACGCTCGTCCGAAACCTCTACAAAAAGGACTGCAAAACAAGTTTTAATCAAATTTTATGAGTTCATGTAATTGATTAGGACCTTTTCAACACAATTATATTGCAAAACCTCAATTTTTATACTTTTTACTCAGTTTAAATTCCAACGGGTCCATTGAAAGGCCCATTTAGATATGCTCGTCTGAAACCTCTGCAAAAAAGCCCGCAAAACAAGTTTTAATCAAATTTTAGGAGATCATGTAATTGATTAGGAGATTTTCAACACAATTATATTGCGAAACCTCAATTTCTTTACTTTTTACTCAGTTAAAATTCCAACGGGTCCATTAAATGGCCCATTTAGACCCGTTCGCCCGAAACCTCGACAAAAAGGACCGTAAAACAAGTTTTAATCAAATTTTAGGAGTTCAAATAATTGATTAGGAGCTTTTCAACACAATTATATTGCAAAACCACAATTTTATACTTTTTACTCAGTTAAAATTCCAACGGGCCCATTGAAAGGCCCATTTAGACCTGCTCGTCCGAAACCTCTACAAAAAGGACCGCAAAAATGTTTTATTCTAATATTAGGAGTTAAAATAATTGATTAGGAGCTTTTCAACACAATTATATTGCAAAACCTCAATTTCTGTACTTTTTACTCAGTTAAAATTCCAACGGGTCCATTGAAAGGTCCATTTCGACCCGCTCGTCCGAAACCTCTACAAAAAGAAACTGCAAAACAAGTTTTAATCAAATTTTAGGAGTTCATGTAATTGATTAGGAGCTTTTCAACACAATTATATTGCAAAACTTCAATTTCTGTACTTTTTACTCGGTTAAAATTCCAACGGGTCCGTTGAAAGGTCCATTTCGACCTGCTCGTCCGAAACCTCTACAAAAAGAACTGCAAAACAAGTTTTAATCAAATTTTAGGAGTTCATGTAATTGATTAGGAGCTTTTCAACACAATTATATTACAAAACCTCAACTTCATTACTTTTTACTCAGTTAAAATTCCAACGGGTCCATTAAATGGCCCATTTAGACCCGTTCGCCCGAAACCTCGACAAAAAGGACCGTAAAACAAGTTTTAATCAAATTCTATGAGTTCAAATAATTGATTAGGAGCTTTTCAACACAATTATATTGCAAAACCTCAATTTTATACTTTTTACTCAGTTAAAATTCCAACGGGCCCATTGAAAGGCCCATTTAGACCTGCTCGTCCGAAACCTCTACAAAAAGGACCGCAAAAATGTTTTATTCTAATATTAGGAGTTCAAATAATTGATTAGGAGCTTTTCAACACAATTATATTGCAAAACATCAATTTCTGTACTTTTTATTCAGTTAAAATTCCAACGGGTCCATTGAAAGGTCCATTTCGACCCGCTCGTCCGAAACCTCTACAAAAAGAAACTGCAAAACAAGTTTTAATCAAATTTTAGGAGTTCATGTAATTGAAAAGGAGCTTTTCAACACAATTATATTGCAAAACCTCAATTTCTGTACTTTTTACTCAGTTAAAATTCCAACGGGTCCATTGAAAGGTCCATTTCGACCTGCTCGTCCGAAACCTCTACAAAAAGAACTACAAAACAAGTTTTAATCAAATTTTAGGAGTTCATGTAATTGATTAGGAGCCTTTCAACACAATTATATTGCAAAACCTCAATTTCTTTACTTTTTACTTAGTTAAAATTCCAACGGGTCCATTAAATGGCCCATTTAGACCAGTTCGCCCGAAACCTCGACAAAAAGGACCGTAAAACAAGTTTTAATCAAATTCTAGGAGTTCAAATAATTGATTAGGAGCTTTTCAACACAATTATATTTCAAAACCTTAATTTTATACTTTTTACTCAGTTAAAATTCCAACGGGCCCATTGAAAGGCCCATTTAGACCTGCTCGTCCGAAACCTCTACAAAAAGGACCGCAAAAATGTTTTATTCTAATATTAGGAGTTCAAATAATTAATTAGGAGCTTTTCAACACAATTATATTGCAAAATCTCAATTTCTGTACTTTTTACTCAGTTGAAATTCCAACGGGTCCATTGAAAGGTCCATTTCGACCCGCTCGTCCGAAACCTCTACAAAAAGAAACTGCAAAAAAAAGTTTGAATCAAATTTTAGGAGTTCATGTAATGGATTAGGAGCTTTTCAACACAATTATATTGCAAAACCTCAATTTCTTTACTTTTTACTCAGTTAAAATTCCAACGGGTCCATTAAATGGCCCATTTAGACCCGTTCGCCCAAAACCTCGACAAAAAGGACCGTAAAACAAGTATTAATCAACTTTTAGGAGTTCAAATAATTGATTAGGAGCTTTTCAACCCAATTATATTGCAAAACCTCAATTTTATTCTTTTTACTCAGTTAAAATTCCAACGGGCCCATTGAAAGGCCCATTTAGACCTGCTCGTCCGAAACCTCTACAAAAAGGACCGCAAAAATGTTTTATTCTAATATTAGGAGCTAAAATAATTGATTAGGAGCTTTTCAACACAATTATATTGCAAAACCTCAATTTCTGTACTTTTTACTCAGTAAAAATTCCAACGGGTCCATTGAAAGGTCCATTTCGACCCGCTCGTCCGAAACCTCTACAAAAAGAAACTGCAGAAAAAATTTTAATCAAATTTTAGGAGTTCATGTAATTGATTAGGAGCTATTCAACACAATTATATTGCAAAACCTCAATTTCTGTACTTTTTACTCAGTAAAAATTCCAACGGGTCCATTGAAAGGTCCATTTCGACCCGCTCGTCCGAAACCTCTACAAAAAGAAACTGCAAAAAAAATTTTAATCAAATTTTAGGAGTTCATGTAATTGATTAGGAGCTATTCAACACAATTATATTGCAAAACCTCAATTTCTGTACTTTTTACTCAGTTAAAATTCCAACGGGTCCATTGAAAGGTCCATTTCGACCCGCTCGTCCGAAACCTCTACAAAAAGAACTGCAAAACAAGTTTTAATCAAATTTTAGGAGTTCATGTAATTGATTAGGAGCTTTTCAACACAATTATATTGCAAAACCTCAATTTCTGTACTTTTTACTTAGTTAAAATTCTAACGGGTCCATTGAAAGGCCCATTTAGACCTGCTCGTTCGAAACCTCTACAAAAAGGACCGCAAAAATAGTTTTAATCAAATTTTAGGAGTTCAAATAATTGATTAGGAGCTTTTCAACACAATTATATTGAAAACCGCAATTTTATACTTTTTACTTAGTTAAAATTCCAACGGGCCCATTGAAAGGCCCATTTCGACCAACTTGTCCGAAACCTCTACAAAAAGGACCGCAAAAATGTTTTATTCAAATATTAGGAGTTCAAATAATATATTAGGAGCTTTTCAACACAATTATATTGCAAATCTCAATTTCTCTACTCTTTTCTCAGTTAAAATTCCAACGGGTCCATTGAAAGGCCCATTTCGACCCGCTCGTCCGAAACCTCTACAAAAAGGACTGCAAAACAAGTTTTAATCAAATTTTATGAGCTCATGTAATTGATTTGAAGCTTTTCAACACAATTATATTCCAAAACCTCAATTTTTATACTTTTTACTCAGTTAAAATTCCAACGGGTCCATTGAAAGGCCCATTTAGACATGCTCGTCCGAAACCTCTACAAAAAAGCCCGCAAAACAAGTTTTAATCAAATTTTAGGAGATCATGTAATTTATTAGGAGATTTTCAACACAATTATATTGCAAAACCTCAATTTCTTTACTTTTTACTCAGTTAAAATTCCAACGGGCCCATTGAAAGGCCCATTTAGACCTGCTCGTCCGAAACCTCTACAAAAAGGACCGCAAAAATGTTTTATTCTAATATTAGGAGTTCAAATAATTGATTAGGAGCTTTTCAACACAATTATATTGCAAAACCTCAATTTCTGTACTTTTTACTCAGTAAAAATTCCAATGGGTCCATTGAAAGGTCCATTTCGACCCGCTCGTCCGAAACCTCTACAAAAAGAAACTGCAAAAAAAAGTTTGAATCAAATTTTAGGAGTTCATGTAATGGATTAGGAGCTTTTCAACACAATTATATTGCAAAACCTCAATTTTTGTACTTTTTACTCAGTTAAAATTCCAACGGGTCCATTAAATGGCCCATTTAGACCCGTTCGCCCGAAACCTCGACAAAAAGGACCGTAAAACAAGTATTAATCAACTTTTAGGAGTTCAAATAATTGATTAGGAGCTTTTCAACACAATTATATTGCAAAACCTCAATTTTATACTTTTTACTCAGTTAAAATTCCAACGGGCCCATTGAAAGGCCCATTTAGACCTGCTCGTCCGAAACCTCTACAAAAAGGACCGCAAAAATGTTTTATTCTAATATTAGGAGTTAAAATAATTGATTAGGAGCTTTTCAACACAATTATATTGCAAAACCTCAATTTCTGTACTTTTTACTCAGTTAAAATTCCAACGGGCCATTGAAAGGTCCATTTCGACCCGCTCGTCCGAAACCTCTACAAAAAGAAACTGCAAAAAAAAATTTTAATCAAATTTTAGGAGTTCATGTAATTGATTAGGAGATTTTCAACACAATTATATTGCAAAACCTCAATTTCTGTACTTTTTACTCAGTTAAAATTCCAACGGGTCCATTGAAAGGTCCATTTCGACCCGCTCGTCCGAAACCTCTACAAAAAGAACTGCAAAATAAGTTTTAATCAAATATTAGGAGTTCATGTAATTGATTAGGAGATTTTCAACACAATTATATTGCAAAACCTCAATTTCTGTACTTTTTACTTAGTTAAAATTCTAACGGGTCCTTTGAAAGGTCCATTTAGACCTGCTCGTTCGAAACCTCTACAAAAAGGACTGCAAAAATAGTTTTTATCAAATTTTAGGAGTTCAAATCATTGATTAGGAGCTTTTCAACACAATTCTATTGCAAAACCTCAATTTCTTTACTTTTTACTCAGTTAAAATTCCAACGGGTCCATTAAAGGGCCCATTTAGACCCGTTCGCCCGAAACCTCGACAAAAAGGACCGTAAAACAAGTTTTAATCAAATTTTAGGAGTTCAAATAATTGATTAGGAGCTTTTCAACACAATTATATTGCAAAACCTCAATTTTATACTTTTTACTCAGTTAAAATTCCAACGGGCCCATTGAAAGGCCCATTTAGACCTGATCGTCCGAAACCTCTACAAAAAGGACCGCAAAAATGTTTTATTCTAATATTAGGAGTTCAAATAATTGATTAGGAGCTTTTCAACACAATTATATTGCAAAACCTCAATTTCTGTACTTTTTACTCAGTTAAAATTCCAACGGGCCATTGAAAGGTCCATTTCGACCCGCTCGTCCTAAACCTCTACAAAAAGAAACTGCAAAAAAAATTTTAATCAAATTTTAGGAGTTCATGTAATTGATTAGGAGCTTTTCAACACAATTATATTGCAAAACCTCAATTTCTGTACTTTTTACTCAGTTAAAATTCCAACGGGTCCATTGAAAGGTCCATTTCGACCCGCTCGTCCGAAACCTCTACAAAAAGAACTGCAAAACAAGTTTTAATCAAATTTTAGGAGTTCATGTAATTGATTAGAAGCTTTTCAACACAATTATATTGCAAAACCTCAATTTCTGTACTTTTTACTTAGTTAAAATTCTAACGGGTCCATTGAAAGGCCTATTTAGACCTGCTCGTTCGAAACCTCTACAAAAAGGACCGCAAAAATAGTTTTTATCAAATTTTAGGAGTTCAAATAATTGATTAGGAGCTTTTAAACACAATTATATTGAAAACCGCAATTTTATACTTTTTACTCAGTTAAAATTCCAACGGGCCCATTGAAAGGCCCATTTAGACCAACTTGTCTGAAACCTCTACAAAAAGGACCGCAAAAATGTTTTATTCAAATATTAGGAGTTCAAATAATAGATTAGAAGCTTTTCAACACAATTATATTGCAAATCTCAATTTCTCTACTCTTTTCTCAGTTAAAATTCCAACGGGTCCATTGAAAGGCCCATTTCGACCCGCTCGTCCGAAACCTCTACAAAAAGGACTGCAAAACAAGTTTTAATCAAATTTTATGAGCTCATGTAATTGATTAGGAGCTTTTCAACACAATTATATTGCAAAACCTCAATTTTTATACTTTTTACTCAGTTAAAATTCCAACGGGTCCATTGAAAGGCCCATTTAGACATGCTCGTCCGAAACCTCTGCAAAAAAGCCCGCAAAACAAGTTTTAATCAAATTTTAGGAGATCATGTAATTTATTAGGAGATTTTCAACACAATTATATTGCAAAACCTCAATTTCTTTACTTTTTACTCAGTTAAAACCAACGGGTCCATTAAATGGCCCATTTAGACCCGTTCGCCCGAAACCTCGACAAAGAGGACTGTAAAACAAGTTTTAATAAAATTTTAGGAGTTCAAATAATTGATTAGGAGCTTTTCAGCACAATTATATTGCAAAACCTCAATTTTATACTTTTTACTCAGTTAAAATTCCAACGGGCCCATTGAAAGGCCCATTTAGACCTTCTCGTTCGAAACCTCTACAAAAAGGACCGCAAAAATGTTTTATTCTAATACTAGGAGTTCAAATAGTTGATTAGGAGCTTTTCAACACAATTGTATTGCAAAACCTCAATTTCTGTACTTTTTACTCAGTTAAAATTCCAACGGGTCCATTGAAAGGTTCATTTCGACCCGCTCGTCCGAAACCTGTCGAAAAAGAAACTGCAAAACAAGTTTTAATCAAATTTTAGGAGTTCATGTAATTGATTAGGAGCTTTTCAACACAATTATATTGCAAAACCTCAATTTCGGTACTTTTTACTTAGTTAAAATTGTATGAAAATTCTCTCTGAACTCTCTCATTTCCTCCCTTTGCTTTTTTCTCTCTCTCTCTCTCCTCCTAACCCTCAGCCACCGTCTCCTCCGCCCCAAATTTGAACCTTCACCTTCACGACCACCACCTCTCCACCACTTTACTTTCTCCATTCCGCGAGCATGCAATCAATTTTATTGGTTTCATGCCTCCCAACAGCCACCTTTCCACCACCTTTTCCTATCCACACCGCCACCATGCAACCAATCATACAACCAAACATATTGGTTGCACGCTACTTTCAGAGCAGATCTGGCAAAGGTAAGTACATCTCCTCTCTTTGGTTTTTTAATTTTTTCTCCGTTTATTTACTCTTTTAGTATTTTAATCCCCACCTCCGGTGGGATTTCATTAACAAATTATTGGATCAAGCTTTGGTTCGATCACTTTGCTCCCATTCTTTATGTCATTAGAACATTTTGGATGTGGTTCATGCACCTGCTGGGCCTTGCATTATTCTTAATGCTCCCGGCAGAGGCGCAATTATCCTGGCCTTCGAGGCCTTGTAGCCAATTATTCCATTCCTTTGAATGGAAACATTCCTTGCCCTCTGGGCCTTGTAAATTGATTGACTTATTCTCACGAATAAAGTCAGACGGGCCATTGATTCGGTGGAAAATGGAGCCCTCGTGGCTGGATCCCGGGCATGGAATGCACGTTCATAAAGCCAGGCCCTTTATGTTGCATGCATGGCACATGCAGATAGTGTTCGCGGTGGCTGCTACACCACGAAATTATTTAGTTCATTAGAGACAGTGGCTTCTGCCGAAAACGGCGGTCGACGTTCTCCGGCCACCACCACTGCCGATCGGAGCTGTCAAACCGATATATCAATCCCGGAATAATAGGGATACACTGCTTATCATAAAGCTCCTATTTTCAAGGGATTTGGATACACTAAAATTCAAATCCAAATTAACTTTGGGTCTTCTACTGAGACTCCAACACTGCTCAACAGCAACTTGCTTCCTAAAATCTAGGGCATTTGCTGGACTCAATATTATTGGTTGGTGGATTATATCCAATACAACAGTTTTTTACCCCTTGCATTTTGAATTATTATCTTTGAATATAATTCAAGATTTCATATCGGTTACACTCCTAAAAGCAAGGAAAATCATTGGATTCGAAATTATCTACCTCCCTAGGTGGGTTATCTTCAATCCAACAAATTTTAAACCATTGAATTTTGAATCTCTATCTATCGAATTAATTCAAATTTTTTTGGTGGCTTATCTCAACTTACCGAATAGAGAGGGTTATTATTGGATCTACACTCCCTACTGTATTTCCATTCTAGCACTTCACGGCATTCAATCTTTCTACTTTAGGTTTTCACAACCCTACTTGCAAACAATGGCTTCTTCTGATTCTTTCTTGGAACATTTTGACAACCTACAGTTTACTGTAGAGGAGCAGGCTGTGGTTTACGCTCCTAAGGCTACGAAGGCCATACCGTTGGAGGATCAACGATGCTCACTGTTAGGGAAGCTTTTTCCCACGACCAAACCTGATGACACTGCCCTGGTAAAGGTCTTCAAAGCTGTATGGCAGGAGGATAAACTTATCTCCACCACGATTCTTGGCTCGGGTTACTTCCTGTTCAAGTTTGAATCCGCTGCAAAGGTCAAGGACATTCTTAAAAGAGGTCCATGGACATTCAAGCGTGATTGGCTAGCCCTCACTCCCATTCAACCTCAGCTGACGCTGGAGGAATATAAATTTACGCACATGAGGATATGTGTTCGCATCCTGCGTGTGCCCCTAGCGATGATGATAGGCGACACTGTGGCCAATGCATCCGGACGTGCCTTAGGCAGTGGCCTAGGAGCAGTGATAAGTACCGACACGCGTAAGGACGATGAAGGGAACCGGGTACAATTCTTAAGGGTTGGTGTGCTCATCGATGTTACCCAGCCCCTCCAGCGTGGTGTAGCACTAGCAGATGAAGAGAATCCGGAAAAGCCTAAGATGCTTCCGGTGAGATACGACAAACTTCCTAATTTTTGTCACGGTTGTGGGATGTTGTTCCACCTCCGTGCAACATGTGCTGCTTTCAAGGACAAACCAAGTGCAGGACTGCCATACAGTGACTGGCTTCGTGCACCTGCCCCTAAACCAAAGGTTAAAACCAATGTCAGAGGCCGGGTCCGTTACTTCGAACCAGGGTCCTCTTCTCATCCGCAGGACCACTCTACAGGTTTCTCCTATTTTTTTCATGGTTATTACAGGATATGTATATGGATTATAGGGTTATTTTCCTATTTTTTTCATGGTTATTACAATATATGTATTTGGATTATAGGGTTGTTTTCCTATTTTTTTCACGGTTATTACAGTACATGTATATGGCTTATAGGGTTATTTTCCTATTCTTTTCATGGGCATTACAGTATATGTATATGGCATATAGGGTTACATTCTAAGTTTAAATCATATATTGCTATATACTTACAAAACCATGCCTCTTCCCTCGTTTCCATTTCAGCAAAGAATGGAAAGGACAAGGCTACCACCCCGGCGGTCACCCCGGAAACGGTAAAGGGAACACCCCCGGTGCAACCGGAAGGTGTTAACATGAATCTAGAGGAGGACGACCTGCTGGGCGAGGAGCTTGCCACCTCACCTGCTGATGCAGCATCGCCTCTGCCATTAGAAGGGTCGGAGTCTGCCCTCGCTGCTAAAGGTGCTGAATCTGCTGTCGATGCAGCTGCTAACCAATTGGAGCCCCTGGATGTTGCACCGCTGGATATGATCCCAGCGGATGAAGAGTCCATGGTTAACGGCTCGAAGGAGGCTGAAGTGGATGACGATCGCGTTGTGCATCCATACAAGTTTGACACCCCGCCGGACAAAAGATTCATCTTGATTGATGAGGATGCTATTCTAGTGCCTATCGTGGATGACATGGCCACGGGGGAAAGTTCAAACAAAGGTAAAGGACAGAGGGACAAAGGCAAGGAACCGGTTAATCTGGAGTTCGAAGTGTGGTTAGCTGCCACGACGGATAAGGGGCAAGATGTTGTTGTCCCTAAAAAGACTAAACGAACTTCACCTATTATTACCGGAGGTATCGCCAAACGGCTACGGACGTCACCTTTGGTTGCTGGTAAATTAGGGAAACAGTTAGAAAAAAATCCAAAGAAAGCTGGGATGAGCAGCAAAAACTCTTCGACGGTGGTTGACGGTCAACCCCGCCGAGAGAAATGAGGGCCATATGTTGGAACTGTTGGGGACTTGGTATGCCCTCGGCAGTTCACGAGCTTCGTTCTATTATTTTTCGCTTATGTCCAGATTTTATTTTTTTATCAGAAACTCGTTTAAACTCGGTTAAGTTTGATTCTCTTAAACTTTATTTAGATATGGAGGGTTTTTTTGCTGTGGATAGCAGCCCTTCTTGTGCAGGTTTATGCATGCTTTATAATAAAAATATTACATTAGATTTTCTCTCGTCGTCGACGAGATATATTGATGTTATTGTGAATGGTTTGGATTGTCGTTTTCGTTTTACTGGCATTTACGGTTACGCGGCTACGAACATGAAAAAACACACATGGGAGCTCATTGACTCCCTTAAAACAAACTCAACTCTTTCGTGGCTCATCGGATGTGACTTAAATGACATCCTTGATGACTCGGAAAAGCAAGGTGGTAATCGTAGACCTCGTTCACAAATCCTCAACTTTCGTGAATGTCTCACACGTAATAACTTGTTTGATTGTAAACCCAAAACGGGTTGGTTCACTTGGACCCGCACGGGGCCTAATGTCAACCCGGTATGCGAAAGACTTGACCGATTTGTGGCCTGTTCCCAATGGTTACACGAATTCCCCAATTTCACCCATTTCCATTTTTTTTCCTTGAATCAGACCATAGCATTATCATTTTGGACACGGACAATGACACCACAACGAACCAGCGTATTGCACCATGCATGGATCATTTCCGATTTGAAGCTTGTTGGGCCCACGACCCAGAAGGCATTCAAGTTTGTAAGCAAACATGGGCTGCCACGCCCGGGTCCCTTTTGGATAAAATATCCGCATTGGGCCAAAACCTCCAAGAGTGGCAGAGTGCTCAACGTAAACTTTCCACTCTCCGCATGCAAACGCTACAACGTTCTATAAATGCTCTTCTACGTCGTCGTCATCTTTCCCGAAAAGCCCTTTCCACGCTTCACAACGCCAAATTGGAACTCCGAAAGTTGGCAGCGGCTAAAGAAGCGTACTGGGCTCAACGCTCTCGCATTTCTTGGTTAACCAATGGTGACAAGAATACCAACTATTTCCATGCGAGGGCCACAAAGCGGCATAGGAAAAACGCAATCCGAGGGCTAATGGATGCAAACGGGGTCGTGCAGACATCCACTGCTGACACGTTACGAATTACGTCGTCCTACTTTCAAGATATTTTTTCTTCATCTTGTCCGGTGTCTTCACCGGAATTGATGAACAATATTCGCCCTACTGTCACCACGGATATGAACGCCACTCTACTACGACCCTTCACTGTAGAGGAAATCTCCGCCGCTTTTCTGGATATCAATCCTAAAAAAACGCCGGGAATTGATGGCTTCCCCAGTAGCTTCTACCGCCAGCACTGGGATATGATTGGTCCTGATTTCTTATCCCTTTGCATGGATCTTCTACAAGGGAAAGCCGATATGGCATCGGTTAATCGATCGGTCATTGTGCTTATTCCTAAGATTTCTGACCCCGCCACCATGAAGCACTTTAGACCAATCAGTTTATGTACTGTCATCTACAAGACGGTTTCTAAGGTTCTGGTTAATCGCCTTAAATCTACCTTGTCTTCCTGTATCAGCGATTCTCAGGCCGCGTTCATCAGCGGACGCAATATCACTAACAACATTCTAATTGCGCACGAATTGGTGCACACCCTTCACTCTAGTTGAACATTGTCCTCCCAAGGGGCTGCTGTCAAGCTCGATATGGAGAAGGCCTTTGATAGGGTCGAATGGTCCTTCTTAAGGGATGTCATGCTCCGTATGGGGTTTGCCAGGAAATGGGTAAACCTCATCCTACGGTGTGTCTCTTCAGTCTCCTTTTCGGTACGTGTTAATGGCACACTCTTCGAAGAGTTCTTCCCCACCAGGAGTATCCGTCAAGGAGACCCTTTGTCACCTTTCCTTTTCCTCATTTGCTCTCAGGGCCTCTCTGTGGCTCTGGAAACGGAGCAAAGGGAAGGACGACTATCGGGCCTTAGCGCCAGTCGCCATGGGCCCCGGGTTACCCATCTGCTCTTTGCGGATGACAGCATGGTGTTCCTACGTAATGAGCCGGAGGAGGTGGCTAGGTTACGCTACGTCCTATCTCAGTATGCCTCTTCCTCAGGACAAACGGTAAATTTTGATAAGTCTACCGCCTATTGCAGTCAAAGGTGTTCCACCGATTTTCTCCGCGCTATGCATTCAACACTGGGTGTACGCTTAGTGGATGACCCAGGAATATATTTGGGGGTCCCACTTTTAATCAAAAGGAATAGGACTGCCTCATTAGGATTTGTGAGGGATAAAGTCCAATCCCGGATGCGTAAATGGGACAACAACTTCCTCTCCTATAGTGGGAGAGAAATTCTCATTAAGTCTGTTGCACAAGCAATGCCACAATACGTAATGTCATGCTACCTATTACCACAAAATATCATTGATGACATTACTATGTCTATACGGCGTTACTGGTGGTCCGGGCGCAGTAATAAGCGAGGCTGGCCGCTTTTATCGTGGGATTCTCTTTGCACACCTAAAAACGTGGGAGGCCTAGGTTTCCGCGATCTGCACACCTTTAATATTGCCCTTTTGGGAAAGCAGATTTGGCACCTGCTATCCCACCCGGATTCTCTCTTGGCAAGAGTCCTTCGCGCGAAATACTACCCTTTGGGTGACCTACTGAATGCCTCTGCGGATAAACGTGCATCTTTTGCATGGAAAGGTATAAACCAATCAATTCACTCCCTTGAGCCTGGTTATTTTTGGCGGCCAGGAGTCAAGAGTTCGATACGACTGCTCAGAGATACTTGGGGAGGGGATAAACCGATTACGCTTTTTGGGCAATATATGGATAATGATGAGTTACCGTTGCGGTGTCGGGATTACATGACACGTGACTATGTGTCCTGGGATGAGTCCAAACTTCGAAGGGACCTTGACAAGGATGATGTCGAATGCATCCTTCGGGTTCTGATTTATCGCAATAGGCCGGATAAGCTTGTTTGGGGACAACATGACTCTGGCAACTACACTGTTAGATCGGGGTACTTTTTTCTTCATCAGCCCACTCGGACTGTGGCACAACGTAACCGTCTCTGGAAAATAATATCTAAAGCTCCGACTCTACCAAAGATCCGCTCCTTCAGCTGGCGAGCGGGTCGTGATGCATTACCCACTGGGGACAAGCTACGAGCAATACATTATACGGATGGGCAATGCCCTTTTTGTCAAGCAGTGCTGGAATCTGCTATCCATGCCCTTCGTGATTGCCCAGGTGCTCAGGATGTTCTCCGCCTAGTTGGGCTTTCCTCGGGCGTCTATGCCAGCCATACCAGCACAATGGCGGCCTGGTTATCGGAAGGAACTTACTGTTTGGACAGTACATGGTTTGCTCTGCTCCTAACAGCAATTTGGAATGTTTGGAACCGTCGTAATGACTGGGTTCATTCACAGAGACTTCAGCCAACTTGGTTCACGGCCATGAACGCTACAGGTCTTCTACAGGAATACGCCGCCGCAAACGCTCTCCCCACCGTGTCAGCAGCCGTACCAGTCGCAGCCCCACCACGTTGGACGCCACCAAGACCGGAGAGTATAAAGATAAATGTTGACGGAGCCTTCCACCCCGGATCCAGTTCTGCACCCATCGGAGTAATTGCTAGGGATGCTCATGGCTCGATTATTGGAGGCTGTACTGTCCATGAGGCAGGTTGTCATGATGCCACCATGGTCGAGTTACATGCCATCGTTGCAGGTATCATGTTGACCCGAGATAGAGGATGGGGCGAGGTGCTCATCGAGTCCGACTCGGCTACGGTGGTCAATAAGCTCCCGCGCACTACTGATGATAACTCCCTGTTGGGTCCGCCAATTGCGGATACGAAGGCTTTGCTTATGGCTTTCCCTTTGATCACATTATCTTTTGTACCTAGATCAGCCAATTTTGTGGCACATAACTTAGCCTCTTGGGCTTTACATTCTACTTCATCTGTGTATTTTGATTCAGTTGTTCTTGACTGTATTAACGATGATGTATTGGCTGATTCCCAGCCTTTTTATTGTTATGATAATAACATACCTCAGGGCACTCCTTTCCCCTTAGGATCACCTTGTGCCTCGGCACAAGGTGGTTAGAGAGGTTTTTAATGAGGCCCATTTTCTTCAAAAAAAATTGTAACGGGTCCATTGAAAGGCCCATTTAGACCTGCTCGTTCGAAACCTCGACAAAAAGGATCGCAAAAATAGTTTTAATCAAATTTTAGGAGTTCAAATAATTGATTAGGAGCTTTTCAACACAATTATATTGAAAACCGCAAATTTATACTTTTTACTTAGTTAAAATTCCAACAGACCCATTGAAAGACCATTTAGACCTGCTCGTCCGAAACCTCTACAAAAAGGACCACAAAAATGTTTTATTCAAATATTAGGAGTTCAATAATTGATTAGGAGCTTTTCAACACAATTATATTGCAAATCTCAATTTCTGTAATTTTTTCTCAGTTAAAATTCCAACGGGTCCATTGAAAAGTCCTTTTCGACCTGCTCGTCTGAAACCTCTACAAAAAGGACTGCAAAACAAGTTTTAATCAAATTTTAGGTGTTCATGTAATTGATTAGGAGCTTTTCAACACAATTATATTGCAAAACCTCAATTTCTGTACTTTTTACTCAGTTAAAATTCCAACGGGTCCATTGAAAGGCCCATTTAGACGTGCTCGTCCGAAACCTCTACAAAAAGGGCCGCAAAACAAGTTTTAATCAAATTTTAGGAGATCATGTAATTGATTAGGAGATTTTCAACACAATTATATTGCAAAACCTCAATTTCTCTACTTTTTACTCTGTTAAAATTCTAACGGGTCCATTGAGAGGCCCATTCAAACCTGCTCGTCTGAAACCTCGACAAAAAAGACCGTAAAAATAGTTTTAATCAAATTTTAGGAGTTCAAATAATTTATTAGGATCTTTTCAACACAATTATATTGAAAAACCTCAATTTTATACTTTTTACTCAGATAAAATTCCAATGGGCCCATTGAAAGGCCCATTTAGAACTGCTCGTCCGAAACCTCTACAAAAAGGACCACAAAAATGTTTTATTCAAATATTAGGAGTTCAAATAATTGATTAGGAGCTTTTCAACACAATTATATTGCAAAACCTCAATTTCTGTACTTTTTACTCAGTTAAAATTCTAACGGGTCCATTGAAAGGTCCATTTCGACCCGCTCGTCCGAAACCTCTACAAAAAGAACTGGAAAACAAGTTTAATAAAATTTTATGAGTACATGTAATTGATTAGGAGCTTTTCAACACAATTATATTGCAAAACCTCGATTTATGTACTTTTTACTTAGTTAAAATTGTAACGGGTCCATTGAAAGGCCCATTTAGACCTGCTCGTTCGAAACCTCGACAAAAAGGACCACAAAAATAGTTTTAATCAAATTTTAGGAGCTCAAATAATTGATTAGGAGCTTTTGATCACAATTATATTGAAAACCGCAAATCTATACTTTTTACTCATTTAAAATTCCAACGGGCCCATTGAAAGGCCCATTTAGACCTGCTCGTCCGAAACCTCTACAAAAAGGACCGAAAAAATGTTTTATTGAAATATTAGGAGTTCAAATAATTGATTAGGAGCTTTTCAACACAATTATATTGCAAATCTCAATTTCTGTACTTTTTTCTCAGTTAAAATTCCAACGGGTCCATTGAAAGGCCCATTTCGACCCGTTCGTCCAAAACCTCTAAAAAAGGAATGCAAAACAAGTTTTAATAAAATTTTAGAAGTTCATGTAATTGATTAGGAGCTTTTCAACACAATTATATTGCAAAACCTAAATTTCTGTAGTTTTTACTGAGTTAAAATCCCAACGGGTCCATTCAAAGGCTCATTTCGACCCGCTCGTCCGAAATCTCTACAAAAGGACCGCAAAACAAGTTTTAATCAAACTTTAGGAGTTCAAATATTTGATTAGGAGCTTTTCAACACAATTATATTGCAAAACCTCAATTTCTGTACTTTTTACTCAGTTAAAATTCCAACGGGTCCATTGAAAGGCCCATTTCGACCCGCTCGTTCGAAACCTCTACAAAAAGGACTTGAAAGCAAGTTTTAATCAAAATGTAGGAGTTCATGTAATTGATTAGGAGCTTTTCAACACAATTATATTGCAAAACCTCAATTTCTGTACTTTTTACTCAGTTAAAATTCCAACGGGTCTATTGAAAGGCCCATTTCGACCCGCTCGTCCAAAACCTCTACAAAAAGGACTACAAAACAAGTTTTAATAATTTGAGGAGTTCATGTAATTGATTAAGAGCTTTTCAACACAATTATATTGCAAAACCTCAATTTCTGTACTTTTTACTCAGTTAAAATTCCAACGGGTCCATTGAAAGGCCCATTTCGATCCGCTCGTCTGAAACCTCTACATAAAGGACTACAAAACAAGTTTTAATCAAATTTTAGGAGTTCATGTAATTGATTAGGAGATTTTCAACACAATTATATTGCAAAACCTCAATTTCTGTATTTTACTCAGTTAAAATTCCAACGGGTCCATTGAAAGGCCCATTTAGACCAGCTCGTCCGAAACCTCGACAAAAAGGACCGCAAAACAAGTTTTAATCAAATTTTAGGAGTTCAAATAATTGATTAATAGCTATTCAACGCAATTATATTGCAAAACCTCAATTTCTGTACTTCTTAGTCAATTAAAATTCAAACGGGTCCATTGTAAGACCCATTTGGACCTGCTCGTCCGAAGCCTCTACAAAATGGGCCGCGAAACAAGTTTTAATCAAATTTTAGGAGATCATGTAATTGATTAGGATATTTTCAACACATTTATATTGAAAAACCTAAATTTTTATACTTTTTACTCAGTTAAAATTCCAATGGGACCATTGAAAGGCCCATTTAGACCTGCTTGTCCGAAACCTCGACAAAAAGGACAACAAAACGAGTTTTAATCAAATTTTAGGAGTTGAAATAATTGATTAGGAGCTTTACATCACAATTATATTGCAAAAACTCAATTTTTTTTACTTTTTACTTAGTTAAAATTCCATCGAGTCCATTGAAAGGCCCATTTTTACCCACTCGTCCAAAACCTCTACAAAAAGGACTGCAAAACAAGTTTTAATCACATTTTAGGAGTTCATGTAATTGATTAGGAGCTTTTCAATGCAAATATATTGCAAAACCTCAATTTCTGTACTTTTTACTCAGTTAAAATTCCAACGGGTCCATTGAAAGGCCCATTTCGATCCGCTCGTCCGAAACCTCTACAAAAAGGACTGCAAAACAAGTTTTAATCAAATTCTAGGAGTTCATGTAATTGATTAGGAGATTTTCAACACAATTATATTGCAAAACCTCAATTTCTGTATTTTTACTTAGTTCAAATTCCAACGGATCCTTTGAAAGGCCCATTTAGATCAGCTCGTCCAAAACCTCGACAAAAAGGACCGCAAAACAAGTTTTAGTCAAATTTTAGGAGTTCAAATAATTGATTAGTAGGTTTTCAACACAATTATATTGCAAAACCTCAATATCTGTACTTTTTACTCAATTAAAATTCCAACGGGTCCATTGTAAGGCCCATTTGGATCTACTCGTCCGAACCCTTTACAAAATGGGCCGCGAAACAAGTTTTAATCAAATTTTAGGAGATCATGTAATTGATTAGGAGATTTTCAACACATTTATATTGCAAAACCAAAATTTCTATATTGTTTACTCTGTTAAAATTCCAACGGGTCCATTGAAAGCCCCATTTAGACCTTTCTTGTCCAAAACCTCGACAAAAAGGACCGCAAAACAAGTTTTAATTAAATTTTAGGAGTTCAAATAATTGATTAGGAGCTTTTCAAAACAATTATATGTCAAAATCTCAATTTTTGTACTTTTTACTCGGTTAAAATTCCAACGGGTCCATTGAAAGGCCCATTTCGACCCGCTCGTCCGAAACCTCTACATAAAGGACTGCAAAACAAGTTTTAATCAAATTTTTGGAGTTCATGTAATTGATTAGGAGCTTTTCAACACAATTATATTGCAAAACCTCAATTTCATTAATTTTTACTCGGTTAAAATTCCAACGGGTCCATTGAAAGGCCCATTTCGATCCGCTCGTCCGAAACCTCTACAAAAAGGACTGCAAAACTAGTTTTAATCAAATTTTAGGAGTTCATGTAATTGATTAGGAGATTTTCAACACAATTATATTGAAAAACCTCAATTTATGTATTTTTACTCAATTAAAATTACAACGGGTCCATTGTAAGGCCCATTTGGACCTGCTCGTCCGAAGCCTCTACAAAATGGGCCGCAAAACAAGTTTTAATCAAAATTTAGGAGTTCAAATAATTGATTAGTAGCTTTTCAACCCAATTATATTGCAAAACATCAATTTTTGTACTTTTTACTCAATTAAAATTCCAACGGGTCCTTTGTAAGGCCCATTTGGACCTGCTCGTCCGAAGCCTCTACAAAATGGGCCGCGAAACAAGTTTTAATCAAATTTTAGGAGATCATGTAATTGATTAGGAGATTTGTAAAACATTTACATTGCAAAACCTAAATTTCTATACTTTTTACTCAGTTAAAATTCCAACGGGTCTATTGAAACGCCGATTTAGACCTGCTTGTCCGAAACCTCGACAAAAAGGACCGCAAAACAAGTTTTAATCAAATTTTAGGCGTTCAAATAATTGATTAGGAGCTTTTCAACACAATTATATTTCACAACCTCAATTTTTGTACTTTTTACTCAGTTAAAATTCCATCGGGTCAATTGTAAGGCCCATTTGGACCTGCTCGTCCGAAGCCTCTACAAAATGGGCCGCAAAACAAGTTTTAATCAAATTTTATGAGATCATGTAATTGATTAGGAGATTTTCAACACATGTATATTGCATAACCTAAATTTTTTATACTTTTTACTCAATTAAAATTCCATCGGGTCCATTGAAAGGCCGATTTAGACCTGCTTGTCCGAAATCTCCACAAAAAGGACCGCAAAACAAGTTTTAATCAACTTTTAGGAGTTCAAATAATTGATTAGGAGCTTTGCAACACAATTATATTTCACAACCTCAATTTTTGTACTTTTTACTCAGTTAAAATTCCATCGGGTCCATTGAAAGGCCCATTTTAAACCGCTCGTCCGAAACCTCTACAAAAAGGACTGGAAAACAAGTTTTAATCAAATTTTAGGAATTCATGTAATTGATTAGGAGCTTTTCAACACAATTATATTGCAAAACCTCAATTTCTGTACTTTTTACTCAGTTAAAATTCCAATGGGTCCATTGAAAAGCCCATTTCGATCCGCTTGTCCGAAACCTCTGCAAAAAGGACTGCAAAACAAGTTTTAAATAAATTTTAGGAGTTCATGTAATTGATTAGTAGATTTTCAACACAATTATATTGCAAAACCTCAATTTCTGTAATTTTACTCAGTTAAAATTCCAACGGGTCCATTTAAAGGCCCATTTAGACCAGCTCGTCCGAAACCTCGACAAAAAGAACCGCAAAACAAGTTTTAATCAAATTTTAGGAGTTCAAATAATTGATTAGTAGCTTTTCAACACAATTATATTGCAAAACCTCAATTTCTGTACTTTTTACTCAATTAAAATTCCAACGGGTCCATTGTAAGGCCCATTTGGACCTGCTCGTCCGAAGCCTCTACAAAATGGGTCGCAAAACAAGATTTAATCAAAATTTAGGAGATCATGTAATTGATTACGAGATTTTCAAAACATTTATATTGCATAACCTAAATTTTTATACTTTTTACTCAATTAAAATCCCAACAGGTCCATTGAAAGGCCTAGTTAGACCTGCTTGTCCGAAACATCGACAAAAAGGATCGTAAAATAAGTTTTAATCAACTTTTAGGAGTTCAAATAATTGATTAGGAGCTTTTCAACACAATTATATTTCAAAACCTCAATTTTTGTACTTTTTACTCAGTTGAAATTCCAACGGGTCCATTGAAAGGCCCATTTTGACCCGCTCGTCCGAAACCTCTACAAAAAGGACTGCAAAACAAGTTTTAATCAAATTTTAGGAGTTCATGTAATTGATTAGGAGCTTTTCAACACAATTATATTGCAAAACCTCAATTTCTGTACTTTTTACCCAGTTAAAATTCCAACGGGTCCATTAAAAGGCCCATTTCGATCCGCTCGTCCGAAACCTCTGCAAAAAGGACCGCAAAACAAGTTTTAATCAAATTTCAGGAGTTCATGTAGTTGATTAGTAGATTTTCAACACAATTATACTGCAAAACCTCAATTTCTATATTTTTACTCAGTTAAAATTCCAACGGGTCCATTGAAAGGCCCATTTAGACCAGCTCGTCCGAAACCTCGACAAAAAGGACCGCAAAACAAGTTTTAATCAAATTTTAGGAGTTCAACTAATTGATTAGTAGGTTTTCAACACAATTATATTGCAAAACCTCAATTTCTGTACTTTTTACTCAATTAAAATTCCAATGGGTCCATTGTAAGGCCCATTTGGAAGTGCTCGTCCGAAGCCTCTACAAAATGGGCCGCGAAACAAGTTTTAATCAAATTGTAGGAGATCATGTAATTGATTAGGAGATTTTCAACACATTTATATTGCAAAACCTAAATTTCTATACTTTTTACTCAGTTAAAATTCCAACGGGTCCATTGACAGGCCCATTTAGACCTGCTTGTCCGAAACCTCGACAAAAAGGACCGCAAAACAAGTTTTAATCAAATTTTAGGAGTTCAAATAATTGATTAGGAGCTTTTCAACACAATTGTATATCAAAACCTCAATTTTTGTACTTTTTACTCAGTTAAAATTCCGACGGGTCCATTGAAAGGCCCATTTCGACCAGCTCGTCCGAAACCTCTACAAAAAGGACTGCAAAACAAGTTTTAATCAAATTTTAGGAGTTCATATAATTGATTAGGAGCTTTTCAACAAATTATATTGCAAAACCACAATTTCTGTACTTTTTACTGAGTTAAAATTCCAACGGGTCCATTGAAAGGCCCATTTAGACCTGCTCTTCCGAAACCTCTACAAAAAGGACTGCAAAAAAAGTTTTAATCAAATTTTAGGAGATCATGTAATTGATTAGGAGATTTTCAACACACTTATATTGCAAAACCTCAATTTCTGTACTTTTTACTCAGTTAAAATTCCAACGGGTCCATTGAAAGGCCCATTTAAACCTGCTCATCCGAAACCTCGACAAAAAGGACCGCAAAACAAGTTTTAATCAAATTTTAGGAGTTCAAATAATTGATTTGGAGCTTTTCAACACAATTATATTTTGCAAAACCTCAATTTATGTACTTTTTACTCAATTAAAATTCCAACGGGTCCATTGAAAGGCCCATTTCGACCCGCTCGTCCGAAACCTCTACGAAAAGGACTGCAAAACAAGTTTTACTCAAATTTTAGGAGTTCATGAAATTGATTAGGAGCTTTTCAACACAATTATATTGCAAAACCTCAATTTATGTACTTTTTACTCAGTTAAAATTCCAACGGGTCCATTGAAAGGCCCATTTAGTCCTGCTCGTCTGAAACCTCGACAAAAAGGATCGCAAAACAAGTTTTAATCATATTTTAGGAGTTCAAATAATTGATTAGGAGCTTTTCAACACAATTATATTGAAAACCTCAATTTTTATACTTTTTACTGAGTTAAAATTCCAACGGGCCCATTGAAAGGCCCATTTAGACCTGCTCGTCCGAAACCTCTACAAAAAGGATCGCAAAAAAGTTTTCTTCAAATTTTAGGAGTTAAAATAATTGATTAGGAGCTTTTGAACACAATTATATTGCAAAACCTCAATTTTTGTACTTTTTATTTAGTTAAAATTCCAACGGGTCCATTGAAAAGCCCTTTTAGACCTGCTCGTCCGAGACATCGACAAAAGGACCGCAAAACAAGTTTTAATGAAATTCTAGGAGTTCAAATAATTGATTAGGAGCTTTTAAACACAATTATATTGCAAAACATCAATTTCTATACTTTTTACTTAGTTAAAATTCCAACGGGTCCGTTGAAAGGCCCATTTCTACCCGCTCGTCCGAAACCTCTACAAAAAGGACTGCATAACAAGTTTTAATCAAATTTTAGGAGTTCATGCAATTTATTAGGAGGTTTTCAACACAATTATATTGCAAAACCTCAATTTCTGTACTTTTTACTAGGTTAAAATTCCAACGGTTCCATTGAAAGGCCAATTTAGACATGCTCGTACGAAACCTCGACAAAAAGGACCGCAAAACAAGTTTTAATCAAATTTTAGGAATTCAAATAACTGATTAGTCATTTTTCAACAAAGTTATATTGCAAAACCTCAATTTATGTACTTTTTACTCAGTTAAAATTCCAACGTGTCCATTGAAATGCGCATTTAAACCTGCTCATCCGAAACCTCTACAAAAGGGCCGCAAAACAAGTTTTAATGAAATTTTAGGAGATCGTGTAATTGTTTAGTAGATCTTCAACACAATTATATTGCAAAAACTCAATTTTTGTACTTTTTACTCAGTTAAAATTACAACGGGGCCATTTAAAGGCCCATTTAGACCTGATCGTCCAAAACCTCGACAAAAAGGACCACAAAAGAAGTTTTAATCAAATTTTAGGAGTTCATGTAATTTGACTAGTAGCTTTTCAACACAATTATATTGCAAAACCTCAATTTCAATACTTTTTACTCAGTAAAAATTCCAACGGGTCCATTGAATGGCCCATTTAGACTTGCTCGTCCGAAACCTCTACAAAAAGGGCCGCAAAACAAGTTTTATTCAAATTTTAGGAGTTCATGAAATTGATTAGGAGCTTTTCAACACAATTATATTGCAAAACCTCAATTTATGTACTTTTTACTTAGTCAAAATTAGAACGGGTCCATTGAAAGGCCCATTTAGACCTGCTCGTCCGAAACCTCTACAAAAAGGACCACAAAACAAGTTTTAATCAAACTTTAGGAGTTCAAATAATTGATTAGGAGCTTTTCAAAACAATTATATTTCAAAACCTCAATTTCTGTACTTTTTACTCAGTTAAAATTCCAACGGGTCCATTGAAAGTCCCATTTAGACCTGCTCATCCGAAACCTCTAAAAAAACCGCAAAACAAGTTTTAATCAAATTTTAGGAGTTCATGTAATTGACTAGGAGCTTTTCAACATAATTCTATCACAAAACCTATATTTCTGTAGTTTTTACTTAGTTAAAATTCCAATGTGTCCATTGAAAGGCCTATTTAGACATGCTCGTCTGAAAAATCGACAAAAAGGACCGCAAAACAAGTTTTAATCAAATTTTAGGAGTTCAAGTAATTGATTGGGAGCTTTTCAACACAATTATATTGCAAAACCTCAATTCCGGTACTTTTTACTCAGTTAAAATTCCAACGGGTCCGTTGAAAGACCCATTTCGACACGCTCGTCCGAAACCTCTACAAAAAGGACTGCAAAACAAGTTTTATCAAATTTTAGGAGTTCATGTAATTTATTAGGAGCTTTTCAACACAATTATATTGCAAAACCTAAATTTCTGTACTTTTTACTCAGTTAAAATTCCAACGGGTCCATTGATAGGCCCATTTAGACCTACTAGTTCGAAACCTCGACAAAAAGGACCGCAAAACAAGTTTTAATCAAATTTTAGGAGTTCAAATAATTGATTAGGAGCTTTTCAACACAATGATATTGCAAAACCTAAATTTCTGTACTTTTTACTCAATTAAAATTCCAACGGGTCCATTGAAAGGCCTATTTCGACCCGCTCTTCCGAAACCTCGACAAAAAGGACTGCAAAACAAGTTTTAATCAAATTTTAGGAGTTCATGTAATTGATTAGGATCTTTTCAACACAATTATATTGCAAAACCTCAATTTCTGTACTTTTTACTCAGTTAAAATTCCAACGGGTCCATTTAAAGGCCCATTTAGACCTGCTTGTCCGAAACCTTGACAAAAAGGACCGTAAAACAAGTTTTAATTAAATTTTAGGAGTTCAAATAATTGATTAGTAGGTTTTCAACACAATTATATTGCAAATAATCAATTTATGTACTTTTTACTCAGTTAAAATTCCAACGGGTCCATTGAAAGTCCCATTTAGACCTGTTCGTCCAAAACCTCTACAAAAATGGCCGCAAAACAAGTTTTAATCAAATTTTAGGAGATCGTGTAATTGATGAGGAGATTTTCAACACAATTATATTGCAAAACCTCAATTTCTGTACTTTTTAATCATTTAAAATTCGAACGGGTCCATTGAAAGGCCCATTTAGACCTACTCGTCTGAAACCTCGACAAAAAGGACCGCAAAACAAGTTTTAATCAAATTTTAGGAGTTTAAATAATTGATTAGTAGCTTTTTAACACAATTATATTGCAAAACCTGAATTTCTATACTTTTTACTCGGTTAAATTTCCAAAGGGTCCATTGAATGGTCCAATTAGACCTGCTCGTCCTAAACCTCTACAAAAAGGTCCGCAAAACAAGTTTTATTCAAATTTTAGGAGTTCATGAAATTGATCAGGAGCTTTTCAACACCATTATATTGCAAAACCTCAATTTCTGTACTTTTTACTCAGTTAAAATTCCAACAGGTCCATTGAAAAGCCCATTTAGACCCGCTCGTCAGAAGCCTCTAGAAAAAGGACTGCAAAACAAGTTTTAATCAAATTTTAGGAGATCATGTAATTGATTAGTAGCTTTTCAACACAATTACATTGCAAAACGTCAATTTCTGTACTTTTTACTCAGTTAACATTCCAACGGGTCCATTGAAAGGACCATTTAGACCTGCTCGTCTGAAACCTCTACAAAAGGGCCGCAAAAGAAGTTTTAATCAAATTTTAGGAGTTTATGTAATTGATTAGGAGCTTTTCAACACAATTATATTGCAAAACTTCAATTTCTGTACTTTTTACTCAGTTAAAATTCCAACGGGTCCATTGAAAGGCCCATTTAGACCTACTCGTCTGAAACCTCTACAAAAAGGACTGCAAAACAAGTTTTAATCAAATTTTAGGAGTTCATGTAATTGATTAGGAGCTTTTCAACACAATTATATTGCAAAACCTCAATTTATGTACTTTTTCTCAGTTAAAATTTCAACGGATCCATTGAAAGGCCCATTTCGACCCGCTCGTCCGAAACCTCTACAAAGAGGACTGCAAAACAAGTTTTAATCAAATTTTAGGATTTCAGGTAATTGATTAGGAGCTTTTCAACACAATTATATTGCAAAACCTCATTTTCTGTACTTTTTACTCAGTTAAAATTTCAACGAATCCATTGAAAGGCCCATTTCGACCCGCTCGTCCGAAACCTCTACAAAAAGAACTGCAAAACATGTAACACCTCGAAAACCGGTCTGGTCGAAAATAGGTTATGATGGTCGGAATATTGGTGTTAAAATTTTAAAAACTTGTGATTAGTTTTATGTCCCAAAGTTTTATGAAAGCTAAAACCCAAGTTAAGATGCACATTTAACGTTTTTCTGGGCCAGGCGTTTCAATACGCCTAAGACCCGTATTGAAACGGCCTAGCTAAGGCGTACCGAAATGGATTTTAGGCGTTCCAATACGGTTCAACGGTTGTAACTACCTTTTTGGCATTTTGCTAAACCGTATCGAAACGGCCTTGACCGTTTCGAAACGGTACCCTGCAGAAAGCAGGGCAAGTGTCCCGAAAGTCAAAGATTGCAGCCTTTGGTGAGTCACCAGCCTGGTTGGCATGTTCTCCCACGTTTTTAGCTGGATTAATAGCTGAGTATCAGCAATTTAGGTTGTAGAAGGGTAAAGAAATATTAAATATGAATTCTTAAAGGTGAGGAAATGTTTTGATTGGAGGAATAAAGTGGTGTATTGGGTTTGGCAAACCCTTAGGTAAAGGAAATCATTTTATTGGTTGTTGAGAGAGGTGGGAAACAGATTTTAAATCCTTAAGCTCCCTATAAATAAAAGGTTAGAGGAAGAAACATTGTTTTTGGATTTTCTACGAAGCAAAATCTATCCTTTCTTTCCTAAGTAAGCTAGCACCACCATTGTTGTCTTCCACCTCAAGCTTAAGCAAGCACCTCCACGGTAGCTTAACCAAAGCTTTGATCTCCCTTGTTTAAGAAGCTCGTTTTGTCCGTACAATCACAAGAGAAAAGACTCAAGCATCAAACGAGGTATTGCCGACCTTAGGAGCCTTAGCCGATCAAGGTGAGTGTAGTAGCGTCCCGGGTTAGGCACGGCATTGTTTGTATGTTGGTAAGTGCATGGTAAGGATTGCATCAACTTCATGAATTATTTTGTGATTATTATTGTCATGTGATGTATATATACATGTTCATAATATGATGTGAATATGGTCTATAAAAATGTTGTCATGAACCTTGGATTCGAGGTATCAGATACGGTTGGCATGCCATAGAATTCATGAGCTCTGTGGAAGAAGAATGACTCGGTGTAGTGGAGGGATGTGTCGTGTGATGGTCAAATCGGTGTAATGGAGGGTATGGACCATGTTGATCATTAATGGTGTAGTGGTGGAATTTGTGTATCCGTATACAAGGATTCGATCCAAGGGAAACTACGAAATCAAGAATGTGACGTGCTATGTGGCTATGATGATGTTTTATGGTATGTTATGATTATGAAATATACTATGTTCATGCATGTTGAGGTTGTGATTAGTAAAGCATGTTTAAGACATATTATGTGTTTTTGCATTGTTATGTGACTACCTCGCTAGGCAAGTGTGCCTAATGCATTCCATGCATCCATTTCAGGGTAAGCAAGTAGAGGGGATCGAGATCGGAGAAGTTGGAGCTTTGATCAAGTCACGAACAAGAACAAGTAAAGTGTTTTGTCTTTTAAACTCCTAGTATGGTGGCAAGGTCTATGTATTAAGTAATATAATGAGTGTGTTTCTGAGTATTGTTCAAGTGCCTTGTCTTAAATAAGATGAAGATAATGTTCTTGTTTTTAAGAGTTTAGCCTTATAGATCATGTTTTGTGCTTAAATTGGTAAAACTGAGCAAATGGATTCAAATGGCCTTAAAACTTGGCATGATAGTAGTTTATAACCTTAGAAAGATATGGGTAAAATTTCATTGTAATCGGATTATGTTTGCCTTGTCAAAACGTATAAAAACTAGTTAAATTCTGTCATTTCAGACCTGCCGTTTTGAAACGGGTTGCAGTGTTTCGATACGTTTTTGCTTATGGAGGCCCCTGTTTCGATACGGGTTTCGAAAAGGATCTAGGTCAAGTCAAAGTCAGTCAACCAGTACTGTAAGGGTCAACCGTATCGATACGGTCAAGGAAGAAAAGTCAAAGGTTCTGACTTGGTCAAACTGTATCGAAACAGTTTAGGGTGTTTCGATACAAGCAGTTTCTTTTAGGCTCTTGTGAGTTAAATGGACTAATACGTAAATTCGGTTAAACGTTGTAAGTATAAAGTCTGATAGAATTCAGATAATAATGCTTTAAAGGGGTTCAATAAATTTAATAAGTCACGTCTTCAATAAGTTTCAAGAAAGTTTTATGAAAAAAGGATTAATAGTTTCTGAATCGTTTCCGGTAACGCTCTCCGACTCGGTTCTCTACCAGACCGGGAATGGGGTGTTACAAAACAAGTTTTAATCAAATATTAGGAGTTCATGTAATTGATTAGGAGCTTTTCAACACAATTTTATTGCAAAACCTCATTTTCTGTACTTTTTACTCAGTTAAAATTCCAACGGGTCCATTGAAAGGCTCATTTCGACCCGCTCGTCCGAAACCTCGACAAAAAGGACTGCAAAACAAGTTTTAATCAAATTTTAGGAGTTCATATAATTGATTAGGAGCTTTTGAACACAATTATATTGCAAAACCTCAATTTTTGTACTTTATACTCAGTTAAAATTCCAAAGGGTCCATTGAAAGGCCCATTTCGACCCGCTCGTCCAAAACCTCTACAAAAAGGACTGCAAAACAAGTTTTAATCAAATTTTAGGAGTTCAAATAATTAATTAGGAGCTTTTCAACACAATTATATTGCAAAACCTAAAATTTTGTACTTTTTACTCAGTTAAAATTCCAACGGGTCCATTGAAAGGCCCATTTCGACCCGCTTGTCCGAAACCTCTACTAAAAGGACCGAAAAACAAGTTTTAATCAAATTTTAGGAGTTCAAACAATTAATTAGAAGCTTTTCAACACACTTATATTGCAAAACCTCAATTTCTATACTTTTTACTCAGTTAAAATTCCAACGGGTCCATTGAAAGGCACATTCAGACCTGCAAGTCCGAAACCTCGACAAAAAGGACCAAAAAAAAGGTTTTAATCAAATTTTAGAAGTTCAAACAATTGATTAGGATCTTTTCAACACAATTATATTGCAAAACCTCAATTTCTGTACTTTTTACTCAGTTAAAATTCCAATGGGTCCATTGAAAGGGCCATTTCGACCCGCTCGTCCGAAACCTCGACAAAAAGGACTGCAAAACAAGTTTTAATCAAATTTTAGGAGTTCATGTAATTGATTAGGAGCTTTTAAACACAATTATTTTGCAAAACCTCAATTTCTGTACTTTTTAATCAGTTAAAATTCCAACGGGTCCGTTAAAAGGCCCATTTAGACCTTCTAGTCTGAAACCTCGACAAAAAGGACCGAAAAACAAGTTTTAATCAAATTTTAGGAGATCATGTAATTTATTAGGAGCTTTTCAACACAATTATATTGCAAAACCTCAATTTCTGTACTTTTTACTCAGTTAAAATTCCAACGGTTCCATTGAGAGGCCCAATTAGCCCTGCTAGTCCGAAACCTCGACAAAAAGAACCGCAAAACATGTTTTAATCAAATTTTAGGAGTTCAAATTATTGATTAGGAGCTTTTCAACACAATTTTATCGCAAAACCTCATTTTCTGTACTTTTTACTAGGTTAAAATTCCAACGGGTCCATTGAAAGGCCCATTTCGACCCGCTAGTTTGAAACCTCTTCAAAAACGACTGCAAAACAAGTTTTAATCAAATCTTAGGAGTTCATGTAATTGATTAGGAGCTTTTCAACACAATTATATTGCAAAACCTCAATTTCTGTAATTTTTACACAGTTAAAATTACAACGGGTCAATTGAGAGGCCCATTTAGACCTGCTAGTCCGAAACCTCGACAAAAAGGACCAAAAAACAAGTTTTAATCAAATTTTAGGAGTTCAAACAATTTATTAGGAGCTTTTGAACACAATTATATTGAAAAACCTCAATTTCTGTACTTTTTACTCAGTTAAAATTCCAACGGGTCCATTGAAAGGCCCATTTAGACCTGCTAGTCCGAAACCTCGACAAAAGGACCAAAAACAGGTTTTAATCAAATTTTAGGAGTTCAAACAATTGATTAGGATCTTTTCAACACAATTATATTGCAAAACCTCAATTTCTGTACTTTTTACTCAGTTAAAATTCCAACGGGTCCATTGAAAGGCCCATTTCGACCCGCTCGTCCGAAACCTCGACAAAAAGGACTGCAAAACAAGTTTTAATCAAATTTTAGGAGTTCATGTAATTGATTAGGAGCTTTTAAACACAATTATTTTGCAAAACCTCAATTTCTGTACTTTTTAATCAGTTAAAATTCCAACGGGTCCGTTAAAAGGCCCATTTAGACCTGCTAGTCTGAAACCTGGACAAAAAGGACCGAAAAACAAGTTTTAATCAAATTTTAGGAGATCATGTAATTTATTATGAGCTTTTCAACACAATTATATTGCAAAACCTCAATTTCTGTACTTTTTACTCAGTTAAAATTCCAACGGGTCCATTGAGAGGCCCAATTAGCCCTGCTAGTCCGAAACCTCGACAAAAAGAACCGCAAAACATGTTTTAATCAAATTTTAGGAGTTTAAATAATTGATTAGGAGCTTTTCAACAGAGTTTTATTGCAAAACCTCATTTTCTGTACTTTTTACTAGGTTAAAATTCCAACTGGTCCATTGAAAGGCCCATTTCGACCCGCTCGTCCGAAACCTCTACAAAAAGGACTGCAAAACAAGTTTTAATCAAATTTTAGGAGTCATGTAATTGATTAGGAGCTTTTCAATACAATAATATTAAAAATCTCAATTTCTGTAATTTTTACTCAGTGAAAATTCCAACGGGTCCATTGAGAGGCCCATTTAGACTTGCTAGTCCGAAACCTCGACAAAAAGGACCGCAAAACAAGTTTTAATCAAATTTTAGGAGTTCAAATAATTGGTTAGGAGCTTTTCAACAAAATTATATTGCAAAACCTCAATTTCTATACTTTTTACTCAGTTAAAATTCCAACGGGTCTATTGAAAGGCCCATTTCGACCCGCTCGTCCGAAACCTCTACAAAAGGACTGCAAAATAAGTTTTAATCAAATATTAGGAGTTTATGTAATTGATTAGGAGCTTTTCAAGACAATTATATTGCAAAACCTCAATTTTTGTACTTTATACCCAGTTAAAATTCCAATGGATCCATTGAAAGGCCCATTTCGACCCGCTCGTCCGAAACCTCTACAAAAAGGACTGAAAAATAAGTTTTAATCAAATTTTAGGAGTTCATGTAATTGATTAGGAGCTTTTCAACACAATTATATTGCAAAACCTCAATTTCTGTAATTTTTACACAGTTAAAATTCCAACGGGTCCATTGAGAGGCCCATTTAGACCTGCTAGTCCGAAACCTCGACAAAAAGGACCGCAAAACAAGTTTTAATCAAATTTTAGGAGTTCAAATAATTTGTTAGGAGCTTTTCAACACAATTTTATTGCAAAACCTCATTTTCTGTACTTTTTACTCAGTTAAAATTCCAACGGGTAACGGACAAAAATTTCAACGGGTGTGGGATGGGTCTCAATTCTCTCTCAAATTTTTTCATGGTCTTTGTTGGGTGTTGGCTTGTTTTTCATTTTTTCCCTCTTTTTCCGGTTGTTTTCACCACAATCTCTCCATCATTCCCCTTCCCCCACACGGCACCTCTCTATCTTCCGCCGAATTTGCCAGCATATCATCAAGAGAACCGAAATTTTTTGATTTCCTTGGAAATCGGTATGAGAATGCCAAGGGTCATTCCACCCCGTCACTTTTTCCCAATTTTAGTTTTTGTTTCATTTTTTATCTATTTTTATTCTCTTTGGTTTTTTACTTTCATCTTATCTCCTTTCTGCGAGTTTTGGCCGTATTTTGCTATATACAACACCCCTATCAGATCTGCTTTCTATGATGAAGGGTTTTTTCTCCCCTTCTTTTTCTACGCTTTTCTCCCTATTTGGACGTTTTCGACGAGATCTCTCCGGCGAACTCCAGATCTGGACGGTAAGGTTCGCCGATTTTATTTTCTCTATGATTTTCTATTCTTTTGTTTATTTTTAACTCTTTCTAATTTTTGCTTTGGTTTCCTTTTCTTCTTTGTGACTATGGATCAATCCTTTCTGCTATCTCGGAGGGATTCCTTTTCCACCTCTTTTCCATTTTAGACGATTTCGTCAAAAAACAACCGGTGTTTGCTAGGGTTTGTCCTTCTGTCTCCTTTTTTGGATTGGAGGGCTTCTCCAAATGACGACGGCTGGCCGGTTCTTTCTAGATCTTATTCCACCTTTTTTCCCTTTTGGGCGTCTTCGTTAAAAACCAACCGGAATACGGTAGGCTGTAACGGTAAGGTTTGTCGATTCTCTTCTCTTTTTGCCTCTTTTTTCATTTTTTTCTTTATAATATTTTCTAATCTTTTTTCTGTTTTTTCCTCTTCCTTTGTGTTTCTAGACCTGGATCCGTTTCTAAATCGGAGGGTTTTTTCACCTGCTGTGGAAAACGGCGGACACAACGAATCCTCTTGTCTGTCGAAGGGTTTGTCTCATCCTTTAGGGTTCCATGCAAACCCCGAGATTTTGCATATGAATCGTTTCACCTTCTCGTTGGTTTCTCTCTTCTTTATTTATTTCTTATGTCTATTTAATTTGCACTGTAAATCTCATTTTCTTTCTTCCTTTTTCAGATCTTCAACACCGAGATTTTGGTCTTTAATCTTTTCTTTACTAGGATCTGCAGTGGAGGCTATGGTCTTAATCATGGGTTCCCTCAGGCCGTCGTATCATCTAAGGCTCCTTTTCCTTTCTATTTTCTTAATCTCGTTTCACCCCCTTTACTGGTTTTTTAATCTAACTCTTTTCTTGTTATCTTTTTCCCAGTTTGGGTGTGCATCCTTTACAATTTGGACCAAATGTCTTGGACGACATTCGATTCGAAGGTACAATCCACCATACCTTCTATTATTTTCTTTATTCTTTTCTGTTTTTTCCTTTTTCCATTTGTGCTGCTCTTGCTCTGTGATTTCCTTTCCTATTAGTGCTCTACATATGTTTCTAAAGGTTCAGTACCAATCTTTTAACTGCTGGTTATTTTCTTTTCTGTCTATCGTCTCTTCCAACAGTATCGTGAATATTTTTTCTGTTATATTTTCTTTTATGCTAAGTACTATCCTATATTCTGTCTTTAGATCATCTTTTAATCTCTGCCTCAATCGGTTTTATTCATCCTCTTTTTTTGCATCCTCTTGTTCTCTTCCATTTACCTTTGTCTAATTGTGCAGTTTTAATTTTTTATTTTCTCACAATCTTGTTGACTCTCAATTATTCATGTTTTATCTCCCTGCTTTATACCACTATCTCTGCAGTTAAAGAATACTATACATATTACTTACACAATTATCCAGCCCTTTTAAGGAAATCTTTACCAGCCCATATCATGGGATATTCATACACTACCTACACTATTAATAGTTTGTATTATCTCTCCCTCCTTTTATACATCTGGTTTTCTTTGTCTCTTAACCCTTTACAGTTACTGCTCCCGATGCTTTCTCCGTTAACAAATTATGGTAATCTCCACCTTAAAAAGAACATGAACTTTGACTACCTTTCCATCATAAAAAGTGTTTATCAGATGTTACACAACGCTAATTCACCACATGCCTTCAGCCTTATTCTGGGGGGAATCTCCATATGCATAAATGCTTTATGCTATATTTTATTTTTATCTAAGATTAACTTTCCTGCTCTGCTTTATCCTACTACTTTTAATTTCTCTAACCCAGGGAGACCTCCCTATCTATACTCTAACACTCATTTGCACAGATCTAATCTGGACCCATTTTGGAAAATAAATCTAAACTTTCACTCTATATCTTGTTCTATATCAATTATCTCTTCTGATTGGCCCGTTATAACTATCATTCTTCATGTAAATACTTTTAATATTCACACCTTTTTCTTTTTGAATATTTATTCTATATTTAAGAATTTATGCACCTTTCCTTTCAAGTTTTCTTTTATGTTTATTATGATCTTTTTGCAGACAATGAACCCTTATGATAGCATAATCATGCAGCGTTGCAGGACTTACTGTACTCCCTTCTTTCTCCTTCTTTGGTTATGTAATTTTTTATTAGTAGTTAATTTTATTTGCTTACCCCCCTTTATTTTTTTGCTCATCTGGTCTGTATTAATTTTCTTTATCCCGCTTCCTCCTTTCCCTGGGTTTGTAATTATTTATGGTTGTTTTCTTTTTGCTTTTCTTTTTTCTATGCTTTTTATCTGCTTTCTTTATGTCTCTAGATGTATGTCTCCATGCCATAATTCTGCTTTGCATGCTAATATCTATCTATCCTATGTATGTTACTATGTATATATATATATTTCTATTCGATTAACACCAAGGAATTTTATTCCTACTACGCCTTTTTAGGTGACTCCTCATTAGCCCAATTAAGGGATTTTATAAAAACCCTATCAAATAGGGACCATTTTCCTCTATATGTTAATCAAATTCACAAATTTTAAAATTTATTTCTCGACTTTTAATAATATTAATGTGTCAAATTTTTCTAATTAACTACTCTCTTCCTTTTTCTCTTATCTGTTATATCTTTCCTTTTTCTCCCAATCCTCCTGTATTAAATTATATATTAATTTCTAAATTAATCTTCTCTTCCATTATAACGCTTTCAATAATTGCCAATAGTAACTCAGTCCTTCCTTTTTTATCCCTTAATATAAGTAATTACATCGACAAATACACCTTTTATTTCCTTTCAATCCTTCGGTCACAATTCTTTCTGCTTTCAAAGATTAATTCCTTAAACTTTGCCTTTTCTTTTGCATTATTCAAATTTTTTAATAATATTCCTCCTTCTACATATCTATTTAATTTTAGTAGGATACGTTTTACCCAAAATTTCTTTTATGTCATTAAAATAAACCAACCTTTCAATACTTATTTTCATTACTACTCTGACTTTATTACTTTCCCTGATTCTACTCATAAATCCCTTAAGGCATCTTATTTATTACAATCAAAATTTTTACATCTGGTTTCCTTATTAATCATTCTATTTTCATACTATTCTGTCGGTTTTCAAACTTTCCCTCTTAATATCAATTTAACCCAAAATTTAAGGACTTTAAATCTTTCTATCCTTCCTTTTTTTAACACTTACCATAATTTAACTTTCATAAACAACTCCTTTTTATACGACCAACACTTAAACACGTTACCACAAGCCCTCTATTATTCCCCTTCTCTCACTTCTCCCTATCCTTCAACTATGGCATCTTCCTCTATTCCCCAACTCAGCGCCCTTGACCTCACCAATGAGGAAGCAGAACTCCTCTATACCCCAGAATTCGGCTGGGATTTTGTCAAGGAGGATCCCAAGCTTTTCCTCTTAGGATGTTTTATCTCTTCCAAAACTATTGACATATATGCTGTCATCAACGCTTTTGAAGGCATCTGGAGGCCAAACAATGTGGTGTCTATTTCCGTTATCCAAGACAACTATCTCAAGATCAAATTCAAGGACGTCAAGTCATGTTATGATGTCCTTAATCGCGGCCCTTGGCTGTATAAGGATGAATGGCTAGCCATTACTGAGTACGACCCTGCTAAACCGGTTGGAGAGTATTCCTTTAACATTATGAGGATCTGGATCCGCATCTTTGCCCTTCCCTCCTCTCTCTTTGAGGACATTGACCGTTCGCACCTAGTGGGACATGCCCTAGGGTCTATGGTAGGCAACGCCATAAGGACTGATACTCGAGAAGTTGAAGGAAACATGAAAGAATTCTTGCGTGTAGAACTATTCTTGAATATCACCAAACCAGTCACCTGTTTTGTATTCATAGGATCGGGGGCCAACAAAACCATGTGTCGTCTTCAATACGAACGCCTTCCCTCCTTATGTCCTGGCTGTGGAATAATTAGCCATACGATTGAAAACTGCCCTACTCGATCGTCTCTTGATCTAAACAAGTTGCAATACGGGGAGTGGCTCCGCTACCTCCCTCCAAGACGTCGCCCAGTTGGTACACGGGGGCGCCTCCGCTATGTCGAGCCTAATATTAACCAGAATAACCCCTTACCTACTGGTACAATCTCTTACTTTACTACCGATTGTTCATCTCTCTCACAATTTATACTTATATTTATCTTATACTTTTTATTTTTCTTACTTCTGTTTTTATACTTACTACTTTATTTACTCACAGCTACTCCTGTTCCAACTGGTTCTGCCAACACTAATATCCCCAATAATGAACCGAATGTTATGGGTATATCTCCCTCTCCTTCTCTTTTCACTATTCCCTTTATTAAAAATATTTCGTTTACTAAACTGGTTTTTTTCTACAAATTTTCCACAGGCTCTCTTAATGAGGGCGATGTTGCATCCTTCTCGGAACAACCCACTGAGGAAGCCCCCAACACAGACATGGCAATGGGTGATGTTCCCCCTACCAAAGATCCATCTGCATCAGATTCAAAACAGAAAGGCCCTCTTGAGCCTCAACCCCTGAACACCATCTATCCTATCCCTGAAGATGCTTCAGATGATGATTGGGATGCCACGGATGATGGGGTTCCAAGCCCAACTGCCCAGCAAATTAAGAAAATTGAAGCTGAACTGCGTAAGCCCCCTGTTTCTACCGATACCATTTTCAATGATTTTAACCAATGGCTTTTGAAAACTTATCCAAATGATATAGCTCCTGCCCCTGCTCCAGTCCCACCGAATCGTGGCACAAAATGCCGCTCTCCTATCCAAGTATCGCTCCCACCAAAGAAATCCAAACCCTCCGGTTCCACCCCAAAGGCTGGGATGAGCAGCTCAAAAAACTCTCCGGCGGCGGCTGATTCCCAGCCCCGCCGAGCGAAATGAGGATAATATGCTGGAACTCCCAGGGTTTAGGACAAGCCCCGGTGGTTCAACATCTTCGTGACTATGTCCGGCAATCCAACCCTGATGTTATTTTCCTTTGCGAAACAAAACTTAATAATGTGCTTGTAGCCAACTTTGTCTTTCTTTAGGTTTTATAAACGTTATTGCTATTCCCCCTACGGAGGGGTGTTCCAGTATTGCTCTTTTCGTTACAAACAATATTAATACTACTTTACTTTCGTACTCTCCGCGTTATATACACACCCAAATCACATCAGATAATTGCAATATGTTTTTCACGGGTATACATGGCTACTCCGAAACTAGCCAAAAATATAAAACATGGGAAATTATTGATTCATTAAATAGTAATAATAACAATATCCCATGGCTTTTAGGAGGGGATTTTAATGAAATCTTATCCGATTCTGAAAAGCAAGGTGGAAGCCGTAGGGCTAGATCACAAATAACAAACTTCCGTCATTGCCTTTCACGCAATAATCTTTTTGATTGTAAGCCCACTTCAGGATGGTTTACATGGACAAAAGTTGGGCCTCTAACCCCAACTATACATGAAAGACTAGATCGATTCATTGCTAACTCGGCCTGGCAGGTTCTTTTTCCTTCCTACCATATCACAACGGACTATGTGGCCAAGCCTGACCACTGCTTCCTATCTCTTGATACATCCCCCGCGGTTACTACCCCACCTCAGCGGCCACCCAACACATTCAGGTTTGAGAACTGTTGGGCAAATAATAAGGACAATATTTCCGCTATTAAACGCACGTGGACCAATACTTTCGGAACAACTATTGATAAAATAAATGCTGTTGGTACTTGCCTGGAGGAATGGCAAAATAAACAAAGACAAAAATCTACAGGCCGTATTAATTTCCTCACCAAGAAAATAAACAAATTTTTATGTCGCCCCCTAAACGCCACAACCGAAGGTATCTATATAAAATACAGAACTGAACTTAATAAACTCCTAATGGAACAAGAAATTTATTGGGCTCAAAGATCTCGAACACTTTGGCTCTCACAAGGAGATAAAAATACGAGGTTCTTCCATGCACGTGCAAATAATAGAAGGAAAAAAAACTTGATCACTGGATTATTTGATTCCAACTCGAATTGGTGTACAGCTGATTCGGATCTGATGTCTATTACCTCAAGCTACTTCCAAAATCTCTTTACGTCCTCCAATCCACAATTTTCTAATAGTATACTCGTCAAAATTACACCTTCTATCACTCAATCTATGAATGACAACCTCCTACGGACCTTCACAAAGGAAGAAATTCTCCATGCCTTCCGGGACATTGATCCTAGGAAGGCTCCTGGTTTTGATGGATTACCAAGTAGTTTTTTCCGTCAACACTGGGACACTGCTGGAGATGATGTTATTAATTTATGCCTCAATTTACTAAATGGCACTGCTGATATGTCCTTGGTCAATAAAACTATTCTGGTTCTAATCCCCAAAATCCAAGACCCAACTACCATGAAAGAACTAAGACCTATTAGTCTTTGCACTGTTCTTTATAAAATAGTTGCTAAAACCATTGTCAATAGAATGAAACAAGCTATTCCCCTCTGTATTAGCCCTAATCAAGCAGCCTTCGTCCAGGGACGTAACATCTCTGATAACATCCTTGTTGCCCATGAAATTATCCACAACATCAACTCAAGGGCAACCAAATCCTCCCAAGGAGCTGCTCTTAAACTAGATATGGAAAAAGCTTTTGATCGAGTTGAATGGTCTTTTTTAGCAAATGTTATGGAACGCATGGGTTTCACATCTAATTGGATCTCCCTCATCATGCGTTGCATTACCACAGTTTCTTTTTCAGTCAAAATTAATAACTCTTTCTCTCCCCTTTTTCAACCTCAACGTGGTTTACGTCAAGGTGACCCTCTTTCCCCTTTTCTCTTCCTATTTTGCACACAAGGGCTCTCTGCTTACCTATCTGCTGCCCAACAAATAAACATTCTTCCGGGGCTTGGTGCCTGTAAATATGGGCCCAAAGTCAATCATCTACTCTTTGCTGATGATTGTATGGTCTTCATTAATAATACTACAACTGAAGCTACTCATCTCAAAAGAGCCCTGCAAACTTATGCTGCCGCTTCCGGTCAAGCACTTAATTTTGAGAAATCGACAATTTTTTATAATCCTCGTACCCCATCCTCAACTAGATCGACTATTAATAGTCTTCTGCAAGTACGTGAGGTTTCTAACCCTGGTGTATACCTCGGTGTTCCCCTTCTCATTGGCAAGAACAAAACTGAATCATTAGGCTTTGTACGTGATAAAGTTCATGATCGACTTTCTAGCTGGGATAAGCATCTCCTTTCCTTCAGTGGTCGAGAGATCTTCATTAAAGCTGTCCTACAATCTCTACCTCAATATGTTATGTCTTGTTATCTCCTTCCACAAAACATTATTGATGATATGACTTCGGCCATAAGGCAATATTGGTGGACCGGCAAATCCAATAAAAAAGGATGGCATATGCTTCCATGGAATCATGTTTGTTTACCCAAGACAGTTGGAGGTATGGGGTTTAAGGACTTACATGACTTCAATATCGCTCTATTGGGAAAAAAACTATGGAGGCTCATTTGTGACCCAGATTCTTTATTAGGCCAAATATATCGTGCTAAATACTTCCCTTCTGGGAATATCCTTGATGCTTCTAGGCCCAACCGTGGTTCTTTTGCATGGCAAGGTATGTATAATGCTCTTCAGCGTCTCTTTCCAGGTTTCCTATATCGCCCAGGTATTAACAGTAATATACGAATACACAAAGACATCTGGGGTGGTCCTTCCCCTATTACCCTAACTGGGGATTACGAAGTCTCGGATGAAGTTCATATTCGTTGCCGCGATTTCATGCTTCGTAACCAAATAGCTTGGGACCCTGTCAAGGTCCATCGTTATTTTAACCCAACCGACGCCAATGCCATTCTCAGTATACCAATTATAAATGATCACCGTGATTCTATTCTTTGGTCTCCTAATGATTCGGGCATTTACTCGGTTCGGTCTGGTTATCTTTTCTTACAACGTTCTGCGCTTCCACAAGCATCACCTACACAGTTTTGGAAATTTCTGTCCAAAGTCAGGGCCTTGCCTAAGGTCAAAACTTTTGGATGGCGTATGGCGTCTGGTGCTCTACCAGTTGGATCCAAAATGCAAGTTTTTTCACCAGACTCGGGGCCTTGTCCCATTTGTGGTGGCCACTCAGAGACCATTCTCCATGCTCTTCGTGATTGTGCAGGGGCTACTGAAGCCCTTCAGCTCTCTGGTATTCCCATAACCCTCTCTAGGAGTTCGGCTAATACCCCATTACAATGGTTGGAAGAAGCCGCCCATCTCCTATCTTCTGACAAGTTTGTCCTTTTCCTTACTACTATTTGGAATGTTTGGAATAGGCGTAACGACTGGATTCATAATCACCATTTGCAACCATCATGGCTTATTGCCGTTAACTCCATTAGTTTACATAATGACTACTATAATGCCTCTCCGCCTACCATCCCAACGCCTTCCCTTCTCTCTTCCCCATGTTGGAATCCTCCTCCATCTAATCATATAAAAATTAATGTGGATGGGGCTTTCAATCCCTCAACTCGTGCTGCGGTTGTTGGTGCTGTAGCACGTGATTCTACAGGTACAGTTGTGGGTGGCCTCGCTTTTCCGCTAGGTAGACGCCTGGACGCAGTTACTTGTGAAGGTGAAAGCCTTCTTGCCGGAATCACCTTCGCTCGTTCTCAAGGATGGACTCGGATCTTACTTGAAACTGATTGCGCTTCCATTGCAAATAGGATCAACAATCCAGGATTGGACCTTTCTACCTTGGGGCCTCTTCTTCATCAGATTCGAGAGTCTCTTCATGATTTTGATTCAGCTTCTGTTTCTTTTGTATGCCGTGAGGCAAATTATGTGGCACATACCTTGGCTACTTTTTCGCTTAGCTCTATGTCTGCCATTTCTTTTCATTCTGACATTCCTCATTGTATCAATCATCTTGTAACAAATTCTATTTGATATAATAAAACTTAGGCACTCTTTTCCCCTTTTTAGGGTCCTCTAGCTTTGCTTGAAGGACATTAGTAGGGGTTTTTAACGAGACCTTTCTGTCAAAAAAAATTCCAACGGGTCCATTGAGAGGCCCATTTAGACCTGCTAGTCCGAAACCTCGACAAAAAGGACTGCAAAACTGGTTTTAATAAAATTTGAGGAGTTCAAATAATTGATTAGGAGCTTTTCAACATAATTATATTGCAAAACCTCAATTTCTGTAATTTTTACTCAGTTAAAATTCCAACGGGACCATTGAAAGGCCCATTTAGACCTGCTAGTCCGAAACCTCGAAAAAAAGACCGAAAAACAAGTTTTAATCAAATTTTAGGAGTTCAAATAGTTGATTAGGAGCTTTTCAACATAATTATATTGCAAAACCTCAATTTCTATACTTTTTACTTAGTTAAAATTCCAACGGGTACATTGAAAGGCCCATTTAGACATGCTCGTCCGAAAACCTCGACAAAAAGGACCGCAAAACAAGTTTTAGTCAAATTTTAGGAGTTCAAAAAATTCACTAGGAGCTTTTCATCACAATTATATTGAAAAACCTCAATTTTTATACTTTTTACTCAGTTAAAATTCCAACGGGCCCATTGAAATGCCTATTTAGACCTGCTCGTCCGAAGCCTCGACAGAAAGTACCAGAAAACAAGTTTTAATCAAATTTTAGGAGTTCAAAAAATTGATTAGGAGCTTTTCAACACAGTTATATTACAAAACCTCAATTTCTGTAATTTTTACTCAGTTAAAATTCCAACAGGTCCATTGAGAGGCCCATTTAGACCTGCTATTTCAAAATCTCGACAAAAAGGACCGCAAAATAGGTTTTAATCAAATTTTAGGAGTTAAAATAATTGATTAGGAGCTTTTCAACACAATTATTTTGCAAACACTCAATTTCTGTTCTTTTTACTCAGTTAAAATTCCAACGGGTCCATTTAAAGGCCCATTTAGACCTGCTAGTCCGAAACCTCGACAAAAAAGACTGAAAAACAAGTTTTAATTAAATTTTAGGAGTTCAAATAATTGATTAGGAGCTTTTCAACATAATTATATTGCAAAACCTCAATTTCTGTACTTTTTACTTAGTTAAAATTCCAACGGGTCCATTGAAAGGCCCATTTAGACATGCTCGTCCGAAACCTCGACAAAAAGGACCGCAAAACAAGTTTTAGTCAAATTTTAGGAGTTCAAATAATTCATTAGGAGCTGTTCATCACAATTATATTGAAAAACCTCAATTTTTATACTTTTTACTCAGTTAAAATTCCAACGGGCCCATTGAAAGGCCTATTTAGATCTGCTCGTCCGAAACCTAGACAAAAAGGACCGCAAAACAAGTTTTAATCAAATTTTAGAAGTTCAAATAATTGATTAGGAGCTTTTCAACACAGTTATATTGCAAAACCTCAATTTCTGTAATTTTTACTCAGTTAAAATTCCAACGGGTCCATTGAGAGGCCCATTTAGACCTGCTAGTTCGAAATCTCGACAAAAAGGACCGCAATACAAGTTTTAATCAAATTTTAGGAGTTCAAATAATTGATTAGGAGCTTTTCAACACAATTATATTGCAAACCCTCAATTTATGTACTTTTTACTAAGTTAAAATTCCAACGGGTCCATTGAGAGGCCCATTTAGACCCGCTCGTCCGAAACCTCTACAAAAAGGACTGCAAAACAAGTTTTAATCAAATATTAGGAGTTCATGTAATTGATTAGGAGCTTTTCAACAAAATTATATTGCAAAACCTCAATTTTTGTACTTTTTACTTAGTTAAAATTCCAACGGGTCCATTGAAAGGCCCATTTCGACCCGCTCGTCCGAAACCTATACAAAAAGGACTGCAAAACAAGTTTTAATCAAATATTAGGAGTTCATGTAATTGATTAGGAGCTTTTCAACACAATTATATTGCAAAACTTCAATTTTTGTACTTTTTACTAAGTTAAAATTCCAACGGGTCCATTGAAAGGCCCATTTTGACCTGCTAGTCCGAAACCTCGATAAAAGGACCGAAAAACAAGTTTTAATCAAATTTTAGGAGTTCAAATAATTGATTAGGGGCTTTTCAACACAATTTATTGCAAAACCTCAATTTGTACGAGATAAAGTACATGATGGTCTCTCTAGCTGGGACAAACATCTTCTATCCTTTAGTGGTCGAGAGATCTTCATCAAAGCTGTCTTACAATCTCTTCCACAATATGTTATGTCTTGCTATCTCCTTCCACATAATATTATCGACGACATGACTACATCAATCCGCCAATACTGGTGGACTGGCAAATCCAACAAAAAAGGTTGGCATATGTTACCATGGAATCGTATATGTTTACCCAAATCTGCTGGCGGCATGGGTTTTAAGGACTTACATGATTTCAATATCGCTCTCTTGGGTAAACAAATTTGGAAACTAATCTGTGAACCAAACTCCTTATTAGGACAAATATACCGATCTAAATACTTTCCTGCAGGCAACATCCTGGATGCACCGAAACCTAGTAGGGGCTCTTTTGCTTGGCAAGGTATATATAACGCTCTTCAGCGTCTTTTTCCTGGTTTTCTTCACCGCCCTGGTATAAACAGTAATATTAGAATACACAAAGATATATGGGGAGGATCTTCCCCGATTGAGCTTACTGGGGATTATGAAATTTCTGATGAATTTCACATTAGATGTCGCGATTTTATGATCCGTAACCAAACTGCCTGGGATACGGTTAAGTTAAATAATTACTTCAACACAATTGATGCCGATACCATCCTTCGTATTCCTATCATAAATGATCAAAGGGATTCAATTCTATGGTCTCACAATGACTCGGGTATTTACTCAGTCCGTTCTGGATATATTTTCTTACAACGTTCAATAACCCAACCTTCGCCACCAACTCGTTTCTGGAAGTTTTTATCCAAAATCAAAGCTCTACCCAAAGTTAAAACTTTTGGCTGGCGTATGGCATCTGATGCTCTACCAGTTGGTTCTAAAATGCAAGTTTTTTCCCCTAACTCGGGGCCCTGCTCAATCTGTGGTAGTCATTCGGAATCGATTCTTCATGCGCTTCGTGACTGCCCTGGGGCTTCTGAAGCCCTCCAAATTAGTGGTATCCCTATCTCTCTTTATAAGAGTCAAACTCCTACGCCCTTACAATGGTTAGAGGAAGCAGCCTCTACGGTTTCCTCTGAAAAATTTGGTCTCTTCCTCACCGTTTTATGGAATATTTGGAACAGACGAAATGATTGGGTTCACAACCACCATATACAACCTCCATGGCTAATTGCTGTCAACTCAATTAGCTTACATGATGAATTTTGTAAATCTTTAATTTCATCTAACCCATCTCCATCTACATTGTCTAAACCAACCTGTACTCATCCTCCATCTAATTATATCAAAATTAATGTGGACGGAGCTTTTAACCCATCAACTCGTGCAGCAGCCGTAGGCGTTGTTGCTCGTGACCCTGCAGGAGCAGTCGTGGGTGGTCTTGCTTTCCCTCTTGGTAGCCGCCAGGACGCTATCACCAGTGAGGGGGAAAGCATCCTTGCTGGTCTCACCTTTGCCCGATCTCAAGGATGGAGTCGTATCTTGATCGAAACTGACTGCGCCTCTCTCGCGAATAGGATCAACAATCCTGCTCAGGACCTATCTACTATGGGACCAACCATTCTTCAGATACAAGCTGCTCTTCATGAATTTGACTTTATTTCTCTTTCCTTTGTACGCCGTGAGGCAAATGTATTAGCACATACCTTGGCTACTTTTTCTCTGCATTCTATGACCTCTTTGTCATTTGAATCGGACATCCCAAATTGTATTCAACATCTTGTAACAAATATTCATTGATTAATAATATTTGGGCACTCTTTTCCCCTTTTTAGGGTCCTCTAGCTCTGCTTGAAGGACAGTAGTAGAGGTTTTTAATGAGGCCTTTTCTTCAAAAAAAAATTCCAACGGGTCTATTGAAAGGCCCATTTAGACATGCTCGTCCGAAACCTCGACAAAAAGGACCGCAAAACAAGTTTTAGTCAAATATTAGGAGATCATGTAATTTATTAGGAGCTTTTCAACACAATTATATTGCAAAACCTCAATTTATGTACTTTATACTCATTTAAAATTCCAACGGGCCCATTGAAAGGCCTATTTAGACCAGCTCGTCCGAAACCTCGACAAAAAGGACCGCAAAACAACTTTTAATCAAATTTGAGGAGTTCAAATAATTGATTAGGAGGTTTTCAACACATTTATATTGCAAAACATCAATTTCTGTAATTTTTACACAGTTAAAATTCGAACTGGTCCTTTGAGAGGCCCATTTAGACCTGCTAGTTCGAAATCTCGACAAAAAGGACCGCAAAACAAGTTTTAATCAAATTTTAGGGGTTCAAATTATTGATTAGGAGCTTTTCAACACAATTATATTGCAAAACCTCAATTTTTGAAATTTTTACTCAGTTAAAATTCCAACGGGTCCATTGAGAGGCCCATTTAGACCTGCTAGTCCGAAACCTCGACAAAAAGGACCACAAAAGAAATTTTTATAAAATTTTAGGAGTTCAAATAATTAATTAGGAGCTTTTCAACACAATTATATTGCAAAACCTCAATTTCTGTACTTTTTACTCAGTTAAAATTCCAACGGGTCCATTGAAAGGCCCATTTAGACCTGCTAGTCCGAAACCTCGACTAAAATGACCGAAAAACAGGTTTTAATCAAATTTTAGGAGTTCAAACAATTGATTAGGATCTTTTCAACACAATTATATTGTAAAACCTCAATTTCTGTACTTTTTACTCAGTTAAAATTCCAACGGGTCCATTGAAAGGCCCATTTCGACCCGCTCGTCCAAAACCTCGACAAAAAGGACTGCAAAACAAGTTTTAATCAAATTTTAGGAGTTCATGTAATTGATTAGGAGCTTTTAAACACAATTATTTTGCAAAACCTCAATTTCTGTACTTTTTTATCAGTTAAAATTCCAACAGGTCCGTTAAAAGGCCCAGTTAGACCTGCTAGTCCGAAACCTCGACAAAAAGGACCGAAAAACAATTTTTAATCAAATTTTAGGAGATCATGTAATTGATTAGGAGCTTTTCAACACAATTATATTGCAAAACCTCAATTTCTGTACTTTTCACTCTGTTAAAATTCCAAGGGGTCCATTGAGAGGCCCAATTAGCCCTGCTAGTCCGAATCCTCGACAAAATGAACCGCAAAACATGTTTTAATCAAATTTTAGGAGTTCAAATAATTGATTAGGAGATTTTCAACACAATTTTATTGCAAAACCTCATTTTCTGTACTTTTTACAAGGGTAAAATTCCAACGGGTCCATTGAAAGGCCCATTTGACCCGCTCGTCCGAAACCTCTACAAAAAGGACTGCAAAACAAGTTTTAATCAAATTTTAGAAGTTAATGTAATTGATTAGGAGCTTTTCAACACAATTATATTGCTAAACCTCAATTTCTATAATTTTTACACAGTTAAAATTCCAACGGGTCAATTGAGAGGCCCATTTCGGCCCGCTCGTCCGAAACCTCAATTTTTGTACTTTTTACTCAGTTAAAATTCCAACGGGTCCATTGAAAGGCCCATTTCGGCCCGCTCGTCCGAAACCTCGACAAAAAGGATAGAAAAACAAGTTTTAATCAAATTTTAGGAGTTCAAATAATTTATAAGGAGCTTTTCAACTCAATTATATTGCAAAACCTCAATTTATGTACTTTTTACTCAGTTAAAATTCCAACTGGTCTATTGAACGGCCCATTTAGACATGCTAGTCCGAAACCTCGACAAAAAGGACCGAAAAATAAGTTTTAATCAAATTTTAGGAGTTCAAATAATTAATTAGGAGCTTTTCAACACAATTATATTACAAAACCTCAATTTCTATACTTTTTACTCAGTTAAAATTCGAACGGGTCCATTGAAAGGCCTGTTTCGGCCCCCTCGTCCGAAACCTCTACAAAGAGGACTGCAAAAAAAGTTTTAATCAAATTTTAGGAGTTCATGTAATTGATTAGGAGCTTTTCAACACAATTATATTGCAAAACCTCAATTTGTGTACTTTTTACTCAGTTAAAATTCCAACGGGTCCATTGAAAGGCCCATTTGGACATGCTAGTCCGAAACCTCGACAAAAAGGACCGAAAAACAAGTTTTAATCAAATCTTAGGAGTTCAAACAATTGATTAGGAGCTTCTCAACACAATTATATTGCAAAACCTCAATTTCTATACTTTTTACTCAGTTAAAATTCCAACGGGTCCATTGAAAGGCCCATTTCGTCCAGCTCGTCCGAAACCTCTACAAAAAGGACTCCAAAACAAGTTTTAATCAAATTTTAGGAATTCATGTAATTGATTAGGAGCTTTTAAACACAATTATTTTGCAAAACCTAAATTTGTGTACTTTTTACTCAGTTAAAATTCCAACGGGTCCCTTAAAAGGCCCATTTAGACCTGCTAGTCTGAAACCTCGACAAAAAGGATCGAAAAACAAGTTTTTATCAAATTTTAGGAGATCATGTAATTGATTAGGAGCTTTTCAACACAATTTTATTGCAAAAACTCATTTTCTGTACTTTTTCTCAGTTAAAATTCCAACGGGTCCATGGAAAGGCCCAATGCGACCCGCTCGTCCGAAACCTCTACAAAAAGGACTGCAAAACAAGTTTTAATCAAATTTTAGGAGTTCATGTAATTGATTAGGAACTTTACAATACAATTATATTAAAACCCACAATTTCTGTAATTTTTACTCCGTGAAAATTCCAACGGGTCCATTGAGAGGCCCATTTAGACCTGCTAGTCCGAAACCTCGACAAAAGGACCGCAAAACAAGTTTTACTCAAATTTTAGGAGTTCAAATAATTGATTAGGAGCTTTTCAAAAAAATTATATTGCAAAACCTCAATTTCTGTACTTTTTACTCAGTTAAAATTCCAACGGGTTCATTGAAAGGCCCATTTAGACTTGCTAGTCCGAAACCTCGACAAAAAGGACCGCAAAACAAGTTTAATCAAATTTTAGGAGTTCAAATAATTGATTAGGAGTTTTTCAACACAATTATATTGCAAAACCTCAATTTCTGTACTTTTTACTCAGTTAAAATTCCAACGGGTCCATTGAAAGGCCCATTTAGACTTGCTAGTCCGAAACCTCGACAAAAATGACCGCAAAACAAGTTTAATCAAATTTTAGGAGTTCAAATAATTGATTAGGAGCTTTTCAACACAATTATATTGGAAAACCTCAATTTCTGTACTTTTTACTCAGTTAAAATTCCAACGGGTCCATTGAAAGGCCCATTTAGACATGCTAGTCCGAAACCTCGACAAAAATGACCGCAAACCATGTTTAATCAAATTTTAGGAGTTCAAATAATTGATTAGGAGCTTTTCAACACAATTATATTGCAAAACCTCATTTTCTGTACTTTTTACTAGGTTAAAATTCCAACGGGTCCATTGAAAGGCCCATTTCGACCCGCTCGTCCGAAACCTCGACAAAAAGGACTGCAAAACAAGTTTTAATAAAATTTTAGGAGTTCATATAATTGATTAGGAGCTTTTCAACACAATTATATTGCAAAACCTCAATTTTTGTACTTTATACTTAGTTAAAATTCCAATGGGTCCATTGAAAGGCCCATTTCGACCCGCTCGTCCGTAACCTCTACAAAAAGGACTGCAAAACAAGTTTTAATCAAATTTTAAGAGTTCATGTAATTGATTAGGAGCTTTTCAATACAATTATATTGCAAAACCTCAATTTCTGTAATTTTTACTCAGTTAAAATTCCAACGGGTCCATTGAGAGGCCCATTTAGACCTGCTAGTCCGAAACCTCGACATAAAGAACCGCAAAACATGTTTTAATCAAATTTTAGGAGTTCAAATAATTTATTAGGAGCTTTTCAACACAATTTTATTGCAAAATGTCATTTTCTGTACTTTTTACTCAGTTAAAATTCCAACGGGTCTATTGAGAGGCCCATTTAGACCTGCTAGTCCGAAACCTCGACAAAAAGGACCGCAAAACAGGTTTTAATAAAATTAGAGGAGTTCAAATAATTGATTAGGAGCTTTTCAACACAATTATATTGCAAAACCTCAATTTTTGTACTTTTTACTCAGTTAAAATTCCAACGGGTCCATTGAAAGGCCCATTTAGACCTGCTAGTCCGAAACCTCGACAAAAAAGACCGAAAAACAAGTTTTTATAAAATTTTAGGAGTTCAAATAATTGATTAGGAGCTTTTCAACAAAATTATATTGCAAAACCTCAATTTATGTACATTTTACTTAGTTAAAATTCCAACGGGTCCATTGAAAGGCCCATTTAGACATGCTCGTCCGAAACCTCGACAAAAAAGACCGCAAAACAAGTTTTAGTCAAATTTTAGGAGTTCAAATAATTCATTAGGAGCTTTTCATCACAATTATATTGAAAAACCTCAATTTTTATACTTTTTACTCAGTTAAAATTCCAACGGGCCCATTGAAATGCTTATTTAGACCTGCTCGTCCGAAACCTCGATAAAAAGGACCGCAAAACAAGTTTTAATCAAATATTAGGAGTTCATGTAATTGATTAGGAGCTTTTTAACACAATTATATTGCAAAACTTCAATTTTTGTACTTTTTACTCATTTAAAATTCCAACGGGTCATTGAAAGGCCCATTTAGACCTGCTAGTCCGAAACCTCGACAAAAAGGACCGAAAAACAAGTTTTAATCAAATTTTAGGAGTTCAAATAATTGATTAGGGGCTTTTCAACACAATTTATTGTAAAACTTCAATTTTTGTACTTTTTACTTAGTTAAAATTCCAATGGGTCTATTGAAAGGCCCATTTAGACATGCTCGTCCGAAACCTCGACAAAAAGGACCGTAAAACAAGTTTTAGTCAAATATTAGAAGTTCATGTAATTGATTAAGAGCTTTTCAACACAATTATATTGCAAAACCTCAATTTCTGTACTTTATACTCAGTTAAAATTCCAATGGGCCCATTGAATGGCCTATTTAGACCTGCTCGTCCGAAACCTCGAGAAAAAGGACCGCAAAACAAGTTTTAATCAAATTTGAGGAGTTCAAATAATTGATTAGGAGCTTTTCAACACAGTTATATTGCAAAACATCAATTTCTCTAATTTTTACACAGTTAAAATTCGAACAGGTCCATTGAGAGGCCTATTTAGACCTGCTAGTTCGAAATCTCGACAAAAAGGACCGCAAAACAAGTTTTAATCAAACTTTAGGAGTTCAAATAATTGATTAGGAGCTTTTCAACACAATTATATTGCAAAACCTCAATTTCTGTAATTTTTACTCAATTAAAATTCCAACGGGTCCATTGAGAGGCCCATTTAGACCTGCTAGTCCGAAACCTCGACAAAAAGGACCGCAAAACAAGTTTTAATAAAATTTTAGGAGTTCAAATAATTGATTAGGAGCTTTTCAACACAATTATATTGCAAAACCTCAATTTCAGTACTTTTTACTCAGTTAAAATTCCAACGAGTCCATTGAAAGGCCCATTTAGACCTGCTAGTCCGAAACCTCGACAAAAAAGACAGGAAAAACAAGTTTTAATCAAATTTTAGGAGTTCAAATAATTGATTAGGAGCTTTTCAAGATAATTATATTGCAAAACCTCAATTTCTGTACTTTTTACTTAGTTAAAATTCCAACGGGTCAAGTATTCCAACGGGTGGGTGGGATGGCTCTCAATTCTATCTCAAATTTTTCGGGGGTCTATGTTGGGTTTTGGCTTGTTCTCATTTTTTCCCTCTTTTTCCGGTGGAATTTTCATCTTTCTTTCCACCAATCCCCTCTCCCCACACGGCGCTTACCATCTTTCTGCCGGTTTTGCAAGCCTATCAACAAGAGAACCTATTCATTTGGATTTCCTTGGAAATCGGGATGAGAAGCCAGAGGGTCATCCCACTCTCCCATCACATATCGTTTACGGTTTGTATTGTTTTTTTTATCTTTTATTTTTTTCTTTGTTTTCTAACCCTTCTGTTTCTTCTCTCATATTTCTTCCGGCCGTATATTGAGTTTTGCAATATCCAGTTCGCTCAGGCAACATCCTCTCTTTTGTGGTTTCTGTTTTTTCTTTCCTTCGGCTCCTTTGTTTTTGATATAGGGTGTTTTATACCCTCTCTTTCCACCAATTTTTTACTTATTTGGCTACTTCTTTTGAGATCGGCCCGGTGTTTCTTGGATCTGAACGATTGGACGGAATCTCTGTCAAGGTCGTTCATCTCTAACCAAGGAACCCTCCGGGCGTCGCAGATAAGTTTCAAATCCTTTATTTCTCACCTTTTTATGCCTTTGATTTTTTCTAATATTTCATTAAACTCACTATTTTTCTTCCCTTTTATGTAGATCTGTTTCATCCTTGCATGTGCCTTCCAGATCTGGTCACCGCAAGGGTTCCCTGTTTATCGGTGTTCGGATTGCTTTTCGTCTTCCCCCAATCTGTCTTTTTCTTATTTTTTACATTTCATTTCTTTATTATATTCACCGGGCTTTTATTAATCTCTTTGTTTTTCTTTTTCCTATCCATTTCATTTTCAGATCGTTATCAGAGTGGGCAAGATTTTTCCGGCGGATGCCAACGGCGGCTATCTTACCCTCTCTGACATCTAGGGTTTACCCCCCCCCCCTTTGATTTTTTTCTGTCAACCATATCGGCTAGGGTTTCACAAAATATTATTTTTTTTCCTTCTTCCCTTTTATTCAGTGTCGTTCGCTAATTCTTTTCTCTCTTGTATGCAGATTACTCGAACAAACTTTCTTGTTCCCTTTCGCCAGATCTGGGTTTTGTTTCAACACCCTTGGAGATCGTGGTTTTTATCTCCCTTCTCTCTTATCGACTAACCCATCTCTGTGTCCTTTTTCTCTCATTTTAATTTTGTTTTTTTCCCATCTAATGGTCCTCTACCTTCTCTCCTGTTTCAGATCATCATCGGAGGGAAATCGTAACTTTTTTCGTGACAAAGAATGGTGGAGGTCTTATTCTCCGGCATCCATTCTCCACCTAGTTTTTCGACTTCCTTCGAAAACGATGGACCGGCTAGGGTTTCCATCTCTGTTCTTTCTTTTTTATTTTACTTTTCTCTTTTCTCTTTGCTTCTTATTTTTTAATCTTATCTCCTCTCTCCAGGTTCGATCTTCTTTCAATCCCAACATCTATGGACGAGCTACCATCTGCCTTGGGACTAGCAGACCTATGCTTCGGAGGTATAATCCCTCTCGTCTTCCTCAGTGTTTTCCTTTCTTTTTTACCTCATTGATTTACATCTCCTCTTTTCTGTTTACTGGCTTGTACTGTTTATTCGATCCATTACTTCTATTCAAGATATCCCTGTATGTTTATCTCTTTGATTTAAAATGGTGCTTAGCAATGTTTTCCACTATACCCTACTTAATCGACTCCTTTGCTTACTGTTACTGTCTCCAAAATTCCATGAAATATTTTGTATTTACCTCACATCTTATCACAGTTGGCCTTCCCATCATCCCTCATTCTATTTTAATTTATCAAATAAACATATTTTTTAAGATAGATACTTCTATTCTGCATTTGAAGCTCTTCTATATTCTTTCTTTAACTATAAATCTCTTTAACTACTCTTATGTTATGCCAACGCTAGGTTTACCTTTTATTCTAAACCTCTTATCTATAAATCTTTTAGATAATATCTCTATTATACTTCTGAAATCTGCTATTGTTTCATATATATATCGAGCCCTTCAAGGGAATTCTACACCAGCCCACTTCTTGGGATTTTCATTTATTACTTCGTACAATCTCTTTCAATATGCTATATATGATCATGCATCGTTACTGACCCCTTACAATTCCACTTTGTTTTTTGATTCCTCCATGATCCACCAATTGCAAGCTAGTCAATACAGACTCCCCTCAGCTCAACCTCAGGAAGCCACATCAACATCTACTATGGTAATCTACGGCAAAGTTCATAGATGCTTTTCATACTTTCATATCTTCATTATTCATTCTCCCATTTGAATGGTTCAGAACTCCATCTCTACTTTAACAGGCCATGCTTTAGGGATTAACCTTATCAAATCCTTTAAATTTGGGACTTATATATACTTTCCGCTCTTATTCCCCATATCAACTTTTATAATGTTGCAACCTCTTATTCATACTTGTGAAATGGTTTATTTGCAAATAAAAATCCCATTAGCAAACTACCCAACCATTTTATGTAATCCCTTAGATATATATACCTCCCTACCAAACACTGCTCCCCTGTCTCCGTGTGTAACAATAAAAATACTCAATATCCCAGCATATTATAAGTGGGCTATCATCCCTAAACCCTCGCTTGTAAGACACAAAATACTATATGAACACCTGATATTGCTTATTCCTTTTAATTTTATTATACACCCTCTTTCTAACTGGATTTATACTATTGCTTATATGCATCATCAGTGTAAGGTCTTTAATTATAATCATAGTTCTACCAAGTGTAGTATTATTCTGAATAGACACTGCATTTTTCTCTCTTATTTTAATTGGCTTCCTCTTATACAAGTCAATTTTCAAACGTATTACCAGCTTTCCCCTGGCAGTATCATCTATCCCTTACACTACAATATTCATTGTTCTATCATAAATAAGCTTTGCATGAAACTCACTAATCTTTCTATCCTGATCACTCTTATGCAGATTATGCACACTCTCACTAATATATTCGGGCAATATTACGGGACGTCCTCCCCTTTCCTTTGCTGGTTATGTAATTTTTCCTTAGTTTTTCATTTTAATTATTTACCCCCTTATTTGCTCATTTGGTCTGTATTAAATTTCTTATCCCCGCCTCCTCCTTCCCCTGGGTATGTAATTCTTTATGGCTGTTTTTTCCTGCTTTCCGTTTTGCTTTGCTTTTCTTTCACTTTCTTTTTTTCCTTGGATGTATGTTTTCTTACATGTATGTTTCTTGCTACCTTTCTATTATGCATGCTATATACTATTCTTTCCATGTATGTCTCTATATAGATTTCTTTCCCTATTCGATTATCACTAAGGAACTCTATTCCTACAACGCCTTCTTAGGTGACTCTTTACCAGCCCATTTATGGGATTTTTTCAAACCCCCATCTTATTTCCAAAATTCAATACTTTCGAAAATCTCTCTCTTATTTTCAAATACTATCTTAAACGTCCTTCCTCTATGTGCTCTGAACTTCTGTCCTCATAAATGTATTACATCTCTTCCCGGCCTCTTTAAAACAATACTATTTCAAAAAAAATTTAATCAACCCTTTCCTTTCCTTAACTACCTTGGAGACCAACTTTCCAATATTTAAAAACAAATTGATTACTAGACTAATCAATTCTCTATTAATTCTGCTTTCAAAAATTAAAAGTTACTCAGACTTTTCCTCTTTCTCACTTAATACGAGCAATTATTTCTTTAATTACTCCCCTTACTTCTTGCCAATCTCTCTGACAAAATCCCTCCTGAATCAAGAAATCAATCCCTCAAAACTTGCCTTATCTTTTCTAGCACTAATAAATAGTAATAAAATCTCTCTTTATTTCTACCTATTTATAGCTAATAGAATATCCATTAGTCAAAATACCCGTTATATTATTGATCAAACTTTTTATAATTACTTTTATTACTATGTTAAAATTATTACCTTCTCTGAATTTACTAATGGTTTTAATATATTAAAATCAAAGTCTTCAAAACTAATTTCCTACTATATTAAATTCTCATATTATTCAATTACTTTTCAATCTTTCCCTCTAAAACTCTACTTAACCCATGATTCATGGGATATAAATCTTTTCTTACTAAAATTTTATTCCCTTCCTTTTTTTTGACACTTACCAAAGCACCATTATATTAAGCCACCTCTTTTTATACGTCCACCAAGTAAACACATTCTCACAACTCTTCTCTTATTCCAAGCCCCTGCTTCCCCAAATTCCCTTTGCTATGGCCTCTTCATCTATCCCACAGCTAAGTTCCCTCAACCTCACAAATGAGGAAACAGAACTCTTGTATACCCCAGACTTCGGCTGGGATTTTGTTGAAGAAGACCCCAAGGCATGTCTTTTAGGATGCTTCATATCCTCCAAAACTGTTGACATCTATGCTGTCATCAACGCATTCGAAGGCATCTGGAAGCCAAACAACGTAGTTTCCATCACTGTTATCCAAGACAACTATTTGAAGATAAAGTTCAAGGACGTCAAGTCATGCTATGAGGTTCTTAATCGGGGCCCTTGGCTATATAAGGATGAATGGCTCGCCATTACTGAGTATGACCCTGCTAAGCCGCTTGGGGAATATTCCTTCAACTCTATGAGGATCTGGATACGATTCTTCTCTCTCCCAGCCTCACTCTATGAGGATTTCGACCGATCGCACCTTGCGGGACATGCCCTCGGGATGATGGTTGGGAATGTTATCCGAACTGATACAAGAGAAGCTGATGGAAACATGAAAGAATTCCTACGTGTGGAGATCTTCCTGAACATCACCAAACCAGTTACCCGTTTTGTCTTCATAGGCTCGGGTACAAACAAAACTATGTGTCGCATCTAATATGAACGCCTCCCCATCCTCTGTCCTGGATGCGGAATTATCAGCCATACAATTGAAAATTGCCCCAATCGAGCATCTCTTGATCTGAACAAACTGCAATATGGAGAATGGCTCCGTTATCTCCCTCCAAGATGCCGCCCAACTGGTACAAGGGGGCGTCTTCGCTATGTCGAACCCGAACTGAACCAAAACAATCCGTTACCGAATGATACCTTCCCATATTTTTTTTCAAAATTTTCATGCTCTCTTCATTTTAGTTATAAATTTACTTTAACCCTCCTGTTTTATCTATTTATATTGTTCTTTTTATTTCTCCCAGCAAATTCTGCTCCAACTGCTGCTGCCAACGCTAATCCTAATCCAATCAATGAACCTGCTGCTATGGGTATAACTTTTAAACTTCCCACCAAAAGTAACGTTCTACTCAAAAATTTTCCCTTTACTAAATCACTATGGTTTTACTCTACTGCAGGCTCTCTCAATGAGGGCGATGCCGCATCCTTTTCGGAACAGCCCACCGAGGATGCACCCAATACTGATACTCCCATGGGGGATGCCCCCCCGGTTAATGAAACTCCAGCTACTGACTCCAAGCAGAAAGCCCCTCTTGAGCCCCAACCTCTGAACACCATCTACCCGATTCCCGAAGATGATTCTGATGGGGAATGGGATACCACTGATGATAGTGTACCAAGCCCGACTGCCCAGCAAATTAAGAAAATAGAAGCTGAACTGCGTAAGCCCCCTATTTCTACCGATACCATTTTCAATGATTTTAACCACTGGTTACTAAAAAATTATCCAAATGATGCAGCTCCGGCACCTGCTCCAGCCCCACCGAATCGCGGCATGAAACGTCGCTCCCCCATTCAAGTGTCGCTCCTGCCAAAAAAATCCAAACCGTCCGGTTCCACTCCAAAAGCTGGGATGAGCAGCTCTAAAAACTCTCCGGCGGCGGCTGATTCCCAGCCCCGCCGAGCAAAATGAAGATCCTATGCTGGAACTGCCAGGGTCTAGGACAAACCTCGGTGGTTCAACATCTTCGTGATTATGTCCAGCAATCCATCCCCGACGTTATTTTCCTATGTGAAACTAAACTCAATAATGTGGCTTGTAGCCAACTATGCATTTCTTTAGGTTATTTAAACGTTATCTCTATTCCCCCCTCGGAGGGGTGTTCCGGAATCGTTTTATTCGCATCGAACAATATCAATATTAGTTTAATTTCTTATTCCCAGCGTTTCATACATTCTCAAATTACACTAGATAATTGCAACATGTTATTCACTGGTATACATGGTCACTCTGAAACAAGCCAAAAATATAAAACTTGGGAAATTATTGACTCGTTAAATACAAATAATAGTAATATCCCTTGGATTTTAGGAGGAGATTTCAACGAAATCCTATCCGATTCTGAAAAACAAGGTGGGATTCAAAGAGCTAGATCACAAATATCAAATTTTCGTCAATGTCTTTCACGCAACAACCTTTTCGATTGTAAGCCATCATCGGGCTGGTTTACTTGGTCGAAAGTTGGGCCCCTAACTCCAATCATTCACGAAAGACTAGACCGATTCGTTGCCAACCCAGCTTGGCAAAACCTATTTCCTTCTTTTCAAATCACATCGAAATATGTAGCCAAATCTGACCATTGCTTCTTGTCACTTGACACATCCCCTGAGTCCAACCGTCCTTACCGCACATCCAGTTCTTTCTGTTTTGAGAACTGCTGGGCCAATCATAAGGACAATATCGCAACAATTCAAAGTACTTGGATAAATATCCCTGGTACGACTATTAATAAAATAAATGCTGTGGGTACAAAACTAGAGGATTGGCAGAACCAACAGCGACTCAAGTCTTCTGGGCGTATTAAATTTTTAACGAAAAAAATAAATAATTTCCTATGTCGCCCTTTAACCGCTGCAACTGAAAATAATTACTTAAAATACCGATCTGAACTAAATAAACTACTAACGGAACAAGAAACTTATTGGGCTCAGAGATCTCGTACACTTTGGCTCTCCCAAGGTGATAAAAATACGAGATTTTTTCATGCTCGAGCGAACAATAGGAGGAAAAAGAACTCGATTAATGGTTTATTTGACTCCAACTCTAACTGGTGTACAGCTGAATCGGACATTATGTCTATCGCATCTAGCTACTTCCAAAATCTCTTTACATCTTCTAACCCCCAAGTATCCGATAACATCCTTAATAAAATCACCCCATCCATTACCCAAGCTATGAATGATACCTTACAACGCCCTTTCACTAAGGAAGAAATACACCACGCTTTCAGGGACATTGACCCTAGGAAAGCTCCTGGTATTGATGGACTACCCAGTAGTTTCTTCCGACAGCATTGGGATACTGTTGGAGAAGACGTTACCAATCTCTGCCTCAACTTATTACAAGGAACTATGGACATGTCTTTGGTCAATAAAACTATTTTGGTGCTAATTCCCAAAATCAATGACCCGACTACCATGAGACACCTTAGACCGATTAGTCTTTGCACTGTTCTGTATAAAATAGTTGCTAAAACCATTGTTAACAGAATGAAGCAAACAATTCCCATTTGTATCAGCCCAAATCAAGTAGCTTTTGTCCAGGGGCGAAACATCTCTGATAATATTCTTGTCGCCCATGAAATTATTCATAATATTAATGCGGGGGCAACCAAATCTTCTCAAGGGGCTGCTCTCAAACTCGATATGGAAAAAGCTTTTGACCGAGTGGAATGGTCTTTCTTAGCTAATGTTATGGAACGCATGGGCTTTGCACCTAACTGGATTTCCCTTATAATGCGTTGCATCACCACAGTCTCTTTTTCAGTTAAAATTAACAATACTTTATCCCCTTCTTTTCAACCTCAGCGTGGATTACGACAGGGAGATCCTCTCTCCCCCTTCCTCTTCTTATTCTGCACGCAAGGGCTCTCTGCCTACCTATCAGCTGCCCAACAAACGAACATTCTTCCAGGACTTGGTGCATGCAAATATGGACCCAAAGTCAATCACCTGCTTTTTGCTGATGATTGTATGGTCTTCATTAACAATTCTACAACTAAAGCAGCCCAGCTTAAACGAGCTCTGCAAACTTACGCTAATGCCTCAGGCCAAGCAGTTAACTTTGAAAAATCAACAATCTTCTATAATCCACGCACCCTATCTTCTATAAGATCTGAGATAAATAATCTCCTGCACGTACGCGAGGTGTCTAACCCTGGGGTTTATTTAGGAATACCACTACTCATAGGAAAGAACAAAACTGAATCCCTAGGATTTGTGCGTGATAAAGTCCACGACCGTCTTTCTAGTTGGGATAAACATCTTTTGTCCTTTAGTGGCTGAGAGATCTTCATTAAAGCAGTCCTCCAATCCCTACCACAATATGTTATGTCCTGTTACCTACTTCCACAAAACATCATTGACGATATGACCACAGCTATTAGACAATATTGGTGGTCAGGTAAATCCAACAAAAAAGGATGGCATATGCTACCCTGGAACAATGTCTGTTTACCTAAGGCTGCCGGAGGAATGGGATTTAAGGATCTACATGACTTCAACATTGCTCTTCTGGGTAAACAAATATGGAGACAAATTTTGAACCAAACTCTCTATTAGGTCAGATTTATCGAGCTAAATATTTCCCCTATGGGAATATCCTTGATTCCTCCAGGCCTATTCGTGGCTCTTTCGCTTGGCAAGGCATGTACAATGCTATTCAACGCCTTCTCCCTGGATTCCTATATCGCCCAGGAATCAACAGTAATATAAGAGTACATCAAGACATTTGGGGAGGTCACTCCCCAATCACCCTTACGGGGAATTATGAAATTTCGGAGGAAGTCCATATCCGATGCCGTGATTTCATGATCCGTAAACAAACTGCCTGGGATCCTGTCAAAGTACATCGATATTTTACTCCAACTGACGTACTTGGTATACCGATTATAAATGATCATCGTGACTCCATTCTCTAGTCTTCTAAAGATTCAGGCATTTACTCGGTTCGCTCTGGTTATCTTTTCTTACAACGGCCTGTGCTCCCACAAACTCCGCCTAACCGTTTTTGGAAATTCCTTTCAAAAATTCAAGCTTTGCCTAAAGTCAAAACTTTTGGATGGCGCATGGCGTCTGGTGCTTTACCAGTTGGCTCTAAACTGCAAGTCTTTGCGCCAGAATCAGGGCCATGTCCTATTTGTTGTCATCATTCAGAGACTATCCTCCATGCCCTTCGAGATTGCTCAGGGGCCACCGAGGCCCTTCAGCTTTCTGGTATTCCCATTCGCCTTTATAGAAGCTCGGTTCCTTCTACCTTGCAATGGCTGGAAGAAGCCGCCCACCTTCTATCCCCCAATATATTTGGACTTTTTCTCACTACTATTTGGAACATTTGGAACAGGCGTAATGATTGGATTCATAATCGCCATTTGCAACCATCTTGGCTTACTGCCGTTAACTCTATTAGTCTTCATAATGACTTTTACAGTGCTACTGTGCCTACCATTCCAGCACCTTCTTTTCTTTCCTCCACAAACTGGAGTCCTCCTCCGTCTAACCATATCAAAATTAATGTAGATGGGGCTTTCAATCCTTCTACTCGTGCTGCGGCGATTGGTGTTGTGGCACGTGATTCTACAGGTGCAGTGGTGGGGGGCCTTGCCTTTCCTCTAGGCAGCCGTCCGGATGTAGTCATTTGTGAAGGCGAAAGCCTTCTTGCCGGGGTCACCTTCGCTCGCTCTCAAGGATGGACTCGAATTTTGCTGGAAACTGATTGTGCTTCCATTGCAAATAGAATCAACAATCCAGGGCTTGACCTCTCCATGTTGGGGCCTCTTCTTCATCAAATTCGAGAATCTCTTCATGACTTTGTATCTGCTTCTGTTTCCTTTGTACGCCGTGAGGCAAATCATGTAGCCCATTCTTTGGCTACCTTTTCGCTTGGCAATATGTATGCCTTATCTTATACTTCTGATATTCCTCATTGTATCAAACATCTTGTAACAACTCTTTCATGAAATAAAATCTAGGCACTCTTTTCCCCTTTTTAGGGTCCTCTAGCTCTGCTTGAAGGACAGTAGTAGGGGTTTTTAACGAGGCCTTTGTTTCAAAAAAAATTCCAACGGGTCCATTGAAAGGCCCATTTAGACATGCTCGTCCGAAACCTCGACAAAAAGGACCGCAAAACAAGTTTTAGTCAAATTTTAGGAGTTCAAATAATTCATTAGGAGCTTTTCAACACAATTATATTGAAAAACCTCAATTTTTATACTTTTTACTCAGTTAAAATTCCAACGGGCCCATTGAAAGGCCTACTTAGACCTGCTCGTCTGAAACCTAGACAAAAAGGACCGCAAAACAAGTTTTAATCAAATTTTAGGAGTTCAAATAAATTATTAGGAGCTTTTCAACACAGTTATATTGCAAAACTTCAATTTCTGTAATTTTTACACAGTTAAAATTCCAACGTGTCCATTGAGAGGCCCATTTAGACCAGCTAGTCCGAAACCTCAACAAAAAGGACTGCAAAACAAGTTTTAATCAAATTTTAGGAGTTCTAATAATTGATTAGGAGCTTTTCAACAAAATTATATTGCAAAACCTCAATTTCTGTACTTTTTACTTAGTTAAAATTCCAAAGGGTCCATTGAAAGGCCCATTTAGACCTGCTAGTCCGAAACCTCGACAAAAGGACCACAAAACCTATTTTAATCAAATATTAGGAGTTCATGTAATTGATTAGGAGCTTTTAAACACAATTATAATGCAAAACTTCAATTTTTGTACTTTTTACTCAGTTAAAAATTCCAACGGGTCCATTCAAAGGCCTATTTAGACCTGCTAGTCCGAAACCTCAACAATAAGGACCGAAAAACAGGTTTTAATCAAATTTTAGGAGTTCAAATAATTGATTAGGGGCTTTTCAACACAATTTATTGCAAAACCTCAATTTCTGTACTTTTTACCCAGTTAAAATTCCAACGGGTCTATTGAAAGGCCCATTTAGACATGCTCGTCCGAAAACTCGACAAAAAGGACCGCAAAACAAGTTTTAGTCAAATATTACGAGTTCATGTAATTGATTAGGAGCTTTTCAACACAATTATATTGCAAAACCTCAATTTTTGTACTTTATACTCAGTTAAAATTCCAACGGGCCCATTGAAAGGCCTATTTAGACCTGCTCGTCCGAAACATCGATAAAAAGGACCGCAAAATAAGTTTTAATCAAATTTGAGGAGTTCAAATAATTGATTAGGAGCTTTTCAACACAGTTATATTGCAAAACATCAATTTCTGTAATTTTTACACAGTTAGAATTCGAACACAATTTATTGCAAAACCTCAATTTCTGTACTTTTTACCCAGTTAAAATTCCAACGGGTCTATTGAAAGGCCCATTTAGACATGCTCGTCCGAAACCTCGACAAAAAGGACCGCAAAACAAGTTTTAGTCAAATATTACGAGTTCATGTAATTTATTAGGAGCTTTTCAACACAATTATATTGCAAAACCTAAATTTTTGTACTTTATACTCAGTTAAAATTCCAACGGGCCCATTGAAAGGCCTATTTAGACCTGCTCGTCCGAAACATCGATAAAAAGGTCCGCAAAACAAGTTTTAATCAAATTTGAGGAGTTCAAATAATTGATTAGGAGCTTTTCAACACAGTTATATTGCAAAACATCAATTTCTGTAATTTTTACACAGTTAGAATTCGAACACAATTTATTGCAAAACCTCAATTTCTGTACTTTTTACCCAGTTAAAATTCCAACGGGTCTATTGAAAGGCCCATTTAGACATGCTCGTCCGAAACCTCGACAAAAAGGACCGCAAAACAAGTTTTAGTCAAATATTACGAGTTCAAGTAATTGATTAGGAGCTTTTCAACACAATTATATTGCAAAACCTCAATTTTTGTACTTTATACTCAGTTAAAATTCCAACGGGCCCATTGAAAGGCCTATTTAGACCTGCTCGTCCGAAACATCGATAAAAAGGACCGCAAAACAAGTTTTAATCAAATTTGAGGAGTTCAAATAATTAATTAGGAGCTTTTCAACACAGTTATATTGCAAAACATCAATTTCTGTAATTTTTACACAGTTAGAATTCGAACGGGTCCATTGAGAGTCCCATTTAGACCTGCTAGTTCGAAATCTCGACAAAAAGGACTGCAAAACAAGTTTTAAACAAATTTTAGGAGTTCATGTAATTGATTAGGAGCTTTTCAACACAATTATTTTGCAAAACCTCAATTTTTGTACTTTTTCCTCAGTTAAAATTCCAACGGGTCCATTGAGAGGCCCATTTAGACGTGCTAGTTCGAAATCTCGACAAAAAGGACCGCAAAACAAGTTTTAATCAAATTTTAGGAGTACAAATAATTGATTAGGAGCTTTTCAACACAATTATATTGCAAAACCTCAATTTCTGTACTTTTTACTCAGTTAAAATTCCAACGGGTCCATTGAGAGGCCCTTTAGACCCGCTCGTCCGAAACCTCTACAAAAAGGACTGCAAAACAAGTTTTAATCAAATTTTAGGAGTTCAAATAATTGATTAGGAGCTTTTCAACAAAATTATATTGCAAAACCTCAATTTCTGTACTTTTTACTCAGTTAAAATTCCAACGGGTCCATTGGAAGGCCCATTTCGACCCGCTCGTCCGAAACCTCTACAAAAAGGACTGCAAAACAAGTTTTAATCAAATTTTAGGAGTTCATGTAATTGATTAGGAGCTTTTAAACACAATTATTTTGCAAAACCTCAATTTGTGTACTTTTTACTCAGTTAAATTCCGACGGGTCCATTGAGAGGCCCATTTAGACCTGCTAGTTCGAAATCTCGACAAAAGGACCGCAAAACAAGTTTTAATCAAATTTTAGGAGTTCAAATAATTGATTAGGAGCTTTTCAACACAATTATATTGCAAAACCTCAATTTCTGTACTTTATACTCGGTTAAAATTCCAACGGGCCCATTGAAAGGCCTATTTAGACCTGCTCGTCCGAAACCTCGATAAAAAGGACCGCAAAACAAGTTTTAATCAAATTTGAGGAGTTCAAATAATTGATTAGGAGCTTTTCAACACAGTTATATTGCAAAACATCAATTTCTGTAATTTTTACACAGTTAGAATTCGAACGGGTCCATTGAGAGTCCCATTTAGACGTGCTAGTTCGAAATCTCGACAAAAAGGACCGCAAAACAAGTTTTAATCAAATTTTAGGAGTTCAAATACTTGATTAGGAGCTTTTCAACACAAATATATTGCAAAACCTCAATTTCTGTAATTTTTACTCAGTTAAAATTCCAACGGGTCCATTGAGAGGCCCATTTAGACCTGCTAGTTCGAAATCTCGACAAAAAGGACCGCAAAACAAGTTTTAATCAAATTTTAGGAGTTCTAATAATTGATTAGGAGCTTTTCAACACAATTATATTGCAAACCCTCAATTTCTGTACTTTTTACTCAGTTAAAATTCCAAAGGGTCCATTGGGAGGCCCATTTAGACCCGCTCGTACGAAACCTCTACAAAAAGGACTGTAAAACAAGTTTTAATCAAATATTAGGAGTTCATGTAATTGATTAGGAGCTTTTCAACACAATTATATTGCAAAACCTGAATTTTTGTACTTTTTACTCAGTTAAAATTACAACGGGTCCATTGAAAGCCCCATTTCGACCCGCTCGTCCGAAACCTCTACAAAAAGGACTGCAAAACAAGTTTTAATCAAATATTAGGAGTTCATGTAATTGATTAGGAGCTTTTCAACACAATTATATTGCAAAACTTCAATTTTTGTACTTTATACTCATTTAAAATTCCAACGGGTCATTGAAAGGCCCATTTAGACTTGCTAGTCCGAAACCTCGACAAAAAGGACCGAAAAACAAGTTTTAATCAAATTTTAGGAGTTCAAATAATTGATTAGGGGCTTTTCAACACAATTTATTGTAAAACTTCAATTTCTGTACTTTTTACTCAGTTAAAATTCCAATGGGTCTATTGAAAGTCCCATTTAGACATGCTCGTCCGAAACCTCGACAAAAAGGACCGCAAAAAAAGTTTTAGTCAAATATTAATAGTTCATGTAATTGATTAGGAGCTTTTCAACACAATTATATTGCAAAACCTCAATTTCTGTACTTTATACTCAGTTAAAATTCCAATGGGCCCATTGAAAGGCCTATTTAGACCTGCTCGTCCGAAACCTCGACAAAAAGGACCGCAAAACAAGTTTTAATCAAATCTGAGGTGTTCAAATAATTGATTAGGAGATTCTCAATACAGTTATATTGCAAAACATCAATTTCTGTAATTTTTACACAGTTAAAATTCGAACGGGTCCATTGAGAGGCCCATTTAGACCTGCTAGTTCGAAATCTCGACAAAAAGGACCGCAAAACAAGTTTTAATCAAATTTTAGGAGTTCAAATAATTGATTAGGAGATTTTCAACACAATTATATTGCAAAACCTCAATTTCTGTAATTTTTACTCAGTTAAAATTCCAACAGGTCCATTGAGAGGCCCATTTAGACCTGCTAGTCCGAAACCTCGACAAAAAGGACCGCAAAACAAGTTTTAATAAAATTTTAGGAGTTCAAATAATTGATTAGGAGCTTTTCAACACAATTATATTGCAAAACCTCAATTTCAGTACTTTTTACTCAGTTAAAATTCCAACGGGTCCATTGAAAGGCCCATTTAGACCTGCTAGTCCGAAACCTCGACAAAAAGACCGCAAAACCTGTTTTAATCAAATATTAGGAGTTCATGTAATTGATTAGGAGCTTTTAAACACAATTATAATGCAAAACTTCAATTTTTGTACTTTTTACTTAGTTAAAAATTCCAACGGGTCCATTGAAAGGCCTATTTAGACCTGCTAGTCCGAAACCTCAACAATAAGGACCGAAAAACAGGTTTTAATCAAATTTTAGGAGTTCAAATAATTGATTAGGGGCTTTTCAACACAATTTATTGCAAAACCTCAATTTCTGTACTTTTTACCCAGTTAAAATTCCAACGGGTCTATTGAAAGGCCCATTTAGACATGCTCGTCCGAAACCTCGACAAAAAGGACCGCAAAACAAGTTTTAGTCAAATATTACGAGTTCATGTAATTGATTAGGAGCTTTTCAACACAATTATATTGCAAAACCTCAATTTTTGTACTTTATACTCAGTTAAAATTCCAACGGGCCCATTGAAAGGCCTATTTAGACCTGCTCGTCCGGAACATCGATAAAAAGGTCCGCAAAACAAGTTTTAATCAAATTTGAGGAGTTCAAATAATTGATTAGGAGCTTTTCAACACAGTTATATTGCAAAACATCAATTTCTGTAATTTTTACACAGTTAGAATTCGAACACAATTTATTGCAAAACCTCAATTTCTGTACTTTTTACCCAGTTAAAATTCCAACGGGCCCATTGAAAGGCCTATTTAGACCTGCTCGTCCGAAACATCGATAAAAAGGACCGCAAAACAAGTTTTAGTCAAATATTACGAGTTCAAGTAATTAATTAGGAGCTTTTCAACACAGTTATATTGCAAAACATCAATTTCTGTAATTTTTACACAGTTAGAATTCGAACGGGTCCATTGAGAGTCCCATTTAGACCTGCTAGTTCGAAATCTCGACAAAAAGGACTGCAAAACGAGTTTTAATCAAATTTTAGGAGTTCATGTAATTGATTGGAGCTTTTCAACACAATTATTTTGCAAAACCTCAATTTGTGTACTTTTTACTCAGTTAAAATTCCAACGGGTCCATTGAGAGGCCCATTTAGACCTGCTAGTTCGAAATCTCGACAAAAAGGACCGCAAAACAAGTTTTAATCAAATTTTAGGAGTACAAATAATTGATTAGGAGCTTTTCAACACAATTATATTGCAAAACCTCAATTTCTGTACTTTTTACTCAGTTAAAATTCCAACGGGTCCATTGAGAGGCCCTTTAGACCCGCTCGTCCGAAACCTTTACAAAAAGGACTGCAAAACAAGTTTTAATCAAATTTTAGGAGTTCAAATAATTGATTAGGAGCTTTTCAACAAAATTATATTGCAAAACCTCAATTTCTGTACTTTTTACTCAGTTAAAATTCCAACGGGTCCATTGGAAGGCCCATTTCGACCCGCTCGTCCGAAACCTCTACAAAAAGGACTGCAAAACAAGTTTTAATCAAATTTTAGGAGTTCATGTAATTGATTAGGAGCTTTTAAACACAATTATTTTGCAAAACCTCAATTTGTGTACTTTTTACTCAGTTAAAATTCCAACGGGTCCATTGAGAGGCCCATTTAGACCTGCTAGTTCGAAATCTCGACAAAAAGGACCGCAAAACAAGTTTTAATCAAATTTTAGGAGTTCAAATAATTGATTAGGAGCTTTTCAACACAATTATATTGCAAAACCTCAATTTCTGTACTTTATACTCGGTTAAAATTCCAACGGGCCCATTGAAAGGCCTATTTAGACCTGCTCGTCCGAAACCTCGATAAAAAGGACCGCAAAACAAGTTTTAATCAAATTTGAGGAGTTCAAATAATTGATTAGGAGCTTTTCAACACAGTTATATTGCAAAACATCAATTTCTGTAATTTTTACACAGTTAGAATTCGAACGGGTCCATTGAGAGTCCCATTTAGACGTGCTAGTTCGAAATCTCGACAAAAAGGACCGCAAAACAAGTTTTAATCAAATTTTAGGAGTTCAAATACTTGATTAGGAGCTTTTCAACACAAATATATTGCAAAACCTCAATTTCTGTAATTTTTACTCAGTTAAAATTCCAACGGGTCCATTGAGAGGCCCATTTAGACCTGCTAGTTCGAAATCTCGACAAAAAGGACCGCAAAACAAGTTTTAATCAAATTTTAGGAGTTCTAATAATTGATTAGGAGCTTTTCAACACAATTATATTGCAAACCCTCAATTTCTGTACTTTTTACTCAGTTAAAATTCCAAAGGGTCCATTGGGAGGCCCATTTAGACCCGCTCGTCCGAAACCTCTACAAAAAGGACTGTAAAACAAGTTTTAATCAAATATTAGGAGTTCATGTAATTGATTAGGAGCTTTTCAACACAATTATATTGCAAAACCTGAATTTTTGTACTTTTTACTCAGTTAAAATTCCAACGGGTCCATTGAAAGGCCCATTTCGACCCGCTCGTCCGAAACCTCTACAAAAAGGACTGCAAAACAAGTTTTAATCAAATATTAGGAGTTCATGTAATTGATTAGGAGCTTTTCAACACAATTATATTGCAAAACTTCAATTTTTGTACTTTTTACTCATTTAAAATTCCAACGGGTCATTGAAAGGCCCATTTAGACTTGCTAGTCCGAAACCTCGACAAAAAGGACCGAAAAACAAGTTTTAATCAAATTTTAGGAGTTCAAATAATTGATTAGGGGCTTTTCAACACAATTTATTGTAAAACTTCAATTTCTGCACTTTTTACTCAGTTAAAATTCCAATGGGTCCATTGAAAGGCCCATTTAGACATGCTCGTCCGAAACCTCGACAAAAAGGACCGCAAAACAAGTTTTAGTCAAATATTAATAGTTCATGTAATTGATTAGGAGCTTTTCAACACAATTATATTGCAAAACCTCAATTTCTGTACTTTATACTCAGTTAAAATTCCAATGGGCCCATTGAAAGGCCTATTTAGACCTGCTCGTCCGAAACCTCGACAAAAAGGACCGCAAAACAAGTTTTAATCAAATTTGAGGAGTTCAAATAATTGATTAGGAGCTTCTCAACACAGTTATATTGCAAAACATCAATTTCTGTAATTTTTACACAGTTAAAATTCGAACGGGTCCATTGAGAGGCCCATTTAGACCTGCTAGTTCGAAATCTCGACAAAAAGGACCGCAAAACAAGTTTTAATCAAATTTTAGGAGTTCAAATAATTGATTAGGAGCTTTTCAACACAATTATATTGCAAAACCTCAATTTCTGTAATTTTTACTCAGTTAAAATTCCAACGGGTCCATTGAGAGGCCCATTTAGACCTGCTAGTCCGAAACCTCGACAAAAAGGACCGCAAAACAAGTTTTAATAAAATTTTAGGAGTTCAAATAATTGATTAGGAGCTTTTCAACACAATTATATTGCAAAACCTCAATTTCAGTACTTTTTACTCAGTTAAAATTCCAACGGGTCCATTGAAAGGCCCATTTAGACCTGCTAGTCCGAAACCTCGACAAAAAGACCGAAAAACAAGTTTTAATCAAATTTTAGGAGTTCAAATAATTGATTAGGATCTTTTCAACATAATTATATTGCAAAACCTCAATTTCTGTACTTTTTACTTAGTTAAAATTCCAACGGGTCCATTGAAAGGCCCATTTAGACATGCTCGTCCGAAACCTCGACAAAAAGGACCGCAAAACAAGTTTTAGTCAAATTTTAGGAGTTCAAATAATTCATTAGGAGCTTTTCATCACAATTATATTGAAGACCCTCAATTTTTATACTTTTTACTCAGTTAAAATTCCAACGGGCCCATTGGAAGACCTATTTAGACCTGCTCGTCCGAAACCACGACAAAAAGGACCACAAAACAAGTTTTAATCAAATTTTAGGAGTTCAAATAATTGATTAGGAGCTTTTCAACACAGTTATATTGCAAAACCTCAATTTCTGTAATTTTTACTCAGTTAAAATTCCAACGGGTCCATTGAGAGGCCCATTTAGACCTGTTAGTTCGAAATCTCGACAAAAAGGACCGCAAAACAAGTATTAATCAAATTTTAGGAGTTCAAATAATTGATTAGGAACTTTTCAACACAATTATATTGCAAAACCTCAATTTCTATACTTTTTACTTAGTTAAAATTCCAACGGGTCCATTGAGAGGCCCATTTAGACCTGCTAGTCCGAAACCTCGACAAAAAGGACCGCAAAACATGTTTTAATCAAATTCTAGGAGTTCCAATAATTGATTAGGAACTTTTCAACACAATTATATTGCAAAACCTCAATTTCTGTATTTTTTACAAAGTTAAAATTCCATCGGGTACATTGAAAGGCCCATTTAGACCTGCTAGTCCGAAACCTCGACAAAAATGACCAAAAAACAAGTTTTAATCAAATTTTAGGAGTTCAAATAATTGATTAGGAGCTTTTCAACACAATTATATTGCAAAACCTCAATTTCTTTACTTTTTACTCAGTTAAAATTCCAACGGGTATGGCTCTCGTTTCTCTCTCCCTCTTCCCGAGATTCTCTGTTTTTGTCTCTGGTCTTTTCGGTTTCCACCTCCCCCTTTTCACGGCTTCTCTTCCCCTTCCCCATATGGCACTCTCTCCTCAGCCGATCAAAGGATCATGGGTAAGAGTAAATCAAGGGCCTTCCCACCTTTTTTTTTATTTTTTTCCTATCGTTTAATATATTGATTTTTCACAATTTTATTTTTCCCTTTATCTGGGTTTTATTCACTGATTTGGTTCTGGTTTTCCCCCAAATCCCCTTTATTTTCTTTTTCTGCTTCATGGTTTGGTCTGAGGCGTTGGCTTGCCCGTCTCATTTTCATCAGAAAACACCCATGCCCTTAAAGATAAGTTTTATTCCTTTTCTCCTTTGTCGTCTTATGTTTCTATTTTTTTATCAAGCTTTTCAGATCTCTCGTTTAATTTCTTTTTGTTCTTGTTGCAGATGCTCTAAATCGTTCCAGTCGACTCAGATCTGTCCTCTGGTTTCCAGATTTGGGCTGATCGAGGGTTTTCCCCTTTTTGGAGATTGGTTCTATTTCAATCTGTCTCATTTCTTTAGACTGCATGCTTTATTTCTTTGGACTATTTATCTTTTTCCGATCTTATTTATTTTCTACAATATGGTATTATCTAACTTTTTCCATTTCAGATCCTTATCGAAGAGGAAAAGAAATCCCCTTTTCTTTGGGGTTTGGTGGAGGATTCCAGCGGCGGACTTACCCTCTCCTTCACTCCGTTTATCAATCTCCTTTCTGGGTATTCCCAAGCCGTCGGATCGGCTAGGGTTTCTTTTCCCCTTTTTTATCCTTTTGTTTAATTTTCTTTTAATAATTTGGTTTTCTTCCTTCTTTTTTTCTTTGATTTTCCAGTTTCGAATCTCCTCAATTCGCAATAGGATTAGAAGATCTGACCCATCTTCGCCTCGGAGGTACAAACCCTATGGGTTTTCGTATGACTCTTTATCTTTTACTTCCTTCATAATCTGTCTTATTTTCGTTATTCACTCTGTTTTTCTATGCTTTTCCCCCATTATTAGATTCATAATTACGCTTTCTCTGGTTGAAACCCTCTCTGTTGACTGCTGGGCTTTACCTATCGAATTTTCTGTGTATTTTTTAATCCATTTTAATTTTATCTCTTATTTCGGCAGTATTCTCTTTTCTAATCTAGGTCATGCACCTATTTTCCCTTCTATACCAGGATACCTTCTTGTTCTTCTACATTTTCTATCATCCAAATGTAAAAATAATCTGTTTGGCTCATTTATTTTACTCATGTTCCACGCTAATATTCTATTGTGAAAACTACAATCATTACTTATTCAAATCTATATCGATCCCTTATAGGGAATTATCTACGAGCCCATTTTCTGGGATTCTCAAACATTACATATAACCATCACTATATGTCCTCCATCTCTGTTTATTTATATATACTAATTTTTTCCATTCTTATTATTTCTTTTTTCCTACTCTTGGATCACTGCTTGCAAGCACATCTCAGAAGATTCTTCTCTGCTCAATCCCAGAGACCTACAACTCCAATACCAGCTGCTAATTTGGACCCTTTTAATAGAGACCAAACTCGGTTTTTTTACCATCTAAGGACATTCTCCTTCATATGGCTGACACAAAGGTACTATGTTATCTTTATGCATACTAATTACAGTTTGGCGTCTAATCAATTTAAATTTTTTACTCTTGACTTTTACATTTATCTCTTTAATTCAATCTCCCTGCACATCATTGCTCTGAATTTTTCCCTAATATTTATCTGTGGTTCGTATCCTTTTCAGCCGATTATCATCAATACAATCTGCTTAATTTATTCATGTAAATCAATAAACTTGTATTCTATTTATCCGATTGCTGATCTCATGCCTTCCTGCTTTAAAATTAAATTATCCAAAATTCTGGGAATTTATACTTTGCCTATTATCTCTAATTATTCTATTATAGTAATTTCCTTTCTCATCATCTTCCTCATGCTAGATTTTTGCTTCCCTTATTCTCTAACTTTTATAACTATGGTGTTGTATATCTATTTTGTATCAACAACTATATCAGGCATTGTTATGAGCCTTCATGCTAAATTGGTCATTTCTATAACTTATATACTTTGTTGTTTGCTGCACTTTGATTACCTAAATAAGAACATTACTTTTACTCTCCTCTGTCCTTCTATATGTTATGAACCCATGTACATGTACATGTTATATTTCTTTGACTTTCCTTTTAATTGGTGCTATTTACCATCTGTTACTAATTCTCTTGTGAACTATTCAATTTGGTCTCTCTCCATTTTTCCCTTCTTTGTTATCATATTGTCTATGGCCTTTTAAATTCTTCTTTATATTATATCCATGGTTCTTATCACTATATTAAATGTAAATTTGTCCTTTCTTTGATGCACCCTAACTTTCTATCATTCTGTTCTTTGCAACCGTATACACGGAATTTCTCCTTTTACCTATATAATTAGATTTATTAAGGAAAGTTTTTTTCAAATCTTCCTTTATGATATTAAAATAACCCAATTTTTAAGGTCTATAATTTTCCATCAAATCCTTTTTCCTACTACTTATCATAGAATAGCTTACTCAATCGCATCCTTTATATATGGACAACATACTTACACTAAACCACAAAACCTTCCCTATCTTTCTATTCTCCTCAATCTCCACACTTCCTCGATGGCATCCTCCTCTATCCCCCAACTCAGTTCCATCGACCTCACTAATGAGGAAGCAGAGCTTCTTTACACCCCTGACTTTGGTTGGGATTTTGTCAAGGAGGATCCTAAGCTTTTACTCTTCGGTTGCTTTATCTCGTCCAAGACGATTGATATATATGCTGTCATTAACGCTTTCGAAGGCATATGGAAGCCTAACAATGTGGTGTCTATTTCTGTTATCCAAGACAACTTTCTCAAGATAAAATTCAAGGAGGCCAAGTACTGTTATGAAGTCCTTAACCGTGGTCCTTGGCTGTATAAGGACGAATGGTTAGCCATTACCGAGTATGACCCTGCTAAATCAGTTGGAGAATACTCATTCAATATTATGAGGATTTGGATCCGTATCTTCGCCCTTCCTTCCTCACTCTTTGAGGATATTGATCGATCACACCTAGTGGGACATGCCCTTGGGTCTATGGTAGGCAACGTTGTTCGAACTGATACTCGAGAGATTGAAGGAAACATGAAAGACTTCCTTCGGGTAGAAATCTTGTTGGATATCACCAGACCGGTCACCCGTTTCGTCTTCATCGGATCCGGGGCCAACAAAACTATGTGTCATCTTCAATACGAACACCTTCCTACTCTATGCCCCGGCTGTGGTATAATTAGCCACACAATTGAAAATTGCCCCATTCGTTCTTCTCTCAATCTTAACAAGCTGCAATACGGGGAGTGGCTCCGCTACCTCCCCCCAAGACGTCGCCCAATTGGTACTGGTGGGCGTATCCGCAATGTTGAGCCAAATCTTAACCAAAATATCCCTCCACCGACTGGTACTCTTTATTCTCTTACTGCCAATATCTCGTTTTCTTTACGGTTTAATTCTAAATTTAATTTATCTCTTTTGCTATCTCTAATTCTGTTTCTATACTTATTATCTTCTTTCCTCATAGTGCCTCATGTTCCAGCAGCTTCGGCCAATACTAATGCTCCTACCACCGATCCGAATGTTATGGGTATATTCCCAGTCCCCTCTCTTATCATTTACCCCTGTTTTAACAAGCAATCAATATCTAAACTGGTGTCTTCCTACAAACTATCTATAGGTTCTCTAAACGAGGGCGACATTGCATCCTTTACGGAACAACCCACCGAGGAAGCTCCAAACACGGATACGGCTATGGGTGATGTCCCCAACTCCACCAAAGATCCATCTGCTTCTGATTCGAAACAGAAAGCACCTTTCGAGCCTCAACCCCTAAATACCATCTATCCTATCCCTGAAGATGGTTCATATGATGATTGGGATGCCACGGAAGATGGTGTTCCTAGCCCAACTGCCCAGCAAATAAAGAAGATTGAAGCTGAATTGCGTAAGCCCCCTGCTCCTACCGATTCATATTTCAATGATTTTAACCAATGGTTATTAAAAACTTACCCAAATGATGCAGCCCCTGCACTTGTTCCAGCCCCACCGAACCGTGGCACAAAACGCCATTCTCCCATCCAAGTGTCGCTCCCGCCAAAAAAATCCAAACCCTCCGGATCCACTTCTAAGGCTAGGATGAGCAGCTCAAAAAACTCTCCGGCGGCGGCTGACTCCCAGCCCCGCTGAGCAAAATGAGGATCCTATGCTGGAACTGTCAGGGTCTAGGAGAAGCCCCGACGGTTCAACATTTTCGTACCTATGTCCAACATACCAACCCGGATGTTATCTTCTTATGCGAAACTAAAATTAATAATGCGGCATGTAGCCGACTTTGTCTTTCTTTAGGTATGTTAGAAGTTATTTCTATTCCCCCAACGGATGGGTGTTCCGGTATTGCTCTATTCGTCTCGAACAAAATTAATATTAATCTTATTTCGTACTCGGCGCTTATATACATACTCAAATCATATTGAATAAATGCGCTATGTTTTTTACTGGAATGCATGGCTATTCCGAAACCAGTCAAAAATACAAAACATGGGAAATCTTCAATTCACTACATATAAATAATAATAATATCCCTTGGCTTCTAGGAGGGGATTTTAATAAAATCTTAACCGAATCTGAAAAACAAGGTGGTAGCCGAAGGGCTAGATCACAAATAAATAATTTCCGTCACTGTCTTTCACGCAACAATCTCTTTGACTGTAAACCAACTTCTGGATGGTTTACCTGGACAAAAGTAGGGCCCTCAACTCCAACTATACATGAAAGATTAGACCGATTCATAGCTAACTCGGCTTGGCAGGATCTTTTTCCTTCATATCGTATAACAACGGACTATGTGGCCAAGTCCGACCACTGCTTCTTTCTTCTTGATTCATCCCCTGCGGCTGTTACTCCCCTTCAGCGACCAACCAACACGTTTCGTTTCGAAAACTGTTGGGCGCATAATGAGGATAATATACATACTATTAAACGCACTTGGGCCAATACCTCTGGAACATCCATTGAAAAAATAAAAGCTGTTGGAACATGTCTGGAGGAATGGCAAAATCAACAAAGACTTAAGTCTTCTGGTCGGATCAATTTCCTTACCAAAAAAATAAACAAATTTTTATGCTGCCCCTTAAATGCCACAAATGAAGAAATTTATATAAAACACATAACTGAACTTAATAAACTTCTAATAGAACAAGAAATCTATTGGGCTCAAAGATCTCGTACACTTTGGCTCTCCCAAGGGGATAAAAATACGAGGTTCTTCCATGCTCGGGCAAATAATAGAAGGAAAAAAAATCGATTACAGGTCTATTTGACTCTAATTCGAATTGGTGTACGGCTGACTCAGACCTAATGGCTATTGCTTCCACATATTTTCAAAATCTCTTTACATCCTCCAATCCCCAAATTTCCGATAATATTCTCGATAAAATTATGCCTTCTATCACTCAACCAATGAATGATACTCTTTTAAGGTCCTTCACAAAAGAAGAAATATTCCTTGCCTTTTGGGACATTGATCCTAGGAAAGCGCCTGGTATTGATGGACTACCAAGTAATTTTTTCGTCAACACTGGGACACTGTTGGCAAAGATGTCATTAATCTTTGCCTTAACTTACTAAATGGCACCACTGATATGGCCTTGGTCAATAAAACTATTCTGGTACTAATCCCTAAAATCCAGGACCCAACTTCCATGAAACAACTAAGACCTATTAGTCTATGTACTGTCCTTTATAAAATAGTTGCTAAAACCATTGTCAACAGGATGAAACAAACAATTCCCTTCTGTATTAGCCCTAATCAAGCAGCCTTTGTCCAGGGACGTAACATCTCGGATAACATCCTTGTTGCCCATGAAATTATTCACAATATCAATTCAGGAGCAACTAAATCCTCCCAAGGAGCTGCTCTTAAATTAGACATGGAAAAAGCCTTTGATAGAGTTGAATGGTCCTTTCTAGCAAATGTTATGGAACGCATGGGCTTCGCCTCAGATTGGATCTCCCTCATAATGTGATGCATTACCACAGTTTCTTTTTCAATCAAAATTAATAATTCCCTCTCCCTCTTTTTTCAACCTCAACGTGGTTTACGTCAAGGTGATCCCCTATCTCCTTTCCTATTCCTATTTTGCACACAAGGGCTTTCTGCTTACCTATCTGCTGCCCAACAAACAAACATCCTACCGGGACTTGGTGCTTGCAAATATGGGCCCAGAGTCAACCATCTGCTCTTTGCTGATGACTGTATGGTCTTTATTAATAATACTCCAACCGAAGCTTCTCATCTTAAAAGAGCTCTTCAAACTTATGCTGCTGCTTCCGGTCAAGCGGTTAATTTTGAGAAATCAACAATTTTTTATAATCCATGTACCCCATCTTCAACAAGAGTCGCGATCAACAATCTTTTGCAAGTACATGAGGTATCTAATCCTGGTGTATACCTAGGTATCCCACTTCTCATTGGAAAAAACAAAACTGAGTCATTAGGATTTGTGCGTGATAAAGTTCATGATCGTCTTTCTAGTTGGGATAAACATCTCCTTTCTTTTAGTGGTCGGGAGATTTTCATTAAAGCAGTCCTACAATCTCTACCTCAATATGTTATGTCTTGTTATCTTCTTCCACAAAACATTATTGATGACATGACTTCAGCAATCCGACAATATTGGTGGACTGGCAAATCCAATAAAAAAGGATGGCATATGCTTCCATGGAATCATGTTTGTTTACCTAAGGCTGCCGGAGGTATGGGATTTAAGGATTTGCATGACTTCAATATTGCTCTCTTAGGTAAGCAATTATGGAGACTCATTTGTGAACCAAACTCTTTATTGGGCCAAATATATCGTTCTAAATACTTTTCTTCTGGGAATATCCTAGATGCCCCCAGCCCTAATCGAGGTTCCTTTACATGGCAAGGTATGTATAACGCTCTTCAGCGTCTCTTTCCAGGCTTTCTATATCGTCCAGGTATTAACAGTAATATCAGAGTGCACAAAGACATCTGGGGTGGTTCTTCCCCTATTACTCTTACTGGGAATTACGAAATCTCGGATGAAATCCATATTCGTTGCCGCGATTTTATGCTTCGTAACCAAACTGCTTGGGATCCTAAAAAGGTCCGGCGTTATTTTAACCCAACTGATGCCACTGCCATTCTCCGTATTCCTATCATAAATGATCACCGTGATTCTATTCTTTGGTCTCATAATGACTCGGGTATTTACTCGGTCCGCTCTGGTTATCTATTTCTACAACGTTCTATATACCCATATACGTCACCTACACGTTTTTGGAAATTTCAGTCCAAAGTCAAGGCCTTACCCAAAGTCAAAACTTTTGGATGGCGTATGGCGTCTGATGCTCTACCAGTTGGCGCCAAAATGCAAGTCTTTTCACCAAACTCGGGACCTTGTCCTATCTGTGGAGGCCACTCGGAATCCATTCTCCATGCTCTTCGTGATTGTACTGGGGCTTCTGAAGTCCTCCAGTTTTCTGGTATTCCCATAAATCTTTCTAGGAGCTTGGCTATTACCCCACTACAATGGTTAGAGGAAGCTGCCCACATCCTATCCCCTGACAAGTTTGGCCTCTTCCTCACAACTATTTGGAACGTCTGGAATAGACGTAAAGACTGGGTTCATAATCACCATCTACAACCGCCTTGGCTTATTGCCGTTAACTCCATTAGTTTACACGATGACTTCTGTAAAGCCTCTTCTGTTACTACCCCAACGCCCTTTATCCTTTCTACTCCATGCTGGAAACCTCCTCCACTTCACCATATTAAAATAAACGTGGATGGTGCTTTTAATCCCTCAACTCGTGCAGCGGCTGTTGGCGCCGTGGCACGTGATTCTACAGGTGCAGTTGTGGGCAACCTTGCTTTTCCGCTTGGTAGATGTTTGGATACAGTTACTTGTGAAGGTGAAAGCCTTCTTGCTGGTCTCACATTCGCCCGATCTCAAGGATGGAATCGGATCTTGCTTGAAACTGATTGCGCTTCTCTTGCGAATAGGATCAACAATCCAAGACTGGACCTTTCTACCATGGGACCTCTTCTTCATCAGATTCGAGTGTCTCTTCATGATTTTGATTCTGCTTCTGTTTCATTTGTACGCCGTGAGGCAAATCATGTGGCCCATACCTTGGCTACTTATTCTCTGAGTTCTATGTCTTCCATGTCCTTTAATTCTGACATTCCAACTTGTATCAAACATCTTGTATCAAATTCTCTATGATATAATAAAACTTAGGCACTCTTTTCCCCTTTTTAGGGTCCTCTAGCTCTGCTTGAAGGACATTAGTAGGGGTTTTTAACGAGGCCTTTTTCTTCAAAAAAAATTCCAACGGGTCCATTGAAAGGCCCATTTCGGCCCGCTCGTCCGAAACCTCTACAAAAATGATTGCAAAACAAGTTTTAATCAAATTTTAGGAGTTCATGTAATTGATTAGGAGCTTTTCAACACAATTATATTGCAAAACCTCAATTTCTGTATTTTTACTCAGTTAATAATCCAACGGGTCCATTGAGAGGCCCATTTAGACCTGCTAGTCCGAAACCTCGACAAAAAGGACCGCAAAACAAGTTTTAATCAAATTTGAGGAGTTCAAATAATTGATTAGGAGCTTTTTAACACAGTTATATTGCAAAACCTCAATATCTTTAATTTTTACTCAGTTAAAATTCCAACGGGTCCATTGAGAGGCCCATTTAGACCTGCTAGTCCAAAACCTCGACAAAAAAGACCGCAAAACATGTTTTAATCAAATTCTAGGGGTTCCAATAATTGATTAGGAACTTTTCAACACAATTATATTGCAAAACCTCAATTTCTGTACTTTTTACTCAGTTAAAATTCCAACGGGTCCATTGAAAGGCCCATTTCGACCCGCTCGTCCGAAACCTCTACAAAAAGGACTACAAAACAAGTTTTAATCAAATATTAGGAGTTCATGTAATTGATTAGGAGCTTTTCAACACAATTATATTGCAAAACTTCAATTTTTGTACTTTTTACTCAGTTAAAATTCCAACGGGTCCATTGAAAGGCCCATTTAGACCTGCTAGTCCGAAACCTCGACAAAAAGGACCGAAAAACAAGTTTTAATCAAATTTTAGGAGTTCAAATAATTGATTAGGGGCTTTTCAACACAATTTATTGCAAAATCTCAATTTCTGTACTTTTTACTCAGTTAAAATTCCAACGGGTCTATTGAAAGGCCCATTTAGACATGCTCGTCCGAAACCTCGACAAAAAGGACCGCAAAACAAGTTTTAGTCAAATATTATGAGTTCATGTAATTGATTAGGAGCTTTTCAACACAATTATATTGCAAAACATCAATTTATGTACTTTATACTCAGTTAAAATTCTAACGGGCCCATTCAAAGGCCTATTTAGACCTGCTCGTCCGTAACCTCGACAAAAAGGACCGCAAAACAAGTTTTAATCAAATTTGAGGAGTTCAAATAATTGATTAGGAGCTTTTCAACACAGTTATATTGCAAAACATCAATTTTTGTAATTTTTACACAGTTAAAATTCGAACGGGTCCATTGAGAGGCCCATTTAGACCTGCTAGTTCGAAATCTCGACAAAAAGGACCGCAAAACAAGTTTTAATCAAATTTTAGGAGTTCAAATAATTGATTAGGAGCTTTTCAACACAATTATATTGCAAAACCTCAATTTCTGTAATTTTTACTCAGTTAAAATTCCAACGGGTCCATTGAGAGGCCCATTTAGACCTGCTAGTCCGAAACCTCGACAAAAAGGACCGCAAAACAAGTATTAATCAAATTTTACGAGTTCAAATAATTGATTAGGAACTTTTCAACACAATTATATTGCAAAACCTCAATTTCTGTACTTTTTACTCAGTTAAAATTCCAACGGGTCCATTGAAAGGCCCATTTCGACCCGCTCGTCCTAAACCTCTACAAAAAGGACTGCAAAACAAGTTTTAATCAAATTTTAGGAGTTCATGTAATTGATTAGGAGCTTTTCAACATAATTATATTGCAAAACCTCAATTTCTGTACTTTTTACTTAGTTAAAATTCCAACGGGTCCATTGAAAGACCCATTTCGACCCGCTCGTCCAAAACCTCGACAAAAAGGACCGCAAAACAAGTTTTGATCAAATTTGAGGAGTTTAAATAATTGATTAGGAGCTTTTCAACACAGTTATATTGCAAAACCTCAATTTCTGTAATTTTTACTCAGTTAAAATTCCAACGGGTCCATTGTTCGGCCCATTTAAACCTGCTAGTCCGAAACCTCGACAAAAAGGACCGCAAAACATGTACTAGTCAAATTTTAGGAGTTCAAATAATTCATTAGGAGCTTTTCATCACAATTATTTTGAAAAACCTCAATTTTTATACTTTTTACTCAGTTAAAATTCCAACGGGCCCATTGAAAGGCCCATTTCGACCCGCTCGACCGAAACCTCTACAAAAAGGACTACAAAACAAGTTTTAATCAAATTCTAGGAGTTCCAATATTTGATTAGGAACTTTTCAACACAATTATATTGCAAAACCTCAAGTTTTGTACTTTTTACTCAGTTAAAATTCCAACGGGTCCATTGAAAGGCCCATTTCAACCCGCTCGTCCGAAACCTCTACAAAAAGGACTGCAAAACAATTTTTAATCAAATATTAGGAGTTCATGTAATTGATTAGGAGCTTTTCAACACAATTATATTGCAAAACTTCAATTTTTGTACTTTTTACCTAGTTAAAATTCCAACGGGTCCATTGAAAGGCCCATTTAGACCTGCTAGTCCGAAACCTCGACAAAAAGGACTGCAAAACAAGTTTTAATCAAATATTAGGAGTTCATGTAATTGATTAGGAGCTTTTCAATAGGATTATATTGCAAAACCTCAATTTCTGTAATTTTTACTCCGTTAAAATTCCAACGGGTCCATTGAGAGGCCCATTTAGACCTGCTAGTCCGAAACCTCGACATAAAGAACCGCAAAACATGTTTTAATCAAATTTTAGGAGTTCAAATAATTTATTAGGAGCTTTTCAACACAATTTTATTGCAAAACCTCATTTTCTGTACCTTTTACTCAGTTAAAATTCCAACGGGTCCATTGAGAGGCCCATTTAAACCTGCTAGTCCGAAACCTCGACAAAAAGGACCGCAAAACAAGTTTTAATAAAATTTGAGGAGTTCAAATAATTGATTAGGAGCTTTTCAACACAATTATATTGCAAAACCTCAATTTCTGTACTTTTTACTCAGTTAAAATTCCAACGGGTCCATTGAAAGGCCCATTTAGACCTGCTAGTCCGAAACCTCGACAAAAAAGACCGAAAAACAAGTTTTAATCAAATTTTAGGAGTTCAAATAATTGATTAGGAGCTTTTCAACATAATTATATTGCAAAACCTCAATTTCTATACTTTTTACTTAGTTAAAATTCCAACGGGTCCATTGAAAGGCCAATTTAGACATGCTCGTCCGAAACCTCGACAAAAAGGACTGCAAAACAAGTTTTAGTCAAATTTTAGGAGTTCAAATAATTCATTAGGAGCTTTTCATCACAATTATATTGAAAAACCTCAATTTTTATACTTTTTACTCAATTAAAATTCCAACGGGCCCATTGAAAGGCCTATTTAGACCTGCTCGTCCGAAACCTCGACAAAAAGGACCGCAAAACAAGTTTTAATCAAATTTGAGGAGTTCAAATAATTGATTAGGAGCTTTTCAACACAGTTATATTGCAAAACCTCAATTTCTGTAATTTTTACTTAGTTAAAATTCCAACGGGTAAAAAATTACAATTGGTAACGGGTATGGGGTCTCTCGATTTTCTCTCAAATTTTTTGGTTCTCTCAAGGGTTTCCGCTGGGCTTTGCTTTTGCATTTTCTTTTTTCCCCACACTTTACTTTTCTTCCGCCTCCTTTTCCCCTTCACCATTCTCTCAAAAGCCTCCTCTTCTCCTGCCAATACCACGCCGTCCGCCTCCTCTCTCTCCATTCCAGCCGGCATTCCCTTCGACGCAGAGATCCATATGCTTCACGACAGAGATATTCCGAGAGCCACCCCTTCATCCGCTCCGATCGGTATTTTCTTGCCCTTATCTCCTATTTTTTCCCCGGTTTTATTTCAATCTTTATTCTATTAATGTTTTTTCCCTTTTCTTGTTTTATGAGGAATATCCATCCCTTCTGTTCTTCGATTTTGGTTCTCCTTTTTCCATCTCCACATGCCTTGAAGACGGTGGCCAGTACCAGATCTGGCGTTTTGGTGGAGAGCCATCGTTTTTTCCTCTCTTTTATCCTTTTTATTTTTACTTATATTTTCTTGTTTATTTTCCTTTTAATTATTTTTTGGCTGATTTATTTCAATGGTCTACTCAGTTTCCCAGATCTTATGTTCTTTGTTTTTTTATTTGTATTTCTTTTTTGTTTGGCTCTAATCTTCATTTTTTCTGTTTCCCAGATCTTTTGTTTGACATATCCGACCAGATCTTTTGTTTCGCTCATCCGACCAGATCTTTTGTTTGGCCAGTACCAGATCTGGCGTTTTGGTGGAGAGCCATCGATTTTTCCTCCCTTTTTTCTGTATTCGTTAGGGTTTTAAAGCCTTTAGCTTATCTCGATTTATAGGTTCCAGATCGGCAATCGTGGAGCTCTTCTGTGGTTAGTTTGCTCTGTCGACAAGGGTGCCCATTCACCATTCGATTTTATAAAGGTTTTTTCCTCTCTTCCCTACCTTTGATTTTCATTTTCTCCCTTATCTAGTTTCTCCCATGGCTTTCGAATTCTATCTTTTTTCCTTATGATATTAATTGTTTGTCTTTTCTATGTTTTGGCATATATTTTTTCGTCTCTTTTCTTCCCCGATTGTTTGCCTTTTTGCTCTATCTGTCTATACATTATTTCCTTTTCTCTGTAAGTGTTGGTACCCAATTCTTTTTTCTTCATCTCTTGTTTATTTTTTCATAAAGTCAATTCACAGTATACATGCTGCTTACCTTTTATTTTTTATTCTTTGGACATGCCTCTATATTCTTTTTCTCCACATGTATGTTGTTTGCCTTAATGTTCTGATTTGCATTAACATTTGTATCATATCTCTCTATATGCCTTGCTTATTATTTTTCAGTATGTGTTTGTATGCTTTTTTTCCCTCTTTGATTGTTTGTTTATTAACCAATTTGTACATGTTATATTCCAATCGTCTCCGGAATTTTAATTACTTTACTTTGTCTATCCCCTTTAAGGGGAATCTTCGATCCCTTCATAGGGAAAATTTTTCGAACCACCAAGTGGGTCATCTCCTCGACTACTACCTGTCTATTATATGGATCTATACTGATTGTTACATCGATTATTGGGCTGCTGATATTTGCATCTTCTTGACCATGTTTTCTACCACCATTATTATATCACATAGCTTTGCCTTCTATTTTTATATTATGACCATCTATATGTATTTTTTCTCATTGATGTTTTTCTTCATCCTTTTTGCCTTTCATTTTGTTGCTTACTTCTCTGACTTTTATGTTCTTCTCTCCCAGCTACTAACTCCTTTTAATTTTGTTTTGCATGTTACGTTTTGGCCTTTGCTCATCGGCCCTTTCCGAGCTTCCCATCACAGGCCTATACGCGAGCTCCTCAGCCCCCAATGCTTTATTTTCCAATTCTACCATCTTTTTATTCTCTTTATTATCTGTTATTATTCTTTTACCCCCTATTTTTTGCTCCTTTGGTCTGTTATAACTTTCTTTGCCCCCCTCTTCTATCTATCCTTGGTCTGTAATTATTTATTATTTTATGCTCTTTATTTTCTCCTTTATTTTGTCTTTGCATGCATTACTATCTTTTATTTCAACATCTGCTTCCATCCACATCTTATATGCTCTTTTTCTAATAAACTAGATATCATTTGTTGTGCTTGCAAGCCTTTAGCTTATTTTTTCTATGTTGCTGGTATTCTATATCACTTTACTCCCACTGCGTTCTTGATTATTTTTTCCTTTCTTGATAATTTCGTCTTATATCTCAATGATTATTTTTGTAATTTTATTGCTCCTCTTGCCTTTTTGCATATGTTTGCTATACTCTTTTGCACCTCTTTATATACTTCAATATACATTATTTTTAAGCCATTCAACACCTTTTTAGGTGCCATCTTTCTATCCCCTTTTGGGGAAATTACTACGATCACCTTTACGGTGAAACTATACAATCAAATAAAATGTTATTCAAATTGACTGCCTATAAAATCAACCTTATTCATTTCTAAGTATCAACCAGAAAGATCTCAATCTCTCAAAAACGACCTTTTTTTACTATATAACGAACCAATTATCGTTCAAATATACTTTTCTCATCAATCTTCTAAATCGTTTCCCAATTTATGGATCCTAGAATCATTTGATTTATGCTATCTCTATCCACCCCTACTACTACAATTTCACATTCTCACGATTTTCACAAATTATATCCACTTTACCCCTAAGCGCCAATATTATTACACCTTTAATGAAAGTATGGTCCCTAATACAAGGGTATCTAGCCCCTTTTCTACTCAAAATTATCCTAATATCCTTATACTTTTTTACCCAGCTTATACATATCTTAAACCGCTCCATTATAGCAACGTAATCGTCCTAAACTGGTCAACTTATTTTCCTACTACTATTCTTACCCAAAATTCATTATTTTACTACACCAATCTAGTCATTTTATTCCCTTATTATCATCCACATTTAACTCTCCTCTTTCCTTTGGTGATAAAAATTTCCATTTCCTATACCCATTTCTTACCATCATTAGTAATTACCAGTTATATCTCTTATATAATCATCCCATTAAATAGCAAATTTTCTTTCCTTTTCCACCATCATCTTTTACTATTCCCTTTTTCCTACTTCTTAATTCCTAGATTCCTTTATTTTTTATTCCCATATATATCTTTCCTTTTCTATTCCACAATATCCTTCCCTATCTTTCCATATTTTCTCACAAGTTCATCTCTCATATTTGGAAGCTGCTTTCTAATTCCCCCTTTTCACGCCAAATCTTCCCTTATTCTTTTCTCATCAATTTCATTTTTTCTAAACTTCATTTTCGGAATCTGTTTTGTGATTCCATTACTCAATTAATTAATTCCTTTCCCATTAAACCACTTAATTATTACCACCCCTTTCCTTTTTCAATTTCCTGCCGTCTACTTACACATATTCTACTACAAGAACTGCAATCTTTTACTCCCACTCTCTTACTTCTTTCCTTCCTTTGACTTTTATCTCTGACTTTCAATTCCACTCTCTCCCCAATTCATCTCGAATGGCTTCCTCCTCTTCTCTTCCCCATTATTCCAACCTTGACCTTACCAACGAAGAAGCTACTGCCATCTATACACCTGATTTTGATTTCTTTGACGAAAATCCAAACACTATCCTAATTGGGAAATTCATTTCATCTAAACACATTGATGATTGGGCAGTCCTTCAAGCTTTTGAAGGAATATGGAAAAAAATAACCTCAAATCTATGTCTGTCATTCGTGATTCATTCTTCAAGATCGAGTTTGCTACCCCAAGTGATCGAGATGATGTTTTTGAGAGGGGGCCTTGGTTATACAAAGATGAGTGGTTAGCTCTAGCTGAATACAACCCTGGCAAAAGTATGGAAGAATACTCCTTCAACCCTATGCGAATTTGGTTTCGCATTCTTGCCCTGCCCAAACCACTAATGATAACTACAGATGAAGATCCCGACAGAACCCACCTTGTGGGCCAATCTCTTGGCGCTATGGTCGGTGCAGTTCTTAGGACTGATACTCAGAAAAAAGAAGGAAACATGACAGATTTCTTGAGAGTTGAGATCTTGATGGATATTACCAAACCAATTCGCCGATTTATTCTCATTGGTAAAGGTACACGAATCACTTCTTGTCGACTCCAGTATGAGCGTTTCCCTCTCTTATGCCACAGCTGTGGTTTCATTAGTCATATTTTTGAGAACTGCCCTAATAAAAGTGCATATGATCCGGCTAAACTACAATATGGCGAATGGCTCCGTTGGCTTCCCCCGCGCCGTCGGGATCAGGGACCACGGGGTCGCATCCGATCTGTTGATGTCTCTATTCCTGTTAACCGCCAACCACCGTTAGGTACTTTATCTTTTGTCTCTCGGTTTCAACAAATTATTTATTATTTTTCACCTTGCTCATATATGGGTTCTCCCGCTTACATAGATCCCACGGACAAAGGAAAATCTACTGCTAGCCCTGCTAATGTCAACCAGCTCCCACCGAAAGGTATTTTACGTTTTTTTATGAGACAGCTTTACATTCTCTATTTTCCTTCATGTCTATTCATTGAATATCCTTCCTTCACATATCCAAAGGATAAAGGAAAATCCGTCGTGGAGCCCGTGGCCTCTACGCAAGATTCGGGTCTTTCTCTTATTAAACATTACCACTTGCTCTTTATCCAACGCTTCCCACTACTACAACTCACTTCATTCTTCTCTGAATTTTTAGGGAAACTGAATGAAGGGGATGCTGCCTCTTTTGCTGATCTCCCCACGGAGGACATTAATAACAATGATGAGATGGTAGGGGAGCAATCCTCTGAGCCGTCTGCTGCTAAGACAGATTCCCAGCAGCATTCACGAGCTCCACTCCCTCCTCGGGTTATTTCGCCACAGCCTCTGAACACTATCTACCCAGTTCCTGAGGACTCTGAACAAGACAACTTGGAAGTCCTAGATGATGGTGTTCCAAGCCCTACAGCTCAACAAGTGCGAAAATTGGATACTCAATTAAGTAAGCCCTTCCTTCAAACTGGTATTTCCCTTATTGATGCATTTGACTCATGGATACTTAAGTACTATCCCAATGATGCAGCATCGGCTCCTGCTCCTATCCCCATTCCTTCTAACCGTGGTACCAAGAGACGCTCCCCCATCCATGTGGTCCTCCAGCACAAGAAGTCTAGGCCCTCTCCTTCTCCTACCTTGAAAGCTGGGATGAGCAGTGGAAAAAACTCTCCGGCGGCGGCTGATGTGCAGCCCCGCCGAGGGAAATGATCATCTTATGTTGGAACTGCCAGGGTCTCGGGAAGGTCCAGGCAGTTCAACATCTCCAGCAATACGTTCAACTTCATAATCCTGATTTACTTTTTTTATGCGAAACTAAACTTAAAAATACGGCTTATAGCCGTCTTGGTTCTTTGCTAGGTATGGACCTAGCTTTTTCGGTGGATTTTTCTGATGCATGTTCTGGACTTGCTTTATTTTTGTTGAAAAATTATAATATTGATATGCTTGCTTATTCAAATCGTTTTATTCATACTTATATTAGTTGCAATTCCTCTTCGTTTTATTTCACTGGTATTCATGGTTTTTCTGAAACATGTAATAAACCTAAAACCTGGGACTTAATTAATTCACTCAATAATAATGATGGTCAACCTTGGCTTCTCGGTGGTGACTTCAACGAAATCCTATCTGATAACGAAAAACAAGGTGGCTGCCGACGGGCTAGATCTCAAATTAATAATTTTCGCCATTGTCTCTCCCGTAATAACCTTTTTGACTGTAAACCTACAACGGGTTGGTTCACCTGGTCTAAAACGGGGCCCAAAACCCCTACTTTATTTGAGAGACTAGATCGTTTCATAGGGAATATGGCATGGAAAGCAACCTATCCCAATTATAGCATCACTTCTGATTTTGATGCTAAATCTGATCACTGTTTTCTTCTCTTGAATATGGAGCCACCTCCTCTAACAAATCACCGTCCCCCATCAACCAAGTTCAGATTTGAAAATTGTTGGGCTACCAATGATGAAGGCATTTATGTTGTTAAACAAACTTGGTCTTCTACCAAGGGTAATACATTGGATAAAATTAAAGCCATTGGCTCCTGCCTAGGAGACTGGCAATCCCAACAAAGACTTAAGTCCACTGGTCGTATCAACTTTCTCACTAAAAAAATCAATAAAATTTTACAACGACCTCTTTCAGCTACTGCTGAAAAAAGATATATCTCTGCCAAATCTGAGCTCCACAAACTACTTGAGGTGCAAGAAGCATATTGGGCACAGCGTTCTCGCAAGCTATGGCTTTCTCAAGGAGATAAAAATACCCGTTTCTTTCATACCCGAGCTTCTAGTAGGAAGAAGAAGAACACTATCTCTGGCCTTTTTAATTCCAATAACGTTTGGTGTACTGACGATACCGACCTTATGAAAATTGCTTCCTCATATTTCCACAATCTTTTTACTTCCTCCAATCCACACTTATCCGAACAAATTCTTTCAAAAATCACTCCCACTATTACGACTGCTATGAATGAGTCCCTCTCTAAGGAATTCACTCAAGAAGAAATTATCACCGCTTTCCGTGATATCGATCCTAGAAAAGCCCCTGGTATTGATGGTTTGCCTAGCGGTTTCTTTCGTCAACATTGGGATACTGTTGGGTCAGATATCATCTCACTCTGCCTTGATCACCTTAATGGGTCAACTGATATGGCTTCGGTTAACCAAACCATTCTGGTCCTCATACCCAAGATCAAGGACCCCACCACCATGAGGCATCTAAGGCCCATTAGTCTTTGCACTATAATCTACAAAATTATTGCTAAAGTTTTAGTTAATCGAATGAAACACATCATTCCCTTCTGTATCAGTTCCAATCAAGCTACTTTCGTTCAGGGACGTAATATCACAGATAACATTCTTATTGCCCACGAAATAATTCACTCAATTAATACCGGTACTTCTAAGTCTTCTCAAGGAACTGCCCTTAAGCTTGATATGGAGAAGGCTTTCGACAGGGTTGAGTGGTCTTTCCTCGAAAATGTCATGAACCGTATGGGTTTTGCTTCATCATGGGTATCTCTTATCATGAGATGTATTTCCTCAGTTTCCTTTACGGTTAAGGTCAACAATTCTTTTTCCCCTTTGTTTCGTCCTCAAAGGGGTCTCCACCAAGGGGATCCATTATCTCCCTTTCTTTTCCTTTTTTGTACTCAAGGGCTTTCAGCTTTTTTGTCCGATGCTAAACAACAAGGCCTACTCCCTAGACTAGGGGCTAGTAAGCATGGTCCCAAGGTTAACCACCTCTTATTTGCTGATGATTGTATAGTTTTCCTTAACTCGAAAACCGAGGAAGCTGCACATCTTAAATTAGCCCTCCAGACTTATGCTTCTGCCTCTAGACAAGCAATTAACTTTGACAAGTCTACTGTCTTTTACAATCCATGTACTCTTGCTTCGACTCGTCAAGCTATTAACTCCTACCTTCAAGTTCGTGAGGTCTCCAACCCTGGTGTCTATCTAGGGGTACCTCTTCTTATTGGTAAAAATAAGACCCTCGCTCTAGGGTTTATACGTGATAAAGTTCACGATAGATTATCCAACTGGGACAAACAGCTTCTTTCCTTCAGTGGTAGGGAAATTTTTATTAAAGCCGTTTTACAATCTCTACCCCAATATGTTATGTCCTGTTATTTATTGCCCCAAAATATTATCGATGATATGACATCTGCCATTCGACGATATTGGTGGTCTGGCAAAACTAATAAGAAAGGTTGGCATATGCTCCCTTGGGATCAGGTGTGCTTGCCTAAATCAGTTGGCGGTATGGGTTTTCGGGACCTCAACAACTTTAACATTGCACTTCTCGGTAAACAATTATGGCGTCTTATTTGCGAATCTAACTCCCTCCTGGGACAAATCTATAAATCTAAATACTTTCCGTCAGGTAACATTCTTAATGCCTCTCGGCCTTCCCGAGGTTCTTTTGCCTAGCAAGGTCTTTATAATGCTATGCAACACCTTTTTGGAGGTTTCCTCTATCGTCCTGGTATTAATAGTTACATACGTATCCATCATGATAATTGGGGAGGTTGTTCGACTATTCACCTCTACGGGGACTATGAGTTATCGGATGAAGTCCACATTCGTTGTCGCGACTTTATGTTTCGGAACCAAGCATCTTGGGACCCTGTTAAAGTCCATGCGTACTTTACATCGGATGATGCCGATTCCATTCTTTCCGTTCCTATCATCAATGATACTCGGGACTCCATCCTCTGGAGTCCTAACGATTCTGGTATCTATTCTGTCAGATCTGGCTATCTCTTTCTGCAACGCCCCCTTGAGCCAAGACTTCGGCCCCCTCGGATCTGGAAAATTCTTTCCAAGCTCAAGGTTTTACCTAAAGTTAAAACTTTTGGCTGGCGTCTGGGGTCAGAGGCCCTACCTGTTGGGGTTCGCCTTCAAGCTTTCGCTCCAGACTCTGGGCCCTGCCCCGTTTGTCATTCTGGTACAGAGTCGATTCTCCATGCTCTCCGAGATTGCTCTGGTGCTTCAGAGACCCTTAAATTGATTGGTCTACCCATTTCTTTTATTAATAGCACTGCTTCCACCGGCCTTCAATGGCTTGAGGAAGGTGCTGCCCTTTTTTCTCCTGATCTTTTCGGGCTTTTCTTGACTACTCTTTGGAACATTTGGAACATGCGTAACGATTGGATCCATAATCGACATCTTCAACCCCCATGGCTAATTGCTGTCAACTCCATCAGTCTTCATCGTGACTACTCTAATTCTATATCTTCATCTACCTCTTCCATCCCTTTGTCGTCGACTCCTCCTTCTCGCTGGAGGCATCCCCCTCGTGGATATATTAAAGTTAATGTGGATGGGGCTTTTGATCCTTCCACACGTGCAGCGGCGGTTGGCGTTGTAGCTCGTGATGACACAGGGACGGTTGTTGGCGGCCTGGCTTTTCCATTAGGCAGTTGCTCTGATGCTATTACATCTGAAGGGAGCGGTCTTCTTGCCGGTATTACTTTCGCCCAATCCCAAGGATGGAGCCATTTGATTTTCGAGACAGACTGTGCTTCTCTTGCGAACATGATCAACTCCCCCGGGCCAGATCTTTCTCCTATGGGTCCGACGATTCTGCAAGCTCATGCTGCTTTGGAGGATTTTTCTGCAGCACATGTTCAGTATGTATGCCGGGAGGCTAATATTGTTGCTCATACGTTGGCTACCCATGCCCTTAGGTCTACGACTTTTATGTCTTTTGGATCCATGTATCCTGATTGTATTCAAAACGCTGTTCTTTGCGAGGTTTTACCTCGTTATTTATAAATATATTCTGGGTAATCTTTTCCCCTTTTAGGTTTCTCCAGGCCTTGTGCCTGGGGATATTAGTAGGGGTTTTTAACGAGGCCCGCTTTCTTAAAAAAAAAACTTCCAACGGGTCCATTGAGAGGCCCATTTAGACCTGCTAGTTCGAAATCTCAACAAAAAGGACAGCAAAACAAGTTTTAATCAAACTTTAGGAGTTCAAATAATTGATTAGGAGCTTTTCAACACAATTATATTGCAAACCCTCAATTTCTGTACTTTTTACTCAGTTAAAATTCCAACGGGTCCATTGAGAGGCCCATTTAGACCCGCTCGTCCGAAATCTCTACAAAAAGGACTACAAAACAAGTTTTAATCAAATATTAGGAGTTCATGTAATTGATTAGGAGCTTTTCAACAAAATTATATTGCAAAACCTCAATTTCTGTACTTTTTACTCAGTTAAAATTCCAATGGGTCCATTGAAAGGCCCATTTCGTCCCGCTTGTCCGAAACCTCTACAAAAGGGCTGCAAAACAAGTTTTAATAAAATATTAGGAGTTCATGTAATTTATTAGGAGCTTTTCAACACAATTATATTGCAAAGCCTCATTTTCTGTACTTTTTACTCAGTTAAAATTCCAACGGGTCCATTGAAAGGCCCATTTCGACCCGCACGTTCGAAACCTCTAGAAAAATGACTGCAAAACAAGTTTTAATCATATTTTAGGAGTTCAAATAATTGATTTCGAGATTTTTCAGCACGATTATATTGCAAAACCTCAATTTCTGTATTTTTTACAAAGTTAAAATTCCAGCGGGTCCATTGAAAGGCCCATTTAGACCTGCTAGTCCGAAACTTCGACAAAAATGACCAAAAAACAAGTTTTAATCAAATATTAGGAGTTCAAATAATTGATTAGGAGCATTTCAACACAATTATATTGCAAAACCTCAATTTGTGTACTTTTTACTCAGTTAAAATTCCAACGGGTGTAATGGGTGAGTTGGGAAATGAAAATTCTCTCTGAACTCTCTCATTTCCTCCCTTTGCTTTTTCTCTCTCTCTCTCTCTCCTCCTAACCCTCAGCCACCGTCTCCTCCGCCCCAAATTTGAACCTTCACCCTCACGACCACCACCTCTCCACCACTTTACTTTCTCCATTCCGCCAGCATGCAATCAATTTTATTGGTTTCATGCCTCCTAACAGCCACCTTTCCACCACCTTTTCCTATCCACACCGCCACCATGCAACCAATCATACAACCAAACATATTGGTTGCACGCTACTTTCATAGCAGATTTGGCAAAGGTAAGTACATCTCCTCTCTTTGGTTTTTTAATTTTTTCTCCGTTTATTTACTCTTTTAGTATTTTAATCCCCACATCCGGTGGGATTTCATTAACAAATTATTGGATCAAGCTTTGGTTCGATCACTTTGCTCCCATTCTTTATGTCATTAGAACATTTTGGATGTGGTTCAAGCACCTGCTGGGCCTTGCATTATTCTTAATGCTCCCGGCAGAGGCGCAATTATCCTGGCCTTCGAGGCCTTGTAGCCAATTATTCCATTCCTTTGAATGGAAACATTCCTGGCCCTATGGGCCTTGTAAATTGATTGACTTATTCTCACGAATAAAGTCAGACGGGCCATTGATTCGGTGGCAAATGGAGCCCTCGTGGTTGGTTCCCGGGCATGGAATGCACGTTGATAAAGCTGGGCCCTTTATGTTGCATGCATGGCACATGCAGATAGTGTTCGCGGTGGCTGCTGCACCACAGAATTATTTAGTTCATTGGAGACAGTGGCTTCTGCCGAAAACGGTGGTCGACGTTCTCCGGCCACCACCACTGCCGATCGGAGCTGTCAAACCGATATATCAATCCCGGAATAATAGGGTTACACTGCTTATCATAAAGCTCCTATTTTCAAGGGATTTGGATACACTAAAATTCAAATCCAAATTAACTTTGGGTCTTCTACTGAGACTCCAACACTTCTCAACAGCAACTTGCTTCCTAAAATATAGGACATTTGCTGGACTCAATATTATTGGTTGGTGGATTATATCCAATACAACTGTTTTTTACCCCTTGCATTTTGAATTATTATCTTTGAATATAATTCAAGATTTCATATCGGTTACACTCCTAAAAGCAAGGAAAATCATTGGATTCGAAATTATCTACCTCCCTAGGTGGGTTATCTTCAATCCAACAAATTTTAAACCATTGAATTTTGAATCTCTATCTATCGAATTAATTCAAAATTTTTTGGTGGCTTATCTCAACTTACCGAATAGAGAGGGTTATTATTGGATCTACACTCCCTACTGTATTTCCATTCTAGCACTTCACGGCATTCAATCTTTCTACTTTAGGTTTTCACAACCCTACTTGCAAACAATGGCTTCTTCTGATTCTTTCTTGGAACATTTTGACAACCTACAGTTTACTGCAGAGGAGCAGGCTGTGGTTTACGCTCCTAAGGCTACGAAGGCCATACCGTTGGAGGATCAACGATGCTCACTGTTAGGGAAGCTTTTTCCCACGACCAAACCTGATGACACTGCCCTGGTAAAGGTCTTCAAAGCTGTATGGCAGGAGGATAAACTTATCTCCACCACGATTCTTGGCTCAGGTTACTTCCTGTTCAAGTTTGAATCCGCTGCAAAGGTCAAGGACATTCTTAAAAGAGGTCCATGGACATTCAAGCGTGATTGGCTAGCCCTCACTCCCATTCAACCTCAGCTGACGCTGGATGAATATAAATTTACGCACATGAGGATATGGGTTCGCATCCTGCGTGTGCCCCTAGCGATGATGATAGTCGACACTGTGGCCAATGCATCCGGACGTGCCTTAGGCAGTGGCCTAGGAGCAGTGATAAGCACCGACACGCGTAAGGACGATGAAGGGAACCGAGTACAGTTCTTAAGGGTTGGTGTGCTCATCGATGTTACCCAGCCCCTTCGGCGTGGTGTAGCACTAGCAGATGAAGAGAATCCGGAAAAGCCTAAGATGCTTCCGGTGAGATACGAGAAACTTCCTAATTTTTGTCACGGTTGTGGGATGTTGTTCCACCTCCGTGCAACATGTGCTGCTTTCAAGGACAAACCAAGTGCAGGACTGCCATACAATGACTGGCTTCGTGCACCTACCCCTAAACCAAAGGTTAAAACCAATGTCAGAGGTCGGGTCCGTTACTTCGAACCAGGGTCCTCTTCTCATCCGCAGGACCACTCTACAGGTTTCTCCTATTTTTTCATGGTTATTACAGGTTATGTATATGGATTATAGGGTTATTTTCCTATTTTTTTCATGGTTATTACAGTATATGTATTTGGATTATAGGGTTGTTTTTCTATTTTTTTCACGGTTATTACAGTACATGTATATGGCTTATAGGGTTATTTTCCTATTCTTTTCATGGGCATTACAGTATATGTATATGGCATATAGGGTTACATTCTAAGTTTAAACCATATATTGCTATATACTTACAAAACCATGCCTCTTCCCTTGTTTCCATTTCAGCGAACAATGGAAAGGACAAGGCTACCACCCCGGCGGTCACCCCGGAAACGGTAAAGGGAACACCCCCGGTGCAACCGGAAGGTGTTAACATGAATCTAGAGGAGGACGACCTGCTGGGCGAGGAGCTTGCCACCTCACCTGCTGATGCAGCATCGCCTCTGCCATTAGAAGGGTCGGAGTCTGCCCTTGCTGCTAAAGGTGCTGAAGCTGCTGTCGATGCAGCTGCTAACCACTGGGAGCCCCTGGATGTTGCACCACTGGATATGATCCCAGCGGATGAAGAGTTCGTGGTTAACGGCTCGAAGGAGGCTGAAGTGGATGACGATCGCGCTGTGCAGCCATACAAGTCTGACACCCCGCCGGACAAAAGATTCATCTTGATTGATGAGGATGCTATTCCAGTGCCTATCGTGGATGACACGGCCACGGGGGAAAGTTCAAAGAAAGGTAAAGGACCGAGGGACAAAGGCAAGGAACCGGTTAATCTGGAGTTCGAAGTGTGGTTAGCTGCCACGACGGATAAGGGGCAAGATGTTGCTGTCCCTAAAAAGACTAAACGAACTTCACCTATTTTTACCGGAGGTATCACCAAACGGCTACGGACGTCACCTTTGGTTGCTGGTAAATCAGGGAAACAGTTAGAAAAAATCCAAAGAAAGCTGGGATGAGCAGCAAAAACTCTTCGGCGGTGGTTGACGGTCAACCCCGCCGAGAGAAATGAGGGCCATATGTTGGAACTGTCGGGGACTTGGTATGCCCTCGGCAGTTCACGAGCTTCGTTCTATTATATTTCGCTTGTAACCCCCTTAGCCCGGCCTAGACGGTTGACCCGAACTACGAAGATTACACGAGGAAAACCAAAGTCAACCCGAAAGTCAACCTTGATTAACGACCCTTTTTTTCTTTTAAACCTTGTCTAGATGCATATTAACCTTAGGTGTACTCTTGAGATAAGCATACTCAAAAATCACAGCAATCGGAAAACGATAAGGGACTCAATTACACAACATACGAATTTAGGGACCAAAATGTAAAATCTGGAAATTAAGAGGACTTAACCAATTTTTAAGTTACCATTACGAAATTAGTCATGTTTCATACCTCTCTGCCAAATTTCACCTCAAACAAATATCTCAAACTCAACCAATTGCACATACAAAAATCAGGACTAAAACGTAAAGCTTGCAAACCTCAAAACCATTCAAATCAGTGCCCAACGGTCAAGTGTTCCGAAACGGGTCTAGGCCGTTCAGAAACACCCCTTGGCAGTAGCCAAAGTGTTTCGAAACACCTCAGCCCGTTTCGAAACACCCAGGCCAAAATATGCACCTGTTTCGAAACAGGCAAGGGTGTTTCGAAACACCATGCCCAGAAACAGCAGAAAAGTCTGTTTTACACTCTTTCGACCCACCAAACATGCTCATAAGACCTCCATGTCATGCCAACAAGTCATCAAACATTAAAGGAACATATTTGCATCATCAAAGCTCAATCATAACACCATTTAGGAAAAACCACAAGTCTATAGGCATGCATCCTAAAATGAAAAGCAAGCAATCATCAAATCTCCAAAACAAATACCAAATGGCCATTTACATGTTCCAACATCATCATAGGCATTAAACCAACTTAGGGAGTCCAAAACATCTCCCAAAAACACAACCTAGGTTCCCATTGCCAAATACCAAAAGCTAATAGTGTTATAAAAATAGTCACCATACAAGAGCTTAGTCTTTCACTTGGATCCTTGACCTCCTTGCTGCCCTTTAAGCACTTCAATGCTCTGCATTATTGGTTCAAGAAAGAGAGAGCGTAAGCACATATGCTTAGTGAGAAATGCTCTAATGAAACAACACAATAATGCAATTTGTAAAAACAACTTTCCAAGGCCTTTAGTTTCAAAACATCATTTATCATGCATCTATGCATACAAACCAAGCATCTCATGCTTCAATACATCAACATGTCATATTGGCTTTCAAGTGATAATCCAAAACCATTTTTCAACTCAAAACACAATCGGATACGCGGATTACAAGCGTTGTCCCATACGCTCCATACATACTACCAACACACAAGGTGGAGTTTACCGGTACAATCACAACCCCTCAACACCCGTGATGGAGTTTAACGGTACAATCACAACCCCCTCCACATCACTCATTGGTAGTTGTATAACATCACTAACGAGAACACGGGACACACAACACAAGATCCTCACATGGCATTTTAACCACCATTATGATCTTAGACATCTCGTTAGTGTTCTTGGATGGAGTTTACGGTACAATCACAACCCCCTCAACATCCAAGGCGACTTTATTCACGGTGCACCCAATCCTATAGCCGGCTAACTATATCCGATTAAAGTACTTTTAAACCAACACATCACTTGCCAATATACATAATCATGCATCACTATGCATCAAACCACATTTATCAATGTCCAAAACAAGGATCTCTTACCTTGAGCATCCCTCAACACATGGCTTACAAAACCAGCATTAAACATGCTAAAATATGCTTTCAAAACAGGATTTAAACATGCAAAATAAACACATTGCATTCAACCATCTCATGGTTCATCAAAAAGAGAGTTTCTCCGAAAAACTTACTCTTGAGCTTAGCTAAGTTGTTTAGACTTAAACTAAGCTCCCATAACCTTCCAAGATTGGTTTCAAAGCAGAAAACCAAACTTCACTCACCGATTCCGTTTCGCAAGCTTGCCGAAACGCCGATCAAGCCTCCGGATCAACACCACAAGGATCCAATGATGTCTCCCCTGTTTTAAACACATCAAAGCAGAAGATTAATGCATCATCATGCATTAAAATCTTCAACCAAAACACCTAAACTCGCTGCTCTCATCAAAACTCACATTTCGGCTACCAAACACAACCGAAATCACATCCAAACATCTCTACAACAATACCCAGCCAAGATCCATCAAATCCAATCATTCTTAAACATCAATTAACATCTAAAAAGGACCTAATCATGTCCTTATACCTCCAGCTATAGCAGAACATCAAAATCACCCCAAAAACCACCATTTTCTCAAGTAAAAACTTAGGAAAATCAACCTATTCGGGATTGCATTGATTAAACCTCAATTACAAATCATTTAGACATCCAAAATACATCAAAAAGACATCTCAAAACATAGCCCAATCATCTATTACGAAATTCTTCAAAATTAAATCCAAATCTTGCATTTTAAGCCAAAATCAAGAACACAACATTAAAACCTTTAATAAAACTCAATTTAAGGATTGAGAACTTGGGAATTTCAGTAAAGAACTGCGTATTTAGAGGAGAAGGACGTTCATACCTCTAAATGTGAGTTTCTCCTTGTTTAGAGCCAAAATCCTTGAAAATTCAATAAGCAAAAGATGAGGATTTGGTGTAGAAATGATTAGAAATCATTTAGAGATTGAAATCTCAACTTTAGGTGTGAAAATCAAAGGAAAAGTGGCTGTGGAAATGTGTTTGGCTGAGGGAAAATTGAGAGAAAATGAAATGGGAAAATTTTGGCAAAAGTTAGTTATGAAACTAAAATATCTCTTTTCCCTCTTTTCTTTTTATTAAATCACATTAAATGAGTCTTTAAAATTTAAGAAAAATCTGGAGAAACCCTCCCTTGGGTAAATTAGCTCCTTAAAGATTCAAAGTTTCAATCCTTTTAAAACTGTCACCAACTTTTCAAAAATTACATTTTAGTCACTAACTTGAAATGTCATATTTCCAAACCCCATTTTGTAAAATTGATTTCACCACTCTCTTATATATAATAAAAGAGGATTTTTAGATATTTTCCATATTTTTAATGCATCCCGAACTAGGCTTTCCTAAAAACCACCTTTTATATTCGAATCGTAATTTAAATCGGTCCGGTTCAGACCCTAAACTTCCAAGCCCAAAATTGGGGTGTTACATCGCTTATGTCCAGATTTTATTTTTTTATCAGAAACTCATTTAAACTCGGTTAAGTTTGATTCTCTTAAACTTTATTTTGATATGGAGGGTTTTTTTTGCTGTGGATAGCAGCCCTTCTTGTGCAGGTTTATGCCTGCTTTATAATAAAAATATTACATTAGATTTTCTCGCGTCGTCGACGAGATATATTGATGTTATTGTGAATGGTTTGGATTGTCGTTTTCGTTTTACTGGCATTTACGGTTACGCGGCTACGAACATGAAAAAACACACACGGGAGCTCATTGACTCCCTTAAAACAAACTCAACTCTTCCGTGGCTCATCGGAGGTGACTTAAATGACATCCTTGATGACTCGGAAAAGCAAGGTGGTAATCGTAGACCTCGTTCACAAATCCTCAACTTTCGTGAATGTCTCACACGTAATAACTTGTTTGATTGTAAACCCAAAACGGGTTGGTTCACTTGGACCCGCACGGGGCCTAATGTCAACCCGGTATGTGAAAGACTTGACCGATTTGTGGCCTGTTCCCAATGGTTACACGAATTCCCCAATTTCACCCATTTCCATTCTTTTTCCCTTGAATCGGACCATAGCATTATCATTTTGGACACGGACAATGACACCACAACGAACCAGCGTATTGCACCGTCCATGGATCATTTCCGATTTGAAGCTTGTTGGGCCCACGACCCAGCAGGCATTCAAGTTTGTAAGCAAACATGGGCTGCCACGCCCGGGTCCCTTTTGGATAAAATATCCGCATTGGGCCAAAACCTCCAAGAGTGGCAGAGTGCTCAACGTAAACTTTCAACTCTCCGCATGCAAACGCTGCAACGTTCTATAAATGCTCTTCTACGTCGTCGTCATCTTCCCGGAAAGCCCTTTCCACGCTTCACAGTGCCAAATTGGAACTCCGGAAGTTGGCAGCGGTTAAAGAAGCGTACTGGGCTCAACGCTCTCACATTTCTTGGTTAACCAATGGTGACAAGAATACCAACTATTTCCATGCGAGGGCCACAAAGCGGCGTAGGAAAAACGCAATCCGAGGGCTAATGGATGCGAACGGGGTCTGGCAGACTTCCACTGCTGACACGTTACGAATTGCGTCGTCCTACTTTCAAGATATTTTTTCTTCATCTTGCCCGGTGTCTTCACCGGAATTGATGAACAATATTCGCCCTACTGTCACCACGGATATGAACGCCACTCTACTACGACCCTTCACTGTAGAGGAAATCTCCGCCGCTTTTCTGGATATCAATCCTAAAAAAGCGCCGGGAATTGATGGCTTCCCCAGTAGCTTCTACCACTAGCACTGGGATATGATTGGTCTTGATTTCTTATCCCTTTGCATGGATCTTCTACAAGGGAAAGCCGATATGGCATCGGTTAATCGATCGGTCATTGTGCTTATTCCTAAGATTTCTGACCCCACCACCATGAAGCACTTTAGACCAATCAGTTTATGTACTGTCATCTACAAGACGATTTCTAAGGTTCTGGTTAATCGCCTTAAATCTACATTGTCTTCTTGTATCAGCGATTCTCAGGCCGCGTTCATCAGCGGACGCAATATCACTGACAACATTCTAATTGCGCATGAATTGGTGCACACCCTTCACTCTAGTGGAACATTGTCCTCCCAAGGGGCTGTTGTCAAGCTCGATATGGAGAAGGCCTTTGATAGGGTCGAATGGTCCTTCTTAAGGGATGTCATGCTCCGTATGGGGTTTGCCAGGGAATGGGTAAACCTCATCCTACGGTGTGTCTCTTCAGTCTCCTTTTCGGTACGTGTTAATGGCACACTCTCCGAGGAGTTCTTCCCCACCAGGGGTATCCGTCAAGGAGACCCTTTGTCACCTTTCCTTTTCCTCATTTGCTCCCAGGGCCTCTCCGCGGCTCTGGAAATGGATCAAAGAGAAGGACAATTATCGGGCCTTAGCGCCAGTCGCCATGGGCCCCGGGTTACCCATCTGCTCTTTGCGGATGACAGCATGGTGTTCCTACGTAATGAGCCGGAGGAGGTGGCTAGGTTACACTACGTCTTATCTCAGTATGCCTCTTCCTCAGGACAAACGGTAAATTTTGATAAGTCTACCGCCTATTGCAGTCAAAGGTGTTCCACCGATTTTCTCCGCGCTATGCGTTCAACACTGGGTGTACGCTTAGTGGATGACCCAGGAATATATTTGGGGCTCCCACTTTTAATCAAAAGGAATAGGACTGCCTCATTAGGATTTGTGAGGGATAAAGTCCAATCTCGGATGAGTAAATGGGACAGCAGCTTCCTCTCCTATAGTGGGAGAGAAATTCTCATTAAGTCTGTTGCACAAGCAATGCCACAATACGTAATGTCATGCTACCTATTACCACAAAACATCATTGATGACATTACTATGTCTATACGGCGTTACTGGTGGTCCGGGCGCAGTAATAAGCAAGGCTGGCCGCTTTTATCGTGGGATTCTCTTTGCACACCTAAAAATGTGGGAGGCCTAGGTTTCCGCGATCTGCACACCTTTAATATCGCCCTTTTGGGAAAGCAGATTTGGCACCTGCTATCCCACTCGGATTCTCTCTTAGGAAGAGTCCTTAGCGCGAAATACTACCCTTCGGGTGACCTACTGAATGCCTCTGCGGATAAACGGGCATCTTTTGCATGGAAAGGTATAAACCAAGCAATTCACTCCCTTGGGCCTGGTTATTTTTGGCGGCCAGGAGTGAAGAGTTCGATACGACTGCTCAGAGATACCTGGGGAGGGGATAAACCGATTACGCTTTTTGGGCAATATATGGATAATGATGAGTTACCGTTGCGGTGTCGGGATTACATGACACGTGACTATGCATCCTGGGATGAGTCCAAACTTCGAAGGGACCTTGATAAGGATAATGTCGAATGCATCCTTCGGGTTCCGATTTATCGCAATAGGCCGGATAAGCTTGTTTGGGGACAACATGACTCTAGCAACTACACTGTTAGATCGGGGTACTTTTTTCTTCATCAGCCCACGCGGCCGGTGGCACGACCTAACCGTCTCTGGAAAATAATATCTAAAGCTCCGACTCTACCAAAGATCCGCTCCTTCAGCTGGCGAGCGGGCCGTGATGCATTACCCACTGGGGACAAGCTACGAGCAATACATCACACGGATGGGCAATGCCCTTTTTGTCCAGCAGTGCTGGAATCTGCTATCCATGCCCTTCGTGATTGCCCAGGTGCTCAGGATGTTCTCCGCCTAGTTGGGCTTCCCTCGGGCGTCTATGCCAGCCATACCAGCACAATGGCGGCCTGGTTATCGGAAGGAACTTACTCTTTGGACAGTACAGGGTTTGCTCTGCTCCTAACAGCAATTTGGAATGTTTGGAACCGTCGTAATGACTGGGTTCATTCACAGAGACTTCAGCCAACTTGGCTCACGGCCATGAACGCTACAGGTCTTCTACAGGAATACGCCGCCGCAAACGCTCTCCCCACCGTGTCAGCAGCCGTACCAGTCGCAGCCCCACCACGTTGGACGCCACCAAGACCGGAGAGTATAAAGATAAATGTTGACGGAGCCTTGCACCCCGGATCTGGTTCTGCAGCCATTGGAGTAAATTCTAGGGATGCTCATGGCTCGATTATTGGAGGCTGTGCTGTCCATGAGGCAGGTTGTCATGATGCCACCATGGTCGAGTTACATGCCATCGTTGCGGGTATCATGTTGACCCGAGATAGAGGATGGGGCGAGGTGCTCATCGAGTCTGACTCGGCTACGGTGGTCAATAAGCTCTCGCGCACTACTGATGATAACTCCCTGCTGGGTCCGCAAATTGCAGATACGAAGGCTTTGCTTAGGGCTTTCCCTTTGATCACATTATCTTTTGTACCTAGATCAGCCAATTTTGTGGCACATAACTTAGCCTCTTGGGCTTTACATTCTACTTCCTCTGTGTATTTTGATTCAGTTGTTCATGACTGTATTAACGATGATGTATTGGCTGATTCCCAGCCTTTTATTGTTATGATAATAACATACCTCAGGGCACTCTTTTCCCCTTAGGTTCACCTTGTGCCTCGGCGCAAGGTGGTTAGAGGGGTTTTTAATGAGGCCCATTTTCTTCAAAAAAAAAATTCCAACAGGTCCATTGAAAGGCCCATTTCGGCCCGCTCGTCCGAAACCTCTACAAAAAGGACTTCAAAACAAGTTTTAATCAAATTTTAGGAGTTCATGTAATTGATTAGGAGCTTTTCAACACAATTATATTGCAAAACTTCAATTTCTGTAATTTTTACTTAGTTAATATTCCAACGGGTCCATTGAGAGGCCCATTTAGACCTGCTAGTCCGAAACCTCGACAAAAAGGACCGCAAAACAAGTTTTAATCAAATTTGAGGAGTTCGAATAATTGATTAGGAGCTTTTCAAAACAGTTATATTGCAAAACCTCAATTTCTGTAATTTTTACTCAGTTAAAATTCCAACGGGTCCATTGAGAGGCCCATTTAGACCTGCTAGTCCGAAACCTCGACAAAATGGACCGCAAAACAAGTTTTAATCAAATTCTAGGAGTTCAAATAATTGATTAGGAACTTTTCAACACAATTATATTGCAAAACCTCAATTTCTGTACTTTTTACTCAGTTAAAATTCCAACGGGTCCGTTGAAAGGCCCATTTTGACCCGCTCGTCCGAAACCTCTACAAAAAGGACTACAAAACAAGTTTTAATCATATATTAGGAGTTCATGTAATTGATTAGGAACTTTTCAACACAATTATATTGCAAAACCTTAATTTCTGTACTTTTTACTCAGTTAAAATTCCAATGGGTCCATTGAAAGGCCCATTTCAACCCGCTCGTCCGAAACCTCTACAAAAAGGACTGCAAAACAAGTTTTAATCAAATTTTAGGAGTTCATGTAATTGATTAGGAACTTTTCAATACAATTATATTGCAAAACCTCAATTTCTGTAAGTTTTACTCAGATAAAATTCCAACGGGTCCATTGAGAGGCCCATTTAGACCTGCTAGTCCGAAACCTCGACAAAAAGGACCGCAAAAACAAGTTTTAATCAAATTTTAGGAGTTCAAATAATTGATTAGGATCTTTTCAACACAATTATATTGCAAAACCTCAATTTCTTTACTTTTTACTCAGTTAAAATTTCCACGGGTCCATTGAAAGGCCCATTTCGACCCGCTCGTCCGAAACTTGTACAAAAAGGACTGCAAAACAAGTTTTAATCAAATTTTAGGAGTTGATGTAATTGATTAGGAGCTTTTTAACAAAATTATATTGCAAAACCTCAATTTCTGTACTTTTTACTTAGTTAAAATTCCAATGGGTCCATTGAGAGGCCCATTTAGACCTGCTAGTCCGAAACCTCGACAAAAAGGACCGCAAAACAAGTTTTAATAAAATTCTAGGAGTTCAAATAATTGATTAGGAGCTTTTAAACACAATTATATTGCAAAACCTCAATTTTTGTACTTTTTACTTAGTTAAAATTCCAACGGGTCCATTGAAAGGCCCATTTAGACATGCTCGTCCGAAACCTCGACAAAAAGGACCGCAAAACAAGTTTTAATCAAATTTTAGGAGTTCAAATAATTCATTAGAAGCTTTTCATCACAATTATATTTAAAAACCTCAATTTTTATACTTTTACTCAGTTAAAATTCCAACGGGCCCATTGAAAGGCCTATTTAGACCTGCTCGTCCGAAACATCGACAAAAAGGACCGCAAAACAAGTTTTAATCAAATATTAGGAGTTCATTTAAATGATTAGGAGCTTTTCAACACAATTATATTGCAAATCTTCAATTTTTGTACTTTTTATTCAGCTAAAATTCTAACGGGTCCATTGAAAGGCCCATTTAGACCTGCTAGTCCGAAACCTCGCGAAAAATGTCCAAAGAACAAGTTTTAATCAAATATTAGGAGTTCAAATAATTGATTAGGAGCTTTTCAACACAATTTTATTGCAAAAATTCAATTTATGTTCTTTTTACTCAGTTAAAATTCTAACGGGTCCATTGAAAGGCCCATTTAGACATGCTTGTCCGAAACCTCGACAAGAAGGACCGCAAAACAAGTTTTAGTCAAATATTAGGAGTTCATGTAATTGATTAGGATCTTTTCAGCACAATTATATTGCAAAACCTCAATTTCTGTACTTTATACTCAGTTAAAATTCCAACGGGCCCATTGAAAGTCCTATTTAGACCTGCACGTCCGAAACCTGGACAAAAAGGACCGCAAAACAAGTTTTAATCAAATTTGAGGAGTTCAAATAATTGATTAGGAGCTTTTCAACACAGTTATATAGCCAAACCTAAATTTCTGTAATTTTTACTCAGTTAAAATTCCAACGGGTCCATTGAGAGGCCCATTTAGGCCTACTAGTCCGAAACCTCGACAAAAAGGATCGCAAAACAAGTTTTAATCAAATTTTAGGAGTTCAAATAATTGATTAGGAACTTTTCAACACAATTATATTGCAAAACCTCAATTTCTGTACTTTTTACTCTGTTAAAATTCCAACGGGTCCATTGAAAGGCCCATTTCGACCCGCTCGTCCGAAACCTCTACAAAAGAGGACTACAATACAAGTTTTAATCGATTATTAGGAGTTCATGTAATTCATTAGGAGCTTTTCAACACAATTATATTGCAAAACCTCAATTTCTATACTTTTTACTCAGTTAAAATTCCAATGGGTCCATTGAAAAGCCCATTTCAACCCGCTCGTCCGAAACCTCTACAAAAAGACTGCAAAACAAGTTTTAATCAAATTTTAGGAGTTCATGTAATTGATTAGGAGCTTTTCAATACAATTATATTACAAACCTCAATTTCTGTAATTTTTACTCAGATAAAATTCCAACGGGTCCAATGAGAGGCCCATTTAGACCTGCTAGTCCGAATCCTTGACAAAAAGGACCGCAAAACAAGTTTTAATCAAATTTTAGGAGTTCAAATAATTGATTAGGATCTTTTCAACACAATTATATTGCAAAACCTCAATTTTTTTACTTTTTACTCAGTTAAAATTCCAACGGGTCCATTGAGAGACCATTTATACCTGCTTGTCCGAAACCTCGACAAAAAGGACTGCAAAACAAGTTTTAATCAAATTCTAGGAGTTCAAATAATTGATTAGGAGCTTTTCAACACAATTATATTGCAAAACTTCAATTTTTGTACTTTTTACTCGGTTAAAATTCCAACGGGTCCATTGAAAGGCCCATTTAGATCTGCTAGTCCGAAACCTCGACAAAAAGGTCCGAAAAACAAGTTTAAATCAAATTTTAGGTGTTCAAATAATTTATTAGGAGCTTTTGAACACAATTTATTGCAAAACCTCAATTTCTATACTTTTTACTTAGTTAAAATTCCAACGGGTCTATTGAAAGGCCCATTTAGACATGCTCGTCCGAAACCTCGACAAAAAGGACCGCAAAACAAGTTTTAATCAAATTTGAGGGGTTCAAATAATTGATTAGGAGCTTTTCAACACAGTTATATTGCAAAACCTCAATTTCTGTAATTTTTACTCAGTTAAAATTCCAACGGGTCCATTGAGAGGCCCATTTAGACCTGCTAGTCCGAAACCTCGACAAAAAGGACCGCAAAACAAGTTTTAATCAAATTCTAGGAGTTCAAATAATTGATTAGGAACTTTTCAACACAATTATATTGCAAAACCTCAATTTCTGTACTTTTTACTCAGTTAAAATTCCAACGGGTCCGTTGAAAGGACCATTTTGACCCGCTCGTCCGAAACCTCTACAAAAAGGACTACAAAACAAGTTTTAATCAAATATTAGGAGTTCATGAAATTGATTAGGAGATTTTCAACACAATTATATTGCAAAACCTTAATTTCTGTACTTTTTACTCAGTTAAAATTCCAATGGGTCCATTGAAAGGCCCATTTCAACCCGCTCGTCCTAAACCTCTACAAAAAGGACTGCAAACCAAGTTTTAATCAAATTTTAGGAGTTCATGTAATTGATTAGGAGCTTTTCAATACAATTATATTGCAAAACCTCAATTTCTGTAAGTTTTACTCAAATAAAATTCCAACGGGTCCATTGAGAGGCCCATTTAGACCTGCTAGTCCGAAACCTCGACAAAAAGGACCGCAATACAAGTTTTAATCAAATTTTAGGAGTTCAAATAATTGATTAGGAACTTTTCAACTCAATTATATTGCAAAACCTCAATTTCTTTACTTTTTACTCAGTTAAAATTTCAACGGGTCCATTGAAAGGCCCATTTCGACCCGCTCGTCCGAAACCTGTACAAAAAGGACTGCAAAACAAGTTTTAATCAAATTTTAGGAGTTCATGTAATTGATTATGAGCTTTTTAACAAAATTATATTGCAAAACCTCAATTTCTGTACTTTTTACTTAGTTAAAATTCCAACGGGTCCATTAAGAGGCCCATTTAGACCTGCTAGTCCGAAACCTCGACAAAAAGGACCGCAAAACAAGTTTTAATCAAATTCTAGGAGTTCAAATAATTGATTAGGAGCTTTTAAACAGAATTATATTGCAAAACCTCAATTTCTGTACTTTTTACTTAGTTAAAATTCCAACGGGTCCATTGAAAGACCCATTTAGACATGCTCGTCCGAAACCTCGACAAAAAGGACCGCAAAACAAGTTTTAATCAAATTTTAGGAGTTCAAATAATTCATTAGGAGCTTTTCATCACAATTATATTGAAAAACCTCAATTTTTATACTTTTACTCAGTTAAAATTCCAACGGGCGCATTGAAAGGCCTATTTAGACCTGCTCGCCCGAAACCTCTACAAAAAGGACTGCAAAACAAGTTTTAGTCAAATATTAGGAGTTCATGTAATTTATTTGGAGCTTTTCAACACAATTATATTGCAAAACCTCAATTTATGTACTTTATACTCAGTTAAAATTCCAACGGGCCCATTGAAAGGCCTATTTATACCTGCTCGTCCGAAACCTCGACAAAAAGGACCGCAAAACAAGTTTTAATCAAATTTGAGGAGTTCAAATAATTGATTAGGAGCTTTTCAACACAGTTATATTGCAAAACCTCAATTTTTTTAATTTTTACTCAGTTAAAATTCCAACGGGTCCATTGAGAGGCCCATTTAGACCTCCTAGTCCGAAACCTCGACAAAAAGGACCGCAAAACAAGTTTTAATCAAATTTTAGGAGTTCAAATAATTGATTAGGAACTTTTCAACACAATTATATTGCAAAACCTCAATTTCTGTACTTTTTACTCAGTTAAAATTCCAACGGGTCCATTGAGAGACCCATTTAGACCTGCTTGTCTGAAACCTCGACAAAAAGGACTGCAAAACAAGTTTTAATCAAATTCTAGGAGTTCAAATAATTTATTAGGAGCTTTTCAACACAATTATATTTCAAAACCTCAATTTCTGTACTTTTTACTCAGTTAAAATTCCAACGGGTCCATTGAGAGGCCCATTTAGACCCGCTCGTCCGAAACCTTGACAAAAAGGACTTCAAAACAAGTTTTAATCAAATTTTAGGAGTTCATGTAATTGATTAGGAGCTTTTCAATACAATTATATTGCAAAACCTCAATTTCTGAAATATTTACTCAGTTAAAATTCCAACGGGTCCATTGAGAGGCCCATTTAGACCTGCTAGTCCGAAACCTCGACAAAAAGGACCGCAAAACAAGTTTTAATCAAATTTTAGGAGTTCAAATAATTGATTAGGATCTTTTCAACACAATTATATTGAAAAACCTCAATTTATTTACTTTTTACTCAATTTAATTCCAACGGGTCCATTGAAAGGCCCATTTCGACCCGCTCGTCCGAAACCTCTACAAAAGGACTACAAAACAAGTTTTAATCAATTTAGGAGTTCATGTAATTGATTAGGAGCTTTTCAACACAATTATATTGCAAAACCTCAATTTCTGTACTTTTTACTTAGTTAAAATTCCAACGGGTCCATTGAAATGCCCATTTAGACCTGCTAGTCCGAAACCTCGACAAAAAGGACCGCAAAACAAGTTTTAATCAAATTTTAGGAGTTCAAATAATTGATTAGGATCTTTTCAACACAATTATATTGAAAAACCTCAATTTCTTTACTTTTTACTCAATTAAATTCCAACGGGTACATTGAAAGGCCCATTTCGACCCGCTCGTCCGAAACCTCTACAAAAGGACTACAAAACAAGTTTTAATCAATTTAGGAGTTCATGTAATTGATTAGGAGCTTTTAAACACAATTATATTGCAAAACCTCAATTTTTGTACTTTTTACTTAGTTAAAATTCCAACGGGTCCATTGAAAGGCCAATTTAGACCTGCTAGTCCGAAACATTGACAAAAAGAATCGCAAAACAGGTTTTAATCAAATTTTAGGAGTTCAAATAATTTATTAGGAGCTTTTCAACACAATTTTATTGCAAAACCTCATTTTTTGTACTTTTTACTCAGTTATAATTCCAACGGGTCCATTAAAAGGCCCATTTCGACCTGCTAGTCCGAAACCTCGACAAAAAAGACTGAAAAACAAGTTTTAATCAAATTTTAGGAGTTCAAATAATTGATTAGGAGCTTTTCAACATAATTATATTGTAAAACCTCAATTTATGTACTTTTTACTTAGTTAAAATTCCAACGGGTACTAATTTAAAATTCTAACGGGTACTCAGTTAAAATTCCAATGGGTATGAAAATCCTCTCAACTTTTCTCTCCTTTTTGCTCTCTACCTTTTCCCTAACCGTTTCTCTCTCCTTACCCTTCACCGCCTTCCTCCGCCACTCTCTCCGCTTATCCTTCCATCACACAACCCACTCACTACCATGGTGGTGCTTGCTTAGCACATACACGGTGGCAGTGAAACAACTCCATCATGCCCGTTAGAATTTTACCAAGAACTATTTGATTTCTTCACATTGGAAGATTGTTGAATCTATGGCACCACAATGGAACTGGCCATCCAATTACCGCTGGCTCGAAGGAGTCCACCGGCCATTCATAGGATCTCTGGTTTCGATGTCAGCCGGCTCCATTAAGGGAATTTATCCATTTGCTGGGTTACCATTTCTGGTGCCCTTCGTACGCCTTGCTTCTATTCTAAGAACGCAGGCTTTTTCCTGGTCTTTTAGACCTTGTAACCCTTCCTTGTACGATGACGCCGCCATGGAAAGATCATGGTATTGTCCTTACAATATCGTTACAAGTGGTACTTTAGCCACAAAATCTGAGTGGAACGAGACTGCATGCATGTACAAATGCAATAGTGCCATAGTGCAACAACCTCGTCCCCTTACGTATCCATTATGTTTCCTAAAGCATTCTTGCAGTATTATTTTAATATTGCTATTATTATTATTATCCATTTTCCAGGTTGAGCTTGAAATGAATACATGTTTATTGTATGATAGGCACAGAAACAAACAAGGTTCACTGTCCCGGCAAGATTCTCTATCTGTCTTCGTGGGTGACCACCCAAAGGCAGCCGTTGATGGTGCCAGTCACTGCCATGCACGACGACGGCGGGAAGGAAAAAATCCGATACAACGGAATTTTAGGTTCCACAAAATTTGGAACTCAGAATCCCATCTGGTAACGGATAATATTCTCCCTCCCAAGATTTTTCGCGAGTCCAAAATTGATCTCCACCATTTTTTGCCCGACTTTGCATGGGAGGTTGGATCTCATGCACGTGTGACCTCTCCACGTGTATCGGAGACCCTAGATTTCCTCCCAGATAACCTACAACGGATTATTCTAAGTCCATATCTTGGATTTAAATTTGGAAAATTTACACCATGTAATCTGATAGGTTATCCAACGTATTTCAATTTCGAAATTTCCCGCGATGTTCTTGCATGGGAATTTGACTTCCCTGCACACGCATCCTCTCCACATATGCTGGAGGGTCAAAATTTTTTAAATCACGATAGCCCCCCTTTTCTCGGGCACAGTTGGATTTAGAGAATAATTTAAAAAACATTATTTTCAATCCCTATCTAGATAAAACCCCGATCTACAGGAGGAAATTTAAATTTAAATTTAAATCTCAACAAAACAAATCCTGTAGTTTTTTGGGTTATCAACAAAACTTCAAAATCGCACGAGTTTCTCTCTTCCTGGATTCTCTCCAACTTCTTTTATTGTTAACTAGCAGTACAACTCAGTTTCCTGCGTTTAACTTTGCTAGTGTGACAATAGACTTTACATCAATTCCTATTCTTCCATTCCTACACTCCAAAAAGTGCACTGTGCCTACGATGGCTTCCACCGATTCTTTCTTGTCGCGATTCGATAACCTCCAGTTCACAGTGGAGGAAAAGAATGTCGTTCTTGCACCGGCATCCACCAAAGCTGTCCCCCTCGATGACTACAAGTCATCCTTGGTTGGGAAACTATTCCATACCAAACCCTTCGATGAAACTGTGTTGGTCCGCATCTTCTCCTCCGTTTGGAGGAACGACAAACTATCCACGGTAACTACGTTGGGTGCTGGCTTCTTTCTTTTTAAATTTGAAACTAAATCCTGCATGGATGAAGTTCTTAAAAGAGAGCCCTGGACTTTCAAGAAAGATTGGTTGGCACTTCTCTCGGTCCAACCCAAGCTGACCATCGATGGCTACGTATTCAACCGGATGCGGATATAGGTTCGAATTCACAGAGTGCCCCTTGCCATGATGACCAATGTTACGGTGGCTAATATCACTGGTCGAGCCCTAGGCAGTAGGCTTGGAGCGGTTATCGGAACCGATTCGCGTAAATTGGATGATGGAAATATGGTGAAGTTCCTCCGCATCTGGGTTATCATTGATATCCACCAACCTCTACGCCGGTTTGTGGCTATGAGTGTGGAGGATGATGAGCCTCAAATGCTACCGATCCAATACGAAAAGCTGCCCACCTTTTGCCATGGGTGTGGCGTCCTCTGCCATCTCAAAGCCACTTGTGAACTGTTCAAAGACAGCAAGGTGGAGCCCCAACAATATGGGGACTGGCTCCGTGCCCCTGCTCCAAAGGGCAGGTCTAAAATAGCGACCAGGGGCCGGGTTAGCTACTTCGAACCAGCTGGGCCATCGGCCAAAGGAACAACGACCACTAGTATCTCTCTATTGTATATTATTTACGATACATATATTTCATGCATCTCATCTATGATGTTTTTAACCGAAACCACTGTTTCCTCCCAAGTGTCGAACCTTCCACTAAGAAACCGGCAAACAACAATGGTATTGTCGGCTCCAATTTTTGTGATGCAATCAGGGGACTATGCTCCTATTTTTAATATTTACTGTCTCAGCAATATGCTGAATATATCTTGCTTCTGTCAGTTAACTATTACTGACTATTGCTTTATATTTTTCTGCTCTTCAAGAGCTGATCGGAAAGGGAAGAAGGTTATAGTGGCCTCCCCCACTTCAAACCATGCACCGGTAGCGGATGCTGCTTCAGCAACCATGTTATTAGGGGATGCTGCTGCTGCGCCAATCACTGATGCTGCAGCAGACCCTATCACTGACCCTGATGCAGAATCAGTCGCTGCTAAAGCTCCTATGGATGCAGACGCTGTGCCAAACCAGGCAGGCCCTACTGTTCCTGATGCTCCGATGGTTGAAACGGAAGACGTCACCAGCGGGCAACACGCCACGCCCATCGCCGGCCTTTCTGTTGAGCCTCTTGAAGTGGTGCCTATTGACATCATTCCAGTAGACGCGGAGTCTGTTAATACTGGAGTGCCCACCGCTGTCCCTGCCACGGATGTAACTGTTACATCGACCACCCCTCCGGATAAGCGATTTGTACTGCTTGATGGGGAAGGGTTTCCAATGCTAACCGATGTGCCTGCCAAATCCACTACTGCCGGTAATGGCACCAATGCCTACGAGCCCGTCAATCTGGAATTTGAGGATTGGCTCGCAGCCATATCCCAGCCACCCAAAGGTGCTCCTCTGCCTCGCAAAGCGAAACGCAGCCCGCCTCTAAATGCATATAATGTGGCCAAGCGACCACGAACCTCCCCCACTGTCCACTTGAAACCGGCAAAGGCTGGTGGTACATCTAACAAATCTTCCAAACCTTCGAAAGCTGGGATGAGCAGGAAAATCTCTTCGGCGGCGGTTGATGTTCAACCCCGCAGAGAAAAATGAGGATGTTTTGTTGGAACTGCTGTGGTCTTGGTTCGCCAACGGCAGTTTAGGGTTTGGTTGCTCTAGTTCGACGTTTGGAACCAAATATTATTTTCTTGTCGGAGACTCGACTTTTTAATTTTGATTATGAACGATTAAAACTTTCTTTAGATATGATGGGCTGCTTCCATGTGAAAAGCAGCCCCACTTGTTCAGGACTTCTTTTACTATGGAATAATACGGTTACACTGGATTTGTTATCGTATTCTGATCGCTTTATTGATGTTATTGTCACAACTACTTCTGATTGCTTTTGTTTTACGGGAATGTATGGGTATGCTGACACGAGCATGAAATATAAAACCTGGGAACTCATAGACTCCATACGTGGCATTTCACAGTTACCTTGGTTAATTGGTGGCGACCTTAATGACATTTTGTCCGACTCAGAAAAACAAGGCGGATGTCGCAGGCCACAGTCACAAATTAACAACTTTCGGGATTGCCTATCTCGTAATGAACTTTTCGATTGCAAACCATGTTCAGGCTGGTTTACATGGTCTCGCACAGGACCTAATGTCACGCCCGTTTGCGAACGCCTTGATCGTTTTCTTGCATGTAATGCTTGGCTCAATGCACATCTTACTTTCCAATGTCGTAATGTCTTCTCACCGGACTCTGATCATTACGTTATTATCATGGATTCCGTTCGCTCTCCACCTCGTGATCGTCATCCTCATGATACTAACGATCATTTCCGGTTTGAGTCCTGTTGGGCACATGACCCTTCATACATATCATCCTTCCATCAAGCTTGGTCAACAGCGTCAGGCACGCTGCTCGACAAATTGGCTATTGTGGGAAACCATCTTCGTGACTGGCAAAATACTAGGCTTTTCCAGTCCACTCACCGCATCGCAGAATTACAACGTCAAATTAATTCCTACATGCGACGTAGGCAGCTACCACCTGCGATGTTGGATAATCTACGAGACTCGAAACTGGAACTTCGACGTCTTTTGGACGAACGCGAAGCTTATTAGGCACAGCGTTCTCGTGTTACCTGGCTATATCGCAAGGTGACAGGAATACATCCTTTTTCTACGCTAAGGCCTCTAAGCGTCGGAAAAAGAACTCTATACGCGGATTGTTTGATGACAATCAAAACTGGCAAACGGCCAAACCTGAACTCCTTAGGATTGCCTCGGGGTATTTCCAAACGCTATTTGCGACATCCAATTCTGTCTCCTCTCCCCACCTTATGGAACAGATCCATCAGGTCGTTACTCCTGAAATGAATGATTCTTTACTACGACCATTCACTGAAGGTGAGGTACTTGCTGCGTTCAGGGATATTGGCCCTAGGAAAGCACCTGGAATAGATGGCTTCCCTAGTAGCTTCTATAGGCAATACTGAGGTGTTATTGGACCTGAGTTTGTCGGCCTTTGTCTGCGACTCCTGAGGGGGGAGGCGGACATGTCGACTGTCAAGAAAACGATTATAGTCTTCATCCCGAATGTGGATGATGCCACTAGTATACGTCAGTTCAGACCAATCAGTTTATGCACGGTCATCTACAAAACCGTAGCTAAGGTTCTTGTCAATCGCCTCAAACCAATCCTACCTAGTTGTATCAGTGATGCATAGGCCGCCTTTGTTAGCGGTAGGAACATCACTGATAACATCCTGATTGCTCACGAGCTTGTACATACCCTTCACACCAATAGCGCTTCCATCTATCAAGGGGCAGCTCTAAAACTGGATATGGAAAAGGCCTTTGACAAAGTCGAATGGTCTTTCCTTCGAAATGTAATGACGCGCATGGGGTTTGCATCGGAGTGGGTGCAGTTGCTACTCCGCTGCGTCTCCTCTGTCTCCTTTTCAGTCCGGCTTAATGGGGCACTATCGCAGGAGTTTATTCCGACGCGGAGCATCCGACAGGGCGACCCCCTTTCGCCTTTGCTCTTTCTCATTTGCTCCCAAGGGCTCTCCGCAGCCCTCGAGACAGAGTAGAGAGAGGGATGGCTACTGGGCTTAAACGCAAATCGTTGAGGGCCTCAGATTACCCATCTGCTCTTTGCGGATGACAGTATTGTGTTCTTACGGAACTGCCCAGAGGAAGTACAACGATTGAAGGAAATACTACACCTCTATGAGTCCTCCTCGGGCCAATCTGTTAATTTTACCAAATATAAAGCCTATTGCAGCTCCTCCTGCTCGGCGGCTTTCACACAGGCCCTTCAGCATTCACTTGGTATTCATTTGGTCGATGACCCTGGGATTTATCTTGGGGTCCCCCTCCTCGTGGGGAAGAACCGAACGGCCAGTTTAGGGTTTGTTCGAGACAAGGTCAAGTCGCGCATGGCTAAGTGGGACACTAACTTACTTTCATTTAGCGGCCGTGAAATCTTAATCAAATCAGTGGCCCAGGCTATACCGCAGTATATTATGTCATGCTATCTCCTTCCGCAAAACATTGTGGATGATGTGACTCGCTCGATACGTAGGTATTGGTGGTCGGGCAGAAGCAATAAGAAAGGATGGCCACTGCTCTCATGGGATGCCTTATGCACACCCAAAACTGTTGGGGGGATGGGCTTCCGGGACCTACATGATTTTAACATCGCACTTTTAGGGAAACAAATCTGGCGACTGATACAGTTGCCTGAGTCCCTGCTTGCTCGGGTCCTACGTTCCCGCTACTTTCCCTCAGGCAACATCATGGAAGCTAAATCAGACAGACGAGCTTCCTTTGCATGGCGAGGCATTTGGCAGGCCATGCACCGGCTACAACCTGGGTTCTTCTGGCGCCCTGCATTGATAGTAGAATACGTATTCACCGTGATCATTGGGGTGGATCTAGTGGGCTCTCTTTTTTTGGGGACCTACCAAGATAATGAGGAGTTGCCTCTTAGATGTAGAGAATTCATGCTCCACAATCAGAATTCTTGGGATGACCATAAGATTCGCGACTACTTTGATTGGGATGACACTGCTAACATCTTGAAAGTCCCAATCTCTGCTGAACACCGTGATATTTTACTGTGGGGTTTTCACGACACCAATATCTATACCGTCTGCTCCGGATATCTCTTTCTGCATCGGCCTTCACGACCCCTTGCTCGCCCTTGCCCTCTCTGGAAGGTCATAGCTAAATCCCCTACGCTTCAAAAAATTCGCACCTTTGGATGGCGGGCTGGGCAGAATGCTTTACCAACTGGCGACCGGCTCGCCGCACTGGGAATGGGCGACGGTATATGCCCTTTCTGTCCCACTATTGTCGAAACTGCGATTCATGCGCTGCGGGACTGCTCAGGTGCCACTGAAGTGCTTAATCTTGTCGGGTTTCCCCGCAATATATATGGTAGCACGGCATCATCGATAGCTCTCTGGTTAGAACAAGAAGCCTCGCTACTCTCCCGCACTGAGTTCAGCCTGCTTCTCACGATCATTTGGAACCTTTGGAATCGAAGGAACGACTGGGTCCATTCTCGACGTCTGCAGCCACAATGGCTCACCCTAATGAATTCCCAGGAGCTTCTTCAAGACTACGTCTCACCCACCTCCGCCAATCCTACGACGCATACGCAGACAGACCCGGCCCTTCCATGACCAGCCTGGAGGCCACCACCGACAGGGAGAATCAAAATCAACGTCGACGGTGCATTCAACCCAATCACAGGCGAAGCCGGTTTCGGTATAGTAGCTCGTGATGCCACCGGTTCTATTTTGCTAGGGAGGGCTTTCTTCTCAGATAACATACCCGACTCCTCCTTCGCTGAACTCCATGCTATTGTCGCCGGAGTCAGCCTTGGATCAGACGATGGTTGGCGTGGTTTCCACCTTGAGTCGGACGCGACCATGATCATCAACAAGCTCCGCAATCCCGACCATGATGCTTCCATCCTTTGCCCGCAGATAGCGGCAGTTCGAGCTTTATTTACTACTATCCCTGATTTATGTTATCATTATGTACCACGCACTGCTAATGTTTTAGCTCATAGTTTAGCCACGTGGGCTCTTCATTCTCGTTATTCTTTTTCTTTTGGACCGGGCTTGCCCGATGAGTTACGATCTTTTGTCCCGGTTGATCATCAACCACCTTGATTTATTTTAATATATTTGGGTACTATTTTCCCCTCTTAGGACCCTAACTGGGCCTACCCAGTTGGGATTAGTGGGGTTTTTAATGAGGCCCTTTTCCTCAAAAAAAATTCCAACGGGTCCATTGAAAGGCCCATTTAGACATGCTCGTCCGAAACCTCGACAAAAAGGACCGCAAAACAAGTTTTAGTCAAATTTTAGGAGTTCAAATAATTCATTAGGAGCTTTTCAACACAATTATGTTGAAAAACCTCAATTTTTAAACTTTTTACTCAGTTAAAATTCCAACGGGCCCATTGAAAGGCCTATTTAGACCTGCTCGTCCGAAACCTCGACAAAAAGGACCGCAAAACAAGTTTTAATCAAATTTTAGGAGTTCAAATAATTGATTAGGAGCTTTTCAACACAGTTATATTGCAAAACCTCAATTCTTGTAATTTTTACTCAGTTAAAATTCCAACGGGTCCATTGAGAGGCCCAATTAGACCTGCTAGTTCGAAATCTCGACAAAAAGGACCGCAAAACAAGTTTTAATCAAATTTTAGGAGTTCAAATAATTGATTAGGAGCTTTTCAACACAATTATATTGCAAACCCTCAATTTCTGTACTTTTTACTCAGTTAAAATTCCAACGGGTCCATTGAGAGGCCCATTTAGACCTGCTAGTCTGAAACCTCGACATAAAGAACCGCAAAACATGTTTTAATCAAATTTTAGGAGTTCAAATAATTTATTAGGAGCTTTTCAACACAATTTTATTGCAAAACCTCATTTTTTGTATTTTTTACTCAGTTAAAATTCCAACGGGTCCATTGAAAGGCCCATTTAGACCGGCTAGTCCGAAACCTCGACAAAAAGGACCAAAAAACAAGTTTTAATCATATTTTAGGAGTTCAAATAATTGATTAGGAGCTTTTCAATACAATTATATTGCAAAACCTCAATTTCTGTACTTTTTACTCAGTTAAAATTCCAACGGGTCCATTGAAAGGCCCATTTCGGCCCGCTCGACCGAAACCTCTACAAAAAGGACTGCAAAACAAGTTTTAATCAAATTTTCGGAGTTCATGTAATTGATTAGGAGCTTTTCAACACAATTATATTGCAAAACCTGAATTTCTGTAATTTTTACTCAGTTAAAATTCCAACGGGTCCATTGAGAGGCCCATTTAGACCTGCTAGTCCGAAACCTCGACAAAAAGGAACACAAAACATGTTTTAATCCAATTTTAGGAGTTCAAATAATTTATTAGGAGCTTTTCAACACAATTATATTGCAAAACCTCAATTTTTGTACTTTTTACTTAGTTAAAATTCCAACGGGTCCATAGAAAGGCCCATTTCGGCCCGCTCGTCCGAAACCTCTACAAAAAGGACTGCAAAACAGGTTTTAATCAAATTTTAGGAGTTCATGTAATTGATTAGGAGCTTTTCAACACAATTATATTGCAAAACCTCAATTTCTGTACTTTTTACTCAGTTAAAATTCCAACGGGTCCATTGAAAGGCCCATTTAGACCTGCTCGTCCGAAACATCGACAAAAAGGACCGCAAAACAAGTTTTAATCAAATTTTAGGAGATCAAATAATTGATTAGGAGCTTTTCAACATAATTATATTTCAAAACCTCAATTTCTGTAATTTTTACTTAGTTAAAATTCCATCGGGTCCATTGAGAGGCCTATTTAGACCTGCTAGTCCGAAACCTCGACAAAAAGGACCGAAAAACATGTTTTAATCAAATTTTAGGAGTTCATGTAATTGATTAGGAGCTTTTCAACACAATTATATTTCAAAACCTCAACTTCTGTAATTTTTACTCAGTTAAAATTCCAACGGGTCTGTTGAAAGGCCCATTTCGACACGCTCGTCCGAAACCTCTACAAAAAAGACTGCAAAACAAGTTTTAATAAAATTTTAGGAGATCATGTAATTTATTAGGAGCTTTTCAACACAATTTTATTGCAAACCCTCAATTTTTGTACTTTTTACTCAGTTAAAATTCCAACGGGTCCATTGAAAGGCCCATTTAGACCTGCTCGTCCGAAACATCGACAAAAAGGACCGCAAAACAAGTTTAATCAAATTTTAGGAGTTCAAATAATTTATTAGCAACTTTTCACCACAATTATATTGCAAAACCTCAATTTTTGTACTTTTTACTCAGTTAAAATTCCAACGGGTCCATTGATAGGCCCATTTCGGCCCGCAAGTCCGAAACCTCTACAAAAAGGACTGCAAAACAAGTTTTAATCAAATTTTAAGAGTTCAAATAATTTATTAGAAGCTTTTTAACACAAATATATTGCAAAACCTCAATTTCTGAACATTTTACTCAGTTAAAATTCCAACGGGTCCATTGAAAGGCCCATTTCGGCCCGCTCGTCCGAAACCTCTACAAAAAGGACTGCAAAACAAGCTTTAATCAAATTTTAGGAGTTCATGTAATTGATTAGGAGCTTTTCAACACACTTATATTGCAAAACCTCAATTTCTGTAGTTTTTACTCAGTTAAAATTCCAACGGGTCCATTGAAAGGCCCATTTCGACCCGCTCATCCGAAATCTCGACAAAAAGGGCCGAAAAACATGTTTTAATCAAATTCTAGGAGTTCATGTTATTGATTAGGAGCTTTTCAACACAATTATATTGCAAAACCTCAATTTCTGTAATTTTTACTCAGTTAAAATTCCAACGGGTCCATTGAAAGGCCCATTTCGGCCTGCTTGTCCGAAACCTCCACAAAAAGGACTGCAAAAAAAAAATTAATCAAATTTTAGGAGTTCATGTAATTGATTAGGAGCTTTTCAACACAATTATATTGCAAAACCTTAATTTATGTACTTTTTACTCAGTTAAAATTCCAACGGGTCCATTGAAAGGCCCATTTCGACCCGCTCGTCTGAAACCTCTACAAAAAGGACTGGAAAACAAGTTTTAATCAAATTTTAGGAGTTCATGTAATTGATTAGGAGCTTTTAAACACAATTATATTGCAAATCCTCAATTTCTGTAATTTTTACTTAGTTAAAATTCCATCGGGTCCATTGAGAGGCCCATTTAGACCTGCTAGTCCGAAACCTCGACAAAAGGACCGAAAAACAAGTTTTAATCAACTTTTAGGAGTTCAAATAATTGATTAGGAGCTTTTCAACACAATTATATTGCAAAACCTCAATTTATGTACTTTTTACTCAGTTAAAATTCCAACGGGTCCATTGAAAGGCCCATTTCGGCCCGCTCGTCCGAAACCTCTACAAAAAGGACTGCAAAACAAGTTTTAATCAAATTTTAGGAGTTCAAATAATTGATTAGGACCTTTTCAACACAATTATATTGCAAACCCTCAATTTCTGTACTTTTTACTCAGTTAAAATTCCAATGGGTCCATTGAAAGGCCCATTTCGACCCGCTCGTCAGAAACCTCGACAAAAAGGACCGAAAAACATGTTTTAATCAAATTTTAAGAGTTCATGTATTTGATTAGGAGCTTTTCAACACAATTATATTGCAAAACCTCAATTTCTGTAATTTTTACTCAGTTAAAATTCCAACGGGTTCATTGAAAGGCCCATTTCGGCCTGCTAGTCCGAAACCTCTACAAAAAGGACTGCAAAACAAGTTTTAATCAAATTTTAGGAGTTCATGTAATTGATTAGGAGCTTTTCAACACAATTATATTGCAAAACCTCAATTTCTGTAATTTTTACTCAGTTAAAATTCCAATGGGTCCATTGAAAGGCCCATTTCGGCCTGCTAGTCCGAAACCTCTACAAAAAGGACTGCAAAACAAGTTTTAATCAAATTTTATGAGTTCATGCAAATGATTAGGAGCTTTTCAACACAATTATATTGCTAAACCTCAATTTCTGTACTTTTTAATCAGTTAAAATTATAATGGGTCCATTGAAAGGCCCATTTCGGCCCGCTCGTCCGAAACCTCTACAAAAAGGACTACAAAACAAGTTTTAATCAAATTTTAGGAGTTCATGTAATTGATTAGGAGCTTTTGGACACAATTATATTGCAAAGTCTTAATTTCTGTACTTTTTACTCAGTTAGAATTCCAACGGGGCCATTGAAAGGCCCATTTCGACCCGCTCGTCTGAAACCTCGACAAAAAGGACCGAAAAACATGTTTTAATCAAATTTTAGGAGTTCATGTAATTGATTAGGAGCTTTTCAACACAATTATATTGCAAAACCTCGATTTCTGTAATTTTTACTCAGTTAAAATTCCAACGGGTCCATTGAAAGGATCATTTCGGCCTGCTAGTCCGAAACCTCTACAAAAGGTCTGCAAAACAAGTTTTAATAAAATTTTAGATGTTCATGTAATTTATTAGGAGCTTTTCAACACAATTATATTGCAAAACCTCAATTTCTGTAATTTTTACTCAGTTAAAATTCCAATGGGTCCATTGAAAGGCCCATTTCGGCCTGCTAGTCCGAAACCTCTACAAAAAGGACTGCAAAACAAAATCAATCAAATTTTATGAGTTCAAATAATTGATTAGGAGCTTTTCAACACAATTATATTGCAAAACCTCAATTTCTGTACTTTTTACTCAGTTAAAATTCCAATGGGTCCATTGAAAGGCCCATATCGACCCGCTCGTCCGAAACCCCTAAAAAAGGACTGCAAAACAAGTTTTAATCAAATTTTAGGACTTCATGTAATTAATTAGGAGCTTTTCAACACAATTATATTGCAAAACCTCAATTTCTGTAATTTTTACTCAGTTAAAATTCCAACGGGTCCATTTAGAGGCCCATTTAGACCTGCTAGTCCGAAACCTCGACAAAAAGGACCGCAAAACAAGTTTTAATCAAATTTTAGGAGTTCATGTAATTGATTAGGAGCTTTTCAACATAATTATATTGCAAAACCTGAATTTCTGTAATTTTTACTCAGTTAAAATTCCAACGGGTCCATTGAAAGGCCCATTTAGACCTGCTAGTCCGAAACCTCATCAAAAAGGACCGCAAAACAAGTTTTAATCAAATTTTAGGAGTTCAAATAATTTAATAGGTGCTTTCCAACACAATTATATTGCAAAACCTCAATTTCTGTACTTTTTACTCAGTTAAAATTCCAACGGGTCCATTGAAAGGCCCATTTCGGCCCGCTCGTCCGAAACCTCTACAAAAAGGACTGCAAAACAAGTTTTAATCAAATTTTAGGAGTTCAAATAATTGATTAGGACCTTTTCAACACAATTATATTGCAAACCCTCAATTTCTGTACTTTTTACTCAGTTAAAATTCCAACGGGTCCATTGAAAGGCCCATTTCGACCCGCTCGTCAGAAACCTCGACAAAAAGGACCGAAAAACATGTTTTAATCAAATTTTAAGAGTTCATGTATTTGATTAGGAGCTTTTCAACACAATTATATTGCAAAACCTCAATTTCTGTAATTTTTACTCAGTTAAAATTCCAACGGGTTCATTGAAAGGCCCATTTCGGCCTGCTAGTCCGAAACCTCTACAAAAAGGACTGCAAAACAAGTTTTAATCAAATTTTAGGAGTTCATGTAATTGATTAGGAGCTTTTCAACACAATTATATTGCAAAACCTCAATTTCTGTAATTTTTACTCAGTTAAAATTCCAATGGGTCCATTGAAAGGCCCATTTCGGCCTGCTAGTCCGAAACCTCTACAAAAAGGACTGCAAAACAAGTTTTAATCAAATTTTATGAGTTCATGCAAATGATTAGGAGCTTTTCAACACAATTATATTGCTAAACCTCAATTTCTGTACTTTTTAATCAGTTAAAATTATAATGGGTCCATTGAAAGGCCCATTTCGGCCCGCTCGTCCGAAACCTCTACAAAAAGGACTACAAAACAAGTTTTAATCAAATTTTAGGAGTTCATGTAATTGATTAGGAGCTTTTGGACACAATTATATTGCAGAGTCTCAATTTCTGTACTTTTTACTCAGTTAGAATTCCAACGGGACCATTGAAAGGCCCATTTCGACCCGCTCGTCTGAAACCTCGACAAAAAGGACCGAAAAACATGTTTTAATCAAATTTTAGGAGTTCATGTAATTGATTAGGAGCTTTTCAACACAATTATATTGCAAAACCTCGATTTCTGTAATTTTTACTCAGTTAAAATTCCAACGGGTCCATTGAAAGGATCATTTCGGCCTGCTAGTCCGAAACCTCTACAAAAGGTCTGCAAAACAAGTTTTAATCAAATTTTAGATGTTCATGTAATTTATTAGGAGCTTTTCAACACAATTATATTGCAAAACCTCAATTTCTGTAATTTTTACTCAGTTAAAATTCCAATGGGTCCATTGAAAGGCCCATTTCGGCCTGCTAGTCCGAAACCTCTACAAAAAGGACTGCAAAACAAAATCAATCAAATTTTATGAGTTCAAATAATTGATTAGGAGCTTTTCAACACAATTATATTGCAAAACCTCAATTTCTGTACTTTTTACTCAGTTAAAATTCCAATGGGTCCATTGAAAGGCCCATATCGACCCGCTCGTCCGAAACCCCTAAAAAAGGACTGCAAAACAAGTTTTAATCAAATTTTAGGACTTCATGTAATTAATTAGGAGCTTTTCAACACAATTATATTGCAAAACCTCAATTTCTGTAATTTTTACTCAGTTAAAATTCCAACGGGTCCATTTAGAGGCCCATTTAGACCTGCTAGTCCGAAACCTCGACAAAAAGGACCGCAAAACAAGTTTTAATCAAATTTTAGGAGTTCATGTAATTGATTAGGAGCTTTTCAACATAATTATATTGCAAAACCTGAATTTCTGTAATTTTTACTCAGTTAAAATTCCAACGGGTCCATTGAAAGGCCCATTTAGACCTGCTAGTCCGAAACCTCATCAAAAAGGACCGCAAAACAAGTTTTAATCAAATTTTAGGAGTTCAAATAATTTAATAGGTGCTTTCCAACACAATTATATTGCAAAACCTCAATTTCTGTACTTTTTACTCAGTTAAAATTCCAACGGGTCCATTGAAAGGCCCATTTCGACCCGCTCGTCAGAAACCTCTACAAAAAGGACACCAAAACAAGTTTTAATCAAATATTAGGAGTTCCTGTAATTGATTAGGAGCTTTTCAACACAATTATATTGCAAAACCTCAATTTCTGTAATTTTTACTCAGTTAAAATTCTAACGGGTCCATTTAGAGCCCATTTAGACCTGCTAGTCCGATACCTCGACAAAAAGGACCGCAAACAAGTTTTAATCAAATTTTAGGAGTTCATGTAATTGATTAGGATCTTTTCAACACAATTATATTGCAAAACCTGAATTTCTGTAATTTTTACTCAGTTAAAATTCCAACGGGTCCATTGAAAGGCCCATTTAGACTTGCTAGTCCGAAACCTCGACAAAAAGGACCAAAAAACAAGTTTTAATCAAATTTTAGGAGTTCAAATAATTGATTAGGAGCTTTTCAACACAATTATATTGCAAAATCTCAATTTTTGTACTTTTTACTCATTTAAAATTCCAATGGGTCCATTGAAAGGCCCATTTCGACCCGCTCGTCCGAAACCTCTAAAAAAGGACTACAAAACAAGTTTTAATCAAATTTTAGGACTTCATGTAATTAATTAGGAGCTTTTCAACACAATTATATTGCAAAACCTAGATTTCTGTAATTTTTACTCAGTTAAAATTCCAACGGGTCCATTTAGAGGCCCATTTAGACCTGCTAGTCCGAAACCTCGACAAAAAGGACCTCAAAACAAGTTTTAATCAAATTTTAGGAGTTCATGTAATTGATTAGGAGCTTTTCAACACAATTATATTGCAAAACCTAAATTTCTGTAATTTTTACTCAGTTAAAATTCCAACGGGTCCATTGAAAGGCCCATTTAGACCTGCTAGTCCGAAACCTCGACAAAAATACAAGCTCTCATCGGTAACATCTCTTGGCTCTGGACATTTTTTGTTTAAGTTTGAAACTAAAGCTTGCAGGGATGTTGTCCTAAATGGAGGGCCCTGGACTTTTAAGAAAGATTGGCTTGCAGTCTTACCGGTGCAGCCAAAGCTCACCATTAAGGGATACCGATATGACCAGATGCGAATCTGGGTAAGAATACATCGTGTTCCGATCGCTATGATGACTAGCGTTGTGGTAGCAAATGCCACCGGCCGAGCCATTGGCGGAGGGATAGGTGCAGTAATAGGGACTGACTCTCGTCAATCGGAGGAGGGGAATATGACTGAATTCCTCCGAGTCCTAGTCATAATTGATGTACACCAGCCGCTGCGACGGTTTGTGTTTGTTCAGCTTGAGGAGGATGAAGACCCCCAGATGCTGCCTATACAATATGAGAGTCTACCATCTTTCTGTCATGGATGTGGTATTTTGTGCCACCTTAAAGCCACTTGTGTGGATTTTAAGGATGACAAAACCGTGCCCCAACAGTATGGAGATTGGCTACGTGCTCCGGCACCAAAGAAGAAATCTAAAATAACTACCAGAGGAAGGGTTAGTTATTTTGAGCCTGCTAAGCCTTCGATGGCTAACAATGGTACATGGCTATTTCACAATATGTACTCACTTTGGAATTGGATTATGTTTTATTATTTTTGCCTTCCATTTTACGATGATTTACATCATCTTTTTGCCTCATTGCAGGTGAAGGATCAACCAAAGGGAAACACATCAATACAGGTATCATCTACATGTTATCCTGAAATTGTTGTAGTTTTTTTCTACTTAGTGGGAATTTTTCCTACTATTTATATTTACTATTCCCTTTGTCGACTCTGCTCCTCAGGACCAGAACGTAAAGGAAAGTCAGTGGCGGTAGCTGATGCGGTCTCAGCCACGAAACATTCAGAAGCGGCAGCCTCGGCTTCGAGGAAAGAACGCATTCCAGGGCAGCCAGCCACTGCTGATGCCAAAACCGCTGATACTGCAGCACCCCTGGGTGCGGAACTGATGCAGGAGCAGCCAGTTGCCAAGGTTGCTGATGCTACAGCACCCCTGGGTGCGGCAACGCTGCAGGAGCAGCCAGCTCCATTCGCGCCTGTTGCTGCCCCTGAGGAGCTAATGGCGGATTCGGATGGGGAGGCCACGGGACAGCTCTCGGTTGAAGCTCTTGATGTAGCCCCCATAGCTGTCATCCCAGCCGATGCGGAATCAGCAAATACGGGTGCCCCCGATGCTGCCAAGACAACCACAATGGCTGAGGATGTATCTTCCACTCCACCGAACAAGAGGTTCGTCTTGATCGATTCTGAAGGCTTCCCGGTGCCCACTGCAGTGCCGGCTAAGTCTACTACCGTTGGACATGGAAGTAATGCCTTTGTCAACCCAGATTTTGAGGATTGGCTCGCTACTTCCTCGAGCCCACCAAAGAATGCTGTCGAACCACGCAAGGCAAAATGCAGCCCTCCCTTGACTGCTCCTACGTTGGCTAAACGTCCACGTACCTCTCCAAAGGTTCCATTACGACCGGTAAAGCACAGAACAGTTCCTACAGAAAAAACTAAACACTCTAAAGCTGGGATGAGCAGCAAAGTCTCTTCGGCGGCGGTTGATATTCAACCCCGCCGAGAGAAATGAGGCTCATGTGCTGGAACTGCCGTGGGCTTGGTTCACCAGAGGCAGTTCGAGGGCTTATTTCAATGGTCCGCAAATTAGAACCTTTGATTATTTTCTTATCTGAGACTCGGTTATGTAATTTTAATTTTGAAAGATTGAAACTTTCTTTAGATATGGAGGGCTGCTTCCATGTGAAAAGCAGTCCAAATTGCTCTGGTTTAATATTGCTTTGGAATAATAAATTGAATGTTGATCTTTTATCGTATTCTGATCGTCATATAGATTCCATTGTTACATCTTCCGATGATTGCTTTCGTTTTACTGGAATCTATGGGTTTGCCGAAACTAGCATGAAATATAAAACGTGGGAACTCATTGATTCCCTTAGTAAGAATTCACCTCTACCTTGGTTAATTGGAGGGGACCTAAACGATATTTTATCAGACTCCGAAAAACAAGGCGGAGGTCGTCGACCGCAATCACAAATCACCAACTTTCGCGAGTGCCTTGTACGTAATGGGATTTTTGATTGCAAACCATGTTCGGGTTGGTTCACTTGGTCGCGTACTGGGCCAAACGTTACACCTGTTTGTGAACGTCTGGATAGATATCTTGCATGCAATGCATGGCTCAATGCCCACTTAACATTCCAATGTAGGAATATTTTTTCTCCGAATTCGGATCACTACATCATTATTATGGACACTACACGTACTACACCTCACGCGCATCGTGGCCAATATGATGCGCATACTGGTGACCATTTCCGATTCGAGGCATGCTGGGCAAAGGACCCGTCATGTGTCTCCACGGTTCACCAAGCGTGGTCCAACGCGTCGCGCACTCTACTCGACAAACTGACCATCGTAGGGAACCACTTACATGATTGGCAAGCGACTAGACGCTCCACCTCCAACAATCGCATAGCTGAACTTCAGCGTAAAATTAACTCCTATATGCGTAGGAGAAGATTGTCACAAAACATGTTACTCAATCTCCGTGACGCAAAATTGGAACTTAAATGCCTTCTGGATGCCAAGGAAGCATATTGGGCACAACGTTCTCGTGTTACCTGGCTTTCGCAAGGTGATAAGAACACTTCCTTTTTCCATGCTCGAGCTTCTAAGCGACGGAAAAAGAACACCATACGTGGTCTTTTCGATGTGGACCAAACTTGGCATACAGAGAAACCTGAGCTTCTTCGAATTGCATCCGAGTATTTTCAGGATTTATTCACATCGTCTAATCCAAGCCCCTCTCCGGTGCTCTTGGAACATATTACCCCAGTGGTTAGTGCTGAAATGAATACATCTTTGCTACGACCCTTCACTGAAGAAGAGGTAACCACAGCTTTCAGGGATATCGGCCCTAGGAAAGCCCCAGGCTTTGACGGCTTCCCTAGTAGTTTCTATAGACAATACTGGGACGTCATAGGACCTGAGTTTATACGCCTTTGTTTGCGCCTGTTACGAGGCGAAGAGGATATGGCAACGGTAAACAAAGCTATCATTGTCCTCATCCCAAAGGTGCCCGACGCCTCAAACATGCGTCAATTTCGACCGATCAGCTTATGTACTGTTATCTACAAGACCATAGCTAAGGTTCTTGTGAATAGACTTAAACATATATTACCATATTGTATCAGTGATGCGCAAGCTGCTTTTGTCAGTGGTCGGAACATTACTGACAATATTTTGATTGCGCACGAACTTGTGCATACCCTCTATACTAATACCGCTTCGATATATCAGGGGGCTGCCTTGAAGCTCGATATGGAAAAAGCTTTTGATAAGGTTGAATGGTCTTTTCTTAAAGACGTAATGTTACGTATGGGGTTCGCATCTGAATGGGTACAATTACTGCTCCGATGTGTATCCACTGTTTCTTTTTCAGTTCGGCTTAATGGCACTCTATCAAACGAGTTCTTTCCGACTAGAGGAATTCGGCAAGGGGACCCTCTCTCGCCTTTTCTCTTTTTAATCTGCTCCCAAGGGCTTTCAGCGGCCCTTGAGGCTGAACAGCATTCGGGACGTCTAATTGGGTTACAGGCCAATAGACGTGGCCCAAGAATTAACCATCTGCTCTTTGCGGATGATAGTATTGTCTTTGTCCGTAACTGCCCAGGGGAAATAGACCAGTTGAAGGAAATTCTCCGGCTGTATGAGGCATCCTCAGGTCAGTCAGTCAACTTTTCAAAGTCGACTGCCTTTTGTAGCTCCCTCTGTTCGAGGGACTTCACACATGCGCTACAACATACTCTTGGCATCCGTTTGGTTGATGACCCTGGAACATATCTAGGTGTCCCTCTTCTCATCGGGAGGAATCGAACGGCCAGTCTTGGTTTCATTAGAGACAAAGTCAATTCTCGCATGACTAAATGGGATACTAACTTACTGTCGTACAGTGGGCGTGAAGTTCTCATAAAATCAGTGGCGCAAGCTTTGCCTCAATATGTCATGTCATGTTATTTGCTCCCACAGAACATTGTGGATGATGCGACACGATCAATCCGCCGTTACTGGTGGACGGGCAGAAGTAACAAAAATGGATGGCCCATGCTCTCCTGGGATACTATGTGCACCCCCAAAGCTGTGGGGGGCATGGGTTTCCGTGATCTAAGGGACTTTAATATTGCCCTCCTTGGGAAACAAATCTGGCGACTAATCCACTCGCCCGACTCCTTACTCGCTCGGGTCCTCAAATCACGCTATTATCCATCCGGGAATATTATGGAGGCGAAAGTTGACCACCGAGCCTCATATGCTTGGAGAGGTATATGGCAGGCTTTGCAACAATTACAATCCGGTTTCTTCTGGAGACCTGGAATAAATAGTCGTCTGCGCATCCATCGTGATAATTGAGGTGGATCTAGTGGGCTCTCCTTTTTTGGTAGTTATCAAGATAATGAGGAAATACCCTTGCGATGCGGAGATTTTATGATTCGTCATCATAATGCATGGGATGAACATAAAGTACGTCAACATTTTGACGAAGATGACGCAGCCCACATACTGCAAGTACCAATATCTGATGTCCAACGCGATACCTTGCTATGGGGCTTTCATGATACCAATATTTATTCCGTACGCTCCGGTTACCTATTCTTACGTCAGCCCCCACGACCTCTTGAGCGTCCGAACCCTCTATGGAAGATTATTGCTAAATCCAACACACTCCCGAAAGTCCGCACCTTTGGATGGCGGGTAGGACGGGGAGCGCTACCCACAGGTGACCGACTTGCGACTATTGGATTGGGCAACGGCATGTGTCCGTTCTGCCCTTCGATGTTCGAATCTGCACTTCATGCTTTCAGGGACTGTCCAGGCGCTGCTGAGACACTCCGCCTTGCAGGTTTCCCGAGCGCACTTCGTGATAGCAACGCAACCTTGATGTCACTTTGGTTGGAACAAGGAGCTAGGCTCCTCCCCTGCGCACAATTTGATCTCCTCCTAACTACACTGTGGAATCTTTGGAATAGGAGGAATGAGTGGGTCCATTCTCAGCGTCTGCAGCCCCCTTGGCTCACCTTGATGAACTCACAGGATCTACTTCGCGACTACCTAACGGCCACAGCAGACATTCCCACGACGAGGCAGCATACGACGACAGCACTTTCCCCACCTGTCTGGAGGCCGCCGCCAGCTGGATCAATCAAAATCAATGTTGATGGTGCTTTTCACCCTTCTACAGGATCGGCTGGAATTGGCATCGTGGCCCGTGATGCTACTGGAGCTATCCTGCTTTGACGAACTGTTTACTTGGACACTATTGCCGATTCTACGTCGGCAGAGCTACGGGCGATATCGGATGGCGTCCAATTAGGTGTGGAGGCGGGTTGGACTGGGTTTCTTCTTGAATCAGATGCGGCCCTGCTGATCAATCGGTTGTGTAGAGCAGGCGAGGATGCCTCCCCTATTCAGCGCCAGTTGCAGGATACTAGATCTTTAATTGACAATGTATCAGGTCTTAGTTTACATTATGTACCGCGTGGAGCTAACGTTTTAGCTCATTCTGTAGCCAATTGGGCTTTGCACTTTCATTCATCCATGTATTTTGGGCCGGGCTTGCCCGATGCTCTACGAACTTTTGTACCGGTTGTTAACCAACCACCTTGTTTTATAATATATTTTGGGCACTCTTTTCCCCTCCTAGGGCTTTGCTGGGCTAGCCCAGTAAGGTTTAGTGGGGTTTTTAATGAGGCCCTTTCTTCAAAAAAAATTCCAACAGGTCCATTGAGAGGCCCATTTAGACCTGCTAGTCCGAAACCTCGACAAAAAGGAACGCAAAACATGTTTTAATCCAATTTTAGGAGTTCAAATAATTGAATAGGAGCTTTTCAACACAATTAAATTGCAAAACCTCAATTTCTGTACTTTTTACTCAGTTAAAATTCCAACGTGTCCATTGAAAGGCCCATTTCGGCCCGCTCGTCCGAAACCTCTACAAAAGGGACTGCAAAACAGGTTTTAATCAAATTTTAGGAGTTCATGTAATTGATTAGGAGCTTTTCAACACAATTATATTGCCAAACCTCAATTTTTGTACATTTTACTCAGTTAAAATTCCAACGGGTCCATTGAAAGGCCCATTTAGACCTGCTTGTCCGAAACATCGACAAAAAGGACAGCAAAACAAGTTTTAATCAAATTTTAGGAGATCAAATAATTTATTAGGAGCTTTTCAACAGAATTATATTGCAAAACCTCAATTTCTGTACTTTTGACTCAGTTAAAATTCCAACGGGTCCGTTGAAAGGCCCATTTCGACACGCTCGTCCGAAATCTCTACAAAAAAGACTACAAAACAAGTTTTGATAAAATTTTAGGAGATCATGTAACTGATTAGGAGCTTTTCAACACAATTATATTGCAAACCCTCAATTTTTGTACTTTTTACTCAGTTAAAATTCCAACGGGTCCATTGAAAGACCCATTTACACCTGCTCGTCCGAAACATCGACAAAAAGGACCGCAAAACAAGTTTTAATCAAATTTTAGGAGTTCAAATAATTTATTAGCAGCTTTTCAACACAATTATATTGCAAAACCTCAATTTTTGTACTTTTTACTCAGTTAAAATTCCAACGGGTCCATTGAAAGGCCCATTTCGGCCCGCTCGTCCGAAACCTCTACAAAAAGGACTGCAAAACAAGTTTTAATCAAATTTTAGGAGTTCATGTAATTGATTAGGAGCTTTTGAACACAATTATATTTCAAAACCTTAATTTTTGTACTTTTTACTCAGTTAAAATTCCAACGGGTCCATTGAAAGGCCCATTTCGACCCGCTCGTCTGAAACCTCTACAAAAAGGACTGCAAAACAAGTTTTAATCAAATTTTAGGAGTTCATGTAATTGGTTAGAAGCTTTTCAACACAATTTTATTGCAAAACCTAAATTTCTGTAATTTTTACTCAGTTAAAATTCCATCGGGTCCATTGAGAGGCCCATTTAGACCTGCTAGTCCGAAACTTCGTCAAAAAGGACCGCAAAACAAGTTTTAATCAAATTTTAGGAGTTCAAATAATTGAATAGGTGCTTTCCAACACAATTATATTGAAAAACCTCAATTTCTGTACTTTTTACTCAGTTAAAATTCCAACGGGTCCATTGAAAGGACCATTTCGACCCGCTCGTCGGAAACCTCTACAAAAAAGACTGCAAAACAAGTTTTAATCAAATATTAGGAGTTCCTGTAATTGATTAGGAGCTTTTCAACACAATTATATTTCAAAACCTTAATTTTTGTACTTTTTACTCAGTTAAAATTCCAATGGGTCCATTGAAAGGCCCATTTCAACCCGCTCGTCCGAAACCTCTAAAAAAAGGACTGCAAAAAAGGTTTTAATCAAATTTTAGGACTTCATGTAATTAATTAGGAGCTTTTCAACACAATTATATTGCAAAACCTCAATTTCTGTAATTTTTACTCAGTTAAAATTCCAACGGGTCCATTTAGAGGCCCATTTAGATGTGCTAGTCCGAAACCTCGACAAAAAGGACCGCAAAACAAGTTTTAATCAAATTTTAGGAGTTCATGTAATTGATTAGGAGCTTTTCAACACAATTATATTGCAAAACCTCAATTTTTGTAATTTTTACTCAGTTAAAATTCCAACGGGTCCGTTGAAAGGCCCATTTCGACACGCTCGTCCGAAATCTCTACAAAAAAGACTACAAAACAAGTTTTGATAAAATTTTAGGAGATCATGGAACTGATTAGGATCTTTTCAACACAATTATATTGCAAACCCTCAATTTTTGTACTTTTTACTCAGTTAAAATTCCAACGGGTCCATTGAAAGGCCCATTTAGACCTGCTCGTCCGAAACATCGACAAAAAGGACCGCAAAACAAGTTTTAATCAAATTTTAGGAGTTCAAATAATTTATTAGCAGCTTTTCAACACAATTATATTGCAAAACCTCAATTTTTGTACTTTTTACCCAGTTAAAATTCCAACGGGTCCATTGAAAGGCCCATTTCGGCCCGCTCGTCCGAAACCTCTACAAAAAGGACTGCAAAACAAGTTTTAATCAAATTTTAGGAGATCAAATAATTGATTAGGAGCTTTTCAACAGAATTATATTGCAAAACCTCAATTTCTGTACTTTTTACTCAGTTAAAATTCCAACGGGTCCGTTGAAAGGCCCATTTCAACACGCTCGTCCGAAATCTCTACAAAAAAGACTACAAAACAAGTTTTGATAAAATTTTAGGAGATCATGTAACTGATTAGGATCTTTTCAACACAATTATATTGCAAACCCTCAATTTTTGTACTTTTTACTCAGTTAAAATTCCAACGGGTCCATTGAAAGGCCCATTTAGACCTGCTCGTCCGAAACATCGACAAAAAGGACCGCAAAACAAGTTTTAATCAAATTTTAGGAGTTCAAATAATTTATTAGCAGCTTTTCAACACAATTATATTGCAAAACCTCAATTTTTGTACTTTTTACTCAGTTAAAATTCCAACGGGTCCATTGAAAGGCCCATTTCGGCCCGCTCGTCCGAAACCTCTACAAAAAGGACTGCAAAACAAGTTTTAATCAAATTTTATGAGTTCATGTAATTGATTAGGAGCTTTTCAACACAATAATATTGCAAAACCTTAATTTTTGTACTTTTTACTCAGTTAAAATTCCAACGGGTCCGTTGAAAGGCCCATTTCGACTCGCACGTCCGAAATCTCTACAAAAAAGACTACAAAACAAGTTTTGATAAAATTTTAGGAGATCATGTAACTGATTAGGAGCTTTTCAACACAATTATATTGCAAACCCTCAATTTTTGTACTTTTTACTCAGTTAAAATTCCAACGGGTCCATTGAAAGGCCCATTTAGACCTGCTCGTCCGAAACATCGACAAAAAGGACCGCAAAACAAGTTTTAATCAAATTTTAGGAGTTCAAATAATTTATTAGCAGCTTTTCAACACAATTATATTGCAGAACCTCAATTTTTGTACTTTTTACTCAGTTAAAATTCCAACGGGTCCATTGAAAGGCCCATTTCGGCCCGCTCGTCCGAAACCTCTACAAAAAGGACTGCAAAACAAGTTTTAATCAAATTTTATGAGTTCATGTAATTGATTAGGAGCTTTTCAACACAATTATATTGCAAAACCTTAATTTTTGTACTTTTTACTCAGTTAAAATTCCAACGGGTCCATTGAAAGGCCCATTTCGGCCCGCACGTCCGAAACCTCTACAAAAGGGACTGCAAAACAGGTTTTAATCAAATTTTAGGAGTTCATGTAATTGATTAGGAGCTTTTCAACACAATTATATTGCAAAACCTCAATTTTTGTACTTTTTACTCAGTTAAAATTCCAACGGGTCCATTGAAAGGCCGATTTAGACCTGCTCGTCCGAAACATCGACAAAAAGGACCGCAAAACAAGTTTTAATCAAATTTTAGGAGATCAAATAATTGATTAGGAGCTTTTCAACAGAATTATATTGCAAAACCTCAATTTCTGTACTTTTTACTCAGTTAAAATTCCAACGGGTCCGTTGAAAGGCCCATTTCGACACGCTCGTCCGAAACCTCTACAAAAAAGACTACAAAACAAGTTTTGATAAAATTTTAGGAGATCATGTAACTGATTAGGAGCTTTTCAACACAATTATATTGCAAACCCTCAATTTTTGTACTTTTTACTCAGTTAAAATTCCAACGGGTCCATTGAAAGGCCCATTTAGACCTGCTCGTCCGAAACATCGACAAAAAGGACCGCAAAACAAGTTTTAATCAAATTTTAGGAGTTCATATAATTTATTAGCAGCTTTTCAACACAATTATATTGCAAAACCTCAATTTTTGTACTTTTTACTCAGTTAAAATTCCAACGGGTCCATTGAAAGGCCCATTTCGGCCCGCTCGTCCGAAACCTCTACAAAAAGGACTGCAAAACAAGTTTTAATCAAATTTTAGGAGTTCATGTAATTGATTAGGAGATTTTCAACACAATTATATTGCAAAACCTTAATTTTTGTACTTTTTACTCAGTTAAAATTCCAACGGGTCCATTGAAAGGCCCATTTCGACCCGCTCGTCGGAAACCTCTACAAAAAAGACTACAAAACAAGTTTTAATCAAATATTAGGAGTTCCTGTAATTGATTAGTAGCTTTTCAACACAATTATATTACAAAACCTCAATTTTTGTACTTTTTACTCAGTTAAAATTCCAATGGGTCCATTGAAAGGCCCATTTCGACTCGCTCGTCCGAAACCTCTAAAAAAAGGACTGCAAAACAAGTTTTAATCAAATTTTAGGACTTCATGTAATTAATTAGGAGCTTTTCAACACAATTATATTGCAAAACCTCAATTTCTGTAATTTTTACTCAGTTAAAATTCCAACGGGTCCATTTAGAGGCCCACTTAGACCTGCTAGTCCGAAACCTCGACAAAAAGGACCGCAAAACAAGTTTTAATCAAATTTTAGGAGTTCAAATAATTTATTAGCAGCTTTTCAACACAATTATATTGCAAAACCTCAATTTTTGTACTTTTTACTCAGTTAAAATTCCAACGGGTCCATTGAAAGGCCCATTTCGGCCCGCACGTCCGAAACCTCTACAAAAGGGACTGCAAAACAGGTTTTAATCAAATTTTAGGAGTTCATGTAATTGATTAGGAGCTTTTCAACACAATTATATTGCAAAACCTCAATTTTTGTACTTTTTACTCAGTTAAAATTCCAACGGGTCCATTGAAAGGCCGATTTAGACCTGCTCGTCCGAAACATCGACAAAAAGGACCGCAAAACAAGTTTTAATCAAATTTTAGGAGATCAAATAATTGATTAGGAGCTTTTCAACAGAATTATATTGCAAAACCTCAATTTCTGTACTTTTTACTCAGTTAAAATTCCAACGGGTCCGTTGAAAGGCCCATTTCGACACGCTCGTCCGAAATCTCTACAAAAAAGACTACAAAACAAGTTTTTATAAAATTTTAGGAGATCATGTAACTGATTAGGAGCTTTTCAACACAATTATATTGCAAACCCTCAATTTTTGTACTTTTTTCTCAGTTAAAATTCCAACGGGTCCATTGAAAGGCCCATTTAGACCTGCTCGTCCGAAACATCGACAAAAAGGACCGCAAAACAAGTTTTAATCAAATTTTAGGAGTTCATATAATTTATTAGCAGCTTTTCAACACAATTATATTGCAAAACCTCAATTTTTGTACTTTTTACTCAGTTAAAATTCCAACGGGTCCATTGAAAGGCCCATTTCGGCCCGCTCGTCCGAAACCTCTACAAAAAGGACTGCAAAACAAGTTTTAATCAAATTTTAGGAGTTCATGTAATTGATTAGGAGATTTTCAACACAATTATATTGCAAAACCTTAATTTTTGTACTTTTTACTCAGTTAAAATTCCAACGGGTCCATTGAAAGGCCCATTTCGACCCGCTCGTCGGAAACCTCTACAAAAAAGACTACAAAACAAGTTTTAATCAAATATTAGGAGTTCCTGTAATTGATTAGGAGCTTTTCAACACAATTATATTAAAAAACCTCAATTTCTGTACTCTTTACTCAGTAAAAATTCCAATGGGTCCATTGAAAGGCCCATTTCGACTCGCTCGTCCGAAACCTCTAAAAAAAGTACTGCAAAACAAGTTTTAATCAAATTTTAGGACTTCATGTAATTAATTAGGAGCTTTTCAACACAATTATATTGCAAAACCTCAATTTCTGTAATTTTTACTCAGTTAAAATTCCAACGGGACCATTTAGAGGCCCATTTAGACCTGCTAGTCCGAAACCTCGACAAAAAGGACCGCAAAACAAGTTTTAATCAAATTTTAGGAGTTCAAATAATTTATTAGCAGCTTTTCAACACAATTATATTGCAAAACCTCAATTTTTGTACTTTTTACTCAGTTAAAATTCCAACGGGTCCATTGAAAGGCCCATTTCGGCCCGCTCGTCCGAAACCTCTACAAAAAGGACTGCAAAACAAGTTTTAATCAAATTTTAGGAGTTCAAATAATTGAATAGGTGCTTTCCAACACAATTATATTGCAAAACCTCAATTTCTGTACTTTTTACTCAGTTAAAATTCCAACGGGTCCATTGAAAGGTCCATTTCGACCCGCTCGTCGGAAACCTCTACAAAAAAGACTGCAAAACAAGTTTTAATCAAATATTAGGAGTTCCTGTAATTGATTAGGAGCTTTTCAACACAATTATATTTCAAAACCTTAATTTTTGTACTTTTTACTCAGTTAAAATTCCAATGGGTCCATTGAAAGGCCCATTTCGACCCGCTCGTCCGAAACCTCTAAAAAAAGGACTGCAAAACAAATTTTAATCAAATTTTAGGACTTCATGTAATTAATTAGGAGCTTTTCAACACAATTATATTGCAAAACCTCAATTTCTGTAATTTTTACTCAGTTAAAATTCCAACGGGTCCATTTAGAGGCCCATTTAGACCTGCTAGTCCGAAACCTCGACAAAAAGGACCGCAAAACAAGTTTTAATCAAATTTTAGGAGTTCATGTAATTGATTAGGAGCTTTTCAACACAATTATATTGCAAAACCTCAATTTTTGTAATTTTTACTCAGTTAAAATTCCAATGGGTCCATTGAAAGGCCCATTTCGGCCTGCTAGTCTGAAACCTCTACCAAAAGGACTGCAAAACAAGTTTTAATGAATTTTTAGGAGTTCCTGTAATTGATTAGGAGCTTTTCAACACAATTATATTTCAAAACCTTAATTTTTGTACTTTTTACTCAGTTAAAATTCCAATGGGTCCATTGAAAGGCCCATTTCGGCCTGCTAGTCCGAAACCTCTACAAAAAGGACTGCAAAACAAGTTTTAATCAAATTTTAGGAGTTCATGTAATTTGAATTTTAGGAGATCATGTAACTGATTAGGATCTTTTCAACACAATTATATTGCAAACCCTCAATTTTTGTACTTTTTACTCAGTTAAAATTCCAACGGGTCCATTGAAAGGCCCATTTAGACCTGCTCGTCCGAAACATCGACAAAAAGGACCGCAAAACAAGTTTTAATCAAATTTTAGGAGTTCAAATAATTTATTAGCAGCTTTTCAACACAATTATATTGCAGAACCTCAATTTTTGTACTTTTTACTCAGTTAAAATTCCAACGGGTCCATTGAAAGGCCCATTTCGGCCCGCTCGTCCGAAACCTCTACAAAAAGGACTGCAAAACAAGTTTTAATCAAATTTTAGGAGTTCATGTAATTGATTAGGAGCTTTTCAACACAATTATATTGCAAAACCTTAATTTTTGTACTTTTTACTCAGTTAAAATTCCAACGGGTCCGTTGAAAGGCCCATTTCGACACGCTCGTCCGAAATCTCTACAAAAAAGACTACAAAACAAGTTTTGATAAAATTTTAGGAGATCATGTAACTGATTAGGAGCTTTTCAACACAATTATATTGCAAACCCTCAATTTTTGTACTTTTTACTCAGTTAAAATTCCAACGGGTCCATTGAAAGGCCCATTTAGACCTGCTCGTCCGAAACATCGACAAAAAGGACCGCAAAACAAGTTTTAATCAAATTTTAGGAGTTCAAATAATTTTTTAGCAGCTTTTCAACACAATTATATTGCAAAACCTCAATTTTTGTACTTTTTACTCAGTTAAAATTCCAACGGGTCCATTGAAAGGCCCATTTCGGCCCGCTCGTCCGAAACCTCTACAAAAAGGACTGCAAAACAAGTTTTAATCAAATTTTATGAGTTCATGTAATTGATTAGGAGCTTTTCAACACAATTATATTGCAAAACCTTAATTTTTGTACTTTTTACTCAGTTAAAATTCCAACGGGTCCATTGAAAGGCCCATTTCGACCCGCTCGTCGGAAACCTCTACAAAAAAGACTACAAAACAAGTTTTAATCAAATATTAGGAGTTCCTGTAATTGATTAGGAGCTTTTCAACACAATTATATTACAAAACCTCAATTTCTGTACTTTTTACTCAGTTAAAATTCCAATGGGTCCATTGAAAGGCCCATTTCGACTCGCTCGTCCGAAACCTCTAAAAAAAGGACTGCAAAACAAGTTTTAATCAAATTTTAGGACTTCATGTAATTAATTAGGAGCTTTTCAACACAATTATATTGCAAAACCTCAATTTCTGTAATTTTTATTCAGTTAAAATTCCAACGGGTCCATTTAGAGGCCCATTTAGACCTGCTGGTCCGAAACCTCGACAAAAAGGACCGCAAAACAAGTTTTAATCAAATTTTAGGAGTTCAAATAATTTATTAGCAGCTTTTCAACACAATTATATTGCAAAACCTCAATTTTTGTACTTTTTACTCAGTTAAAATTCCAACGGGTCCATTGAAAGGCCCATTTCGGCCCGCACGTCCGAAACCTCTACAAAAGGGACTGCAAAACAGGTTTTAATCAAATTTTAGGAGTTCATGTAATTGATTAGGAGCTTTTCAACACAATTATATTGCAAAACCTCAATTTTTGTACTTTTTACTCAGTTAAAATTCCAACGGGTCCATTGAAAGGCCCATTTAGACCTGCTCGTCCGAAACATCGACAAAAAGGACCGCAAAACAAGTTTTAATCAAATTTTAGGAGACCAAATAATTGATTAGGAGCTTTTCAACAGAATTATATTGCAAAACCTCAATTTCTGTACTTTTTACTCAGTTAAAATTCCAACGGGTCCATTGAAAGGCCCATTTCGACACGCTCGTCCGAAATCTCTACAAAAAAGACTACAAAACAAGTTTTTATAAAATTTTAGGAGATCATGTAACTGATTAGGAGCTTTTCAACACAATTATATTGCAAACCCTCAATTTTTGTACTTTTTACTCAGTTAAAATTCCAACGGGTCCATTGAAAGGCCCATTTAGACCTGCTCGTCCGAAACATCGACAAAAAGGACCGCAAAACAAGTTTTAATCAAATTTTAGGAGACCAAATAATTGATTAGGAGCTTTTCAACAGAATTATATTGCAAAACCTCAATTTCTGTACTTTTTACTCAGTTAAAATTCCAACGGGTCCATTGAAAGGCCCATTTCGGCCCGCTCGTCCGAAACCTCTACAAAAAGGACTGCAAAACAAGTTTTAATCAAATTTTATGAGTTCATGTAATTGATTAGGAGCTTTTCAACACAATTATATTGCAAAACCTCAATTTTTGTACTTTTTACTCAGTTAAAATTCCAACGGGTCCATTGAAAGGCCCATTTCGGCCCGCACGTCCGAAACCTCTACAAAAGGGACTGCAAAACAGGTTTTAATCAAAATTTAGGAGTTCATGTAATTGATTAGGAGCTTTTCAACACAATTATATTGCAAAACCTCAATTTTTGTACTTTTTACTCAGTTAAAATTCCAACGGGTCCATTGAAAGGCCCATTTAGACCTGCTCGTCCGAGACATCGACAAAAAGGACCGCAAAACAAGTTTTAATCAAATTTTAGGAGATCAAATAATTGATTAGGAGCTTTTAAACAGAATTATATTGCAAAACCTCAATTTCTGTACTTTTTACTCAGTTAAAATTCCAACGGGTCCGTTGAAAGGCCCATTTCGACACGCTCGTCCGAAACCTCTACAAAAAAGACTGCAAAACAAGTTTTAATCAAATTTTAGGAGATCATGTAATTAATTAGGAGCTTTTCAACACAATTATATTGCAAACCCTCAATTTTGTACTTTTTACTCAGTTAAAATTCCAACGGGTCCATTGAAAGGCCCATTTAGACCTGCTCGTCCGAAACATCGACAAAAAGGACCGCAAAACAAGTTTTAATCAAATTTTAGGAGTTCAAATAATTTATTAGCAGCTTTTCAACACAATTATATTGCAAAACCTCAATTTTTGTACTTTTTACTCAGTTAAAATTCCAACGGGTCCATTGAAAGGCCCATTTCGGCCCGCTCGTCCGAAACCTCTACCAAAAGGACTGCAAAACAAGTTTTAATCAAATTTTAGGAGTTCATGTAATTGATTAGGAGCTTTTCAACACAATTATATTGCAAAACCTTAATTTTTGTACTTTTTACTCAGTTAAAATTCCAACGGGTCCGTTGAAAGGCCCATTTCGACACGCTCGTCCGAAATCTCTACAAAAAAGACTACAAAACAAGTTTTGATAAAATTTTAGGAGATCATGTAACTGATTAGGAGGTTTTCAACACAATTATATTGCAAAGCCTCAATTTTTGTACTTTTTACTCAGTTAAAATTCCAACGGGTCCATTGAAAGGCCCATTTAGACCTGCTCGTCTGAAACATCGACAAAAAGGACCGCAAAACAAGTTTTTATCAAATTTTAGGAGTTCAAATAATTTATTAGCAGCTTTTCAACACAATTATATTGCAAAACCTCAATTTTTGTACTTTTTACTCAGTTAAAATTCCAACGGGTCCATTGAAAGGCCCATTTCGGCCCGCTCGTCCGAAACCTCTACAAAAAGGACTGCAAAACAAGTTTTAATCAAATTTTATGAGTTCATGTAATTGATTAGGAGCTTTTCAACACAATTATATTGCAAAACCTCAATTTTTGTACTTTTTACTCAGTTAAAATTCCAACGGGTCCATTGAAAGGCCCATTTCGGCCCGCACGTCCGAAACCTCTACAAAAGGGACTGCAAAACAGGTTTTAATCAAAATTTAGGAGTTCATGTAATTGATTAGGAGCTTTTCAACACAATTATATTGCAAAACCTCAATTTTTGTACTTTTTACCTAGTTAAAATTCCAACGGGTCCATTGAAAGGCCCATTTAGACCTGCTCGTCCGAGACATCGACAAAAAGGACCGCAAAACAAGTTTTAATCAAATTTTAGGAGATCAAATAATTGATTAGGAGCTTTTAAACAGAATTATATTGCAAAACCTCAATTTCTGTACTTTTTACTCAGTTAAAATTCCAACGGGTCCGTTGAAAGGCCCATTTCGACACGCTCGTCCGAAATCTCTACAAAAAAGACTACAAAACAAGTTTTGATAAAATTTTAGGAGATCATGTAACTGATTAGGAGCTTTTCAACACAATTATATTGCAAACCCTCAATTTTTGTACTTTTTACTCAGTTAAAATTCCAACGGGTCCATTGAAAGGCCCATTTAGACCTGCTCGTCCGAAACATCGACAAAAAGGACCGCAAAACAAGTTTTAATCAAATTTTAGGAGTTCATATAATTTATTAGCAGCTTTTCAACACAATTATATTGCAAAACCTCAATTTTTGTACTTTTTACTCAGTTAAAATTCCAACGGGTCCATTGAAAGGCCCATTTCGGCCCGCTCGTCCGAAACCTCTACAAAAAGGACTGCAAAACAAGTTTTAATCAAATTTTAGGAGTTCATGTAATTGATTAGGAGATTTTCAACACAATTATATTGCAAAACCTTAATTTTTGTACTTTATACTCAGTTAAAATTCCAACGGGTCCATTGAAAGGCCCATTTCGACCCGCTCGTCGGAAACCTCTACAAAAAAGACTACAAAACAAGTTTTAATCAAATATTAGCAGTTCATGTAATTGATTAGGAGCTTTTCAACACAATTATATTACAAAACCTCAATTTCTGTACTTTTTACTCAGTTAAAATTCCAATGGGTCCATTGAAAGGCCCATTTCGACTCGCTCGTCCGAAACCTCTAAAAAAAGGACTGCAAAACAAGTTTTAATCAAATTTTAGGACTTCATGTAATTAATTAGGAGCTTTTCAACACAATTATATTGCAAAACCTCAATTTCTGTAATTTTTACTCAGTTAAAATTCCAACGGGTCCATTTAGTGGCTCATTTAGACCTGCTAGTCCGAAACCTCGACAAAAAGGACCGCAAAACAAGTTTTAATCAAATTTTAGGAGTTCATGTAATTGATTAGGAGCTTTTCAACACAATTATATTGAAAAACCTCAATTTTTGTAATTTTTAATCAGTTAAGATTCTAACGGGTCCATTGAGAGGCCCATTTAGACCTGCTCGTCCGAAACATCGACAAAAAGGACCGCAAAACAAGTTTTAATCAAATTTTAGGAGTTCATATAATTTATTAGCAGCTTTTCAACACTATTATTTTGCAAAACCTCAATTTTGTACTTTTTACTCAGTTAAAATTCCAACGGGTCCATTGAAAGGCCCATTTCGGCCCGCTCGTCCGAAACCTCTACAAAAAGGACTGCAAAACAAGTTTGAATCAAATTTTAGGAGTTCATGTAATTGATTAGGAGCTTTTCAACATAATTATATTGCAAAACCTCAATTTTTGTACATTTTACTCAATTAAAATTCCAACGGGTCCGTTGAAAGGCCCATTTCGACACGCTCGTCCGAAATCTCTACAAAAAAGACTACAAAACAAGTTTTGATAAAATTTTAGGAGATCATGTAACTGATTAGGAGGTTTTCAACACAATTATATTGCAAAGCCTCAATTTTTGTACTTTTTACTCAGTTAAAATTCCAACGGGTCCATTGAAAGACCCATTTAGACCTGCTCGTCCGAAACATCGACAAAAAGGACCGCAAAACAAGTTTTAATCAAATTTTAGGAGTTCAAATAATTTATTAGCAGCTTTTCAACACAATTATATTGCAAAACCTCAATTTTTGTACTTTTTACTCAGTTAAAATTCCAACGGGTCCATTGAAAGGCCCATTTCGGCCCGCTCGTCCGAAACCTCTACAAAAAGGACTGCAAAACAAGTTTTAATCAAATTTTAGGAGTTCATGTAATTGATTAGGAGATTTTCAACACAATTATATTGCAAAACCTTAATTTTTGTACTTTTTACTCAGTTAAAATTCCAACGGGTCCATTGAAAGGCCCATTTCGACCCGCTCGTCGGAAACCTCTACAAAAAAGACTACAAAACAAGTTTTAATCAAATATTAGGAGTTCCTGTAATTGATTAGGAGCTTTTCAACACAATTATATTACAAAACCTCAATTTCTGTACTTTTTACTCAGTTAAAATTCCAATGGGTCCATTGAAAGGCCCATTTCGACTCGCTCGTCCGAAACCTCTAAAAAAAGGACTGCAAAACAAGTTTTAATCAAATTTTAGGACTTCATGTAATTAATTAGGAGCTTTTCAACACAATTATATTGCAAAACCTCAATTTCTGTAATTTTTACTCAGTTAAAATTCCAACGGGTCCATTTAGAGGCCCATTTAGACCTGCTAGTCCGAAACCTCGACAAAAAGGACCGCAAAACAAGTTTTAATCAAATTTTAGGAGTTCAAATAATTTATTAGCAGCTTTTCAACACAATTATATTGCAAAACCTCAATTTTTGTACTTTTTACTCAGTTAAAATTCCAACGGGTCCATTGAAAGGCCCATTTCGGCCCGCTCGTCCGAAACCTCTACAAAAAGGACTGCAAAACAAGTTTTAATCAAATTTTAGGAGTTCAAATAATTGAATAGGTGCTTTCCAACACAATTATATTGCAAAACCTCAATTTCTGTACTTTTTACTCAGTTAAAATTCCAACGGGTCCATTGAAAGGTCCATTTCGGCCCGCTCGTCCGAAACCTCTACAAAAAGGACTGCAAAACAAGTTTTAATCAAATTTTAGGAGTTCATGTAATTGATTAGGAGCTTTTCAACATAATTATATTGCAAAACCTCAATTTTTGTACATTTTACTCAATTAAAATTCCAACGGGTCCGTTGAAAGGCCCATTTCGACACGCTCGTCCAAAATCTCTACAAAAAAGACTACAAAACAAGTTTTGATAAAATTTTAGGAGATCATGTAACTGATTAGGAGCTTTTCAACACAATTATATTGCAAAGCCTCAATTTTTGTACTTTTTACTCAGTTAAAATTCCAACGGGTCCATTGAAAGACCCATTTAGACCTGCTCGTCCGAAACATCGACAAAAAGGACCGCAAAACAAGTTTTAATCAAATTTTAGGAGTTCAAATAATTTATTAGCAGCTTTTCAACACAATTATATTGCAAAACCTCAATTTTTGTACTTTTTACTCAGTTAAAATTCCAACGGGTCCATTGAAAGGCCCATTTCGGCCCGCTCGTCCGAAACCTCTACAAAAAGGACTGCAAAACAAGTTTTAATCAAATTTTAGGAGTTCATGTAATTGATTAGGAGATTTTCAACACAATTATATTGCAAAACCTTAATTTTTGTACTTTTTACTCAGTTAAAATTCCAACGGGTCCATTGAAAGGCCCATTTCGACCCGCTCGTCGGAAACCTCTACAAAAAAGACTGCAAAACAAGTTTTAATCAAATATTAGGAGTTCCTGTAATTGATTAGGAGCTTTTCAACACAATTATATTTCAAAACCTTAATTTTTGTACTTTTTACTCAGTTAAAATTCCAATGGGTCATTGAAAGGCCCATTTCGGCCTGCTAGTCCGAAACCTCTACAAAAAGGACTGCAAAACAAGTTTTAATCAAATTTTAGGAGTTCATGTAATTTGAATTTTAGGAGATCATGTAACTGATTAGGATCTTTTCAACACAATTATATTGCAAACCCTCAATTTTTGTACTTTTTACTCAGTTAAAATTCCAACGGGTCCATTGAAAGGCCCATTTAGACCTGCTCGTCCGAAACATCGACAAAAAGGACCGCAAAACAAGTTTTAATCAAATTTTAGGAGTTAAATAATTTATTAGCAGCTTTTCAACACAATTATATTGCAAAACCTCAATTTTTGTACTTTTTACTCAGTTAAAATTCCAACGGGTCCATTGAAAGGCCCATTTCGGCCCGCTCGTCCGAAACCTCTACAAAAAGGACTGCAAAACAAGTTTTAATCAAATTTTAGGAGTTCATGTAATTGATTAGGAGCTTTTCAACACAATTATATTGCAAAACCTTAATTTTTGTACTTTTTACTCAGTTAAAATTCCAACGGGTCCGTTGAAAGGCCCATTTCGACACGCTCGTCCGAAATCTCTACAAAAAAGACTACAAAACAAGTTTTGATAAAATTTTAGGAGATCATGTAACTGATTAGGAGCTTTTCAACACAATTATATTGCAAACCCTCAATTTTTGTACTTTTTACTCAGTTAAAATTCCAACGGGTCCATTGAAAGGCCCATTTAGACCTGCTCGTCCGAAACATCGACAAAAAGGACCGCAAAACAAGTTTTAATCAAATTTTAGGAGTTCAAATAATTTATTAGCAGCTTTTCAACACAATTATATTGCAAAACCTCAATTTTTGTACTTTTTACTCAGTTAAAATTCCAACGGGTCCATTGAAAGGCCCATTTCGGCCCGCTCGTCCGAAACCTCTACAAAAAGGACTGCAAAACAAGTTTTAATCAAATTTTATGAGTTCATGTAATTGATTAGGAGCTTTTCAACACAATTATATTGCAAAACCTTAATTTTTGTACTTTTTACTCAGTTAAAATTCCAACGGGTCCATTGAAAGGCCCATTTCGGCCCGCACGTCCGAAACCTCTACAAAAGGGACTGCAAAACAGGTTTTAATCAAATTTTAGGAGTTCATGTAATTGATTAGGAGCTTTTCAACACAATTATATTGCAAAACCTCAATTTTTGTACTTTTTACTCAGTTAAAATTCCAACGGGTCCATTGAAAGGCCCATTTAGACCTGCTCGTCTGAAACATCGACAAAAAGGACCGCAAAACAAGTTTTAATCAAATTTTAGGAGATCAAATAATTGATTAGGAGCTTTTAAACAGAATTATATTGCAAAACCTCAATTTCTGTACTTTTTACTCAGTTAAAATTCCAACGGGTCCGTTGAAAGGCCCATTTCGACACGCTCGTCTGAAACCTCTACAAAAAAGACTACAAAACAAGTTTTGATAAAATTTTAGGAGATCATGTAACTGATTAGGAGCTTTTCAACACAATTATATTGCAAACCCTCAATTTTTGTACTTTTTACTCAGTTAAAATTCCAACGGGTCCATTGAAAGGCCCATTTAGACCTGCTCGTCCGAAACATCGACAAAAAGGACCGCAAAACAAGTTTTAATCAAATTTTAGGAGTTCAAATAATTTATTAGCAGCTTTTCAACACAATTATATTGCAAAACCTCAATTTTTGTACTTTTTACTCAGTTAAAATTCCAACGGGTCCATTGAAAGGCCCATTTCGGCCCGCTCGTCCGAAACCTCTACAAAAAGGACTGCAAAACAAGTTTTAATCAAATTTTATGAGTTCATGTAATTGATTAGGAGCTTTTCAACACAATTATATTGCAAAACCTTAATTTTTGTACTTTTTACTCAGTTAAAATTCCAACGGGTCCATTGAAAGGCCCATTTCGGCCCGCACGTCCGAAACCTCTACAAAAGGGACTGCAAAACAGGTTTTAATCAAAATTTAGGAGTTCATGTAATTGATTAGGAGCTTTTCAACACAATTATATTGCAAAACCTCAATTTTTGTACTTTTTACTCAGTTAAAATTCCAACGGGTCCATTGAAAGGCCCATTTAGACCTGCTCGTCCGAAACATCGACAAAAAGGACCGCAAAACAAGTTTTAATCAAATTTTAGGAGATCAAATAATTGATTAGGAGCTTTTAAACAGAATTATATTGCAAAACCTCAATTTCTGTACTTTTTACTCAGTTAAAATTCCAACGGTTCCGTTGAAAGGCCCATTTCGACACGCTCGTCCGAAATCTCTACAAAAAAGACTACAAAATAGGTTTTGATAAAATTTTAGGAGATCATGTAACTGATTAGGAGCTTTTCAACACAATTATATTGCAAACCCTCAATTTTTGTACTTTTTACTCAGTTAAAATTCCAACGGGTCCATTGAAAGGCCCATTTAGACCTGCTCGTCCGAAACATCGACAAAAAGGACCGCAAAACAAGTTTTAATCAAATTTTAGGAGTTAAATAATTTATTAGCAGCTTTTCAACACAATTATATTGCAAAACCTCAATTTTTGTACTTTTTACTCAGTTAAAATTCCAACGGGTCCATTGAAAGGCCCATTTCGGCACGCTCGTCCGAAACCTCTACAAAAAGGACTGCAAAACAAGTTTTAGTCAAATTTTAGGAGTTCATGTAATTGATTAGGAGCTTTTCAACACAATTATATTGTAAAACCTTAATTTTTGTACTTTTTACTCAGTTAAAATTCCAACGGGTCCGTTGAAAGGCCCATTTCGACACGCTCGTCCGAAATCTCTACAAAAAAGACTACAAAACAAGTTTTGATAAAATTTTAGGAGATCATGTAACTGATTAGGAGCTTTTCAACACAATTATATTGCAAACCCTCAATTTTTGTACTTTTTACTCAGTTAAAATTCCAACGGGTCCATTGAAAGGCCCATTTAGACCTGCTCGTCCGAAACATCGACAAAAAGGACCGCAAAACAAGTTTTAATCAAATTTTAGGAGTTCAAATAATTTATTAGCAGCTTTTCAACACAATTATATTGCAAAACCTCAATTTTTGTACTTTTTACTCAGTTAAAATTCCAACGGGTCCATTGAAAGGCCCATTTCGGCCCGCTCGTCCGAAACCTCTACAAAAAGGACTGCAAAACAAGTTTTAATCAAATTTTATGAGTTCATGTAATTGATTAGGAGCTTTTCAACACAATTATATTGCAAACCCTCAATTTTTGTACTTTTTACTCAGTTAAAATTCCAACGGGTCCATTGAAAGGCCCATTTCGGCCCGCACGTCCGAAACATCGACAAAAAGGACCGCAAAACAAGTTTTAATCAAATTTTAGGAGTTCATGTAATTTATTAGCAGCTTTTCAACACAATTATATTGCAAAACCTCAATTTTTGTACTTTTTACTCAGTTAAAATTCCAACGGGTCCATTGAAAGGCCCATTTAGACCTGCTCGTCTGAAACATCGACAAAAAGGACCGCAAAACAAGTTTTAGTCAAATTTTAGGAGATCAAATAATTGATTAGGAGCTTTTCAACACAATTATATTGTAAAACCTTAATTTTTGTACTTTTTACTCAGTTAAAATTCCAACGGGTCCGTTGAAAGGCCCATTTCGACACGCTCGTCCGAAATCTCTACAAAAAAGACTACAAAACAAGTTTTGATAAAATTTTAGGAGATCATGTAACTGATTAGGAGCTTTTCAACACAATTATATTGCAAACCCTCAATTTTGTACTTTTTACTCAGTTAAAATTCCAACGGGTAAATTGAAAGGCCCATTTAGACCTGCTTGTCCGAAACATCGACAAAAAGGACCGCAAAACAAGTTTTAATCAAATTTTAGGAGTTCAAATAATTTATTAGCAGCTTTTCAACACAATTATATTGCAAAACCTCAATTTTTGTACTTTTTACTCAGTTAAAATTCCAACGGGTCCATTGAAAGGCCCATTTCGGCCCGCTCGTCCGAAACCTCTACAAAAAGGACTGCAAAACAAGTTTTAATCAAATTTTATGAGTTCATGTAATTGATTAGGAGCTTTTCAACACAATTATATTGCAAAACCTTAATTTTTGTACTTTTTACTCAGTTAAAATTCCAACGGGTCCATTGAAAGGCCCATTTCGGCCCGCACGTCCGAAACCTCTACAAAAGGGACTGCAAAACAGGTTTTAATCAAATTTTAGGAGTTCATGTAATTGATTAGGAGCTTTTCAACACAATTATATTGCAAAACCTCAATTTTTGTACTTTTTACTCAGTTAAAATTCCAACGGGTCCATTGAAAGGCCCATTTAGACCTGCTCGTCTGAAACATCGACAAAAAGGACCGCAAAACAAGTTTTAATCAAATTTTAGGAGATCAAATAATTGATTAGGAGCTTTTAAACAGAATTATATTGCAAAACCTCAATTTCTGTACTTTTTACTCAGTTAAAATTCCAACGGGTCCGTTGAAAGGCCCATTTCGACACGCTCGTCCGAAACCTCTACAAAAAAGACTACAAAACAAGTTTTGATAAAATTTTAGGAGATCATGTAACTGATTAGGAGCTTTTCAACACAATTATATTGCAAACCCTCAATTTTTGTACTTTTTACTCAGTTAAAATTCCAACGGGTCCATTGAAAGGCCCATTTAGACCTGCTCGTCCGAAACATCGACAAAAAGGACCGCAAAACAAGTTTTAATCAAATTTTAGGAGTTCAAATAATTTATTAGCAGCTTTTCAACACAATTATATTGCAAAACCTCAATTTTTGTACTTTTTACTCAGTTAAAATTCCAACGGGTCCATTGAAAGGCCCATTTCGGCCCGCTCGTCCGAAACCTCTACAAAAAGGACTGCAAAACAAGTTTTAATCAAATTTTATGAGTTCATGTAATTGATTAGGAGCTTTTCAACACAATTATATTGCAAAACCTTAATTTTTGTACTTTTTACTCAGTTAAAATTCCAACGGGTCCATTGAAAGGCCCATTTCGGCCCGCACGTCCGAAACCTCTACAAAAGGGACTGCAAAACAGGTTTTAATCAAAATTTAGGAGTTCATGTAATTGATTAGGAGCTTTTCAACACAATTATATTGCAAAACCTCAATTTTTGTACTTTTTACTCAGTTAAAATTCCAACGGGTCCATTGAAAGGCCCATTTAGACCTGCTCGTCCGAAACATCGACAAAAAGGACCGCAAAACAAGTTTTAATCAAATTTTAGGAGATCAAATAATTGATTAGGAGCTTTTAAACAGAATTATATTGCAAAACCTCAATTTCTGTACTTTTTACTCAGTTAAAATTCCAACGGGTCCGTTGAAAGGCCCATTTCGACACGCTCGTCCGAAATCTCTACAAAAAAGACTACAAAATAGGTTTTGATAAAATTTTAGGAGATCATGTAACTGATTAGGAGCTTTTCAACACAATTATATTGCAAACCCTCAATTTTTGTACTTTTTACTCAGTTAAAATTCCAACGGGTCCATTGAAAGGCCCATTTAGACCTGCTCGTCCGAAACATCGACAAAAAGGACCGCAAAACAAGTTTTAATCAAATTTTAGGAGTTCAAATAATTTATTAGCAGCTTTTCAACACAATTATATTGCAAAACCTCAATTTTTGTACTTTTTACTCAGTTAAAATTCCAACGGGTCCATTGAAAGGCCCATTTCGGCCCGCTCGTCCGAAACCTCTACAAAAAGGACTGCAAAACAAGTTTTAATCAAATTTTATGAGTTCATGTAATTGATTAGGAGCTTTTCAACACAATTATATTGCAAAACCTTAATTTTTGTACTTTTTACTCAGTTAAAATTCCAACGGGTCCATTGAAAGGCCCATTTCGGCCCGCACGTCCGAAACCTCTACAAAAGGGACTGCAAAACAGGTTTTAATCAAAATTTAGGAGTTCATGTAATTGATTAGGAGCTTTTCAACACAATTATATTGCAAAACCTCAATTTTTGTACTTTTTACTCAGTTAAAATTCCAACGGGTCCATTGAAAGGCCCATTTAGACCTGCTCGTCCGAAACATCGACAAAAAGGACCGCAAAACAAGTTTTAATCAAATTTTAGGAGATCAAATAATTGATTAGGAGCTTTTAAACAGAATTATATTGCAAAACCTCAATTTCTGTACTTTTTACTCAGTTAAAATTCCAACGGGTCCGTTGAAAGGCCCATTTCGACACGCTCGTCCGAAATCTCTACAAAAAAGACTACAAAATAGGTTTTGATAAAATTTTAGGAGATCATGTAACTGATTAGGAGCTTTTCAACACAATTATATTGCAAACCCTCAATTTTGTACTTTTTACTCAGTTAAAATTCCAACGGGTCCATTGAAAGGCCCATTTAGACCTGCTCGTCCGAAACATCGACAAAAAGGACCGCAAAACAAGTTTTAATCAAATTTTAGGAGTTCAAATAATTTATTAGCAGCTTTTCAACACAATTATATTGCAAAACCTCAATTTTTGTACTTTTTACTCAGTTAAAATTCCAACGGGTCCATTGAAAGGCCCATTTCGGCCCGCTCGTCTGAAACCTCTACAAAAAGGACTGCAAAACAAGTTTTAATCAAATTTTAGGAGTTCATGTAATTGATTAGGAGCTTTTCAACACAATTATATTGCAAAACCTTAATTTTTGTACTTTTTACTCCGTTAAAATTCCAACGGGTCCGTTGAAAGGCCCATTTCGACACGCTCGTCCGAAATCTCTACAAAAAAGACTACAAAACAAGTTTTGATAAAATTTTAGGAGATCATGTAACTGATTAGGAGCTTTTCAACACAATTATATTGCAAACCCTCAATTTTTGTACTTTTTACTCAGTTAAAATTCCAACGGGTCCATTGAAAGGCCCATTTAGACCTGCTCGTCCGAAACATCGACAAAAAGGACCGCAAAACAACTTTTAATCAAATTTTAGGAGTTCAAATAATTTATTAGCAGCTTTTCAACACAATTATATTGCAAAACCTCAATTTTTGTACTTTTTACTCAGTTAAAATTCCAACGGGTCCATTGAACGGCCCATTTCGGCCCGCTCGTCCGAAACCTCTACAAAAAGGACTGCAAAACAAGTTTTAATCAAATTTTATGAGTTCATGTAATTAATTAGGAGCTTTTCAACACAATTATATTGCAAAACCTTAATTTTTGTACTTTTTACTCAGTTAAAATTCCAACGGGTCCATTGAAAGGCCCATTTCGGCCCGCACGTCCGAAACCTCTACAAAAGGGACTGCAAAACAGGTTTTAATCAAAATTTAGGAGTTCATGTAATTGATTAGGAGCTTTTCAACACAATTATATTGCAAAACCTCAATTTTTGTACTTTTTACTCAGTTAAAATTCCAACGGGTCCATTGAAAAGCCCATTTAGACCTGCTCGTCCGAGACATCGACAAAAAGGACCGCAAAACAAGTTTTAATCAAATTTTAGGAGATCAAATAATTGATTAGGAGCTTTTAAACAGAATTATATTGCAAAACCTCAATTTCTGTACTTTTTACTCAGTTAAAATTCCAACGGGTCCGTTGAAAGGCCCATTTCGACACGCTCGTCCGAAATCTCTACAAAAAAGACTACAAAACAAGTTTTGATAAAATTTTAGGAGATCATGTAACTGATTAGGAGCTTTTCAACACAATTATATTGCAAACCCTCAATTTTTGTACTTTTTACTCAGTTAAAATTCCAACGGGTCCATTGAAAGGCCCATTTAGACCTGCTCGTCCGAAACATCGACAAAAAGGACCGCAAAACAAGTTTTAATCAAATTTTAGGAGTTCATATAATTTATTAGCAGCTTTTCAACACAATTATATTGCAAAACCTCAATTTTTGTACTTTTTACTCAGTTAAAATTCCAACGGGTCCATTGAAAGGCCCATTTCGGCCCGCTCGTCCGAAACCTCTACAAAAAGGACTGCAAAACAAGTTTTAATCAAATTTTAGGAGTTCATGTAATTGATTAGGAGCTTTTCAACACAATTATATTGCAAAACCATAATTTTTGTACTTTTGACTCAGTTAAAATTCCAACGGGTCCGTTGAAAGGCCCATTTCGACACGCTCGTCCGAAATCTCTACAAAAAAGACTACAAAACAAGTTTTGATAAAATTTTAGGAGATCATGTAACTGATTAGGAGCTTTTCAACACAATTATATTGCAAACCCTCAATTTTTGTACTTTTTACTCAGTTAAAATTCCAACGGGTCCATTGAAAGGCCCATTTAGACCTGCTCGTCCGAAACATCGACAAAAAGGACCGCAAAACAAGTTTTAATCAAATTTTAGGAGTTCAAATAATTTATTAGCAGCTTTTCAACACAATTATATTGCAAAACCTCAATTTTTGTACTTTTTACTCAGTTAAAATTCCAACGGGTCCATTGAAAGGCCCATTTCGGCCCGCTCATCCGAAACCTCTACAAAAAGGACTTCAAAACAAGTTTTAATCAAATTTTATGAGTTCATGTAATTGATTAGGAGCTTTTCAACACAATTATATTGCAAAACCTTAATTTTTGTACTTTTTACTCAGTTAAAATTCCAACGGGTCCATTGAAAGGCCGATTTCGGCCCGCACGTCCGAAACCTCTACAAAAGGGACTGCAAAACAGGTTTTAATCAAATTTTAGGAGTTCATGTAATTGATTAGGAGCTTTTCAACACAATTATATTGCAAAACCTCAATTTTTGTACTTTTTACTCAGTTAAAATTCCAACGGGTCCATTGAAAGGCCCATTTAGACCTGCTCGTCTGAAACATCGACAAAAAGGACCGCAAAACAAGTTTTAATCAAATTTTAGGAGATCAAATAATTGATTAGGAGCTTTTAAACAGAATTATATTGCAAAACCTCAATTTCTGTACTTTTTACTCAGTTAAAATTCCAACGGGTCCGTTGAAAGGCCCATTTCGACACGCTCGTCCGAAATCTCTACAAAAAAGACTACAAAACAAGTTTTGATAAAATTTTAGGAGATCATGTAACTGATTAGGAGCTTTTCAACACAATTATATTGCAAACCCTCAATTTTTGTACTTTTTACTCAGTTAAAATTCCAACGGGTCCATTGAAAGGCCCATTTAGACCTGCTCGTCCGAAACATCGACAAAAAGGACCGCAAAACAAGTTTTAATCAAATTTTAGGAGTTCATATAATTTATTAGCAGCTTTTCAACACAATTATATTGCAAAACCTCAATTTTTGTACTTTTTACTCAGTTAAAATTCCAACGGGTCCATTGAAAGGCCCATTTCGGCCCGCTCGTCCGAAACCTCTACAAAAAGGACTGCAAAACAAGTTTTAATCAAATTTTAGGAGTTCATGTAATTGATTAGGAGATTTTCAACACAATTATATTGCAAAACCTTAATTTTTGTACTTTTTACTCAGTTAAAATTCCAACGGGTCCATTGAAAGGCCCATTTCGACCCGCTCGTCGGAAACCTCTACAAAAAAGACTACAAAACAAGTTTTAATCAAATATTAGCAGTTCATGTAATTGATTAGGACCTTTTCAACACAATTATATTACAAAACCTCAATTTCTGTACTTTTTACTCAGTTAAAATTCCAATGGGTCCATTGAAAGGCCCATTTCGACTCGCTCGTCCGAAACCTCTAAAAAAAGGACTGCAAAACAAGTTTTAATCAAATTTTAGGACTTCATGTAATTAATTAGGAGCTTTTCAACACAATTATATTGCAAAACCTCAATTTCTGTAATTTTTACTCAGTTAAAATTCCAACGGGTCCATTTAGTGGCTCATTTAGACCTGCTAGTCCGAAACCTCGACAAAATGGACCGCAAAACAAGTTTTAATCAAATTTTAGGAGTTCATGTAATTGATTAGGAGCTTTTCAACACAATTATATTGCAAAACCTCAATTTTTGTAATTTTTACTCAGTTAAAATTCTAACGGGTCCATTGAGAGGCCCATTTAGACCTGCTCGTCCGAAACATCGACAAAAAGGACCGCAAAACAAGTTTTAATCAAATTTTAGGAGTTCATATAATTTATTAGCAGCTTTTCAACACAATTATATTGCAAAACCTCAATTTTTGTACTTTTTACTCAGTTAAAATTCCAACGGGTCCATTGAAAGGCCCATTTCGGCCCGCTCGTCCGAAACCTCTACAAAAAGGACTGCAAAACAAGTTTTAATCAAATTTTAGGAGTTCATGTAATTGATTTGGAGCTTTTCAACATAATTATATTGCAAAACCTCAATTTTTGTACTTTTTACTCAATTAAAATTCCAACGGGTCCGTTGAAAGGCCCATTTCGACACGCTCGTCCGAAATCTCTACAAAAAAGACTACAAAACAAGTTTTGATAAAATTTTAGGAGATCATGTAACTGATTAGGAGCTTTCCAACACAATTATATTGCAAAGCCTCAATTTTTGTACTTTTTACTCAGTTAAAATTCCAACGGGTCCATTGAAAGACCCATTTAGACCTGCTCGTCCGAAACATCGACAAAAAGGACCGCAAAACAAGTTTTAATCAAATTTTAGGAGTTCAAATAATTTATTAGCAGCTTTTCAACACAATTATATTGCAAAACCTCAATTTTTGTACTTTTTACTCAGTTAAAATTCCAACGGGTCCATTGAAAGGCCCATTTCGGCCCGCTCGTCCGAAACCTCTACAAAAAGGACTGCAAAACAAGTTTTAATCAAATTTTAGGAGTTCATGTAATTGATTAGGAGCTTTTCAACACAATTATATTGCAAAACTTGAATTTCTGTAATTTTTACTCAGTTAAAATTCCAACGGGTCCATTGAGAGGCCCATTTAGACCTGCTAGTCCGAAACCTCGACAAAAAGGATCGCAAAACATGTTTTAATCCAATTTTAGGAGTTCAAATAATTTATTAGGAGCTTTTCAACACAATTAAATTGAAAAACCTCAATTTCTGTACTTTTTACTCAGTTAAAATTCCAACGGGTCCATTGAAAGGCCCATTTCGGCCCGCTCGTCCGAAACCTCTACAAAAAGGACTGCAAAACAGGTTTTAATCAAATTTTAGGAGTTCATGTAATTGATTAGGAGCTTTTCAACTCAATTATATTGCAAAACCTCAATTTCTGTACTTTTTACTCAGTTAAAATTCCAACGGGTCCATTGAAAGGCCCATTTAGACCTGCTCGTCCGAAACATCGACAAAAAGGACCGCAAAACAGGTTTTAATCAAATTTTAGGAGTTCAAATAATTTATTAGCAGCTTTTCAACACAATTATATTGCAAAACCTCAATTTTTGTACTTTTTACTCAGTTAAAATTCCAACGGGTCCATTGAAAGGCCCATTTCGGCCCGCTCGTCCGAAACCTCTACAAAAAGGACTGCAAAACAAGTTTTAATCAAATTTTAGGAGTTCATGTAATTGATTAGGAGCTTTTCAACACAATTATATTGCAAAACCTTAATTTTTGTACTTTTTACTCAGTTAAAATTCCAACGGGTCCATTGAAAGGCCCATTTCGGCCCGCACGTCCGAAACCTCTACAAAAGGGACTGCAAAACAGGTTTTAATCAAATTTTAGGAGTTCATGTAATTGATTAGGAGCTTTTCAACACAATTATATTGCAAAACCTCAATTTCTGTACTTTTTACTCAGTTAAAATTCCAATGGGTCCATTGAAAGGCCCATTTCGACCCGCTCGTCCAAAACCTCTAAAAAAGGACTTCAAAACAAGTTTTAATCAAATTTTAGGACTTCATGTAATTAATTAGGAGCTTTTCAACACAATTATATTGCAAAACCTCAATTTCTGTAATTTTTACTGAGTTAAAATTCCAACGGGTCCATTTAGAGGCCCATTTAGACCTGCTAGTCCGAAACCTCGACAAAAAGGACCGCAAAACAGGTTTTAATCAAATTTTAGGAGTTCATGTAATTGATTAGGAGCTTTTCAACACAATTATATTGCAAGACCTCAATTTTTGTAATTTTTACTCAGTTAAAATTCCAATGGGTCCATTGAAAGGCCCATTTCGGCCTGCTAGTCCGAAACCTCTACCAAAAGGACTGCAAAACAAGTTTTAATGAAATTTAAGGATTTCATGTAATTTATTAGGAGCTTTTCAACACAATTATATTGCAAAACCTCAATTTCTGTACTTTTTAATCAGTTAAAATTATAATGGGTCCATTGAAAGGCCCATTTCGACCCGCTCGTCCGAAACCTCTACAAAAGGACTGCAAAACAAGTTTTAATCAAAATTTAGGAGATCATGTAATTGATTAGGAGCTTTTCAACACAATTATATTGCAAACCCTCAATTTTTTTACTTTTTACTCAGTTAAAATTCCAACGGGTCCATTGAGAGGCCCATTTACACCTGCTCGTCCGAAACCTCGACAAAAAGGACCGCAAAACAAGTTTTAATCAAATTTTAGGAGTTCAAATAATTTATTAGCAGCTTTTCAACACAATTATATTGCAAAACCTCAATTTTTGTACTTTTTACTCAGTTAAAATTCCAACGGGTCCATTGAAAGGCCCATTTCGGCCCGCTCGTCCGAAACCTCTACAAAAAGGACTGCAAAACAAGTTTTAATCAAATTTTAGGAGTTCATGTAATTGATTAGGAGCTTTTCAACACAATTATATTGCAAAACCTCAATTTCTTTACTTTTTACTCAATTAAAATTCCAACGGGTCCATTGAAAGGCCCATTTCGACCCGCTCTTCCGAAATCTCGACAAAAAGGACCGAAAAACATGTTTTAATCAAATTCTAGGAGTTCATGTTATTGATTAGGAGCTTTTCAACACAATTATATTGCAAAACCTCAATTTTTGTAATTTTTACTCAGTTAAAATTCCAACGGGTCCATTAAAAGGCCAATTTCGGCCTGCTAGTCCGAAACCTCTACAAAAAGGACTGCAAAACAAGTTTTAATCAAATTTTAGGAGTTCATGTAATTGATTAGGAGCTTTTCAACACAATTATATTGCAAAACCTCAATTTCTATAATTTTTACTTAGTTAAAATTCCATCGGGTCCATTGAGAGGCCCATTTAGACCTGCTAGTCCAAAACCTCTACCAAAAGGACTGCAAAACAAGTTTTAATCAAATTTTAGGAGTTCATGTAATTGATTATGAGCTTTTCAACACAATTATAATGCAAAACCTTAATTTTTGTACTTTTTACTCAGTTAAAATTCCAACGGGTCCATTGAAAGGCCCATTTCGACCCGCTCGTCGGAAACCTCTACAAAAATGACTGCAAAAAAAGTTTTAATCAAATATCAGGAGTTCCTGTAATTGATTAGGAGCTTTTCAACACAATTATATTACAAAACCTCAATTTCTGTACTTTTTACTCGGTTAAAATTCCAATGGGTCCATTGAAAGGCCCATTTCGACCCGCTCGTCCGAAACCTCTAAAAAAAGGACTGCAAAACAAGTTTTAATCAAATTTTAGGACTTCATGTAATTAATTAGGAGCTTTTCAACACAATTAAATTGCAAAACCTCAATTTCTGTAATTTTTACTCAGTTAAAATTCCAACGGGTCCATTTAGAGGCCCATTTAGACCTGCTAGTCCGAAACCTCGACAAAAAGGACCGCAAAACAAGTTTTAATCAAATTTTAGGAGTTCATGTAACTGATTAGGAGCTTTTCAACACAATTATATTGCAAAACCTGAATTTCTGTAATTTTTACTCAGTTAAAATTCCAACGGGTCCATTGAAAGGCCCATTTAGACCTGCTAGTACGAAACCTCGACAAAAAGGACCAAAAAACTAGTTTTAATCAAATTTTAGGAGTTCAAATAATTGATTAGGAGCTTTTCAACACAATTATATTGCAAAACCTCAATTTATGTACTTTTTACTCAGTTAAAATTCCAACGGGTCCATTGAAAGGCCCATTTCGGCCCGCTCGTCCGAAACCTCTACAAAAAGGACTGCAAAACAAGTTTTAATCAAATTTTAGGAGTTCATGTAATTGATTAGGAGCTTTTCAACACAATTATATTGCAAAACTTGAATTTCTGTAATTTTTACTCAGTTAAAATTCCAACGGGTCCATTGAGAGGCCCATTTAGATCTGCTAGTCCGAAACCTCGACAAAAAGGAACGCAAAACATGTTTTAATCCAATTTTAGGAGTTCAAATAATTTATTAGGAGCTTTTCAACACAATTAAATTTCAAAACCTCAATTTCTGTACTTTTTACTTAGTTAAAATTCCAACGGGTCCATTGAAAGGCCCATTTCGGCCCGCTCGTCCGAAACCTCTACAAAAAGGACTGCAAAACAGGTTTTAATCAAATTTTAGGAGTTCATGTAATTGATTAGGAGCTTTTCAACACAATTATATTGCAAAACCTCAATTTCTGTACTTTTTACTCAGTTAAAATTCCAACGGGTCCATTGAAAGGCCCATTTAGACCTGCTCGTCCGAAACATCGACAAAAAGGACCGCAAAACAAGTTTTAATCAAATTTTAGGAGATCAAATAATTGATTAGGAGCTTTTCAACAGAATTATATTGCAAAACCTCAATTTCTGTACTTTTTACTCAGTTAAAATTCCAACGGGTCCGTTGAAAGGCCCATTTCGACACGCTCGTCCGAAATCTCTACAAAAAAGACTACAAAACAAGATTTGATAAAATTTTAGGAGATCATGTAACTGATTAGGATCTTTTCAACACAATTATATTGCAAACCCTCAATTTTTGTACTTTTTACTCAGTCAAAATTCCAACGGGTCCATTGAAAGGCCCATTTAGACCTGCTCGTCCGAAACATCGACAAAAAGGACCGCAAAACAAGTTTTAATCAAATTTTAGGAGTTCAAATAATTTATTAGCAGCTTTTTCAACACAATTATATTGCAAGACCTCAATTTTTGTACTTTTTACTCAGTTAAAATTCCAACGGGTCCATTGAAAGGCCCATTTCGGCCCGCTCGTCCGAAACCTCTACAAAAAGGACTGCAAAACAAGTTTTAATCAAATTTTAGGAGTTCATGTAATTGATTAGGAGCTTTTCAACACAATTATATTGCAAAACCTTAATTTTTGTACTTTTTACTCAGTTAAAATTCCAACGGGTCCATTGAAAGGCCCATTTCGGCCTGCACGTCCGAAACCTCTACAAAAGGGACTGCAAAACAGGTTTTAATCAAATATTAGGAGTTCATGTAATTGATTAGGAGCTTTTCAACACAATTATATTGCAAAACATCAATTTTTGTACTTTTTACTCAGTTAAAATTCCAACGGGTCCATTGAAAGGCCCATTTAGACCTGCTCGTCCGAAACATCGACAAAAAGGACCGCAAAACAAGTTTTAATCAAATATCAGGAGATCAAATAATTGATTAGGAGCTTTTCAACAGAATTATATTGCAAAACCTCAATTTCTGTACTTTTTACTCAGTTAAAATTCCAACGGGTCCGTTGAAAGGCCCATTTCGACACGCTCGTCCGAAATCTCTACAAAAAAGACTACAAAACAAGTTTTGATAAAATTTTAGGAGATCATGTAACTGATTAGGAGCTTTTCAACACAATTATATTGCAAACCCTCAATTTTTGTACATTTTACTCAGTTAAAATTCCAACGGGTCCATTGAAAGGCCCATTTAGACCTGCTCGTCCGAAACATCGACAAAAAGGACCGCAAAACAAGTTTTAATCAAATTTTAGGAATTCATATAATTTATTAGCAGCTTTTCAACACAATTATATTACAAAACCTCAATTTTTGTACTTTTTACTCAGTTAAAATTCCAACGGGTCCATTGAAAGGCCCATTTCGGCCCGCTCGTCCGAAACCTCTACAAAAAGGACTGCAAAACAAGTTTTAATCAAATTTTAGGAGTTCATTTAATTGATTAGGAGATTTTCAACACAATTATATTGCAAAACCTTAATTTTTGTACTTTTTACTCAGTTAAAATTCCAACGGGTCCATTGAAAGGCCCATTTCGACCCGCTCGTCGGAAACCTCTACAAAAAAGACTACAAAACAAGTTTTAATCAAATATTAGGAGTTCTTGTAATTGATTAGGAGCTTTTCAACACAATTATATTACAAAACCTCAATTTCTGTACTTTTTACTCAGTTAAAATTCCAATGGGTCCATTGAAAGGCCCATTTCGACCCGCTCGTCCGAAACCTCTACCAAAAGGACTGCAAAACAAGTTTTAATCAAATTTTAGGAGTTCATGTAATTGATTAGGAGCTTTTCAACACAATTACATTGCAAAACCTTAATTTTTGTACTTTTTACTCAGTTAAAATTCCAACGGGTCCATTGAATGGCCCATTTCGACCCGCTCGTCGGAAACCTCTACAAAAAAGACTGCAAAAAAAGTTTTAATCATATATTAGGAGTTCCTGTAATTGATTAGGAGCTTTTCAACACAATTATATTACAAAACCTCAATTTCTGTACTTTTTACTCAGTTAAAATTCCAACGGGTCCATTTAGAGGCCCATTTAGACCTGCTAGTCCGAAACCTCGACAAAAAGGACCGCAAAACAAGTTTTAATCAAATTTTAGGAGTTCATGTAACTGATTAGGAGCTTTTCAACACAATTATATTGCAAAACCTGAATTTCTGTAATTTTTACTCAGTTAAAATTCCAACGGGTCCATTGAAAGGCCCATTTAGACCTGCTAGTACGAAACCTCGACAAAAAGGACCAAAAAACTAGTTTTAATCAAATTTTAGGAGTTCAAATAATTGATTAGGAGCTTTTCAACACAATTATATTGCAAAACCTCAATTTCTGTACTTTTTACTTAGTTAAAATTCCAACGGGTCCATTGAAAGGCCCATTTCGGCCCGCTCGTCCGAAACCTCTACAAAAAGGACTGCAAAACAAGTTTTAATCAAATTTTAGGAGTTCATGTAATTGATTAGGAGCTTTTCAACACAATTATATTGCAAAACTTGAATTTCTATAATTTTTACTCAGTTAAAATTCCAACGGGTCCATTGAGAGGCCCATTTAGACCTGCTAGTTCGAAACCTCGACAAAAAGGAACGCAAAACATGTTTTAATCCAATTTTAGGAGTTCAAATAATTTATTAGGAGCTTTTCAACACAATTAAATTGCAAAACCTCAATTTCTGTACTTTTTACTCAGTTAAAATTCCAACGGGTCCATTGAAAGGCCCATTTCGGCCCGCTCGTCCGAAACCTCTACAAAAAGGACTGCAAAACAGGTTTTAATCAAATTTTAGGAGTTCATGTAATTGATTAGGAGCTTTTCAACACAATTATATTGCAAAACCTCAATTTCTGTACTTTTTACTCAGTTAAAATTCCAACGGGTCCATTGAAAGGCCCATTTAGACCTGCTCGTCCGAAACATCGACAAAAAGGACCGCAAAACAAGTTTTAATCAAATTTTAGGAGATCAAATAATTGATTAGGAGCTTTTCAACAGAATTATATTGCAAAACCTCAATTTCTGTACTTTTTACTCAGTTAAAATTCCAACGGGTCCGTTGAAAGGCCCATTTCGACACGCTCGTCCGAAATCTCTACAAAAAAGACTACAAAAAAAGTTTTGATAAAATTTTAGGAGATAATGTAACTGATTAGGATCTTTTCAACACAATTATATTGAAAACCCTCAATTTTTGTACTTTTTACTCAGTTAAAATTCCAACGGGTCCATTGAAAGGCCCATTTAGACCTGCTCGTCCGAAACATCGACAAAAAGGACCGCAAAACAAGTTTTAATCAAATTTTAGGAGTTCAAATAATTTATTAGCAGCTTTTCAACACAATTATATTGAAAAACCTCAATTTTTGTACTTTTTACTCAGTTAAAATTCCAACGGGTCCATTGAAAGGCCCATTTCGGCCCGCTCGTCCGAAACCTCTACAAAAAGGACTGTAAAACAAGTTTTAATCAAATTTTAGGAGTTCATGTAATTGATTAGGAGCTTTTCAACACAATTATATTGCAAAACCTTAATTTTTGTACTTTTTACTCAGTTAAAGTTCCAACGGGTCCATTGAAGGGCCCATTTCGGCCCGCACGTCCGAAACCTCTACAAAAGGGACTGCAAAACAGGTTTTAATCAAATTTTAGGAGTTCATGTAATTGATTAGGAGCTTTTCAACACAATTATATTGCAAAACCTCAATTTTTGTACTTTTTACTCAGTTAAAATTCCAACGGGTCCATTGAAAGGCCCATTTAGACCTGCTCGTCCGAAACATCGACAAAAAGGACCGCAAAACAAGTTTTAATCAAATTTTTGGAGATCAAATAATTGATTAGGAGCTTTTCAACAGAATTATATTGCAAAACCTCAATTTCTGTACATTTTACTCAGTTAAAATTCCAACGGGTCCGTTGAAAGGCCCATTTCGACACGCTCGTCCGAAATCTCTACAAAAAAGACTACAAAACAAGTTTTGATAAAATTTTAGGAGATCATGTAACTGATTAGGAGCTTTTCAACACAATTATATTGCAAACCCTCAATTTTTGTACTTTTTACTCAGTTAAAATTCCAACGGGTCCATTGAAAGGCCCATTTAGACATGCTCGTCCGAAACATCGACAAAAAGGACCGCAAAACAAGTTTTAATCAAATTTTAGGAGTTCATGTAATTGATTAGGAGCTTTTCAACACAATTATATTGCAAGACCTCAATTTTTGTAATTTTTACTCAGTTAAAATTCCAATGGGTCCATTGAAAGGCCCATTTCGGCCTGCTTGTCCGAAACCTCTACCAAAAGGACTGCAAAACAAGTTTTAATGAAATTTTAGGATTTCATGTAATTTATTAGGAGCTTTTCAACACAATTATATTGCAAAACCTCAATTTCTGTACTTTTTAATCAGTTAAAATTATAATGGGTCCATTGAAAGGCCCATTTCGACCCGCTCGTCCGAAACCTCTACAAAAGGACTGCAAAACAAGTTTTAATCAAAATTTAGGAGATCATGTAATTGATTAGGAGCTTTTCAACACAATTATATTGCAAACCCTCAATTTTTGTACTTTTTACTCAGTTAAAATTCCAACGGGTCCATTGAGAGGCCCATTTAGACCTGCTCGTCCGAAACCTCGACAAAAAGGACCGCAAAACAAGTTTTAATCAAATTTTAGGAGTTCAAATAATTTATTAGCAGCTTTTCAACACAATTATATTGCAAAACCTCAATTTTTGTACTTTTTACTCAGTTAAAATTCCAACGGGTCCATTGAAAGGCCCATTTCGGCCCGCTCGTCCGAAACCTCTACAAAAAGGACTGCAAAACAAGTTTTAATCAAATTTTAGGAGTTCATGTAATTGATTAGGAGCTTTTCAACACAATTATATTGCAAAACCTCAATTTCTGTACTTTTTACTCAATTAAAATTCCAACGGGTCCATTGAAAGGCCCATTTCGACCCGCTCTTCCGAAATCTCGACAAAAAGGACCGAAAAACATGTTTTAATCAAATTCTAGGAGTTCATGTTATTGATTAGGAGCTTTTCAACACAATTATATTGCAAAACCTCAATTTCTGTAATTTTTACTCAGTTAAAATTCCAACGGGTCCATTAAAAGGCCCATTTCGGCCTGCTAGTCCGAAACCTCTACAAAAAGGACTGCAAAACAAGTTTTAATCAAATTTTAGGAGTTCATGTAATTGATTAGGAGCTTTTCAACACAATTATATTGCAAAACCTCAATTTCTATAATTTTTACATAGTTAAAATTCCAACGGGTCCATTGAGAGGCCCATTTAGACCTGCTAGTCCAAAACCTCTACCAAAAGGACTGCAAAACAAGTTTTAATCAAATTTTAGGAGTTCATGTAATTGATTAGGAGCTTTTCAACACAATTATATTGCAAAACCTCAATTTCTGTACTTTTTACTCAGTTAAAATTCCAACGGGTCCATTGAAAGGCCCATTTCGGCCCGCTCGTCCGAAACCTCTACAAAAAGGACTGCAAAACAAGTTTTAATCAAATTTTAGGAGTTCATGTAATTGATTAGGAGCTTTTCAACACAATTATATTGCAAAATTTGAATTTCTGTAATTTTTACTCAGTTAAAATTCCAACGGGTCCATTGAGAGGCCCATTTAGACCTGCTAGTCCGAAACCTCGACAAAAAGGAACGCAAAACATGTTTTAATCCAATTTTAGGAGTTCAAATAATTTATTAGGAGCTTTTCAACACAATTAAATTGCAAAACCTCAATTTCTGTACTTTTTACTCAGTTAAAATTCCAACGGGTCCATTGAAAGGCCCATTTCGGCCCGCTCGTCCGAAACCTCTACAAAAAGGACTGCAAAACAGGTTTTAATCAAATTTTAGGAGTTCATGTAATTGATTAGGAGCTTTTCAACACAATTATATTGCAAAACCTCAATTTCTGTACTTTTTACTCAGTTAAAATTCCAACGGGTCCATTGAAAGGCCCATTTAGACCTGCTCGTCCGAAACATCGACAAAAAGGACCGCAAAACAAGTTTTAATCAAATTTTAGGAGATCAAATAATTGATTAGGAGCTTTTCAACAGAATTATATTGCAAAACCTCAATTTCTGTACTTTTTACTCAGTTAAAATTCCAACGGGTCCGTTGAAAGGCCCATTTCGACACGCTCGTCCGAAATCTCTACAAAAAAGACTACAAAACAAGTTTTGATAAAATTTTAGGAGATCATGTAACTGATTAGGATCTTTTCAACACAATTATATTGCAAACCCTCAATTTTTGTACTTTTTACTCAGTTAAAATTCCAACGGGTCCATTTAAAGGCCCATTTAGACCTGCTCGTCCGAAACATCGACAAAAAGGACCGCAAAACAAGTTTTAATCAAATTTTAGGAGTTCAAATAATTTATTAGCAGCTTTTCAACACAATTATATTGCAAAACCTCAATTTTTGTACTTTTTACTCAGTTAAAATTCCAACGGGTCCATTGAAAGGCCCATTTCGGCCCGCTCGTCCGAAACCTCTACAAAAAGGACTGCAAAACAAGTTTTAATCAAATTTTAGGAGTTCATGTAATTGATTAGGAGCTTTTCAACACAATTATATTGCAAAACCTTAATTTTTGTACTTTTTACTCAGTTAAAATTCCAACGGGTCCATTGAAAGGCCCATTTCGGCCCGCACGTCCGAAACCTCTACAAAAGGGACTGCAAAACAGGTTTTAATCAAATTTTAGGAGTTCATGTAATTGATTAGGAGCTTTTCAACACAATTATATTGCAAAATATCAATTTTTGTACTTTTTACTCAGTTAAAATTCCAACGGGTCCATTGAAAGGCCCATTTAGACCTGCTCGTCCGAAACATCGACAAAATGGACCGCAAAACAAGTTTTAATCAAATATTAGGAGATCAAATAATTGATTAGGAGCTTTTCAACAGAATTATATTGCAAAACCTCAATTTCTGTACTTTTTACTCAGTTAAAATTCCAACGGGTCCGTTGAAAGGCCCATTTCGACACGCTCGTCCGAAATCTCTACAAAAAAGACTACAAAAAGAGCTTTGATAAAATTTTAGGAGATCATGTAACTGATTAGGAGCTTTTCAACACAATTATATTGCAAACCCTCAATTTTTGTACTTTTTACTCAGTTAAAATTCCAACGGGTCCATTGAAAGGCCCATTTAGACCTGCTCGTCCGAAACATCGACAAAAAGGACCGCAAAACAAGTTTTAATCAAATTTTAGGAATTCATATAATTTATTAGCAGCTTTTCAACACAATTATATTACAAAACCTCAATTTTTGTACTTTTTACTCAGTTAAAATTCCAACGGGTCCATTGAAAGGCCCATTTCGGCCCGCTCGTCCGAAACCTCTACAAAAAGGACTGCAAAACAAGTTTTAATCAAATTTTAGGAGTTCATTTAATTGATTAGGAGATTTTCAACACAATTATATTGCAAAACCTTAATTTTTGTACTTTTTACTCAGTTAAAATTCCAACGGGTCCATTGAAAGGCCCATTTCGACCCGCTCGTCGGAAACCTCTACAAAAAAGACTACAAAACATGTTTTAATCAAATATTAGGAGTTCCTGTAATTGATTAGGAGCTTTTCAACACAATTATATTACAAAACCTCAATTTCTGTACTTTTTACTCAGTTAAAATTCCAATGGGTCCATTGAAAGGCCCATTTCGACCCGCTCGTCCGAAACCTCTACCAAAAGGACTGCAAAACAAGTTTTAATCAAATTTTAGGAGTTCATGTAATTGATTAGGAGCTTTTCAACACAATTATATTGCAAAACCTTAATTTTTGTACTTTTTACTCAGTTAAAATTCCAACGGGTCCATTGAATGGCCCATTTCGACCCGCTCGTCGGAAACCTCTACAAAAAAAACTGCAAAAAAATTTTAATCAAATATTAGGAGTTCCTGTAATTGATTAGGAGCTTTTCAACACAATTATATTACAAAACCTCAATTTCTGTACTTTTTACTCAGTTAAAATTCCAATGGGTCCATTGAAAGGCCCATTTCGACCCGCTCGTCCGAAACCTCTAAAAAAAGGACTGCAAAACAAGTTTTAATCAAATTTTAGGACTTCATGAAATTAATTAGGAGCTTTTCAACACAATTATATTGCAAAACCTCAATTTCTGTAATTTTTACTCAGTTAAAATTCCAACGGGTCCATTTAGAGGCCCATTTAGACCTGCTAGTCCGAAACCTCGACAAAAAGCACCGCAAAACAAGTTTTAATAAAATTTTAGGAGTTCATGTAACTGATTAGGAGCTTTTCAACACAATTATATTGCAAAACCTGAATTTCTGTAATTTTTACTCAGTTAAAATTCCAACGGGTCCATTGAAAGGCCCATTTAGACCTGCTAGTACAAAACCTCGACAAAAAGGACCAAAAAACTAGTTTTAATCAAATTTTAGGAGTTCAAATAATTGATTAGGAGCTTTTCAACACAATTATATTGCAAAACCTCAATTTCTGTACTTTTTACTCAGTTAAAATTCCAACGGGTCCATTGAAAGGCCCATTTCGGCCCGCTCGTCCGAAACCTCTACAAAAAGGACTGCAAAACAAGTTTTAATCAAATTTTAGGAGTTCATGTAATTGATTAGGAGGTTTTCAACACAATTATATTGCAAAACTTGAATTTCTATAATTTTTACTCGGTTAAAATTCCAACGGGTCCATTGAGAGGCCCATTTAGACCTGCTAGTTCGAAACCTCGACAAAAAGGAACGCAAAACATGTTTTAATCCAATTTTAGGAGTTCAAATAATTTATTAGGAGCTTTTCAACACAATTAAATTGCAAAACCTCAATTTCTGTACTTTTTACTCAGTTAAAATTCCAACGGGTCCATTGAAAGGCCCATTTCGGCCCGCTCGTCCGAAACCTCTACAAAAAGGACTGCAAAACAGGTTTTAATCAAATTTTAGGAGTTCATGTAATTGATTAGGAGCTTTTCAACACAATTATATTGCAAAACCTCAATTTCTGTACTTTTTACTCAGTTAAAATTCCAACGGGTCCATTGAAAGGCCCATGTAGACCTGCTCGTCCGAAACATCGACAAAAAGGACCGCAAAACAAGTTTTAATCAAATTTTAGGAGATCAAATAATTGATTAGGAGCTTTTCAACAGAATTATATTGCAAAACCTCAATTTCTGTTCTTTTTACTCAGTTAAAATTCCAACGGGTCCGTTGAAAGGCCCATTTCGACACGCTCGTCCGAAATCTCTACAAAAAAGACTACAAAACAAGTTTTGATAAAATTTTAGGAGATCATGTAACTGATTAGGATCTTTTCAACACAATTATATTGCAAACCCTCAATTTTTGTACTTTTTACTCAGTTAAAATTCCAACGGGTCCATTGAAAGGCCCATTTAGACCTGCTCGTCCGAAACATCGACAAAAAGGACCGCAAAACAAGTTTTAATCAAATTTTAGGAGTTCAAATAATTTATTAGCAGCTTTTCAACACAATTATATTGAAAAACCTCAATTTTTGTACTTTTTACTCAGTTAAAATTCCAACGGGTCCATTGAAAGGCCCATTTCGGCCCGCTCGTCCGAAACCTCTACAAAAAGGACTGTAAAACAAGTTTTAATTAAATTTTAGGAGTTCATGTAATTGATTAGGAGCTTTTCAACACAATTATATTTCAAATCCTTAATTTTTGTACTTTTTACTCAGTTAAAATTCCAACGGGTCCGTTGAAAGGCCCATTTCGACACGCTCGTCCGAAATCTCTACAAAAAAGACTACAAAACAAGTTTTGATAAAATTTTAGGAGATCATCTAACTGATTAGGAGCTTTTCAACACAATTATATTGCAAACCCTCAATTTTTGTACTTTTTACTCAGTTAAAATTCCAACGGGTCCATTGAAAGGCCCATTTAGACCTGCTCGTCCGAAACATCGACAAAAAGGACCGCAAAACAAGTTTTAATCAAATTTTAGGAGTTCAAATAATTTATTAGCAGCTTTTCAACACAATTATATTGCAAAACCTCAATTTTTGTAATTTTTACTCAGTTAAAATTCCAACGGGTCCATTGAAAGGCCCATTTCGGCCCGCTCGTCCGAAACCTCTACAAAAAGGACTGCAAAACAAGTTTTAATCAAATTTTAGGAGTTCATGTAATTGATTAGGAGCTTTTCAACACAATTATATTGCAAAACCTTAATTTTTGTACTTTTTACTCAGTTAAAATTCCAACGGGTCCATTGAAAGGCCCATTTCGGCCCGCACGTCCGAAACCTCTACAAAAGGGACTGCAAAACAGGTTTTAATCAAATTTTAGGAGTTCATGTAATTGATTAGGAGCTTTTCAACACAATTATATTGCAAAACCTCAATTTTTGTACTTTTTACTCAGTTAAAATTCCAACGGGTCCATTGAAAGGCCCATTTCGGCCCGCTCGTCCGAAACCTCTACAAAAAGGACTGCAAAACAAGTTTTAATCAAATTTTAGGAGTTCATGTAATTGATTAGGAGCTTTTCAACACAATTATATTGCAAAACCTTAATTTTTGTACTTTTTACTCAGTTAAAATTCCAACGGGTCCGTTGAAAGGCCCATTTCGACACGCTCGTCCGAAATCTCTACAAAAAAGACTACAAAACAAGTTTTGATAAAATTTTAGGAGATCATGTAACTGATTAGGAGCTTTTCAACACAATTATATTGCAAACCCTCAATTTTTGTACTTTTTACTCAGTTAAAATTCCAACGGGTCCATTGAAAGGCCCATTTAGACCTGCTCGTCCGAAACATCGACAAAAAGGACCGCAAAACAAGTTTTAATCAAATTTTAGGAGTTCAAATAATTTATTAGCAGCTTTTCAACACAATTATATTGCAAAACCTCAATTTTTGTACTTTTTACTCAGTTAAAATTCCAACGGGTCCATTGAAAGGCCCATTTCGGCCCGCTCGTCCGAAACCTCTACAAAAAGGACTGCAAAACAAGTTTTAATCAAATTTTAGGAGTTCATGTAATTGATTAGGAGCTTTTCAACACAATTATATTGCAAAACCTTAATTTTTGTACTTTTTACTCAGTTAAAATTCCAACGGGTCCGTTGAAAGGCCCATTTCGACACGCTCGTCCGAAATCTCTATAAAAAAGACTACAAAACAAGTTTTGATAAAATTTTAGGAGATCATGTAACTGATTAGGAGCTTTTCAACACAATTATATTGCAAACCCTCAATTTTTGTACTTTTTACTCAGTTAAAATTCCAACGGGTCCATTGAAAGGCCCATTTAGACCTGCTCGTCTGAAACATCGACAAAAAGGACCGCAAAACAAGTTTTAATCAAATTTTAGGAGATCAAATAATTGATTAGGAGCTTTTCAACAGAATTATATTGCAAAACCTCAATTTCTGTACTTTTTACTCAGTTAAAATTCCAACGGGTCCGTTGAAAGGCCCATTTCGACACGCTCGTCCGAAATCTCTACAAAAAAGACTACAAAACAAGTTTTGATAAAATTTTAGCAGATCATGTAACTGATTAGGAGCTTTTCAACACAATTATATTGCAAACCCTCAATTTTTGTACTTTTTACTCAGTTAAAATTCCAACGGGTCCATTGAAAGGCCCATTTAGACCTGCTCGTCCGAAACATCGACAAAAAGGACCGCAAAACAAGTTTTAATCAAATTTTAGGAGTTCAAATAATTTATTAGCAGCTTTTCAACACAATTATATTGCAAAACCTCAATTTTTGTACTTTTTACTCAGTTAAAATTCCAACGGGTCCATTGAAAGGCCCATTTCGGCCCGCTCGTCCGAAACCTCTACAAAAAGGACTGCAAAACAAGTTTTAATCAAATTTTAGGAGTTCATGTAATTGATTAGGAGCTTTTCAACACAATTATATTGCAAAACCTTAATTTTTGTACTTTTTACTCAGTTAAAGTTCCAACGGGTCCATTGAAGGGCCCATTTCGGCCCGCACGTCCGAAACCTCTACAAAAGGGACTGCAAAACAGGTTTTAATCAAATTTTAGGAGTTCATGTAATTGATTAGGAGCTTTTCAACACAATTATATTGCAAAACCTCAATTTTTGTACTTTTTACTCAGTTAAAATTCCAACGGGTCCATTGAAAGGCCCATTTAGACCTGCTCGTCCGAAACATCGACAAAAAGGACCGCAAAACAAGTTTTAATCAAATTTTAGGAGATCAAATAATTGATTAGGAGCTTTTCAACAGAATTATATTGCAAAACCTCAATTTCTGTACATTTTACTCAGTTAAAATTCCAACGGGTCCGTTGAAAGGCCCATTTCGACACGCTCGTCCGAAATCTCTACAAAAAAGACAACAAAACAAGTTTTGATAAAATTTTAGGAGATCATGTAACTGATTAGGAGCTTTTCAACACAATTATATTGCAAACCCTCAATTTTTGTACTTTTTACTCAGTTAAAATTCCAACGGGTCCATTGAACGGCCCATTTAGACATGCTCGTCCGAAACATCGACAAAAAGGACCGCAAAACAAGTTTTAATCAAATTTTAGGAGTTCATGTAATTGATTAGGAGCTTTTCAACACAATTATATTGCAAGACCTCAATTTTTGTAATTTTTACTCAGTTAAAATTCCAATGGGTCCATTGAAAGGCCCATTTCGGCCTGCTTGTCCGAAACCTCTACCAAAAGGACTGCAAAACAAGTTTTAATGAAATTTTAGGATTTCATGTAATTTATTAGGAGCTTTTCAACACAATTATATTGCAAAACCTCAATTTCTGTACTTTTTAATCAGTTAAAATTATAATGGGTCCATTGAAAGGCCCATTTCGACCCGCTCGTCCGAAACCTCTACAAAAGGACTGCAAAACAAGTTTTAATCAAAATTTAGGAGATCATGTAATTGATTAGGAGCTTTTCAACACAATTATATTGCAAACCCTCAATTTTTGTACTTTTTAGTCAGTTAAAATTCCAACGGGTCCATTGAGAGGCCCATTTAGACCTGCTCGTCCGAAACCTCGACAAAAAGGACCGCAAAACAAGTTTTAATCAAATTTTAGGAGTTCAAATAATTTATTAGCAGCTTTTCAACACAATTATATTGCAAAACCTCAATTTTTGTACTTTTTACTCAGTTAAAATTCCAACGGGTCCATTGAAAGGCCCATTTCGGCCCGCTCGTCCGAAACCTCTACAAAAAGGACTGCAAAACAAGTTTTAATCAAATTTTAGGAGTTCATGTAATTGATTAGGAGCTTTTCAACACAATTATATTGCAAAACCTCAATTTCTGTACTTTTTACTCAATTAAAATTCCAACGGGTCCATTGAAAGGCCCATTTCGACCCGCTCTTCCGAAATCTCGACAAAAAGGACCGAAAAACATGTTTTAATCAAATTCTAGGAGTTCATGTTATTGATTAGGAGCTTTTCAACACAATTATATTGCAAAACCTCAATTTCTGTAATTTTTACTCAGTTAAAATTCCAACGGGTCCATTAAAAGGCCCATTTCGGCCTGCTAGTCCGAAACCTCTACAAAAAGGACTGCAAAACAAGTTTTAATCAAATTTTAGGAGTTCATGTAATTGATTAGGAGCTTTTCAACACAATTATATTGCAAAACCTCAATTTCTATAATTTTTACTTAGTTAAAATTCCAACGGGTCCATTGAGAGGCCCATTTAGACCTGCTAGTCCAAAACCTCTACCAAAAGGACTGCAAAACAAGTTTTAATCAAATTTTAGGAGTTCATGTAATTGATTATGAGCTTTTCAACACAATTATAATGCAAAACCTTAATTTTTGTACTTTTTACTCAGTTAAAATTCCAACGGGTCCATTGAAAGGCCCATTTCGACCCGCTCGTCGGAAACCTCTACAAAAAAGACTGCAAAAAAAGTTTTAATCAAATATTAGGAGTTCCTGTAATTGATTAGGAGCTTTTCAACACAATTATATTACAAAACCTCAATTTCTGTACTTTTTACTCGGTTAAAATTCCAATGGGTCCATTGAAAGGCCCATTTCGACCCGCTCGTCCGAAACCTCTAAAAAAAGGACTGCAAAACAAGTTTTAATCAAATTTTAGGACTTCATGTAATTAATTAGGAGCTTTTCAACACAATTATATTGCAAAACCTCAATTTCTGTAATTTTTACTCAGTTAAAATTCCAACGGGTCCACTGAAAGGCCCATTTAGACCTGCTAGTACGAAACCTCGACAAAAAGGACCAAAAAACTAGTTTTAATTAAATTTTAGGAGTTCAAATAATTGATTAGGAGCATTTCAACACAATTATATTGCAAAACCTCAATTTCTGTACTTTTTACTCAGTTAAAATTCCAACGGGTCCATTGAAAGGCCCATTTCGGCCCGCTCGTCCGAAACCTCTACAAAAAGGACTGCAAAACAAGTTTTAATCAAATTTTAGGAGTTCATGTAATTGATTAGGAGGTTTTCAACACAATTATATTGCAAAACTTGAATTTCTATAATTTTTACTCAGTTAAAATTCCAACGGGTCCATTGAGAGGCCCATTTAGACCTGCTAGTTCGAAACCTCGACAAAAAGGAACGCAAAACATGTTTTAATCCAATTTTAGGAGTTCAAATAATTTATTAGGAGCTTTTCAACACAATTAAATTGCAAAACCTCAATTTCTGTACTTTTTACTCAGTTAAAATTCCAACGGGTCCATTGAAAGGCCCATTTCGGCCCGCTCGTCCGAAACCTCTACAAAAAGGACTGCAAAACAAGTTTTAATCAAATTTTAGGAGTTCATGTAATTGATTAGGAGCTTTTCAACACAATTATATTGCAAAACCTCAATTTCTGTACTTTTTACTCAATTAAAATTCCAACGGGTCCATTGAAAGGCCCATTTCGACCCGCTCTTCCGAAATCTCGACAAAAAGGACCGAAAAACATGTTTTAATCAAATTCTAGGAGTTCATGTTATTGATTAGGAGCTTTTCAACACAATTATATTGCAAAACCTCAATTTCTGTAATTTTTACTCAGTTAAAATTCCAACGGGTCCATTAAAAGGCCCATTTCGGCCTGCTAGTCCGAAACCTCTACAAAAAGGACTGCAAAACAAGTTTTAATCAAATTTTAGGAGTTCATGTAATTGATTAGGAGCTTTTCAACACAATTATATTGCAAAACCTCAATTTCTATAATTTTTACTTAGTTAAAATTCCAACGGGTCCATTGAGAGGCCCATTTAGACCTGCTAGTCCAAAACCTCTACCAAAAGGACTGCAAAACAAGTTTTAATCAAATTTTAGGAGTTCATGTAATTGATTATGAGCTTTTCAACACAATTATAATGCAAAACCTTAATTTTTGTACTTTTTACTCAGTTAAAATTCCAACGGGTCCATTGAAAGGCCCATTTCGACCCGCTCGTCGGAAACCTCTACAAAAAAGACTGCAAAAAAAGTTTTAATCAAATATTAGGAGTTCCTGTAATTGATTAGGAGCTTTTCAACACAATTATATTACAAAACCTCAATTTCTGTACTTTTTACTCGGTTAAAATTCCAATGGGTCCATTGAAAGGCCCATTTCGACCCGCTCGTCCGAAACCTCTAAAAAAAGGACTGCAAAACAAGTTTTAATCAAATTTTAGGACTTCATGTAATTAATTAGGAGCTTTTCAACACAATTATATTGCAAAACCTCAATTTCTGTAATTTTTACTCAGTTAAAATTCCAACGGGTCCATTGAAAGGCCCATTTAGACCTGCTAGTACGAAACCTCGACAAAAAGGACCAAAAAACTAGTTTTAATTAAATTTTAGGAGTTCAAATAATTGATTAGGAGCATTTCAACACAATTATATTGCAAAACCTCAATTTCTGTACTTTTTACTCAGTTAAAATTCCAACGGGTCCATTGAAAGGCCCATTTCGGCCCGCTCGTCCGAAACCTCTACAAAAAGGACTGCAAAACAAGTTTTAATCAAATTTTAGGAGTTCATGTAATTGATTAGGAGGTTTTCAACACAATTATATTGCAAAACTTGAATTTCTATAATTTTTACTCAGTTAAAATTCCAATGGGTCCATTGAGAGGCCCATTTAGACCTGCTAGTTCGAAACCTCGACAAAAAGGAACGCAAAACATGTTTTAATCCAATTTTAGGAGTTCAAATAATTTATTAGGAGCTTTTCAACACAATTAAATTGCAAAACCTCAATTTCTGTACTTTTTACTCAGTTAAAATTCCAACGGGTCCATTGAAAGGCCCATTTCGGCCCGCTCGTCCGAAACCTCTACAAAAAGGACTGCAAAACAAGTTTTAATCAAATTTTAGGAGTTCATGTAATTGATTAGGAGCTTTTCAACACAATTATATTGCAAAACCTCAATTTCTGTACTTTTTACTCAATTAAAATTCCAACGGGTCCATTGAAAGGCCCATTTCGACCCGCTCTTCCGAAATCTCGACAAAAAGGACCGAAAAACATGTTTTAATCAAATTCTAGGAGTTCATGTTATTGATTAGGAGCTTTTCAACACAATTATATTGCAAAACCTCAATTTCTGTAATTTTTACTCAGTTAAAATTCCAACGGGTCCATTAAAAGGCCCATTTCGGCCTGCTAGTCCGAAACCTCTACAAAAAGGACTGCAAAACAAGTTTTAATCAAATTTTAGGAGTTCATGTAATTGATTAGGAGCTTTTCAACACAATTATATTGCAAAACCTCAATTTCTATAATTTTTACTTAGTTAAAATTCCAACGGGTCCATTGAGAGGCCCATTTAGACCTGCTAGTCCAAAACCTCTACCAAAAGGATTGCAAAACAAGTTTTAATCAAATTTTAGGAGTTCATGTAATTGATTATGAGCTTTTCAACACAATTATAATGCAAAACCTTAATTTTTGTACTTTTTACTCAGTTAAAATTCCAACGGGTCCATTGAAAGGCCCATTTCGACCCGCTCGTCGGAAACCTCTACAAAAAAGACTGCAAAAAAAGTTTTAATCAAATATTAGGAGTTCCTGTAATTGATTAGGAGCTTTTCAACACAATTATATTACAAAACCTCAATTTCTGTACTTTTTACTCGGTTAAAATTCCAATGGGTCCATTGAAAGGCCCATTTCGACCCGCTCGTCCGAAACCTCTAAAAAAAGGACTGCAAAACAAGTTTTAATCAAATTTTAGGACTTCATGTAATTAATTAGGAGCTTTTCAACACAATTATATTGCAAAACCTCAATTTCTGTAATTTTTACTCAGTTAAAATTCCAACGGGTCCATTGAAAGGCCCATTTAGACCTGCTAGTACGAAACCTCGACAAAAAGGACCAAAAAACTAGTTTTAATTAAATTTTAGGAGTTCATGTAACTGATTAGGAGCTTTTCAACACAATTATATTGCAAAACCTGAATTTCTGTAATTTTTACTCAGTTAAAATTCCAACGGGTCCATTGAAAGGCCCATTTAGACCTGCTAGTACAAAACCTCGACAAAAAGGACCAAAAAACTAGTTTTAATCAAATTTTAGGAGTTCAAATAATTGATTAGGAGCTTTTCAACACAATTATATTGCAAAACCTCAATTTCTGTACTTTTTACTCAATTAAAATTCCAACGGGTCCATTGAAAGGCCCATTTCGGCCCGCTCGTCCGAAACCTCTACAAAAAGGACTGCAAAACAAGTTTTAATCAAATTTTAGGAGTTCATGTAATTGATTAGGAGGTTTTCAACACAATTATATTGCAAAACTTGAATTTCTATAATTTTTACTCAGTTAAAATTCCAACGGGTCCATTGAGAGGCCCATTTAGACCTGCTAGTTCGAAACCTCGACAAAAAGGAACGCAAAACATGTTTTAATCCAATTTTAGGAGTTCAAATAATTTATTAGGAGCTTTTCAACACAATTAAATTGCAAAACCTCAATTTCTGTACTTTTTACTCAGTTAAAATTCCAACGGGTCCATTGAAAGGCCCATTTCGGCCCGCTCGTCCGAAACCTCTACAAAAAGGACTGCAAAACAGGTTTTAATCAAATTTTAGGAGTTCATGTAATTGATTAGGAGCTTTTCAACACAATTATATTGCAAAACCTCAATTTCTGTACTTTTTACTCAGTTAAAATTCCAACGGGTCCATTGAAAGGCCCATGTAGACCTGCTCGTCCGAAACATCGACAAAAAGGACCGCAAAACAAGTTTTAATCAAATTTTAGGAGATCAAATAATTGATTAGGAGCTTTTCAACAGAATTATATTGCAAAACCTCAATTTCTGTACTTTTTACTCAGTTAAAATTCCAACGGGTCCGTTGAAAGGCCCATTTCGACACGCTCGTCCGAAATCTCTACAAAAAAGACTACAAAACAAGTTTTGATAAAATTTTAGGAGATCATGTAACTGATTAGGATCTTTTCAACACAATTATATTGCAAACCCTCAATTTTTGTACTTTTTACTCAGTTAAAATTCCAACGGGTCCATTGAAAGGCCCATTTAGACCTGCTCGTCCGAAACATCGACAAAAAGGACCGCAAAACAAGTTTTAATCAAATTTTAGGAGTTCAAATAATTTATTAGCAGCTTTTCAACACAATTATATTGAAAAACCTCAATTTTTGTACTTTTTAGTCAGTTAAAATTCCAACGGGTCCATTGAGAGGCCCATTTAGACCTGCTCGTCCGAAACCTCGACAAAAAGGACCGCAAAACAAGTTTTAATCAAATTTTAGGAGTTCAAATAATTTATTAGCAGCTTTTCAACACAATTATATTGCAAAACCTCAATTTTTGTACTTTTTACTCAGTTAAAATTCCAACGGGTCCATTGAAAGGCCCATTTCGGCCCGCTCGTCCGAAACCTCTACAAAAAGGACTGCAAAACAAGTTTTAATCAAATTTTAGGAGTTCATGAAATTGATTAGGAGCTTTTCAACACAATTATATTGCAAAACCTCAATTTCTGTACTTTTTACTCAATTAAAATTCCAACGGGTCCATTGAAAGGCCCATTTCGACCCGCTCTTCCGAAATCTCGACAAAAAGGACCGAAAAACATGTTTTAATCAAATTCTAGGAGTTCATGTTATTGATTAGGAGCTTTTCAACACAATTATATTGCAAAACCTCAATTTCTGTAATTTTTACTCAGTTAAAATTCCAACGGGTCCATTAAAAGGCCCATTTCGGCCTGCTAGTCCGAAACCTCTACAAAAAGGACTGCAAAACAAGTTTTAATCAAATTTTAGGAGTTCATGTAGTTGATTAGGAGCTTTTCAACACAATTATATTGCAAAACCTCAATTTCTATAATTTTTACTTAGTTAAAATTCCAACGGGTCCATTGAGAGGCCCATTTAGACCTGCTAGTCCAAAACCTCTACCAAAAGGACTGCAAAACAAGTTTTAATCAAATTTTAGGAGTTCATGTAATTGATTATGAGCTTTTCAACACAATTATAATGCAAAACCTTAATTTTTGTACTTTTTACTCAGTTAAAATTCCAACGGGTCCATTGAAAGGCCCATTTCGACCCGCTCGTCGGAAACCTCTACAAAAAAGACTGCAAAAAAAGTTTTAATCAAATATTAGGAGTTCCTGTAATTGATTAGGAGCTTTTCAACACAATTATATTACAAAACCTCAATTTCTGTACTTTTTACTCGATTAAAATTCCAATGGGTCCATTGAAAGGCCCATTTCGACCCGCTCGTCCGAAACCTCTAAAAAAAGGACTGCAAAACAAGTTTTAATCAAATTTTAGGACTTCATGTAATTAATTAGGAGCTTTTCAACACAATTATATTGCAAAACCTCAATTTCTGTAATTTTTACTCAGTTAAAATTCCAACGGGTCCATTGAAAGGCCCATTTAGACCTGCTAGTACGAAACCTCGACAAAAAGGACCAAAAAACTAGTTTTAATTAAATTTTAGGAGTTCAAATAATTGATTAGGAGCATTTCAACACAATTATATTGCAAAACCTCAATTTCTGTACTTTTTACTCAGTTAAAATTCCAACGGGTCCATTGAAAGGCCCATTTCGGCCCGCTCGTCCGAAACCTCTACAAAAAGGACTGCAAAACAAGTTTTAATCAAATTCTAGGAGTTCATGTAATTGATTAGGAGGTTTTCAACACAATTATATTGCAAAACTTGAATTTCTATAATTTTTACTCAGTTAAAATTCCAACGGGTCCATTGAGAGGCCCATTTAGACCTGCTAGTTCGAAACCTCGACAAAAAGGAACGCAAAACATGTTTTAATCCAATTTTAGGAGTTCAAATAATTTATTAGGAGCTTTTCAACACAATTAAATTGCAAAACCTCAATTTCTGTACTTTTTACTCAGTTAAAATTCCAACGGGTCCATTGAAAGGCCCATTTCGGCCCGCTCGTCCGAAACCTCTACAAAAAGGACTGCAAAACAAGTTTTAATCAAATTTTAGGAGTTCATGTAATTGATTAGGAGCTTTTCAACACAATTATATTGCAAAACCTCAATTTCTGTACTTTTTACTCAATTAAAATTCCAACGGGTCCATTGAAAGGCCCATTTCGACCCGCTCTTCCGAAATCTCGACAAAAAGGACCGAAAAACATGTTTTAATCAAATTCTAGGAGTTCATGTTATTGATTAGGAGCTTTTCAACACAATTATATTGCAAAACCTCAATTTCTGTAATTTTTACTCAGTTAAAATTCCAACGGGTCCATTAAAAGGCCCATTTCGGCCTGCTAGTCCGAAACCTCTACAAAAAGGACTGCAAAACAAGTTTTAATCAAATTTTAGGAGTTCATGTAATTGATTAGGAGCTTTTCAACACAATTATATTGCAAAACCTCAATTTCTATAATTTTTACTTAGTTAAAATTCCAACGGGTCCATTGAGAGGCCCATTTAGACCTGCTAGTCCAAAACCTCTACCAAAAGGACTGCAAAACAAGTTTTAATCAAATTTTAGGAGTTCATGTAATTGATTATGAGCTTTTCAACACAATTATAATGCAAAACCTTAATTTTTGTACTTTTTACTCAGTTAAAATTCCAACGGGTCCATTGAAAGGCCCATTTCGACCCGCTCGTCGGAAACCTCTACAAAAAAGACTGCAAAAAAAGTTTTAATCAAATATTAGGAGTTCCTGTAATTGATTAGGAACTTTTCAACACAATTATATTACAAAACCTCAATTTCTGTACTTTTTACTCGGTTAAAATTCCAATGGGTCCATTGAAAGGCCCATTTCGACCCGCTCGTCCGAAACCTCTAAAAAAAGGACTGCAAAACAAGTTTTAATCAAATTTTAGGACTTCATGTAATTAATTAGGAGCTTTTCAACACAATTATATTGCAAAACCTCAATTTCTGTAATTTTTACTCAGTTAAAATTCCAACGGGTCCATTGAAAGGCCCATTTAGACCTGCTAGTACGAAACCTCGACAAAAAGGACCAAAAAACTAGTTTTAATTAAATTTTAGGAGTTCATGTAACTGATTAGGAGCTTTTCAACACAATTATATTGCAAAACCTGAATTTCTGTAATTTTTACTCAGTTAAAATTCCAACGGGTCCATTGAAAGGCCCATTTAGACCTGCTAGTACAAAACCTCGACAAAAAGGACCAAAAAACTAGTTTTAATCAAATTTTAGGAGTTCAAATAATTGATTAGGAGCTTTTCAACACAATTATATTGCAAAACCTCAATTTCTGTACTTTTTACTCAGTTAAAATTCCAACGGGTCCATTGAAAGGCCCATTTCGGCCCGCTCGTCCGAAACCTCTACAAAAAGGACTGCAAAACAAGTTTTAATCAAATTTTAGGAGTTCATGTAATTGATTAGGAGGTTTTCAACACAATTATATTGCAAAACTTGAATTTCTATAATTTTTACTCAGTTAAAATTCCAACGGGTCCATTGAGAGGCCCATTTAGACCTGCTAGTTCGAAACCTCGACAAAAAGGAACGCAAAACATGTTTTAATCCAATTTTAGGAGTTCAAATAATTTATTAGGAGCTTTTCAACACAATTAAATTGCAAAACCTCAATTTCTGTACTTTTTACTCAGTTAAAATTCCAACGGGTCCATTGAAAGGCCCATTTCGGCCCGCTCGTCCGAAACCTCTACAAAAAGGACTGCAAAACAGGTTTTAATCAAATTTTAGGAGTTCATGTAATTGATTAGGAGCTTTTCAACACAATTATATTGCAAAACCTCAATTTCTGTACTTTTTACTCAGTTAAAATTCCAACGGGTCCATTGAAAGGCCCATGTAGACCTGCTCGTCCGAAACATCGACAAAAAGGACCGCAAAACAAGTTTTAATCAAATTTTAGGAGATCAAATAATTGATTAGGAGCTTTTCAACAGAATTATATTGCAAAACCTCAATTTCTGTACTTTTTACTCAGTTAAAATTCCAACGGGTCCGTTGAAAGGCCCATTTCGACACGCTCGTCCGAAATCTCTACAAAAAAGACTACAAAACAAGTTTTGATAAAATTTTAGGAGATCATGTAACTGATTAGGATCTTTTCAACACAATTATATTGCAAACCCTCAATTTTTGTACTTTTTACTCAGTTAAAATTCCAACGGGTCCATTGAAAGGCCCATTTAGACCTGCTCGTCCGAAACATCGACAAAAAGGACCGCAAAACAAGTTTTAATCAAATTTTAGGAGTTCAAATAATTTATTAGCAGCTTTTCAACACAATTATATTGAAAAACCTCAATTTTTGTACTTTTTACTCAGTTAAAATTCCAACGGGTCCATTGAAAGGCCCATTTCGGCCCGCTCGTCCGAAACCTCTACAAAAAGGACTGTAAAACAAGTTTTAATCAAATTTTAGGAGTTCATGTAATTGATTAGGAGCTTTTCAACACAATTATATTTCAAATCCTTAATTTTTGTACTTTTTACTCAGTTAAAATTCCAACGGGTCCGTTGAAAGGCCCATTTCGACACGCTCGTCCGAAATCTCTACAAAAAAGACTACAAAACAAGTTTTGATAAAATTTTAGGAGATCATCTAACTGATTAGGAGCTTTTCAACACAATTATATTGCAAACCCTCAATTTTTGTACTTTTTACTCAGTTAAAATTCCAACGGGTCCATTGAAAGGCCCATTTAGACCTGCTCGTCCGAAACATCGACAAAAAGGACCGCAAAACAAGTTTTAATCAAATTTTAGGAGTTCAAATAATTTATTAGCAGCTTTTCAACACAATTATATTGCAAAACCTCAATTTTTGTAATTTTTACTCAGTTAAAATTCCAACGGGTCCATTGAAAGGCCCATTTCGGCCCGCTCTTCCGAAACCTCTACAAAAAGGACTGCAAAACAAGTTTTAATCAAATTTTAGGAGTTCATGTAATTGATTAGGAGCTTTTCAACACAATTATATTGCAAAACCTTAATTTTTGTACTTTTTACTCAGTTAAAATTCCAACGGGTCCATTGAAAGGCCCATTTCGGCCCGCACGTCCGAAACCTCTACAAAAGGGACTGCAAAACAGGTTTTAATCAAATTTTAGGAGTTCATGTAAGTGATTAGGAGCTTTTCAACACAATTATATTGCAAAACCTCAATTTTTGTACTTTTTACTCAGTTAAAATTCCAACGGGTCCATTGAAAGGCCCATTTCGGCCCGCTCGTCCGAAACCTCTACAAAAAGGACTGCAAAACAAGTTTTAATCAAATTTTAGGAGTTCATGTAATTGATTAGGAGCTTTTCAACACAATTATATTGCAAAACCTTAATTTTTGTACTTTTTACTCAGTTAAAATTCCAACGGGTCCGTTGAAAGGCCCATTTCGACACGCTCGTCCGAAACCTCTACAAAAAGGACTGCAAAACAAGTTTTGATAAAATTTTAGGAGATCATGTAATTGATTAGGAGCTTTTCAACACAATTATATTGCAAACCCTCAATTTTTGTACTTTTTACTCAGTTAAAATTCCAACGGGTCCATTGAAAGGCTCATTTAGACCTGCTCGTCCGAAACATCGACAAAAAGGACCGCAAAACAAGTTTTAATCAAATTTTAGGAGTTCAAATAATTTATTAGCAGCTTTTCAACACAATTATATTGCAAAACCTCAATTTTTGTACTTTTTACTCAGTTAAAATTCCAACGGGTCCATTGAAAGGCCCATTTCGGCCCGCTCGTCCGAAACCTCTACAAAAAGGACTGCAAAACAAGTTTTAATCAAATTTTAGGAGTTCATGTAATTGATTAGGAGCTTTTCAACACAATTATATTGCAAAACCTTAATTTTTGTACTTTTTACTCAGTTAAAATTCCAACGGGTCCGTTGAAAGGCCCATTTCGACACGCTCGTCCGAAATCTCTACAAAAAAGACTACAAAACAAGTTTTGATAAAATTTTAGGAGATCATGTAACTGATTAGGAGCTTTTCAACACAATTATATTGCAAACCCTCAATTTTTGTACTTTTTACTCAGTTAAAATTCCAACGGGTCCATTGAAAGGCCCATTTAGACCTGCTCGTCCGAAACATCGACAAAAAGGACCGCAAAACAAGTTTTAATCAAATTTTAGGAGTTCAAATAATTTATTAGCAGCTTTTCAACACAATTATATTGCAAAACCTCAATTTTTGTACTTTTTACTCAGTTAAAATTCCAACGGGTCCATTGAAAGGCCCATTTCGGCCCGCTCGTCCGAAACCTCTACAAAAAGGACTGCAAAACAAGTTTTAATCAAATTTTAGGAGTTCATGTAATTGATTAGGAGCTTTTCAACACAATTATATTGCAAAACCTTAATTTTTGTACTTTTTACTCAGTTAAAATTCCAACGGGTCCATTGAAATGCCCATTTCGGCCCGCACGTCCGAAACCTCTACAAAAGGGACTGCAAAACAGGTTTTAATCAAATTTTAGGAGTTCATGTAATTGATTAGGAGCTTTTCAACACAATTATATTGCAAAACCTCAATTTTTGTAGTTTTTACTCAGTTAAAATTCCAACGGGTCCATTGAAAGGCCCATTTAGACCTGCTCGTCCGAAACATCGACAAAAAGGACCGCAAAACAAGTTTTAATCAAATTTTAGGAGATCAAATAATTGATTAGGAGCTTTTCAACATAATTATATTGCAAAACCTCAATTTCTGTACTTTTTACTCAGTTAAAATTCCAACGGGTCCGTTGAAAGGCCCATTTCGACACGCTCGTCCGAAATCTCTACAAAAAAGACTACAAAACAAGTTTTGATAAAATTTTAGGAGATCATGTAACTGATTAGGAGCTTTTCAACACAATTATATTGCAAACCCTCAATTTTTGTACTTTTTACTCAGTTAAAATTCCAACGGGTCCATTGAAAGGCCCATTTCGACCCGCTCGTCGGAAACCTCTACAAAAAAGACTACAAAACAAGTTTTAATCAAATATTAGGAGTTCCTGTAATTGATTAGGAGCTTTTCAACACAATTATATTACAAAACCTCAATTTCTGTACTTTTTACTCAGTTAAAATTCCAATGGGTCCATTGAAAGGCCCATTTCGACCCGCTCGTCCGAAACCTCTACCAAAAGGACTGCAAAACAAGTTTTAATCAAATTTTAGGAGTTCATGTAATTAATTAGGAGCTTTTCAACACAATTATATTGCAAAACCTTAATTTTTGTACTTTTTACTCAGTTAAAATTCCAACGGGTCCGTTGAAAGGCCCATTTCGACACGCTCGTCCGAAATCTCTACAAAAAAGACTACAAAACAAGTTTTGATAAAATTTTAGGAGATCATGTAACTGATTAGGAGCTTTTCAACACAATTATATTGCAAACCCTCAATTTTTGTACTTTTTACTCAGTTAAAATTCCAACGGGTCCATTGAGAGGCCCATTTAGACCTGCTCGTCCGAAACATCGACAAAAAGGACCGCAAAACAAGTATTAATCAAATTTTAGGAGTTCAAATAATTTATTAGCAGCTTTTCAACACAATTATATTGCAAAACCTCAATTTTTGTACTTTTTACTCAGTTAAAATTCCAACGGGTCCATTGAAAGGCCCATTTCGGCCCGCTCGTCCGAAACCTCTACAAAAAGGACTGCAAAACAAGTTTTAATCAAATTTTAGGAGTTCATGTAATTGATTAGGAGCTTTTCAACACAATTATATTGCAAAACCTTAATTTTTGTACTTTTTACTCAATTAAAATTCCAACGGGTCCATTGAAAGGCCCATTTCGACCCGCTCGTCCGAAATCTCTACAAAAAAGACTACAAAACAAGTTTTGATAAAATTTTAGGAGATCATGTAACTGATTAGGAGCTTTTCAACACAATTATATTGCAAACCCTCAATTTTTGTACTTTTTACTCAGTTAAAATTCCAACGGGTCCATTGAAAGGCCCATTTAGAACTGCTCGTCCGAAACATCGACAAAAAGGACCGCAAAACAAGTTTTAATCAAATTTTAGGAGTTCATATAATTTATTAGCAGCTTTTCAACACAATTATATTACAAAACCTCAATTTTTGTACTTTTTACTCAGTTAAAATTCCAACGGGTCCATTGAAAGGCCTATTTCAGCCCGCTCGTCCGAAACCTCTACAAAAAGGACTGCAAAACAAGTTTTAATCAAATTTTAGGAGTTCATGTAATTGATTAGGAGATTTTCAACACAATTATATTGCAAAACCTCAATTTTTGTACTTTTTACTCAGTTAAAATTCCAACGGGTCCATTGAAAGGCTCATTTAGACCTGCTCGTCCGAAACATCGACAAAAAGGACCGCAAAACAAGTTTTAATCAAATTTTAGGAGTTCAAATAATTTATTAGCAGCTTTTCAACACAATTATATTGCAAAACCTCAATTTTTGTACTTTTTACTCAGTTAAAATTCCAACGGGTCCATTGAAAGGCCCATTTCGGCCCGCTCGTCCGAAACCTCTACAAAAAGGACTGCAAAACAAGTTTTAATCAAATTTTAGGAGTTCATGTAATTGATTAGGAGCTTTTCAACACAATTATATTGCAAAACCTTAATTTTTGTACTTTTTACTCAGTTAAAATTCCAACGGGTCCGTTGAAAGGCCCATTTCGACACGCTCGTCCGAAATCTCTACAAAAAGACTACAAAACAAGTTTTGATAAAATTTTAGGAGATCATGTAACTGATTAGGAGCTTTTCAACACAATTATATTGCAAACCCTCAATTTTTGTACTTTTTACTCAGTTAAAATTCCAACGGGTCCATTGAAAGGCCCATTTAGACCTGCTCGTCCGAAACATCGACAAAAAGGACCGCAAAACAAGTTTTAATCAAATTTTAGGAGTTCAAATAATTTATTAGCAGCTTTTCAACACAATTATATTGCAAAACCTCAATTTTTGTACTTTTTACTCAGTTAAAATTCCAACGGGTCCATTGAAAGGCCCATTTCGGCCCGCTCGTCCGAAACCTCTACAAAAAGGACTGCAAAACAAGTTTTAATCAAATTTTAGGAGTTCATGTAATTGATTAGGAGCTTTTCAACACAATTATATTGCAAAACCTTAATTTTTGTACTTTTTACTCAGTTAAAATTCCAACGGGTCCATTGAAATGCCCATTTCGGCCCGCACGTCCGAAACCTCTACAAAAGGGACTGCAAAACAGGTTTTAATCAAATTTTAGGAGTTCATGTAATTGATTAGGAGCTTTTCAACACAATTATATTGCAAAACCTCAATTTTTGTAGTTTTTACTCAGTTAAAATTCCAACGGGTCCATTGAAAGGCCCATTTAGACCTGCTCGTCCGAAACATCGACAAAAAGGACCGCAAAACAAGTTTTAATCAAATTTTAGGAGATCAAATAATTGATTAGGAGCTTTTCAACATAATTATATTGCAAAACCTCAATTTCTGTACTTTTTACTCAGTTAAAATTCCAACGGGTCCGTTGAAAGGCCCATTTCGACACGCTCGTCCGAAATCTCTACAAAAAAGACTACAAAACAAGTTTTGATAAAATTTTAGGAGATCATGTAACTGATTAGGAGCTTTTCAACACAATTATATTGCAAACCCTCAATTTTTGTACTTTTTACTCAGTTAAAATTCCAACGGGTCCATTGAAAGGCCCATTTAGACATGCTCGTCCGAAACATCGACAAAAAGGACCGCAAAACAAGTTTTAATCAAATTTTAGGAGTTCATATAATTGATTAGCAGCTTTTCAACACAATTATATTGCAAAACCTCAATTTCTGTACTTTTTACTCAGTTAAAATTCCAACGGGTCCATTGAAAGGCCCATTTCGACCCGCTCGTCCGAAACCTCTACAAAAAGGACTGCAAAACAAGTTTTAATCAAATTTTAGGAGTTCATGTAATTGATTAGGAGATTTGCAACACAATTATATTGCAAAACCTTAATTTTTGTACTTTTTACTCAGTTAAAATTCCAACGGGTCCATTGAATGGCCCATTTCGACCCGCTCGTCGGAAACCTCTACAAAAAGACTGCAAAAAAAGTTTTAATCAAATATTAGGAGTTCTTGTAATTGATTAGGAGCTTTTCAACACATTTATATTACAAAACCTCAATTTCTGTACTTTTTACTCAGTTAAAATTCCAATGGGTCCATTGAAAGGCCCATTTCGACTCGCTCGTCCGAAACCTCTAAAAAAAGGACTGCAAAACAAGTTTTAATCAAATTTTAGGACTTCATGTAATTAATTAGGAGCTTTTCAACACAATTATATTGCAAAACCTCAATTTCTGTAATTTTTACTCAGTTAAAATTCCAACGGGTCCATTTAGAGGCTCATTTAGACCTGCTAGTCCGAAACTTCGACAAAAAGGATCGCAAAACAAGTTTTAATCAAATTTTAGGAGTTCATGTAATTGATTAGGAGCTTTTCAACACAATTATATTGCAAAACCTCAATTTTTGTAATTTTTACTCAGTTAAAAATCCAATGGGTCCATTGAAAGGCCCATTTCGGCCTGCTAGTCCGAAACCTCTACCAAAAGGACTGCAAAACAAGTTTTAATCAAAATTTAGGAGTTCATTTAATTGATTAGGAGCTTTTCAACACAATTATATTGCAAAACCTTAATTTCTGTACTTTTTAATCAGTTAAAATTATAATGGGTCCATTGAAAGGCCTATTTCGACCCGCTCGTCCGAAACCTCTACAAAAGGACTGCAAAACAAGTTTTAATCAAAATTTAGGAGATCATGTAATTGATTAGGAGCTTTTCAACACAATTATATTGCAAACCCTCAATTTTTGTACTTTTTACTCAGTTAAAATTCTAACGGGTCCATTGAGAGGCCCATTTAGACCTGCTCGTCCGAAACCTCGACAAAAAGGACCTGAAAACAAGTTTTAATCAAATTTTAGGAGTTCAAATAATTTATTAGCAGCTTTTCAACACAATTATATTGCAAAACCTCAATTTTTGTACTTTTTACTCAGTTAAAATTCCAACGGGTCCATTGAAAGGCCCATTTCGGCCCGCTCGTCCGAAACCTCTACAAAAAGGACTGCAAAACAAGTTTTAATCAAATTTTAGGAGTTCATGTAATTGATTAGGAGCTTTTCAACATAATTATATTGCAAAACCTCAATTTTTGTACTTTTTACTCAATTAAAATTCCAACGGGTCCATTGAAAGGCCCATTTCGACCCGCTCGTCCGAAATCTCTACAAAAAAGACTACAAAACAAGTTTTGATAAAATTTTAGGAGATCATGTAACTGATTAGGAGCTTTTCAACACAATTATATTGCAAACCCTCAATTTTTGTACTTTTTACTCAGTTAAAATTCCAACGGGTCCATTGAAAGGCCCATTTAGAACTGCTCGTCCGAAACATCGACAAAAAGGACCGCAAAACAAGTTTTAATCAAATTTTAAGAGTTCATATAATTTTGTTAGCAGCTTTTCAACACAATTATATTACAAAACCTCAATTTTTGTACTTTTTACTCAGTTAAAATTCCAACGGGTCCATTGAAAGGCCCATTTCAGCCCGCTCGTCCGAAACTCTACAAAAAGGACTGCAAAACAAGTTTTAATCAAATTTTAGGAGTTCATGTAATTGATTAGGAGATTTTCAACACAATTATATTGCAAAACCTTAATTTTTGTACTTTTTACTCAGTTAAAATTCCAACGGGTCCATTGAAAGGCCCATTTCGACCCGCTCGTCGGAAACCTCTACAAAAAAGACTACAAAACAAGTTTTAATCAAATATTAGGAGTTCCTGTAATTGATTAGGAGCTTTTCAACACAATTATATTACAAAACCTCAATTTCTGTACTTTTTACTCAGTTAAAATTCCAATGGGTCCATTGAAAGGCCCATTTCGACCCGCTCGTCCGAAACCTCTACCAAAAGGACTGCAAAACAAGTTATAATCAAATTTTAGGAGTTCATGTAATTAATTAGGAGCTTTTCAACACAATTATATTGCAAAACCTTAATTTTTGTACTTTTTACTCAGTTAAAATTCCAACGGGTCCATTGAATGGCCCATTTCGACCCGCTCGTCGGAAACCTCTACAAAAAAGACTGCAAAAAAAGTTTTAATCAAATATTAGGAGTTCTTGTAATTGATTAGGAGCTTTTCAACACAATTATATTACAAAACCTCAATTTCTATACTTTTTACTCAGTTAAAATTCCAATGGGTCCATTGAAAGGCCCATTTCGACCCGCTCGTCCGAAACCTCTAAAAAAAGGACTGCAAAACAAGTTTTAATCAAATTTTAGGACTTCATGTAATTAATTAGGAGCTTTTCAACACAATAATATTGTAAAACCTCAATTTCTGTAATTTTTACTCAGTTAAAATTCCAACGGGTCCATTTAGAGGCTCATTTAGACCTGCTAGTCCGAAACTTCGACAAAAAGGATCGCAAAACAAGTTTTAATCAAATTTTAGGAGTTCATGTAATTGATTAGGAGCTTTTCAACACAATTATATTGCAAAACCTCAATTTTTGTAATTTTTACTCAGTTAAACATCCAATGGGTCCATTGAAAGGCCCATTTCGGCCTGCTAGTCCGAAACCTCTACCAAAAGGACTGCAAAACAAGTTTTAATCAAAATTTAGGAGTTCATTTAATTGATTAGGAGCTTTTCAACACAATTATATTGCAAAACCTTAATTTCTGTACTTTTTAATCAGTTAAAATTATAATGGGTCCATTGAAAGGCCCATTTCGACCCGCTCGTCCGAAACCTCTACAAAAGGACTGCAAAACAAGTTTTAATCAAAATTTAGGAGATCATGTAATTGATTAGGAGCTTTTCAACACAATTATATTGCAAACCCTCAATTTTTGTACTTTTTACTCAGTTAAAATTCTAACGGGTCCATTGAGAGGCCCATTTAGACCTGCTCGTCCGAAACCTCGACAAAAAGGACCTGAAAACAAGTTTTAATCAAATTTTAGGAGTTCAAATAATTTATTAGCAGCTTTTCAACACAATTATATTGCAAAACCTCAATTTTTGTACTTTTTACTCAGTTAAAATTCCAACGGATCCATTGAAAGGCCCATTTCGGCCCGCTCGTCCGAAACCTCTACAAAAAGGACTGCAAAACAAGTTTTAATCAAATTTTAGGAGTTCATGTAATTGATTAGGAGCTTTTCAACATAATTATATTGCAAAACCTCAATTTTTGTACTTTTTACTCAATTAAAATTCCAACGGGTCCATTGAAAGGCCCATTTCGACCCGCTCGTCCGAAATCTCTACAAAAAAGACTACAAAACAAGTTTTGATAAAATTTTAGGAGATCATGTAACTGATTAGGAGCTTTTCAACACAATTATATTGCAAACCCTCAATTTTTGTACTTTTTACTCAGTTAAAATTCCAACGGGTCCATTGAAAGGCCCATTTAGAACTGCTCGTCCGAAACATCGACAAAAAGGACCGCAAAACAAGTTTTAATCAAATTTTAGGAGTTCATATAATTTATTAGCAGCTTTTCAACACAATTATATTACAAAACCTCAATTTTTGTACTTTTTACTCAGTTAAAATTCCAACGGGTCCATTGAAAGGCCCATTTCAGCCCGCTCGTCCGAAACCTCTACAAAAAGGACTGCAAAACAAGTTTTAATCAAATTTTAGGAGTTCATGTAATTGATTAGGAGATTTTCAACACAATTATATTGCAAAACCTTAATTTTTGTACTTTTTACTCAGTTAAAATTCCAACGGGTCCATTGAAAGGCCCATTTCGACCCGCTCGTCGGAAACCTCTACAAAAAAGACTACAAAACAAGTTTTAATCAAATATTAGGAGTTCCTGTAATTGATTAGGAGCTTTTCAACACAATTATATTACAAAACCTCAATTTCTGTACTTTTTACTCAGTTAAAATTCCAATGGGTCCATTGAAAGGCCCATTTCGACCCGCTCGTCCGAAACCTCTACCAAAAGGACTGCAAAACAAGTTTTAATCAAATTTTAGGAGTTCATGTAATTAATTAGGAGCTTTTCAACACAATTATATTGCAAAACCTTAATTTTTGTACTTTTTACTCAGTTAAAATTCCAACGGGTCCGTTGAAAGGCCCATTTCGACACGCTCGTCCGAAATCTCTACAAAAAAGACTACAAAACAAGTTTTGATAAAATTTTAGGAGATCATGTAACTGATTAGGAGCTTTTCAACACAATTATATTGCAAACCCTCAATTTTTGTACTTTTTACTCAGTTAAAATTCCAACGGGTCCATTGAGAGGCCCATTTAGACCTGCTCGTCCGAAACATCGACAAAAAGGACCGCAAAACAAGTATTAATCAAATTTTAGGAGTTCAAATAATTTATTAGCAGCTTTTCAACACAATTATATTGCAAAACCTCAATTTTTGTACTTTTTACTCAGTTAAAATTCCAACGGGTCCATTGAAAGGCCCATTTCGGCCCGCTCGTCCGAAACCTCTACAAAAAGGACTGCAAAACAAGTTTTAATCAAATTTTAGGAGTTCATGTAATTGATTAGGAGCTTTTCAACACAATTATATTGCAAAACCTTAATTTTTGTACTTTTTACTCAATTAAAATTCCAACGGGTCCATTGAAAGGCCCATTTCGACCCGCTCGTCCGAAATCTCTACAAAAAAGACTACAAAACAAGTTTTGATAAAATTTTAGGAGATCATGTAACTGATTAGGAGCTTTTCAACACAATTATATTGCAAACCCTCAATTTTTGTACTTTTTACTCAGTTAAAATTCCAACGGGTCCATTGAAAGGCCCATTTAGAACTGCTCGTCCGAAACATCGACAAAAAGGACCGCAAAACAAGTTTTAATCAAATTTTAGGAGTTCATATAATTTATTAGCAGCTTTTCAACACAATTATATTACAAAACCTCAATTTTTGTACTTTTTACTCAGTTAAAATTCCAACGGGTCCATTGAAAGGCCTATTTCAGCCCGCTCGTCCGAAACCTCTACAAAAAGGACTGCAAAACAAGTTTTAATCAAATTTTAGGAGTTCATGTAATTGATTAGGAGATTTTCAACACAATTATATTGCAAAACCTTATTTTTTGTACTTTTTACTCAGTTAAAATTCCAACGGGTCCATTGAATGGCCCATTTCGACCCGCTCGTCGGAAACCTCTACAAAAAAGACTACAAAAAAAGTTTTAATCAAATATTAGGAGTTCCTGTAATTGATTAGGAGCTTTTCAACACAATTATATTACAAAACCTCAATTTCTGTACTTTTTACTCAGTTAAAATTCCAATGGGTCCATTGAAAGGCCCATTTCGACCCGCTCGTCCGAAACCTCTACCAAAAGGACTGCAAAACAAGTTTTAATCAAATTTTAGGAGTTCATGTAATTGATTAGGAGCTTTTCAACACAATTATATTGCAAAACCTTAATTTTTGTACTTTTTACTCAGTTAAAATTCCAACGGGTCCATTGAATGGCCCATTTCGACCCACTCGTCGGAAACCTCTACAAAAAAGACTGCAAAAAAAGTTTTAATCAAATATTAGGAGTTCCTGTAATTGATTAGGAGCTTTTCAACACAATTATATTACAAAACCTCAATTTCTGTACTTTTTACTCAGTTAAAATTCCAATGGGTCCATTGAAAGGCCCATTTCGACCCGCTCGTCCGAAACCTCTAAAAAAGGACTGCAAAACAAGTTTTAATCAAATTTTAGGACTTCATGTAATTAATTAGGAGCTTTTCAACACAATTATATTGCAAAACCTCAATTTCTGTAATTTTTACTCAGTTAAAATTCCAATGGGTCCATTTAGAGGCCCATTTAGACCTGCTAGTCCGAAACCTCGACAAAAAGGACCGCAAAACAAGTTTTAATCAAATTTTAGGAGTTCATGTAACTGATTAGGAGCTTTTCAACACAATTATATTGCAAAACCTGAATTTCTGTAATTTTTACTCAGTTAAAATTCCAACGGGTCCATTGAAAGGCCCATTTAGACCTGCTAGTACGAAACCTCGACAAAAAGGACCAAAAAACAAGTTTTAATCAAATTCTAGGAGTTCAAATAATTTATTAGCAGCTTTTCAACACAATTATATTGCAAAACCTCAATTTCTGTACTTTTTACTCAGTTAAAATTCCAACGGGTCCATTGAAAGGCCCATTTCGGCCCGCTCGTCCGAAACCTCTACAAAAAAGACTGCAAAAAAAGTTTTAATCAAATTTTAGGAGTTCATGTAATTGATTAGGAGCTTTTCAACACAATTATATTACAAAACCTCAATTTCTATAATTTTTACTCAGTTAAAATTCCAATGGGTCCATTGAAAGGCCCATTTCGACCCGCACGTCCGAAACCTCTAAAAAAGGACTGCAAAACAAGTTTTAATCAAATTTTAGGACTTCATGTAATTAATTAGGAGCTTTTCAACACAATTATATTGCAAAACCTCAATTTCTGTAATTTTTACTCAGTTAAAATTCCAACGGGTCCATTTAGAGGCCCATTTAGACCTGCTAGTCCGAAACCTCGACAAAAAGGACCGCAAAACAAGTTTTAATCAAATTTTAGGAGTTCATTTAACTGATTAGGAGCTTTTCAACACAATTATATTGCAAAACCTGAATTTCTGTAATTTTTACTCAGTTAAAATTCCAACGGGTCCATTGAAAGGCCCATTTAGACCTGCTAGTACGAAACCTCGACAAAAAGGACCAAAAAGCTAGTTTTAATCAAATTTTAGGAGTTCAAATAATTGATTAGGAGCTTTTCAACACAATTATATTTCAAAACCTCAATTTCTGTACTTTTTACTCAGTTAAAATTCCAACGGGTCCATTGAAAGGCCCATTTCGGCCCGCTCGTCCGAAACCTCTACAAAAAGGACTGCAAAACAAGTTTTAATCAAATTTTAGGAGTTCATGTAATTGATTAGGAGCTTTTCAACACAATTATATTGCAAAACCTGAATTTTTGTAATTTTTACTCAGTTAAAATTCCAACGGGTCCATTGAGAGGCCCATTTAGACCTACTAGTCCGAAACCTCGACAAAAAGGAACGCAAAACATGTTTTAATCCAATTTTAGGAGTTCAAATAATTTATTAGGAGCTTTTCAACACAATTAAATTGCAAAACCTCAATTTCTGTACTTTTTACTCAGTTAAAATTCCAACGGGTCCATTGAAAGGCCCATTTCGGCCCGCTCGTCCGAAACCTCTACAAAAAGGACTGCAAAACAGGTTTTAATCAAATTTTAGGAGTTCATGTAATTGATTAGGAGCTTTTCAACACAATTATATTGCAAAACCTCAATTTCTGTACTTTTTACCCAGTTAAAATTCCAACGGGTCCATTGAAAGGCCCATTTAGACCTGCTCGTCCGAAACATCGACAAAAAGGACCGCAAAACAAGTTTTAATCAAATTTTAGGAATTCATATAATTTATTAGCAGCTTTTCAACACAATTATATTACAAAACCTCAATTTTTGTACTTTTTACTCAGTTAAAATTCCAACGGGTCCATTGAAAGGCCCATTTCGGCCCGCTCGTCCGAAACCTCTACAAAAAGGACTGCAAAACAAGTTTTAATCAAATTTTAGGAGTTCATTTAATTGATTAGGAGATTTTCAACACAATTATATTGCAAAACCTTAATTTTTGTACTTTTTACTCAATTAAAATTCCAACGGGTCCATTGAAAGGCCCATTTCGACCCGCTCGTCGGAAACCTCTACAAAAAAGACTACAAAACAAGTTTTAATCAAATCTTAGGAGTTCCTGTAATTGATTAGGAGCTTTTCAACACAATTATATTACAAAACCTCAATTTCTGTACTTTTTACTCAGTTAAAATTCCAATGGGTCCATTGAAAGGACCATTTCGACCCGCTCGTCCGAAACCTCTACCAAAAGGACTGCAAAACAAGTTTTAATCAAATTTTAGGAGTTCATGTAATTGATTAGGAGCTTTTCAACACAATTATATTGCAAAACCTTAATTTTTGTACTTTTTACTCAGTTAAAATTCCAACGGGTCCATTGAATGGCCCATTTCGACCCACTCGTCGGAAACCTCTACAAAAAAGACTGCAAAAAAAGTTTAAATCAAATATTAGGAGTTCCTGTAATTGATTAGGAGCTTTTCAACACAATTATATTACAAAACCTCAATTTCTGTACTTTTTACTCAGTTAAAATTCCAATGGGTCCATTGAAAGGCCCATTTCGACCCGCTCGTCCGAAACCTCTAAAAAAAGGACTGCAAAACAAGTTTTAATCAAATTTTAGGACTTCATGTAATTAATTAGGAGCTTTTCAACACAATTATATTGCAAAACCTCAATTTCTGTAATTTTTACTCAGTTAAAATTCCAATGGGTCCATTTAGAGGCCCATTTAGACCTGCTAGTCCGAAACCTCGACAAAAAGGACCGCAAAACAAGTTTTAATCAAATTTTAGGAGTTCATGTAACTGATTAGGAGCTTTTCAACACAATTATATTGCAAAACCTGAATTTCTGTAATTTTTACTCAGTTAAAATTCCAACGGGTCCATTGAAAGGCCCATTTAGACCTGCTAGTACGAAACCTCGACAAAAAGGACCAAAAAACTAGTTTTAATCAAATTCTAGGAGTTCAAATAATTGATTAGGAGCTTTTCAACACAATTATATTGCAAAACCTCAATTTCTGTACTTTTTACTCAGTTAAAATTCCAACGGGTCCATTGAAAGGCCCATTTCGGCCCGCTCGTCCAAAACCTCTACAAAAAAGACTGCAAAACAAGTTTTAATCAAATTTTAGGAGTTCATGTAATTGATTAGGAGGTTTTCAACACAATTATATTGCAAAACTTGAATTTCTATAATTTTTACTCAGTTAAAATTCCAACGGGTCCATTGAGAGGCCCATTTAGACCTGCTAGTTCGAAACCTCGACAAAAAGGAACGCAAAACATGTTTTAATCCAATTTTAGGAGTTCAAATAATTTATTAGGAGCTTTTCAACACAATTAAATTGCAAAACCTCAATTTCTGTACTTTTTACTCAGTTAAAATTCCAACGGGTCCATTGAAAGGCCCATTTCGGCCCGCTCGTCCGAAACCTGTACAAAAAGGACTGCAAAACAGGTTTTAATCAAATTTTAGGAGTTCATGTAATTGATTAGGAGCTTTTCAACACAATTATATTGCAAAACCTCAATTTCTGTACTTTTTACTCAGTTAAAATTCCAACGGGTCCATTGAAAGGCCCATTTAGACCTGCTCGTCCGAAACATCGACAAAAAGGACCGCAAAACAAGTTTTAATCAAATTTTAGGAGATCAAATAATTGATTAGGAGCTTTTCAACAGAATTATATTGCAAAACCTCAATTTCTGTACTTTTTACTCAGTTAAAATTCCAACGGGTCCGTTGAAAGGCCCATTTCGACACGCTCGTCCGAAATCTCTACAAAAAAGACTACAAAACAAGTTTTGATAAAATTTTAGGAGATCATGTAACTGATTAGGATCTTTTCAACACAATTATATTGCAAACCCTCAATTTTTGTACTTTTTACTCAGTTAAAATTCCAACGGGTCCATTGAAAGGCCCATTTAGACCTGCTCGTCCGAAACATCGACAAAAAGGACCGCAAAACAAGTTTTAATCAAATTTTAGGAGTTCAAATAATTTATTAGCAGCTTTTCAACACAATTATATTGAAAAACCTCAATTTTTGTAATTTTTACTCAGTTAAAATTCCAACGGGTCCATTGAAAGGCCCATTTCGGCCCGCTCGTCCGAAACCTCTACAAAAAGAACTGTAAAACAAGTTTTAATCAAATTTTAGGAGTTCATGTAATTGATTAGGAGCTTTTCAACACAATTATATTGCAAATCCTTAATTTTTGTACTTTTTACTCAGTTAAAATTCCAACGGGTCCGTTGAAAGGCCCATTTCGACACGCTCGTCCGAAATCTCTACAAAAAAGACTACAAAACAAGTTTTGATAAAATTTTAGGAGATCATCTAACTGATTAGGAGCTTTTCAACACAATTATATTGCAAACCCTCAATTTTTGTACTTTTTACTCAGTTAAAATTCCAACGGGTCCATTGAAAGGCGCATTTAGACCTGCTCGTCCGAAACATCGACAAAAAGGACCGCAAAACAAGTTTTAATCAAATTTTAGGAGTTCAAATAATTTATTAGCAGCTTTTCAACACAATTATATTGCAAAACTTCAATTTTTGTAATTTTTACTCAGTTAAAATTCCAACGTGTCCATTGAAAGGCCCATTTCGGCCCGCTCGTCCGAAACCTCTACAAAAAGGACTGCAAAACAAGTTTTAATCAAATTTTAGGAGTTCATGTAATTGATTAGGAGCTTTTCAACACAATTATATTGCAAAACCTTAATTTTTGTACTTTTTACTCAGTTAAAATTCCAACGGGTCCATTGAAAGGCCCATTTAGACCTGCTCGTCCGAAACATCGACAAAAAGGACCGCAAAACAAGTTTTAATCAAATTTTAGGAGTTCATGTAATTGATTAGGAGCTTTTCAACACAATTATATTGCAAAACCTCAATTTTTGTACTTTTTACTCAGTTAAAATTCCAACGGGTCCATTGAAAGGCCCATTTCGGCCCGCTCGTCCGAAACCTCTAAAAAAGGACTGCAAAACAAGTTTTAATCAAATTTTAGGACTTCATGTAATTAATTAGGAGCTTTTCAACGCAATTATATTGCAAAACCTCAATTTCTGTAATTTTTACTCAGTTAAAATTCCAACGGGTCCATTTAGAGGCCCATTTAGACCTGCTAGTCCGAAACCTCGACAAAAAGGACCGCAAAACAAGTTTTAATCAAATTTTAGGAGTTCATGTAACTGATTAGGAGCTTTTCAACACAATTATATTGCAAAACCTGAATTTCTGTAATTTTTACTCAGTTAAAATTCCAACGGGTCCATTGAAAGGCCCATTTAGACCTGCTAGTACGAAACCTCGACAAAAAGGACCAAAAAGCTAGTTTTAATCAAATTTTAGGAGTTCAAATAATTGATTAGGAGCTTTTCAACACAATTATATTTCAAAACCTCAATTTCTGTACTTTTTACTCAGTTAAAATTCCAACGGGTCCATTGAAAGGCCCATTTCGGCCCGCTCGTCCGAAACCTCTACAAAAAGGACTGCAAAACAAGTTTTAATCAAATTTTAGGAGTTCATGTAATTGATTAGGAGCTTTTCAACACAATTATATTGCAAAACCTGAATTTCTGTAATTTTTACTCAGTTAAAATTCCAACGGGTCCATTGAGAGGCCCATTTAGACCTGCTAGTCCAAAACCTCGACAAAAAGGAACGCAAAACATGTTTTAATCCAATTTTAGGAGTTCAAATAATTTATTAGGAGCTTTTCAACACAATTAAATTGCAAAACCTCAATTTCTGTACTTTTTACTCAGTTAAAATTCCAACGGGTCCATTGAAAGGCCCATTTCGGCCCGCTCGTCCGAAACCTCTACAAAAAGGACTGCAAAACAGGTTTTAATCAAATTTTAGGAGTTCATGTAATTGATTAGGAGCTTTTCAACACAATTATATTGCAAAACCTCAATTTCTGTACTTTTTACCCAGTTAAAATTCCAACGGGTCCATTGAAAGGCCCATTTAGACCTGCTCGTCCGAAACATCGACAAAAAGGACCGCAAAACAAGTTTTAATCAAATTTTAGGAATTCATATAATTTATTAGCAGCTTTTCAACACAATTATATTACAAAACCTCAATTTTTGTACTTTTTACTCAGTTAAAATTCCAACGGGTCCATTGAAAGGCCCATTTCGGCCCGCTCGTCCGAAACCTCTACAAAAAGGACTGCAAAACAAGTTTTAATCAAATTTTAGGAGTTCATTTAATTGATTAGGAGATTTTCAACACAATTATATTGCAAAACCTTAATTTTTGTACTTTTTACTCAATTAAAATTCCAACGGGTCCATTGAAAGGCCCATTTCGACCCGCTCGTCGGAAACCTCTACAAAAAAGACTACAAAACAAGTTTTAATCAAATCTTAGGAGTTCCTGTAATTGATTAGGAGCTTTTCAACACAATTATATTACAAAACCTCAATTTCTGTACTTTTTACTCAGTTAAAATTCCAATGGGTCCATTGAAAGGCCCATTTCGACCCGCTCGTCCGAAACCTCTACCAAAAGGACTGCAAAACAAGTTTTAATCAAATTTTAGGAGTTCATGTAATTGATTAGGAGCTTTTCAACACAATTATATTGCAAAACCTTAATTTTTGTACTTTTTACTCAGTTAAAATTCCAACGGGTCCATTGAATGGCCCATTTCGACCCACTCGTCGGAAACCTCTACAAAAAAGACTGCAAAAAAAGTTTTAATCAAATATTAGGAGTTCCTGTAATTGATTAGGAGCTTTTCAACACAATTATATTACAAAACCTCAATTTCTGTACTTTTTACTCAGTTAAAATTCCAATGGGTCCATTGAAAGGCCCATTTCGACCCGCTCGTCCGAAACCTCTAAAAAAAGGACTGCAAAACAAGTTTTAATCAAATTTTAGGACTTCATGTAATTAATTAGGAGCTTTTCAACACAATTATATTGCAAAACCTCAATTTCTGTAATTTTTACTCAGTTAAAATTCCAATGGGTCCATTTAGAGGCCCATTTAGACCTGCTAGTCCGAAACCTCGACAAAAAGGACCGCAAAACAAGTTTTAATCAAATTTTAGGAGTTCATGTAACTGATTAGGAGCTTTTCAACACAATTATATTGCAAAACCTGAATTTCTGTAATTTTTACTCAGTTAAAATTCCAACGGGTCCATTGAAAGGCCCATTTAGACCTGCTAGTACGAAACCTCGACAAAAAGGACCAAAAAACTAGTTTTAATCAAATTCTAGGAGTTCAAATAATTGATTAGGAGCTTTTCAACACAATTATATTGCAAAACCTCAATTTCTGTACTTTTTACTCAGTTAAAATTCCAACGGGTCCATTGAAAGGCCCATTTCGGCCCGCTCGTCCAAAACCTCTACAAAAAAGACTGCAAAACAAGTTTTAATCAAATTTTAGGAGTTCATGTAATTGATTAGGAGGTTTTCAACACAATTATATTGCAAAACTTGAATTTCTATAATTTTTACTCAGTTAAAATTCCAACGGGTCCATTGAGAGGCCCATTTAGACCTGCTAGTTCGAAACCTCGACAAAAAGGAACGCAAAACATGTTTTAATCCAATTTTAGGAGTTCAAATAATTTATTAGGAGCTTTTCAACACAATTAAATTGCAAAACCTCAATTTCTGTACTTTTTACTCAGTTAAAATTCCAACGGGTCCATTGAAAGGCCCATTTCGGCCCGCTCGTCCGAAACCTGTACAAAAAGGACTGCAAAACAGGTTTTAATCAAATTTTAGGAGTTCATGTAATTGATTAGGAGCTTTTCAACACAATTATATTGCAAAACCTCAATTTCTGTACTTTTTACTCAGTTAAAATTCCAACGGGTCCATTGAAAGGCCCATTTAGACCTGCTCGTCCGAAACATCGACAAAAAGGACCGCAAAACAAGTTTTAATCAAATTTTAGGAGATCAAATAATTGATTAGGAGCTTTTCAACAGAATTATATTGCAAAACCTCAATTTCTGTACTTTTTACTCAGTTAAAATTCCAACGGGTCCGTTGAAAGGCCCATTTCGACACGCTCGTCCGAAATCTCTACAAAAAAGACTACAAAACAAGTTTTGATAAAATTTTAGGAGATCATGTAACTGATTAGGATCTTTTCAACACAATTATATTGCAAAACCTCAATTTCTGTACTTTTTACTCAGTTAAAATTCCAACGGGTCCATTGAAAGGCCCATTTAGACCTGCTCGTCCGAAACATCGACAAAAAGGACCGCAAAACAAGTTTTAATCAAATTTTAGGAGTTCAAATAATTTATTAGCAGCTTTTCAACACAATTATATTGAAAAACCTCAATTTTTGTAATTTTTACTCAGTTAAAATTCCAACGGGTCCATTGAAAGGCCCATTTCGGCCCGCTCGTCCGAAACCTCTACAAAAAGAACTGTAAAACAAGTTTTAATCAAATTTTAGGAGTTCATGTAATTGATTAGGAGCTTTTCAACACAATTATATTGCAAAACCTTAATTTTTGTACTTTTTACTCAGTTAAAATTCCAACGGGTCCGTTGAAAGGCCCATTTCGACACGCTCGTCCGAAATCTCTACAAAAAAGACTACAAAACAAGTTTTGATAAAATTTTAGGAGATCATCTAACTGATTAGGAGCTTTTCAACACAATTATATTGCAAACCCTCAATTTTTGTACTTTTTACTCAGTTAAAATTCCAACGGGTCCATTGAAAGGCGCATTTAGACCTGCTCGTCCGAAACATCGACAAAAAGGACCGCAAAACAAGTTTTAATCAAATTTTAGGAGTTCAAATAATTTATTAGCAGCTTTTCAACACAATTATATTGCAAAACTTCAATTTTTGTAATTTTTACTCAGTTAAAATTCCAACGTGTCCATTGAAAGGCCCATTTCGGCCCGCTCGTCCGAAACCTCTACAAAAAGGACTGCAAAACAAGTTTTAATCAAATTTTAGGAGTTCATGTAATTGATTAGGAGCTTTTCAACACAATTATATTGCAAAACCTTAATTTTTGTACTTTTTACTCAGTTAAAATTCCAACGGGTCCATTGAAAGGCCCATTTCGGCCCGCACGTCTGAAACCTCTACAAAAGGGACTGCAAAACAGGTTTTAATCAAATTTTAGGAGTTCATCTAATTGATTAGGAGCTTTTCAACACAATTATATTGCAAAACCTCAATTTTTGTACTTTTTACTCAGTTAAAATTCCAACGGGTCCATTGAAAGGCCCATTTCGGCCCGCTCGTCCGAAACCTCTACAAAAAGGACTGCAAAACAAGTTTTAATCAAATTTTAGGAGTTCATGTAATTGATTAGGAGCTTTTCAACACAATTATATTGCAAAACCTTAATTTTTGTACTTTTTACTCAGTTAAAATTCCAACGGGTCCGTTGAAAGGCCCATTTCGACACGCTCGTCCGAAATCTCTACAAAAAAGACTACAAAACAAGTTTTGATAAAATTTTAGGAAATCATGTAACTGATTAGGAGCTTTTCAACACAATTATATTGCAAACCCTCAATTTTTGTACTTTTTACTCAGTTAAAATTCCAACGGGTCCATTGAAAGGCCCATTTAGACCTGCTCGTCCGAAACATCGGCAAAAAGGACCGCAAAACAAGTTTTAATCAAATTTTAGGAGTTCAAATAATTTATTAGCAGCTTTTCAACACAATTATATTGCAAAACCTCAATTTTTGTACTTTTTACTCAGTTAAAATTCCAACGGGTCCATTGAAAGGCCCATTTCAGCCCGCTCGTCCGAAACCTCTACAAAAAGGACTGCAAAACAAGTTTTAATCAAATTTTAGGAGTTCATGTAATTGATTAGGAGCTTTTCAACACAATAATATTGCAAAACCTTAATTTTTGTACTTTTTACTCAGTTAAAATTCCAACGGGTCCATTGAAAGGCCCATTTCGGCCCGCACGTCCGAAACCTCTACAAAAGGGACTGCAAAACAGGTTTTAATCAAATTTTAGGAGTTCATGTAATTGATTAGGAGCTTTTCAACACAATTATATTGCAAAACCTCAATTTTTGTACTTTTTACTCATTTAAAATTCCAACGGGTCCATTGAAAGGCCCATTTAGACCTGCTCGTCCGAAACATCGACAAAAAGGACCGCAAAACAAGTTTTAATCAAATTTTAGGAGATCAAATAATTGATTAGGAGCTTTTCAACAGAATTATATTGCAAAACCTCAATTTCTGTACTTTTTACTCAGTTAAAATTCCAATGGGTCCGTTGAAAGGCCCATTTCGACACGTTCGTCCGAAATCTCTACAAAAAAGACTACAAAACAAGTTTTGATAAAATTTTAGGAGATCATGTAACTGATTAGGAGCTTTTCAACACAATTATATTGCAAACCCTCAATTTTTGTACTTTTTACTCAGTTAAAATTCCAACGGGTCCATTGAAAGGCCCATTTAGACATGCTCGTCCGAAACATCGACAAAAAGGACCGCAAAACAAGTTTTAATCAAATTTTAGGAGTTCATATAATTTATTAGCAGCTTTTCAACACAATTATATTGCAAAACCTCAATTTTTGTACTTTTTACTCAGTTAAAATTCCAACGGGTCCATTGAAAGGCCCATTTCGGCCCGCTCGTCCGAAACCTCTACAAAAAGGACTGCAAAACAAGTTTTAATCAAATTTTAGGAGTTCATGTAATTGATTAGGAGATTTTCAACACAATTATATTGCAAAACCTTAATTTTTGTACTTTTTACTTAGTTAAAATTCCAACGGGTCCATTGAAAGGCCCATTTCGACCCGCTCGTCGGAAACCTCTACAAAAAAGACTACAAAACAAGTTTTAATCAAATATTAGGAGTTCCTGTAATTGATTAGGAGCTTTTCAACACAATTATATTACAAAACCTCAATTTCTGTACTTTTTACTCAGTTAAAATTCCAATGGGTCCATTGAAAGGCCCATTTCGACTCGCTCGTCCGAAACCTCTAAAAAAAGGACTGCAAAACAAGTTTTAATCAAATTTTAGGACTTAATGTAATTAATGAGGAGCTTTTCAACACAATTATATTGCAAAACCTCAATTTCTGTAATTTTTACTCAGTTAAAATTCCAACGGGTCCATTGAAAGGCCCATTTCGGCCCGCTCGTCCGAAACCTCTACAAAAAGGACTGTAAAACAAGTTTTAATCAAATTTTAGGAGTTCATGTAATTGATTAGGAGCTTTTCAACACAATTATATTGCAAATCCTTAATTTTTGTACTTTTTACACAGTTAAAATTCCAACGGGTCCGTTGAAAGGCCCATTTCGACACGCTCGTCCGAAATCTCTACAAAAAAGACTACAAAACAAGTTTTGATAAAATTTTAGGAGATCATCTAACTGATTAGGAGCTTTTCAACACAATTATATTGCAAACCCTCAATTTTTGTACTTTTTACTCAGTTAAAATTCCAACGGGTCCATTGAAAGGCCCATTTAGACCTGCTCGTCCGAAACATCGACAAAAAGGACCGCAAAACAAGTTTTAATCAAATTTTAGAAGTTCAAATAATTTATTAGCAGCTTTTGCAACACAATTATATTGCAAAACCTCAATTTTTGTAATTTTTACTCAGTTAAAATTCCAACGTGTCCATTGAAAGGCCCATTTCGGCCCGCTCGTCCGAAACTTCTACAAAAAGGACTGCAAAACAAGTTTTAATCAAATTTTAGGAGTTCATGTAATTGATTAGGAGCTTTTCAACACAATTATATTGCAAAACCTTAATTTTTGTACTTTTTACTCAGTTAAAATTCCAACGGGTCCATTGAAAGGCCCATTTCGGCCCGCACGTCCGAAACCTCTACAAAAAGGACTGCAAAACAAGTTTTAATCAAATTTTAGGAGTTCATGTAATTGATTAGGAGATTTTCAACACAATTATTTTGCAAAACCTTAATTTTTGTACTTTTTACTTAGTTAAAATTCCAACGGGTCCATTGAAAGGCCCATTTCGACCCGCTCGTCGAAAACCTCTACAAAAAAGACTACAAAACAAGTTTTAATCAAATATTAGGAGTTCCTGTAATTGATTAGGAGCTTTTCAACACAATTATATTACAAAACCTCAATTTCTGTACTTTTTACTCAGTTAAAATTCCAATGGGTCCATTGAAAGGCCCATTTCGACTCGCTCGTCCGAAACCTCTAAAAAAAGGACTGCAAAACAAGTTTTAATCAAATTTTAGGACTTCATGTAATTAATTAGGAGCTTTTCAACACAATTATATTGCAAAACCTCAATTTCTGTAATTTTTACTCAGTTAAAATTCCAACGGGTCCATTGAAAGGCCCATTTCGGCCCGCTCGTCCGAAACCTCTACAAAAAGGACTGCAAAACAAGTTTTAATCAATATTTAGGAGTTCATGTAATTGATTAGGAGCTTTTCAACACAATTATATTGCAAAACCTTAATTTTTGTACTTTTTACTCAGTTAAAATTCCAACGGGTCCATTGAAAGGCCCATTTCGGCCCGCTCGTCCGAAACCTCTACAAAAAGGACTGCAAAACAAGTTTTAATCAAATTTTAGGAGTTCATGTAATTGATTAGGAGCTTTTCAACACAATTGTATTGCAAAACCTTAATTTTTGTACTTTTTACTCAGTTAAAATTCCAACGGGTCCATTGAAAGGCCCATTTCGGCCCGCACGTCCGAAACCTCTACAAAAAGGACTGCAAAACAAGTTTTAATCAAATTTTAGGAGTTCATGTAATTGATTAGGAGATTTTCAACACAATTATATTGCAAAACTTAATTTTTGTACTTTTTACTTAGTTAAAATTCCAACGGGTCCATTAAAAGGCCCATTTCGACCCGCTCGTCGGAAACCTCTACAAAAAAGACTACAAAACAAGTTTTAATCAAATATTAGGAGTTCCTGTAATTGATTAGGAGCTTTTCAACACAATTATATTACAAAACCTCAATTTCTGTACTTTTTACTCAGTTAAAATTCCAATGGGTCCATTGAAAGGCCCATTTCGACTCGCTCGTCCGAAACCTCTAAAAAAAGGACTGCAAAACAAGTTTTAATCAAATTTTAGGACTTCATGTAATTAATTAGGAGCTTTTCAACACAATTATATTGCAAAACCTCAATTTCTGTAATTTTTACTCAGTTAAAATTCCAACGGGTCCATTGAAAGGCCCATTTCGGCCCGCTCGTCCGAAACCTCTACAAAAAGGACTGTAAAACAAGTTTTAATCAAATTTTAGGAGTTCATGTAATTGATTAGGAGCTTTTCAACACAATTATATTGCAAATCCTTAATTTTTGTACTTTTTACTCAGTTAAAATTCCAACGGGTCCGTTGAAAGGCCCATTTCGACACGCTCGTCCGAAATCTCTACAAAAAAGACTACAAAACAAGTTTTGATAAAATTTTAGGAGATCATCTAACTGATTAGGAGCTTTTCAACACAATTATATTGCAAACCCTCAATTTTTGTACTTTTTACTCAGTTAAAATTCCAACGGGTCCATTGAAAGGCCCATTTAGACCTGCTCGTCCGAAACATCGACAAAAAGGACCGCAAAACAAGTTTTAATCAAATTTTAGGAGTTCAAATAATTTATTAGCAGCTTTTGCAACACAATTATATTGCAAAACCTCAATTTTTGTAATTTTTACTCAGTTAAAATTCCAACGTGTCCATTGAAAGGCCCATTTCGGCCCGCTCGTCCGAAACCTCTACAAAAAGGACTGCAAAACAAGTTTTAATCAAATTTTAGGAGTTCATGTAATTGATTAGGAGCTTTTCAACACAATTATATTGCAAAACCTTAATTTTTGTACTTTTTACTCAGTTAAAATTCCAACGGGTCCATTGAAAGGCCCATTTCGGCCCGCACGTCCGAAACCTCTACAAAAGGGACTGCAAAACAGGTTTTAATCAAATTTTAGGAGTTCATGTAATTGATTAGGAGCTTTTCAACACAATTATATTGCAAAACCTCAATTTTTGTACTTTTTACTCAGTTAAAATTCCAACGGGTCCATTGAAAGGCCCATTTCGGCCTGCTCGACCGAAACCTCTACAAAAAGGACTATAAAACAAGTTTTAATCAAATTTTAGGAGTTCATGTAATTGATTAGGAGCTTTTCAACACAATTATATTGCAAAACCTTAATTTTTGTACTTTTTACTCAGTTAAAATTCCAACGGGTCCGTTGAAAGGCCCATTTCGACACGCTCGTCCGAAATCTCTACAAAAAAGACTACAAAACAAGTTTTGATAAAATTTTAGGAGATCATGTAACTGATTAGGAGCTTTTCAACACAATTATATTGCAAACCCTCAATTTTTGTACTTTTTACTCAGTTAAAATTCCAACGGGTCCATTGAAAGGCCCATTTAGACCTGCTCGTCCGAAACATCGACAAAAAGGACCGCAAAACAAGTTTTAATCAAATTTTAGGAGTTCAAATAATTTATTAGCAGCTTTTCAACACAATTATATTGCAAAACCTCAATTTTTGTACTTTTTACTCAGTTAAAATTCCAACGGGTCCATTGAAAGGCCCATTTCGGCCCGCTCGTCCGAAACCTCTACAAAAAGGACTGCAAAACAAGTTTTAATCAAATTTTAGGAGTTCATGTAATTGATTAGGAGCTTTTCAACACAATTATATTGCAAAACCTTAATTTTTGTACTTTTTACTCAGTTAAAATTCCAACGGGTCCATTGAAAGGCCCATTTCGGCCCGCACGTCCGAAACCTCTACAAAAGGGACTGCAAAACAGGTTTTAATCAAATTTTAGGAGTTCATGTAATTGATTAGGAGCTTTTCAACACAATTATATTGCAAAACCTCAATTTTTGTACTTTTTACTCATTTAAAATTCCAACGGGTCCATTGAAAGGCCCATTTAGACCTGCTCGTCCGAAACATCGACAAAAAGGACCGCAAAACAAGTTTTAATCTAATTTTAGGAGATCAAATAATTGATTAGGAGCTTTTCAACAAAATTATATTGCAAAACCTCAATTTCTGTACTTTTTACTCAGTTAAAATTCCAACGGGTCCGTTGAAAGGCCCATTTCGACACGCTCGTCCGAAATCTCTACAAAAAAGACTACAAAACAAGTTTTGATAAAATTTTAGGAGATCATGTAACTGATTAGGAGCTTTTCAACACAATTATATTGCAAACCCTCAATTTTTGTACTTTTTACTCAGTTAAAATTCCAACGGGTCCATTGAAAGGCCCATTTAGACATGCTCGTCCGAAACATCGACAAAAAGGACCGCAAAACAAGTTTTAATCAAATTTTAGGAGTTCATATAATTTATTAGCAGCTTTTCAACACAATTATATTGCAAAACCTCAATTTTTGTACTTTTTACTCAGTTAAAATTCCAACGGGTCCATTGAAAGGCCCATTTCGGCCCGCTCGTCCGAAACCTCTACAAAAAGGACTGCAAAACAAGTTTTAATAAAATCTTAGGAGTTCATGTAATTGATTAGGAGATTTTCAACACAATTATATTGCAAAACCTTAATTTTTGTACTTTTTACTTAGTTAAAATTCCAACGGGTCCATTGAAAGGCCCGTTTCGACCCGCTCGTCGGAAACCTCTACAAAAAAGACTACAAAACAAGTTTTAATCAAATATTAGGAGTTCCTGTAATTGATTAGGAGCTTTTCAACACAATTATATTACAAAACCTCAATTTCTGTACTTTTTACTCAGTTAAAATTCCAATGGGTCCATTGAAAGGCCCATTTCGGCTCGCTCGTCCGAAACCTCTAAAAAAAGGACTGCAAAACAAGTTTTAATCAAATTTTAGGACTTCATGTAATTAATTAGGAGCTTTTCAACACAATTATATTGCAAAACCTCAATTTCTGTAATCTTTACTCAGTTAAAATTCCAACGGGTCCATTTAGAGGCTCATTTAGACCTGCTAGTCCGAAACCTCGACAAAAAGGATCGCAAAACAAGTTTTAATCAAATTTTAGGAGTTCATGTAATTGATTAGGAGCTTTTCAACACAATTATATTGCAAAACCTCAATTTTTGTAATTTTTACTCAGTTAAAAATCCAATGGGTCCATTGAAAGGCCCATTTCGGCCTGCTAGTCCGAAACCTCTACCAAAAGGACTACAAAACAAGTTTTAATCAAAATTTAGGAGTTCATTTAATTGATTAGGAGCTTTTCAACACAATTATATTGCAAAACCTTAATTTCTGTACTTTTTAATCAGTTAAAATTATAATGGGTCCATTGAAAGGCCCATTTCGACCCGCTCGTCCGAAACCTCTACAAAAGGACTGCAAAACAAGTTTTAATCAAAATTTAGGAGATCATGTAATTGATTAGGAGCTTTTCAACACAATTATATTGCAAACCCTCAATTTTTGTACTTTTTACTCAGTTAAAATTCTAACGGGTCCATTGAGAGTCCAATTTAGACCTGCTCGTCCGAAACCTCGACAAAAAGGACCTGAAAACAAGTTTTAATCAAATTTTAGGAGTTCAAATAATTTATTAGCAGCTTTTCAACACAATTATATTGCAAAACCTCAATTTTTGTACTTTTTACTCAGTTAAAATTCCAACGGGTCCACTGAAAGGCCCATTTCGGCCCGCTCGTCCGAAACCTCTACAAAAAGGACTGCAAAACAAGTTTTAATCAAATTTTAGGAGTTCATGTAATTGATTAGGAGCTTTTCAACATAATTATATTGCAAAACCTCAATTTTTGTACTTTTTACTCAATTAAAATTCCAACGGGTCCATTGAAAGGCCCATTTCGACCCGCTCGTCCGAAATCTCTACAAAAAAGACTACAAAACAAGTTTTGATAAAATTTTAGGAGATCATGTAACTGATTAGGAGCTTTTCAACACAATTATATTGCAAACCCTCAATTTTTGTACTTTTTACTCAGTTAAAATTCCAACGGGTCCATTGAAAGGCCCATTTAGACCTGCTCGTCCGAAACATCGACAAAAAGGACCGCAAAACAAGTTTTAATCAAATTTTAGGAGTTCATATAATTTATTAGCAGCTTTTCAACACAATTATATTACAAAACCTCAATTTTTGTACTTTTTACTCAGTTAAAATTCCAACGGGTCCATTGAAAGGCCCATTTCGGCCCGCTCGTCCGAAACCTCTACAAAAAGGACTGCAAAACAAGTTTTAATCAAATTTTAGGAGTTCATGTAATTGATTAGGAGATTTTCAACACAATTATATTGCAAAACCTTAATTTTTGTACTTTTTACTCAGTTAAAATTCCAACGGGTCCATTGAAAGGCCCATTTCGACCCGCTCGTCGGAAACCTCTACAAAAAAGACTACAAAACAAGTTTTAATCAAATATTAGGAGTTCCTGTAATTGATTAGGAGCTTTTCAACATAATTATATTACAAAACCTCAATTTCTGTACTTTTTACTCAGTTAAAATTCCAATGGGTCCATTGAAAGGCCCATTTCGACCCGCTCGTCCGAAACCTCTACCAAAAGGACTGCAAAACAAGTTTTAATCAAATTTTAGGAGTTCATGTAATTGATTAGGAGCTTTTCAACACAATTATATTGCAAAACCTTAATTTTTGTACTTTTTACTCAGTTAAAATTCCAACGGGTCCATTGAATGGCCAATTTCGACCCGCTCGTCGGAAACCTCTACAAAAAAGACTGCAAAAAAAGTTTTAATCAAATATTAGGAGTTCCTGTAATTGATTAGGAGCTTTTCAACACAATTATATTACAAAACCTCAATTTCTATACATTTTACTCAGTTAAAATTCCAATGGGTCCATTGAAAGGCCCATTTCGACCCGCTCGTCCGAAACCTCTAAAAAAAGGACTGCAAAACAAGTTTTAATCAAATTTTAGGACTTCATGTAATTAATTAGGAGCTTTTCAACACAATTATATTGCAAAACCTCAATTTCTGTAATTTTTACTCTGTTAAAATTCCAACGGGTCCATTTAGAGGCCCATTTATACCTGCTAGTCCGAAACCTCGACAAAAAGGACCGCAAAACAAGTTTTAATCAAATTTTAGGAGTTCATGTAACTGATTAGGAGCTTTTCAACACAATTATATTGCAAAACCTTAATTTCTGTAATTTTTACTCAGTTAAAATTCCAACGGGTCCATTGAAAGGCCCATTTAGACCTGCTAGTAAGAAACCTCGACAAAAAGGACCAAAAAGCTAGTTTTAATCAAATTTTAGGAGTTCAAATAATTGATTAGGAGCTTTTCAACACAATTATATTGCAAAACCTCAATTTCTGTACTTTTTACTCTGTTAAAATTCCAACGGTTCCATTGAAAGGCCCATTTCGGCCCGCTCGTCCGAAACCTCTACAAAAAGGACTGCAAAACAAGTTTTAATCAAATTTTAGGAGTTCATGTAATTGATTAGGAGTTTTTCAACACAATTATATTGCAAAACTTGAATTTCTGTAATTTTTACTCAGTTAAAATTCCAACGGGTCCATTGAGAGGCCCATTTAGACCTGCTAGTCCGAAACCTCGACAAAAAGGAACGCAAAACATGTTTTAATCCAATTTTAGGAGTTCAAATAATTTATTAGGAGCTTTTCAACACAATTAAATTGCAAAACCTCAATTTCTGTACTTTTTACTCAGTTAAAATTCCAACGGGTCCATTGAAAGGCCCATTTCGGCCCGCTCGTCCGAAACCTCTACAAAAAGGACTGCAAAACAGGTTTTAATCAAATTTTAGGAGTTCATGTAATTGATTAGGAGCTTTTCAACACAATTATATTGCAAAACCTCAATTTCTGTACTTTTTACCCAGTTAAACTTCCAACGGGTCCATTGAAAGGCCCATTTAGACCTGCTCGTCCGAAACATCGACAAAAAGGACCGCAAAACAAGTTTTAATCAAATTTTAGGAGATCAAATAATTGATTAGGAGCTTTTCAACAGAATTATATTGCAAAACCTCAATTTCTGTACTTTTTACTCAGTTAAAATTCCAACGGGTCCGTTGAAAGGCCCAGTTCGACACGCTCGTCCGAAATCTCTACAAAAAAGACTACAAAACAAGTTTTGATAAAATTTTAGGAGATCATGTAACTGATTAGGAGCTTTTCAACACAATTATATTGCAAACCCTCAATTTTTGTACTTTTTACTCAGTTAAAATTCCAACGGGTCCATTGAAAGGCCCATTTAGACCTGCTCGTCCGAAACATCGACAAAAAGGACCGCAAAACAAGTTTTAATCAAATTTTAGGAGTTCAAATAATTTATTAGCAGCTTTTCAACACAATTATATTGCAAAACCTCAATTTTTTTACTTTTTACTCAGTTAAAATTCCAACGGGTCCATTGAAAGGCCCATTTCGGCCCGCTCGTCCGAAACCTCTACAAAAAGGACTGCAAAACAAGTTTTAATCAAATTTTAGGAGTTCATGTAATTGATTAGGAGTTTTTCAACACAATTATATTGCAAAACCTTAATTTTTGTACTTTTTACTCAGTTAAAATTCCAACGGGTCCATTGAAAGGCCCATTTCGGCCCGCACGTCCGAAACCTCTACAAAAGGGATTGCAAAACAGGTTTTAATCAAATTTTAGGAGTTCATGTAATTGATTAGGAGCTTTTCAACACAATTATATTGCAAAACCTCAATTTTGTACTTTTTACTCAGTTAAAATTCCAACGGGTCCATTGAAAGGCCCATTTCGGCCCGCTCGTCCGAAACCTCTACAAAAAGGACTGCAAAATAAGTTTTAATCAAATTTTAGGAGTTCATGTAATTGATTAGGAGCTTTTCAACACAATTATATTGCAAAACCTTAATTTTTGTACTTTTTACTCAGTTAAAATTCCAACGGGTCCGTTGAAAGGCCCATTTCGACACGCTCGTCCGAAATCTCTACAAAAAAGACTACAAAACAAGTTTTGATAAAATTTTAGGAGATCATGTAACTGATTAGGAGCTTTTCAACACAATTATATTGCAAACCCTCAATTTTTGTTCTTTTTACTCAGTTAAAATTCCAACGGGTCCATTGAAAGGCCCATTTAGACATGCTCGTCCGAAAAATCGACAAAAAGGACCGCAAAACAAGTTTTAATCAAATTTTAGGAGTTCAAATAATTTATTAGCAGCTTTTCAACACAATTATATTGCAAAACCTCAATTTTTGTACTTTTTACTCAGTTAAAATTCCAACGGGTCCATTGAGAGGCCCATTTAGACCTGCTAGTCCGAAACCTCTACAAAAAGGAACGCAAAACATGTTTTAATCCAATTTTAGGAGTTCAAATAATTTATTAGGAGCTTTTCAACACAATTAAATTGCAAAACCTCAATTTCTGTACTTTTTACTCAGTTAAAATTCCAACGGGTCCATTGAAAGGCCCATTTCGGCCCGCTCGTCCGAAACCTCTACAAAAAGGACTGCAAAACAGGTTTTAATCAAATTTTAGGAGTTCATGTAATTGATTAGGAGCTTTTCAACACAATTATATTGCAAAACCTCAATTTCTGTACTTTTTACCCATTTAAACTTCCAACGGGTCCATTGAAAGGCCCATTTCGGCCCGCTCGTCCGAAACATCGACAAAAAGGACGGCAAAACAAGTTTTAATCAAATTTTAGGAGATCAAATAATTGATTAGGAGCTTTTCAACAGAATTATATTGCAAAACCTTAATTTTTGTACTTTTTACTCAGTTAAAATTCCAACGGGTCCGTTGAAAGGCCCATTTCGACACGCTCGTCCGAAATCTCTACAAAAAAGACTACAAAACAAGTTTTGATAAAATTTTAGGAGATCATGTAACTGATTAGGAGCTTTTCAACACAATTATATTGCAAACCCTCAATTTTTGTACTTTTTACTCAGTTAAAATTCCAACGGGTCCATTGAAAGGCCCATTTAGACCTGCTCGTCCGAAACATCGACAAAAAGGACCGCAAAACAAGTTTTAATCAAATTTTAGGAGTTCAAATAATTTATTAGCAGCTTTTCAACACAATTATATTGCAAAACCTCAATTTTTTTACTTTTTACTCAGTTAAAATTCCAACGGGTCCATTGAAAGGCCCATTTCGGCCCGCTCGTCCGAAACCTCTACAAAAAGGACTGCAAAACAAGTTTTAATCAAATTTTAGGAGTTCATGTAATTGATTAGGAGTTTTTCAACACAATTATATTGCAAAACCTTAATTTTTGTACTTTTTACTCAGTTAAAATTCCAACAGGTCCATTGAAAGGCCCATTTCGGCCCGCACGTCCGAAACCTCTACAAAAGGGATTGCAAAACAGGTTTTAATCAAATTTTAGGAGTTCATGTAATTGAATAGGAGCTTTTCAACACAATTATATTGCAAAACCTCAATTTTTGTACTTTTTACTCAGTTAAAATTCCAACGGGTCCATTGAAAGGCCCATTTCGGCCCGCTCGTCCGAAACCTCTACAAAAAGGACTGCAAAACAAGTTTTAATCAAATTTTAGGAGTTCATGTAATTGATTAGGAGCTTTTCAACACAATTATATTGCAAAACCTTAATTTTTGTACTTTTTACTTAGTTAAAATTCCAACGGGTCCGTTGAAAGGCCCATTTCGACACGCTCGTCCGAAATCTCTACAAAAAAGACTACAAAACAAGTTTTGATAAAATTTTAGGAGATCATGTAACTGATTAGGAGCTTTTCAACACAATTATATTGCAAACCCTCAATTTTTGTTCTTTTTACTCAGTTAAAATTCCAACGGGTCCATTGAAAGGCCCATTTAGACATGCTCGTCCGAAAAATCGACAAAAAGGACCGCAAAACAAGTTTTAATCAAATTTTAGGAGTTCAAATAATTTATTAGCAGCTTTTCAACACAATTATATTGCAAAACCTCAATTTTTGTACTTTTTACTCAGTTAAAATTCCAACGGGTCCATTGAAAGGCCCATTTCGGCCCGCTCGTCCGAAACCTCTACAAAAAGGACTGCAAAACAAGTTTTAATCAATATTTAGGAGTTCATGTAATTGATTAGGAGCTTTTCAACACAATTATATTGCAAAACCTTAATTTTTGTACTTTTTACTCAGTTAAAATTCCAACGGGTCCATTGAAAGGCCCATTTCGGCCCGCACGTCCGAAACCTCTACAAAAGGGACTGCAAAACAGGTTTTAATCAAATTTTAGGAGTTCATGTAATTGATTAGGAGCTTTTCAACACAATTATATTGCAAACCCTCAATTTTTGTACTTTTTACTCAGTTAAAATTCCAACGGGTCCATTGAAAGGCCCATTTAGACCTGCTCGTCCGAAACATCGACAAAAAGGACCGCAAAACAAGTTTTAATCAAATTTTAGGAGTTCAAATAATTTATTAGTAGCTTTTCAACACAATTATATTGCAAAACCTCAATTTTTGTACTTTTTACTCAGTTAAAATTCCAACGGGTCCATTGAAAGGCCCATTTCGGCCCGCTCGTCCGAAACCTCTATAGAAAGGAATGCAAAACAAGTTTTAATCAAATTTTAGGAGTTCATGTAATTGATTAGGAGCTTTTCAACACAATTATATTGCAAAACCTTAATTTTTGTACTTTTTACTCAGTTAAAATTCCAACGGGTCCATTGAAAGGCCCATTTCGGCCCGCACGTCCGAAACCTCTACCAAAGGGACTGCAAAACAGGTTTTAATCAAATTTTAGGAGTTCATGTAATTGATTAGGAGCTTTTCAACACAATTATATTGCAAAACCTCAATTTTTGTACTTTTTACTCAGTTAAAATTCCAACGGGTCTATTGAAAGGCCCATTTAGACCTGCTCGTCCGAAACATCGACAAAAAGGACCGCAAAACAAGTTTTAATCAAATTTTAGGAGATCAAATAATTGATTAGGAGCTTTTCAACAGAATTATATTGCAAAACCTCAATTTCTGTACTTTTTACTCAGTTAAAATTCCAACGGGTCCGTTGAAAGGCCCATTTCGACACGCTCGTCCGAAATCTCTACAAAAAAGACTACAAAACAAGTTTTGATAAAATTTTAGGAGATCATGTAACTGATTAGGAGCTTTTCAACACAATTATATTGCAAACCCTCAATTTTTGTACTTTTTACTCAGTTAAAATTCCAACGGGTCCATTGAAAGGCCCATTTAGACATGCTCGTCTGAAACATCGACAAAAAGGACCGCAAAACAAGTTTTAATCAAATTTTAGGAGTTCATATAATTTATTAGCAGCTTTTCAACACAATTATATTGCAAAACCTCAATTTTTGTACTTTTTACTCAGTTAAAATTCCAACGGGTCCATTGAAAGGCCCATTTCGGCCCGCTCGTCCGAAACCTCTACAAAAAGGACTGCAAAACAAGTTTTAATCAATATTTAGGAGTTCATGTAATTGATTAGGAGCTTTTCAACCCAATTATATTGCAAAACCTTAATTTTTGTACTTTTTACTCAGTTAAAATTCCAACGGGTCCATTGAAAGGCCCATTTCGGCCCGCACGTCCGAAACCTCTACAAAAGGGACTGCAAAACAGGTTTTAATCAAATTTTAGGAGTTCATGTAATTGATTAGGAGCTTTTCAACACAATTATATTGCAAAACCTCAATTTTTGTACTTTTTACTCAGTTAAAATTCCAACGGGTCCATTGAAAGGCCCATTTCGGCCCGCTCGTCCGAAACCTCTACAAAAAGGACTGCAAAACAAGTTTTAATCAAATTTTAGGAGTTCATGTAATTGATTAGGAGCTTTTCAACACAATTATATTGCAAAACCTTAATTTTTGTACTTTTTACTCAGTTAAAATTCCAACGGGTCCGTTGAAAGGCCCATTTCGACACGCTCGTCCGAAATCTCTACAAAAAAGACTACAAAACAAGTTTTGATAAAATTTTAGGAGATCATGTAACTGATTAGGAGCTTTTCAACACAATTATATTGCAAACCCTCAATTTTTGTACTTTTTACTCAGTTAAAATTCCAACGGGTCCATTGAAAGGCCCATTTAGACCTGCTCGTCCGAAACATCGACAAAAAGGACCGCAAAACAAGTTTTAATCAAATTTTAGGAGTTCAAATAATTTATTAGTAGCTTTTCAACACAATTATATTGCAAAACCTCAATTTTTGTACTTTTTACTCAGTTAAAATTCCAACGGGTCCATTGAAAGGCCCATTTCGGCCCGCTCGTCCGAAACCTCTACAGAAAGGACTGCAAAACAAGTTTTAATCAAATTTTAGGAGTTCATGTAATTGATTAGGAGCTTTTCAACACAATTATATTTCAAAACCTTAATTTTTGTACTTTTTACTCAGTTAAAATTCCAACGGGTCCATTGAAAGGCCCATTTCGGCCCGCACGTCCGAAACCTCTACCAAAGGGACTGCAAAACAGGTTTTAATCAAATTTTAGGAGTTCATGTAATTGATTAGGAGCTTTTCAACACAATTATATTGCAAAACCTCAATTTTTGTACTTTTTACTCAGTTAAAATTCCAACGGGTCTATTGAAAGGCCCATTTAGACCTGCTCGTCCGAAACATCGACAAAAAGGACCGCAAAACAAGTTTTAATCAAATTTTAGGAGATCAAATAATTGATTAGGAGCTTTTCAACAGAATTATATTGCAAAACCTCAATTTCTGTACTTTTTACTCAGTTAAAATTCCAACGGGTCCGTTGAAAGGCCCATTTCGACACGCTCGTCCGAAATCTCTACAAAAAAGACTACAAAACAAGTTTTGATAAAATTTTAGGAGATCATGTAACTGATTAGGAGCTTTTCAACACAATTATATTGCAAACCCTCAATTTTTGTACTTTTTACTCAGTTAAAATTCCAACGGGTCCATTGAAAGGCCCATTTAGACATGCTCGTCCGAAACATCGACAAAAAGGACCGCAAAACAAGTTTTAATCAAATTTTAGGAGTTCATATAATTTATTAGCAGCTTTTCAACACAATTATATTGCAAAACCTCAATTTTTGTACTTTTTACTCAGTTAAAATTCCAACGGGTCCATTGAAAGGCCCATTTCGGCCCGCTCGTCCGAAACCTCTACAAAAAGGACTACAAAACAAGTTTTAATCAAATTTTAGGAGTTCATGTAATTGATTAGGAGATTTTCAACACAATTATATTGCAAAACCTTAATTTTTGTACTTTTTACTCAGTTAAATTTCCAACGGGTCCATTGAAAGGCCCATTTCGACCCGCTCGTCGGAAACCTCTACAAAAAAGACTACAAAACAAGTTTTAATCAAATATTAGGAGTTCCTGTAATTGATTAGGAGCTTTTCAACACAACTATCTTACAAAACCTCAATTTCTGTAATTTTTACTCAGATAAAATTCCAATGGGTCCATTGAAAGGCCCATTTCGACTCGCTCGTCCGAAACCTCTAAAAAAAGGACTGCAAAACAAGTTTTAATCAAATTTTAGGACTTCATGTAATTAATTAGGAGCTTTTCAACACAATTATATTGCAAAACCTCAATTTCTGTAATTTTTACTCAGTTAAAATTCCAACGGGTCCATTTAGAGGCTCATTTAGACATGCTAGTCCGAAACCTCGACAAAAAGGACCGCAAAACAAGTTTTAATCAAATTTTAGGAGTTCATGTAATTGATTAGGAGCTTTTCAACACAATTATATTGCAAAACTTCTATTTTTGTAATTTTTACTCAGTTAAAAATCCAATGGGTCCATTGAAAGGCCCATTTCGTCCTGCTAGTCCGAAACCTCTACCAAAAGGACTACAAAACAAGTTTTAATCAAAATTTAGGAGTTCATTTAATTGATTAGGAGCTTTTCAACACAATTATATTGCAAAACCTTAATTTCTGTACTTTTTAATCAGTTAAAATTATAATGGGTCCATTGAAAGGCCCATTTCGACCCGCTCGTCCGAAACCTCTTCAAAAGGACTGCAAAACAAGTTTTAATCAAAATTTAGGAGATCATGTAATTGATTAGGAGCTTTTCAACACAATTATATTGCAAACCCTCAATTTCTGTACTTTTTACTCAGTTAAAATTCTAACGGGTCCATTGAGAGGCCCATTTAGACCTGCTCGTCCGAAACCTCGACAAAAAGGACCTGAAAACAAGTTTTAATCAAATTTTAGGAGTTCAAATAATTTATTAGCAGCTTTTCAACACAATTATATTGCAAAACCTCAATTTTTGTACCTTTTACTCAGTTAAAATTCCAACGGGTCCATTGAAAGGCCCATTTCGGCCCGCTCGTCCGAAACCTCTATAAAAACGACTGCAAAACAAGTTTTAATCAAATTTTAGGAGTTCATGTAATTGATTAGGAGCTTTTCAACATAATTATATTGCAAAACCTCAATTTTTGTACTTTTTACTCAATTAAAATTCCAACGGGTCCATTGAAAGGCCCATTTCGACCCGCACGTCCGAAATCTCGACAAAAATGACCGAAAAACATGTTTTAATCAAATTCTAGGAGTTCATGTTATTGATTAGGAGCTTTTCAACACAATTATATTGTAAAACCTCAATTTCTGTAATTTTTACTCAGTTAAAATTCCAACGGGTCCATTAAAAGGCCCATTTCGGCCTGCTAGTCCGAAACCTCTACAAAAAGGACTGCAAAACAAGTTTTAATCAAATTTTAGGAGTTCATGTAATTGATTAGGAGCTTTTCAACACAATTATATTGCAAAACCTTAATTTTTGTACTTTTTACTCAGTTAAAATTCCAACGGGTCCATTGAAAGGCCCATTTCGGCCCGCACGTCCGAAACCTCTACAAAAGGGACTGCAAAACAGGTTTTAATTCAGTTGTTCATGACTGTATTAACGCTGATGTATTGGCTGATTCCCAGCCTTTTATTGTTATGATAATAACATACCACAGGGCACTCTTTTCCCCTTAGGTTCACCTTGTGCCTCGGCGCAAGGTGGTTAGAGGGGTTTTTAATGAGGCCCATTTTCTTCAAAAAAAAAATTCCAACAGGTCCATTGAAAGGCCCATTTCGGCCCGCTCGTCCGAAACCTCTACAAAAAGGACTTCAAAACAAGTTTTAATCAAATTTTAGGAGTTCATGTAATTGATTAGGAGCTTTTCAACACAATTATATTGCAAAACCTCAATTTCTATAATTTTTACTTAGTTAAAATTCCATCGGGTCCATTGAGAGGCCCATTTAGACCTGCTAGTCCGAAACCTCGACAAAAAGGACCGAAAAACAAGTTTTAATCAAATATTAGAAGTTCATGTAATTGATTAGGAGCTTTTCAACACAATTATATTGCAAAACCTCAATTTATGTACTTCTTAATCAGTTAAAATTATAATGGGTCCATTGAAAGGCCCATTTCGACCCGCTCGTCCGAAACCACTACAAAAGGACTGCAAAACAAGTTTTAATCAAATTTTAGGATATCATGTAATTGATTAGGAGCTTTTCAACACAATTATATTGCAAACCCTCATTTTTTGTACTTTTTACTGAGTTAAAATTCCAACGGGTCCATTGAGAGGCCCATTTAGACCTGCTCGTCCGAAACCTCGACAAAAAGTACCGCAAAACAAGTTTTAATCAAATTTTAGGAGTTCAAATAATTTATTAGCAGCTTTTCAACACAATTATATTGCAAAACCTCAATTTCTGTACTTTTTACTCAGTTAAAATTCCAACGGGTCCATTGAAAGGCCCATTTCGGCCCGCTCGTCCGAAACCTCTACAAAAAGGACTGCAAAACAAGTTTTAATCAAATTTTAGGAGTTCATGTAATTGATTAGGAGCTTTTCAACACAATTATTTTGCAAAACCTCAATTTCTGTACTTTTTACTCAGTTAAAATTCCAACGGGTCCATTGAAAGGCCCATTTCGACCCGCTCGTCCGAAATCTCGACAAAAAGGACCGAAAAACATGTTTTAATCAAATTCTAGGAGTTCATGTTATTGATTAGGAGCTTTTCAACACAATTATATTGCAAAACATCAATTTCTGTAATTTTTACTAAGTTAAAATTCCAACGGGTCCATTGAAAGGCCCATTTCGGCCTGCTAGTCTGAAACCTCGACCAAAAGGACTGCAAAACAAGTTTTAATCAAATTTTAGGAGTTCATGTAATTGATTAGGAGCTTTTCAACACAATTATATTGCAAAACCTCAATTTCTGTACTTTTTAATCAGTTAAATTTATAATGGGTCCATTGAAAGGCCCATTTCGTCCTGCTAGTCCGAAACCTCTACCAAAAGGACTACAAAACAAGTTTTAATCAAAATTTAGGAGTTCATTTAATTGATTAGGAGCTTTTCAACACAATTATATTGCAAAACCTTAATTTCTGTACTTTTTAATCAGTTAAAATTATAATGGGTCCATTGAAAGGCCCATTTCGACCCGCTCGTCCGAAACCTCTTCAAAAGGACTGCAAAACAAGTTTTAATCAAAATTTAGGAGATCATGTAATTGATTAGGAGCTTTTCAACACAATTATATTGCAAACCCTCAATTTCTGTACTTTTTACTCAGTTAAAATTCTAACGGGTCCATTGAGAGGCCCATTTAGACCTGCTCGTCCGAAACCTCGACAAAAAGGACCTGAAAACAAGTTTTAATCAAATTTTAGGAGTTCAAATAATTTATTAGCAGCTTTTCAACACAATTATATTGCAAAACCTCAATTTTTGTACCTTTTACTCAGTTAAAATTCCAACGGGTCCATTGAAAGGCCCATTTCGGCCCGCTCGTCCGAAACCTCTATAAAAAGGACTGCAAAACAAGTTTTAATCAAATTTTAGGAGTTCATGTAATTGATTAGGAGCTTTTCAACATAATTATATTGCAAAACCTCAATTTTTGTACTTTTTACTCAATTAAAATTCCAACGGGTCCATTGAAAGGCCCATTTCGACCCGCACGTCCGAAATCTCGACAAAAATGACCGAAAAACATGTTTTAATCAAATTCTAGGAGTTCATGTTATTGATTAGGAGCTTTTCAACACAATTATATTGTAAAACCTCAATTTCTGTAATTTTTACTCAGTTAAAATTCCAACGGGTCCATTAAAAGGCCCATTTCGGCCTGCTAGTCCGAAACCTCTACAAAAAGGACTGCAAAACAAGTTTTAATCAAATTTTAGGAGTTCATGTAATTGATTAGGAGCTTTTCAACACAATTATATTGCAAAACCTTAATTTTTGTACTTTTTACTCAGTTAAAATTCCAACGGGTCCATTGAAAGGCCCATTTCGGCCCGCACGTCCGAAACCTCTACAAAAGGGACTGCAAAACAGGTTTTAATTCAGTTGTTCATGACTGTATTAACGCTGATGTATTGGCTGATTCCCAGCCTTTTATTGTTATGATAATAACATACCTCAGGGCACTCTTTTCCCCTTAGGTTCACCTTGTGCCTCGGCACAAGGTGGTTAGAGGGGTTTTTAATGAGGCCCATTTTCTTCAAAAAAAAAATTCCAACAGGTCCATTGAAAGGCCCATTTCGGCCCGCTCGTCCGAAACCTCTACAAAAAGGACTTCAAAACAAGTTTTAATCAAATTTTAGGAGTTCATGTAATTGATTAGGAGCTTTTCAACACAATTATATTGCAAAACCTCAATTTCTATAATTTTTACTTAGTTAAAATTCCATCGGGTCCATTGAGAGGCCCATTTAGACCTGCTAGTCCGAAACCTCGACAAAAAGGACCGAAAAACAAGTTTTAATCAAATATTAGAAGTTCATGTAATTGATTAGGAGCTTTTCAACACAATTATATTGCAAAACCTCAATTTATGTACTTCTTAATCAGTTAAAATTATAATGGGTCCATTGATAGGCCCATTTCGACCCGCTCGTCCGAAACCACTACAAAAGGACTGCAAAACAAGTTTTAATCAAATTTTAGGATATCATGTAATTGATTAGGAGCTTTTCAACACAATTATATTGCAAACCCTCATTTTTTGTACTTTTTACTGAGTTAAAATTCCAACGGGTCCATTGAGAGGCCCATTTAGACCTGCTCGTCCGAAACCTCGACAAAAAGTACCGCAAAACAAGTTTTAATCAAATTTTAGGAGTTCAAATAATTTATTAGCAGCTTTTCAACACAATTATATTGCAAAACCTCAATTTCTGTACTTTTTACTCAGTTAAAATTCCAACGGGTCCATTGAAAGGCCCATTTCGGCCCGCTCGTCCGAAACCTCTACAAAAAGGACTGCAAAACAAGTTTTAATCAAATTTTAGGAGTTCATGTAATTGATTAGGAGCTTTTCAACACAATTATTTTGCAAAACCTCAATTTCTGTACTTTTTACTCAGTTAAAATTCCAACGGGTCCATTGAAAGGCCCATTTCGACCCGCTCGTCCGAAATCTCGACAAAAAGGACCGAAAAACATGTTTTAATCAAATTCTAGGAGTTCATGTTATTGATTAGGAGCTTTTCAACACAATTATATTGCAAAACATCAATTTCTGTAATTTTTACTAAGTTAAAATTCCAACGGGTCCATTGAAAGGCCCATTTCGGCCTGCTAGTCTGAAACCTCGACCAAAAGGACTGCAAAACAAGTTTTAATCAAATTTTAGGAGTTCATGTAATTGATTAGGAGCTTTTCAACACAATTATATTGCAAAACCTCAATTTCTGTACTTTTTAATCAGTTAAATTTATAATGGGTCCATTGAAAGGCCCATTTTGACCCGCTCGTCCAAAACCTCTACAAAAGGACTGCAAAACATGTTTTAATCAAATTTTAGGAGATCATGTAATTTATTAGGAGCTTTTCAACACAATTATATTGCAAACCCTCAATTTTTGTACTTTTTACTCAGTTAAAGTTCCAACGGGTCCATTGAGAGGCCCATTTAGACCTGTTCGTCCGAAACGTCGACAAAAAGGACCGCAAAACAAGTTTTAATCAAATTTTAGGAGTTCAAATAATTTATTATTAGCTTTTCAACACAATTATATTGCAAAACCTCAATTTTTGTACTTTTTACTCAGTTAAAATTCCAACGGGTCCTTTGAAAGGCCCATTTCGGCCCGCTCGTCCGAAACCTCTACAAAAAGGACTACAAAACAAGTTTTAATCAAATTTTAGGAGTTCATGTAATTGATTAGGAGCTTTTCAACACAATTATATTGAAAAACCTCAATTTCTGTACTTTTTACTCAGTTAAAATTCCAACGGGTCCATTGAAAGGCCCATTTCGGCCTGCTAGTCCGAAACCTCTACAAAAATGACTGCAAAACAAGTTTTAATCAAATTTTAGGAGTTCATGTAATTGATTAGGAGCTTTTCAACACAATTATATTGCAAAACCTTAATTTCTGTACTTTTTATTCAGTTAAAATTCCAACGGGTCCATTGAAAGTCCCATTTCGACCCGCTCGTCTGAAACCTCTACAAAAAGGATTGCAAAACAAGTTTTAATCAAATTTTAGGAGTTCATGTAATTGATTAGGAGCTTTTCAACACAATTATATTGCAAAACCTCAATTTCTATAATTTTTACTTAGTTAAAATTCCATCGGGTCCTTTGAGAGGCCCATTTACACCTGCTAGTCCGAAACCTCGACAAAAAGGACCGAAAAACAAGTTTTAATCAAATTTTAGGAGTTCAAATAATTGATTAGGAGCTTTTAAACACAATTATATTGCAAAACCTCAATTTATGTACTTTTTACTCAGTTAAAATTACAAAGGGTCCATTGAAAGGCCCATTTCGGCCCGTTCGTCCGAAACCTTTACAAAAGGACTGAAAAACATGTTTTAATCAAATTTTAGGAGTTCATGTAATTGATTAGGAGCTTTTCAACACAATTATATTGCAAAACCTCAATTTATGTACTTTTTACTCAGTTAAAATTCCAACGGGTCCATTGAAAGGCCCATTTCGACCCGCTTGTCCGAAACCTCTACAAAAAGGACTGCAAAACAAGTTTTAATCAAATTTTAGGAGTTCATGTAATTGATTAGGAGCTTTTAAACACAATTATTTTGCAAAACCTCAATTTCTGTACTTTTTACTCAATTAAAATCCCAACGGATCCGTTAAAAGGCCCATTTAGACCTGCTAGTCCGAAACCTCGACAAAAAGGACCGAAAACAAGTTTTAATCAAATTTTAGGAGTTCATGTAACCCCCTTAGCCCGACCTAGACGGTTGACCCGAACTACGAAGATTACACAGGGAAAACCAAAGTCAACCCGAAAGTCAACCTTGATTAACAACCTTTTTTCTTTTTAATCTTGTCTAGATGCATATTAATCCTAAACGTACCCTTGAGAAGAGCATACTTGAAAAGCACAGCGATCGGAAAACGCTAAGGGACTCAATTGCACAAATTACACTTTTAGGGACCAAAATGTAAATTCTATAAATTAAGGGGACTTAACTGATTTTTAAGTTACCATTACGAAATTAGTCATATTACATGCTACTCTATTAAAATTTCACCTCAAACGGACATCTCAAACTCAAGCAATTGCATATACAAAATTCAGGACTAAAACGTAAAGCTTGCAAACTTTAAACCATACAAATCAGTGCCCAACGGTCAAGTGTTTCGGAACAGGGGTTGACCGTACCGAAACGCGGGTTCGTTTTGAGACATGTTTCGAAACAGGGCTTGACAGTGGCAAATCCGTTTCGAAACGCCCTGTTCCCGTTTCGATACACGAAGGCCATTACAGGCCCCCGTTTCGAAACGGTAGTGCCCGTTCCGATACGGACTGCCCAGAAAGTGCAGATTTTGCTGGTTTAACATACAATTAACCACTAAAACACAACCCTATGACCTCCTAATCATGCCAACAAGTCATCATGCACATAAGCAACATATTGCATCATCAAAACACATTCATGGCATCAATCAGGAACACCACAAGTCTATAGGCATGCATCCTAATATTCAAACCAACCAAACATCAAAACATCAAAGCAATCACCATAATGGCCATTTACAATCCCAAAACATCATAGGCATCATACCAACTCAAGGAGTCCAAAACATCTCCCAAAAACACAACCTAGGTTCCCATTGCCAAATACCAAAAACTAATAATGTTGTAAAAATAGTCACCATACATGAGCTTAGCCTTCCCTTGGATTCTTAGCCTCCTTGCTGCCCTTAAAGCACTTCAATTCTCTACATTATTGGTTCAAGAAAGAGAGCGTAAGCATAAATGCTTAGTGAGGCATGCTCTAATGGAACAACACAATAATGCACTTTATAAAACACCTTTCAAAGGCCTTTAAAATCATAAACATCATTTCTCATGCCACAATGCATACACAACAATCATCTCATGCTTCATTAACATTAACATGTCATATTGGCTTCCAAGTGATACCATAACCATTTTTCAACACAAAACACAATCGGATACACGGATTACAAGCGTTGTCCCATACGCTTCATACACACTACCGAACACAAGGTGGAGTTTACCGGTACAATCACAACCCCTCGACACCCGTGATGGAGTTTAACGGTACAATTACAACCCTTCCACATCACTCATCGGTAGTTGTATAACATCACTAACGAGAACACGGGACACACAACACAAGATTCACACATGGACTTTTAACCACCATTGTGATCTTAGACATCTCGTTAGTGTACTTGGATGAAGTTTACGGTACCATTACAACCCCTCAACATCCAAGGCGACTTAACTCACGGTGCACCCAATCCTATAGCCGGCTAACATATCCGATTCAAGTATGTTGAGTGTATAAATGTTCTATTATTTACACCTTTTTTAACCCATATTTCTGCTGCATTCAAGCATTATTTATTGCATTTAGGTCAGTTTACAGCAAAACATCACAATTATATTAAAAGGCACAATTTCTACTAAAAATGGCTGTTTTTGCAGGTTGCTGTTGTAGCAGATGGAAAGGGCAGGCGCTGGGCAGTGAAGCAGAAGAGCTGGAACTGGACGAGCAGTCAAGGAGGATGATGCTGCCATGGTTGCCGCCGTGACAGCAGAGGACGACAGCAGTTTTGTGGAGAAGATGCAAAGTTGACCTAGACAGATAGAGAAAATTCAGCCCGTCTGTCGTGTGAAATCACCATATTTTTCCAAGCCCTAGATCAGAAGATATTCCAAGCCCAAAGTTCAAGGAGAGATAATCCCAAGAAACAAGGAGGACGGCTGGAAAGTAGATTCCTTGAAGATTTAGTCTTTATTAGAATCATACTTTAATTTAAAGTTTTAATCCTTGTTAAATTAGAAAACTTGAGCCCAAAGCTTATATAAGGGCATATATCTTAACCTAGAGGCATAGCCGATTACCCTAGCCTTCTCTCTCAACCTCTAGTCGTTTTCCTTCCCACACCATGTTCTAAATTCCCCCTAGGGCCACGGGTTGATTTGTAAAGTAGTTGCAAGGGTTGTTGTTGTTTTAGGAATTTTCAGTTCAATAAAATAAACTTCAAGTTCTCTTATTTTGGTTATTAATATCTTGCAAGAGCATCGGGAGAGCATTGTGAGGTTATCTATTTACTTAGCATCGGGAGAGTTAAGTATACGAAAGAAATAAGAGCAAGTTCTCTAGTTTATAGTTGAACTATCTCGGGCTTTGGGATAGGACGAGGTTAAGTGGCTAAAGAAGAATTCATCCACATCGGTGTTCATCCTTCGATTCACGCCGGGAGGTATCATCAAAGACGTGATCATCGACAGACTTGGACCTAGGGATAGGCCAAGGCACATCTGGGATTCTTGCCAAACTTGAAGTACGGAGTTGAGTGTTTGCTGCCGCGACAATCAACGGACTGCTGCCGCGACAGGTGCTGCCGCGACGGGCGCGACGGCAGAACTGGATTTCCTAAACTCTGCAATACCTGCACTATTGAGCAATTCAATACCAGCCCATTCTCTCTATCTTGATATCTCTACTCTTTTATTTACGTTTACTTTATTATTCTCGTGACAACTTTCTCAAACATCTTCTTTACTTTCGTGCAGTGAATTAAGGTGAAGCTATTAGCCCAATCCCTGTGGAGACGATATCCGATACTTTGTATCACTTTACTACTTGCGTCGTGTATACTTGCACTACAATTGCGATAGACTATTTTACACGCAACAAGTTTTTGGCGCCGTGGCCGGGGATTGGCAACATAACTCTACCTTTTCTTTTACTGCACTTTTTGCTTTTAGTTTTATTTTTTTGTTTTTCTTTAGTGTGTTCAACTCTTTCTTTTCACAAGGTTTCCTGTTTATGCGTAGATTGAAACGAGGTGAAGATCCTGAGTATCCATTAGATCCAGAAATCGAACGTTCATTCAATCTTAGGAACTGACTTCGTCACGTACTAGCCAGGAACGAATACCTTGAGGAACAGATAGAGATAATGGCATACCGAGGAGACAATCCTCTTGCTGGAGATGGAGCTGTTATACCGCCTGTCGGCGACCCTTCTGCCGCTGCCGGACGACGGTCTTGTCGTGACTACATGTCGAACGATCATGTAGAACTAGAAACCATGCTGTCGGATATTGAAGTTGACAACTTTGAACTGAAACCTGTCATGTTTAGCATGATCAACAACGCCGGTCAATTCAGTGGTGCTGCTACAGAGGATGCTAGGGAGCATCTCAAAACGTTCCAGGAGATTTGTGGTTCGTTTAGGCTACCATGAGTTAATCCGGAGATACCGAGGCTTCGGTTGTTTCCCCATTCATTGAGGGACAGAGCAAAGACTTGGTGGAATAAACTTATGCCGGGTTCAATTAGAACTTGGGCTGATTTGTCTCGTGAATTTTTATCTCGTTTTAATCCTTCACATTTATCTGAGCGATTACGTAATGAAATTGCTACTTTTCAACAGGAAGATGACGAGCCAATGCACGAGGCCTGGGACAGATTTACCACTCTTCTACGGAACTGCCCAATGCATGGATTCCCTGTCTGGAACCAGGTAACCAAGTTTTATAATGCTGCCAACTTACAAACTCGTATTCGAATTGATTCAGCAGCAAACGGATTACTATTGGACAAAGACCCGGATGAAGCGATGCAAGTATTGAAAAATCTGGCTAAGAATGAAGAGCAGTTTCCGACAACAAGAAGAGGGGGTAAACGGGTCCTAGCTGTTAAGGATTTTGAGGCCGACAGCACGATGAAATCACAAGTGGCATACCTTACTAAGGCAATGAAAAAGCTCTTGAACGATGATGCACAACATGGATTTGCTGTCGAGGAGGTATGTGACATTTGTGAGGGAAATCACAATTCGGGGGAATGTCCAATACAGTTAGAAGAGGGAAAGTATGTTGGAAATTACAATAAGTCGAATTACAACTCCAACAACTATAATCCCAACTGGAGAAAGGATCCCAAGTTTTCTTGGAGTAATCCTAATAATGCCCTGAATCCTCAAGCACACAACAATCAGAATCAGGGAGGACCTAGATTGATGACTCGACAGCAACCGCAGCAGCAGCAGCAACAGCCCCCAGCTGCCACGAACAATATATTGGAACAAACTCTGGCTACGTTTATGTCTCAGACAAGAAATTATATTGAGAACATGAATCAATTTGTCAAGAAGACGGAGACATTCATGGATGAAACAAAGATGCGAATGACAAATCATGAAGCTACTCTGAAATCGTTGGAGACACAAATGGGCAAGGTTTCCCAGCTTATCAACCCGAGGCAGACTGGAGGATTTCCTAGCAACACTGAAAATGCTAGGCAGCCCACACATGAGTTGTGTAAAGCCATTACTACCAGGAGTGGGAAGAAACTACCAGGGCCAGAGAAAGAAGCTGAAACAGTGAAAAAACCAGTCTTGGACATACCTGCCGAGGAAGTTGCCCCGACAAGTAATAACCAGCCTGCTGCCGATGAGCCTGTCACGACAGCAGAAGCGACAGAGGAGAAAAATGATGAACCCAAACCTCCTCAGATTCGTATACAGTGGGAAGGACGTATTGCTGATTATCATCCCCCACCTCCTTTTCCTCAACGGATACAGCAAGCGAAGCAAGAATCTCAGCTTAAAAAGATTTATGATATTTTTAAGCAGGTTCATATTAATATTCCGCTGCTAGATGTCGTGAGGGAGATGCCCGGTTACACCAAATTTCTCAAGGATGTTATGTCGAAGAAATCTAAACTTGGGGAATTTGAAACAGTTAAGATGACAGAAGGATGCATGAGTATTCTTCATAGGCAGCCACCCCAGAAAAAGAAGGATCCAGGGAGCTTCATCATACCTTGTGTAATCGGAGATAAATATGTGGGTAAGGCACTTTGTGATCATGGTGCTAGTATTAATTTAATGCCAAAATCTATTTTTCAGAAATTAGGTATTGGAAAAGCTCAACCCACGACAGTAATTCTGCAACTGGCAGACCGCTCTTATGTTCATCCGGAAGGAAAAATCGAAGATATTCTGGTAAGAGTGGATAAATTTATATTTCCTGCTGACTTTCTTGTTTTAGATTGTGAAGCAGATGAAAACGCACCAATCATCCTTGGGCGACCCTTCTTAGCCACGGGAAGATCACTGATTGATGTGGAAAAAGGAGAACTCACCATAAGAGTGAACGATCAAGAGATTAAGCTGAATGTTCTCCAAGCTATGAAGCATGCTGATGCAGACGAGGAATGTAAGGTTATCACTGAAGTTACCCTTGATCAACCCTGCATCAGGTCGGGCTGTCATGACATCAACATTGGTCACTGCCTCGACAACCACTTACAGGACTGTCACGACAGCATCGACGACAACAACTCCTCAGAAGCCGAAACATCAGATACTGAAGATCAAGAGGAGGTAAATTGGATAGGCGATCGTCCAGGTAAGTTATTCGAACCTTTAAGTTATACTTCGGATAACCATGCAATCCAAAAGCCATCTACTGTTGAGCCCCCTGTTTTAGAACTGAAGCCCCTGCCAGGGCAGCTAAAATATGTTTTTCTTGGTTCAAATGATACGTTGCCCGTAATCATCTCTTCCAAGTTGATGCAGGAACAGGAACAACAGTTAATAGGGATGCTGCAGCAGCACAAAAAGGCAATTGGATGGACGATAGCTGATATTCAAGGCATTAGTCCGGCGTTATGCATGCATAAAATCCTTTTAGAGGAAGATCATAAGCCGACTATAGATGCTCAAAGGCGGCTAAACCATGCGATGAAAGAGGTGGTGCGTAAAGAGATAATCAAATGGTTAGATGCTGGTATTATTTACGCCATCTCCGACAGCAAATGGGTGAGCCCGGTGCAATGTGTTCCCAAGAAAGGAGGAATGACCGTGGTAACCAACGAAAACAATGAGTTAATCCCAACCAGGACTGTGACCGGTTGGAGGGTTTGTATTGACTATCGGAAGCATAACAAAGCTACCCGAAAGGACCACTTTCCTTTACCCTTTATTGACCAAATGCTTGATAGATTAGCGGGTAAACCTTACTATTGTTTTCTTGATGGTTATTCAGGTTACAATCAAATTGCCATCGCACCGGAAGATCAAGAAAAGACGACTTTCACATGCCCCTACGACACTTATGCTTTTAGGAGAATGCCATTTGGACTATGCAATGCACCCGCCACCTTCCAAAGGTGCATGATGGCCATATTCTCTGATATGGTGGAGGACTTCCTAGAAATTTTTATGGATGATTTTTCGGTCTTTGGGGACAATTTTGAGAGCTGCCTAGGCAATCTACAAAAGGTACTTGAAAGATGTGAAAAAGCAAATCTAGTCTTGAATTGGGAAAAATGCCACTTTATGGTGGATGAAGAGATAGTCCTTGGCCATAAGATTAGCTCCCGTGGCATAGAAGTCGACAGGGCCAAAATAGAAGTAATCGAAAAGCTGCCGCCGTCGACCACAGTCAAGGGTATTAGGAGTTTTTTGGGACATGCTGGTTTCTATCGGAGATTCATTGCGAACTTCTAAAAAATCACCAAGCCCTTATGCCATCTCTTGGAGCAGAACCGACCCTTTGACTTTAATGATGAATGTACTGAGGTATTCAAGGTTCTGAAGGAAAAGCTGGTAACAGCCCCAATAGTACAGCCACCATACTGGACACAGCCGTTTGAGATCATGTGTGATGCTAGTGACTATGCTGTCGGGGTAGCACTTGGGCAGCGAAGAGACAAATTGTTTCGTGTCATATACTATGCCAGCAAGACACTGAATGACGCCCAAGTGAACTACACCACCACAGAAAAGGAGTTATTAGCTGTGGTATTCTCCATTGACAAGTTTCGTTCTTACATACTTGGAACGAAGGTCATAGTGCACACAGACCATTCTGCCCTCAAGTATCTGTTCGCTAAAAAGGATGCAAAGCCTCGATTGATACGGTGGATCCTGCTACTGCAAGAATTCGACCTTGAAATCAAAGACAAAAAAGGGACAGAAAATCAGGTGGCAGATCACTTGTCAAGGTTGGAGAAGGGAAAGAGTCTACCAATAGATGAGACAAACATACTGGAGACCTTCCCAGACGAGCAGCTCTTTGCTGCCGCAATCACTGCCTCGACAGCCATGGCGGCAGGTAAGTATTCTGAACTTCCTTGGTATGCAGATTTCATTAATTTCTTAGTTAGCGGAATAATCCCTTCTGACCTTAATTATCAAGCCAGGAAGAAGTTCCAAAATGATGTTAAGCATTATTATTGGGACGAACCTCTTCTTTTCAAAATCTGTGCAGATCAGGTTATAAGGAGATGTGTACCACAGGAAGAGCAGAAAGATATATTGCATCACTGCCATGCTTCACAGTAAGGAGGACACTTAGGAGGCAACAAAACTGCTGCCAAGGTGCTGCAGTCAGGGTTTTATTGGCCGTCACTATATAAAGATGCACAAATCTTTTATAAAAGTTGTGACAGGTGCCAAAGGACAGGAAACATCTCATGGAGAAACGAGATGCCGCTGCAGAACATTCTAGAAGTCGAGATCTTCGACGTTTGGGGGATTGATTTTATGGGACCATTCCCATCTTCATGTGGGAATCTATACATGCTCCTGGCAGTAGATTATGTCTCTAAGTGGGTTGAAGCTATCGCCACTCAAAAGAATGATGCCAAGACAGTTCAAAGATTCTTACACAAGAACATTTTTTTCTAGGTTTGGCATCCCTAAGGCGATTATCAGTGATGAAGGGAGACATTTTGACAACAGGGTTATTGCTGCTGCCTTGAAGAAATACGGTGTCAAACATTGGATCGCGATAGCATATCACCCACAGACCAATGGACAAGCTGAAATTTCTAACAAGGAAGTCAAGAACATTCTCGAGAAGATGGTTAAGCCAACTAGGAAAGACTGGTCTTTACTCCTAAATGATGCGTTATGGGCATATAGGACAGCTTTCAAAACTCCATTGGGCATGTCTCCATACCGATTGATTTATGGGAAAACATGTCATCTACCTGTCGAGATAGAGCACAGAGCATACTGGGCGATCAAGGCAGTGAATATGGACTTGGACAGGGCAGGGCAGAAAAGGCTGTTAGATCTGAACGAAATTGAATAAATCTGGACAATGGCCTATGACAATGCAAGAATCTACAAGGATAAAACTAAGAAGTGGTATGATAAAAAGTTGCTGCCACGACAGTTCTGCCCAGGGCAGCTTGTATTGTTGTTCAATTCTAGACTGAAACTTTTCCCACGGAAACTGAAATCTAGATGGTCTGGCCCATTTCAAGTCGTACAGGTTTTTCCCCATGGTGCCATCACAATCTGATCACTAAAAGACAGGCACCAATTCAAAGTCAACGGACAGCGTCTCAAGCATTATCAGGGGACTGAAGCCCCAGGAATACAGGAAGTGGTTACCTTAGGAGATGCCCCACCTAGCATCCCTAACTTAACCTAATTTTTATTTTATTTTAGTATTATTATTTATTAGTTATTAGGAAATAAGATTTGTTTTATTTGAATAATGTTTTTTTATTTTCATTGTTTTTAGGAAATAAAGGAGTCAAGAAGAACAGAAGAAGTGAACTTAGCCCATCATCCACCCACCAGCCCAACAAAGCCCAACAGTTGAAGCCTGTCGTTACAGCTGCCACGACAGACGTGGAAAATAGAGGTTGTCATCACGCTGTCGCGACAGACGCAGAAACACGTCACAGACGCGTAACAGATGCGGAAACATGTGTCAGACGCGTTAGACACGCTAACTCATAACAGCTGGCCCCGTTATTCGCGCCTGCCGTTACAGCTTCAACGGGCAGCAAATTTTTCTCTATATAACCCCGTTTCATTTTAATTTTCACTCACTTCTGCCTTTCTTACTTGCTCTCCCTCTTTAGTTTTCATTTGCTTTCTTTATATTTTTCACAACCCTTGCACAAATATGTCTTCTAGGAAAACCCGACGCAATGCTGCCTCCAATTCTTCACCGACAGCAACTCCCCCATGTTCCTTTGCTACCAGAGAAATGTGGGAGGAGAGAGGTTTTATCGATACACCGAAGGTGGAGAATCTGGGCCTCATGCCATTCATAGCCCGGAAGGTTAGAGCTTTATTGTGGCAAACATTTGCGGAACAGCCGGAGGAAATGAATGTGACACTGGTATGAGAATTTTATGCTGCCATCAGCAGCAGGACGACGACATCAGTGTTTGTTCGAGGGAAAGAAGTGTCGTTTCAAGCAGAGAACATCAACTCATTATATGGCCTCTACATAGGCCACAATGACGATGCACACCAGCAGTTCCTCAACACATTAAATACTGCTGCCTATGACGCTGTCATGGCAGAACTGACCGATGAGGGAACCCAATGGAATACCAGCCGGAAAAATCCACGGACGGTGAAGCGGACCCAGCTGTTGCCGGAGGCAAAGTTATGGAATGCCTTCATAAAAAAGAGGATCATGCCATCATCCCACCATAACACCGTCGACCAGCAAAGGTTAGCGTTGATACACTCTATTTTACATGAACGGCCCATTAATGTGGGCAATTATATTCGAGAGAGCATCTTGGAGTGTGCGCATAGACCGACGGGCCTCCTTTTCCTTCCATACCTCGTCACTTTGCTCTACCGCGGCCATAATGTCCCCGAGGTACGCACTGATATGATAGTCGAAGGACGAGGTTGGACTGAAAGGAATATCCTCAGCCTTATGGAGCTGACCGTTGCCACCCCTCTGTCTTCATTCGACCCCGCTGCCGCCACAGCTGAAGCGACAGAGCAGCAAAATACTGAACCTGCCGCCGCAGCAGCTGCTCCGACAGACTCCTCCACCCAGATACTAGCTGCCATTCAGAAGCTAGAGGAAAGACAGTTGGGCTTAATGACCTTCATCAGGGACTTTACCGCCTCCACGATAACTTTTATTCAAAGCACTTTAAATTTCCCTGATGCTGCTTTCCCTACTTTTCCTGCCCATTATTTTACTGTCCCTACACCTGCCCACACCCCTACACCTGCTGCTACCCCATGAACACCCTCTGCGGCCTCAACACCATCGCCTGCCCCGACAGCAGCAGGCAGCACCCATGCTGAGCCATCTGCCCATGGCACAAAACGAAGAATGACATCAGAGGAGCTTGATGCCTATATTGCTGGATTTTCCTCCTCATCTGTTTGGGCTGCCAACGATGATGAACCCTCTATCAAGAGGGATTTGTCAAAGGAGTTTTCACAAGTGAAGAAGCAGAAGCGGGTGGCAGACAAACAGAACATACCAACAGTCGACAGCAACAATGGTGAGAGCAGCAGCAGTTCTGAAGTTCAGGTTGTAGAGCAACCCCCTCAAATTTCCCCAACCAGACTCCAGCCACCACGGGAGGCTAAAGCAAAGAACACATCTACCTCCCCAGTGCCCCAGCTAGTTCCGAGAGCCAGAGCCCGCCGCCAGATCAGACTCAGCAGCAGCAGCGAAGACAGTGATTAAAATTTAAGTTTCCTATCTTATTATTGCTGCCTGCTATATATTTTGTGATGTACTGCCTTATCTTTTGTTTTTAATCTGTCATTTTGCATTGAGGGCAATGCAACCCTTGAGTTTGGGGGTGGCATCCCTCCATTAATGGAGTACATCTTAGCATCTTAGTTTGAAATTTGTGTTGTTACTTAGTTTATTTTTATCAAAAAATGAAAATATTGAAAACTTTGGCTGAAAACTGTGACTTGAACTTACCTGCTGTGACAGCCCTGTCGTGGCAGTGCCTTTAGGATAGTTTTTAGGAGAAGTTTAGAGCCTTTCTATAGTTCTGAAAACTTAAACACCATTGTGACTGTTATACTGCTTAGAACTCTTTTAGTCAACCAGAATAGGAAGCTTAGCACTTGAATAGCCCCTAGAGGTGCCTAACACTGGCTCTAGGAAAAAAGTTTAGCAAAATAGACTCAACAGCCCTAGAGGTGCCCAAAACCGGCTCTAGGAAGTTAGCTAGAGGTGCCCGAAACCGGCTCTAGTGAAACTTTAGCTAAAAAAATGAAATCGAGATAAAACAGAAATTAAAAGGAGCATAAGAAGTGCCCTAAAAAAAGATAAACTTGGCATAAAAATTTGAGTTAAGAGCTGAATTATTCTAGTGAAACTAAGAGAGTCTTGGCATATAACTGTTCACAAGCATGCACACACTGCACGAGGACTATAGAGAGATTCCGGACAGATCCTAGATTATCTGACAGGGTGCTACCGCCACAGGGAACGAACGACGGGTAAGGGAAAGTTCACTGTTTGAAAGCCAAAACAAAAATATTTCATTTTTCTTTTAGGTCTTAGTTGCTTGAGGGCAAGCCGATTACCCTAGCCTTCTCTCTCAACCTCTAGTCGTTTTCCTTCCCACACCATGTTCTAAATCCCCCCTAGGGCCACGGGTTGATTTGTAAAGTAGTTGCAAGGGTTGTTGTTGTTTTAGGAATTTTCAGTTCAATAAAATAAACTTCAAGTTCTCTTATTTTGGTTATTAATATCTTGCAAGAGCATCGGGAGAGCATTGTGAGGTTATCTATTTACTTAGCATCGGGAGAGTTAAGTATACGAAAGAAATAAGAGCAAGTTCTCTAGTTTATAGTTGAACTATCTCGGGCCTAGGGATAGGACGAGGTTAAGTGGCTAAAGAAGAATTCATCCATATCGGTGTTCATCCTTCGATTCACGCCGGGAGGTATCATCAAAGACGTGATCATCGACAGACTTGGACCTAGGGATAGGCCAAGGCACATCTGGGATTCTTGCCAAACTTGAAGTACGGAGTTGAGTGTTTGCTGCCGCGACAATCAACGGACTGCTGCCGCGACAGGTGCTGCCGTGACGGGCACGACGACAGAACTGGATTTCCTAAACTCTGCAATACCTGCACTACTGAGCAATTCAATACCAGCCCATTCTCTCTATCTTGATATCTCTACTCTTTTATTTACGTTTACTTTATTATTCTCGTGACAACTTTCTCAAACATCTTCTTTACTTTCGTGCAATGAATTAAGGTGAAGCTATTAGCCCAATCCCTGTGGAAACGATATCTGATACTTTGTATCACTTTACTACTTGCGTCGTGTATACTTGCACTACAATTGCGATAGACTATTTTACACGCAACAAAGTACTTTAAAACCAACACATCACTTGCCAATATACATCAATTATCATCAACAATCCACTGTTTTAAAGCATTAATCAAAGCCATTAAACAATCATGCATCACTATGCATCAAATCCACATTTAACAATGTCAAACCAAGGATCTCTTACCTTGAGCATCCTTCAACACATGGCTTTCAAAACCAGCATTAATCATGCTAAAACATGCTTTCAAAACAGAATTTAAACATGTAAATTAAACACATTGCATCCAACCATCTCATGGTTCATCAAAGAGAGAGTTTCACCGAAAACTTACTCTTGAGCTTAGTTAAGTTGCTTAGACTTAAACTAAGCTCCCAAAACCTTCAAACACTGGTTTCAAAGCTGAAAACCAAACTTCACTCACCGATTCCGTTTCGCAAGCTTGCCGAAACGCCGTTCAAGCCTCCGGATCAACACCACAAGGATCCGAATGTGACTCCCCTGTTTTAAACACATCAAAGCAGAGGATTAATGCATCATCATGCATTAAAATCTCCAGCCACAACACCTAAACTTGCTGCTCACATCAAAACTAACATTTCGGCTACCAAGCACAACCGAAATCACATCCAAACTCATCCACAACATTACCCAGCGAAGATCCATCACTTCTAAACATTATTAAACATCAATTAACATCCAAAAAGGATCTAAACTCGTCCTTATACCTCCAGCAATAACAGAACACCAAGATCACCCCAAAAACCACCATTTTCACATGTAAAAACTTAGGAAAATCAACCTATTCGGGATTGCATTCATTAAACCTCAATTACACATCATTTAACATCCAAAATACTTTAAAAAGACATCTCAAAACAGAGCCCAAACATTCATTACGAATTTCTTCAAGATTAAATCCAAATCTTGAGTTTTAAGCCAAAATCAAGATCACAACATCAAAACCGTTTATAAAACTTAATTTAAGGATTGAGAACTTGGGAATTTCAGTAAAGAACTGAGTATTTAGAGGAGAAGGACATCCTTACCTCTAAATGTAGATTTCTCCTTGATTTAAGCCAAAATCCTTGAAAATTCAATAAGCAAAGTTTTTAAGAAAGTTAGTTATGAAAAGCTAAAAATGGTTTTCCCTCACTTCTTTTAATTAATTAAACATTAACAAAATCATTAAAATTAAGAAAAATCTGGACAAATCCTTCCTTGGGTAAATTATCTCCTTACAGATTCAAAGTTTCAATCCTTACAAAACAGTCACCACTGAACTTTTCAAAAATTACATTTTAGTCACTATTTCAAAATGTCACACTTCCAAACCTTAATTTGTAAAATTGATTTCACCACTCTCTTAAATATATTAAAAGATGATTTTTAGATATTTTCCATATTTTTAATGCATCCCGAACTAGGCTTTCCCTAAAACCACCTTTTATATTCGAACCAAAAATCAGACCGGTCCGGTTCAGACCCTAAACTTCCAAGCCCAAAATTGGGGTGTTATAGTTCATGTAATTGATTAGGAGCTTTTCAACACAATTATATTGCAAAACCTCAATTTCTGTAATTTTTACTCAGTTAAAATTCCAACGAGTCCATTGAGAGGCCCATTTAGACCTGCTAGTCCAAAACCTCGACAAAAAGGACCGCAAAACAAGTTTTAATCAAATTTTAGGAGTTCAAATAAATGATTAGGAGCTTTTCAACACAATTTTATTGCAAAACCTCATTTTCTGTACTTTTTACTCAGTTAAAATTCCAACGGGTCCATTGAAAGGCCCATTTCGACCCGCTCGTCCGAAACCTCTACAAAAAGGACTGGAAAACAAGTTTTAATCAAATTTTAGGAGTTCATGTAATTGATTAGGAGCTTTTCAACACAATTATATTGCAAAACCTCAATTTCTGTAATTTTTACTCAGTTAAAATTCCAACGGGTTCATTGAGAGGCCCATTTATACCTGCTAGTCCGAAACCTCGACAAAAGGACCGCAAAACAAGTTTTAATCAAATTTAGGAGTTCAAATAATTGATTAGGAGCTTTTCAACAAAATTATATTGCAAAACCTCAATTTCTGAACTTTTTACTCAGTTAAAATTCCAACGGGTCCATTGAATGGCCCATTTAGACCTGCTAGTCCGAAACCTCGACAAAAAGGACCGAAAAACAAGTTTTAATCAAAATTTAGGAGTTCAAATAATTAATCAGGAGCTTTTCAACACAATTATATTGCAAAACCTTAATTTCTGTACTTTTTACTCAGTTAAAATTCCAACGGGTCCGTTGAAGGGCCCATTTCGACCCGCTCGTCCGAAACCTCTACAAAAAGGATTGCAAAATAGGTTTTAATCAAAATTTAGGAGTTCATGTAATTGATTAGGAGCTTTTCAACACAATTATATTGCAAAACCTCAATTTCTGTAATTTTTACTCCGTTAAAATTCCAACGGGTCCATTGAAAGGCCCATTTAGACCTGCTAGTCCGAAACCTCGACAAAAAGGACCGCAAAACAGTTTTTAATCAAATTTTAGAAGTTAAAATAATTGATTAGGAGCTTTTCAACACAATTTTATTGCAAAACCTCATTTTCTGTACTTTTTACTCAGTTAAAATTCCAACGGGTCCGTTGAAGGGCCCATTTCGACCCGCTCGTCCGAAACCTCTACAAAAAGGATTGCAAAATAGGTTTTAATCAAAATTTAGGAGTTCATGTAATTGATTAGGAGCTTTTCAACACAATTATATTGCAAAACCTCAATTTCTGTAATTTTTACTTAGTTAAAATTCCAACGGGTCCATTGAAAGGCCCATTTAGACCCCCTAGTCCGAAACCTCGGCAAAAAGGACCGAAAAACAAGTTTTAATCAAATTTTAGTAGTTCAAATAATTGATTAGGAGCTTTTCAACACAATTATATTGCAAAACCTCAATTTCTGTACTTTTTACTCAGTTAAAATTCCAACGGGTCCTTTGAAAGGCCCATTTTGACCTGCTAGTCCGAAACCTCGACAAAAAGAATCACAAAACAGGTTTTAATCAAATTTTAGGAGTTCAAATAATTGATTAGGAGCTTTTCAACACAAATTTATTGCAAAACCTCATTTTCTGTACTTTTTACTCAGTTAAAATTCCAACGGGTCCTTTGAAAGGCCAATTTCGACCTGCTCGTCCGAAACCTCTACTAAATGGACTGCAAAACAAGTTTTAATCAAATTTTAGGAGTTCATGTAATTGATTAGGAGCTTTTCAACACAAATATATTGCAAAACCTCAATTTATGTACTTTTTACTCAGTTAAAATTCCAACGGGTACATTGAAAGGCCCATTTAGACCTGCTCGTCCGAAACCTCGACAAAAGGACCGCAAAACAAGTTTTAATCAAATTCTAGTAGTTCAAATAATTGATTAGGAGCTTTTCAACATAATTATATTGCAAAACCTCAATTTCGGTACTTTTTACTCAGTTAAAATTCCAACGGGTCCATTGAAAGGCCCATTTCGACCCGCTCGTCCGAAACCTCTACATAAAGGACTGCAAAACAAGTTTTAATCAAATTTTAGGAGTTCAAGTAATTGAATAGGAGATTTTCAACACAATTATATTGCAAAACCTCAATTTCTGTACTTTTTACTCAGTCAAAATTCCAAAGGATCCATTGAAAGGCCCATTAAGACCTGCTCGTCCGAAACCTCTACAAAAAGGACCGCAAAACATGTTTTAATCAAATTTTAGGAGTTCAAATAATTGATTAGGAGATTTTCAACACAATTACATTGAAAAACATCAATTTATGTACTTTTTACTCAGTTAAAAGTCCAACGGGTCCATTGAAAGGCCCAGTTAAACCTGCTCGTCCGAAACCTCTACAAAAAGGGCCGCAAAAAAAGTTTTAATCAAATTTTAGGAGTTCAAATAATTGATTAGGAGCTTTTCAACACAATTATATTGCAAAACCTCAATTTCTGTACTTTTTACCCAGTTAAAATTCCAACGGGTCCATTGAAAGGCCTAGTTAAACATGCTCGTCCGAAACCTCTACAAAAAGGGCCGCAAAAAAAGTTTAAATGAAATTTTAGGAGATCATGTAATTGAGTAGTAGCTTTTCAACACAATTATATTGCAAAACCTTAATTTTTGTACTTTTTACTCAGTTGAAATTCCAACGAGTCCATTGAAAGGCCCATTTAGACCTGCTGGTCCGAAACCTCTACAAAAAGGGTCGCAAAACAAGTTTTAATCAGATTTTAGGAGATCATGTTATTGATTAGGAGATTTTCAACACAATTATATTGCAAAACCTCAATTTCTATACTTTTTACTGAGTTAAAATTCCAACGGGTCCATTGAAAGGCCCATTTAGACCTACTTGTCCGAAACCTAGAAAAAAGGACCGCAAAACATGTTTTAATCAAATTTTAGGAGTTGAAATAATTGATTAGGAGCTTTTCAACACAATTATATTGCAAAACCTCAATTTCTGTACTTTTTACTCAGTTAAAATTCCAAGGGGTCCATTGAGAGGCCCATTTAGACATGCTAGTCCGAAACCTCGACAAAAAGGACCGCAAAACATGTTTTAATCAAATTTTAGGAGTTCAAATAATTGATTAGGAGATTTTCAACACAATTATATTGCAAAACCTCAATTTCTGTACTTTTCACTCGGTCAAAATTCCAACGGGTCCATTGAAAGGCCCATTTAGACCTTCTAGTCCGAAACCTCGACAATAAGGACCGCAAAACAAGTTTTAATCAAATTTTAGGTGTATAAATAATTGATTAGGAGCTTTTCAACACAATTATATTGCAAAACCTCCATTTCTGTACTTTTTACTCAGTTAAAATTCCAACGAGTCCATTGAAAGGCCCATTTCGACCCGCTCGTCCGAAACCTCTACAAAGAGGACCGCAAAACAAGTTTTAATCAAATTTTAGGAGTTCAAATTATTGATTAGGAGCTTTTCAACACAATTATATTTCAAAATCTCAATTTCTGTACTTTTTACTCAGTTAAAATTCCAACGGGTCCATTGAAAGGCCCATTTCGACCCGCTCGTCCGAAACCTCTACAAAAGGACAGCAAAACAAGTTTTAATCTAATTTTAGATGTTCATGTAATTGATTAGGAGCTTTTCAACACAATTATATTGCAAAATCTCAATTTCTGTACTTTTTACTCAGTTAAAATTCCAACGGGTCCATTGAAAGGCCCATTTCGACCCGCTCGTCCGAAACCTCTACAAAAGGACAACAAAACAAGTTTTAATCTAATTTTAGATGTTCATGTAATTGATTAGGAGAATTTCAACACAATTATATTTCAAAACCTCAATTTCTGTACTTTTTACTCAGTTAAAATTCCAACGGGTCCATTGAAAGGCCCATTTAGACCTGCTCGTCCGAAACCTCTACAAAAAGGACCGCAAAACATGTTTTAATCAAATTTTAGGAGTTCAAATAATTGATTAGGAGATTTTCAACACAATTATATTGCAAAACCTCAATTTCTGTACTTTTTACTTGGTTAAAATTCCAACGGGTCCATTGAAAGGCCCATTTAGACTTGCTAGTCCGAAACCTCGACAAAATTGACCGCAAAACAAGTTTAATCAATTTTTAGGAGTTCAAATAATTTATTAGGAGCTTTTCAACACAATTATATTGCAAAACCTCAATTTCTGTACTTTTTACTCATTTAAAATTCCAACGAGTCCATTGAAAGGCCCATTTAGACATGCTAGTCCGAAACCTCGACAAAAAGGACCGCAAACCATGTTTAATCAAATTTTAGGAGTTCAAATAATTGATTAGGAGCTTTTCAACACAATTATATTGCAAAACCTCAATTTCTATACTTTTTACTCAGTTAAAGTTCCAATAGGTCCATTGATAGGCCCCTTTAGACCTGCTCGTCCGAAACCTATTCAAAGAGGACCACAAAACATGTTTAATCAAAGTTTAGGAGTTCAAATAATTGATTAGGAGCTTTTCAACGCAATTATATTGCAAAACCTCAATTTCTGTCCTTTTTACTCAGTTAAAATTCCAACAGGTCCATTGAAATGCCCATTTAGACTTGCTCGTCCGAAACCTCTACAAAGAGGACCGCAAAACATGTTTTAATCATATTTTAGGAGTTCAAATAATTGTTTAGGAGATTTTTAACAAAATTATATTTCAAAACCTCAATTTCTGTACTTTTTACTCAGTTAAAATTCCAACGGGTCCATTGAAAGAGCCATTTCGACCCGCTCGTCCGAAACCTCTACAAAAAGGACTGCAAAACAAGTTTAATCAAATTTTAGGACTTCATGTAATTGATTAGGAGCTTTTCAACACAATTATATTGCAAAACCTCAATTTTTGTACTTTTTACTCGGTTAAAATTCCAACGGGTCCATTGAAAGGCCCAATTAGACCTGCTCGTCCGAAACCTCGACAAAAGGACCGCAAAAAAAGTTTTAATCAAATTTTAGGAGTTAAAAAAATTGATTAGGAGTTTTTCAACACAATTATATTGCAAAACCTCAATTTCTATACTTTTTACTCAGTTAAAATTCCAACGGGTCCATTGAAAGGCCCATTTAGATATGCTAGTCCGAAACCTCGACAAAAAGGACCGCAAAAAAAAGTTTAATCAAATTTTAGGAGTTCAAATAATTGATTAGAAGCTTTTCAACACAATTATATTGCAAAACCTCAATTTATGTACTTTTTACTCGGTTAAAATTCCAACGGGTCCATTGAAAGGCCCATTTAGACTTGCTAGTCCGAAACCTCGACAAAATGGACTGCAAAACATGTTTTAAACATATTTTAGGAGTTCAAATAATTGTTTAGGAGATTTTCAACAAAATTATATTTCAAAACCTCAATTTCTGTACTTTTTACTCAGTTAAAATTCCAATGGGTCCATTGAAAGGCCCATTTAGACATGCTAGTCCGAAACCTCGACAAAAAAGACCGCAAAAAAAGTTTAATCAAATTTTAGGAGTTCAAATAATTGATTAGGAGCTTTTCAACACAATTATCTTGCAAAACCTCAATTTCTGTACTTTTTACTCGGTTAAAATTCCTATGGGTCCATTGAAAGGCCCATTTAGACTTGCTAGTCCGAAACCTCGACAAAAAGGACCGCAAAACATGTTTTAATCAAATTTTAGGAGTTCAAATAATTGATTAGGAGCTTTTCAACACAATTATATTGCAAAACCTCAATTTCTGTCCTTTTTACTCAGTTAAAATTCCAACAGGTCCATTGAAATGCCCATTTCGACTTGCTCGTCCGAAACCTCTACAAAGAGTACCACAAGACATGTTTTAATCAAATTTTAGGAGTTCAAATAATTGATTAGGAGATTTTCAATTGTATTGCAAAACCTCAATTTCTGTACTTTTTACTCAGTTAAAATTCCAACGGGTCCATTGAAAGGCCCATTTAGACATGCTAGTCCGAAACCTCGACAAAAAGAACCGCAAAAAAAGTTTAATCAAATTTTCGGAGTTCAAATAATTGATTAGGAGATTTTCAACACAATTATCTTGCAAAACCTCAATTTCTGTACTTTTTACTCAGATAAATTCCAACGGGTCCATTGAAAGGACCATTTCGACCCGCTCGTCCGAAACCTCTACAAAAAGGACTGCAAAACAAGTTTAATCAAATTTTAGGAGTTCATGTAATTGATTAGGAGCTTTTCAACACAGTTATATTGGAAAACCTCAATTTCTGTACTTTTTACTCAGTTAAAATTCCAATGGGTCCATTGAGAGGCCCATTTAGACCTGCTAGTCCGAAACCTCGACAAAAAGGACCACAAAACATGTTTTAATCAAATTTTAGGAGTTCAAATAATTGATTAGGAGATTTTCAACACAATTATTTTGCAAAACCTCAATTTCTGTACTTTTCACTCGGTTAAAATTCCAACGGGTCCATTGAAAGGCCCATTTAGACCTGCTATTCCGAAACCTCGACAAAAAGGACCGCAAAACAAGTTTTAATCAAATTTTAGGTGTATAAATAATTGATTAGGAGCTTTTCAACACAATTATATTGCAAAACCTCCATTTCTGTACTTTTTACTCAGTTAAAATTCCAACGAGTCCATTAAAAGGCCCATTTCGACCCGCTCGTCCGAAACCTCTACAAAGAGGACCGCAAAACAAGTTTTAATCAAATTTTAGGAGTTCAAATTATTGATTAGGAGCTTTTCAACACAATTATATTGCAAAACCTCAAATTCTGAACTTTTTACTCGGTTAAAATTCCAACAGGTCCATTGAAAGGCCCAATTGGACCTGCTAGTCCGAAATCTCGACAAAAAGGATCAAAAAACAAATTTTAATCAAATTTTAGGATTTCAAATAATTTTTTAGGAGCTTTTCAACACAATTATGTATCAAAACCTCAATTTCTGTACTTTTCATTCAGTTAAAACTCCAACGGGTCCATTGAAAGGCCCATTTAGACCTGCTAGTCCGAAACCTCGACAAAAAGGACCGCAAAACAAGTTTTAATATAATTTTAGGAGTTCAAATAATTGATTAGGAGCTTTTCAACACAATTATATTGCAAAACCTCAATTTCTATACTTTTTACTCAGTTAAAATTCCAACGGGTCCATTGAAAGGCCCATTTCGATCCGCTCGTCCGAAACCTCTACAAAAACGACCGCAAAACAAGTTTTAATCTAATTTTAGAAGTTCATATAATTGATTAGAAACTTTTCAACACAATTGTTTTGCAAAAGCTCAATTTCAGTACTTTTTACTCGGTTAAAATTCCAACGGGTCCATTGAAAGGCCCATTTCGACCCGCTCGTCCGAAACCTCTACAAAAAGGACTGCAAAACAAGTTTTAATCAAATTTTAGGAGTTCATGTAATTGATTAGGAGCTTTTCAACACAATTATATTGCAAAACCTCAATCTCTATACTTTTTACTCAGTTAAAAATTCCAACGGGTCCATTGAAAGGCCCATTTAAACTCGCTCGAAAAAAACCTCTATAAAAAAGACTGCAAAACAAGTTTTAATCAAAATGTAGGAGTTCATGTAATTGATTAGGAGCTTTTCAACACAATTATATTCCAAAACTTCAATTTCTGTACTTTCTACTCAGTTAAAATTCCAACGGGTCCATTGAAAGGACGATTTCGACCCGCTCGTCCGAAACCTCTACAAAAGGACTGCAAAACAAGTTTTAATCTAATTTTAGAAGTTCATGTAATTGATTAGGAGCTTTTCAACACAATTATATTGCAAAACCTCAATTTCTGTACTTTTTACTCAGTTAAAATTCTAACGGGTCCATTGAAAGGCCCCTTTAGACCTGCTAGTCCGGAACCTCGACAAAAAGGACCGCAAAACAAGTTTTAATCAAATTTTAGGAGTTCAAATAATTGATTTGGAGCTTTTCAACACAATTATATTGCAAAACCTCAATTTATGTACTTTTTACTCAGTTAAAATTCCAATGGGTCCATTGAAAGGCCCATTTCGACCCGCTCGTCCGAATCCTCTATAAAAAGGACTGCAAAACAAGTTTTAATCAAATTTTAGGAGTTCATGTAATTGATTAGGAGAATTTCAACACAATTATATTGCAAAACCTCAATTTTTGTACTTTTTACTTAGTTAAAATTCCAACGGGTCCATTGAAATGCCCATTTAGACCTCCTCGTCCGAAACCTCTACAAAAAGGACCGCAAAACATGTTTTAATCAAATTTTAGGAGTTTAAATAATTGATTAGGAGATTTTCAACACAATTATACTGCAAAACATCAATTTCTGTACTTTTTACTCAGTTAATATTCCAACGGGTCCATTGAAAGGCCCATTTTGATCCGCTCGTCCGAAACCTCTACAAAAAGGACCGCAAAACAAGTTTTAATCTAATTTTAGAAGTTCATGTAATTGATTAGGAACTTTTCAACACAATTATATTGCAAAACCTCAATTTCAGTACTTTTTACTCGGTTAAAATTACAACGGGTCCATTGAAAGGCCCATTTCGACCCGCTCGTTCGAAACCTCTACAAAAAGGACTGCAAAACAAGTTTTAATCAAATTTTAGGAGTTCATGTAATTGATTAGGAGCTTTTCAACACAATTATATTGCAAAACCTCAATTTCTATACTTTTTACTAAGTTAAAATTCCAACGGGTCCATTGAAAGGCCCATTTAGACCCGCTCGTCTGAAACCTCTACAAAAAGGACTACAAAACAAGTTTTAATCAAAATTTAGGAGTTCATGTAATTGATTAGGAGCTTTTCAACACAATTATATTGCAAAAGCTCAATTTATGTACTTTTTACTCAGTTAAAATTCCAACGGGTCCATTGAAAGGACTATTTCGACCCGCTCGTCCGAAACCTCTACAAAAGGACTGCAAAACAAGTTTTAATCTAATTTTAGAAGTTCATGTAATTGATTAGGAGCTTTTCAACACAATTATATTGCAAAACCTCAATTTCTGTACTTTTTACTCAGTTAAAATTCCAACGGGTATTGGGTATATGGTATTCAAAGGCTGTGGCGATATCACCCGAGGAGGGAGAGGAGGACGAGTCTGCTGTTGGGGTTCCGATTTATTAGTGGGCGGCTCGGAGGATTCCTCCTCTACCATCTCATCATTATTGTTATTGTCCTCGGTGAGAGGATCTGCAAAAGAGGCAGCATCCCCTTCATTGAGTTTTCCTAAAAATTCAGAAAAGGAGGAGGTGAAATTCAAATGTTGGAAACGTTGGATAAAAAGAAGGTGATAGTATTTAATAAGGTTCAGACCCGAATCTTGCGCAGAAACCACAGGTTCAGCGACAGATTTGCCCTTATCCTTAGGGTCTGTGGAGAAGGGGAAGTCAATAAAAGAACATAATAGAAAAAAGCTATATAGTATTAACCAGAAAAAAGGTGGCGAAGTACCTATTGGTGGGTGCTGGTTGGTATTGGTAGGGGCCTCAACAGATTTACCCTTATCCGTTGGATCTGTATCAATAAAAGAATCCGAATATAAACAAGGTGTAAAGGAAATAAATTTTCGGGTCCAAAAGACAGTAGATGGAATACCTGTCGGTGGTTGGCGACAAGCAGTAGAGGGAGGCTCAACAGATCTGATCCGACCACGTGGTCCCTGTTCCCGATGACGGGGAGGAAGCCAACAGAGCCAATCACCATACTGAAGTTTAGCTGGATCAATCGTTGCTTTGTTGGGACAGTGTTCGAAGATATGACTGATGAGGCCACACCCGTGGCAAAGTAGAGGAAGACGCTCTTATTGAAGACGACAAGAAGTAGTACGTGTACCTTTCCCGATAAGGAGGAACCGACGAACCGGCTTAGAGATGTCCATTAGAATTTCGACTCTTAAGAATTCGGTCATATTGCCCCTTTCTCGTCGTGTATCAGTTCTTAAAACAGTGCCAACCATGGCTACTTAAGATGATGGAGTACCGAGTCCCACTGCTCAACAAGTTCGGAAATTGGATGCTCAATTAAGTAAGCCCTTTCTTCAAACCAGTATTTCCCTTTTTGATGCATTTGACTCATGGCTACTTCAGAACTATCCCAATGATGCAGCATCGGCTCCTGCTCCTATCCCCATTCCACCCAACCGCGGGACTAAGAGACGCTCCCCCATACACGTGATCCTACAGCCCAAGAAGTCTAGACCCACTCCTTCTCCAACCAAGAAAGCTGGGATGAGCAGCGAAAAAAACTCTCCGGCGGCGGCTGACTCACAGCCCCGCCGAGGGAAATGATCATCTTATGCTGGAACTGTCAGGGTCTTGGGAAGATCTAGGCAGTTCAACACCTCCAGCAATACGTTCGCCTTCATACTCATGATCTACTTTTTTTATGTGAAACTAAACTAAAAAATACAGCTTATGACCGTCTTAGTTATTTACTAGGTATGGATTTGGTTTTTTCGATTGATTACTCTAATAACTGCTCTGGGATTGCTTTATTTTCGTTAAATAATCATAATATCACTATGCTTGCTTATTCGGATCGTTTCATTCATTCTTATATTAGTTGTGATTTTTTCATTTTATTTCACTGGAATACATGGTTTTTCTAAAACAAGCAAAAAAACTAAAACTTGGGATTTAATTGATTCGCTAAATAACAACGATGGGCTACCTTGGCTTCTCGGTAGGGATTTCAATGAAATCATAGCTGATAATGAGAAACAAGGCGGCTGTCGTCGTGCTAGATCTCAAATTAATAATTTTCGTCAATGTCTCTCATGTAACAACCTCTTTGACTGCAAACCTTCCAATGGTTGGTTCACTTGGTCTAAACATGGACCTAACTCTCATACTTTATTTGAAAGGTTAGATCATTTTGTAGGGAATATGGCATGGAAAACCAATAATCCAAACTATAACATTACCTCTGACTTTGATGCTAAATCTGATCATTGCTTTCTCGTAATGAATACTGAACCACCACCTCTAACAAACCAACGACCCCCGGCATCCAGCTTCCGTTTCGAAAATTGCTGGGCAACCAATGATGAAGGTATCTTTGTTGTCAAACAAACTTGGGCTTCCACTAAGGGCGATACCCTTGATAAAATCAAAGCCATTGGCTCCTGTTTAGGAGATTGGCAATCCCAACAAAGGTTCAAATCATCTGGTCGCATCAATTTTCTCACTAAAAGTATTAACAAATCTTTACAGCGACCTCTTTCGGTTTTTTCTGAAAGAAAATATATCGCTGCCAAAACTGAGCTTCATAAACTTCTAAATGAGCAAGAGGTGTATTGGGCACAGCGTTCCCGTAATCTATGGTTATCTCAAGGTGATAAAAATACCCGCTTTTTTCATGCCCGAGCCTCTAATAGGAAAAAAAGAATACCATCTCTGGCCTTTTTGATACCAACAACAATTGGTGTACTGCCGATTCCGATCTAATGACTATTGCATCCTCATACTTCCACACTCTTTTCACTTCCTCTAGCCCATCCTTGTCTGAGAAAATTTTGTCAAAAATCCCCTTCTCTATCACTCCTGCTATGATTGAGTCCCTCTCCAGGGAGTTCACAACAGAGGAAATTATCACCGCTTTCCGCGATATTGATCCAAGAAAAGCCCCCAGCATCGATGGCTTACCTAGCGGTTTCTTTCGTCAACATTGGGATACAGTAGGGTCCGATGTCACCACTCTTTGCCTTAATCTCCTTAATGGGTCAGCTGATATGGCTTCGGTAAACCAAACAATCCTGGTTCTCATCCCTAAGATTAAGGATCCAACCACCATGAGACACCTCAGGCCCATCAGTCTTTGCACAATTATTTACAAAATTATTGCCAAAGTTCTAGTTAACAGGATGAAACATACTATTTCCTTTTGTATAAGTTCCAATCAAGCTGCTTTCGTTCAGGGACGTAATATCACAGACAACATTCTTATTGCCCATGAAATAATTCACTCAATTAACACTGGTACTTCCAAGTCTACTCAAGGTGCTGCTCTTAAGCTGGATATGGAAAAAGCTTTCGACAGGGTTGAATGGTCTTTTCTTGAAAATGTTATGAACCGCATGGGCTTTGCACCATCATGGGTATCTCTTATTATGAGATGTATTTCCTCAGTTTCTTTTACGGTAAAGGTCAATAACTCCTTCTCCCCCTTTTTTCAGCCTCAACGGGGCCTCCGTCAAGGTGATCCTTTATCCCCCTTTCTCTTCCTTTTTTGCACTCAAGGGCTTTCTGCTTTCTTGTCTGACGCTAAACAACATGGTCTGCTTCCTGGCCTTGGTGCTAGTAAGCATGGACCTAAGGTTAACCACCTTTTATTTGCAGATGATTGTATAGTTTTCCTCAATTCGAAACCAGAGGAAGCTGCACACCTTAAATTAGCTCTCCAAACATACGCTTCTACCTCTGGACAAGCAGTTAATTTTGACAAGTCCACTATTTTTTATAACCCACGTACTCCTCGATTGACTCGCCATGATATTAATTCCTACCTTCAAGTTCGTGAGGTCTCCAACCCTGGTATCTATCTGGGGGTACCTCTTCTTATTGGCAAAAATAAGACACTATCCTTAGGGTTTATACGAGATAAAGTTCATGAAAGATTATCCAAATGGGATAAACAGCTACTTTCCTTCAGTGGTAGGGAAATCTTCATCAAAGATGTGTTACAATCTCTACCTCAATATGTTATGTCTTGTTATTTGTTACCTCAAAACATTATTGATGATATGACATCTGCCATCCGACGCTATTGGTGGTCTGGCAAATCTAATAAGAAAGGTTGGCACATGCTCCCTTGGGATCAGGTGTGCTTGCCTAAATCAGTTGGAGGTATGGGATTTAGGGATCTAAATAATTTTAACATTGCGCTCCTTGGTAAACAATTATGGCGCCTTATCTGTGAACCTGATTCCCTTCTGGGTCAAATCTATAAATCCAAATACTTTCCTTCAGGCAACATTCTTAATGCATCTCGACCTACTCGTGGATCTTTTGCTTGGCAAGGTCTTTATCATGCTACGCAACACTTTTTTGGAGGTTTCCTCTATCGACCTGGTATTAACAGTAACATACGTCTCCATCAAGATAACTGGGGAGGCTCCTCACCTATCCACATTTACGGGGATTATGAGTTATCGGATGAAGTTCATATTCGTTGTCGTGACTTTATGATTAGGAACCAAGCAGCTTGGGACCCTGATAAAGTCCGTGCGTACTTTACAACGGCTGATGCCGACTCAGTTTTATCAGTGCCCATTATTAATGACACTCGTGACTCCGTTCTTTGGAGGGCTAATGGCTCTGGTATTTATTCAGTGAGATCTGGCTATCTCTTTTTGCAACGTCCCCCTGAGCCTAGATTTCGGCCTCCACGGATTTGGAAATTTCTTTCTAAGCTTAAGGTTTTACCTAAAGTCAAAACTTTTGGCTGGCGCTTGTGATCTGAGGCTCTACCTGTCGGGGTTCGCCTACGGCTTTTGCACCAGACTCAGGGCCCTGCCCCGTTTGTCATTCTAGTTCGGAGTCGATCCTCCATGCCCTCAAAGACTGCTCTGGTGCTTCGGAGACTCTTCGGTTAATTGGTCTTCCTATCTCTCTTATCAACAGCTCTGCATCCACCGGCCTTCAATGGCTTGAGGAAGGCGCTGCCCTCCATTCTCCTAAAATTTTCGGGCTTTTTTTTACTACCCTATGGAACATTTGGAATAGGCGTAATGATTGGATCCATAACCGACATCTTCAACCCCCGTGGCTAATTGCTGTTAATTCCATCAGTCTTCATCGTGACTACTCCGATGCTACATATTCTTCTACCTCTTCTATCCCTTTGTCGATTCCTTCTTCTCGATGGAGACATCCCCCCCGGGGTCATATTAAAGTTAATGTGGATGGGGCTTTTGATCCCTCCACACGTGCAGCGGCGGTTGGTGTTGTAGCCCGCGATGAAACAGGGATGGTTGTAGGCGGCCTGGCTTTTCCCTTAGGCAGCTGCCCTGATGCTATTACATCTGAAGGGAGATGTCTTCTAGCTGGTATTACTTTTGCTCAATCCCAAGGCTGGAGCCACCTGATTTTTGAGACAGACTGCGCTTCTCTTGCAAATAGGATCAACTCTCTGGGCCCAGATCTTTCTCCTATGGGACCGATGATTCTGCAAGCTCATGCTGCTCTGGATTGTTTTTCTTCTGCTCATGTTCAGTTTATTTGCCGTGGGGCTAATATTGTTGCCCATACGTTGGCTACCCATGCCCTTAGGACCATGACTTCTATGTCTTTTGGGTCCATGTATCCTGATTGTATTCAAAACACTGTTCTTTGCGAGAGTTCTTCTCGTTATCTATAAATAAATTCTGGGTACTCTTTTCCCCTTTTAGGGTTCTCCAGGTCTTGTACCTGGGGAAATTAGTAGGGGTTTTTAATGAGGCCCACTTTCTTCAAAAAAAAAAATTCCAACGGGTCCATTGAAAGGCCCCTTTAGACCTGCTAGTCCGAAACCTCGACAAAAAGAACCGCAAAACAAGTTTTAATCAAATTTTAGGAGTTCAAATAATTGATTAGGAGCTTTTCAACACAATTATATTGCAAAACCTCAATTTATGTACTTTTTACTCAGTTAAAACTCCAACGGGTCCATTGAAAGGCCCATTTCGACCCGCTCGTTCGAATCCTCTATAAAAAGGACTGCAAAACAAGTTTTAATCAAATTTTAGGAGTTCATGTAATTGATTAGGAGAATTTCAACACAATTATATTGCAAAACCTCAATTTCTGTACTTTTTACTTAGTTAAAATTCCAATGGGTCCATTGAAAGGCCCATTTAGACCTACTCGTCCGAAACCTCTACAAAAAGGACCGCAAAACATGTTTTAATCAAATTTTAGGAGTTCAAATAATTGATTAGGAGATTTTCAACACAATTATACTGCAAAACCTCAATTTCTATACTTTTTACTCATATAAAATTCCAACGGGTCCATTGAAGGGCCCATTTAGACTTGCTAGTCCGAAACCTCGACAAAAACGACCGCAAAACAAGTTTTAATCAAATTTTAAGAGTTAAATAATTGATTAGAAGTTTTTCAACACAATTATATTGCAAAACCTCAATTTCTGTACTTTTTACTCAGTTAAAATTCCAACAGGTCCATTGAAAGGCCCATTTCGACTTGCTCGTCCGAAACCTCTACAAAGTGGACCGCAAAACATGTTTTAATCAAATTTTAGGAGTTCAAATAATTGATTAGGAGATTTTTAACACAATTATATTGGAAAACCTCAATTTCTGTACTTTTTACTCAGTTAAAATTCCAACTGGTCTATTGAAAGGCCCATTTAGACATACTAGTCCGAAACCTCGACAAAAAGGACCGTAAAACAAGTTTAATCAAATTTTAGGAGTTCAAATAATTGATTAGGAGCTTTTTAATACAATTATATTGCAAAACCTCAATTTCTGTACTTTTTACTCAGTTAAAATTCCAACGGGTCCATTGAAAGGACCATTTCGACCCGCTCTTCCGAAACCTCTACAAAAAGGACTACAAAACAAGTTTAATCAAATTTTAGGACTTCATGTAATTTATTAGGAGCTTTTCAACACAATTATTTTACAAAACCTCAATTTCTGTACTTTTTACTCAGTTAAAATTCCAACGGGTCTATTGAAAGGCCCATTTAGACCTGCTCGTCCGAAACCTCGACAAAAAGGATCGCAAAACAAGTTTTAACCAAAATTTAGGAGTTCAAATAATTGATTAGGAGCTTTTCAACACAATTATATTGCAAAACCTCAATTTCTGTACTTTTTACTCATTTAAAACTCCAACGAGTCCATTTAAAGGCCCATTTCGACCCGTTCGTCCGAAACCTCTACAAAGAGGACAGCAAAACAAGTTTTAATAAAATTTTAGGAGTTCAAATAATTGATTAGGAGCTTTTCAACACAATTATATTGCAAAACCTCAATTTCTGTACTTTTTACTCAGTTAAAATTCCAACGGGTCCATTGAAAGGCCCATTTAGACCTGCTCGTCCGAAACCTCGACAAAAAGGACCACAAAACAAGTTTTAATCAAATTTTAAGAGTTAAAAAATTGATTAGGAGCTTTTCAATACAATTATATTGCAAAACCTCAATTTCTGTACTTTTTACTCAGTTAAAATTCCAACGGGTCCATTGAAAGGACCATTTCGACCCGCTCGTCCGAAACCTCTACAAAAAGGACTGCAAAACAAGTTTAATCAAATTTTAGGACTTCATGTAATTGATTAGGAGCTTTTCAACACAATTATCTTGCAAAACCTCAATTTCTGTACTTTTTACTCAGTTAAAATTCCAACGGGTCCATTGAAAGGCCCATTTAGACCTGCTAGTCTGATACATCTAAAAAGAGGACCGCAAAACAAGTTTAATCAAATTTTAGGAGTTCAAATAATTGATTAGGAGCTTTTCAACACAATTATATTGCAAAACCTCAATTTCGGTACTTTTTACTCAGTTAAAATTCCAACGGGTCCATTGAAAGGACCATTTCGACCCGCTCGTCCGAAACCTCTACAAAAATGACTGAAAAACAAGTTTAATCAAAATTTAGGACTTCATGTAATTGATTACGAGCTTTTCAACACAATTATATTGCAAAACCTCAATTTCTGTACTTTTTACTCAGTTAAAATTCCAACGGGTCCATTGAAAGGCCCATTTAGACCTGCTCGTCCGAAACCTCGACAAAAAGGACCACAAAACAAGTTTTAATCAAATTTTAATAGTTAAAAAAATTGATTAGGAGCTTTTCAACACAATTATATTGCAAAACCTCAATTTCTGTAGTTTTTACTCAGTTAAAATTCCAACGGGTCCATTGAAAGGACCATTTCGACCCGCTCGTCCGAAACCTCTACAAAAAGGACTGCAAAACAAGTTTAATCAAATTTTAGGACTTCATGTAATTGATTAGGAGCTTTTCAACACAATTATTTTGCAAAACCTCAATTTCTGTACTTTTTACTCAGTTAAAATTCCAACGGGTCCATTGAAAGGCCCATTTAGACCTGCTAGTCTGATACATCTAAAAAAAGGACCGCAAAACAAGTTTAATCAAATTTTAGGAGTTCAAATAATTGATTAGGAGCTTTTCAACACAATTATATTGCAAAACCTCAATTTCGGTACTTTTTACTCAGTTAAAATTCCAACGGGTCCATTGAAAGGACCATTTCGACCCGCTCGTCCGAAACCTCTACAAAAATGACTGAAAAACAAGTTTAATCAAAATTTAGGACTTCATGTAATTGATTAGGAGCTTTTCAACACAATTATATTGCAAAATCTCAATTTATGTACTTTTTACTCAGTTAAAATTCCAACGGGTCCATTGAAAGGCCCATTTAGACCTGCTCATCCGAAACCTCGACAAAAAGGACCACAAAACAAGTTTTAATCAAATTTTAAGAGTTAAAAAAATTGATTAGGAGCTTTTCAACACAATTATATTGCAAAACCTCAATTTCTGAAGTTTTTACTCAGTTAAAATTCCAACGGGTCCATTGAAAGGACCATTTCGACCCGCTCGTCCGAAACCTCTACAAAAAGGACTGCAAAACAAGTTTAATCAAATTTTAGGACTTCATGTAATTGATTAGGAGCTTCTCAACACAATTATTTTGCAAAACCTCAATTTCTGTACTTTTTACTCAGTTAAAATTCCAACAGGTCCATTGAAAGGCCCATTTAGACCTGCTAGTCTGAAACATCTAAAAAAAGGACCGCAAAACAAGTTTAATCAAATTTTAGGAGTTCAAATAATTGATTAGGAGCTTTTCAACACAATTATATTGCAAAACCTCAATTTCGGTACTTTTTACTCAGTTAAAATTCCAACGGGTCCATTGAAAGGACCATTTCGACCCGCTTGTCCGAAACCTCTACAAAAATGACTGAAAAACAAGTTTAATCAAAATTTAGGACTTCATGTAATTGATTAGGAGCTTTTTAACACAATTATATTGCAAAACCTCAATTTCTGTACTTTTTACTCAGTTAAAATTCCAACGGGTCCATTGAAAGGCCCATTTAGACCTGCTCGTCCGAAACCTCGACAAAAAGGACCACAAAACAAGTTTTAATCAAATTTTAAGAGTTAAAAAAAATTGATTAGGAGCTTTTCAACACAATTATATTGCAAAACCTCAATTTCTGTAGTTTTTACTCAGTTAAAATTCCAACGGGTCCATTGAAAGGACCATTTCGACCCGCTCGTCCGAAACCTCTACAAAAAGGACTGCAAAACAAGTTTAATCAAATTTAAGACTTCATGTAATTGATTAGGAGCTTTTCAACACAATTATTTTGCAAAACCTCAATTTCTGTACTTTTTACTCAGTTAAAATTCCAACGGGTCCATTGAAAGGCCCATTTAGACCTGCTAGTTTGAAACATCTAAAAAAAGGACCGCAAAACAAGTTTAATCAAATTTTAGGAGTTCAAATAATTAATTAGGAGCTTTTCAACACAATTATATTGCAAAACCTCAATTTCTATACTTTTGACTCAGTTAAAATTCCAACGGGTCCATTGAAAGGCCCATTGAGACATGCTAGTCCGAAACCTCGACAAAAAGGACCGCAAACCAAGTTTAATCAAATTTTAGGAGTTCAAATAATTGATTAGGAGCTTTTCAACACAATTATATTGCAAAACCTCAATTTCTGTACTTTTTACTCAGTTAAAATTCCAACGGGTCCATTGAAAGGACCATTTTGACCCGCTCGTCCGAAACCTCTACAAAAAGGCCTGCAAAACAAGTTTAATCAAATTTTAGGAGTTCATATAATTGATTAGGAGCTTTTGAACACAATTATATTGCAAAACCTCAATTTCCTTACTTTTTTACTCAATTAAAATTCCAACGGGTCCATTGAAAGGCCCATTTAGACCTGCTCGTCCGAAACCTCTATAAAAAGACTGCAAAACAAGTTTTAATCAAATTTTAGGAGTTCATGTAATTGATTAGGAGAATTTCAACACAACTATATTGCAAAACCTCAATTTCTGTACTTTTTACTCAGTTAAAATTCCAACGGGTCCATTGAAAGGCCCATTTAGACCTGCTCGTCCGAAACCTCGACAAAAAGGACCGCAAAACAAGTTTAATCAAATTTTAGGAGTTCAAATAATTGATTAGGAGCTTTTCTACACAATTATATTGCAAAACCTCAATTTCGGTACTTTTTACTCAGTTAAAATTCCAATGGGTCCATTGAAAGGACCATTTCGACCCGCTCGTCCGAAACCTCTACAAAAATGACTGAAAAACAAGTTTAATCAAATTTTAGGACTTCATGTAATTGATTAGGAGCTTTTCAACACAATTATATTGCAAAACCTCAATTTCTGTACTTTTTACTCAGTTAAAATTCCAACGGGTCCATTGAAAGGCCCATTTAGACCTGCTCGTCCGAAACCTCGACAAAAAGGACCACAAAACAAGTTTTAATCAAATTTTAAGAGTTAAAAAAATTGATTAGGAGCTTTTCAACACAATTATATTGCAAAACCTCAATTTCTGTAGTTTTTACTCAGTTAAAATTCCAACGGGTCCATTAAAAGGACCATTTCGACCCGCTCGTCCGAAACCTCTACAAAAAGGACTGCAAAACAAGTTTAATCAAATTTTAGGACTTCATGTAATTGATTAGGAGCTTTTCAACACAATTATTTTGCAAAACCTCAATTTCTGTACTTTTTACTCAGTTAAAATTCCAACGGGTCCATTGAAAGGCCCCTTTAGACCTGCTAGTCCGAAACCTCGAAAAAAAGAACCGCAAAACAAGTTTAATCAAATTTTAGGAGTTCAAATAATTGATTAGGAGCTTTTCAACACAATTATATTGCAAAACCTCAATTTCTGTACTTTTTACTCAGTTAAATTTCCAACGGGTCCATTGAAAGGCCCATTTGACCCGCTCGTCCGAAACTTCGACAAAAAGGACCGCAAAACAAGTTTTAATCAAATTTTAGGAGTTCAAATAATTGATTAGGAGTTTTTCAACACAATTGTATTGCAAAACCTCAATTTCTGTACTTTTTACTTAGTTAAAATTCCAACGGGTCCATTGAAAGGACCATTTCGACCCGCTCGTCCGAAACCTCTACAAAAAGGACTGCAAAACAAGTTTAATCAAATTTTAGGAGTTCATGTAATTGATTAGGAGCTTTTCAACACAATTATATTGCAAAACCTCAATTTCTGTACTTTTTTACTCAGTTAAAATTCCAACGGGTCCATTGAAAGGCCCATTTAGACCTGCTCGTCCGAAACCTCTACAAAAAGGACCGCAAACATGTTTTATTCAAATTTTAGGCGTTCAAATAATTTATTAGGAGATTTTCAACACAATTATATTGCAAAACCTCAATTTCTGTACTTTTTACTCAGTTAAAATTCCAACGGGTCCATTGAAAGGCCCATTTAGACTTGCTAGTCTGAAACCTCGGCAAAAAGGATCGCAAACCAAGTTTAATCAAATTTTAGGAGTTCAAATAATTGATTAGGAGATTTTCAACACAATTATATTGCAAAAGCTCAATTTCTGTACTTTTTACCCAGTTAAAATTCCAACTGGTCCATTGAAAGGCCCATTTCGACCCGCTCGTCCGAAACCTCTATAAAAATACTGCAAAACAAGTTTTAATCAAATTTTAGGAGTTCATGTAATTGATTAGGAGAATTTCAACACAATTATATTGCAAAACCTCAATTTCTGTACTTTTTACTCGGTTAAAATGCCAACGGGTCCATTGAAAGGCCCATTTAGACCTGCTCGTCCGAAACCTCAACAAAAAGGACCGCAAAACATGTTTTAATCAAATTTTAGGAGTTCAAATAATTGATTAGGAGATTTTCTACACAATTATATTGCAAAACCTCAATTTCTGTACTTTATACTCAATTAAAATTCCAACGGGTCCATTGAAAGGCCCATTTAGACTTGCTAGTCCGAAACCTCGACAAAAAGCACCGAAAAACAAGTTTTAATCAAATTTTAGGAGTTCAAATAATTGATTAGGAGCTTTTCAACACAATTGTATTGCAAAACCTCAATTTCTGTACTTTTTACTTAGTTAAAATTCCAACAGGTCCATTGAAATGCCCATTTCGACTTGCTCGTCCGAAACCTCTACAAAGAGGACCGCAAAACATGTTTTAATCAAATTTTAGGAGTTCAAATAATTGATTAGGAGATTTTCAACAAAATTATATTGCAAAACCTCAATTTATGTACTTTTTACTCAGTTAAAATTCCAACGGGTATGGCTCTCGCTTCTCTCTCCCTCTTCCCGAGATTCTCTGATCTTGTCTTTTGTCTTTTTGGTTTCCACCTCCCCCTTTTCACGGTTTCTCTTTCCCCCCTCTCACTCTCTACACTTCCCCTTCCCCATACGGCACTCCCTCCTCAGCCGGTTCATTTCCAAGGCAAATTTCAATCAGCAGATCAAAGGAATTTGGGTAAGAGTAAGTCAAGGGTCTTCCCACCCATCTCTATTTTTTTCCTATCGTTTTTTATAATGTTTTTTCATAATTTTATTTCTCCTTTTTTCTAGTTTTTATTCTCTGATTTGATTCTTTTTCCCCCAAATCCCCATTATTTTTATTATTTGCTCTCTGGTTTGGTCTGAGGCGATGGCTTGCAATCATTTTCATCAGAGAACGCTCAGCCCCCTAAAGATGAGTTTTAATCTTTTTTTCCTTGCCCGTCTCATGTTTATGTTTTTTTCTCAAGCCTTACAGATCTATTAGTTCATTTCTTTTTGTTTTTGTTGCAGACTCTTTAAATCGATTCAGTCGGCTCAGATATGTCCTCCGTTTTCCAGATTTGGGCCGATCGAGGGTTTTCCCCTTTTTGGAGATGGGTTCTATCTCAATCTGCTTCATTACTTTTGGCCCCATGCAATATCTCAAAGCCTCGATCCGTTTCTTCTCCAAAATATGGATCGTCCCCCTTATCTTTGGATTTTTGCTCTTTCTATCCTTTTTCGATCTTTTTTATATTCTGCAATATGGTTTTCTCATATTTTTTTCTTTTCAGATCCTTATCACAGAGGAAAAGAAATCCCCTTTTTTCTGGTGGAGGAATCCAGCGGCGGACTTACCCCCTCCTTCACTCCGTTTATCGATCTCCATTCTGGGTATTCCCAGGCCGTCGAATCGGCTAGGGTTTCTTACCCCCTTTTTGTTTATCCTGTTTTTTTTCTTTTGATAATCTGGTTTTCTCCCTTCTTTTTTTCTATGCATTTCCAGATTTGGGTCTCCTTAACTCGCAATAGGTCTAGAAGATCTGACCATTCTTCGCCTTGGAGGTACAAATCCCATGGTCTTTCATATGGCTCTTTATCTTCTACCTCTTTCATAATCTGTTTTATTTTCTTTATTCATTCAACGTTTTCTTTCATTATTAAATTCATAATTATGCTTTCAATGGTTGAATTTTTCTCTTATGACTGCTGGGCTTTTTCTGTGTATTTTTTAACCCGTTTTGTTATTATCTCTTGTTTTAGCAGTATACTCTTTTCTAATCTAGGTCTTGCATTTATTTTCTCTTCTATACATGGGCACCTTCTTGCTTCTTTACATCTTCTATTATCCATATTTAAAAATTATCCGTTTGGCTCCTTTACTTGTTTGCTGCATCTCATCACCATTAGTATTTTATTCATGTTCCATGCTAATATATATGTAGTTAAAACTACAAGTACTACTTATTCAAATCTCTATCGATCCCTTATAGGGAACTTTCTACCAGCCCATTTTCTGGGATTCTCACATATTACCTATAATAATCACTATATGTGCACCATATCTCTTTATTTATATTCCTTAATTTCTTCCATTCTTATAATTCCTCTTTTCCTGCTCTTGGGCCATTGCTTGCAAGCACAACTCAGAAGCTTCTACTCTGATAAGATCCTGAGACCTACCACGCTGATACTAGCTGCTAATTTGGACCCTATTAGTAGAGCCCAAAATTGGTTGTTTCACCATCTAAGGACATTTTCCTTCATCCGGCTGACACAGAGGTACTATGTCCTCCTTCTGTCTACTGATAATACTTTGGTGTTTGGTCAATTTAAATTTTTGACTATTGTCTATTACGTTTATCTATCTAATTCAATCTCCCTGCATATCATTGCTCTGAAATTCTCTTTAATAATTTTATGTGGCTCGTCTCCTTTTCATCTGTTTATCATCAATACAATCTGCATAACTTATTTATGTAAATCCATAAATTTGTATTCTATTTATTCGCTTGCTGATATCATGCCTTCCTGCTTTAAATTTAACTTATCACGTTCTCATCTTGTGGACTCAACCTCACCCAACCTTCTAGGAATATATACTTTGCTTATTATCTCTATTTTTTCTTTTCTAGTCGATTCCTTTCTCATCATATCCCTCACGCTAGATTTTTGTTTCCTTTATTCCCCAACTTATATATCTATGGTGTTGTATATCTCCTCTGTAACAGTAACTATATCGGGTATAGATAAGTGCTTTCATACTACTAATAATTTTCATAATGATACCTGTTTGTTGTACTTTGGTTATCTAAATAAGAATATTACTTTTATTCCCCTCTGTCTTTTTATGTATTATGAGCCCACGCACATGTCCTATTTCTTTGACTTTCCTTTTACTTGGTGCTCTTTACCATCTGTTACTAATTCTTCCGTGAACTATTCAGTTTGGTCTCTCTCCATTTCCTCCCTTCTTTATTATCATCTTTTCTATGGCCTATTAGATTCTTTTTTATCTTATCTCCATGGTTCTTATCACTATATTAAATGTAAATTAATCCTTTCTTTGATGATCCCTAATTCTCTGTCCTTTTGTTCTTTGCAATCGCATACACGGGAGCTCATCCACCAAATCACTTCATATTATACGACAATGGAACATTCTGCCACCTTTACCATGCAGCGTTGCAAGAAACTGTGTATTTCTTACTTACCCTCTCCTCTTTGGTTCTGCATCAATTTGCTAGTAGTTATTTTTAATTGCATTTCCCCTATATTCATTTGCTCATTTGGTTTGTGATAATTTTCTTTGCCCCGATTCCTCCTTTCCCTGGGTTTGTAATTTCTTATGGCTGTTTTCTTTTCTCCCTGCTTTTTATTTGCTCTTATTATGCCTTTAGATGGTTGCATTCATACCACATTATTGCATTGCATGCTACTTACAATTTCTATGATGGATGTTATTACGATTATATATGCTTCTATACGATAAACACAAAGGAATTTTATTCCTACTACACCTTCTTAGGTGAACTCTCACAAGCCCATTTGAGGGATCTTATCAAAACCCTGCCAAGTAGGGACCTTTTTCCGCTAAATCCTAATCATACTTACTGTTTTTCAAAACTCCTTTCCTTTAATTTAGTTATTATTCAAAACATCTGGCCGAAATTAGTTTTGAAATTATTCTTTCCGTTTCCCTACACACTTACTTCAAGCCTTTCAATGAAATTAATTATTAAATTTTTTTCAATTAATTACCCATTTATTTTTTATCTTATCTGTCATATCTCTCCTCCTTTTATCAATCGTTCTGCATTAAATTATATTTTAAATTCCCGATTTATTTTCTCCTTTATTAAAATGCCAGCTATAATTGCTAATAGTAATTCAGCCTTTCCTTATCTATCCCTAAATATCAGTAAATACATCCGCAAATACTTACTTTATTTTCTATTACATCTTTCTTTACAATTCTTTCTGCATTTAAGGAATACTTCCTTAAATTTTGTTTTAAATTTGTCATTATTTAATATATTTAACGAAACTTCTCCTTTTACCTATCTAATTAGATTTAATAGGGAAAGTTTTTTTCATATTTTCCTTTATGTCATTAAAATAACCCAAATTTTAAGACCTCTGATTCTTCACCAATTTCCTTTTCTTACTACTTACCATATAATAGCTTGCTCAATCGCATCTTCTTTATATGGACAACATGCTCGCACTAAACCACAAACCTCTCCCAATCCTTCTATTCTCCTTAATCTCTACACATCATCTATGGCATCCTCCTCTATCCCCCAACTCAGTTCCATCGACCTCACTAATGAGGAAGCAGAACTCCTTTACACCCCAGATTTCGGCTGGGATTTTGTCAAGGAGGATCCCAAGCTATTCCTTTTAGGATGCTTCATCTCGTCCAAACCTATTGATATATATGCCGTCATTAACGCTTTTGAAGGCATCTGGAAGCCTAACAATGTGGTGTCTATTTCTGTCATCCAAGACAACTTTCTCAAGATCAAATTCAAGGATGTCAAGTCCTGTTATGAAGTCCTTAACCGTGGTCCTTGGCTGTATAAGGACGAATGGTTAGCCATTACTGAGTACGACCCTGCTAAATCTATTAGAGAATATTCCTTCAACGTTATGAGGATCTGGATCCGCATTTTCGCCCTTCCTTCCTCACTCTTTGAGGACATTGATCGATCGCACCTTGTGGGACATGCTCTTGGGTCTATGGTAGGCAACGTCATACGAACTGATACTCGAGAATTTGAAGGAAATATGAAAGACTTCCTGCGGGTAGAAATTTTCCTGAATATCACCAGACCGATCACTCGTTTCGTCTTCATTGGATCCGGGGCCAACAAAACCATGTGTCGTCTTCAATATGAACGCCTTCCCACTTTATTTCCTGGTTGTGGAATAATTAGCCACACAATTGAAAACTGCCCTATTCGTTCTTCTCTAGATCTAAACAAGCTGCAATACGGGGAGTGGCTCCTCTACCTCCCTCCAAGACGTCGCCCAGTTGGTACCCGTGGGCGTATCCGCTATGTTGAGCCTAATCTTAACCAAAACAACCCTCTACCGACTGGTACTCTTTCTTATTCTATTTCCAATATTTCATCTTCTTTACGGTTTAGATCTAAACTTACCTTATCTTTTTTGCTATCTTTATTTCTGATTCTATATTTATTATTTTCCTTCTTCACAGTTCCTCATGTTCCAGCTGCTTATGCTAATACTAATGTTCCCACCAATGACCCGAATGTTATGGGTATATCTCCCTTTCCTTCTCTTATCATTAACCCCTTTTTTAATAAGCTTTCAATATCTAAACTGGTTTCTTGCTACAAACTATCCACAGGCTCTCTAAACGAGGGCGATGCTGCGTCCTTCTCGGAACAACCCACTGAGGAAGCACCCAACACTGATACGGCAATGGGTCATGTCCCCCCTGCCAAAGATCCATCTGCTTCAGAATCAAAACAGAAAGCCCCTCTCGAGCCTCAACCCTTAAATACCATCTATCCTATCCATGAAGATGTATCAGATGATGATTGGGATGCCACGGATGATGGTGTTCCCAGCCCAACTGCTCAGCAAATTAAGAAGATTGAAGCTGAATTGCGTAAGCCCCATGTTTCTACCGATTCAAATTTCAATGAATTTAACCAATGGCTATTAAAAACTTACCCAAATGATGCAGCTCCTGCCCCTGCTCCAGCCCCACCGAACCGTGGCACAAAACGCCATTCTCACATACAAGTTTCGCTCCCACCAAAGAAATCCAAACCCTCCGGTTCCACTCCTAAGGCTGGGATGAGCAGCTCAAAAAACTCTCCGGCGGCGGCTGACTCCCAGCTCCGCCGAGCAAAATGAGGATCCTTTGCTAGAATTGCCAGGGTCTAGGACAAGCCCCGGTAGTTCAACATTTTCATGACTATGTCCAACAATCCAACCCGGATGTTATCTTCTTATGCAGGACTAAAATTAATAATGTGGCATGTAGCCGTCTTTGTCTTTCTTTAGGTATGATAGAAGTCATTGCTATTCCCCCAACGGATGGGTGTTCCGGTATTGCGCTTTTCATCTCGAACAATATTAATATTACTTTAATTTCGTATTCGTCGCGTTATATACATACTCAAATCATATTGTCTGATCGCACTTTATTTTTTACTGGAATGCACGGCTATTCCGAAACCAGTCAAAAATACAAAACATGGGAAATTATTGATTCCTTAAATATTAATAATAATAACATCCCCTGGCTTCTAGGAGGGGATTTTAATGAAATTTTATCCGACTCTGAAAAAAAGGTGGTAGCCGAAGGGCTAGATCACAAATAAATAATTTCCGTCATTGTCTTTCACGCAACAATCTTTTTTATTGCAAACCAACATCTGGGTGGTTTACTTGGACAAAAGTTGGGCCTTTAACTCCAACTATACATGAAAGATTAGACCGGTATATTGCTAACTCGGCCTGGCAGAATCTTTTCCCTTCATATCGTATCACAACGGACTATGTGGCCAAGTCCGACCACTGCTTCCTGCTTCTTGATACATCCCCCACGGCTGTTACTCCCCTTCAGCGACCATCCAACACGTTTCGCTTCGAAAACTGTTGGGCGAATAATGAGAATAACATATCTACTATTAAACGCACTTGGGTCAATACCTCTGGAACAACTATTGAAAAAATAAAAGCTGTTGGTACATGCCTGGAGGAATGGCAGAATCAACAAAGACTAAAGTCTACCGGTCGTATTAATTTCCTCACCAAAAAAATAAACAATTTTTTATGCCGCCCCTTAAATGCCACAACTGAAGAAATTTATATAAAACACAGAACTGAACTTAATAAACTTCTAATGGAACAAGAAATTTATTGGGCTCAAAGATCTCGAACACTTTGGCTCTCTCAAGGAGATAAAAATACGAGGTTCTTCCATGCCCGGGCAAACAATAGGAGGAAAAAAACTCGATCACAGGTCTTTTTGATTCTAATTCGAATTGGTGTACGGCTGATTTAGATCTAATGTCTATTGCTTCTAGCTATTTCCAAAATCTTTTTATGTCATCCAACCCCCAAATTTCTGATAATATACTCGATAAAATTATGCCTTCTATCACTCAATCTATGAATGATACACTCTTAAGGTCTTTCACAAAAGAAGAAATACTCCTTGCCTTCCGGGACATTGATCCTAGGAAAGCACCTGGTATTGATGGACTACCAAGTAGTTTTTTTCGTCAACACTGGGACACCGTTGGCGAAGATGTTATTCATCTATGCCTTAACTTACTAAACGGCACTGCTGATATGTCCTTAGTCAATAAAACTATTCTGGTGCTAATCCCTAAAATACAGGACCCAACTTCCATGAAACAACTAAGACCTATTAGTCTATGCACTGTTCTTTATAAAATAGTTGCTAAAACCATTGTCAATAGAACGAAACAAACAATTCCCCTTTGTATTAGCCCTAATCAAGCAGCCTTCGTTCAGGGACGTAACATCTCTGATAATATTCTTGTTGCCCACGAAATTATTCACAATATCAATTCAGGGCAACTAAATCCTCCCAAGGAGCTGCTCTTAAACTAGATATGGAAAAAGCTTTTGATAGAGTTGAATGGTCTTTTTTAGCAAATGTTATGGAACGCATGGGCTTCGCATCTGATTGTATCTCCCTCATAATGCGATGCATTACCACAGTTTCCTTTTCAGTCAAAATTAATAACTCCTTCTCCCCCTTTTTTCAACCTCAACGTGGTTTACGTCAAAGTGACCCTTTATCACCTTTCCTTTTCCTATTTTGTACACAAGGGCTCTCTGCTTACCTATCTGCTGCCCAACAAACAAACATCCTACCAGGGCTAGGTGCCTGCAAATATGGTCCCAGAGTCAACCATCTACTATTTGCTGATGACTGTATGGTCTTCATTAACAATACTCCAACTGAAGCTACTCATCTTAAAAGAGCCCTGCAAACATATGCTGCGTCTTCCGGTCAAGCGGTTAATTTTGAGAAATCGACAATTTTTTATAATCCTCGTACCCCATCTTCAACAAGAACCGCGATCAATAATCTATTGCATGTACGTGAGGTATCTAACCCTGGCGTATACCTAGGTGTCCCACTTCTCATTGGGAAGAACAAAACTGAGTCATTAGGTTTTGTGCGTGATAAAGTACATGACCGTCTTTCTAGCTGGGATAAACATCTCATTTCTTTTAGTGGACGGGAGATTTTCATTAAAGTTGTCCTACAATCTCTGCCTCAATATGTTATGTCTTGCTATCTTCTTCCACAAAACATTATTGACGATATGTCCTCAGCAATCCGGCAATATTGGTGGACTGGCAAATCCAATAAAAAAGGTTGGCATATGCTTCCATGGAATCATGTTTGTTTACCTAAGGCCGCCGGAGGTATGGGGTTTAAGGATCTACATGACTTCAATATTGCTCTCTTGGGTAAGCAATTATGGCGACTCATTTGCGAACCAAATTCTTTATTGGGCCAAATATATCGTGCTAAATACTTTCCTTCTGGGAATATCCTCGATACCTCCAGACCCAACCGAGGCTCCTTTGCATGGCAAGGTATGTATAATGATCTACAACGTCTCTTTCCAGGCTTCCTATATTGTCCAGGTATTAACAGTAATATCAGAGTGCACAAAGCCATCAGGGGCGGTCCTTCCCCTATTACCCTTACTGGGGAATACGAAATCTTGGATGAAGTCCATATTCGATGCCGCGATTTCATGCTTCGTAATCAGACTGCTTAGGACCCTGAAAAGGTCCGACGTTATTTCAACCCAACTGATGCCACTGCCATTCTCCGTATACCAATCATAAATGATCACCGTGATTCTATTCTTTGGTCTCCTAATGATTCGGGTATTTACTTGGTCCGCTCTGGTTATCTTTTTTTACAACGTTCTACGTACCCACATACGTCATCTACACGCTTTTGGAAATTTCTATCCAAAATCAAGGCCTTACCTAAGGTCAAAACTTTTGGATGGCGTAGTTTTTTCACCAAATTCGGGTCCTTGTCCTATCTGTGGAGCCCACTCGGAGTCCATTCTCCATGCTCTTCGTGATTGTGCTGGGGCCTCTGAAGCCCTTCAGCTACCTGGTATTCCCATAACCCTTTCTAGGAGTTTGGCTATTACCCCACTACAGTGGTTGGAGGAAGCTGCCCACCTCCTATCCTCTGACAAGTTTGGCCTCTTCCTCACAACTATTTGGAACGTCTGGAATAGACGTAACGACTGGGTTCATAATCATCATCTACAACCACCATGGCTTATTGTCGTTAATTCCATTAGTTTACATAACGACTTCTGTAATGCCTCTTCTTCTTCCACCCCAACGCCCTCTATCCTTCTCCTCCATGTTGGAACCCTCCTCCACCTAATCATATAAAAATAAATGTGGATGGGGCTTTTAATCCCTCAACTCGTGCAGCGGCTGTTGGCGCCGTGGCACGTGATTCTACAGGTGCAGTTGTGGGCGGCCTCGCATTTCCGCTTTCTGGATGCAGTTATTTGTGAAGGTGAAAGCCTTCTAGCAGGAATCACCTTCGCCCGATCTCAAGGATGGAATCGGATCTTGCTTGAAACTGATTGTGCTTCTCTTGCAAATAGGATCAACAATCCAGGGCTAGACCTTTCTACTTTGGGACCTCTTCTTCACCAGATTCGAGAGTCTCTTCATGCTTTTGATTCAGTTTCTGTTTCTTTTGTACGCCGTGAGGTAAATCATGTGGCCCATACTTTGGCTACTTATTCGCTGAGTTCTATGTCTTCCATGTCTTTTAATTCTGACATTCCTACATGTATCAATCATCTTGTAACAAATTTCTCTATGATATAATAAAACTTAGGCACTCTTTTCCCCTTTTTAGGGTGCTCTAGCTCTGCTTGAAGGACATTAGTAGGGGTTTTTAATGAGGCCTTTTCTTCAAAAAAAATTCCAACGGGTCCATTGAAAGGCCCATTTAGACATGCTAGTCCGAAACCTCGACAAAAAGGACCGCAAAACAAGTTTAATCAAATTTTAGGAGTTCAAATAATTGATTAGGAGCTTTTCAACACAATTATCTTGCAAAACCTCAATTTTTGTACTTTTCACTCAATTAAAATTCCAACGGGTCCATTGAAAGGACCATTTCGACCCGCTCGTCCGAAACCTGTACAAAAAGGACTACAAAACAAGTTTAATCAAATTTTAGGAGTTCAAATAGTTGATTAGGAGCTTTTCAACACAATTATATTGCAAAACCTCAATTTCTGTACTTTTTACTCTGTTAATATTCCAACATGTCCATTGAAAGGCCCATTTCGACTTGCTCGTCCGAAACCTCTACAAAGAGGACCGCAAAACATGTTTTAATCAAATTTTAGGAGTTCAAATAATTGATTAGGAGCTTTTCAACACAATTATATTGCAAAACCTCAATTTCTGTACTTTTTACTCAGTTAAAATTCCAACGGGTCCATTGAAAGGCCCATTTAGACATGCTAGTCCGAAACCTCGACAAAAAGGACCGCAAAACAAGTTTAATCAAATTTTAGGAGTTCAAATAATTGATTAGGAGCTTTTCAACACAGTTATATTGCAAAACCTCAATTTCTGTACTTTTTACTCAGTTAAAATTCCAACGAGTCCATTGAAAGGACCATTTCGACCCGCTCGTCCGAAACCTCTACAAAAAGGACTGCAAAACAAGTTTAATCAAATTTTAGGAGTTCATGTAATTGATTAGGAGCTTTTCAACACAATTATATTGCAAAACCTCAATTTATGTACTTTTTACGCAGTTAAAATTCCAACGGGTCCATTGAAAGGCCCATTTCGACCCGCTCGTCCGAAACCTCTATAAAAAGGATTGCAAAACAAGTTTTAATCAAATTTTAGGAGTTCATGTAATTGATTAGGAGAATTTCAACACAATTATATTGCAAAACCTCAATTTCTGTACTTTTTACTCAGTTAAAATTCCAAAGGTCCATTGAAAGGCCCATTTAGACATGCTCGTCCGAAACCTCAACAAAAAGGACCGCAAAACATGTTTTAATCAAATTTTAGGAGTTCAAATAATTGATTAGGAGCTTTTCAACACAATTATATTGCAAAACCTCAATTTCTGTACTTTTTACTCAGTTAAAATTCCAACGGGTCCATTGAAAGGACCATTTCGACCCGCTCGTCCGAAACCTCTACAAAAAGGACTGCAAAACAAGTTTAATCAAATTTTAGGACTTCATGTAATTGATTAGGAGCATTTCAACACAATTATATTGCAAAACCACAATTTCTGTACTTTTTACTTAGTTAAAATTCCAACGGGTCCATTGAAAGGCCCATTTAGACCTGCTCGTCCGAAACCTCGACAAAAAGGACCACAAAACAAGTTTTAATCAAATTTTAGGAGTTAAAAAAATTGATTAGGAGCTTTTCAACACAATTATGTTGCAAAAGCTCAATTTCTGTACATTTTACTCAGTTAAAATTCCAACGGGTCCATTGAAAGCCCCAATTAGACATGCTAGTCTGAAACCTCAGCAAAAAGGACCGCAAAACAAGTTTAATCAAATTTTAGGAGTTCAAATAATTGATTAGGAGCTTTTCAACACAATTATATCGCAAAACCTCAATTTCTGTACTTTTTATTCGGTTAAAATTCCAACGGGTCCATTGAAAGGCCCATTTAGACCTGCTAGTTCGAAACCTCGACAAAAAGGACCGCAAAACAAGTTTAATCAAATTTTAGGAGTTCAAATAATTGATTAGGAGATTTTCAACACAATTATATCGCAAAACCTCAATTTATGTACTTTTTACTCGGTTAAAATTCCAACGGGTCCATTGAAAGGCCCATTTAGACCTGCTAGTCCGAAACCTCGACAAAAAGGACCGCAAAACAAGTTTAATCAAATTTTAGGAGTTCAAATAATTGATTAGGAGCTTTTCAACACAATTATATTGCAAAACCTCAATTTCTATACTTTTTACTCAGTTAAAATTCCAACGGGTCCATTGAAAGGCCCATTTAGACATGCTAGTCCGAAACCTCGACAAAAAGGACCGCAAAACAAGTTTAATCAAATTTTAGGAGTTCAAATAATTGATTAGGAGCTTTTCAACACAGTTATATTGCAAAACCTCAATTTCTGTACTTTTTACTCAGTTAAAATTCCAACGAGTCCATTGAAAGGACCATTTCGACCCGCTCGTCCGAAACCTCTACAAAAAGGACTGCAAAACAAGTTTAATCAAATTTTAGGAGTTCATGTAATTGATTAGGAGCTTTTCAACACAATTATATTGCAAAACCTCAATTTATGTACTTTTTACGCAGTTAAAATTCCAACGGGTCCATTGAAAGGCCCATTTCGACCCGCTCGTCCGAAACCTCTATAAAAAGGATTGCAAAACATGTTTTAATCAAATTTTAGGAGTTCATGTAATTGATTAGGAGAATTTCAACACAATTATATTGCAAAACCTCAATTTCTGTACTTTTTACTCAGTTAAAATTCCAAAGGTCCATTGAAAGGCCCATTTAGACATGCTCGTCCGAAACCTCAACAAAAAGGACCGCAAAACATGTTTTAATCAAATTTTAGGAGTTCAAATAATTGATTAGGAGCTTTTCAACACAATTATATTGCAAAACCTCAATTTTTGTACTTTTTACTCAGTTAAAATTCCAACGGGTCCATTGAAAGGACCATTTCGACCCGCTCGTCCGAAACCTCTACGAAAAGGACTGCAAAACAAGTTTAATCAAATTTTAGGACTTCATGTAATTGATTAGGAGCATTTCAACACAATTATATTGCAAAACCTCAATTTCTGTACTTTTTACTTAGTTAAAATTCCAACGGGTCCATTGAAAGGCCCATTTAGACCTGCTCGTCCGAAACCTCGACAAAAAGGACCACAAAACAAGTTTTAATCAAATTTTAGGAGTTAAAAAAATTGATTAGGAGCTTTTCAACACAATTATGTTGCAAAAGCTCAATTTCTGTACATTTTACTCAGTTAAAATTCCAACGGGTCCATTGAAAGCCCCAATTAGACATGCTAGTCTGAAACCTCAGCAAAAAGGACCGCAAAACAAGTTTAATCAAATTTTAGGAGTTCAAATAATTGATTAGGAGCTTTTCAACACAATTATATCGCAAAACCTCAATTTCTGTACTTTTTACTCGGTTAAAATTCCAACGGGTCCATTGAAAGGCCCATTTAGACCTGCTAGTTCGAAACCTCGACAAAAAGGACCGCAAAACAAGTTTAATCAAATTTTAGGAGTTCAAATAATTGATTAGGAGCTTTTCAACACAGTTATATTGCAAAACCTCAATTTCTGTACTTTTTACTCAGTTAAAATTCCAACGAGTCCATTGAAAGGACCATTTCGACCCGCTCGTCCGAAACCTCTACAAAAAGGACTGCAAAACAAGTTTAATCAAATTTTAGGAGTTCATGTAATTGATTAGGAGCTTTTCAACACAATTATATTGCAAAACCTCAATTTATGTACTTTTTACGCAGTTAAAATTCCAACGGGTCCATTGAAAGGCCCATTTCGACCCGCTCGTCCGAAACCTCTATAAAAAGGATTGCAAAACAAGTTTTAATCAAATTTTAGGAGTTCAAGTAATTGATTAGGAGAATTTCAACACAATTATATTGCAAAACCTCAATTTTTGTACTTTTTACTCAGTTAAAATTCCAAAGGTCCATTGAAAGGCCCATTTAGACATGCTCGTCCGAAACCTCAACAAAAAGGACCGCAAAACATGTTTTAATCAAATTTTAGGAGTTCAAATAATTGATTAGGAGATTTTCAACAAAATTATATTGCAAAACCTCAATTTATGTACTTTAGACTCAGTTAAAATTCCAACGGGTCCATTGAAAGGCCGATTTAGACTTGCTAGTCCGAAACCTCGACAAAAAGGACCGCAAAACATGTTTTAATCAAATTTTAGGAGTTCAAATAATTGACTAAGAGCTTTTCAACACAGTTATATTGCAAAACCTCAATTTCTGTACTTTTTACTCAGTTAAAATTCCAACGGGTCCATTGAAAGGACCATTTCGACCCGCTCGTCCGAAACCTCTACAAAAAGGACTACAAAACAAGTTTTGTAACACCCCATTTTGGGCTTAGAAGTTTTGGGTTTGGATCGGACCGGTCGGGTTGCGGTTCGAATATAAAAGGGTGAATTTAGGAAAGCCTAGTTCGGGTTGCATTAAAAATATGGAAAAATGTCTTAAAATCCTCTTTTATTATATATAAGAGAAAGGTGAAATCAATTTTACAAAATGAGGTTTGGAAGAGTGACATTTTGGGTTAGTGACCAAAATGTAATTTTTGAAAACTGGGTGACTGTTTTAAAAAGGATTGAAACTTTGAATCTTTAAGGAGCTATTTACCCAAAAGAGTTTCTCCAGATTTTTCTTAATATTAATCAATTTTATTAATTGTTTTAATTAAAGGAAAAGGGGAGGGAAAAAGATATTTTGTCATAACTACCTTTTCTCTAAAATTTTCCATTTCTTTTCTCTCAACTTTTCTCTCAACCCAAACACTTTTCTCCAGCAAACTTCCCTCTGATTTTGACAATCAAAGATGGGATTTCAACTTCCTTTTGATCTCTAATCATTTCTACAACAAAACCTTAGCATTTGCTTATTGGATTTTCAAGAATCTTGGTTCCAAAAAGGGAGAAACTCAAGTTTAGAGGTATGAACGTCCTTCTCCTCTAAATTCTCAGTTCTTTACTGAAATTCCCAAGTTCTCAATCCTTGAATTATGTTTTATTAAAGGTTTTACAATTGTGTTCTTGATCTTGGCTTTAAAATGCAAGATTTGCTTTAATTTTGATGAAATTCGTATGATCTGATTGGGCATTGTTTTGTGATGTGTTTTTGATGTAAAATGGATGTATAATTGATGAGAAATTGAGGTTTAATCAAAGCAATCCCGAATAGGTTGATTTTCCTAAGTTTTGTTTAAGTTTTAGGTGGTTTTTGGAGTGATCTTGATGTTCTGCTATAGCTGGAGGTATAAGGACGTGATGAGATCCATTTTGGATGTTAATTGAGGTTTATGAATGTTTGGAATTGATGGATCTTGGCTGGGTAGTGTTGTGGAGATGTTTGGATGTGATTTCGGTTGTGTTTGGTAGCCGAAATGTGAGTGTTGATGTGAGCAGCGAGTTTAGATGTCTTGGTTGAGGATATTAATGCATGATGGTGCATTAATCTACTGTTTTGATGTGTTTAAAACAGGGGAGACATCTTCGGATCCTTGTGGTGTTGATCCGGAAGCTTGATTGGTGTTTCGGCAAGTGGCGAAACGGAATCGGTGAGTGGATTTTGGTTTTCAGCTTTGAAACCAATGTTTTGAAGGTTTGGGAGCTTAGTTTAAGTCTAAACAACTTTGCTAAGCTCGAGAGTAAGTTTTCGGAAAAACTCTCTTGTTGATGAACCATGTGTTGGTTGAGTGCAATGTGATTGTTTGCATGTTTTAAATTCTGTTTTGAAAGCATATTTAGCATGTTTATTTGCTGGTCTTATAAGCCATGTGTTGAAGGATGCTCAAGGTAAGAGATCCTTGTTTTGAACATTTGATAAAATGTGGTTTTGTTGCATAAGGATGCATGATGATTAATGGCTTTGTTAAATGCTTTTAAAACAGTGGATTATTGTTGTTAAATGATGCATATTGGCAAGTGATGTTTTGAGAAAGGTTAAGAACACTATGGTGGTTAAAAGTCCATAGGTGGTTCTTGTGTTAGGAACAACATGGTGGTTAAAAGTCCATGATTGGTTCTTGTGCTAAGGTCACAAAGGTGGTTAAAAGTCCTTGTGTGAGCCTTGTGTATTGTAAGAACACCATGGTGGTTAAAAGTCCATGGGTGATTCTTGGTTAAGGTCACAAGGTGGTTAAAAGTCCTTGTGTGGACCTTGTGTATTGTAAGAACACCATGGTGGTTAAAAGTCCATGGGTGATTCTTGTGCTAAGGACACAATGGTGTTTAAAAGTCCATGTGTGGTCCTTGTGAATTGTAAGATCACAATGGTGTTTAAAAGTCCATGTGTGAATCTTATGTTGATTGTATGGAAATGGAAAGATTATGATTATCACTTGTGGCCAATATGACATGTTAATAATAACAAGCATGAAATGCTTGTTTTAAATGCTTGTGTGCATGGATAAAGGTTGTTTTGAATTAAGGTTTATAAAAGTGTTTTATAAATGCATTATTGAGTTGTTTTAAATGAGCATTCCTCACTAAGCTTTGTGCTTACGCTCTCTCTTTTCTTAAACCAATAATGCAGAGCATTGAAGTGTGTATAAGGGCAGCAAGAGGTCAAGAATCCAAGTGAAGAACTAAGCTCATGTATGGTGAATATTTTCATAACTTGTTTAGCTTTTGGCATTTGGCAATGGGGAACCTATGTTGTTGTTTTGGGAGATGTTTTGGACTCCCTAAGTTGGTTTTATGTTGTTGTTGATGATGGAACATGTAATTGGCCTTTGTGAAGTTTGTTGGGTATTATGATGCTTGAATGGTTTTCAATATAGGATGCATGCCTGTAGAATTGGGGCTTTCCTTGTTTGATGCCATGTTTATGAATTGTGGATGCCATTATGTTCCTTAAGTATGTAATGTCTTGCTGGTATAATTTGGTTGCTTTTGGAGCATGTTTGATGGGTCAATTGTGTGATAAACTAGCTAAATTTCTGCAATCTGGGCAGCATGTTTCGGAACAGGTGCTGCCGTTTCGGAACAGAGGGCCTGAAATGGCCTAGGCGTTTCGAAACGGGCAGAGCCGTTCCGGAACAGTTTTGCCACTGTCAGGCCTTATTGCGCAACGCGTTTCGGAACGGTCCCGCATTTCGGAACGGATCATCCCTGTTCCGAAACACCCGACCGTTGGGCACTGAAATTGTTGGTTATATGTTTTGAAATCTTTGTGTTTTGGTCCTGAATCTTGTTTATGCAATTGAATGAGTTTGAGATGTCCGTTTGAGTTGAAATTTGGCAGGGAAGCATGAAATATGACTAATTTCATAATGGTAACTTAAAAGTGGGTTAAGTCTGTAACCCCCTCGTCCCGGTCTGGACGGATGACCGATCCGAGTGGGCCACACGGGAAAAACCGAAGCGAAACCCGTTAAGGTTCCCCCTCGGTTAGCAACCCTATTTTTTTTCTTATCTTTTCTAGATGCCTTTATTAAATCCTATGTGATAGGACACGCAGCGAACAAACACGGATACGAAACCCACAAGACATGCAATTAAACAACCAAATTTTCCTTTTTAAGCAGGTCGTATCGATACACATACAGAGGGTATCGATACGCCTTGACCAAAGTCAACCCTCTCAGTCAACTCAGGGAAGACCGTATCGATACACCCTTGAGCGTATCGATACGCCCTTCTCGGTCAACTTTCCAAGGTCAACGAAATGGAACCGTACCGATACGCTACAACCCCGTATCGATACGACCTAAACCCACCAACTCCTCTGAATTTCAGAGAGTTGGGACCGTATCGATACACCCTTGTGTATCGATACGCTCAGTCTGACTTGAATTCTAGAGAGTTGATACCGTATCGATACACCCCAGTGTATCGATACGCCCAGCCAAAACTGAGTCCTGCAGGCAAGACCGTATCGATACGGCCCTCAGGCGTATCGATACGCCCTGCACTGCAACTCTCTAAAAATCAGCAAAACCAACAAAACTCAACTCTATATGCATTTTGGGACTTCCCTAGACTCATTCAAGCATTCATACCGCCTCTATTAACTAAAATCTAGTCATACAAGGCACCCAACATGGACGAACATCATTCAACCAAAGAATCCACATAATCATTCAAAGAAGGCATACAAAGCATACATGAGTTTCATGCCTTAGCAAACAAACATAAAACATTCATATAAGGCAATCTAAACATGATTTTACAAGCCACACATGGCATCCAAATACCAAAGCAACACAAACATCCAAGGACTGGCTATAAGCCTCCCAAACAAACACTTAGGCATCAACATAAACATGGTTTACAAATCCATCAACATGAGGCATTAACAACATAAAGCCAACACAAAGGAGTCTAGATACAAGCTCCTAAAACACGTAGCATTTCCCATTGCTAGACTACTACATTATTTAATAAACCATACTTGAGCAAACTACCTCACGCTTGGACGCCCTTTTCCTGCTCCTTGCTAACTCCAATCTAAAGATCTGCATTGACGGAAAAAGGAGAGCGTAAGCATAAAGCTTAGTGAGCAGTGCTCTAAAACATAACAACAACAATGCAGAGTTCAAAGCTTCCTTTAAAAGTAAAGGCCAACACAAACAAGTCATCCAACAACCTATTCCATTTACTAACAAGTTCAACCAAGGGTCAACAACATAGACATTTCACTTCAGGGTACGCACAAACATAACCCAACTTACACATACGGTGAGACTACACATCACCGTTTTAACTAGTGGATTTACAATGGGACTACACATCAAAGTATTATCCAACTAGTGACTACCGGTGGGACTACACATCACCGGAGTCTTATAACACTTGCTACCGGCGGGACTACACATCACCGGAGCAACGACAACACACATGTTTTACACAAACACAACTAGCATACAAGTACGGTGGGACTACACATCACCGTTTCAACTAGTGGGTTTCCAATGGGACTACACATCAAAGGAATACCCAACCAGTGACTACCGGTGGGACTACACATCACCAGAGTCTTATACTTTTGCTACCGGCGGGACTACACATCACCGGAGCAATGACAACCATGCAACACAACACACAAATCACCATCACACAACATGTACTCACTATATCATGCACAACCACACAAGCTGCAACAAAATCCACAACTAGGCACCAAATTGCTACAATCAACCTTAACAAACACAAATGGTCTTACTCACCGTTTCTGTGCACAACCTGCACCAACTTACTACAAACAACCTTACAAGGCACATCAACAACACCATAATTACCATCACACCAAAATCAACGATATAATAAGAAGCAACATGCTTCCTCCAAAAATATTGGAATTTCATACATAACAATTAATCACCACAAGTAATGAAAACAAACAGTAAAAAGGGGAAATTAAAGAGGCAATTCACAAACAACTTACTCTTGAATTTAAACTTGACTTTTCAAGCTCAAACAAAACTCTTCAAAACCAACTTTGAACCAAAACGATACTTGAAAACATTTTCACATCCACATGCTTAAACCAACGTTTGAAATCAATTTAAAACATTAACCACTCACCTCACTTCCTTAAGCAAATCAAGCAAAGCCGACCCAAGCCTCCATGACTTCCGATATCGATCCCGAGACTTTACCAACGAAATTCCTTGCTCCTAATCATCTCAACAAAAGTAAATTAACCTCAAATCAGTCCACAACACAACATAGCAAACCCGGAATGAAATTCAAACATCAAACACTTGTTTTTCAAACCAAGAACAACCACCAAAAAGTCATTTCCGAGTAGCCCTTTAGCACAGTCCAAAACCGATGATTCCAACACATTTAACACTTCCAATTGCTTCCAAAACGACCCCCAACCAATACCCTATCATCGACCTCAACTTCCAACACAAACCACACTCAAAACTCAACTAAAAACCCTCCAAAACACAAAATCGGGAAACTTAACAAAACTCTTTAAAAATCATATATGTTGAACCGTTTGGTTCATAAACTTCATATCTATCACTGTTAAATCAAAATCTCAAGTTAAACATCATAAAACAACCATTATCATTCAAATCTCCCGAAAATCCAAATTCTAAAACCTGGATGAAAATGAAAACTACTTGTACTTTTGAAGAGAGGAAGTTGAGAGCAAGTCAAAAACGTAATTACCTTTCGAAACCGAGCCAAAACGAAGGAGAGAGGAGATGAAATAGTATTTGGGGAGGGAGAGATGATTTTGGCGTGGGAATGAAATGGAAGGGAGAGGAAGAAGATGATGAATCATCTTTTACTTTATAATAATTTAAATTTTAATGTTCAAAGACCAAAATGCCCTTAAAGAAAAAAGGAAACCACAATAGGTGCCATCCATGGCTTTTGGGCTCAATTTAAAATTGGTCCAAATCTTAAAACCCGAGGCCCAAACCATTACTTTATTAAATAAAATATTAAAATCGAAACCCGAGACAATACTAAAATATTATTTTCACCTAGCCCCTAAACCCGGGCGTTACAAAGTCCTTCTAATTCTCAGAATTTACATTTTGGTCCCTTAACTTGTATGTTGTGTAATTAAGTCCCTGAATGTTTTCCGAATGTGCTGATCTTTGAGTATGCCGATTGTAGGAACATATCTAGGGTTAATGTGCATTTAGATAAGATTAAAAAGAAAAAAAAAGGGTCGTTAATCAAGGTTGACTTTCGGGTTGACTTTGGTTTTCCCCGTGTAAACTTCTTAATTCGGTTCAACCGTCTAGGCCGGGTTAAGGGGGTTACATTTGGTGGTATCAGAGCCAGGTTCTCGAGTAATTGGGAATGGTTATGTGGGTGATTAATGTATGTATGCTTTGTATGCTTGGTGAATGAAAGCATGTTGTGTGAATTGTAAGTATGTTACAATTGTGGTGTATGCTGTGGTGAAGCATGTTAGGGGGACCCATTGCCAAATCAAAGCTAATGAAATGATGTTGTTTTTAATTGGAAATGAGCTTGAGTACTTGGATTTCTTACCTTGCTGAGCCTGACTTTGTTTATTGCATTGTGATTGCATTGTTTAGTGAATGGCACCTCGTAGAGAATTGAGGGTTAATACGCGAGCTATGGCTCAAAATGAGAATGAGGAGAATGCTGAAAATGTGGTGGATTTACCTCCTCCGCCTGGTGGTGGTGGTGCTGGGGGTGTAGGAGTTGCTGCTGGTGCTGATGTTGGGGTCGCTGGACCTGAAGCTGGTCAGGGACAAGCTATTCCTGACATGACAATGCTGGTTCAAGCCATTGCTGGAGCTTTTCGAGCAGCGGTAGCTGGAGCTTTTCGAGCAGCGGTAGCTGGAGCTCAAGGAGCTGGGCATCAGGGAGATGCTGGAGTTAGACTACCTCTGGAACGTTTGCGCAGTCTGGGAGGGACTGAGTTCAGGGGTTTGTCTGCTGAAGGTTCTGAGTCTTGGCTGGAAAGTACCAAGAGAATCTTGGGGCAAATGAATTGCACTGATGTGCAGAAGCTGGGCTGTGTGGTATCGTTGTTGCAGGACGATGCTTACACTTGGTGGAAAACCTCTATTTCTGGAATGGAGGAAGCTGATGTAACTTGGACGTTCTTTCAGAATGAGTTCAAGAGGAGATATCTAGGTGTGAGGTACCTAGATGAGAAGAAGAGAGAATTTATGTCTCTTACCCAAGGGAGCATGTCTGTAGCTGAGTACGAGGTTCAGTTTGTCCGACTCAGTCAATACGCACCTGAACTTGTTCCTGATGAGCGGGAGAGGTGTGAAAGGTTCCGTTATGGTTTGGTGACGGAAGTAAAGACGTATATGCTAGCTGCTGAGTATAATGTTTTTGATGTGCTGGTTGGGAGAGCAAAGGACATTGAGATGAATTTGGGTTTATCATCTAGAAGTGCTGGTTCTGTTACTGGTAAGCGAGTTGCTGAGTATGGTTCCGGTGGTGGACGGAACAAGAGGGGACGTGATCAGAAGTACCAGCCTTCGGCTAAGCGAGGTGGTGGTGCGCCTGCTCAGGGAGGCAAGGCAAGAGCTGAACCGAACGCATGTTGGACATGTGGATCGTGTGGCCACATGAAACGTGATTGTCCTCGTGGTGGTGCGCCTGCTCAGGGAGGTGCAAGCTCCTGTTGTGGCAGCTGGTAATTCGTGCTGGAATTGTGGATCTACGGATCACATGAGGAGAGAGTGTCCTATGTTGGCTGGTGGCCAAGGGCGTGCTCCTGTAGTTGTTGCACCACAGAGAGGTCGTGGGCGCGGCCGTGGTAACTTCCAGCGGAGAGAAGAGGGTGGACGGAATGTGGCTCATGTTGTAGCTGTTCAGCCTGAGGGTGGTGGCCAAGCTAGAGTGTTTGCTCAGAGGGAGGGGAGGAATGACGCGGATGTGATTGCAGGTACTTTTACTTTGCAGTCCTTGTCATTACTTTCCTTGATTGATTATGGATCTACGCACTCATACATTTTGCGTGAGCATGCTGAATTGCTTGGTTTGCCTGTTGAGTCTTTGGATGTTGGTATGCGTGTCACTAGTTCTTTTGGTGAGACTGTTGTGACTCGAAAGCTTTATAGAAGATGTCCTTTGGTTGTGCAAGATCATGTTTTTCATGTTGATCTTATGGAATTGCCTTTCTATGGTTTTGATGTAATTCTTGGTATGGATTGGCTTGTTGAGCATCGTGCTGTAGTGGATTATGAGAATAAGCGAGTTTCGTTGAAACTGGCGGATGATTATGAAGTAGTTGTGGTTGGTGAGAATGTGAAGTTTCTTGCCAATGTGGTGTCTACATTGGAGGCGAGCCGGATGCTGAGGCAAGGTTGTGTATTGTAAGAACACCATGGTGGTTAAAAGTCCATGGGTGATTCTTGTGCTAAGGACACAATGGTGTTTAAAAGTCCATGTGTGGTCCTTGGGAATTGTAAGATCACAATGGTGTTTAAAAGTCCATGTGTGAATCTTATGTTGATTGTATGGAAATGGAAAGATTATGATTATCACTTGTGGCCAATATGACATGTTAATAATAACAAGCATGAAATGCTTGTTTTAAATGCTTGTGTGCATGGATAAAGGTTGTTTTGAATTAAGGTTTATAAAAGTGTTTTATAAATGCATTATTGAGTTGTTTTAAATGAGCATTCCTCACTAAGCTTTGTGCTTACGCTCTCTCTTTTCTTAAACCAATAATGCAGAGCATTGAAGTGTGTATAAGGGCAGCAAGAGGTCAAGAATCCAAGTGAAGAACTAAGCTCATGTATGGTGAATATTTTCATAACTTGTTTAGCTTTTGGCATTTGGCAATGGGGAACCTATGTTGTTGTTTTGGGAGATGTTTTGGACTCCCTAAGTTGGTTTTATGTTGTTGTTGATGATGGAACATGTAATTGGCCTTTGTGAAGTTTGTTGGGTATTATGATGCTTGAATGGTTTTCAATATAGGATGCATGCCTGTAGAATTGGGGCTTTCCTTGTTTGATGCCATGTTTATGAATTGTGGATGCCATTATGTTCCTTAAGTATGTAATGTCTTGCTGGTATAATTTGGTTGCCTTTGGAGCATGTTTGATGGGTCAATTGTGTGATAAACTAGCTAAATTTCTGCAATCTGGGCAGCCTATTTCGGAACAGGTGCTGCCGTTTCGGAACAGAGGGCCTGAAATGGCCTAGGCATTTCGAAACAGGCAGAGCCGTTCCGGAACAGTTTTGCCACTGCCAGGCCTTGTTGCGCAACGCGTTTCGGAACGGTCCCGCGTTTCGGAACGGATCATCCCTGTTCCGAAACACCCGACCGTTGGGCACTGAAATTGTTGGTTATATGTTTTGAAATCTTTGCGTTTTGGTCCTGAATCTTGTTTATGCAATTAAATGAGTTTGAGATGTCCGTTTGAGTTGAAATTTGGCAGGGAAGCATGAAATATGACTAATTTCATAATGGTAACTTAAAAGTGGGTTAAGTCCTTCTAATTCCCAGAATTTACATTTTGGTCCCTTAACTTGTATGTTGTGTAATTAAGTCCTTGAATGTTTTCCGAATGCGCTGATCTTTGAGTATGCCGATTGTAGGAACATATCTAGGGTTAATGTGCATTTAGATAAGATTAAAAAGAAAAAAAGGGTCGTTAATCAAGGTTGACTTTCGGGTTGACTTTGGTTTTCCCCGTGTAAACTTCTTAATTCGGTTCAACCGTCTAGGCCGGGTTAAGGGGGTTACAAGTTTAATCAAATTTTAGGAGTTAATGTAATTGATTAGGAGCTTTTCAACACAATTATATTGCAAAATCTCAATTTCTGTACTTTTTACTCAGTTAAAATTCCAACGGGTCCATTGAAAGGCCCAATTAGACATGCTAGTCCGAAACCTCAGCAAAAAGGACCGCAAAACAAGTTTAATCAAATTTTAGGAGTTCAAATAATTGATTAAGAGCTTTTCAACACAATTATATCGCAAAACCTCAATTTCTGTACTTTTTACTCGGTTAAAATTCCAACGGGTCCATTGGAAGGCCCATTTAGACCTGCTAGTCCGAAACATCGACAAAAAGGACCACAAAACAAGTTTAATAAAAGTTTAGGAGTTCAAATAATTGATTAGGAGCTTTTCAACACAATTATATTGCAAAACCTCAATTTCTGTACGTTTTACTCAGTTAAAATTCCAACGGGTCCATTGAAAGGCCCATTTAGACATGCTAGTCCGAAACCTCGACAAAATGGACCGCAAAACAAGTTTAATCAAATTTTAGGAGTTCAAATAATTGATTAGGAGCTTTTCAACACAGTTATATTGCAAAACCTCAATTTTCTGTACTTTTTACTCAGTTAAAATTCCAACGGGTCCATTGAAAGGACCATTTCGACCCGCTCGTCCAAAACCTCTACAAAAAGGACTGCAAAACATGTTTAATCAAATTTTAGGAGTTAATGTAATTGATTAGGAGCTTTTCAACACAATTATATTGCAAAACCTCAATTTATGTACTTTTTACGCAGTTAAAATTCCAACGGGTCCATTGAAAGGCCCATTTCGACCCGCTCGTCCGAAACCTCTATAAATCGGATTTCAAAACAAGTTTTAATCAAATTTTAGGAGTTCATGTAATTGATTATGAGAATTTCAACACAATTATATTGCAAAACCTCAATTTCAGTACTTTTTACTCAATTAAAATTCCAAAGGTCCATTGAAAGGCCCATTTAGACCTGCTCGTCCGAAACCTCAACAAAAAGGACCGCAAAACATGTTTTAATCAAATTTTAGGAGTTCAAATAATTGATTAGGAGATTTTCAACAAAATTATATTGCAAAACCTCAATTTCTGTACTTTAGACTCAGTTAAAATTCAAACGGGTCCATTGAAAGGCCGATTTAGACTTGCTAGTCTGAAACCTCGACAAAAAGAACCGCAAAACATGTTTTAATCAAATTTTAGGAGTTCAAATAATTGACTAAGAGCTTTTCAACACAGTTATATTGCAAAACCTCAATTTCTGTACTTTTTACTCAGTTAAAATTCCAACGGGTACATTGAAAGGACCATTTCGACCCGCTCGTCCGAAACCTCTACAAAAAGGACTGCAAAACAAGTTTAATCAAATTTTAGGAGTTAATGTAATTGATTAGGAGCTTTTTTAACACAATTATATTGCAAAACCTCAATTTCTGTACTTTTTACTCAGTTAAAATTCCAACGGGTCCATTGAAAGGCCCAATTAGACATGCTAGTCCGAAACCTCAGCAAAAAGGACCGCAAAACAAGTTTAATCAAATTTTAGGAGTTCAAATAATTGATTAGGAGCTTTTAAACACAATTATATCGCAAAACCTCAATTTCTGTACTTTTTACTCGGTTAAAATTCCAACGGGTCCATTGAAATGCCCATTTAGACCTGCTAGTCCGAAACATCGACAAAAAGGACCGCAAAACATGTTTAATCAAATTTTAGGAGTTCAAATAATTGATTAGGAGCTTTTCAACACAATTATATTGCAAAACCTCAATTTCTGTACTTTTTACTCAGTTAAAATTCCAAAGGGTCCATTGAAAGGCCCATTTAGATATGCTAGTCCGAAACCTCGACAAAAAGGACTGCAAAACAAGTTTAATCAAATTTTAGGAGTTCAAATAATTGATTAGGAGCTTTTCAACACAGTTATATTGCAAAACCTCAATTTCTGTTCTTTTTACTCAGTTAAAATTCCAACTGGTCCATTGAAAGGACCATTTCGACCCGCTCGTCCGAAACCTCTACAAAAAGGACTGCAAAAACAAGTTTAATCAAATTTTAGGAGTTAATGTAATTGATTAGGAGCTTTTCAACACAATTAAATTGCAAAACCTCAATTTATTTACTTTTTACTATGTTAAAATTCCAAGGGTCCATTGAAAGGCCCATTTAGACCTGCTCATCCGAAACCTCTACAAAAAGGACCACAAAACATGTTTTAATCAAATTTTAGGATTTCAAATAATTGATAAGGAGATTTTAAACACTATTATATTGCAAAACCTCAATATCTGTACTTTTTACTAAGTTAAAATTCCAACGGGTCCATTGAAAGGCCCATTTCGACCCGCTCGTCCGAAACCTCTATAAAAAGGATTGCAAAACAAGTTTTAATCAAATTTTAGGAGTTCATGTAATTGATTAGGAGAATTTCAACACAATTATATTGAAAAACCTCAATTTCTATACTTTTTACTCAGTTAAAATTCCAAAGGTCCATTGAAAGGCCCATTTAGACCTGCTCGTCCGAAACCTCAACAAAAAGGACCGCAAAACATGTTTTAATCAAATTTTAGGAGTTCAAATAATTGATTAGGAGATTTTCAAAAAAAATATATTGCAAAACCTCAATTTCTGTACTTTAGACTCAGTTAAAATTCCAACGGGTCCATTGAAAGGCCGATTTAGACTTGCTAGTCCGAAACCTCGACAAAAAGGACCGCAAAAAATGTTTTAATCAAATTTTAGGAGTTCAAATAATTGATTAGGAGATTTTCAACAAAATTATATTGCAAAACCTCAATTTCTGTAATTTTTACTGAGTTAAAATTCCAACGGGTCAATTGAAAGGCCCATTTAGACATGCTAGTCCGAAAACTCGACAAAAAGGACCGCAAAAAGAGTTTAATTAAATTTTAGGAGTTCAAATAATTGATTAGGAGCTTTTCAACACAATTATATTGAAAAACCTCAATTTATGTACTTTTTTACCTAGTTAAAATTCCAACGGGTCCATTGAAAGGCCCATTTTGACCCGCTCGTCCGAAACCTCTATAAAAAGGACTGCAAAACAAGATTTAATCAAATTTTAAGAGTTCATGTAATTGATTAGGATAATTTCAACACAATTATATTGCAAAACCCCAATATCTGTACTTTTTACTAAGTTAAAATTCCAACGGGTCCATTGAAAGGACCATTTCGACCCGCTCGTCCGAAACCTAGAAAAAAAGGATCGCAAAACATGTTTTAATCAAATTTTAGGAGTTCAAATAATTGATTAGGAGCTTTTGAACACAATTATATTGCAAAACCTCAATTTCTGTACTTTTTACTCAGTTAAAATTCCAACGGGTCCATTGAAAGGCCCATTTCCACTTCCTCGTCCGAAACCTCTACAAAGAGGACCGCAAAACATGTTTTAATAAAATTTTAGGAGTTCAAATAATTGATTAGGAGATTTTCAACAAAATTATATTTCAAAACATCAATTTCTGTAGTTTTTACTCGGTTAAAATTCCAACGGGTCCATTGAAAGGCCCATTTAGACCTGCTAGTCCGAAACCTCGACAAAAAGGATCGAAAAACAAATTTTAATATAATTTTAGGAGTTCAAATAATTGATTAGGAGCTTTTCAACACAATTATATTGCAAAACCCCAATTTCTATACTTTTTACTCAGTTAAAATTCCAACGGGTCCATTGAAAGGCCCATTTAGACCTGCTCGTCCGAAACCTCTACAAAAAGGACCGCAAAACAAGTTTTAATCAAATTTTAGGAGTTCACGTAATTGATTAGGAACTTTTCTACACAATTATATTGCAAAATCTCAATTTCAGTACTTTTTACTCAGTTAAAATTCCCACGGGTCCATTGAAAGGCCCATTTCGACCCGCTCGTCCGAAACCTCTACAAAAAGGACTGCAAAACAAGTTTAATCAAATTTTAGGAGTTCATGTAATTGATTAGGAACTTTTCAACACAATTAAATTGCAAAACCTCAATTTATTTACTTTTTACTATGTTAAAATTCCAAGGGTCCATTGAAAGGCCCATTTAGACCTGCTCATCCGAAACCTCTACAAAAAGGACCACAAAACATGTTTTAATCAAATTTTAGGATTTCAAATAATTGATAAGGAGATTTTAAACACTATTATATTGCAAAACCTCAATATCTGTACTTTTTACTAAGTTAAAATTCCAACGGGTCCATTGAAAGGCCCATTTAGACCTGCTCGTCCGAAACCTCTACAAAAAGGACCGCAAAACAAGTTTTAATCAAATTTTAGGAGTTCACGTAATTGATTAGGAACTTTTCTACACAATTATATTGCAAAATCTCAATTTCAGTACTTTTTACTCAGTTAAAATTCCCACGGGTCCATTGAAAGGCCCATTTCGACCCGCTCGTCCGAAACCTCTACAAAAAGGACTGCAAAACAAGTTTAATCAAATTTTAGGAGTTCATGTAATTGATTAGGAACTTTTCAACACAATTAAATTGCAAAACCTCAATTTATTTACTTTTTACTATGTTAAAATTCCAAGGGTCCATTGAAAGGCCCATTTAGACCTGCTCATCCGAAACCTCTACAAAAAGGACCACAAAACATGTTTTAATCAAATTTTAGGATTTCAAATAATTGATAAGGAGATTTTAAACACTATTATATTGCAAAACCTCAATATCTGTACTTTTTACTAAGTTAAAATTCCAACGGGTCCATTGAAAGGACCATTTCGACCCGCTCGTCCGAAACCTCTACAAAAAAGACTGCAAAACAAGTTTAATCAAATTTTAGGATTTCATGTAATTGATTAGGAGCTTTTCAACACAATTATATTGCAAAACCTCAATTTCTATACTTTTTACTCAGTTAAAATTCCAACGGGTCCATTGAAAGGCCCATTTAGACCTGCTCGTCCAAAACCTCTACAAAAAGGACTACAAAACAAGTTTAATCAAATTTTAGGACTTCATGTAATTGATTAGGAGCTTTTCAACACAATTATTTTGCAAAACCTCAATTTCTGTACTTTTTACTCAGTTAAAATTCCAACGGGTCCATTGAAAGGCCCATTTAGACATGCTAGTCCGAAAACTCGACAAAAAGGACCGCAAAAAGAGTTTAATTAAATTTTAGGAGTTCAAATAATTGATTAGGATCTTTTCAACACAGTTATATTGCAAAACCTCAATTTCTGTTCTTTTTACTCAGTTAAAATTCCAACTGGTCCATTGAAAGGACCATTTCGACCCGCTCGTCCGAAACCTCTACAAAAAGGACTGCAAAAACAAGTTTAATCAAATTTTAGGAGTTAATGTAATTGATTAGGAGCTTTTCAACACAATTATATTGCAAAACCTCAATTTATGTACTTTTTACGCAGTTAAAATTCCAACGGGTCCATTGAAAGGCCCATTTCGACCCGCTCGTCCGAAACCTCTATAAAAAGGATTGCAAAACAAGTTTTAATCAAATTTTAGGAGTTCATGTAATTGATTAGGAGAATTTCAACACAATTATATTGAAAAACCTCAATTTCTATACTTTTTACTCAGTTAAAATTCCAAAGGTCCATTGAAAGGCCCATTTAGACCTGCTCGTCCGAAACCTCAACAAAAAGGACCGCAAAACATGTTTTAATCAAATTTTAGGAGTTCAAATAATTGATTAGGAGATTTTCAAAAAAAATATATTGCAAAACCTCAATTTCTGTACTTTAGACTCAGTTAAAATTCCAACGGGTCCATTGAAAGGCCGATTTAGACTTGCTAGTCCGAAACCTCGACAAAAAGGACCGCAAAAAATGTTTTAATCAAATTTTAGGAGTTCAAATAATTGATTAGGAGATTTTCAACAAAATTATATTGCAAAACCTCAATTTCTGTAATTTTTACTGAGTTAAAATTCCAACGGGTCAATTGAAAGGCCCATTTAGACATGCTAGTCCGAAAACTCGACAAAAAGGACCGCAAAAAGAGTTTAATTAAATTTTAGGAGTTCAAATAATTGATTAGGAGCTTTTCAACACAATTATATTGAAAAACCTCAATTTATGTACTTTTTTACCTAGTTAAAATTCCAACGGGTCCATTGAAAGGCCCATTTTGACCCGCTCGTCCGAAACCTCTATAAAAAGGACTGCAAAACAAGATTTAATCAAATTTTAAGAGTTCATGTAATTGATTAGGATAATTTCAACACAATTATATTGCAAAACCCCAATATCTGTACTTTTTACTAAGTTAAAATTCCAACGGGTCCATTGAAAGGACCATTTCGACCCGCTCGTCCGAAACCTAGAAAAAAAGGATCGCAAAACATGTTTTAATCAAATTTTAGGAGTTCAAATAATTGATTAGGAGCTTTTGAACACAATTATATTGCAAAACCTCAATTTCTGTACTTTTTACTCAGTTAAAATTCCAACCGGTCCATTGAAAGGCCCATTTCCACTTCCTCGTCCGAAACCTCTACAAAGAGGACCGCAAAACATGTTTTAATAAAATTTTAGGAGTTCAAATAATTGATTAGGAGATTTTCAACAAAATTATATTTCAAAACATCAATTTCTGTAGTTTTTACTCGGTTAAAATTCCAACGGGTCCATTGAAAGGCCCATTTAGACCTGCTAGTCCGAAACCTCGACAAAAAGGATCGAAAAACAAATTTTAATATAATTTTAGGAGTTCAAATAATTGATTAGGAGCTTTTCAACACAATTATATTGCAAAACCTCAATTTCTATACTTTTTACTCAGTTAAAATTCCAACGGGTCCATTGAAAGGCCCATTTAGACCTGCTCGTCCGAAACCTCTACAAAAAGGACCGCAAAACAAGTTTTAATCAAATTTTAGGAGTTCACGTAATTGATTAGGAACTTTTCTACACAATTATATTGCAAAATCTCAATTTCAGTACTTTTTACTCAGTTAAAATTCCCACGGGTCCATTGAAAGGCCCATTTCGACCCGCTCGTCCGAAACCTCTACAAAAAGGACTGCAAAACAAGTTTAATCAAATTTTAGGAGTTCATGTAATTGATTAGGAACTTTTCAACACAATTAAATTGCAAAACCTCAATTTATTTACTTTTTACTATGTTAAAATTCCAAGGGTCCATTGAAAGGCCCATTTAGACCTGCTCATCCGAAACCTCTACAAAAAGGACCACAAAACATGTTTTAATCAAATTTTAGGATTTCAAATAATTGATAAGGAGATTTTAAACACTATTATATTGCAAAACCTCAATATCTGTACTTTTTACTAAGTTAAAATTCCAACGGGTCCATTGAAAGGCCCATTTAGACCTGCTCGTCCGAAACCTCTACAAAAAGGACCGCAAAACAAGTTTTAATCAAATTTTAGGAGTTCACGTAATTGATTAGGAACTTTTCTACACAATTATATTGCAAAATCTCAATTTCAGTACTTTTTACTCAGTTAAAATTCCCACGGGTCCATTGAAAGGCCCATTTCGACCCGCTCGTCCGAAACCTCTACAAAAAGGACTGCAAAACAAGTTTAATCAAATTTTAGGAGTTCATGTAATTGATTAGGAACTTTTCAACACAATTAAATTGCAAAACCTCAATTTATTTACTTTTTACTATGTTAAAATTCCAAGGGTCCATTGAAAGGCCCATTTAGACCTGCTCATCCGAAACCTCTACAAAAAGGACCGCAAAACATGTTTTAATCAAATTTTAGGATTTCAAATAATTGATAAGGAGATTTTAAACACTATTATATTGCAAAACCTCAATATCTGTACTTTTTACTAAGTTAAAATTCCAACGGGTCCATTGAAAGGACCATTTCGACCCGCTCGTCCGAAACCTCTACAAAAAAGACTACAAAACAAGTTTAATCAAATTTTAGGAGTTCATGTAATTGATTAGGAGCTTTTCAACTCAATTATATTGCAAAACCTCAATTTCTATACTTTTTACTCAGTTAAAATTCCAACGGGTCCATTGAAAGGCCCATTTAGACCTGCTCGTCCAAAACCTCTACAAAAAGGACTACAAAACAAGTTTAATCAAATTTTAGGACTTCATGTAATTGATTAGGAGCTTTTCAACACAATTATTTTGCAAAACCTCAATTTCTGTACTTTTTACTCAATTAAAATTCCAACGGGTCCATTGAAAGGCCCATTTAGACATGCTAGTCCGAAACCTCGACAAAAAGGACCGCAAAACAAGTTTAATCAAATTTTAGGAGTTCAAATAATTGATTAGGAGCTTTTCAACACAATTATATTGCAAAACCTCAATTTCTGTACTTTTTACTCAGTTAAAATTCCAACGGGTCCATTGAAAGGACCATATCGACGCGCTCGTCCGAAACCTCTACAAAAAGGACTGCAAAACAAGTTTAATCAAATTTTAGGAGTTCATGTAATTGATTAGGAGCTTTTCAACACAATTATATTGCAAAAACTCAATTTATGTACTTTTTACGCAGTTAAAATTCCAACGGGTCCATTGAAAGGACCATTTCGACCCGCTCGTCCGAAACCTCTACAAAAAAGACTGCAAAACAAGTTTAATCAAATTTTAGGATTTCATGTAATTGATTAGGAGCTTTTCAACACAATTATATTGCAAAACCTCAATTTCTATACTTTTTACTCAGTTAAAATTCCAACGGGTCCATTGAAAGGCCCATTTAGACCTGCTCGTCCAAAACCTCTACAAAAAGGACTACAAAACAAGTTCTGTACTTTTTACTCAGTTAAAATTCCAACGGGTCCATTGAAAGGCCCATTTAGACATGCTAGTCCGAAACCTCGACAAAAAGGACCGCAAAACAAGTTTAATCAAATTTTAGGAGTTCAAATAATTGATTAGGAGCTTTTCAACACAATTATATTGCAAAACCTCAATTTCTGTACTTTTTACTCAGTTAAAATTCCAACGGGTCCATTGAAAGGACCATTTCAACGCGCTCGTCCGAAACCTCTACAAAAAGGACTGCAAAACAAGTTTAATCAAATTTTAGGAGTTCATGTAATTGATTAGGAGCTTTTCAACACAATTATATTGCAAAACCTCAATTTATGTACTTTTTACGCAGTTAAAATTCCAACGGGTCCATTGAAAGGACCATTTCGACCCGCTCGTCCGAAACCTCTATAAAAAGGATTGCAAAACAAGTTTTAATCAAATTTTAGGAGTTCATGTAATTGATTAGGAGAATTTCAACACAATTATATTGCAAAACCTCAATTTTTGTACTTTTTACTCAGTTAAAATTCCAAAGGTCCATTGAAAGGCCCATTTAGACCTGCTCGTCTGAAACCTCAACAAAAAGGACCGCAAAACATGTTTTAATCAAATTTTAGGAGTTCAAATAATTGATTAGGAATTTTCAACAAAATTATATTGCAAAACCTCAATTTCTGTACTTTAGAATCAGTTAAAATTCCAACGGGCCATTGAAAGGCCGATTTAGACCTACTCATCCGAAACCTCTACAAAAAGGACCACAAAACATGTTTTAATCAAATTTTAGGATTTCAAATAATTGATAAGGAGCTTTTCAACACAATTATATTGCAAAACCTCAATATCTGTACTTTTTACTAAGTTAAAATTCCAACGGGTCCATTGAAAGGCCCATTTAGACCTGCTCGTCCGAAACCTCTACAAAAAGGACCGCAAAACAAGTTTTAATCAAATTTTAGGAGTTCACGTAATTGATTAGGAACTTTTCTACACAATTATATTGCAAAATCTCAATTTCAGTACTTTTTACTCAGTTAAAATTCCCACGGGTCCATTGAAAGGCCCATTTCGACCCGCTCGTCCGAAACCTCTACAAAAAGGACTGCAAAACAAGTTTAATCAAATTTTAGGAGTTCATGTAATTGATTAGGAACTTTTCAACACAATTAAATTGCAAAACCTCAATTTATTTACTTTTTACTATGTTAAAATTCCAAGGGTCCATTGAAAGGCCCATTTAGACCTGCTCATCCGAAACCTCTACAAAAAGGACCGCAAAACATGTTTTAATCAAATTTTAGGATTTCAAATAATTGATAAGGAGATTTTAAACACTATTATATTGCAAAACCTCAATATCTGTACTTTTTACTAAGTTAAAATTCCAACGGGTCCATTGAAAGGACCATTTCGACCCGCTCGTCCGAAACCTCTACAAAAAAGACTACAAAACAAGTTTAATCAAATTTTAGGAGTTCATGTAATTGATTAGGAGCTTTTCAACTCAATTATATTGCAAAACCTCAATTTCTATACTTTTTACTCAGTTAAAATTCCAACGGGTCCATTGAAAGGCCCATTTAGACCTGCTCGTCCAAAACCTCTACAAAAAGGACTACAAAACAAGTTTAATCAAATTTTAGGACTTCATGTAATTGATTAGGAGCTTTTCAACACAATTATTTTGCAAAACCTCAATTTCTGTACTTTTTACTCAATTAAAATTCCAACGGGTCCATTGAAAGGCCCATTTAGACATGCTAGTCCGAAACCTCGACAAAAAGGACCGCAAAACAAGTTTAATCAAATTTTAGGAGTTCAAATAATTGATTAGGAGCTTTTCAACACAATTATATTGCAAAACCTCAATTTCTGTACTTTTTACTCAGTTAAAATTCCAACGGGTCCATTGAAAGGACCATATCGACGCGCTCGTCCGAAACCTCTACAAAAAGGACTGCAAAACAAGTTTAATCAAATTTTAGGAGTTCATGTAATTGATTAGGAGCTTTTCAACACAATTATATTGCAAAACCTCAATTTATGTACTTTTTACGCAGTTAAAATTCCAACGGGTCCATTGAAAGGACCATTTCGACCCGCTCGTCCGAAACCTCTATAAAAAGGATTGCAAAACAAGTTTTAATCAAATTTTAGGAGTTCATGTAATTGATTAGGAGAATTTCAACACAATTATATTGCAAAACCTCAATTTTTGTACTTTTTACTCAGTTAAAATTCCAAAGGTCCATTGAGAGGCCCATTTAGACCTGCTCGTCCGAAACCTCAACAAAAAGGACCGCAAAACATGTTTTAATCAAATTTTAGGAGTTCAAATAATTGATTAGGAGATTTTCAACAAAATTATATTGCAAAACCTCAATTTCTGTACTTTAGAATCAGTTAAAATTCCAACGGGCCATTGAAAGGCCGATTTAGACTTGCTAGTTCGAAACCTCGACAAAAACGACCGCAAAACATGTTTTAATCAAATTTTAGGAGTTCAAATAATTGATTAGGAGCTTTTCAACACAATTATATTGCAAAACCTCAATTTCTGTCCTTTTTACTCAGTTAAAATTCCAACAGGTCCATTGAAATGCCCATTTCGACTTGCTCGTCCGAAACCTCTACAAAGAGTACCGCAAAACATGTTTTAATCAAATTTTAGGAGTTCATGTAATTGATTAGGAACTTTTCTACACAATTATATTGCAAAATCTCAAATTCAGTACTTTTTACTTAGATAAAATTCCAACGGGTCCATTGAAAGGCCCATTTCGACCCGCTCGTCCGAAACCTCTACAAAAAGGACTGCAAAACAAGTTTAATCAAATTTTAGGAGTTCATGTAATTGATTAGGAACTTTTCAACACAATTATATTGCAAAACCTCAATTTATTTACTTTTTACTATGTTAAAATTCCAAGGGTCCATTGAAAGGCCCATTTAGACCTGCTCCTCCGAAACCTCTACAAAAAGGACCGCAAAACATGTTTTAATCAAATTTTAGGATTTCAAATAATTGATAAGGAGATTTTAAACACTATTATATTGCAAAACCTCAATATCTGTACTTTTTACTAAGTTAAAATTCCAACGGGTCCATTGAAAGGACCATTTCGACCCGCTCGTCCGAAACCTCTACAAAAAAGACTACAAAACAAGTTTAATCAAATTTTAGGAGTTCATGTAATTGATTAGGAGCTTTTCAACTCAATTATATTGCAAAACCTCAATTTCTATACTTTTTACTCAGTTAAAATTCCAACGGGTCCATTGAAAGGCCCATTTAGACCTGCTCGTCCAAAACCTCTACAAAAAGGACTACAAAACAAGTTTAATCAAATTTTAGGACTTCATGTAATTGATTAGGAGCTTTTCAACACAATTATTTTGCAAAACCTCAATTTCTGTACTTTTTACTCAGTTAAAATTCCAACGGGTCCATTGAAAGGTCCATTTAGACATGCTAGTCCGAAACCTCGACAAAAAGGACCGCAAAACAAGTTTAATCAAATTTTAGGAGTTCAAATAATTGATTAGGAGCTTTTCAACACAATTATATTGCAAAACCTCAATTTCTGTACTTTTTACTCAGTTAAAATTCTAACGGGTCCATTGAAAGGACCATTTCGACGCGCTCGTCCGAAACCTCTACAAAAAGGACTGCAAAACAAGTTTAATCAAAATTTAGGAGTTCATGTAATTGATTAGGAGCTTTTCAACACAATTATATTGCAAAACCTCAATTTATGTACTTTTTACGCAGTTAAAATTCCAACGGGTCCATTGAAAGGACCATTTCGACCCGCTCGTCCGAAACCTCTATAAAAAGGATTGCAAAACAAGTTTTAATCAAATTTTAGGAGTTCATGTAATTGATTAGGAGAATTTCAACACAATTATATAGCAAAACCTCAATTTTTGTACTTTTTACTCAGTTAAAATTCCAAAGGTCCATTGAAAGGCCCATTTAGACCTGCTCGTCCGAAACCTCAACAAAAAGGACCGCAAAACATGTTTTAATTAAATTTTAGGAGTTCAAATAATTGATTAGGAGATTTTCAACAAAATTATATTGCAAAACCTCAATTTCTGTACTTTAGACTCAGTTAAAATTCCAACGGGCCATTGAAAGGCCGATTTAGACTTGCTAGTTCGAAACCTCGACAAAAACGACCGCAAAACATGTTTTAATCAAATTTTAGGAGTTCAAATAATTGATTAGGAACTTTTCAACACAATTATATTGCAAAACCTCAATTTATTTACTTTTTACTATGTTAAAATTCCAAGGGTCCATTGAAAGGCCCATTTAGACCTGCTCCTCCGAAACCTCTACGAAAAGGACCGCAAAACATGTTTTAATCAAATTTTAGGATTTCAAATAATTGATAAGGAGATTTTAAACACTATTATATTGCAAAACCTCAATATCTGTACTTTTTACTAAGTTAAAATTCCAACGGGTCCATTGAAAGGACCATTTCGACCCGCTCGTCCGAAACCTCTACAAAAAAGACTACAAAACAAGTTTAATCAAATTTTAGGAGTTCATGTAATTGATTAGGAGCTTTTCAACTCAATTATATTGCAAAACCTCAATTTCTATACTTTTTACTCAGTTAAAATTCCAACGGGTCCATTGAAAGGCCCATTTAGACCTGCTCGTCCAAAACCTCTACAAAAAGGACTACAAAACAAGTTTAATCAAATTTTAGGACTTCATGTAATTGATTAGGAGCTTTTCAACACAATTATTTTGCAAAACCTCAATTTCTGTACTTTTTACTCAGTTAAAATTCCAACGGGTCCATTGAAAGGTCCATTTAGACATGCTAGTCCGAAACCTCGACAAAAAGGACCGCAAAACAAGTTTAATCAAATTTTAGGAGTTCAAATAATTGATTAGGAGCTTTTCAACACAATTATATTGCAAAACCTCAATTTCTGTACTTTTTACTCAGTTAAAATTCTAACGGGTCCATTGAAAGGACCATTTCGACGCGCTCGTCCGAAACCTCTACAAAAAGGACTGCAAAACAAGTTTAATCAAAATTTAGGAGTTCATGTAATTGATTAGGAGCTTTTCAACACAATTATATTGCAAAACCTCAATTTATGTACTTTTTACGCAGTTAAAATTCCAACGGGTCCATTGAAAGGACCATTTCGACCCGCTCGTCCGAAACCTCTATAAAAAGGATTGCAAAACAAGTTTTAATCAAATTTTAGGAGTTCATGTAATGGATTAGGAGAATTTCAACACAATTATATAGCAAAACCTCAATTTTTGTACTTTTTACTCAGTTAAAATTCCAAAGGTCCATTGAAAGGCCCATTTAGACCTGCTCGTCCGAAACCTCAACAAAAAGGACCGCAAAACATGTTTTAATTAAATTTTAGGAGTTCAAATAATTGATTAGGAGATTTTCAACAAAATTATATTGCAAAACCTCAATTTCTGTACTTTAGACTCAGTTAAAATTCCAACGGGCCATTGAAAGGCCGATTTAGACTTGCTAGTTCGAAACCTCGACAAAAACGACCGCAAAACATGTTTTAATCAAATTTTAGGAGTTCAAATAATTGATTAGGAACTTTTCAACACAATTATATTGCAAAACCTCAATTTATTTACTTTTTACTATGTTAAAATTCCAAGGGTCCATTGAAAGGCCCATTTAGACCTGCTCCTCCGAAACCTCTACGAAAAGGACCGCAAAACATGTTTTAATCAAATTTTAGGATTTCAAATAATTGATAAGGAGATTTTAAACACTATTATATTGCAAAACCTCAATATCTGTACTTTTTACTAAGTTAAAATTCCAACGGGTCCATTGAAAGGACCATTTCGACCCGCTCGTCCGAAACCTCTACAAAAAAGACTACAAAACAAGTTTAATCAAATTTTAGGAGTTCATGTAATTGATTAGGAGCTTTTCAACTCAATTATATTGCAAAACCTCAATTTCTATACTTTTTACTCAGTTAAAATTCCAACGGGTCCATTGAAAGGCCCATTTAGACCTGCTCGTCCAAAACCTCTACAAAAAGGACTACAAAACAAGTTTAATCAAATTTTAGGACTTCATGTAATTGATTAGGAGCTTTTCAACACAATTATTTTGCAAAACCTCAATTTCTGTACTTTTTACTCAGTTAAAATTCCAACGGGTCCATTGAAAGGTCCATTTAGACATGCTAGTCCGAAACCTCGACAAAAAGGACCGCAAAACAAGTTTAATCAAATTTTAGGAGTTCAAATAATTGATTAGGAGCTTTTCAACACAATTATATTGCAAAACCTCAATTTCTGTACTTTTTACTCAGTTAAAATTCTAACGGGTCCATTGAAAGGACCATTTCGACGCGCTCGTCCGAAACCTCTACAAAAAGGACTGCAAAACAAGTTTAATCAAAATTTAGGAGTTCATGTAATTGATTAGGAGCTTTTCAACACAATTATATTGCAAAACCTCAATTTATGTACTTTTTACGCAGTTAAAATTCCAACGGGTCCATTGAAAGGACCATTTCGACCCGCTCGTCCGAAACCTCTATAAAAAGGATTGCAAAACAAGTTTTAATCAAATTTTAGGAGTTCATGTAATTGATTAGGAGAATTTCAACACAATTATATAGCAAAACCTCAATTTTTGTACTTTTTACTCAGTTAAAATTCCAAAGGTCCATTGAAAGGCCCATTTAGACCTGCTCGTCCGAAACCTCAACAAAAAGGACCGCAAAACATGTTTTAATTAAATTTTAGGAGTTCAAATAATTGATTAGGAGATTTTCAACAAAATTATATTGCAAAACCTCAATTTCTGTACTTTAGACTCAGTTAAAATTCCAACGGGCCATTGAAAGGCCGATTTAGACTTGCTAGTTCGAAACCTCGACAAAAACGACCGCAAAACATGTTTTAATCAAATTTTAGGAGTTCAAATAATTGATTAGGAACTTTTCAACACAATTATATTGCAAAACCTCAATTTATTTACTTTTTACTATGTTAAAATTCCAAGGGTCCATTGAAAGGCCCATTTAGACCTGCTCCTCCGAAACCTCTACAAAAAGGACCGCAAAACATGTTTTAATCAAATTTTAGGATTTCAAATAATTGATAAGGAGATTTTAAACACTATTATATTGCAAAACCTCAATATCTGTACTTTTTACTAAGTTAAAATTCCAACGGGTCCATTGAAAGGACCATTTCGACCCGCTCGTCCGAAACCTCTACAAAAAAGACTACAAAACAAGTTTAATCAAATTTTAGGAGTTCATGTAATTGATTAGGAGCTTTTCAACTCAATTATATTGCAAAACCTCAATTTCTATACTTTTTACTCAGTTAAAATTCCAACGGGTCCATTGAAAGGCCCATTTAGACCTGCTCGTCCAAAACCTCTACAAAAAGGACTACAAAACAAGTTTAATCAAATTTTAGGACTTCATGTAATTGATTAGGAGCTTTTCAACACAATTATTTTGCAAAACCTCAATTTCTGTACTTTTTACTCAGTTAAAATTCCAACGGGTCCATTGAAAGGTCCATTTAGACATGCTAGTCCGAAACCTCGACAAAAAGGACCGCAAAACAAGTTTAATCAAATTTTAGGAGTTCAAATAATTGATTAGGAGCTTTTCAACACAATTATATTGCAAAACCTCAATTTCTGTACTTTTTACTCAGTTAAAATTCTAACGGGTCCATTGAAAGGACCATTTCGACGCGCTCGTCCGAAACCTCTACAAAAAGGACTGCAAAACAAGTTTAATCAAAATTTAGGAGTTCATGTAATTGATTAGGAGCTTTTCAACACAATTATATTGCAAAACCTCAATTTATGTACTTTTTACGCAGTTAAAATTCCAACGGGTCCATTGAAAGGACCATTTCGACCCGCTCGTCCGAAACCTCTATAAAAAGGATTGCAAAACAAGTTTTAATCAAATTTTAGGAGTTCATGTAATTGATTAGGAGAATTTCAACACAATTATATAGCAAAACCTCAATTTTTGTACTTTTTACTCAGTTAAAATTCCAAAGGTCCATTGAAAGGCCCATTTAGACCTGCTCGTCCGAAACCTCAACAAAAAGGACCGCAAAACATGTTTTAATTAAATTTTAGGAGTTCAAATAATTGATTAGGAGATTTTCAACAAAATTATATTGCAAAACCTCAATTTCTGTACTTTAGACTCAGTTAAAATTCCAACGGGCCATTGAAAGGCCGATTTAGACTTGCTAGTTCGAAACCTCGACAAAAACGACCGCAAAACATGTTTTAATCAAATTTTAGGAGTTCAAATAATTGATTAGGAACTTTTCAACACAATTATATTGCAAAACCTCAATTTATTTACTTTTTACTATGTTAAAATTCCAAGGGTCCATTGAAAGGCCCATTTAGACCTGCTCCTCCGAAACCTCTACAAAAAGGACCGCAAAACATGTTTTAATCAAATTTTAGGATTTCAAATAATTGATAAGGAGATTTTAAACACTATTATATTGCAAAACCTCAATATCTGTACTTTTTACTAAGTTAAAATTCCAACGGGTCCATTGAAAGGACCATTTCGACCCGCTCGTCCGAAACCTCTACAAAAAAGACTACAAAACAAGTTTAATCAAATTTTAGGAGTTCATGTAATTGATTAGGAGCTTTTCAACTCAATTATATTGCAAAACCTCAATTTCTATACTTTTTACTCAGTTAAAATTCCAACGGGTCCATTGAAAGGCCCATTTAGACCTGCTCGTCCAAAACCTCTACAAAAAGGACTACAAAACAAGTTTAATCAAATTTTAGGACTTCATGTAATTGATTAGGAGCTTTTCAACACAATTATTTTGCAACACCTCAATTTCTGTACTTTTTACTCAGTTAAAATTCCAACGGGTCCATTGAAAGGTCCATTTAGACATGCTAGTCCGAAACCTCGACAAAAAGGACCGCAAAACAAGTTTAATCAAATTTTAGGAGTTCAAATAATTGATTAGGAGCTTTTCAACACAATTATATTGCAAAACCTCAATTTCTGTACTTTTTACTCAGTTAAAATTCTAACGGGTCCATTGAAAGGACCATTTCGACGCGCTCGTCCGAAACCTCTACAAAAAGGACTGCAAAACAAGTTTAATCAAAATTTAGGAGTTCATGTAATTGATTAGGAGCTTTTCAACACAATTATATTGCAAAACCTCAATTTATGTACTTTTTACGCAGTTAAAATTCCAACGGGTCCATTGAAAGGACCATTTCGACCCGCTCGTCCGAAACCTCTATAAAAAGGATTGCAAAACAAGTTTTAATCAAATTTTAGGAGTTCATGTAATTGATTAGGAGAATTTCAACACAATTATATAGCAAAACCTCAATTTTTGTACTTTTTACTCAGTTAAAATTCCAAAGGTCCATTGAAAGGCCCATTTAGACCTGCTCGTCCGAAACCTCAACAAAAAGGACCGCAAAACATGTTTTAATTAAATTTTAGGAGTTCAAATAATTGATTAGGAGATTTTCAACAAAATTATATTGCAAAACCTCAATTTCTGTACTTTAGACTCAGTTAAAATTCCAACGGGCCATTGAAAGGCCGATTTAGACTTGCTAGTTCGAAACCTCGACAAAAACGACCGCAAAACATGTTTTAATCAAATTTTAGGAGTTCAAATAATTGATTAGGAACTTTTCAACACAATTATATTGCAAAACCTCAATTTATTTACTTTTTACTATGTTAAAATTCCAAGGGTCCATTGAAAGGCCCATTTAGACCTGCTCCTCCGAAACCTCTACAAAAAGGACCGCAAAACATGTTTTAATCAAATTTTAGGATTTCAAATAATTGATAAGGAGATTTTAAACACTATTATATTGCAAAACCTCAATATCTGTACTTTTTACTAAGTTAAAATTCCAACGGGTCCATTGAAAGGACCATTTCGACCCGCTCGTCCGAAACCTCTACAAAAAAGACTACAAAACAAGTTTAATCAAATTTTAGGAGTTCATGTAATTGATTAGGAGCTTTTCAACTCAATTATATTGCAAAACCTCAATTTCTATACTTTTTACTCAGTTAAAATTCCAACGGGTCCATTGAAAGGCCCATTTAGACCTGCTCGTCCAAAACCTCTACAAAAAGGACTACAAAACAAGTTTAATCAAATTTTAGGACTTCATGTAATTGATTAGGAGCTTTTCAACACAATTATTTTGCAACACCTCAATTTCTGTACTTTTTACTCAGTTAAAATTCCAACGGGTCCATTGAAAGGTCCATTTAGACATGCTAGTCCGAAACCTCGACAAAAAGGACCGCAAAACAAGTTTAATCAAATTTTAGGAGTTCAAATAATTGATTAGTAGCTTTTCAACACAATTATATTGCAAAACCTCAATTTCTGTACTTTTTACTCAGTTAAAATTCTAACGGGTCCATTGAAAGGACCATTTCGACGCGCTCGTCCGAAACCTCTACAAAAAGGACTGCAAAACAAGTTTAATCAAAATTTAGGAGTTCATGTAATTGATTAGGAGCTTTTCAACACAATTATATTGCAAAACCTCAATTTATGTACTTTTTACGCAGTTAAAATTCCAACGGGTCCATTGAAAGGACCATTTCGACCCGCTCGTCCGAAACCTCTATAAAAAGGATTGCAAAACAAGTTTTAATCAAATTTCAGGAGTTCATGTAATTGATTAGGAGAATTTCAACACAATTATATAGCAAAACCTCAATTTTTGTACTTTTTACTCAGTTAAAATTCCAAAGGTCCATTGAAAGGCCCATTTAGACCTGCTCGTCCGAAACCTCAACAAAAAGGACCGCAAAACATGTTTTAATTAAATTTTAGGAGTTCAAATAATTGATTAGGAGATTTTCAACAAAATTATATTGCAAAACCTCAATTTCTGTACTTTAGACTCAGTTAAAATTCCAACGGGCCATTGAAAGGCCGATTTAGACTTGCTAGTTCGAAACCTCGACAAAAACGACCGCAAAACATGTTTTAATCAAATTTTAGGAGTTCAAATAATTGATTAGGAGCTTTTCAACACAATTATATTGCAAAACCTCAATTTCTGTCCTTTTTACTCAGTTAAAATTCCAACAGGTCCATTGAAATGCCCATTTCGACTTGCTCGTCCGAAACCTCTACAAAGAGTACCTCAAAACATGTTTTAATCAAATTTTAGGAGTTCAAATAACTGATTAGGAGATTTTCAACAAAATTATATTGCAAAACCTCGATTTCTATACTTTTTACTGAGTTAAAATTCCAACGGGTCCATTGAAAGGCCCATTTAGACATGCTAGTCCGAAAACTCGACAAAAAGGACCGCAAAAAAAAGTTTAATTAAATTTTAGGAGTTAGAAAAATTGAGTAGGAGCTTTTCAACACAATTATATTGCAAAACCTCAATTTCTGTACTTTTTACTCAGTTAAAACTCCAACGGGTCCATTGAAAGGGCCATTTCGACCTGCTCGTCCGAAACCTAGACAAAAAGGACAGCAAAACAAGTTTTAATCAAATTTTCGGAGTTCAAATAATTGATTAGGAGCTTTTCAACACAATTATATTGCAAAGCCTCAATTTCTGTACTTTTTACTCAGTTAAAATTCCAACGGGTCCATTGAAAGGCCCATTTAGACCTGCTCGTCCGAAACCTCGCAAAAAGGACCGCAAAACTAGTTTTAATCAAAATTTAGTAGTTCAAATAATTGATTAGGAGCTTTTCAACACAATTATATTGCAAAACCTCAATTTCTGTACTTTTTACTTAGTTAAAATTCCAACGGGTCCATTGAAAGGACCATTTCGACCCGCTCGTCCGAAACCTCTACAAAAAGGACTGCAAAACAAGTTTAATCAAATTTTAGGAGTTCATGTAATTGATTAGGAGATTTTCAACACAATTATATTGCAAAACCTCAATTTCTATACTTTTTACTCAGTTAAAATTCCAACGGGTCCATTGAAAGGCCCATTTAGACTTGCTCGTCCAAAACCTCTAAAAAGGACATCAAAACGAGTTTAATCAAATTTTAGGACTTCATGTAATTGATTAGGAGCTTTTCAACACAATTATTTTGCAAAACCTCAATTTCTGTACTTTTTACTCAGTTAAAATTCGAACGGGTCCATTGAAAGGCCCATTTAGACATGCTAGTCCGAAACCTCGACAAAAAGGACCGCAAAACAAGTTTAATCAAATTTTAGGAGTTCAAATAATTGATTAGGAGCTTTTCAACACAATTATATTGCAAAACCTCAATTTCTGTACTTTTTACTCATTTAAAATTCCAACGGGTCCATTGAAAGGACCATTTCGACGCGCTCGTCCGAAACCTCTACAAAAAGGACTACAAAACAAGTTTAATCAAATTTTAGGAGTTCATGTAATTGATTAGGAGCTTTTCAACACAATTATATTGCAAAACCTCAATTTATGTACTTTTTACACAGTTAAAATTCCAACGGGTCCATTGAAAGTCCCATTTCGACCCGCTCGTCCGAAACCTCTATAAAAAGGATTGCAAAACAAGTTTTAATCAAATTTTAGGAGTTCATGTAATAGATTAGGAGAATTTCAACACAATTATATTGCAAAACATCAATTTATGTACTTTTTACTCAGTTAAAATTCCAAAGGTCCATTGAAAGGCCCATTTAGACCTGCTCGTCCGAAACCTCAAGAAAAAGGACCGCAAAACATGTTTTAATCAAATTTTAGGAGTTCAAATAATTGATTAGGAGATTTTCAACAAAATTATATTGCAAAACCTAAATTTCTGTACTTTAGACTCAGTTAAAATTCCAACGGGTCCATTGAAAGGCCAATTTAGACTTGCTAGTCCGAAACCTCGACAAAAAGGACCGCAAAACATCTTTTAATCAAATTTTAGGAGTTCAAATAATTGATTAGGAGATTTTCAACAAAATTATATTGCAAAACCTCAATTTCTGTACTTTTTACTGAGTTAAAATTCCAACGGGTCCATTGAAAGGCCCATTTAGACATGCTAGTTCGAAAACTCGACAAAAAGGACCGCAAAAAAAGTTTAATTAAATTTTACGAGTTCAAATAATTGATTAGGAGCTTTTCAACACAATTATATTGCAAAACCTCAATTTATGTACTTTTTACCCAGTTAAAATTCCAACGGGTCCATAGAAAGGCCCATTTTGACCCGCTCGTCCGAAACCTCTATAAAAAGGACTGCAAAACAAGTTATAATCAAATTTTAGGAGTTCATATAATTGATTAGGAGAATTTCAACACAATTATATTACAAAACCTCAATTTCTGTACTTTTTACTCAGTTAAAATTCCAACGGGTCCATTGAAAAGCCCATTTAGACCTGCTCGTCTGAAACCTCGACAAAAAGGACCGCAAAACAATTTTTAATCAAATTTTAGGAGTTAAAAAATTGATTAGGAGCTTTTCAAAACAATTATATTGCAAAACCTCAATTTCTGCACTTTTTACTCAGTTGAAACTCCAACGGATCAATTGAAAGGCCCATTTCGACCTGCTCGTCCGAAACCTAGACAAAAAGGACCGCAAAACAAGTTTTAATCAAATTTTAGGAGTTCAAATAATTGATTAGGAGCTTTTCAACACAATTATATTGCAAAGCCTCAATTTTCGTACTTTTTACTCAGTTAAAATTCCAACGGGTCCATTGATAGGCCCATTTAGACCTACTTGTCCGAAACCTCGCAAAAAGGATCGCAAAACAAGTTTTAATCAAATTTTAGTAGTTCAAATAATTGATTAGGAGCTTTCCAACATAATTATATTGTAAAACCTCAATTTCGGTACTTTTTACTCAGTTAAAATTCCAACAAGTCCATTGAAAGGCCCATTTCGACCCGCTCGTCCGAAACCTCTACAAAAAGGACTACAAAACAAGTTTTAATCAAATTTTAGGAGTTCATGTAATTGAATAGGAGCTTTTCAACACAATTATATTGCAAAAACTCAATTTCTGTACTTTTTACTCAGTTAAAATTCCAACGGGTCCATTGAAAGGCCTATTAAGACCTGCTCGTCCGAAACCTCTACGAAAAGGACCGCAAAACATGTTTTAATCAAATTTTCGGAGTTCAAATAATTGATTAGGAGATTTTTTACACAATTACATTGCAAAACCTCAATTTATGTACTTTTTACTCAGTTAAAATTCCAACGGGTCCATTGAAAGGCCCATTTAGACTTGCTAGTCCGAAACCTCGACAAAAAGGACCGCAAAACAAGTTTAATCAAATTTTAAGAATTCAAATAATTGATTAGGAGATTTTCAACAAAATTATATTGCAAAACCTCAATTTCTGTACTTTTTACTCAGTTAAAATTCCAACGGGTCCATTGAAAGGCCCATTTAGACCTGCTAGTCCGAAACCTCGACAAAAAGGACCGCAAAACAAGTTTTAATCAAATTTTAGGAGTTCAAATAATTGATTAGGAGCTTTTCAACACAATTATATTGCAAAACCTCAATTTCTGTACTTTTTACTTAGTTAAAATTCCAACGGGTCCATTGAAAGGCCCATTTAAACCTGCTCGTCCGAAACCTCTACAAAAAGGGCCGCAAAACAAGTTTTAATGAAATTTTAGGAGATCATGTAATTGAGTATTAGCTTTTCAACACAATTATATTGCAAAACCTCAATTTTTTACTTTTTACTAAGTTGAAATTCCAACGAGTCCATTGAAAGGCCCATTTAGACCTGCTGGTCCGAAACCTCTACAAAAAGGGTCGTAAAACAAGTTTTATTCAAATTTTAGGAGATCATGTAATTGATTTGGAGATTTTCAACACAATTATATTGCAAAACCTCAATTTCTATACTTTTTACTCAGTTAAAATTCCAACGGGTCCATTGAAAGGCCCATTTAGACCTGCTTGTCCGAAACCTAGAAAAAAAGGACCGCAAAACATGTTTTAATCAAATTTTAGGAGTTCAAATAATTGATTAGGAGATTTTCAACAAAATTATATTGCAAAACCTCAATTTCTGTACTTTAGACTCAGTTAAAATTCCAACGGGCCATTGAAAGGCCGATTTAGACTTGCTAGTTCGAAACCTTGACAAAAACGACCGCAAAACATGTTTTAATCAAATTTTAGGAGTTCAAATAATTGATTAGGATCTTTTCAACACAATTATATTGCAAAACCTCAATTTATGTCCTTTTTACTCAGTTAAAATTCCAACAGGTCCATTGAAATGCCCATTTCGACTTGCTCGTCCGAAACCTCTACAAAGAGTACCGCAAAACATGTTTTAATCAAATTTTAGGAGTTCAAATAACTGATTAGGAGATTTTCAACAAAATTATATTGCAAAACCTCGATTTCTGTACTTTTTACTGAGTTAAAATTCCAACGGGTCCATTGAAAGGCCCATTTAGACATGCTAGTCCGAAAACTCGACAAAAAGGACCGCAAAAAAAAGTTTAATTAAATTTTAGGAGTTAGAAAAATTGAGTAGGAGCTTTTCAACACAATTATATTGCAAAACCTCAATTTCTGTACTTTTTACTCAGTGAAAACTCCAACGGGTCCATTGAAAGGGCCATTTCGACTAGCTCGTCCGAAACCTAGACAAAAAGGACAGCAAAACAAGTTTTAATCAAATTTTCGGAGTTCAAATAATTGATTAGGAGCTTTTCAACACAATTATATTGCAAAGCCTCAATTTCCGTACTTTTTACTTAGTTAAAATTCCAACGGGTCCATTGAAAGGCCCATTTAGACCTGCTCGTCCGAAACCTCGCAAAAAGGACCGCAAAACTAGTTTTAATCAAATTTTAGTAGTTCAAATAATTGATTAGGAGCTTTTCAACACAATTATATTGCAAAACCTCAATTTCTGTACTTTTTACTTAGTTAAAATTCCAACGGGTCCATTGAAAGGACCATTTCGACCCGCTCGTCCGAAACCTCTACAAAAAGGACTGCAAAACAAGTTTAATCAAATTTTAGGAGTTCATGTAATTGATTAGGAGATTTTCAACACAATTATATTGCAAAACCTCAATTTCTATACTTTTTACTCAGTTAAAATTCCAACGGGTCCATTGAAAGGCCCATTTAGACTTGCTCGTCCAAAACCTCTAAAAAAGGACTTCAAAACAAGTTTAATCAAATTTTAGGACTTCATGTAATTGATTAGGAGCTTTTCAACACAATTATTTTGCAAAACCTCAATTTCTGTACTTTTTACTCAGTTAAAATTCCAACGGGTCCATTGAAAGGCCCATTTAGACATGCTAGTCCGAAACCTCGACAAAAAGGACCGCAAAACAAGTTTAATCAAATTTTAGGAGTTCAAATAATTGATTAGGAGCTTTTCAACACAATTATATTGCAAAACCTCAATTTTCTGTACTTTTTACTCATTTAAAATTCCAACGGGTCCATTAAAAGGACCATTTCGACGCGCTCGTCCGAAACCTCTACAAAAAGGACTACAAAACAAGTTTAATCAAATTTTAGGAGTTCATGTAATTGATTAGGAGCTTTTCAACACAATTATATTGCAAAACCTCAATTTATGTACTTTTTACACAGTTAAAATTCCAACGGGTCCATTGAAAGGCCCATTTCGACCCGCTCGTCCGAAACCTCTATAAAAAGGATTGCAAAACAAGTTTTAATCAAATTTTAGGAGTTCATGTAATAGATTAGGAGAATTTCAACACAATTATATTGCAAAACATCAATTTATGTACTTTTTACTCAGTTAAAATTCCAAAGGTCCATTGAAAGGCCCATTTAGACCTGCTCGTCCGAAACCTCAACAAAAAGGACCGCAAAACATGTTTTAATCAAATTTTAGGAGTTCAAATAACTGATTAGGAGATTTTCAACAAAATTATATTGCAAAACCTCAATTTCTGTACTTTAGACTTAGTTAAAATTCCAACGGGTCCATTGAAAGGCCGATTTAGACTTGCTAGTCCGAAACCTCGACAAAAAGGACCGCAAAACATCTTTTAATCAAATTTTAGGAGTTCAAATAATTGATTAGGAGATTTTCAACAAAATTATATTGCAAAACCTCAATTTCTGTACTTTTTACTGAGTTAAAATTCCAACGGGTCCATTGAAAGGCCCATTTAGACATGCTAGTTCGAAAACTCGACAAAAAGGACCGCAAAAAAAGTTTAATTAAATTTTAGGAGTTCAAATAATTGATTAGGAGCTTTTCAACACAATTATATTGCAAAACCTCAATTTATGTACTTTTTACCCAGTTAAAATTCCAACGGGTCCATAGAAAGGCCCATTTTGACCCGCTCGTCCGAAACCTCTATAAAAAGGATTGCAAAACAAGTTATAATCAAATTTTAGGAGTTCATGTAATTGATTAGGAGAATTTCAACACAATTATATTACAAAACCTCAATTTCTGTACTTTTTACTCAGTTAAAATTCCAACGGGTCCATTGAAAAGCCCATTTAGACCTGCTCGTCCGAAACCTCGACAAAAAGGACCGCAAAACAATTTTTAATCAAATTTTAGGAGTTAAAAAATTGATTAGGAGCTTTTCAACACAATTATATTGCAAAACCTCAATTTCTGCACTTTTTACTCAGTTGAAACTCCAACGGATCAATTGAAAGGCCCATTTCGACCTGCTCGTCCGAAACCTAGACAAAAAGGACCGCAAAACAAGTTTTAATCAAATTTTAGGAGTTCAAATAATTGATTAGGAGCTTTTCAACATAATTATATTGCAAAGCCTCAATTTCCGTACTTTTTACTCAGTTAAAATTCCAACGGGTCCATTGAAAGGCCCATTTAGACCTACTTGTCCGAAACCTCGCAAAAAGGATCGCAAAACAAGTTTTAATCAAATTTTAGTAGTTCAAATAATTGATTAGGAGCTTTTCAACATAATTATATTGCAAAACCTCAATTTCGGTACTTTTTACTCAGTTAAAATTCCAACAAGTCCATTGAAAGGCCCATTTCGACCCGCTCGTCCGAAACCTCTACAAAAAGGACTACAAAACAAGTTTTAATCAAATTTTAGGAGTTCATGTCATTGAATAGGAGCTTTTCAACACAATTATATTGCAAAACCTCAATTTCTGTACTTTTTACTCAGTTAAAATTCCAACGGGTCCATTGAAAGGCCCATTAAGACCTGCTCGTCCGAAACCTCTACGAAAAGGACCGCAAAACATGTTTTAATCAAATTTTAGGAGTTCAAATAATTGATTAGGAGATTTTTAACACAATTACATTGCAAAACCTCAATTTATGTACTTTTTACTCAGTTAAAATTCCAACGGGTCCATTGAAAGGCCCATTTAGACTTGCTAGTCCGAAACCTCGACAAAAAGGACCGCAAAACAAGTTTAATCAAATTTTAAGAATTCAAATAATTGATTAGGAGATTTTCAACAAAATTATATTGCAAAACCTCAATTTCTGTACTTTTTACTCAGTTAAAATTCCAACGGGTCCATTGAAAGGCCCATTTAGACCTGCTAGTCCGAAACCTCGACAAAAAGGACCGCAAAACAAGTTTTAATCAAATTTTAGGAGTTCAAATAATTGATTAGGAGCTTTTCAACACAATTATATTGCAAAACCTCAATTTCTGTACTTTTTACTTAGTTAAAATTCCAACGGGTCCATTGAAAGGCCCATTTAAACCTGCTCGTCCGAAACCTCTACAAAAATGGCCGCAAAAAAAGTTTTAATGAAATTTTAGGAGATCATGTAATTGAGTAGTAGCTTTTCAACACAATTATATTGCAAAACCTCAATTTTTTAGTTTTTACTAAGTTGAAATTCCAACGAGTCCATTGAAAGGCCCATTTAGACCTGCTGGTCCGAAACCTCTACAAAAAGGGTCGTAAAACAAGTTTTATTCAAATTTTAGGAGATCATGTAATTGATTAGGAGATTTTCAACACAATTATATTGCAAAACCTCAAATTCTATACTTTTTACTCAGTTAAAATTCCAACGGGTCCATTGAAAGGCCCATTTAGACCTGCTTGTCCGAAACCTAGAAAAAAATGACCGCAAAACATGTTTTAATCAAATTTTAGGACTTCATGTAATTGATTAGGAGCTTTTCAACACAATTATTTTGCAAAACCTCAATTTCTGTACTTTTTACTCAGTTAAAATTCCAACGGGTCCATTGAAAGGCCCATTTAGACATGCTAGTCCGAAACCTCGACAAAAAGGACCGCAAAACAAGTTTAATCAAATTTTAGGAGTTCAAATAATTGATTAGGAGCTTTTCAACACAATTATATTGCAAAACCTCAATTTTTTGTACTTTTTACTCATTTAAAATTCCAACGGGTCCATTAAAAGGACCATTTCGACGCGCTCGTCCGAAACCTCTACAAAAAGGACTACAAAACAAGTTTAATCAAATTTTAGGAGTTCATGTAATTTATTAGGAGCTTTTCAACACAATTATATTGCAAAACCTCAATTTATGTACTTTTTACACAGTTAAAATTCCAACGGGTCCATTGAAAGGCCCATTTCGACCCGCTCGTCCGAAACCTCTATAAAAAGGATTGCAAAACAAGTTTTAATCAAATTTTAGGAGTTCATGTAATAGATTAGGAGAATTTCAACACAATTATATTGCAAAACATCAATTTATGTACTTTTTACTCAGTTAAAATTCCAAAGGTCCATTGAAAGGCCCATTTAGACCTGCTCGTCCGAAACCTCAAGAAAAAGGACCGCAAAACATGTTTTAATCAAATTTTAGGAGTTCAAATAACTGATTAGGAGATTTTCAACAAAATTATATTGCAAAACCTCAATTTCTGTACTTTAGACTCAGTTAAAATTCCAACGGGTCCATTGAAAGGCCGATTTAGACTTGCTAGTCCGAAACCTCGACAAAAAGGACCGCAAAACATCTTTTAATCAAATTTTAGGAGTTCAAATAATTGATTAGGAGATTTTCAACAAAATTATATTGCAAAACCTCAATTTCTGTACTTTTTACTGAGTTAAAATTCCAACGGGTCCATTGAAAGGCCCATTTAGACATGCTAGTTCGAAAACTCGACAAAAAGGACCGCAAAAAAAGTTTAATTAAATTTTAGGAGTTCAAATAATTGATTAGGATCTTTTCAACACAATTATATTGCAAAACCTCAATTTATGTACTTTTTACCCAGTTAAAATTCCAACGGGTCCATAGAAAGGCCCATTTTGACCCGCTCGTCCGAAACCTCTATAAAAAGGACTGCAAAACAAGTTATAATCAAATTTTAGGAGTTCATGTAATTGATTAGGAGAATTTCAACACAATTATATTACAAAACCTCAATTTCTATACTTTTTACTCAGTTAAAATTCCAACGGGTCCATTGAAAAGCCCATTTAGACCTGCTCGTCCGAAACCTCGACAAAAAGGACCGCAAAACAATTTTTAATCAAATTTTAGGAGTTAAAAAATTGATTAGGAGCTTTTCAACACAATTATATTGCAAAACCTCAATTTCTGCGCTTTTTACTCAGTTGAAACTCCAACGGATCAATTGAAAGGCCCATTTCGACCTGCTCGTCCGAAACCTAGACAAAAAGGACCGCAAAACAAGTTTTAATCAAATTTTAGGAGTTCAAATAATTGATTAGGAGCTTTTCAACACAATTATATTGCAAAGCCTCAATTTCCGTACTTTTTACTCAGTTAAAATTCCAACGGGTCCATTGAAAGGCCCATTTAGACCTACTTGTCTGAAACCTCGCAAAAAGGATCGCAAAACAAGTTTTAATCAAATTTTAGTAGTTCAAATAATTGATTAGGAGCTTTTCAACATAATTATATTGCAAAACCTCAATTTCGGTACTTTTTACTCAGTTAAAATTCCAACAAGTCCATTGAAAGGCCCATTTCGACCCGCTCGTCCGAAACCTCTACAAAAAGGACCGCAAAACAAGTTATAATCAAATTTAGGAGTTCAAATAATTGATTAGTAGATTTTCAACACAATTATATTGCAAAACCTCAATTTCTGTACTTTTTACTCAGTTAAAATTCCAACGGGTCCATTGAAAGGCCCATTTAGACATGCTAGTCCGAAACCTCGACAAAAAGGACCGCAAAACAAGTTTTCATCAAAGTTTAGGAGTTCAAATAATTGATTAGGAGCTTCTCAACACAATTATATTGCAAAACCTCAATTTCAGTACTTTATACTCGGTAAAAATTCCAACGGGTCCATTGAAAGGCCCATTTAGACCTGCTAGTCTGAAACCTCGACAAAAAGGATCGAAAAACAAATTTTAATATAATTTTAGGAGTTCAAATAATTGATTAGGAGCTTTTCAACACGATTATATTGAAAAACCTCAATTTATATAATTTTTACTCAGTTAAAATTCCAACGGGTCCATTGAAAGGCCCATTTAGACCTGCTCGTCCGAAACCTCTTCAAAAAGGACCGCAAAACAAGTTTTAATCAAATTTTAGGAGTTCATGTAATTGATTAGGAACTTTTTAACACAATTATATTGCAAAACCTCAATTTCAGTACTTTTTACTCAGTTAAAATTCCAACGGGTCCATTGAAAGGCCCATTTCGACCCGCTCGTCCGAAACCTCTACAAAAAGGACTGCAAAACAAGTTTAATCAAACTTTAGGAGTTCATGTAATTGATTAGGAGCTTTTCAACACAATTATATTGCAAAACCTCAATTTTTGTACTTTTTACTCAGTTAAAATTCCAACGGGTCCATTGAAAGTCCCATTTAGACCTGCTCGTCCGAAACCTCTACAAAAAGGACCGCAAAACATGTTTTAATCAAATTTTAGGATTTCAAATAATTGATAAGGAGATTTTCAACACAATTATATTGCAAAACCTCAATTTCTGTACTTTTTACTAAGTTAAAATTCCAACGGGTCCATTGAAAGGACCATTTCGACCCGCTCGTCCGAAACGTCTACAAAAAGGACTGCAAAACAAGTTTAATCAAATTTTAGCAGTTCATGTAATTGATTAGGAGCTTTTCAACACAATTATATTGCAAAACCTCAATTTCTGTACTTTTGACTCAGTTAAAATTCCAACGGGTCCATTGAAAGGCCCATTTAGACCTGCTCGTCCGAAACCTCGACAAAAAGGACCGCAAAACAAGTTATAATCAAATTTTAGGAGTTCAAATAATTGATTAGGAGATTTTCAACACAATTATATTGCAAAAACCTCAATTTCTATACTTTTTACTCAGTTAAAATTCCAACGGGTCCATTGAAAGGCCCATTTAGACCTGCTCGTCCAAAACCTCGACAAAAAGGACCGCAAAACAAGTTTTAATCAAATTTTAGGAGTTCAAATAATTGATTAGTAGATTTTCAACACAATTATATTGCAAAACCTCAATTTCTGTACTTTTTACTCAGTTAAAATTCCAACGGATCCATTGAAAGGCCCATTTAGACCTGCTAGCCCGAAACCTCGACAAAAAGGACCGCAAAACAAGTTTTCATCAAATTTTAGGAGTTCAAATAATTTATTAGGAGCTTCTCAACACATTTATATTGCAAAAACTTAATTTCAGTACTTTATACTCGGTAAAAATTCCAACGGGTCCATTGAAAGCCCATTTAGACCTGCTAGTCCGAAACCTTGACAAAAAGGATCGAAAAACAAATTTTAATATAATTTTAGGAGTTCAAATAATTGATTAGGAGCTTTTCAACACGATTATATTGAAAAACCTCAATTTCTATACTTTTTACTCAGTTAAAATTCCAACGGGTCCATTGAAAGGCCCATTTAGACCTACTCGTCCGAAACCTCTACATAAAGGACCGCAAAACAAGTTTTAATCAAATTTTAGGAGTTCATGTAATTGATTAGGAACTTTTCAACACAAAAATATTGCAAAACCTCAATTTCAGTACTTTTTACTCAGTTAAAATTCCAACGGGTCCATTGAAAGGCCCATTTCTACCCGCTCGTCCGAAACTTCTACAAAAAGGACTGCAAAACAAGTTTAATCAAAATTTAGGAGTTCATGTAATTGATTAGGAGCTTTTGAACACAATTATATTGCAAAACCTCAATTTCTGTACTTTTTACTCAGTTAAAATTCCAACGGGTCCATTGAAAGGCCCATTTAGACCTGCTCGTCTGAAACCTCTACAAAAAGGACCGCAAAACATGTTTTAATCAAATTTAAGGATTTCAAATATTTGATAAGGAGATTTTCAACACAATTATATTGCAAAACCTCAATTTATGTACTTTTTACTAAGTTAAAATTCCAACGGGTCCATTGAAAGGCCCATTTCGACCCGCTCGTCTGAAACCTCTACAAAAAGGACTGCAAAACAAGTTTAATCAAATTTTAGGAGTTCATGTAATTGATTAGGAGCTTTTCAACACAATTATATTGCAAAACCTCAATTTACGTACTTTTTACCCAGTTAAAATTCCAACGGGTCCATTGAAAGGCCCATTTAGACCTGCTCGTCCGAAACCTCTACAAAAAGGACCGCAAAACATGTTTTAATCAAATTTTAGGATTTCAAATAATTGATAAGGAGATTTTAAACACAATTATATTGCAAAACCTCAATATCTGTACTTTTTACTAAGTTAAAATTCCAACGGGTCCATTGAAAGGACCATTTCGACCCGCTCGTCCGAAACCTCTACAAAAAGGACTGCAAAACAAGTTTAATCAAATTTTAGGAGTTCATGTAATTGATTAGGAGCTTTTCAACACAATTATATTGCAAAACCTCAATTTCTATACTTTTTACTAAGTTAAAATTCCAACGGGTCCATTGAAAGGCCCATTTAGACCTGCTCGTCCAAAACCTCGACAAAAAGGTCCGCAAAATAAGTTTTAATAAAATTTTAGGAGTTCAAATAATTGATTAGGAGATTTTCAACACAATTATATTGCAAAACCTCAATTTCTGTACTTTTTACTCAATTAAAATTCCAACGGGTCCATTGAAAGGCCCATTTAGACCTGCTAGTCCGAAACCTCGACAAAAAGGACCGCAAAACAAGTTTTCATCAAATTTTAGGAGTTCAAATAATTGATTAGGAGCTTCTCAACACAATTATATTGCCAAACCTCAATTTCAGGACTTTTTACTCGGTTAAAATTCCAACGGGTCCATTGAAAGGCCCATTTAGACCTGCTAGTCCGAAACCTCGACAAAAAGGATCGAAAAACAAATTTTGATATAATTTTAGGAGTTCAAATAATAGATTAGGAGCTTTTCAACACGATTATATTGCAAAACCACAATTTCTATACTTTTTTCTCAGTTAAAATTCCAACGAGTCCATTGAAAGGCCCATTTAGACCTGCTCATCCGAAACCTCTACAAAAAGGACCGCAAAACAAGTTTTAATCAAATTTTAGGAGTTCATGTAATTGAGTAGGAACTTTTCAACACAGAAATATTGCAAAACCTCAATTTCAGTACTTTTTACTCAGTTAAAATTCCAACGGGTCCATTGAAAGGCCCATTTCGACCCGCTCGTCTGAAACCTCTACAAAAAGGACTGCAAAACAAGTTTAATCAAATTTTAGGAGTTCATGTAATTGATTAGGAGCTTTTCAACACAATTATATTGCAAAACCTCAATTTATGTACTTTTTACCCAGTTAAAATTCCAACGGGTCCATTGAAAGGCCCATTTAGACCTGCTCGTCCGAAACCTCTACAAAAAGGACCGCAAGACATGTTTTAATCAAATTTTAGGATTTCAAATAATTGATAAGGAGATTTTAAACACAATTATATTGCAAAACCTCAATATCTGTACTTTTTACTAAGTTAAAATTCCAACGGGTCTATTGAAAGGACCATTTCGACCCGCTCGTCCGAAACCTCTACAAAAAGGACTTCAAAACAAGTTGTATCAAATTTTAGGAGTTCATGTAATTGATTAGGAGCTTTTCAACACAATTATAGTGCAAAACCTCAATTTCTATACTTTTTACTAAGTTAAAATTCCAACGGGTCCATTGAAAGGCCCATTTAGACCTGCTCGTCCAAAACCTCGACAAAAAGGTCCGCAAAACAATTTTTCATCAAATTTTAGGAGTTCAAATAATTGATTAGGAGCTTCTCAACACAATTATATTGCAAAACCTCAATTTCAGGACTTTTTACTCGGTTAAAATTCCAACGGGTCCATTGAAAGGCCCATTTAGACCTGCTAGTCCGAAACCTCGACAAAAAGGATCGAAAAACAAATTTTAATATAATTTTAGGAGTTCAAATAATTGATTAGGAGCTTTTCAACACGATTATATTGCAAAACCACAATTTCTATACTTTTTACTCAGTTAAAATTCCAACGGGTCCATTGAAAGGCCCATTTAGACCTGCTCATCCGAAACCTCTACAAAAAGGACCGCAAAACAAGTTTTAATCAAATTTTAGGAGTTCATGTAATTGATTAGGAACTTTTCAACACAAAAATATTGCAAAACCTCAATTTCAGTACTTTTTACTCAGTTAAAATTCCAACGGGTCCATTGAAAGGCCCATTTAGACCTGCTTGTCCGAAACCTAGAAAAAAAGGACCGCAAAACATGTTTTAATCAAATTTTAGGAGTTCAAATAATTAATTAGGAGCTTTTCAACACAATTATATTGCAAAACCTCAATTTTTGTACTTTTTACTCAGTTAAAATTCCAACGGGTCCATTGAAAGGCCCATTTGCACTTGCTCGTCCGAAACCTCTACAAAGAGGACCGCAAAACATGTTTTAATCAAATTTTAGGAGTTCAAATAATTGATTAGGAGCTTCTCAACACAATTATATTGCAAAACCTCAATTTCAGTACTTTATACTCGGTAAAAATTCCAACGGGTCCATTGAAAGTCCCATTTAGACCTGCTAGTCCGAAACCTTGACAAAAAGGATCGAAAAACAAATTTTAATATAATTTTAGGAGTTCAAATAATTGATTAGGAGCTTTTCAACACGATTATATTGAAAAACCTCAATTTCTATACTTTTTACTCAGTTAAAATTCCAACGGGTCCATTGAAAGGCCCATTTAGACCTGCTCGTCCGAAACCTCTACAAAAAGGACCGCAAAACAAGTTTTAATCAAATTTTAGGAGTTCATGTAATTGATTAGGAACTTTTCAACACAAAAATATTGCAAAACCTCAATTTCAGTACTTTTTACTCAGTTAAAATTCCAACGGGTCCATTGAAAGGCCCATTTCTACCCGCTCGTCCGAAACCTCTACAAAAAGGACTGCAAAACAAGTTTAATCAAAATTTAGGAGTTCATGTAATTGATTAGGAGCTTTTGAACACAATTATATTGGAAAACCTCAATTTCTGTACTTTTTATCAGTTAAAATTCCAACGGGTCCATTGAAAGGCCCATTTAGACCTGCTAGTCCGAAACCTCGACAAAAAGGATCGAAAAACAAATTTTGATATAATTTTAGGAGTTCAAATAATAGATTAGGAGCTTTTCAACACGATTATATTGCAAAACCACAATTTCTATACTTTTTTCTCAGTTAAAATTCCAACGAGTCCATTGAAAGGCCCATTTAGACCTGCTCATCCGAAACCTCTACAAAAAGGACCGCAAAACAAGTTTTAATCAAATTTTAGGAGTTCATGTAATTGAGTAGGAACTTTTCAACACAGAAATATTGCAAAACCTCAATTTCAGTACTTTTTACTCAGTTAAAATTCCAACGGGTCCATTGAAAGGCCCATTTCGACCCGCTCGTCTGAAACCTCTACAAAAAGGACTGCAAAACAAGTTTAATCAAATTTTAGGAGTTCATGTAATTGATTAGGAGCTTTTCAACACAATTATATTGCAAAACCTCAATTTATGTACTTTTTACCCAGTTAAAATTCCAACGGGTCCATTGAAAGGCCCATTTAGACCTGCTCGTCCGAAACCTCTACAAAAAGGACCGCAAGACATGTTTTAATCAAATTTTAGGATTTCAAATAATTGATAAGGAGATTTTAAACACAATTATATTGCAAAACCTCAATATCTGTACTTTTTACTAAGTTAAAATTCCAACGGGTCTATTGAAAGGACCATTTCGACCCGCTCGTCCGAAACCTCTACAAAAAGGACTTCAAAACAAGTTGTATCAAATTTTAGGAGTTCATGTAATTGATTAGGAGCTTTTCAACACAATTATAGTGCAAAACCTCAATTTCTATACTTTTTACTAAGTTAAAATTCCAACGGGTCCATTGAAAGGCCCATTTAGACCTGCTCGTCCAAAACCTCGACAAAAAGGTCCGCAAAACAATTTTTCATCAAATTTTAGGAGTTCAAATAATTGATTAGGAGCTTCTCAACACAATTATATTGCAAAACCTCAATTTCAGGACTTTTTACTCGGTTAAAATTCCAACGGGTCCATTGAAAGGCCCATTTAGACCTGCTAGTCCGAAACCTCGACAAAAAGGATCGAAAAACAAATTTTAATATAATTTTAGGAGTTCAAATAATTGATTAGGAGCTTTTCAACACGATTATATTGCAAAACCACAATTTCTATACTTTTTACTCAGTTAAAATTCCAACGGGTCCATTGAAAGGCCCATTTAGACCTGCTCATCCGAAACCTCTACAAAAAGGACCGCAAAACAAGTTTTAATCAAATTTTAGGAGTTCATGTAATTGATTAGGAACTTTTCAACACAAAAATATTGCAAAACCTCAATTTCAGTACTTTTTACTCAGTTAAAATTCCAACGGGTCCATTGAAAGGCCCATTTAGACCTGCTTGTCCGAAACCTAGAAAAAAAGGACCGCAAAACATGTTTTAATCAAATTTTAGGAGTTCAAATAATTAATTAGGAGCTTTTCAACACAATTATATTGCAAAACCTCAATTTTTGTACTTTTTACTCAGTTAAAATTCCAACGGGTCCATTGAAAGGCCCATTTGCACTTGCTCGTCCGAAACCTCTACAAAGAGGACCGCAAAACATGTTTTAATCAAATTTTAGGAGTTCAAATAATTGATTAGGAGCTTCTCAACACAATTATATTGCAAAACCTCAATTTCAGTACTTTATACTCGGTAAAAATTCCAACGGGTCCATTGAAAGTCCCATTTAGACCTGCTAGTCCGAAACCTTGACAAAAAGGATCGAAAAACAAATTTTAATATAATTTTAGGAGTTCAAATAATTGATTAGGAGCTTTTCAACACGATTATATTGAAAAACCTCAATTTCTATACTTTTTACTCAGTTAAAATTCCAACGGGTCCATTGAAAGGCCCATTTAGACCTGCTCGTCCGAAACCTCTACAAAAAGGACCGCAAAACAAGTTTTAATCAAATTTTAGGAGTTCATGTAATTGATTAGGAACTTTTCAACACAAAAATATTGCAAAACCTCAATTTCAGTACTTTTTACTCAGTTAAAATTCCAACGGGTCCATTGAAAGGCCCATTTCTACCCGCTCGTCCGAAACCTCTACAAAAAGGACTGCAAAACAAGTTTAATCAAAATTTAGGAGTTCATGTAATTGATTAGGAGCTTTTGAACACAATTATATTGGAAAACCTCAATTTCTGTACTTTTTATCAGTTAAAATTCCAACGGGTCCATTGAAAGGCCCATTTAGACCTGCTAGTCCGAAACCTCGACAAAAAGGATCGAAAAACAAATTTTAATATAATTTTAGGAGTTCAAATAATTGATTAGGAGCTTTTCAACACGATTATATTGCAAAACCACAATTTCTATACTTTTTACTCAGTTAAAATTCCAACGGGTCCATTGAAAGGCCCATTTAGACCTGCTCATCCGAAACCTCTACAAAAAGGACCGCAAAACAAGTTTTAATCAAATTTTAGGAGTTCATGTAATTGATTAGGAACTTTTCAACACAATTATATTGCAAAACCTCAATTTCAGTACTTTTTACTCAGTTAAAATTCCAACGGGTCCATTGAAAGGCCCATTTCTACCCGCTCGTCCGAAACCTCTACAAAAAGGACTGCAAAACAAGTTTAATCAAAATTTAGGAGTTCATGTAATTGATTAGGAGCTTTTGAACACAATTATATTGCAAAACTTCAATTTATGTACTTTTTACCCAGTTAAAATTCCAACGGGTCCATTGAAAGGCCCATTTAGACCTGCTCGTCCGAAACCTCTACAAAAAGGACCGCAAAACATGTTTTAATCAAATTTTAGGATAAGGAGATTTTCAACACAATTATATTGCAAAACCTCAATATCTGTACTTTTTACTAAGTTAAAATTCCAACGGGTCCATTGAAAGGACCATTTCGACCCGCTCGTCCGAAACCTCTACAAAAAGGACTTCAAAACAAGTTGTATCAAATTTTAGGAGTTCATGTAATTGATTAGGAGCTTTTCAACACAATTATATTGCAAAACCTCAATTTCTATACTTTTTACTAAGTTAAAATTCCAACGGGTCCATTGAAAGGCCCATTTAGACCTGCTCGTCCAAAACCTCGACAAAAAGGTCCGCAAAACAAGTTTTAATAAAATTTTAGGAGTTCAAATAATTGATTAGGAGATTTTCAACACAATTATATTGCAAAACCTCAATTTCTGTACTTTTTAGTCAGTTAAAATTCCAACGGGTCCATTGAAAGGCCCATTTAGACCTGCTAGTCCGAAACCTCGACAAAAAGGACCGCAAAACAATTTTTCATCAAATTTTAGGAGTTCAAATAATTGATTAGGAGCTTCTCAACACAATTATATTGCAAAACCTCAATTTCAGGACTTTTTACTCGGTTAAAATTCCAACGGGTCCATTGAAAGGCCCATTTAGACCTGCTAGTCCGAAACCTCGACAAAAAGGATCGAAAAACAAATTTTAATATAATTTTAGGAGTTCAAATAATTGATTAGGAGCTTTTCAACACGATTATATTGCAAAACCACAATTTCTATACTTTTTGCTCAGTTAAAATTCCAACGGGTCCATTGAAAGGCCCATTTAGACCTGCTCATCCGAAACCTCTACAAAAAGGACCGCAAAACAAGTTTTAATCAAATTTTAGGAGTTCATGTAATTGATTAGGAAGTTTTCAACACAAAAATATTGCAAAACCTCAATTTCAGTACTTTTTACTCAGTTAAAATTCCAACGGGTCCATTGAAAGGCCCATTTAGACCTGCTTGTCCGAAACCTAGAAAAAAAGGACCGCAAAACATGTTTTAATCAAATTTTAGGAGTTCAAATAATTAATTAGGAGCTTTTCAACACAATTATATTGCAAAACCTCAATTTCTGTACTTTTTACTCAGTTAAAATTCCAACGGGTCCATTGAAAGGCCCATTTGCACTTGCTCGTCCGAAACCTCTACAAAGAGGACCGCAAAACATGTTTTAATCAAATTTTAGGAGTTCAAATAATTGATTAGGAGCTTCTCAACACAATTATATTGCAAAACCTCAATTTCAGTACTTTATACTCCGTAAAAATTCCAACGGGTCCATTGAAAGGCCCATTTAGACCTGCTAGTCCGAAACCTTGACAAAAAGGATCGAAAAACAAATTTTAATATAATTTTAGGAGTTCAAATAATTGATTAGGAGCTTTTCAACACGATTATATTGAAAAACCTCAATTTCTATACTTTTTACTCAGTTAAAATTCCAACGTGTCCATTGAAAGGCCCATTTAGACCTGCTCGTCTGAAACTTCTACAAAAAGGACCGCAAAACAAGTTTTAATCAAATTTTAGGAGTTCATGTAATTGATTAGGAACTTTTCAACACAAAAATATTGCAAAACCTCAATTTCAGTACTTTTTACTCAGTTAAAATTCCAACGGGTCCATTGAAAGGCCCATTTCTACCCGCTCGTCCGAAACCTCTACAAAAAGGACTGCAAAACAAGTTTAATCAAAATTTAGGAGTTCATGTAATTGATTAGGAGCTTTTGAACACAATTATATTGGAAAACCTCAATTTCTGTACTTTTTATCAGTTAAAATTCCAACGGGTCCATTGAAAGGCCCATTTAGACCTGCTAGTCCGAAACCTCGACAAAAAGGATCGAAAAACAAATTTTAATATAATTTTAGGAGTTCAAATAATTGATTAGGAGCTTTTCAACACGATTATATTGCAAAACCACAATTTCTATACTTTTTGCTCAGTTAAAATTCCAACGGGTCCATTGAAAGGCCCATTTAGACCTGCTCATCCGAAACCTCTACAAAAAGGACCGCAAAACAAGTTTTAATCAAATTTTAGGAGTTCATGTAATTGATTAGGAAGTTTTCAACACAAAAATATTGCAAAACCTCAATTTCAGTACTTTTTACTCAGTTAAAATTCCAACGGGTCCATTGAAAGGCCCATTTAGACCTGCTTGTCCGAAACCTAGAAAAAAAGGACCGCAAAACATGTTTTAATCAAATTTTAGGAGTTCAAATAATTAATTAGGAGCTTTTCAACACAATTATATTGCAAAACCTCAATTTCTGTACTTTTTACTCAGTTAAAATTCCAACGGGTCCATTGAAAGGCCCATTTGCACTTGCTCGTCCGAAACCTCTACAAAGAGGACCGCAAAACATGTTTTAATCAAATTTTAGGAGTTCAAATAATTGATTAGGAGCTTCTCAACACAATTATATTGCAAAACCTCAATTTCAGTACTTTATACTCCGTAAAAATTCCAACGGGTCCATTGAAAGGCCCATTTAGACCTGCTAGTCCGAAACCTTGACAAAAAGGATCGAAAAACAAATTTTAATATAATTTTAGGAGTTCAAATAATTGATTAGGAGCTTTTCAACACGATTATATTGAAAAACCTCAATTTCTATACTTTTTACTCAGTTAAAATTCCAACGTGTCCATTGAAAGGCCCATTTAGACCTGCTCGTCCGAAACTTCTACAAAAAGGACCGCAAAACAAGTTTTAATCAAATTTTAGGAGTTCATGTAATTGATTAGGAACTTTTCAACACAAAAATATTGCAAAACCTCAATTTCAGTACTTTTTACTCAGTTAAAATTCCAACGGGTCCATTGAAAGGCCCATTTCTACCCGCTCGTCCGAAACCTCTACAAAAAGGACTGCAAAACAAGTTTAATCAAAATTTAGGAGTTCATGTAATTGATTAGGAGCTTTTGAACACAATTATATTGGAAAACCTCAATTTCTGTACTTTTTATCAGTTAAAATTCCAACGGGTCCATTGAAAGGCCCATTTAGACCTGCTAGTCCGAAACCTCGACAAAAAGGATCGAAAAACAAATTTTAATATAATTTTAGGAGTTCAAATAATTGATTAGGAGCTTTTCAACACGATTATATTGCAAAACCACAATTTCTATACTTTTTACTCAGTTAAAATTCCAACGGGTCCATTGAAAGGCCCATTTAGACCTGCTCATCCGAAACCTCTACAAAAAGGACCGCAAAACAAGTTTTAATCAAATTTTAGGAGTTCATGTAATTGATTAGGAACTTTTCAACACAAAAATATTGCAAAACCTCAATTTCAGTACTTTTTACTCAGTTAAAATTCCAACGGGTCCATTGAAAGGCCCATTTCTACCCGCTCGTCCGAAACCTCTACAAAAAGGACTGCAAAACAAGTTTAATCAAAATTTAGGAGTTCATGTAATTGATTAGGAGCTTTTGAACACAATTATATTGCAAAACCTCAATTTCTGTACTTTTTACTCAGTTAAAATTCCAACGGGTCCATTGAAAGGCCCATTTAGACCTGCTCGTCCGAAACCTCTACAAAAAGGACCGCAAAACATGTTTTAATCAAATTTAAGGATTTCAAATATTTGATAAGGAGATTTTCAACACAATTATATTGCAAAACCTCAATTTATGTACTTTTTACTAAGTTAAAATTCCAACGGGTCCATTGAAAGGACCATTTCGACCCGCTCGTCCGAAACGTCTACAAAAAGGACTGCAAAACAAGTTTAATCAATTTTTAGGAGTTCATTGAATTGATTAGGAGCTTTTCAACACAATTATATTGCAAAACCTCAATTTCTGTACTTTTTACTCAGTTAAAATTCCAACGGGTCCATTGAAAGGCCCATTTAGACCTGCTCGTCCGAAACCTCGACTAAAAGGACCGCAAAACAAGTTTTAATCAAATCTTAGGAGTTCAAATAATTGATTAGGAGATTTTCAACACAATTATATTGCAAAACCTCAAATTCTGTACTTTTTACTCTGTTAAAATTCCAACGGGTATTACTTAGTTAAAATTCTAACGGTTACGGGTGGGTGGGATGGCTCTCAATTATCTCTCAATTCTCTCCGGGGTTTCGAGTGAGTGTTTGCATTTTCCTTTCTTTTTTCCTTGTTTTCCGGTGGTTTTTCCCTCTCTCCTCCACGCACTTCCCCTCTCCCTCACGGCACCCTTCCATTTTCCGCCGAAAATGCAATCATTATCATCTAACCGGATTCAATTGGCACCATTGGGAAATGGTAAGAGAAGGCCAAGAGACGTCCCACCCCATCCTACTTTGTTTATTTCAATTTTATTATTTCATTGTTTTAACTCTTTTTTTCCGACTTCTAAAGCATTTTCTATTATTTTGTTGCGAGATGTGCTCGGTTCTTATGCATTCCGATATGGGTTTCCCCCTTGCCACCAGATCTGTAACAAACGAAAAAGAAGTATTCTTCCTATTTATTTTAGCTTTTCATCTTTTAAACTGGTTTCTAATGTGTTTTTTAATTTCTTGTAGCAAGATCCGTTCGGTGTTATTAAGAATCGATCTGAGGCTCTCTCTCGCCACCAGATCTGTTCTTTATGGAAAATGGAATCTTTCTCGGCGGAAGCACTTGCATGTCCCCGATCTGCCTCCGTCTGGTGCGGTCAGACACTCTTTTTTCCCCTTCATATTCCCTTTATCATACTTTCCCTTACATATCTATGATCTTTTCATGGTTTTTTTCTTTTATGTCTTTCTGTTGTTCCGGAGAAATCCCCCCTTCTCCCCGATCGTCTCCCATGAAGGGGCCGGCAGTCTGGTTTTGTTAATCTCTACTATTCTTTTAATTCCTTTTTTCTTTTTGTTAAATCATGTGTTGTTTTTCCAGATGCAAATCGGCTCTATCTCAAACCGTTTCATCTTCTCAATTTTGTTTAACCCTAATTTTTTTGTCAGGAAATCTAAACCGCCGGCATTGTTCTTGGGTTTGCTAAATTCCGATTGCTTATTATTATTATTATTTATTTATTTCCTCAATTCTTTATCCTTATCCCCATCTCTAACCTTTTTTATTCTCGTTCTGTTTCTCTGTCCCCTTCTTCTCAGGCTCCATAGGAAGTCGTTTGGAACCCATCTCAATGGAGACAGAAAGGAGCATCATTTTTTCGATCCGGCCTTTCATCTACCGTCCTGGGTATCAACCAAATACGGGGCAAATATATATTCTTCTATTCCTCTATTCTTGATATTATTCCCTTTTTATTTTTATCTGTGTTTATTAACTTACTGCATATTCTTCCTTATCCAGATCTGGTATCCCTTACTCTGTTTTGGATCAAGACATACTATTTTCTGGAAGCATATCACAAAGGTCTTTTTCTGTTCTTCTCTCACCATTTTAAACTGTTTTACTCTTTTATTCTTTGGCTCGAATTATACCTATGGTTTTATCTTTTTTATCTTCTTGCTCTCATCATGTACTCTTTTTATTTTAAGCATCTATTTCTTTATCCTCTCTGGTCTGTCTTGGTTATATGGCCTTATACTGTATAACTCTCATTTTATATTAAGTATCTTTTTCTTTAAATTCTTTGCCATATTCTCTATAAGCCTCACTGCTGCTTGGTTATTAATTTTTAATCTGATTTTTAAATCATATTCTTACCCTTTTTTAAACACATATATTTTTAACATCCATATCAATTTAGTTTATTCCATTATAATTTCATACTTGCAACCATTTTTTTATATATTCCTTAGCTCTGGCTCTTTATTCTCTTTCAATTTACATGCTCTTTTTTCTTTATTAGTTTTCTCTATCACTTCTGATCTCTATATACCAGCCCTTCAAGGGAAAACTATTCAAGCCCACCCTATGGGATTATTTAACTTTAATCACACTTTTTCTATTAACCAAGCTAACTCTTTGATGTATATTGTCTTACTCCAATTATTCTGCTCGAAAGTAATACATAGAATCAACACGAATTATAAATGTTCTTATTGGTCTCATGGTTTTAGAACCATCCTCCCAATTTGGTTAAAATATGTTACTATAAATCTCATAGTTGCTTTAATGATTCTGATCTACAACTCTTATAATGATATCTGTGTCATTACTTTTTACATATACATTACAAACACATCTAATACATACCTAATATGTATCTACCAAATTTTATTTTCTGTTCCAGATTGTACACATTGCATTACTATACTTTATTATTCTAAAGCTAATCCTTTTTGTCCCATATCATTTATAAATTCTGAATGCACTGCTAAATCTATTCACCTATATGTAAATACTGTTAAGTCTCCTATATTAATCTATAACTATACTCTCAAAGGTTCTCTTATATGCACTTTTACCTTTTTGCAGATATTGAAACCAAATGACATCTTTACCATGCAATTCTGCAGGTCTTTCGACTCCTCATGTTGCATTATTCCTTGGATTTGTAATTATGTAGCTGTAGATAATTTAATTTGCCTTCCCCCCTTCATTTTTTTGCTCATTTGGTCTGTATTAATTTTCTATTCCCCGCTTCCTCCTCTCCCTGGGTCTGTAATTATTTTGTATTGCTTTCCTTTTGCTTTCTTTTGTTTTATGCTTTTTATTCGGTTGATCATTACTCATAGATGCATGCCTCTAGGATATTTCTTTGAGTTACATGCTTCTGTCTGTCTGCTTCATGTATGCAATTTTGTATGTTTAATTTTATGCTCAATCGATTTTAAAAATCGTGGCTACTACTACACCTCATTAGGTGACCTCTCTCTAGCCCTTTCAAGGGATTTTATAACTACCCTATACTTTAGGGGCTACCTCTCTTTTCACTACTTGCAAAATTTCAAATTATTATTCTTATCCCTCCTCATTTTTTCTAGTCAATACTTCTGGTGGAACCCTATACTTAAATCAAGAGCAATTATTCCCTGGGTTTTAATAAAACCAACAAGTTATGTTTTACTTTCTATATTCCCTCCTGCAACATTTATTACCGGTTTTAATCTTCATAAATTTCCCAGTATAACAGTCTCAAATATAGCTAATCGATACCATATCTTTCCATTTTTATCCTGGTTCACAAGTTATTTACCTATTAAAATTACTTTCAATTTCTATACAATCTATTTAATACAATTTACTTTATTTCTAAATTCACAATCCTTAAACCTTGCTGTTTCTTTTACGATAATAGCACCATTAATGGAATTAATCTCAGTACTTTCCTTAATTTATTTTCTATTAACTGCATCTCCTAAACTCTCTCTCCGTCTTAAATATACGACCTTTAAAATATCTAATTTTATTGCCAAGATTGATCCTGTCTTTTCTAATTTATTCCTTACTTTTAGCCAACACTTCTCTAATTTAATTCTAGTACTACTTTTAAACTTTAATCAAAAATTATATAGATACTTAAGATCTGCCCTTAACAATTATTTCCTTAATAATTCTTTCTTTTTATTTAAGGAAAGTTTATTATATAGTTTATTTTATGATTTTAATAGAATATATATTTTCCAATCACTAATTACGTTTTCAAAATCTCCTCTATCCACTTTCCTTATATTAACCAACTCAATTATTTTCTTTATATATGTGAATCATAACTACACCAACCCACAAACCCTTCTCTATCATCATACTATCCCAAACCTACCAAACCTATCGATGGCTTCATCCTTATCTATTCCCCAACTCAGCTCTATCAACCTCACCAACGAAGAAGCGGAACTACTCTACACACCCGACTTTGGTTGGGATGTTATCAAGGAAGATGATAGAGTAGCGCAAACTTGGATTTGGAAGCCTTCAATCAAGTTGTTGCAAGAACTATGGGCTCTAGACTCAATCAAGAAGATTAGGAGCAGATCTGAAAATTCAAGAGAAAAGAGAAGGGTCTTTCTTGAAAAATTTAGATTCAAGGCTGGAAAATTAAAGAAACGAAGATAAGAAAGGAGATTAAGGATTAAATAATAAGAATTAAAACAAAAAGATTGAAAGAGAGATAGATAAAACAAATCTAAAAATTCAGCTTTGTTTATGGCTATGGAGATGGCATGAAGTTGAAGATGGAGATGGCTTGATGGATTTGTGATGGTTTTGTCCTCGGCACCCTCTTAGACGCAATTACCTAAGCAAGCAACCTCAAGCGGCTCTAACCCACCCTCCTAGACGCGATTACCTAGGCAAGCAGGAGTGTGAAGATGATCTCCCTCACAAGAACTCGTCAGACTTATGTTGAAGAAGACTTCGAAGGCACAAGTAATCAGCACTTGCAAAAATAAACTCACTAAATATTTTATTAATCCAAGAAAAACTCAATAATCTAAATTACAATGGTGGAGGCTTCATCCTTTTATAGGTGAAGGATAGCCAAAGTAATCTAACTTCTACTAAAACAAGGAAACTCTAATTTAATTAAAAAAATAAAAGAAAAACAGCCTTTAAACTCCTTGTGCTTGGGCTGCAAGTGATAAGCTGATAAGTGCATGTGATAAGTTGATAAGAGTTGTTTGGGAGAAGGGTGGCTGGTTCCTAAAGTATATAAAACCCTAAAAACATAATTTAAATGTTAATAATTAAGTTGGGCTAAGTCTAATTCGTCCAAAAGCCTTATATAATAGCTTTTGGGCTGAATTTTACAAATTCCCGTAATAATCCCGTATCCAGTTTTCTGCATGCGCAATCTTCGGTAAAATAGACGTATCTTGAGTTCCCGATGTCCGATTGATGCGTTTCAAGATGCGTTGGAAAGGTAACTGAATTTCGGTCAAAATGTTAGAAGACAACTCTTCCTAGAAATGCCAGGATCCCATCCGAAATGTCGTCTCAAGTTGGCTGACTTTCCAGACTTCACAAACATATTCAACTTCTTGTCCAATATGCATTGCTTTAGCCCTCCCATGCATGTATCATTCCCCCTCTCCTCAAAAGGATTCGTCCTCGAATCAAAAACAGTAAAAGAAGGACGTTTAACAATGGCAATCGAAACAGAATCTTTGTCACAGGTGGAGTGATCCAATTGAGCTCGTCTTAATGGTTCAACAAAATCCTGAAAAAAGAACTCAAAGCCACTCGAAACAATGATGTTATGGTTAGGTCGAAAAAACTCTCTCATTATCTTTTTCTCGCCTTTTTCATTTGGACATTGTTCGACTTTTACCTCATGTTTCTTTTCACTCACCAAAATTGGGCCATTAATTTGACTTTTATTGCTCTCGGCCTCTTTACTCTCGGTCTTTTTCAAATAAGATAACTCACATACCCAATTCCTCTCACAAAAAATATCATCGAAATACAATTTCTGTAGAGGATGAAGTGTTTCTAACAGAATGATAGGACGAGAATTAAATAAAGGGTTAGAATCACGCTTACTTTCTTGGGAGGTTGTTGATGAATCAAGAGAACTCATTACTAAGCATGAAAGATTGTCTTGATTTATGGGTTCAAATCTTTCTTCTTCCGAAACGTCATCTTCTGAAAGTATTTGCTCATTATTGGGTATGGTTAAACTCTCCGTAGTGACATCTTCCCCATGTTCTCGAGGATAACAAATTTCTTCGACATCTTGCTTTCCTTGGTCTTCTTCGACATGACTCACCGATGGTTGTTCATTATCCTTTTGGAATAGCGATGATTCTTCTTCCTTCGGCGCCATACTACTAGAGTCGAATAGTGCATTAGTAGGGTTGTGAAAAGATGAAGGTTGAGATGTACCTTTATCAAAAGAGGAGTATTTCTTATGACAAGTCTTGGATTCTTGTAGTTGGTAATGTTTGGGAACGAATCGCTCTCTCATGACCTTTTTAAGTTCAGCCCATGTTCTTATTTTGGCTTCACCATTGAGACGCTTATCTCGTTGTAATAAACGCCACCATAGTACTGCATATTCCTCGAACTTTAGGGCCACTAATGAAGCTTGATCTTCCTCGGGATATCCGTAACAACCAAATAGGAAATCAACCCTATTTTCCCAATCACAATAACCATCAGGATCATACCTTCCTTGAAAAGAAGGTATTCTGAATTTTGGGATGGCCAAAGTGTGTGCAGTTCGCCTTGGTTCAGTTCGCCTTTCTTCACAAAAATTGAACGAATGCCTCGGTTTGGTCAAGGAAGGCTTTCCTCGATAAGTAGAACCCAAAGTATCATGTTGTTTTGCACGAGGCTTGTCTCTGTGAAACATCCTGGAACACTCAAATTTACAAAGGTGAAAAACAAAAGAAAGAAAACTAGGAATCTCACTAAACACTCCAAGAAAGAAATACTTAGCGAGGCAAGTAAGCCGATCTTGTACTCTTTAAAGACCTTCCTGCCACAAGTCAACAAGTTATAATCGGAGTTTAATCCTAACAATGAGTCCTATTTGTACTAGGAGTCCAATGAAAGGTATGACACCAATTGAATTCTAGTTGCAAGGAGAAAGAAAGGTATGCAACTTTTAATTTCCTACTAACACAAGAAGCAAGAAAGTGTTAGATAATATATAGAAGACAATAAAAAGGTAAAACAAATGAAAACAGGTAGCTGAGAATGAAAGAAGATCAGAAAACCCGAAAAAAACCCTGAAATTTGCAGCAACTTGATCCACTTTGTTCGAGATGTTCCCAAAGTCCAAAAATTCTGAAATTTTTTGTGGTGACTCCTACAATAGTGTAGATCTGATCTGGAAAGTTTCGGCTCAAAATTCGTTCGTTTGAATTTTGCGAATTTTCCCCTTTAGTTCGAATTTTTCAGCCAAAACGCCAAATTCTTGCCAAGAATCGTCCCAAATCTGATACCAAATGATAGAGTAGCGCAAACTTGGATTTGGAAGCCTTCAATCAAGTTGTTGCAAGAACTATGGGCTCTAGACTCAATCAAGAAGATTAGGAGCAGATCTGAAAATTCAAGAGAAAAGAGAAGGGTCTTTCTTGAAAAATTTAGATTCAAGGCTGGAAAATTAAAGAAACGAAGATAAGAAAGGAGATTAAGGATTAAATAATAAGAATTAAAACAAAAAGATTGAAAGAGAGATAGATAAAACAAATCTAAAAATTCAGCTTTGTTTATGGCTATGGAGATGGCATGAAGTTGAAGATGGAGATGGCTTGATGGATTTGTGATGGTTTTGTCCTCGGCACCCTCTTAGACGCAATTACCTAAGCAAGCAACCTCAAGCGGCTCTAACCCACCCTCCTAGACGCGATTACCTAGGCAAGCAGGAGTGTGAAGATGATCTCCCTCACAAGAACTCGTCAGACTTATGTTGAAGAAGACTTCGAAGGCACAAGTAATCAGCACTTGCAAAAATAAACTCACTAAATATTTTATTAATCCAAGAAAAACTCAATAATCTAAATTACAATGGTGGAGGCTTCATCCTTTTATAGGTGAAGGATAGCCAAAGTAATCTAACTTCTACTAAAACAAGGAAACTCTAATTTAATTAAAAAAATAAAAGAAAAACAGCCTTTAAACTCCTTGTGCTTGGGCTGCAAGTGATAAGCTGATAAGTGCATGTGATAAGTTGATAAGAGTTGTTTGGGAGAAGGGTGGCTGGTTCCTAAAGTATATAAAACCCTAAAAACATAATTTAAATGTTAATAATTAAGTTGGGCTAAGTCTAATTCGTCCAAAAGCCTTATATAATAGCTTTTGGGCTGAATTTTACAAATTCCCGTAATAATCCCGTATCCAGTTTTCTGCATGCGCAATCTTCGGTAAAATAGACGTATCTTGAGTTCCCGATGTCCGATTGATGCGTTTCAAGATGCGTTGGAAAGGTAACTGAATTTCGGTCAAAATGTTAGAAGACAACTCTTCCTAGAAATGCCAGGATCCCATCCGAAATGTCGTCTCAAGTTGGCTGACTTTCCAGACTTCACAAACATATTCAACTTCTTGTCCAATATGCATTGCTTTAGCCCTCCCATGCATGTATCAGAAGATCCCAAGCTCATTGTAATTGGATGCTTTATCTCGTCTAAAGCGTTAGACATATATGCAGTTGTCAATGCATTCGAAGGAATCTGGAAGCCGAATGAGGTAGTTTCTATATCGGTAATACAAGATAACTTCCTCAAAATTAAGTTCAAGGAAATCAAGAATTGCTATGAGATCATCAATCGCGGACCTTGGCTGTACAAGGATGAATGGTTAGCAGTAACTGAATATGTTCCAGCCAAAGCCTTAAGCGACTACAATTTCAACACCATGAGAATTTGGATCCGAATCTTCTCCCTCCCTGATCCGCTCTATGTTGATGTTGACCGATCCCATCTGGTGGGACATGCTCTAGGATCAATGGTTGGCAACGTCCTCTAGACGGATACCCGCGAAGTCGAAGGAAATATGAAGGACTTCCTTCAAGTTGAAATCCTGCTCAACATCACAAAACCTGTCACCCGATTTGTTTTTATTGGTTCTAGTGAAAACAAAATTATATGCCGTATTCAGTATGAAAGACTCCCAACTCTCTGCCCTGGTTGTGGTATTATCAGTCACACATTAGAGAATTGCCCTATCCGATCCTCACTCGATCTCAATAAGTTGCAATACGGAGAATGGCTCCGTTACCTTCCTCCTAGACGTCGCCCAGTTGGCATTCGTAGGCGTATCCGCAATGTGGAACCGAATCTGAATCCAAACATCCCTCCAGTGAATGGTAACTCTATATTAACATTTACAATAACCTCTTTTTTCACTTGTTTTCTCACCCCAATTTTTCTATCAAAATATTTACATTCTGTTTTTCTCATAGTGGCCCCAACGAATATCCCAGCAGCTCCGGCCAATCCTACAGCTCCTCCTAACGAACAGAACAATATGGGTAAACTATTTTACTTCCTCCTCATCCTATATACAAATAGTTATAAGTTTCTAATCACAATCATTCTCCAATATATAGGCCCTATAAATGAAGGCGATGCCGCCTCATTTACGGAACAAGCAACCGAGGAAGCCCAAAACGTCGACATGACCATGGATGATGGCCCCAATTCTGTTAAAGATCCCCCTGCAGCTGATTTGAAGCAAAAAGCTCCTCTTGAGCCCAACCCCTGAACACCATCTATCCCATTCCGAAAGATGGTTCTGATGATGATTGGGACACCACGGATGATTATGGTGTCCCTAGCCCTACTGCTGAGCAGATTAAAAAGTTTGACTCTGAATAGAGTAAGCCTTCTAAACCCACTAATACAATATTCAATGACTTTAATCAGTGGTTACTTAAAACTTACCCCAATGATGCAGCCCCTGCACCTGTTCCTGTACCTGCACCTGCACCTGCACCAACCCAAACAAACCGAGGCATGAAACGCCGCTCTCCAATACAAGTATCGCTCCCGCCGAAAAAATCCAAATAGTCAGGATCTACTCCAAAAGCTGGGATGAGCAGCTCTAAAAACTCTCCGGCGGCGGCTGATTCCCAGCCCCGCCGAGCAAAATGAGGATCCTATGCTGGAACTGTCAGGGTCTTGGACAAGCCCCGACGGTTTAACATTTTCGGTCCTATGTCCAACATACCAACCCCGATATCATTTTCTTATGCGAAACTAAAATAAATAATGCGGAATGTAACCGCTTATGTCTTTCATTAGGTATGTTAGACATTATTTCTATTTCCCCTACGGAAGGGTGTTCCGGAATTTCCTTATTTGCTGCAAACAATATTAATATAAGCTTAATTTCCTATTCCTCGCGTTACATTCATACTCAAATTACAAAGAATAATTCCACAATGTTTTTCACTGGAATGCATGGTTTTCCGGAAACTAGCCAAAAATATAAAACATGGGAGCTCATAGATTCATTATACCCTTCTACAAAAAATAACCCTTGGCTTCTCGGCGGAGATTTCAATGAAATATTAACGGATTCGGAAAAACAAGGAGGTCCCCGTAGGGCTAGATCTCAAATCAAAAAATTTCGCAATTGTCTAACTCGAAACAACCTCTTTGATTGTAAGCCAACTTCGGGTTGGTTCACATGGACTAAAGTAGGACCCTTAACCCCGGTAATACATGAAAGACTAGATCGTTTTATAGCTAATTCAGCATGGCAAGATCTCTACCCTTCTCATCGAATCACCACAGAATATGTTGCCAAATCTGACCATTGTTTCCTTCTTCTCGAATTAGATAGTTCGGCTTCTACACCCAAAACACAACCTTCCAAGAATTTCCGATTCGAAAGCTGCTGGGCTAATAATATAGATAATATCCAAACAATCAAAAGGGCCTGGGCCGACACTCCCGGAACAGTCATAAACAAAATTGAAGCGGTAGGTACATACCTAGAAGAATGGAAAAACCAACAACGCTTTAAATCAACCGGAAGAATTAAATTCCTCACTAAAAAAATAAATAAATTACTATACCGTCCCTTAACAGGCACAAATGAACAAGTTTACTTAAATTATAGAACTGAATTAAATAAACTTTTAACAGAACAAGAAATTTATTGGGCTCAAAGATCTCGCACTCTTTGGCTTTCCCAAGGGGACAAAAATACCAAGTTCTTCCATGCCCGAGCTTCTAATAGGAACAAGGAAAATTTGATCACATGCCTTTACGATGCCAACTCCAATTGGCGCACATCTGAATCGGATCTTATGAATATCGCTTCTGCATATTTCCAAAACTTATTCACAACATCTAACCCCCAAATCTCGAATATCATTCTTGAAAAAATTCACCCTTCCATCAATTCTTCAATGAATGAAAACCTTCTAAAGGCATTCACTAAAGAGGAAATTCTTCATGCTTTTAAAGATATTGACCCTAGGAAAGCTCCTGGTTTCGATGGCCTACCCAGTAGCTTCTTTAGACAACACTGGGACACAGTGGGAGACGATGTTATTAATCTTTGTATTAACCTTTTAAACGGCAACGCCGATATGGCCTCAGTTAACAAAACTATATTGGTACTAATTCCCAAAGTACAGGACCCAACCTCCATGAAACAACTTAGACCAATTAGCCTCTGCACTGTCCTCTATAAAATAGTCGCCAAAACAATAGTCAACAGAATGAAACAGGCTATACCTCTATGCATTAGCCCTAACCAAGCAGCCTTTGTCCAGGGACGCAACATATCAGACAACATCCTTGTTGCTCATGAAATTATTCACAATATTAACTCAGGAGCTACTAAATCCTCCCAAGGAGCTGCTCTCAAGCTAGACATGGAGAAAGCTTTCAATAGAGTAGAATGGTCATTTCTCGCAAATGTTATGGAACGCATGGGCTTTGCATCCGAATGGATCGAGCTTATAATGCGTTGTATTACTACAGTCTCCTTCTCAGTTAAAATTAATAATTTGTTTCCCCCCCTTTCAACCTCAACGTGGTCTTCGCCAGGGGGATCCCCTATCCCCTTTCCTCTTTCTCTTTTGTACTCAAGGCCTCTCGGCTTACTTAGCTGCTGCTCAACAAACTAAAATACTCCCAGGACTAGGCGCATGTAAACATGGGCCCAAAGTCAACCACCTGCTTTTTGCCGATGATTGTATGATATTCATTAATACTAATCGATCTGAAGCGTCCCATCTGGAAAATGCTCTTCAAACGTATGCTAATGCATCCGGTCAAGCGGTCAATTTTGAGAAATCAACAATTTTCTATAACCCGCGTACACCATCTGCAACAAGAAATGCAATTAACAGCCTTTTATAAGTACGTGAGGTTACTAATCCTGGAGTATACCTAGGCATCCCACTCCTAATTGGGAAAAATAAAACTGAATCACTAGGATTTGTGCGTGATAAAGTACATGATCGTCTCTCTAGTTGGGACAAACATCTACTATCCTTTAGTGGCCGAGAGATATTCATCAAAGCTGTCTTACAATCTCTCCCACAATATGTTATGTCTTGCTATCTTCTACCACAAAATATCATCAACGACATGACTACATCAATCCATCAATACTGGTGGACTGGCAAGTCCAACAAAAAAGGTTGGCATATGATACCTTGGAATCGTATATGTCTACCTAAATCTGCTGGTGGCATAGGTTTTAAGGATTTACACGACTTTAACATTGCTCTCTTGGGCAATCAAATTTGGAAACTCATATGTGAACCAAATTCTTTATTAGGAAAAATATACCAGTCTAAATACTTTCCTTCAGGCAACATTCTGGATGCACCAAAACCCAACAGGGGCTCTTTCGCTTGGCAAGGCATATATAACGCACTTCAGCGTCTTTTCCCTGGCTTTCTTCACCGCCCTGGCATAAACAGTAATATTAGAATACACAAAGATATATGGGGAGGGTCTTCCCCGATTGAGCTTACTGGGGATTACGAAATCTCCGATGAATTTTACATTCGATGTCGTGATTTTATGATCCGTAACTAAACTGCCTGGGATACTGTTAAGGTAAACAATTATTTCAATCCAATTGATGCTGATGCCATTCTCCGTATCCCCATCATAAATGATCAACGTGATTCAATACTCTGGTCTCCCAACGGCTCGGGTATTTACTCAGTCCGTTCTGGATATATTTTCTTACAACGTTCAATAACCCCACCTTCGTCACCAACTCGATTCTGGAAGTTTTTATCCAAAATCAAAGCTTTACCCAAAGTTAAAACTTTTGGTTGGCGTATGGCATCTGATGCTCTACCAGTTGGATCTAAAATGCAAGCCTTTTCCCCTAACTCGGGCCCTTGCCATATCTGTGGTAGCCACTCAGAATCGATCCTTCATGCGTTTCGTGACTGCCCTGGGGCATCTAAAGCCCTCCAAATTAGTGGTATCCCTATCACTCTCTATAAGAGTATAGCTCCTACGCCTCTGCAATGGTTAGAGGAAGCAGCCACTACAATTTCCCCTGATAAATTTGGTCTCTTCCTTACTGTTTTATGGAATATATGGAACAGACGAAATGACTGGGTTCATAACCACCATCTACAACCACCATGGCTAATTGCTGTTAATTCCATTAGCTTGCATGATGAATTTTGTAAATCTTTGAGTTCGATTGACCCAGCTCCATCTACCTTTTCTAAACCTTCCCGGACACTTCCTTCACCTCATCATATCAAAATAAATGTGGACGGAGCCTTTAATCCATCAACTCGTGCAGCAGCCGTCGGCGTTGTTGCTCGTGATTCTGCAAGAGCAGTTGTGGGGGGTCTTGCTTTCCCTCTTGGTAGCTGTCAGGACGCTATCACTAGTGAAGGGGAAAGCATCCTAGCTGGGCTCACCTTTGCCCGTTCTCAAGGCTGGAATCGACTCTTGATCGAAACTGACTGCGCTTCTCTCGCGAATAGGATCAACAATCATGCTCAGGACCTCTCTACCACGGGACCAATTATTCTTCAGATACAAGCTACTCTTCTCGACTTTGACTTTACATCTATCTCTTTTGTACGCCGTGAGGCAAATATTATAGCCCATACTTTGGCTACTTATTCGCTGAATTCTATGACTTCTATGTCTTTTAATTCGGATATCCCACCTTGTATACAACAATTTGTAACAAATCATTCTCGATTAATAATATTTGGGCACTCTTTTCCCCTTTTTAGGGTCCTCTAGCTCTGCTTGAAGGACAGTAGTAGGGGTTTTCAATGAGGCCTTTTCTTCAAAAAATAATTCCAACGGGTCCATTGAAAGGCCCATTTAGACCTGCTAGTCCGAAACCTCGACAAAAAGGACCGCAAAACAAGTTTTCATCAAATTTTAGGAGTTCAAATAATTGATTAGGAGATTCTCAACACAATTATATTGCAAAACCTCAATTTCAGTACTTTTTACTCGGTTAAAATTCCAACGGGTCCATTGAAAGGCCCATTTAGACCTGCTAGTCCGAAACCTCGACAAAAAGGATCGAAAAACAAATTTTAATATAATTTTAGGATTTCAAATAATTGATTAGGAGATTTTCAACATGATTATATTGCAAAACCTCAATTTCTATACTTTTTACTCAGTTAAAATTCCAACGGGTAAAAATTCCAACGGTGGGTGATGGCTCTTGTTTCTCTCTCCCTCTTCCCGAGATTCTCTGAATTTGTCCTTGGTCTTTTCGGTTTCCACCTCCCACTTTTCACGGCGTCTCTCCTCCTTCCCCACACGGCACTCTCTCCTCTGCCGAATCATTTCCAAGACAATATTCATTCAACAGATCAAAGGAATATGGGTAAGAGTAAACTAAGGGCCTTCCCACCGTCTCATTTCTTTTTCCTATTATCTAATATTCTATTTTTTATATTTTTAATCTTCCCTTTATCTGGGTTTTTTTTGCTATTTTGATTCCGTTTTCCCCCAAATCCCCTTTATTTTGGTTTCCTGCTACATGGCTTGGTCTGAGGCTTCGGCAAGGCCGACTTACTCTCATCAGAAAACAACCATGGCTTTAAAGATAAGTTTCACCAGAAAACACCTCTACCGTTTTATGTTTCTGTTTTTTTTATCATGTTTTACAAATCCATTGTTTAATCTCTTTTTATCATTGTTGCAGATTCTCTAAACCCCTTCATTCGTTTCAGATCTTGCCTTTGGATTCCAGATCTAGGCTAATTGAGGGGTTCTCCCCTTTTGGTGTTTGGTCTTATTTCAATCTGCTCCATTTCTTTTGTTTGATTATTATTGTTTTTTGCTTCTTTTTATTTTTCCTTTTCCGATTCTGGGTTTTTTATACTTCATATTATTATCTAATCGTTTCCTTTTCAGATCCACATCGGAGAGGACTAGAAATCCCCCTTCCTTTGGGGTCTGTTGGAGGGCTCCGATGGCATCTCTACCTACTTCATCTCGTTTTTCAATTCCCATTTTGGGTATTCCCAAGCCGTCGTTTCGGCTAGGGTTTCCTTTTCCCTTTCTTATTTTGTTGTTCTCTCTTCTCTTAAAGATTTTTTCCCATATCGTTTTACTCCACAGATTTGTCCTCTAATTTCCTTTAGTTTTGGTTGCAGATTTTTGAAACCGGTTCAACCGACTCCGATTTCCAGTTTTGGGTTGTTCGTGTGTTTCCCCCTTCCTGGAGATTGGTTTTTTTCTCTCTGTTTCATATCCCTTCTATTTGCATGTTCTATTTCTTTCCCCTAATTATTTTATTCCACTTTCGTTTATTTTCAACAATACGACATTTACTATTTTTTTTCCATTTCAGATCTTTATCGAAGAGGTGTATGAATCCCCTTTTCTGTGGGGCTGAGTGGAGGTTTCCAGCGCCGGTCTTACCCTCTCACTCACCCCGTTCATCAAGCTTCTTTCTGGGTTTTCCCAAGCCGTTAGAACGGCTAGGGTTTCTCTTTCCCTTTTTTATTTTTTTGATTAATTTTCTTTTAATAATTTGGGGTTTAATTTTATTTTTTTCTTTGATTTTCTAGTCACGGTTTTATTCCATTCGAAATAGGTTTGGTCGATCAAACCCAGCATCGCATCGAAGGTACAAGCCCTATGGGTTTTCGTATATCTATTTATTTTCTTATTCTTCTATAATCTGCATTATTTTCATTATATTCTCTGTTGTCTGCTGGGCTATACCTATAGATTTCTCTGTACATCTTTTCATCCTCTGTTTTTTTATCAATCCTTTTGGCAGTAGTCTAGCTTCTAACATAGGTTACGCACCTTTTTCCCCCTCTATCTTATTAATGTTCCACGCTAACATATCTGTTGTGGAAAATACAACTATCTCTTATTCAAATTTGAATCAAGCCCTTATAGGGAATTATCTACAAGCCCATTTTCTGGGATTCTCAAATATTACATATAATCATCACAATATTATCTTTCCTTTTTTCATTCTCTTGGATCACTGTTTGCAAGCAGATCTCAGGCACAAAGGTACAATGCTATCCTTCTGCATACTAATTACACCATGGTGTCTAATCAACTCAAATGCTTTACTATTGACTTTTACAATTATCTCCTTAATTCAATTTCCCTACACATCATTGCTCTGAATTTTTCCCTAAATTTTATCTGTGGTTTGTATCCTTTTCAATTGATTACCATCAATACAACTTGTCTAACTAATTCATGTAAATCCCTAAATTTGTATTCTACTTATTCGATTACTGATCCCAAGCTCTCCTGCTATAAAATCAACTTATACAAAACTCTGGGAATTTATACTTTGATTATTATTTCTAAGCATTTTATTATAGTAATCTCTTTTCCCATAATTTTGCTCTTGCTAGTATTTTGCTTTTCTTATTCTATAGGCTTTATAACTATGGTCTTGTATATCTACTTGGTTACAGCAACTAGATCAGACATTGTTATGACCCCTCATGCTAAACTGGTTACTTCTATAAATTATATGTTTTGCTTTTGGCTGCACTCTGATTGCCAATATAAGTATATCACTTTTATCCTCTGCCCTACTATGTGTAATGAATCCTTGTACATGTCCTATCTCTTTGACTTTCATTTTAATTGTTGTTCTTTTCTATCTGCTTTTTTATTAGTTGTCATCATATTGTCTATGGCCTTTTACATGCCTCTTTATCTTATGGTTCTTATCAAAATATTAAATGTACATATGACCTTACTATGTTGCACCCTAACTTTCTGTCTTTCTGTTCCTTGCAATTGTATCCACTTTGGCTCTGTAAGATATTCTACAACAATGGAGCCTTTGACCCACATCACCATGCAACACTTCAAGAAACTCTGTATTCCCTATTCACCCTCTCCTCTTCGGCTCTGTTTTAATTTATTTGTAGTTGTTTTTAATTGCATTCCCCCCTTTATTCATTTGCTCATTTGGTCTGTAATATTTTTCTTCTCCCCGCTTCCTCCTCCCCCTGGGTTTGTAATTTTTTATGGCTGTCTTCTTTTCCCCCTGCTTTTCTTTTATTTTTTCTATGTCTTTAATTGCTTGCATTCATGCCATAAAATTGATCTGCATGTTATCTACTATTTCTTTGATGGATGGTCTTACGATTATATATGTTCCGTTCTGATAAACACGAAGGAATTTTATTCCTATTACGCCTTTTTAGGTGAATCCTTACAAGCCCACATTTGGGATCTTTTCAAAATCCTACTAAGTAGGGTCCTCTTTCTGCTAAACTTAAATTATATTTACAACTTTTCAAAAGTCTTTCTTCTTACTTCAGCTATTATTCCAAACGGATTGTCAAATTTAATTCCTAATTTAATATTTCTGTTTCCTTCAACAATCACTCCTAGCCTTTTAATGAAATTACTTATTCAATTTTTTCCAATTTATTACCCATCTAATCTTTTTCTTATCTGCCATATTTATACTCTTATTTTCAATCTATCAGCCTTACATTTTTTTATGATGGAAAACAAAATTCAATCCCCGTTATTTATGATTAAAATTTTCACCTTCCTTATATACATTCTATTAAATTTATTCTCCATAACTATTATGTGTTACACGGTTTTAAAACAACATATGGTATCCTCCTTAATTTTATTCTTCCCATTTATTATATTTTTTTATCACTTTCCCACTTTCACTATTTTTTCTACTCTTCTACCTATCTCATTTAAGGAGTACAATTTATTATCCTTAAACTTTTTTATTCCTTCCTCATCCCTTATTACAAATCGTTTAGCTTTTAATTACATTTTAATTCCCCGAATTACTTTCTCTCTTATTAAAACGACAGCTATAATTTTAAGTTGTATTTCATACTTTCCTTATACTCCCCTAAATATCAGTAAATATATATGCACCCTCTTTCTTTATTTACTATTACTCCTTTTAAATTTCTTTTTGCATAAAAGGTATTCCTCCCTCAATTCCGCTTTAAAATTGCCTTTATTAACTAATCTAGCCCAGCTAATTTATTTTAATAAGGAAAGTTTCTTTCAATATTGCCTTTATGTCTTTATTTTAGACCAATCTTTATGGTCTCTAACTTTTCCTCAACTTCCTTTACTGAATACTTACCATAGAATAACTTACATAACCTATTCTTATTTATACTCACAACATAATCGGATTAAACCACAAATCTCTCCCAATCCTGCTACCCTCCTTAATTTCTATACTACTCCCATGGCATCCTCATCCATCCCCCAGCTTAGCTCCATCGACCTCACTCATGAGGAAGCAGAACTCCTTTACACTCCTGACTTCGGTTGGGATTTTGTCAAGGAAGATCCCAAGCTATTTCTCTTTAGATGTTTTATTTCATCTAAAACTATCGATATTTATGCTATAATCAATGCGTTTGAAGGCATTTGGAAACCTAACGAAGTGGTGTCTGTTTCTGTCATCCGAGACAACTATCTCAAGATAAAATTCAAGGAAGTCAAGTTTTGCTACGAAGTCCTTAACAGAGGTCCTTGGCTGTACAAGGATGAATGGTTAGCCATTACCGAATATGATCCTGCTAAATCTATTGGAGATTATTCATTCAACATTATGAGAATCTGGATTCGTATCTTCGCCCTCCCTTCCTCCCTCTTTGAGGACATTGATCGATCGCACCTTGTGGGACATGCCCTTGGGTCTATGGTTGGCAACGTCATACGAACCGACACTCGGGAATTCGAAGGAAATATGAAAGATTTCCTGCGGGTCGAAATTTTCCTGAATATCACCAAACCTGTCACTCGTTTTGTCTTCATTGGTTCTGGGCCAATAAAACCATGTGTCGTATTCAATATGAACGCCTCCCCACTCTATGTCCTGGCTGTGGTATAATTAGCCACACAATTGAGAACTGTCCTATTCGTTCTTCGCTAGATCTAAACAAGCTGCAATATGGGGAGTGGTTCCGCTACCTCCCTCCAAGATGTCGCCCTGTTGGTACCCGAGGGCGTATCCGCTATGTTGAACCTAATCTTAACCAAAACAATCCACCACCGACTGGTAATTTTTTTCCCTCTATCTTCAATATTTCATCCACTATACGTTTTAATTCTAAATTTATTTTCTACTTTCTGCTATCTTTATTTATGATTCTTTATTTATTACTGTTTTCTCTCTTCATAGTTCCTTCTGTTCCAGCTGCTTCTGCCAATACTAATATTCCCACCACTGACCCGAATGCGATGGGTATTTCTCCCTCTTTACCTTTTATCATTAATTTTTTTCTTAATAAGCCTTCAATCTCTAATCTGGGTTCTTGCTTCAAACTTTCAACAGGCTATCTGAATGAGGGCGATGTTGCGTCCTTTTCGGAGCAACCAACTGAGGAAGTACCCAACTCTGATACGACAATGGGTGATGCCCCCCCTTCCAAAGATCCATCTGCTTCAGATTCGAAACAAAAAGCCCCTCTCGAGCCTCAGCCCTTAAATACCATCTATCCCATCCTTGAAGATGCATCCGATGATGATTGAGATGCCACGGATGATGGTGTTCCTAGCCCAACTGCTCAGCAAATTAAGAAGATTGAAGCCGAACTACGTAAGCCCCCTGTTTCTACCGATTCCAAATTCAATGATTTTAACCAATGGCTTTTGAAAACTTATCCTAATGATGCAGCTCCTGCCCCTGCTCCAGCCCAACCAAACCCTGGCACAAAACGCCGATCTCCCATTCAAGTTTCGCTCCCATCGAAAAAATCCAAACCATCCGGATCCACCCCTAAGGCTGGGATGAGCAGCTCAAAAAACTCTCCGGCGGCGGCTGACTCCCAGCCCCGCCGAGCAAAATGAGGATCCTTTGCTGGAACTGCCAGGGTCTGGGACAAGCCCCGGTAGTTCAACATTTTCGTAGCTATGTCCAAGAATCCAATCCGGATATTATCTTCTTATGTGAAACGAAAATTAATAATGCGGCATGTAGCTGCCTTTGTCTTTCTTTGGGTATGATTGAAATTATTGCTATTTCCCCATCGGAGGGGTGTTCCGGTATTGCGCTATTTGCCTCAAACAATATTAATATATCTATGCTTTCTTATTCGCCTCGTTACATACATACTCAAATTATAATGAATGGCCACACTTTGTTTTTTACTGGCATGCACGGTTTCTCCGAAACAAATCAAAAATTTAAAACATGGGAAATTATTGATTCCTTACAAATTAATAATAATAATATACCCTGGCTTTTAGGGGGAGATTTTAATGAAATTTTATCAGACTCTGAAAAACAAGGAGGTAGCCGAAGGGCTAGATCACAAATAAATAACTTCCGTCATTGTCTTTCACGCAACAACCTATTTGATTGTAAACCAACATCTGGGTGGTTCACTTGGACAAAAGTGGGGCCCTTAACCCCTACTATACATGAACGTTTAGATAGGTTCATTGCTAATTCGGCCTGGCAAGATCTTTTTCCCTCTTATAGCATAACATCGGACTATGTGGCCAAGTCCGATCATTGTTTCCTTGTCCTAGATACATCTCCTACGGCTACTAGCCCCCAACAGCGACCGAACAACATGTTTCGGTTTGAAAACTGCTGGGCGAACAATGCAAACAAAATATCCACTATCAAACACACTTGGGTCAACACCCCTGGAACAGCCATAGAAAAAATAAAAGCGGTTGGCACATGCCTGGAGGAATGGCAGAATCAACAACGTCTAAAAACCACTGGTCGTATTAATTTCCTTACCAAAAAAATTAACAAATTTTTATGCCGACCCTTAACTGCCACAAACGAAGGAATTTATATAAAATATAGAACTGAACTTAATAAACTCCTAATGGAACAAGAAATTTATTGGGCTCAAAGATCTCGTACTCTATGGCTATCCCAGGGGGATAAGAATACGAGGTTCTTTCATGCCCGAGCGAACAATAGAAGGAAAAAAAACTTGATCACGGGTCTTTTTGATGCTAATTCGAATTGGTGTACAGACGATTCAGACCTAATGTCTATTGCTTCCAACTACTTCCAGAACCTTTTTACATCCTCCAACCCACATTTTTCCGATATTATATTTGATAAGATTTCGCCATCTATCTCTCAATCTATGAATGATAATCTTTTAAGGACTTTCACAAAAGAAGAAATTCTCCTTCCTTTCCGGGATATTGATCCTAGAAAGGCGCCTGGTATTGATGGATTACCAAGTAGTTTTTATCGACAACATTGGGACACTATTGGCGACGATGTAATTAATCTATGCCTTAACTTACTAAATGGCACAGCGGATATGTCTTTGGTTAACAAAACTATTCTCGTACTAATACCTAAAATCCAGGACCCAACCACTATGAAACACCTAAGACCCATTAGCCTTTGCACCGTTCTCTATAAAATAGTTGCTAAAACCATTGTAAACAGAATGAAACAAACCATTCCCTATTGTATTAGCCCTAACCAAGCAGCCTTCGTTCAAGGACGTAATATTTCTGACAACATCCTCGTTGCCCATGAAATCATTCACAATATTAATTCAGGGGCAACAAAATCCTCCCAAGGAGCTGCTCTTAAACTAGACATGGAAAAAGCTTTTGATAGAGTTGAATGGTCTTTTCTAGCAAATGTTATGGAACGTATGGGCTTCGCATCTAACTGGATATCTCTTATAATGCGTTGCATTACCACTGTTTCATTTTCAGTCAAAGTTAACAACTCTTTCTCTTCCTTTTTTCAACCTCAACGTGGATTACGTCAAGGTGACCCCCTTTCACCTTTTCTTTTCCTTTTTTGCACACAAAGGCTATCTGCTTACCTATCTGCTGCCCAACAAACAAATATCCTTCCGGGGCTTGGTGCTTGCAAATACGGGCCTAGAGTCAACCATCTACTCTTTGCTGATGATTGTATGGTCTTCATTAATAATAATCCAACTGAAGCAACTAATCTTAAAATAGCCCTACAAACTTATTCTGCGGCCTCTGGCCAAGCGGTCAATTTTGAGAAATCGACAATTTTTTATAATCCACGCACCCCATCCTCAACAAGAACTGCGATTAATAATCTTTTGCAAGTACGTGAAGTATCTAACCCTGGCGTATATCTAGGTGTCCCACTTCTCATAGGGAAAAACAAAACTGAATCATTAGGCTTTGTGCGCGACAAAGTTCATGATCGTCTTTCCAGCTGGGAGAAACAACTCCTTTCTTTTAGTGGTCGAGAGATTTTCATTAAAGCAGTTCTACAATCCTTGCCTCAATATGTTATGTCTTGTTATCTTCTCCCACAAAATATTATTGATGACATGACCTCAGCAATTCAGCAATATTGGTGGACTGGCAAATCCAATAAAAAGGGTGGCACATGCTTCCTTGGAATTATGTTTGTTTACCTAAGGCCGCTGGTGGCATGGGGTTTAAGGACTTACACGACTTCAATGTTGCTCTTTTGGGAAAGAAAATATGGAGACTCATCTGCGAACCAGATTCCTTATTGGGCCAAATATATCGGGCTAAATATTTCCCTTCTGGAAACATCCTTAATGCATCTCGTCCCAATTGCGGCTCCTTTGCTTGGCAAGGTATATATAATTCTCTACAACGTCTCCTCCCAGGTTTCTTACATCGAGCAGGTATTAATAGCAATATCAGAGTACACAAAGATATCTGGGGCGGATCTTCCCCTATTACACTTATTGATTCTAGCCAATCAAAAACAACAATTTACTAAATCATTCAGCCCCAAAACCACTGTCACAATCAAGATACAATTCCAAGACCCATTTACCGCATTTCCAACCCATGAACTAAACAAAACTTCTTCATTTTCGTACTCCCTAATAACCCAGCAGAAAACTACCAAATCCAATGCCCAAAACACCTCCAAACACCTTCAAAATACCCTTCTAGCATCACTATAGCACCAGCCCAACTCCCTTTCACAAAACCACACCAAAAACACAAATTTTGACACTTTTAAAATACCACCAAAACCCAATTTCGGGATTCTTAATAAAAAGCCAACCAAATTGAGATATAATGTATCTTAGGGTAACTCTACATGTCAAAAACAAAACGAAAATCCATTAAAGTTTCATACTTTCACTTCAAAACTTGAAAACCTCAAAAACTTTGAAAGTGGGTTTCTATGAAAACTAAAGCTATGGAAATGTTGGAAATAATGAGGAGAATTCAAAAATGTGCTTACCTTGAAGAGAGCCCTTGAATTGATGAAGAAATTTGATGAAATAGTGTTTAGGGGTTAAGGGGAGGGTTTAACGTGAAATTGTGAGGAAGAAGAAGATGGATAGCATTTTCAAAAATCCCCTATTCTCTCATCTTATTTCCTATTATTTTAAAATTACTAGTTTGCCCGTAATGAATCCAAACCCTTTTAATTAAAACCAAAGCTTAACTAAACTTTAAAACGAACCCACGACTCGAACCTGATTTACCCGAGTAACATCCGATCCCTAAACCTGGGACATTACATGTTTCGGACGAGCGGGTCGAAATGGGCCTTTCAATGGACCCGTTGGAATTTTAACTGAGTAAAAAGTACAGAAATTGAGGTTTTGTAATATAATTGTGTTGAAAAGCTCCTAATCAATTATTTGAACTCTTAAAATTTGATTAAAACTTGTTTTTCGGTCCTTTTTGTCGAGGTTTCGAATTAGAAAGTCTAAATGGGCCGTTCAATGGACCCGTTGGAATTTTAACTGAGTAAAAAGTACAGATATTGAGGATTTGCAATATAATTGCATTGAAAAGCTCCTAATCAATTACATGAACTCCTAAAATTTGATTAAAACTTGTTTTGCAGTCCTTTTTGTAGAGGTTTCGGAGGAGCGGGTCGAAATGGGCCTTTCAATAGACCCGTTGGAATTTTAACTGAGTAAAAAGTACAGAAATTGAGGTTTTGCAATATAATTGTGTTGAAAATCTCCTAATCAATTATTTGAACTCCTAAAATTTGATTAAAACTTGTTTTGCGGTCCTTTTTGTCGAGGTTTTGGACTAGCAGGTCTAAATGGGCCTTTCAATGGACCCGTTGGAATTTTAACCGAGTAAAAAGTACAGAAATTGAGGCTTTGCAATATAATTGTGTTGAAAAGCTCTTAATCAATTACATGAACTCCTAAAATTTGATTAAAACATGTTTTGCGGCCTTTCTTGTAGAGGTTTCAGACGAGTAGGTCTAAATGGGCCTTTCAATGGACTCGTTGGAATTTTAACTAAGTAAAAAGTACAGAAAGTGAGGTTTTGCAATATAATTGTGTTGAAAAGCTCCTAATCAATTACATAAACTCCTAAAATTTGATTAAAATTTGTTTTGCAGTCCTTTTTTGTATAGGTTTCGGACGAGCATGTCTAAATGGGCCTTTCAATGGACCCGTTGGAATTTTTTTGTGTGAAGAAAATGGGCCTCGTTAAAAACCCCTACTAATATCTCCAGGTACAAGTCTTGGAGAACCCTAAAAAGGGGAAAAGAGTACCCAGAATTTATTTATAAATAACGAGAAGAACTCTCGCAAAGTACAGAGTTTTGAATACAATCAGGATACATGGATCCAAAAGACATAGAAGTCATGGTCCTAAGGGCATGGGAAGCCAACGTATGGGCAACAGTGTTAGCCCCACGACAAATAAACTGAACATGAGCAGAAGAAAAACAATCCAGAGCAGCATGAGCTTGTAGAATCATCGGTCCCATAGGAGAGAGATCTGGGCCCAGGGAATTGATCCTATTTGCAAGAGAAGCGCAGTCTGTCTCAAAAATCAGATGTCTCCATCCTTGGGATTGAGCAAAAGTAATACCAGCTAGAAGACCTCTCCCTTCAGATGTAATAGCATCAGGGCAGCTTCCTAGGGGGAAAACCAGTCCGCCAACAACCATCCCTACTTCATTGCGGGCTACAACACCGACTGCCGCTGCACGTGTGGTGGGATCAAAAGCCCCATCCACATTAACTTTAATATGACCCCGGGGGGGATGTCTCCATCGAGAAGAAGGAATCAATAAAGGGATAAAAGAGGAAGAAGAAGATATAGCACCGGAGTAGTCACGATGAAGACTGATGGAATTAACATCAATTAGCCACGGGGGTTGAAGATGTCGGTTGTGGATCTAGTCATTACGCCTATTTCAAATGTTCCAAAGGGTAGTAAAAAAAAGCCCAAAAATGTCAGGAGAAAGAAGGGCAGCACCTTCCTCAAGCCATTGAAGGCCGGTGGATGCAAAGCTGTTGATAAGAGAGATAGGAAGACCAATTAACCGAAGAGTCTCCGAAGCACCAGAGCAATCTCTGAGAGCATGGAGGATCGACTCCAGACTAGAATGACAAACTGGGCAGGGCCCTGAATCAGGTGCAAAAGCCTGAAGGCGAACCCCGACAGGTAGAGCCTCAAATCCCAGGCGCCAGCCAAAAGTTTTGACTTTAGGTAAAACCTTAAGCTTAGAAAGAAATTTCCAAATCCGTGTAGGCCGAAATCTAGGTTCAAGGGGGCATTGCAAAAAGAGATAGCCAGATCTGACCGAGTAAATACCAGAATCATTAGGCCTCCAAAGAACGGAGTCACGAGTGTCATTAATAATGGGCACTGATAAAACTGAGTCGGCATCAGCCGTTGTGAAGTACGCACGAACTTTATCATGGTCCCAAGAAGCTTGGTTTCTAATCATAAAGTCACGACAACGAATGTGAACTTCATCCGATAACTCATATTCCCCGTAAAGGTGGATAGGTGAGGAGCCTCCCCAGTTATCTTGATGGATACGTATGTTATTGTTAATACCAGGTCGATAGAGGAAACCTTCAAAAAGATGTTGCATAGCATGAAAAAGACCTTGCCAAGCAAAAGATCTACGAGAAGGTCGAGATGCATTAAGAATGTTGCCAGAAGGAAAGTATTTGGATTTATAGATTTGACCCAGAAGGGAATCAGGTTCACAGATAAGGCACCATAATTGTTTACCAAGGAGCGCAATGTTAAAATTATTGAGATCCCTAAATCCCATACCACCAACTGATTTAGGAAAGCACACCTGATCCCAAGGGAGCATGTGCCAACCTTTCTTATTAGTTTTGCCAGACCACCAATTGCGGCGGATAGCAGATGTCATATCATCAATAATGTTCTGAGGTAACAAATAACAAGACATAACATATTGAGGTAGAGATTGTAACACAGCTTTGATGAAGATTTCCCTACCACTAAAGGAAAGCAGCTGTTTATCCCATTTGGATAATCTTTCAAAAACTTTATCGCGTATAAAACCTAAGGATAGAGTCTTATTTTTACCAATAAGAAGAGGTACCCCCAGATAGACACCAGGGTTGGAGACCTCACGAACTTGTAGGTAGGAATTAATAGCATGGCGAGTTGAACTAGGAGTACGCGGGTTATAAAAAATAATGGACTTGTCAAAGTTAACTGCTTGTCCTGAGGTAGAAGCGTATGTTCGGAAAGCTAATTTAAGATGTGCAGCTTCCTCTGATTTTGAATTGAGGAAAACTATACAATCATCTGCAAATAAAAGGTGGTTAACCTTAGGTCCATGCTTGCTAGCACCAAGGCCAGGAAGCAGACCTTGTTGTTTAGCGTCGGACAAGAAAGCAGAAAGCCCTTGAGTGCAAAAAAGGAAGAGAAGGGGGATAAAGGATCACCTTGACGGAGGCCCCTTTGAGGCCGAAAAAAGGGAGAGAAGGAGTTATTGACTTTTACCGTAAAGGAAACTGAGGAAATACATCTCATAATAAGAGATACCCATGATTGAGAAAAACCCATGCAGCTCATGACATTTTCAAGAAAAGACCATTCAACCCTGTCGAAAGCCTTTTCCATATCCAGCTTAAGAGCAGCACCTTGGGAAGACTTAGAAGTACCAGTGTTAATTGAGTGAATTATTTCATGGGCAATAAGAATGTTGTCTGTGATATTACGTCCCTGAACGAATGCAACTTGATTGGAACTAATACAAAAAGGAATAGTATGTTTCATCCTGTTGACTAAAACTTTTGCAACAATTTTGTAAATAACTGTGCAAAGACTAATGGGCCTGAGGTGTCTCATGGTGGTTGGATCCTTAATCTTAGGGATGAGAACCAGAATTGTTTGGTTTACCGACGCCATATCGGCTGACCCATTAAGGAGATTAAGGCAAAGAGTGGTAACATCGGATCCTACTGTATCCCAATGTTGTCGAAAGAAGCCAATAGGCAAGCCATCGATGCCGGGGGCTTTTCTTGGATCAATATCGCGGAAAGCGGTGATAATTTCCTCTGTTGTAAATTCCCTAAAAAGGGACGCATTCATAGCAGGAGTGATAGAGGAGGGGATTTTTGACAAAATTTGTTCAGACAAGGATGGGTTAGAGGAGGTGAAGAGAGTGTGGAAGTATGAAGATGCAATAGACATAAAATCAGAATTGGTAGTGCACCAATTGTTGTTGGTATCAAAAAGGCCAGAGATGGTATTCTTTTTTTTCCTGTTTGAGGCTCGGGCATGAAAAAAACGGGTATTTTTATCACCTTAAGATAACCAAAGATTACGAGAGCGCTGTGCCCAATACACCTCTTGCTCATTTAGGAGTTTATGAAGCTCAGTTTTGGCAGCGATATATTTTCTTTCAGCAGAGACCGAAAGAGGCCGTTGTAAAAATTTGTTAATACTTTTAGTGAGAAAGTTGATGCAACCAGATGATTTGAACCTTTGTTGGGATTGCCAGTCTCCTAAACAAGAGCCAATGGCTTTAATTTTATCAAGGGTATCGCCCTTAGTAGAAGCCCAAGTTTGTTTGACGACAGAGATACCTTCATCATTGGTTGCCCAACAATTTTTGAACCGGAAGTTGGATGGCGGGGGTCGTTGGTTTGTTAGAGGTGGTGGTTCGGTGTTCATTAGAAGAAAGCAGTGATCAGATTTAGCATCAAAGTCAGAGATAATATTATAGTTTGGATTATTGGCTTTCCATGCCAAATTCCCTACAAAACGATCTAATCTTTCAAATAAAGTAGGAGAGTTAGGTCCATGTTTAGACTAAGTAAACCAGCCATTGGAAGGTTTGCAGTCAAAGAGGTTGTTACGTGAGAGACATTGACGGAAATTATTAATTTGGGATCTAGCACGACGACAACCACCTTGTTTCTCATTATCAGCTAGGATTTCATTAAAATCCCCACCAAGAAGCCAAGGTAGCCCATCGTTATTATTTAGCAAATCAATTAAATCCCAAGTTTTAGTTTTTTTGCTTGTTTCAGAAAAACCATGTATTCTAGTGAAATAAAACGAAGAAGAATCACAACTAATATAAGAGTGAAGAAAACGATCCGAATAAGCAAGCATAGTAATATCATATTTATTCAACGAAAATAAAGCAATCCCAGAGCAGTTATTAGAATAATCCATCGAAAAAACCAAATTCATGCCTAATAAAATACTAAGACGGTCATAAGCCGTATTTTTGAGTTTAGTTTCACATAAAAAAAGTATATCAGGAGTATGAAGACGAACATATTGCTGGAGGTGTTAAACTGCTTGGATCTTCCCAAGACCCTGACAGTTCCAACATAAAATGATCATTTCCCTCGGCGGGGCTGTGAGTCAGCCGCCGCCGGAGAGTTTTTTTCGCTGCTCATCCCAGCTTTCGTGGTTGGAGAAGGAGTGGGTCTAGACTTCTTGGGCTGTAGGATCACGTGTATGGGGGAGCGTCTCTTGGTCCCTCGGTTGGGTGGAATGGGGATAGGAGCAGGAGCCGATGCTGCATCATTAGGATAGTTCTTAAGTAGCCATGAGTCAAATGCATCAAAAAGGGAAATACCGGTTTGAAGGAAGGGCTTACTTAATTGAGCATCCAATTTCCGAACTTGTTGTGTAGTAGGACTCGGAACTCCATCATCTTGGCCATCCAAGTCGCCTTGTTCAGAATCTTCAGGAATAGGGTATATGGTATTCAAAGGTTGTGGTGATATCACCCGAGGAGGGAGAGGAGCACGTGTCTGCTGTTGGGAGTCTGATTTATTAGTGGGCGGCTCGGAGGATTCCTCCCCTACCATCTCATCAATAATGTTATTGTCATCGGTGGGAAGATCTGCAAAAGAGGCAGCATCCTCTTCATTGAGTTTTCCTAAAAATTCAGAAAAGGAGGAGGTGAAATTCAAATGTTGGAAACGTTGGATAAAAAGAAAGTGATAGTATTTAATAAGATTTAGACCCGAATCTTGCGCAGAGACCACAAGTTCAACGACAGATTTGCCCTTATCCTTGGGGTCTGTGGAGAAGGGGAAGTCAATAAAAGAACATAATAGGAAAAAACTATATAGTGTTAACCAGAAAAGAGGTGGCAAAGTACCTAACGGTGGTTGCTGGTTGGTATTGGTAGGGGCCTCAACAGATTTACCCTTATCTGTTGGATCTGTATCAATAAAAGAATCTGAGTGAAAAAAGATGTAAAGGAAATAAATTTTCGGATCCTAAAGATAGTAGATGGAATACCTGTCGGTGGTTGGCGACAAGCAGTAGAGGGAGGCTCAACAGATCTGATCTGACCACGTGGTCCATGTTCCCAACGACGGGGAGGAAGCCAACGGAGCCAATCACCATACTGGAGTTTAGCTGGATCAATCGTGGCTTTGTTGGGACAGTGTTCGAAGATATGACTGATTAGGCCACACCCGTGGCAAAGTAGAGGGAGACGCTCGTATTGAAGACGGCAAGAAGTAGTACGTGTACCTTTCCCGATGAGGAGGAACCGACGGATTGGCTTAGAGATGTCCATTAGAATTTCGACTCTTAAGAATTCGGTCATATTACCCCTTTCTCGACGTGTATCAGTTCTTAAAACAGTGCCAACCATGGCACCAAGGGACTATCCCACTAAGTGGGTCCTATCAGGATCTTCCAGAAAAGGTTTAGGTAAAGCTAAAATTCGAAACCAAATTCTCATAGGATTAAAGGAGTAATCATCCATACTTTTCCCTGGCATATATTTAGCAAGTGCCATCCATTTATCTTTGTAAAGCCATGGTCCTCTTTCATAGACATCATCTCTATCGCTAATAGTTGCAAACTCAATTCTAAAGTAAGAATCTCGAATAATGGAAATAGACTTCAGGTTATTCTTTTTCCAAATACCTTCAAAGGCTGAGAGGATCGCCCAATCGTCGATCGGCTTTGTTGAGATGAATTTGCCAATGAGGATTGTTTTCGGGTCTTCCTCAAAGAAGTCGAAGTCTGGAGTGTAGATAGCAGTTGCTTCCTCATTGGTGAGGTCGAGATTGATGTAGTGGGGAAGGGAGGATGAAGAAGCCATTTTAGTGAAGAAAGGAGAGTAAAGAATAAAGGTAAACGAATAGTGGAAAATTGGTGAAAGGAAAATGAAGAAAAGAATTAACTTAAAATATAGAATTGCATTAAAGGAGAGAGTAATTAAGGAATTAGAGAAAATGAAAGTAATATAAAAGGAATAGTAGGAGATTGATTGTTTAAAGTTTAGGGGAAAAGTGCAAAAAGAGATATTTATTGGGGAGATAAACAAGGAAAATAGAAATATTGAATAAATGAATTGGATTGTGGAAGATAAAGGGGAATAGTTTCCTAAAATAGAATATGAAAATAGTATGGTATTAAGGATAGAATTTAAAGTAACTATAAAATTAATGGAAGGGAAAGATATGTAGTAGGAATGTAAGGAGATTAGTTTCCTAAAATTTAGACAATTAGGGCGTGAAGTAAAATTAAATGGGGGGAGAATCATGGAAAGGTGACGAATGATATTAATGAAATGGATTGTGTAAGAAAAGGTGGGGTAGTTTCCAAAATTTGAAGATGAGGATCGAATGTAAACAAGGAAAGAAAGTGAAACAAAGAGAGGAAATATAGGGAGCGTGAATATGGTAAAATAAATGAAAGGAAAGAGGAATTTATATAAAGTAATATAAGGAAAATCCCTTAAAGAATGGAGGGATGTGTAAGGGGAAAGAATGAATAAAATTAAAAGTGAGAATTTTAAGGTAAATAAGATGAAGAAGCTATAATTGTTATAGAAACTAGGAAGAAAAATATCCAAATAAATGTGTAGAATAATTAAGGTAAATTGCCAAATATACCAGGAGGAAAATATATTCACATAATGGATAGTTGATATATTAGTAGTTATGATAGAAGTGAGGAGCAATAGAGGAATGAGATAAAGAAGGAAATAATATCTGAGATTAATTAAGGGTATGAATATTGGCTTTGATGGGAGAGATAATAGATGGTAATTGCTGTGAACATTCGTTAGTAAGTCATAATTTGTGGGAAGGAAAGAGAGGAGGGTAAGAGGGGGTAAATATTGGCTTGGAGAAACAGTTTTAGCATTGGTGGTAATCAATAGTTTAGATGGTAGGGATTTAATTTGAAAAATTGGATGGGATTTGAATGAAAGCATATAAATTGGGAAGCATTTGTTATATTGTGTAGTAAGAAAAAAGGATGTGGATTGATTGATAGCGAGTAATTGTGATACAAATTGAGACCATATTGAAGAAATATCGGAGAGCAGCCTTGAAGTTTTAGTGAATGTATTTAATGTTTTGCAAATTTTGCTGGGGGAAAATTGAGTAGAAGAATTGAGTAAAAGATTGGGAATAAAACTATATAATAGTGTTATATAAAGGATTGTTTTCACCTGGGTGGTGATCGTATTAAGTCCCCTAAAAAGGGTTCGAAAAATGGCAACAGAGTAGGTGTAGTGGGTAACAGAAAAAAACAGAAACAAATAAGAGCAAACAATATAAAAGAAAACAGAAATATGGACAACATGAAAAGCATAAGGAGAAATTAAAGTATCAAAGAAACTAACCAACCAAAAGTTGAGAAGGAGTAAACAGAGAACGAAGAAGCTACTAGACATATAAAATAAAGACCAATAATATAAGGAATATAAAGATGGAAAGGGATAATCTAAACAAAAAGAAAAAAATTTAGGAGGCATATCAGCAGCTAAAAGAGCTAAGCATGATGGGAAAAACAAAAGGAACGAGGGAAACAAAATTAAAAGGAGAACCAAGCAAAGGAGAAGCACCCATAAAAAATAATTACATGCCATGGGATAGAGGGGGGGGGGACAAGAAACATAATACATACCAAACGAGCAAATGAAATGGGGGGGAAAGAGTACAAATAGAACCTTAAGCAATAGAAAAAAGAAAAATAAAATATAAGAGAAACAGGGCGTGGACGGAGGCAGCAAGCATAGCAAAGCAACCAGCTTAGAGAAGCAGCATCCTCATGGGTAGGGTGAGTAACATACAAGGCAAAAGGAATAACGTAAGAGAAAAATAAAGAAATATAGCGTAGAAAGAAACAAACAGAGGAGCAAAAAATAAGCAGAACCAGGTTCCAAAATCTAAAAGCAAAGAATGTGGATAAGCAATGTAAAAAATAGATATGAAAGGAAAGAACCAGTTTAATCATAAAAGCACAGTTAAAGGAAAGAAAAGAGGTATGCATAGAAGAAAGAAAAAGAACAAAGGTTAAGAGGATACCAACATGGTTGGTCATAGTAAAAACAGCTTTGATGAATCGAAAGAAGACAATGTTGTAAAGCATGTTAATAATAAAGTAATGGAAAATGCATACAGAAATCCATAGGAGTTTAAAAAAACGGCACAACCGTAAGGATTGGGAAAGCCTACAGCTAGAGAGTAAAGGAACATTATGCTTGGTGAAGATAATAAAATATGATATTATCAAAGCAAAATAAAAATGTAAGTAAAGAAGCTCAAGATGGCATGGAATTATAAAATAGAGAACATGCATGTGGAAAATGTTCAATAAGCACATAAAAATAAAAGAATAACAACAAGTAAATATGATCCGAAAAGGATAGAAGGAAATTCCCACATGGGGGATCAAAAAATAATTCCCAGGAAGGGATCGATTGACCTTATCGAAAAAATAAGGAAGAGCAGAAAACAGAGGAAACATGTAATAGGTAATAACAAGAACAATCAGATCGAAAAACTCAGTATGAAAACAATCAAGCACAGACTTACATTTCATATGAATATAAATTGATTTTATTTCAGAATGGAATGAGTAAAGGAGACGAAAAAAGAGATTAGGGGACAAAGGGAAAATACCGAAATTAATTGGAGCGATCCTCCCCTTTGCATCCAGTGACTAGAGGAGAAATTGAAGAAGGGAAAAAAGATAATAAGAAATAAATAAAGATAAACATGAAAAGGATAGCAAACAAATAAAATGAAAAACCAAAAAACATAGGCTGTGGAGTTCAAGGTTGCGGTGGCCCCAAAAGGGGACCGGAGTTGGATCGGAGAACAGCTCCGCGGCGGATGTTGTCTTTAAAACTGAAAAAATCATAAAGCTGCAGTAGACGGCAGATCTGGCAAAGAAACAAAATATTAGGAAAAGCAAAAAAAGAGACGAGTAGAGATTGAGAAAAAAATAAAAACAAAGATAAGATTAGAAAAACTAAGAGGAGATGAAAGTAAAAAATTCCATGGAAGAGAGATCTGCAGGAACAACGACAGGATTTGATATATAGGAAAATAAGAAAATAACAAAGATGAAAAAAGAAATAAGTAAAGATAATACCTGAAAAACCCAATGCCAAATCAGATCTGACAGGGGTGCCGACGGACAGAGGGTTTCGAGATCCTCCAACACCATAGAGAAAAAGAAAAAAATAGCAAAGATGAAAAAAGAAAAAATAAAAGATAATACCTGAAAAATCCAGTACCAAATCAGATCTGACAGGGGGGCGGCGAACGGTGGGTTTCGAAAGGAAACCACACACTGGATCTTCCACAAACGGTGGTTGTAATCCTCGTTTGATAAGAAAAAGGGGGAAAATTAATTGAAAATGTGTAAATAAAATAAATAACAAAAGATAACAAAGAGGGTATAGGAAATTACCGATTGGAGTGGCTCTCGTGAGTTCTCTACCGTGAAGGTCCTGGTTCTTTGAATCTAGAGGTGCGCCAGCTGGTAGGGGGAGAAAAGGAGAGGTGAACGGCGTGGTGGGGAGAAAGAAAGAGGCGGCTAGGAAAAGAGGGGAGATGCAGAAATCAGCGAAAAGGGGGGGGGGAAGAAGCAGCAGAAACCAAACAGCAAACAAACACCCTAGGAAGAACCGAAAAAATTGAGAGAAAACCGAGAGCACCCATACCCTTTGGAATTTTAACTGAGTGAAAAGTACTGAAATTGTGGTTTTGCAATATAATTACTCGTTGGAATTTTAACTGAGTAAAAAGTACCGAAATTGAGGTTTTGCAATATTATTGTGTTGAAAAGCTCCTAATCAATTACATGAACTCCTAAAATTAGATTAAAACTTGTTTTGCAGTCCTTTTGTAGAGGTTTCGGATGAGCGGGTCGAAATGGTCCTTTCAATGGACCCGTTGGAATTTTAACTGAGTAAAAAGTACAGAAATTGAGGTTTTGCAATATAATTGTGTTTAAAAGCTCCTAATCAATTATTTGAACTTCTAAAGTTTGATTAAAACTTGTTTTGTGGTCCTTTTTGTCGAGGTTTCGGCCGAGCAGGTCTAAATGGGCCTTTCAATGGACCCGTTGGAATTTTAACTGAGTAAAAAGTATAGAAATTGAGGTTTTGCAATATAATTGTGTTGAAAAGCTCCTAATCAATTATTTGAACTCCTAAAATTTGATTAAAACTTGTTTTGCGGTCCATTTTGTCGAGGTTTTGTACTAGCAGGTCTAAATGGGCCTTTCAATGGACCCGTTGGAATTTTAACTGAGTAAAAGTACAAAAATTGAGGTTTTGCAATATAATTGTGTTGAAAATCTCCTAATCAATTATTTGAACTCCTAAAATTTGATTAAAACATATTTTGCGGTCCTTTTTGTAGAGGTTTCGGACGAACAGGTCTAAATGGGACTTTAAATGGACCCGTTGGAATTTTAACTGAGTAAAAAGTACAAAAATTGAGGTTTTGCAATATAATTGTGTTGAAAAGCTCCTAATCAATTATTTGAACTCCTAAAATTTGATTAAAACTTGTTTTGCGGTCCTTTTTGTCGAGGTTTCAGACTAGCAGGTCTAAATGGGCCTTTCAATGGACCCTTTGGAATTTTAACTGAGTAAAAGTACAAAAATTGAGGTTTTGCAATATAATTGTGTTGAAAATATCCTAATCAATTATTTGAACTCCTAAAATTTGATTAAAACATGTTTTGCAGTCATTTTTGTAGAGGTTTCGGACGAGCAGGTCTAAATGGGCCTTTAAATGGACCCGTTGGAATTTTAACTGAGTAAAAAGTACAGAAATTGAGGTTTTGCAATATAATTGTGTTGAAAAGCTCCTAATCAATTACATGAACTCCTAAAATTTGATTAAAACTTGTTTTGCAGTCCTTTTTATAGAGGTTTCGGACGAGTGAGCCGAAATGGGCCTTTCAATGGACCCGTTGGAATTTTAACTGAGTAAAAAGTACAGAAATTGAGGTTTTGCAATATAATTGTGTTGAAAAGCTCCTAATAAATTATTTGAACTCCTAAAATTTGATTAAAACTTCTTTTTCGATCCTTTTTGTCGAGGTTTCGGACTAACAGGTCTAATTGGGCCTTTCAATGGACCCGTTGGAATTTTAACTGAGTAAAAAGTACAGAAATTGAGGTTTTGCAATATAATTGTGTTGAAAAGATCCTAATCAATTACATGAACTCCTAAAATTTGATTAAAACTTGTTTTTGTAACCCCCTTAACCCGGCCTAGACGGTTGACCCGAATTAAGAAAGTCACACGGGGAAAACCAAAGTCAACCCGAAAGTCAACTTTGATTAACGACCCTTTTTTTTTCTTTTTAAACTTGTCTAGATGCACTTTAGACCTAATTGTGATCACACAAACATCATACCAAAAGATCACAAACATCAGAGATCAAACAGGGACCCAATTGAACAAGATACAACTTTAGAGACCAAATTGTAAATTCTGATAATTATAAGGACTTAACCCAAATTGAAGTTACCAACTTGAAATTAATCATGTTTCATACTTCTCTGTGAAATTTCAGCTCAAAAGGACTTCCCAAACTCATACAATTGTACAAACAAGTTTCAGGACCAAAACGCAAACATTCCAAAACATATAACTGCCAATGTCAGCCCCCAACGGTCACCTGTTCCGAAACAGGCATAGCCCGTTTCGAAACTCGGGGCCGTTCCGCAACGCGTACCGAAACGGGGGTCTGGCAGTGGCCTTTCCGTTTCGGAACGGCCCCTCCCGTTTCGAACGCCTGGGCACGATTAAGGCACCCGTTCCGAAACGGTAGGTGCTGTTCCGAAACACCCTGCCCAGATTGCTCCAAAACTCCACTTTAAACATGCAATTACACAACCAATCATGCTCCGAATGTCACCAAACTTTACCAGCATGCAATTCAACATATATATAACATATTAGCATCATCAATTCAACCAAACATCATCATATGCAAAAAGCCCCAATTCTATAGGCATGCTTCCTACACAAGCTAGTTATTCAAGCACCAAACTTACAAAACAAGCATATAAAGATCCAATCCAAAGACCAACAATCTTAACATCAAGAAACATACTTAGGGAGTACAAAACACCTCCCAAAACATACACATTGTTTCCCCATTGCCAAATCACCCAAAAGCTAAAATGTTTAACAAAAACCTTCCATACATTGAGCTTTACTTGCACTTGAATTCTTGCCCTTCTTGCTGCCCTCAAAAGGTCTCTAATGCTCTGCATTATTGAATTAAGGAAAACGAAGAGAGCGTAAGCAAAAGCTTAGTGAGGAATGCTCTTAAAAACCATCCAATAATGCAACTTAAAACATTTATAAAACATGCTTCAACATAAACATTAAAAACAAGCATCTCATGCTTCATAATATACTTAACATGTCATATTGGCTCAAGTGATACATTTCATTTCTTAAAACAAGTTCATCAACTTCCCAAGGACTTTTAAACACCTTGGTCCCAAGGACTTTTAAACACCTTGGCCATGGACTTTTAAACACCATGAATAAGGACCACACAAGGACTTTTAACCACCTTTGTGTCCATAGCTTGAATCACCCCAAGGACTTTTAAACACCTTGGCCCCAAGGACTTTTAAACACCTTGGCCCCATGGACTTTTAACCACCATGGAAAAGGATCACCTAAGGACTTTTAACCACCTTAGTGTCCACAACATGAACCATCCAAGGACTTTTAACCACCTTGATGTTCATAAGTAACAAGGCTCACTCAAGGACTTTTAACCACCTTAGTGACCTTAACATTTTAAAACCTCACTTGCCAATATACATCATTTTCATCACTTACATCACTGTTTTAAAGCATAAAACCAAGCCATATTCATCATGCATTTAAAAGCATTAAACCACATCATTTCAATGTACAAAAGCAAGGAACTCCTACCTAGAGTTACCTTCAACATATGGCTTACATCATCAGCAAAAACCATGCTAAAACATGCTTCCAAAACAGTATGTAAAACATGCAATTAATCATTTTGCATCACAACAAAATCATGGCCACCACTAGAGAGAAATTCCGAAAACTTACGCTCGAGCTTAGCAAAGTTGTTTAGACTTAAACTAAGCTCCCAAGACATTGGTTTCAAAGCCGAAAACCCAATTTCACTCACCGATTCCACTTCGCCTCTTGCCGAAGCACCAATTCAAGCTTCCGGATCAACAACTCTTGGATCCAAAGATGCCTCCCCTGATTTAACACATTAAAGCAGAAATTTAATGCATCATCATGCATCAAAAGCTTCAATGAAAGCACTCAAACTCGCTGCTCTCATTCCCACTCCAATTTCGGCCACCAAACATAACCGAAATTGCACCAAAACCACCTCCCAATCAAAGCCCAGCCATAAACCAGCAAAACCCTACATCCATCAACACCATAAAACATCTAAAAACAACCTACAAACATCCTTATACCTCCAGCAACAACAGATCCACAAGATCACCACAAAAACATCCAAGAAACATAAGCTAAACTTAGGAAACTCAACCTATCCGGGATTGCATTAATCAAAACTCATTTCCTTATCAATTTAGAGTTCATTTAACATCAAAAACACATCTCAAATCACAGATCAATCAGATCTAACGAAAAATCATGAAAACCATCAAATCTTGCATTATAAGCCAAGATACAATTCCAAACTCAAAAGCCTTTAATTAAACATCAATTAAGAGTTGATAACTTGGGAATTTCAGTAAAGAACTGATAGTTTAGAGGAGAAGGACGTTCTTACCTCCAAACTTGTGTTTCTCCACTTTTTGGAATGAAAATCCTTGTTGAAACACTTAGCAATTGAAGAGATTTGAAGATACAATGATTTGGAATCAAATGAGAGTTGAATGGAGGGATTTAGGTGAAGAAATCAGATCCAATTCTCTGGAAAAGTAGTGTTTGGTTTGAGAGAAAATGAGAGAAAGAAAGTTTAGCAAAGTTGGTTACAAAATCCAAAAATAGCCAAAATGGCTTCCCTCCAATTTTAATGACCTTTAAAATCAGATTTTAGACTTAAAATATCTTAGAAAAATCTGGAGAAATCATCTTTGGATAAATAGCTCCTTAAGGATTCAAAGTTTCAAATCTTTATAAAACAGTCACCAAACTTTCAAAATTTACATTTTGGTCACTAGCCAAAATGTCATACTTCCAAAACCCATTTTTCAAAATTGATTTCACAGTTCACTTAATTATATTAAAAGATGATTTTAGAACATTTTTCCATATTTTTAATGCAACCCGAACTAGGCTTTCCTAATTTCACCTCTTTAGATTCGAACGGCACTTTGACCAAACCGGTCAACGCCCAAAACTTCTAAGCCCAAAACCGGGACGTTACAACTCTCCCCCCCCCTTAAGAAATTTCGTCCTCGAAATTTACCTGAAGGAAAGAGATAAGGAAACTGCTTCAGCATGTCTTCCTTCCGCTCCCACGTGGCTTCCTCAACACCGCGATGCTTCCACAGCACCTTCACCAACTCAATGGTCTTGCCACGAAGAACCTTGCTATCCGAATCCAGAACCTTCACCGGTTCCTCATCATAGGTCAAATCCGGATTCAAAACCACTTCCTCCACAGGCATCACATGTGAAGGATCAGATCTATACCTCCGGAGCATAGAGACATGGAACACATCATGAATATTCTCCAACTCCTGTGGTAACCTCAACCGATACGCAACAGGACCCACACGCTCAACCACCTCATATGGTCCAATGTACCTAGGGCTCAACTTACCCTTTCGGCCAAACCGCATCACCTTCTTCCAAGGCGAAACCTTCAAGAACACACGGTCACCCACCGCATACTCTATCTCCTTACGCTTCAAATCCGCGTAAGATTTCTGCCGATCAGAAGCAGCCTTCAACCGCTCACAAATGAGCTTTACCTTCTCTGTGGTCCCTTTCAACAAAGCCGGCATCGAAACCAACTTTTGACCAGTCTCAGCCCAACAAAGAGGAGTCCTACACTTCCTCCCGTACAAAGCCTCATAAGGTGCCATCTGTATACTCGCCTGATAACTGTTGTTATAAGCAAACTCAACCAAAGGCAGATGCTTCTCCCAAGAACCCTGGAACTCAATCACGCAGCACCTCAGCATATCCTCCAAAATCTGGATAACTCGTTCAGACTGACCATCCGACTGAGGATGATAGGATGTACTGAAATGCAACCTTGTACCCAGAGCTTGATGCAAACACCGCCAGAAACGCGATGTGAACCTCGGATCCCTATCCGACACAATCGACTTAGGCACACCATGCAGCCACACAATCTCAGCAATGTACAGCTCTGCCAACCTATCCAAAGAAAACGTGGTATGCACAGGCAAGAAATGTGCACACTTCGTCAGGCGATCCACAATCACCCAGACCGAATTCTTCTTCGATGGAGACAAAGGTAAACCAGATACAAAATCCATGGTAACCCTCTCCCACTTCCATTCAGGGATTTTCAACGGTTGCAACAAACCAGAAGGAACCTGATGTTCAGCCTTAACTCGCTGACACACCAAACACTTGCTCACGAACTCCGCAACGTCCTTCTTCAAACCCACCCAATAGTACTCATCACGAAGATCACGATACATCTTAGTACTACCAGGGTGCATAGCAAAAGGACTACTATGACCTTCAGTCAGAATAGCACGCCTCAACTCAGCATCATTGGGCACTACTATCCGACTCCCAAAACACAGCACACCATCATCATTGAAACAGAAATCCGAAGGTCTACCCTCCGCGATATCCTGAACATGAGACACCAAGGAATCATCCAACAACTGCTTATCCTTGATCAACTGAACCATAGACGGCTTCACATGCAACTCAGCCACAAGACCACCATCACGCGATATGCTCAAGCTAGCAAACATGGCTCTCAACTCAACAGCTACCTTCCTACTCAAGGCATCAGCAACAACATTAGCTTTTCCAGGATGATACTCAATCGTCAGATCATAATCCTTGAGCAACTCCAACCAACGCCGCTGCCTAAGATTCAACTCCTTCTGAGACATCCGATACCTCAAACTCTTGTGATCTGTGTACACATTACACTTCTCTCCATACAGATAATGCCTCCAGATCTTCAGAGCAAAAACCACTGCAGCCAGCTCAATATCGTGCGTAGGGTAATTGCGCTCATGCACTTTCAACTGCCGCGATGCATAAGCCACCACCTTACCCTCATGCATTAGCACACACCCCAAACCAACATAGGATGCATCACTGTAAACCACAAACTCTTTCCCTGATTCAGGCTGAATCAAGATAGGAGCTTGCGTCAAAGCCGCCTTCAGCTTCTCAAAAGCCTGCTGTCTCGCTTCTGTCCAATCATACTTAACATCCTTCTGCAACAGCTTTGTCAAAGGAGCAGCAATCTTGGAAAACCCATCCACAAACCTTCGGTAGTATCCCGCCAAACCAAGGAAACTACGGACCTCATGAACAGACTTAGGAACCTTCCAGCTCATCACCGCCTCAATCTTCTGAGGATAAACACGAATCCCCTCAGCTGAGACCACATGCCCAAGAAAAACCACCTCTCTTAACCAGAACTCACACTTGCTCAGCTTAGCATAAAGCTGATTCTCCAACAAAGCTTGCAAAACAATCCTCAAATGCTCTTCATGCTCCTCCTCAGTACGCGAGTACACGAGGATATCATCAATGAACACCACGACAAACTTGTCCAGGTATTCATGAAACACACGATTCATCATGTCCATGAAAGCAGCAGGAGCATTTGTCAACCCAAACGGCATCACAAGGAACTCATAATGCCCATACCTTTTCCTGAAAGCTGTCTTAGGCACATCCACATTTTTCACCTTCAACTGATAATACCCTGACCTCAAGTCAATCTTAGAGAACACAGCAGCTCCCCGAAATTGATCAAAGAGATCATCAATCCTCGGCAAAGGATACCGATTCTTGATAGTCAACTTGTTCAGCTGACGGAAATCAATGCACATTCTCATAGTGCCATCCTTCTTCTTCACAAACAAGACCGGTGCTCCCCAAGGTGACACACTCGGCCGGATGAAACCACGCTCAAGCAACTCTTGCAACTGCGTCTTCAGCTCCTTCAGCTCCTTAGGTGCCATTCTATAGGGAGTAATGGACACAGGAGTTGTATTCTCATACAGCTCAATTCCAAACTCCACCTCGCGGTTAGGAGGTAAACCAGGCAACTCCTCAGGAAAAACACCAGAAAACTCCTTTACAACCCTGATATCTTGCACCCTCAACTCCTTAGAGCTAGGATTCATCACAAAAGCTAGATAGGCTTCGCAACCTTGCCTCAGCATCCTGCTCGCCTCCAAAGAAGATACCACATTGGCAAGAAACTTCACATTCTCACCAACCACCACAACTTCATAATCATCCGCAAGCTTAAGCGAAACACGCTTATTCTCACAATCCACAACAGCACGATGCTCAGCAAGACAATCCATACCAAGGATCACATCAAAACCATAGAAGGGCAACTCCATAAGATCAACATGAAAGACATGCTCTTGAACAACCAAAGGGCACCTTCTATACAACTTTCGAGTCACAACAGTCTCACCAAAAGAACTAGTGACCCGAACACCAACATCCAAAGACTCAACAGGCAAACCAAGCAATTCAGCATGCTCACGAAGAATATATGAATGCGTAGATCCAGAATCAATCAAAGAAAGCAATGACAAGGACTGCAAAGTAAAGGTACCTGCAATCACATCTGCATCATTCCTGCCCTCTCTCTGAGCATACACCCTCGCTTGGCCTCCACCTTCAGGCTGAATAGCTACAACATGAGCTACCCCTCGGCCACCTTCCTCTCTCCTCTAGAAATTACCACGGCCGCGCCCACGACCTCTCTGTGGTGCAGCAACAACAGGAGCACGCACCTGCTCACCAGCCATCCTCGGACAATCTCGCCTCAAGTGGTCCGCAGAACCACAATTCCAGCACCCATTCCCAGCATTACCAGCTGTTGCAACAGGAGCTTGTGCCACTCTCTCAGCACGAGGACAGTCACGCTTCAAGTGCCCACGGGAACCACAGATCCAACAAGCACTAGGATCAGCTCTAGCACCGCCACCCCTAGCAGGCACACCACCACCTCTCCTGGCTGAGGACTGATACTTCTGATCTCGTCCCCTCTTGTTTCGTCCACCACCGGAACTAAACTCAGCTGACCTCTTCCCAGCACTTGCTCCAGCACCTCTAGCGGACAAACCTAGATTCATCTCAATGTCTTTGGCTCAGCCCACCAAAACATCAAAATCATCATATTCAGTGGCCAGCACATACATCTTAACATCCGTCACAAGACCGTAACGAAACCTCTCGCACCTAGCCCTCTCATCAGGTATCAGCTCCGGTGCATACTGACTGAGCCGTACAAACTGTACCTCGTACTCAGCTACACTCATGCTCCCTTGGGTAAGAGACATGAATTCCCGCTTTTTCTCATCCAGATATCTCACTCCCAGATATCTTCTTTTAAACACATTCTGAAAGAATGTCCAGGTAACATCAGCTTCAGCCATTCCAGAAATGGTAGTCGTCCACCATGTATAAGCATCATCCTGCAGCAAGGACACAACACAGCCCAGCTTTTGCACATCCGTGCAACTCATCTGACCCAAGATACGCTTGGTACTTTCCAGCCAAGCCTCAGAACTCTCAGCTGACAAACCTCTAAACTCAGTCCCTCCAAGACTGCGCAGACGCTCCAAAGGCAATCTGACTCCAACATCTCCCTGATGCCCAGCTCCCTGAGCTCCAGCTACTGCTGCTCGAAAAGCACCCGCAATAGCTTGTACCAAAACAGACATATCAGGCATAGCTTGCCCCTGACCAACCTCTAGTCCAGCAGCTCCAGCACCAGCACCAGCTGCAGCTTCAGCTCTCGCACCTCCAGCACCACCACCAGGCGGAGGAGGGGGTAACACAGCACTACCAGTGTGCTCTTCATTCTCATTCTCGTTAGGAGCCGTAGCTCTCGCATTACCTCTTAACTCTCTACGTGGTGCCATACTTTTACCATGCAATCACAACACAAATAAAACAAAGTCAGGCCCAGCAAGGTAAGCAATCCAAGTATTCAAGCTCAATTTCATTTCAAAACAACATCTTTCCTTTAGCTTTTGTTTGGCAATGGGTACCCTCAACATGCAACATCAGAGCATACAACTCAACTGCATCAACATTTCAAACCATTGAGCATGCTCTCAAACAACAAGCATTCATAGCATATATACTTCAATCATGCATACAAACATTCCCAATTACTCGAGAACTCAGCTCTGATACCACCAAATGTAACCCCCTTAACCCGGCCTAGACGGTTGACCCGAATTAAGAAAGTCACACAGGGAAAACCAAAGTCATCCCGAAAGTCAACTTTGATTAACGACCCTTTTTTTCTTTTTAAACTTGTCTAGATGCACTTTAGACCTAATTGTGATCACACAAACATCATACCAAAAGATCACAAACATCAGAGATCAAACAGGGACCCAATTGAACAAGATACAACTTTAGAGACCAAATTGTAAATTCTGATAATTATAAGGACTTAACCCAAATTGAAGTTACCAACTTGAAATTAATCATGTTTCATACTTCTCTGTGAAATTTCAACTCAAAAGGACTTCCCAAACTCATACAATTGTACAAACAAGTTTCAGGACCAAAACGCAAACATTCCAAAACATATAACTGCCAATGTCAGCCCCCAACGGTCACCCGTTCCGAAACAGGCATAGCCCGTTTCGAAACTCGGGGCCGTTCCGCAACGCGTACCGAAACGGGGGTCTGGCAGTGGCCTTTCCGTTTCGGAACGGCCCCTCCCGTTTCGAACGCCTGGGCACGATTAAGGCACCCGTTCCGAAACGGTAGGTGCTGTTCCGAAACACCCTGCCCAGATTGCTCCAAAACTCCACTTTAAACATGCAATTACACAACCAATCATGCTCCGAATGTCACCAAACTTTACCAGCATGCAATTCAACATATATATAACATATTAGCATCATCAATTCAACCAAACATCATCATATGCAAAAAGCCCCAATTCTATAGGCATGCTTCCTACACAAGCTAGTTATTCAAGCACCAAACTTACAAAACAAGCATATAAAGATCCAATCCAAAGACCAACAATCTTAACATCAAGAAACATACTTAGGGAGTACAAAACACCTCCCAAAACATACACATTGTTTCCCCATTGCCAAATCACCCAAAAGCTAAAATGTTTAACAAAAACCTTCCATACATTGAGCTTTACTTGCACTTGAATTCTTGCCCTTCTTGCTGCCCTCAAAAGGTCTCTAATGCTCTGCATTATTGAATTAAGGAAAACGAAGAGAGCGTAAGCAAAAGCTTAGTGAGGAATGCTCTTAAAAACCATCCAATAATGCAACTTAAAACATTTATAAAACATGCTTCAACATAAACATTAAAAACAAGCATCTCATGCTTCATAATATACTTAACATGTCATATTGGCTCAAGTGATACATTTCATTTCTTAAAACAAGTTCATCAACTTCCCAAGGACTTTTAAACACCTTGGTCCCAAGGACTTTTAAACACCTTGGCCATGGACTTTTAAACACCATGAATAAGGACCACACAAGGACTTTTAACCACCTTTGTGTCCATAGCTTGAATCACCCCAAGGACTTTTAAACACCTTGGCCCCAAGGACTTTTAAACACCTTGGCCCCATGGACTTTTAACCACCATGGAAAAGGATCACCTAAGGACTTTTAACCACCTTAGTGTCCACAACATGAACCATCCAAGGACTTTTAACCACCTTGATGTTCATAAGTAACAAGGCTCACTCAAGGACTTTTAACCACCTTAGTGACCTTAACATTTTAAAACCTCACTTGCCAATATACATCATTTTCATCACTTACATCACTGTTTTAAAGCATAAAACCAAGCCATATTCATCATGCATTTAAAAGCATTAAACCACATCATTTCAATGTACAAAAGCAAGGAACTCCTACCTAGAGTTACCTTCAACATATGGCTTACATCATCAGCAAAAACCATGCTAAAACATGCTTCCAAAACAGTATGTAAAACATGCAATTAATCATTTTGCATCACAACAAAATCATGGCCACCACTAGAGAGAAATTCTGAAAACTTACGCTCGAGCTTAGCAAAGTTGTTTAGACTTAAACTAAGCTCCCAAGACATTGGTTTCAAAGCCGAAAACCCAATTTCACTCACCGATTCCACTTCGCCTCTTGCCGAAGCACCAATTCAAGCTTCCGGATCAACAACTCTTGGATCCAAAGATGCCTCCCCTGATTAAACACATTAAAGCAGAAATTTAATGCATCATCATGCATCAAAAGCTTCAATGAAAGCACTCAAACTCGCTGCTCTCATTCCCACTCCAATTTCGGCCACCAAACACAACCGAAATTGCACCAAAACCACCTCCCAATCAAAGCCCAGCCATAAACCAGCAAAACCCTACATCCATCAACACCATAAAACATCTAAAAACAACCTACAAACATCCTTATACCTCCAGCAACAACAGATCCACAAGATCACCACAAAAACATCCAAGAAACATAAGCTAAACTTAGGAAACTCAACCTATCCGGGATTGCATTAATCAAAACTCATTTCCTTATCAATTTAGAGTTCATTTAACATCAAAAACACATCTCAAATCACAGATCAATCAGATCTAACGAAAAATCATGAAAACCATCAAATCTTGCATTATAAGCCAAGATACAATTCCAAACTCAAAAGCCTTTAATTAAACATCAATTAAGAGTTGATAACTTGGGAATTTCAGTAAAGAACTGATAGTTTAGAGGAGAAGGACGTTCTTACCTCCAAACTTGTGTTTCTCCACTTTTTGGAATGAAAATCCTTGTTGAAACACTTAGCAATTGAAGAGATTTGAAGATACAATGATTTGGAATCAAATGAGAGTTGAATGGAGGGATTTAGGTGAAGAAATCAGATCCAATTCTCTGGAAAAGTAGTGTTTGGTTTGAGAGAAAATGAGAGAAAGAAAGTTTAGCAAAGTTGGTTACAAAATCCAAAAATAGCCAAAATGGCTTCCCTCCAATTTTAATGACCTTTAAAATCAGATTTTAGACTTCAAATATCTTAGAAAAATCTGGAGAAATCATCTTTGGATAAATAGCTCCTTAAGGATTCAAAGTTTCAACTCTTTATAAAACAGTCACCAAACTTTCAAAATTTACATTTTGGTCACTAGCCAAAATGTCATACTTCCAAAACTCATTTTTCAAAATTGATTTCACAGTTCACTTAATTATATTAAAAGATGATTTTAGAACATTTTTCCATATTTTTAATGCAACCCGAACTAGGCTTTCCTAATTTCACCTCTTTAGATTCGAACGGCACTTTGACCAAACCGGTCAACGCCCAAAACTTCTAAGCCCAAAACCGGGGCGTTACAACTCTCCCCCCTTAAGAAATTTCGTCCTCGAAATTTACCTGAAGGAAAGAGATAAGGAAACTGCATCAGCATGTCTTCCTTCCGCTCCCACGTGGCTTCCTCAACACCGCGATGCTTCCACAGCACCTTCACCAACTCAATGGTCTTGCCACGAAGAACCTTGCTATCCGAATCCAGAACCTTCACTGGTTCCTCATCATAGGTCAAATCCGGATTCAAAACCACTTCCTCCACAGGCATCACATGCGAAGGATCAGATCTATACCTCCGGAGCATAGAGACATGGAACACATCATGAATCTTCTCCAACTCCTGTGGTAACCTCAACCGATACGCAACAGGACCCACACGCTCAACCACCTCATATGGTCCAATGTACCTAGGGCTCAACTTACCCTTTCGGCCAAACCGCATCACCTTCTTCCAAGGCGAAACCTTCAAGAACACACGGTCACCCACCGCATACTCTATCTCCTTACGCTTCAAATTCGCGTAAGATTTCTGCCGATCAGAAGCAGCCTTCAACCGCTCACAAATGAGCTTTACCTTCTCTGTGGTCCCTTTCAACAAAGCCGGCATCGAAACCAACTTTTGACCAGTCTCAGCCCAACAAAGAGGAGTCCTACACTTCCTCCCGTACAAAGCCTCATAAGGTGCCATCTGTATACTCGCCTGATAACTGTTGTTATAAGCAAACTCAACCAAAGGTAGATGCTTCTCCCAAGAACCCTGGAACTCAATCACGCAGCACCTCAGCATATCCTCCAAAATCTGGATAACTCGTTCAGACTGACCATCCGACTGAGGATGATAGGATGTACTGAAATGCAACCTTGTACCCAGAGCTTGATGCAAACACCGCCAGAAACGCAATGTGAACCTCGGATCCCTATCCGACACAATCGACTTAGGCACACCATGCAGCCGCACAATCTCAGCAATGTACAGCTCTGCCAACCTATCCAAAGAAAACGTGGTATGCACAGGCAAGAAATGTGCACACTTCGTCAGGCGATCCACAATCACCCAGACCGAATTCTTCTTCGATGGAGACAAAGGTAAACCAGATACAAAATCCATGGTAACCCTCTCCCACTTCCATTCAGGGATTTTCAACGGTTGCAACAAACCAGAAGGAACCTGATGTTCAGCCTTAACTCGCTGACACACCAAACACTTGCTCACGAACTCCGCAATGTCCTTCTTCAAACCCACCCAATAGTACTCATCACGAAGATCACGATACATCTTAGTACTACCAGGGTGCATAGCAAAAGGACTACTATGACCTTCAGTCAGAATAGCACGCCTCAACTCAGCATCATTGGGCACTACTATCCGACTCCCAAAACACAGCACACCATCATCATTGAAACAGAAATCCGAAGGTCTACCCTCCGCGATATCCTGAACATGAGACACCAAGGAATCATCCAACAACTTCTTATCCTTGATCAACTGAACCATAGACGGCTTCACATGCAACTCAGCCACAAGACCACCATCACGCGATATGCTCAAGCTAGCAAACATGGCTCTCAACTCAACAGCTACCTTCCTACTCAAGGCATCAGCAACAACATTAGCTTTTCCAGGATGATACTCAATCGTCAGATCATAATCCTTGAGCAACTCCAACCAACGCCGCTGCCTAAGATTCAACTCCTTCTGAGACATCAGATACCTCAAACTCTTGTGATCTGTGTACACAGTACACTTCTCTCCATACAGATAATGCCTCCAGATCTTCAGAGCAAAAACCACTGCAGCCAGCTCAATATCGTGCGTAGGGTAATTGCGCTCATGCACTTTCAACTGCCGCGATGCATAAGCCACCACCTTACCCTCATGCATTAGCACACACCCCAAACCAACATAGGATGCATCACTGTAAACCACAAACTCTTTCCCTGATTCAGGCTGAATCAAGATAGGAGCTTGCGTCAAAGCCGCCTTCAGCTTCTCAAAAGCCTGCTGTCTCGCTTCTGTCCACTCATACTTAACATCCTTCTGCAACAGCTTTGTCAAAGGAGCAGCAATCTTGGAAAACCCATCCACAAACCTTCGGTAGTATCCCGCCAAACCAAGGAAACTACGGACCTCATGAACAGACTTAGGAACCTTCCAGCTCATCACCGCCTCAATCTTCTGAGGGTCAACACGAATCCCCTCAGCTGAGACCACATGCCCAAGAAAAACCACCTCTCTTAACCAGAACTCACACTTGCTCAGCTTAGCATAAAGCTGATTCTCCAACAAAGCTTGCAAAACAATCCTCAAATGCTCTTCATGCTCCTCCTCAGTACGCGAGTACACGAGGATATCATCAATGAACACCACGACAAACTTGTCCAGGTATTCATGAAACACACAATTCATCATGTCCATGAAAGCAGCAGGAGCATTTGTCAACCCAAACGGCATCACAAGGAACTCATAATGCCCATACCTTGTCCTGAAAGCTGTCTTAGGCACATCCACATTTTTCACCTTCAACTGATAATACCCTGACCTCAAGTCAATCTTAGAGAACACAGCAGCTCCCCGAAATTGATCAAAGAGATCATCAATCCTCGGCAAAGGATACCGATTCTTGATAGTCAACTTGTTCAGCTGACGGTAATCAATGCACATTCTCATAGTGCCATCCTTCTTCTTCACAAACAAGACCGGTGCTCCCCAAGGTGACACACTCGGCCGGATGAAACCACGCTCAAGCAACTCTTGCAACTGCGTCTTCAGCTCCTTCAGCTCCTTAGGTGCCATTCTATAGGGAGTAATGGACACAGGAGTTGTATTCTCATACAGCTCAATTCCAAACTCCACCTCGCGGTTAGGAGGTAAACCAGGCAACTCCTCAGGAAAAACACCAGGAAACTCCTTTACAACCCTGATATCTTGCACCCTCAACTCCTTAGAGCTAGGATTCATCACAAAAGCTAGATAGGCTTCGCAACCTTGCCTTAGCATCCTGTTCGCCTCCAAAGAAGATACCACATTGGCAAGAAACTTCACATTCTCACCAACCACCACAACTTCATAATCATCCACAAGCTTAAGCGAAACACGCTTATTCTCACAATCCACAACAGCACGATGCTCAGCAAGCCAATCCATACCAAGGATCACATCAAAACCATAGAAGGGCAACTCCATAAGATCAACATGAAAGACATGCTCTTGAACAACCAAAGGGCACCTTCTATACAACTTTCGAGTCACAACAGTCTCACCAAAAGAACTAGTGACCCGAACACCAACATCCAAAGACTCAACAGGCAAACCAAGCAATTCAGCATGCTCACGAAGAATATATGAATGCGTAGATCCAGAATCAATCAAAGAAAGCAATGACAAGGACTGCAAAGTAAAGGTACCTGCAATCACATCTGCATCATTCCTGCCCTCTCTCTGAGCATACACCCTCGCTTGGCCTCCACCTTCAGGCTGAATAGCTACAACATGAGCTACCCCTCGGCCACCTTCCTCTCTCCTCTGGAAATTACCACGGCCGCGCCCACGACCTCTTTGTGGTGCAGCAACAACAGGAGCACGCACCTGCTCACCAGCCATCCTCGGACAATCTCGCCTCAAGTGGTCCGCAGAACCATAATTCTAGCACCCATTCCCAGCATTACCAGCTGTTGCAACAGGAGCTTGTGCCACTCTCTCAGCACGAGGACAGTCACGCTTCAAGTGACCACGGGAACCACAGATCCAACAAGCACTAGGATCAGCTCTAGCACCGCCACCCCTAGCAGGCACACCACCACCTCTCCTGGCTGAGGACTGATACTTCTGATCTCGTCCCCTCTTGTTCCGTCCACCACCGGAACTAAACTCAGCTGACCTCTTCCCAGCACTTGCTCCAGCACCTCTAGCGGACAAACCCAGATTCATCTCAATGTCTTTGGCTCGGCCCACCAAAACATCAAAATCATCATATTCAGTGCCCAGCACATACATCTTAACATTCGTCACAAGACCGTAACGAAACCTCTCGCACCTAGCCCTCTCATCAGGTATCAGCTCCGGTGCATACTGACTGAGCCGTACAAACTGTACCTCGTACTCAGCTACACTCATGCTCCCTTGGGTAAGAGACATGAATTCCCGCTTTTTCTCATCCAGATATCTCACTCCCAGATATCTTCTTTTAAACACATTCTGAAAGAATGTCCAGGTAACATCAGCTTCAGCCATTCCAGAAATGGTAGTCGTCCACCATGTATAAGCATCGTCCTGCAGCAAGGACACAACACAGCCCAGCTTTTGCACATCCGTGCAACTCATCTGACCCAAGATACGCTTGGTACTTTCCAGCCAAGCCTCAGAACTCTCAGCTGACAAACCTCTAAACTCAGTCCCTCCAAGACTGCGCAGACGCTCCAAAGGCAATCTGACTCCAGCATATCCCTGATGCCCAGCTCCCTGAGCTCCAGCTACTGCTGCTCGAAAAGCACCCGCAATAGCTTGTACCAAAACAGACATATCAGGCATAGCTTGCCCCTGACCAACCTCTAGTCCAGCAGCTCCAGCACCAGCACCAGCTGCAGCTTCAGCTCTCGCACCTCCAGCACCACCACCAGGCGGAGGAGGGGGTAACACAGCACTACCAGTGTGCTCTTCATTCTCATTCTCGTTAGGAGCCGTAGCTCTCGCATTACCTCTTAACTCTCTACGTGGTGCCATACTTTTACCATGCAATCACAACACAAATAAAACAAAGTCAGGCCCAGCAAGGTAAGCAATCCAAGTATTCAAGCTCAATTTCATTTCAAAACAACATCTTTCCTTTAGCTTTTGTTTGGCAATGGGTACCCTCAACATGCAACATCAGAGCATACAACTCAACTGCATCAACATTTCAAACCACTGAACATGCTCTCAAACAACAAGCATTCATAGCATACATACTTCAATCATGCATACAAACATTCTCAATTACTCGAGAACTCAGCTCTGATACCACCAAATGTAACCCCCTTAACCCGGCCTAGACGGTTGACCCGAATTAAGAAAGTCACACGGGGAAAACCAAAGTCAACCCGAAAGTCAACTTTGATTAACGACCCTTTTTTTCTTTTTAAACTTGTCTAGATGCACTTTAGACCTAATTGTGATCACACAAACATCATACCAAAAGATCACAAACATCAGAGATCAAACAGGGACCCAATTGAACAAGATACAACTTTAGGGACCAAATTGTAAATTCTGATAATTATAAGGACTTAACCCAAATTGAAGTTACCAACTTGAAATTAATCATGTTTCATACTTCTCTGTGAAATTTCAGCTCAAAAGGACTTCCCAAACTCATACAATTGTACAAACAAGTTTCAGGACCAAAACGCAAACATTCCAAAACATATAACTGCCAATGTCAGCCCCCAACGGTCACCCGTTCCGAAACAGGCATAGCCCGTTTCGAAACTTGGGGCCGTTCCGCAACGCGTACCGAAAAGGGGGTCTGGCAGTGGCCTTTCCGTTTCGGAACGGCCCCTCCCGTTTCGGACGCCTGGGCACGATTAAGGCACCCGTTCCGAAACGGTAGGTGCTGTTCCGAAACACCCTGCCCAGATTGCTCCAAAACTCCACTTTAAACATGCAATTACACAACCTATCATGCTCCGAATGTCACCAAACTTTACCAGCATGCAATTCAACATATATATAACATATTAGCATCATCAATTCAACCAAACATCATCATATGCAAAAAGCCCCAATTCTATAGGCATGCTTCCTACACAAGCTAGTTATTCAAGCACCAAACTTACAAAACAAGCATATAAAGATCCAATCCAAAGACCAACAATCTTAACATCAAGAAACATACTTAGGGAGTACAAAACACCTCCCAAAACATACACATTGTTTCCCCATTGCCAAATCACCCAAAAGCTAAAATGTTTAACAAAAACCTTCCATACATTGAGCTTTACTTGCACTTGAATTCTTGCCCTTCTTGCTGCCCTCAAAAGGTCTCTAATGCTCTGCATTATTGAATTAAGGAAAACGAAGAGAGCGTAAGCAAAAGCTTAGTGAGGAATGCTCTTAAAAACCATCCAATAATGCAACTTAAAACATTTATAAAACATGCTTCAACATAAACATTAAAAACAAGCATCTCGTGCTTCATAATATACTTAACATGTCATATTGGCTCAAGTGATACATTTCATTTCTTAAAACAAGTTCATCAACTTCCCAAGGACTTTTAAACACCTTGGTGCCAAGGACTTTTAAACACCTTGGCCATGGACTTTTAAACACCATGAATAAGGACCACACAAGGACTTTTAACCACCTTTGTGTCCATAGCTTGAATCACCCCAAGGACTTTTAAACACCTTGGCCCCATGGACTTTTAACCACCATGGAAAAGGATCACCTAAGGACTTTTAACCACCTTAGTGTCCACAACATGAACCATCCAAGGACTTTTAACCACCTTGATGTTCATAAGTAACAAGGCTCACTCAAGGACTTTTAACCACCTTAGTGACCTTAACATTTTAAAACCTCACTTGCCAATATACATCATTTTCATCACTTACATCACTGTTTTAAAGCATAAAACCAAGCCATATTCATCATGCATTTAAAAGCATTAAACCACATCATTTCAATGTACAAAAGCAAGGAACTCCTACCTAGAGTTACCTTCAACATATGGCTTACATCATCAGCAAAAACCATGCTAAAACATGCTTCCAAAACAGTATGTAAAACATGCAATTAATCATTTTGCATCACAACAAAATCATGGCCACCACTAGAGAGAAATTCCGAAAACTTACGCTCGAGCTTAGCAAAGTTGTTTAGACTTAAACTAAGCTCCCAAGACATTGGTTTCAAAGCCGAAAACCCAATTTCACTCACCGATTCCACTTCGCCTCTTGCCGAAGCACCAATTCAAGCTTCCGGATCAACAACTCTTGGATCCAAAGATGCCTCCCCTGATTAAACACATTAAAGCAGAAATTTAATGCATCATCATGCATCAAAAGCTTCAATGAAAGCACTCAAACTCGCTGCTCTCATTCCCACTCCAATTTTGGCCACCAAACACAACCGAAATTGCACCAAAACCACCTCCCAATCAAAGCCCAGCCATAAACCAGCAAAACCCTACATCCATCAACACCATAAAACATCTAAAAACAACCTACAAACATCCTTATACCTCCAGCAACAACAGATCCACAAGATCACCACAAAAACATCCAAGAAACATAAGCTAAACTTAGGAAACTCAACCTATCCGGGATTGCATTAATCAAAACTCATTTCCTTATCAATTTAGAGTTCATTTAACATCAAAAACACATCTCAAATCACAGATCAATCAGATCTAACGAAAAATCATGAAAACCATCAAATCTTGCATTATAAGCCAAGATACAATTCCAAACTCAAAAGCCTTTAATTAAACATCAATTAAGAGTTGATAACTTGGGAATTTCAGTAAAGAACTGAAAGTTTAGAGGAGAAGGACGTTCTTACCTCCAAACTTGTGTTTCTCCACTTTTTGGAATGAAAATCCTTGTTGAAACACTTAGCAATTGAAGAGATTTGAAGATACAATGATTTGGAATCAAATGAGAGTTGAATGGAGGGATTTAGGTGAAGAAATCAGATCCAATTCTCTGGAAAAGTAGTGTTTGGTTTGAGAGAAAATGAGAGAAAGAAAGTTTAGCAAAGTTGGTTACAAAATCCAAAAATAGCCAAAATGGCTTCCCTCCAATTTTAATGACCTTTAAAATCAGATTTTAGACTTAAAATATCTTAGAAAAATCTGGAGAAATCATCTTTGGATAAATAGCTCCTTAAGGATTCAAAGTTTCAACTCTTTATAAAACAGTCACCAAACTTTCAAAATTTACATTTTGGTCACTAGCCAAAATGTCATACTTCCAAAACCCATTTTTCAAAATTGATTTCATAGTTCACTTAATTATATTAAAAGATGATTTTAGAACATTTTTCCATATTTTTAATGCAACCCGAACTAGGCTTTCCTAATTTCACCTCTTTAGATTCGAACGGCACTTTGACCAAACCGGTCAACGCCCAAAACTTCTAAGCCCAAAACCGGGGCGTTACAGTTTTGCAGTCCCTTTTGTAGAGGTTTCGGACGAGCGGGTCGAAATGGGCCTTTCAACGGACCCGTTGGAATTTTAACTGAGAAAAAAGTACAGAAATTGAGGTTTTGCAATATAATTGTGTTGAAAAGCTCCTATCAATTACGTAAACTCCTAAAATTTGATTAAAACTTGTTTTGCAGTTCTTTTTGTAGAGGTTTAAGACGAGCGGATCGAAATGAGCCTTTCAATGGACCAGTTGGAATTTTAACTGAGTAAAAAGTACAAAAATTGAGGTTTTGCAATATAATTGTGTTGAAAAACTCCTAATCAATTATTTGAACTCCTAAAATTTGATTAAAACCTGTTTTGCGGTCCTTTTGTAGAGGTTTCGGACGAGCGGGTCGAAATGGGTCTTTCAATGGACCCGTTGGAATTTTAACTGAGTAAAAAGTACAGAAATTGAGGTTTTGCAATATAATTGTGTTGAAAATCTCCTAATCAATTACATGATCTCCTAAAATTTGATTAAAACTTGTTTTGCGACCCTTTTTGTAGAGGTTTCGGACGAGCATGTCTAAATGGGCCTTTCAATGGACCCGTTGGAATTTTAACTGAGTAAAAAGTTCAGAAATTGAGGTTTTGCAATATTATTGTGTTGAAAAGCTACTAATAAATTATTTGGACTCCTAAAATTTGATTAAAACTTGTTTTGCGGTCCTTTTTATCGAGGTTTCAGACGAGCAGGTCTAAATAGGCCTTTCAATGGACCCGTTGGAATTTTAACTGAGTAAAAAGTACAGAAATTGAGGGTTTGCAATATAATTGTGTTGAAAATCTCCTAGTAAATTACATGAACTCCTAAAATTTGATTAAAACCTGTTTTGCGGTCCTTTTCGTAGAGGTTTCGGACGAGCAGGTCTAAATGGGCCTTTCAATCGACCCGTTGGAATTTCAACTGAGTAAAAACTACAGAAATTGAGGTTTTGCAATATAATTGTGTTGAAAATCTCCTAATCAATTACATGATCTCTTAAAATTTCATTAAAACCTGTTTTGCAGCCTTTTTGTATAGGTTTCGGACGAGTATGTCTAAATGGGCCTTTCTATGGACCCGTTGGAATTTTAACTGAGTAAAAAGTACAGAAATTGAGGTTTTGCAATATAATTGTGTTGAAAAGCACCTAATCAATAACATGAAATTAGAAAATTAGATTAAAACTTGTTTTACAGTCCTTTTGTAGATGTTTCGGACGAGCGGGTCGTAATGGTCCTTTCAATGGACCCGTTGGAATTTTAACTGAGTAAAAAGTACAGAATTTGAGGTTTTGCAATATAATTGTGTTTAAAAGCTCCTAATCAATTATTTGAACTCCTAAAATTTGATTAAAACTTGTTTTGCGGTCCTCTTTTTCGAGGATTCGGACTAGCAGGTCTAAATGGGCCTTTTAATGGACCCGTTGGAATTTTAACTGAGTAAAAAGTATAGAAATTGAGGTTTTGCAATATAATTGTGTTGAAAAGCTCCTAATCAATTATTTGAACTCCTAAAATTTGATTAAAACTTATTTTGCGGTCCTTTTGTAAAGGTTTCGGACGAGCGGGTCGAAATGGGTCTTTCAATGGACCCGTTGGAATTTTAACTGAGTAAAAAGTACAGAAATTGAGGTTTTGCAATATAATTGTGTTGAAAATGTCCTAATCAATTTCTTGATCTCCTAAAATTTCATTAAAACTTATTTTGCGACCCTTTTTGTAGATGTTTCGGACGAGCAGGTTTAAATGGGCCTTTCAATGGACCCGTTGGAATTTTAACTGAGTAAGAAGTACATAAATTAAGGTTTTGCAATATAATTGTGTTGAAAAGCTACAAATCAGTTATTGAACTCCTAAAATTTGATTAAAACTTGTTTTGCAGTCCTTTTTGTGGAGGTTTCGGACGAGCAGGTCTAAATGGGCCTTTCAAAGTACCTGTTGGAATTTTAACTGAGTAAAAACTACATAAATTGAGGTTTTGCAATATAGTTGTGTTGAAAAGCTCCTAATCAATTACATGAACTCCTAAAATTTGATTAAAACTTGTTTTGATGTCCTTTTTGTAGAGATTTCGGACGAGCGGGTCGAAATAGGCCTTTCAATGGACCCGTTGGAATTTTAACTAAGTAAATAGTACAGAAAATTAGGTTTTGCAATATAATTGTGTTGCAAAGCTCCTAATCAATTATTTGAACTCCTAAAATTTGATTAAAATTTGTTTTTCGATCCTTTTTGTAGAGGTTTCTGACTAGCAGGTCTAATTGGGCATTTCAATGGACCCGTTGGAATTTTAACTGAGTAAAAAGTACAGAAATTGAGGTTTTGCAATATAATTGTGTTGAAAAGCTCCTAATCAATTATTTGAACTCCTAAAATTTTATTATAACTTGTTTTGAGGTCCTATCTGTAGAGGTTTCGGACGAGCAGGTCGAAATGGGCCTTTCAATGGACCCGTTGAAATTTTAACTAAGTAAAAAGTATAGGAATTGAGGTTTTGCAATATAATTGTGTTGAAAATCTCCTAATCAATTACATGAACTCCTAAAATTTGATTAAACTTGTTTTGCGGCCTTTTTCGTAGAGGTTTCGGACGAGTAGGTCTGATTGGGCCTTTCAATGGACTCATTGGAATTTTAACTGAGTAAAAAGTAGAGAAATTGAGGTTTTGCAATATAATTGTGTTGAAAAGGTACTAATCAATTCTTTTAACTCCTAAAATTTGATTAAAACTTGTTTTGCAGTCCTTTTTGTGGAGGTTTCGGACGAGCAGGTCTAAATGGGCCTTTCAATGTACCCGTTGGAATTTTAACTGAGTAAAAACTACAGAAATTGAGGTTTTGCAATATAGTTGTGTTGAAAAGCTCCTAATCAATTACATGAAGTCCTAGAATTTGATTAAAACTTGTTTTGCAGTCCTTTTTGTAGAGATTTCGGACGACCGGGTCGAAATGGGCCTTTCAATGGACCCGTTGGAATTTTAACTAAGTAAAAAGTACAGAAAATGAGGTTTTGCAATATAATTGTGTTGCAAAGCTCCTAATCAATTATTTGAACTCCTAAAATTTGATTAAAATTTGTTTTTCGATCCTTTTTGTAGAGGTTTCGGACTAGCAGGTCTAATTGGGCCTTTTAATGGACCCGTTGGAATTTTTTTTGAAGAAAGCGGGTCTCGTTAAAAACCCCTACTAAAATCCCCAGGCACAAGGCTTGGAGAAACCTAAAAGGGGAAAAGAGTACCCATAATATATTATAAAAACGAGGTCAAACCTCGCAAAGAACAACGTTTTGAATACATTCAGGATACATGGATCCAAAAGACATAGAGGACATAGATCTAAGAGCATGGGTAGCCAAAGTGTGAGCAACAATATTAGCCTCACGGCAAACATACTGAACATGTGCTACAGAAAATCCCCCAAAGCAGTATGAGCTTGCAGAATCGTCGGACCCATAGGAGAAAGATCTGGCCCGAGAGAGTTGATCCTATTCGCAAGAGATGCACAGTCTGTCTCAAAGATCAAGTGGCTCCATCCCTGGGAAAGGGCGAAAGTAATACCGGCAAGAAGACCTCTCCCTTCAGATGTAATAGCATCAGAGCAACTACCTAGCGGAAAAGCCAGGCCACCAACAACCGTCCCCGTGTCATCACGGGCTACAACTCCAACCGCCGCTGCACGTGTGGAGGGGTCAAAAGCCCCATCCACATTAACTTTAATAAATTCACGAGGGGGATGCCTCCAGCGAGAAGGATTAGTCGACGACGACAAGGGGATGGAAGGAGTAGATGAGGATGTAGAATTAGAGTAGTCACGATGAAGACTAATGGAGTTGACATCAATTAACCATGGGGGTTGAAGGTGTATATTATGGATCCAATCGTTACGCCTGTTCCAAATGTTCCAAAGGGTAGTCAAGAAAAGCCCAAAAAGATCAGGAGAAAGAAGGGAAGCACCTTCCTCAAGCCATTGAAGGCCAGTGGGGGCAGAGCTATTAATGAGAGAAAGGGGTAGACCAATCAATTTAAGGGTCTCCGAAGCACCAGAGCAATCTCGGAGAGCATGGAGAATTGACTCTGTACCAGAATTACAAACAGGGCACGGACCAGAGTCTGGAGCAAAAGTCTGAAGGCGAACCCCAACAGGTAGGGCCTCTGACCCCAGACGCCAACTAAAAGTTTTAACCTTAGGTAAAACCTTGAGCTTGGAAAGAAATTTCCATATACGAGGGGGACGAAGTCTTGGCTCAGGGGGGTGTTGCAGAAAGAGATAACTAGATCTGACAGAATAGATACCAGAATCGTTAGGGCTCCAAAGGATGGAATCCCGAGTGTCATTGATGATAGGAACAGAAAGAATGGAATCAGCATCATCCGTAGTAAAGTATGCACGAACTTTGATAGGATCCCAAGAAGCTTGGTTCCGCATCATAAAGTCGCGACAACGAATGTGGACTTCCTCCGATAGCTCATAGTTCCCGTAGAGGTGAATAGGCGAAGAGCCTCCCCAGTTATCATGATGGATACGTATGTTACTATTAATACCAGGACGATAGAGGAAACCACCAAAAAGGTGTTGCGTAGCATTATAAAGACATTGTCAGGCAAACGAACCTCGAGATGGCCGAGAGGCATGAAGAATGTTACCTGATGGAAAGTATTTGAATTTATATATTTGTCCCAAGAGGGAGTCAGGTTCGCAAATAAGACGCCATAATTGTTTACCGAGAAGTGCAATGTTAAAGTTGTTGAGGTCCCGGAAACCCATACCACCAATAGATTTAGGCAAGCATACCTGGTCCCAAGGGAGCATATGCCAACCTTTCTTGTTGGTTTTCCCAGACCACCAATATCGTCGAATGGCAGATGTCATATCATCAATAATATTTTGGGGTAATAAGTAACAGGACATAACATATTGGGGTAGAGATTGTAAAACGGCTTTAATAAAAATTTCCCTACCACTGAAGGAAAGAAGCTGTTTGTCCCATGTGGATAATCTATCATGAACTTTATCGCGTATAAACCCTAAAGCGAGGGTCTTATTTTTACCAATAAGAAGAGGTACCCCTAGATAGACACCAGGGTTGGAAACCTCACGTACTTGCAGGTAGGAGTTAATAGTTTGACGAGTCGAAGTAGGAGTACGGGGATTGTGAAATATAGTGGACTTATCAAAGTTAAATGCTTGCCCAGAGGCAGAAGCATAAGTATGGAGGGCTGATTTAAGATGTGCAGCTTCCTCGAGATTCGAGTTTAGGAAAACTATACAATCATCAGCAAATAAGAGGTGGTTAACCTTGGGACCATGCTTACAAGCCCCTAATCCTGGGAGTAAGCCTTGTTGTTTAGCATCGGACAAGAAAGCTGAAAGCCCTTGGGTACAAAAAAGGAAAAGAAAAGGAGATAAAGGGTCCCCTTGACGGAGACCCCTTTGAGAACTGAGTAAAAAGTACAGAAATTGAGGTTTTGCAATATAATTGTGTTGAAAAGCTCCTAATCAATTATCTGAACTTCTAAAATTTGATTATAACTTGTTTTGCGGTCCTATCTGTAGAGGTTTCGGACGAGCAGGTCGAAATGGGCCTTTCAATGGACCCGTTGAAATTTTAACTGAGTAAAAAGTATAGGAATTGAGGTTTTGCAATATAATTGTGTTTAAAAGCACCTAATCAATTACATGAACTCCTAAAATTTAATTAAACTTGTTTTGCAGCCTTTTTCGTAGAGGTTTCGGACGAGTAGGTCTGAATGGGCCTTTCAATGGACTCGTTGGAATTTCAACTGAGTAAAAAGTACAGAAATTGAGGTTTTGCAATATAATTGTGTTGAAAATCTCCTAATCAATTACATGATCTCTTAAAATTTCATTAAAACCTGTTTTGCGGCCTTTTTGTATAGGTTTCGGACGAGCAGGTCGAAAAGGGCCTTTCAATGGACCCGTTGGAATTTTTGTTGTTGAAGAAAAGGCCTCATTAAAAACCCCTACTACTGTCCTTCAAGCAGAGCTAGAGGACCCTAAAAAGGGGAAAAGAGTGCCCAAATATTATTAATCAAGAATAATTTGTTACAAAGTGTGGATACAAGATGGAATATCCGAATTGAATGACATAGAAGTCATAGAATTCAGAGAGGAAGTAGCCAAAGTATGGGCTATAATATTTGCCTCACGGCGTACAAAAGAAATAGTTACAAAGTCAAAATCTTGAAGAAAAGCTTGAATTTGAAGAATAGTAGGTCCCATGGTAGAAAGGTCCTGAGCAGGGTTGTTGATCCTATTCGCGAGAGAAGCGCAGTCAGTCTCAATCAAAAGACGGTTCCAGCCTTGAGATCGGGCAAAGGTGAGACCAGATAGGATGCTTTCCCCTTCACTAGTAATAGCGTCTTGACAGCTACCAAGAGGGAATGCAATGCCACCCACAACTTTTCCTGCAGAATCACGAGCAACAGCGCCAACGGCTGCTGCACGAGTCGATGGATTAAAAGCTCCGTCCATATTTATTTTGATGTGATGAAGTGGGGGAGGGATCCAGGAAGGTTTAGAAAAAGTAGATGGAGCTGGGTCAGAAGTCTTTAAAGCTTTACAAAATTCATCATGTAAGCTAATGGAATTGACAGCAATTAGCCAGGGTGGTTGTAGATGTTGGTTATGTACCCAATCGTTACGTCTATTCCATATATTCCATAAAGCAGTAAGGAAGAGACCAAATTTATCAGGGGAAATTGTAGTAGCTGCTTCCTCTAGCCATTGCAGAGGGGTGGGAGCTATACTCCTATAAAGAGTGATAGGGATACCACAAATTTGGAGGACTTCAGACGCCCCAGGGCAGTCACAAAACGCATGAAGGATCGATTCCGAGTGGCTACCACAGATAGGATAAGGTCCCGAGTTAGGAGAAAAGGCTTGCATTTTAATTCCAACTGGTAGAGCATCAGATGCCATACGCCATCCAAAAGTTTTGACTTTGGGAAAAGCTTTGACTTTGGATAAAAACTTCCAGAACCGAGTAGGTGACGTAGGTGGAATTATGGAGCGTTGTAGGAAATTATATCCAGAACGGACTGAGTAGATACCCGAGTCATTAGGAGACCAGAGTATTGAATCACGTTGATCATTTATGATGGGGATGCGAAGAATAGCATCGGCATCAGTTGGATTGAAGTAATTTCTTACTTTATCCGTATCCCAATCAGTTTGGTTACGAATCATAAAATCACGACATCGAATATAGAATTCATCTGAGATTTCGTAATCCCCAGTGAGCTCAATCGGGGAAGACCCTCCCCATATATCTTTGTGTATTCGAATATTACTCTTTATGCCTGGGCGGTGAAGAAAGCCGGGGAAAAGACGCTGAAGCGCGTTATACATACCTTGCCAAGCATAAGAACCCCGATTGGGTTTTGGTGCATCTAGGATATTGCCAGAGGGAAAGTATTTAGAACGGTATATTTGTCCTAATAGAGAATCTGGTTCACAGATGAGTTTCCAGAGTTGCTTGCCCAAAAGGGCAATGTTAAAATCGTGCAAATCCTTAAAACCCATGCCACCAGCAGGTTTAGGTAAACATACACGATTCCATGGGATCATATGCCAACCTTTTTTGTTGGATTTGCCAGTCCACCAGTATTGACGGATTGATGTAGTCATATCATCGATGATGTTTTGTGGTAGAAGATAGCAGGACATGACATATTGTGGAAGAGATTGTAAGACTGCTTTGATGAATATCTCTCGACCACTAAAAGAGAGGAGATGTTTGTCCCAACTAGAGAGACGATCATGTACTTTATCGCGCACAAATCCTAGCGATTTCGTTTTGTTTTTCCCAATTATAAGTGGGATGCCTAGATAAACTCCAGGGTTAGTAACCTCACGTACTTGTAAAAGGTTGTTGATTGCATTTCTTGTTGCGGATGGTGTGCGCGGGTTATAGAAAATTGTTGATTTCTCAAAATTAACCGCTTGATCGGATGCAATAGCATACGTTTGAAGAGCTTTTTTGAGAAGGAACGCTTCAGATTGATTAGTATTAATGAATACCATGCAATCATCGGCAAAAAGCAAGTGGTTGACTTTAGGCCCGTATTTACAGGCACCTAGTCCTGGAAGAATTTTAGTTTGTTGAGCAGCAGCTAAATAAGCCGAGAGGCCTTGATTGCAAAAGAGGAAAAGGAAAGGGGATAGGGGATCCCCCTGGCGAAGACCACGTTGAGGTTGAAAGGGTGGGGATAAATAATTATTAATTTTAACTGAAAAGGATACTGTAGTAATGCAACGCATTATAAGGTCGATCCATTTGGATGCGAAGCCCATGCGTTCCATAACATTTGCAAGAAATGACCATTCTACTCTATCAAAAGCTTTCTCCATGTCTAGCTTAAGAGCAGCACCTTGAGAGGACTTAGTAGCTCCTGAGTTAATATTGTGGATAATTTCATGAGCAACGAGGATGTTGTCTGATATGTTGCGTCCCTGGATAAAGGCTGCTTGATTAGGGCTTATGCATAAAGGTATAGCCTGTTTCATTCTGTTGACTATTGTTTTGGCAACTATTTTATAAAGGACAGTGCAGAGGCTAATTGGCCTGAGTTGTTTCATGGAGGTTGGATCCTGGACTTTGGGGATTAGTACTAATATAGTTTTGTTGACTGTGGCCATATCAGCATTGCCGTTTAGAAGATTAATACAAAGATTAATAACATCTTCACCCACTGTGTCCCAGTGTTGTCTAAAAAAGCTACTGGGTAGGCCATCGATGCCAGGAGCTTTCCTAGGGTCAATATCTTGAAAGGCATGGAGAATTTCCTCTTTAGTGAAAGCCCTTAGAAGGGTTTCATTCATTGATTGATTGATGGAAGGGTGAATTTTATCAAGAATATTGTACGAGATTTGGGGATTGGATGTTGTGAAAAGATTTTGAAAATATCCAGAAGCGATATTCATAAGATCTGAGTCAGACGTGCGCCAATTCGAGTTAGCGTCGTAAAGGCCTGTAATCAAATTTTTCTTATTCCTATTAGTAGCTCGGGCATGGAAGAACTTGGTATTTTTATCCCCTTGGGAAAGCCAGAGGGTGCGAGATCTTTGAGCCCAATAAATTTCTTGTTCTGTTAAGAGTTTATTTAGTTCAGTTCTATAATTTAAGTATACTTGTTCATTTGTGGCAGTTAAGTGACGATATAGTAATTTATTAATTTTTTTTGTGAGGAACTTAATTCTTCCAGTTGATTTAAAACGTTGTTGGTTTTGCCATTCTTCTAGGTATGTGCCAACAGCTTCGATTTTGTCAATGACAGTTCCGGGAGTATTGGCCCAGGCCCTTTTAATTGTGTGAATATTATCTACATTATTAGCCCAGCAGCTTTCGAATCGGAAATTATTGGAAGGTTGTTTTTTGGGGTTAGAAGCCGAAGGGTCTAAATCAAGGAGAATGAAACAATGGTCTGATTTGGCAACATAGTCTGTGGTAATTCGGTAGGAAGGGTAGAGGTCTTGCCAAGCTGAATTAGCTATAAATCGATCTAATCTTTCATGTATTACCGGGGTTAAGGGCCCTACTTTAGTCCATGTGAACCATCCAGAATTTGGCTTACAATCAAAGAGGTTGTTTCGTAATAGACAGTTTCGAAAATTTTTAATTTGTGATCTAGCCCTTCGGGGACCTCCTTGTTTTTCAGAGTCAGTTAATATTTCATTAAAATCCCCACCTAGAAGCCATGGGTTATTTTTAGTAGAAGAGTATAATGAATCTATAAGTTCCCATGTTTTATATTTTTGGCTGGTTTCTGAAAAGCCGTGCATTCCAGTAAAAAACATTGTGGAGTTGTTCTTTGTTATTTGAGTATGAATATAACGCGACGAGTAAGAAATTAAATTTATATTAATATTGTTCACTGCAAATAGGGAAATACCGGAACACCCTTCCATAGGGGAAATAGAAATAATGTCTAACATTCCTAGTGAAAGACATATGCGGTTACATTCCGCGTTATTTATTTTGGTTTCGCATAAGAAAATGACATCAGGGTTGGTTCGTTGGACATAGGATCGGAAATGTTGAACCGTCGGGGCTTGTCCAAGACCCTGACAGTTCCAGCATAGGATCCTCATTTTGCTCGGCGGGGCTGGGAATCAGCCGCCGCCGGAGAGTTTTTAGAGCTGCTCATCCCAGCTTTTGGAGTGGATCCTGATGGTTTGGATTTTTTCGGCGGGAGCGACACTTGTAATGGAGAGCGGCGTTTCATGCCTCGGTTCGTTGGGGCTGGTGCAGGTGCAGGTGCAGGGGCTGCATCATTGGGGTAAGTTTTAAGTAACCACTGATTTAAATCATTGAAAATTGTATCAGTGGGTTTAGGAGGCTTACTCAATTCAGAGTCAAATTTTTTAATCTACTGGGCAGTAGGGCTGGGAACACCAAAATCATCCGTGGTGTCCCAATCATCATCAGAACCATCTTCCGGAATGGGATAGATGGTGTTCAGGGGTTGGGGCTCGAGTGGAGCTTTTTGCTTCAAATCAGCTGCAGGGGGATCTTTAACAGAGTTGGGACCTTCTTCCATGGCCATGTCAACGTTTTGGGCTTCCTCTGTTGCTTGTTCCGTAAAGGAGGCGGTATCGCCTTCATTTAGAGAACCTATTTGTTGAATATTGATTGTGGTTAGATACTTATAACCATATATATAAAATATGAGTAGGATGTAATTTAAATTACCCATATTGTTCTGATCGGATGGAGGAACAATAGGGTTGGCCGAGGCTGCTGGAATATTTGTTGGGGCCACTACGAGGAGAACAAATAGTAAATATTTGGACAGAATAATTTGGGGAATAAATTGAATGAAAGAAGAGATTATTGTAAATGCTAGAATAAAATTACCATTCATTGGAGGAATGTTTGGATTCAGATTCGGTTCCACATTGCGTATACGCCCACGAATACCAACTGGGCGACATCTAGGGGGAAGGTAACAGAGCCATTCTCCGTACTGTAACTTGTTGAGATCGAGTGAAGATCGGATAGGACAGTTCTCTAATGTGTGGCTGATAATTCCACAACCAGGACAGAGAGTAGGGAGTCTTTCATACTGAATACGGCACATGATTTTGTTTTCGCCTGATCCAATAAAAACAAAGCGGGTGACAGGTCTTGTGATGTTAAGCAGAATTTCAACCCGAAGGAAGTCCTTCATGTTCCCCTCAACTTCTCGGGTATCCGTTCGGAGGACATTGCCAACCATTGATCCTAGAGCATGTCCCACCAGATGGGATCGGTCAACATCAGCATAAAGTGAATCAGGGAGGGATAATATTCGGATCCAAATTCTCATAGTATTGAAGTTGTAATCGCTTAAGGCTTTGGCTGGATCATATTCAGTAACTGCTAACCATTCATCCTTATACAACCAAGGACCGCGATTGATGATCTCATAGCAATTCTTGATTTCCTTAAACTTTATTTTGAGGAAATTATCTTGTATAACTGATATAGATACTACCTCATTAGGCTTCCAGATTCCTTCGAATGCATTGATAACAACATATATGTCTAACACTTTAGACGATATGAAGCGTCCGATTACAATAAGCTTGGGGTCTTCCTTGATAATATCCCAACCAAAGTCAGGAGAGTAGATCAGTTCCGCTTCTTCGTTGGTGAGATTGATAGAGTTGAGTTGGGGAATGGTAGAGGAAGAGGCCATCGCGAGGATTGGTAGAATTGGGGTAGTAGGAAGATAGAGTTTGTTTTGTGGGGTGGTATAATTGTGATGTACATATATAAAGAAGACCATTGAGGGAGATGAAATATGGGAAGTAGATTGAAAAGATTTCTGAAAAGTAATTGGAGATTGGGAAAGATAGGAACTTTTAATATCATAAAGGAAAGTATAAAAATAACTTTCCTTAAATGATCTAGCAGAGTTATTAAGGGAAAGAAAACTATTATAGTTATTTAGAGATGGTATATTGCAGGCGGAATTGAAGGAAGTTTGCCTTAAATATCTATATAATATTAATTTAATGTTTAAAAGTAAATATAAAAAGATATTATAGATTTGATAGCTAAAAATTAGGGATATATAGAGGACAACTGGAGCGGCCTTGATAATAAAGGGAGATAATTTAATATACAAATAATAAGTACGGAAAATAGACTTAGGTGATGTTAATAAAGGAAAATAGTATATGTTTATACAAGAGAATAATTTTATTAATAGTATAAATGTTGCGGAAGAAAAGGCAAAGATTACGGGGTAGGCTTTTGGAAAAGGAATAAATTGTATTAAATAGAATACATATAAATTGACAAATTTAAAGTAGTAGTTACTCATATACCAGGATAAAAACGGAATGATAGAATTATTAAAAGTAATAATTAAAACCATTATTAGAGGAGATTTTTGAAAAGTATAATTGGTAAGAAAGATTGTAAAAAAGTGGTTAAATGATAAAATATTGCATATTAATTTTATTGAAAGCCAGGGAATAAAAACTTTTGAATTCAGAATTGAATTTTGCCAATAGATTTGACAAAAAAATGGGGGGAATGAAAAGATTAATATTTTGAAATTTAAAGAAGTGGAATAATAGGAGATGCCCCTAGGAAGTAGGGTAATTGTGAAATCCCTTGATAGGGCTAGAGAAAGGTCACCTAAGAAGGTGTAGTGGGAGTCGCAATATTTGATATTGTTAGTGCATAAGTTTAAACGTATAAAGCAACATTCATGAAGCAGGTAGTCAGAGATAGAATCATATAAAGCAGAGAAGTAATCTAGAGACATACATCTAGTATCAGAAAGCAATCCTAGAGACATACATCTAATATCAGAAAGTAATCCTAGAGACATACATCTAATATCAGGAATCAACCAAGTAAAAACCATAGAGAGAGAGAGAGAGATCAAAAGGAAAGCAGCACAAAAAAATTACAAACCAGGGGAGAGAAAGAAGCGGGGTAAAGAAAAAAATTACAGACCAAATGAGCAAAAAAATGATAGGGGATAAGTGAATTAAATAAAATATAACTACATAATTACATAACCGGTGAATGGGCCACCAAGGGTTGCTGCAGGTCCTGCAGAGCTGCATGGTATAAGTATCATTAGTGTACGAAATATGCAAAAAGATTAGAGTATACATGAAGGGATCTTTGACAATAGAGATATATAAAGGAAGAGAAGATTTGAGTATAATTTTTTGTAAGAAGATAGTTTTGATGACAATACGATAGGTAGAGATCATAATTATAAACTTAGAATTTAAAATCACCAAATGAAATTGATGCTTGGAAGAGGATACTGATGAAAAAATGATAGTTGCTAATCTAATAGGAAGAGGTTGACAGTGCTTGGCCAGTATGAAGGAGACCGTGTATAGATGAACATTACTCATAGTTGTCCAAGAGTTAATTAATGTAGAATTGAATGCAGAATATGGCTTAGTATATGTATGCAGAATTGTGAACTGATAAGTGTGTAAAACCAATATGATAAAGCCTATAATGATATTCTTAAAAAGAAAAGTCAGCATTCATCATAGAGTGGGGAGAATGCAAGTTTATAAGAATGAGGGGTTTAACTAAACAAAAATTAAGGGTTATACTCCATTGGCAGCAAAGAAAAACGTATGTGAGATGTAAGGAAAAAAACAGAACAGTATAGAGTAGGTGTATATTAGAAATGAGGAGATTATAATAAGTAGAAAACCATGTGGCATCATTGTAACCTTGTGATTTCCGTTTCACACATTGATGAACATGTAAAAGAAAGATCAGAGAAATGAATAGAAAATGGAATATATTGCGATTGCAGTGTATAAAGGAAGATCCCAGAAGTTGGGCTTGTAGATGATTCCCTGGAAGGGCTTGATATAGGGATGAATTATTGGAATCTTTATATACCGAAATAGTTATAAGATTATATAGTATAACTAAGGATGAGAAATTATTTGGATCAATAGCATAATATGAACAGATAAGATATAAAAGAAAGTTAAGATTTAAGAACCAACAGTTTAGTAAAGGTAAATTGAACCCTAAAAGATATGAATAGCATAATCCTAAAAGAACATACAAATAATGAAATAAAACAAAAATAATGTAGGAGTAATAGCATAAGGAAACATGGAGCAGTAAGAAAACATACAATGAGTTCTGCCAAATGGTAGCAGTAAGACCATTCCTTTTAAGGCTCCGTAAGAGCGTATCTAGAGAGTAAAATAAAAAAGATGGGTTAAAAATATTTTATAAAATTTAAATATAATGAAACAGAAGGGGTAAAAAACCCTAGCCGCCGTTGAGGAAAGGTCACCGTTGAAAACCACCACCAGGCCCCACAGAGGAGGAAATGGAGTTGCGGCGTTGGTGAAAACAAAAGTATTCCGTCTGAGAAACCCATGACAGATGGGCATGCAAAAAAATCAGATCTGGAAGAAATGAAAGATTTGGAAAGGAAGTTAGAATAGTCAATGGAAATAAGATGGACAAAAAGATTAAAATTTAACAAAAAGAAAATAAATGAAGGTAAAGGAGGGGGAAACCCTAGACGACACCACGATCTAAAGATACCCTTATGGAGGCGGGGATAAACGGCCGCCGTGTAGAACCATCTGGTTCTTATCGCAAATTCCAGTAACGGTGTAAAAAGGATAGCCCAAGCGTCGGAGGAGAAATAACCCTCAAGAGACTCCGATCTAGAGACTTGTAGAAAGATGGATCTGCAAAAAAACGAGAAAATTTTTTGGTAAAGTAAAACTGACATATAAAACAGATCTAGAAAAACATAAAGAAGGGGATTCTTAAAAAAACCCATGGCTGTGATAAAAATGAAAAGCCCTTCTGGGTTGAACACAGCTAAAACAGAGGGAATGGATTTGGTGATGAAACCAGAATCCGCCTGATAAATGGATCTGCTTGTAAAAAGATCCTTGTCGTCGACGTGGTAGTGTCAGAGGTTTGCAACCGAATGCATCCATGAAAGGAAACCCATAAAAAGAGAAGAAACAGGGATTAGAAAAAAGCAAGAAATGAGAGAAAATAGCAAGGGATGAGAGAAAAGATAAAACATACCAACCGGATCTAGAGATTTCCGGGGGGATTTTTCCAGATCTATCCCAAGCAAAATGAAAAAGGTGGAGATGATATGGAGAGAAACAAAAACCAACCGGTAAACATGAAAATGAAGAGACCAAAATGTTAGTAAAAATAGATAAAAACAAAATATAATAGAATAACAATAAAACATAAGGGAAAAAGTTGTTGGAGTGGGATGACTCTCTGACTACTCTTCCCGATTTCCAAGGGGAGCATTATTTGATGGATAACTTGCATATACGGCAGAAGCTGAAGCGCCGTGAGGGGAAGGGGAATTGGTGGAAAGAAGAAAAAATCCACCGGAAAGAGCGGAGCAAGCAAAAACCCAACAAGGACCCCTGAAATTTTTGATAGAGAATTGAGAGCCATCCCACCACACCTGTTACCCGTTGGAATTTTAACTGAGTAAAAAGTACATAAATTGAGGTTTTGCAATATAATTGTGTTTAAAAGCTCCTAATCAATTATTTGAAGTCCTAAAATTTAATTAAAATTTGTTTTTCCATCCTTTTTGTCGAGGTTTCGGACTAGCAGGTCTAAATGGGCCTTTCAATGGACCCATTGGAATTTTAACTAAGTAAAAAGTACAGAAATTGAGGTTTTGCAATATAATTGTGTTGAAAAGCTCTTAATCAATTACATGAACTCCTAAAATTATATTAAAACTTGTTTTTCGATCCTTTTTGTCGAGGTTTCGGACTAGCAGGTCTAAATGGGCCTTTCAATGGACCCGTTTGAATTTTAACTGAGTAAAAAGTACATAAATTGAGGTTTTGCAATATTATTGTGTTGAAAAGCTACTAATAAATTATTTGAACTCCTAAAATTTGATTAAAACTTGTTTTGCGGCCTTTTTTAGAGGTTTCGGACGAGCAGGTCTAAATGGGTCTTTCAATGGAGCCGTTGAAATTTTAACTGAGTAAAAAATATAGAAATTGAGGTTTTGCAATATAATTGTGTTGACAAGCTCCTAATCAATTACATGAACTCCTAGAATTTGATTAAAACTTGTTTTGCAGTCCTTTTTGTAGAGGTTTCGAACGAGCGGGTCGAAATGGGCCTTTCAATAGACCCGTTGGAATTTAAACTAAGTAAAAAGTACAGAAAATGAGGTTTTGCACTATAATTGTGTTGCAAAGCTCCTAATCAATTATTTGAACTCCTAAAATTTGATTAAAATTTGTTTTTCGATCCTTTTTGTCAACGTTTCGGACTAGCAGGTCTAATTGGGCCTTTCAATGGACCCGTTGGAATTTTAACTGAGTAAAAAGTACAGAAATTGAGGTTTTTCAATATAATTGTGTTCAAAAGCTCCTAATCAATTATTTGAACTCCTAAAATTTGATTATAACTTGTTTTGCGGTCCTCTTTGTAGAGGTTTCGGACGAGCGGGTCGAAATGGGCCTTTCAATGGACCCGTTGGAATTTTAACTGAGTAAAAAGTATAGAAATTGAGGTTTTGCAATATAATTGTGTTGAAAAGCTCCTAATCAATTACATGAACTCCTAAAATTTGATTCAACTTGTTTTGCGGCCTTTTTTGTAGAGGTTTCAGACGAGTAGGCTTGAATGGGCCTTTCAATGGACTCGTTGGAATTTTAACTGAGTAAAAAGTATAGAAATTGAGGTTTTGCAATATAATTGTGTTGAAAAGGTACTAATCAATTATTTGAACTCCTAAAATTTGATTAAAACTTGTTTTGCGGTCCTTTTTGTCGAGGTTTCGGACTAGCAGGTCGAAATGGGCATTTCAATGGACCCGTTGGAATTTTAACTGAGTAAAAAGTATAGAAATTGAAGTTTTGCAATATAATTGTGTTGAAAATCTCCTAATCAATTACATGATCTCCTACACTTTGATTAAAACTTGTTTTGCGGCCTTTTTTGTAGAGGTTTCGGACGAGCGGGTCGAAATGGGCCTTTCAATGGAGTCGTTGGAATTTTAACAGAGTAAAAAGTACAGAAATTGAGATTTTGCAATATAATTGTGTTGAAAAGCTCCTATCAATTACGTAAACTCCTAAAATTTGATTAAAACTTGTTTTGCAGTCCTTTTTGTAGAGGTTTCGGACGAGCGGGTCGAAATGAGCCTTTCAATGGACCAGTTGGAATTTTAACTGAGTAAAAAGTACAAAAATTGAGGTTTTGCAATATAATTGTGTTGAAAAGCTCATAATCAGTTATTTGAACTCCTAAAATTTGATTAAAACTTGTTTTGCGGTCCTTTTGTAGAGGTTTCGGACGATTGGGTCGAAATGGGTCTTTCAATGGACCCGTTGGAATTTTAACTAAGTAAAAAGTACAGAAATTGAGGTTTTGCAATATAATTGTGTTGAAAAGCTCCTAATATATTATTTGAACTCTTAAAATTTGTTTAAAACTTGTTTTGCGGTCCTTTTGTAGAGGTTTTAGACGAGCGGGTCGAAATGGGTCTTTCAATGGACCCGTTGGAATTTTAACTGAGTAAAAAGTACAAAAATTGAGGTTTTGCAATATAATTGTGTTGAAAATCTCCTAATCAATTCCATGATCTCCTAAAATTTCATTAAAACTTGTTTTGAGACCCTTTTTGTAGGGTTTTCGGACGAGCATGTCTAAATGGGCCTTTCAATGGACCTGTTGGAATTTTAACTGAGTAAAAAGGTCAGAAATTGAGGTTTTGCAATATTATTGTGTTGAAAAGCTACTAATAAATTATTTGAACTCCTAAATTTTGATTAAAACTTGTTTTGCGGTCCTTTTTATCGAGGTTTCGGACGAGCAGGTCTAAATGGGCCTTTCAATGGACCCGTTGGAATTTTAACTGAGTAAAAAGTACATAAATTGAGGTTTTGCATTATAATTGTGTTGAAAAGCTCCTAGTAAATTACATGAACTCCTAAAATTTGATTAAAACTTGTTTTGCAGTCCTTTTGTAGAGGTTTCGGACGAGCGGGTCGAAATGGTCCTTTCAATGGACCCGTTGGAAATTTAACTGAGTAAAAAGTACAGAAATTGAGGTTTTGCAATATAATTGTGTTTAAAAGCTCCTAATCAATTATTTGAACTCCTAAAATTTGATTAAAACTTGTTTTGTTGTCCTTTTTGTCGAGGTTTCGGACGAGCAGGTCTAAATGGGCCTTTCAATGGACCCGTGGGAATTTTAACTGAGTAAAAAGTATAGAAATTGAGGTTTTGCAATATAATTGTGTTGAAAAGCTCCTAATCAATTATTTGAACTCCTAAAATTTGATTAAAACTTGTTTTGCGGTCCTTTTGCAGAGGTTTTGGACGAGTGGGTCGAAATGGGTCTTTCAATGGACCCGTTGGAATTTAAACTGAGTAAAAAGTACAGAAATTGAGGTTTTGCAATATAATTGTGTTGAAAATCTCCTAATCAATTTCTTGATCTCCTAAAATTTCATTAAAACTTGTTTTGCGACCCTTTTGTAGATGTTCGGATGAGCAGGTTTAAATGGGCCTTTCAATGGACTCGTTGGAATTTTAACTTAGTAAAAAGTACGTAAATTGTGATTTTGCAATATAATTGTGTTGAAAAGCTACAAATCAATTATTTAACTCCTAAAATTTGATTAAAACGTGTTTTGCAGTCCTTTTTGTGGAGGTTTCGGACGAGCAAGTCTAAATGGGCCTTTCAATGGACCCGTTGGAATTTAAACTGAGTAAAAAGTACAGAACTTGAGGTTTTGCAATATAGTTGTGTTGAAAAGCTCCTAATCAATTACATGAACACCTAAAATTTGATTAAAACTTGTTTTGCAGTCCTTTTTGTAGAGGTTTCGGACGAGCGGATCGAAATGGGTCTTTCAATGGACCCGTTGGAATTTTAACTGAGTAAAAAGTACAAAAATTGAGGTTTTGATATATAATTGTGTTGAAAATCTGCTAATCAATTACATGATCTCCTAAAATTTCATTAAATTTTGTTTTGCGACCCCTTTTGTAGAGGTTTCGGACGAGCATGTCTAAATGGGCCTTTCAATGGACCCGTTAGAATTTTAACTGAGTAAAAAGTTCAGAAATTGAGGTTTTGCAATATTATTGTGTTGAAAAGCTACTAATAAATTATTTGAACTCCTAAAATTTGATTAAAACTTGTTTTGCGGTCTTTTTATCGAGGTTTCGGACGAGCAGGTCGAAATGAGCCTTTCAGTGGACCAGTTGGAATTTTAACTGAGTAAAAAGTACAAAAATTGAGGTTTTGCAATCTAATTGTGTTGAAAAGCTCCTAATCAATTATTTGAACTCCTAAAATTTGATTAAAACTTGTTTTGCGGTCCTTTTGTAAAGGTTTCGGACGAGCGGGTCGAAATGTGTCTTTCAATGGACCCGTTGGAATTTTAACTAAGTAAAAAGTACAGAAATAGAGGTTTTGCAATATAATTGTGTTGAAAATCTCCTAATCAATTACATGATCTCCTAAAATTTCATTAAAACTTGTTTTGCGACCCTTTTTGTAGAGGTTTCGGACGAGCATGTCTAAATGGGCTTTTCAATAGACCCGTTGGAATTTTAACTGAGTAAAAAGTTAGAAAATTGAGGTTTTGCAATATTATTGTGTTGAAAAGTTACTAATAAATTATTTGAACTCCTAAAATTTGAGTAAAACTTGTTTTGCGGTCCTTTTTATCGAGGTTTCGGACGAGCAGGTCTAAATGGGCCTTTCAATGGACCCGTTGGAATTTTAACTGGGTAAAAAGTACATAAATTGAGGTTTTGCAATATAATTGTGTTGAAAAGCTCCTAGTAAATTACTTGAACTCCTAAAATTTGATTAAAACCTGTTTTGCGGTCCTTTTCGTAGAGGTTTCGGACGAGCAGGTCTAAATGGGCCTTTTAATCGACCCGTTGGAATTTCAACTGAGTAAAAAGTACAGAAATTGAGGTTTTGCAATATAATTGTGTTGAAAATCTCCTAATCAATTACATGACCTCTTAAAATTTCATTAAAACCTGTTTTGCGGCCCTTTTGTATAGGTTTCGGACGAGCATGTCTAAATGGGCCTTTCAATGGACCCGTTGGAATTTTAACTGAGTAAAAAGTACAGAAATTGAGGTTTTGCAATATAATTGTGTTGAAAAGCTCCTAATCAATTACATGAACTCCTAAATTTAGATTAAAACTTTTTTTGCAGTCCTTTTGTAGAGCTTTCTGACGAGCGGGTCGAAATGGTCCTTTCAATGGACCCGTTGGAATTTTAACTGAGTAAAAAGTACAGAAATTGAGGTTTTGCAATATAATTGTGTTTAAAAGCTCCTAATCAATTATTTGAACTCCTAAAATTCGATTAAAACTTGTTTTGCGGTCCTTTTTGTCGAGGTTTCGGACTAGCAGGTCTAAATGGGCCTTTCAATAAACCCGTTGGAATTTTAACAGAGTAAAAAGTATAGAAATTGAGGTTTTGCAATATAATTGTGTTGAAAAGCTCCTAATCAATTATTTGAACTCCTAAAATTTGATTAAAACTTGTTTTGCGGTCCTTTTGTAGAAGTTTCGAACGAGCGGGTCGAAATGGGTCTTTCAATGGACCCGTTGGAATTTAAACTGAGTAAAAAGTACAGAAATTGAGGTTTTGCAATATAATTGTGTTGAAAATCTCCTAATCAATTCTTGATCTCCTAAAATTTCATTAAAACTTGTTTTGCTACCCTTTTTGTAGATGTTTCAGACGAGCAGGTTTAAATGGGCCTTTCAATGGACCCGTTGGAATTTTAACGGAGTAAAAAGTACATAAATTGAGGTTTTGCAATGTAATTGTGTTGAAAAGCTACAAATCAATTATTGAACCCCTAAAATTTGATTAAAATTTGTTTTGCAGTCCTTTTTGTGGAGGTTTCGGACGAGCAGGTCTAAATGGGCCTTTCAATGGACCCGTTGGAATTTTAACTGAGTAAAAAGTACAGAAATTGAGGTTTTGCAATATAGTTGTGTTGAAAAGCTCCTAATCAATTCCATGAACTCCTAAAATTTGATTAAAACTTGTTTTGCAGTCCTTTTTGTAGAGGTTTCAGACGAGCGGGTCGAAATGGGTCTTTCAATGGACCCGTTGGAATTTTAACTGAGGAAAAAGTACAGAAATTGAGGTTTTGCAATATAATTGTGTTGAAAATCTCCTAATCAATTTCTTGATCTCCTAAAATTTCATTAAAACTTGTTTTGCGACCCTTTTTGTAGAGGTTTCGGACGGGCAGGTCGAAATGGGCCTTTCAATGGACCTGTTGGAATTTTAACTGAGTAAAAGGTTCAGAAATTAAGGTTTTGCAATATAATTGTGTTGAAAATCTCCTAATCAATTATTTGATCTCCTAAAATTTCATTAAAACTTGTTTTGCGACCCTTTTTGTAGAGGTTTCGGACGAGCAGGTCGAAATGGGCCTTTCAATGGACCTGTTGTAATTTTAACTGAGTCAAAAGTACAGAAATTGAGATTTTGCAATATAATTGTGTTGAAAAGCTACTAATAAATTATTTGAACTCCTAAAATTTGATTAAAACTTGTTTTGCGACCCTTTTTCTAGATGTTTCGGACGAGCATGTTTAAATGGGCCTTTCAATGGACCCGTTGGAATTTTAACTGAGTAAAAAGTACATAAATTGAGGTTTTGCAATATAATTGTGTTGACAAGCTCCTAATCAATTATTTGAACTCCTAGAATTTGATTAAAACTTGTTTTGCAGTCCTTTTTGTCGAGGTTTCGGACGAGCAGGTCTAAATGGTCCTTCCAATGGACCCGTTGGAATTTCAACTGAGTAAAAAGTACAGAACTTGAGGTTTTGCAATATAATTGTGTTGAAAAGCTCCTAATAAATTATTTGAACTCCTAAAATTTGATTAAAACTTGCTTTGCGGTCCTTTTTGTCGAGGTTTCGGACGAGCAGGTCTAATTGGGCCTTTCAATGGACCCGTTGAATTTTAACTTAGTTAAAAGTATAGAAATTGAGGTTATGCAATATAATTGTGATGAAAAGCTCCTAATCAATTACATGATCTCCTAAAATTTGATTAAAACTTGTTTTGCGGTCCTTTTTGTCGAGGTTTCGAACGAGGAGGTCTAAATGGGCCTATCAATGGACCCGTTGGAATTTTAACTGAGTAAAAAGTACAGAAATTGAGGTTTTGCAATATAATTGTGTTGAAAAGCTCCTAATCAATTACATGATCTCCTAAAATTTGATTAAAACTTGTTTTGCGACCTTTTTTGTAGAGGTTTCGGACGAGCGGGTCGAAATGGGCCTTTCAATGGACCAGTTGGAATTTTAACTGAGTAAAAAGTACAGAAATTGAGGTTTCTCGATATAATTGTGTTGAAAATCTCCTAATCAATTACATGAACTCCTAAAATTTCATTAAAACTTGTTTTGCGGCCCTTTTTGTATAGGTTTCGGACGAGCATGTCTAAATGGGCCTTTCGATTGACCTGTTGGTATTTTAACTGAGTAAAAAGTTCAAAAATTGAGGTTTTGCAATATTATTGTGTTGAAAAGCTACTAATCAATTATTTGAACTCCTAAAATTTGATTAAAACTTGTTTTGCGGTCATTTTTGTCGAGGTTTCGGACGAGCAGGTCGAACTAGGCCTTTCAATGGACCCGTTGGAATTTTAACTGAGTAAAAAGTATAGAAATTTAGGTTTTGCAATATAATTGTGTTAAAAAGCTCCTAATCAATTATTTGAACTCCGAAAATTTGATTAAAACTTGTTTTGCGGTCCTTTTTGTAGAGGTTTCGGACGAGCAGGTCGAAATGGGCCTTTCAATGGACCCGTTGGAATTTTAACTGAGTAAAAAGTACATAAATTAAGGTTTTGCAATATAATTGTGTTGAAAATCTTCTAATCAATTACATGATCTATTAAAATTTCATTAAAACTTGTTTTGCGGCCCTTTTTGTATAGGTTTCGGACGAGCATGTCTAAATGGGTCTTTCAATGGACCCGTTGGAATTTTAACTGAGTAAAAAGTACAGAAATTGAGGTTATGCAATATAATTGTGATGAAAAGCTCCTAATCAATTACATGATCTCCTAAAATTTGATTAAAACTTGTTTTGCGGTCCTTTTTGTCGAGGTTTTGGACGAGGAGGTCTAAATGGGCCTTCCAATGGACCCGTTGGAATTTTTTTTTGAAGAAAAAGGCCTCAATAAAAACCCCTACTAATGTCCTTCAAGCAGAGCTAGAGGACCCTAAAAAGGGGAAAAGAGTGCCTTAAGTTTATTAATTCGATAAGGAGCTCTTTACAAGATGATTAATACACGGTGGGATGATAGAGCTAAAAGAGATGGAAGACATAGATCATAGAGCATTAGTGGCCAAAGTATGAGCCACAAAATTTGCCTCACGGCGTACATAAGTTACAAGAGCAAAAGGTAAAGAATGTAGAGCCTCACGAAGTCTGAGGAGAAGAGGTTCTAACGTAGAGAGGTCGTGCCCTGGATTGTTGAGCCTATTCGCAAGAGAGGCACAATACGTTTCGAACAAAATCTGTTGCCAGCCCTGAGATTGAGCAAAGGTAATACCCGCAAGAAGGCCTTCACCTTCACAAGTGACTGCATCCAAACAGCTGCCTAATAGGTAAGCAAGGCCCCCGACGACCGCACCTGTAGCATCACGTGCCACGACACCAACAACCGCTGCACGGGTGGTAGGGTCAAAAGCCCCATCCACATTTTTCTTGATGTGATCATGTGGGGGAGGTCTCCAACATGGAGGAGAGAGAATGGATGATGGCGGCTGGGATGAAGGGGTGGCTTTGCAAAAGTCATTATGTAGGCTGATCGAATTAATAGCAGTAAGCCACGATGGTTGAAGATGGCGGTTATGAACCCAGTCGTTCCGCCTATTCCAAATATTCCAAATGGTTGTAAGGAATAGACCAAATTGATCAGTAGTTAAGAGATGAGCAGCCTCCTCTAACCATTGAAAAGAGGTAATAGCCGAACTCCTAAAGAGAACGGTGGGAACTCCTGAGAGTTGAAGGGCCTCGGAGGCCCCAGCACAGTCACGAAGAGCATGAAGGGTAGATTCCGAGGAGGACCCGCAAACTGGACAGGGCTCAGAATTAGGGGAGAAAACCACATTTTGGAGCCAACAGGTAGGGCTTCAGATTCCACGCGCCATCCAAAAGTTTTGACCTTAGGGAGGGCCTTGACTTTAGAAAGAAACTTCCAAAATCGTGTTGAGGAGGTATGTGATTCCGAAGTTCGTTGTAGAAATAAGTAGCCAGAGCGTACTGAGTAAATGCCAGAGTCGTTAGGAGCCCATAGAATAGAATCTCGGTAGTCATTAATAATAGGAATGTGGAGAATGACCTCGGCATCAACCGGAGTAAAATAGTTTCGGATCTTTGTAGGATCCCAAGCAGTCTGATTACGAACCATGAAGTCACGACATCGAATATGGACTTCATCCGAGACTTCGTAGTCCCCAGAAAGGTTAACAGGAGAGGAGCCTCCCCAGATGTCTTTATGGACGCGTATGTTACTATTAATACCCGGCCGGTATAAAAAGCCCTGGAATAGGCGTTGTAAAGCATTATAGAGTCCTTGCCAAGCAAAGGAGCCGCGGATAGGTCGAGAAGCATCTAAAATATTCCCAGAAGGGAAATATTTGGAACGATAGATTTGGCCCAATAAGGAATCTGGTTCACAAATGAGTCGCCATAGTTGCTTACCCAGAAGGGCAATGTTAAAATCATTCAGGTCTTTGAATCCCATGCCCCCTGCTGATTTAGGTAGACAAACACGATTCCAGGGAAGCATGTGCCAACCCTTCTTGTTAGATTTTCCAGACCACCAATATTGTCGAATGGCAGGGGTCATATCATCAATAATGTTTTGCGGCAGTAGATAATAGGACATGACATATTGAGGTAGTGATTGTGGGACTGCTTTAATGAAAATTTCACGTCCACTAAAAGAGAGGAGTTGTTTATCCCAATTAGATAGGCGGTCGTGGACTTTCTCACGAACGAAACCTAAGGACTCAGTTTTATTTTTCCCAATGAGAAGTGGAACGCCTAGGTAGACACCAGGGTTAGAGACCTCACGCACTTGCAAGAGATTGTTAATTGCAGTTTTTGTTGAATGTGGGGTGCGCGGGTTATAAAAGATGGTCGATTTCTCAAAATTTACCGCTTGACCAGAAGCTGCAGCATAGGTTTGTAGTGCCCTTTTTAGTTGGGTTGCTTCATCTGGATTAGTATTAATGAAGACCATGCAGTCATCTGCAAAGAGGAGATGGTTGACTTTAGGACCGTATCTACATTCCCCAAGCCCAGGTAGGACATTTGTTTGTTGGGCGTCAGATAGATAGGCAGATAGACCTTGCGTGCAAAAGAGGAAAAGAAAAGGTGATAGGGGATCACCTTGACGAAGGCCACGTTGTGGTTGAAAAAATGGGGAGAAAGAATTGTTAATTTTGACAGAAAAAGAAACTGAGGAAATGCACCGCATAATAAGAGAGACCCATGCAGGTGCAAAGCCCATTCGTTCCATAACATTAGCCAAAAAAGACCATTCGACTCTATCAAAAGCTTTTTCCATGTCTAGTTTTAGAGTAGCACCATGGGCAGATTTTGTAAAACCAGAATTGATATTGTGGATAATTTCATGGGCGACAAGGATATTATCTGAGGTATTACGGCCCTGAACGAAGGCAGCCTGGTTAGAACTGATACAGAGGGGTATTGTTTGTTTCATTCTGTTGACAATAGTTTTAGCTACTATTTTATAAACAACAGTGCATATGCTAATAGGTCTTAGGTGTCTCATAGAAGTGGGATCCTTAATTTTAGGAATAAGAACTAGGATAGTTTTGTTAACTGATGCCATATCTGCAGTGCCATTGAGTAGATTAAGGCATAGGGTAGTAACATCATCGCCTACTGTGTCCCAGTGTTGTCTAAAGAAACTGCTTGGCAATCTGTCAATACTCGGTGCCTTCCGTGGGTCAATGTCCCGGAAAGCATGGACAATTTCCTCTTTTGTGAAGGTCTTCAAGAGAGTATCATTCATAGATTGTGTTATAGAAGGTGGGATTTTATCAAGAATTTGTTCGGAAAACTGTGGACTGGAGGACGTAAAAAGATTTTTGAAATAGTCAGAAGCAATTGACATTAAATCATTTTCGTCAGTACACCAATTTGAATTAGAGTCGAAAAGATCAGTGATTGAATTTTTTTCCTTCTATTATTCGCTCGGGCATGAAAGAATCTTGTGTTTTTATCCCCTTGAGAAAAGCCATAAATTTCTAGATCTTTGCGCCCAATATATTTCTTGTTCCATTAGGAGCTTATTGAGTCCAGCTCTGTATTTGAGATAGGAGTCTTCATTCGTTGATGTTAATGGACGACACAAGAACTTATTAATTTTCTTGGTAAGAAAATTGATGCGCCCAGAGGTCTTAAATCTTTGTTGGTTTTGCCAGTCTTCTAGACATACACCAGTTGCTTGTATTTTCTCTAGGGCTGTCCCATTTGTATTATCCCAAGTGCATTGGATAATTGAGATATTGTCCGCACGGTTTGCCCAACAATTTTCGAATCGAAAAGCATTGGGAAAGCGATGAAGTGGAGTTGTTGGCGTAGGAGATGTATCAAGGAGTAGAAAACAATGATCAGATTTGGCAACATAATCCGTAGTAATTCGATGTGAGGGATGTAGGTCTTTCCAAGCCGAGTTGGCAATGAAACGATCTAATCGCTCATGGATAGTTGGGGTTAGAGGCCCAACTTTCGTCCAAGTAAACCATCTGGATGAAGGTTTACAATCATAGAGGTTGTTGCGGGAAAGGCATTGACGAAAGTTGTTAATTTGTGATCTAGCACGACGGCTACCACCCTGTTTTTCATTATCGGATAAAATTTCATTAAAATCCCCGCCAAGGAGCCAAGGAGTATTATTATTATTTGTGTTTAAGGAATCAATAATATCTCATGTTTTATATTTCTGACTAGTTTCAGAATAACCATGCATGCCCGTGAAATGCATAATGCATGAATCCAAATGAATTTGAGTATGTATGAAGCGATTTGAATACGAGAGCAGACTAAGATTAATATTATTTGAAATAAAAAGTGCCATACCAGAACATCCATCATTCGGGGGAATAGTTATAATTTCTAACATGCCTAGAGAGAGACAAAGCCGGCTACATGCCGCATTATTAATCTTAGTTTCGCAAATAAAAATAATATTCGAGGTGGATTGTTGGACATAGTTCTGAAAAAGTTGAACTGCCTGGACTTGTCCTAAACCCTAGCAGTTCCAACAAAGGATCCTCATTTTCTCGGCGGGGCTGAGAGTCAGCCGCCGCCGGAGAGTTTTTTGAGTTGCTCATCCCAGCCTTAGGAGTGGAGCCGGAGGGTTTGGACTTCTTGGGTTGGAGAACCACTTGGATGGGTGAGCGGCGTTTAGTACCTCGACTTGGGGGGGCTGGGACAGGGGCAGAAGCTGCATCATTCGAGTAAGTTTGTAAAAGCCAAAGGTTAAAATCATGGAAAGTGGATTCAGTGTTAATAGGAGGCTTACGTAGATCAGCTTCAATCTTCTTGATTTGATGAGCAGTGGGGCTAGGAATACTGTCATCATTGGCATCCCAATCATCGTCCGAAGCATCCTCCGGAATAGGATAGATTTTGTTCAAAGGTTGTGGCTCAAGAGGCCTTTGAGGACATTGGGGATTTTTTTGCTTTGACTCCGAAGCAGAAGGCTCTTTTGGTAGAGGAACATCACCCATAGTGGTGTCGGTGTTGGGTGCTTCCTCATTGGGCTGTTTAGAGAATGATGCAGCGTCACCCTCATTCAGAGAGCCTGTGAATAGTTGGGAATTAGTGATTGCAACAGAGACTGGGTATCGGAAAAAATAGAGCAAAATATTGAGATCAAAGTTTGAGGAGTAACCTATAGTATTCGGATCATTGGCCACAGGGGCATTAGCAGTAGGGACTGAAAGAATTAGAAGGAAGATTAATGATAAAATCAGATTAATTGAATAATTTAAGTTAAAGAAAACAACTATAGGAGAAAGAAATAAATTACCAGATGGTAAGGGATTATCTTGATTGAGTTCAGGTTCAACATTGCGGATTCGCCCACGTGTACCAATTGGATGACGTCTTGGGGGGAGGTAACGAAGCCACTCCCCATATTGCAACTTGCTTAAGTCGAGAGAAGAATGGATTGGACAATTTTCAATGGTATGGCTAACTATACCACAGCCAGGGCATAAGGTAGGGAGGCGTTCGTACTGTAATCGACACATGGTCTTGTCAGGTCCATTCCCGATAAAGAGAAATCTGGTGACCGGACGGGTGATATCGAGCATAATTTCCACACGCATAAATTCTTTCATATTGCCTTCAAGCTCTCGAGTATCAGTGCGTAGCACATTGCCTACCATGGAGCCTAGAGCGTGTCCCATAAGGTGTGAACGATCGATATCCTCGAAAAGTGAGGTAGGCAGACCGAAAAAACGGATCCAGATGCGCATGATATTGAAAGAATAATCACCGATGGCTTTTGAGGGGTTATATTCTGTGAGAGCTAACCATTCGTCCTTATACAACATGGGCCCACGATTGAGAACTTCAGAGCAGGATTTGACCTCCTTAAACTTAATCTTGAGGAAATTATCATGAAGGACAAATAAAGATGCTAGGTTGCTTGGCTTCCAAATTCCCTCAAAAGTGCTGAGAACTGCGTATATGTCTATTGGTTTCGATGAAATAAAGCAGCCTATTAGGAATAGTTTGGGATCTTCCTTAACGAAATCCCAACCAAAGTCTGGGGTATAAAGAAGTTCAGCTTCTTCATTAGTGAGAGCAATAGAGCTAAGCTGGGGGAAGGAAGAGGAAGCCATGAGGACAAAAGAAGGATCAATGAAGTAAAGGGATTGAGAGAAGGTTTGTAGAGCAGTATATGTTTGTGGTCGGCATAAATAATAGATGCCAGTGTTAATTAGGTTATAGGAAGTATGGGTAAAAGGAAAGAAGATTGAAAGCGTATCCCTAACAAATAGGGGGTATTGATTAGTAGAATAGCATACCTGAAATAAAAAAGAAGATTCCGAAAATAAAATAATTGGTAAAGGGGAAAGATTAATAAGAGCATGAGATAATAGTGGAAATTCCAAAAGCAGAATAATTGGAAAAAAGGAAATGGTGATAAGAGTAAAATTTAAGAGCATAATAAATATGGTCATAATATCATATAAATATGAATAATTATGGAGATAAAAATTCAAAGGATTAAAAGAGTAACAAGTGGTTGGTAGAATTTGAAAAGAGAGAGAAAAGGAAAGAAGTTCCATTATATGCGTAACATATAGATTTTCGGAGAGAGTTAAGATCATAATAAATATGGTCATAATGAAATATAAATGGAAGTTAAGAAATTTCATTGTATACGTTGTTAAGGTAATAAAGAGAATTAAAACTATATAGGAGAAATAAAATATGAAAGAGAAACTGTTTTCCATTGATGTAATAGAGAGATTTAAGACAACATTTAATATTAATATGGGCTCGTAGAGGAGTGTGCTTGGCCAATACAAGAGACTAATAATGATATGGGAATATATAAAAGGCAACAAACATACAAGGAAGATAATAATTAAAGATGACAAAATATGCTGGCCGGGGCAATTGAGAAGGGAAGAATTAAGGATTGGGGGAGTAAAAATTTTGCACTCATGTGTATAATGGTGGAGTGTGATTGAAACAAGAAAAGCGTAGTAAAGATCCCTGAGAAGGGCTGGATGGGATGCACCTTTAAAGGTATAGTAGAGAGATAGTTCCCTTATACGAAGGGTAGATAAGCTAATAATAAACCAACGCAGGATTGAGGAAAAAGAAGAAAAGCTAATTGAGAAAACAGAAAAATAGCAGACATACAAGCAATTAAAACATAACGAAAAGAAGAGCAAAAAGGAAGAGCAGGAAATTAAAATTACAGACCATGGGGAGGAAAGAAGCGGGGCCAAGAAATTAATTACATACCAAATGAGCAAAAAAATAAGGGGGAATTGATACATGCATGAGAGGGGTGAAACTAATCATCTTGGAAAAGAAGTTAAAATTGTTTTACAGGTTAGAAACGTCGGTCAACTTGTGACCCCTTTTTTGGATGGGATCCAGGCATTTATAGGTCAACATGTCTTCTTTAAACTTGTTCGGCTGTCAACTAGCTTTCCAACAGATCTTGAAACGCCTCAATCGGACATCTGGAACTCAAGATACGTCTATTTTGGCAAAGACAGCGCATGCAGAAATTCCTATACGTGATTAATACGAGATTTTTGGATAATTACGAATTTTCATGATTTTATTTGATTATTTGTAATTTAAATCAATATAGGATTCTGCAATATCTATTAGGATCAGATTTATTTAATTAGGATTTATTTTTAATATTTATTTATTATTAGAAGTTACTTATGTAAATTAGGAGATTATTGAGATTTTCATTGGTTAATAAAATATTTGGTGAGTTTGTTTTTGCAAGTGCTGATTACTTGTGCTTTAGAAGTCTTCTTCAACATAAGTTCGATGAGTTCTTGTGAGGGAGATCATCTTCACACTCCTGCTTGCCTAGGTAATCACGTCTAGGAGGGTGGGTTAGAGCCGCTTGATGTTGCTTGCTTAGGTAATTGCGTCTAAGAGGGTGCCGAGGACAAAACCATCATAAATTCATCAAGCCATCTCCATCTTCAACTTCATGCCATCTCCATAGCCATAAACAAAGCTGAATTTTCAGATTTGTTTTATCTACTTCTCTTTCAATCTTTTTCAATCCTTTTGTTTTTTATTCTTATTATTTAATCCTTAATCTTCTTTCTTATCTTCGTTTCTTTAATTTTCCAGCCTTGAATCTGAATTTTTCAAGAAAAGCCCTTCTCTTTTCTCTTGAATTTTCAGATCTGCTCCTAATCTTCTTGATTGAGTCTAGAGCCCCTAGTTCTTGCAACAACTTGATTGAAGGCTTCCAAACCCAAGTTTGCGCTACTCTATCATTTGGTATCAGATTCAGATCGTTCTTGAGGATGTCATTGAGCAACCTATTGAATTTTACTCTTTTGGGGACTCGATGTCATTATTGTTGTCGACTAGATCATTCAGGGTATGATTGTCCAGATAAGTCTTATTTTCAAGAAAAAATATTGAGCGATATGTTGTCTGAAGTCATGTCTTCTAATGATATTAAAATCTGTGATTCGGAGCATGATGGAGAAATTTGTTCTCCTAAAGAACATGAGGAAGGCGATACCATCGAAAGTTTAACCTTGCCTATTGATGAGGAAGAAATTGTAAGTAGTGTGTTTGTTTCCAGTGACAAGCCTACTATTCCGATTCAAGATGACCATCAAACGACAAACACCGACGAAGGTACACTACAATCAAAAGGTACCATTGATTGTTTTCAAAATTCTATTTATGCTTATTTCTCTTCTAGCATTGATAACAATTTTGAAGATGAGAATGAGTCACTTTGCAACCAAAAGAACAATAGTGATGATCTCAATGAGAAGGAAATTGTAAATTACATTGCAAAAACAGACTATGCACAAGGATCCGTCAAGACATCTTCCCTTTCCTGGTACTTTGATGAACTTCCTCCATTTACCGGTTTAGATTCGAGGGCGAATCTTTTTGAGGAGTGGGGGAATGATACATGCATGAGAGGGGTGAAACTAATCATCTTGGAAAAGAAGTTAAAATTGTTTTACAGGTTAGAAACGTCGGTCAACTTGCGACCCCTTTTTTGGATGGGATCCAGGCATTTATAGGTCAACATGTCTTCCTGAAACTTGTCCGGCTGTCAATTATCTTTCCAACGGATCTTGAAACGCCTCAATCAGACATCTAGAACTCAAGATACGTCTATTTTGTCAAAGACAGCGCATGCAGAAATTCCTATACGAGATTAATACGAGATTTTTGGATAATTACGAATTTTCATGATTTTATTTGATTATTTGTAATTTAAATCAATATAGGATTCTGCAATATCTATTAGGATCATATTTATTTAATTAGGATTTATTTTTAATATTTATTTATTATTAGAAGTTACTTATGTAAATTAGGAGATTATTGAGATTTTCTTTGGTTAATAAAATATTTAGTGAGTTTGTTTTTGCAAGTGCTGATTACTTGTGCTTTAGAAGTCTTCTTCAACATAAGTTCGACGAGTTCTTGTGAGGGAGATCATCTTCACACTCCTGCTTGCCTAGGTAATCACGTCTAGGAGGGTGGGTTAGAGCCGCTTGAGGTTGCTTGCTTAGGTAATTGCGTCTAAGAGGGTGCCGAGGACAAAACCATCATAAATTCATCAAGCCATCTCCATCTTCAACTTCATGCCATCTCCATAGCCATAAACAAAGCTGAATTTTCAGATTTGTTTTATCTACTTCTCTTTCAATCTTTTTCAATCTTTTTGTTTTTTATTCTTATTATTTAATCCTTAATCTTCTTTCTTATCTTCGTTTCTTTAATTTTCCAGTCTTGAATCTGAATTTTTCAAGAAAAGCCCTTCTCTTTTCTCTTGAATTTTCAGATCTGCTCCTAATCTTCTTGATTGAGTCTAGAGCCCCTAGTTCTTGCAACAACTTGATTGAAGGCTTCCAAACCCAAGTTTGCGCTACTCTATCATTTGATATCAGATTCAGATCGTTCTTGAGGATGTCATTGAGCAACCTATTGAATTTTACTCTTTTGGGGACTCGATGTCATTATTGTTGTCGACTAGATCATTCAGGGTATGATTGTCCAGATAAGTCTTATTTTCAAGAAAAAATATTGAGCGATATGTTGTCTGAAGTCATGTCTTCTAATGATATTAAAATCTGTGATTCGGAGCATGATGGAGAAATTTGTTCTCCTAAAGAACATGAGGAAGGCGATACCATCGAAAGTTTAACCTTGCCTATTGATGAGGAAGAAATTGTAAGTAGCGTGTTTGTTTCCAGTGACAAACCTACTATTCCGATTCAAGATGATCATCAAACGACAAATACAGACGAAGGTACACTACAATCAAAAGGTACCATTGATTGTTTTCAAAATTCTATTTATGCTTATTTCTCTTCTAGCATTGATAACAATTTTGAAGATGAGAATGAGTCACTTTGCAACCAAAAGAACAATAGTGCTGATCTCAATGAGACGGAAATTGTAAATTACATTGCAAAAACAGACTATTCACAAGGATCCGTCAAGACATCTTCTCTTTCCTGGTACTTTGATGAACTTCCTCCATTTACCGGTTTAGATTCAAGGGCGAATCTTTTTGAGGAGTGGGGGAATGATACATGCATGAGAGGGGTGAAACTAATCATCTTGGAAAAGAAGTTAAAATTGTTTTACAGGTTAGAAACGTCGGTCAACTTTCGACCCCTTTTTTGGATGGGATCCAGGCATTTATAGGTCAACATGTCTATTTGAAACTTGTCCGGCTGTCAATTAGCTTTCCAACGGATCTTGAAACGCCTCAATCGGACATCTGGAACTCAAGATACGTCTAATTTGGCAAAGACAGCGCATGCAGAAATTCCTTTACGGGATTAATACGAGATTTTTGGATAATTACGAATTTTCATGATTTTATTTGAATATTTGTAATTTAAATCAATATAGGATTCTGCAATATCTATTAGGATCAAATTTATTTAATTAGGATTTATTTTTAATATTTATTTATTATTAGAAGTTACTTATGTAAATTAGGAGATTATTGAGATTTTCTTTGGTTCATAAAATATTTAGTGAGTTTGTTTTTGCAAGTGCTGATTACTTGTGCTTTAGAAGTCTTCTTCAACATAAGTTCGACGAGTTCTTGTGAGGGAGATCATCTTCACACTCCTGCTTGCCTAGGTAATCACGTCTAGGAGGGTGGGTTAGAGCCGTTTGAGGTTGCTTGCTTAGGTAATTTCGTCTAAGAGGGTGCCGAGGACAAAACCATCATAAATTCATCAAGCCATCTTCATCTTCAACTTCATGCCATCTCCATAGCCATAAACAAAGCTGAATTTTCAGATTTGTTTTATCTACTTCTCTTTCAATCTTTTTCAATCTTTTTGTTTTTTATTCTTATTATTTAATCCTTAATCTTCTTTCTTATCTTCGTTTCTTTAATTTTCCAGCCTTGAATCTGAATTTTTCAAGAAAAGCCCTTCTCTTTTCTCTTGAATTTTCAGATCTGCTCCTAATCTTCTTGATTGAGTCTAGAGCCCCTAGTTCTTGCAACAACTTGATTGAAGGCTTCCAAACTCAAGTTTGCGCTACTCTATCAGGAATATAAGATAAAGAAAATAATAATACCAAGAGCATAAAAATAAATACAAACCCCTTAAATGGAATAATGGATGTGTGTACTTTGCATGAGTCGAATTTGAAACCAATCCTTGTGAGGTGATAAAAGGTGCTGATGGCGGAGCTCCCATATATGCAAATGTATCACCCAAAGAAGCAAGGAGTGAGTATTATCAAAATCATCAACCCAGAGATATTTAGTAAAAATTAGAAAACAAGTAAAGCAAGATAAGGGTAAAACCCATAATAGAGGGGTAAGAAAGGAGAGATAATTAAAAACTCGTATTTTATCCTATATTATGCAACAATAATAAAGATAATCGAAGCATGCGAAACAGATAATAGGAGATAGAATAGAAGAAATGTAAAAACTCGTAAGGAGGCCGGGAATTGTTCCCCATACAAGGGCTTTAAGAAAGAGTAATGAAGCATAGTGATCAAGAGATAAAGTTGCAGATAACGGGGAGAAAGAAGCATGGAGGCAGCCTGAATTTCTATGTTGTGTACAGAGATGCAAGTAATAAGTAAAGTTGAATAGTTAAATGAAAATCTAATAAGTAAAACACAATTATTCATGAAAATCTGCCCATTCAACATAAAGTAACAATGCAGGATAGGCCAAAAAGCATAGGTTCTCAGAAAACGAAAATGAAAATGATCATAACATATTAGGCAACAAAGGGGTCGTAAAAGAGGGTAATTAGATTGATGTTGAATAGAAAAAAACCCCACTGGGTGGGTCGAAGAAACAATCCCAGAGAGGGAGCGAGAGATTATCAAAATGGTAGAATAATTCCTAGAGAATAGATAAATTAAAGCCGCAGAGTATGAACAATAATATGCTAATGGGAGGCAAGTAAACCAGAGAAGAGCGCATAATGACAGTAAGTTTTGAGGAAAAGTCAAGCACAGAAGTTTGAACATAATTGACATAGGACTCTTATGGGTGCTACCACAATAGCAAGCCAATGATTGAAATGTTCCCACAAGGTGGGTTGAACGTAATTTCCCTAAAAGGGATCGTAATAAGTTGTAAATATAAACAATATAAACGAAGCAAGTAGATATATTAGTGACACCATAAGGGGCAAAGATGATAAAGATTACGAGAAAGAGATATGGAATAAAAGGAAAAGGAGAAATAATATAAGAAGAAATAATCATCCATATTAAATTCATTATAACAAAACAGCAAAATTCAGTAATAGACAAGGAAGAGAGCATTAGAAACAAATAAATAAAAGACTGCCCATATAAGGAAGAGAATAACCAGGAGTCAAAACTTAAGCAAAAACAGTAAAAAAGAACATGTATGAGAAAGAAATAAAAAAAACATAGCATAGAGATGAACTGTGGGTAAATATCATGGATACAAATAAATCTCTAACCGTAAAGAAAGTCATAAGTATAAGGAGTTTAGATATTCCAATAGTCAAGCAAAGTAAGCAATGTAAATAGCAAAAGAAAACAGAGATTATAGAGGGATAGAATAACAGGGAAAAGAGTTTGTACCGTTTTGGTAGAGACCTTAAAAAGCTTCTATTCCACGAAAGGGGCCATGTATAGATTTCGCTCCTCCATTTCTGAAAAATGAAGAGGAAAGGGAAGGGGTTAGAAAGAAATTGAAAAGCGCATGAAAAAAGGGAAAGGTTAGGTAAATAAAAGAAAATCCAGAAACGGAAAAGATTGAAATCAAAACTGTAATAACATAGCAAAAAACAAAACAAAGGGAATCCATAAACTGATCTGTCGAAAGAAAAAAAACAAGATGAGACAAAGAGCCACAGATGTAGATCGATCATTCGAAGGGATGCCGAAAAACCACAGGCGGATCACAAAGTTTTAAAAACCTTTGTCGCAAAGATGGAGATCTGCAAAAAGAATAAGGGAAGTTAATAGAAAAGGGGGAAATAGAAGAAAACGAACAGAAATCAAAAAACAAAATAAATCGAAACCCATAAGATAAGATAAAGGAATAGAAGACAAAGGGACGAGAGTCCGGTTCATATTCCAAAGACGTATCTGATCGGAGAATGGGGGGTTTGTAAGAAACCCTAAGAATGGAGAGCCCAAAAGACGGGATGTCGAGTGCTGGGAAAAGAGAACCGCCCACAGGTAGATCCCAGTGCCTGATGGAATGGATCTGGCCAAGTTTAATATGAAAACTTGGATAGATTGGAGAGAAAATGGCCGATTCTCGCGAAAAACAAACAAAATAAAGAAGTTACACCAAAATCGGATGAAAAAAAAATCAAATAAAATGAAAATAAGAAAAATAAAGAAGTTAGGCAGGGTGGGGTAACCCTCAATATACTCTTACCACGATCCATGAACTCCGAATTGCAAAGGTTGTCTCGAATGAATATCATAAGCGGCAGAGAAAAACAAAGAGTCGTGAAGGGGGAGGGGAAATGTAAAAGATGAAAGGAGGAAAGCGGCCGAAAAAGGGGGGAAGATGAAGAGACAAGACTAAAAGCGAAAACGGAATCCAGAAAAGTTGAGAGAAAATTGAGAGCCATCCCCACCCGTACCCGTTGGAATTTTAACTGAGTAAAAAGTAAAAAAATTGAGGTTTTGCAATATAATTGTGTTGAAAATCTCCTAATCAATTACATGATCTCCTAAAATTTGATTAAAACTTGTTTTGCGACCCTTTTTGTAGAGGTTTCGGACGAGTAGGTCAAAATGGGCCTTTCAATGGACCCGTTGGAATTTCAACTGATTAAAAAGTACAGAAATTGAGGTTTTGCAATATAATTGGGTTGAAAAGCTACTAATAAATTATTTGAACTCCTAAAATTTGATTAAAACTTGTTTTGCGGTCCTTTTTGTCGAGGTTTCGGACGAGCAGGTCTAAATGGGCCTTTCAATAGACCCGTTGGAATTTTAACTGAGTAAAAAGTACAGAAATTGAGGTTTTGCAATATAATTGTGTTGAAAAGCTCCTAATCAATTATTTGAACTCCTAAAATTTGATTAAAACTTGTTTTGCGGTCCTTTTTGTCGAGGTTTCGGACGAGCAGGTCTAAATGGGCCTTTCAATGGACCCTTTGGAATTTTAACTGAGTAAAAAGTATAGAACTTGAGGTTTTGCAATATAATTGTGTTGAAAAGCTCCTAATCAATTATTTGAACTCCTAAAATTTTATTAAAACTTGTTTTGCGTTCCTTTTTGTCGAGGTTTTGGACGAGCAGGTCGAAATGGGCCTTTCAATGGACCCGTTTGAATTTTAACTGAGTAAAAAGTACATAAATTGAGGTTATGCAATATAATTGTGATGAAAAGCTCCTAATCAATTACATGATCTCCTGAAATTTTATTAAAACTTGTTTTGTGGTCCTTTTGTCGAGGTTTCGGACGAGCAGGTCTAAATTGGCCTTTCAATGGACCCGTTGGAATTTTAACTGATTAAAAAGTACAGAAATTGAGGTTATGCAATATAATTGTGATGAAAAGCTCCTAATCAATTACATGATCTCCTAAAATTTGATTAAAACTTGTTTTGCGGTCCTTTTTGTCGAGGTTTCGAATGAGGAGGTCTAAATGGGCCTATCAATGGACCCGTTGGAATTTTAACTGAGTAAAAAGTACAGAAATTGAGGTTTTGCAATATGATTGTGTTGAAAAGCTCCTAATCAATTACATGATCTCCTAAAATTTGATTAAAACTTGTTTTGCGACCCTTTTTGTAGTGGTTTCGGACGAGCGGGTCGAAATGGTCCTTTCAATGGACCAGTTGGAATTTTAACTGACTAAAAAGTACAGAAATTGAGGTTTCTCGATTTTATTGTGTTTAAAATCTCCTGATCAATTACATGAACTCCTAAAATTTCATTAAAACTTGTTTTGCGGCCCTTTTTGTATAGGTTTCGGACGAGCATGTCTAAATGGGCCTTTCAATTGAACCGTTGGAATTTTTTTTGAATATAACCGTTGGAATTTTAACTGAGTAAAAAGTTCAAAAATTGAGGTTTTGAAATATTATTGTGTTGAAAAGCTACTAATCAATTATTTGAACTCCTAAAATATGATTAAAACTTGTTTTGTGGTCCTTTTTGTCGAGGTTTCGGACGAGCAGGTCGAAATGGGCCTTTCAATGGACCCGTTGGAATTTTAACTGAGTAAAAAGTACAGAAATTTAGATTTTGCAATATAATTGTGTTAAAAAGCTCCTAATAAATTATTTGAACTCCTAAAATTTGATTAAAACTTGTTTTGCGGTCCTTTTTGTAGAGGTTTCGGACGAGCAGGTCTAAATGGGCTTTTCAATGGACCCGTTGGAATTTTAACTGAGTAAAAAGTACATAAATTGAGTTTTGCAACATAATTGTGTTGAAAATCTCCTAATCAATTACATGATCTCTTAAAATTTCATTAAAACTTATTTTGCGGCCCTTTTTGTATAGGTTTCGGACGAGCATGTGTAAATGGGCCTTTCAATGGACCCGTTGGAATTTTAACTAAGTAAAAAGTTCAGATATTGAGGTTTTGCAATATAATTGTGTTGAAAAGCTACTAATCAATTATTTAAACTCCTAAAATTTGATTAAAACTTGTTTTGCGGTCCTTTTTGTCGAGGTTTTGGATGAGCAGGTCGGAATGGGCCTTTCAATGGACCCGTTGGAAATTTAACTAAGTAAAAAGTACAGAAATTTAGGTTTTGCAATATAATTGTGTTGAAAAGCTCCTAATCAATTATTTGAACTCCTAAAATTTGATTAAAACTTTTTTTGCGGTCTTTTTTGTAGAGGTTTCGGACGAGCAAGTCGAAATGGGCCTTTCAATGGACCCGTTGGAATTTTAAATGAGTAAAAAGTAAAGAAATTGAGAATTGTAAATATAATTGTGTTGAAAATTTCCTAATCAATTACATGATCTCCTAAAATTTGATTAAAACTTGTTTTGCGACCCTTTTTGTAGAGGTTTCGGACGAGCAGGTCTAAATAGGCCTTTAAATCAACCCGTTGGAATTTCAACTGAGTAAAAAGTACAGAAATTGAGGTTTTGCAATATAATTGTGTTGAAAATCTCCTAATCAATTACATGATCTCCTAAAATTTTATTAAAACTTGTTTTGTGGCCCTTTTTTGTATAGGTTTCGGACGAGCATGTCTAAATGGGCCTTTCAATGGACCCGTTGGAATTTTAACTGAGTAAAAAGTACAGAAATTGAGGTTTTACAATATAATTGTGTTAAAAAGCTCCTAAACAATTTTTTGAACTCCTAAAATTTGATTAAAACTTGTTTTGCGGTCCTTTTGTAGAGGTTTCGGACGAGCAGGTCAAAATGGGCCTTTCAATGGACCCGTTGGAATTTTAAATGAGTAAAAAGTACATAAATTGAGGTTTTGCAATATAATTGTGTTGAAAATCTACTAATCAATTACACGATCTCCTAAATTTTGATTAAAACTTCTTTTGCGGCCTTTTTTGTAGAGGTTTCGGACGAGCAGGTCTAAATGGGCCTTTCAATGTACCCGTTGGAATTTTAACTGAGTAAAAAGTACAGAAATTGAGGTTTTGCAATATATTTGTGTTGAAAAGCTCCTAATCAATTATTTGAACTCCTAAAGTTTGATTAAAACTTGTTTTGCGGTCCTTTTTGTCGAGGTTTCAGACTAGCAGGTTTAAATTGTCCTTTCAATGGACCCGTTGGAATTTTAAATGAGTAAAAAGTACATTAATAGAGGTTTTGCAATATAATTGTGTCGAAAAGCTCCTAATCAATTATTTGAACTCCTAAAATTTGATTAAAACATGTTTTGCGGTCCTTTTTGTCGAGGTTTCGAACGAGCAGGTCTAAATGGGCCTTTCAATGGACCTGTTGGAATTTCAACTCAGTAAAAAGCACAGAAATTGAGGTTTTGCAATATAATTGTGTTGAAAATCTCCTAATCAATTATTTGAACTCCTAAAATTTGATTAAAACTTGTTTTGCGGTCCTTTTTGTCGAGGTTTCAGACTAGCAGGTCTAAATTGTCCTTTCGATGGACCCGTTGGAATTTTAACTGAGTAAAAAGTACATTAATAGAGGTTTTGCAATATAATTGTGTCGAAAAGCTCCTAATCAATTATTTGAACTCCTAAAATTTGATTAAAACATGTTTTGCGGTCCTTTTTGTCGAGGTTTCGAACGAGCAGGTCTAAATGGGCCTTTCAATGGATGCGTTGGAATTTTAACTGAGTAAAAAGTATAGAAATTGAGGTTTTGCAATATAATTTTGTCGAAAAGCTACTAATCAATTGCATGAACTCCTAAAATTTGATTAAAACTTGTTTTGCAGTCCTTTTGTAGAGGATTCGAATGAGCGGGTCGAAGTGGGCCTTTCAATGGACCCGTTGGAATTTTAACTGAGTAAAAAGTATAGAAATTGTGGTTTTGCAATATAATTGTGTTGAAAAGCTCCTAATCAATTATTTAAACTCCTAAAATTTGATTAAAACATGTTTTGCGGTCCTTTTTGTCGAGGTTTCGGACGAGCAGGTCTAATTGGGCCTTTCTATGGACGCGTTGGAATTTCATCTGAGAAAAAAGTACATAAATTGAGGTTTTGCAATATAATTGGGTTGAAAAGCTACTAATAAATTATTTAAACTCCTAAAATTTGATTAAAACTTGTTTTGCGGTCCTTTTTGTAGAGGTTTCGGACGAGCGGGTCGAAATGGGCCTTTCAATGGACCCGTTGGAATTTTATCTGAGTAAAAAGTACATAAATTGAGGTTTTGCAATATAATTGTGTTGAAAACCTACTAATCAATTACATGAACTCCTAAGATTTGATTAAAACTTGTTTTGCAGTCCTTTTTGTCGAGGTTTCGGACGAGCGGATCGAAATGGGCCTTTCAATGGACCCGTTCAAATTTTAACTGGGTAAAAAGTACATAAATTGAGGTTTTGCAATATAATTGTTTGGAAAATCTCCTAATCAATTACATGAACTCCTAAAATTTGATTAAAACCTCTTTTGCAGTCCTTTTTGTAGAGGTTTCTGACGAGCGGGTCGAAATGGGCCTTTTAATGGACCCGATGGAATTTTAACTGAGTAAAAATTACAGAAAATTGAGGTTTTGCAATATAATTATGATGAAAAGTCCTATTCAATTACATGATCTCCTAAAATTTGATTAAAACTTGTTTTGCAGTCCTTTTTGTCGAGGTTTCGGATGAGCGGGTCGAAATGGGCCTTTCAATGGATCCGTTGGAATTTTAACTGAGTAAAAAGTATTGAATTGAGGTTTTGCAATATAATTGTGTGGAAAAGCTCCTAGTCAATTGAATGAACTCCTAAAATTTGATTAAAACTTCTTTTGCGGTCCATTTTGTAGAGGTTTCGGACGAGCAGGTCTAAATGGGCCTTTCAACGAACCTGTTGGAATTTCAACTCAGTAAAAAGCACAGAAATTGAGGTTTTGCAATATAATTGTGTTGAAAACCTCCTAATCAATTATTTGAACTCCTAAAATTTGATTAAAACTTGTTTTGCGGTCCTTTTTGTCGAGGTTTCAGACTAGCAGGTCTAAATTGTCCTTTCAATGGACCCGTTGGAATTTTAACTGAGTAAAAAGTACAGTAATAGAGGTTTTGCAATATAATTGTGTCGAAAAGCTCCTAATCAATTATTTGAACTCCTAAAATTTGATTAAAACATGTTTTGCGGTCCTTTTTGTCGAGGTTTCGAACGAGCAGGTCTAAATGGGCCTTTCAATGGATGCGTTGGAATTTTAACTGAGTAAAAAGTATAGAAATTGAGGTTTTGCAATATAATTTTGTCGAAAAGCTACTAATCAATTACATGAACTCCTAAAATTTGATTAAAACTTGTTTTGCAGTCCTTTTGTAGAGGATTCGAATGAGCGGGTCGAAGTGTGCCTTTCAATGGACCCGTTGGAATTTTAACTGAGTAAAAAGTATAGAAATTGAGGTTTTGCAATATAATTGTGTTGAAAAGCTCCTAATCAATTATTTAAACTCCTAAAATTTGATTAAAACATGTTTTGCGGTCCTTTTTGTCGAGGTTGCGGACGAGCAGGACTAATTGGGCCTTTCAATAGACGCGTTGGAATTTTATCTGTGTAAAAAGTTTAGAAATTGAGGTTTTGCAATATAATTGTGTTGAAAATCTCCTAATCTATTACATGGTCTCCTAAAATTTGATTAAAACTTGTTTTGCGATCCTTTTTGTAGAGGTTTCGGACGAGCAGGTCTAAATGGGCCATTCAATGGACCCGTTGGAATTTTAACTGAGTAAAAAGTACTGAAATTGAGGTTTTGCAATATAATTGTGTTGAAAATCTCCTAATCTATTACATGATCTCCTAAAATTTAATTAAAACTTGTTCTGCGACCCTTTTTGTAAAGGTTTCGGACGAGCAGGTCTAAATGGTCCTTCCAATGGACCCGTTGGAATTTCAACTGAGTAAAAAGTACAGAACTTGAGGTTTTGCAATATAATTGTGTTGAAAATCTCCTAATCAATTATTTGAACTCCTAAAATTTGATTAAAACTTGTTTTGCGGTCCTTTTTGTCGAGGTTTCAGACTAGCAGGTCTAAATTATCCTTTCAATGGACCCGTTGGAATTTTAACTGAGTAAAAAGTACAGTAATAGAGGTTTTGCAATATAATTGTGTCGAAAAGCTCCTAATCAATTATTTGAACTCCTAAAATTTGATTAAAACATGTTTTGCGGTCCTTTTTGTTGAGGTTTCGAACGAGCAGGTCTAAATGGGCCTTTCAATGGATGCGTTGGAATTTTAACTGAGTAAAAAGTATAGAAATTGAGGTTTTGCAATATAATTTTGTCGAAAGCTACTAATCAATTACATGAACTCCTAAAATTTGATTAAAACTTGTTTTGCAGTCCTTTTGTACAGGATTCGAATGAGCGGGTCGAAGTGTGCCTTTCAATGGACCCGTTGGAATTTTAACTGAGTAAAAAGTATAGAAATTGAGGTTTTGCAATATAATTGTGTTGAAAAGCTCCTAATCAATTATTTAAACTCCTAAAATTTGATTAAAACATGTTTTGCGGTCCTTTTTGTCGAGGTTTCGGACGAGCAGGACTAATTGGGCCTTTCAATAGACGCGTTGGAATTTTATCTGAGTAAAAAGTTTAGAAATTGAGGTTTTGCAATATAATTGTGTTGAAAATCTCCTAATCTATTACATGGTCTCCTAAAATTTGATTAAAACTTGTTTTGCGATCCTTTTTGTAGAGGTTTCGGACGAGCAGGTCTAAATGGGCCATCCAATGGACCCGTTGGAATTTTAACTGAGTAAAAAATACTGAAATTGAGGTTTTGCAATATAATTGTGTTGAAAATCTCCTAATCTATTACATGATCTCCTAAAATTTAATTAAAACTTGTTCTGCGACCCTTTTTGTAAAGGTTTCGGACGAGCAGGTCTAAATGTGCCTTTTAATGGACCCGTTGGAATTTCAAGTGAGTAAAAAGTACAGAAATTGAGGTTTTGCAATATAATTGGGTTGAAAAGCTACTAATAAATTATTTAAACTCCTAAAATTTGATTAAAACCTGTTTTGCGGTCCTTTTTGTCGAGGTTTTGGACGAGCAGGTCTAAATGGGCCTTTCAATGTACCCGTTGGAATTTTAACTGTGTAAAAAGTACATAAATTGAGGTTTTGTAATATAATCGTGTTGAAAAGCTCCTAATCAATTATTTGAACTCCTAAAGTTTGATTAAAACTTGTTTTGTGGTCCTTTTTGTCGAGTTTTCAGAAGAGCAGGTCTAAATGGGCCTTTCAATGGACCCGTTGGAATTTTAACTGAGTAAAAAGTACAGAACTTGAGGTTTTGCAATATAATTGTGTTGAAAAGCTACTAATCAATCATTTGAACTCCTAAAATTTGATTAAAACTTGTTTTGCGGTCCTTTTTGTCGAGGTTTCGGACGAGCAGGTCTAAATGGGCCTTTCAATGGACCCGTTGGAATTTTAACTGAGTAAAAAGTACAGAAATTGAGGTTTTGCAATATAATTGTGTTGAAAATATCCTAATCAATTACATGATCTACTAAAATTTGATTAAAACTTGTTTTGCGACCCTTTTTGTAGAGGTTTCGGACGAGCAAGTCTAAATAGGTTTTCAATCGACCCGTTGGAATTTCAACTGAGTAAAAAGTACAGAAATTGAGGTTTTGCAATATGATTTTGTTGAAAATCTCCTAATCAATTACATGATCTCCTAAACTTTCATTAAAACTTGTTTTGCAGCCCTTTTTGTATAGGTTCGGACGACCATGTCTAAATGGACCTTTGAATGGACCCGTTGGAATTTTAACTGAGTAAAAAGTACAGAAATTGAGGTTTTGCAATATAATTATGTTGAAAAGCTCCTAATCAATTACATGATCTCCTAAAATTTGATTAAAACTTGTTTTGCGACCCTTTTTGTAGTGGTTTCGGACGAGCGGGTCGAAATGGTCCTTTCAATGGACCAGTTGGAATTTTAACTGAGTAAAAGGTACAAAAATTGACGTTTTACAATATAATTGTGTTGAAAAGCTCCTAATCAATTACATGATCTCCTAAAATTTGATTAAAACTTATTTTCTAACCCTTTTTGTACAGGTTTCGGACGAGTAGGTCTAAATGGACCTTTCAATGGACCCGTTGGAATTTCATCTGAGAAAAAAGTACATAAATTGAGGTTTTGCAATATAATTATGTTGAAAATCTCCTAATCAATTACACGATCTCCTAAAATTTCATTAAAACATGTTTTGCGGCCCTTTTTGTATAGGTTTCGGACGAGCATGTCTAAATGGGCCTTTCAATGGACCCGTTGGAATTTTAACTGAGTAAAAAGTACATAAATTGAGGTTTTGCAATATAATTGTGTTGAAAACCTACTAATCAATTATTTGAACTCCTAAAATTTGATTAAAACTTCTTTTGCGGTCCTTTTTGTCGAGGTTTTGGACGAGCGGATCGAAATGGGCCTTTCAATGGACCCGTTCAAATTTTAACTGGGTAAAAAGTACAGAAATTGAGGTTTTGCAATATAATTGTTTGGAAAATCTCCTAATCAATTACATGAACTCCTAAAATTTGATTTAAACCTCTTTTGCAGTCCTTTTTGTAGAGGTTTCTGACGAGCGGGTCGAAATGGGCCTTTTAATGGACTCGATGGAATTTTAACTGAGTAAAAATTACAGAAAATTGAGGTTTTGCAATATAATTGTGATGAAAAGTCCTATTCAATTACATGATCTCCTAAAATTTGATTAAAACTTGTTTTGCTGTACTTTTTGTCGAGGTTTCGGATGAGCGGGTCGAAATGGGCATTTCAATGGACCCGTTGGAATTTTAACTGAGTAAAAAGTACTGAATTGAGGTTTTGCAATATAATTGTGTGGAAAAGCTCCTAGTCAATTGAATGAACTCCTAAAATTTGATTAAAACTTGTTTTGCGGTCCATTTTGTAGAGGTTTCGGACGAGCAGGTCTAAATGGGCCTTTCAATGGACCTGTTGGAATTTCAACTCAGTAAAAAGCACAGAAATTGAGGTTTTGCAATATAATTGTGTTGAAAATCTCCTAATCAATTACATGATCTTCTAAAATTTCATTAAAACCTGTTTTGCGGCCCTTTTTGTATAGGTTTCGGACGAGCATGTCTAAATGCGCCTTTCAATGGACCAGTTGGAATTTTAACTTAGTAAAAAGTACAAAAATTGAGGTTTTGCAATATAGTTGTGTTGAAAAGCTACTAATCAATTACATGAACTCCTAAAGTTTGATTAAAACTTGTTTTGCGGCCCTTTTTGTCGAGGTTTCGGACGAGCAGGTCTAAATGGGCCTTTCAATGGACCCGTTGGAATTTTAACTGAGCAAAAGTACAGAAATTGAGGTTTTGCAATATAACTGTGTTGAAAAGCTCCTAGTCAATTGAATGAACTCCTAAAATTTGATTAAAACTTGTTTTGCGGCCCTTTTTGTAGAGGTTTCGGACGAGCAGGTCTAAATGGGCCTTTCAATGGACCCCTTGATATTTTAACTGAGTAAAAAGTACAGAAATAGAGATTTTTTATATAATTGTGTTGAAAAGCTCCTAATCAATTACATGAACTCCTAAAATTTGATCAAAACTTCTTTTGCAGTCCTTTTTTAGAGGTTTCAGACGAGCGGGTCGAAATGGGCCTTACAATGGACCCGTTGGAATTTTAACTAAGTAAAAAGTACAGAAATTGAGGTTTTGCAATATAATTGTGATGAAAAGCTCCTAATCAATTACATGATCTCCTAACATTTGATTAAAACTTGTTTTGCGGTCCTTTTTGTCGAGGTTTCGGACGAACAGGTCTTAATGTGCCTTTCAATGGACCCGTTGGAATTTCATCTGAGTAAAAAGTACATAAATTGAGGTTTTGCAATATAATTGTGTTGAAAATCTCCTAATCAATTACATGAACTCCTAAGATTTGATTAAAACTTGTTTTGCAGTCCTTTTTGTAGAGGTTTCAGACAAGCGGGTCGAAATGGGTCTTTCAATGGACCCGTTGGAATTTTAACTGAGGAAAAAGTACAGAAATTGAGGTTTTGCAATATAATTGTGTTGAAAATCTCCTAATCAATTTCTTGATCTCCTAAAATTTCATTAAAACTTGTTTTGCGACCCTTTTTGTAGAGGTTTCGGACGAGCAGGTCGAAATGGGCCTTTCAATGGACCTGTTGGAATTTTAACTGAGTAAAAGGTTCAGAAATTAAGGTTTTGCAATATAATTGTGTTGAAAATCTCCTAATCAATTATTTGATCTCCTAAAATTTCATTAAAACTTGTTTTGCGACCCTTTTTGTAGAGGTTTCGGACGAGCAGGTCGAAATGGGCCTTTCAATGGACCTGTTGTAATTTTAACTGAGTAAAAAGTACAGAAATTGAGATTTTGCAATATAATTGTGTTGAAAAGCTACTAATAAATTATTTGAACTCCTAAAATTTGATTAAAACTTGTTTTGCGACCCTTTTTCTAGATGTTTCGGACGAGCATGTTTAAATGGGCCTTTCAATGGACCCATTGGAATTTTAACTGAGTAAAAAGTACATAAATTGAGGTTTTGCAATATAATTGTGTTGACAAGCTCCTAATCAATTATTTGAACTCCTAGAATTTGATTAAAACTTGTTTTGCAGTCCTTTTTGTCGAGGTTTCGGACGAGCAGGTCTAAATGGTCCTTCCAATGGACCCGTTGGAATTTCAACTGAGTAAAAAGTACAGAACTTGAGGTTTTGCAATATAATTGTGTTGAAAAGCTCCTAATAAATTATTTGAACTCCTAAAATTTGATTAAAACTTGTTTTGCGGTCCTTTTTGTCGAGGTTTCGGACGAGCAGGTCTAATTGGGCCTTTCAATGGACCCGTTGAATTTTAACTTAGTTAAAAGTATAGAAATTGAGGTTATGCAATATAATTGTGATGAAAAGCTCCTAATCAATTACATGATCTCCTAAAATTTGATTAAAACTTGTTTTGCGGTCCTTTTTGTCGAGGTTTCGAACGAGGAGGTCTAAATGGGCCTATCAATGGACCCGTTGGAATTTTAACTGAGTAAAAAGTACAGAAATTGAGGTTTTGCAATATAATTGTGTTGAAAAGCTCCTAATCAATTACATGATCTCCTAAAATTTGATTAAAACTTGTTTTGCGACCTTTTTTGTAGAGGTTTCGGACGAGCGGGTCGAAATGGACCTTTCAATGGACCAGTTGGAATTTTAACTGAGTAAAAAGTGCAGAAATTGAGGTTTCTCGATATAATTGTGTTGAAAATCTCCTAATCAATTACATGAACTCCTAAAATTTCATTAAAACTTGTTTTGCGGCCCTTTTTGTATAGGTTTCGGACGAGCATGTCTAAATGGGCCTTTCTATTGACCTGTTGGAATTTTAACTGAGTAAAAAGTTCAAAAATTGAGGTTTTGCAATATTATTGTGTTGAAAAGCTACTAATCAATTATTTGAACTCCTAAAATTTGATTAAAACTTGTTTTGCGGTCATTTTTGTCGAGGTTTCGGACGAGCAGGTCGAACTAGGCCTTTCAATGGACCCGTTGGAATTTTAACTGAGTAAAAAGTATAGAAATTTAGGTTTTGCAATATAATTGTGTTAAAAAGCTCCTAATCAATTATTTGAACTCCGAAAATTTGATTAAAACTTGTTTTGCGGTCCTTTTTGTAGAGGTTTCGGACGAGCAGGTCGAAATGGGCTTTTCAATGGACCCGTTGGAATTTTAACTGAGTAAAAAGTACATAAATTAAGGTTTTGCAATATAATTGTGTTGAAAATATTCTAATCAATTACATGATCTATTAAAATTTCATTAAAACTTGTTTTGCGGCCCTTTTTGTATAGGTTTCGGACGAGCATGTCTAAATGGGTCTTTCAATGGACCCGTTGGAATTTTAACTGAGTAAAAAGTACAGAAATTGAGGTTATGCAATATAATTGTGATGAAAAGCTCCTAATCAATTACATGATCTCCTAAAATTTGATTAAAACTTGTTTTGCGGTCCTTTTTGTCGAGGTTTTGGACGAGGAGGTCTAAATGGGCCTTCCAATGGACCCGTTGGAATTTTTTTTTTTGAAGAAAAAGGCCTCAATAAAAACCCCTACTAATGTCCTTCAAGCAGAGCTAGAGGACCCTAAAAAGGGGAAAAGAGTGCCTTAAGTTTATTAATTCGATAAGGAGCTCTTTACAAGATGATTAATACACGGTGGGATGATAGAGCTAAAAGAGATGGAAGACATAGATCCTAGAGCATTAGTGGCCAAAGTATGAGCCACAAAATTTGCCTCACGGCGTACATAAGTTACAAGAGCAAAAGGTAAAGAATGTAGAGCCTCACGAAGTCTGAGGAGAAGAGGTTCTAACGTAGAGAGGTCGTGCCCTGGATTGTTGAGCCTATTCGCAAGAGAGGCACAATACGTTTCGAACAAAATCTGTTGCCAGCCCTGAGATTGAGCAAAGGTAATACCCACAAGAAGGCCTTCACCTTCACAAGTGACTGCATCCAAACAGCTGCCTAATAGGTACGCAAGGCCCCCGACGACCGCACCTGTAGCATCACGTGCCACGACACCAACAACCGCTGCACGGGTGGTAGGGTCAAAAGCCCCATCCACATTTTTCTTGATGTGATCATGTGGGGGAGGTCTCCAACATGGAGGAGAGAGAATGGATGATGGCGGCTGGGATGAAGGGGTGGCTTTGCAAAAGTCATTATGTAGGCTGATCGAATTAATAGCAGTAAGCCACGATGGTTGAAGATGGCGGTTATGAACCCAGTCGTTCCGCCTATTCCAAATATTCCAAATGGTTGTAAGGAATAGACCAAATTGATCAGTAGTTAAGAGATGAGCAGCCTCCTCTAACCATTGAAAAGAGGTAATAGCCGAACTCCTAAAGAGAACGGTGGGAACTCCTGAGAGTTGAAGGGCCTCGGAGGCCCCAGCACAGTCACGAAGAGCATGAAGGGTAGATTCCGAGGAGGACCCGCAAACTGGACAGGGCTCAGAATTAGGGGAGAAAACCACATTTTGGAGCCAACAGGTAGGGCTTCAGATTCCACGCGCCATCCAAAAGTTTTGACCTTAGGGAGGGCCTTGACTTTAGAAAGAAACTTCCAAAATCGTGTCGAGGAGGTATGTGATTCCGAAGTTCGTTGTAGAAATAAGTAGCCAGAGCGTACTGAGTAAATGCCAGAGTCGTTAGGAGCCCATAGAATAGAATCTCGGTAGTCATTAATAATAGGAATGTGGAGAATGACCTCGGCATCAACCGGAGTAAAATAGTTTCGGATCTTTGTAGGATCCCAAGCAGTCTGATTACGAACCATGAAGTCACGACATCGAATATGGACTTCATCCGAGACTTCGTAGTCCCCAGAAAGGTTAACAGGAGAGGAGCCTCCCCAGATGTCTTTATGGACGCGTATGTTACTATTAATACCCGGCCGGTATAAAAAGCCCTGGAATAGGCGTTGTAAAGCATTATAGAGTCCTTGCCAAGCAAAGGAGCCGCGGATAGGTCGAGAAGCATCTAAAATATTCCCAGAAGGGAAATATTTGGAACGATAGATTTGGCCCAATAAGGAATCTGGTTCACAAATGAGTCACCATAGTTGCTTACCCAGAAGGGCAATGTTAAAATCATTCAGGTCTTTGAATCCCATGCCCCCTGCTGATTTAGGTAGACAAACACGATTCCAGGGAAGCATGTGCCAACCCTTCTTGTTAGATTTTCCAGACCACCAATATTGTCGAATGGCAGGGGTCATATCATCAATAATGTTTTGCGGCAGTAGATAATAGGACATGACATATTGAGGTAGTGATTGTGGGACTGCTTTAATGAAAATTTCACGTCCACTAAAAGAGAGGAGTTGTTTATCCCAATTAGATAGGCGGTCGTGGACTTTCTCACGAACGAAACCTAAGGACTCAGTTTTATTTTTCCCAATGAGAAGTGGAACGCCTAGGTAGACACCAGGGTTAGAGACCTCACGCACTTGCAAGAGATTGTTAATTGCAGTTTTTGTTGAATGTGGGGTGCGCGGGTTATAAAAGATGGTCGATTTCTCAAAATTTACCGCTTGACCAGAAGCTGCAGCATAGGTTTGTAGTGCCCTTTTTAGTTGGGTTGCTTCATCTGGATTAGTATTAATGAAGACCATGCAGTCATCTGCAAAGAGGAGATGGTTGACTTTAGGATCGTATCTACATTCCCCAAGCCCAGGTAGGACATTTGTTTGTTGGGCGTCAGATAGATAGGCAGATAGACCTTGCGTGCAAAAGAGGAAAAGAAAAGGTGATAGGGGATCACCTTGACGAAGGCCACGTTGTGGTTGAAAAAATGGGGAGAAAGAATTGTTAATTTTGACAGAAAAAGAAACTGAGGAAATGCACCGCATAATAAGAGAGACCCATGCAGGTGCAAAGCCCATTCGTTCCATAACATTAGCCAAAAAAGACCATTCGACTCTATCAAAAGCTTTTTCCATGTCTAGTTTTAGAGTAGCACCATGGGCAGATTTTGTAAAACCAGAATTGATATTGTGGATAATTTCATGGGCGACAAGGATATTATCTGAGCTATTACGGCCCTGAACGAAGGCAGCCTGGTTAGAACTGATACAGAGGGGTATTGTTTGTTTCATTCCGTTGACAATAGTTTTAGCTACTATTTTATAAACAACAGTGCATATGCTAATAGGTCTTAGGTGTCTCATAGAAGTGGGATCCTTAATTTTAGGAATAAGAACTAGGATAGTTTTGTTAACTGATGCCATATCTGCAGTGCCATTGAGTAGATTAAGGCATAGGGTAGTAACATCATCGCCTACTGTGTCCCAGTGTTGTCTAAAGAAACTGCTTGGCAATCTGTCAATACTCGGTGCCTTCCGTGGGTCAATGTCCCGGAAAGCATGGACAATTTCCTCTTTTGTGAAGGTCTTCAAGAGAGTATCATTCATAGATTGTGTTATAGAAGGTGGGATTTTATCAAGAATTTGTTCGGAAAACTGTGGACTGGAGGACGTAAAAAGATTTTTGAAATAGTCAGAAGCAATTGACATTAAATCATTTTCGTCAGTACACCAATTTGAATTAGAGTCGAAAAGATCAGTGATTGAATTTTTTTCCTTCTATTATTCGCTCGGGCATGAAAGAATCTTGTGTTTTTATCTCCTTGAGAAAAGCCATAAATTTCTAGATCTTTGCGCCCAATATATTTCTTGTTCCATTAGGAGCTTATTGAGTTCAGCTCTGTATTTGAGATAGGAGTCTTCATTCGTTGATGTTAATGGACGACACAAGAACTTATTAATTTTCTTGGTAAGAAAATTGATGCGCCCAGAGGTCTTAAATCTTTGTTGGTTTTGCCAGTCTTCTAGACATACACCAGTTGCTTGTATTTTCTCTAGGGCTGTCCCATTTTTATTATCCCAAGTGCATTGGATAATTGAGATATTGTCCGCACGGTTTGCCCAACAATTTTCGAATCGAAAAGCATTGGGAAAGCGATGAAGTGGAGTTGTTGGCGTAGGAGATGTATCAAGGAGTAGAAAACAATGATCAGATTTGGCAACATAATCCGTAGTAATTCGATGTGAGGGATGTAGGTCTTTCCAAGCCGAGTTGGCAATGAAACGATCTAATCGCTCATGGATAGTTGGGGTTAGAGGCCCAACTTTCGTCCAAGTAAACCATCTGGATGAAGGTTTACAATCATAGAGGTTGTTGCGGGAAAGGCATTGACGAAAGTTGTTAATTTGTGATCTAGCACGACGGCTACCACCCTGTTTTTCATTATCGGATAAAATTTCATTAAAATCCCCGCCAAGGAGCCAAGGAGTATTATTATTATTTGTGTTTAAGGAATCAATAATATCTCATGTTTTATATTTCTGACTAGTTTCAGAATAACCATGCATGCCCGTGAAATGCATAGTGCATGAATCCAAATGAATTTGAGTATGTATGAAGCGATTTGAATACGAGAGCAGACTAAGATTAATATTATTTGAAATAAAAAGTGCCATACCAGAACATCCATCATTCGGGGGAATAGTTATAATTTCTAACATGCCTAGAGAGAGACAAAGCCGGCTACATGCCGCATTATTAATCTTAGTTTCGCAAATAAAAATAATATTCGAGGTGGATTGTTGGACATAGTTCTGAAAAAGTTGAACTGCCTGGACTTGTCCTAAACCCTAGCAGTTCCAACAAAGGATCCTCATTTTGCTCGGCGGGGCTGAGAGTCAGCCGCCGCCGGAGAGTTTTTTGAGTTGCTCATCCCAGCCTTAGGAGTGGAGCCGGAGGGTTTGGACTTCTTGGGTTGGAGAACCACTTGGATGGGTGAGCGGCGTTTAGTACCTCGACTTGGGGGGCTGGGACAGGGGCAGAAGCTGCATCATTCGAGTAAGTTTGTAAAAGCCAAAGGTTAAAATCATGGAAAGTGGATTCAGTGTTAATAGGAGGCTTACGTAGATCAGCTTCAATCTTCTTGATTTGATGAGCAGTGGGGCTAGGAATACTGTCATCATTGGCATCCCAATCATCGTCCGAAGCATCCTCCGGAATAGGATAGATTTTGTTCAAAGGTTGTGGCTCAAGAGGCCTTTGAGGACATTGGGGATTTTTTTGCTTTGACTCCGAAGCAGAAGGCTCTTTTGGTAGAGGAACATCACCCATAGTGGTGTCGGTGTTGGGTGCTTCCTCATTGGGCTGTTTAGAGAATGATGCAGCGTCACCCTCATTCAGAGAGCCTGTGAATAGTTGGGAATTAGTGATTGCAACAGAGACTGGGTATCGGAAAAAATAGAGCAAAATATTGAGATCAAAGTTTGAGGAGTAACCTATAGTATTCGGATCATTGGCCACAGGGGCATTAGCAGTAGGGACTGAAAGAATTAGAAGGAAGATTAATGATAAAATCAGATTAATTGAATAATTTAAGTTAAAGAAAACAACTATAGGAGAAAGAAATAAATTACCAGATGGTAAGGGATTATCTTGATTGAGTTCAGGTTCAACATTGCGGATTCGCCCACGTGTACCAATTGGATGACGTCTTGGGGGGAGGTAACGAAGCCACTCCCCATATTGCAACTTGCTTAAGTCGAGAGAAGAACGGATTGGACAATTTTCAATGGTATGGCTAACTATACCACAGCCAGGGCATAAGGTAGGGAGGCGTTCGTACTGTAATCGACACATGGTCTTGTCAGGTCCATTCCCGATAAAGAGAAATCTGGTGACCGGACGGGTGATATCGAGCATAATTTCCACACGCATAAATTCTTTCATATTGCCTTCAAGCTCTCGAGTATCAGTGCGTAGTACATTGCCTACCATGGAGCCTAGAGCGTGTCCCACAAGGTGTGAACGATCGATATCCTCGAAAAGTGAGGTAGGCAGACCGAAAAAACGGATCCAGATGCGCATGATATTGAAAGAATAATCACCGATGGCTTTTGAGGGGTTATATTCTGTGAGAGCTAACCATTCGTCCTTATACAACATGGGCCCACGATTGAGAACTTCAGAGCAGGATTTGACCTCCTTAAACTTAATCTTGAGGAAATTATCATGAAGGACAGATAAAGATGCTAGGTTGCTTGGCTTCCAAATTCCCTCAAAAGCGCTGAGAACTGCGTATATGTCTATTGGTTTCGATGAAATAAAGCAGCCTATTAGGAATAGTTTGGGATCTTCCTTAACGAAATCCCAACCAAAGTCTGGGGTATAAAGAAGTTCAGCTTCTTCATTAGTGAGAGCAATAGAGCTAAGCTGGGGGAAGGAAGAGGAAGCCATGAGGACAAAAGAAGGATCAATGAAGTAAAGGGATTGAGAGAAGGTTTGTAGAGCAGTATATGTTTGTGGTCGGCATAAATAATAGATGCCAGTGTTAATTAGGTTATAGGAAGTATGGGTAAAAGGAAAGAAGATTGAAAGCGTATCCCTAACAAATAGGGGGTATTGATTAGTAGAATAGCATACCTGAAATAAAAAAGAAGATTCCGAAAATAAAATAATTGGTAAAGGGGAAAGATTAATAAGAGCATGAGATAATAGTGGAAATTCCAAAAGCAGAATAATTGGAAAAAAGGAAATGGTGATAAGAGTAAAATTTAAGAGCATAATAAATATGGTCATAATATCATATAAATATGAATAATTATGGAGATAAAAATTCAAAGGATTAAAAGAGTAACAAGTGGTTGGTAGAATTTGAAAAGGGAGAGAAAAGGAAAGAAGTTCCATTATATGCGTAACATATAGATTTTCGGAGAGAGTTAAGATCATAATAAATATGGTCATAATGAAATATAAATGGAAGTTAAGAAATTTCATTGTATACGTTGTTAAGGTAATAAAGAGAATTAAAACTATATAGGAGAAATAAAATATGAAAGAGAAACTGTTTTCCATTGATGTAATAGAGAGATTTAAGACAACATTTAATATTAATATGGGCTCGTAGAGGAGTGTGCTTGGCCAATACAAGAGACTAATAATGATATGGGAATATATAAAAGGCAACAAACATACAAGGAAGGTAATAATTAAAGATGACAAAATATGCTGGCCGGGGCAATTGAGAAGGGAAGAATTAAGGATTGGGGGAGTAAAAATTTTGCACTCATGTGTATAATGGTGGAGTGTGATTGAAACAAGAAAAGCGTAGTAAAGATCCCTGAGAAGGGCTGGATGGGATGCACCTTTAAAGGTATAGTAGAGAGATAGTTCCCTTATACGAAGGGTAGATAAGCTAATAATAAACCAACGCAGGATTGAGGAAAAAGAAGAAAAGCTAATTGAGAAAACAGAAAAATAGCAGACATACAAGCAATTAAAACATAACGAAAAGAAGAACAAAAAGGAAGAGCAGGAAATTAAAATTACAGACCATGGGGAGGAAAGAAGCGGGGCCAAGAAATTAATTACATACCAAATGAGCAAAAAAATAAGGGGGAATTGATACATGCATGAGAGGGGTGAAACTAATCATCTTGGAAAAGAAGTTAAAATTGTTTTACAGGTTAGAAACGTCGGTCAACTTGTGACCCCTTTTTTGGATGGGATCCAGGCATTTATAGGTCAACAAGTCTTCTTTAAACTTGTCCGGCTGTCAACTAGCTTTCCAACGGATCTTGAAACGCCTCAATCGGACATTTGGAACTCAAGATACGTCTATTTTGGCAAAGACAGCGCATGCAGAAATTCCTATACGTGATTAATACGAGATTTTTGGATAATTACGAATTTTCATGATTTTATTTGATTATTTGTAATTTAAATCAATATAGGATTCTGCAATATCTATTAGGATGAGATTTATTTAATTAGGATTTATTTTTAATATTTATTTATTATTAGAAGTTACTTATGTAAATTAGGAGATTATTGAGATTTTCTTTGGTTAATAAAATATTTGGTGAGTTTGTTTTTGCAAGTGCTGATTACTTGTGCTTTAGAAGTCTTCTTCAACATAAGTTCGATGAGTTCTTGTGAGGGAGATCATCTTCACACTCCTGCTTGCCTAGGTAATCACGTCTAGGAGGGTGGGTTAGAGCCGCTTGATGTTGCTTGCTTAGGTAATTGCGTCTAAGAGGGTGCCGAGGACAAAACCATCATAAATTCATCAAGCCATCTCCATCTTCAACTTCATGCCATCTCCATAGCCATAAACAAAGCTGAATTTTCAGATTTGTTTTATCTACTTCTCTTTCAATCTTTTTCAATCCTTTTGTTTTTTATTCTTATTATTTAATCCTTAATCTTCTTTCTTATCTTCGTTTCTTTAATTTTCCAGCCTTGAATCTGAATTTTTCAAGAAAAGCCCTTCTCTTTTCTCTTGAATTTTCAGATCTGCTCCTAATCTTCTTGATTGAGTCTAGAGCCCCTAGTTCTTGCAACAACTTGATTGAAGGCTTCCAAACCCAAGTTTGCGCTACTCTATCATTTGGTATCAGATTCAGATCGTTCTTGAGGATGTCATTGAGCAACCTATTGAATTTTACTCTTTTGGGGACTCGATGTCATTATTGTTGTCGACTAGATCATTCAGGGTATGATTGTCCAGATAAGTCTTATTTTCAAGAAAAAATATTGAGCGATATGTTGTCTGAAGTCATGTCTTCTAATGATATTAAAATCTGTGATTCGGAGCATGATGGAGAAATTTGTTCTCCTAAAGAACATGAGGAAGGCGATACCATCGAAAGTTTAACCTTGCCTATTGATGAGGAAGAAATTGTAAGTAGTGTGTTTGTTTCCAGTGACAAACCTACTATTCTGATTCAAGATGACCATCAAACGACAAACACCGACGAAGGTACACTACAATCAAAAGGTACCATTGATTGTTTTCAAAATTCTATTTATGCTTATTTCTCTTCTAGCATTGATAACAATTTTGAAGATGAGAATGAGTCACTTTGCAACCAAAAGAACAATAGTGATGATCTCAATGAGAAGGAAATTGTAAATTACATTGCAAAAACAGACTATGCACAAGGATCCGTCAAGACATCTTCCCTTTCCTGGTACTTTGATGAACTTCCTCCATTTACCGGTTTAGATTCGAGGGCGAATCTTTTTGAGGAGTGGGGGAATGATACATGCATGAGAGGGGTGAAACTAATCATCTTGGAAAAGAAGTTAAAATTGTTTTACAGGTTAGAAACGTCGGTCAACTTGCGACCCCTTTTTTGGATGGGATCCAGGCATTTATAGGTCAACATGTCTTCCTGAAACTTGTCCGGCTGTCAATTATCTTTCCAACGGATCTTGAAACGCCTCAATCAGACATCTAGAACTCAAGATACGTCTATTTTGGCAAAGACAGCGCATGCAGAAATTCCTATACGGGATTAATACGAGATTTTTGGATAATTACGAATTTTCATGATTTTATTTGATTATTTGTAATTTAAATCAATATAGGATTCTGCAATATCTATTAGGATCAGATTTATTTAATTAGGATTTATTTTTAATATTTATTTATTATTAGAAGTTACTTATGTAAATTAGGAGATTATTGAGATTTTCTTTGGTTAATAAAATATTTAGTGAGTTTGTTTTTGCAAGTGCTGATTACTTGTGCTTTAGAAGTCTTCTTCAACATAAGTTCGACGAGTTCTTGTGAGGGAGATCATCTTCACACTCCTGCTTGCCTAGGTAATCACGTCTAGGAGGGTGGGTTAGAGCCGCTTGAGGTTGCTTGCTTAGGTAATTGCGTCTAAGAGGGTGCCGAGGACAAAACCATCATAAATTCATCAAGCCATCTCCATCTTCAACTTCATGCCATCTCCATAGCCATAAACAAAGCTGAATTTTCAGATTTGTTTTATCTACTTCTCTTTCAATCTTTTTCAATCTTTTTGTTTTTTATTCTTATTATTTAATCCTTAATCTTCTTTCTTATCTTCGTTTCTTTAATTTTCCAGTCTTGAATCTGAATTTTTCAAGAAAAGCCTTTCTCTTTTCTCTTGAATTTTCAGATCTGCTCCTAATCTTCTTGATTGAGTCTAGAGCCCCTAGTTCTTGCAACAACTTGATTGAAGGCTTCCAAACCCAAGTTTGCGCTACTCTATCATTTGATATCAGATTCAGATCGTTCTTGAGGATGTCATTGAGCAACCTATTGAATTTTACTCTTTTGGGGACTCGATGTCATTATTGTTGTCGACTAGATCATTCAGGGTATGATTGTCCAGATAAGTCTTATTTTCAAGAAAAAATATTGAGCGATATGTTGTCTGAAGTCATGTCTTCTAATGATATTAAAATCTGTGATTCGGAGCATGATGGAGAAATTTGTTCTCCTAAAGAACATGAGGAAGGCGATACCATCGAAAGTTTAACCTTGCCTATTGATGAGGAAGAAATTGTAAGTAGCGTGTTTGTTTCCAGTGACAAACCTACTATTCCGATTCAAGATGATCATCAAACGACAAATACAGACGAAGGTACACTACAATCAAAAGGTACCATTGATTGTTTTCAAAATTCTATTTATGCTTATTTCTCTTCTAGCATTGATAACAATTTTGAAGATGAGAATGAGTCACTTTGCAACCAAAAGAACAATAGTGCTGATCTCAATGAGACGGAAATTGTAAATTACATTGCAAAAACAGACTATTCACAAGGACCCGTCAAGACATCTTCTCTTTCCTGGTACTTTGATGAACTTCCTCCATTTACCGGTTTAGATTCGAGGGCGAATCTTTTTGAGGAGTGGGGGAATGATACATGCATGAGAGGGGTGAAACTAATCATCTTGGAAAAGAAGTTAAAATTGTTTTACAGGTTAGAAACGCCGGTCAACTTGCGACCCCTTTTTTGGATGGGATCCAGGCATTTATAGGTCAACATGTCTTCTTGAAACTTGTCCGGCTGTCAATTAGCTTTCCAACGGATCTTGAAACGCCTCAATCGGACATCTGGAACTCAAGATACGTCTAATTTGGCAAAGACAGCGCATGCAGAAATTCCTTTACGGGATTAATACGAGATTTTTGGATAATTACGAATTTTCATGATTTTATTTGAATATTTGTAATTTAAATCAATATAGGATTCTGCAATATCTATTAGGATCAAATTTATTTAATTAGGATTTATTTTTAATATTTATTTATTATTAGAAGTTACTTATGTAAATTAGGAGATTATTGAGATTTTCTTTGGTTAATAAAATATTTAGTGAGTTTGTTTTTGCAAGTGCTGATTACTTGTGCTTTAGAAGTCTTCTTCAACATAAGTTCGACGAGTTCTTGTGAGGGAGATCATCTTCACACTCCTGCTTGCCTAGGTAATCACATCTAGGAGGGTGGGTTAGAGCCGCTTGAGGTTGCTTGCTTAGGTAATTGCGTCTAAGAGGGTGCCGAGGACAAAACCATCATAAATTCATCAAGCCATCTTCATCTTCAACTTCATGCCATCTCCATAGCCATAAACAAAGCTGAATTTTCAGATTTGTTTTATCTACTTCTCTTTCAATCTTTTTCAATCTTTTTGTTTTTTATTCTTATTATTTAATCCTTAATCTTCTTTCTTATCTTCGTTTCTTTAATTTTCCAGCCTTGAATCTGAATTTTTCAAGAAAAGCCCTTCTCTTTTCTCTTGAATTTTCAGATCTGCTCCTAATCTTCTTGATTGAGTCTAGAGCCCCTAGTTCTTGCAACAACTTGATTGAAGGCTTCCAAACTCAAGTTTGCGCTACTCTATCAGGAATATAAGATAAAGAAAATAATAATACCAAGAGCATAAAAATAAATACAAACCCCTTAAATGGAATAATGGATGTGTGTACTTTGCATGAGTCGAATTTGAAACCAATCCTTGTGAGGTGATAAAAGGTGCTGATGGCGGAGCTCCCATATATGCAAATGTATCACCCAAAGAAGCAAGGAGTGAGTATTATCAAAATCATCAACCCAGAGATATTTAGTAAAAATTAGAAAACAAGTAAAGCAAGATAAGGGTAAAACCCATAATAGAGGGGTAAGAAAGGAGAGATAATTAAAAACTCGTATTTTATCCTATATTATGCAACAATAATAAAGATAATCGAAGCATGCGAAACAGATAATAGGAGATAGAATAGAAGAAATGTAAAAACTCGTAAGGAGGCCGGGAATTGTTCCCCGTACAAGGGCTTTAAGAAAGAGTAATGAAGCATAGTGATCAAGAGATAAAGTTGCAGATAACGGGGAGAAAGAAGCATGGAGGCAGCCTGAATTTCTATGTTGTGTACAGAGATGCAAGTAATAAGTAAAGTTGAATAGTTAAATGAAAATCTAATAAGTAAAACACAATTATTCATGAAAATCTGCCCATTCAACATAAAGTAACAATGCAGGATAGGCCAAAAAGCATAGGTTCTCAGAAAACGAAAATGAAAATGATCATAACATATTAGGCAACAAAGGGGTCGTAAAAGAGGGTAATTAGATTGATGTTGAATAGAAAAAAACCCCACTGGGTGGGTCGAAGAAACAATCCCAGAGAGGGAGCGAGAGATTATCAAAATGGTAGAATAATTCCTAGAGAATAGATAAATTAAAGCCGCAAAGTATGAACAATAATATGCTAATGGGAGGCAAGTAAACCAGAGAAGAGCGCATAATGACAGTAAGTTTTGAGGAAAAGTCAAGCACAGAAGTTTGAACATAATTGACATAGGACTCTTATGGGTGCTACCACAATAGCAAGCCAATGATTGAAATGTTCCCTAAAAGGGATCGTAATAAGTTGTAAATATAAACAATATAAACGAAGCAAGTAGATATATTAGTGACACCATAAGGGGCAAAGATGATAAAGATTACGAGAAAGAGATATGGAATAAAAGGAAAAGGAGAAATAATATAAGAAGAAATAATCATCCATATTAAATTCATTATAACAAAACAGCAAAATTCAGTAATAGACAAGGAAGAGAGCATTAGAAACAAATAAATAAAAGACTGCCCATATAAGGAAGAGAATAACCAGGAGTCAAAACTTAAGCAAAAACAGTAAAAAAGAACATGTATGAGAAAGAAATAAAAAAAAACATAGCATAGAGATGAACTGTGGGTAAATATCATGGATACAAATAAATCTCTAACCGTAAAGAAAGTCATAAGTATAAGGAGTTTAGATATTCCAATAGTCAAGCAAAGTAAGCAATGTAAATAGCAAAAGAAAACAGAGATTATAGAGGGATAGAATAACAGGGAAAAGAGTTTGTACCGTTTTGGTAGAGACCTTAAAAAGCTTCTATTCCACGAAAGGGGCCATGTATAGATTTCGCTCCTCCATTTCTGAAAAATGAAGAGGAAAGGGAAGGGGTTAGAAAGAAATTGAAAAGCGCATGAAAAAAGGGAAAGGTTAGGTAAATAAAAGAAAATCCAGAAACGGAAAAGATTGAAATCAAAACTGTAATAACATAGCAAAAAACAAAACAAAGGGAATCCATAAACTGATCTGTCGAAAGAAAAAAAACAAGATGAGACAAAGAGCCACAGATGTAGATCGATCATTCGAAGGGATGCCGAAAAACCACAGGCGGATCACAAAGTTTTAAAAACCTTTGTCGCAAAGATGGAGATCTGCAAAAAGAATAAGGGAAGTTAATAGAAAAGGGGGAAATAGAAGAAAACGAACAGAAATCAAAAAACAAAATAAATCGAAACCCATAAGATAAGATAAAGGAATAGAAGACAAAGGGACGAGAGTCCGGTTCATATTCCAAAGACGTATCTGATCGGAGAATGGGGGGTTTGTAAGAAACCCTAAGAATGGAGAGCCCAAAAGACGGGATGTCGAGTGCTGGGAAAAGAGAACCGCCCACAGGTAGATCCCAGTGCCTAATGGAATGGATCTGGCCAAGTTTAATATGAAAACTTGGATAGATTGGAGAGAAAATGGCCGATTCTCGCGAAAAACAAACAAAATAAAGAAGTTACACCAAAATCGGATGAAAAAAATCAAATAAAATGAAAATAAGAAAAATAAAGAAGTTAGGCAGGGTGGGGTAACCCTCAATATACTCTTACCACGATCCATGAACTCCGAATTGCAAAGGTTGTCTCGAATGAATATCATAAGCGGCAGAGAAAAACAAAGAGTCGTGAGGGGGAGGGGAAATGTAAAAGATGAAAGGAGGAAAGCGGCCGAAAAAGGGGGGAAGATGAAGAGACAAGACTAAAAGCGAAAACGGAATCCAGAAAAGTTGAGAGAAAATTGAGAGCCATCCCCACCCGTACCCGTTGGAATTTTAACTGAGTAAAAAGTAAAAAAATTGAGGTTTTGCAATATAATTGTGTTGAAAATCTCCTAATCAATTACATGATCTCCTAAAATTTGATTAAAACTTGTTTTGCGACCCTTTTTGTAGAGGTTTCGGATGAGTAGGTCAAAATGGGCCTTTCAATGGACCCGTTGGAATTTCAACTGATTAAAAAGTACAGAAATTGAGGTTTTGCAATATAATTGGGTTGAAAAGCTACTAATAAATTATTTGAACTCCTAAAATTTGATTAAAACTTGTTTTGCGGTCCTTTTTGTCGAGGTTTCGGACGAGCAGGTCTAAATGGGCCTTTCAATAGACCCGTTGGAATTTTAACTGAGTAAAAAGTACAGAAATTGAGGTTTTGCAATATAATTGTGTTGAAAAGCTCCTAATAAATTATTTGAACTCCTAAAATTTGATTAAAACTTGTTTTGCGGTCCTTTTTGTCGAGGTTTCGGACGAGCAGGTCTAAATGGGCCTTTCAATGGACCCTTTGGAATTTTAACTGAGTAAAAAGTATAGAACTTGAGGTTTTGCAATATAATTGTGTTGAAAAGCTCCTAATCAATTATTTGAACTCCTAAAATTTTATTAAAACTTGTTTTGCGTTCCTTTTTGTCGAGGTTTTGGACGAGCAGGTCGAAATGGGCCTTTCAATGGACCCGTTTGAATTTTAACTGAGTAAAAAGTACATAAATTGAGGTTATGCAATATAATTGTGATGAAAAGCTCCTAATCAATTACATGATCTCCTGAAATTTTATTAAAACTTGTTTTGTGGTCCTTTTGTCGAGGTTTCGGACGAGCAGGTCTAAATTGGCCTTTCAATGGACCCGTTGGAATTTTAACTGATTAAAAAGTACAGAAATTGAGGTTATGCAATATAATTGTGATGAAAAGCTCCTAATCAATTACATGATCTCCTAAAATTTGATTAAAACTTGTTTTGCGGTCCTTTTTGTCGAGGTTTCGAATGAGGAGGTCTAAATGGGCCTATCAATGGACCCGTTGGAATTTTAACTGAGTAAAAAGTACAGAAATTGAGGTTTTGCAATATGATTGTGTTGAAAAGCTCCTAATCAATTACATGATCTCCTAAAATTTGATTAAAACTTGTTTTGCGACCCTTTTTGTAGTGGTTTCGGACGAGCGGGTCGAAATGGTCCTTTCAATGGACCAGTTGGAATTTTAACTGACTAAAAAGTACAGAAATTGAGGTTTCTCGATTTTATTCTGTTTAAAATCTCCTGATCAATTACATGAACTCCTAAAATTTCATTAAAACTTGTTTTGCAGCCCTTTTTGTATAGGTTTCGGACGAGCATGTCTAAATGGGCCTTTCAATTGAACCGTTAGAATTTTAACTGAGTAAAAAGTTCAAAAATTGAGGTTTTGAAATATTATTGTGTTGAAAAGCTACTAATCAATTATTTGAACTCTTAAAATATGATTAAAACTTGTTTTGTGGTCCTTTTTGTCGAGGTTTCGGACGAGCAGGTCGAAATGGGCCTTTCAATGGACCCGTTGGAATTTTAACTGAGTAAAAAGTACAGAAATTTAGATTTTGCAATATAATTGTGTTAAAAAGCTCCTAATAAATTATTTGAACTCCTAAAATTTGATTAAAACTTGTTTTGCGGTCCTTTTTGTAGAGGTTTCGGACGAGCAGGTCTAAATGGGCTTTTCAATGGACCCGTTGGAATTTTAACTGAGTAAAAAGTACATAAATTGAGTTTTGCAACATAATTGTGTTGAAAATCTCCTAATCAATTACATGATCTCTTAAAATTTCATTAAAACTTATTTTGCGGCTCTTTTTGTATAGGTTTCGGACGAGCATGTGTAAATGGGCCTTTCAATGGACCCGTTGGAATTTTAACTAAGTAAAAAGTTCAGAAATTGAGGTTTTGCAATATAATTGTGTTGAAAAGCTACTAATCAATTATTTAAACTCCTAAAATTTGATTAAAACTTGTTTTGCGGTCCTTTTGGTCGAGGTTTTGGACGAGCAGGTCGGAATGGGCCTTTCAATGGACCCGTTGGAAATTTAACTAAGTAAAAAGTACAGAAATTTAGGTTTTGCAATATAATTGTGTTGAAAAGCTCCTTATCAATTATTTGAACTCCTAAAATTTGATTAAAACTTTTTTTGCGGTCTTTTTTGTAGAGGTTTCGGACGAGCAAGTCGAAATGGGCCTTTCAATGGACCCGTTGGAATTTTAAATGAGTAAAAAGTAAAGAAATTGAGGTTTGTAAATATAATTGTGTTGAAAATTTCCTAATCAATTACATGATCTCCTAAAATTTGATTAAAACTTGTTTTGCGACCCTTTTTGTAGAGGTTTCGGACGAGCAGGTCTAAATAGGCCTTTAAATCAACCCGTTGGAATTTCAACTGAGTAAAAAGTACAGAAATTGAGGTTTTGCAATATAATTGTGTTGAAAATCTCCTAATCAATTACATGATCTCCTAAAATTTTATTAAAACTTGTTTTGTGGCCCTTTTTTGAATAGGTTTCGGACGAGCATGTCTAAATGGGCCTTTCAATGGACCCGTTGGAATTTTAACTGAGTAAAAAGTACAGAAATTGAGGTTTTACAATATAATTGTGTTAAAAAGCTCCTAAACAATTTTTTGAACTCCTAAAATTTGATTAAAACTTGTTTTGCGGTCCTTTTGTAGAGGTTTCGGACGAGCAGGTCAAAATGGGCCTTTCAATGGACCCGTTGGAATTTTAAATGAGTAAAAAGTACATAAATTGAGGTTTTGCAATATAATTGTGTTGAAAATCTACTAATCAATTACATGATCTCCTAAATTTTGATTAAAACTTCTTTTGCGGCCTTTTTTGTAGAGGTTTCGGACGAGCAGGTCTAAATGGGCCTTTCAATGTACCCGTTGGAATTTTAACTGAGTAAAAGTACAGAAATTGAGGTTTTGCAATATATTTGTGTTGAAAAGCTCCTAATCAATTATTTGAACTCCTAAAGTTTGATTAAAACTTGTTTTGCGGTCCTTTTTGTCGAGGTTTCAGACTAGCAGGTGTAAATTGTCCTTTCAATGGACCCGTTGGAATTTTAACTGAGTAAAAAGTACATTAATAGAGGTTTTGCAATATAATTGTGTCGAAAAGCTCCTAATCAATTATTTGAACTCCTAAAATTTGATTAAAACATGTTTTGCGGTCCTTTTTGTCGAGGTTTCGAACGAGCAGGTCTAAATGGGCTTTTCAATGGACCTGTTGGAATTTCAACTCAGTAAAAAGCACAGAAATTGAGGTTTTGCAATATAATTGTGTTGAAAACCTCCTAATCAATTATTTGAACTCCTAAAATTTGATTAAAACTTGTTTTGCGGTCCTTTTTGTCGAGGTTTCAGACTAGCAGGTCTAAATTGTCCTTTCAATGGACCCGTTGGAATTTTAACTGAGTAAAAAGTACATTAATAGAGGTTTTGCAATATAATTGTGTCGAAAAGCTCCTAATCAATTATTTGAACTCCTAAAATTTGATTAAAACATGTTTTGCGGTCCTTTTTGTCGAGGTTTCGAACGAGCAGGTCTAAATGGGCCTTTCAATGGATGCGTTGGAATTTTAACTGAGTAAAAAGTATAGAAATTGAGGTTTTGCAATATAATTTTGTCGAAAAGCTACTAATCAATTGCATGAACTCCTAAAATTTGATTAAAACTTGTTGTGCAGTCCTTTTGTAGAGGATTCGAATGAGCGGGTCGAAGTGGGCCTTTCAATGGACCCGTTGGAATTTTAACTGAGTAAAAAGTATAGAAATTGAGGTTTTGCAATATAATTGTGTTGAAAAGCTCCTAATCAATTATTTAAACTCCTAAAATTTGATTAAAACATGTTTTGCGGTCCTTTTTGTCGAGGTTTCGGACGAGCAGGTCTAATTGGGCCTTTCAATGGACGCGTTGGAATTTCATCTGAGAAAAAAGTACATAAATTGAGGTTTTGCAATATAATTGGGTTGAAAAGCTACTAATAAATTATTTAAACTCCTAAAATTTGATTAAAACTTGTTTTGCGGTCCTTTTTGTAGAGGTTTCGGACGAGCGGGTCGAAATGGGCCTTTCAATGGACCCGTTGGAATTTTATCTGAGTAAAAAGTACATAAATTGAGGTTTTGCAATATAATTGTGTTTAAAACCTACTAATCAATTACATGAACTCCTAAGATTTGATTAAAACTTGTTTTGCAGTCCTTTTTGTCGAGGTTTCGGACGAGCGGATCGAAATGGGCCTTTCAATGGACCCGTTCAAATTTTAACTGGGTAAAAAGTACATAAATTGAGGTTTTGCAATATAATTGTTTGGAAAATCTCCTAATCAATTACATGAACTCCTAAAATTTGATTAAAACCTCTTTTGCAGTCCTTTTTGTAGAGGTTTCTGACGAGAGGGTCGAAATGGGCCTTTTAATGGACCCGATGGAATTTTAACTGAGTAAAAATTACAGAAAATTGAGGTTTTGCAATATAATTCTGATGAAAAGTCCTATTCAATTACATGATCTCCTAAAATTTGATTAAAACTTGTTTTGCAGTCCTTTTTGTCGAGGTTTCGGATGAGCGGGTCGAAATGGGCCTTTCAATGGACCCGTTGGAATTTTAACTGAGTAAAAAGTATTGAATTGAGGTTTTGCAATATAATTGTGTGGAAAAGCTCCTAGTCAATTGAATGAACTCCTAAAATTTGATTAAAACTTGTTTTGCGGTCCATTTTGTAGAGGTTTCGGACGAGCAGGTCTAAATGGGCCTTTCAACGAACCTGTTGGAATTTCAACTCAGTAAAAAGCACAGAAATTGAGGTTTTGCAATATAATTGTGTTGAAAATCTCCTAATCAATTATTTGAACTCCTAAAATTTGATTAAAACTTGTTTTGCGGTCCTTTTTGTCGAGGTTTCAGACTAGCAGGTCTAAATTGTCCTTTCAATGGACCCGTTGGAATTTTAACTGAGTAAAAAGTACAGTAATAGAGGTTTTGCAATATAATTGTGTCGAAAAGCTCCTAATCAATTATTTGAACTCCTAAAATTTGATTAAAACATGTTTTGCGGTCCTTTTTGTCGAGGTTTCGAACGAGCAGGTCTAAATGGGCCTTTCAATGGATGCGTTGGAATTTTAACTGAGTAAAAAGTATAGAAATTGAGGTTTTGCAATATAATTTTGTCGAAAAGCTACTAATCAATTACATGAACTCCTAAAATTTGATTAAAACTTGTTTTGCAGTCCTTTTGTAGAGGATTCGAATGAGCGGGTCGAAGTGGGCCTTTCAATGGACCCGTTGGAATTTTAACTGAGTAAAAAGTATAGAAATTGAGGTTTTGCAATATAATTGTGTTGAAAAGCTCCTAATCAATTATTTAAACTCCTAAAATTTGATTAAAACATGTTTTGCGGTCCTTTTTGTCGAGGTTTCGGACGAGCAGGACTAATTGGGCCTTTCAATAGACGCGTTGGAATTTTATCTGAGTAAAAAGTTTAGAAATTGAGGTTTTGCAATATAATTGTGTTGAAAATCTCCTAATCTATTACATGGTCTCCTAAAATTTGATTAAAACTTGTTTTGCGATCCTTTTTGTAGAGGTTTCGGACGAGCAGGTCTAAATGGGCCATCCAATGGACCCGTTGGAATTTTAACTGAGTAAAAAGTACTGAAATTGAGGTTTTGCAATATAATTGTGTTGAAAATCTCCTAATCTATTACATGATCTCCTAAAATTTAATTAAAACTTGTTCTGCGACCCTTTTTGTAAAGGTTTCGGACGAGCAGGTCTAAATGGGCCTTTTAATGGACCCGTTGGAATTTCAAGTGAGTAAAAAGTACAGAAATTGAGGTTTTGCAATATAATTGGGTTGAAAAGCTACTAATAAATTATTTAAACTCCTAAAATTTGATTAAAACCTGTTTTGCGGTCCTTTTTGTCGAGGTTTTGGACGAGCAGGTCTAAATGGGCCTTTCAATGTACCCGTTGGAATTTTAACTGTGTAAAAAGTACATAAATTGAGGTTTTGTAATATAATCGTGTTGAAAAGCTCCTAATCAATTATTTGAACTCCTAAAGTTTGATTAAAACTTGTTTTGTGGTCCTTTTTGTCGAGTTTTCAGACGAGCAGGTCTAAATGGGCCTTTCAATGGACCCGTTGGAATTTTAACTGAGTAAAAAGTACAGAACTTGAGGTTTTGCAATATAATTGTGTTGAAAAGCTACTAATCAATCATTTGAACTCCTAAAATTTGATTAAAACTTGTTTTGCGGTCCTTTTTGTCGAGGTTTCGGACGAGCAGGTCTAAATGGGCCTTTCAATGGACCCGTTGGAATTTTAACTGAGTAAAAAGTACAAAAATTGAGGTTTTGCAATATAATTGTGTTGAAAATATCCTAATAAATTACATGATCTACTAAAATTTGATTAAAACTTGTTTTGCGACCCTTTTTGTAGAGGTTTCGGACGAGCAAGTCTAAATAGGTTTTCAATCGACCCGTTGGAATTTCAACTGAGTAAAAAGTACAGAAATTGAGGTTTTGCAATATGATTTTGTTGAAAATCTCCTAATCAATTACATGATCTCCTAAACTTTCATTAAAACTTGTTTTGCAGCCCTTTTTGTATAGGTTTGGACGACCATGTCTAAATGGACCTTTGAATGGACCCGTTGGAATTTTAACTGAGTAAAAAGTACAGAAATTGAGGTTTTGCAATATAATTATGTTGAAAAGCTCCTAATCAATTACATGATCTCCTAAAATTTGATTAAAACTTGTTTTGCGACCCTTTTTGTAGTGGTTTCAGACGAGCGGGTCGAAATGGTCCTTTCAATGGACCAGTTGGAATTTTAACTGAGTAAAAGGTACAAAAATTGACGTTTTACAATATAATTGTGTTGAAAAGCTCCTAATCAATTACATGATCTCCTAAAATTTGATTAAAACTTATTTTCTAACCCTTTTTGTAGAGGTTTCGGACGAGTAGGTCTAAATGGACCTTTCAATGGACCCGTTGGAATTTCATCTGAGAAAAAAGTACATAAATTGAGGTTTTGCAATATAATTATGTTGAAAATCTCCTAATCAATTACACGATCTCCTAAAATTTCATTAAAACATGTTTTGCGGCCCTTTTTGTATAGGTTTCGGACGAGCATGTCTAAATGGGCCTTTCAATGGACCCGTTGGAATTTTAACTGAGTAAAAAGTACATAAATTGAGGTTTTGCAATATAATTGTGTTGAAAACCTACTAATCAATTATTTGAACTCCTAAAATTTGATTAAAACTTCTTTTGCGGTCCTTTTTGTCGAGGTTTTGGACGAGCGGATCGAAATGGGCCTTTCAATGGACCCGTTCAAATTTTAACTGGGTAAAAAGTACAGAAATTGAGGTTTTGCAATATAATTGTTTGGAAAATCTCCTAATCAATTACATGAACTCCTAAAATTTGATTAAAACCTCTTTTGCAGTCCTTTTTGTAGAGGTTTCTGACGAGCGGGTCGAAATGGGCCTTTTAATGGACTCGATGGAATTTTAACTGAGTAAAAATTACAGAAAATTGAGGTTTTGCAATATAATTGTGATGAAAAGTCCTATTCAAATACATGATCTCCTAAAAATTGATTAAAACTTGTTTTGCTATACTTTTTGTCGAGGTTTCGGATGAGCGGGTCGAAATGGGCCTTTCAATGGACCCGTTGGAATTTTAACTGAGTAAAAAGTACTGAATTGAGGTTTTTCAATATAATTGTGTGGAAAAGCTCCTAGTCAATTGAATGAACTCCTAAAATTTGATTAAAACTTGTTTTGCGGTCCATTTTGTAGAGGTTTCGGACGAGCAGGTCTAAATGGGCCTTTCAATGGACCTGTTGGAATTTCAACTCAGTAAAAAGCACAGAAATTGAGGTTTTGCAATATAATTGTGTTGAAAATCTCCTAATCAATTACATGATCTTCTAAAATTTCATTAAAACCTGTTTTGCGGCCCTTTTTGTATAGGTTTCGGACGAGCATGTCTAAATGCGCCTTTCAATGGACCAGTTGGAATTTTAACTTAGTAAAAAGTACAAAAATTGAGGTTTTGCAATATAGTTGTGTTGAAAAGCTACTAATCAATTACATGAACTCCTAAAGTTTGATTAAAACTTGTTTTGCGGCCCTTTTTGTCGAGGTTTCGGACGAGCAGGTCTAAATGGGCCTTTCAATGGACCCGTTGGAATTTTAACTGAGCAAAAGTACAGAAATTGAGGTTTTGCAATATAACTGTGTTGAAAAGCTCCTAGTCAATTGAATGAACTCCTAAAATTTGATTAAAACTTGTTTTGCGGCCCTTTTTGTAGAGGTTTCGGACGAGCAGGTCTAAATGGGCCTTTCAATGGACCCCTTCATATTTTAACTGAGTAAAAAGTACAGAAATAGAGATTTTTTGATATAATTGTGTTGAAAAGCTCCTAATAAATTACATGAACTCCTAAAATTTGATCAAAACTTCTTTTGCAGTCCTTTTTTAGAGGTTTCAGACGAGCGGGTCGAAATGGGCCTTACAATGGACCCGTTGGAATTTTAACTAAGTAAAAAGTACAGAAATTGAGGTTTTGCAATATAATTGTGATGAAAAGCTCCTAATCAATTACATGATCTCCTAACATTTGATTAAAACTTGTTTTGCGGTCCTTTTTGTCGAGGTTTCGGACGAACAGGTCTTAATGTGCCTTTCAATGGACCCGTTGGAATTTCATCTGAGTAAAAAGTACATAAAATGAGGTTTTGCAATATAATTGTGTTGAAAATCTCCTAATCAATTACATGAACTCCTAAGATTTGATTAAAACTTGTTTTGCAGTCCTTTTTGTAGAGGTTTCGGACGAGCGGGTCGAAATGGGCCTTTCAATGGACCCGTTGGAATTTTATCTGAGTAAAAAGTACATAAATTGAGGTTTTGCAATATAATTGTGTTGAAAACCTACTAATCAATTACATGAACTCCTAAGATTTGATTAAAACTTGTTTTGCAGTCCTTTTTGTCGAGGTTTCGGACGAGCGGATCGAAATGGGCCTTTCAATGGACCCGTTCAAGTTTTAACTGGGTAAAAAGTACATAAATTGAGGTTTTGCAATATAATTGTTTGGAAAATCTCCTAATCAATTACATGAACTCCTAAAATTTGATTAAAACCTCTTTTGCAGTCCTTTTTGTAGAGGTTTCTGACGAGCGGGTCGAAATGGGCCTTTTAATGGACCCGATGGAATTTTAACTGAGTAAAAATTACAGAAAATTGAGGTTTTGCAATATAATTCTGATGAAAAGTCCTATTCAATTACATGATCTCCTAAAATTTGATTAAAACTTGTTTTGCAGTCCTTTTTGTCGAGGTTTCGGATGAGCGGGTCGAAATGGGCCTTTCAATGGACCCGTTGGAATTTTAACTGAGTAAAAAGTATTGAATTGAGGTTTTGCAATATAATTGTGTGGAAAAGCTCCTAGTCAATTGAATGAACTCCTAAAATTTGATTAAAACTTGTTTTGCGGTCCATTTTGTAGAGGTTTCGGACGAGAAGGTCTAAATGGGCCTTTCAACGGACCTGTTGGAATTTCAACTCAGTAAGAAGCACATAAATTGAGGTTTTGCAATATAATTGTGTTGAAAATCTCCTAATCAATTATTTGAACTCCTAAAATTTGATTAAAACTTGTTTTGCGGTCCTTTTTGTCGAGGTTTCAGACTAGCAGGTCTAAATTGTCCTTTCAATGGACCCGTTGGAATTTTAACTGAGTAAAAAGTACATTAATAGAGGTTTTGCAATATAATTGTGTCGAAAAGCTCCTAATCAATTATTTGAACTCCTAAAATTTGATTAAAACATGTTTTGCGGTCCTTTTTGTCGAGGTTTCGAACGAGCAGGTCTAAATGGGCCTTTCAATGGACCTGTTGGAATTTCAACTCAGTAAAAAGCACAGAAATTGAGGTTTTGCAATATAATTGTGTTGAAAATCTCCTAATCAATTATTTGAACTCCTAAAATTTGATTAAAACTTGTTTTGCGGTCCTTTTTGTCGAGGTTTCAGACTAGCAGGTCTAAATTGTCCTTTCAATGGACTCGTTGGAATTTTAACTGAGTAAAAAGTACATTAATAGAGGTTTTGCAATATAATTGTGTCGAAAAGCTCCTAATCAATTATTTGAACTCCTAAAATTTGATTAAAACATGTTTTGCGGTCCTTTTTGTCGAGGTTTCGAACGAGCAGGTCTAAATGGGCCTTTCAATGGATGCGTTGGAATTTTAACTGAGTAAAAAGTATAGAAATTGAGGTTTTGCAATATAATTTTGTCGAAAAGCTACTAATCAATTGCATGAACTCCTAAAATTTGATTAAAACTTGTTTTGCAGTCCTTTTGTAGAGGATTCGAACGAGCGGGTCGAAGTGGGCCTTTCAATGGACCCGTTGGAATTTTAACTGAGTAAAAAGTATAGAAATTGAGGTTTTGCAATATAATTGTGTTGAAAAGCTCCTAATCAATTATTTAAACTCCTAAAATTTGATTAAAACATGTTTTGCGGTCCTTTTTGTCGAGGTTTCGGACGAGCAGGTCTAATCGGGCCTTTCAATGGACGCGTTGGAATTTTATCTGAGTAAAAAGTACAGAAATTGAGGTTTTGTAATATAATTGTGTTGAAAATCTCCTAAACTATTACATGGTCTCCTAAAATTTGATTAAAACTTGTTTTGCGATCATTTTTGTAGAGGTTTCGGACGAGCAGGTCTAAATGGGCCATCCAATGGACCCGTTGGAATTTTAACTGAGTAAAAAGTACAGAAATTGAGGTTTTGCAATATAATTGTGTTGAAAATCTCCTAATCTATTACATGATCTCCTAAAATTTAATTAAAACTTGTTTTGCGACCCTTTTTGTAGAGGTTTCGGACGAGCAGGTCTAAATGGGCCTTTCAATGGACCCGTTGGAATTTCAAGTGAGTAAAAAGTACAGAAATTGAGGTTTTGCAATATAATTGGGTTGAAAAGCTACTAATAAATTATTTAAACTCCTAAAATTTGATTAAAACCTGTTTTGCGGTCCTTTTTGTCGAGGTTTTGGACGAGCAGGTCTAAATGGGCCTTTCAATGTACCCGTTGGAATTTTAACTGTGTAAAAAGTACTGAAATTGAGGTTTTGTAATATAATCGTGTTGAAAAGCTCCTAATCAATTATTTGAACTCCTAAAGTTTGATTAAAACTTGTTTTGTGGTCCTTTTTGTCGAGGTTTCAGACGAGCAGGTCTAAATGGGCCTTTCAATGGACCCGTTGGAATTTTAACTGAGTAAAAAGTACAGAACTTGAGGTTTTGCAATATAATTGTGTTGAAAAGCTCCTAATTAATTACATGATCTCCTAAAATTTGATTAAAACTTATTTTCTAACCCTTTTTGTAGAGGTTTCGGACGAGTAGGTCTAAATGGACCTTTCAATGGACTCGTTGGAATTTCATCTGAGAAAAAAGTACATAAATTGAGGTTTTGCAATATAATTATGTTGAAAATCTCCTAATCAATTACACGATCTCCTAAAATTTCATTAAAACATGTTTTGCGGCCCTTTTTTGTATAGGTTTCGGACGAGCATGTCTAAATGGGCCTTTCAATGGACCCGTTGGAATTTTAACTGAGTAAAAAGTACATAAATTGAGGTTTTGCAATATAATTGTGTTGAAAACCTACTAATCAATTATTTGAACTCCTAAAATTTGATTAAAACTTCTTTTGCGGTCCTTTTTGTCGAGGTTTTGGACGAGCGGATCGAAATGGGCCTTTCAATGGACCCGTTCAAATTTTAACTGGGTAAAAAGTACAGAAATTGAGGTTTTGCAATACAATTGTTTGGAAAATCTCCTAATCAATTACATGAACTCCTAAAATTTGATTAAAACCTCTTTTGCAGTCCTTTTTGTAGAGGTTTCTGACGAGCGGGTCGAAATAGGCCTTTTAATGGACTCGATGGAATTTCAACTGAGTAAAAATTATAGAAAATTGAGGTTTTGCAATATAATTGTGATGAAAAGTCCTATTCAATTACATGATCTCCTAAAATTTGATTAAAACTTGTTTTGCTGTACTTTTTGTCGAGGTTTCGGATGAGCGGGTCGAAATGGGCCTTTCAATGGACCCGTTGGAATTTTAACTGAGTAAAAAGTACTGAATTGAGGTTTTGCAATATAATTGTGTGGAAAAGCTCCTAGTCAATTGAATGAACTCCTAAAATTTGATTAAAACTTGTTTTGCGGTCCATTTTGTAGAGGTTTCGGACGAGTAGGTCTAAATGGGCCTTTCAATGGACCTGTTGGAATTTGAACTCAGTAAAAAGCACAGAAATTGAGGTTTTGCAATATAATTGTGTTGAAAATCTCCTAATCAATTACATGATCTTCTAAAATTTCATTAAAACCTGTTTTGCGGCCCTTTTTGTATAGGTTTCGGACGAGCATGTCTAAATGCGCCTTTCAATGGACCAGTTGGAATTTTAACTTAGTAAAAAGTACAAAAATTGAGGTTTTGCAATATAGTTGTGTTGAAAAGCTACTAATCAATTACATGAACTCCTAAAGTTTGATTAAAACTTGTTTTGCGGCCCTTTTTGTCGAGGTTTTGGACGAGCAGGTCTAAATGGGCCTTTCAATGGACCCGTTGGAATTTTAACTGAGCAAAAGTACAGAAATTGAGGTTTTGCAATATAACTGTGTTGAAAAGCTCCTAGTCAATTGAATGAACTCCTAAAATTTGATTAAAACTTGTTTTGCGGCCCTTTTTGTTGAGGTTTCGGACGAGCGGGTCTAAATGGGCCTTTCAATGGACCCCTTGATATTTTAACTGAGTAAAAAGTACAGAAATATAGATTTTTTGATATAATTGTGTTGAAAAGCTCCTAATCAATTACATGAACTCCTAAAATTTGATCAAAACTTCTTTTGCAGTCCTTTTTTAGAGGTTTCAGACGAGCGGGTCGAAATGGGCCTTACAATGGACCCGTTGGAATTTTAACTAAGTAAAAAGAACAGAAATTGTGGTTTTGCAATATAATTGTGATGAAAAGCTCCTAATCAATTACATGATCTCCTAACATTTGATTAAAACTTGTTTTGCGGTCCTTTTTGTCGAGGTTTCGGACGAACAGGTCTTAACGTGCCTTTCAATGGACCCGTTGGAATTTCATCTGAGTAAAAATTACATAAATTGAGGTTTTGCAATATAATTGTGTTGAAAATCTCCTAATCAATTACATGAACTCCTAAGATTTGATTAAAACTTGTTTTGCAGTCCTTTTTGTAGAGGTTTCTGACGAGCGGGTCGAAATGGGCCTTTTAATGGACCCGATGGAATTTTAACTGAGTAAAAATTACAGAAAATTGAGGTTTTGCAATATAATTCTGATGAAAAGTCCTATTCAATTACATGATCTCCTAAAATTTGATTAAAACTTGTTTTGCAGTCCTTTTTGTCGAGGTTTCGGATGAGCGGGTCGAAATGGGCCTTTCAATGGACCCGTTGGAATTTTAACTGAGTAAAAAGTATTGAATTGAGGTTTTGCAATATAATTGTGTGGAAAAGCTCCTAGTCAATTGAATGAACTCCTAAAATTTGATTAAAACTTGTTTTGCGGTCCATTTTGTAGAGGTTTCGGACGAGAAGGTCTAAATGGGCCTTTCAATGGACCTGTTGGAATTTCAACTCAGTAAAAAGCACAGAAATTGAGGTTTTGCAATATAATTGTGTTGAAAATCTCCTAATCAATTATTTGAACTCCTAAAATTTGATTAAAACTTGTTTTGCGGTCCTTTTTGTCGAGGTTTCAGACTAGCAGGTCTAAATTGTCCTTTCAATGGACCCGTTGGAATTTTAAGTGAGTAAAAAGTACATTAATAGAGGTTTTGCAATATAATTGTGTCGAAAAGCTCCTAATCAATTATTTGAACTCCTAAAATTTGATTAAAACATGTTTTGCGGTCCTTTTTGTCGAGGTTTCGAACGAGCAGGTCTAAATGGGCCTTTCAATGGACCTGTTGGAATTTCAACTCAGTAAAAAGCACAGAAATTGAGGTTTTGCAATATAATTGTGTTGAAAATCTCCTAATCAATTATTTGAACTCCTAAAATTTGATTAAAACTTGTTTTGCGGTCCTTTTTGTCGAGGTTTCAGACTAGCAGGTCTAAATTGTCCTTTCAATGGACCCGTTGGAATTTTAACTGAGTAAAAAGTACATTAATAGAGGTTTTGCAATATAATTGTGTCGAAAAGCTCCTAATCAATTATTTGAACTCCTAAAATTTGATTAAAACATGTTTTGCGGTCCTTTTTGTCGAGGTTTCGAACGAGCAGGTCTAAATGGGCCTTTCAATGGATGCGTTGGAATTTTAACTGAGTAAAAAGTATAGAAATTGAGGTTTTGCAATATAATTTTGTCGAAAATCTCCTAATCAATTGCATGAACTCCTAAGATTTGATTAAAACTTGTTTTGCAGTCCTTTTGTAGAGGATTCGAATGAGCGGGTCGAAGTGGGCCTTTCAATGGACCCGTTGGAATTTTAACTGAGTAAAAAGTATAGAAATTGAGGTTTTGCAATATAATTGTGTTGAAAAGCTCCTAATCAATTATTTAAACTCCTAAAATTTGATTAAAACATGTTTTGCGGTCCTTTTTGTCGAGGTTTCGGACGAGCAGGTCTAATTGGGCCTTTCAATGGACGCGTTGGAATTTTATCTGAGTAAAAAGTACAGAAATTGAGGTTTCGCAATATAATTGTGTTGAAAATCTCCTAAACTATTACATGGTCTCCTAAAATTTGATTAAAACTTGTTTTGCGATCATTTTTGTAGAGGTTTCGGACGAGCAGGTCTAAATGGGCCATCCAATGGACCCGTTGGAATTTTAACTGAGTAAAAAGTACTGAAATTGAGGTTTTGCAATATAATTGTGTTGAAAATCTCCTAATCTATTACATGGTCTCCTAAAATTTGATTAAAACTTGTTTTGCGATCCTTTTTGTCGAGGTTTCAGACGAGCGGGTCTAAATGGGCCTTTCAATGGACCCGTTGGAATTTTAACTGAGTAAAAAGTACAGAACTTGAGGTTTTGCAATATAATTGTTTTGAAAAGCTCCTAATCAATCATTTAAACTCCTAAAATTTGATTAAAACTTGTTTTGCGGTCCTTTTTGTCGAGGTTTCGGACGAGCAGGTCTAAATGGGCCTTTCAATGGACCCGTTGGAATTTTAACTGAGCAAAAGTACAGAAATTGAGGTTTTGCAATATAACTGTGTTGAAAAGCTCCTAGTCAATTGAATGAACTCCTAAAATTTGATTAAAACTTGTTTTGCGGCCCTTTTTGTTGAGGTTTCGGACGAGCGGGTCTAAATGGGCCTTTCAATGGACCCCTTGATATTTTAACTGAGTAAAAAGTACAGAAATAGAGATTTTTTGATATAATTGTTTTGAAAAGCTCCTAATCAATTACATGAACTCCTAAAATTTGATCAAAACTTCTTTTGCAGTCCTTTTTTAGAGGTTTCAGACGAGCGGGTCGAAATGGGCCTTACAATGGACCCGTTGGAATTTTAACTAAGTAAAAAGTACAGAAATTGAGGTTTTGCAATATAATTGTGATGAAAAGCTCCTAATCAATTACATGATCTCCTAACATTTGATTAAAACTTGTTTTGCGGTCCTTTTTGTCGAGGTTTCGGACGAACAGGTCTTAATGTGCCTTTCAATGGACCCGTTGGAATTTCATCTGAGTAAAAAGTACATAAATTGAGGTTTTGCAATATAATTGTGTTGAAAATCTCCTAATCAATTACATGAACTCCTAAGATTTGATTAAAACTTGTTTTGCAGTCCTTTTTGTAGAGGTTTCGGACGAGCGGGTCGAAATGGGCCTTTCAATGGACCCGTTGGAATTTTATCTGAGTAAAAAGTACATAAATTGAGGTTTTGCAATATAATTGTGTTGAAAACCTACTAATCAATTACATGAACTCCTAATATTTGATTAAAACTTGTTTTGCAGTCCTTTTTGTCGAGGTTTCGGACGAGCGGATCGAAATGGGCCTTTCAATGGACCCGTTCAAATTTTAACTGGGTAAAAAGTACATAAATTGAGGTTTTGCAATATAATTGTTTGGAAAATCTCCTAATCAATTACATGAACTCCTAAAATTTTAACTGTGTAAAAAGTACTGAAATTGAGGTTTTGTAATAAAATCGTGTTGAAAAGCTCCTAATCAATTATTTGAACTCCTAAAGTTTGATTAAAACTTGTTTTGTGGTCCTTTTTGTCGAGGTTTCAGACGAGCAGGTCTAAATGGGCCTTTCAATGGACCCGTTGGAATTTTAACTGAGTAAAAAGTACAGAACTTGAGGTTTTGCAATATAATTGTTTTGAAAAGCTCCTAATCAATCATTTAAACTCCTAAAATTTGATTAAAACTTGTTTTGCGGTCCTTTTTGTCGAGGTTTCGGACGAGCAGGTCTAAATGGGCCTTTCAATGGACCCGTTGGAATTTTAACTGAGTAAAAAGTACAGAAATTGAGGTTTTGCAATATAATTGTGTTGAAAATATCCTAATCAATTACATGATCTACTAAAATTTGATTAAAACTTGTTTTGCGACCCTTTTTGTAGAGGTTTCGGACGAGCAAGTCTAAATAGGTTTTCAATCGACCCGTTGGAATTTCAACTGAGTAAAAAGTACAGAAATTGAGGTTTTGCAATATGATTTTGTTGAAAATCTCCTAATCAATTACATGATCTCCTAAAATTTCATTAAAACTTGTTTTGCAGCCCTTTTTGTATAGGTTCGGACAACCATGTCTAAATGGACCTTTGAATGGACCCGTTGGAATTTTAACTGAGTAAAAAGTACAGAAATTGAGGTTTTGCAATATAATTATGTTGAAAAGCTCCTAATCAATTACATGATCTCCTAAAATTTGATTAAAACTTGTTTTGCGACCCTTTTTGTAGTCGTTTCGGACGAGCGGGTCGAAATGGTCCTTTCAATGGACCAGTTGGAATTTTAACTGAGTAAAAGGTACAAAAATTGACGTTTTACAATATAATTGTGTTGAAAAGCTCCTAATCAATTACATGATCTCCTAAAATTTGATTAAAACTTATTTTCTAACCCTTTTTGTAGAGGTTTCGGACGAGTAGGTCTAAATGGACCTTTCAATGGACCCGTTGGAATTTCATCTGAGAAAAAAGTACATAAATTGAGGTTTTGCAATATAATTATGTTGAAAATCTCCTAATCAATTACACGATCTCCTAAAATTTCATTAAAACATGTTTTGCGGCCCTTTTTGTATAGGTTTCGGACGAGCATGTCTAAATGGGCCTTTCAATGGACCCGTTGGAATTTTAACTGAGTAAAAAGTACATAAATTGAGGTTTTGCAATATAATTGTGTTGAAAACCTACTAATCAATTATTTGAACTCCTAAAATTTGATTAAAACTTCTTTTGCGGTCCTTTTTGTCGAGGTTTTGGACGAGCGGATCGAAATGGGCCTTTCAATGGACCCGTTCAAATTTTAACTGGGTAAAAAGTACAGAAATTGAGGTTTTGCAATATAATTGTTTGTAAAATCTCCTAATCAATTACATGAACTCCTAAAATTTGATTAAAACCTCTTTTGCAGTCCTTTTTGTAGAGGTTTCTGACGAGCGGGTCGAAATGGGCCTTTTAATGGACCCGATGGAATTTTAACTGAGTAAAAATTACAGAAAATTGAGGTTTTGCAATATAATTCTGATGAAAAGTCCTATTCAATTACATGATCTCCTAAAATTTGATTAAAACTTGTTTTGCAGTCCTTTTTGTCGAGGTTTCGGATGAGCGGGTCGAAATGGGCCTTTCAATGGACCCGTTGGAATTTTAACTGAGTAAAAAGTATTGAATTGAGGTTTTGCAATATAATTGTGTGGAAAAGCTCCTAGTCAATTGAATGAACTCCTAAAATTTGATTAAAACTTGTTTTGCGGTCCATTTTGTAGAGGTTTCGGACGAGAAGGTCTAAATGGGCCTTTCAATGGACCTGTTGGAATTTCAACTCAGTAAAAAGCACAGAAATTGAGGTTTTGCAATATAATTGTGTTGAAAATCTCCTAATCAATTATTTGAACTCCTAAAATTTGATTAAAACTTGTTTTGCGGTCCTTTTTGTCGAGGTTTCAGACTAGCAGGTCTAAATTGTCCTTTCAATGGACCCGTTGGAATTTTAACTGAGTAAAAAGTACATTAATAGAGGTTTTGCAATATAATTGTGTCGAAAAGCTCCTAATCAATTATTTGAACTCCTAAAATTTGATTAAAACATGTTTTGCGGTCCTTTTTGTCGAGGTTTCGAACGAGCAGGTCTAAATGGGCCTTTCAATGGACCTGTTGGAATTTCAACTCAGTAAAAAGCACAGAAATTGAGGTTTTGCAATATAATTGTGTTGAAAATCTCCTAATCAATTATTTGAACTCCTAAAATGTGATTAAAACTTGTTTTGCGGTCCTTTTTGTCGAGGTTTCAAACTAGCAGGTCTAAATTGTCCTTTCAATGGACCCGTTGGAATTTTAACTGAGTAAAAAGTACATTAATAGAGGTTTTGCAATATAATTGTGTCGAAAAGCTCCTAATCAATTATTTGAACTCCTAAAATTTGATTAAAACATGTTTTGCGGTCCTTTTTGTCGAGGTTTCGAACGAGCAGGTCTAAATGGGCCTTTCAATGGATGCGTTGGAATTTTAACTGAGTAAAAAGTATAGAAATTGAGGTTTTGCAATATAATTTTGTCGAAAAGCTACTAATCAATTGCATGAACTCCTAAAATTTGATTAAAACTTGTTTTGCAGTCCTTTTGTAGAGGATTCGAATGAGCGGGTCGAAGTGGGCCTTTCAATGGACCCGTTGGAATTTTAACTGAGTAAAAAGTATAGAAATTGAGGTTTTGCAATATAATTGTGTTGAAAAGCTCCTAATCAATTATTTAAACTCCTAAAATTTGATTAAAACATGTTTTGCGGTCCTTTTTGTCGAGGTTTCGGACGAGCAGGTCTAATCGGGCCTTTCAATGGACGCGTTGGAATTTTATCTGAGTAAAAAGTACAGAAATTGAGGTTTTGTAATATAATTGTGTTGGAAATCTCCTAAACTATTACATGGTCCTCTAAAATTTGATTAAAACTTGTTTTGCGATCATTTTTGTAGAGGTTTCGGACGAGCAGGTCTAAATGGGCCATCCAATGGACCCGTTGGAATTTTAACTGAGTAAAAAGTACAGAAATTGAGGTTTTGCAATATAATTGTGTTGAAAATCTCCTAATCTATTACATGATCTCCTAAAATTTAATTAAAACTTGTTTTGCGACCCTTTTTGTAGAGGTTTCGGACGAGCAGGTCTAAAGGGGCCTTTCAATGGACCCGTTGGAATTTCAAGTGAGTAAAAAGTACAGAAATTGAGGTTTTGCAATATAATTGGGTTGAAAAGCTACTAATAAATTATTTAAACTCCTAAAATTTGATTAAAACCTGTTTTGCGGTCCTTTTTGTCGAGGTTTTGGACGAGCAGGTCTAAATGGGCCTTTCAATGTACCCGTTGGAATTTTAACTGTGTAAAAAGTACTGAAATTGAGGTTTTGTAATATAATCGTGTTGAAAAGCTCCTAATCAATTATTTGAACTCTTAAAGTTTGATTAAAACTTGTTTTGTGGTCCTTTTTGTCGAGGTTTCAGACGAGCAGGTCTAAATGGGCCTTTCAATGGACCCGTTGGAATTTTAACTGAGTAAAAAGTACAGAACTTGAGGTTTTGCAATATAATTGTGTTGAAAAGCTCCTAATCAATTACATGATCTCCTAAAATTTGATTAAAACTTATTTTCTAACCCTTTTTGTAGAGGTTTCGGACGAGTAGGTCTAAATGGACCTTTCAATGGACTCGTTGGAATTTCATCTGAGAAAAAAGTACATAAATTGAGGTTTTGCAATATAATTATGTTGAAAATCTCCTAATCAATTACACGATCTCCTAAAATTTCATTAAAACATGTTTTGCGGCCCTTTTTGTATAGGTTTCGGACGAGCATGTCTAAATGGGCCTTTCAATGGACCCGTTGGAATTTTAACTGAGTAAAAAGTACATAAATTGAGGTTTTGCAATATAATTGTGTTGAAAACCTACTAATCAATTATTTGAACTCCTAAAATTTGATTAAAACTTCTTTTGCGGTCCTTTTTGTCGAGGTTTTGGACGAGCGGATCGAAATGGGCCTTTCAATGGACCCGTTCAAATTTTAACTGGGTAAAAAGTACAGAAATTGAGGTTTTGCAATATAATTGTTTGGAAAATCTCCTAATCAATTACATGAACTCCTAAAATTTGATTAAAACCTCTTTTGCAGTCCTTTTTGTAGAGGTTTCTGACGACCGGGTCGAAATAGGCCTTTTAATGGACTCGATGGAATTTTAACTGAGTAAAAATTATAGAAAATTGAGGTTTTGCAATATAATTGTGATGAAAAGTCCTATTCAATTACATGATCTCCTAAAATTTGATTAAAACTTGTTTTGCTGTACTTTTTGTCGAGGTTTCGGATGAGCGGGTCGAAATGGGCCTTTCAATGGACCCGTTGGAATTTTAACTGAGTAAAAAGTACTGAATTGAGGTTTTGCAATATAATTGTGTGGAAAAGCTCCTAGTCAATTGAATGAACTCCTAAAATTTGATTAAAACTTGTTTTGCGGTCCATTTTGTAGAGGTTTCGGACGAGCAGGTCTAAATGGGCCTTTCAATGGACCTGTTGGAATTTCAACTCAGTAAAAAGCACAGAAATTGAGGTTTTGCAATATAATTGTGTTGAAAATCTCCTAATCAATTACATGATCTTCTAAAATTTCATTAAAACCTGTTTTGCGGCCCTTTTTGTATAGGTTTCGGACGAGCATGTCTAAATGCGCCTTTCAATGGACCAGTTGGAATTTTAACTTAGTAAAAAGTACAAAAATTGAGGTTTTGCAATATAGTTGTGTTGAAAAGCTACTAATCAATTACATGAACTCCTAAAGTTTGATTAAAACTTGTTTTGCGGCCCTTTTTGTCGAGGTTTTGGACGAGCAGGTCTAAATGGGCCTTTCAATGGACCCGTTGGAATTTTAACTGAGCAAAAGTACAGAAATTGAGGTTTTGCAATATAACTGTGTTGAAAAGCTCCTAGTCAATTGAATGAACTCCTAAAATTTGATTAAAACTTGTTTTGCGGCCCTTTTTGTTGAGGTTTCGGACGAGCGGGTCTAAATGGGCCTTTCAATGGACCCCTTGATATTTTAACTGAGTAAAAAGTACAGAAATAGAGATTTTTTGATATAATTGTGTTGAAAAGCTCCTAATCAATTACATGAACTCCTAAAATTTGATCAAAACTTCTTTTGCAGTCCTTTTTTAGAGGTTTCAGACGAGCGGGTCGAAATGGGCCTTACAATGGACCCGTTGGAATTTTAACTAAGTAAAAAGTACAGAAATTGAGGTTTTGCAATATAATTGTGATGAAAAGCTCCTAATCAATTACATGATCTCCTAACATTTGATTAAAACTTGTTTTGCGGTCCTTTTTGTCGAGGTTTCGGACGAACAGGTCTTTATGTGCCTTTCAATGGACCCGTTGGAATTTCATATGAGTAAAAAGTACATAAATTGAGGTTTTGCAATATAATTGTATTGAAAATCTCCTAATCAATTACATGAACTCCTAAGATTTGATTAAAACTTGTTTTGCAGTCCTTTTTGTAGAGGTTTCGGACGAGCGGGTCGAAATGGGCCTTTCAATGGACCCGTTGGAATTTTATCTGAGTAAAAAGTACATAAATTGAGGTTTTGCAATATAATTGTGTTGAAAACCTACTAATCAATTACATGAACTCCTAATATTTGATTAAAACTTGTTTTGCAGTCCTTTTTGTCAAGTTTTCGGACGAGCGGATCGAAATGGGCCTTTCAATGGACCCGTTCAAATTTTAACTGGGTAAAAAGTACATAAATTGAGGTTTTGCAATATAATTGTTTGGAAAATCTCCTAATCAATTACATGAACTCCTAAAATTTGATTAAAACCTCTTTTGCAGTCCTTTTTGTAGAGGTTTCTGACGAGCGGGTCGAAATGGGCCTTTTAATGGACCCGATGGAATTTTAACTGAGTAAAAATTACAGAAAATTGAGGTTTTGCAATATAATTCTGATGAAAAGTCCTATTCAATTACATGATCTCCTAAAATTTGATTAAAACTTGTTTTGCAGTCCTTTTTGTCGAGGTTTCGGATGAGCGGGTCGAAATGGGCCTTTCAATGGACCCGTTGGAATTTTAACTGAGTAAAAAGTATTGAATTGAGGTTTTGCAGTATAATTGTGTGGAAAAGCTCCTAGTCAATTGAATGAACTCCTAAAATTTGATTAAAACTTGTTTTGCGGTCCATTTTGTAGAGGTTTCGGACGAGAAGGTCTAAATGGGCCTTTCAATGGACCTGTTGGAATTTCAACTCAGTAAGAAGCACATAAATTGAGGTTTTGCAATATAATTGTGTTGAAAATCTCCTAATCAATTATTTGAACTCCTAAAATTTGATTAAAACTTGTTTTGCGGTCCTTTTTGTCGAGGTTTCAGACTAGCAGGTCTAAATTGTCCTTTCAATGGACCCGTTGGAATTTTAACTGAGTAAAAAGTACATTAATAGAGGTTTTGCAATATAATTGTGTCGAAAAGCTCCTAATCAATTATTTGAACTCCTAAAATTTGATTAAAACATGTTTTGCGGTCCTTTTTGTCGAGGTTTCGAACGAGCAGGTCTAAATGGGCCTTTCAATGGACCTGTTGGAATTTCAACTCAGTAAAAAGCACAGAAATTGAGGTTTTGCAATATAATTGTGTTGAAAATCTCCTAATCAATTATTTGAACTCCTAAAATTTGATTAAAACTTGTTTTGCGGTCCTTTTTGTCGAGGTTTCAGACTAGCAGGTCTAAATTGTCCTTTCAATGGACTCGTTGGAATTTTAACTGAGTAAAAAGTACATTAATAGAGGTTTTGCAATATAATTGTGTTGAAAAGCTCCTAATCAATTATTTAAACTCCTAAAATTTGATTAAAACATGTTTTGCGGTCCTTTTTGTCGAGGTTTCGGACGAGCAGGTCTAATTGGGCCTTTCAATGGACGCGTTGGAATTTTAACTGAGTAAAAAGTACAGAAATTGAGGTTTTGCAATATAATTGTGTTGAAAATCTCCTAAACTATTACATGGTCTCCTAAAATTTGATTAAAACTTGTTTTGCGATCATTTTTGTAGAGGTTTCGGACGAGCAGGTCTAAATGGGCCATCCAATGGACCCGTTGGAATTTTAACTGAGTAAAAAGTACAGAAATTGAGGTTTTGCAATATAATTGTGTTGAAAATCTCCTAATCTATTACATGATCTCCTAAAATTTAATTAAAACTTGTTTTGCGACCCTTTTTGTAGAGGTTTCGGACGAGCAGGTCTAAATGGGCCTTTCAATGGACCCGTTGGAATTTCAAGTGAGTAAAAAGTACAGAAATTGAGGTTTTGCAATATAATTGGGTTGAAAAGCTACTAATAAATTATTTAAACTCCTAAAATTTGATTAAAACCTGTTTTGCGGTCCTTTTTGTCGAGGTTTTGGACGAGCAGGTCTAAATGGGCCTTTCAATGTACCCGTTGGAATTTTAACTGTGTAAAAAGTACTGAAATTGAGGTTTTGTAATATAATCGTGTTGAAAAGCTCCTAATCAATTATTTGAACTCCTAAAGTTTGATTAAAACTTGTTTTGTGGTCCTTTTTGTCGAGGTTTCAGACGAGCAGGTCTAAATGGGCCTTTCAATGGACCCGTTGGAATTTTAACTGAGTAAAAAGTACAGAACTTGAGGTTTTGCAATATAATTGTGTTGAAAAGCTCCTAATCAATTACATGATCTCCTAAAATTTGATTAAAACTTATTTTCTAACCCTTTTTGTAGAGGTTTCGGACGAGTAGGTCTAAATGGACCTTTCAATGGACTCGTTGGAATTTCATCTGAGAAAAAAGTACATAAATTGAGGTTTTGCAATATAATTATGTTGAAAATCTCCTAATCAATTACACGATCTCCTAAAATTTCATTAAAACATGTTTTGCGGCCCTTTTTGTATAGGTTTCGGACGAGCATGTCTAAATGGGCCTTTCAATGGACCCGTTGGAATTTTAACTGAGTAAAAAGTACATAAATTGAGGTTTTGCAATATAATTGTGTTGAAAACCTACTAATCAATTATTTGAACTCCTAAAATTTGATTAAAACTTCTTTTGCGGTCCTTTTTGTCGAGGTTTTGGACGAGCGGATCGAAATGGGCCTTTCAATGGACCCGTTCAAATTTTAACTGGGTAAAAAGTACAGAAATTGAGGTTTTGCAATATAATTGTTTGGAAAATCTCCTAATCAATTACATGAACTCCTAAAATTTGATTAAAACCTCTTTTGCAGTCCTTTTTGTAGAGGTTTCTGACGAGCGGGTCGAAATAGGCCTTTTAATGGACTCGATGGAATTTTAACTGAGTAAAAATTATAGAAAATTGAGGTTTTGCAATATAATTGTGATGAAAAGTCCTATTCAATTACATGATCTCCTAAAATTTGATTAAAACTTGTTTTGCTGTACTTTTTGTCGAGGTTTCGGATGAGCGGGTCGAAATGGGCCTTTCAATGGACCCGTTGGAATTTTAACTGAGTAAAAAGTACTGAATTGAGGTTTTGCAATATAATTGTGTGGAAAAGCTCCTAGTCAATTGAATGAACTCCTAAAATTTGATTAAAACTTGTTTTGCGGTCCATTTTGTAGAGGTTTCGGACGAGCAGGTCTAAATGGGCCTTTCAATGGACCTGTTGGAATTTCAACTCAGTAAAAAGCACAGAAATTGAGGTTTTGCAATATAATTGTGTTGAAAATCTCCTAATCAATTACATGATCTTCTAAAATTTCATTAAAACCTGTTTTGCGGCCCTTTTTGTATAGGTTTCGGACGAGCATGTCTAAATGCGCCTTTCAATGGACCAGTTGGAATTTTAACTTAGTAAAAAGTACAAAAATTGAGGTTTTGCAATATAGTTGTGTTGAAAAGCTACTAATCAATTACATGAACTCCTAAAGTTTGATTAAAACTTGTTTTGCGGCCCTTTTTGTCGAGGTTTTGGACGAGCAGGTCTAAATGGGCCTTTCAATGGACCCGTTGGAATTTTAACTGAGCAAAAGTACAGAAATTGAGGTTTTGCAATATAACTGTGTTGAAAAGCTCCTAGTCAATTGAATGAACTCCTAAAATTTGATTAAAACTTGTTTTGCGGCCCTTTTTGTTGAGGTTTCGGACGAGCGGGTCTAAATGGGCCTTTCAATGGACCCCTTGATATTTTAACTGAGTAAAAAGTACAGAAATAGAGATTTTTTGATATAATTGTGTTGAAAAGCTCCTAATCAATTACATGAACTCCTAAAATTTGATCAAAACTTCTTTTGCAGTCCTTTTTTAGAGGTTTCTGACGAGCGGGTCGAAATGGGCCTTACAATGGACCCGTTGGAATTTTAACTAAGTAAAAAGTACAGAAATTGAGGTTTTGCAATATAATTGTGATGAAAAGCTCCTAATCAATTACATGATCTCCTAACATTTGATTAAAACTTGTTTTGCGGTCCTTTTTGTCGAGGTTTCGGACGAACAGGTCTTTATGTGCCTTTCAATGGACCCGTTGGAATTTCATATGAGTAAAAAGTACATAAATTGAGGTTTTGCAATATAATTGTGTTGAAAATCTCCTAATCAATTACATGAACTCCTAAGATTTGATTAAAACTTGTTTTGCAGTCCTTTTTGTAGAGGTTTCGGACGAGCGGGTCGAAATGGGCCTTTCAATGGACCCGTTGGAATTTTATCTGAGTAAAAAGTACATAAATTGAGGTTTTGCAATATAATTGTGTTGAAAACCTACTAATCAATTACATGAACTCCTAATATTTGATTAAAACTTGTTTTGCAGTCCTTTTTGTCAAGTTTTCGGACGAGCGGATCGAAATGGGCCTTTCAATGGACCCGTTCAAATTTTAACTGGGTAAAAAGTACATAAATTGAGGTTTTGCAATATAATTGTTTGGAAAATCTCCTAATCAATTACATGAACTCCTAAAATTTGATTAAAACCTCTTTTGCAGTCCTTTTTGTAGAGGTTTCTGACGAGCGGGTCGAAATGGGCCTTTTAATGGACCCGATGGAATTTTAACTGAGTAAAAATTACAGAAAATTGAGGTTTTGCAATATAATTCTGATGAAAAGTCCTATTCAATTACATGATCTCCTAAAATTTGATTAAAACTTGTTTTGCAGTCCTTTTTGTCGAGGTTTCGGATGAGCGGGTCGAAATGGGCCTTTCAATGGACCCGTTGGAATTTTAACTGAGTAAAAAGTATTGAATTGAGGTTTTGCAGTATAATTGTGTGGAAAAGCTCCTAGTCAATTGAATGAACTCCTAAAATTTGATTAAAACTTGTTTTGCGGTCCATTTTGTAGAGGTTTCGGACGAGAAGGTCTAAATGGGCCTTTCAATGGACCTGTTGGAATTTCAACTCAGTAAGAAGCACATAAATTGAGGTTTTGCAATATAATTGTGTTGAAAATCTCCTAATCAATTATTTGAACTCCTAAAATTTGATTAAAACTTGTTTTGCGGTCCTTTTTGTCGAGGTTTCAGACTAGCAGGTCTAAATTGTCCTTTCAATGGACCCGTTGGAATTTTAACTGAGTAAAAAGTACATTAATAGAGGTTTTGCAATATAATTGTGTCGAAAAGCTCCTAATCAATTATTTGAACTCCTAAAATTTGATTAAAACATGTTTTGCGGTCCTTTTTGTCGAGGTTTCGAACGAGCAGGTCTAAATGGGCCTTTCAATGGACCTGTTGGAATTTCAACTCAGTAAAAAGCACAGAAATTGAGGTTTTGCAATATAATTGTGTTGAAAATCTCCTAATCAATTATTTGAACTCCTAAAATTTGATTAAAACTTGTTTTGCGGTCCTTTTTGTCGAGGTTTCAGACTAGCAGGTCTAAATTGTCCTTTCAATGGACTCGTTGGAATTTTAACTGAGTAAAAAGTACATTAATAGAGGTTTTGCAATATAATTGTGTTGAAAAGCTCCTAATCAATTATTTAAACTCCTAAAATTTGATTAAAACATGTTTTGCGGTCCTTTTTGTCGAGGTTTCGGACGAGCAGGTCTAATTGGGCCTTTCAATGGACGCGTTGGAATTTTAACTGAGTAAAAAGTACAGAAATTGAGGTTTTGCAATATAATTGTGTTGAAAATCTCCTAAACTATTACATGGTCTCCTAAAATTTGATTAAAACTTGTTTTGCGATCATTTTTGTAGAGGTTTCGGACGAGCAGGTCTAAATGGGCCATCCAATGGACCCGTTGGAATTTTAACTGAGTAAAAAGTACAGAAATTGAGGTTTTGCAATATAATTGTGTTGAAAATCTCCTAATCTATTACATGATCTCCTAAAATTTAATTAAAACTTGTTTTGCGACCCTTTTTGTAGAGGTTTCGGACGAGCAGGTCTAAATGGGCCTTTCAATGGACCCGTTGGAATTTCAAGTGAGTAAAAAGTACAGAAATTGAGGTTTTGCAATATAATTGGGTTGAAAAGCTACTAATAAATTATTTAAACTCCTAAAATTTGATTAAAACCTGTTTTGCGGTCCTTTTTGTCGAGGTTTTGGACGAGCAGGTCTAAATGGGCCTTTCAATGTACCCGTTGGAATTTTAACTGTGTAAAAAGTACTGAAATTGAGGTTTTGTAATATAATCGTGTTGAAAAGCTCCTAATCAATTATTTGAACTCCTAAAGTTTGATTAAAACTTGTTTTGTGGTCCTTTTTGTCGAGGTTTCAGACGAGCAGGTCTAAATGGGCCTTTCAATGGACCCGTTGGAATTTTAACTGAGTAAAAAGTACAGAACTTGAGGTTTTGCAATATAATTGTGTTGAAAAGCTCCTAATCAATTACATGATCTCCTAAAATTTGATTAAAACTTATTTTCTAACCCTTTTTGTAGAGGTTTCGGACGAGTAGGTCTAAATGGACCTTTCAATGGACTCGTTGGAATTTCATCTGAGAAAAAAGTACATAAATTGAGGTTTTGCAATATAATTATGTTGAAAATCTCCTAATCAATTACACGATCTCCTAAAATTTCATTAAAACATGTTTTGCGGCCCTTTTTGTATAGGTTTCGGACGAGCATGTCTAAATGGGCCTTTCAATGGACCCGTTGGAATTTTAACTGAGTAAAAAGTACATAAATTGAGGTTTTGCAATATAATTGTGTTGAAAACCTACTAATCAATTATTTGAACTCCTAAAATTTGATTAAAACTTCTTTTGCGGTCCTTTTTGTCGAGGTTTTGGACGAGCGGATCGAAATGGGCCTTTCAATGGACCCGTTCAAATTTTAACTGGGTAAAAAGTACAGAAATTGAGGTTTTGCAATATAATTGTTTGGAAAATCTCCTAATCAATTACATGAACTCCTAAAATTTGATTAAAACCTCTTTTGCAGTCCTTTTTGTAGAGGTTTCTGACGAGCGGGTCGAAATAGGCCTTTTAATGGACTCGATGGAATTTTAACTGAGTAAAAATTATAGAAAATTGAGGTTTTGCAATATAATTGTGATGAAAAGTCCTATTCAATTACATGATCTCCTAAAATTTGATTAAAACTTGTTTTGCTGTACTTTTTGTCGAGGTTTCGGATGAGCGGGTCGAAATGGGCCTTTCAATGGACCCGTTGGAATTTTAACTGAGTAAAAAGTACTGAATTGAGGTTTTGCAATATAATTGTGTGGAAAAGCTCCTAGTCAATTGAATGAACTCCTAAAATTTGATTAAAACTTGTTTTGCGGTCCATTTTGTAGAGGTTTCGGACGAGTAGGTCTAAATGGGCCTTTCAATGGACCTGTTGGAATTTCAACTCAGTAAAAAGCACAGAAATTGAGGTTTTGCAATATAATTGTGTTGAAAATCTCCTAATCAATTACATGATCTTCTAAAATTTCATTAAAACCTGTTTTGCGGCCCTTTTTGTATAGGTTTCGGACGAGCATGTCTAAATGCGCCTTTCAATGGACCAGTTGGAATTTTAACTTAGTAAAAAGTACAAAAATTGAGGTTTTGCAATATAGTTGTGTTGAAAAGCTACTAATCAATTACATGAACTCCTAAAGTTTGATTAAAACTTGTTTTGCGGCCCTTTTTGTCGAGGTTTTGGACGAGCAGGTCTAAATGGGCCTTTCAATGGACCCGTTGGAATTTTAACTGAGCAAAAGTACAGAAATTGAGGTTTTGCAATATAACTGTGTTGAAAAGCTCCTAGTCAATTGAATGAACTCCTAAAATTTGATTAAAACTTGTTTTGCGGCCCTTTTTGTTGAGGTTTCGGACGAGCGGGTCTAAATGGGCCTTTCAATGGACCCCTTGATATTTTAACTGAGTAAAAAGTACAGAAATAGAGATTTTTTGATATAATTGTGTTGAAAAGCTCCTAATCAATTACATGAACTCCTAAAATTTGATCAAAACTTCTTTTGCAGTCCTTTTTTAGAGGTTTCTGACGAGCGGGTCGAAATGGGCCTTACAATGGACCCGTTGGAATTTTAACTAAGTAAAAAGTACAGAAATTGAGGTTTTGCAATATAATTGTGATGAAAAGCTCCTAATCAATTACATGATCTCCTAACATTTGATTAAAACTTGTTTTGCGGTCCTTTTTGTCGAGGTTTCGGACGAACAGGTCTTTATGTGCCTTTCAATGGACCCGTTGGAATTTCATATGAGTAAAAAGTACATAAATTGAGGTTTTGCAATATAATTGTGTTGAAAATCTCCTAATCAATTACATGAACTCCTAAGATTTGATTAAAACTTGTTTTGCAGTCCTTTTTGTAGAGGTTTCGGACGAGCGGGTCGAAATGGGCCTTTCAATGGACCCGTTGGAATTTTATCTGAGTAAAAAGTACATAAATTGAGGTTTTGCAATATAATTGTGTTGAAAACCTACTAATCAATTACATGAACTCCTAATATTTGATTTAAACTTGTTTTGCAGTCCTTTTTGTCAAGTTTTCGGACGAGCGGATCGAAATGGGCCTTTCAATGGACCCGTTCAAATTTTAACTGGGTAAAAAGTACATAAATTGAGGTTTTGCAATATAATTGTTTGGAAAATCTCCTAATCAATTACATGAACTCCTAAAATTTGATTAAAACCTCTTTTGCAGTCCTTTTTGTAGAGGTTTCTGACGAGCGGGTCGAAATGGGCCTTTTAATGGACCCGATGGAATTTTAACTGAGTAAAAATTACAGAAAATTGAGGTTTTGCAATATAATTCTGATGAAAAGTCCTATTCAATTACATGATCTCCTAAAATTTGATTAAAACTTGTTTTGCAGTCCTTTTTGTCGAGGTTTCGGATGAGCGGGTCGAAATGGGCCTTTCAATGGACCCGTTGGAATTTTAACTGAGTAAAAAGTATTGAATTGAGGTTTTGCAGTATAATTGTGTGGAAAAGCTCCTAGTCAATTGAATGAACTCCTAAAATTTGATTAAAACTTGTTTTGCGGTCCATTTTGTAGAGGTTTCGGACGAGAAGGTCTAAATGGGCCTTTCAATGGACCTGTTGGAATTTCAACTCAGTAAGAAGCACATAAATTGAGGTTTTGCAATATAATTGTGTTGAAAATCTCCTAATCAATTATTTGAACTCCTAAAATTTGATTAAAACTTGTTTTGCGGTCCTTTTTGTCGAGGTTTCAGACTAGCAGGTCTAAATTGTCCTTTCAATGGACCCGTTGGAATTTTAACTGAGTAAAAAGTACATTAATAGAGGTTTTGCAATATAATTGTGTCGAAAAGCTCCTAATCAATTATTTGAACTCGTAAAATTTGATTAAAACATGTTTTGCGGTCCTTTTTGTCGAGGTTTCGAACGAGCAGGTCTAAATGGGCCTTTCAATGGACCTGTTGGAATTTCAACTCAGTAAAAAGCACAGAAATTGAGGTTTTGCAATATAATTGTGTTGAAAATCTCCTAATCAATTATTTGAACTCCTAAAATTTGATTAAAACTTGTTTTGCGGTCCTTTTTGTCGAGGTTTCAGACTAGCAGGTCTAAATTGTCCTTTCAATGGACTCGTTGGAATTTTAACTGAGTAAAAAGTACATTAATAGAGGTTTTGCAATATAATTGTGTTGAAAAGCTCCTAATCAATTATTTAAACTCCTAAAATTTGATTAAAACATGTTTTGCGGTCCTTTTTGTCGAGGTTTCGGACGAGCAGGTCTAATTGGGCCTTTCAATGGACGCGTTGGAATTTTAACTGAGTAAAAAGTACAGAAATTGAGGTTTTGCAATATAATTGTGTTGAAAATCTCCTAAACTATTACATGGTCTCCTAAAATTTGATTAAAACTTGTTTTGCGATCATTTTTGTAGAGGTTTCGGACGAGCAGGTCTAAATGGGCCATCCAATGGACCCGTTGGAATTTTAACTGAGTAAAAAGTACAGAAATTGAGGTTTTGCAATATAATTGTGTTGAAAATCTCCTAATCTATTACATGATCTCCTAAAATTTAATTAAAACTTGTTTTGCGACCCTTTTTGTAGAGGTTTCGGACGAGCAGGTCTAAATGGGCCTTTCAATGGACCCGTTGGAATTTCAAGTGAGTAAAAAGTACAGAAATTGAGGTTTTGCAATATAATTGGGTTGAAAAGCTACTAATAAATTATTTAAACTCCTAAAATTTGATTAAAACCTGTTTTGCGGTCCTTTTTGTCGAGGTTTTGGACGAGCAGGTCTAAATGGGCCTTTCAATGTACCCGTTGGAATTTTAACTGTGTAAAAAGTACTGAAATTGAGGTTTTGTAATATAATCGTGTTGAAAAGCTCCTAATCAATTATTTGAACTCCTAAAGTTTGATTAAAACTTGTTTTGTGGTCCTTTTTGTCGAGGTTTCAGACGAGCAGGTCTAAATGGGCCTTTCAATGGACCCGTTGGAATTTTAACTGAGTAAAAAGTACAGAACTTGAGGTTTTGCAATATAATTGTGTTGAAAAGCTCCTAATCAATTACATGATCTCCTAAAATTTGATTAAAACTTATTTTCTAACCCTTTTTGTAGAGGTTTCGGACGAGTAGGTCTAAATGGACCTTTCAATGGACTCGTTGGAATTTCATCTGAGAAAAAAGTACATAAATTGAGGTTTTGCAATATAATTATGTTGAAAATCTCCTAATCAATTACACGATCTCCTAAAATTTCATTAAAACATGTTTTGCGGCCCTTTTTGTATAGGTTTCGGACGAGCATGTCTAAATGGGCCTTTCAATGGACCCGTTGGAATTTTAACTGAGTAAAAAGTACATAAATTGAGGTTTTGCAATATAATTGTGTTGAAAACCTACTAATCAATTATTTGAACTCCTAAAATTTGATTAAAACTTCTTTTGCGGTCCTTTTTGTCGAGGTTTTGGACGAGCGGATCGAAATGGGCCTTTCAATGGACCCGTTCAAATTTTAACTGGGTAAAAAGTACAGAAATTGAGGTTTTGCAATATAATTGTTTGGAAAATCTCCTAATCAATTACATGAACTCCTAAAATTTGATTAAAACCTCTTTTGCAGTCCTTTTTGTAGAGGTTTCTGACGAGCGGGTCGAAATAGGCCTTTTAATGGACTCGATGGAATTTTAACTGAGTAAAAATTATAGAAAATTGAGGTTTTGCAATATAATTGTGATGAAAAGTCCTATTCAATTACATGATCTCCTAAAATTTGATTAAAACTTGTTTTGCTGTACTTTTTGTCGAGGTTTCGGATGAGCGGGTCGAAATGGGCCTTTCAATGGACCCGTTGGAATTTTAACTGAGTAAAAAGTACTGAATTGAGGTTTTGCAATATAATTGTGTGGAAAAGCTCCTAGTCAATTGAATGAACTCCTAAAATTTGATTAAAACTTGTTTTGCGGTCCATTTTGTAGAGGTTTCGGACGAGTAGGTCTAAATGGGCCTTTCAATGGACCTGTTGGAATTTCAACTCAGTAAAAAGCACAGAAATTGAGGTTTTGCAATATAATTGTGTTGAAAATCTCCTAATCAATTACATGATCTTCTAAAATTTCATTAAAACCTGTTTTGCGGCCCTTTTTGTATAGGTTTCGGACGAGCATGTCTAAATGCGCCTTTCAATGGACCAGTTGGAATTTTAACTTAGTAAAAAGTACAAAAATTGAGGTTTTGCAATATAGTTGTGTTGAAAAGCTACTAATCAATTACATGAACTCCTAAAGTTTGATTAAAACTTGTTTTGCGGCCCTTTTTGTCGAGGTTTTGGACGAGCAGGTCTAAATGGGCCTTTCAATGGACCCGTTGGAATTTTAACTGAGCAAAAGTACAGAAATTGAGGTTTTGCAATATAACTGTGTTGAAAAGCTCCTAGTCAATTGAATGAACTCCTAAAATTTGATTAAAACTTGTTTTGCGGCCCTTTTTGTTGAGGTTTCGGACGAGCGGGTCTAAATGGGCCTTTCAATGGACCCCTTGATATTTTAACTGAGTAAAAAGTACAGAAATAGAGATTTTTTGATATAATTGTGTTGAAAAGCTCCTAATCAATTACATGAACTCCTAAAATTTGATCAAAACTTCTTTTGCAGTCCCTTTTTAGAGGTTTCAGACGAGCGGGTCGAAATGGGCCTTACAATGGACCCGTTGGAATTTTAACTAAGTAAAAAGTACAGAAATTGAGGTTTTGCAATATAATTGTGATGAAAAGCTCCTAATCAATTACATGATCTCCTAACATTTGATTAAAACTTGTTTTGCGGTCCTTTTTGTCGAGGTTTCGGACGAACAGGTCTTTATGTGCCTTTCAATGGACCCGTTGGAATTTCATCTGAGTAAAAAGTACATAAATTGAGGTTTTGCAATATAATTGTGTTGAAAATCTCCTAATCAATTACATGAACTCCTAAGATTTGATTAAAACTTGTTTTGCAGTCCTTTTTGTAGAGGTTTCGGACGAGCGGGTCGAAATGGGCCTTTCAATGGACCCGTTGGAATTTTATCTGAGTAAAAAGTACATAAATTGAGGTTTTGCAATATAATTGTGTTGAAAACCTACTAATCAATTACATGAACTCCTAATATTTGATTAAAACTTGTTTTGCAGTCCTTTTTGTCGAGTTTTCGGACGAGCGGATCGAAATGGGCCTTTTAATGGACCCGTTCAAATTTTAACTGGGTAAAAAGTACATAAATTGAGGTTTTGCAATATAATTGTTTGGAAAATCTCCTAATCAATTACATGAACTCCTAAAATTTGATTAAAACCTCTTTTGCAGTCCTTTTTGTAGAGGTTTCTGACGAGCGGGTCGAAATGGGCCTTTTAATGGACCCGATGGAATTTTAACTGAGTAAAAATTACAGAAAATTGAGGTTTTGCAATATAATTCTGATGAAAAGTCCTATTCAATTACATGATCTCCTAAAATTTGATTAAAACTTGTTTTGCAGTCCTTTTTGTCGAGGTTTCGGATGAGCGGGTCGAAATGGGCCTTTCAATGGACCCGTTGGAATTTTAACTGAGTAAAAAGTATTGAATTGAGGTTTTGCGGTATAATTGTGTGGAAAAGCTCCTAGTCAATTGAATGAACTCCTAAAATTTGATTAAAACTTGTTTTGCGGTCCATTTTGTAGAGGTTTCGGACGAGAAGGTCTAAATGGGCTTTTCAATGGACCTGTTGGAATTTCAACTCAGTAAAAAGCACATAAATTGAGGTTTTGCAATATAATTGTGTTGAAAATCTCCTAATCAATTATTTGAACTCCTAAAATTTGATTAAAACTTGTTTTGCGGTCCTTTTTGTCGAGGTTTCAGACTAGCAGGTCTAAATTGTCCTTTCAATGGACCCGTTGGAATTTTAACTGAGTAAAAAGTACATTAATAGAGGTTTTGCAATATAATTGTGTCGAAAAGCTCCTAATCAATTATTTGAACTCCTAAAATTTGATTAAAACATGTTTTGCGGTCCTTTTTGTCGAGGTTTCGAACGAGCAGGTCTAAATGGGCCTTTCAATGGACCTGTTGGAATTTCAACTCAGTAAAAAGCACAGAAATTGAGGTTTTGCAATATAATTGTGTTGAAAATCTCCTAATCAATTATTTGAACTCCTAAAATTTGATTAAAACTTGTTTTGCGGTCCTTTTTGTCGAGGTTTCAGACTAGCAGGTCTAAATTGTCCTTTCAATGGACCCGTTGGAATTTTAACTGAGTAAAAAGTACATTAATAGAGGTTTTGCAATATAATTGTGTTGAAAAGCTCCTAATCAATTATTTAAACTCCTAAAATTTGATTAAAACATGTTTTGCGGTCCTTTTTGTCGAGGTTTCGGACGAGCAGGTCTAATTGGGCCTTTCAATGGACGCGTTGGAATTTTAACTGAGTAAAAAGTACAGAAATTGAGGTTTTGCAATATAATTGTGTTTAAAATCTCCTAAACTATTACATGGTCTCCTAAAATTTGATTAAAACTTGTTTTGCGATCATTTTTGTAGAGGTTTCGGACGAGCAGGTCTAAATGGGCCATCCAATGGACCCGTTGGAATTTTAACTGAGTAAAAAGTACAGAAATTGAGGTTTTGCAATATAATTGTGTTGAAAATCTCCTAATCTATTACATGATCTCCTAAAATTTAATTAAAACTTGTTTTGCGACCCTTTTTGTAGAGGTTTCGGACGAGCAGGTCTAAATGGGCCTTTCAATGGACCCGTTGGAATTTCAAGTGAGTAAAAAGTACAGAAATTGAGGTTTTGCAATATAATTGGGTTGAAAAGCTACTAATAAATTATTTAAACTCCTAAAATTTGATTAAAACCTGTTTTGCGGTCCTTTTTGTCGAGGTTTTGGACGAGCAGGTCTAAATGGGCCTTTCAATGTACCCGTTGGAATTTTAACTGTGTAAAAAGTACTGAAATTGAGGTTTTGTAATATAATCGTGTTGAAAAGCTCCTAATCAATTATTTGAACTCCTAAAGTTTGATTAATACTTGTTTTGTGGTCCTTTTTGTCGAGGTTTCAGACGAGCAGGTCTAAATGGGCCTTTCAATGGACCCGTTGGAATTTTAACTGAGTAAAAAGTACAGAACTTGAGGTTTTGCAATATAATTGTGTTGAAAAGCTCCTAATCAATTACATGATCTCCTAAAATTTGATTAAAACTTATTTTCTAACCCTTTTTGTAGAGGTTTCGGACGAGTAGGTCTAAATGGACCTTTCAATGGACTCGTTGGAATTTCATCTGAGAAAAAAGTACATAAATTGAGGTTTTGCAATATAATTATGTTGAAAATCTCCTAATCAATTACACGATCTCCTAAAATTTCATTAAAACATGTTTTGCGGCCCTTTTTGTATAGGTTTCGAACGAGCATGTCTAAATGGGCCTTTCAATGGACCCGTTGGAATTTTAACTGAGTAAAAAGTACATAAATTGAGGTTTTGCAATATAATTGTGTTGAAAACCTACTAATCAATTATTTGAACTCCTAAAATTTGATTAAAACTTCTTTTGCGGTCCTTTTTGTCGAGGTTTTGGACGAGCGGATCGAAATGGGCCTTTCAATGGACCCGTTCAAATTTTAACTGGGTAAAAAGTACAGAAATTGAGGTTTTGCAATATAATTGTTTGGAAAATCTCCTAATCAATTACATGAACTCCTAAAATTTGATTAAAACCTCTTTTGCAGTCCTTTTTGTAGAGGTTTCTGACGACCGGGTCGAAATAGGCCTTTTAATGGACTCGATGGAATTTTAACTGAGTAAAAATTATAGAAAATTGAGGTTTTGCAATATAATTGTGATGAAAAGTCCTATTCAATTACATGATCTCCTAAAATTTGATTAAAACTTCTTTTGCTGTACTTTTTGTCGAGGTTTCGGATGAGCGGGTCGAAATGGGCCTTTCAATGGACCCGTTGGAATTTTAACTGAGTAAAAAGTACTGAATTGAGGTTTTGCAATATAATTGTGTGGAAAAGCTCCTAGTCAATTGAATGAACTCCTAAAATTTGATTAAAACTTGTTTTGCGGTCCATTTTGTAGAGGTTTCGGACGAGCAGGTCTAAATGGGCCTTTCAATGGACCTGTTGGAATTTCAACTCAGTAAAAAGCACAGAAATTGAGGTTTTGCAATATAATTGTGTTGAAAATCTCCTAATCAATTACATGATCTTCTAAAATTTCATTAAAACCTGTTTTGCGGCCCTTTTTGTATAGGTTTCGGACGAGCATGTCTAAATGCGCCTTTCAATGGACCAGTTGGAATTTTAACTTAGTAAAAAGTACAAAAATTGAGGTTTTGCAATATAGTTGTGTTGAAAAGCTACTAATCAATTACATGAACTCCTAAAGTTTGATTAAAACTTGTTTTGCGGCCCTTTTTGTCGAGGTTTCGGACGAGCAGGTCTAAATGGGCCTTTCAATGGACCCGTTGGAATTTTAACTGAGCAAAAGTACAGAAATTGAGGTTTTGCAATATAACTGTGTTGAAAAGCTCCTAGTCAATTGAATGAACTCCTAAAATTTGATTAAAACTTGTTTTGCGGCCCTTTTTGTAGAGGTTTCGGACGAGCAGGTCTAAATGGGCCTTTCAATGGACCCCTTGATATTTTAACTGAGTAAAAAGTACAGAAATAGAGATTTTTTGATATAATTGTGTTGAAAAGCTCCTAATCAATTACATGAACTCCTAAAATTTGATCAAAACTTCTTTTGCAGTCCTTTTTTAGAGGTTTCAGACGAGCGGGTCGAAATGGGCCTTACAATGGACCCGTTGGAATTTTAACTAAGTAAAAAGTACAGAAATTGAGGTTTTGCAATATAATTGTGATGAAAAGCTCCTAATCAATTACATGATCTCCTAACATTTGATTAAAACTTGTTTTGCGGTCCTTTTTGTCGAGGTTTCGGACGAACAGGTCTAAATGTGCCTTTCAATGGACCCGTTGGAATTTCATCTGAGTAAAAAGTACATAAATTGAGGTTTTGCAATATAATTGTGTTGAAAATCTCCTAATCAATTACATGAACTCCTAAGATTTGATTAAAACTTGTTTTGCAGTCCTTTTTGTAGAGGTTTCGGACGAGCGGGTCGAAATGGGCCTTTCAATGGACCCGTTGGAATTTTATCTGAGTAAAAAGTACATAAATTGAGGTTTTGCAATATAATTGTGTTGAAAACCTACTAATCAATATTGGAACTCCTAAAATTTGATTAAAACTTCTTTTGCGGTCCTTTTTGTCGAGGTTTCGGACAAGCGGGTCGAAATTGGCCTTTCAATGGACCTGTTCAAATTTTAACTGGGTAAAAAGTACAGAAATTGAGGTTTTGCAATATAATTGTGTGGAAAATCTCCTAATCAATTACATGAACTCCTAAAATTTGATTAAAACCTCTTTTGCAGTCCTTTTTGTAGAGGTTTCGGACGAGCGGGTCGAAATGGGCCTTTTAATGGACCTGTTGGAATTTTAACTGAGTAAAAAGTACAGAAAATTGAGGTTTTGCAATATAATTGTGATGAAAAGTCCTAATCAATTACATGATCTCCTAAAATTTGTTTACAACTTGTTTTGCAGTCCTTTTTGTCGAGGTTTCGGATGAGCGGGTCGAAATGGGCCTTTCAATGGACCCGTTGGAATTTTATCTGAGTAAAAAGTACTGAATTGAGGTTTTGCAATATAATTGTGTTGAAAAGCTCCTAGTCAATTGAATGAACTCCTAAAATTTGATTAAAACTTGTTTTGCGGTCCATTTTGTAGAGGTTTCGGACGAGCAGGTCTAAATGGGCCTTTCAATGGACCTGTTGGAATTTCAACTCAGTAAAAAGCACAGAAATTGAGGTTTTGCAATATAATTGTGTTAAAAATCTCCTAATCAATTACATGATCTTCTAAAATTTCATTAAAACTTGTTTTGCGGCCCTTTTTGTATAGGTTTCGGACGAGCATGTCTAAATTCGCCTTTCAATGGACTTGTTGGAATTTTTATTTGATGAATGCTTAAGTTATTAGAAGTAGTATCTGTTCTAAATATACTCTCAACCATTTGACAATGAACGCTCAATCACCTTGCTGCAGCTGCTGGTGCTCGAACCCGTGACCTCTAGGAACAACAACCGTTCCCTTAACCACTGAGGCAAGTTGGTTCGTGCACCTGTTGGAATTTTAACTGAGTAAAAAGTACATAAATTGAGGTTTTGCAATATAATTGTATTGAAAAGATACTAATCAATTACATGATCTCCTAAAATTTGATTAAAACTTGTTTTGCGGCCCTTTTTGTAGAGGTTTCGGACGAGCATGTCTAAATGGGCCTTTCGATGGACCAGTTGGAATTTTAACTTAGTAAAAAGTACAGAAATTGAGGTTTTGCAATATAGTTGTGTTGAAAAGCTACTAATCAATTACATGAACTCCTAAAGTTTGAATAAAACTTGTTTTGCGGCCCTTTTTGTCGAGGTTTCGGACGAGCAGGTCTAAATGGGCCTTTCAATGAACCCGTTGGAATTTTAACTGAGCAAAAGTACAGAAATTGAGGTTTTGCAATATAACTGTGTTGAAAAGCTCCTAGTCAATTGAATGAACTCCTCAAATTTGATTAAAACTTGTTTTGCGGCCCTTTTTGTAGAGGTTTCGGACGAGCAGGTCTAAATGGGCCTTTCAATGGACCCGTTAGTATTTTTACTGAGTAAAAAGTACAGAAATAGAGGCTTTTTGATATAATTGTGTTGAAAAGCTCCTAATCAATTACATGAACTCCTAAAATTTTATCAAAACTTCTTTTGCAGTCCTTTTTTTAGAGGTTTCAGACGAGCGGGTCGAAATGGGCCTTACAATGGACCCGTTGGAATTTTAACTAAGTAAAAAGTACAGAAATTGAGGTTTTGCAATATAATTGTGATGAAAAGCTCCTAATCAATTACATGATCTCCTAACATTTGATTAAAACTTGTTTTGCGGTCCTTTTTGTCGAGGTTTCGGACGAGCAGGTCTAAATGTGCCTTTCAATGGATTCGTTGGAATTTTAACTGAGTAAAAAGTACATAAATTGAGGTTTTGCAATATAATTGTGTTGAATAGCTCCTAGTCAATTACATGAACTCCTAAGATTTGATTAAAACTTGTTTTGCAGTCCTTTTTGTAGAGGTTTCGGACGAGCGGGTCGAAATGGGCCTTTCAATGGACCCGTTGGAATTTTATCTGAGTAAAAAGTACAGAAATTGAGGTTTTGCAATATAATTGTGTTGAAAAGCTCCTAATCAATTATTTGAACTCCAAAAATTTGATTAAAATATGTTTTGCGGACCCGTTGGAATTTTTTTTTTGAAGAAAATGAACCTCATTAAAAACCCCTCTAACCACCCTGTGCCGAGGCGCAAGGTGAGCCTAAGGGAAAAAGAGTGCCCTGAGATATATTATAATAAAAAGGCTGGGTATCAACCAGTACATCAGAGTTAATACAATCAGGAATGACTGAGTCAAATAAAACAGAGGAAGCATAACGTAAAGCCCAAGAGGCTAAGTTATGAGCCATAAAGTTGGCTGATCTAGGTACAAAAGATAAAGTAATCAAGGGAAAAGCCTCAAGCAAAGCCTTTGTATCAGCGATCTGCGGGCCCAGCAAGGAACCATCAGTAGTGGGCCGAGAGAGATTATTGACCACAATAGCATAATCGGACTCGATGAGCACCTCACCCCATCCTCTATCTGTGACCATCATGATACCCGCAACAATGGCATGTAGCTCAACCATGGTGGCATCCCGACAACTGGCTTCATAGACGGCACATCCTCCAAGTATAGAGCCCTGAGCATCACGAGCAACCACCCCGATAGCTGCAGAACCGGACACGTGGTGGAAGGCACCATCCACATTAATCTTGATAACCTCCGTCCTTGGCGGTGTCCATCGTGGTGGGGCGGCTGCTGGCACGGCTGCTGACACGGCGGGGAGAGCGTTGGCGGCGACATACTCCTGTAGAAGACCCTTAGCATTCATGATAGTGAGCCAGGGTGGCTGAAGACGCTGGAAGTGGATCCATTCATTCCGACGATTCCATATGTTCCAAAGCGCTGTTAAGAGCAGAGCAAACCCTGCATTATCCAGTCGTTTAGTGCCCTTAGATAACCACGCTGCCACGGAATTGGAGTAACTATCATAGATGCAAGAGGGAAGCCCGACAAGGCGAAGGACCTCATTATCCCCTGGACAATCTCGAAGAGCATGGATGGCCGTTTCCAATATGGTAGGACAAAAGGAGCACTGTCCATCTGTATGGTGTATACTCCGCAGTCTATCCCCAGTGGGCAACGCGTCGCGTCCTGCATGCCAGCTAAAGGAGCGAATTTTGGGCAGCGTCGGGGCTTTGGCGATAATCTTCCAAAGTCCATTAGGTCTTCTTACGGGACATGGAGGGCGATGTAGAAAGAAATAGCCAGATCGAACAGTGTAGTTCCCGGAGTCATGATGGCCCTAGATCAGAGTATCCCTCTGACTTCGGCTGATTGGAACCCGTAGAATGCTCTCGACGTCATCCTTGTCAAAAGCCTGACGAAGTTTGGTTTCATCCCAAAAAGCGGAATCGCGTGTCATGTAGTCACGACATCGTATCGACATTTCATCATTATCCAAGTATTCTCCAAATAGGGTAATCGATTTGTCACTGCCCCAAGCATCTCCAAGCATGCGGATCGAACTCTTATACCCCGGCCGCCAAAAATAACCTGGCCCTAAGGATTGTATCGCTTGGCTAATCCCTTTCCAGGCAAAGGATGCACGCTTATCAGCATGTGCACTTAGCAGGTCGCCCGAGGGGTAGTATTTCGCGTGAAGAACACGCGCCAAAAGAGATTCCGGATTGGATATAAGGTGCCAAATATGCTTCCCCAGGAGGGCAATATTAAAGGCACGTACCCGTTGGAATTTTAACTGAATAAAAAGTAAGAAATTGAGGTTTTGCAATATAACTGTGTTGAAAAGCTCCTAGTCAATTACTTGAACTCCTAAAATTTGATTAAAACTTGTTTTGCGGTCCTTATGTAGAGGTTTCGGACGAGCGGGTCAAAATGGGCCTTTCAATGGACCCGTTGGAATTTTAACTGAGTAAAAAGTATAGAAATTGAAGTTTTGCAATATAATTGTGTTGAAAAGCTCCTAATCAATTATTTGAACTCCTAAAATTTGATTAAAACTTGTTTGGCAGTTCTTTTTGTTGAGGTTTCGGACGAGCAAGTCTAAATGGGCCTTTCAATGGACCCGTTGGAATTTTAATTGAATAAAAAGTACAGAAATTGAGGTTTTTCAGTATAATTGTGTTGAAAAGCTCCAAATCAATTATTTGAACTCCTAAAATTTGATTAAAACTTGTTTTGCGGTCCATTTTGTTGAGGTTTCGGACGACAAGGTCTAAATGGGCCTTTCATTGGACCCGTTGGAATTTTAACTGAGTAAAAAGTACAGTAATTGAGTTTTTGCAATATAATTGTGATGAAAAGCTTCTAATCAATTACATGATCTACTAAAATTTGATTAAAACTTGTTTTGTGGTACTTTTTGTAGTGGTTTCGGACGAGCTGGTCGAAATGGGCCTTTGAATGGACTCGTTGGAATTTTAACTGGGTAAAAAGTATAGAAATTGAGGTTTTGCAATATAATTGTGTTGAAAAGCTCCAAATCAATTATTTGAACTCCTAAAATTTGATTAAAACTTGTTTTGCGGTCCTTTTTGTTGAGGTTTCGGACGATAAGGTCTAAATGGGCCTTTCATTGGACCCGTTGGAATTTTAACTGAGTAAAAAGTACATAAATTGAGTTTTTGCAATATAATTGTGATGAAAAGCTTCTAATCAATTACATGATCTACTAAAATTTGATTAAAACTTGTTTTGCGGTCCTTTTTTTCGTGGTTTCGTACGAGCGGGTCGAAATGGACCTTTCAATAGACCCGTTGGAATTTTAACTGAGTAAAAAGTACATAAATTGAGGTTTTGCAATATAATTGTGTTGAAAAGCTCATAATCAATTATTTGATCTCCTAAAATTTGATTAAAAATTGTTTTGCGGTCCTTTTTGTCGAGGTTTCGGACGAGCAGGTCTAAACGGGCCTTTCAATGGACATGTTGGAATTTTAACTGAGCAAAAAGTACAGAAATTGAGGTTTTGCAATATAATTGTGTTAAAAAGCTCCTAATCAATTATTTGAACTCCTAAAATTTGATTAAAACTTGTTCTGCGGTCCTTTTTGTAGAGGTTTTGGACGAGCATGTCTAAATGGGCCTTTCAATGAACCCGTTGGAATTTTAACTGAGTAAAAAATATAGAAATTGAGGTTTTGCAATATAATTGTGTTGAAAAGCTCCTAGTCAATTACATGAACTCCTAAAATATGATCAAAACTTGTTTTGCGGTCCTTTATGTAGAGGTTTCGGACGAGTGTGTCTAAATGGCCCTTTCAATGGACCCGTTGGAATTTTAACTGAGTAAAAAGTATAGAAATTGAGGTTTTGCAATATAATTGTGTTGAAAAACTCCTAATCAATTACATGATCTCCTAAAATTTCATTAAAACTTGTTTTGCGGCCCTTTTTGTAGAGGTTTCGGATGAGCAAGTCTAATTGGGCCTTTTAATGGACCTGTTGGTATTTCAACTGAGTAAAAAGTACATAAATAGAGGTTTTTTTGATATAAGTGTGTTGAAAATCTCCTAATCAATTACACGTGCTCCTAAAATTTTATTAAAACTTGTTTGCGGCCCTTTTTGTACTGGTTTCGGACGAGCAGGTCTAAATGGGCCTAACTATGGACCCGTTGAAATTTAACTAAGTAAAAAGTACAGAAATTGAGGTTTTGCAATATAATTGTGTTGAAAAGCTACTAATCAATTATTTGAACTCCTAAAATTTGATTAAAACTTCTTTTGCGGTCCTTTTTGTCGAGGTTTCGGACGAGCAGGACTAAATGGTCCTTTCAATGAACCCGTTGGAATTTTAACTGAGTAAAAAGTTCAGAAATTGAGGTTTCGCAATATAAGTGTGTTGAAAATCTGCTAATCAATTACATGATCTCCTAAATTTTGATTAAAACTTGTTTTGTGGCCCTTTTTGTAGAGGTTTCGGACGAGCAGGTCTAAATAGGCCTTTCAATGGACCCGTTAGAATTTTAACTGAGTAAAATGAATAGAAATTTAGGTTTTGCAATATAATTGTGTTGAAAAGCTCTTAGTCAATTACATGAACTCCTAAGATTTCATTAAAACTTGTTTTGCTGTCCTTTTTGTAGAGGTTTCGGACGAGCAGGTCGAAATGGGCCTTTTAATGGACCCGTTGGAATTTTAACTGAGTAAAAAGTATATAAATTGAGGTTTTGCAATATAATTGTTTTGAAAAGCTCCTAATAACTTATTTGAACTCCTAAAATTTGATTAAAACTTGTTTTACGGTCCTTTCTGTAGAGGTTTCGGATGAGCATGTCTAAATGGGCCTTTCAATGGACCCGTTGGAATTTTAACTGAGTAAAAAGTACAGAAATTGAGGTTTTGCAAAATAATTTTGTTGAAAAGCTCCTAATAAATTATTTGAACTCCTAAATTTTGATTAAAACTTGTTTTGCAATCTTTTTTGTCGGGGTTTCGGACGAGCATGTCTAAATGGGCCTTTCAATGGACCCGTTGGAATTTTAACTGAGTAAAAAGTATAAAAATTGAGGTTTTGCAATATAATTGTGTTGAAAAGATCCTAATCAATTATTTGTACTCCTAAAATATGATCAAAACTTGTTTTGCGGTCCTTTATGTAGAGGTTTCAGACGAGCAGGTCTAAATGGGCCTTTCAATGGACCCGTTGGAATTTTAACTGAGTAAAATGTATAAAAATTGAAGTTTTGCAATATAATTGTTTTGAAAAGCTCCTAATCAATTACATGAACTCCTAAAATTTCACTAAAACTTGTTTTGCAGTCCTTTTGTAGAGGTTTCGGACGAGCTGGTCGAAATTGACCTTTAAATGGACGCGTTGGAATTCTAACTGAGTAAAAAGTACATAAATTGAGGTTTTGCAATATAATTGTGTTGAAAATCTCCTAATCAATTACATGATCTCCTAAAATTTGATTAAAACTTGTTTTGCGACCCTTTTTGTAGAGGTTTCGGACGAGCATGTCTAAATGGGCCTTTCAATGGACCCGTTGAAATTTCAACTGAGTAAAAAGTACAGAAATTGAGGTTTTGCAATATAACAGTGTTGAAAAGCTCCTAGTCAATTGAATGAACTCCTAAGATTTGATTAAAACTTGTTTTGCGGTCCATTTTGTAGAGGTTTCGGATGAGCAGGTCTAAATGGGCCTTTCAATGGACCCGTTGGAATTTTAACTGAGTAAATAGTACAGAAATTGAGGTTTTGCAATATAATTGTGTTGAAAATCTCCTAATCAGTTACATGATCTCCTAAAATTTGATTAAAACCTGTATTGCGACCCTTTTTGTAGAGGTTTCGGACGAGCAGCTATAAATGGGTCTTTCAATGGACCCGTTGGAATTTCAACTGAGTAAAAAGTACATAAATTGAGGTTTTGCAATATAATTGTGTTGAAAAGCTACTAATCAATTATTTGAAATCCTAAAATTTGATTAAAACTTGTTTTGCGGTCCTTTTTGTCGAGGTTTGGAACGAGCAGGTCTAAAAGGGCCTTTCAATGGATCCGTTGGAATTTTAACTGAGTAAAAAGTACATAAATTGAGGTTTTGCGATATTATTGTGTTGAAAAGCTACTAATCAATTATTTGAACTCCTAAAATTTGATTAAACCTTGTTTTGCTGTCGTTTTTGTCGAGGATTCGGACGAGCAGGTCTAAATGGCCCTTTCAATGGACCAGTTGGAATTTTAACTGAGAAAAAAGTACATAAATTGAGGTTTTGCACTAAAATTGTGTTGAAAATCTCCTAATCATTTATTTGAACTCCTAAAATTTGATTAAAACTTGTTTTGCGGTCCTTTTTGTAGAAATTTCGGACGAGCAGGTCTAAATGGGCCTTTCAATGGAGGAGTAAAGATAGAATCAAGAGTAAAGATAGAATCAGTTTAAGTGTAAAGTATAAAGAAAATAAAATAGTGGAGATAGGAGAAAATAGGTTACCAGATGGCAAAGGGTTGTTTTGGTTGAGATCAGGTTCAACATTACGGATTCGCCCACGTGTACCAATTGGGCGACGTCTTGGGGGGAGGTTGCGGAGCCACTCCCCGTATTGCAGCTTGTTGAGGTCTAGAGAAGAGCGAATCGGACAATTTTCAATGGTATGACTAATTATATCACAACTACGGCATAAGGTAGGAAGGCGTTCGTATTGAAGACGACACATAGTTTTATCAGCTCCGGCCCCAATGAAGAGGAATCGGGTGACCGGACGGGTAATATCCAGCAAAATTTCCACACGCAGGAATTCTTTCATGTTTCCTTCGAGCTCTCGAGTATCAGTACGTAAGACATTGCCTACCATGGAGCCTAGAGCATGTCCCACAAGGTGTGATCGATCGTTGTCCTCAAATAGTGAGGATGGCAGGCCGAAAATGCGGATCCAGATACGCATGATGTTGAAAGAATATTCGCCAATGGTTTTAGAAGGGTTGTATTCTGTAAGGGCTAACCATTCGTCCTTATACAACCAAGGACCACGATTAAGGACTTCATAACAGGATTTGACCTCCTTGAATTTGATCTTAAGAAAATTATCCTGGATGACAGAGATAGATACCAAATTGCTAGGCTTCCAAATACCTTCGAAGGCGCTAATGACAGCATATATGTCAATTGGTTTTGATGAGATAAAGCAGCCTATAAGAAATAACTTGGGGTCTTCCTTAACGAAATCCCAGCCGAAGTCTGGGGTATAGAGGAGTTCTGCTTCTTCATTAGTAAGATCAATAGAACTGAGTTGGGGGATAGAGAAGGATGCCATAGGTGAAGGATGGAGATTGGGAGTATAAGGAGAAAAAGGAGAAGTTTGTGGGTCAATGTGTGTTTGTGGTCCGTATAAAAAATAAGTACCTATGTTAGTTATGCTATGGTAAGTCGGGAGAAAAGGAAAGAAGGTTGAAAATATATTCCTTAAAGTTTGGGTTAATTGAATGACGGAAAGAGTAGCGTGATATTCAATGAAATATACCAGAAATAAATTGATTAGAAGAGGAAAGAGAATAGTAAAATTTAAATGTAATAAATAAGATTCTTTAAACGATATAGGAGGGAGATCGAAAACAGTAATAAGGGTGGAGGAGTAATAGAAGAAGAAATTGATTGGTAGAATTGAAAAAGAGATAATTAAGGATCATACCGTATAGAAAGGAAAGAATATGGAAGAGTAAATATTTTCCTTCAAAAAGATAGTGATTGCAATGAATTGCACAAGAAACGTGTGAAAAGTAATTACAATAAAGATTAAAGTAATTAATAGACAATTAAGGAAATATGAAAATTGAAGCACTAATAATGGGAAGAGGAAAGGAGAAAGTATATAGAAGGGGAGAAATATGGTGGGAAAGTTGTTTTCCATCATAAAGATGGTCGTATTGGATTCCCTTAAAAGGGCTAGATTTAAGGCGCCTAAGGAGGCGTTGAGACAAAATTTAGTAAACAGAAATACAGTAAGAAAAAGGAAACTCGTTGAGCTGAGAATTTTAACGGTAAAAATTTTGCTAGTCAATTTGTATAACATATAGCTAATGGAAAGATAGTAAAAATCACGAGGTAAAAGCAAGCATGAATAAAATAAACATAAAGGGAAAGAGCAAGCAAGAAAGAAAAACAGAGAAAAAGAGCAAGAAATAATAAAAATTACAGACCCATGGATAGAAGGAAGCGGGGACAAGAAATAAAATACATACCAAAAGAGCAAAAAAGGGGGGGTAATTAATGGCTATGAAAAAATAATTACATGCCCGTTTAAAGATAAAGTAGTATAATCTATACCAGTGTGTGGGCCCAGCTCTCCAAGCTTTCTTGTTTGTTGCAACAATAAGAAAATGAAAAGGTTTCCTAATACAATCTGAATCAATATTAAAAGAGAAAAAATTAAAGTTAGAAGATTGCAAAAACCATCTAAGAGAAAGAAAAGATCGAAAAGAGAAGACAACCAAATATATGAGCAGAGGCATAGAATAAACAAAGTACGCAATACCATAACATGAAGAAAAACAAGTATAGAAGGAGAGGGAATAAGTACAGATTGGAATGGAGAAACTAAGGAAACATAGAAAATGAAAGTAATAGCATAAACAAAGGAGATAACAGTTAGAGGAGCATAAATATACTAGTTTGTACACCATCACCAAAACGGAGAAGGAGATAGACCTATTAAAAATGAAATTATTCATGGAGGGAAAAGATAACAAGTTTACAGGTGAAAAGCAACAGTAATGAGCTATTAAAAAAACCTCCATAAGTGTAAGATAAGATGCGTAAGGAGCATCGAAATGTGGGTTGGAAAGAAAGAAAGTTGAGCATAAAGTGAGGTTTATGAAAGAAAAATTACAGAGAGGATTGGACAGGCTTAGTATCAAAGCATAAAATTGCATGTAGGGGGAAAGCAAAATAATAAAAAAAGTAAAAGGTTGGAAGATGACTAAATTACATGCAGAAGAGGGTGTGAGGTCCAAAATTATGGATTGTTGAAAATTATTATAGGAAATAAAATGTCTTAAAGAAAATTTAGTAGGCAAAGAACTATGAATGAGTGTGTAAGACCTAAGAAAGTTGTATTGAGTAATAGAAAGCAGAGTCCAGAACCCATGAAACAAAGGGTGCATAAATGAAGAAGTAGAAATATACATTAAGAGAAGAGTTTGCAGAAAATTAATAAAGATAACAATCTTAAAAGTTCCCACAGTGTGGGTTGATTGAAGATTCCCTGAAAGGGCTCGAATATTGATATGAATAGAGACAATAATAATAAAATGAACATACTTGTTTAAGACTGGACAAGCTTTAACATGATCAGTATGGTTTTCGTTAGTTTGGAGGACATAGCAGAGTGCATAGAGGCTATAATCCAGAGATAAAGGGGCATGTAAAGGTTTATAAAGACAAGTAATCAACAAAATAAAGTATATGTTCCAAGATAAATCATTGTGAATGATAACAATCAACCTTGCTAAGAGTAAATACCCATTATGATAAAGAATAAATGGAAAAATTAAGGATAAGAAACAAACGAGCTTACTAAGTAGCCACGGTGACAGATAACCATTTTCAGGGGAAAAGGAAATGAGAAAAAATAGATATGAATGATATACCAAAAACCCAAAGATTGATAAGGGGATAGTAAAGATGTTAATACCCGACTCGTGAGCAGTGAATGCGACCGTGACGAAACCGCACCCCTTTGGGACTGTGAGAAAGAAATGTGAGATTTAGAATTTGGAAAATTAGGGCAAAAAAAAAGGGAAAGAAATATGATTAGATTCAATAGAGAGGAAAACAAATTAAAAATATATATGAAAAAAAGGAAAGATAGAACCCAGGAGATGAACCGACACCCAGGAAAGGATCGAGATTGGCCGTTCGACGGCCGATGAAGAGCCCAGAATCTGCAAAAACGATGCATGAACTAACAGTTGAATCCAGAAAAGCTTGGAGAGAAAAAACCCTAATCGAAATCGGGGGAGGCTGTAAAAGAAGAAAAAAGAATAAGAAGAGAAATATAACCAGAGAAAAAATAACAACAAAGATAAATCATTAAAAAAGGTCAAAACGATTAAACGGAAGGTGGAGAGGCCCAAGACCGATCGGCCAGATTTCACATTTCCGCCGTGAGTCGTAACAGGGGAAGAAACCCTCCGTATCATCAGATGATCCAAGGCCAGAAACAATGAAAAAAGGAAGCAAAAATTAGATCGGTAGAGAACAAAAAGAATGAAATGAAAGAAGAAAGACAGAGGAGAGAGGTCTGATGTGGGACGACCCTCCTGAGGTTCGTACCGTCAAAACCATGAGATCTCAGATTGGGGTTTGTCAATACCTTCAAATGAGGGGAAATGGTGAAACAAATGCAAGCAATAGTCACCCCTTCAATAGATGAGACGATTCTGGCAAGGGAATTGTGGAGCAATATTTGGGGCCAGATCTCGCAAAAAAAGAAAAGGTTAGAGGAAAATGGCCGGAAAAATAAAAGCCAAAGAAAAGGCATAGAAAATAAAACTAATTGAAAAAATAAATGGGGTGGGATAACCCTAAAAAAGCTCTTACCGATTTCCAAGGGAACCAATTTGTGATGGTTGTCTCGTTGAAACACAAGCATAATCGGTAGAAGACGAAGAGGTGCCGTGTAGGGGGAGGGAAGAGGAAGAGAGAGAGGGATGAAATTGACCGAAAAAGGGGGAAAAAAGAGGAGACCAAGCAAAAACCCAAAAAGGAACCCAGAAAATTTGAGAGAGAATTGAGAGCCACCCGTTGGAATTTTAACTCAGTAAAAAGTACAGAAATTGAGGGTTTGCAATATAATCATGTTGAAAAGCTCCTAATCAATTACATGATCTCCTAAAATTTGATTAAAACTTGTTTTGCATTCCTTTTTAAAGAGGTTTCGGACGAGCGGGTCAAAATGGGTCTTTCAACGGACCCGCTGGAAATTTAACAGAGTAAAAAGTACAAAAATTGAGGTTTTGCAATATAATTTAATTGAAAAGCTCCTATTCAATTATTTGAACTCCTAAAATTTGATTTAAACTTGTTTTGCAGTCCTTTTTATCGATTTTTCGGACGAGCAGGTCTAAAAAGGCCTTTCAATGGACCCGTTGGAATTTTAACTAAGTAAAAAGTACAGAAATTGAGGTTTTGTAATATAATTGTGTTGAAAAGCTCCTAATCAATTACATGAACTCCTAAAATTTGATTAAAACTTATTTTGCAGTCCCTTTTGTAGAGGTTTCGGACGAGTTGGTGGAAATGGGCCTTTCAATGGACCCATTGGAATTTTAACTGAGTAAAAAGTACATAAATTGAGGTTTTGCAATATAATTGTGTTGAAAAGCTCCTAATCTATTATTTGAACTCCTAAAATTTGATTAAAACTTGTTTTTCGATCCTTTTTGTCGAGGTTTCGGACTAGCAGGTCTAAATGGGCCTTTCAATGGACCCGTTGGAATTTTAACATAGTAAAAAGTACAGAAATTGAGGTTTTGCAAAATAAATGTGTTGAAAAGATCCTAATCAATTAAATGAACTCCTAAAATTTGATTAAAACATGTTTTGCAGTCCTTTTTGTAGAGGTTTCGGACTAGCGGGTCGTAATGGGTCTTTCAATGGACACGTTGGAATTTTAACTAAGTAAAAAGTACAGAAATTGAGGTTTTGCAATATAATTATCTTGAATAGCTCCTAATCAATTACATGAACTCCTAAAATTTGATTAAAACTTGTTTTGCGGTCCTTTTTGTCGAGGTTTCGGACTAGCATGTCTAAATGGGCCTCTCAATGGACACGTTAGAATTTTAATTGAGTAAAAATTACAGAAATTGAGGTTTTGCAATATAATTGTGTTGAAAAGCTCCTAATCAATTACATGAACTCCTAAAATTTGATTAAAACTTGTTTTGTAGTCCTTTTTGTAGAGGTTTCTGACGAGCGGGTCGAAATGAGCCTTTCAATGGACCCGTTGGAATTTTAACTAAGTAAAAAGTACAGAAAATGAGGTTTTGCAATAAAATTGTGTTGAAAAGCTCCTAATCAATTATTTGAACTCCTAAAACTTGTTTAAAATTTGTTTTGCGGTCCTTTTTGTCGAGGTTTCGGAATAACAGGTCTAAATGGGCCTCTCAATGGACCCGTTGGAATTTTAACTGAGTAAAAAGTACAGAAATTGAGGGTTTGCAATATAATTGTGTTGAAAAGCTCCTAATCAATTACATGATCTCCTAAAATTTGATTAAAACTTGTTTTGCATTCCTTTTTGTAGAGGTTTCGGACGAGCGGGTCGAAATGGGTCTTTCAACGGACCCGTTGGAAATTTAACTGAGTAAAAAGTACAAAAATTGAGGTTTTGCAATATAATTGTGTTGAAAATCTCCTATTCAATTATTTAAACTCCTGAAATTTGATTAAAACTTGTTTTGCGGTCCTTTTTGTCGATGTTTTGGACGAGCAGTTCTAAAAGGGCATTTCAATGGACCCGTTGGAATTTTAACTGAGTAAAAAGTACAGAAATTGAGGTTTTGCAATATTATTGTGTTGAAAAGCTCCTAATCAATTACATGAACTCCTAAAATTTGATTAAAACTTATTTTGCAGTCCCTTTTGTAGAGGTTTCGGACGAGCGGGTCGAAATGGTCCTTTCAATGGACCCGTTGGAATTTTAGCTGAGTAAAAAGTACATAAATTGAGGTTTTGCAATATAATTGTGTTGAAAAGCTCCTAATCAATTATTTGAACTCCTAAAATTTGATTAAAACTTGTTTTTCGGTCCTTTTTGTCGAGGTTTCGGACTAGCAGGTCCAAATGGGCCTTTCGTTGGACACGTTGGAATTTTAACACAGTAAAAAGTACAGAAATTGAGGTTTTGCAAAATAAATGTGTTGAAAATATCCTAATCAATTAAATGAACTCCTAAAATTTGATTAAAACTTGTTTTGCAGTCCTTTTTGTAGAGGTTTCGGACTAGCGGGTCGAAATGGGTCTTTCAATGGACCCGTTGGAATTTTAACTGAGTAAAAAGTAAGGAAATTGAGGTTTTGCAATATAATTATCTTGAATAGCTCCTAATCAATTATATGAACTCCTAAAATTTTATTAAAACTTGTTTTGAGGTCCTTTTTCTCGAGTTTTCGGACTAGCATGTCTAAATGAGCCTCTCAATGGACCCGTTGGAATTTTAACTGATTAAAAATTACAGAAATTGAGGTTTTTCAAAATAATTGTGTTGAAAAGCTCCTAATCAATTACATGAACTCCTGAAAATTGATTAAAACTTGTTTTGCAGTCCTTTTTGTAGAGGTTTCTGACGAGCGTGTCAAAATGGGCCTTTCAATGGACCCGTTGGAATTTTAACTGAGTAAAAAGTACAGAAAATGAGGTTTTGCAATAAAATTGTGTTGAAAATCTCCTAATCAATTATTTGAACTCCTAAAATTTGATTAAAATTAGTTTTGCGGTCCTTCTTGTCGAGGTTTCGGACTAGCATGTCTAAATGGGCCTCTCAATAGACCCGTTGGAATTTTTTTTTGACAAAGATGAGGTGATTACAAGTAGTATCTGTTCTAAATATACTCTCAACCATTTGATAATGAACGCTCAATCACCCTGCTGCAGCTGTTGGTGCTCGAACTCGTGACCTCTAGGAACAACAATTGTTCCCTTAACCACTGAGGCAAGTTGGTTCGTGCACCCGTTGGAATTTTAATTGAGTAAAAAGTACAGAAATTGATGGTTTGCAATATAATCGTGTTGAAAAGCTCCAAATCAATTACACGATCTCCTAAAATTTGATTAAAACTTGTTTTGCATTCCTTTTTGTAGTGGTTTCGTACGAGCGGGTCGAAATGGGTCTTTCAACGGACCCGTTGGAAATTTAAATGAGTAAAAAGTACAAAAATTGAGGTTTTGCAATATAATTGTGTTGAAAAGCTCATATTCAATTATTTGAACTCCTAAAATTTGATTAAAACTAGTTTTGCGGTCCTTTTGTCCATGTTTCGGACGAGCATGTCTAAAAGGGCATTTCAATGGACCCGTTGTAATTTTAACTGAGTAAAAAGTACAGAAATTGAGGTTTTGCAATCTAATTGTGTTGAAAAGCTCCTAATCAATTACATGAACTCCTATAATTTGATTAAAACTTATTTTGCAGTGCCTTTTGTAGAGGTTTCGGACGAGCGGGTCGAAATGGGCCTTTCAATGGACCCGTTGGAATTTTAACTGAGTAAAAAGTACAAAAATTGAGGTTTTGCAATATAATTGTTTGAAAAGCTCCTAATCAATTTTTTGAACTCCTAAAATTTGATTAAAACTTATTTTTCGATCCTTTTTGTCGATGTTTCGGACTAGCACGTCTAAATGGGCCTTTCAATGGACCCGTTGGAATTTTAACAAAGTAAAAAGTACAGAAATTGAGGTTTTGCAAAATAAATGTGTTGAAAAGATCCTAATCAATTAAATGAACTCATAAAATTTGATTAAAACATGTTTTGCAGTCCTTTTTGTAGAGGTTTCGGACTAGCGGGTCGAAATGGGTCTTTCAATGGACCCGTTGGAATTTTAACTGAGTAAAAAGTACAGAAATTGAGGTTTTGCAATATAATTATCTTGAATAGCTCCTAATCAATTATATGAACTCCTAGGATTTGATTAAAACTTGTTTTGCGGTCCTTTTTGTCGAGGTTTCGGACTAGCATTTCTAAATGGGCCTCTCAATGACCCGTTGAAATTTTAACTGAGTAAAAATTACAGAAATTGAGGTTTTGCAATATAATTGTGTTGAAAAGCTCCTAATCAATTACATGAACTCCTAAAATTTGATTAAAACTTGTTTTGCAGTCCTTTTTGTAGAGGTTTCTGACGAGAGGGTCCAAATGAGCCTTTCAATGGACCCATTGGAATTTTAACTGAGTAAAAAGTACAGTAATTGAGATTTTGCAATAAAATTGTGTTGAAAAGCTCCTAATCAATTATTTGAACTCTTAAAATTTGATTAAAATTTGTTTTGCGGTCCTTTTCGTCGAGGTTTCGGACGAGCAGGTCTAAATAGGCCTTTCAATGGACCCGTTAGAATTTTAACTGAGTAAAATGAATAGAAATTTAGGTTTTGCAATATAATTGTGTTGAAAAGCTCCTAGTCAATTACATGAACTCCTAAGATTTCATTAAAACTTGTTTTGCTGTCCTTTTTGTAGAGATTTCGGACGAGCAGGTCGAAATGGGCCTTTTAATGGACCCGTTGGAATTTTAACTTTGTAAAAAGTATATAAATTGAGGTTTTGCAATATAATTGTTTTGAAAAGATCCTAATAACTTATTTGAACTCCTAAAATTTGATTAAAACTTGTTTTACGGTCCTTTCTGTAGAGGTTTCGGATGAGCATGTCTAAATGGGCCTTTCAATGGACCCGTTGGAATTTTAACTGAGTAAAAAGTACAGAAATTGAGGTTTTGCAAAATAATTTTGTTGAAAAGCTCCTAATAAATTATTTGAACTCCTAAAATTTGATTAAAACTTGTTTTGCAATCTTTTTTGTCGGGGTTTCGGACGAGCATGTCTAAATGGGCCTTTCAATGGACCCGTTGGAATTTTAACTGAGTAAAAAGTATAAAAATTGAAGTTTTGCAATATAATTGTGTTGAAAAGATCCTAATCAATTATTTGTACTCCTAAAATATGATCAAAACTTGTTTTGCGGTCCTTTATGTAGAGGTTTCAGACGAGCAGGTCTAAATGGGCCTTTCAATGGACCCGTTGGAATTTTAACTGAGTAAAATGTATAAAAATTGAAGTTTTGCAATATAATTGTGTTGAAAAGCTCCTAATCAGTTACACGAACTCCTAAAATTTGACTAAAACTTGTTTTGCAGTCCTTTTGTAGAAGTTTTGGACGAGCAGGTCGAAATTGACCTTTCAATGGACGCGTTGGAATTTTAATTGAGTAAAAAGTACATAAATTGAGGTTTTGCAATATAATTGTGTTGAAAATCTCCTAATCAATTACATGATCTCCTAAAATTTGATTAAAACTTGTTTTGCGACCCTTTTTGTAGAGGTTTCGGACGAGCATGTCTAAATGGGCCTTTCAATGGACCCGTTGAAATTTCAACTGAGTAAAAAGTACAGAAATTGAGGTTTTGCAATATAACTGTGTTGAAAAGCTCCTAGTCAATTGAATGAACTCCTAATATTTGATTAAAACTTGTTTTGCGGTCCATTTTGTAGAGGTTTCGGACGAGCAGGTCTAAATGGGCCTTTCAATGGACCCGTTGGAATTTTAACTGAGTAAATAGTACAGAAATTGAGGTTTTGCAATATAATTGTGTTGAAAATCTCCTAATCAATTACATGATCTCCTAAAATTTGATTAAAACCTGTATTGCGACCCTTTTTGTAGAGGTTTCGGACGAGCAGCTATAAATGGGCCTTTCAATGGACCCGTTGGAATTTCAACTGAGTAAAAAGTACATAAATTGAGGTTTTGTAATATAATTGTGTTGAAAAGCTACTAATCAATTATTTGAAATCCTAAAATTTGATTAAAACTTGTTTTGCGGTCCTTTTTGTTGAGGTTTGGAACGAGCAGGTCTAAAAAGGCCTTTCAATGGATCCGTTGGAATTTTAACTGAGTAAAAAGTACATAAATTGAGGTTTTGCGATATTATTGTGTTGAAAAGCTACTAATCAATTATTTGAACTCCTAAAATTTGATTAAACTTTGTTTTGCTGTCGTTTTTGTCGAGGATTCGGACGAGCAGGTCTAAATGGCCCTTTCAATGGACCAGTTGGAATTTTAACTGAGAAAAAAGTACATAAATTGAGGTTTTGCACTAAAATTGTGTTGAAAATCTCCTAATTATTTATTTGAACTCCTAAAATTTGATTAAAACTTGTTTTGCGGTCCTTTTTGTAGAAATTTCGGACGAGCAGGTCTAAATGGGCCTTTCAATGGAGGAGTAAAGATAGAATCAAGAGTAAAGATAGAATCAGTTTAAGTGTAAAGTATAAAGAAAATAAAATAGTGGAGATAGGAGAAAATAGGTTACCAGATGGCAAAGGGTTGTTTTGGTTGAGAGCAGGTTCAACATTACGGATTCGCCCACGTGTACCAATTGGGCGACGTCTTGGGGGGAGGTTGCGGAGCCACTCCCCGTATTGCAGCTTGTTGAGGTCTAGAGAAGAGCGAATCGGACAATTTTCAATGGTATGACTAATTATATCACAACTACGGCATAAGGTAGGAAGGCATTCGTATTGAAGACGACACATAGTTTTATCAGCTCCGGCCCCAATGAAGAGGAATCGGGTGACCGGACGGGTAATATCCAGCAAAATTTCCACACGCAGGAATTCTTTCATGTTTCCTTCGAGCTCTCGAGTATCAGTACGTAAGACATTGCCTACCATGGAGCCTAGAGCATGTCCCACAAGGTGTGATCGATCGTTATCCTCAAATAGTGAGGATGGCAGGCCGAAAATGCGGATCCAGATACGCATGATGTTGAAAGAATATTCGCCAATGGTTTTAGAAGGGTTGTATTCTGTAAGGGCTAACCATTCGTCCTTATACAACCAAGGACCACGATTAAGGACTTCATAACAGGATTTGACCTCCTTGAATTTGATCTTAAGAAAATTATCCTGGATGACAGAGATAGATACCAAATTGCTAGGCTTCCAAATACCTTCGAAGGCGCTAATGACAGCATATATGTCAATTGGTTTTGATGAGATAAAGCAGCCTATAAGAAATAACTTGGGGTCTTCCTTAACGAAATCCCAGCCGAAGTCTGGGGTATAGAGGAGTTCTGCTTCTTCATTAGTAAGATCAATAGAACTGAGTTGGGGGATAGAGGAGGATGCCATAGGTGAAGGATGGAGATTGGGAGTATAAGGAGAAAAAGGAGAAGTTTGTGGGTCAATGTGTGTTTGTGGTCCGTATAAAAAATAAGTACCTATGTTAGTTATGCTATGGTAAGTCGGGAGAAAAGGAAAGAAGGTTGAAAATATATTCCTTAAAGTTTGGGTTAATTGAATGACGGAAAGAGTAGCGTGATATTCAATGAAATATACCAGAAATAAATTGATTAGAAGAGGAAAGAGAATAGTAAAATTTAAATGTAATAAATAAGATTCTTTAAACGATATAGGAGGGAGATCGAAAACAGTAATAAGGGTGGAGGAGTAATAGAAGAAGAAATTGATTGGTAGAATTGAAAAAGAGATAATTAAGGATCATACCGTATAGAAAGGAAAGAATATGGAAGAGTAAATATTTTCCTTCAAAAAGATAGTGATTGCAATGAATTGCGCAAGAAACGTGTGAAAAGTAATTACAATAAAGATTAAAGTAATTAATAGACAATTAAGGAAATATGAAAATTGAAGCACTAATAATGGGAAGAGGAAAGGAGAAAGTATATAGAAGGGGAGAAATATGGTGGGAAAGTTGTTTTCCATCATAAAGATGGTCGTATTGGATTCCCTTAAAAGGGCTAGATTTAAGGCGCCTAAGGAGGTGTTGAGACAAAATTTAGTAAACAGAAATACAGTAAGAAAAAGGAAACTCGTTGAGCTGAGAATTTTAACGGTAAAAATTTTGCTAGTCAATTTGTATAACATATAGCTAATGGAAAGATAGTAAAAATCACGAGGTAAAAGCAAGCATGAATAAAATAAACATAAAGGGAAAGAGCAAGCAAGAAAGAAAAACAGAGAAAAAGAGCAAGAAATAATAAAAATTACAGACCCATGGATAGAAGGAAGCGGGGACAAGAAATAAAATACATACCAAAAGAGCAAAAAAGGGGGGGTAATTAATGGCTATGAAAAAATAATTACATGCCCGTTTAAAGATAAAGTAGTATAATCTATACCAGTGTGTGGGCCCAGCTCTCCAAGCTTTCTTGTTTGTTGCAACAATAAGAAAATGAAAAGGTTTCCTAATACAATCTGAATCAATATTAAAAGAGAAAAAATTAAAGTTAGAAGATTGCAAAAACCATCTAAGAGAAAGAAAAGATCGAAAAGAGAAGACAACCAAATATATGAGCAGAGGCATAGAATAAACAAAGTACGCAATACCATAACATGAAGAAAAACAAGTATAGAAGGAGAGGGAATAAGTACAGATTGGAATGGAGAAACTAAGGAAACATAGAAAATGAAAGTAATAGCATAAACAAAGGAGATAACAGTTAGAGGAGCATAAATATACTAGTTTGTACACCATCACCAAAACGGAGAAGGAGATAGACCTATTAAAAATGAAATTATTCATGGAGGGAAAAGATAACAAGTTTACAGGTGAAAAGCAACAGTAATGAGCTATTAAAAAAACCTCCATAAGTGTAAGATAAGATGCGTAAGGAGCATCGAAATGTGGGTTGGAAAGAAAGAAAGTTGAGCATAAAGTGAGGTTTATGAAAGAAAAATTACAGAGAGGATTGGACAGGCTTAGTATCAAAGCATAAAATTGCATGTAGGGGGAAAGCAAAATAATAAAAAAAGTAAAAGGTTGGAAGATGACTAAATTACATGCAGAAGAGGGTGTGGGGTCTAAAATTATGGATTGTTGAAAATTATTATAGGAAATAAAATGTCTTAAAGAAAATTTAGTAGGCAAAGAACTATGAATGAGTGTGTAAGACCTAAGAAAGTTGTATTGAGTAATAGAAAGCAGAGTCCAGAACCCATGAAACAAAGGGTGCATAAATGAAGAAGCAGAAATACACATTAAGAGAAGAGTTTGCAGAAAATTAATAAAGATAACAATCTTAAAAGTTCCCAAAGTGTGGGTTGATTGAAGATTCCCTGAAAGGGCTCGAATATTGATATGAATAGAGACAATAATAATAAAATGAACATACTTGTTTAAGACTGGACAAGCTTTAACATGATCAGTATGGTTTTCGTTAGTTTGGAGGACATATCAGAGTGCATAGAGGCTATAATCCAGAGATAAAGGGGCATGTAAAGGTTTATAAAGACAAGTAATCAACAAAATAAAGTATATGTTCCAAGATAAATCATTGTGAATGATAACAATCAACCTTGCTAAGAGTAAATACCCATTATGATAAAGAATAAATGGAAAAATTAAGGATAAGAAACAAACGAGCTTACTAAGTAGCCACGGTGACAGATAACCATTTTCAGGGGAAAAGGAAATGAGAAAAAATAGATATGAATGATATACCAAAAACCCAAAGATTGATAAGGGGATAGTAAAGATGTTAATACCCGACTCGTGAGCAGTGAATGCGACCGTGACGAAACCGCACCCCTTTGGGACTGTGAGAAAGAAATGTGAGATTTAGAATTTGGAAAATTAGGGCAAAAAAAAAGGGAAAGAAATATGATTAGATTCAATAGAGAGGAAAACAAATTAAAAATATATATGAAAAAAAAGGAAAGATAGAACCCAGGAGATGAACCGACACCCAGGAAAGGATCGAGATTGGCCGTTCGACGGCCGATGAAGAGCCCAGAATCTGCAAAAACGATGCATGAACTAACAGTTGAATCCAGAAAAGCTTGGAGAGAAAAAACCCTAATCGAAATCGGGGGAGGCTGTAAAAGAAGAAAAAAGAATAAGAAGAGAAATATAACCAGAGAAAAAATAACAACAAAGATAAATCATTAAAAAAGGTCAAAACGATTAAACAGAAGGTGGAGAGGCCCAAGACCGATCGGCCAGATTTCACATTTCCGCCGTGAGTCGTAACAGGGGAAGAAACCCTCCGTATCATCAGATGATCCAAGGCCAGAAACAATGAAAAAAGGAAGCAAAAATTAGATCGGTAGAGAACAAAAAGAATGAAATGAAAGAAGAAAGACAGAGGAGAGAGGTCTGATGTGGGACGACCCTCCTGAGGTTCGTACCGTCAAAACCATGAGATCTCAGATTGGGGTTTGTCAATACCTTCAAATGAGGGGAAATGGTGAAACAAATGCAAGCAATAGTCACCCCTTCAATAGATGAGACGATTCTGGCAAGGGAATTGTGGAGCAATATTTGGGGCCAGATCTCGCAAAAAAAGAAAAGGTTAGAGGAAAATGGCCGGAAAAATAAAAGCCAAAGAAAAGGCATAGAAAATAAAACTAATTGAAAAAATAAATGGGGTGGGATAACCCTAAAAAAGCTCTTATCGATTTCCAAGGGAACCAATTTGTGATGGTTGTCTCGTTGAAACACAAGCATAATCGGTAGAAGACGAAGAGGTGCCGTGTAGGGGGAGGGAAGAGGAAGAGAGAGAGGGATGAAATTGACCGGAAAAGGGGGAAAAAAGAGGAGACCAAGCAAAAACCCAAAAAGGAACCCAGAAAATTTGAGAGAGAATTGAGAGCCACCCGTTGGAATTTTAACTCAGTAAAAAGTACAGAAATTGAGGGTTTGCAATATAATCATGTTGAAAAGCTCCTAATCAATTACATGATCTCCTAAAATTTGATTAAAACTTGTTTTGCATTCCTTTTTAAAGAGGTTTCGGACGAGCGGGTCAAAATGGGTCTTTCAACGGACCCGCTGGAAATTTAACAGAGTAAAAAGTACAAAAATTGAGGTTTTGCAATATAATTTAATTGAAAAGCTCCTATTCAATTATTTGAACTCCTAAAATTTGATTAAAACTTGTTTTGCAGTCCTTTTTGTCGATTTTTCGGACGAGCAGGTCTAAAAAGGCCTTTCAATGGACCCGTTGGAATTTTAACTAAGTAAAAAGTACAGAAATTGAGGTTTTGTAATATAATTGTGTTGAAAAGCTCCTAATCAATTACATGAACTCCTAAAATTTGATTAAAACTTATTTTGCAGTCCCTTTTGTAGAGGTTTCGGACGAGTTGGTGGAAATGGGCCTTTCAATGGACCCATTGGAATTTTAACTGAGTAAAAAGTACATAAATTGAGGTTTTGCAATATAATTGTGTTGAAAAGCTCCTAATCTATTATTTGAACTCCTAAAATTTGATTAAAACTTGTTTTTCGATCCTTTTTGTCGAGGTTTCGGACTAGCAGGTCTAAATGGGCCTTTCAATGGACCCGTTGGAATTTTAACATAGTAAAAAGTACAGAAATTGAGGTTTTGCAAAATAAATGTGTTGAAAAGATCCTAATCAATTAAATGAACTCCTAAAATTTGATTAAAACATGTTTTGCAGTCCTTTTTGTAGAGGTTTCGGACTAGCGGGTCGTAATGGGTCTTTCAATGGACACGTTGGAATTTTAACTAAGTAAAAAGTACAGAAATTGAGGTTTTGCAATATAATTATCTTGAATAGCTCCTAATCAATTACATGAACTCCTAAAATTTGATTAAAACTTGTTTTGCGGTCCTTTTTGTCGAGGTTTCGGACTAGCATGTCTAAATGGGCCTCTCAATGGACACGTTAGAATTTTAATTGAGTAAAAATTACAGAAATTGAGGTTTTGCAATATAATTGTGTTGAAAAGCTCCTAATCAATTACATGAACTCCTAAAATTTGATTAAAACTTGTTTTGCAGTCCTTTTTGTAGAGGTTTCTGACGAGCGGGTCGAAATGAGCCTTTCAATGGACCCGTTGGAATTTTAACTAAGTAAAAAGTACAGAAAATGAGGTTTTGCAATAAAATTGTGTTGAAAAGCTCCTAATCAATTATTTGAACTCCTAAAACTTGTTTAAAATTTGTTTTGCGGTCCTTTTTGTCGAGGTTTCGGAATAACAGGTCTAAATGGGCCTCTCAATGGACCCGTTGGAATTTTAACTGAGTAAAAAGTACAGAAATTGAGGGTTTGCAATATAATTGTGTTGAAAAGCTCCTAATCAATTACATGATCTCCTAAAATTTGATTAAAACTTGTTTTGCATTCCTTTTTGTAGAGGTTTCGGACGAGCGGGTCGAAATGGGTCTTTCAACGGACCCGTTGGAAATTTAACTGAGTAAAAAGTACAAAAATTGAGGTTTTGCAATATAATTGTGTTGAAAATCTCCTATTCAATTATTTAAACTCCTGAAATTTGATTAAAACTTGTTTTGCGGTCCTTTTTGTCGATGTTTTGGACGAGCAGTTCTAAAAGGGCATTTCAATGGACCCGTTGGAATTTTAACTGAGTAAAAAGTACAGAAATTGAGGTTTTGCAATATTATTGTGTTGAAAAGCTCCTAATCAATTACATGAACTCCTAAAATTTGATTAAAACTTATTTTGCAGTCCCTTTTGTAGAGGTTTCGGACGAGCGGGTCGAAATGGTCCTTTCAATGGACCCGTTGGAATTTTAACTGAGTAAAAAGTACATAAATTGAGGTTTTGCAATATAATTGTGTTGAAAAGCTCCTAATCAATTATTTGAACTCCTAAAATTTGATTAAAACTTGTTTTTCGGTCCTTTTTGTCGAGGTTTCGGACTAGCAGGTCCAAATGGGCCTTTCATTGGACACGTTGGAATTTTAACACAGTAAAAAGTACAGAAATTGAGGTTTTGCAAAATAAATGTGTTGAAAAGATCCTAATCAATTAAATGAACTCCTAAAATTTGATTAAAACTTGTTTTGCAGTCCTTTTGTAGAGGTTTCGGACTAGCGGGTCGAAATGGGTCTTTCAATGGACCCGTTGGAATTTTAACTGAGTAAAAAGTAAGGAAATTGAGGTTTTGCAATATAATTATCTTGAATAGCTCCTAATCAATTATATGAACTCCTAAAATTTTATTAAAACTTGTTTTGGGGTCCTTTTTTCGAGTTTTCGGACTAGCATGTCTAAATGAGCCTCTCAATGGACCCGTTGGAATTTTAACTGAGTAAAAATTACAGAAATTGAGGTTTTTCAAAATAATTGTGTTGAAAAGCTCCTAATCAATTACATGAACTCCTGAAAATTGATTAAAACTTGTTTTGCAGTCCTTTTTGTAGAGGTTTCTGACGAGCGTGTCAAAATGGGCCTTTCAATGGACCCGTTGGAATTTTAACTGAGTAAAAAGTACAGAAAATGAGGTTTTGCAATAAAATTGTGTTGAAAATCTCCTAATCAATTATTTGAACTCCTAAAATTTGATTAAAATTAGTTTTGCGGTCCTTCTTGTCGAGGTTTCGGACTAGCATGTCTAAATGGGCCTCTCAATAGACCCGTTGGAATTTTTTTTGACAAAGATGAGGTGATTACAAGTAGTATCTGTTCTAAATATACTCTCAACCATTTGACAATGAACGCTCAATCACCCTGCTGCAGCTGTTGGTGCTCGAACTCGTGACCTCTAGGAACAACAATTGTTCCCTTAACCACTGAGGCAAGTTGGTTCGTGCACCCGTTGGAATTTTAATTGAGTAAAAAGTACAGAAATTGATGGTTTGCAATATAATCGTGTTGAAAAGCTCCAAATCAATTACACGATCTCCTAAAATTTGATTAAAACTTGTTTTGCATTCCTTTTTGTAGTGGTTTCGTACGAGCGGGTCGAAATGGGTCTTTCAACGGACCCGTTAGAAATTTAAATGAGTAAAAAGTACAAAAATTGAGGTTTTGCAATATAATTGTGTTGAAAAGCTCATATTCAATTATTTGAACTCCTAAAATTTGATTAAAACTAGTTTTGCGGTCCTTTTGTCCATGTTTCGGACGAGCATGTCTAAAAGGGCATTTCAATGGACCCGTTGTAATTTTAACTGAGTAAAAAGTACAGAAATTGAGGTTTTGCAATCTAATTGTGTTGAAAAGCTCCTAATCAATTACATGAACTCCTATAATTTGATTAAAACTTATTTTGCAGTGCCTTTTGTAGAGGTTTCGGACGAGCGGGTCGAAATGGGCCTTTCAATGGACCCGTTGGAATTTTAACTGAGTAAAAAGTACAAAAATTGAGGTTTTGCAATATAATTGTTTGAAAAGCTCCTAATCAATTTTTTGAACTCCTAAAATTTGATTAAAACTTATTTTTCGATCCTTTTTGTCGATGTTTCGGACTAGCACGTCTAAATGGGCCTTTCAATGGACCCGTTGGAATTTTAACAAAGTAAAAAGTACAGAAATTGAGGTTTTGCAAAATAAATGTGTTGAAAAGATCCTAATCAATTAAATGAACTCATAAAATTTGATTAAAACATGTTTTGCAGTCCTTTTTGTAGAGGTTTCGGACTAGCGGGTCGAAATGGGTCTTTCAATGGACCCGTTGGAATTTTAACTGAGTAAAAAGTACAGAAATTGAGGTTTTGCAATATAATTATCTTGAATAGCTCCTAACCAATTATATGAACTCCTAGGATTTGATTAAAACTTGTTTTGCGGTCCTTTTTGTCGAGGTTTCGGACTAGCATTTCTAAATGGGCCTCTCAATGACCCGTTGAAATTTTAACTGAGTAAAAATTACAGAAATTGAGGTTTTGCAATATAATTGTGTTGAAAAGCTCCTAATCAATTACATGAACTCCTAAAATTTGATTAAAACTTGTTTTGCAGTCCTTTTTGTAGAGGTTTCTGACGAGAGGGTCCAAATGAGCCTTTCAATGGACCCATTGGAATTTTAACTGAGTAAAAAGTACAGTAATTGAGATTTTGCAATAAAATTGTGTTGAAAAGCTCCTAATCAATTATTTGAACTCCTAAAATTTGATTAAAATTTGTTTTGCGGTCCTTTTCGTCGAGGTTTCGGACGAGCAGGTCTAAATAGGCCTTTCAATGGACCCGTTAGAATTTTAACTGAGTAAAATGAATAGAAATTTAGGTTTTGCAATATAATTGTGTTGAAAAGCTCCTAGTCAATTACATGAACTCCTAAGATTTCATTAAAACTTGTTTTGCTGTCCTTTTTGTAGAGATTTCGGACGAGCAGGTCGAAATGGGCCTTTTAATGGACCCGTTGGAATTTTAACTTTGTAAAAAGTATATAAATTGAGGTTTTGCAATATAATTGTTTTGAAAAGATCCTAATAACTTATTTGAACTCCTAAAATTTGATTAAAACTTGTTTTACGGTCCTTTCTGTAGAGGTTTCGGATGAGCATGTCTAAATGGGCCTTTCAATGGACCCGTTGGAATTTTAACTGAGTAAAAAGTATAGAAATTGAGGTTTTGCAAAATAATTTTGTTGAAAAGCTCCTAATAAATTATTTGAACTCCTAAAATTTGATTAAAACTTGTTTTGCAATCTTTTTTGTCGGGGTTTCGGACGAGCATGTCTAAATGGGCCTTTCAATGGACCCGTTGGAATTTTAACTGAGTAAAAAGTATAAAAATTGAAGTTTTGCAATATAATTGTGTTGAAAAGATCCTAATCAATTATTTGTACTCCTAAAATATGATCAAAACTTGTTTTGCGGTCCTTTATGTAGAGGTTTCAGACGAGCAGGTCTAAATGGGCCTTTCAATGGACCCGTTGGAATTTTAACTGAGTAAAATGTATAAAAATTGAAGTTTTGCAATATAATTGTGTTGAAAAGCTCCTAATCAGTTACACGAACTCCTAAAATTTGACTAAAACTTGTTTTACAGTCCTTTTGTAGAAGTTTTGGACGAGCAGGTCGAAATTGACCTTTCAATGGACGCGTTGGAATTTTAATTGAGTAAAAAGTACATAAATTGAGGTTTTGCAATATATTTGTGTTGAAAATCTCCTAATCAATTACATGATCTCCTAAAATTTGATTAAAACTTGTTTTGCGACCCTTTTTGTAGAGGTTTCGGACGAGCATGTCTAAATGGGCCTTTCAATGGACCCGTTGAAATTTCAACTGAGTAAAAAGTACAGAAATTGAGGTTTTGCAATATAACTGTGTTGAAAAGCTCCTAGTCAATTGAATGAACTCCTAATATTTGATTAAAACTTGTTTTGCGGTCCATTTTGTAGAGGTTTCGGACGAGCAGGTCTAAATGGGCCTTTCAATGGACCCGTTGGAATTTTAACTGAGTAAATAGTACAGAAATTGAGGTTTTGCAATATAATTGTGTTGAAAATCTCCTAATCAATTACATGATCTCCTAAAATTTGATTAAAACCTGTATTGCGACCCTTTTTGTAGAGGTTTCGAACGAGCAGCTATAAATGGGCCTTTCAATGGACCCGTTGGAATTTCAACTGAGTAAAAAGTACATAAATTGAGGTTTTGTAATATAATTGTGTTGAAAAGCTACTAATCAATTATTTGAAATCCTAAAATTTGATTAAAACTTGTTTTGCGGTCCTTTTTGTTGAGGTTTGGAACGAGCAGGTCTAAAAAGGCCTTTCAATGGATCCGTTGGAATTTTAACTGAGTAAAAAGTACATAAATTGAGGTTTTGCGATATTATTGTGTTGAAAAGCTACTAATCAATTATTTGAACTCCTAAAATTTGATTAAACCTTGTTTTGCTGTCGTTTTTGTCGAGGATTCGGACGAGCAGGTCTAAATGGCCCTTTCAATGGACCAGTTGGAATTTTAACTGAGAAAAAAGTACATAAATTGAGGTTTTGCACTAAAATTGTGTTGAAAATCTCCTAATTATTTATTTGAACTCCTAAAATTTGATTAAAACTTGTTTTGCGGTCCTTTTTGTAGAAATTTCGGACGAGCAGGTCTAAATGGGCCTTTCAATGGAGGAGTAAAGATAGAATCAAGAGTAAAGATAGAATCAGTTTAAGTGTAAAGTATAAAGAAAATAAAATAGTGGAGATAGGAGAAAATAGGTTACCAGATGGCAAAGGGTTGTTTTGGTTGAGATCAGGTTCAACATTACGGATTCGCCCACGTGTACCAATTGGGCGACGTCTTGGGGGAGGTTGCGGAGCCACTCCCCGTATTGCAGCTTGTTGAGGTCTAGAGAAGAGCGAATCGGACAATTTTCAATGGTATGACTAATTATATCACAACTAGGGCATAAGGTAGGAAGGTGTTCATATTGAAGACGACACATAGTTTTATCAGCTCCGGCCCCAATGAAGAGGAATCGGGTGACCGGACGGGTAATTTCCAGCAAAATTTCCACACGCAGGAATTCTTTCATGTTTCCTTCGAGCTCTCGAGTATCAGTACGTAAGACATTGCCTACCATGGAGCCTAGAGCATGTCCCACAAGGTGTGATCGATCGTTGTCCTCAAATAGTGAGGATGGCAGGCCGAAAATGCGGATCCAGATACGCATGATGTTGAAAGAATATTCGCCAACGGTTTTAGAAGGGTTGTATTCTGTAAGGGCTAACCATTCGTCCTTATACAACCAAGGACCGCGATTAAGGACTTCATAACAGGATTTGACCTCCTTGAATTTGATCTTAAGAAAATTATCATGGATGACAGAGATAGATACCAAATTGCTAGGCTTCCAAATACCTTCGAAGGCGCTAATGACAGCATATATGTCAATTGGTTTTGATGAGATAAAGCAGCCTATAAGAAATAACTTGGGGTCTTCCTTAACGAAATCCCAGCCGAAGTCTGGGGTATAGAGGAGTTCTGCTTCTTCATTAGTAAGATCAATAGAACTGAGTTGGGGGATAGAGGAGGATGCCATAGGTGAAGGATGGAGATTGGGAGTATAAGGAGAAAAAGGAGAAGTTTGTGGGTCAATGTGTGTTTGTGGTCCGTATAAAAAATAAGTACCTATGTTAGTTATGCTATGGTAAGTCGGGAGAAAAGGAAAGAAGGTTGAAAATATATTCCTTAAAGTTTGGGTTAATTGAATGACGGAAAGAGTAGCGTGATATTCAATGAAATATACCAGAAATAAATTGATTAGAAGAGGAAAGAGAATAGTAAAATTTAAATGTAATAAATAAGATTCTTTAAACGATATAGGAGGGAGATCGAAAACAGTAATAAGGGTGGAGGAGTAATAAAAGAAGAAATTGATTGGTAGAATTGAAAAATAGATAATTAAGGATCATACCGTATAGAAAGGAAAGAATATGGAAGAGTAAATATTCTCCTTCAAAAAGATAGTGATTGCAATGAATTGCGCAAGAAACGTGTGAAAAGTAATTACAATAAAGATTAAAGTAATTAATAGACAATTAAGGAAATATGAAAATTGAAGCACTAATAATGGGAAGAGGAAAGGAGAAAGTATATAGAAGGGGAGAAATATGGTGGGAAAGTTGTTTTCCATCATAAAGATGGTCGTATTGGATTCCCTTAAAAGAGCTAGATTTAAGGCGCCTAAGGAGGCGTTGAGACAAAATTTAGTAAACAGAAATACAGTAAGAAAAAGGAAACTCGTTGAGCTGAGAATTTTAACGGTAAAAATTTTGCTAGTCAATTTGTATAACATATAGCTAATGGAAAGATAGTAAAAATCACGATGTAAAAGCAAGCATGAATAAAATAAACATAAAGGGAAAGAGCAAGAAAGAAAGAAAAACAGAGAAAAAGAGCAAGAAATAATAAAAATTACAAACCCATGGATAGAAGGAAGCGGGGACAAGAAATAAAATACATACCAAAAGAGCAAAAAAAGGGGGGGTAATCAATGGCTATGAAAAAATAATTACATGCCCGTTTAAAGATAAAGTAGTATAATCTATACCAGTGTGTGGGCCCGGCTCTCCAAGCTTTCTTGTTTGTTGCAACAATAAGAAAATGAAAAGGTTTCCTAATACAATCTGAATCAATATTAAAAGAGAAAAAATTAAAGTTAGAAGATTGCAAAAACCATCTAAGAGAAAGAAAAGATCGAAAAGAGAAGACAGCCAAATATATGAGCAGAGGCATAGAATAAACAAAGTACGCAATACCATAACATGAAGAAAAACAAGTATAGAAGGAGAGGGAATAAGTATAGATTGGAATGGAGAAACTAAGGAAACATAGAAAATGAAAGTAATAGCATAAACAAAGGAGATAACAGTTAGAGGAGCATAAATATACTAGTTTGTACACCATCACCAAAACGGAGAAGGAGATAGACCTATTAAAAATGAAATTATTCATGGAGGGAAAAGATAACAAGTTTACAGGTGAAAAGCAACAGTAATGAGCTATTAAAAAAACCTCCATAAGTGTAAGATAAGATGCGTAAGGAGCATCGAAATGTGGGTTGGAAAGAAAGAAAGTTGAGCATAAAGTGAGGTTTATGAAAGAAAAATTACAGAGAGGATTGGACAGGCTTAGTATCAAAGCATAAAATTGCATGTAGGGGGAAAGCAAAATAATAAAAAAAGTAAAAGGTTGGAAGATGACTAAATTACATGCAGAAGAGGGTGTGGGGTCCAAAATTATGGATTGTTGAAAATTATTATAGGAAATAAAATGTCTTAAAGAAAATTTAGTAGGCAAAGAACTATGAATGAGTGTGTAAGACCTAAGAAAGTTGTATTGAGTAATAGAAAGCAGAGTCCAGAACCCAGGAAACAAAGGGTGCATAAATGAAGAAGCAGAAATATACATTAAGAGAAGAGTTTGCAGAAAATTAATAAAGATAACAATCTTAAAAGTTCCCACAGTGTGGGTTGATTGAAGATTCCCTGAAAGGGCTCGAATATTGATATGAATAGAGACAGTAATAATAAAATGAACATACTTGTTTAAGACTGGACAAGCTTTAACATGATCAGTATGGTTTTCGTTAGTTTGGAGGACATAGCAGAGTGCATAGAGGCTATAATCCAGAGATAAAGGGGCATGTAAAGGTTTATAAAGACAAGTAATCAACAAAATAAAGTATACGTTCCAAGATAAATCATTGTGAATGATAACAATCAACCTTGCTAAGAGTAAATACCCATTATGATAAAGAATAAATGGAAAAATTAAGGATAAGAAACAAACGAGCTTACTAAGTAGCCACGGTGACAGATAACCATTTTCAGGGGAAAAGGAAATGAGAAAAAATAGATATGAATGATATACCAAAAACCCAAAGATTGATAAGGGGATAGTAAAGATGTTAATACCCGACTCGTGAGCAGTGAATGCGACCGTGACGAAACCGCACCCCTTTGGGACTGTGAGAAAGAAATGTGAGATTTAGAATATGGAAAATTAGGGCAAAAAAAGGGAAAGAAATATGATTAGATTCAATAGAGAGGAAAACAAATTAAAAAAATATATGAAAAAAGGAAAGATAGAACCCAGGAGATGAACCGACACCCAGGAAAGGATCGAGATTGGCCGTTCGACAGCCGATGAAGAGCCCAGAATCTGCAAAAACGATGCATGAACTAACGGTTGAATCCAGAAAAGCTTGGAGAGAAAAAACCCTAATCGAAATCGGGGGAGGCTGTAAAAGAAGAAAAAAGAATAAGAAGAGAAATATAACCAGAGAAAAAATAACAACAAAGATAAATCATTAAAAAAGGTCAAAACGATTAAACGGAAGGTGGAGAGGCCCAAGACCGATCGGCCAGATTTCACATTTCCGCCGTGAGTCGTAACAGGGGAAGAAACCCTCCGTATCATCAGATGATCCAAGGCCAGAAACAATGAAAAAAGGAAGCAAAAATTAGATCGGTAGAGAACAAAAAGAATGAAATGAAAGAAGAAAGACAGAGGTTAGAGGTCTGATGTGGGACGACCCTCCTGAGGTTCGTACCGTCAAAACCATGAGATCTCAGATTGGGGTTTGTCAATACCTTCAAATGAGGGGAAATGGTGAAACAAATGCAAGCAATAGTCACCCCTTCAATAGATGAGACGATTCTGGCAAGGGAATTGTGGAGCAATATTTGGGGCCAGATCTCGCAAAAAAAGAAAAGGTTAGAGGAAAATGGCCGGAAAAATAAAAGCCAAAGAAAAGGCATAGAAAATAAAACTAATTGAAAAAATAAATGGGGTGGGATAACCCTAAAAAAGCTCTTACCGATTTCCAAGGGAACCAATTTGTGATGGTTGTCTCGTTGAAACACAAGCATAATCGGTAGAAGACAAAGAGGTGCCGTGTAGGGGGAGGGAAGAGGAAGAGAGAGAGGGATGAAATTGACCGGAAAAGGGGAAAAAAGAGGAGACCAAGCAAAAACCCAAAAAGGAACCCAGAAAATTTGAGAGAGAATTGAGAGCCACCCGTTGGAATTTTAACTCAGTAAAAAGTACAGAAATTGAGGGTTTGCAATATAATCGTGTTGAAAAGCTCCTAATCAATTACATGATCTCCTAAAATTTGATTAAAACTTGTTTTGCATTCCTTTTTAAAGAGGTTTCGGATGAGCGAGTCGAAATGGGTCTTTCAACGGACCCGCTGGAAATTTATCAGAGTAAAAAGTACAAAAATTGAGGTTTTGCAATATAATTTTATTGAAAAGCTCCTAATCAATTATTTGAACTCCTAAAATTTGATTAAAACTTGTTTTGCAGTCCTTTTTGTCGATGTTTCGGACGAGCAGGTCTAAAAGGGCCTTTCAATGGACCCATTGGAATTTTAACTAAGTAAAAAGTACAGAAATTGAGGTTTTGCAATATAATTGTGTTGAAAAGCTCCTAATCAATTACATGAACTCCTAAAATTTGATTAAAACTTATTTTGCAGTCCCTTTTGTAGAGGTTTCGGACGAGTTGGAGGAAATGGGCCTTTCAATGGACCCATTGGAATTTTAACTGAGTAAAAAGTACATAAATTGAGGTTTTGCAATATAATTGTGTTGAAAAGCTCCTAATCAATTATTTGAACTCCTAAAATTTGATTAAAACTTGTTTTTCGATCCTTTTTGTCGAGGTTTCAGACTAGCAGGTCTAAATGGGCCTTTCAATGGACCCATTGGAATTTTAACATAGTAAAAAGTATAGAAATTGAGGTTTTGCAAAATAAATGTGTTGAAAAGATCCTAATCAATTAAATGAACACCTAAAATTTGATTAAAACATGTTTTGCAGTCCTTTTTGTAGAGGTTTCGGACTAGCGGGTCGTAATGGGTCTTTCAATGGACACGTTGGAATTTTAACTGAGTAAAAGTACAGAAATTGAGGTTTTGCAATATAATTATCTTGAATAGCTCCTAATCAATTACATGAACTCCTAAAATTTGATTAAAACTTGTTTTGCGGTCCTTTTTGTCGAGGTTTCGGACTAGCATGTCTAAATGGGCCTCTCAATGGACACGTTAGAATTTTAATTGAGTAAAAATTACAGAAATTGAGGTTTTGCAATATAATTGTGTTGAAAAGCTCCTAATCAATTACGTGAACTCCTAAAATTTGATTAAAACTTGTTTTGCAGTCCTTTTTGTAGAGGTTTCTGACGAGCGGGTCGAAATGAGCCTTTCAATGGACCCGTTGGAATTTTAACTGAGTAAAAAGTACAGAAAATGAGGTTTTGCAATAAAATTGTGTTGAAAAGCTCCTAATCAATTATTTGAACTCCTAAAATTTGATTAAAATTTGTTTTGCGGTCCTTTTTGTCAAGGTTTCGGAATAACAGGTCTAAATGGGCCTCTCAATGGACCCGTTAGAATTTTAACTGAGTAAAAAGTACAGAAATTGAGGGTTTGCAATATAATTGTGTTGAAAAGCTCCTAATCAATTACATGATCTCCTAAAATTTGATTAAAACTTGTTTTGCATTCCTTTTTGTAGAGGTTTCGGACGAGCGGGTCAAAATGGTCCTTTCAATGGACCCGTTGGAATTTTAACTGAGTAAAAAGTACATAAATTGAGGTTTTGCAATATAACTGTGTTGAAAAGCTCCTAATCAATTATTTTAACTCCTAAAATTTGATTAAAACTTGTTTTTCGGTCCTTTTTGTCGAGGTTTCGGACTTGCAGGTCTAAATGGGCCTTTCATTGGACACGTTGGAATTTTAACATAGTAAAAAGTACAGAAATTGAGGTTTTGCAAAATAAATGTGTTGAAAAGATCCTAATCAATTAAATGAACTCCTAAAATTTGATTAAAACTTGTTTTGTAGTCCTTTTTGTAGAGGTTTCGGACTAGCGGGTCGAAATGGGTCTTTCAATGGACCCGTTGGAATTTTAACTGAGTAAAAGTAAGGAAATTGATGTTTTGCAATATAATTATCTTGAATAGCTCCTAATCAATTATATGAACTCCTAAAATTTGATTAAAATTTGTTTTGCGGTCCTTTTTGTCAAGGTTTCGGAATAACAGGTCTAAATGAGCCTCTCAATGGACCCGTTGGAATTTTAACTGAGTAAAAATTACAGAAATTGAGGTTTTGCAATATAATTGTGTTGAAAAGCTCCTAATCAATTACATGAACTCCTAAAAATTATTTAAAACTTGTTTTGCAGTCCTTTTTGTAGAGGTTTCTGACGAGCGTGTCAAAATGGGCCTTTCAATGGACCCGTTGGAATTTAACTGAGTAAAAAGTACAGAAAATGAGGTGTTGCAATAAAATTGTGTTGAAAATTTCCTAATCAATTATTTGAACTTCTAAAATTTGATTAAAATTAGTTTTACGGTCCTTTTTGTCGAGGTTTCGGACTAGCAGGTCTAAATGGGCCTCTCAATAGACCCGTTGGAATTTTAATTGAGTAAAAAGTACAGAAATTGAGGGTTTGCAATATAATCGTGTTGAAAAGCTCCAAATCAATTACACGATCTCCTAAAATTTGATTAAAACTTGTTTTGCATTCCTTTTTGTAGTGGTTTCGTATGAGCGGGTCGAAATGGGTCTTTCAACGGACCCGTTGGAAATTTAAATGAGTAAAAAGTACAAAAATTGAGGTTTTGCAATATAATTGTGTTGAAAAGCTCATATTCAATTATTTGAACTCCTAAAATTTGATTAAAACTTGTTTTGCGGTCCTTTTTGTCCATGTTTCGGACGAGTAGGTCTAAAAGGACATTTCAATGGACCCGTTGTAATTTTAACTGAGTAAAAAGTACAGAAATTGAGGTTTTGCAATCTAATTGTGTTGAAAAGCTCCTAATCAATTACATGAACTCCTATAATTTGATTAAAACTTATTTTGCAGTGCCTTTTGTAGAGGTTTCGGACGAGCGGGTCGAAATGGGCCTTTCAATGGACCCGTTGGAATTTTAACTGAGTAAAAAGTACAAAAATTGAGGTTTTGCAATATAATTGTGTTGAAAAGCTCCTAATCAATTTTTTGAACTCCTAAAATTTGATTAACACTTATTTTTCGATCCTTTTTGTCGAGGTTTCAGACTAGCACGTCTAAATAGGCCTTTCAATGGACCCGTTGGAATTTTAACAAAGTAAAAAGTACAGAAATTGAGGTTTTGCAAAATAAATGTGTTGAAAAGATCCTAATCAATTAAATGAACTCATAAAATTTGATTAAAACATGTTTTGCAGTCCTTTTTGTAGAGGTTTCGGACTAGCGGGTCGAAATGGGTCTTTCAATGGACCCGTTGGAATTTTAACTGAGTAAAAAGTACAGAAATTGAGGTTTTGCAATATAATTATCTTGAATAGCTCCTAATCAATTATATGAACTCTTAAAATTTGAATAAAACTTGTTTTGCGGTCCTTTTTGTCGAGCTTTCGGACTAGCATTTCTAAATGGGCCTCTCAATGACCCGTTGGAATTTTAACTGAGTAAAAATTACAGAAATTGAGGTTTTGCAATATAATTGTGTTGAAAAGCTCCTAATCAATTACATGAACTCCTAAAATTTGATTAAAACTTGTTTTGCAGTCCTTTTTGTAGAGGTTTCTGACGAGAGGGTCGAAATGAGCCTTTCAATGGACCCGTTGGAATTTTAACTGAGTAAAAAGTACAACAATTGAGATTTTGCAATAAAATTGTGTTGAAAAGCTCCTAATCAATTATTTGAACTCCTAAAATTTGATTAAATTTTGTTTTGCGGTCCTTTTTGTCGAGGTTTCGGAATAGCTGGTCTAAATGGGACTCTCAATGGACCCGTTGGAATTTTAACTGAGTAAAAAGTACAGAAATTGAGGGTTTGCAATATAATTGTGTTGAAAAGCTCCTAATCAATTACATGATCTCCTAAAATTTGATTAAAACTTGTTTTGCATTCCTTTTTGTAGGGATTTCGGACGAGCGGGTCGAAATTGGTCTTTCAACGGACCCGTTGGAAATTTAACTGAGTAAAAAGTACAAAAATTGAGGTTTGCAATATAATTGTGTTGAAAAGCTCCTATTCAATTATTTGAACTCCTAAAATTTGATTAAAACTTGTTTTGCGGTCCTTTTTGTCGATGTTTCGGACGAGCAGGTCTAAAAGGGCCTCTCAATGACCCGTTGGAATTTTAACTGAGTAAAAATTACAGAAATTGATGTTTTGCAATATTATTGTGTTGAAAACCTCCTAATCAATTACATGAACTCCTAAAATTTGATTAAAACTTATTTTGCAGTCCCTTTTGTAGAGGTTTCGGACGAGCGGGTCGAAATGGGTCTTTCAACGGACCCGTTGGAAATTTAACTGAGTTAAAAGTACAAAAATTGAGGTTTTGCAATATAATGGTGTTGAAAAGGTCCTATTCAATTATTTGAACTCCTAAAATTTGATTAAAACTTGTTTTGCGGTCCTTTTTGTCGATGTTTCGGACGAGCAGGTCTAAAAGGGCCTTTCAATGTACCCGTTGGAATTTTAACTGAGTAAAAAGTACAGAAATTGAGGTTTTGCAATATTATTGTGTTGAAAAGCTCCTAATCAATTACATGAACTCCTAAAATTTGATTAAAACTTATTTTGCAGTCCCTTTTGTAGAGGTTTCGGACGAGCGTGTCGAAATGGGCCTTTCAATGGACCCGTTGGAATTTATCTGAGTAAAAAGTACATAAAATGAGGTTTTGCAATATAATTGTGTTGAAAAGCTCCTAATCAATTATTTGAACTCCTAAAATTTGATTAAAACTTGTTTTTCGGTCCTTTTTGTCGAGGTTTCGGACTAGCAAGTCTAAACGGGCCTTTCAATGGACATGTTGGAATTTTAACATAGTAAAAAGTACATAAATTGAGGTTTTGCAAAATAAATGTGTTGAAAAGATTCTAATCAATTAAATGATCTCCTAAAATTTGATTAAAACTTGTTTTGCAGTCCTTTTTGTAGAGGTTTCGGACTAGCGGGTCAAAATGGGTCTTTAAATGGACCCGTTGGAATTTTAACTGAGTAAAAAGTAAAGAAATTGAGGTTTTGCAATATAATTATCTTGAATAGCTCCTAATCAATTATATGAACTCCTAAAATTTGATTAAAACTTGTTTAGGGGTCCTTTTTGTCGAGGTTTCGGACTAGCATGTCTAAATGGGCCTCTCAATGGACCCGTTGGAATTTTAACTGAGTAAAAATTATAGAAATTGAGGTTTTGCAATATAATTGTGTTGAAAAGCTCCTAACCAATTACATGAACTCCTAAGATTTGATTAAAACTTGTTTTGCAGTCCTTTTTGTAGAGGTTTCTGACGAGCGTGTCGAAATGAGCCTTTCAATGGACCCGTTGGAATTTTAACTGAGTAAAAAGTACAGAAAATGAGGTTTTGCAATAAAATTGTGTTGAAAATCTCCTAATCAATTATTTGAACTCCTAAAATTGGATTGAAATTAGTTTTGCGGTCCTTTTGTCGAGGTTTCGGACTAGCAGGACTAAATGGGCCTCTCAATGGACCCGTTGGAATTTTAATTGAGTAAAAAGTACAGAAATTGAGGGTTTGCAATTTAATCGTGTTGAAAAGCTCCTAATCAATTACATGATCTCGTAAAATTTGATTAAACTTGTTTTACATTCCTTTTTGTAGAGGTTTCGGACGAGCGGGTCGAAATGGGTCTTTCAACGGACCCGTTGGAAATTTAACTGAGTAAAAAGTACAAAAATTTAGGTTTTGCAATATAATTGTGTTGAAAAGCTCCTATTCAATTATTTGAACTCCTAAAATTTGATTAAAACTTGTTTTGGGGTCCTTTTTGTCGAGGTTTCGGACTAGCATGTCTAAATGGGCCTCTCAATGGACCCGTTGGAATTTTAAATGAGTAAAAATTACAGAAATTGAGGTTTTGCAATATAATTGTGTTGAAAAGATCCTAATCAATTACATGAACTCCTAAAATTTGATTAAAACTTGTTTTGCAGTACTTTTTGTAGAGGTTTCTGACGAGCGTGTCGAAATGGGCCTTTCAATGGACCCGTTGGAATTTTTTAAATAAAACGGGCCTCATTAAAAACCCCTACTAAAATCCCCAAGCACAAGGCTTGGAGAAACCTAAAAAGGGGAAAAGAGTACCCAAAATATATTATTAACCAAGGTTAAACCTCGCAAAGTACAATGTTTTTATACAATCAGGGTAACTAGATCCAAAAGATAAAGAAGACATGGATCTAAGGGCATGGGTAGCCAAAGTATGAGCTACAAGATTAGACTCACGGCGAATGTACTGAACATGTGCCACAGAAAAGTCCTCCAAAGCAGTATGAGCCTCCAGAATCATTGGCCCCAAAGGAGAAAGATCTGGCCCAAGAGAGTTGATCCTGTTTGCTAGGGATGCACAGTCTGTCTCGAGAATCAGATGGCTCCAACCCTGAGAAAGGGCAAAAGTGATACCGGCAAGAAGACCTTTCCCTTCGGATGAAATAGCGTCAGAACAACTGCCCAGCGGAAAAGCCAGGCCACCAACAACCGTCCCAGTGTCATCCCGAGCGACAACACCAACCGCCGCTGCACGAGTGGAAGGTTCAAAGGCCCCATCCACATTAACTTTAATAAAACCACGAGGTGGAGGCCTCCAACGAGGAGGAAGTGTCGCAGGGATGGATGATGTAGTGGAAGATATAGAGTTAGAGTAATCCTTGTGGAGACTAATAGAGTTGACAGCAATTAGCCAAGGGGGTTGAAGATGTTTATTATGGATCCAATCGTTGCGTCTGTTCCAAATATTCCAGAGGGTAGTCAAGAAAAGGCCAAAAACATCAGGAGAAAGAAGGGAAACTCCTTCCTCAAGCCATTGGAGGCCCGAAGAGGCAGAACTGTTAACAAAGGAGGAAGGGAGACCAATCAATTTAAGAGTTTCCGAGGCACCAGAGCAGTCTCGAAGAGCATGGAGAATCGACTCAAAACCCGAGTTACAAATGGGGCATGGACCAGAGTCTGGAGAAGAAGTCTGAAGGCGAGCCCCAACAGGCAGGGCTTCTGCCCCCAGACGCCAGCCGAAAGTTTTAACCTTAGGCAAAACTTTGAGCTTGGCAAGATATTTCTAAAATCGAGGGGGACGAAGTCTAGGCTCAGGGGGTCGTTGTAGGAAAAGGTAGCCAGATCTGACAGAATAGATGCCAGAATCATTGGGCTTCCAGAGGATGGTATCGCGAGAGTCATTAATAATAGGAACAGAAAGAATGGAATTGGCATCATCCACAGTAAAGTAAGCACGAACTTTGACAGGGTCCCAGGCAGCTTGGTTCCGCAGCATAAAATCTCGACAACGAATGTGGACTTCCTCCGATAGCTCATAGTCCCCATAGAGGTGAACAGTCGAGGAGCCTCCCCAATTATCATGATGGATGCGTATGTTACTGTTAATACCCGGACGATAGAGGAAACCACCAAATAGGTGTTGCATAGCGTTATAAAGACCTTGCCAGGCAAAAGAACCTCGCGAAGGCCGAGAGGCATGAAGGATATTACCCGTCGGGAAGTACTTGTATTTATAAATTTGTCCCAAAAGGGAGTCAGGTTCACAAATGAGGCGCCAAAGCTGTTTGCCAAGAAGAGCAATGTTAAAATTATTGAGATCCCGGAAACCCATACCACCAACAGATTTAGGCAGGCATACTTGGTCCCATGGGAGCATATGCCAACCTTTCTTGTTTGATTTCCTAGACCACCAATATCGACGAATGGCAGATGTCATATCTTCAATAATATTTTGAGGTAATAAATAACAGGACATAACATATTGAGGTAAAGATTGTAAAACGGCTTTAATAAAAATTTCCCTACCACTGAAGGAAAGAAGTTGTTTGTCCCAGTTAGATAATCTATCGTGAACTTTATCGCATATAAACCCTAAAGCAAGGGTCTTATTTTTACCAATAAGAAGAGGTACCCCCAGATAGACTCCAGGATTGGATACCTCTCTAACTTGAAGATAGGAATTAATAGCTTGACGAGTAGATGTAGGAGTGCGGGGATTGTAAAATATAGTAGACTTATCAAAGTTGACAGCTTGCCCAGAGGCAGAGGCATAAGTCTGAAGGGCCAATTTAAGATGTGCAGCTTCATCGGGATTTGAGTTAAGGAAAACTATACAATCATCCGCAAATAAGAGGTGGTTAACCTTGGGGCCATGCTTACAAGCCCCTAAACCTGGGAGTAGGCCTTGTTGTTTAGCATCGGCCAAGAAAGCTGAAAGCCCTTGGGTACAAAATAGAAAAAGAAAAGGAGATAAAGGGTCACCTTGGCGGAGGCCCCTTTGAGGTCGAAATAAAGGGGAAAAGGAATTGTTTACCTTAACCGTAAAAGAAACTGAAGTAATACATCTCATGATAATAGAGATCCATGATGAGGCAAACCCCATACGGGTCATAACATTTTCGAGAAATGACCACTCAACCCTATCAAAGGCCTTTTCCGTGTCAAGTTTGAGGGCAGCGCCACGAGAAGATTTAGAGGTGCCAGTATTAATTGAATGAATAATTTCGTGGGCAATAAGGATATTATCTGTAATATTGCGTCCCTGAACAAAAGCAGCTTGATTTGAACTGATACAGAATGGGATGGTATGTTTCATTCGATTAACCAAAACTTTAGCAATGATTTTGTAAATTACCGTACAGAGACTGATGGGCCGAAGATGCCTCATAGTAGTGGGATCCTTAATCTTAGGTATGAGAACCAAAATAGTTTGGTTAACTGAAGCCATATCAGCTGAACCTTGAAGAAGATTAAGGCACAGAGTTATGATATCAGGTCCTATAGTATCCCAATGTTGACGATAAAATCCACTTGGTAGGCCATCAATACCCGGGGCTTTCCTAGGATCGATATCTCGAAAAGCAGTGATGATTTCTTCTGGAGTGAATTCCTTGGAAAGGGACTCATTCATAGTATTCGTGATAGTAGGAGTGATTTTTGATAGAATTTGGTCAGAAAAGTGAGGGTTTGAAGAAGAAAAAAGAGTATGGAAATATGATGAGGCAATTTCCATAAGGTCAGAATCATTCATGCGCCAGACATTGTTGGAGTCTAAAAGGCCTGAGATAGTATTCTTTTTCTTCCTATTGGAAGCTCGGGCATGAAAGAAACGGGTATTTTTGTCCCCTTGGGAAAGCCATAGATTACGAGAACGTTGTGCCCAATATGCTTCTTGCTCCTCTAGAAGTTTATGGAGCTCGGTTTTGGCGGAGATATATCTTTTTTCGGCAGTAGATGAGAGAGGTCGTTGTAATAGTTTATTAATTTTCTTAGTAAGAAAATTGATGCGTCCATTGGACTTAAATCTTTGTTGGGATTGCCAGTCTCCTAGGCAGGAGCCAACGGCTTTAATTTTTTCCAAAGTATTGCCTTTGGTGGATGACCAAGTTTGCTTTACAACAGCAATGCCTTCTTCATTGGAGGCCCAACAATTTTCGAATCTGAACTTGGTTGGTGGGGGACGGGGATTTGTTGGGGGAAGAGGCTCCGTATTTAATAGTAGAAAACAGTGATCTGATTTCGCATCGAAGTCAGAGGTGATGTTATAATTAGGAAATGAAGCTTTCCATGCCATATTCCCAACAAAACGATCTAGACGCTCAAATAAAGTAGGGGTTTTGGGCCCCGTTTTAGACCAGGTGAACCACCCCATTGTAGGTTTGCAATCAAAAAGATTATAACGAGAAAGACAATTGCGGAAGTTATTAATTTGAGATCTAGGCCGTCGGCAGCCTCCTTGTTTTTCATTATCAGATAAGATTTCATTAAAGTCACCACCGATGAGCCAAGGTTGACCATCGTTAATGTTAAGTGAATCAATTAGTTCCCATGTTTTAGGTTTGTTACAAGTTTCATAAAAACCATGAATTCCAGTGAAATAGAACGAAGAAGAGTTGCATTTAATATACGTGTGGATAAAACGATCCGAGTAAGCAAGCAAATCAACATTATTATTATTCAAAGTAAATAAAGCAAGTCCAGAGCAATTAAAAGAAAAATCAACAGAAAAAGCTAGGGCCATCCCTAGCAAATCACCAAGACGGCTATAAGCCGTATTTTTTAGTTTAGTTTCACATAAAAAAGTAAATCAGGTTTATGAAGATTAACATAATGCTTGAGATGTTGAACTGCCTCGACCTTACCTAAGCCTTGGCAGTTCCAACATAAAATTATCATTTCCCTCGGCGGGGCTGTGCATCAGCCGCCGCCGGAGAGTTTTTTCCGCTGCTCATCCCAGCTTTCGAGGTAGGCGATGGTGTAGGTCTGGACTTTTTGGGCTGCAGGACCACATGGATTAGGGAGCGCCTCTTAGTGCCTCGGTTCGGAGGAATGGGAATAGGGGCCGGAGCAGAAGCTGCAATATTTGGGTAATGCTTAAGTAGCCACGAATCAAAATCATCAAAGAATGATAAACCGGTTTGAAGGAGTGGCTTACTGAGTTGTTCATCCAGTTTCCTAATTTGCTGAGCAGTAGAGTTCGGCTTTCCATCATCTTGACCATCCAGATCAATTTGAACAGGGTAGATGGTGTTCAGGGGTTGAGGCGAAATGACTCTTGAATGCAATGGTACTTTTTGGGGCAGCTTGGGATCAGCATTAGTGGGAGGCAAATCCGAAGATTCCTCTCCCACCATCTCCTCGTTGTTATTGGTTTCCTCTATAGGGAGATCTGCAAAGGATGCAGCATCCCCTTCATTGAGATTCCCTATAAGATTAGGAAAAGAGGAAATAAGATTTAGTTGTATGAAAATATGGGAGAAAGAAACATAATAGTTTTTGACAGAATTTAGACCTGAATCTTGGGCAGAAGTGACAGGAGCTTTCCCTTTGTCCATAGGGTCTGATAAGGAAAGGGAATCATTAAAGCAGCATAGAGGGGAGTGATAATTAAATGGAAGCCAAAATAAATTTTTTATAATACCTAGCGGTGGGTTTGGTTCAGCATTGGCAGAGGATACAACAGTTTTGCCCTTGTCCAAAGGAGCTGTATGTAAAAACAGTTTATGATATAAAAACGAGAAAAGGCAGGAAATTAAATAGATATATTTAAAAAAATGTAAAGTACCTAGCGGAGGTTTGCATTCATTAGAAGTTGATTGCTCAACAATGCGAATACGGCCACGTGGACCCTGGTCACGGCGACGCGGGGGAAGCCAACGGAGCCAATCACCGTATTGGAATTTAGCTGGATCAATCATAGCCTTGGAAGGGCAGTGGTCGAAAGTGTGACTAATGATACCACATCCCGGACAGAGAAGGGGAAGACGTTCAAATTCTAGACGGCAGGAAGTGGTACGTGGACCTTTCCCAATGAGAAGAAATCGTCGGATCGGTTTGGATATGTCCAAAAGTATTTCCACACGTAGAAATTCAGTCATGTTCCCTCGTTCTTTGCGAGTATCAGTACGTAATACGGTGCCGACCATGGCCCCAAGTGACTGTCCAACAAGGTGAGCTCTGTCGTGATCCTCTAAGAAAGGTTTGGGCAAGGAATGAATGCGAAGCCATATCCTCATGGGATTAAAAGAATACTCGTCCATACTTTTGCCAGGTGTATATTCAGCTAGGGCCATCCATTCGTCTTTGTGTAGCCAAGGGCCTCTCTCGAACACATCACATTTGTCGCTTATAGTGGCAAACTCGATACGGAAGAAGGAGACTCTGATAATAGAGATTGATTTCAGGTGATTTTTCTTCCATATGCCTTCAAAAACTGAGAGGATGGTTCAGTCGTCTATTGGCTTTGATGATATGAATTTTCCAATCAGGATGGTTTTAGGATCTTCTTCAAAGAAGTCGAAATCAGGGGTGTAAATGGTATTGGCTTCCTCTAATGTTAGGTCCAAATCAGTGAATTGGGGTAGAGAAGAAGAGGATGCCATTTGGTGATAAATGTGGTAATTTCGAAAAGAACAAGATGAAAAATTGCAAGTGGGAGAGGTGGAATCAAAGTGGGCTGTAATCTTATAAATAAAAGAATTGATAGAAGTAAAGTTATGAATGGGAAACAAATAAGAGTGAGAATTAAAAAAGGAATGTAGAATGAAAATAATCCTAAATATTGGAAGTGAGATACGTGGGGTAATTTTAGAAAGTGAGAAATATAGAATGAGATTTAAATAAGAGGTTAGAAATATATAATATTTAAGGTAATGTTGGATGTAAAAAAGAAAGAGAATACTTTGGTTATGGTATCTAAATTGAATGGAGGGAGTAATTAAAGGAAAGAGATAAATTATAATTAAAGGCATGAAATAGTAACGTGATATGGAAATATATGGAATTAATAAAAGAAATATAATAAAGGTGATGGTATAGTATAAAATTGGAATAAATTTAGATTCAATATAGTGTTGAATGTAAAAAGGAAAGAGAATACTTTGGTTATGGTAGCTAAATTGACTAGAGAGAGTAAATAAAGGAAAGAGGTAATTTAGAAATAAATTAATAATGAAAGGCAAGAATTGGAGAGGAGATATGGAGATATATGGAATTAAAGAAGGAAATATAAAGCAGTAGACTATAGAGAATAAAGAAAGAATAATTTGAGATTGATATGGGTTGGGAAAAGGATAGAAAGAGCTTTGAATATGGTAACTAAATTGAATAGAGAGAGTTAATAGAGGAAAGATATAAATTAGAAATAAATTTGCATTGAAAGGCAAGAATTGATTAACGGATATGGTAATATTTGAGTTTAAATAAAGATATATAAAACAGTTGGTAATAGAGAATAAAGATAGAATAAAGTTAGATTGATATCGGTAATTTATGGAAAATAGTAAATGGGGAAGATGGATTGGTAATAATTTGAGACTAAAAGGCAAGAGATGTGAAATTGATAGAAATAAATTAGAATAAATATAATGTAAAATTGTGAAGGTAATAGTTATAATATTGTAGTATTTTACTATTGGTCTGAAGAGTAAAATAATTGGAAGTAGATATATGATAAGCGGCAGGTAGTACATTGGAGATATGGTAGGGTTCATAGTAGAGTTATGGGAGTTATGGGAGTACGTAATTAAGGAATGGTGTAGGCAGCCCCATAGGGTAACAAGAGATTTGTAGAAGGAGAAGGTTGATGCATTGTTCATATGGAAGGTTAATCTGGCAAAATCATTATCAATTATTTTGTAATTATAAGGTATACTGATGGATTGGGAGGGAATTAATATAAATTTTACCACTACCCACCAGATTTGTATGTGTTTAATTGTTTTCACCATAAAGATGATCGAATAGTTTTCCCCAAAAGGGAATAGTAGGAAAGCACCTAAAGAGGTGTAGTAATATGCAATAATTGGATGGCATATTGAAAATATGAATAGAGAATTTTTTGAAAGAATGGACAAAGAGAAAAAATAAAAGCAAAATAACAATAAAATACAAATAGTGAGCAATATAGTAGCTTTAATGATGGTCATAGATGAATAGAACAGGGAGTGATAGTAATTAAGTAAATAGATATGAAGCGAGAAAAGAGAGCAAGGAAAGTAGCCATAATGAAAATAAGGAAAACCTAAGAGGAGAGCATAAAACATCCGAAGATAAAAACATGTTAGGGGATAAAAGAAAAAGAAGAAGAACCACATGTAAATGAGGAAGAGATAAATGCATGCAATGACATAAAAGAAAAACAAGAGAGCAAGAAAAGGAGAATAATTACAAACCGGGATTAAAAAGAGAAGGGGGGTGAAGAAATATAGTACAGACCAAAAGAGCAAATAAAAGGGGGCAATAAAATAGTACAAGGTCAAAGCTAAAAAAATAAGAAATGGAGTGCCTTGGGCAAAGAAAGGCCCGCCTATGGAAAAAAGGTAAGATCCGCGTTGGTTGCCGTCGGTGCAGTAGGTGAAAGGCACATGCATAACAGAAAAAAAGAAAGTTAGAGTCGAAGCCAGAGTTAAGATGCATAGTAGAAGACGAATTCTCATATTAAGGGATAAAAGAAGGAAGAAAATGCAATTAATAGTATAGAGATAAAAATTATTATTCAGAATGTCAAAACAGGATAATATCATCCGATAACTTTGAATGATGGAAGACAGCTGAAAACACAAGAAAATATAAACAAATAAAATAAGGTGGATTTGAAGCATTAATAAAATATTAACGATATGGGAGCATATATGGAGCTTGTTTGTACTTATAGGGAGATTCGAAATGCAGAAACCAATTAATGTCACAATAGATATGTTATAGAACATAAAAATAAAACCCACAAAGTGGTTTGATAAAATTCCCCTTAAAGGGGATCGAATATTCCTCAATAGGAGGATGGTGGTGAAAGAATATAAGCAAAATAGTTGATAAAATTGGTAGGAGAGATTCGTATATTGAGTTTGAACTATAAACCAAGTGAACAGAGAAACCGTAACCATAGATAATATGAAGATGAAGGATAGGTAAAAAGAAAAGCATAAGATAGGATGATAAACCATAAGGCATATGAAAGTACAAAAAAGAAAATATGAAAAAAAAGAACATGTAAGAGTATCGAATCAGTAACTGTACAGAGACAATGGAAAGAATAAGCAAGATAAAAGTTAAGAACAGAGTAAAAGATTATGAACAAAAACAGACGTACTAAAATAAAAGATATATACATAGGAAGTAGCCATGAAAAGAAAACAAGCTTAAATAAACCATAGAGATGATAGATCCAATTCACATAACTATTAGGAGAATGAGACATCATGAATGGCCAAGACTGGGAATTGAAATAAGAATAAGCAAGAACAAAAAAGAGAATGTAATGAAAATAATGCAACAGAGAAGAAAGGAAACCAACACTCAAACGATAGCAAATAAAAAGGGGAAGAAATAAAAAGGGGGGAACTGTACCGATAGTCACCTGAGGCCTAGACCGATTACAGAACCGCCGATAAAGCCCTAAAATCAAAAACGCCAAGGCCATGACTGAGAACGAACAAACCCCTTTATTTTGAGGGAAAGCTCCGGTAAAACACGGCCGATTGGTAGAGAATCTGTTGAAAACGATAGATGAAAAAATTAGAGAGAACAATAGGTAAAAAAGAATATAAAAAATAAAAAAAAAGATAAAGAGATAGAAGACAAAAGATTCTAGGCGGGGCAGATTCGGTTCACTGTCTACTTGAATCTGAGAATGGCTCCGGCTAAAAAAGTTGAGACAGCTGGATCTGGCAGAGGATGAAACCAAGGGTGAGAATGAACGGGAAAAGGAGTAAAACTGGGTTAGAGTTTGTAAAAACAATAGCAAATATGGAAAAAAATAAGCAAAAGGGGGGGAAAGCCGAAGATCTGGGTAAAAAAATGAAAACTCATTAATAGGAAAAGATAAGGTCCTGGAACAGAGCCCGCTAGGCTTCAAAAACTCCGGTTGGAAAGGGAAAAAAGGACGTCAGATCGGACCACTGGTGGACGGGAATCCAAGCTTTCCCTCAGGGATTACGATGGAGAGATCCATCAGAGAGATTATCCACGCAACAAAAAGGAAAAACAGGAGAAAGATTAAGTATGGATCTGAAAAAGCCAAGAAAAATAAAATAATATATAAAAGGGAAAAGATCTAAGAGAAAAGGAAAGACGAAAAGTGATGGGATGGGGTCTCTTGATGGGAAGCGCCGGCTGGTGATGGGGAAGAGGCGAAAGCTGACGGCGTGGTGGAGATGTTGGCGGCGGCAGAAAGGAGAAAAGAAGGGAGAAAACTAGGGTGAGGAGAAAGAAAGGGAAGGGGAAAAGCGGCGGAGGAAAGAAACAAAGTGTGGAAAAAATAGAAAAGCACGCTAAACCCCCAAAAGAGACCCGAGAGAGTTGAGAGGATTTCGAGAGACCCCATCCCACGGAATAAATTTACCCGTTGGAATTTTAACTGAGTAAAAAGTACAAAAATTAAGGTTTTGCAATATAATTTTGTTGAAAAGCTCCTAATCAATTTTTTGAACTCCTAAAATTTGATTAAAACTTGTTTTGTGGTCCTTTTTGTCGAGGTTTCGGTCTAGCAGGTCTAAATGGGCCTCTCAATGGACCCGTTGGAATTTTAATTGAGTAAAAAGTACAGAAATTGAGGGTTTACAATATAATCGTATTGAAAAGCTCCTAATCAATTACATGATCTCCTAAAATTTGATTAAAACTTGTTTTGCATTCCATTTTGTAGTGAGTGGTTTCAGACGAGCGGGTCGAAATTGGTCTTTCAACGGACCCGCTGGAAATTTAACTGAGTAAAAAGTACAAAAATTGAGGTTTTGCAATATAATTGTGTTGAAAAGCACCTATTCAATTATTTGAACTCCTAAAATTTGATTAAAACTTGTTTTGCGGTCCTTTTTGTCGATGTTTCGGACGAGCAGGTCTAAAAGGGCCTTTCAATGGACCCGTTGGAATTTTAAATAAGTAAAAAGTACAGAAATTGAGGTTTTGCAATCTATGTTTGTTGAAAAGCTCCTAATCAATTACATGAACTCCTATAATTTGATTAAAACTTATTTTGCAGTGCCTTTTGTAGAGGTTTCGGACGAGCGGGTCGAAATGGGCCTTTCAATGGACCCGTTGGAATTTTAACTGAGTAAAAAGTACATAAATTGAGATTTTGCAATATAATTGTGTTGAAAAGCTCCTAACCAATTTTTTGAACTCCTAAAATTTGATTAAAACTTTTTTTGCGGTCCTTTTTGTCGAGGTTTGGGACTAGCAGGTCTAAATGGGCCTCTCAATGGACCCGTTGGAATTTTAACTGAGTAAAAAGTACAGAAATTGAGGGTTTGCAATATAATTGTGTTGAGAAGCTCCTAATCAATTACATGATCTCCGAAAATTTGATTAAAACTTGTTTTGCAGTCCTTTTTGTAGAGGTTTCGGACGAGCGGGTCGAAATGGGTCTTTCAACGGACCCGTTGGAAATTTAACTGAGTAAAAAGTATAGAAATAGAGGTTTTGCAATATAATTGGGTTGAAAAGCACCTAATCAATTATTTGAACTCCTAAAATTTGATTAAAACTTGTTTTTCGATCCTTTTTGTCGAGGTTTCAGACTAGCATGTCTAAATGCGCCTTTCAATGGACCCGTTGGAATTTTAACTATGTAAAAAGTACAGAAATTGAGGTTTTGCATTATAATTGTGTTGAAAAGCTCCTAATCAATTACATGAACTCTTAAAATTTGATTAAAACTTGTTTTGCAGTCCTTTTTGTTGTGGTTTCGGACGAGCGGGTCGAAATAGGCCTTTCAATGGACCCGTTGGAATTTTAACTGAGTAAAAAGTACATAAATTGAGGTTTTGCAATATAATTGTGTTGAAAAGCTCCTAATCAATTATTTGAACTCTTAAAATTTGATTAAAACTTGTTTTTCGGTCCTTTTTGTCGAGGTTTCGGACTAGCAGGTCTAAATGGGCCTTTCAATGGACACGTTGGAATTTTAACATAGTAAAAAGTACAGAAATTGAGGTTTTGCAAAATAAATGTGTTGAAAAGATCCTAATCAATTAAATGAACTCCTAAAATTTGATTAAAACTTGTTTTGCAGTCCTTTTCGTAGAGGTTTCGAACGAGTGGGTCGAAATGGGCCTTTCATTGGACCCGTTGGAATTTTAATTGAGTAAAAAGTACAAAAATTGAAGCTTTGCAATATAATTGTGTTGAATAGCTCCTAATCAATTATTTGAACTCCTAAAATTTGATTAAAACTTTTTTTGCGGTCCTTTTTGTCGAGGTTTCGGACTAGAAGGTCTAAATGGGCCTCTCAATGGACCCGTTGGAATTTTAACTGAGTAAAAATTACAGAAATTGAGGTTTTGCAATTTAATTGTGTTGAGAAGCTCCTAATAAATTACATGAACTCCTAAAATTTGATTAAAACTTGTTTTGCAGTCCTTTTTGTAGAGGTTTCGGACGAGCAGGTCGAAATGGGCCTTTCAATGGACCCGTTGGAATTTTAACTGAGTAAAAATTACATAAATTGAGCTTTTGCAATATAATTGTGTTGAAAGGCTCCTAATCAATTACATGAACTCCTAAAATTTGATTAAAACTTGTTTTGCGGTCATTTTTGTCCAGGTTTCAGACTAGCAAGTCTAAACGGGCCTTTTCAATGGACCCGTTGGAATTTTAACTGAGTAAAAATTACAGAAATTGAGGTTTTGCAATATAATTGTGTTGAAAAGCTCCTAATCAATTATTTGAACTCCTAAAATTTGATTAAAACTTTTTTGCGGTCCTTTTCGTCGAGGTTTCGGACTAGCAGGTCTAAATGGGCCTTTCAATGGACCCGTTGGAATTTTAACAAAGTAAAAAGTACAGAAATTGAGGTTTTGCAAATTAAATGTGTTGAAAAGATCCTAATCAATTAAATGAACTCATAAAATTTGATTAAAACTTGTTTTGCAGTCCTTTTTGTAGAGGTTTCGGACGAGCGGGTCGAAATGGGCCTTTCAATGGACCCATTGGAATTTTAACTGAGTGAAAAGTACAGAAATTGAGGTTTTGCAATTTAATTGTGTTGAGAAGCTCCTAATCAATTACATGAACTCCTAAAATTTGATTAAAACTTGTTTTGCAGTCCTTTTTGTAGAGGTTTCGGACGAGCGGGTCGAAATGGGCCTTTCAATGGACCCATTGGAATTTTAACTAGGTAAAAAGTACATAAATTGAGGTTTTGCAATTTAATTGTGTTGAGAAGCTTCTAATAAATTACATGAACTCCTAAAATTTGATTAAAACTTGTTTTGCAGTCCTTTTTGTAGAGGTTTCAGGCGAAAGGGTCGAAATGGGCCTTTCAATCGACCCATTGGAATTTTAACTGAGTAAAAAGTACAGAAATTGAGGTTTTGTAATTTAATTTTGTTGAGAAGCTCCTAATAAATTACATGAACTACTAAAATTTGATTAGAACTTGTTTTGGAGTCCTTTTTGTAGAGGTTTCGGACGAGCGGTTCGAAATGGGCCATTCAATGGACCCGTTGGAATTTTAACTAAGTAAAAAGTACAAAAATTGAAGTTTTGCAATATGATTGTGTTGAAAAGCTCCTAATGAATTATTTGAAGTCCTAAAATTTGATTAAAACTTGTTTTGCAGTCCTTTTTGTCGAGGTTTCGGACTAGCAGGTCTAAATGGACCTCTCAATGGACCCGTTGGAATTTTAACTGAGTAAAAAGTACAAAAATTGAAATTTTGCAATATAATTGTGTTGAAAAGCTCCTAATCAATTACATGAACTCCTAAAATTTGATTAAAACTTGTTTTGCAGTCCTTTTCGTAGAGGTTTCGGACGAGTGGGTTGAAATGGGCCTTTCATTGGACCCGTTGGAATTTTAACTGATTAAAAAGTACAGAAATTGAGGTTTTGAAATATAATTGTGTTGAAAGGCTCCTAATCAATTATTTGAGCTCCTAAAATATGATTAAAACTTGTTTTGCGGTCATTTTTGTCCAGGTTTTCAACTAGCAAGTCTAAATGGGCCTCTCAATGGACCTGTTGGAATTTTAACTGTGTAAAAATTACAGAAATTGAGGTTTTGCAATATAATTGTGTTGAAAAGCTCCTAATCAATTACATGAACTCCTAAAATTTGATTAAAACCTGTTTTGCAGTCCTTTTGTAGAGGTTTCGGACGAGCGGGTCGAAATAGGCCTTTTAATGGACCCATTGGAATTTTAACTGAGTAAAAAGTACAGAAATTGAGGTTTTGCATTTAATTGTGTTGAGAAGCTCCTAATAAATTACATGAACTCTTAAAATTTGATTAAAACTTGTTTTGCAGTCCTTTTTGTAGAGGTTTCGGACGAGCGAGTCGAAATGGGCCTTTTAACGGACCCGCTGGAATTTTAACGGAGTAAAAAGTATAGAAATAGAGGTTTTGCAATATAATTGGGTTGAAAAGCACCTAATCAATTATTTGAACTCCTAAAATTTGATTAAAACTTGTTTTTCGATCCTTTTTGTCGAGGTTTCAGACTAGCATGTCTAAATGCGCCTTTCAATGGACCCGTTGGAATTTTAACTATGTAAAAAGTACAGAAATTGAGGTTTTGCATTATAATTGTGTTGAAAAGCTCCTAATCAATTACATGAACTCTTAAAATTTGATTAAAACTTGTTTTGCAGTCCTTTTTGTTGTGGTTTCGGACGAGCGGGTCGAAATAGGCCTTTCAATGGACCTGTTGGAATTTTAACTGAGTAAAAAGTACAGAAATTGAAGTTTTGCAATATAATTGTGTTGAAAAGCTCCTAATGAATTATTTGAACTCCTAAAATTTGATTATAACTTGTTTTGCGGTCCTTTTTGTCGAGGTTTCGGACTAGCAGGTCTAAATGGGCCTCGCAATGGACCCGTTGAAATTTTAACTGAGTAAAAATTACAGAAATTGAGGTTTTGCAATATAATTGTGTTGAAAAGCTCCTAATCAATTACACGAACTCCTAAAATTTGATTAATACTTGTTTTGCAGTCCTTTTTGTAGAGGTTTCGGACGAGCGGGTCGAAATGGGCCTTTCAATGGACCCATTGGAATTTTTTTTGAAGAAAGCGGGCCTCGTTAAAAACCCCTACTAATATCCCCAGGCATAAGACCTGGAGAACCCTAAAAGGGAAAAAGAGTACTCAGAATTTATTTATAAATAACGAGGTGAAACCTCGCAAATAACAGCGTTTTGAATACAATCAGGATACATGGACCCAAAAGACATAGAAATCATGGTCCTAAGGGCATGGGTAGCCAAAGTATGTGCAACAGTATTAGCCTCTCGGCAAACAAACTAAACATGAGCAAAAGAAAAACAATCCAAAGCAGCATGAGCTTGCAGAATCGTCGGACCCATAGAAGAAAGATCTGGGCCCAGGGAGTTGATCCTATTTGCAAGAGAAGCACAGTCTGTCTCGAAAATAAAGTGGCCCCATCCTCGTGATTGAGCAAAAGTAATACCAGCAAGAAGTCCTCTCCCTTCGGATGTAATAGCATCAGAGAAACTGCCTAAAGGGAAAGCCAGGCCACCAACAACCATCCTTGTTTCATCACGGGCTACAACACCAACCGCCGCTGCACGTGTGGAGGGATCAAAAGCTCCATCCACATTAACTTTAATATGACCCCGAGGGGGATGTCTCCATCGAAAAGGAGGAACCGACAAAGGGATAGTAGAGGTAGATGAAGATATAGCACCAGAGTAGTCACGATGAAGACTGATAGCATTGACAGCAATTAGCAACGGGGGTTGAAGATGTCGATTATGGATCCAGTCGTTACGCATGTTCCAAATGTTCCATAGGGTAGTCAAGAAAAGCCCGAAAAGGTCAGAAGAAAGAAGGGCAGCGCCTTCCTCAAGCCATTGAAGGCCGGTGGAAGCAGTGCTGTTAATAAGAGAAATAGGAAGACCAATCAACCGAAGGGCCTCCGAAGCACCAGAGCAATCTCGGAGAGCATGGAGGATCTACTCCGGACCAGAATGACAAACGGGGTAGGGCCCTGAGTCTGGTGCAAAAGCCTGTAGGCGAACCCCGACAGGTAGAGCCTCAGATCCCAGGCGCCAGCCAAAAGTTTTGACTTTAGGTAAAACCTTGAGTTTAGAAAGAAATTTCCAAATCCGTGGAGGCCGAAATCTAGGCTCAGGGGGGCGTTGCAAAAAGAGATAGCCAGATCTGACGGAATAAATACCAGAATCATTAGGCCTCCAAAGGATGGAGTCACGAGTTTCATTAATAATAGGAACTGATAAAACTGAGTCGACATCAGCCGATGTAAATTACGCACGAACTTTAATAGGGTCCCAAGAAGCTTGGTTCCGAATCATGAAGTCGCGACAACGAATGTGGACTTCATCCGATATCTCATAATCCCCGTAAAGGTGAATAGGCGAGGAGCCTCCCCAGTTGTCTTGATGGATGCGTATGTTACTGTTAATACCAGGTCGATAGAGGAAACCTCCAAAAAGGTGTTGCATAGCATGATAAAGACCTTGCCAGGCAAAAGATCCACGAGAAGGTCGAGATGCATTAAGAATGTTGCCTGAAGGAAAGTATTTGGATTTATAGATTTGACCCAGAAGGGAATCAGGTTCGCAGATAAGGCGCCATAATTGTTTACCAAGAAGCGCAATGTTAAAATTATTGAGATCCCTAAATCCCATACCTCCAACTGATTTAGGCAAGCACACCTGTTCCCAAGGGAGCATGTGCCAACCTTTCTTATTAGTTTTGCCAGACCACCAATAGCGTCAAATGGCAGATGTCATATCATCAATAATGTTTTGGGGTAATAAATAACAAGACATAACAAATTGAGGTAGAGATTGTAACACAGCTTTAATGAAGATTTCCCTACCACTGAAGGAAATGAGCTTTAATGAGCATGCGTGGACGGCCTGGTGGTCAGAGCACGCTCACCTGCTCCACTCCCTTCTCTTTAGGTCCTGGGTTCAAGACCCTTTAGAAGCGTTACCTTCACCCATTGGAATTTTAACTGAGTAAAAAGTACATAAATTGAGGTTTTGCAATTTAATTGTGTTGAAAAACTCCTAATCAATTATTTGAACTCTTAAAATTTGATTAAAACTTGTTTTTCGGTCCTGTTTGTCGAGGTTTCGGACTAGCAGGTCTAAATGGGCCTTTCAATGGACACGTTGGAATTTTAACATAGTAAAAAGTACAGAAATTGAGGTTTTGCAAAATAAATGTGTTGAAAAGATCCTAATCAATTAAATGAACTCCTAAAATTTGATTAAAACTTGTTTTGCAGTCCTTTTCGTAGAGGTTTCGAACGAGTGGATCGAAATGGGCCTTTCATTGGACCCGTTGGAATTTTAATTGAGTAAAAAGTACAGAAATTGAAGTTTTGCAATATAATTGTGTTGAATAGCTCCTAATCAATTATTTGAACTCCTAAAATTTGATTAAAACTTTTTTTGCGGTCCTTTTTGTCGAGGTTTCGGACTAGAAGGTCTAAATGGGCCTCTCAATGGACCCGTTGGAATTTTAACTGAGTAAAAAGTACAGAAATTGAAGTTTTGCAATATAATTGTGTTGAAAAGCTCCTAATGAATTATTTGAACTCCTAAAATTTGATTATAACTTGTTTTGCGGTCCTTTTTGTCGAGGTTTCGGACTAGCAGGTCTAAATGGGCCTCGCAATGGACCCGTTGGAATTTTAACTGAGTAAAAATTACAGAAATTGAGGTTTTGCAATATAATTGTGTTGAAAAGCTCCTAATCAATTACACGAACTCCTAAAATTTGATTAATACTTGTTTTGCAGTCCTTTTTGTAGAGGTTTCGGACGAGCGGGTCGAAATGGGCCTTTCAATGGACCCATTGGAATTTTTTTTGAAGAAAGCGGGCCTCGTTAAAAACCCCTACTAATATCCCCAGGCATAAGACCTGGAGAACCCTAAAAGGGAAAAAGAGTACTCAGAATTTATTTATAAATAACGAGGTGAAACCTCGCAAATAACAGCGTTTTGAATACAATCAGGATACATGGTCCCAAAAGACATAGAAATCATGGTCCTAAGGGCATGGGTAGCCAAAGTATGTGCAACAGTATTAGCCTCTCGGCAAACAAACTAAACATGAGCAAAAGAAAAACAATCCAAAGCAGCATGAGCTTGCAGAATCGTCGGACCCATAGAAGAAAGATCTGGGCCCAGGGAGTTGATCCTATTTGCAAGAGAAGCACAGTCTGTCTCGAAAATAAAGTGGCCCCATCCTCGTGATTGAGCAAAAGTAATACCAGCAAGAAGTCCTCTCCCTTCGGATGTAATAGCATCAGAGAAACTGCCTAAAGGGAAATCCAGGCCACCAACAACCATCCTTGTTTCATCACGGGCTACAACACCAACTGCCGCTGCATGTGTGGAGGGATCAAAAGCTCCATCCACATTAACTTTAATATGACCCCGAGGGGGATGTCTCCATCGAAAAGGAGGAACCGACAAAGGGATAGTAGAGGTAGATGAAGATATAGCACCAGAGTAGTCACGATGAAGACTGATGGCATTGACAGCAATTAGCAACGGGGGTTGAAGATGTCGATTATGAATCCAGTCGTTACGCATGTTCCAAATGTTCCATAGGGTAGTCAAGAAAAGCCCGAAAAGGTCAGAAGAAAGAAGGGCAGCGCCTTCCTCAAGCCATTGAAGGCCGGTGGAAGCAGTGCTGTTAATAAGAGAAATAGGAAGACCAATCAACCGAAGGGCCTCCGAAGCACCAGAGCAATCTCGGAGAGCATGGAGGATCTACTCCGGACCAGAATGACAAACGGGGTAGGGCCCTGAGTCTGGTGCAAAAGCCTGTAGGCGAACCCCGACAGGTAGAGCCTCAGATCCCAGGCGCCAGCCAAAAGTTTTGACTTTAGGTAAAACCTTGAGTTTAGAAAGAAATTTCCAAATCCGTGGAGGCCGAAATCTAGGCTCAGGGGGGCGTTGCAAAAAGAGATAGCCAGATCTGACGGAATAAATACCAGAATCATTAGGCCTCCAAAGGATGGAGTCACGAGTTTCATTAATAATAGGAACTGATAAAACTGAGTCGACATCAGCCGATGTAAAGTACGCACGAACTTTAATAGGGTCCCAAGAAGCTTGGTTCCGAATCATGAAGTCGCGACAACGAATATGGACTTCATCCGATATCTCATAATCCCCGTAAAGGTGAATAGGCGAGGAGCCTCCCCAGTTGTCTTGATGGATGCGTATGTTACTGTTAATACCAGGTCGATAGAGGAAACCTCCAAAAAGGTGTTGCATAGCATGATAAAGACCTTGCCAGGCAAAAGATCCACGAGAAGGTCGAGATGCATTAAGAATGTTGCCTGAAGGAAAGTATTTGGATTTATAGATTTGACCCAGAAGGGAATCAGGTTCGCAGATAAGGCGCCATAATTGTTTACCAAGAAGCGCAATGTTAAAATTATTGAGATCCCTAAATCCCATAACTCCAACTGATTTAGGCAAGCACACCTGTTCCCAAGGGAGCATGTGCCAACCTTTCTTATTAGTTTTGCGAGACCACCAATAGCGTCAAATGGCAGATGTCATATCATCAATAATGTTTTGGGGTAATAAATAACAAGACATAACAAATTGAGGTAGAGATTGTAACACAGCTTTAATGAAGATTTCCCTACCACTGAAGGAAATGAGCTTTAATGAGCATGCGTGGACGGCCTGGTGGTCAGAGCACGCTCACCTGCTCCACTCCCTTCTCTTTAGGTCCTGGGTTCAAGACCCTTCAGAAGCGTTACCTTCACCCATTGGAATTTTAACTGAGTAAAAAGTACAAAAATTGAGGTTTTGCAATTTAATTGTGTTGAGAAGCTCCTAATAAATTACATGAACTTCTAAAATTTGATTACAACTTGTTTTGCAGTCCTTTTTATAGAGGTTTCGGACGAGCGGGTCGAAATGGGCCTTTCAATGGACCCGTTGGAATTTTTTTTGAAGAAAAAAGGCCTCATTAAAAACCCCTACTACTGTCCTTCAAGCAGAGCTAATGGACCCTAAAAAGGGGAAAAAGTGCCTTAGATTTTATTAATTCGGAAAGTTGCTCTTTACAAGATGATTTATACCCGGTGGTACATCAGAATTAAAGGATAAAGAAGACATGGATCCTAGAGCATTTGCAGCCAAAGTATGGGCTACAGAGTTTGCCTCTCGGCGTACATAAGATACAAGATCAAAGGGTAAAGAATGAAGAGACTCTCGAAGCCTGTAAAGAAGGGGTCCCAATGTAGAAAGGTCATGTCCTGGGTTGTTGAGCCTATTCGCAAGAGAGGCACAATCTGTTTCAAACAAAATCCGATTCCATCCTTGAGATTGAGCGAAGGTGATCCCCGCGAGAAGGCCTTCACCTTGACAAGTGGTAGCGTCCAAACAGCTGCCTAACGGGAAAGCAAGGCCTCCGACTACCGCACCTGTCGAATCACGTGCCACAACACCAACAGCCACAGCACGGGTGGTAGGGTCAAAAGCCCCATCCACATTTATTTTGATGTGATCAAGTGGGGGAGGTCTCCAACATGGACGAGATAGAATAGATGATGACGGGTTGGATTGAAGGATGGCTTTGCAAAATTCATCATGTAGATTGATGGGCAGCCTAGTCATTACGTCTATTCCAGATGTTCCAAATGGTTGTGAGGAATAGACCAAATTTGACAGAAGTTAGGAGATGGGCAGCCTCTTCTAGCCATTGGATAGGAGTGATAGCCGAGCTCCTAGTTATAACATTGGGAATTCCAGAGAGGTGAAGGGCCTCGGAAGCCCCAGCACAGTCACGGAGAGCATGAAGGATAGATTCCGAGGGAGCCCCACAAATAGGACAAGGCCCAGAGTTTGGGGAGAAAACTTGCATTTTTGAGCCAACGGGTAGAGCTGCAGATGCCGCACGCCATCCAAAAGTTTTAACCTTAGGGAGGGCCTTAGTTTTGGATAGGAACTTCCAAAAACGTGTGGGGGATGTATGTGGAACCGAAATGCATTGTAGAAATAAGTAGCCCGAGCGGACTGAGTAAATACCAGAGTCATTAAGAGCCCAAAGAATAGAATCACGGTAGTCATTAATAATGGGAATACGAAGAATGGCATCGGCATCCACTGGGTTAAAATAGTTACGGACCTTCTCAGTATCCCAAGCAGTCCGATTACGAAGCATGAAGTCACGACAACGAATATGGACTTCCTCAGAGATTTCATAGTCTCCAGAAAGGCTAACATGAGAAGAGCCTCCCCAAATGTCTTTATGGACACGTATGTTACTGTTAATGCCTGGTCGGTATAAGAAGCCCTGGAAGAGGCGCTGTAATGCACTATGGAGACCTTTCCAAGAAAAAGAGCCTCGGTTAGGTCGGGAAGCATCAAGGATATTCCCAGAAGGGAAATATTTGGAGCGATATATTTGGCCCAATAAGGAATCCGATTCGCAAATGAGTCGCCATAGTTGCTTACCCAAGAGGGCAACATTAAAATCATTCAAATCTTTGAATCCCATACCCCTGCAGTCTTAGGTAGACAAACATGATTCCAGGGAAGCATATGCCACCCTTTCTTGTTTGATTTTCCAGTCCACCAATATTTTCAAATGACTGAAGTCATATCATCAATAATGTTTTGTGGCAGTAGGTAACATGACATGACATATTGAGGTAAAGATTGTAAAACTGCTTTGATAAAAATCTCACGTCCACTGAAGGAGAGGAGCTGTTTATCCCAATTAGAGAGGCGGTCGTAGACTTTCTCACAAACAAAACCTAAAGCCTCAGTCTTAATTTTTCCAATGAGCAATGGAACGCCTAGATATACACCAGGGTTGGAAACCTCACGTACTTGCAAGAGACCGTTAATCGCAATCCTTGTTGAATGTGGTGTACGTGGGTTATAAAAAATAGTCGATTTCTCAAAATTTACTACTTGACCAGAAGCTGTAGCGTAGGTTTGTAGTGCCCGTTTTAGATGGGTTGCTTCATCTGGATTAGTATTTATGAAAACCATGCAATCATCTGCAAAGAGGAGATGGTTGACTTTGGGACCGTGTCTACAAGCCCCAAGCCCTGGTAGGACGTTTGACTGTTGTGCAACAGATAGATAGGCAGAAAGACCTTGTGTACAAAAGAGAAATAGAAAAGGAGATATGGAATTGCCTTGACGAAGACCACGTTGTGGTTGAAAGAATGGAGAGAAAGATTTGTTAATCTTGACTGAAAAAGAAACTGAAGAAATGCATCGCATAATAAGGGAAACCCATGCAGGTGCAAAGCCCATGCGATCCATTACATTAGCCAAAAAGGACCATTCGACTCTATCAAAAGCTTTTTCCATGTCTAATTTTAAAGCAGCACCATTGGCAGATTTAGTAGCACCAGAATTAATGTTGTGAATAATTTCATGGGCGACAAGGATATTATCAATTATATTTCGTCCTTGAACAAAGGCTGCCTGGTTAGGTCGAATACAAAAGGGTATTGTTTGTTTCATTCTATTAACAATGGTTTTAGCTACTATTTTGTAGAGAACAGTGCACAGACTAATGGGTCTTAGTTGTCTCATAGAGGTTGGGTCCTTGATTTTTGGAATAAGAACGAGGATAGTTTTGTTAACTGAGGCCATATTTGTAGTGCCATTTAGCAGGTTAAGGCATAGATTAGTGACATCCTCACCAACAGTGTCCCAGTGTTGTCTAAAAAAACTGCTTGGTAATCCGTCAATACCAAGTGCTTTTCGTGGGTCAATGCCCCGGAAAGCATGAACAATTTCTTCCTTAGTGAAGGTCTTTAAAAGGGTATCATTCATAGTTTGTGTTATAGAAGGCGAAATTTTATTGAGTATATGTTCAGAAAGCTGTGGGTTAGAGGGCATAAATAGATTTTGAAAATAGTCAGAAGCAATTGACATTAAATCCTTTTCATCAGTACACCAGTTCGAGTTAGAGTCAAAAAGACATGTGATTGAATTTTTTTTCCTCCTATTATTTGCTCTGGCATGAAAGAATCTTGTATTTTTATCCCCTTGAGAAAGCCAGAGGTTTCTAGATCTTTGCACCCAGTAAATTTCCTGTTCCGTTAGAAGCTTATTGAGTTCAGCTCTGTATTTGATATAAAGATCCTCATGTATTGGTGTTAAAGGTCGACACAAAAATTTATTGATTTTTTTGGTAAGAAAATTTATGCGCCCTGAGGTATTAAATCTTTGTTGATTTTGCCAATCTTCCAAGCATGTACCGACAGCTTGTAATTTTTCAAGGGTTGTTCCAGTTGTTGTATCCCAAGTTCGTTTGATAAGTGAGATGTTGTCCTCACGGTTCGCCCAACAATTTTCGAATCGAAAAGTGTTAGGGGGACGATGAGATGGGGTCGTGTCCGTAAGGGATGTATCTAGAAGTAAGAAGCAGTGATCGAATTTGGCAACATAATCCGTAGTGATACGATGCAAGGGGTGTAGATTTTTCCAGGCCGAGTTAGCTATGAACCGATCTAATCTTTCATGAATAGTTGGAGTTAGAGGCCCAATTTTCGTCCAAGTAAACCAGCCCGATGAAGGTTTGCAGTCATAGAGATTATTGCGGGAAAGGCAGTTACAAAAAAATTGTTGATTTGTGATCTTGCTCGACGGCTACCAGCTTGTTTTTCATTATCGGACAAAATTTCATTAAAATCCCCGCCAAGGAGCCAAGGAATATTATAATTATTTGTATTTAAGGAATCAATAATCTCCCATGTTTTATATTTCTAACTCGTTTCAGAAAAACCATGCATACCAGTAAAGTACATAGTGCAAGCATCCAAATGAATTTGAGTATGTATGAATCGACTCGAGTACGAGAGCAAACTAAGATTTATATTATTCGAAATAAAAAGTGCCATACCAGAACTTCCATCATTCGGGGGGATAGTTATAATTTCTAACATTCCTAGAGAAAGACAAAGCCGGCTACATGCCGCATTATTAATCTTAGTTTCACAAATAAAAATAATATCCGGGGTGGATTGTTGGACATAGTTCTTAAAATGTTGAACTGCCTGGACTTGTCCTAAACCCTGGCAGTTCCAACAAAGGATCTTCATTTTGCTCGGCGGGGTTGAGAGTCAGCTGCCGCCGGAGAGTTTTTTGAGCTGCTCATCCCAGCCTTAGGAGTGGAGCCGGAGGGTTTGGATTTCTTGGGTGGGAGCGTCACTTGGATGGGTGAACGGCGTTTTGTGCCTCGATTTGGTGGGGCTGGAACATAGGCAGGAGCTGCATCATTCGGGTAAGTTTTTAAAAGCCAAAGGTTAAAATCATGGAAATTGGATTCAGTAGTAACAGGAGGCTTACGTAATTGAGCTTCAATCTTCTTGATTTGTTGAGCAGTGGGGCTAGGAATGTTGTCATCATTGGCATCCCAATCATCGTCCGAGACATCCTCGGGAATAGGATAGATTGTGTTTAGAGGTTGTGGCTCGAGAGGAGTTTTTTGTTTTGACTCTGAAGCAGAGTGTTCCTTGGATAGGGGAATGTCACCCATAGCGGTGTCAGTATTGGGTGCTTCCTCAGTGGGTTGTTTAGAGAAGGATGCTACATCACCCTCGTTTAGAGAGCCTGCAAATGAATTGAAATTAGTAGTTAATTTAGGGATTGGATGCTGAATGAAATAGAATACAAGATTAAGAAAGAGATTGGGAGAATAACCTATAGCGTTCGGGTCATTGGCCACATGGGTATTGGCATTAGCAGTAGGGGCATTAGCAGTAGGGGTTGTGATTATTAAAAGGAGGAACAAAGATAAAATCAGATTAAATGTAAAGCGTAAAGTATATAAAATAGCGGTAATAGGAGAAAATAGATTACCAGATGGCAAAGGATTGTTTTGGTTGAGTTCGGGTTCAACATTACAGATTCGCCCACGTGTACCGATTGGACGACGTCTTGGGGGAAGGTAGCAGAGCCATTCTCCATATTGCAACTTGCTTAAGTCTAGAGAAGAGCGAATTGGACAATTTTCAATGGTATGGCTAATTATACCACAGCCAGGGTATAAGGTAGGAAGGCGTCCGTACTGTAGACGACACATGGTCTTATCAGCTCCTGACCCGATGAAGAGAAATCGGGTGACCTGACGGGTAATATCTAGCAAATTTCCACACACAAAAATTCTTTCATGTTTTCTTCAAGCTCTCGAGTATCAGTGCGCAAAACGTTGCCTACCATGGAGCCTAGAGCATGTCCCACAAGGTGTGATCGATCGATGTCCTCAAAGAGTGAGGATGGAAGACCGAAAATGCGGATCCAGATACGCATGATGTTGAAAGAATATTCACCAATGGTTTTAGAAGGGTTGTATTCTGTGAGGGCTAACCATTCGTCCTTATACAACCAAGGACCACGATTGAGGACTTCATAACAAGATTTGACCTCCTTAAATTTGATCTTGAGGAAATTATCCTGGAGGATAGAGATAGATGCCAGATTGCTAGGCTTCCAAATACCTTCAAAAGCGCTAAGGACAGCATATATATCAATTGGTTTCGATGAGATAAAGCAACCTATAAGGAATAGTTTGGGGTCTTCCTTGACGAAATCCCAACCGAAATCTGGGGTATAGAGGAGTTCTGCTTCTTCATTAGTGAGGTCAATAGAACTAAGTTGGGGGATAGAGAAGGATGCCATGGAAGAAGGATGAAGATCAATGAAACAAGGAGAACAAGGAAAAGTTTGTGGGTCTGTGTATGTTTGTAATAATAAGTGCCTAAATTAACTAGGCTATAGTAAGTCGGGAGAAAAGGAAAGAAAGTTGATAAAATATTCCTTAGAATTAGGGAGAGTTGAATGACGGAAAAATTAGCATGATATATAAGGAAGTATTCCAAAAGTAAATTAATTAGAAGGTGAAAGAAAATAGTGAAATTTGAATGTAATAAATGAGATTCTTTAATCGGGATAGTTGGGAGATCGAGAACAGTAATAAAGGTGAAGGAGTAATAAAAGTAGAAATTGACTGGTGAAATTTGAAAAAAGATAATTAAGGAAACGGGGAAAATTAATACTGTAAAGTAGGGAAGGAATATGGTAGGAAAACTGTTTTCCATCATAAAGATAGTGATTGTAATGAATACCGCAATATATGTGTGCAAAGGAATTACAATAAAGGTTAAAATAATTAATATGATCATAGGGGAGAGTAATTGGGGATAATTAAGGAAATATGAAAATAGATACGTTATTTAAGGGAACGGGGAAAGATAATATTGTATAGTAGGGAAGAAATATGGTAGGAAAACTGTTTTCCATCATAAAGATGGTTGTGTTGAAATCCCTGAAAAGGGCTAGATTTAAGGCGCCTAAGAAGGCGTTGAGGTGATAGAAACCCTTTGCAGTTATGGTAAAGTTGTTGCAAGTCAATTTGTATAAGACATAGCTAAAGGAAAGATAGTAATTATCACGAAATGAAAACAAGCAGAAATAAAATAAAAATAAAGGAAAAAAGTAAGCAAGAAATAAAAGCAGGAAAGAAGAGCAGAAAATAATAAAAATTACAGACCAAGGGATAGGAGGAAGCGGGGTCAAGAAATAAATTACATACCAAAAGAGCAAAAAAGGGGGGTAATTAATAGCCACGAAAAAATAATTACATGCCCAATTAAAATTATAGTAGTGGAATCTATACCAGAATGAGGGGCCAGCTCCCCAAGCTTTCATGTTTGTTGCAACAGTTGGATGATGAGGATGTTCCCTATTTCTACCTGAATCAGTACTAAAAGATAAAAAAAATAAAGTTAGAAAAAAGCAGATGCCAGCTAAGAGAAAGTATAGATCGTAATGGGAAGTCAACCAAGTATATGAACAGAGACATAGAATAATCAAGGTACGCGATGCCATAACAAAAAGAATAACAGGTGTAGAAAAAGGAGTAAACATAGGTTAGAATGGAGAAACCATGGAAGCTTAGAAAGTGTATGTAGTAACATAAACAATAAAGATGCCAAATGGAAAATCATAGATATTCGAGGTTGTGTTCCAACTCCATAGCAGAGAAGGATAAAGACATGTTAAGAACGAATTTATACGTGAAGGAGGGGAAAGATAACATATTCAAAAGCAAAAAATAACAGTAATAAGCTAATAAGAATGCCCTCATAACAGTAATAAAAGAAGCACATGAAGCATCGAAATGTAGGTTGGGAAGAAAAAAAACTGAGCATAATTTGAAAATTGTGAGAGAAAGATTGCAGAAAAGACTGGACATGCTGAGTGTCAAAAAATAAAATTGCCAGGAGGGGATAAACAAAATTATGGGAAAAGTAAAAGGATGGAAGAAAACTAAAGTACATGTAGAAGAGTTATATTGTGTGTTACTGTGAGAGACAAAATGTCTTAAAAAACAACTAGAGGGCAAAGAATTATGAGCAGGGGGTTGGACCAAAGATATTTGTGTTGAATGAGAGAAAGGATAGTCCAAAATTCAGAGATCAAGAGATGCATAAAGGATGAAACAGATATAATTGTTAAGAGAGGAGTTTGCAGAGAATTAATAAGGATAACAATCATAAAAGTTCCCACAAAGTGGGTTGATAGTATTTTCCCTGAAAGGGCTCGAATAATGATATAAACGGAGATAGCAATAATAATTTGAACATAGTTGTTTGAAACTGGAAAAACATTTGAATGAACTATATGGCCTATGTTAGAAAGAATGCCATAAAAGGCTGAATGGAAGCTAAAACCCAGAGACAGAGGAGCATGTAAATATTTAAAAAAACAAGTAATCAGCAGAAGAATGTATATATTCCAAAATATGTCAAAATATAAGGAAGAAATTAAAGGAAAAATACAAACAAACATACTAAACAGCCATGGTGAAGGATAAACAATATCAGGAAAATTAGAATGAACTATATGGCCTATGTTAGAAAGAAGGCCATAAAAGGGTGAATGGAAGCTAAAACCCAGAGACTGTGGAGCATGTAAATATTTAAAAAAACAAGTAATCAGCATAAGAATGTATATATTCCAAAATATGTCAAAATATAAGGAAGAAATTAAAGGAAAAATACAAACAAACATATTAAACAGCCATGGTGAAGGATAAAAAATATCAGGAAAATTAGAATGGAAAAAAAGATAGGTAGGGGAGATGTACCGTTTACCCAGAGATCGATAAAAGGATAGAACAATTAACAACAACCGGCTCGTGGGCAGTGTATGCATCCATGATGAAACCGCACACATTATTGTCTGGGAAAAGAAGGGAGAGAGTTAGAATATTAAAAATAAGGGAAAAAAACAAAGGAAAGTAACCCGATTAGATTCGAGAAAGGAGAAACCAAATTAAAAAATGATGTGAGTAAAATAGAGATGAAACCCAGGAGGTGAACAGACACCCAGGAGAGTGTCGCGAATGGGAGATCGACGGCCGATGAAGAGCCCAGAATCTTCAGATAAAACTTAGATCTCAATAGAATCGTTGCATGTACAATCGTTTGAATCTGTTGATAACAAAGAAGAAAAGATGTGAGAAAATTTAGAGGATCTGAGTAGAACATCAGAGAATAACAAAAGAGGGAAGAAACATAAAGCAATTGAAATAGAAAAGAAAATCGGAGATAAAATGAAACGGCAATTAAGAGGGAACTCCATAACAGGTTAGAATGAACAAACCCTAATCGTTTTAGAGGGTGACTGCAAAAAGAGAAAAAAAGATTAGCAAGTGAAATTAACCAAAGAGAAATAAAAAAACAGAGATATAACGTTAAAATTAGGAAAATCGATGAAAGTGAAGGTGGAGAGGCACAAATCCGATCGGGCAGATTTCGGACTCCCACCGTGAGCCTTAACAGAAGAGACTGTCCCCATGGAAATAAGAGAAACCCTCCGTAACCCCAGTGGATCCAATGCCAAAAACAAAGAAAAAGGCGAAAAAATAGTTAAATCAATATTGATACAAAAGAAAAATAACAAAGAAAAGTGATCTGGGGTGGGATGACCCTCCAGAGTTTCTTACCGTCAAAATCGTGAGTTCTCAGATAGTGGTTTAACAATATCGTCAAATGAGGTGAAATGGTAAGCTGCTGAAAGAGGTTGAGAGCCGTGCGGGGAGAGGGGAAAGAGAGAGAGGAATCGAAAAGAGGGGGAAATGAAAAGAAAAAACCAGATCCAGAGAAACACGGAGATTGAGAGAGAGAAACGAGAACCATCCACACCCGTTGGAATTTTAACTAAGTAAAATGTACATAAATTAAAGTTTTGCAATATAATTGGGTTGAAAAGCTCCTAATGAATTATTTGAACTCCTAAAATTTGATTAAAACTTGTTTTGCGGTCTTTTTTATCGAGCTTTTGGATTAGCAGGTCTAAATGGGCCTCTCAATGGACCCGTTGGAATTTTAACTGAGTAAAAATTACAGAAATTGAGGTTTTGCAATATAATTGTGTTGAAAAGCTACTAATCAATTACATGAACTCCTAAAATTTGATTAATACTTGTTTTGCAGTCCTTTTTGTAGAGGTTTCGGACGAGCGGGTCGAAATGGGTCTTTCAATGGACCCATTGAAATTTTAATTGAGTAAAAAGTACAGAAATTGAAGTTTTGAAATATAATTGTGTTGAAAAGCTCCTAATCAATTATTTGAACTCCTAAAATTTGATTAAAACTTGTTTTGCGGTCCTTTTTGTCGAGGTTTCGGACGAGCGGGTCGAGATGGGCCTTTCAATGGACCCGTTGGAATTTTAACTGAGTAAAAAGTACAGAAATTGAAGTTTTGCAATATAATTGTGTTGAAAAGCTCCTAATCATTTACATGAACTCCTAAAATTTGATTAAAACCTGTTTTGCAGTCCTTTTTGTAGAAGTTTCGGACGAGCGGGTCGAGATGGGCCTTTCAATGGACCCGTTGGAATTTTAACTGAGTAAAAAATACAGAAATTGAGGTTTTGCAATATAATTGTGTTTAAAAGCTCCTAATCAATTACATGAACTCCTAAATTTTGATTAAAACTTTTTTTTCGGTCCTTTTTGTCGAGGTTTAAGACTAGTAGGTTTAAATGGGCCTTTCATTGGACCCGTTGCAATTTTAACTGAGTAAAAATTACAGAAATTGAAGTTTTGCAATATAACTGTGTTGAAAAGCTCCTAATCAATTACATGAACTCCTAAGATTTGATTAAAACTTGTTTTACAGTCCTTTTTGTAGAGGTTTCGGACGAGCGGGTCGAAATGGGCCTTTCAATGGACTCGTTGGAATTTTAACTAAGTAAAAAGTACAAAAATTGAGGTTTTGCAATTTAATTGTGTTGAGAAGCTCCTAATAAATTACATGAACTCCTAAAATTTGATTAAAACCTGTTTTGTAGTCCTTTTTGTAGAGGTTCCGGACGAGCGGGTCGAAATGGGCCTTTCAATGGACCCGTTGGAATTTGAACTGAGTAAAAAGTACATAAATTATAGTTTTGCAATATAATTGTGTTGAAAAGATCCTAATCAATTATTTGAACTCCTAAAATTTGATTAAAACTTGTTTTGCGGTCCTTTTTGTCGAGGTTTCGGACTAGCAGGTCTAAATGGGCCTTTCAATGGACCCGTTGGAATTTTAACTGAGTAAAAAGTACAGAAATTGAAGTTTTGCAATATAATTGAGTTGAAAAGCTCCTAGTCATTTACATGAACTCCTAAAATTTGATTAAAACATGTTTTGCAGTCCTTTTTGTAGAGGTTTCGGACGAGCGGGTCGGGATGGGCCTTTCAATGGACCCGTTGGAATTTTAACTGAGTAAAAAATACAGAAATTGAGGTTTTGCAATTTAATTGTGTTGAGAAGCTCCTAATAAATTACATGAACTCTTAAAATTTGATTAAAACTTGTTTTGCAGTCCTTTTTGTAGAGGTTTCGGACCAGCGGGTCGAAATGGGCCTTTCAATGGACACGTTGGAATTTTAACTGAGTAAAAAGTACATAAATAATGTTTTGCAATATAATTGCGTTGAAAAGCTCCTAAACAATTATTTGAACTCCTAAAATTTGATTAAAACTTGTTTTGCGGTCCTTTTTGTCGAGGTTTCGAACTAGCAGGTCTAAATGGGCCTCTCAATGGACCCGTTGGAATTTTAACTGAGTAAAAGGTACAAAAATTGAGGGTTTGCAATAAAATTGTGTTGAAAAGCTCCTAATCAATTACATGATCTCCTAAAATTTGATTAAACTTGTTTTGCAGTCCTTTATGTAGAGGTTTCGGACTAGCAAGTCTAAATGGGCATTTCAATGGACCTGTTGGAATTTTAACTAAGTAAAAAGTACATAAATTGAAGTTTTGCAATATAATTGTGTTGAAAAGCTCCTAATCAATTATTTGAACTCCTAAAATTTGATTAAAACTTGTTTTGCGGTCTTTTTTGTCGAGGTTTCGGACTAGCAGGTCTAAATGGGCCTTTCAATGGACCTGTTGGAATTTTAACTGAGTAAAAAGTACAGAAATTAAGGTTTTGCAATATAATTGTGTTGAAAAGCTCCTAATCATTTACATGAACTCCTAAAATTTGATTAAAACCTGTTTTGCAGTCCTTTTTGTAGATGTTTCGGACGAGCAAGTCGAGATGGGCCTTTCATTGGACCCGTTGGAATTTTAACTGAGTAAAAAGTACAAAAATTGAGGTTTTGCAATTTAATTGTGTTGAGAAGCTCCTAATAAATTACATGAACTCCTAACATTTGATTAAAACTTTTTTTGTAGTCCTTTTTGAAGAGGTTTCGGACGAGCGGGTCGAAATGGGCCTTTCAATGGACCCGTTGGAATTTGAACTGAGTAAAAAGTACAGAAATTGAAGTTTCGCAATATAATTCTGTTGAAAAGATCCTAATCAATTATTTGAACTCCTAAAATTTGATTAAAACTTGTTTTGCGGTCCTTTTTGTCGAGGTTTCGGACTAGCAGGTCTAAATGGGCCTTTCAATGGACCCGTTGGAATTTTAACTAAGTAAAAAGTACAGAAATTGAGGTTTTGCAATATAATTGTGTTTAAAAGCTCCTAATCAATTACGTGAACTCCTAAAGTTTGATTAAAACTTGTTTTTCGGTCCTTTTTGTCGAGGTTTCGGACTAGTAGGTTTAAATGGGCCTTTCAATAGACCCGTTGCAATTTTAACTGAGTAAAAACTACAGAAATTGAGGTTTTGCAATATAATTGTGTTGAAAAGCTCCTAATCAATTACATGAACTCCTAAGATTTGATTAAAACTTGTTTTGCAGTCCTTTTTGTAGAGGTTTCGGACGAGCGGGTCGAAATGGGCCTTTCAATGGACCCGTTGGAATTTTAACTAAGTAAAAAGTACAGAAATTGAGGTTTTGCAATTTAATTGTGTTGAGAAGCTCCTAATAAATTACATGAACTCCTAAAATTTGATTAAAACCTGTTTTACAGTCCTTTTTGTAGAGGTTTCGGACGAGCGGGTCGAAATGGGCCTTCCAATGGACCCGTTGGAATTTTAACTGAGTAAAAAGTACAGAAATTAAAGTTTTGCAAAATAATTGCGTTGAAAAGCTCCTAAACAATTATTTGAACTCCTAAAATTTGATTAAAACTTGTTTTGCGGTCCTTTTTGTCGAGGTTTCGGACTAGCAGGTCTAAAGGGGCCTCTCAATGGACCCGTTGGAATTTTAACTGAGTAAAAGGTACAAAAATTGAGGGTTTGCAATAAAATTGTGTTGAAAAGCTCCTAATCAATTACATGATCTCCTAAGATTTGATTAAAACTTGTTTTGCAGTCCTTTTTGTAAGGGTTTCGGACGAGCGGGTCGAAATGGGCCTTTTAATGGACCCGTTGGAATTTTAACTGAGTAAAAATTACAGAAATTGAGGTTTTGCAATATAATTGTGTTGAAAAGCTCCTAATCAATTACTTGAAATCCTAAAATTTTATTAAAACTTGTTTTTCAGTCCTTTATGTAGAGGTTTCGGACTAGCAAGTCTAAATGGGCCTTTCAATGGACCCGTTGGAATTTTAACTCAGTAAAAAGTACAAAAATTGAGGTTTTGCAATATAATTGTGTTTAAAAGCTCCTAATCAATTACATGAACTCCTAAAGTTTGATTAAAACTTGTTTTTCGGTCCTTTTTGTCGAGGTTTCGGACTAGTAGGTTTAAATGGGCCTTTCAATGGACCCGTTGCAATTTTAACTGAGTAAAAATTACAGAAATTGAAGTTTTGCAATATAACTGTGTTGAAAAGCTCCTAATCAATTACATGAACTCCTAAGATTTGATTAAAACTTGTTTTGCAGTCCTTTTTGTAGAGGTTTCGGACGAGCGGGTCGAAATGGGCCTTTCAATGGACCCGTTGGAATTTTAACTAAGTAAAAAGTACAAAAATTGAGGTTTTGCAATTTAATTGTGTTGAGAAGCTCCTAATAAATTACATGAACTCCTAAAATTTGATTAAAACCTGTTTTGCAATCCTTTTTGTAGAGGTTCCGGACGAGCGGGTCGAAATGGGCCTTTCAATGGACCCGTTGGAATTTGAACTGAGTAAAAAGTACAGAAATTAAAGTTTTGCAATATAATTGTGTTGAAAAGCTCCTAATCAATTATTTGAACTCCTAAAATTTGATTAAAACTTGTTTTGCGGTCCTTTTTGTCGAGGTTTCGGACTAGCAGGTCTAATTGGGCCTTTCAATGGAACCGTTGGAATTTTAACTGAGTAAAAAGTACAGAAATTGAGGTTTTGCAATATAATCGTGTTGAAAAGCTCCTAATCAATTATTTGAACTCCTAAAATTTGATTAAAACTTGTTTTGCTGTCCTTTTGTCGAGGTTTCGGACTAGCAGGTCTAAATGGTCCTTTCAACGGACCCGTTGGAATTTTAACTGAGTAAAAAGTACAGAAATTGAAGTTTTGCAATATAATTGAGTTGAAAAGCTCCTAATCATTTACATGAACTCCTAAAATTTGATTAAAACCTGTTTTGCAGTCCTTTTTGTAGAGGTTTCGGACGAGCGGGTCGAGATGGGCCTTTCAATGGACCCGTTGGAATTTAAATGAGTAAAAAGTACAGAATTTGAGGTTTTGCAATATAATTTTGTTGAAAAGCTAATAATAAATTACATGAACTCCTAAAATTTGATCAAAACTTGTTTTGCATTCCTTTTTGTAGAGGTTTCGGACGAGCGGGTGGAAATTGGCCTTTTAATGGAACCGTTGGAATTTTAATTGAGTAAAAAGTACAGATATTCAGGTTTTGCAATATAATTCTGTTGAAAAGCTCCTAATCAATTATTTGAACTCCAAAAATTTGAATAAAACTTGTTTTGCGGTCCTTTTTGTCGAGGTTTCGAACTAGCAGGTCTAAATGGGCCTCTCAATGGACCCGTTGGAATTTTAACTGAGTAAAAGGTACAAAAATTGAGGGTTTGCAATAAAATTGTGTTGAAAAGCTCCTAATCAATTACATGATCTCCTAAAATTTGATTAAACTTGTTTTGCAGTCCTTTATGTAGAGGTTTCGGACTAGCAAGTCTAAATGGGCGTTTCAATGGACCCGTTGGAATTTTAACTAAGTAAAAAGTACAGAAATTGAAGTTTTGCAATATAATTGTGTTTAAAAGCTCCTAATCAATTATTTGAACTCCTAAAATTTGATTAAAACTTGTTTTGCGGTCTTTTTTGTCGAGGTTTCGGACTAGCAGGTCTAAATGGGCCTTTCAATGGACCTGTTGGAATTTTAACTGAGTAAAAAGTACAGAAATTAAGGTTTTGCAATATAATTGTGTTGAAAAGCTCCTAATCATTTACATGAACTCCTAAAATTTGATTAAAACCTGTTTTGCAGTCCTTTTTGTAGATGTTTCGGACGAGCAAGTCGAGATGGGCCTTTCATTGGACCCGTTGGAATTTTAACTGAGTAAAAAGTACAAAAATTGAGGTTTTGCAATTTAATTGTGTTGAGAAGCTCCTAATAAATTACATGAACTCCTAACATTTGATTAAAACTTTTTTTGTAGTCCTTTTTGAAGAGGTTTCGGACGAGCGGGTCGAAATGGGCCTTTCAATGGACCCGTTGGAATTTGAACTGAGTAAAAAGTACAGAAATTGAAGTTTTGCAATATAATTCTGTTGAAAAGATCCTAATCAATTATTTGAACTCCTAAAATTTGATTAAAACTTGTTTTGCGGTCCTTTTTGTCGAGGTTTCGGACTAGCAGGTCTAAATGGGCCTTTCAATAGACCCGTTGGAATTTTAACTAAGTAAAAAGTACAGAAATTGAGGTTTTGCAATATAATTGTGTTTAAAAGCACCTAATCAATTACGTGAACTCCTAAAGTTTGATTAAAACTTGTGTTTCGGTCCTTTTTGTCAAGGTTTCAGACTAGTAGGTTTAAATGGGCCTTTCAATGGACCCGTTGCAATTTTAACTGAGTAAAAATTACAGAAATTGAGGTTTTGCAATATAATTGTGTTGAAAAGCTCCTAATCAATTACATGAACTCCTAAGATTTGATTAAAACTTGTTTTGCAGTCCTTTTTGTAGAGGTTTCGGACGAGCGGGTCGAAATGGGCCTTTCAATGGACCCGTTGGAATTTTAACTAAGTCAAAAGTACAGAAATTGAGGTTTTGCAATTTAATTGTGTTGAGAAGCTTCTAATAAATTACATGAACTCCTAAAATTTGATTAAAACCTGTTTTGCAGTCCTTTTTGTAGAGGTTCCGGACGAGCGGGTCGAAATGGGCCTTTCAATGGACCCGTTGGAATTTGAACTGAGTAAAAAGTACAGAAATTGAAGTTTTGCAATATAATTGAGTTGAAAAGCTCCTAATCATTTACATGAACTCCTAAAATTTGATTAAAACCTGTTTTACAGTCCTTTTTGTAGAGGTTTCGGACGAGCGGGTCGAAATGGGCCTTCCAATGGACCCGTTGGAATTTTAACTGAGTAAAAAGTACAGAAATTAAAGTTTTGCAAAATAATTGCGTTGAAAAGCTCCTAAACAATTATTTGAACTCCTAAAATTTGATTAAAACTTGTTTTGCGGTCCTTTTTGTCGAGGTTTCGGACTAGCAGGTCTAAAGGGGCCTCTCAATGGACCCGTTGGAATTTTAACTGAGTAAAAGGTACAAAAATTGAGGGTTTGCAATAAAATTGTGTTGAAAAGCTCCTAATCAATTACATGATCTCCTAAGATTTGATTAAAACTTGTTTTGCAGTCCTTTTTGTAGAGGTTTCGGACGAGCGGGTCGAAATGGGCCTTTTAATGGACCCGTTGGAATTTTAACTGAGTAAAAATTACAGAAATTGAGGTTTTGCAATATAATTGTGTTGAAAAGCTCCTAATCAATTACTTGAAATCCTAAAATTTTATTAAAACTTGTTTTTCAGTCCTTTATGTAGAGGTTTCGGACTAGCAAGTCTAAATGGGCCTTTCAATGGACCCGTTGGAATTTTAACTAAGTAAAAAGTACAGAAATTGAGGTTTTGCAATATAATTGTGTTTAAAAGCTCCTAATCAATTACATGAACTCCTAAAGTTTGATTAAAACTTGTTTTTCGGTCCTTTTTGTCGAGGTTTCGGACTAGTAGGTTTAAATGGGCCTTTCAATGGACCCGTTGCAATTTTAACTGAGTAAAAATTACAGAAATTGAAGTTTTGCAATATAACTGTGTTGAAAAGCTCCTAATCAATTACATGAACTCCTAAGATTTGATTAAAACTTGTTTTGCAGTCCTTTTTGTAGAGGTTTCGGACGAGCGGGTCGAAATGGGCCTTTCAATGGACCCGTTGGAATTTTAACTAAGTAAAAAGTACAAAAATTGAGGTTTTGCAATTTAATTGTGTTGAGAAGATCCTAATAAATTACATGAACTCCTAAAATTTGATTAAAACCTGTTTTGCAGTCCTTTTTGTAGAGGTTCCGGACGAGCGGGTCGAAATGGGCCTTTTAATGGACCCGTTAGAATTTGAACTGAGTAAAAAGTACAGAAATTAAAGTTTTGCAATATAATTGTGTTGAAAAGCTCCTAATCAATTATTTGAACTCCTAAAATTTGATTAAAACTTGTTTTGCGGTCCTTTTTGTCGAGGTTTCGGACTAGCAGGTCTAAATGGGCCTTTCAATGGAACCGTTGGAATTTTAACTGAGTAAAAAGTACAGAAATTGAGGTTTTGCAATATAATCGTGTTGAAAAGCTCCTAATCAATTATTTGAACTCCTAAAATTTGATTAAAACTTGTTTTGCGGTCCTTTTGTCGAGGTTTCGGACTAGCAGGTCTAAATGGGCCTTTCAATGGACCTGTTGGAATTTTACTGAGTAAAAAATACAGAAATTGAAGTTTTGCAATATAATTGAGTTGAAAAGCTCCTAATCATTTACATGAACTCCTAAAATTTGATTAAAACCTGTTTTGCAGTCCTTTTTGTAGAGGTTTCGGACGAGCGGGTCGAGATGGGCCTTTCAATGGTCCCGTTGGAATTTTAACTGAGTAAAAAATACATAAATTGAGGTTTTGCAATTTAATTGTGTTGAGAAGCTCCTAATAAATTACACGAACTCCTAAAATTTGATTAAAACTTGTTTTGCAGTCCTTTTTGTAGAGGTTTCGGACGAGCGGGTCGGAATGGGCCTTTCAATGGACACGTTGGAATTTTAACTGAGTAAAAAGTACATAAATTAATGTTTTGCAATATAATTGCGTTGAAAAGCTCCTAAACAATTATTTGAACTCCTAAAATTTGATTAAAACTTGTTTTGCGGTCCTTTTTGTCGAGGTTTCGAACTAGCAGGTCTAAATGGGCCTCTCAATGGACCCGTTGGAATTTTAACTGAGTAAAAGGTACAAAAATTGAGGGTTTGCAATAAAATTGTGTTGAAAAGCTCCTAATCAATTACATGATCTCCTAAAATTTGATTAAACTTGTTTTGCAGTCCTTTATGTAGAGGTTTCGGACTAGCAAGTCTAAATGGGCGTTTCAATGGACCCGTTGGAATTTTAACTAAGTAAAAAGTACAGAAATTGAAGTTTTTCAATATAATTGTGTTGAAAAGCTCCTAATCAATTATTTGAACTCCTAAAATTTGATTAAAACTTGTTTTGCGGTCTTTTTTGTCGAGGTTTCGGACTAGCAGGTCTAAATGGGCCTTTCAATGGATCTGCTGGAATTTTAACTGAGTAAAAAGTACAGAAATTAAGGTTTTGCAATATAATTGTGTTGAAAAGCTCCTAATCATTTACATGAACTCCTAAAATTTGATTAAAACCTGTTTTGCAGTCCTTTTTGTAGATGTTTCGGACGAGCAAGTCGAGATGGGCCTTTCATTGGACCCGTTGGAATTTTAACTGAGTAAAAAGTACAAAAATTGAGGTTTTGCAATTTAATTGTGTTGAGAAGCTCCTAATAAATTACACGAACTCCTAACATTTGATTAAAACTTGTTTTGTAGCCCTTTTTGAAGAGGTTTCGGACGAGCGGGTCGAAATGGGCCTTTCAATGGACCCGTTGGAATTTGAACTGAGTAAAAAGTACAGAAATTGAAGTTTTGCAATATAATTCTGTTGAAAAGATCCTAATCAATTATTTCAACTCCTAAAATTTGATTAAAACTTGTTTTGCGGTCCTTTTTGTCGAGGTTTCGGACTAGCAGGTCTAAATGGGCCTTTCAATGGACCCGTTGGAATTTTAACTAAGTAAAAAGTACAGAAATTGAGGTTTTGCAATATAATTGTGTTTAAAAGCTCCTAATCAATTACGTGAACTCCTAAAGTTTGATTAAAACTTGTTTTTCGGTCCTTTTTGTCGAGGTTTCGGACTAGTAGGTTTAAATGGGCCTTTCAATGGACCCGTTGTAATTTTAACTGAGTAAAAATTACAGAAATTGAGGTTTTGCAATATAATTGTGTTGAAAAGCTCCTAATCAATTACATGAATTCCTAAGATTTGATTAAAACTTGTTTTGCAGTCCTTTTTGTAGAGGTTTCGGACGAGCGGGTCGAAATGGGCCTTTCAATGGACCCGTTGGAATTTTAACTAAGTAAAAAGTACAGAAATTGAGGTTTTGCAATTTAATTGTGTTGAGAAGCTTCTAATAAATTACATGAACTCCTAAAATTTGATTAAAACCTATTTTGCAGTCCTTTTTGTAGAGGTTCCGGACGAGCGGGTCGAAATGGGCATTTCAATGGACCCGTTGGAATTTGAACTGAGTAAAAAGTACATAAATTGAAGTTTTGCAATATAATTGTGTTGAAAAGCTCCTAATCAATTATTTGAACTCCTAAAATTTGATTAAAACTTGTTTTGCGGTCCTTTTTGTCGAGGTTTCGGACTAGCAGGTCTAAATGGGCCTTTCAATGGACCCGTTGGAATTTTAACCGAGTAAAAAGTACAGAAATTGAGTTTTGCAATATAATCATGTTGAAAACCTCCTAATCAATTATTTGAACTCCTAAAATTTGATTAAAACTTGTTTTGCGGTCCTTTTGTCGAGGTTTCGGACTAGCAGGTCTAAATGGGCCTCTCAATGGACCCGTTGGAATTTTAACTGAGTAAAAAGTACATAATTTGAAGTTTTGCAATATAATTGAGTTGAAAAGCTCCTAATCATTTACATGAACTCCTAAAATTTGATTAAAACCTGTTTTGCAGTCCTTTTTGTAGAGGTTTCGGACGAGCGGGTCGAGATGGGCCTTTCAATGGACCCGTTGGAATTTTAACTGAGTAAAAAATACAGAAATTGAGGTTTTGCAATTTAATTGTGTTGAGAAGCTTCTAATAAATTACATGAACTCCTAAAATTTGATTAAAACTTGTTTTGCAGTCCTTTTTGTAGAGGTTTCGGACGAGCGGGTCGAAATGGGCCTTTCAATGGACACGTTGGAATTTTAACTGAGTAAAAAGTACATAAATTAATGTTTTGCAATATAATTGCGTTGAAAAGCTCCTAAACAATTATTTGAACTCCTAAAATTTGATTAAAACTTGTTTTGCGGTCCTTTTTGTCGAGGTTTCGAACTAGCAGGTCTAAATGGGCCTCTCAATGGACCCGTTGGAATTTTAACTGAGTATAAGGTACAAAAATTGAGGGTTTGCAATAAAATTGTGTTGAAAAGCTCCTAATCAATTACATGATCTCCTAAAATTTTATTAAACTTGTTTTGCAGTCCTTTATGTAGAGGTTTCGGACTAGCAAGTCTAAATGGGCGTTTCAATGGACCCGTTGGAATTTTAACTAAGTAAAAAGTACAGAAATTGAAGTTTTGCAATATAATTGTGTTGAAAAGCTCCTAATCAATTATTTGAACTCCTAAAATTTGATTAAAACTTGTTTTGCGGTCCTTTTTGTCGAGGTTTCGGACTAGCAAGTCTAAATGGGCCTTTCAATGGACCTGTTGGAATTTTAACTGAGTAAAAGTACAGAAATTAAGGTTTTGCAATATAATTGTGTTGAAAAGCTCCTAATCATTTACATGAACTCCTAAAATTTGATTAAAACCTGTTTTGCAGTCCTTTTTGTAGAGGTTTCGGACGAGCGGGTCGAGATGGGCCTTTCATTGGACCCGTTGGAATTTTAACTGAGTAAAAAGTACAGAAATTGAGGTTTTGCAATTTAATTGTGTTGAGAAGCTCCTAATAAATTACATGAACTCCTAAAATTTGATTAAAACTTGTTTTGTAGTCCTTTTTGTAGAGGTTTCGGACGAGCGGGTCGAAATGGGCCTTTCAATGGACCCGTTGGAATTTGAACTGAGTAAAAAGTACAGAAATTGAAGTTTTGCAATATAATTGTGTTGAAAAGCTCCTAATCAATTATTTGAACTCCTAAAATTTGATTAAAACTTGTTTTGCGGTCCTTTTTGTCGAGGTTTCGGACTAGCAGGTCTAAATGGGCCTTTCAATGGACCCGTTGGAATTTTAACTGAGTAAAAAGTACAGAAATTGAGGTTTTGCAATATAATCGTGTTGAAAAGCTCCTAAACAATTATTTCAACTCCTAAAATTTGATTAAAACTTGTTTTGCGGTCCTTTTTGTCGAGGTTTCGGACTAGTAGGTCTAAATGGGCCTCTCAATGGACCCGTTGGGATTTTAACTGAGTAAAAATTACAGAAATTGAGGTTTTGCAATATAATTGTGTTGAAAAGCTCCTAATCAATTACATGAACTCCTAAAATTTGATTAATACTTGTTTTGCAGTCCTTTTGTAGAGGTTTCGGGCGAGCGGGTCGAAATGGGTCTTTCAATGGACCCATTGGAATTTTAACTGAGTAAAAAGTACAGAAATTGAAGTTTTGCAATTTGATTGTGTTGAAAAGCTCCTAATCAATTATTTGAACTCCTAAAATTTGATTAAAACTTGTTTTGCGGTCCTTTTTGTCGAGGTTTCGGACTAGTAGGTCTAAATGGGCCTCTCAATGGACCCGTTGGAATTTAACTGAGTAAAAATTACAGAAATTGAGGTTTTGCAATATAATTGTGTTGAAAAGCTCCTAATCATTTACATGAACTCCTAAAATTTGATTAAAACCTATTTTGCAGTCCTTTTTGTAGAGGTTTCGGACGAGCGGGTCGAAATGGGTCTTTCAATGGACTCGTTGGAATTTTAACTGAGTAAAAAGTACAGAAATTGAGGTTTTGAAATTTAATTGTGTTGAGAAGCTCCTAATAAATTACATGAACTCCTAAAATTTGATTAAAACTTGTTTTGTAGTCCTTTTTGTAGAGGTTTCGGACGAGCGGGTCGAAATGGGTCTTTCAATGGACCCGTTGGAATTTTAACTGAGTAAAAAGTACAGAAATTGATGTTTTGCAATATAATTGTGTTGAAAAGCTCCTAAACAATTATTTGAACTCCTAAAATTTGATTAAAACTTGTTTTGCGGTCCTTTTTGTCGAGGTTTCGGACTAGCAAGTCTAAATGGGCCTCTCAATGGTCCCGTTGGAATTTTAACTTAGTAAAAGGTACAAAAATTGAGGGTTTGAAATAAAATTGTGTTGAAAATCTCCTAATCAATTACATGATCTCCTAAATTTTGATTAAAACTTGTTTTGCAGTCCTTTTTGTAGAGGTTTCGGACGAGCGGGTCAAAATGGTCCTTTTAACGGACTCGTTGGAATTTCAACTGAGTAAAAATTACAGAAATTGAAGTTTTGCAATATAATTTTGTTGAAAAGCTCCTAATCAATTATTTGAACTCCTAAAATTTTATTAAAACTTGGTTTTCGGTCCTTTTTGTCGAGGTTTTAGACTAGCAGGTCTAAATGGGCCTTTCAATGGACCCGTTGGAATTTTAACTAAGTAAAAATTACAGAAATTGAGTTTTTGCAATATAATTGTGTTTAAAAGCTCCTAATCAATTACATGAACTCCTAAAGTTTGATTAAAACTTGTTTTTCGGTCCTTTTTGTCGAGGTTTCGGACTAGCAGGTCTAAATGGGCCTTTCAATGGACCCGTTGGAATTTTAACTAAGTAAAAGTTACAGAAATTGCGGTTTTGCAATATAATTGTGTTGAAAAGCTCCTAATCAATTACATGAACACCTAGAATTTGATTAAAACTTGTTTTGCAGTCATTTTTGTAGAGGTTTCGGACGAGCGGGTCGAAATGGGCCTTTCAATGGACCCATTGAAATTTTAACTGAGTAAAAAGTACAGAAATTGAGGTTTTGCAATTTAATTGTGTTGAGAAGCTCCTAATAAATTACATGAACTACTAAAAGTTGATTAAAACCTGTTTTGCAGTCCTTTTTGTAGAGGTTTCGGACGAGCGGGTCGAAATGGGCCTTTCAATGGACCCGTTGGAATTTGAACTGAGTAAAAAGTACAGAAATTGAAGTTTTGCAATATAATTGTGTTGAAAAGCTCCTAAACAATTATTTGAACTCCTAAAATTTGATTAAAACTTGTTTTGCGGTCCTTTTTGTCGAGGTTTCGGACTAGCAAGTCTAAATGGGCCTCTCAATGGTCCCGTTGGAATTTTAACTTAGTAAAAGGTACAAAAATTGAGGGTTTGAAATATAATTGTGTTGAAAATCTCCTAATCAATTACATAATCTCCTAAAATTTTATTAAAACATGTTTTGCAGTCCTTTTTGTAGAGGTTTCGGACGAGCGGGTCGAAATGGGCCTTTTAACGGACTCGTTGGAATTTCAACTGAGTAAAAAGTACAGAAATTGAAGTTTTGCAATATAATTTTGTTGAAAAGCTCCTAATCAATTATTTGAACTCCTAAAATTTTATTAAAACTTGTTTTTCGGTCCTTTTTGTCGAGGTTTTAGACTAGCAGGTCTAAATGGGCCTTTCAATGGACCCGTTGGAATTTTAACTAAGTAAAAATTACAGAAATTGAGTTTTTGCAATATAATTGTGTTTAAAAGCTCCTAATCAATTACATGAACTCCTAAAGTTTGATTAAAACTTGTTTATCAGTCCTTTTTGTCGAGGTTTCGGACTAGCAGGTCTAAATGGGCCTTTCAATGGACCCGTTGGAATTTTAACTAAGTAAAAGTTACAGAAATTGCGGTTTTGCAATATAATTGTGTTGAAAAGCTCCTAATCAATTACATGAACACCTAAAATTTGATTAAAACTTGTTTTGCAGTCATTTTTGTAGAGGTTTCGGACGAGCGGGTCGAAATGGGCCTTTCAATGGACCCATTGGAATTTTAACTGAGTAAAAAGTACATAAATTGAGGTTTTGCAATTTAATTGTGTTGAGAAGCTCCTAATAAATTACATGAACTACTAAAATTTGATTAAAACCTGTTTTGCAGTCCTTTTTGTAGAGGTTTCGGACGAGCGGGTCGAAATGGGCCTTTCAATGGACCCGTTGGAATTTGAACTGAGTAAAAAGTACAGAAATTGAAGTTTTGCAATATGATTGTGTTGAGAAGCTCCTAATGAATTATTTGAACTCCTAAAATTTGATTAAAACTTGTTTTGCTGTCCTTTTTGTCGAGGTTTCGGACTAGCAGGTCTAAATGGGCCTCTCAATGGACCCGTTGGGATTTTAACTGAGTAAAAATTACAGAAATTGAGGTTTTGCAATATAATTGTGTTGAAAAGCTCCTAATCAATTACATGAACTCCTAAAATTTTGATTAATACTTGTTTTGCAGTCCTTTTGTAGAGGTTTCGTGCGAGCGGGTCGAAATGGGTCTTTCAATGGACCCCTTGGAATTTTAACTGAGTAAAAAGTACAGAAATTGAAGTTTTGCAATATGATTGTGTTGAAAAGCTCCTAATGAATTATTTGAACTCCTAAAATTTGATTAAAACATGTTTTGCGGTCCTTTTTGTCGAGGTTTCGGACTAGCAGGTCTAGATGGGCCTCTCAATGGACCCGTTGGAATTTTAACTGAGTAAAAATTACAGAAATTGAGGTTTTGCAATATAATTGTGTTGAAAAGCTCCTAATCAATTACATGAACTCCTAAAATTTGATTAATACTTGTTTTGTAGTCCTTTTGTAGAGGTTTCGGGCGAGCGGGTCGTAATGGGCCTTTCAATGGACCCATTTGAATTTTAACTGAGTAAAAAGTACAGAAATTGAAGTTTTGCAATATAATTGTGTTGAAAAGCTCCTAATCAATTATTTGAACTCCTAAAATTTGATTAAAACTTGTTTTGCGGTCCTTTTTGTCGAGGTTTCGGACTAGCAGGTCTAAATGGGCCTTTCAATGGACCTGTTGGAATTTTAACTGAGTAAAAATTATAGAAATTAAGGTTTTGCAATATAATTGTGTTGAAAAGCTCCTAATCATTTACATGAACTCCTAAAATTTGATTAAAACCTGTTTTGCAGTCCTTTTGTAGAGGTTTCGGACGAGCGGGTCGAGATGGGCCTTTCATTGGACCCGTTGGAATTTTAACTGAGTAAAAAGTACAGTAATTGAGGTTTTGCAATTTAATTGTGTTGAGAAGCTCCTAATAAATTACATGAACTCCTAAAGTTTGATTAAAACTTGTTTTGCAGTCCTTTTTGTATAGGTTTCGGACGAGCGGGTCGAAATGGGCCTTTCAATGGACCCGTTGGAATTTTAACTGAGTAAAAAGTACAGAAATTGAAGTTTTGCAATATAATTGTGTTGAAAAGCTCCTAAACAATTATTTGAACTCCTAAAATTTGATTAAAACTTGTTTTGCGGTCCTTTTTGTCGAGGTTTCGGACTAGCAGGTCTAAATGGGCCTCTCAATGGACCCGTTGGAATTTTAACTGAGTAAAAGGTACAAAAATTGAGGTTTTGCAATATAATTGTGTTGAAAATCTCCTAATCAATTACTTGATCTCCTGAAATTTGATTAAAACTTGTTTTGCAGTCCTTTTTGTAGAGGTTTCGGACGAGCGGGTCGAAATGGGCCTTTTAACGGACCCGTTGGAATTTTAACTGAGTAAAAAGTATAGAAATAGAGGTTTTGCAATATAATTGGGTTGAAAAGCACCTAATCAATTATTTGAAATCCTAAAATTTGATTAAAACTTGTTTTTCTGCCTTTTTGTCGAGGTTTCAGACTAGTAGGTCTAAATGCGCCTTTCAATGGACCCGTTGGAATTTTAACTACGTAAAAAGTACAGAAATTGAGGTTTTGCAATATAATTGTGTTGAAAAGCTCCTAATCAATTACATGAATTCCTAAAATATGATTAAAACTTGTTTTGCAGTCCTTTTTGTAGTGGTTTCAGACGAGCGGGTCGAAATGGGCCTTTCAATGGACCTGTTGGAATTTTAACTGAGTAAAAAGTACAGAAATTGAAGTTTTGCAATATAATTTTGTTGAAAAGATCCTAATGAATTTTTTGAACTCCTAAAATTTGATTAAAACTTGTTTTGCGGTCCTTTTTGTCGAGGTTTCGAACGAGCGGGTCGAGATGGGCCTTTCAATGGAACCGTTGAAATTTTAACTGAGTAAAAAGTACAGAAATTGAGGTTTTACAATTTAATTGTGTTGAAAAGCTCCTAATCAATTTCATGAACTCCTAAAATTTGATTAAAACTTGTTTTGCAGTCCTTTTTGTAGAGGTTTCGGACGAGCGGGTCGAAATGGGCCTTTCAATGGACCCATTGGAATTTTAACTGAGTAAAAAGTACAGAAATTGAGATTTTGCAATTTAATTGTGTTGAAAAGCTCGTAATAAATTACATGAACTCCTAAAATTTGATTAAAACTTGTTTTGCAGTCCTTTTTGTAGAGGTTTCAGACGAGCGGGTCGAAATGGGCGTTTCAATGGGCCCGTTGGAATTTTAACTGAGTAAAAAGTACAGAAATTGAAGTTTTGCAATATGGTTGTGTTGAAAAGCTCCTAATGAATTATTTGAACTCCTAAAATTTGATTAAAACCTGTTTTGCGGTCCTTTTTGTTGAGGTTTCGGACTAGCATGTCTAAATGGGCCTCTCAATGGACCCGTTAGAATTTTAACTGAGTAAAAATTACAGAAATTGAGGTTTTGCAATATAATTGTGTTTAAAAGCTCCTAATCAATTACATGAACTCCTAAAATTTGATTAAGACTTGTTTTGCAGTCCTTTTTGTAGAGGTTTCGGACGAGCGGGTCGAAATGGGCCTTTCAATGGACCCATTGGAATTTTAACTGAGTAAAAAGTACAGAAATTGAGGTTTTGCAATTTAATTGTTCTGAGAAGCTCCTAATCAATTACATGAACTCCTAAAATTTGATTAAAACTTGTTTTTGCAGTCCTTTTTGTAGTGGTTTCGGACGAGGGGGTCGAAATGGGCCTTTCAATGGACCTGTTGGAATTTTAACTGAGTAAAAAGTACAGAAATTGAAGTTTTGCAATATAATTGTGTTGAAAAGCTCCTAATCAATTATTTGAACTCCTAAAATTTGATTAAAACTTGTTTTGCGGTCCTTTTTGTCGAGGTTACGGACTAGCAGGTCGAAATGGGTGTTTCAATGGACCCGTTGGAATTTTAACTGAGTAAAAAGTACAGAAATTGAAGTTTTGCAATATAATTGTGTTGAAAAGCTCCTAAACAATTATTTGAACCCCTAAAATTTGATTAAAACTTGTTTTGCGGTCCTTTTTGTCGAGGTTTCGGACTAGCAAGTCTAAATGGGCCTCTCAATGGTCCCGTTGGAATTTTAACTGAGTAAAAGGTACAAAAATTGAGGGTTTGAAATAAAATTGTGTTGAAAAGCTCCTAATCAATTACATGATCTCCTAAAATTTGATTAAAACCTGTTTTGCAGTCCTTTTTGTAGAGGTTTCGGACGAGCGGGTCGAAATGGGCCTTTTAACAGACTCGTTGGAATTTTAACTTAGTAAAAAGTACAGAAATTGAGGTTTTGCAATATAATTGTGTTGAAAAGCTCCTAATCAATTATTTGAACTCCTAAAATTTTATTAAAACTTGTTTTTCGGTCCTTTTTGTCGAGGTTTCAGACTAGCAGGTCTAAATGGGCCTTTCAATGGACCCGTTGCAATTTTAACTAAGTAAAAAGTACAGAAATTGAGTTTTTGCAATATAATTGTGCTTAAAAGCTCCTAATCAATCACATGAACTCCTAAAGTTTGATTAAAACTTGTTTTTCGGTCCTTTTTGTCGAGGTTTCGGACTAGCAGGTCTAAATGGGCCTTTCAAAGGACCCGTTGGAATTTTAACTGAGTAAAAATTACAGAAATTGAGGTTTTGCAATATAATTGTGTTGAAAAGCTCCTAATCAATTACATGAACTCCTAAAATTTCATTAAAACTTGTTTTGCTGTCCTTTTTGTAGAGGTTTCGGACGAGCAGGTCGAAATGGGCCTTTTAATGGACCCGTTGGAATTTTAACTGAGTAAAAAGTATATAAATTGAGGTTTTGCAATATAATTGTTTTTAAAAGCTCCTAATCACTTATTTGAACTCCTAAAATTTGATTAAAACTTGTTTTACGGTCCTTTCTGTAGAGGTTTCGAATGAGCATGTCTAAATGGGCCTTTCAATGGACCCGTTGGAATTTTAACTGAGTAAAAAGTACAGAAATTGAGGTTTTGCAAAATAATTTTGTTGAGAAGCTCCTAATAAATTATTTGAACTCCTAAAATTTGATTAAAACTTGTTTTGCAATCTTTTTTGTCGGGGTTTCGGACGAGCATGTCTAAATGGGCCTTTCAATGGACCCGTTGGAATTTTAACTGAGTAAAAAGTATAAAAATTGAGGTTTTGCAATATAATTGTGTTGAAAAGATCCTAATCAATTATTTGTACTCCTAAAATATGATCAAAACTTGTTTTGCGGTCCTTTATGTAGAGGTTTCAGACGAGCAGGTCTAAATGGGCCATTCAATGGACCCGTTGGAATTTTAACTGAGTAAAATGTATAAAAATTGAAGTTTTGCAATATAATTGTGTTGAAAAGCTCCTAATCAATTACACGAACTCCTAAAATTTGACTAAAACTTGTTTTGCAGTCCTTTTGTAGAGGTTTCGGACGAGCAGGTCAAAATTGACCTTTCAATGGACGCGTTGGAATTTTAATTGAGTAAAAAGTACATAAATTGAGGTTTTGCAATATAATTGTGTTGAAAATCTCCTAATCAATTACATGATCTCCTAAAATTTGATCAAAACTTGTTTTGCGACCCTTTTTGTAGAGGTTTCGGACGAGCATGTCTAAATGGGCCTTTCAATGGACCCGTTGAAATTTCAACTGAGTAAAAAGTACAGAAATTGAGGTTTTGCAATATAATTGTGTTGAAAAGCTCCTAGTCAATTGAATGAACTCCTAAGATTTGATTAAAACTTGTTTTGCGGTCCATTTTGTAGAGGTTTCGGACGAGCAGGTCTAAATGGGCCTTTCAATGGACCCGTTGGAATTTTAACTGAGTAAATAGTACAGAAATTGAGGTTTTGCAATATAATTGTGTTGAAAATCTCCTAATCAATTACATGATCTCCTAAAATTTGATTAAAACCTGTATTGCGACCCTTTTTGTAGAGGTTTCGAACGAGCAGCTATAAATGGGCCTTTCAATAGACCCGTTGGAATTTCAACTGAGTAAAAAGTACATAAATTGAGGTTTTGCAATATAATTGTGTTGAAAAGCTACTAATCAATTATTTGAAATCCTAAAATTTGATTAAAACTTGTTTTGCGGTCCTTTTTGTCGAGGTTTGGAACGAGCAGGTCTAAAAGGGCCTTTCAATGGATCCGTTGGAATTTTAACTGAGTAAAAAGTACATAAATTGTGGATTTGCGATATTATTGTGTTGAAAAGCTACTAATCAATTATTTGAACTCCTAAAATTTGATTAAAACTTGTTTTGCTGTCGTTTTTGTCGAGGATTCGGACGAGCAGGTCTAAATGGCCCTTTCAATGGACCAGTTGGAATTTTAACTGAGTAAAAAGTACATAAATTGAGGTTTTGCAATAAAATTGTGTTGAAAATCTCCTAATCAATTATTTGAACTCCTAAAATTTGATTAAAACTTGTTTTGCGGTCCTTTTTGTAGAGGTTTCGGACGAGCAGGTCTAAATGGGCCTTTCAATGGAGGAGTAAAGATAGAATCAAGAGTAAAGATAGAATTAGTTTAAGTGTAAAGTATAAAGAAAATAAAATAGTGGAGATAGAAGAAAATAGGTTACCAGATGGCAAAGGGTTGTTTTGGTTGAGATCAGGTTCAACATTACGGATTCGCCCACGTGTACCAATTGGGTGACGTCTTGGGGGGAGGTTGCGGAGCCACTCCCCGTATTGCAGCTTGTTGAGGTCTAGAGAAGAGCGAATCAGACAATTTTCAATGGTATGACTAATTATATCACAACTAGGGCATAAGGTAGGAAGGCGTTCGTATTGAAGACGACACATAGTTTTATCAGCTCCGGCCCCAATGAAGAGGAATCGGGTGACCGGACGGGTAATATCCAGCAAAATTTCCACACGCAGGAATTCTTTCATGTTTCCTTCGAGCTCTCGAGTATCAGTACGTAAGACATTGCCTACAATGGAGCCTAGAGCATGTCCCACAAGGTGTGATCGATCGTTGTCCTCAAATAGTGAGGATGGCAGGCCGAAAATGCGGATCCAGATACGCATGATGTTGAAAGAATATTCGCCAACGGTTTTAGAAGGGTTGTATTCTGTAAGGGCTAACCATTCGTCCTTATACAACCAAGGACCACGATTAAGGACTTCATAACAAGATTTGACCTCCTTGAATTTGATCTTAAGAAAATTATCCTGGATGACAGAGATAGATACCAAATTGCTAGGCTTCCAAATACCTTTGAAGGCGCTAATGACAGCATATATGTCAATTGGTTTTGATGAGATAAAGCAGCCTATAAGAAATAACTTGGGGTCTTCCTTAACGAAATCCCAGCCGAAGTCTGGGGTATAGAGGAGTTCTGCTTCTTCATTAGTAAGATCAATAGAACTGAGTTGGGGGATAGAGGAGGATGCCATAGGTGAAGGATGGAGATTGGGAGTATAAGGAGAAAAGGAGAAGTTTGTGGGTCAATGTGTGTTTGTGGTCCGTATAAAAAATAAGTACCTATGTTAGTTATGCTATGGTAAGTCGGGAGAAAAGGAAAGAAGGTTGAAAATATATTCCTTAAAGTTTGGGTTAATTGAATGACGGAAAGAGTAGCGTGATATTCAATGAAATATACCAGAAATAAATTGATTAGAAGAGGAAAGAGAATAGTAAAATTTAAATGTAATAAATAAGATTCTTTAAACGATATAGGAGGGAGATCGAAAACAGTAATAAGGGTGGAGGAGTAATAGAAGAAGAAATTGATTGGTAGAATTGAAAAAGAGATAATTAAGGATCATACCGTATAGAAAGGAAAGAATATGGAAGAGTAAATATTTTCCTTCAAAAAGATAGTGATTGCAATGAATTGCGCAAGAAACGTGTGAAAAGTAATTACAATAAAGATTAAAGTAATTAATAGACAATTAAGGAAATATGAAAATTGAAGCACTAATAATGGGAAGAGGAAAGGAGAAAGTATATAGAAGGGGAGAAATATGGTGGGAAAGTTGTTTTCCATCATAAAGATGGTCGTATTGGATTCCCTTAAAAGGGCTAGATTTAAGGCGCCTAAGGAGGCGTTGAGACAAAATTTAGTAAACAGAAATACAGTAAGAAAAAGGAAACTCGTTGAGCTGAGAATTTTAACGGTAAAAATTTTGCTAGTCAATTTGTATAACATATAGCTAATGGAAAGATAGTAAAAATCACGAGGTAAAAGCAAGCATGAATAAAATAAACATAAAGGGAAAGAGCAAGCAAGAAAGAAAAACAGAGAAAAAGAGCAAGAAATAATAAAAATTACAGACCCATGGATAGAAGGAAGCGGGGACAAGAAATAAAATACATACCAAAAGAGCAAAAAGGGGGGGGGTAATTAATGGCTATGAAAAAATAATTACATGCCCGTTTAAAGATAAAGTAGTATAATCTATACCAGTGTGTGGGCCCGGCTCTCCAAGCTTTCATGTTTGTTGCAACAATAAGAAAATGAAAAGGTTTCCTAATACAATCTGAATCAATATTAAAAGAGAAAAAATTAAAGTTAGAAGATTGCAAAAACCATCTAAGAGAAAGAAAAGATCGAAAAGAGAAGACAGCCAAATATATGAGCAGAGGCATAGAATAAACAAAGTACGCAATACCATAACATGAAGAAAAACAAGTATAGAAGGAGAGGGAATAAGTACAGATTGGAATGGAGAAACTAAGGAAACATAGAAAATGAAAGTAATAGCATAAACAAAGGAGATAACAGTTAGAGGAGCATAAATATACTAGTTTGTACACCATCACCAAAACGGAGAAGGAGATAGACCTATTAAAAATGAAATTATTCATGGAGGGAAAAGATAACAAGTTTACAGGTGAAAAGCAACAGTAATGAGCTATTAAAAAAACCTCCATAAGTGTAAGATAAGATGCGTAAGGAGCATCGAAATGTGGGTTGGAAAGAAAGAAAGTTGAGCATAAAGTGAGGTTTATGAAAGAAAAATTACAGAGAGGATTGGACAGGCTTAGTATCAAAGCATAAAATTGCATGTAGGGGGAAAGCAAAATAATAAAAAAAGTAAAAGGTTGGAAGATGACTAAATTACATGCAGAAGAGGGTGTGGGGTCCAAAATTATGGATTGTTGAAAATTATTATAGGAAATAAAATGTCTTAAAGAAAATTTAGTAGGCAAAGAACTATGAATGAGTGTGTAAGACCTAAGAAAGTTGTATTGAGTAATAGAAAGCAGAGTCCAGAACCCAGGAAACAAAGGGTGCATAAATGAAGAAGCAGAAATATACATTAAGAGAAGAGTTTGCAGAAAATTAATAAAGATAACAATCTTAAAAGTTCCCACAGTGTGGGTTGATTGAAGATTCCCTGAAAGGGCTCGAATATTGATATAAATAGAGACAGTAATAATAAAATGAACATACTTGTTTAAGACTGGACAAGCTTTAACATGATCAGTATGGTTTTCGTTAGTTTGGAGGACATAGCAGAGTGCATAGAGGCTATAATCCAGAGATAAAGGGGCATGTAAAGGTTTATAAAGACAAGTAATCAACAAAATAAAGTATAAGTTCCAAGATAAATCATTGTGAATGATAACAATCAACCTTGCTAAGAGTAAATACCCATTATGATAAAGAATAAATGGAAAAATTAAGGATAAGAAACAAACGAGCTTACTAAGTAGCCACGGTGACAGATAACCATTTTCAGGGGAAAAGGAAATGAGAAAAATAGATATGAATGATATACCAAAAACCCAGAGATTGATAAGGGGATAGTAAAGATGTTAATACCCGACTCGTGAGCAGTGAATGCGACCGTGACGAAACCGCACCCCTTTGGGACTGTGAGAAAGAAATGTGAGATTTAGAATATGGAAAATTAGGGCAAAAAACAAGGGAAAGAAATATGATTAGATTCAATAGAGAGGAAAACAAATTAAAAAAAATATATGAAAAAAATGAAAGATAGAACCCAGGAGATGAACCGACACCCAGGAAAGGATTGAGATTGGCCGTTCAACGGCCGATGAAGAGCCCAGAATCTGCAAAAACGATGCATGAACTAACAGTTGAATCCAGAAAAGCTTGGAGAGAAAAAACGCTAATCGAAATCGGGGGAGGCTGTAAAAGAAGAAAAAAGAATAAGCAGAGAAATATAACCAGAGAAAAAATAACAACAAAGATAAATCATTAAAAAAGGTCAAAGCGATTAAACGGAAGGTGGAGAGGCCCAAGACCGATCGGCCAGATTTCACATTTCCGCCGTGAGTCGTAACAGGGGAAGAAACCCTCCGTATCATCAGATGATCCAAGGCCAGAAACAATGAAAAAAAGGAAGCAAAAATTAGATCGGTAGAGAACAAAAAGAATGAAATGAAAGAAGAAAGACAGAGGAGAGAGGTCTGATGTGGGACGACCCTCCTGAGGTTCGTACCGTCAAAACCATGAGATCTCAGATTGGGGTTTGTCAATACCTTCAAATGAGGGGAAATGGTGAAACAAATGCAAACAATAGTCACCCCTTCAATAGATGAGACGATTCTGGCAAGGGAATTGTGGAGATATTTGGGGCCAGATCTCGCAAAAAAAGAAAAGGTTAGAGGAAAATGGCCGGAAAAATAAAAGCCAAAGAAAAGGCATAGAAAATAAAACTAATTGAAAAAATAAATGGGGTGGGATAACCCACAAAAAGCTCTTACCGATTTCCAAGGGAACCAATTTGTGATGGCTGTCTCGTTGAAACACAAGCAAAATCGGTAGAAGACGAAGAGGTGCCGTGTAGGGGGAGGGAAGAGGAAGAGAGAGAGGGATGAAATTGACCGGAAAAGGGGAAAAAAAGAGGAGACCAAGCAAAAACCCAAAAAGGAACCCAGAAAATTTGAGAGAGAATTGAGAGCCACCCGTTGGAATTTTAACTTAGTAAAAAGTACAGAAATTGAGGGTTTGCAATATAATCGTGTTGAAAAGCTCCTAATCAATTACATGATCTCCTAAAATTTGATTAAAACTTGTTTTGCATTCCTTTTTAAAGAGATTTCGGACGAGCGGGTCGAAATGGGCCTTTCAACGGAACCGCTGGAAATTTAACAGAGTAAAAAGTACAAAAATTGAGGTTTTGCAATATAATTTTATTGAAAAGCTCCTATTCAATTATTTGAACTCCTAAAATTTGATTAAAACTTGTTTTGCAGCCCTTTTTGTCGATGTTTCGGACGAGCAGGTCTAAAAGGGCCTTTCAATGGACCCGTTGGAATTTTAACTAAGTAAAAAGTACATAAATTGAGGTTTTGCAATATAATTTTGTTGAAAAGCTCCTAATCAATTACATGAACTCCTAAAATTTGATTAAAACTTATTTTGCAGTCCCTTTTGTAAAGGTTTCGGACGAGTTGGTGGAAATGGGCCTTTCAATGGACCCATTGGAATTTTAACTGAGTAAAAAGTACATAAATTGAGGTTTTGCAATATAATTGTGTTGACAAGCTCCTAATCAATTATTTGAACTCCTAAAATTTGATTAAAACTTGTTTTTCGATCCTTTTTGTCGAGGTTTCGGACTAGCAGGTCTAAATGGGCCTTTCAATGGACCCGTTGGAATTTTAACATAGTAAAAAGTACAGAAATTGAGGTTTTGCAAAATAAATGTGTTGAAAAGATCCTAATCAATTAAATGAACTCCTAAAATTTGATTAAAACATGTTTTCCAGTCCTTTTTGTAGAGGTTTCGGACTAGCGGGTCGTAATGGGTCTTTCAATGGACACGTTGGAATTTTAACTGAGTAAAAAGTACAGAAATTGAGGTTTTGCAATATAATTATCTTGAATATCTCCTAATCAATTACATGAACTCCTAAAATTTGATTAAAACTTGTTTTGCGGTCCTTTTTGTCGAGGTTTCGGACTAGCATGTCTAAATGGGCCTCTCAATGGACACGTTAGAATTTTAATTGAGTAAAAATTACATAAATTGAGGTTTTGCAATATAATTGTGTTGAAAAGCTCCTAATCAATTACATGAACTCCTAAAATTTGATTAAAACTTGTTTTGCAGTCCTTTTTGTAGAGGTTTCTGACGAGCGGGTCAAAATGAGCCTTTCAATGGACCTGTTGGAATTTTAACTGAGTAAAAAGTACAGAAAATGAGATTTTGCAATTAAATTATGTTGAAAAGCTCCTAATCAATTATTTGAACTCCTAAAATTTGATTAAAATTTGTTTTGCGGTCCTTTTTGTCGAGGTTTCGGAATAACAGGTCTAAATGGGCCTCTCAATGGACCCGTTGGAATTTTAACTGAGTAAAAAGTACAAAAATTGAGGGTTTGCAGTATAATTGTGTTGAAAAGCTCCTAATCAATTACATGATCTCCTAAAATTTGATTAAAACTTGTTTTGCATTCCTTTTTGTAGAGGTTTCGGACGAGCGTGTCGAAATGGGTCTTTCAACGGACCCGTTGGAAATTTAACTGAGTAAAAAGTACAAAAATTGAGGTTTTGCAATATAATTGTGTTGAAAAGCTCCTATTCAATTATTTGAACTCCTGAAATTTGATTAAAACTTGTTTTGCGGTCCTTTTTGTCGATGTTTTGGACGAGCAGTTCTAAAAGGGCATTTCAATGGACCCGTTGGAATTTTAACTGAGTAAAAAGTACAGAAATTGGGGTTTTGCAATATTATTGTGTTGAAAAGCTCCTAATCAATTACATGAACTCCTAAAATTTGATTAAAACTTATTTTGCAGTCCCTTTTGTAGAGGTTTCGGACGAGCGGGTCGAAATGGTCCTTTCAATGGACCCATTGGAATTTTAACTGAGTAAAAAGTACATAAATTGAGGTTTTGCAATATAATTGTGTTGAAAAGCTCCTAATCAATTATTTGAACTCCTAAAATTTGATTAAAACTTGTTTTTCGGTCCTTTTTGTCGAGGTTTCGGACTAGCAGGTCTAAATGGGCCTTTCATTGGACACGTTGGAATTTTAACATAGTAAAAAGTACAGAAATTGAGGTTTTGCAAAATAAATGTGTTGAAAAGATCCTAATCAATTAAATGAACTCCTAAAATTTGATTAAAACTTGTTTTGCAGTCCTTTTTGTAGAGGTTTCGGACTAGCGGGTCGAAATGGGTCTTTCAATGGACCCGTTGGAATTTTAACTGAGTAAAAAGTAAGGAAATTGAGGTTTTGCAATATAATTATCTTGAATAGCTCCTAATCAATTATATGAACTCCTAAAATTTGATTAAAACTTGTTTTGAGGTCCTTTTTGTCGAGGTTTCGGACTAGCATGTCTAAATGGGCCTCTCAATGACCCGTTGGAATTTTAACTGAGTAAAAATTACAGAAATTGAGGTTTTGCAATATAATTGTGTTGAAAAGCTCCTAATCAATTACATGAACTCCTAAAATTTGATTAAAACTTTTTTTGCAGTCCTTTTTATAGAGGTTTCTGACGAGAGGGTCCAAATGAGCCTTTAAATGGACCCGTTGGAATTTTAACTGAGTAAAAAGTACATCAATTGAGGTTTTGCAATAAAATTGTGTTGAAAAGCTCCTAATCAATTATTTGAACTCCTGAAATTTGATTAAAACTTGTTTTGCGGTCCTTTTTGTCGATGTTTTGGACGAGCAGGTCTAAAAGGGCCTTTCAATGGACCAGTTGGAATTTTAACTGAGTAAAAAGTACAGAAATTGAGGTTTTGCAATATTATTGTGTTGAAAAGCTCCTAATCAATTACATGAACTCCTAAAATTTGATTAAAACTTTTTTTGCAGTCCCTTTTGTAGAGGTTTCGGACGAGCGGGTCGAAATGGTCCTTTCAATGGACATAAATTGAGGTTTTGCAATATAATTGTGTTGAAAAGCTCCTAATCAATTATTTGAACTCCTAAAATTTGATTAAAACTTGTTTTTCGGTCCTTTTTGTCGAGGTTTTGGACTAGCAGGTCTAAATGGGCCTTTCATTTGACACGTTGGAATTTTAACATAGTATAAAGTACAGAATTTGTGGTTTTGCAAAATAAATGTGTTGAAAAGATCCTAATCAATTAAATGAACTCCTAAATTTTGATTAAAACTTCTTTTGCAGTCCTTTTTGTAGAGGTTTCAGACTAGCGGGTCGAAATGGGTCTTTCAATGGACCCGTTGGAATTTTAACTGAGTAAAAAGTAAGGAAATTAAGGTTTTGCAATATAATTATCTTGAATAGCTCCTAATCAATTATATGAACTCCTAAAATTTTATTAAAACTTGTTTTGGGGTCCTTTTTGTCGAGGTTTCGGACTAGCATGTCTAAATGGGCCTCTCAATGGACCCGTTGGAATTTTAACTGAGTAAAAATTACAGAAATTGAGGTTTTGCAATATAATTGTGTTGAAAAGCTCCTAATCAATTACATGAACTCCTAAAAATTGATTAAAACTTGTTTTGCAGTCCTTTTTGTAGAGGTTTCTGACGAGCGTGTCAAAATGAGCCTTTCAATGGACCCGTTGGAATTTTAACTGAGTAAAAAGTACATAAAATGAGGTTTTGCAATAAAATTATGTTGAAAAGCTCCAAATCAATTACATGATCTCCTAAAATTTGATTAAAACTTGTTTTGCATTCCTTTTTGTAGTGGTTTCGTACGAGCGGGTCGAAATGGGTCTTTCAAGGGACCGGTTGGAAATTTAACTGAGTAAAAAGTACAAAAATTGAGGTTTTGCAATATAATTGTGTTGAAAAGCTCATATTCAATTTATTTGAACTCCTAAAATTTGATTAAAACTTGTTTTGCGGTCCTTTTTGTCCATGTTTCGGACGAGCAGGTCTAAAAGGGCTTTTCAATGGACCTGTTGTAATTTTAACTGAGTAAAAAGTACAGAAATTGAGGTTTTGCAATCTAATTGTGTTGAAAAGCTCCTAATCAATTACATGAACTCCTATAATTTGATTAAAACTTATTTTTTGCAGTGCCTTTTGTAGAGGTTTCGGACGAGCGGGTCGAAATGGGCCTTTCAATGGACCCGTTGGAATTTTAACTGAGTAAAAAGTACATAAATTGAGGTTTTGCAATATAATTGTGTTGAAAAGCTCCTAATCAATTATTTGAACTCCTAAAATTTGAAGAAAACTTTTTTGCGGTCCTTTTTGTAGAGGTTTCAGACGAGCTTGTCTAAATAGGCCTTTTAATGGGCCCGTTGGAATTTTAACTGAGCAAAAGGTACGGAAATTGAGGTTTTTCAATATAATTGTGTTGAAAAGCTCCTAATAAATTATTTGAACTCCTAAAATTTGATTAAAACTTGTTTTGCGGTCTTTTTTGTCGAGGTTTCGGACGAGCAGGTCTAAATGGGCCTTTCAATGGGCCAGTTGGAATTTTAACTGAGTAAAAGGTACATAAATTGAGTTTTTTCAATATAATTGTGTTGAAAAGCTCCTAATCAATTATTTGCACTCCTAAAATTTGATTAAAATTTTTTGCGGTCCTTTTTGTCGAGTTTTTGGACGAGAAGGTCTAAATGGGCCTTTCAATGGGCCCGTTGGAATTTTAACTGAGTAAAAATTATTAAAATTGAGGTTTTTCAATACAATTGTGTTGAAAAGCTCATAATCAATTATTTGAACTCCTAAAATTTGATTAAAACTTGTTTTGCGGTCCTTTTTGTCGAGGTTTCAAATGAGCAAGTCTAAATGGGCCTTTCAATGGACCCGTTGGAATTTTAACTGAGTAAAAAGTACATAAATTGAGGTTTTGCAATATAATTGTGTTGAAAAGCTCCTAATCAATTATTTGAACTCCTAAAATTTGAAGAAAACTTTTTTGCGGTCCTTTTTGTAGAGGTTTCAGACGAGCTTGTCTAAATAGGCCTTTCAATGGGCCCGTTGGAATTTTAACTGAGCAAAAGGTACGAAAATTGAGGTTTTTCAATATAATTGTGTTGAAAAGCTCCTAATCAATTATTTGAACTCCTAAAAGTTGATTAAAACTTTTTTGCGGTCCTTTTTGTCGAGGTTTCGGACGAGCTGGTCTAAATGGGCCTTTCAATGGACCCGTTGGAATTTTAACTGAGTAAAAAGTATAGAAATGGAGGTTTTGCACCATAATTGTGTTGAAAATCTCCTAATCAATTATTTGAAATCCTAAAATTTGAAGAAAACTTTTCTGCGGTCCATTTTGTAGAGGTTTCGGACGAGCAGGTCTAAATGGGCCTTTCAATGGGCTCATTGGAATTTTTTGAAGAAAATGGGCCTCATTAAAAACCCCTCTAACCACCTTGCGTCGAGGCACAAGGTGAACCTAAGGGGAAAAGAGTGCCCTGAGGTATGTTATTATCATAACAATAAAAAGGCTGGGAATCAGCCAATACATCAGCGTTAATACAGTCAGGAACAACTGAATCAAAATACACAGAGGAAGTAGAATGTAAAGCCCAAGAGGCTAAGTTATGTGCCACAAAATTGGCTGATCTAGGTACAAAAGATAATGTGATCAAAGGGAAAGCCCTAAGCAAAGCCTTCGTATCCGCAATTTGCGGACCCAGCAGGGAGTTATCATCAGTAGTGCGCGAGAGCTTATTGACCACCGTAGCCGAGTCGGAATCGATGAGCACCTCGCCCCATCCTCTATCTCGGGTCAACATGATACCCGCAACGATGGCATGTAACTCGACCATGGTGGCATCATGACAACCTGCCTCATGGACAGCACAGCCTCCAATAATCGAGCCATGAGCATCCCTAGCAATTACTCCGATGGCTGCAGAACCGGATCCGGGGTGGAAGGCTCCGTCAACATTTATCTTTATACTCTCCGGTCTTGGTGGCGTCCAACGTGGTGGGGCTGCGACTGGTACGGCTGCTGACACGGTGGGGAGAGCATTTGCGGCGGCGTATTCCTGTAGAAGACCTGTAGCGTTCATGGCCGTGAGCCAAGTTGGTTGAAGTCTCTGTGAATGAACCCAGTCATTACGATGGTTCCAAACATTCCAAATTGCTGTTAGGAGCAGAGCAAACCCTGTACTGTCCAAACAGTAAGTTCCTTCCGATAACCAGGCCGCCATTGTGTTGGTATGGCTGGCATAGACGCCCGAGGGAAGCCCAACTAGGCGGAGAACATCCTGAGCACCTGGGCAATCACGAAGGGCATGGATAGCAGATTCTAGCACTGCTGGACAAAAAGGGCATTGCCCATCCGTGTGATGTATTGCTCGTAGCTTGTCCCCAGTGGGTAATGCATCACGGCCCGCTCGCCAGCTGAAGGAGCGGATCTTTGGTAGAGTCGGAACTTTAGATATTATTTTCCAGAGACGGTTAGGTCGTGCCACCGGCCGCGTGGGCTGATGAAGAAAAAAGTACCCCGATCTAACAGTGTAGTTGCCAGAGTCATGTTGTCCCCAAACAAGCTTATCCGGCCTATTGCGATAAATCGGAACCCGAAGGATGCATTCGACATCATCCTTGTCAAAGTCCCTTCGAAGTTTGGACTCATCCCAGGACGCATAGTCACGTGTCATGTAATCCCGACACTGCAACGATAACTCATCATTATCCATATATTGCCCAAAAAGCGTAATCGGTTTATCCCCTCCCTAGGTATCTCTGAGCAGTCGTATCGAACTCTTGACTCCTGGCCGCCAAAAATAACCAGGCCCAAGGGAGTGAATTGCTTGGTTTATACCTTTCCATGCAAAAGATGCCCTTTTATCCGCAGAGGCATTCAGTAGGTCACCCGAAGGGTAGTATTTCGCGCGAAGGACTCTTGCCAAGAGAGAATCCGGGTGGGATAGCAGGTGCCAAATCTGCTTTCCCAAAAGGGCGATATTAAAGGTGTGCAGATCGCGGAAACCTAGGCCTCCCACATTTTTAGGTGTGCAAAGAGAATCCCACGATAAAAGCGGCCAGCCTCGCTTATTACTGCGCCCGAACCACCAGTAACGCCGTATAGACATAGTAATGTCATCAATGATGTTTTGTGGTAATAGGTAGCATGACATTACGTATTGTGGCATTGCTTGTGCAACAGACTTAATGAGAATTTCTCTCCCACTATAGGAGAGGAAGCTGCTATCCCATTTACTCATCCGGGATTGGACTTTATCCCTCACAAACCCTAATGAGGCAGTCCTATTCCTTTTGATTAAAAGTGGGACCCCCAAATATATTCCTAGGTCATCCACTAAGCGTACACCCAGTGTTGAACGCATAGAGCGGAGAAAATCGGAGGAACACCTTTGACTGCAATAGGCGGTAGACTTATCAAAATTTACCGTTTGTCCTGAGGAAGAGGCATACTGAGATAGGACGTAGCGTAACCTAGCCACCTCCTGCGGCTCATTACGTATGAACACCATGCTGTCATCCGCAAAGAGCTGATGGGTAACCCGGGGCCCATGGCGACTGGCGCTAAGGCCCGATAGTCGTCCTTCCCTTTGCTCCGTTTCTAGAGCCGCAGAGAGGCCCTGGGAGCAAAAGAGGAAAAGGAAAGGTGACAAAGGGTCTCCTTGACGGATACCCCTGGTGGGGAAGAACTCCTCGAAAAGTGTGCCATTAACACGTACCGAAAAGGAGACTGAAGAGACACACCGTAGGATGAGGTTTACCCATTCCCTGGCAAACCCCATACGGAGCATGACATCCCTTAAGAAGGACCATTCGACCCTATCAAAGGCCTTCTCCATATCGAGCTTGACAGCAGCCCCTTGGGAGGACAATGTTCCACTAGAGTGAAAGGTGTGCACCAATTCGTGCGCAATTAGAATGTTGTCAGTGATATTGCGTCCGCTGATGAACGCGGCCTGAGAATCGCTGATACAAGAAGACAAGGTAGATTTAAGGCGATTAACCAGAACCTTAAAAACCGTCTTGTAGATGACAGTACATAAACTGATTGGTCTAAAGTGCTTCATGGTGGTGGGGTCATAAATCTTAGGAATAAGCACAATGACTGATCGATTAACCGATGCCATATCGGCTTTCCCTTGTAGAAGATCCATGCAAAGGGATAAGAAATCAGGACCAATCATATCCCAGTGCTGGCGGTAGAAGCTACTGGGGAAGCCATCAATTCCCGGCGCTTTTTTAGGATTGATATCCAGAAAAGCGGCGGAGATTTCCTCTACAGTGAAGGGTCGTAGTAGAGTGGCGTTCATATCCGTGGTGACAGTATGGCGAATATTGTTCATCAATTATGGTGAAGACACCGGACAAGATGAAGAAAAAAATCTTGAAAGTAGGACGACGCAATTCGTAACGTGTCAGCAGTGGAAGTCTGCCAGACCCCGTTCGCATCCATTAGCCCTTGGATTGCGTTTTTCCTACGCCGCTTTGTGGCCCTCGCATGGAAATAGTTGGTATTCTTGTCACCATTGGTTAACCAAGAAATGCGAGAGCGTTGAGCCCAGTACGCTTCTTTAGCCGCTGCCAACTTCCGGAGTTCCAATTTGGCGCTGTGAAGCGTGGAAAGGGCTTTCCGGGAAAGATGACAACGACGTAGAAGAGCATTTATAGAACGTTGCAGCGTTTGGATGCGGAGAGTGGAAAGTTTACGTTGAGCACTCTGCCACTCTTGGAGGTTTTGGCCCAATGCGGATATTTTATCCAAAAGGGACCCAGGCGTGGCAGCCCATGTTTGCTTACAAACTTGAATGCCTACTGGGTCGTGGGCCCAACAAGCTTCAAATCGGAAATGATCCATGGACGGTGCAATACGCTGGTTCGTTGTGGTGTCATTGTCCGTGTCCAAAATGGTAATGCTATGGTCCGATTCAAGGGAAAAAGAATGGAAATGGGTGAAATTGGGGAATTCGTGTAACCATTGGGAACAGGCCACAAATCGGTCAAGTCTTTCGCATACCGGGTTGACATTAGGCCCCGTGCGGGTCCAAGTGAACCAACCCGTTTTGGGTTTACAATCAAACAAGTTATTACGTGTGAGACATTCACGAAAGTTGAGGATTTGTGAACGAGGTCTACGATTACCACCTTGCTTTTCTGAGTCATCAAGGATGTCATTTAAGTCACCTCCGATGAGCCACGGAAGAGTTGAGTTTGTTTTAAGGGAGTCAATGAGCTCCCATGTGTGTTTTTTCATGTTCGTAGCCGCGTAACCGTAAATGCCAGTAAAACGAAAACGACAATCCAAACCATTCACAATAACATCAATATATCTCGTCGACGATGAGAGAAAATCTAATGTAATATTTTTATTATAAAGCAGGCATAAACCTACACAAGAAGGGCTGCTATCCACAGCAAAAAAACCCTCCATATCAAAATAAAGTTTAAGAGAATCAAACTTAAGTGAGTTTAAACAAGTTTCTGATAAAAAAATAAAATCTAGACATAAGCGAAAAATAATAGAACGAAGCTCGTGAACTGCCGAGGGCATACCAAGTCCACGACAGTTCCAACATATGGCCCTCATTTCTCTCGGCGGGGTTGACCGTCAACCACCGCCGAAGAGTTTTTGCTGCTCATCCCAGCTTTCTTTGGATTTTTTCTAATTGTTTCCCTGATTTACCAGCAACCAAAGGTGACGTCCGTAGCCGTTTGGCGATACCTCTGGTAATAATAGGTGAAGTTCGTTTAGTCTTTTTAGGGACAACAACATCTTGCCCCTTATCCGTCGTGGCAGCTAACCACACTTCGAACTCTGGATTAACCGGTTCCTTGCCTTTGTCCCTCGGTCCTTTACCTTTGTTTGAACTTTCCCCCATGGCCGTGTCATCCACGATAGGCACTGGAATAGCATCCTCATCAATCAAGATGAATCTTTTGTCAGGCGGGGTGTCAGACTTGTATGGCTGCACAGCGCGATCGTCATCCACTTCAGCCTCCTTCGAGCCGTTAACCACGGACACTTCATCCACTGGGATCATATCCAGCGGTGCAACATCCAGGGGCTCCAAGTGGTTAGCAGCTGCATTGACAGCAGCTTCAGCACCTTTAGCAGCGAGGGCAGACTCCGACCCTTCTAATGGCAGAGGCGATGCTGCATCAGCAGGTGAGGTGGCAAGCTCCTCGTCCAGCAGGTCGTCCTCCTCTAGATTCATGTTAACACCTTCCGGTTGCACCGGTGGTGTTCCCTTTACCTTTTCCGGGGTGACCGCCGGGGTGGTAGCCTTGTCCTTTCCATTGTTCGCTGAAATGGAAACAAGGGAAGAGGCATGGTTTTGTAAGTATATAGCAATATATGATTTAAACTTAGAATGTAACCCTATATGCCATATACATATACTGTAATGCCCATGAAAAGAATAGGAAAATAAACCTATAAGCCATATACATGTACTGTAATAACCGTGAAAAAAATAGGAAAACAACCCTATAATCCAAATACATATACTGTAATAACCATGAAAAAAATAGGAAAATAACCCTATAATCCATATACATATCCTGTAATAACCATGAAAAAAATAGGAGAAACCTGTAGAGTGGTCCTGCGGATGAGAAGAGGACCCTGGTTCGAAGTAACGGACCCGGCCTCTGACATTGGTTTTAACCTTTGGTTTAGGGGCAGGTGCATGAAGCCAGTCACTGTATGGCAGTCCTGCACTTGGTTTGTCCTTGAAAGCAGCACATGTTGCACGGAGGTGGAACAACATCCCACAACCGTGACAAAAATTAGGAAGTTTCTCGTATCTCACCGGAAGCATCTTAGGCTTTTCCGGATTCTCTTCATCTGCTAGTGCTATACCACGCCGGAGGGGCTAGGTAACATCGATGAGCACACCAACCCTTAAGAACTGTACCCGGTTCCCTTCATCGTCCTTACGCGTGTCGGTGCTTATCACTGCTCCTAGGCCACTGCCTAAGGCACGTCCGGATGCATTAGCACAGTGTCGCCTATCATCATCGCTAGGGGCACACGCAGGATGCGAACCCATATCCTCATGTGCGTAAATTTATATTCCTCCAGCGTCAGCTGAGGTTGAATGGGAGTGAGGGCTAGCCAATCACGCTTGAATGTCCATGGACCTCTTTTAAGAATGTCCTTGACCTTTGCAGCGGATTCAAACTTGAACAGGAAGTAACCTGAGCCAAGAATCGTGGTGGAGATAAGTTTATCCTCCTGCCATACAGCTTTGAAGACCTTTACCAGGGCAGTGTCATCAGGTTTGGTCGTGGGAAAAAGCTTCCCTAACAATGAGCATCGTTGATCCTCCAACGGTATGGCCTTCGTAGCCTTAGGAGCGTAAACCACAGCCTGCTCCTCTGCAGTAAACTGTAGGTTGTCAAAATGTTCCAAGAAAGAATCAGAAGAAGCCATTGTTTGCAAGTAGGGTTGTGAAAACCTAAAGTAGAAAGATTGAATGCCGTGAAGTGCTAGAATGGAAATACAGTAGGGAGTGTAGATCCAATAATAACCCTCTCTATTCGGTAAGTTGAGATAAGCCACCAAATTTTTTTGAATTAATTCGATAGATAGAGATTCAAAATTTAATGGTTTAAAATTTGTTGGATTGAAGATAACCCACCTAGGGAGGTAGATAATTTCGAATCCAATGATTTTCCTTGCTTTTAGGAGTGTAACCGATATGAAATCTTGAATTATATTCAAAGATAATAATTCAAAATGCAAGGGGTAAAAAACTGTTGTATTGGATATAATCCACCAACCAATAATATTGAGTCCAGCAAATGTCCTAGATTTTAGGAAGCAAGTTGTTGTTGAGCAGTGTTGGAGTCTTAGTAGAAGACCCAAAGTTAATTTGGATTTGAATTTTAGTGTATCCAAATCCCTTGAAAATAGGAGCTTTATGATAAGCAGTGTATCCCTATTATTCCGAGATTGATATATCGGTTTGATAGCTCCGATCGGCAGTGGTGGTGGCCGGAGAACGTCGACCACCGTTTTCGGCAGAAGCCACTGTCTCCAATGAACTAAATAATTCCGTGGAGCAGCAGCCACCGCGAACACTATCTGCATGTGCCATGCATGCAACATAAATGGCCCAGCTTTATGAACGTGCATTCCATGCCCGGGAACCAGCCACGAGGGCTCCATTTGCCACCGAATCAATGGCCCGTCTGACTTTATTCATGAGAATAAGTCAATCAATTTACAAGGCCCAGAGGGCCAGGAATGTTTCTGTAACCCCCTCGTCCCGGTCTGGTCGGATGACCGGTCCAAGTGGGCCACACGGGGAAAACCGAAGCGAAACCCGTGAAGGTTTTCCCCTCGGTTAACGACCCTAAAATTTTCTTTTTATTTTATCTTGTCTATAGGCATAATTAAAACCTATGTGAAGCACAACAGCGAAAAAAAAACAAACATTGAAACATACACCGACCAACCAAAACATTAAACAGCTCATTTTACACCTTTACAGCAGGCCGTTTCGAAACGCCCTTAGGGTGTTCCGAAACGCCTTGACTTAGTCAACAGGCCAGGGTCAACCTTAGGGTGACCGTTCCGAAACAGGGGAGACCCGTATCGAAACGACCCTGACGGTCAATATCTCGTGGTCAACGAGATTTGACCGTTTCGAAACTTCAAAGGCCCGTTTCGGAACGCCTTTATCTCGCCAATTTCTCAAAATTCCAGTAGCAAAAATGTTCCGAAACGACCCCCATCCGTTTCGAAACGGCAGGCCAAATGCAAAGGGACCGTTCCGAAACAGGATGGCCCGTTCCGAAACGTCCCCTGTCTGTAGACTCGTTTTGGCTGTTTTAAGGCACTAGGGTGCCCAAAACACCACCATAACACACTACAACACCATCACATATAAACTTAAGGCAATCCAGCTATTTAAACATGCTTCAACAAGATTAAAACAAGTCTAAACACTAAGACAAGACATCATAGGCATGCATTCACACAACATCATTCAAGCATAAAGGTAACCTCTTAGGCATGTGGCTAACATACAACAAGAGCAATTAGGCATGAGATACAAACCAACATGGCAACATGAACCATACAAAAACAAGGTACTAAGGAGTCTACACATGCTCCTAACAACCAACAACCACCCAACAAAACCATACATGTCCCATTGCTCAAACTATTACATGTCCAAACATTAAAAATCCATACTTGAAGCACTCAAGGCTAACAACCACACTTGGAGCCTTCCACTTGCGCGAGCAACCCACGAACTAAGGATCTGCAATGTTGAACAAAGAGAGCGTAAGCAATGATGCTTAGTGAGGGTAAGCTCTAAAAACAAACCTCAACATTGCAGGGTCCGAGCACGATCTAGCCAAGGCATTACACAAACATCCCAAGGATTCACAAGAGCCACAAGATAAGATGCATGAGCAATATATACAAGTAATGTCATGATCAACAAGCTCTAAATTCCTCAACATGAGTAGCCACACCAAGCATCCAAATAAGGATCATTTATCACAACACATTGATACATATATAAATCAACATTGGCACCTAGCTATGACTCAAATACGCGGATAACCGTTGGAACTCACATCCAACAACACAACCATTACCTGACGGTGGGATTACACTCATCACCGGTCTCGCGGAGGGGATTCCACTCATCCTCACGCCCCGTCGATGGGATTCCACTCATCACCGACTATATTTAAATACAATTTCCGGGCGTACTCGTACTCCTCCTTGGTGACTCAACGCCACTAAGGCCACGCGCGACTTTTGACTCATGTGTACACACTAACATCCTAATGATCGATCATTTGTATTTAAGTATACTAGTGCCAATATTTACTCACTTCACATTACTCATTTCAATCAATTCCGTGCTTAAATGTTTATTTGAAACCCGGAATTTTAAAAGAATCATTTTAGTTATAAAACCGAGCCCAATTAATATTAAAATATTATTTTCACCTAACCCCTAAACCCGGGTGTTACAACTCTCCCCCACTTAAGGAATTTCGTCCCCGAAATTACCTGGTGGAAACAAATACGGAAACTGCTCAACCATATATGCTTTTCTCTCCCACGTGGCCTCTTCCACACCTCTATGTCTCCACAACACCTTGACCAACTCTATGGTCTTGCCACGCAACACCTTGCTATCAGAAGCAAGTATCTCAACGGGCTCTTCATTATAGGAGAAATCTGGATTCAACTCTATCTCCTCAACGGGCATCACATGAGAAGGATCCGATCTATATCTCCTAAGCATAGACACATGAAAGACATTATGGATCTTTTCTAACTCAGAAGGTAACCTCAAACAATAAGCTACAGGCCCAATCCGCTCAACAACCTCATACGGACCAATGAACCTCGGACTCAACTTGCCCTTCCGGCCAAATCTCATTACCTTCTTCCACGGAGATACTTTCAGAAACACTTTCTCACCCACTGAGTACTCAACCTCTTTCCTCTTCAAATCTGCATAAGACTTCTGACGATCGGAAGCTGCTTTCAAACGGTCACATATCAACTTCACTTTCTCTGTGGTTCCCTTAAGCAAGTCTGGCATAGGTAACAACCTCTGACCTGTCTCAGCCCAACAAATCGGAGTCCTACACCGTCTACCATACAAAGCCTCATAAGGTGCCATCTGAATGCTAGACTGATAACTGTTGTTGTAAGCAAACTCAACCAACGGTAAGTGCTTCTCCCAAGAACCCTGGAAGTCAATCACACAACAACGAAGCATATCCTCTAGAATCTGTATCACTCGCTCTGACTGCCCATCGGACTGCGGATGATAAGTCGTGCTGAAATGAAAACGGCTACCTAGAGCACTATGCAAACAACCCCAAAACCTCGAAGTAAATCTAGGATCCCTATCTGAAACAATAGACTTCGGAACTCCATGAAGTCTCACAATCTCACGGATGTACAAGTTTTCCAACTTGTCTAAAGAATCCGTAGTGTTCACTGCTAAGAAGTGAGCACACTTAGTGAACCTATCAACAATCACCCAAACTGAGTTCTTCTTCGAAGGAGACAAAGGCAACCCCGATACAAAGTCCATGGTGATCCTCTCCCATTTTCATTCCGGAATCTTCAAAGGCTGTAGCAAACCTGAAGGAACCTGATGTTCTGCCTTCACTCTCTTACAAACCATACAACGGCTCACATATTCGGCTACATCTCTCTTCAAACCAACCCAGAAGTAATCATTCTTCAAATCTATGTACATTTTGGTACTACCCGGATGCATAGAAAAGGGACTCGAATGTGCTTCGCTCAAAATCTGACGTCTCAACTCAACATCTTCCGGTACAACAATTCTATCTCTAAAGCACAACAAGCTCTCACCACTGAAACTATACTCAGTCGGTCTTCCTTCGGCTATGTCTTGAACATGAGGAACTAGGCTCGCATCTTGCAACTGTTTCTCTCTAATTGACTGAATCAAAGAAGGCTTCACTTGCAACTCGGTGATCAAACCACCATCATCGAACACACTCAATCTAGCAAACATAGCTCTCAACTCAACGGCCACTTTTCTACTCAAAGCATCGGCTACTACATTTGCTTTACCCGGATGGTACTCAATGGTCAAATCATAATCCTTTAGCAACTCTAACCACCTTCTCTGTCTCAAGTTCAACTCTTTCTGTGTCATCAAGTACTTCAAGCTCTTGTGATCGGTGTAAACAATACACTTCTCACCATACAAGTAATGACGCCAAATCTTCAATGCAAACACAACCGCGGCTAGCTCTATGTCATGAGTAGGATAGTTCTTCTCATGGATCTTCAACTGTCTAGAAGCATAAGCAACAACTCTTCTCTCTTGCATCAAGACACATCCTAAACCTACGTAGGAAGCATCACTATAAATCACAAACTCCTTACCTGAAACAGGTTGCACTAACACTGGAGCATTCGTCAAAGCTTCTTTCAATTTCTCAAAAGCCTTCTGTCTTGCATCTGACCATTCATACTTGACTCCTTTTTGCAACAACTTAGTCAAAGGAGCAGCTACTCTAGAGAAGCCATCAACAAACCTCCTATAGTAACCGGCTAATCCTAGGAAACTCCTAATCTCAGTCACGGACTTAGGTTGTTTCCACTCAACAATAGCCTCAATCTTCGATGGATCAACACGGATACCTTCGGCCGAAACAACATGGCCAAGAAACACAACCTCTCGAATCCAAAATTCACACTTACTAAGCTTCGCATACAACTGATTGCTCAACAATCTCTGTAAAACAAATCTCAAGTGCTCATCATGCTCTTCTTCTGTCTTCGAGTACACAAGTATATCATCAATGAAGACAACTACAAAACGATCCAGATAGTCTCTAAAAATTCTGTTCATCATGTCCATGAATGCTGCTGGTGCATTCGTGAGCCCAAATGGCATCATAAGAAACTCATAGTGACCATATCTAGTACTAAAAGCTGTCTTTGGAACATCACACTCTTTCACTTTCAACTGATAGTACCCGGATCTCAAATCTATCTTCGAGAATACTGAAGCACCTCTCAACTGATCAAACAAATCATCTATACGAGGCAACGGATACTTGTTCTTCACAGTCATCTGATTCAACTGTCTATAGTCAATGCACATGCGCATGCTACCATCCTTCTTTTTCACAAACAACACGGGAGCACCCCACGGAGAACTACTAGGCCTAATGAAACCACGGTCTAATAATTCTTGCAACTGACTCTTCAATTCTTTCAACTCTTTCGGAGCCATACGATACGGTGCTATCGAAACTGGATTAGACCCTGAAACTGTCTCAATCACAAACTCAACATCTCTGTCAGGAGGCAACCCAGGCAACTCTTCAGGAAACACATCTGGAAAGTCATACAATGTTCTGATATCCTTCGGTCTTGCTTCACTCATATCCGGATTCATAACATAAGCTAAATAAGCCCCACATCCTGAGTCCATCAACCTACGAGCCTCTAAAGCTGACACCACATTAGACAAGAACTTAATGTTCTCGCCTACTACTACTACCTCGTAGTCATCCGAAAGCTTCAAAGAAATTCTCTTTGTCTCAAAATCTACACTAGCCCGATGCTCAACCAACCAATCCATACCCAGAATAATATCAAAACCATAGAAAGGAAGTTCCATCATATCAACTGAGAACACATGACCCTGAATCTTCAGTGGACACCTCCTATACATACGTCTAACCACAACTGTCTCACCGAAAGAACTAGTAACATGCATACCTACATCTAAGATCTCAATAGGGATATCTAACTTCTGTGCATGCTCACTCAAAATGTAGGAATGCGTAGAACCCGAAACAACCAAAGAAAGCAAAGACATAGATTATAACTCGAAATTACCTGCTATCACATCGGTGTCGTTCCCGGCCTCTCTCTGAGCATAAACTCTCGCTGGTCCTCCCGCCTCTGGCTGCACAGCCACAACATGATCAAGGTTCCTCTGAGCATTTCCCCTAGGTGCATCAGCCCTAGGCTGGAAGTAGCCACGACCGCGCCCACGGCCTCTCTGAAAATCATTCGCTCTCGCAAGAGCCTGAGCAATGTTCGGTGCCTGAGCCGCCTGATGCGGACAATCCCTCTTAAAGTGGTCCCTCGAACCACAGTTCCAACAAGCATGGAAGTTACCCCAACACTCACCAGTGTGCTGTCTCCCACAACTGGTACACTCGGGCAAGCGCCCTCCTCCTCTATGGCCCTGATGGGCTTTACCATGGTGGCCACCGCCATGTCTCTGATCAAACTGATGTCCGCCACCTCTGTGCCTCTTGGCATCTCTACCATCAAAGTGGTTATGCCTCTTGCCAGAACTAGAACCACCAGCTCGTTTGGCCGAACCCAAACTATGCTCTAAATCCTTGGCCCTCGCGACCAACACATCAAAGTCTGAGTAGTCAGAAGCCAACGTGTACCTCTTAACCTCTTCATTCAATCCATAGCGGAATCGATTACAACGTTCCACTTCAGTAGGAACTAACTCTGGAGCATACTGACTCAAGCGGACAAAACGGATCTCGTAATCAGTCACAGAAGCATCTCCCTGAGTAAGAGCCATGAATTCTCGCTTCTTCTCATCTAGGTACCTCGGTCCCAAGTACCTCTTCCTGAATGCAAACTCAAAGAAATCCCAATCTATCTCAGCCTCTGGAACCCCGGTAGTGATGGTGACCCACCAGGTGTAGGCATCACCCTGAAGCAACGATATCACACAACCCAATCTACGTGCGCCCGCACAACCCATCTGAGCCAAAATACGAACCGTCTTCTCCAACCACAACTATGATCTCTCTGGAGTATATCCTCTAAACTCCTCGGCTCCCAAGCTACGGAGCCTTTCCAAAGGTAGGCTAGCATCATCACACCTAGGCTGAGCTGCAGCCTGAGCTCCCGCAACTGCGGCCTGGAAAGCTCCCGCTATCGCTTGCACTAGCGGAGTCATATCAATTCCAGCTGGACCTTGGCCACCTTGAGGTCCATCTCCTCCGGCTCCATCCTCACCTCCAGCTCCAGGTGGTGGAGGTGGTGGTGGTGGAGGTGGTGGTGGAGCGCCAACTCCCGCGGCCACCGGCCCTTCTAGATGAGCCTCCACACCAACAGCCGGCTCAACAGGAGCCGCAACCCGTGGTTCCTGACGAACCACTCTCGGTCTACCTCTCGGTCTAGACATCGCTCTCACAGATATCAACTACAACCACAACAACAAAACATACAAGTTGGGTTAGCAAGGCAAGGCTTCCAAGTGTTCAAGTACGTTCCCTCACTTAAAAATCATTTTCCAATGTAATAGTAGCAATGGGACTCACACACACATACTTTTGAATAAAACAAGCAACATACTTGTCAAACAAGCAACCATTCTTACAAAGCAAGCAAACACCGTGCACATTAATCAAAAACTCGAACTTACCTCACTTACCTGCCCAAGGTCTCGGTAACCTTAGGCTCTGATACCAACAAGTGTAACCCCCTCGTCCCGGTCTGGTCGGATGACCGGTCCAAGTGGGCCACACGGGGAAAACCGAAGCGAAACCCGTGAAGGTTTTCCCCTCGGTTAACGACCCTAAAATTTTCTTTTTATTTTATCTTGTCTATAGGCATAATTAAAACCTATGTGAAGCACAGCAGCGGAAAAAAAACAAACATTGAAACATACACCGACCAACCAAAACATTAAACAGCTCATTTTACACCTTTATAGCAGGCCATTTCGAAACGCCCTTAGGGTGTTCCGAAACGCCTTGACTTAGTCAACAGGCCAGGGTCAACCTTAGGGTGACCGTTCCGAAACAGGGGAGACCCGTATCGAAACGACCCTGACGGTCAATATCTCGTGGTCAACGAGATTTGACCGTTTCGAAACTTCAAAGGCCCGTTTCGGAACGCCTTTATCTCGCCAATTTCTCAAAATTCCAGTAGCAAAAATGTTCCGAAACGACCCCCATCCGTTTCGAAACGGCAGGCCAAATGCAAAGGGACCGTTCCGAAACAGGATGGCCCGTCCCGAAACGCCCCCTGTCTGCAGACTCGTTTTGGCTGTTTTAAGGCACTAGGGTGCCCAAAACACCACCATAACACACTACAACACCATCACATATAAACTTAAGCAATCCAGCTATTTAAACATGCTTCAACAAGATTAAAACAAGTCTAAACACTAAGACAAGACATCATAGGCATGCATTCACACAACATCATTCAAGCATAAAGGTAACCTCTTAGGCATGTGGCTAACATACAGCAAGAGCAATTAGGCATGAGATACAAACCAACATGGCAACATGAACCATACAAAAACAAGGTACTAAGGAGTCTACACATGCTCCTAACAACCAACAACCACCCAACAAAACCATACATGTCCCATTGCTCAAACTATTACATGTCCAAACATTAAAAATCCATACTTGAAGCACTCAAGGCTAACAACCACACTTGGAGCCTTCCACTTGCGCGAGCAACCCACGAACTAAGGATCTGCAATGTTGAACAAAGAGAGCGTAAGCAATGATGCTTAGTGAGGGTAAGCTCTAAAAACAAACCTCAACATTGCAGGGTCCGAGCACGATCTAGCCAAGGCATTACACAAACATCCCAAGGATTCACAAGAGCCACAAGATAAGATGCATGAGCAATATATACAAGTAATGTCATGATCAACAAGCTCTAAATTCCTCAACATGAGTAGCCACACCAAGCATCCAAATAAGGATCATTTATCACAACACATTGATACATATATAAATCAACATTGGCACCTAGCTATGACTCAAATACGCGGATAACCGTTGGAACTCACATCCAACAACACAACCATTACCTGACGGTGGGATTACACTCATCACCGGTCTCGCGGAGGGGATTCCACTCATCCTCACGCCCCGTCGATGGGATTCCACTCATCACCGACTATATTTAAATACAATTTCCGGGCGTACCCGTACTCCTCCTTGGTGACTCAACGCCACCAAGGCCACGCGCGACTTTTGACTCATGTGTACACACTAACATCCTAATGATCGATCATTTTTATTTAAGTATACTAGTGCCAATATTTACTCACTTCACATTACTCATTTCAATCAATTCCGTGCTTAGCACGTATCCACCAACAACCATCACCATGCATGTCTCAAGCATCAATATTCAAGTCTCATCTCACATGTATAACATAATATACATAAGCATTCATATCACATTTCACACGAGACATACACAACCATATAAAAGAGTTCATCCAAAGGCTCTAGATCAAGTTTAGGATTAGGCTACCACCCCAATCCTAACTCTAGGTGGATATACCAAGTCCAACCTAGTCCATATACTCGAACCAACTATTTTAAAACCAAGTAAAACATTTAACCACTCACCTAAGCTTCCAAGCTCAAGACCAAGCAAGCAACAACCTTCAACTCCCCGGATTCACTTCCGATGCTTCACTGATGCCCAAACTTGATTCTAATCAATCCCAAACACAAACAAAACATCCACAATCAATATATTGTCAACGAAACTAACCCGGAACACAATTCAAACATTAAGCTCAACATTTCAAGCCAAGAACCCTCTCAAACTCCCCATTTTCGTGCAGCCACAAAACCCAGCAAATAACTCCCAATTCCAATATCCAAATTGCCATCTAATACACTCAAAACAACCTTCAAACATCACTTAAACATCAGCCCACAAGATTCCACCCAAAACAGCCCCAAAAGACACTTTAAAACCCTCCAAAAACCCCAAGTTTACCCAAATCCGAAAATTGGTCGAAATCATTTGAAATTCACATATGTAGTATCATTTGGCTCCTATATTCCATAACTAACCATAACAAATCAAAAAGCTTCATTTCTCAACATAAAAATCTCATTTTTAATCAAAATATTCAAAACCTCCATTTTCTAAAAACTTCATGAAAACGAAAATGAATGGTACTTTTATGAAGGGGAAGATGAGGGGAAGTCAAAAATACTATTACCTTTCAAAACAGAGTTGAAATGAAGAAGAGAGGTGATGGAACAGTAGCTTGGTAGAGAGCTCTCCCTATCCCGTTGGTGAAGAAGAGAGTGAATAGGAGAAATGGGTGTTTTATGGTATAAAGGGGATTTAAATTAGAAAAGGGGTAAATTACAAAAAGGCCATTAATGAATGGCTATTCCCTTGTTTTTAAAGTAGCTCTTCACTATTGGAATTAAATCAATTTGGTCCCACTTAAATGTTTATTTGAAACCCGGAATTTTAAAAGAATCATTTTAGTTATAAAACCGAGCCCAATTAATATTAAAATATTAAGAATAATGCAAGGCCCAGCAGGTGCTTGAACCACATCCAAAATGTTCTAATGACATAAAGAATGGGAGCAAAGTGATCGAACCAAAGCTTGATCCAATAATTTATTAATGAAATCCCACCGGAGGTGGGGATTAAAATACTAAAAGAGTAAATAAACGGAGAAAAAATAAAAAAACCAAAGAGAGGAGATGTACTTACCTTTGCCAGATCTGCTCTGAAAGTAGCGTGCAACCAATATGTTTGGTTGTATGATTGGTTGCATGGTGGCGGTGTGGATAGGAAAAGGTGGTGGAAAGGTGGCTGTTGGGAGGCATGAAACCAATAAAATTGATTGCATGCTGGCGGAATGGAGAAAGTAAAGTGGTGGAGAGGTGGTGGTCGTGAGGGTGAAGGTTCAAATTTGGGGCGGAGGAGACGGTGGCTGAGGGTTAGGAGGAGAGAGAGAGAGAAAAAGCAAAGGGAGGAAATGAGAGAGTTCAGAGAGAATTTTCATATCGTCCCCCCATTGGAATTTTAACTGAGTAAAAAGTACAAAAATTGAGGTTTTTCAATATAATTGTGTTGAAAAGCTCATAATCAATTATTTGAACTCCTAAAATTTGATTAAAACTTGTTTTGCGGTCCTTTTTGTCGAGGTTTCAAACGAGCAGGTCTAAATGGGCCTTTCAATGGACCCGTTGGAATTTTAACTGAGTAAAAAGTACATAAATTGAGGTTTCGCAATATAATTGTGTTGAAAAGCTAGTAATCAATTTTTTGAACTCCTAAAATTTGATTAAAACTTTTTTGCGGTCCTTTTTGTCGAGGTTTCGGACGAGAAGGTCTAAATGTGCCTTTCAATGGGCACGTTGGAATTTTAACTGAGTAAAAAGAATAAAAATTGAGGTTTTCAATATAATTGTGTTGAAAAGCTTATAATCAATTATTTGAACTCCTAAATTTTGATTAAAACTTGTTTTGCGGTCCTTTTTGTCGAGGTTTCGCACGAGCAGGTCTAAATGGGCCTTTCAATGGACCCGTTGGAATTTTAACTGAGTAAAAAGTACATAAATTGAGGTCTTACAATATAATTATTTTGAAAAGCTCCTAATCAATTACATGAACTCCTGAAATTTGATTAAAACTTGTTTTACAGCCCTTTTCGTAAAGGTTTTGGACGAGCGGGTCGAAATGGGCCTTTCATTGGACCCGTTGAAATTTTAACTGAGTAAAAAGTACAGAAATTGAGGTTTTGCAATATAATTGTGTTGAAAAGCTTCTAATGAATTATTTGAACTCCTAAAATTTGATTAAAACTTGTTTTGCGGTCCTTTTATTCGAGGTTTCGGACGAGAAGATCTAAATGGGCCTTTCATTGGACCCGTTGATATTTTAACTGAGTAAAAAGTTCAGAAATTGAGGTTTTGCAATATAATTGTGTTGAAAAGCTCCTATGTAACCCCCTCGTCCCGGTCTGGCCGGATGACCGGTCCGAGTGAGCCACACGGGGAAAACCGAGTGAAAACTCCCAAAGGAATTCCCCCTCGGTTAGCAACCCTATTTTTTTTTCATTTTAAATCTTGTCTAGATGACTTTTAGATCCTAAGTGATCATACAGCGGAACAACACTCACGAGACACGCAAACGAACTCAATTAAGACTTATACTGCAGGCGGTATCGATACACCTAAGGGGCGTATCGATACCCCTTGACTAGGTCAACAGGTCTAAGTCAACCCGTAGAGGCCGTATCGATACACCCAAGTGGCGTATCGATACCCTCCCCAACGGTTGACTTCCCATGGTCAAAGCTAAGATGACAGTATCGATACCCCAGAGGCTGGTATCGATACCGAACTGGACAGTAGCTCCAGTGACCAAAATGGTATCGATACACCAGAGGCTCGTATCGATACCGAACTGGACAGTAGCTCCAGTGACCAAAATGGTATCGATACACCAGAGGCCCGTATCGATACCGAACTGGACAGTAGCTCCAGTGACCAAAATGGTATCGGTACGCCCCCTCGTGTATCGATACACGATGCCTGAAACAAGAAGGAGGTATCGTTACCAGACCTGTCGTATCGATACCCCTGCACAGCAAAAACCTCCAAACTCAACTAAAACGAACAAGACTTGATCCTAGATGCAATATAGGACTTCCCTAGCCCCAAACAAGCACTCATACAACATTTACATACCAATATATAGCCATACAAGCACCCAACATGTATAAACAACAAGGAACTCATGCAAAGGACTCAAGATGGCATTCAAACATTCAAAGATCATGCTTCAACATCCAAACATATAGGTCAATTCTAAGGCACATGGCCAACATTCAAGATAAGCATTTAGGCATGAATTACAAGTTAGACATGGCAACACAAGCCACACAAAAGCGAGTTAACAAGGAGTCTAAGCAAGCTCCTAAGCAAACTAACATTCATCCAACAAAACATCACATATAAAAGAGTCATACAAGCTCATACACAACCCATGCCACATTGCTATCTAGTACAAAATCACCACCGTACTTGAGTCACAGACTTGGAAGCCCTTCTTGCCTTGCCTCGAGCTAACGCCAAGCTAACGATCTGCATTGTTGAACATTGAGAGCGTAAGCTATAAGCTTAGTGAGGGTGCTCTAAAACGAAAAACATCAACAATGCAGGGTTCAAGCATGTTAAATCCTAATCTCACATATATCAAGCATTGACATGAAAACAAGTAGACCTAGCTAGTCTTTCAAGTGGCATATATGGTCTCTCAATCCTAACAAGATCAATTATCAACATCAACATCATATAGCAACACCATATATCACCAACATATATCATCATCACATACCACAATGTATAAACAAGTTAATTGGCCACTTTAATTACCTCGATTGTGCGGATTTATAACTCAACAACACTTTACCTCGGTGGGATTACACTCATCACCGGACCTTGCGTGTGCGGGATTCCACTCATCGCCACACGCCCTACGGATGGGATTCCACTCATCATCCCGTAGAAATATATAAAAAGCTTCCGGTGGAATGTTACATCACCGTACTCCTCCTTGATGACTTAACGCCATCAAGGCCACGTACGTTTTGACTCAATTTGTGTGCACACTATCCTAATGATCGATCATTTACAACCGGTAATTATTTAGTGCCAATTATCAACATCAATCACATGTCATCAACCACACTCATGCTCATCACATATATCCACAACATGATATATATACACATGCATCATACAATCACAAGTACAAGGGCATAGTCATTAAGCACATAGCATTTAAGGATATCAAAAGCTAAGCTATCAACTTGAATTAAATGAAAGTGGCCTACCAAGCACACTTTACACACACACTCAACACCTACTCGAACCAAACTTAAAAACAAGTTGAAACCACTCACCGCCCTTCCTTAGCTAAACGATACAATCCTCCTACGAACTCGGATTCGGTCCCAAAGCCTCTTCAACGCTTCCTCTTGTTTCTAGCCAAACAACACATACACATTACTTCCAAATCAATGCTAAACTCAACCATCAACTTGCTTTGCAAACACAAACCAAATTCCACAAATTTCCCAACCCACATCACATCTCAAAAACCCAATTTTCGGACCCCAACAACCATTGGCTGAAATACCCATTTCTAAGCATCCAAATGACTTCCAAACCATCCCAAATCACCCTCCTAACATAGGTAGACTATCAGCCCTTTAATTTCAACATTAAACCCACCAAAAACCCAAGTTTTCATACTCTAAAATCTACTCTAAGGACCCATTACGAAATTTCATCCAAAATTAACCAAATTAAGATATATAGTGTATTTCATCATGCTTAAGTAAAACCCCAACATGATTCATCAAAACAAATTGAAAAACCCCTTTAAAAACCCAAATCTTAACATAAACCCTAATTTCCAAAACTCTAGATTTTTGAAATCCAAGACCATAGATAAGTAGAGGATAGAGAGGAGGTTAAGAAAATATATTTACCTCTTAATTTGGTGTTGAAATCGATTAGCAAAATCAATAGAATAGTAACTAGGGTTTGGGAGAGTTTGAAAATGGGGGAGAGGGGTTTGAAGTTGGGAAAGGGTGAATGAGAAAGAAGATGACAACTTTTTCCTAAAAGTTGTCTTGCTTTATTTAAAACTTGGGTAAATAGCAACATGGGTCCCTCCCTTCATATTAAAACTCAATTTGGTTATTATTTGGAGTTGGTTTATTTTAGTTTAATTTTATTAGACTCGAACTAAACCCGGCTAACTCCTAAGCCCAAAACACGGGTGTTACAACTCTCTCCCACTTAAGGAATTTCGTCCCCGAAATTACCTGACTGAAAGAGATACGGAAATTGCTTTTCCATATCCTCCTTCCTCTCCCAAGTGGCCCCGTCCACACCTCTACGTTGCCACTGCACCTTTACTAACTCAATCGATCTACCCCTCAACACCTTACTGTCAGAAGCTAAGATCTCCACGGGCTCTTCCTCATAAGTCAAATCCGGATTCAATTCAATTTCTTCTACGGGCATGACATGTGACGGATCGGATCTATACTTACGAAGCATCGATACATGGAACACATCGTGTATCTTCTCTAGCTCGGATGGCAAACACAACTGATAAGCAACGGGACCAACCCTCTTCACAATCTCATACGGTCCTATGTACCTCGGACTCAACTTTCCCTTTCGGCCAAATCTCATCACTTTCTTCCACGGAGACACTTTCAAGAATACCCTCTCACCCACTGAGAACTCAACTTCCTTCCTCTTCAAATTGGCATAGGACTTCTGCCTATCCGAAGCAGCCTTCAAACGATCACAAATCAGTTTTACCTTGTCGGTTGTCCCCTTGAGCAAATCCGGCATAGGTAACAGTTTCTGTCCTACCTCGCCCCAACACACTGGAGTCCTACACTTCCGGCCATACAAGGCCTCATACGTAGCCATCTGAATGCTCGACTGAAAACTGTTATTGTACGCAAACTCTACTAGAGGCAAATGCTTCTCCCAAGTACCCTGAAAGTCAATGATACAACAACGCAGCATGTCCTCCAAAATCTGAATAACCCTCTCCGACTGACCATCTGACTGAGGATGATAAGAAGTGCTGAAGTTCAGACGGGTACCCAAAGCTGTATGCAGACACTCCCAAAATCTAGAAGTAAACCGCAGATCTCTATATGATACAATGGACTTCGGCACACCATGCAATCTAACAATCTCGCCAATATACAAATCGACCAATCTATCTAAAGTGTAAGTAGTGTTGACTGCCAAGAAGTGAGCACACTTCTTAAAACGATCTACTATCACCCAAACTGAGTTCTTCTTCGTAGGAGTCAAAGGCAAACCCGAAACAAAATCCATGGTGATGTTCTCCCATTTCCATTCCGGTATTCTCAACGGCTGTAACAAACCTGAGGGAACCTGATGTTCCGCCTTCACTCTCTGACACACTAAGCACTTACTCACAAAGTCGGCTACATCTCTCTTCAACCAAACCCAAAAGTACTCATTCTTCAAATCACGGTACATCTTCGTACTTCCAGGATGCATAGCAAACGGACTACTGTGAGCTTCAGTCAAGATAGTACGTCTCAAATCACTGTCTTCTGGTACAACTATTCTGTCTTTGAAACACAAAACCCCATCGGAACTAAAGCTGTAGTCTGAAGATCTACCCTCGGCTATATCTTGCACGTGAGGTGCCAAAGACCTATCTAAGAGCTGTTTCTCTCTAATCAACTGACCTAGAGTAGGTCTAACCTGAAGCTCGGCTATCAAGCCACCATCTCCGGACAAACTCAATCTAGCAAACATAGCTCTCAAGTCTACGGCCACCTTCCTACTCAAAGCATCGGCCACTACATTGGCCTTACCCGGATGATACTCAATAGTAAGATCGTAGTCTTTTAGCAGCTCTAACCACCTACGCTGTCTGAGATTCAAATCTCCCTGAGTCATAATGTACTTCAAACTCTTGTGGTCGGTGTATACTGTACATTTCTCACCATACAAATAATGCCTCCAAATCTTCAGAGCAAACACAACTGCAGCTAACTCTATGTCATGGGTCGGATAGTTGCGCTCATGGGTCTTCAACTGTCTTGAGGCATAAGCCACTACTCTCTTGTCTTGCATCAAAACACATCCTAGCCCTACATAAGAGGCATCACTGTAGACTACATAGTCCTTCCCGGACTCAGGCTGAATCAAGATCGGTGCTTGAGTCAAAGCTTCTTTCAATTTCTCGAAGGCTTTCTGTCTTGCATCTGTCCACTCAAACTGAACACTCTTCTGAAGTAACTGTGTCAATGGAGCGGCTAACTTAGAGAAACCCTCTACAAATCTTCTATAGTATCCGGCTAAACCTAGGAAGCTACGTACCTCTGTCACAGACTTCGGTTGCTTCCACTCAACAATGGCTTCAATCTTCTTCGGATCAACTCTAATGCCTTCAGCTGACACTACATGTCCTAAGAAGACTACCTCACGGATCCAGAATTCACACTTGCTGAGCTTCGCATACAACTGATGATCTAGCAAAGTCTTCAAGACAAGTCTCAAATGTCGGTCATGGTCTTCTTCAGTTCGAGAGTATACCAATATGTCATCAATAAATACAACCACAAACTGATCTAGATACTGATGAAAAATCCTATTCATCATGTCCATGAAAGCTGCCGATGCATTAGTCAACCCAAATAGCATGACTAAAAACTCATAATGCCCATACCTAGTCCTAAAGGCTGTCTTCGGTACATCAACCTCTCTAACCTTTAGCTGGTAGTAACCTGATCTCAAATCGATCTTCGAAAAGACAGATGCCCCTCTCAACTGGTCAAACAAGTCATCAATTCTAGGCAACGGATATTTATTCTTCATTGTCAACTGGTTCAACTGTCTGTAATCTATACACATTCTCATGCTCCCATCTTTCTTCTTCACAAACAACACCGGTGCACCCCAAGGTGAAGAACTAGGTCGAATAAAACCTCTATCTGTCAATTCTTGCAACTGAGTCTTCAACTCTTTCAATTCTTTCGGTGCCATACGATACGGAGCAATCGAAACAGGAGCTGAATCAGAATAAGTCTCAATGCTGAACTCTACCTCTCTGTCCGGTGGTAACCCTGGCAATTCTTCCGGAAACACACTAGGAAAGTCACATACTGTCCGAATGTCCTGAGGTCTAACCTCACTAATGTTAGGGTTCATCACATACGCTAAGTATGCTTCACACCCCAACTCAACTAATCTCTTAGCCTCTAACACTGAAACCACATTGGACAAGAACTTCACGTTCTCACCCACCGCTACAATCTCATAGTCATCGGTGAGCTTCAAAGATATCCGCTTAGTCTCAAAATCTATCCTAGCTCTATGCTCCGTGAGCCAATCCATACCCAGAATCACATCGAAACCATAGAAAGGAAGTTCCATCATATCCACTGGAAACACATGTCCCTGAACCATCAACGGACACCTTCGGTACATCTTCCTAACTACTACCGTGTCCCAGAGGAACTAGTAACACTAACTCCTACCTCTAACAATTCACAAGGCAAATTCAAAGACTGTGCATGCTCACTCAATATGTACGAATGTGTAGACCCAGAGTCAATCAAAGAAAGCAAACCCAAAGATTGTATCGAGAAGTTACCTGTGATCACATCGGTGTCATGCTGCTCCCCGCACTGAGCGTAAACCCTAGCCTGTCCTCCGCCCTCCGGCTGGACTGCAACTACATGAGCTAAGTTTCTCTGACCATCGTTCCTTGGCTGGAAATTACCTCTACCGCGCCCGCGGCCTCTCTGAAAATCGTTGGCTCTAGCAGGAGCCTGAGCTGGTGCCTGTCCCACCTGATGTGGACAGTCACGTCTAATGTGGTCTCTAGCACCACAACTCCAACAAGAGTGATAATTTCCCCAACACTCCCCGGTGTGGTTCCTCCCGCAAGTAGCACATGTGGGCAACCTCCCACCAGCTCTCTGGCCCTGGTGGCCCCTACCGTGGTTACCGCCACCACGCCTATGATCATACTGATGTCTGTTGTCTCGATGCCTCTTGGCATCACCTCTATCGAAGTTGCTGGACCTCTTACCCGAACTAGATCCACCTGACCGCCTGGTCAAACTCAAACTGTGCTCCAAGTCCTTGGCCCTCGAGACCAAGACATCAAAATCTGTGTAATCTGAAGCTAGAGTATAAGTCTTGATTTCTTCATTCAGCCCATAACGGAAGCGGTTACAACGCTCCACCTCAGTAGGTACAAGCTCGGGTGCATACTGACTCAGTCTAACAAATCTGATCTCATAATCGGTCACAGACATACTCCCCTGAAGCAATGCCATAAACTCTCTCTTCCTCTCATCGAGGTATCGCGGACCCAAATACTTCTTCCTGAATGCTGTCTCAAAGAACTCCCATGTAATCTCGGCCTCATACATCCCTGAAGTAACGGTGACCCACCAGGTGTAGGCATCACCCTGAAGCAAAGACTCAACGCATCCCAACTTGCGCTCACCAGTGCATCCCATCTGAGCAAGGATACGGACGGTCTTCTCAAACCATAACTTTGATCGCTCTGGAGTAGCACCTCTAAACTCTTCGGCCCTAAGGCCCCGAAGTTTCTCTAATGGCAACCCGGTGCCCTCACCCTGATGATGAGCTGCCTGACCTCCAGCTACTACAGCCTGAAATGCTCCGGCTATCGCCTGAACCAACGGAGCTAAGTCAATCCCGGCCGGTCCTTGGCCACCTTGGCCACCTTGACCTCCTTGTGGTCCCTCTCCTTCGGCCCCGGCCTCACCTCCGGCTCCCGGTGGAGGAGGTGGTGGTGGTGGAGGTGGTGGAGGAGCTCCAACTCCAACCACAGGCTCTCCCACTTGAGCCTCAACCCTAACTACTGGCTCTACTCCTGGAGCCTCTGCCCGTGGTTCCGGTCGAACCATCCTAGGCCTCCCACGTGGTCTCATGGTTCAACTAGCAAGGTAAACTACAACAAGAAACAAATAAGGATTACGTTAGTCAAGGCAAAGGTCCAATAGTGCTCAAGTACTCCTCTTTCCAAAAATCCTTTTTAATTAAGTAATAGTAGCAATGGGCACACACTCACACCAGACACGACACTTCATGTTTCAAAACGGCATACAATCAACCAAACATCAAGGATTCATGGCAAGGCATGCATCGAACATCATAAGCATTTAACACATTAAGCTTATCTCACTTACCTGCCCGAGGTCTCGGAAACCTCAGGCTCTGATACCAACAAATGTAACCCCCTCGTCCCGGTCTGGCTGGATGACCGGTCCGAGTGAGCCACACGGGGAAAACCGAGTGAAAACTCCCAAAGAAATTCCCCCTCGGTTAGCAACCCTATTTTTTTTTCATTTTAAATCTTGTCTAGATGACTTTTAGATCCTAAGTGATCATACAGCGGAACAACACTCACGAGACACGCAAACGAACTCAATTAAGACTTATACTGCAGGCGGTATCGATACACCAGAGGCCCGTATCGATACCGAACTGGACATTAGCTCCAGTGACCAAAATGGTATCGGTACGCCCCCTCGTGTATCGATACACGATGCCTGAAACAAGAAGGAGGTATCGATACCAGACCTGCCGTATCGATACCCCTGCACAGCAAAAACCTCCAAACTCAACTAAAACGAACAAGACTTGATCCTAGATGCAATATAGGACTTCCCTAGCCCCAAACAAGCACTCATACAACATTTACATACCAATATATAGCCATACAAGCACCCAACATGTATAAACAACAAGGAACTCATGCAAAGGACTCAAGATGGCATTCAAACATTCAAAGATCATGCTTCAACATCCAAACATATAGGTCAATTCTAAGGCACATGGCCAACATTCAAGATAAGCATTTAGGCATGAATTACAAGTTAGACATGGCAACACAAGCCACACAAAAGCGAGTTAACAAGGAGTCTAAGCAAGCTCCTAAGAAAACTAACATTCATCCAACAAAACATCACATATAAAAGAGTCATACAAGCTCATACACAACCCATGCCACATTGCTATCTAGTGCAAAATCACCACCGTACTTGAGTCACAGACTTGGAAGCCCTTCTTTCCTTGCCTCGAGCTAACGCCAAGCTAACGATCTGCATTGTTGAACATTGAGAGCGTAAGCTATAAGCTTAGTGAGGGTGCTCTAAAACGAAAAACATCAACAATGCAGGGTTCAAGCATGTTAAATCCTAATCTCACATATATCAAGCATTGACATGAAAACAAGTAGACCTAGCTAGTCTTTCAAGTGGCATATATGGTCTCTCAATCCTAACAAGATCAATTATCAACATCAACATCATATAGCAACACCATATATCACCAACATATATCATCATCACATACCACAATGTATAAACAAGTTAATTGGCCACTTTAATTACCCCAATTGTGCGGATTTATAACTCAACAACACTTTACCTCGGTGGGATTACACTCATCACCGGACCTTGCGTGTGCGGGATTCCACTCATCGCCACACGCCCTACGGATGGGATTCCACTCATCATCCCGTAGAAATATATAAAAAGCTTCCGGTGGAATGTTACATCACCGTACTCCTCCTTGATGACTTAACGCCATCAAGGCCACGTACGTTTTGACTCAATTTGTGTGCACACTATCCTAATGATCGATCATTTACAACCGGTAATTATTTAGTGCCAATTATCAACATCAATCACATGTCATCAACCACACTCATGCTCATCACATATATCCACAACATGATATATATACACATGCATCATACAATCACAAGTACAAGGGCATAGTCATTAAGCACATAGCATTTAAGGATATCAAAAGCTAAGCTATCAACTTGAATTAAATGAAAGTGGCCTACCAAGCACACTTTACACACACACTCAACACCTACTCGAACCAAACTTAAAAACAAGTTGAAACCACTCACCGCCCTTCCTTAGCTAAAAGATACAATCCTCCTACGAACTCGGATTCGGTCCCAAAGCCTCTTCAACGCTTCCTCTTGTTTCTAGCCAAACAACACATACACATTACTTCCAAATCAATGCTAAACTCAACCATCAACTTGCTTTGCAAACACAAACCAAATTCCACAAATTTCCCAACCCACATCACATCTCAAAAACCCAATTTTCGGACTCCAACAACCATTGGCTGAAATACCCATTTCTAAGCATCCAAATGACTTCCAAACCATCCCAAATCACCCTCCCAACATAGGTAGACTATCAGCCCTTTAATTTCAACATTAAACCCACCAAAACCCAAGTTTTCATACTCTAAAATCTGCCCTAAGGACCCATTACGAAATTTCATCCAAAATTAACCAAATTAAGATATATAGTGTATTTCATCATGCTTAAGTAAAACCCCAACATGATTCATCAAAACAAATTGAAAAACCCCTTTAAAAACCCAAATCTTAACATAAACCCTAATTTCCAAAGCTCTAGATTTTTGAAATCCAAGACCATAGATAAGTAGAGGATAGAGAGGAGGTTAAGAAAATATATTTACCTCTTAATTTGGTGTTGAAATCGATTAGCAAAATCAATAGAATAGTAACTAGGGTTTGGGAGAGTTTGAAAATGGACCCGTTGGAATTTTAACTGAGTAAAAAGTACATATATTGAGGTTTTGCAATATAATTGTGTTGAAAAGCTCCTAATCAATTACATGAACTCCTAAAATTTTATTAAAACTTGTTTTGCGGTCCTTTTGTAGAGGTTTCGGACGAGCGGGTCGAAATGGGCCTTTCAATGGATCCGTTGAAATTTTAACTTAGTAAAAAGTACAAAAATTGAGTTTTTGCAATATAATTGTGTTGAAAAGCTCCTAATCAATTATTTGAACTCTTAAAATTTGATTAAAACCTATTTTGCGGTCCTTTTTGTCGAGGTTTCAAACGAGCAGGTGTAAATGGGCCTTTCAATGGACCCATTGGAATTTTAACTGAATAAAAAGTATAAAAATTGAGGTTTTTCAATATAATTGTGTTGAAAATCTCCTAATCAATTATTTGAACTCCTAAAATTTGATAAAAACTTGTTTTGCGGTCCTTTTTGTCGAGGTTTCGGACGAGCAGGTCTAAATGGGCCTTTCAATGGACCCGTTGGAATTTTAACTGAGTAAAAAGTACATAAATTGAGGTCTTACAATTTAATTATTTTGAAAAGCTCCTAATCAATTACATTAACTCCTGAAATTTGATTAAAACTTGTTTTGCAGCCCTTTTCGTAAAGGTTTTGGACGAGCGGGTCGAAATGGGCCTTTCATTGGACCCGTTGAAAATTTAACTGAGTAAAAAGTACAGAAATTGAGGTTTTGCAATATAATTGTGTTGAAAAGCTCCTAATGAATTATTTGAACTCCTAAAATTTGATTAAAACTTGTTTTGCGGTCCTTTTATTCGAGGTTTCGGACGAGAAGATCTAAATGGGCCTTTCATTGGACCCGTTGATATTTTAACTGAGTAAAAAGTACATAAATTGAGGTATTGCAATATAATTGTGTTGCAAAGCTCCTAATCAATTATTTGAACTCCTAAATTTTGATTAAAACTTGTTTTGCGGTCCTTTTTTTCGAGGTTTCGGACGAGTAGGTCTAAATGGGCCTTTCAATGGACCCGTTGGAATTTTAACTGAGTAAAAAGTACATAAATTGAGGTTTTGCAATATAATTGTGTTGAAAATCTCCTAATAAATTACATGAACTCCTAATATTTGATTAAAACTTGTTTTGCAGTCCTTTTTGTAGAGGTTTCGGACGAGCAGGTCAAAATGGGCCTTTCAATGGGCCCATTGGACTTTTAACTGAGTAAAAGGTACAGAAATTAAGGTTTTTCAATATAATAGTGTTGAAAAGCTCCTAATCAATTATTTGAACTCCTAATATTTTATTAAAACTTGTTTTGCAGTCCTTTTCGTAGAGGTTTCGTACGAGCGGGTCAAAATGGGCCTTTAATTGGACCCGTTGGAATTTTAACTGATTAAAAAGTACAGAAATTGAGGTTTTGCAATATAATTTTGTTTAAAATCTCCTAATCAATTATTTGAACTCCTAAAATTTGATTAAACTTGTTTTACGGTCCTTTTTCAAGGTTTCGGACGAGCAGGTCTAAATGGGCCTTTCAATGGACCCGTTGGAATTTTAACTGAGTAAAAAGTATAAAAATTGAGGTTTTACAATATAAATGTGTTGAAAATCTCCTAATCAATTATTTGAACTCCTAAAATTTGAATAAAACCTTTTTGCGATCCTTTTTGTAGAGGTTTCGGACGAGCAGGTCTAAATGGGCCTTTCAATGGACCCGTTGGAATTTTAACTGAGTAAGAAGTACAGAAATTGAGGTTTTGCAATATAATTGTGTTGAAAATTTCCTAATCAATTATTTGAAATCCTAAAATTTGAAGAAAACTTTTCTGCGGTCCTCTTTGTAGAGGTTTCGGACGAGCATGTCTAAATGGGTCTTTCAATGGGCCCATTGGAATTTTAACCGAGTAAAAGGTACATAAATTGAAGTTTTTCAATATAATTGTGTTGAAAAGCTCCTAATCAATTATTTGAACCTCTAAAATTTGATTAAAACTTTTTTGCGGTCCTTTTTGTCGAGGTTTCGGACGAGAAGGTCTAAATGGGCCTTTCAATGGGCCCGTTGGAATTTTGACTGAGAAAAAAGTATAAAAATTGAGGTTTTTCAATATAATTGTGTTGAAAAGCTCATAATCAATTATTTAAACTCCTAAAATTTGATTAAAACTTGTTTTGCGGTCCTTTTTGTCGAGGTTTCAAACGAGCAGGTCTAAATGGGCCTTTCAATGGACCCGTTGGAATTTTAACTGATTAAAAAGTACAGAAATTGAGGTTTCGCAATATAATTGTGTTGAAAAGCTAGTAATCAATTATTTTAACTCCTAAAATTTGATTAAAACTTTTTTGCGGTCCTTTTTGTCGAGGTTTCGGACGAGCAGGTCTAAATGTGCCTTTCAAAGGGCCCGTTGGAATTTTAACTGAGTAAAAAGTATAAAAATTGAGGTTTTTCAATATAATTGTGTTGAAAATCTCATAATCAATTATTTGAACTCCTAATATTTGATTAAAACTTGCTCTGCAGTCCTTTTCGTAGAGGTTTCGTACGAGCGGGTCGAAATGGGCCTTTCATTGGACCCGTTGGAATTTTAACAGATTAAAAAGTACAGAAATTGAGGTTTTGCAATATAAATGTGTTAAAAAGGTCCTAATCAATTATTTGAACACCTAAAATTTGATTAAACTTGTTTTGCGGTCCTTTTTGTCGAGGTTTCGGACGAGCATGTCTAAATGGGCCTTTCAATGGACCCGTTGTAATTTTAACTGAGTAAAAAGTATAAAAATTGAGGTTTTACAATATAACTGTGTTGAAAATCTCCTAATCAATTATTTGAACTCCTAAAATTTGAATAAAACTTTTTTACGATCCTTTTAGTAGAAGTTTCGGACGAGCAGGTGTAAATGGGCCTTTCAATGGACCCGTTGGAATTTTAACTGAGTAAAAAGTACAGAAAGTAAGGTTTTGCAATATAATTGTGTTGACAATCTCCTAATCAATTATTTGAAATCCTAAAATTTGAATAAAACTTTTCTGCGGTCCTTTTTTGTAGAGGTTTCGGACGAGCAGATCTAAATTGGCCTTTCAATGGGCCCATTGGAATTTTAACTGAGTAAAAGGTACAGAAATTGAGGTTTTTCAATATAATTGTGTTGAAAAGCTCCTAATAAATTATTTGAAGTCCTAAAATTTGATTAAAACTTTTTTTGCGGTCCTTTTTGTCGAGGTTTCGGACTGCAAAAATTGATGTTTTCCAATATAATTGTGTTGAAAAGCTCCTAATCAATTATTTGAACTCCTAATGTTTGAATAAAACTTTTTTGCGGTCTTTTTTGTAGAGGTTTCGGACGAGAAGGTCTAATTGGGCCTTTCAATGGGCCCGTTGGAATTTTAACTGAGTAAAAAGTATAAAAATTGAGGTTTTTCAATATAATTGTGTTGAAAAGCTCATAATCAATTATTTTGCGGTCCTTTTTGTCGAGGTTTCAAACGAGCAGGTGTAAATGGGCCTTTCAATGGACCCATTGGAATTTTAACTGAATAAAAATACATAAATTGAGGTTTTGCAATATAATTGTGTTGAAAAGCTCCTAATCAATTATTTTAACTCCTAAAATTTGATTAAAACTTGTTTTGCGGTCATTTTTGTCGAGGTTTCGGACGAGCATGTCTAAATGGGCTTTTCAATGGACCCGTTGTAATTTTAACTGAGTAAAAAGTACAAAAATTGAGGTTTTGCAATAAAATTGTGTTGAAAAGCTCCTAATCAATTACATAAACTCCTAAAATTTGATTAAAACTTGTTTTGAGGTCCTTTTTGTCGAGGTTTCGGACGAGCAGGTCTAAATGGGCTTTTCAATGGACCCGTTGGAATTTTAACTGAGTAAAAAGTACAGAAACTGAGGTTTTACAATAAAAATTGTTTTGCCGTCCTTTTTATAGAGGTTTCAGACGAGCGGGTCGAAATGGGCCTTACAATGGATCCGTTAAAATTTTAACTTAGTAAAAAGTACAGAAATTGAGTTTTTGCAATATAATTGTGTTGAAAAGCTCCTAATCAATTATTTGAACTCCTAAAATTTGAATAAAACTTTTTTGCGATCCTTTTTGTAGAGGTTTCGGACGAGCAGGTCTAAATGGGCCTTTCAATGGACCCGTTGGAATTTTAACTAAGTAAAAAGTACAGAAAGTGAGGTTTTGCAATATAATTGTGTTTAAAATCTCCTAATCAATTATTTGAACTCCCAAAATTTGAAGAAAACTTTCTTGCGGTCTTTTTTGTAGAGGTTTCGGACGTGCAGGTCTAAATAGGCCTTTCAATGGGCCCGTTGGAATTTTAACTGAGTAAAAGGTAAATAAATTGAGGATTTTCAATATAATTTTGTTGAAAAGCTCCTAATCAATTATTTGAACACCTAAAATTTGATTAAAACTTTTTTATTGTCCTTTTTGTCGAGGTTTCGAACGAGAAGTTCAAAATAGAACTTTCAATGGGCCCGTTGGAATTTTAACTGAGTAAAAAGTATAAAAATTGAGGTTTTTCAATATAATTGTGTTGAAAAGCTCATAACCAATTATTTGAACTCCTAAAATTTGATTAAAACTTGTTTTGTGGTCCTTTTTGTCGAGGTTTCAAACGAGCAGGTCTAAATGGGCCTTTCAATGGACCCGTTGGAATTTTAACTGAGTAAAAAGTACATAATTTTAGGTTTTGCAATATAATTTTGTTGAAAAGCTCCTAATCAATTACATGAACTCCTAAAATTTGATTACACTTGTTTTGCAGTCCTTTTGTAGAGGTTTCGGACGAGCGGGTCGAAATGAGCCTTACAATGGATCCGTTAAAATTTTAACTTAGTAAAAAGTACAGAAATTGAGTTTTTGCAATATAATTGTTTTGAAAACTCCTAATCAATTATTTGAACTCCTAAAATTTGAAGAAAACTTTTTTACTGTCCTTTTTGTAGAGGTTTCGGAAAAGCAAGACCAAATGGGCCTTTCAATGGGCCCGTTGGAATTTTAACTGAGTAAAAAGTATAAAAATTGAGGTTTTTCAATATAATTTTGTTGAAAAGCTCCTAATCAATTATTTGAACTCCTAAAATTTGATTAAAACTTGTTTTGCGGTCCTTTTTCTCGAGGTTTCGGACGAGCAGGTCTAAATGGGCCTTTCATTGGACCCGTTGGAATTTTAACTGAGTAAAAAGTACAGAAATTGAGGTCTTACAATATAATTGTGTTGAAAAGCTCCTAATCAATTACATGAACTCCTAAAATTTGATTAAGACTTGTTTTGCAGTCCTTTTCGTAGAGATTTCGGATGAGCGGGTCGAAAAGGGCCTTTTATTGGACCCCTTGGAATTTTAACTGAGTAAAAAGTACGGAAATTGAGTTTTGAAATATAATTGTGTTGAAAAGCACCTAATCAATTATTTGAACTCCTAAAATTTGATTAAAACTTGTCCTTTTTTTCGAGGTTTCGGACGAGCAGGTCTAAATGGGCCTTTCAATGGACCCGTTGGAATTTTAACTGAGTAAAAAGTACAGAAATTGAGGTTTGGCAATATAATTGTGTTGAAAATCTCCTAATCAATTACATGAACTCCTAAAATTTGATTAAAACTTGTTTTGCAGTCCTTTTTGCAGAGGTTTCGGACGAGTGGGTCAAAATGGGCCTTTCAATGGACCCGTTGGAAATTTAACTAGGTAAAAAGTACAGAAATTGAGGTTTTACAATGTAATTGTGTTGAAAATCTCCTAATCAATTACATGAACTCCTGAAATTTGATTAAAACTTGTTTTGCCGTCCTTTTTTAGAGGTTTCGGACGAGCGGGTCAAAATGGGCCTTTCAATGGGCCCGTTGGAATTTTAACTAAGTAAAAAGTTAAAATTTGAGGTTTTTAAATATAATTGTGTTGAAAATCTCATAATCAATTATTTGAACTCCTAAGATTTGATTAAAACTAGTTTTGTGGTCCTTTTTGTCGAGGTTTCAAAGGAGCAGGTGTAAATGGGCCTTTCAATGGATCCGTTGGAATTTTTACTGAGTAAAAAGTACATAAATTGAGGTTTTGCAATATAATTGTGTTGAAAAGCTCCTAATCAATTACATGAACTCCTAAAATTTAATTAAAACTTGTTTTGCGGTCCTTTTTGTCGAGGTTTCGGACGAGCAGGTCTAAATGAGCTTTTCAATGGACCCGTTGGAATTTTAACTGAGTAAAAAGTACAGAAACTGAGGTTTTACAATAAAATTGTGTTGAAAAGCTCCTAATCAATTACATGAACTCCTAAAATTTGATTAAAACTTGTTTTGCCGTCCTTTTTATAGAGGTTTCATACGAGCGGGTCGAAATGGGCCTTACAATGGATCTGTTAAAATTTTAACTTAGTAAAAAGTACAGAAATTGAGTTTTTGCAATATAATTGTGTTGAAAAGCTCCTAATCAATTATTTGAACTCCTAAAATTTGAATAAAACTTTTTTGCGATCCTTTTTGTAGAGGTTTCGGACGAGCAGGTCTAAATAGGCCTTTCAATGGACCCGTTGGAATTTTAATTGAGTAAAAAGTACAGAAATTGAGGTTTTTCCATATAAGTGTGTTGAAAATATCCTAATCAATTATATGATCTCCTAAAATTTAATTAAAACTTGTTTCGCGGCCCTTTTTGTAGAGGTTTCGGAAGAGCATGTCTAAATGGCCTTACAATGGACCCGTTGGAATTTTAACTGAGTAAAAAGTACAGAAATTGAGGATTCGCAATATAAATGTGTTGAAAAGCTAGTAATCAATTATTTGAACTCCTAAAATTTGATTAAAACTTGTTTTTCGGTCCTTTTTGTCGAGGTTTCGGACGAGCAGATCTAAATGGGCCATTCAATGGACCCGTTGGAATTTTAACTGAGTAAAAAGTACAAAAATTGATGTTTTGCAATATAAGTGTGTTGAAAATCCCCTAATCAATTACACGATCTCCTAAATTTTGACTAAAACTTGTTTTTTGGCCCTTTTTGTAGAGGTTTCGGACGAAAAGGTCTAAATAGGCCTTACATTGGACCCGTTGGAATTTTAACTGAGTAAAAAGTACATAAAATGAGGATTTGCAATATAATTGTGTTGAAAAGCTCCTAATCAATTACATGAACTCCTAAAATATGATTAAAACTTGTTTTGCTGTCATTTTTGTCTATGTTTCAGACTAGCAAGTCTAAATGGGCCTTTCAATGGATCCGTTGAAATTTTAACTTAGTATAAAGTACAGAAATTGTGGTTTTTCAATATGATTGTGTTGAAATGCTCCTAATCAATTATTTGAACTCCTAAAATTTGAAGAAAACTTTTTTGCGGTCCTTTTTGTAGAGGTTTCGGACGAGCAGGACTAAATGGGCCTTTCAATGGACTCGTTGGAATTTTAACTGAGTAAAAAGTACATAAATTGAGGTTTTGTAATATAATTGTGTTGAAAAACTCCTAATCAATTATTTGAACTCCTAAAATTTGAAGAAAACTTTTTTACGGTCCTTTTTGTAGAGGTTTCGGACGAGCAAGACTAAATAGGCCTTTCAATGGGCCCGTTTGAATTTTAACTGAGTAAAAAGTATAAAAATTGAGGTTTTTCAATATAATTGTGTTGAAAAGCTCCTAATCAATTATTTGAACTCCTAAAATTTGATTAAAACTTGTTTTGCGGTCCTTTTTGTCGAGGTTTCGGACGAGCAGGTCTAAATGGGCCTATCATTGGACCCGTTGGAATTTTAACTGAGTAAAAAGTACAGAAATTGAGGTCTTACAATATAATTGTGTTGAAAAGATCCTAATCAATTACATGAACTCCTAAAATTTGATTAAAACTTGTTTTGCGGTCCTTTTTGTCGAGGTTTCGGACGAGCAGGTCTAAATGGGCCTTTCATTGGACCCGTTGGAATTTTAACTGAGTAAAAAGTACAGAAATTGAGGTCTTACAATATAATTGTGTTGAAAAGCTCCTAATCAATTACATGAACTCCTAAAATTTGATTAAGACTTGTTTTGCAGTCCTTTTCGTAGAGATTTCGGATGAGCGGGTCGAAATGGGCCTTTTATTTGACCCCTTGGAATTTTAACTAAATAAAAAGTACAGAAATTGAGTTTTGCAATATAACTGTGTTGAAAAGCTCCTAATCAATTATTTGAACTCCTAAAATTTGATTAAAACTTATTGTCCTTTTTTTGAGGTTTCGGACGAGCAGGTCTGAATGGGCCTTTCAATGGACCCGTTGGAATTTTAACTGAGTAAAAATTAAAGAAATTGAGGTTTGGAAATATAATTGTGTTTAAAATCTCCTAATCAATTACATGAACTCCGAAAATTTGATTAAAACTTGTTTTGCAGTCCTTTTTGTAGAGGTTTCGGACGAGCGGGTCAAAATGGGCCTTTCAATGGACCCGTTGGAAATTTAACTAGGTAAAAAGTACAGAAATTGAGGTTTTACAATGTAATTGTGTTGAAAAGCTCCTAATCAATTACATGAACTCCTAAAATTTGATTAAAACTTGTTTTGCCGTCCTTTTTTAGAGGTGTCGGACTAGCGGGTCAAAATGGGCCTTTCAATGGGCCCGTTGGAATTTTAACTGAGTAAAAAGTATAAAAATTGAGGTTTTTCAATATAATTGTGTTGAAAATCTCATAATCAATTATTTGAACTCCTAAGATTTGATTAAAACTTGTTTTGCGGTCCTTTTTGTCGAGGTTTCAAAGGAGCAGGTGTAAATGGGCCTTTCAATGGACCCGTTGAAATTTTTACTGAGTAAAAAGTACATAAATTGAGGTTTTGCAATATAATTGTGTTGAAAAGCTCCTAAACAATTACATGAACTCCTAAAATTTGATTCAAACTTGTTTTGCAGTCCTTTTGTAGAGGTATCGGATGAGCGGGTCGAACTGGGCCTTTCAATGGATCCTTTGAAATTTTAACTGAATAAAAAGTACATAAATTGAGGTTTTGCAATATAATTGTGTTGAAAAGCTACTAATCAATTATTTGAACTCCTAAAATTTGAAGAAAACTTTTTTGCGGTCTTTTTTGTAGAGGTTTCAGACGAGTAGGTGTAACTGGGCATTTCAATGGACCCGTTGGAATTTTAACTGAATAAAAAGTATAAAAATTGAGGTTTTTCAATATAATTGTGTTGAAAAGCTCCTAGTCAATTATTTGAACTCCTAAAATTTGATTAAAACTTGTTTTACGATCCTTTTTGTCGAGATTTCGGACGAGCATGTCTAAATGGGCCTTTCAATGGACCCGTTGGAATTTTAACTGAGTAAAAAGTACAGAAATTGAGGTTTTGCATTATAATTGGTTTGAAAAGCTCCTAATCAATTACATGAACTCCTAAAATTTGATCAAACCTTGTTTTGCAGTCCTTTTTGTAGAGGTTTCGAACGAGCAGGTCTAAATGGGCCTTTCAATAGACCCGTTGGAATTTTAACTGAGTAAAAAGTATAAAAATTGAGGTTTTACAATATAATTGTGTTAAAAATCTCGTAATCAATTATTTGAACTCGTAAAATTTGAATAAAACTTTTTTGTGATCCTTTTTGTAGAGGTTTCGGACGAGCAGATCTAAATGGGCCTTTCAATGGACCCGTTGGAATTTAAACTGGGTAAAAAGTATAAAAATTGAGGTTTTGCAATATAATTGTGTTGAAAATCTCCCAATCAATTATTTTAACTCCTAAAATTTGAAGAAAACGTTTTTGCGGTCCATTTTGTAGAGGTTGCGGACAAGCAGGTCTAAATGGGCCTTTCAATGGTCCCGTTGGAATTTTAACTAATTAAAAAGTACAGAAATTGAGGTTTTTCAATATAATTGTGTTCAAATTATCCTAATCAATTATTTGAACTCCTAAAATTTGAAGAAAACTTTTTTGCGGTCCTTTTTGTAGAGGTTTCAGACGAGCAGGTCTAAATGGGCCTTTCAATGGGCCCGTTGGAATTTTAAATGAGTAAAAGGTACAGAAATTTAGGTTTTTCAATTGAAAAGCTTCTAATAAATTATTTGAACTCCTAAAATTTGATTAAAACTTTTTCCGGTCCTTTTTGTCGAGGTTTCGGACGAGCAGGTCTAAATGGGCCTTTCAATGGACCCGTTGGAATTTTAACTGAGTAAAAAGTACAGAAATTGAGGTTTTGCCATATAAGTGTGTTGAAAATCTCCTAATCAATTACATGATCTCCTAAAATTTGATTAAAACTTGTTTCGCGGCCCTTTTTGTAGAGGTTTCGGACGAGCAGGTCTAAATGGCCTTACAATGGACCCGTTGGAATTTTAACTGATTAAAAAGTACAGAAATTGAGGTTTCAAAATATAATTGTGTTGAAAAACTAGTAATCAATTATTTGAACTCCTAAAATTTGATTAACACTTGTTCTGCGATCCTTTTTGTCGAGGTTTCGGACGAGCAGATCTAAATGGGCCTTTCAATGGACCCGTTGGAATTTTAACTGAGTAAAAAGTACAGAAATTGAGGTTTTGCAATATAAGTGTGTTGAAAATCTCCTAATCAATTACACGATCTCCTAAATTTTGATTAAAACTTGTTTTGTGGCCCTTTTTGTAGAGGTTTCGGACGAAAAGGTCTAAATGGGCCTTACATTGGACCCGTTGGAATTTTAACTGAGTAAAAAGTAAGAAAATGAGGTTTTGCAATATAATTTTGTTGAAAAGCTCCTAATCAATTACATTAACTCCTAAAATTTGATTAAAACTTGTTTTACAGTCCTTTTTGTAGAGGTTTCGGACGAGCGGGTCGAAATGGGCCTTTCAATGGATCCGTTGAAATTTTAACTGAGTAAAAAGTATAGAAATTGAGGTTTTGCAATATAATTGTGTTGAAAAGCTCTTAATCAATTATTTGAACTCCTAAAATTTGAACAAAACTTTTTTGCGGTCCTTTTTGTAGAGGTTTCAGACGAGCGGGTCTAAATGGGCCTTTCAATTGGCCCGTTGGAATTTTAACTGAGTAAAAAGTATAAAAATTGAGGTTTTTCAATATAATTGTGTTGAAAAGCTTCTATCAATTATTTGAACTCCTAAAATTTGACTAAAACATGTTTTGCGATCCTTTTTGTCGAGGTTTCGGACGAGCAGGTCTAAATGGGCATTTTCAATGGACCCGTTGAAACTTTAACTGAGTAAAAAGTACAAAAATTGAGGTTTTGCAATATAATTGTGTTGAAAAGCTCCTAATCAATTACATGAACTCCTAAAATTTGATTAAAACTTGTTTTGCAGTCCTTTTTGTAGAGGTTTCGGACGAGCAGGTCTAAATGGGCCTTTCAATGGACCCGTTGGAATTTTAACTGAGTAAAAAGTATAAAAATTGAGGTTTTCAATATAATTGTGTTGAAAAGCTCCTAATCAATTATTTGAACTCCTAAATTTTGATTAAAACTTGTTTTGCGATCCTTTTTGTCGAGGTTTCGGACGAGCAGGTCTAAATGGGCTTTTCAATGGACCCGTTGGAATTTTAACTAAGTAAAAAGTACAGAAATTGAGGTTTTGCAATATATTTGTGTTGAAAAGCTCCTAATCAATTACTTGAACTACTAAAATTTGATTAAAACTTGTTTTGCGATCCTTTTTGTCGAGGTTTCGGACGAGCAGGTCTAAATGGGATTTTCAATGGACCCGTTGGAATTTTAACTGAGTAAAAAGTACAGAAATTGAGGTTTTGCAATATATTTGTGTTGAAAAGCTCCTAATCAATTACTTGAACTCCTAAAATTTGATTAAAACTTGTTTTGCAGTCCTTTTTGTAGAGGTTTCGGACGAGCAGGTCTAAATGGGCCTTTCAATGGACCCGTTGGAATTTTAACTGAGTAAAAAGTATAAAAATTGAGGTTTTTCAATATAATTGTTTTGAAAAGCTCCTAATCAATTATTTGAACTCCTAAATTTTGATTAAAACTTGTTTTGCGATCCTTTTTGTCGAGGTTTCGGACGAATAGGTCTAAATGGGCCTTTCAATGGACCCGTTGGAAATTTAACTGAGTAAAAAGTACAGAAATTGAGGTTTTGCAATATATTTGTGTTTAAAAGCTCCTAATCAATTACATGAACTCCTAAAATTTGATTAAAACTTGTTTTGCAGTCCTTTTTGTCGAGGTTTCGGACGAGCAGATCTAAATGGGCTTTTCAATGGACCCGTTGGAATTTTAACTGAGTAAAAAGTATAAAAATTAAGTTTTTACAATATAATTGTGTTGAAAAGCTCCTAATCAATTATTTGAACTCCTAAAATTTGAAGAAAACTTTGTTGCGGTCCTTTTTGTAGAGGTGTCGGACGAGCAGGGCTAAATGGGCCTTTCAATGGGCCCGTTGGAATTTTAACTGAGTAAAAAGTATAAAAATTGAGGTTTTTCAATATAATTGTGTTGAAAAGCTCCTAATCAATTATTTGAACTCCTAAATTTTGATTAAAACTTGTTTTGCGGTCCTTTTTGTCGAGGTTTCGGACGAGCAGGTCTAAATAGGCCTTTCAATGGACCCGTTGGAATTTTAACTGAGTAAAAAGTTAGAAATTGAGGTCTTACAATATAATTGTTTTGAAAAGCTCCTAATCAATTACATGAACTCCTAAAATTTGATTAAAACTTGTTTTGCAGTCCTTTTCGTAGAGGTTTCGGATCAGCGGGTCGAAATGGGCCTTTTATTGGACCCGTTGGAATTTTAACTGATTAAAAAGTACAGAAATTGAGGTTTTGCAATATAATTGTTTTGAAAATCTCCTAATCAATTATTTGAACTCCTAAAATTTGATTAAAGCTTGTTTTGCGATCCTTTTTGTCGAGGTTTCGGACGAGCAGGTCTAAATGGGCCTTTCAATGGACCCGTTGGAATTTTAACTGAGTAAAAAGTACAGAAATTGTGGTTTGGCAATATAATTGTGTTGAAAATCTCCTAATCAATTACATGAACTCCTAAAATTTGATTAAAATTTGTTTTGCAGTCCTTTTTGTAGAGGTTTCGGACGAGCGGGTCAAAATGGGCCTTTCAATGGACCCGTTGGAAATTTAACTAGGAAAAAAGTACAGAAATATAGGTTTTGCAATGTAATTGTGTTGAAAAGCTCCTAATCAATTACATGAACTCCTAAGATTTGATTAAAACGTTTTTTGTAGTCCTTTTTTAGAGGTTTCGGACGAGCTGGTCAAATTGGGCCTTTCAATGGGCCCGTTGGAATTTTAACTTAGTAAAAAGTATAAAAATTGAGGTTTTTCAATATAATTGTGTTAAAAAGCTCATAATCAATTATTTGAACTCCTAAGATTTGATTAAAACTTGTTTTTCGGTCCTTTTTGACTAGGTTTCAAACGAGCAGGTGTATATGGGCCTTTCAATGGACCCGTTAGAATTTTAATTGAGTAAAAAGTACATTAATTGAGGTTTTGCAATATAATTGTGATGAAAAGCTCCTAATCAATTACATGAACTCCTAAAATTTGATTAAAACTTTTTTTGCAGTCCTTTTTGTAGAGGTTTCGGACGAGCATGTCTAAATGGGCCTTTCAATGGACCCGTTGGAATTTTAACTGAGTAAAAAGTGTAAAAATTGAGGTTTTACAATATAATTGTGTTGAAAATCTCCTAAACAATTATTTGAACTCCTAAAAATTTGAATAAAACTTTTTTGCGATCCTTTTTGTAGAGGTTTTTAGACGAGCAGGTCTAAATAGTCCTTTCAATGGGCCCGTTGGAATTTTAACTGAGTAAAAGGTACAGAAATTCAGGATTTTCAAAATAATTGTGTTGAAAAGCTCCTAATCAATTATTTGAACTCCTAAAATTTGATTAAAACTTTTTTACGGTCCTTTTTGTCGAGGTTTCAGACGGGAAGTTCTAAATGGACCTTTCAATTGGCCCGTTGGAATTTTAACTGAGTAAAAAGTATAAAAATTGAGGTTTTTCAATATAATTGTGTTGAAAAGCTCATAATCAATTATTTGAACTCCTAAAATTTGATTAAAACCTGTTTTGCGGTCCTTTTTGTCGAGGTTTCAAATGAGCAGGTCTAAATGGGCCTTTCAATAGACCCGTTGGAATTTTAACAGAGTAAAAAGTACATAATTTTAGGTTTTGCAATATAATTGTGTTGAAAAGCTCCTAATCAATTACTTGAACTCATAAAATTTGATTAAACTTGTTTTGCAGTCCTTTTGTAGAGGTTTCGGACGAGCGGGTCGAAATGGGCCTTACAATGGATCCGTTAAAATTTTAACTTAGTAAAAAGTACAGAAATTGAGTTTTTGCAATATAATTGTGTTGAAAAGCTCCTAATCAATTATTTGAACTCTTAAAATTTGAAGAAAACTGTAACACCCCAATTTTGGGCTTGGAAGTTTAGGGTCTGAACCGGACCGGTTTAAATTGCGGTTCTAATATAAAAGGTGGTTTTTAGGGAAAGCCTAGTTCGGGATGCATTAAAAATATGGAAAAATATCTAAAAATCCTTTTTTATTATATATAAGAGAGTGGTGAAATCAATTTTACAAAATGGGGTTTGGAAATATGAGATTTCGAGTTAGTGACTAAAATGTAATATTTGAAAAGTTGGTGACTGTTTTAAAAAGGATTGAAACTTTGAATCTTTAAGGAGCTAATTTACCCAAGGGTGGGTTTCTCCTGATTTTTCTTAATATTAAAGATTTAATTAATGTTATTTAATAAAAGGAAAGGAGGGAAAATAGATATTTTGGTTTTATAACTAACTTTTCTCAAAATTTTCCCATTTCATTTTCTCTCCATTTTCCCTCAGCCAAACACATTTCCCCAGCCACTTTTCCTCTAATTTTCACACCTAAAGTGAGATTTCAATCTCTAAATGATTTCTAATCATTTCTACACTAAATCCTCATCATTCGCCTATTGAATTTTCAAGAATTTTGGTTCTAAACAAGGAGAAACTCACATTTAGAGGTATGAACGCCCTTCTCCTCTAAATACTCAGTTCTTTACTGAAATTCCCAAGTTCTCAATCCTTGATTTGAGTTTTATTAAAGGTTTTGATGTTGTGATCTTGATTTTGGCTTAAAATGCAAAATTCGGATTTAATTTTGATGAAATTCGTATTGAATGATTGGGCTTTGTTTTGAGATGTCTTTTTGATGTATATTGGATGTAAAAATGATGTGTAATTGAAGTTTAATCAATGCAATCCCGAATAGGTTGATTTTCCTAAGTTTTTGCTTGAGTTAATGGTGGTTTTTGGGATGGTTTTGATGTTCTGCTATAGCTGGAGGTATAAGGACGTGATTAGGTTCTTTTTGGATGTTAATTGATGTTTAAGAATGGTTGGAATTGATGGATCTTGGCTGGGTAATGTTGTAGAGGTGTTTGGATGTGATTTCGGTTGTGTTTGGTAGCCGAAATGTGAGTGTTGATGAGAGCAACGAGTTTAGGTGTCTTGGTTGAAGATATTAATGCATGATGATGCATTGATCCTCTGCTTTGATGTGTTTAAAACAGGGGAGACATCTTCGGATCCTTGTGGTGTTGATCCGGGGGCTTGATCGGCGTTTCGGCAAGCTTGCGAAACGGAATCGGTGAGTGAAGTTTGGTTTTCAGCTTTGAAACCAGTGTTTGAAGGTTATGGGAGCTTAGTTTAAGTCTAAACAACTTAGCTAAGCTCAAGAGTAAGTTTTTCGAAGAAACTCTCTTTTTGATGAACCATGAGATGGTTGAGTGCAATGTGTTTTATTTGCATGTTTAAATTCTGTTTTGAAAGCATATTTTGGCATGTTAAATGCTGGTTTTGTAAGCCATGTGTTGGAGGATGCTCAAGGTAAGAGATCCTTGTTTTGAACATTGATAAATGTGGTTTGATGCATTGTAATGCATGACTATTTAATGGCTTTGTTAAATGCTTTAAAACAGTGGATTGATGATGGTAAATGATGTATATTGGCAAGTGATGTGTTGGTTTTAAAGTACTTAAATCGGATATAGTTAGCCGGCTATAGGATTGGGTGCACCGTGAATAAAGTCGCCTTGGATGTTGAGGGGTTGTGATTGTACCGTAAACTCCATCCAAGTACACTAACGAGATGTTTAAGATCAAAATGGTGGTTAAAAGTCCATGTGTGGATCTTGTGTTGTGTGTCCTAAGATCACAATGGTTGTTAAAAGTCCATGTGTGGATCTTGTGTTGTGTGTCCCGTGTTCTCGTTAGTGATGTTATACAACTACCAATGAGTGATGTTGAGGGGTTGTGATTGTACCGTAGACTCCATCACGGGTGTTGAGGGGTTGTGATTGTACTGGTAAACTCCACCTTGATATTGGTAGTGTGTATGAAGCGTATGGGACAACGCTTGTAATCCGCGTATCCGATTGTGTTTTTGAGTTGTAAAATGTTATGGATTGTCACTTGTAAGCCAATATGACATGTTGATGGTTTGAAGTATGAGATGCTTGGTTGTATGCATAAATGCATGATAAATGATGTTTTGAATTTAAAGGCCTTGGAAAGGTGTTTTACAAAATGCATTATTGTGTTGTTTTTAATTGAGCATTCCTCACTAAGCTATGTGCTTACGCTCTCTCTTTCTTAAACCAATAATGCAGAGCATTGAAGTGCTTTAAGGGCAGCAAGGAGGTCAAGGATCCAAGTGAAAGACTAAGCTCATGTATGGTGACTATTTTCATAACACTATTAGCTTTTGGCATTTGTCAATGGGAACCTAGTTTGTGTTTGGGGAGATGTTTTGGACTCCCTAAGTTTGGTTTAATGCTTTTGATGATGTTGGAACATGTAAATGGCCTTTTGGTATTTGGTTTGATGAATTGATGAATGCATGATTTCTAATATAGGATGCATGCCTATAGATTTGGGGTTTTTCCTTGAATGATGCCATGGCTGAGATTAGATGATGCTAATATGTCCCTTAATTGATTGATGACTTGTTGGTATGATGTGGAGGTCATATGATTGTGTTTGGTGGGTCAAAAGTGTGTTAAACCAGAGAAAATCTGCAATTCTGGGCAGTCCGTATCGGAACGGGTGCTACCGTTTCGGAACAGATGGCCTGAAATGACCATGGCGTTTCGAAACGGGTAGAGCCGTTCCAGAATAGATTTGCTACTGCCAAGCCCTGTTCCGCAACAGGTTTCGGAACGGTCCCGCGTTTCGGAACGGTCCTTCCCCGTTTCGGAACACTCGACCGTTGGGCACTGAATCTGATGGTTAAATGTTTTGAAATTCTCACGTTTTAGTCCCAAACTTTGATTATGCAATTGATTGAGTTTGAGATGTCCGTTTGAGATGAAATTTGACAGTGAAGCATGAAACATGATTAATTTCATAGTGGTAACTCAAAATTTGGCTAAGTCCTCTTAATTTCCAGAATTTACAAATTGGTCCCTAAATTTGTATGTTGTGCAATTGAGTCCCTAAGTGTCTTCCAATTGCTGTGATTTTCAAGTATGCTTATCTCAAGAGTTCACCTAGGGTTAGTATGCATCTAGACAAGATTACAAATAAAAAAGGGTCGTTAATCAAGGTTGACTTTCGGGTTGACTTTGGTTTTCCCCGTGTAATCTTCGTAGTTTGGGTCAACCGTCTAGGCCGGGCTAAGGGGGTTACAAAAACTTTTTTACGTTCCTTTTTGTAGAGGTTTCGGACGAGCAGGACTAAATGGGCCTTTCAATGGGCCCGTTGGAATTTTAACTGAGAAAAAAGTACAGAAATTAAGGTTTTCCAATATAAGTGTGTTGAAAATCTCCTAATCAATTACACGATCTCCTCAATTTTGATTAAAACTTGTTTTGTGGCCCTTTTTGTAGAGGTTTCGGACGAAAAGGTCTAAATGGGCCTTACATTGGACCCGTTGGAATTTTAACTGAGTAAAAAGTACATAAACTGAGGTTTTGCAATATAATTGTGTTGAAAAGCTCCTAATCAATTACATGAACTCCTAAAATTTGATTAAAACTTATTTTACAGTCCTTTTGTAGAGGTTTCGGATGAGCAGGACTAAATGGGCCTTTCAATGGGCACGTTGGAATTTTAACTGAGTAAAAAGAATAAAAATTGAGGTTTTTCAATATAATTGGGTTGAAAAGCTCCTAATCAATTATTTGAACTCCTAAAATTTGATTAAAACCTGTTTTGCGGTCCTTTTTGTCGAGGTTTCAAACGAGCAGGTCTAAATGGGCCTTTCAATGGACCCGTTGGAATTTTAACTGAATAAAAAGTACATAAATTGAGGTTTTGCAATATAATGGTGTTGAAAAGCTCCTAATCAATTAAATGAACTCCTAAAATTTGATTAAAACTTATTTTTTAGTCCATTTGTAGAGGTTTCGGACGAGCGGGTCGAAATGGGCCTTACAATGAATTCGTTGAAATTTAAACTGAGTAAAAAGTATAAAAATTAAGGTTTTGCAATATAATTGTGTTGAAAATCTCCCAATCAATTATTTTAACTCCTTAAATTTGAAGAAAACTTTTTTGCGGTCCTTTTTGTAGAGGTTGCGGACAAGCAGGTCTAAATGGGCCTCTCAATGGACCCGTTGGAATTTTAACTGAGTAAAAAGTACAGATATTGAGGTTTTGCAATATAATTGTGTTGAAATTCTCCTAATCAATTATTTGAACTCCTAAATTTTGACGAAAACTTTTTTACGCTCCTTTTTGTAGAGGCTTCGGACGAGTAGGTCTAAATGGGCCTTTCAATGGACCCGTTGGAATTTTAACTGAGAAAAAAGTACATAAATTGAAGTTTTGCAATATAATTGTGTTGAAAATCTCCTAATCAATTATTTGAACTCCTAAAATTTGAAGAAAACCTTTATGCGGTCCTTTTTGTAGAGGTTTCAGACGAGTAGGTCTAACTGGGCCTTTCAATGGGCCCGCTTGAATTTTAACTGAGTAAAAAGTATAAAAATTGAGGTTTTTCAATATAATTGTGTTGAAAAGCTCCTAATCAATTATTTGAACTCCTAAAATTTGAAGAAAACTTTTTACGGTCCTTTTTGTAGAGGTTTCGGACGAGCAGGACTAAATGGGCCTTTCAATGGGCCCGTTGGAATTTTAACTGAGTAAAAAGTATAAAAATTGAGGTTTTTCAATATAATTGTGTTGAAAAGCTCCTAATCAATTATTTGAACTCCTAAAATTTGATTAAAACTTGTTTTGCTGTCGTTTTTGTCGAGGTTTCGGACGAGAAGGTCTAAATGGGCCTTTCAATGGACCTGTTGGAATTTTAACTGAGTAAAAAGTATAAAAATTGAGGTTTTACAATATAACAGTGTTAAAAATCTCCTAATCAATTATTTGAACTCCTAAAATTTGAATAAAACTTTTTTGTGATCCTTTTTATAGAGGTTTTGGACGAGAAGGTCTAAATGGGCCTTTCAATGGACCAGTTGGAATTTTAACTGAGTAAAAATTACAGAAAGTGAGGTTTTGCAATATAATTGTGTTGAAAATCTCCTAATCAATTATTTGAACTCCTAAAATTTGAAGAAAACGTTTTTGCGGTCCTTTTTGTAGAGGTTTCAGACGAGTAGGTCTAACTGGGCCTTTCAATGGGCCCGTTGGAATTTTAACTGAGTAAAAAGTATAAAAATTGAGGTTTTTCAATATAATTGTGTTGAAAAGCTCCTAATCAATTATTTGAACTCCTAAAATTTGAAGAAAACTTATTTACGGTCCTTTTTGTAGAGGTTTCGGACGAGCAGGACTAAATGGGCCTTTCAATGGGCCCGTTGGAATTATAACTGAGTAAAAAGTATAAAAATTGAGATTTTGCAATATAATTGTGTTGAAAATCTCCCAATCAATTATTTTAACTCCTAAAATTTGAAGAAAACTTTTTTGCGGTCGTTTTTGTAGAGGTTGCGGACAAGCAAGTCTAAATGGGCCTTTCAATGGACCCGTTGGAATTTTAACTGAGTAAAAAGTACAGAAATTGAGGTTTTGCAATATAATTGTGTTGAAATTCTCCTAATCAATTATTTGAACTCCTAAAATTTGACGAAAACTTTTTTACGGTCCTTTTTGTAGAGGTTTCGGACGAGCAGGTCTAAATGGGCCTTTCAATGGACCAGTTGGAATTTTAACTGAGTAAAAATTACAGAAAGTGAGGTTTTGCAATATAATTGTGTTGAAAATCTCCTAATCAATTATTTGAACTCCAAAAATTTGAACAAAACGTTTTTGCGGTCCTTTTTGTAGAGGTTTCAGACGAGTAGGTCTAACTGGGCCTTTCAATGGGCCCGTTGGAATTTTAACTGAGTAAAAAGTATAAAAATTGAGGTTTTTCAATATAATTGTGTTGAAAAGCTCCTAATCAATTATTTGAACTCCTAAAATTTGAAGAAAACTTATTTACGGTCCTTTTTGTAGAGGTTTCGGACGAGCAGGACTAAATGGGCCTTTCAATGGGCCCGTTGGAATTATAACTGAGTAAAAAGTATAAAAATTGAGGTTTTTCAATATAATTGTGTTGAAAATCTCCTAAACAATTATTTGAACTCCTAAAATTTGAATAAAACTTTTTTGCGATCCTTTTTGTAGAGGTTTCGGACGAGCAGGTCTAAATGGGCCTTCCAATGGACCCGTTGGAATTTTAACTGAGTAAAAAGTACAAAAATTGAGGTTTTGCAATATAATTGTGTTGAAAATCTCCTAATCAATTATTTGAACTCCTAAAATTTGAAGAAAACTTTTTTGCGGTCCTTTTTGTAGAGGTTTCGGACGAGCAGGTCTAGATGGGCCTTTCAATGGGCCCGTTGGAATTTTAACTGAGTAAATGGTACATAAATTGAGGTTTTTCAATATAATTATGTTGAAAAGCTCCTAATCAATTATTTGAACTCCTAAAATTTGATTAAAACCTGTTTTGCGGTCCTTTTTGTCGAGGTTTCGGACTTGCAGGTCTAAATGGTCCTTTCAATGGACCCGTTGGAATTTTAATTGTGTAAAAAGTACAGAAATTGAGGTTTTGCAATATAATTGAGTTGAAAAACTCCTAATCAATTACATGAACTCCTAAAATTTCATTAAAACTTTTTTTGCAGTCCTTTTTGTCGAGGTTTCAGACGAGCGGGTCTAAATGGGCCTTTCAATGGACCCGTTGGAATTTTAACTGAGTAAAAAGTATAAAAATTGAGGTTTTACAATATAACTGTGTTGAAAATCTCCTAAACAATCATTTGAACTCCTAAAATTTGAATAAAACTTTTTTGTGATCCTTTTTGTAGAGGTTTCAGACGAGAAGGTCTAAATGGGCCTTTCAATGGACCCGTTGGAATTTTAACTGAGTAAAAAGTACAAAAATTGAGGTTTTGCAATATAATTGTGTTGAAAATCTCCTAATCAATTATTTGAACTCCTAAAATTTGAAGAAAACTTTTTTGCGGTCCTTTTTGTAGAGGTTTCGGACGAGCGGGTCTACATGGGCCTTTCAATGGACCCGTTGGAATTTTAACTGAGTAAAAAGTATAAAAATTGAGGTTTTTCAATATAATTGTGTTGAAAAGTTCCTAATCAATTAATTGAACTCCTAAAATTTGATTAAAACTTTTTTGCGGTCCTTTTTGTTAAGGTTTCGGACGAGAAGGTCTAAATGGGCATTTTAATGGGCATGTTGGAATTTTAACTGAGTAAAAAGTATAAAAATTGAGGTTTTTCAATATAATTGTGTTGAAAAGCCCCTAATCAATTATTTGAACTCCTAAAATTTGATTCAAACTTGTTTTACGGTCCTTTTTGTCGAGGTTTCAAACGAGCAGGTCTAAATGGGCCTTTCAATGGACCCGTTGGAATTTTAACTGAGTAAAAAGTACATAAATTGAGGTTTTGCAATATAATTGTGTTGAAAAGTTCCTAATCAATTACATGAACTCCTAAAATTTGATTAAAACTTATTTTGCAGTCCTTTTGTAGAGGTTTCGGACGAGCGGGTCGAAATGGGCCTTACAATGGATCCGTTTAAATTTTAACTTAGTAAAAAGTACGGAAATCGAGTTTTTGCGATATAATTTTTTTTAAAGCTCCTAATCAATTATTTGAACTCTAAAATTTGAAGAAAACTTTTTTACGGTCCTTTTTGTAGAGGTTTCGGACGAGCATGACTAAATGGGCCCGTTGGAATTTTAACTGAGTAAAAAGTATAAAAATTGAGGTTTTTCAATATAATTGTGTTGAAAAGCTCCTAATCAATTATTTGAACTCCTAAATTTTGATTAAAACTTGTTTTACAGTCCTTTTTGTCGAGGTTTCGGAAGAGCAGGTCTAAATGGGCCTTTCAATGGACCCGTTGGAATTTTAACTGAGTAAAAAGTACAGAAATTGAGGTCTTACAATATAATTGTGTTGAAAAGCTCCTAATCAATTACATGAACTCATAAAATTTGATTAAAACTTGTTTTGCAGTCCTTTTCGTAGAGGTTTCGGATCAGCGGGTCGAAATGGGACTTTTATTGGACCCGTTGGAATTTTAACTGATTAAAAAGTACAGAAATTGAGGTTTTGCAATATAATTGGGTTGAAAAGCTCCTAATCAATTATTTGAACTCCTAAAATTTTATTAAAACTTGTTTTGCGGTCCTTTTTTTCGAGGTTTCGGACGAGCAGGTCTAAATGGGCCTTTCAATGGACCCGTTGGAATTTTAATTGAGTAAAAAGTATAGAAATTGAGGTTTGGCAATATTATTGTGTTGAAAATCTCCTAATAAATTACATGAACTCCTAAAATTTGATTAAAACTTGTTTTGCAGTCCTTTTTGTAGAGGTTTCGGACGAGCGGGTCAAAATGGGCCTTTTAATGGACCCGTTGGAAATTTAACTAGGTAAAAAGTACAGAAATATAGGTTTTGCAATAAAATTGTGTTGAAAAGCTCCTAATCAATTACATGAACTCCTAAGATTTGATTAAAACGTTTTTGTAGTCCTTTTTTAGAGGTTTCGGACGAGCAGATCAAATTGGGCCTTTCAATGGGCCCGTTGGAATTTTAACTTAGTAAAAAGTATAAAAATTGAGGTTTTTCAATATAATTGTGTTAAAAAACTCATAATCAATTATTTGAACTCCTAAGATTTGATTAAAACTTGTTTTGCGGTCCTTTTTGACGAGGTTTCAAACGAGCAAGTGTAAATGGGCCTTTCAATGGACCCGTTGGAATTTTAACTGAGTAAAAAGTACATAAATTGAGGTTTTGCAATATAATTGTGTTGAAAAGCTCCTAATCAATTACATGAACTCCTAAAATTTGATTAAAACTTGTTATACACTGCTTTTTGTAGAGGTTTCGGACGAGCATGTCTAAATGGGCCTTTCAATAGACTCGTTGGAATTTTGACTGAGTAAAAAGTATAAAAATTGAGGTTTTACAATATAACTGTGTTGAAAATCTCATAAACAATTATTTGAACTCCTAAAATTTGAATAAAAGTTTTTTGCGATCCTTTTTGTATGGGTTTCAGACAAGCAGGTCTAAATAGGCCTTTCAATGGGCCCGTTGGAATTTTAACTGAGTAAAAGGTACATAAATTGAGGTTTTGCAATATAATTGTGTTGAAAAGCTCCTTATAAATTACATGAACTCCTAAAATTTGATTAAAACTTGTTTTGCAGTCCTTTTTGTAGAGGTTTCGGACGAGCAGGTCTAACTGGGCCTTTCAATGGGCCCGTTGGAATTTTAACTAAGAAAAAAGTATAAAAATTGAGGTTTTTCAATATAATTGTGTTGAAAAGCTCCTAATCAATTATTTGAACTCCTAAAATTTGATTAAAACTTGTTTTGCAATCCTTTTTGTAGAGGTTTCAGACGAGCAGGTCTAAATGGGCCTTTCAATGGACCCGTTGGAATTTTAACTGAGTAAAAAGTATAAAAATTGAGGTTTTACAATATAACTGTGTTAAAAATCTCCTAATCAATTATTTGAACTCCTAAAATTTGAATAAAACTTTTTTCTGATCCTTTTTGTAGAGGTTTCGGACGAGCAGGTCTAAATGGGCCTTTCAGTGGACCCGTTGGAATTTAAACTGAGTAAAAAGTATAAAAATTGAGGTTTTGCAATATAATTGTGTTGAAAATCTCCTAATCAATTATTTGAACTCCTAAAATTTGAAGAAAACTTTTTTGCGGTCCTTTTTGTAGAGGTTGCGCACGAGCAGGTCTAAATGGGCCTTTCAATGGACCTGTTGGAATTTTAACTGAGTAAAAAGTACAGAAATTGAGGTTTTTCAATATAATTGTGTTGAAAATCTCGTAATCAATTATTTGAACTCCTAAAATTTGAAGAAAACTTTTTTGCAGTCCTTTTTCTAGAGGTTACAGACGAGCAGGTCTAAATGGGCCTTTCAATGGGCCCGTTGGAATTTTAACTGAGTAAAAGGTACATAAATTGAGGTTTTTCAATATAATTGTGTTGAAAAGCTTCTAATCAATTATTTGAATTCCTAAAATTTGATTTAAACTTTTTTGCGGTCCTTTTTGTCGAGGTTTCGGACGAGCAGGTCTAAATGGGCCTTTCAATGGACCAGTTGGAATTTTAACTGAGTAAAAAGTACGAAAATTGAGGTTTTGCCATATAAGTGTGTTGAATATCTCCTAATCAATTACATGATCTCCTAAAATTTGATTAAACTTGTTTCACGGCCGTTTTTGTAGAGGTTTCGGACGAGCAGGTCTAAATGGCCTTACAATGGACCCGTTGGAATTTTTTTTTGAAGTAAAAAGTACAGAAATTGAGGTTACGCAATATAATTGTGTTGAAAAGCTAGTAATCAATTACTCGAACTCCTAAAATTTGATTAATACTTGTTTTGCGGTTCTTTTTGTCGAGGTTTCGGACGAGCATGTCTAAATGGGTCTTTCAATGGACCCGTTGGAATTTTAACTGATTAAAAGGTACAGAAATTGAAGTTTTTCAATATAATTGTGTTGAAAAGCTCCTAATCAATTATTTGAACTCCTAAAATTTGATTCAAACTTGTTTTACGGTCCTCTTTGTCGAGGTTTCAAACGAGCAGGTCTAAATGGGCCTTTCAATGGACCCGTTGGAATATTAACTGAGTAAACAGTACATAAATTGAGTTTTTGCAATATAATTGTTTTGAAAAGCTCCTAATAAATTATTTGAACTCCTAAAATTTGAAGAAAACTTTTTTGCCGTCCTTTTTGTCGAGGTTTCGGACGAGAAGGTCTAAATGGGCCTTTCAATGGGCCCGTTGGAATTTTAACTTAGTAAAAAGTCTAAAAATTGAGGTTTTTCAATATAATTGTGTTAAAAAGCTCATAATCAATTATTTGAACTCCTAAAATTGAATAAAACTTGTTTTGCGGTCCTTTTTGTCGAGGTTTCGGACGAGCGGGTCTAAATGGGCCTTTCAATGGGCCTGTTGGAATTTTAACTGAGTAAAAGGTACAGAAATTGAAGTTTTTCAATATAATTTTATTGAAAAGCTCCTAATCAATTATTTGAACTCCTAAAATTTGATAAAAAATTTTGCAGTCCTTTTTGTCGAGGTTTCGGACGAGAAGGTCTAAATAGGCCTTTCAACGGACCCGTTGGAATTTTAACTGAGTAAAAAGTACAGAAATTGAGGTTTTACAATATAACTGTGTTAAAAATCTCCTAATCAATTATTTGAACTCCTAAAATTTGAATAAAACTTTTTTGAGATCCTTTTTGTAGAGGTTTCGGACGAGCAGGTCTAAATGGGCCTTATAACGGACCCGATGGAATTTTAACTGAGTAAAAAGTACAGAAATTGAGGTTTTGCAATATAATTGTGTTGAAAATCTCCTAATCAATTATTTGAACTCCTAAAATTTGAAGAAAACTTTTTTGCGGTCCTTTTTGTAGAGGTTTCAGACGAGTAGGTCTAACTGGGCCTTTTAATGGGCCCGTTGGAATTTTAACTGAGTAAAAAGTATAAAAATTGAGGTTTTTCAATATAATTGTGTTGAAAAGCTCCTAATCAATTATTTGAACTCCTAAAATTTGATTAAAACTTGTTTTGTGGTCCTTTTTGTCGAGGTTTCGGACGAGAAGATCTAAATGGGCCTTTCAATGGACCCGTTGGAATTTTAACTGAGTAAAAAGTATAAAAATTGAGGTTTTACAATATAACTGTGTTAAAAATCTCCTAATCAATTATTTGAACTCCTAAAATTTGAATAAAACTTTTTTGTGATCCTTTTTGTAGAGGTTTCGGACGAGCAGGTCTAAATGGGCCTTTCAATGGACCCGTTGGAATTTAAACTGAGTAAAAAGTATAAAAATTGAGGCTTTGGAATATAATTGTGTTGAAAATCTCCCAATCAATTATTTTAACTCCTAAAATTTGAAGAAAACTTTTTTGCGGTCCTTTTTGTAGAGGTTGCGGACAAGCAGGTCTAAATGGGCCTTTCAATGGACCCGTTGGAATTTTAACTGAGTAAAAAGTACAGAAATTGAGGTTTTGCAATATAATTGTGTTGAAATTCTCCTAATCAATTATTTGAACTCCTAAAATTTGACGAAAACTTTTTTACGGTCCTTTTTGTAGAGGCTTCGGACGAGCAGGTCTAAATGGGCCTTTCAATGGACCCGTTGGAATTTTAACTGAGTAAAAAGTACAGAAATTGAGGTTTTGCAATATAATATTGTTGAAAATCTCCTAATCAATTATTTGAACATCTAAAATTTGAAGAAAAGTTTTTTGCGGTCCTTTTTGTAGAGGTTTCAGACGAGTAGGTCTAACTGGGCCTTTCAATGGGCCCGTTGGAATTTTAACTGAGTAAAAAGTATAAAAATTGAGGTTTTACAATATAATTGTGTGTAAAAGCTCCTAATCAATTATTTGAACTACTAAAATTTGAAGAAAACTTTTTTACGGTCCTTTTTGTAGAGGTTTCGGACGAGCAGGACTAAATGGGCCTTTCAATGGGACTGTTGGAATTTTAACTGAGTAAAAAGTATAAAAAATTGAGGTTTTTCAATATAACTGTGTTGAAAAGCTCCTAATCAATTATTTGAACTCCTAAAATTTGATTAAAACTTGTTTTGCGGTCCTTTTTGTCGAGGTTTCGGACGAGAAGGTCTAAATGGGTCTTTCAATGGACCCGTTGGAATTTTAACTAAGTAAAAACTATAAAAAATGAGGTTTTACAATATAACTGTGTTAAAAATCGACTAGTCAATTATTTGAACTCCTAAAATTTGAATAAAACTTTTTTGTGATCCTTTTTGTAGAGGTTTCGGACGAGCAGGTCTAAATGGGCCTTTCAATGGACCCGTTGGAATTTAAACTGAGTAAAAAGTATAAAAATTGAGGTTTTGCAATATAATTGTGTTGAAAATCTCCCAATCAATTATTTTAACTCCTAAAATTTGAAGAAAATTTTTTGCGGTCCTTTTTCTAGAGGTTGCGGACAAGCAGGTCTAAATGGGTCTTTCAATGGGCCCGTTGGAATTTTAACTTAGTAAAAGGTACAGAAATTTAGAATTTTCAATATAATTTTGTTGAAAAGCTTCTAATCAATTATTTGAACTCCTAAAATTTGATTAAAACTTTTTTCCGGTCCTTTTTGTCGAGGTTTCGGACGAGCAGGTCTAAATGGGCCTTTCAATGGACCCGTTGGAATTTTTTTTTGAAGAAAGGGCCTCATTAAAAACCCCACTAAACCTTACTGGGCAAGCCCAGCAAAGCCCTAGGAGGGGAAAAGATTGCCCAAAATATATTATAAATCAAGGTGGTTGGTTAACAACCGGTACAAATATTCGTAGAGCATCGGGCAAGCCTGGCCCAAAATACATGGATGAATGAAAGTGCAAAGCCCAATTGGCTACAGAATGAGCTAAAACGTTAGCTCCACGCGGTACATAATGTAAACTAAGACCTGATACATTGTCAATTAAAGATCTAGTATCCTGCAACTGGTGCTGAATAGGGGAGGCATCCTCGCCTGCTCTACTCAACCGATTGATCAGCAGGGCCGCATCTGATTCAAGGAGAAACCCAGTCCAACCCGCCTCCACACTGAATTGGACGCCATCCGATATCGCCCGTAGCTCTGCCGACGTAGAATCGGCAATAGTGTCCAAGTAAACAGCTCGTCCAAGCAGGATAGCTCCAGAAGCATCACGGGCCACGATGCCAATTCCAGCCGATCCTGTAGAAGGGTGAAAAGCACCATCAACATTGATTTTGATTGATCCAGCAGGCGGCGGCCTCCAGACAGGTGGGGAGAGTGCTGTCGTCGTATGCTGCCTCGTCGTGGGATTGTCTGCTGTGGCCGATAGGTAGTCGCGAAGAAGATCCTGTGAGTTCATTAAGGTGAGCCAAGGGGGCTGCAGGCGCTGAGAATGGACCCACTCATTCCTCCTATTCCAAAGATTCCACGGTGTAGTTAGGAGGAGATCAAATTGTGCGCAGGGGAGGAGCCTAGCTCCTTGTTCCAACCAAAGTGACATCGAGGTTGCGCTGCTATCACGAAGTGCGCTCGGGAAACCTGCAAGGCGGAGTGTCTCAGTAGCGCCTGGACAGTCCCTGAAAGCATGAAGTGCAGACTCGAGCATCGAAGGGCAGAACGGACACATGCCGTTGCCCAATCCAATAGTCGCAAGTCGGTCACCTGTGGGTAGCGCTCCCTGTCCTACCCGCCATCCAAAGGTGCGAACTTTCGGTAGTGTGTTGGATTTAGCAATAATCTTCCATAGAGGGTTCGGACGCTCAAGAGGTCGTGGGGGCTGACGTAAGAATAGATAACCGGAGCGTACGGAATAAATATTGGTATCATGAAAGCCCCATAGCAAGGTATCGCGTTGGACATCAGATATTGGTACTTGCAATATGTGGGCTGCGTCGTCTTCGTCAAAATGTTGACGTACTTCATGTTCATCCCATGCATTATGATGACGAATCATAAAATCTCCGCATTGCAAGGGTATTTCCTCATTATCTTGATAACTACCAAAAAAGGAGAGCCCACTAGATCCACCCCAATTATCGCGATGGATGCGCAAGCGACTATTTATTCCAGGTCTCCAGAAGAAACCGGATTGTAATTGTTGCAAAGCCTGCCATATACCTCTCCAAGCATAGGAGGCTCGATGGTCAACTTTCGCCTCCATAATATTCCCGGATGGATAATAGCGTGATTTGAGGACCCGAGCGAGTAAGGAGTCGGGCGAGTGGATTAGTCGCCAGATTTGTTTCCCAAGGAGGGCAATATTAAAGTCCCTTAGATCACGGAAACCCATGCCCCCCACAGATTTGGGGGTGCACATAGTATCCCAGGAGAGCATGGGCCATCCATTTTTGTTACTTCTGCCCGTCCACCAGTAACGGCGGATTGATCGTGTCGCATCATCCACAATGTTCTGTGGGAGCAAATAACATGACATGACATATTGAGGCAAAGCTTGCGCCACTGATTTTATGAGAACTTCTCGCCCACTGTACGACAGCAAGTTAGTATCCCATTTAGTCATGCGAGAATTGACTTTGTCTCTAATGAAACCAAGATTGGCCGTTCGATTCCTCCCGATGAGAAGAGGGACACCTAGATATGTTCCAGGGTCATCAACCAAACGGATGCCAAGAGTATGTTGGAGCGCATGTGTGAACTCCCTCGAACAGAGGGAGCTACAAAAGGCAGTCGACTTGGAAAAGTTGACTGACTGACCTGAGGATGCCTCATACAGCCGGAGAATTTCCTTCAACTGGTCTATTTCCCCTGGGGAGTTACGGACAAAGACAATACTATCATCCGCAAAGAGCAGATGGTTAATTCTTGGGCCACGTCTATTGGCCTGTAGCCCAATTAGACGTCCCGAATGCTGTTCAGCCTCAAGGGCCGCTGAAAGCCCTTGGGAGCAGATTAAAAAGAGAAAAGGCGAGAGAGGGTCCCCTTGCCGAATTCCTCTAGTCGGAAAGAACTCGTTTGACAGAGTGCCATTAAGCCGAACTGAAAAAGAAACAGTGGATACACATCGGAGCAGTAATTGTACCCAATCAGATGCAAACCCCATACGTAACATTACGTCTTTAAGAAAAGACCATTCAACCTTATCAAAAGCTTTTTCCATATCGAGCTTTAAGGCAGCCCCCTGATATATCGAGGCGGTATTAGTATGGAGGGTATGCACAAGTTCGTGCGCAATCAAAATATTGTCAGTAATGTTCCGACCACTGACAAAAGCAGCTTGCGCGTCACTGATGCAAAATGGTAATATAGGTTTAAGTCTATTCACAAGAACCTTAGCTATGGTCTTGTAGATAACAGTACATAAGCTGATCGGTCGAAATTGGCGCATGTTTGAGGCGTCGGACACCTTAGGGATGAGGACAATGATAGCTTTGTTTACCGTTGCCATATCCTCTTCGCCTCGTAACAGGCGCAAACAAAGGCGTAGAAACTCAGGTCCTATGACGTCCCAGTATTGTCTATAGAAACTACTAGGGAAGCCGTCAAAGCCTGGGGCTTTCCGAGGGCTGATATCCCTGAAAGCTGTGGTTACCTCTTCTTCAGTGAAGGGTCGTAGCAAAGATGTATTCATTTCAGCACTAACCACTGGGGTAATATGTTCCAAGAGCACCGGAGAGGGGCTTGGATTAGCCGATGTGAATAAATCCTGAAAATACTCGGATGCAATTCGAAGAAGCTCAGTTTTCTCTGTATGCCAAGTTTGGTCCACATCGAAAAGACCACGTATGGTGTTCTTTTTCCGTCGCTTTGAAGCTCGAGCATGGAAAAAGGAAGTGTTCTTATCACCTTGCGAAAGCCAGGTAACACGAGAACGTTGTGCCCAGTATGCTTCCTTGGCATCCAGAAGGCGTTTAAGTTCCAATTTTGCGTCACGAAGATTGAGTAACATGTCTTGTGACAATCTTCTCCTACGCATATAGTAGTTAATTTTACGCTGAAGTTCAGCTATGCGATTGTTGGAGGTGGAGCGTCTATTTGCTTGCCAATTAAGTAATTGGTTCCCTACGACAGTCAGTTTGTCGAGTAGAGTGCCCGACACGTTGGACCACGCTTGGTGAACCGTGGAGACACATGACGGGTCCTTTGCCCAGCATGCCTCGAATCGGAAACGGTCACCAGTATACGCATTGGAATTTTAACTGAGTAAAAAGTACAGAAATTGAGGTTTTGCCTTATAAGTGTGTTGAAAATCTCCTAATGAATTACATGATCTCCTAAAATTTGATTAAAACTTGTTTCGCGGCCCTTTTGTAGAGGTTTCGGACGAGGAGGTCTAAATGGCCTTACAATGGACCCGTTGGAATTTTAACTGAGTAAAAAGTACAGAAATTGAGGTTTCAAAATATAATTGTGTTGAAAAGCTAGTAATCAATTATTTGAACTCCTAAATTTTGATTAACACTTGTTTTGCAGTCCTTTTTGTCGAGGTTTCGGACGAGAAGGTCTAAATGGGCCTTTCAATGGACCCGTTGGAATTTTAACTGAGTAAAAAGTATAGAAATTGATGTTTTGCAATATAAGTGTGTTGAAAATCTCCTAATCAATTACACGATCTCCTAAATTTTGATTAAAACCTTTTTGTGGCCCTTTTTGTAGAGGTTTCAGACGAAAAGGTCTAGATGGGCCTTACATTGGACCCGTTAGAATTTTAACTGAGTAAAAAGTAATAAAATGAGGTTTTGCAATATAATTTTGTTGAAAAGCTCCTAATCAATTACATTAACTACTAAAATTTGATTAAAACTTGTTTTGCAGTCCTTTTTGTAGAGGTTTCGGACGAGCGGATCGAAATGGGCCGTTCAATGGATCCGTTGAAATTTTAACTGAGTAAAAAGTACAGAAATTGAGGTTTGCAATATGATTGTGTTGAAAAGCTCCTAATCAATTATTTGAACTCCTAAAATTTGAAGAAAATTTTTTTGCGGTCCTTTTTGTAGAGGTTTCAGACGAGCAGGATTTAATGGGCCTTTCAATGGGCCCGTTGGAATTTTAACTGAGTAAAAAGTATAAAAATTGAGGTTTTTCAATATAATTGGGTTGAAAAGCTCCTAATCAATTATTTGAACTCCTAAAATTTGATTAAAACCTGTTTTGCGGTCATTTTTGTCGAAGTTTCGGACGAGCAGGTCTAAATGGTCCTTTCAATGGACCCGTTGGAATTTTAACTGTGTAAAAAGTACAGAAATTGAGGTTTTGCAATATAATTGAGTTTAAAAGCTCCTAATCAATTAAATGAACTCCTATAATTTGATTAAAACTTGTTTTACAGTCCTTTTGTCGAGGTTTCGGACGAGCGGGTCTAAATGGGCCTTTCAATGGACTCGTTGGAATTTTAACCGAGTAAAAAGTATAAAAATTGAGGTTTTACAATATAACTGTGTTGAAAATCTCCTAAACAATCATTTGAACTCCTAAAATTTGAATAAAACTTTTTTTGCGATCCTTTTTGTAGAGGTTTCGGACGAGCAGGTCTAAATGGGCCATTCAATGGACCCGTTGGAATTTTAAATGAGTAAAAAGTACAGAAATTGAGGTTTTGTAATATAATTGTGTTGAAAATCTCCTAATCAATTATTTGAACTCCTAAAATTTGAAAAAAAAACTTTTTTGCGGTCCTTTTTGTAGAGGTTTCGGACGAGCGGGTCTAAATGGGCCTTTCAATGGGCCCGTTGGAATTTTAACTGAGTAAAAGGTACAAAAATTGAGGTTTTGTAATATAATTATGTTGAAAAGCTCCTAATCAATTACATGAACTCCTAAAATTTGATTAAAACTTATTTTGCAGTCCATTTGTAGAGGTTTCGGACGAGCGGGTCGAAATGGGCCTTTCAATGGATCTGTTGAAATTTGAACTTAGTAAAAAGTACGGAAATTGAGTTTTTGCGATATAATTGTTTTGAAAAGCTCCTAATTAATTATTTGAAATCCTAAAATTTGAAGAAAACTTTTTACGGTCCTTTTTGTAGAGGTTTCGGACGAGCAGGACTAAATGGGCCTTTCAATGGGCCCGTTGGAATTTTATCTGAGTAAAAAGTATAAAAATTGTGGTTTTTCAATATAATTGTGTTGAAAAGCTCCTAATCAATTATTTGAACTCCTAAATTTTGATTAAAACTTGTTTTGCGGTCCTTTTTGTCGAGGTTTCGGACGAGCAGGTCTAAATGGGCCTTTCAATGGACCCGTTGGAATTTTAACTGAGTAAAAAGTACAGAAATTGAGGTCTTACAATATAATTGTGTTGAAAAGCTCCTAATCAATTACATGAAGTCCTAAAATTTGATTAAAACTTGTTTTGTAGTCCTTTTTGTAGATGTTTCGGATCAGCGGGTCGAAATGGGCCTTTTATTGGACCCTTTGGAATTTTAACTGATTAAAAAGTACATAAATTGAGGTTTTGCAATATAATTGTGTTGAATAGTTCCTAATCAATTATTTGAACTCCTAAAATTTTATTAAAACTTGTTTTGTGGTCCTTTTTTTCGAGGTTTCGGACGAGCAGGTCTAAATGGGCCTTTCAATGGACCCGTTTGAATTTTAACTGAGTAAAAAGTACAGAAATTGAGGTTTGGCAATATAATTGTGTTGAAAATCTCCTAATCAATTACATGAACTCCTAAAATTTGATTAAAACTTGTTTTGCAGTCCTTTTTGTAGAGGTTTCGGACGAGCGGGTCAAAATGGGCCTTTCAATGGACCCGTTGGAAATTTAACTAGGTAAAAAGTACAGAAATATAGGTTTTGCAATATAATTGTGTTGAAAAGCTCCTAATCAATTACATGAACTCCTAAGACTTGATTAAAACGTTTTTTCTCGTCCTTTTTAGAGGTTTCAGACGAGCGGGTCAAATTGGGCCTTTCAATGGGCCCGTTGGAATTTTAACTTAGTAAAAAGTATAAAAATTGAGGTTTTTCAATATAATTGTGTTAAAAAGCTCATAATCAATTATTTGAACTCCTAAGATTTGATTAAAACTTGTTTTGCGGTCCTTTTTGACGAGGTTTCAAACGAGCAAGTGTAAATGGGCCTTTCAATGGACCCGTTTGAATTTTAACTGAGTAAAAAGTACATAAATTGAGGTTTTGCAATATAATTGTGTTGAAAAGCTCCTAATCAATTACATGAACTCCTAAAATTTGATTAAAACTTGTTATCAGTCCTTTTTGTAAAGGTTTCGGACGAGCATGTCTAAATGGGCCTTTCAATGGACCCGTTGTAATTTTGACTGAGTAAAAAGTATAAAAATTGAGGTTTTACAATATAACTGTGTTGAAAATCTCCTAAACAATTATTTGAACTCCTAAAATTTAAATAAAACTTTTTTGCGATCCTTTTTGTAGAGGTTTTAGACGAGCAGGTCTAAATAGGCCCTTCAATGGGCCCGTTGGAATTTTAACTGAGTAAAAGGTACATAAATTGAGGTTTTCAATATAATTGTGTTGAAAAGCTCCTAATCAATTACATGAACTCCTAAAATTTGATTAAAACGTGTTTTGCAGTCCTTTTTGTAGAGGTTTCGGACGAGCATGTCTAACTGGGCCTTTCAATGGGCCCGTTGGAATTTTAACTAAGTAAAAAGTATAAAAATTGAGGTTTTTCAATATAATTGTGTTGAAAAGCTCCTAATCAATTATTTGAACTCTTAAAATTTGATTAAAACTTGTTTTACGATTCTTTTTGTCGAGGTTTCGGACGAGCAGGTCTAAATGGGCCTTTTAATGGACCCGTTGGAATATTAACTGAGTAAAAATTACAGAAATTGAGGTTTTGCAATATAATTGTGTTGAAAAGCTCCTAATCAATTACATGAACTCCTAAAATTTGATTAAAACTTGTTTTGCAATCCTTTTTGTAGAGGTTTCGGACGAGCAGGACTAAATGGGCCATTCAATGGGCCCGTTGGAATTTTAACTAAGTAAAAAGTATAACAATTGAGGTTTTTCAATATAATTGTGTTGAAAAGCTCCTAATCAATTAATTGAACTCCTAAAATTTGATTAAAACTTGTTTTGCGTTCCTTTTTGTCGAGGTTTCGGACGAGAAGGTCTAAATGGGCCTTTCAATGGACCCGTTGGAATTTTAACTAAGTAAAAACTATAAAAAATGAGGTTTTACAATATAACTGTGTTAAAAATCTCCTAATCAATTATTTGAACTCCTAAAATTTGAATAAAACTTTTTTGTGATCCTTTTTGTAGAGGTTTCGGACGAGCAGGTCTAAATGGGCCTTTAATTGGACTCGTTGGAATTTAAACTGAGTAAAAAAAATAAAAATTGAGGTTTTGCAATATAATTGTGTTGAAATTCTCCTAATCAATTATTTGAACTCCTAAAATTTGACGAAAACTTTTTTGTAGTCCTTTTTGTAGAGGTTTCAGACGAGCAGGTTTAAATGGGCCTTTCAATGGGCCCGTTGGAATTTTAACTGAGTAAAAGGTACAGAAATCTAGGTTTTTCAATATATTTTTGTTGAAAAGCTTCTAATCAATTATTTGAACTCCTAAAATTTGATTAAAACTTTTTTCCGGTCCTTTTTGTCGAGGTTTCGGACGAGCAGGTCTAAATGGGCCTTTCAATGGACCCGTTGGAATTTTAACTGAGTAAAAAGTACCGAAATTGAGGTTTTGCCATATAAGTGTGTTGAAAATCTCCTAATCAATTACATGATCTCCTAAAATTTGATTAAAACTTGTTTCGCGGCCCTTTTTGTAGAGGTTTCGGACGAGCATTTCTAAATGGGCCTTTCAATGGACCCGTTGGAATTTTGACTGAGTAAAAAGTATAAAAATTGAGGTTTTACAATATAACTGTGTTGAAAATCTCCTAAACAATTATTTGAACTCCTAAAATTTCAATAAAACTTTTTTGCGATCCTTTTTGTAGAGGTTTTAGACGAGCATGTCTAAATAGGCCTTTCAATGGGACCGTTGGAATTTTAACAGAGTAAAAGGTACATAAATTTAGGTTTTTCAATATATTTTTGTTGAAAAGCTTCTAATCAATTATTTGAACTCCTAAAATTTGATTAAAACTTTTTTCCGGTCCTTTTTGTCGAGGTTTCGGACGAGCAGGTCTAAATGGGCCTTTCAATGGACCCGTTGGAATTTTAACTGAGTAAAAAGTACCGAAATTGAGGTTTTGCCATATAAGTGTGTTGAAAATCTCCTAATCAATTACATGATCTCCTAAAATTTTATTAAAACTTGTTTCGCGGCCCTTTTTGTAGAGGTTTCGGACGAGCATTTCTAAATGGGCCTTTCAATGGACCCGTTGGAATTTTGACTGAGTAAAAAGTATAAAAATTGAGGTTTTACAATATAACTGTGTTGAAAATCTCCTAAACAATTATTTGAACTCCTAAAATTTCAATAAAACTTTTTTGCGATCCTTTTTGTAGAGGTTTTAGACGAGCATGTCTAAATAGGCCTTTCAATGGGACCGTTGGAATTTTAACTGAGTAAAAGGTACATAAATTGAGGTTTTGCAATATAATTCTGTTGAAAAGCTCCTAATCAATTACATGAACTCCTAAAATTTGATTAAAACTTGTTTTGCAATCCTTTTTGTAGAGGTTTCGGACGAGCAGGACTAAATTGGCCATTCAATGGGCCCGTTGGAATTTTAACTGAGTAAAAAGTATAAAAATTGAGGTTTTTCAATATAATTGTGTTGAAAAGCTCCTAATCAATTATTTGAACTCCTAAAATTTGATTAAAACTTGTTTTGCGGTCCTTTTTGTCGAGGTTTCGGACGAGAAGGTCTAAATGGGCCTTTCAATGGACCCGTTGGAATTTTAACTGAGTAAAAACTATAAAAAATGAGGTTTTACAATATAACTGTGTTAAAAATCTCCTAATCAATTATTTGAACTCCTAAAATTTGAATAAAACTTTTTTGTGATCCTTTTTGTAGAGGTTTCGGACGAGCAGGTCTAAATTGGCCTTTCAATGGACCCGTTGGAATTTTAACCGAGTAAAAAGTACAGAAATTGAGGTTTTGCAATATAATTGTGTTGAAAATCTCCTAATCAATTATTTGAACTCCTAAAATTTGAAGAAATCTTTTTTGCGGTCCTTTTTGTAGAAGTTTCAGACAAGCAGGTCTAAATGGGCCTTTCAATGGGCCCGTTGGAATTTTAACTGAGTAAAAGGTACAGAAATTGAGGTTTTTCAATATAATTGTGTTGAAAAGCTTCTAATAAATTATTTGAACTTGTACAATTTGATTAAAACTTTTTTGCGGTCATTTTTGTTGAGGTTTCGGACGAGCAGGTCTAAATGGGCCTTTCAATGGACCCGTTGGAATTTTAATTGAGTAAAAAGTACAGAAATTGAGGGTTTGCCATATAAGTGTGTTGAAAATCTCCTAATCAATTACATGATCTCCTAAAATTTGATTAAAACTTGTTTCGCGGCCCTTTTTGTAGAGGTTTCGGACGAGCAGGTCTAAATGACCTTACAATGGACCCGTTGGAATTTTAACTGAGTAAAAAGTACCGAAATTGATGTTTCGCAATATAATTGTGTTGAAAAGCTAGTAATCAATTATTTGAACTCCTAAAATTTGATTAACACTTGTTTTGCGGTCCTTTTTGTTGAGGTTTCGGACGAGCAGGTCTAAATGGGCCTTTCAATGGACCCGTTGGAATTTTAACTGAGTAAAAAGTACAGAAATTGAGGTTTTTCAATATAATTGTGTTGAAAAGCTTCTAATCAATTATTTGAACTCCTAAAATTTGATGTAAACTTTTTTGCGGTCCTTTTTGTCGAGGTTTCGGACGAGCAGGTCTAAATGGGCCTTTCAATGGACCCGTTGGAATTTTAACTGAGTAAAAAGTACGAAAATTGAGGTTTTGCCATATAAGTGTGTTGAAAATCTCCTAATTACTTACATGATCTCCTAAAATTTGATTAAAACTTGTTTCGCGGTCGTTTTGTAGAGGTTTCGGACGAGCAGGTCTAAATGGCCTTACAATGGACCCGTTGGAATTTTAACTGAGTAAAAAGTACAGAAATTGAGGTTACGCAATATAATTGTGTTGAAAAGCTAGTAATCAATTATTCGAACTCCTAAAATTTGATTAATACTTGTGTTGCGGTCCTTTTTGTCGAGATTTCGAACGAGCAGGTCTAAATGGACCTTTCAATGGGCCCGTTGGAATTTTAACTCAGTAAAAGGTACATAAATTGAGGTTTTTCAATATAATTGTGTTGAAAAGCTTCTAATAAATTATTTGAACTTGTACAATTTGATTAAAACTTTTTTGCGGTCATTTTTGTTGAGGTTTCGGACGAGCAGGTCTAAATGGGCCTTTCAATGGACCCGTTGGAATTTTAATTGAGTAAAAAGTACAGAAATTGAGGGTTTGCCATATAAGTGTGTTGAAAATCTCCTAATCAATTACATGATCTCCTAAAATTTGATTAAAACTTGTTTCGCGGCCCTTTTTGTAGAGGTTTCGGACGAGCAGGTCTAAATGACCTTACAATGGACCCGTTGGAATTTTAACTGAGTAAAAAGTACCGAAATTGATGTTTCGCAATATAATTGTGTTGAAAAGCTAGTAATCAATTATTTGAACTCCTAAAATTTGATTAACACTTGTTTTGCGGTCCTTTTTGTTGAGGTTTCGGACGAGCAGGTCTAAATGGACCTCTCAATGGGCCCGTTGGAATTTTAACTGAGTAAAAGGTACAGGAATTGAGGTTTTTCAATATAATTGTGTTGAAAAGCTCCTAATCAATTATTTGAACTCCTAAAATTTGATTAAAACTTTTTTACGGTCCTTTTTGTCGAGGTTTCGGACGAGAAGGTCTAAATGGGCCTTTTAATGGGCCCGTTGGAATTTTAACTGAGTAAAAAGTACGAAAATTGAGGTTTTGCCATATAAGTGTGTTGAAAAGCTCCTAATCAATTATTTAAACTCCTAAAATTTAATTTCAAACTTGTTTTGCGGTCCTTTTTGTCGAGGTTTCAAACGAGCAGGTCTAAATGGGCCTTTCAATGGGCCCGTTGGAATTTTAACTGAGTAAAAGGTACATAAATTGGGGTTTTTCAATATAATTGTGTTGAAAAGATTCTAATAAATTATTTGAACTCGTAAAATTTGATTAAAACTTTTTTGCGGTCATTTTTGTCGAGGTTTCGGACGAGCAAGTCTAAATGGGTCTTTCAATGGACCCGTTGGAATTTTAACTGAGTAAAAAGTACAGAAATTGAGGGTTTGCCATATAAGTGTGTTGAAAATCTCCTAATCAATTACATGATCTCCTAAAATTTGATTAAAACTTGTTTCGCAGCCCTTTTTGTAGAGGTTTCGGACGAGCAGGTCTAAATGGGCCTTTTAACGGACCCATTGGAATTTTAACTGAGCAAAAAGTATAGAAATTGAGGTTTCGCAATATAATTGTGTTGAAAAGCTAGTAATCAATTATTTGAACTCCTAAAATTTGATTAACACTTGTTTTGCGGTCCTTTTTGTCGAGGTTTCGGACGAGCAGGTCTAAATGGGCCTTTCAATGGACCCGTTGGAATTTTAACTGAGTAAAAAGAACAGAAATTGAGGTTTTTCAATATAATTGTGTTGAAAAGCTTCTAATTAATTATTTGAACTCCTAAAATTTGATTTAAACTTATTTTGCGGTCCTTTTTGTCGAGGTTTCAAATGGGCCTTTCAATGGGCCCGTTGGAATTTTAACTGATTAAAAGGTACAAAAATTGAGGTTTTTCAATATAATTGTGTTGAAAAGCTCCTAATCAATTATTTGAACTCCTAAAATTTGATTCAAACTTGTTTTGCGGTCCTTTTTGTCGAGGTTTCAAACGAGCAGGTCTAAATGGGCCTTTCAATGGGCCCATTGGAATTTTAATTGAGTAAAAGGTACAGAAATTGAGGTTTTTCAATATAATTGTGTTGAAAAGCTCCTAATCAATTATTTGAACTCCTAAAATTTGATTCAAACTTGTTTTGCGGTCCTTTTTGTCGAGATTTCAAACGAGCAGGTCTAAATGGGATTTTCAATGGACCCGTTGGAATTTTAACTGAGTAAAAAGTACATAAAATGAGGTTTTGAAATATAATTGTGTTGATAAGCTCCTAATCAATTACATGAACTCCTAAAATTTGATTAAAACTTATTTTACAGTCCTTTTGTAGAGGTTTCGGACGAGCGGATCGAAATGGGCCTTACAATGGATCTGTTGAAATTTTAACTTAGTAAAAAGTACAGAAATTGAGTTTTTGCGATATAATTGTTTTGAAAAGCTCCTAATCAATTATTTGAACTCCTAAAATTAGAAGAAAACTTTTTTACGGTCCTTTTTGTAGAGGTTTCGGACGAGCATGACTAAATGGGCCTTTCAATGGGCCCGTTGGAATTTTAACTGAGTAAAAAGTATAAAAATTGAGGTTTTTCAATATAATTGTGTTGAAAAGCTCCTAGTCAATTATTTGAACTCCTAAAATTTGATTAAAACATGTTTTGCGGTCCTTTTTGTCGAAGTTTTGGACGAGCAGGCCTAAATGGCCCTTTCAATGGACCCGTTGGAATTTTAACTGAGTAAAAAGTAAAAAAATTGAGGTTTTGCAATATAATTGTGTTGAAAATCTCCTAATCAATTATTTGAACTCCTAAAATTTGAAGAAAACTTTTTTGCGGTCCTTTTTGTGGAGGTTTCGGACGAGCAGGTCTAAATGGAACTTTCAATGGGCCCGTTGGAATTTTAACTGAGTAAAAGGTACAAAAATTGAGGTTTTTCAATATAATTGTGTTGAAAAGCTCCTAGTCAATTATTTGAACTCCTAAAATTTGATTAAAACATGTTTTGCGGTCCTTTTTGTCGAAGTTTTGGACGAGCAGGCCTAAATGGCCCTTTCAATGGACCCGTTGGAATTTTAACTGAGTAAAAAGTAAAAAAATTGAGGTTTTGCAATATAATTGTGTTGAAAATCTCCTAATCAATTATTTGAACTCCTAAGGTTTGATTAAAACTTGTTTTGCGGTTCTTTTTGTCGAGGTTTTGGACGAGCAGTTCTAATTGGGCCTTTCAATGGACCCGTTGGAATTTTAACTTAGTAAAAAGTATAAGAATTGAGGTTTTTTAATATAATTGTGTTGAAAAGCTCCTAATCAATTATTTGAACTCCTAAAATTTGATTAAAACTTGTTTCGCGGCCCTTTTTGTAGAGGTTTCGGACGAGCAGTTCTAAATGGGCCTTTCAATGGGCCCGTTGGAATTTTAACTGAGTAAAAAGTATAGAAATTGAGGTTTTGCAATATAATTGTGTTGAAAATCTCCTAATCAATTATTTGAACTCCTAAAATTTGAAGAAAACTTTTTTGCGGTCCTTTTTGTGGAGGTTTCGGACGAGCAGGTCTAAATGGACATTTCAATGGGCCCGTTGGAATTTTAACTGAGTAAAAGGTACAAAAATTGAGGTTTTTCAATATAATTGTGTTGAAAAGCTCCTAATAAATTATTTGAACTCCTAAAATTTGATTAAAACTTGTTTTGCGGTCCTTTTTGTCGAGGTTTCGGACGAGCAGGTCTAAATGGGCCTTTCAATGGACCCGTTGGAATTTTAACTGAGTAAAAAGTACAAAAATTGAGGTTTTGCAATATAATTGTGTTGAAAAGCTCCTAATAAATTATATAAACTCCTAAAATTTGATTACACCTTGTTTTGCAGTCCTTTTCGTAGAGGTTTCGTACGAGCGGGTCAAAATGGGCCTTCCATTGGACTCTTTGGAATTTTAACCGAGTAAAAATTACAGATATTGAGGTTTTGCAATATAATTGTGTTGAAAAGCTCCTAATCAATTATTTAAACTCCTAAAATTTGATTAAAACTTGTTTCGCGACCCTTTTTGTAGAGATTTCGGACGAGCATGTCTAAATGGCCTTACAATGGGCCCGTTGGAATTTTAACTGAGTAAAAAGTACAAAAATTGAGGTTTCGCATTATAATTGTGTTGAAAATCTCATAATCAATTATTTGAACTCCTAAAATTTGATTAAAACTTGTTTTGCGGTCCTTTTTTGTCGAGGTTTCAAACGAGCAGGTGTAAATGGGCCTTTCAATGGACCCATTGGAATTTTAACTGAGTTAAAAGTACATAAATTGATGTTTTGTAATATAATTGTGTTGAAAAGTTCTTAATCAATTACATGAACTCCTAAAATTTGATTAAAACTTGTTTTGCAGTCCTTTTGTAGAGGTTTCGGACGAGCGGATCGAAATGTTCCTTTCAATGGACCCGTTGGAATTTTAACTGAGTAAAAAGTACATAAATTGTGGTTTTGCAATATAATTGTGTTGAAAAGCTCCTAATCAATTATTTGAACTCCTTAAATTTGAATAAAACTTTTTTGCGGTCCTTTTTGTAGAGTTTTCGGACGAGCAGGTCTAAATGGGCCTTTTAATGGGCCCGTTGGAAATTTAACTGAGTAAAAGGTACATAAATTGAGGTTTTCAATATAATTGTGTTGAAAAGCTCCTAATCAAATATTTGAACTCCTAAATTTTGATTAAAACTTTTTTGCGGTCCTTTTTGTCGAGGTTTCGGACGAGAAGGTTTAAATGGGCCTTTCAATGGGCCAGTTGGAATTTTAACCGAGTAAAAAGTATAAAAATTGAGGTTCTTCAATATAATTGTGTTGAAAAGATCATAATCAATTATTTGAACTCATAAAATTTGATTAAAACTTGTTTTGCGGTCCTTTTTGTCGAGGTTTCAAATGAGCAGGTGTAAATGGGCCTTTTAATGGACCCGTTGGAATTTTTTCTGAGTAAAAAGTACATAAATTGAGGTTTTGCAATATAATTGTGTTGAAAAGCTCCTAATCAATTACATGAACTCCTAAAATTTGATTAAAACTTGTTTTGCAGTCCTTTTGTAGAGGTTTCGGACGAGCGGGTCGAAATGGGCCTTTTAATGGATCCGTTGAAATTTTAACTGAGTTAAAAGTACAGAAATTGAGGTTTTGCAATATAATTGTGTTAAAAAGCTCCTAATCAATTATTTGAACTCCTAAAATTTGAAGAAAACTTTTTTGCGGTCCTTTTTGTAGAGGTTTTGGACGAGCAAAGCTAAATAGGCCTTTCATTGGGCCCGTTGGAATTTTAACTTAGTAAAAAGTATAAAAACTGAGGTTTTTCAATATAATTGTGTTGAAAAGCTCCTAATCAATTATATGAACTCCTAAAATTTGATTAAAACTTGTTTTGCAGTCCTTTTTTTAGAGGTTTCGGTCGAGCGGGTCGAAATAGGCCTTTCAATGGACCCGTTGGAATTTTAACTGAGTAAAAAGTACAGAAATTGAGGTTTTGCAATATAATTGTGTTGAAAAGCTCCTAATCAATTATTTAAACTCCTAAAATTTGATTAAAATTTGTTTTGCGGTCCTTTTTGTCGAGGTTTCGGACGAGCAGGTCTAAATGGGCCTTTCAATGTACTCGTTGGAATTTTAACTGAGTAAAAAGTATAAAATTGAGGTTTTACAATACAACTGTGTTGATAATCTCATAATCAATTATTTGAACTCCTAAAATTTGATTAAAACTTGTTTTGCGGCCCTTTTTGTAGAGGTTTCGGACGAGCAGGTCTAAATGGGCCTTTCAATGGACCCGTTGGAATTTTAACTGAGTAAAAAGTATAGAAATTGAGGTTTTGCAATATAATTGTGTTGAAAATCTCCTAATCAATTATTTGAACTCCTAAAATTTGAAGAAAACTTTTTTGCGGTCCTTTTTGTAGAGGTTTCGGACGAGCAGGTCTAGATGGGCCCGTTAGAATTTTAACTGAGTAAATGGTACATAAATTGAGGTTTTTCAATATAATTGTGTTGAAAAGCTACTAATCAATTATTTGAACTCCTAAAATTTGATTAGAACTTGTTTTGCGGTCCTTTTTGTCGAGGTTTCGGACGAGCAGGATTAAATGGGCCTTTCAATGGGCTCGTTGGAATTTTAACTGAGTAAAAGGTACAGAAATTGAAGTTTTTCAATATAATTGTGTTGAAAAGCTACTAATCAATTATTTGAACTCCTAAAATTTGATTAAAACTTGTTTTGTGGTCCTTTTTGTCGAGGTTTCGGACGAGCAGGTCTAAATGGGCCTCTTAATGGACCCGTTGGAATTTTAACTGAGTAAAAAGTACATAAATTGAGGTCATACAATATAACTGTGTTGAAAAGCTCCTAATCAATTACATGAACTCCTAAAATTTGATTAAAACTTGTTTTGCAGTCCTTTTCGTAGAGTTTTCGGACGAGCTAGTCGAAATGGACCTTTCAATGGACCCGTTGGAATTTTAACTGAGTAAAAAGTACAGAAATTGAGGATTTGCAATATAATTGAGTTGAAAATATCCTAATCAATTATTTGAACTCCTAAAATTTGAAGAAAACTTTTTTGCGGTCCTTTTTGTAGAGGTTTCAGACGAGCAGGTCTAAATGGGCCTTTCAATGGGCCCGTTGGAATTTTAACTTAGTAAAAGGTACAGAAATTGAGGTTTTTCAATATAATTGTGTTGAAAAGCTCCTAATCAATTATTTGAACTCCTAAGGTTTGATTAAAACTTGTTTTGCGGTTCTTTTTGTCGAGGTTTTGGACGAGCAGGTCTAAATGGGCCTTTCAATGGACCCGTTGGAATTTTAACTTAGTAAAAAGTATAAAAATTGAGATTTTTCAATATAATTGTGTTGAAAAGCTCCTAATCAATTATATAAACTCCTAAAGTTTGATTAAAACTTGTTTTGCAGTCCTTTTTTTAGAGGTTTCGGACGAGCGGGTCGAAATAGGCCTTTCAATGGACCCGTTGGAATTTTAACTGAGTAAAAAGTACAGAAATTGAGGTTTTGCAATATAATTGTGTTGAAAAGCTCCTAATCAATTATTTAAACTCCTAAAATTTGATTAAAATTTGTTTTGCGGTCCTTTTTGTCGAGGTTTCGGACGAGCAGGTCTAAATGGGCCTTTCAATGGACTCGTTGGAATTTTAACTGAGTAAAAAGTATAAAATTGAGGTTTTACAATACAACTGTGTTGATAATCTAATAATCGATTATTTGAACTCCTAAAATTTGAATAAATCTTTTTTGCGATTCTTTTTGTAGAGGTTTCGGACGAGCAGGTCTAAATGGGCCATTCAATGGACCCGTTGGAATTTTAACTGAGTAAAAAGTATAGAAATTGAGGTTTTGCAATATAATTGTGTTGAAAATCTCCTAATCAATTATTTGAACTCCTAAAATTTGAAGAAAACTTTTTTGCGGTCCTTTCTGTAGATGTTTCGGACGAGCATGTCTAGATATGCCCGTTAGAATTTTAACTGAGTAAATGGTACATAAATTGAGGTTTTTCAATATAATTGTGTTGAAAAGCTACTAATCAATTATTTGAACTCCTAAAATTTGATTAGAACTTGTTTTGCGGTCCTTTTTGTCGAGGTTCCGGACGAGCAGGTTTAAATGGGCCTTTCAATGGGCCCGTTGGAATTTTAACTGAGTAAAAGGTACAGAAATTGAAGTTTTTCAATATAATTGTGTTGAAAAGCTACTAATAAATTATTTGAACTCCTAAAATTTGATTAAAACTTGTTTTGCGGTCCTTTTTGTCGAGGTTTCGGACGAGCAGGTCTAAATGGGCCTTTTTATGGACCCGTTGGAATTTTAACTGAGTAAAAAGTACATAAATTGAGGTCTTACAATATAACTGTGTTGAAAAGCTCCTAATCAATTACATGAACTCCTAAAATTTGATTAAAACTTGTTTTGCAGTCCTTTTCGTAGAGTTTTCGGACGAGCTAGTCGAAATGGGCCTTTCAATGGACCCGTTGGAATTTTAACTGAGTAAAAAGTACAGAAATTGAGGATTTGCAATATAATTGAGTTGAAAATCTCCTAATCAATTATTTGAACTCCTAAAATTTGAAGAAAACTTTTTTGCGGTCCTTTTTGTAGAGGTTTCAGACGAGCAGGTCTAAATGGGCCTTTCAATGGGCCCGTTGGAATTTTAACTTAGTAAAAGGTACAGAAATTGAGGTTTTTCAATATAATTGTGTTGAAAAGCTCCTAATCAATTATTTGAACTCCTAAGGTTTGATTAAAACTTGTTTTGCGGTTCTTTTTGTCGAGGTTTTGGACGAGCAGTTCTAATTGGGCCTTTCAATGGACCCGTTGGAATTTTAACTTAGTAAAAAGTATAAGAATTGAGGTTTTTTAATATAATTGTGTTGAAAAGCTCCTAATCAATTATTTGAACTCCTAAAATTTGATTAAAACTTGTTTCGCGGCCCTTTTTGTAGAGGTTTCGGACGAGCAGTTCTAAATGGGCCTTTCAATGGGCCCGTTGGAATTTTAACTGAGTAAAAAGTATAGAAATTGAGGTTTTGCAATATAATTGTGTTGAAAATCTCCTAATCAATTATTTGAACTCCTAAAATTTGAAGAAAACTTTTTTGCGGTCCTTTTTGTGGAGGTTTCGGACGAGCAGGTCTAAATGGACATTTCAATGGGCTCGTTGGAATTTTAACTGAGTAAAAGGTACAGAAATTGAAGTTTTTCAATATAATTGTGTTGAAAAGCTACTAATCAATTATTTGAACTCCTAAAATTTGATTAAAACTTGTTTTGCGGTCCTTTTTGTCGAGGTTTCGGACGAGCAGGTCTAAATGGGCCTCTTAATGGACCCGTTGGAATTTTAACTGAGTAAAAAGTACATAAATTGAGGTCTTACAATATAACTGTGTTGAAAAGCTCCTAATCAATTACATGAACTCCTAAAATTTGATTAAAACTTGTTTTGCAGTCCTTTTCGTAGAGTTTTCGGACGAGCTAGTCGAAATGGACCTTTCAATGGACCCGTTGGAATTTTAACTGAGTAAAAAGTACAGAAATTGAGGATTTGCAATATAATTGAGTTGAAAATATCCTAATCAATTATTTGAACTCCTAAAATTTGAAGAAAACTTTTTTGCGGTCCTTTTTGTAGAGGTTTCAGACGAGCAGGTCTAAATGGGCCTTTCAATGGGCCCGTTGGAATTTTAACTTAGTAAAAGGTACAGAAATTGAGGTTTTTCAATATAATTGTGTTGAAAAGCTCCTAATCAATTATTTGAACTCCTAAGGTTTGATTAAAACTTGTTTTGCGGTTCTTTTTGTCGAGGTTTTGGACGAGCAGGTCTAAATGGGCCTTTCAATGGACCCGTTGGAATTTTAACTTAGTAAAAAGTATAAAAATTGAGATTTTTCAATATAATTGTGTTGAAAAGCTCCTAATCAATTATATAAACTCCTAAAGTTTGATTAAAACTTGTTTTGCAGTCCTTTTTTTAGAGGTTTCGGACGAGCGGGTCGAAATAGGCCTTTCAATGGACCCGTTGGAATTTTAACTGAGTAAAAAGTACAGAAATTGAGGTTTTGCAATATAATTGTGTTGAAAAGCTCCTAATCAATTATTTAAACTCCTAAAATTTGATTAAAATTTGTTTTGCGGTCCTTTTTGTCGAGGTTTCGGACGAGCAGGTCTAAATGGGCCTTTCAATGGACTCGTTGGAATTTTAACTGAGTAAAAAGTATAAAATTGAGGTTTTACAATACAACTGTGTTGATAATCTAATAATCGATTATTTGAACTCCTAAAATTTGAATAAATCTTTTTTGCGATTCTTTTTGTAGAGGTTTCGGACGAGCAGGTCTAAATGGGCCATTCAATGGACCCGTTGGAATTTTAACTGAGTAAAAAGTATAGAAATTGAGGTTTTGCAATATAATTGTGTTGAAAATCTCCTAATCAATTATTTGAACTCCTAAAATTTGAAGAAAACTTTTTTGCGGTCCTTTCTGTAGATGTTTCGGACGAGCATGTCTAGATATGCCCGTTAGAATTTTAACTGAGTAAATGGTACATAAATTGAGGTTTTTCAATATAATTGTGTTGAAAAGCTACTAATCAATTATTTGAACTCCTAAAATTTGATTAGAACTTGTTTTGCGGTCCTTTTTGTCGAGGTTCCGGACGAGCATGTTTAAATGGGCCTTTCAATGGGCCCGTTGGAATTTTAACTGAGTAAAAGGTACAGAAATTGAAGTTTTTCAATATAATTGTGTTGAAAAGCTACTAATAAATTATTTGAACTCCTAAAATTTGATTAAAACTTGTTTTGCGGTCCTTTTTGTCGAGGTTTCGGACGAGCAGGTCTAAATGGGCCTTTTTATGGACCCGTTGGAATTTTAACTGAGTAAAAAGTACATAAATTGAGGTCTTACAATATAACTGTGTTGAAAAGCTCCTAATCAATTACATGAACTCCTAAAATTTGATTAAAACTTGTTTTGCAGTCCTTTTCGTAGAGTTTTCGGACGAGCTAGTCGAAATGGGCCTTTCAATGGACCCGTTGGAATTTTAACTGAGTAAAAAGTACAGAAATTGAGGATTTACAATATAATTGAGTTGAAAATCTCCTAATCAATTATTTGAACTCCTAAAATTTGAAGAAAACTTTTTTGCGGTCCTTTTTGTAGAGGTTTCAGACGAGCAGGTCTAAATGGGCCTTTCAATGGGCCCGTTGGAATTTTAACTTAGTAAAAGGTACAGAAATTGAGGTTTTTCAATATAATTGTGTTGAAAAGCTCCTAATCAATTATTTGAACTCCTAAGGTTTGATTAAAACTTGTTTTGCGGTTCTTTTTGTCGAGGTTTTGGACGAGCAGTTCTAATTGGGCCTTTCAATGGACCCGTTGGAATTTTAACTTAGTAAAAAGTATAAAAATTGAGGTTTTTTAATATAATTGTGTTGAAAAGCTCCTAATCAATTATTTGAACTCCTAAAATTTGATTAAAACTTGTTTCGCGGCCCTTTTTGTAGAGGTTTCGGACGAGCAGTTCTAAATGGGCCTTTCAATGGGCCCGTTGGAATTTTAACTGAGTAAAAAGTATAGAAATTGAGGTTTTGCAATATAATTGTGTTGAAAATCTCCTAATCAATTATTTGAACTCCTAAAATTTGAAGAAAACTTTTTTGCGGTCCTTTTTGTGGAGGTTTCGGACGAGCAGGTCTAAATGGACATTTCAATGGGCCCGTTGGAATTTTAACTGAGTAAAAGGTACAAAAATTGAGGTTTTTCAATATAATTGTGTTGAAAAGCTCCTAATAAATTATTTGAACTCCTAAAATTTGATTAAAACTTGTTTTGCGGTCCTTTTTGTCGAGGTTTCGGACGAGCAGGTCTAAATGGGCCTTTCAATGGACCCGTTGGAATTTTAACTGGGTAAAAAGTACAAAAATTGAGGTTTTGCAATATAATTGTGTTGAAAAGCTCCTAATAAATTATATAAACTCCTAAAATTTGATTACACCTTGTTTTGCAGTCCTTTTCGTAGAGGTTTCGTACGAGCGGGTCAAAATGGGCCTTTTATTGGACTCTTTGGAATTTTAACCGAGTAAAAAGGACAGAAATTGAGATTTTGCAATATAATTGTGTTGAAAAGCTCCTAATCAATTATTTAAACTCCTAAAATTTGATTAAAACTTGTTTCGCGACCCTTTTTGTAGAGATTTCGGACGAGCATGTCTAAATGGCCTTACAATGGGCCCGTTGGAATTTTAACTGAGTAAAAAGTACAAAAATTGAGGTTTCGCATTATAATTGTGTTGAAAATCTCATAATCAATTATTTGAACTCCTAAAATTTGATTAAAACTTGTTTTGCGGTCCTTTTTGTCGAGGTTTAAAACGAGCAGGTGTAAATGGGCCTTTCAATGGACCCATTGGAATTTTAACTTAGTGAAAAGTACATAAATTGATGTTTTGCAATATAATTGTGTTGAAAAGATCTTAATCAATTACATGAACTCCTAAAATTTGATTAAAACTTGTTTTGCAGTCCTTTTGTAGAGGTTTCGGACGAGCGGATCGAAATGTTCCTTTCAATGGACCCGTTAGAATTTTAACTGAGTAAAAAGTACATAAATTGTGGTTTTGCAATATAATTGTGTTGAAAAGCTCCTAATCAATTATTTGAACTCCTTAAATTTGAATAAAACTTTTTTGCGGTCCTTTTTGTAGAGGTTTCGGACGAGCAGGTCTAAATGGGCCTTTTAAATGGGCCCGTTGGAATTTTAACTGAGTAAAAGGTACATAAATTGAGGTTTTTCAATATAATTGTGTTTTAAAAGCTCCTAATTAATTATTTGAACTCTTAAATTTTGATTAAAACTTTTTTGCGGTCCTTTTTGTCGAGGTTTCGGACGAGAAGGTTTAAATGGGCCTTTTAATGGACCCGTTGGAATTTTTTCTGAGTAAAAAGTACATAAATTGAGGTTTTGCAATATAATTGTGTTGAAAAGCTCCTAATCAATTACATGAACTCCTAAAATTTGATTAAAACTTGTTTTGCTGTCCTTTTGTAGAGGTTTCGGACGAGCGGGTCGAAATGGGCCTTTTAATGGATCCGTTGAAATTTTAACTGAGTAAAAAGTACAGAAATTGAGGTTTTGCAATATGATTGTGTTGAAAAGCTCCTAATCAATTATTTGAACTCCTAAAATTTGAAGAAAACTTTTTTGCGGTCCTTTTCGTAGAGGTTTCGGACGAGCAGAGCTAAATTGAGGTTTTTCAATATAATTGTGTTGAAAAGCTCCTAATCAATTATATGAACTCCTAAAATTTGATTAAAACTTGTTTTGCAGTCCTTTTTTTAGAGGTTTCGGACGAGCGGGTCGAAATAGACCTTTCAATGGACCCGTTGGAATTTTAACTGAGTAAAAAGTACAGAAATTGAGGTTTTGCAATATAATTGTGTTGAAAAGCTCCTAATCAATTATTTAAACTCCTAAAATTTGATTAAAATTTGTTTTGCGGTCCTTTTTGTCGAGGTTTCGGACGAGCAGGTCTAAATGGGCCTTTCAATGGACCCGTTGGAATTTTAAGTGAGTAAAAAGTATAAAATTGAGGTTTTACAATACAACTTTGTTGATAATCTCATAATCAATTATTTGAACTCCAAAAATTTGAATAAATCTTTTTTTGCGATTCTTTTTGTAGAGGTTTCGGGCGAGCAGGTCTAAATGGGCCATTCAATGGACCCGTTGGAATTTTAACTGAGTAAAAAGTATAGAAATTGAGGTTTTGCAATATAATTGTGTTGAAAATCTCCTAATCAATTATTTGAACTCCTAAAATTTGAAGAAAACTTTTTTGCGGTCCTTTTTGTAGAGGTTTCGGACGAGCAGGTCTAGATGGGCCCGTTGGAATTTTAACTGAGTAAATGGTACATAAATTGAGGTTTTTCAATATAATTGTGTTGAAAAGCTACTAATCAATTATTTGAACTCCTAAAATTTGATTAGAACTTGTTTTGCGGTCCTTTTTGTCGAGGTTTCGGATGAGCAGGTTTAAATGGGCCTTTCAATGGGCCCGTTGGAATTTTAACTGAGTAAAAGGTACAGAAATTGAAGTTTTTCAATATAATTGTGTTGAAAAGCTACTAATCAATTATTTGAACTCCTAAAATTTGATTAAAACTTGTTTTGCGGTCCTTTTTGTCGAGGTTTCGGACGAGCAGGTCTAAATGGGCCTCTGAATGGACCCGTTGGAATTTTAACTGAGTAAAAAGTACATAAATTGAGGTCTTACAATATAACTGTGTTGAAAAGCTCCTAAGCAATTACATGAACTCCTAAAATTTGATTAAAACTTGTTTTGCAGTCCTTTTCGTAGAGTTTTCGGACGAGCTAGTCGAAATGGGCCTTTCATTGGACCCGTTGGAATTTTAACTGAGTAAAAAGTACAGAAATTAAGGTTTTGCAATATAATTGTGTTGAAAAGCTCCTAATCAATTATTTGAACTCCTAAAATTTGAAGAAAACTTTTTTGTGGTCCTTTTTTTCGAGGTTTCAAACAAGCAGGTCTAAATGGGCCTTTCAATGGACCCGTTGGAATTTTTTTTGAAGGAAAAGGCCTCATTAAAAACCCCACTAATCACCCTGTGCCGAGGCAAAAGGTGGTCCTACGGGGAAAAGAGTGCCCTGATGTATATTAGATTCAAAAGACTGAAAGTCAGTCAGTGCATCTGTTCTGATACAAGTAGGTATGACAGAGTCAAAATACAGAGAAGAAGAACAATGCAAAGCCCAAGAGGCTAACTTATGGGCCATTACATTGGCCGATCTTGGAACAAAAGATACACGGCAAGAAGAATCCTAAAGAAAAGATTTTGCCTCCTAAATCTGGGGGCCCAGAAGGGAAGCGTCAGCCGTGGTACGGTTTAACTTGTTGACGATGTGGGCCGAGTCGGATTCAATAATTACCGCTGGCCACCCTTTATCCTTGGCCAGCATGGCCCCGACAAGAATCGCGTGGAGTTCCATCGTGGCAACGTCTCGGCAACCTGCTTCATGGACAACACAGCCACCAAGGATAACGCCTTGAGAATTGCGGGCAAGCACACCGATGGCAGCAGCTCCGGATCCTGGTTGAAAGGTGCCATCCATGTTGATCTTGATCTCTGGAAGCGTTGGCGGTCTCCATCGGGGCGGGGCATCGGCAGGGACGTCTGTCGAAAAGTTGTGGGTCGGTAGGAGGTTGGCACTGGTATAGGCTTGGAGCAGACCCTGGGCGTTCATCGCTGAGAGCCATGTCGGGTGAAGGCGTTAGGAATGAACCCATTCATTCCTTCGATTCCAAGTGTTCCAAAGCGTTGTTAATAATAAAGCGAAGGTAGCACCATTCAGACTCCGAGCACTTTCGGCTAACCACGAGGCCATGGAGGTGGTTGCACTAGCGTGGATATTAGTAGGAAGACCTACCAAACGAAGAATTGTGTTGGCACCACAGGAGTCTCTAAGTGCATGTAGAGTTGTTTCCACGACGTTGGGGCAAAAGGGGCAACTACCATTAGAAAGTTTAATAGCGCGTAACCGGTCCCCTATTGGTAGGGCATCACGACCCGCCCGCCATCCGAAGGATCGGACCTTAGGTAGTGTTGGTGCTTTGGCAATTATCCTCTAAAGAGAGAAGGGCCTATCCAGAACGGACAGAATACGTTCCGGAATCATGACGACTCCATATCAAAGCATCTCGCTGTTCATGTGCAATGGGCACCTTTAAGATACGCTCAACATCGTCCCAGTCAAAGAATCGGCGTAACTTGCCTTCATCCCAAAAATTAGAGTTACGTACCATGAAGTCACGGCAACAGGCGGGTAATTCGTCGTTGTCGACATACTTCCCGAAGAGTGTAATGGGTAAATCACCGCCCCAACTATCTCCAAGGATACAGATATTCCTCCTCAGCCCTGGCCGCCAAAAGTAGCCTGGGCCAAGGAGCTGAATCGCGTGGCTAATTCCTTTCCATGCAAAGGAGGCACGTTTGTCTGCTTTTGCATGCAACAGATCCCCCGAGGGATAATATTTTGCGCGGAGAACGCGGGATAATAGTGAGTCAGGATTATAGATGAACCCGTTGGAATTTTAACTGAGTAAAAGGTACAGAAATTGAGGTTTTTCAATATAATTGTGTTGAAAAGCTCCTAATCAATTACATGAACTCCTAAAATTTGATTAAAACTTTTTGCGGTCCTTTTTGTCGAGGTTTCGGGCGAGCAGGTCTAAATGGGCCTTTCAATGGACCCGATGGAATTTTAACTGAGTAAAAAGTACAAAAAATGAGGTTTTGCCATATAAGTGTGTTGAAAATCTCCTAATCAAATACATGATCTCCTAAAATTTGATTGAAACTTGTTTCGCGGCCCTTTTGTAGAGGTTTCGGACGAGCATGTCTAAATGGCCTTACAATGGACCCGTTGGAATTTTAACTGAGTAAAAAGTACAGAAATTGAGGTTTCGCAATATAATTGTGTTGAAAAGCTAGTAATCAATTATTTGAACTCCTAAAATTGATTAACACTTGTTTTGCGGTCCTTTTATAGACGTTTCGGACGAGCATGTCTAAATGGGCCTTTCAATTGACCCGTTGGAATTTTAACTGAGTAAAAAGTACAGAAATTGAGGTTTTGCAATATAATTGTGTTTAAAAGCTCCTAATCAATTACATAAACTCCTAAAATTTGATTACACCTTGTTTTGCCGTCCTTTTCATAGAGGTTTCGTACGAGCGGGTCTAAATGGGCCTTTCATTAGACTCGTTGGAATTTTAACCGAGTAAAAAGTACAGAAATTGAGGTTTTGCAATATAATTGTGTTGAAAATATCATAATCAATTATTTGAACTCCTAAAATTTGATTAAAACTTGTTTTGCGGTCCTTTTTGTCGAGGTTTCAAACGAGCAGGTGTAAATGGGCCTTTCAATGGACCCGTTGGAATTTTAACTGAGTAAAAAGTACATAAATTGATGTGTTGCAATATAATTGTGTTGAAAAGTTCTTAATCAATTATTTGAACTCCTAAAATTTGAAAAAAACTTTTTTGCGGTACTTTTTGTAGAGGTTTCGGACGAGCAGGTCTAAATGGGCTTTTTAATGGGCCCGTTGGAATTTTAACTGAGTAAAAGGTACATAAATTGAGGTTTTTCAATATAATTGTGTTGAAAATCTCCTAATCAATTATTTTAACTCCTAAATTTTGAATAAAACTTTTTTGCGGTCCTTTTTGTCGAGGTTTCGGACGAGAAGGTTTAAATGGGCCTTTCAATGGGCCCGTTGGAATTTTAACTGAGTAAAAAGTATAAAAATTGAGGTTTTTCAATATAATTGTGTTGAAAAGCTCATAATCACTTATTTGAACTCCTAAAATTTGATTAAAATTTGTTTTGCGATCCTTTTTGTCGAGGTTTCAAATGAGCAGGTGTAAATGGGCCTTTTAATGGAACCGTTGGAATTTTATCTGAGTAAAAAGTACATAAATTGAGCTTTTGCAATATAATTGTGTTGAAAAGCTCCTAATCAATTACATGAACTCCTAAGATTTGATTAAAACTTGTTTTGTAGTCCTTTTGAAGAGGTTTCAGACGAGCGGGTCGAAATGGGCCTTTCAATGGATCCGTTGAAATTTTAACTGAGTAAAGAGTACAGAAATTGAGGTTTTGCAATATGATTGTGTTGAAAAGCTCCTAATCAATTATTTGAACTCCTAAAATTTGAAGAAAACTTTGTTGCGGTCCTTTTTGTAGAGGTTTCGGACGAGCAGGGCTAAATGGGCCCGTTGGAATTTTAACTTAGTAAAAAGTATAAAAATTGAGGTTTTTCAATATAATTGTGTTGAAAAGCTTCTAATCAATTATTTGAACTCCAAAAAGTTGATTAAAACTTGTTTTGCGGTCCTTTTTTGTCGAGGTTTCGGACGAGCAGGTCTAAATGGGCCTTTCAATGGACCCGTTGGAATTTTAACTGAGTAAAAAGTACAGAAATTGAGGTTTTGCAATATAATTGTGTTGAAAAGCTCCTAATCAATTACATAAATTCGTAAAATTTGATTAAACCTTGTTTTGCAGTCCTTTTCGTAGAGGTTTCGTAGGAGCAGGTCAAAATGGGCCATTCATTGGACCCATTGGAATTTTAACCGAGTAAAAAGTACAGAAATTTAGGTTTTGCAATATAATTGTGTTGAAAAGCTCCTAATCAATTATTTAAACTCCTAAAATTTGATTAAAACTTGTTTTGCGGTCCTTTTTTTCGAGGTTTCGGACGAGCAGGTCTAAATGGGCCTTTCAATGGACGTGTTGGAATTTTAACTGAGTAAAAAGTATAAAAATTGAGGTTTTACAATATAACTGTGTTGAAAATATCCTAATCAATTATTTGAACTCCTAAAATTTGAATAAATCTTTTTTGCGATTCTTTTTGTAGAGGTTTCGGACGAGCAAGTCTAAATGGGCCTTTCAATAGACCCGTTGGAATTTTAACTGGGTAAAAAGTATAGAAATTGAGGTTTTGCAATATAATTGTGTTGAAAATCTCCTAATCAATTATTTGAACTCCTAAAATTTGAAGAAAACTTTTTTGCGGTCATTTTTGTAGAGGTTTCGGACGAGCAGGTTTAAATGGGCCTTTCAATGGGCCCGTTGGAATTTTAACTGAGTAAAAGGTACAAAAATTGAGGTTTTTCAATATAATTGTGTTGAAAAGCTACTAATCAATTATTTGAACTCCTAAAATTTGATTAAAACTTGTTTTGCGGTCCTTTTTGTCTAGGTTTCGGACGAGCAGGTCTAAATGGGCCTTTTAATGGGCCCGTTGGAATTTTAACTGAGTAAAAGGTACAGAAATTGAGGTTTTTCAATATAATTGTGTTGGAAAGCTCCTAATCAATTACATGAAATCCTAAAATTTGATTAAAACTCTTTTTGCAGTCCTTTTGTAGAGGTTTCAGACGAAAGGGTCGAAATGGGCCTTTCATTGGATCCGTTGAAATTTTAACTGAGTAAAGAGTACAGAAATTGAGGTTTTGCAATATAATTGTGTTGAAAAGCTCCTAATCAATTATTTGAACTCCTAAAATTTGAAGAAAACTTTGTTGCGGTCCTTTTTGTAGAGGTTTTAGACGAGCAGGGCTAAATGGGCCTTTCAATGGGCCCGTTGGAATTTTAACTTAGTAAAAAGTATAAAAATTGAGGTTTTTCAATATAATTGTGTTGAAAAGCTTCTAATCAGTTATTTGAACTCCTAAAAGTTGATTAAAACTTGTTTTGCGGTCCTTTTTGTCGATGTTTCGGACGAGCAGGTCTAAATGGGCCTTTCAATGGACCCGTTGGAATTTTTTTTTTTGAAGAAAGGGCCTCATTAAAAACCCCACTAATCCTTACTGGGCTAGCCCAGTGAGGCCCCAGGAGGGGAAAAGAGTGCCCAAAATATATTATAAATCAAGGTGGTTGATTAACAACCGGTACAAAAGTTCGTAAAGCATCGGGCAAGCCCGGCCCAAAATACATAGAGGAATTAAAATGAAGGGCCCAAGTGGCTACAGAATGAGCTAAAATGTTAGCTTCACGCGGTACATAATGTAAACTAAGACCTGATACAGAGTTAATGAAAGATCTAGTAGCCTGTAACTGTCGCTGAAGAGTGGAGGCATCCTCGCCTGCGCTACACAGCCGATTGATCAGCAGGGCCGCATCCGATTCAAGAAGAAACCCTGGCCATCCAGCCTCCACACCGAGTTGGACACCATCCGAGATAGCTCGTAGCTCCGCTGATGTAGAATCTGCAATAGTGTCCAAGTAAACAGCTCGTCCGAGCAAGATAGTACCAGTAGCATCACGAGCCACAATGCCAATTCCAGCAGATCCTGTAGACGGGCGAAAAGCACCATCAACATTGATTTTGATTGATCCAGCCGGCGGCGGCCTCCATACAGGTGGGGAAAGTGCTGACGTCGTCTGCTGCCTCGTCGTGGGAATGTCTGATTTGGCCGATAGGTAGTCGCGAAGTAGGTCCTGTGAGTTCATCAAGGTGAGCCAAGGGGGCTGTAAACGCTGAGAATGGACCCACTCATTCCTCCTATTCCAAAGATTCCACAAGGTAGTTAGGAGGAGATCAAATTGTGCGCAAGAGAGGAGCCTAGCTCCTTGTTCCAGCCAAAGTGATATCGAGGTTGCGATGCTATCACGAAATTCGCTAGGGAAGCCTGCAAGGCTGAGTGTCTCAGCAGCGCCTGGGCAGTCCCTGAATGCATGAAGTGCAGATTCGAGAGTCGAGGGGCAGAACGGGCACATGCCGTTGCCCAATCCAATAGTCGCAAGTCTGTCACCTATGGGTAGTGCACCCCGTCCCACCCGCCATCCAAAGGTGCGGACCTTCGGGAGTGTGTTGGATTTAGCAATAATCTTCCATAGAGGGTTTGGACGCTCAAGGGGTCGTGGGGGCCTACGTAAGAATAGGTAGCCGGAGCGTACTGAATATATATTAGTATCATGAAAACCCCATAGCAAGGTATCGCGATGGACATCAGATATTGGTACGTGCAGTATGTTGGCCGCGTCATCTTCGTCAAAATATTGACGTACTTTATGTTCATCCCATGCATTATGATGACGAATCATAAAATCGCCGCATTGCAAGGGTATCTCCTCATTATCTTGATAACTACCAAAGAAGGAGATACCATCGGACCCGCCCCAATTATCATGATGGATGCGTAGACGACTATCAATTCCAGGTCTCCAGAAGAAACCTGGCTGTAAGTGCCGCAAAGCCTGCCATAGACCTCTCCAAGCATAGGAGGCGCGGTGGTCAACTTTTGCCTCCATAATATTCCCGGAGGGATAATAGCGTGATCTGAGGACCCGAGCGAGCAGGGAGTCGGGCGAGTGGATTAGTCGCCAGATTTGTTTCCCAAGAAGAGCAATATTAAAGTCCCGTAAGTCGCGGAAGCCCATGCCCCCTGCGGCTTTGGGGGTGCACATAGTATCCCAGGAGAGCATTGGCCATCCTTTTTTGTTACTCCTGCCCGTCCACCAGTAACGGCGGATTGATCGTGTCGCATCCTCCACAATGTTTTGTGGGAGCAAATAACATGACATGACGTATTGAGGCAAAGCTTGCGCCACTGATTTTATGAGAATTTCACGCCCACTGTACGACAGCAAGTTAGTATCCCATTTAGTCATGCGGGAATTGACTTTGTCTCTAATGAAACCAAGACTGGCCGTTCGATTCCTCCCAATGAGAAGAGGGACTCCTAGATAGGTTCCAGGGTCGTCGACCAAACGGATGCCAAGAGTATGTTGTAGCGCATGTGTGAAGTCCGTCGAACGGAAGGAGCTACAAAAGGCAGTCGACTTAGAAAAGTTGACTGACTGTCCTGAGGATGATTCATACAGACGGAGAATCTCCTTCAACCTGTCTATTTCCTCGGGGCAGTTACGGACAAAGACAATACTATCATCCGCAAAGAGCAGGTGATTAATTCTTGGGCCACGCCTATTGGCCTGTAACCCACCTAGACGTCCCAATTGCTGTTCAGCTTCAAGGGCCGCTGAAAGCCCTTGGGAGCATATTAAAAAGAGGAAAGGCGAGAGAGGGTCCCCTTGCCTGATTCCCCTAGTCGGAAAGAACTCGTTGGATAGAGCGCCATTAAGACGGACTGAAAAAGACACAGTGGATACACATCGGAGTAGTAACTGTACCCATTCAGACGCAAATCCCATACGTAACATCACGTCTTTAAGAAAGGACCATTCAACCTTATCAAATGCTTTCTCCATATCGAGCTTCAAAGCAGCCCCCTGATATATCGAAGCGTTATTAGTATGGAGGGTATGCACAAGTTCATGTGCAATCAAAATATTATCAGTAATGTTCCTGCCACTAACAAAAGCAGCTTGCGCATCACTGATACAATATGGTAATATAGGCTTAAGTCGATTCACAAGAACCTTAGCAATGGTCTTGTAAATAACAGTGCATAGGCTGATCGGCCGGAATTGACGCATGTTTGAAGCGTCAGGCACCTTTGGAATGAGGACAATGATGGCTTTGTTCACCGTTGCCATATCCTCTTCTCCTCGTAACAGGCGCAAACAAAGTTGTATAAACTCATGCCCTATGACATCCCAGTATTGTCTGTAGAAACTACTAGGGAAGCCGTCAAAACCCGGAGCTTTCCTGGGGCCTATATCCCTGAAAGCTGTGGTTACCTCATCTTCAGTGAAGGGTCGTAGCAATGAGTCATTCATTTCAATGCTAACCACCGGGGTAATATGTTCCAAAAGCACCAGAGAGGAACTCGGATTAGAAGATGTGAACAAATCCTGGAAATACTCGGATGCAATCCGAAGAAGCTCAGGCTTCTCTGTATGCCAAGTTTGGTCCACATCGAAGAGACCACGTATAGTGTTCTTTTTCCTTCGTTTAGAAGCTCGGGCATGGAAGAAGGATGTGTTCTTATCACCTTGCGAAAGCCAGGTAACACGAGAACGTTGTGCCCAGTAGGCTTCCTTGGCATCCAGAAGGCGTCTAAGTTCCAATTTCGCGTCACGGAGATTGAGTAACATGTCTTGTGACAATCGTCTCCTACGCATATAGGAGTTAATCTTACGTTGAAGTTCAGCAATGCGATTGTTAGAGGTGGAGCGTCGAGTCGCTTGCCAGTCATGTAAGTGGTTCCCCACAGCGGTCAATTTGTCGAGTAAATTGCCCGACGCGTTGGACCACGCTTGGTGAAACGCGGAGATACATGACGGGTCCTTTGCCCAGCAAGCCTCGAAACGAAAATGATCACCCTCATGATCATCATGTTGGCCGCGATGCGCATGAGGTGTAGTACGTGTAGTGTCCATAAGAATGATATAGTGATCAGAATTCAGAGAAAAAATATTCCTACATTGGAATGTTAAGTGGGCATTGAGCCATGCATCACATGCAAGATATCTATCCAGACGTTCACAAACAGTGGTAACGTTTGGCCCCGTATGTGACCAAGTGAACCAACCCGAGCATGGTTTGCAATCAAAAATCCCATTACGTGCAAGGCAATCGCGAAAGTTGGTGATTTGTGAGTGCGGTCTACGACCTTCGCCTTGTTTTTCGGAGTCCGATAAAATATCGTTTAGGTCCCCGCCAATTAACCAAGGTAGAGGTGAATTTTTACAAAGAGAGTCAATGAGTTCCAACGTTTTATATTTCATGCTAGTTTCGGCATACCCATAGATTCCCGTAAATCGAAAGCAATCATCGGAAGATGTAACAATGGAATCAATATGACGATCAGAATACGATAAAAGATCCACATTCAAATTATTATTCCAAAGTAAAATCAAACCAGAACAATTTGGGCTGCTTTTCACATGGAAGCAGCCCTCCATATCTAAAGAGAGTTTCAAGCGTTCAAAATTAAAATTACATAACCGAGTCTCAGATAAAAAAATAATCAAAGGTTCTAATTTTCAGACCATTGAAACAAGCCCTTGAACTGCCTCTGGTGAACCAAGCCCACGGCAGTTCCAGCACAAGAGCCTCATTTCTCTCGGCGGGGTTGAATATCAACCGCCGCCGAAGAGACTTTGCTACTCATCCCAGCTTTAGTGTGTTTAGTTTTCGCTGTAGGTTCTGTTCCGTGCTTTGCCGGTCGTAATGGAACCTTTGGGGAGGTACGTGGGCGTTTAGCCATCGTAGGTGCAGTCAATGGAGGGCTGCGTTTTGCCTTGCGCGGTTCAACGGCATTCTTTGGTGGGCTCGAGGAAGTAGCGAGCCAATCCTCAAAATCAGGGTTGACATAGGCATTACTTCCATGTCCAGCGGTAGTAGACTTAGCCAGCACTGCAGTGGGCACCGGGAAGCCGTCATTGTCGATCAAAACGAACCGTTTGTTAGGTGGAGTGGAAGATACATCAGCATCCTTTGTGGCTGCCTGGGCAGTGTCGGGGGCTCCCGTATTTGCTGATTCCGCGTCAGCTGGGATGACAGCGATGGGGGCTACATCAAGTGCCTCAATCGAAAGTTGTCCCGTGGGATCACCTTCCGTGTCCGTCATTAGCTCCTCAGGGACAGCAGCAGGCGCGACTGGAACTGGCTGCTCCTGCAGCGTTTCCGCACCCAGGGGTGCTGCAGCATCAGCGACCTTGGCAGCAGCAGTAGCTGCCTGCCCTGTATTGCTTCCATTCACCGGATCAGAGGCTGCAGCTTCTGAATTTTTTGTGGCTGAGGCGGCGTCAGCTACCGCCACTGACTTCCCTTTTCGGTCTGGTCCTGAGGAGCAGATTCGAAAAAGAGAATAGTAAATATAAATAGTAGGAAAAAGTCCTACTAAGTAGAAAAAAATCACAATAATTGCAGGGTAATTTGTAAATGATACCGGCATTGATATGTTTTCCTTTGGATGATTCTGCACCTGCAATGAGGGAAAAAGGTGTTGAAAATCACCGTTCAATGGGAAGCAAAAATAATAAAATATAATCCAATTCCAAAATGAGTACATATTTTGAAATAGAAGTGTACCATTGTTAGCCATCGAAGGCTTAGCTGGCTCAAAATAACTAACCCGTCCTCTGGTTGTTATTTTAGATTTTCTCTTTGGTGCCGGGGCACGTAGCCAATCTCTATACTGTTGGGGTACGGTTTTGTCATCCTTGAAATCCACACAAGTGGCTTTAAGATGGCATAACATACCACATCCATGACAGAAAGATGGTAAGTTCTCATACTGTATAGGCAACATTTGGGGGCCTTCATCCTCCTCAATCTGAACAAACACAAACCGTCTCAGCGGCTGGTGTACATCAATTATGACCAGGACACGGAGGAATTCAGTCATATTCCCCTCGTCCGACAGACGGGAGTCAGTCCCTATTACTGCACCTATCCCACTGCCAATGGTTCGGCCAGTGGCATTTGCTACCACAACACTAGTCATCATAGCGATCGGTACTCTATGTATTCTCACCCAGATTCGCATCTGGTCGTATCGGTATTCCTTAATGGTGAGTTTTGGCTGTACAGGTAGGATTGCTAGCCAATCTTTCTTGAAGGTCCAAGGCCCTCCTTTTAGTACAACATCCCTGCAGGATTTAGTTTCAAACTTAAAGAGAAAATGTCCAGAGCCTAGAGACGTTACCGATGAGAGCTTGTATTCTCTCCAAATAGCAGTGAAGAGTCGCATCACAACATTCTCTTCATAGTCTTTGGTGTTGAAAAGTTTTCCGATGAGTGACGATTTGTAGTCGTCAAGGGGAATGGCCTTTGTTGAGGCAGGAGCACAGATTACATGTTTCTCCTCCGCTGTAAACTGAAGGTTATCAAAGCGAGAGAGAAAGGAATCGGTGGAGGCCATGAGGGCTTGTTTGTGCTCAATGATGGAAATGAGTTTCACACAACTGGAGTGTAGCGCAGGAAGTGTGAGAAGATGCCTAGTGAGCAATATACTTAGGCGATAATTCTCAATGAAATGAAAATAATATTCAAAACATTGAGTGAGTGGATAACCTAGAAAATGATAGGATAATGTTGAGAAAAATTTAAAATTCAATAGAGTTATGTTAGGAAATTTTAAAATGTATATGAATTTAAGTAATTTCCAAATAATCTTAAGATTAAAAGATAGAATTAACTTAAATTCACATAGATTATCCAAAATGAAAAGATAAATGGAATTTGTATAATATCTTACTAGTCGTAGGAATGCAAGATAGGGAAAAAGAAATTTGAATTTAAATAATCTCTTAATAATCATTAGATTAAAAGAGAATATTAAATTAAATTCAAAATTATTATTAAGATAATAGTCAAAAGAGTTGAATTTAATTACTATCCTAATAATCCTGAGATTAGAAGATAATAGTAATTTTAATTCAAATAAATGACTAGGATTATAAGATATTATTAAATCCCAACCGATTAGAATTTTATCCAAGGATAAAGGTAAATTGAATTTATACAATATCGTAACCAACTTGTGATTAGCAGATAATGTCAACAATAATTTGAATTTAAATAAAGTCTTTATAATCTTGAGATTATAAGAGGATATGAATTTAAATTCAAATAGATTATTAAGGTAGTAGGGAAAGGATTTGAATTTAAATATTATCTTTTTAATCCTAAGATTTAAAGATAAAATAAATTTAAACTCAAATAGAGCCCTAGATAGGATGGACTTGTCTAGATAATAAAAATAAAAATTCCTTTGTATTTTAATATCTAGAATCTGTAAATGAAACATCATTTTAAATTTATTATGCACGATATTTAAATCGTAATAAGATAGTGAATCCCATAAAAGTAGGATTAAGTTAAGATGTGAGAATTTTTGGTGGGATTCCACCGGTTTGCATGCAGTGCATGGTGATGGTGCACGTGCATAGGCCATAGGCTCTCATGCATGCATGTGACGTGGCAGTTCACTATTCCGAAGAATAAGTGAGAAATATCTGAAGCTCCAATAATTGTGGAGCAGTAAAGTTGCTGCCGTCCGGCGGCTTGCAGCCATCATCTCCCCGGCCGGTCGGTTTGGTTGATGGTGCTCATGCACCGTAATAAACTTTAGAACCCCTATCTTTGTAGACAGGATAATGAACCAGACGTAATGCAATATACTAACATTTCGTTGTAGTAACAAAAATGTAGAATCAAATGAATAAACCTTCTGCTTTAACAGTCGCTGACAGATAGTTTCATTCGAAATTAATGAGTTTCCCAGCGTTATGTTGCTGCGAAGGGATTGGATACAAGGTCGTATAGACCAGGAAAATTCATGTCCTCGATAAAAGGAGTCAGGGTCTGCGAAGGGTATCAAGAATGATGTCCCAGCATGTATGTGATGTATATAGAATACATCAGTTACCTTAACGGCAGTTTGTGGCCATTGCCAAAGCCAAAGTGTCACCATTGATGGACACAGAATTGATAGGCAGATAAAAATCCGTCGGGCTAGGTGAGTGGTGACCATTGTCATCATGTTTGTGCTAAGCAAACACCACGATGAAAGAAAGAGGGGGGTGGAGGAGGCATGGTTGACGGAGGAGGTCGGGGCGGAAGAGGGTGGATAATAGGAGGATGAGGAGGCGGAGAAGGGTGAGTAGGAGGAGGAGTGGGAGAAAAAAGAGAGACCCGTTGGAATTTTAACTGAGTAAAAAGTACATAAATTGAGGTTTTGCAATATAATTGTGTTGAAAAGCTCCTAATCAATTACATAAACTCGTAAAATTTGATTAAACCTTGTTTTGCAGTCCTTTTCGTAAAGGTTTCGTACGAGCGGGTCAAAATGGGCCATTCATTGGACCCATTGGAATTTTAACCGAGTAAAAAGTACAGAAATTGAGGTTTTGCAATATAATTGTGTTGAAAAGCTCCTAATCAATTATTTAAACTCCTAAAGTTTGATTAAAACTTGTTTTGCGGTCCTTTTTTTTCGAGGTTTCGGACGAGCAGGTCTAAATGGGCCTTTCAATGGACCCGTTGGAATTTTAACTGAGTAAAAAGTATAAAAATTGAGGTTTTACAATATAACTGTGTTGAAAATCTCCTAATCAATTATTTGAACTCCTAAAATTTGAATTAATCTTTTTTGCGATTCTTTTTGTAGAGGTTTCGGACGAGCAAGTCTAAATGGGCCTTTCAATGGACCCGTTGGAATTTTAACTGAGAAAAAGTATAGAAATTAAGGTTTTGCAATATAATTGTGTTGAAAATCTCCTAATCAATTATTTGAACTCCTAAAATTTGAAGAAAACTTTTTTGCGGTCCTTTTTGTAGAGGTTTCGGACGAGCAGGGCTAAATGGGCCTTTCATTCGGCCCGTTGGAATTTTAACTAAGTAAAAAGTATTAAAATTGATGTTTTTCAATATAATTGTGTTGAAAAGCTACTAATCAATTATTTGAACTCCTAAAATTTGATTAAAACTTGTTTTGCGGTCCTTTTTGTCCGAGGTTTCGGACGAGCAGGTCTAAATGGGCCTTTTAATGGGCCGTTGGAATTTTAACTGAGTAAAAGGTACAGAAATTGAGGTTTTTCAATATAATTCTGTTGAAAAGCTACTAATCAATTATTTGAACTCCTAAAATTTGATTAAAACTTGTTTTGCGGTCCTTTTTGTCGAGGTTTCGGACGAGCAGGTCTAAATGGGCCTTTTAATGGGCCGTTGGAATTATAACTGAGTAAAAGGTACAGAAATTGAGGTTTTTCAATATAATTGTGTTGAAAAGCTCCTAATAAATTATTTGAACTCTTAAAATTTGATTAGAACTTGTTTTACGGTCCTTTTTGTAGAGGTTTTAGACGAGCAGGTCTAAATGGGCCTTTCATTGGGCCCGTTGGAATTTTAAATTTAGTAAAAGGTACAGAAATCGAGGTTTTTCAATATAATTTTGTTGAAAAGCTCCTAATCAATTATTTGAACTCCCAAATTTGATTAAAACTTGTTTTACGGTTCTTTTTGTCGAGGTTTTGGACGAGCAGGTCTAAATGGGCCTTTCAATGGACCCGTTGGAATTTTAACTTAGTAAAAAGTATAAAAATTGAGGTTTTTCAATATAATTGTGTTGAAAAGCTCCTAATCAATTATTTGAACACCTAAAATTTGATTAAAACTTGTTTTGCGGTCCTTTTTGTCGAGGTTTTTGACGAGCAGTTCTAAATGGGCCTTTCAATGGACCCGTTGGAATTTTAACTGAGTAAAAGGTACAGAAATTGAGGTTTTGCAATATAATTGTGTTGAAAAGCTCCTAATCAATTATTTGAACTCCTAAAATTTGATTAAAACTTTTTTGCGGTCCTTTTTGTCGAGGTTTCGGACGAGAAGGTTTAAATGGGCCTTTCAATGGGCCCGTTCGAATTTTAACTGAGTAAATAGTACATAAATTGAGGTTTTGTAATGTAAGTGTGTTGAAAATCTCCTAATCAATTACATGAACTCCTAAAATTTGATTAAAACTTATTTTGCAGTCCTTTTCGTAAAGGTTTCGTACGAGCGGGTCAAAATGGGCCATTCATTGGACCCATTGGAATTTTAACCGAGTAAAAAGTACAGAAATTGAGGTTTTGCAATATAATTGTGTTGAAAAGCTCCTAATAAATTATTTAAACTCCTAAAGTTTGATTAAAACTTGTTTTGCGGTCCTTTTTTTCGAGGTTTCGGACGAGCAGGTCTAAATGGGCCTTCCAATGGACCCGTTGGAATTTTAACTGAGTAAAAAGTATAAAAATTGAGGTTTTACAATATAACTGTGTTGAAAATCTCCTAATCAATTATTTGAACTCCTAAAATTTGAATTAATCTTTTTTGCGATTCTTTTTGTAGAGGTTTCGGACGAGCAAGTCTAAATGGGCCTTTCAATGGACCCGTTGGAATTTTAACTGAGTAAAAAGTATAGAAATTGAGGTTTTGCAATATAATTGTGTTGAAAATCTCCTAATCAATTATTTGAACTCCTAAAATTTGAAGAAAACTTTTTTGCGGTCCTTTTTGTAGAGGTTTCGGACGAGCAGGGCTAAATGGGCCTTTCATTGGGCCCGTTGGAATTTTAACTAAGTAAAAAGTATAAAAATTGAGGTTTTTCAATATAATTGTGTTGAAAAGCTACTAATCAATTATTTGAACTCCTAAAATTTGATTAAAACTTGTTTTGTGGTCCTTTTTGTCCGAGGTTTCGGACGAGCAGGTCTAAATGGGCCTTTTAATGGGCCGTTGGAATTTTAACTGAGTAAAAGGTACAGAAATTGAGGTTTTTCAATATAATTTTGTTGAAAAGCTACTAATCAATTATTTGAACTCCTAAAATTTGATTAAAACTTGTTTTGCGGTTCTTTTTGTCGAGGTTTCGGACGAGCAGGTCTAAATGGGCCTTTTAATGGGCCGTTGGAATTTTAACTGAGTAAAAGGTACAGAAATTGAGGTTTTTCAATATAATTGTGTTGAAAAGCTCCTAATCAATTATTTGAACTCTTAAAATTTGATTAGAACTTGTTTTACGGTCCTTTTTGTAGAGGTTTCAGACGAGCAGGTCTAAATGGGCCTTTCAATGGGCCCGTTGGAATTTTAACTTAGTAAAAGGTACAGAAATTGAGGTTTTTCAATATAATTGTGTTGAAGAGCTCCTAATCAATTATTTGAACTCCTAAAGTTTGATTAAAACTTGTTTTGCGGTTCTTTTGTCGAGGTTTTGGACGAGCAGGTCTAAATGGGCCTTTCAATGGACCCGTTGGAATTTTAACTTAGTAAAAAGTATAAAAATTGAGGTTTTTCAATATAATTGTGTTGAAAAGCTCCTAATCAATTATTTGAACTCCTAAAATTTGATTAAAAATTGTTTTGCGGTCCTTTTTGTCGAGGTTTTTGACGAGCAGTTCTAAATGGGCCTTTCAATGGACCCGTTGGAATTTTAACTGAGTAAAAGGTACAGAAATTGAGGTTTTGCAATATAATTGTGTTGAAAAGCTCCTAATCAATTATTTGAACTCCTAAAATTTGATTAAAACTTTTTTGCGGTCCTTTTTGTCGAGGTTTCGGACGAGAAGGTTTAAATGGGCCTTTCAATGGGCCCGTTCGAATTTTAACTGAGTAAAAAGTATAGAAATTGAGGTTTTGTAATGTAAGTGTGTTGAAAATCTCCTAATCAATTACATGAACTCGTAAAATTTGATTAAACCTTGTTTTGCAGTCCTTTTCGTAGAGGTTTCGTACGAGCGGGTCAAAATGGGCCATTCATTGGACCCATTGGAATTTTAACCGAGTAAAAAGTACAGAAATTGAGGTTTTGCAATATAATTGTGTTGAAAAGCTCCTAATCAATTATTTAAACTCCTAAAATTTGATTAAAACTTGTTTTGCGGTCCTTTTTTTCGAGGTTTCGGATGAGGAGGTCTAAATGGGCCTTTCAATGGACCCGTTGGAATTTTAACTGAGTAAAAAGTATAAAAATTGAGGTTTTACAATATAACTATGTTGAAAATCTCCTAATCAATTATTTGAACTCCTAAAATTTGAATAAATCTTTTTTGCGATTCTTTTTGTAGAGGTTTCGGACGAGCAAGTCTAAATGAGCCTTTCAATGGACCCGTTGGAATTTTAACTGAGTAAAAAGTATAGAAATTGAGGTTTTGCAATATAATTGTGTTGAAAATTTCCTAATCAATTATTTGAACTCCTAATATTTGAAGAAAACTTTTTTGCGGTCCTTTTTGTAGAGGTTTCGGACGAGCAGGTTTAAATGGGCCTTTCAATGGGCCCGTTGGAATTTTAACTGAGTAAAAGGTACAGAAATTGAGGTTTTTCAATATAATTGTGTTGAAAAGCTACTAATCAATTATTTGAACTCCTAAAATTTGATTAAAACTTGTTTTGCGGTCCTTTTTGTCGAGGTTTCGGACGAGCAGGTCTAAATGGGCCTTTTAATCGGCCCGTTGGAATTTTAACTGAGTAAAAGGTACAGAAATTGAGGTTTTTCAATATAATTGTGTTGAAAACTCCTAATCAATTATTTGAACTCCTAAAATTTGATTAGAACTTGTTTTGCGGTCCTTTTTGTCGAGGTTTCAAATGAGCAGGTGTAAATGGGCCTTTTAATGGATCCGTTTGAATTTTATCTGAGTAAAAAGTACATAAATTGAGGTTTTGCAATATAATTGTGTTGAAAAGCTCCTAATCAATTACATGAACTCCTAAAATTTGATTAAAACTTGTTTTGCAGTCCTTTTGTAGAGGTTTCGGACGAGCGGGTCGAAATTGGCCTTTCAATGGATCCGTTGAAATTTTAACTAAGTAAAAAGTACATAAATTGAGGTTTTGCAATATAATTGTGTTGAAAGCTCCTAATCAATTATTTGAACTCCTAAAATTTGAAGAAAACTTTTTTGCGGTCCTTTTTGTAGAGGTTTCAGACGAGCAGGGCTAAATGGGCCTTTCATTGGGCCCGTTGGACTTTTAACTTAGTAAAAAGTATATAAATTGAGGTTTTTCAATATAATTGTGTTGAAAAGCTCCTAATCAATTATATGAACTCCTAAAAGTTGATTAAAACTTGTATTGCGGTCCTTTTTGTAGAGCTTTCGGACGAGCAGGTCTAAATGTGCCTTTTAATGGGCCCGTTGCAATTTTAACTGAGTAAAAGGTACATAAATTGAGGTTTTTCAATATAATTGTGTTGAAAAGCTCCAAATCAATTATTTGAACTCCTAAATTTTGATTAAAACTTTTTTGCGGTCCTTTTTGTCGAGGTTTCGGACGAGAAGGTTTAAATGGGCCTTTCAATGGGCCAGTTGGAATTTTAACTGAGTAAAAAATATAAAATTGAGGTTCTTCAATATAATTGTGTTGAAAAGCTCATAATCAATTATTTGAACTCATAAAATTTGATTAAAACTTGTTTTGCGGTCCTTTTTGTCGAGGTTTCAAATGAGCAGGTGTAAATGGGCCTTTTAATGGACCCGTTGGAATTTTATCTCAGTAAAAAGTACATAAATTGAGGTTTTGCAATATAATTGTGTTGAAAAGCTCCTAATCAATTACATGAACTCCTAAAATTTGATTAAAACTTGTTTTGCAGTCCTTTTGTAGAGGTTTCGGACGAGCGGGTCGAAATGGGTCTTTCAATGGATCCGTTGAAATTTTAACTGAGTAAAAAGTACAGAAATTAGGGTTTTGCAATATAATTGAGTTGAAAAGCTCCTAATCAATTATTTGAACTCCTAAAATTTGAAGAAAACTTTTTTGCGGTCCTTTTTGTAGAGGTTTCGGACGAGCAGGGCTAAATGGGCCTTTCATTGGGCCCGTTGGAATTTTAACTTAGTAAAAAGTATAAAAATTGAGTTTTTCAATATAATTGTGTTTAAAAGCTCCTAATCAATTATATGAACTCCTAAAAGTTGATTAAAACTTGTTTTGCGGTCCTTTTTGTCGAGGTTTCGGACGAGCAGGTCTAAATGGGCCTTTCAATGGACCCGTTGGAATTTTAACTGAGTAAAAAGTACAAAAATTGAGGTTTTGCAATATAATTGTGTTAAAAAGCTCCTAATCAATTATTTAAACTCCTAAAATTTGATTAAAATTTGTTTTGCGGTCCTTTTTGTCGAGGTTTCGGACGAGCAGGTCTAAATGGGCCTTTCAATGGACCCGTTGGAATTTTAACTGAGTAAAAAGTATAAAATTGAGGTTTTACAATATAACTGTGTTGAAAATCTCATAATCAATTATTTGAACTCCTAAAATTTGAATAAATCTTTTTTGCGTTTCTTTTTGTAGAGGTTTCGGACGAGCAGGTCTAAATGGGCCATTCAATGGACCCGTTGGAATTTTAACTGAGTAAAAAGTATAGAAATTGAGGTTTTGCAATATAATTGTGTTGAAAATCTAATAATCAATTATTTGAACTCCTAAAATTTGAAGAAAACGTTTTTGCGGTCCATTTTGTATAGGTTTCGGACGAGCAGGTCTAGACGGGCCCGTTGGAATTTTAACTGAGTAAATGGTACATAAATTGAGGTTTTTCAATGTAATTGTGTTGAAAAGCTACTAAATAATTATTTGAACTCCTAAAATTTGATTAGAACATGTTTTGCGGTCCTTTTTGTCGAGGTTTCGGACGAGCAGGTTTAAATGGGCCTTTCAATGGGCCCGTTGGAATTTTAACTGAGTAAAAGGTATAGAAATTGAGGTTTTTCAATATAATTGTGTTGAAAAGCTACTAATCAATTATTTGAACTCCTAAAATTTGATTAAAACTTGTTTTGCGGTCCTTTTTGTCGTGGTTTCTGACGAGCAGGTCGAAATGGGCCTCTTAATGGACCCATTGGAATTTTAACTGAGTAAAAAGTACAGAAATTGAGGTCTTACAATATAACTGTGTTGAAAAGCTCCTAATCAATTACATGAACTCCTAAAATTTGATTAAAACTTGTTTTGCAGTCCTTTTCGTAGAGTTTTCGGACGAGCTAGTTGAAATGGGCCTTTCATTGGACCCGTTGGAATTTTAACTGAGTAAAAAGTACAGAAATTGAGGTTTTTCAATATAATTGTGTTGAAAAGCTCCTAATCAATTATTTGAACTCCTAAAATTTGAAGAAAACTTTTTTGTGTTCCTTTTTTTCGAGGTTTCAGACAAGCAGGTCTAAATGGGCCTTTCAATGGACCCGTTGGAATTTTTTTTGAAGGAAAAGGCCTCATTAAAAACCCCACTAATCACCCTATGCCGAGGCAAAAGGTGGTCCTACGGGGAAAAGAGTGCCCTGATGTATATTAGATTCAAAAGACTGAAAGTCAGTCAGTGCATCTGTTTGGATACAAGTAGGTATGACAGAGTCAAAATACACAAAAGAAGAACAATGCAAAGCCCAAGAGGCTAACTTATGGGCCATTACATTGGCCGATCTTGGAACAAAAGATACACGGCAAGAAGAATCATAAAGAAAAGATTTTGCCTCCTAAATCTGGGGGCCCAGAAGGGAAGCGTTAGCCGTGGTACGGTTTAACTTGTTGACGATATGGGCCGAGTCGGATTCAATAATTACCATTGGCCACCCTTTATCCTTGGCCATCATGGCCCCGGCAAGAATCGCGTGGAGTTCTACCGTGGCAGCGTCTCGGCAACCTGCTTCATGGACAACACAGCCACCAAGGATAACGCCTTGAGAATTGCGGGCAAGCACACCGATGGCAGCAGCTCCGGATCCTGGTTGAAAGGCGCCATCCACGTTGATCTTGATCTCTGAAAGCGTTGGCGGTCTCCATCGGGGCGGGGCATCGGCAGGGACGTCTGTCGGAAAGTTGTGGGTCGGTAGGAGGTTGGCACTGGTATAGGCTTGGAGCAGACCCTGGGCGTTCATCGCTGAAAGCCATGTCGGGTGAAGGCGTTAGGAATGAACCCATTCATTCCTTCGATTCCAAGTGTTCCAGAGCGTTGTTAATAATAAAGCGAAGGTAGCACCATTCAGACTTCGAGCACTTTCGCCTAACCACGAGGCCATGGAGGTGGTTGCACTAGCGTGGATATTAGTAGGAAGACCTACCAAACGAAGAATTGTGTTGGCACCACAGCAGTCTCTAACTGCATGTAGAGTTGTTTCCACGACGTTGGGGCAAAACGGGCAACTACCATTAGAAAGTTTAATAGCACGTAACTGGTCCCCTGTTGGTAGGGCATCACAACCCGCCCGCCATCCGAAGGATCGGACCTTAGGTAGTGTTGGTGCTTTGGCAATTATCCTCTAAAGAGAGAAGGGCCTATCCAGAGGCCTTGGGGGCGCATGAAGAAAGTGGTAACCGGAACGGACAGAATACGTTCCAGAATCATGACGACTCCATATCAAAGCGTCTCGCTATTCATGTGCAATGGGCACCTTTAGGATACGCTCAACATCGTCCCAGTCAAAGAATCAGCGTAACTTGCCTTCATCCCAAAAATTAGAGTTACGTACTGATGAGTGTTTAAAAGTTCTATTATCTACACCCTTTTTAACCCATATTTCTGCTGCATTCAAGCATTATTCATTGCATTTAGGTCAGTTTACAGCAAAACATCACAAATATATTAAAAGGCACAGATTCTACTAAAAATGGCTGTTTTTGTATGTATCTGCCATGGTTGACGATGAAGGCAGGCGCAGGGCAGATAAGAAGAAGAGCTGAACTGGACAAGCAGCCGAAGAAGACGAACCTGTCATGGACCTGTCATGGACCTCACAATGCTCGTCTGTCGTGTGGAAGCCAAATATTTTCCCAAGCCCCGGATCAAAAGATATGTCAAGCCAAAGCTCAAGGAGAAGAAATTCCTAGAAACAAGGATGCGGCTGGAAAGTAGGAGACTTTAGAGATTTAGTATTTATTAGAATCTTACTTTTAATTAAAGTTGTAATCCTTGTTACCTTAGATAACTTGAGCCCAAAGCTTATATAAGGGCATAGATTAAACCTAGGGCAAACCGATTACCCCATAACCGAAACCAAAAACCCCCCGTCGTCCACCCGTCACCGACATGTTCTAAATTCCCCCTAGGGCTACGGGTTGTTTTGTAAAGTAGTTGCAAGGGTTGCTTTGTTTTAGGATTTTTTCAAGTTCAATAAAATAAACTTCAAGTTCTTTTATCTTGGTTCTAATATCTTGCAAGAGCATCGGGAGAGCATTGTGAGGTTATCCATTTACTTAGCATCGGGAGAGTTAAGTATACGAAAGAGATAAAAGCGCGTTCTCTAGTTTATAGTTGAACCATCTCGTGCCTAGGGATAGGGCGAGGTTAAGTGGCTAAGGAAGAATTCATACACATCGGTGTTCATCCTTCGATTCACGCCGGGAGGTATCATCAAAGACGTGATCATCGACAGACTTGTGCCTAGGGATAGGGCAAGGCAGATCTGGGATTCTTGCCAAGCTTGAAGTACGGAGTTGGTGTTTGCTGCCGCGACAGCCAACGGACAGCTGCCGCGACAGGTGCTGTCGGCGACAGGCGCGACGACAGAACTGGAGATCCTAAGCAATTCAATACCTGCACTACTGAGCAACTCAATACCAGCCCATTCTCTCTATCTTGATTTCTCAATCCTTTATTTTACGTTTTTACCTTATTATTCTCGTGACAACTCTTAATTATTTTCTTTACTTTCGTGCAGTAAACAAGGTGAAAGTCATTAGCCCAATCCCTGTGGAGACGATATCCAATACTTCGTATCACTTTACTACTTGCGTCGTGTACACTTGCACTACAATTGCGATAGACTATTTTACACGCAACACGTACCATGAAGTCACGGCAACAGGCGGGTAATTCGTCGTTGTCGACATACTCCCCGAAGAGTGTAATGGGTAAATCACCGCCCCAACTATCTCCAAGGATACAGATATTCCTCCTCAGCCCTGGCCGCCAAAAGTAGCCTGGGCCAAGGAGCTGAATCGCGTGGCTAATTCCTTTCCATGCAAAGGAGGCACGTTTGTCTGCTTTTGCATGCAACAGATCCCCCGAGGGATAATATTTTGCACGGAGAACACGAGATAATAGTGAGTCAGGATTAGAGATGAACCCGTTGGAATTTTAACTGAGTAAAAGGTACAGAAATTGAGGTTTTTCAATATAATTGTGTTGAAAAGCTCCTAATCAATTACATGAACTCCTAAAATTTGATTAAAACTTTTTTGCGGTCCTTTTTGTCGAGGTTTCGGACGAGCAGGTCTAAATGGGCCTTTCAATAGACCCTATGGAATTTTAACTGAGTAAAAAGTACAAAAATTGAGGTTTTGCCATATAAGTGTGTTGAAAATCTCCTAATCAAATACATGATCTCCTAAAATTTGATTGAAACTTGTTTCGCGGCCCTTTTGTAGAGGTTTCGGACGAGCATGTCTAAATGGCCTTACAATGGACCCGTTGGAATTTTAACTGAGTAAAAAGTACATAAATTGAGGTTTCGCAATATAATTGTGTTGAAAAGCTAGTAATCAATTATTTGAACTCCTAAAATTTGATTAACACTTGTTTTGCGGTCCTTTTTATAGAGGTTTCGGACGAGCAGGTCTAAATGGGCCTTTCAATTGACCCGTTGGAATTTTAACTGAGTAAAAAGTACAGAAATTGAAGTTTAGCAATATAATTGTGTTTAAAAGCTCCTAATCAATTACAAAAACTCCTAAAATTTGATTACACCTTGTTTTGCAGTCCTTTTCGTAGAGGTTTCGTACGAGCGGGTCTAAATGGGCCTTTCATTGGACTCGTTGGAATTTTAACCGAGTAAAAAGTACAGAAATTGAGGTTTTGCAATATAATTGTGTTGAAAATCTCATAATCAATTATTTGAACTCCTAAAATTTGATTAAAACTTGTTTTGCGGTCCTTTTTGTCGAGGTTTCAAACGAGCAGGTGTAAATGGGCATTTCAATGGACACGTTGGAATTTTAACTGAGTAAAAAGTACATAAATTGATGTGTTGCAATACAATTGTGTTGAAAAGTTCTTAATCAATTATTTGAACTCCTAAAATTTGAAAAAAAAAACTTTTTTGCGGTCCTTTTTGTAGAGGTTTCGGACAAGCAGGTCTAAATGGGCCTTTTAATGGGCCCGTTGGAATTTTAACTGAGTAAAAGGTACAGAAATTGAGGTTTTTCAATATAATTGTGTTGAAAAGCTCCTAATCAATTATTTCAACTCCTAAATTTTGAATAAAACTTTTTTGCCATCCTTTTTGTCGAGGTTTCGGATGAGAAGGTCTAAATGGGTCTTTCAATGGGCCCGTTGGAATTTTAACTGAGTAAAAAGTATAAAAATTGAGGTTTTTCAATATAATTGTGTTGAAAAGCTCATAATCAATTATTTGAACTCCTAAAATTTGAATAAATCTTTTTTGCGATTCTTTTTGTAGAGGTTTCGGACGAGCAAGTCTAAATGGGCCTTTCAATGGACCCGTTGGAATTTTAACTGAGTAAAAAGTATAGAAATTGAGGTTTTGCAATATAATTGTGTTGAAAATCTCCTAATCAATTATTTGAACTCCTAAAATTTGAAGAAAACTTTTTTGCGGTCCTTTATGTAGAGGTTTCGGACGAGCAGGTTTAAATGGGCCTTTCAATGGGCCCGTTGGAATTTTAACTGGGTAAAAGGTACAGAAATTGAGGTTTTTCCATATAATTGTGTTGAAAAGCTACAAATCAATTATTTGAACTCCTAAAATTTGATTAAAACTTGTTTTGCGGTCCTTTTTGTCGAGGTTTCTTTCGAGCAGGTCTAAATGGGCCTTTTAATGGGCCCGTTGGAATTTTAACTGAGTAAAAGGTACAGAAATTGAGGGTTTTTCAATATAATTGTGTTGAAAAGCTCCTAATCAATTATTTGAACTCCTAAAATTTGATTAGAACTTGTTTTGCGGTCCTTTTTGTCGAGGTTTCGGACGAGCAGGTCTAAATGGGCCTTTCAATGGACCCGTTGGAATTTTAACTGAGTAAAAAGTACAGAAATTGAGGTTTTGCAATATAATTGTGTTGAAAAGCTCCTAATCAATTACATTAACTCCTAAAATTTGATTAAACCTTGTTTTGCAGTCCTTTTCGTAGAGGTTTCGTACGAGCGGGTCAAAATGGGCCTTTCATCGGACCCGTTGGAATTTTAACCGAGTAAAAAGTACAGAAATTGAGGTTTTGCAATATAATTGTGTTGAAAAGCTCCTAATCAATTATTTAAACTCCTAAATTTTGATTAAAACTTGTTTTGCGGTCCTTTTTGTCGAGGTTTCGGACGAGCAGGTCTAAATGGGCCTTTCAAATGACCCGTTGGAATTTTAACTGAGTAAAAAGTATAAAAATTGAGGTTTTACAATATAGCTGTGTTGAAAATCTCCTAATCAATTATTTGAACTCCTAAAATTTGAATAAATCTTTTTTGCGATTCTTTTTGTAGAGGTTTCGGACGAGCAGATCTAAATGGGCCTTTCAATGGACCCGTTAGAATTTTAACTGAGTAAAAAGTATAGAAATTAAGGTTTTGCAATATAATTGTGTTTTAAATCACCTAATCAATTATTTGAACTCCTAAAATTTGAAGAAAACTTTTTTGCGGTCCTTTTTGTAGAGGTTTCGAACGAGCAGGTCTAAATGGGCCTTTCAATGGGCCTGTTGGAATTTTAACTGAGTAAAAGGTTCAGAAATTGAGGTTTTGCAATATAATTGTGTTGAAAAGCTCCTAATCAATTACATGAACTCCTAAAATTTGATTAAAACTTTTTTTGCAGTCCTTTTGTAGAGGTTTCAGACGAGCGGGTCGAAATGGGCCTTTCAATGGATCCGTTGAAATTTTAACTGAGTAAAAAGTACAGATATTGAGGTTTTGCAATATAATTGTGTTGAAAAGCTCCTAAATAATTATTTGAACTCCTAAAATTTGAAGAAAACTTTGTTGCGGTCCTTTTTGTAGAGGTTTCGGACGAGCTGGTCGAAATGCCCTTTCAATGAATCCGTTGAAATTTTAACTGAGTATAAAGTACATAAATTGAGGTTTTTCAATATAATTGGGTTGAAAAGCTCCTAATCAATTACATGAACTTCTAAAATTTGATTAAAACTTGTTTTGCAGTCCTTTTGTAGAGGTTTCGGATTAGCGGGTCGAAATGGGCCTTTCAATGGATCCGTTGAAATTTTAACTTAGTAAAAAGTACATATATTGAGGTTTTGCAATATAATTGTGTTGAAAAGCTCCTAATCAATTACATGAACTCCTAATATTTGATTAAAACTTTTTTTGCAGTCCTTTTGTAGAGGTTTCAGACGAGCGGGTCGAAATGGGCCTTTCAATGGATCCGTTGAAATTTTAACTGAGTAAAAACTACAGAAATTGAGGTTTTGGAATATAATTGTGTTGAAAAGCTCCTAATCAATTATTTGAACTCCTAAAATTTGAAGAAAACTTTGTTGCGGTCCTTTTGTAGAGGTTTCAGACGAGCGGGTCGAAATGTGCCTTTCAATGGATCCGTTGAAATTTTAACTGAGTATAAAGTATATAAATTGAGGTTTTGCAATATAATTGGGTTGAAAAGCTCCTAATCAATTACATGAACTCCTAAAATTTGATTAAAACTTGTTTTGCAGTCCTTTTGTAGAGGTTTCGGACTAGCGGGTCGAAATGGGCCTTTCAATGGATCCGTTGAAATTTTAACTTAGTAAAAAGTACATAAATTGAGGTTTTGCAATATAATTGGGTTGAAAAGCTCCTAATCAATTACATGAACTCCTAAAATTTGATTAAAACGTTTTTTGCAGTCCTTTTGTAGAGGTTTCAGACGAGCGGGTCGAAATGGGCCTTTCAATGGATCCGCTGAAATTTTAACTGAGTAAAAAGTACAGAAATTGAGGTTTTGCAATATAATTGTGTTGAAAAGCTCCTAATCAATTATTTGAACTCCTAAAATTTGAAGAAAACTTTTTTGTGGTCGTTTTTTTTCGAGGTTTCGGACAAGCAGGTCTAAATGGGCCTTTCAATGGACCCGTTGGAATTTTAACTGAGTAAAAGGTACAGAAATTGAGTTTTTTCAATATAATTGTGTTGAAAAGCTCCTAATCAATTATTTGAACTCCTAAAATTTGATTAGAACTTGTTTTGTGGTCCTTTTTGTCGAGGTTTCGGACGAGCAGGTCTAAATGGGGCTTTTAATGGACCCGTTGAAATTTTAACTGAGTAAAAAGTACAGAAATTGAGGTCTTACAATATAATTGTGTTGAAAAGCTCCAAATCAATTACATGAACTCCTAAAATTTGATTAAAACTTGTTTTGCAGTCCTTTTCGTAGAGTTTTCGGACGAGCTAGTCGAAATGGGCCTTTCATTGGACCCGTTGGAATTTTAACTGAGTAAAAAGTACAGAAATTGAGGTTTTGCAATATAATTGTGTTGAAAAGCTCCTAATCAATTATTTGAACTCCTAAAATTTGAAGAAAACTTTTTTGTGGTCCTTTTTTTCGAGGTTTCGGACAAGCAGGTCTAAATGGGCCTTTCAATGGACCCGTTGGAATTTTAACTGAGTAAAAGGTACAGAAATTGAGTTTTTTCAATATAATTGTGTTGAAAAGCTCCTAATCAATTATTTGAACTCCTAAAATTTGATTAGAACTTGTTTTGCGGTCCTTTTTGTCGAGGTTTCAGACGAGCAGGTCTAAATGGCCCTTTCAATGGACCCGTTGGAATTTTAACTGAGTAAAAAGTACAGAAATTGAGGTTTTGCAATATAATTGTGTTGAAAAGCTCCTAATCATTACATAAACTCCTAAAATTTGATTAAACCTTGTTTTGCAGTCCTTTTCGTAGAGGTTTCGTACGAGCGGGTCAAAATGAGCCTTTCATTGGACCCGTTGGAATTTTAACCGAGTAAAAAGTACAGAAATTGAGGTTTTGCAATATAATTGTGTTGAAAAGCTCTTCATCAATTATTTAAACTCCTAAAATTTGATTAAAACTTGTTTTGCGGTCCTTTTTGTCGAGGTTTCAGACGAGCAGGTCTAAATGGGCCTTTCAATGGACCCGTTGGAATTTTAACTGAGTAAAAAGTATAAAAATTAAGGTTTTACAATATAACTGAATTGAAAATCTCTTAATCAATTATTTGAACTCCAAAAATTTGAATAAATCTTTTTTGCGATTCTTTTTGTAGAGGTTTCGGACGAGCAGGTCTAAATGGCCATTTCAATGGACCCGTTGGAATTTTAACTGAGTAAAAAGTATAGAAATTGAGGTTTTGCAATATAATTGTGTTGAAAATCTCCTAATCAATTATTTGAACTCCTAAAATTTGAAGAAAACTTTTTTGCGGTCCTTTTTGTAGAGGTTTCGGACGAGCAGGTCTAAATGGGCCTTTCAATGGGCCCGTTGGAATTTTAACTGAGTAAAAGGTACAAAAATTGAGGTTTTTCAATATAATTGTGTTGAAAAGCTCCTAGTCAATTATTTGAACTCCTAAAATTTGATTAGAACTTGTTTTGCGGTCCTTTTTGTCGAGGTTTCGGACGAGCAGGTCTAAATGGGCCTTTTAATGGACCCGTTGAAATTTTAACTGAGTAAAAAGTACATAAATTGAGGTCTTACAATATAATTGTGTTGAAAAGCTCCTAATCAATTACATGAACTCCTAAAATTTGATTATAACTTGTTTCGCGGCCCTTTTTTGTAGAGGTTTCGGACGAGCATGTCTAAATGGCCTTACAATGGGCCCGTTGGAATTTTTTGAGGAAAAGGGCCTCATTAAAAACCCCACTAATCCCAACTGGGCAGGCCCAGTTAGGGTCCTAAGAGGGGAAAAGAGTACCCAAATATATTAAAATAAATCAAGGTGGTAGATGATCAACCGGTACAAAAGATCGTAACTCATCGGGCAAGCCCGGGCCAAAAGGCAAAGAATAACGAGAATGAAGAGCCCACGTGGCTAAACTATGAGCTAAAACATTAGCAGTGCGTGGTACATAATGATAACATAAATCAGGGATAGTAGTAAATAAAGCTCGAATTGCCGCTATCTGCGGGCGAAGGATGGAAGCATCATGGTCGGGATTGTGGAGCTTGTTGATGATCATGTCCGCGTCCGACTCAAGGTGGAAACCACGCCAACCAGCGTCTGATCCAAGGCTGACTCCGGTGACAATAGCATGGAGTTCAGTGGAGGAGGAGTCGGGTATGTTATCTGAGAATTAATCCCTCCCGAGAAAAATAGAACCGATGGCATCACGAGCTACTATAACGAAACCGGCTTCGCCTGTGATCGGGTTGAATGCACCGTCGACGTTGATTTTGATTCTCCCTGCCGGTGGTGGCCTCCAGGCTGGTCGCGGAAGGGCCGAGTCTATCTGCGTATGCGTCGTAGGATTGGCGGAGGTGGCTGAGACGTAGTCTTGAAGAAGCTCCTGGGAATTCATTAGGGTGAGCCATGGTGGCTGCAGACGTCGAGAATGGACCCAGTCGTTCCTTCGATTCCAAAGGTTCCAAATGATCGTGAGAAGCAGGCTGAACTCAGTGCAGGAGAGTAGCGAGGCTCCTTGTTCTAACTAGAGAGCTATCGATGATGCCGTGCTACCATATATATTGCGGGGAAACCCGGAAAGATTAAGCACTTCAGTGGCACCTGGGCAGTCCCGCAGCGCATGAATCGCAGTTTCGACAATAGTTTCGACAAGGGCGAGAAAGGGGTCGTGAAGGCCGACGCAGAAAGAGATATCTGGAGCAGACGTTATAGATATTGGTGTCATGAAAACCCCAAAGTAAAATATCCCGGCGTTCAGCAGAGATTGGGACTTTCAAGATGTTAGCAGCGTCATCCCAATCAAAGTAGTCGCGAATCTTATGGTCGTCCCAAGAATTCTGAATGTGGAACATGAAGTCTCTACATCTCAGAGGCAGCTTCTCATTATCTTGGTAGGTCCCAAAAAAAGAGAGCCCACTAGATCCACCCCAATGATCACGGTGAATATGTATTCTACTATTAATTCCAGGGCGCCAGAAGAACCCAGGTTGTAGCCGGTGCATGCCCTGCCAAATGCCTCGCCATGCAAAGGAAGCGCGTCTGTCTGATTTAGCTTCCATGATGTTGCCTGAGGGAAAGTAGCGGGAACGTAGGACCCGAGTAAGCAGGGACTCAGGCGACTGTATCAGTCGCCAGATTTGTTTCCCTAAAAGTGCGATGTTAAAATCATGTAGGTCCCGGAAGCCCATCCCCCCAACAGTTTTGGGTGTGCATAAGGCATCTCATGAGAGCAGTGGCCATCCTTTCTTATTGCTTCTTACCGACAACCAATACCTACGTATCGAGTGAGTCGCATCATCCATAATGTTTTGCGGAAGGAGATAGCAAGACATAATATACTGCGGTATAGCCTGGGCCACTGATTTGATTAAGATTACACTCCCGCTAAATGAAAGTAAGTTAGTGTCCCACTTAGCCACGCGCGAATTGACCTTGTCTCGAACAAACCCTAAACTGGCCGTTCAGTTCTTCCCCACGAGGAGGGGGACCCCAAGATAAATCCTAGGTTCATCGACCAAACGAATACCAAGTGAATGCTGAAGGGCCTGTGTGAAAGCCGCCGAGAAGGAGGAGCTGCAATAGGCTGTAGATTTAGTAAAATTAACAGATTAGCCCGAGGAGGACTCATAGAGGTGTAGTATTTCCTTCAATCGTTGTACTTCCTCTGGGCAGTTCTGTAAGAACACAATACTGTCATTCACAAAGAACAGATGGGTAATCCGAGGCCCTCGACGATTTGCGTTTAAGCCCAGCAGCCGTCCCTCTCTCTGCTCTGTCTCGAGGGCTGCGGAGAGCCCTTGGGAGCAAATGAGAAAGAGGAAAGGCGAAAGGGGGTCGCCCTGTCAGATGCCCCGCGTCGGAATAAACTCCTGCGATAGTGCCCCATTAAGCTGGATCGAAAAGGAGACAGAGGAGACGCAGCGGAGTAGCAACTACACCCACTCCGATGCAAACCCCATGCGCGTCATTACATCTCGGAGGAAAGACCATTCGACTTTGTCAAAGGCCTTTTCCATATCCAGTTTTAGAGCTTCCCCTTGATAGATGGAAGCGCTATTGGTGTGAAGGGTATGTGCAAGCTCGTGAGCAATCAGGATGTTATCAGTGATGTTCCTACCGCTAACAAAGGCGGCATGTGCATCACTGATACAACTAGGTAGGATTGGTTTGAGGCGATTGACAAGAACCTTAGCTACGGTTTTGTAGATGACCGTGCATAAACTGACTGGTCTGAACTGACGCATACTAGTGGCATCATCCACTTTCGGGATGAGGACTATAACCGTTTTGTTGACAATCGACATGTCTGCCTCCCCCCTCAGGAGTCGCAGACAAAGGCCGACAAACTCAGGTCCAATAACACCCTAATATTGCCTATAGAAGCTACTAGGGAAGCCATCTATTCCAGGTGCTTTCCTAGGGCCAATATCCCTGAACGCAGCAAGTACCTCACCTTCAGTGAATGGTCGTAGTAAAGAATCATTCATTTCAGGAGTAACGACCTGATGGATCTGTTTCATAAGGTGGGGAGAGGAGACATGATTAGATGTCACAAATAGCGTTTGGAAATACCCCGAGGCAATCCTAAGGAGTTTAGGTTTGGCCGTTTGCCAGTTTTGATTGTCATCAAACAATCCACGTATAGAGTTCTTTTTTCGACGCTTAGAGGCCTTAGCGTGGAAAAAGGATGTATTCCTGTCACCTTGCGATAGCCAGGTAACACGAGAACGCTGTGCCCAGTAAGCTTCGCGTTCGTCCAAAAGACGTCGAAGTTCCAGTTTCGTGTCTCGTAGATTATCCAGCATCGCAGGTGGTAGCTGCCTACGTCGCATGTAGGAATTAATTTGACGTTGTAATTCTACGATGCGGTGAGTGGACTGGAAACACCTAGTATTTTGCCAGTCACGAAGATGGTTTCCCACAATAGCCAATTTGTCGAGCAAGGTGCCTGACGCTGTTGACCAAGCTTGATGGAAGGACGATATGTATGAAGGGTCATGTGCCCAACATGACTCAAACCGGAAATGATCGTTAGTATCATGAGGATGACGATCACGAGGTGGAGAGTGAACGGAATCCATGATAATAATGTAATGATCAGAGTCCGGTGAGAAGACATTACGACATTGGAAAGTAAGATGTGCATTGAGCCAAGCATTACATGCACGAAAATGATCAAGGCGTTCGCAAACGGGCGTGACATTAGGTCCTGTGCGAGACCATGTAAACCAGCCCGAACATGGTTTGCAATCGAAAAGTTCATTACGAGATAGGCAATCTCGAAAGTTGTTAATTTGTGACTGTGGCCTGCGACATCCGCCTTGTTTTTCTGAGTCGGACAAAATGTCATTAAGGTCGCCACCAATTAACCAAGGTAACTGTGAAATGCCACGTATGGAGTCTATGAGTTCCCAGGTTTTATATTTCATGCTTGTGTCAGCATACCCATACATTCCCGTAAAACAAAAGCAATCAAAAGTTGTTGTGACAATAACATCAATAAAGCGATCAGAATACGATAACAAACCTAGTGTAATCGTAGTAAAAGAAGTCCTGAACAAGTGGGGCTGCTTTTCACATGGAAGCAGCCCATCATATCTAAAGAAAGTTTTAATCGTTCATAATCAAAATTAAAAAGTCGAGTCTCCGACAAGAAAATAATATTTGGTTCCAAACGTCGAACTAGAGCAACCAAACCCTGAACTGCCGTTGGCGAACCAAGACCACGACAGTTCCAACAAAACATCCTCATTTTTCTCGGCGGGGTTGAACATCAACCGCCGTCGAAGAGATTTTGCTGCTTATCCCAGCTTTCGAAGGTTTGGAAGATTTGTCAGATGTACCACCGGCCTTTGTCGGTTTCAAGTGGAAAGTGGGGGAGGTTCGTGGTCGCTTGGCCACATTATTGGCAGCTAGAGGCGGGCTGCGTTTTGCTTTGCGAGGCAGAGGAGCACCTTTGGGTGGCACGGATGTGGCTGCGAGCCAATCCTCAAAGTCCGGATTGACGGGCTCGTAGGCATTGCTGCCATTACCGGCAGTAGTAGATTTGGCAGGCTCAGCGGTTGGCATTGGAAACCCTTCCCCATCAAGCAGTACAAATCGCTTATCCGGAGGGGTGGTCGATGCAACAGTTAAATCCGTGGCAGGGACAGCGGTGGGCACTCCAGTATTAACAGACTCCGCGTCTGCTGGAATGATGTCAATAGGCACCACTTCAAGAGGCTCAACAGACAGGCCGGCGGTGGGCGTGGCGTGTTGCCCGCTGGTGACGTCTTCCGTTTCAACCATCGGAGCATCAGGAACAGTAGGGCCTGCCTGGTTTGGCACAACGTCTGCATCCATAGAAGCTTCAGCAGCGACTGATTCTGCATCAGGGTCAGCGATAGGGTCTGCTGCAGCATCAGTGATTGGCGCAGCAGCAGAATCCCCTAATAACATGGTTGCTGAAGCAGCATCCGCTACCGGTGCATGGTTTGAAGTGGGGTAGGCCACTATAACCTTCTTCCCTTTCCGATCAGCTCCTGAAGAGCAGAAAAATATAAAGCAATAGTCAGTAATAGTTAACTGACATAAGCTCCTAATCAATTATTTGAACTCCTAAAATTTGATTAAAACCTGTTCTGCGGTCCTTTTTGTCGAGGTTTCAGACGAGCAGGTCTAAATTGTAACACCCCAATTTTGGGCTTAGAAGTTTTGGGTTTGGACCGGACCGGTCGGGTTGCGGTTCGAATATAAAAGGATGAATTTAGGAAAGCCTAGTTTGGGTTGCATTAAAAATATGGAAAAATGTCTTAAAATCCTCTTTTATTATATATAAGAGAAAGGTGAAATCAATTTTACAAAATGAGGTTTGGAAGAGTGACATTTTGGGTTAGTGACCAAAATGTAATTTTCGAAAACTTGGTGGCTGTTTTAAAAAGGATTGAAACTTTGAATCTTTAAGGAGCTATTTACCCAAAAGAGTTTCTCCAGATTTTTCTGAATATTTATCAATTAATTAATGGTTTTAAAATAAAAGTAAAAGGGAGGGAAAGATATTTTGGCATTTTCAACTAACTTTTCCCAAATTCCATTTTCCTTTTCTCTCAATTTTCTCTCAACCCAAACACATTTCTCCAGCACATTTTCCCTCTGATTTTGACATCCAAATATGAGATTTCAATCCTCTTTTGATCTCTAATCATCTCTTCATCAAAACCTTAGCATTTGCTTATTGGATTTTCAAGATTTTGGTTCAAAAAGGGAGAAAACTCAAGTTTAGAGGTATGAACGTCCTTCTCCTCTAAATTCTCAGTTCTTTACTGAAATTCCCAAGTTCTCAATCCTTGATTTGTGTTTTGTTAAAGGTTTTACAATTGTGTTCTTGATCTTGGCTTTAAAATGTAAGATTTGCTTTAATCTTGATGAAATTCGTATGATCTGATTGGGCACTGTTTTGAGATGTCATTTTGATGTAAAATGAATGTATAATTGATGAGAAATTGAGGTTTAATCAATGCAATCCCGGATAGGTTGATTTTCCTAAGTTTTGCTTGAGTTTTTGGTGGTTTTTGGAGTGTTTTTGGTGATCTGTTATAGCTGGAGGTATAAGGACGTGGTTAGATCCTTTTTGGATGTTAATTGAGGTTTATGAATGTTTAGAATTGATGGATCTTGGCTGGGTAGTGTTGTGGAGTTGTTTGGAGGTGATTTCGGTTGTGTTTGGTAGCCGAAATGTGAGTATTGATGAGAGCAGCGAGTTTAGATGTCTTGGTTGAGGATATTAATGCATGATGGTGCATTAATCTACTGTTTTGATGTGTTTAAAACAGGGGAGACATCTTCGGATCCTTGTGGTGTTGATTCGGAAGCTTGATTGGTGTTTCGGCAAGTGGCGAAACGGAATCGGTGAGTGGATTTTGGTTTTAAGCTTTGAAACCAAGGTTTTGAACGTTTGGGAGCTTAGTTTAAGTCTAAGCAAGTTAGCTAAGCTCAAGAGTAAGTTTTCGGAAAAACGCTCTTGTTGATGAACTATGAGTTGGTTGAATGCAATGTGATTTGTTTGCATGTTTTAAATTCTGTTTTGAAAGCATGTTTTAGCATGTTTAATTGCTGTGATTATAAGCCATGTGTTGAAGGATGATCAAGGTAAGAGATCCTTGTTTTTGAACATTTTTAAATGTGGTTTTGATGCTTAATGATGCATGATGTTTATGGCTTTGTTAAATGCTTTAAAACAGTGAAATATTGTTGTTAATGATGCATATTGGCAAGTGATGTTATGAGAATGGTTAAGAACAACATGGTGGTTAAAAGTCCATGGTTGATTCTTGTTAAGGTCACAAAGGTGGTTAAAAGTCCTTGTGTGAGCCTTGTGTATTTTAAGAACAACATGGTGGTTAAAAGTCCATGGTTGGTTCTTGGTTAAGGTCACAAAGGTGGTTAAAAGTCCTTGTGTGAGCCTTGTGTATTTAAGAACACCATGGTGGTTAAAAGTCCATGGGTGATTCTTGTTAAGGACACAAAGGTGGTTAAAAGTCCTTGTGTGGTCCTTGTGAATGGTAAGAACATCATGGTGGTTAAAAGTCCATGGATGATTCTTGTGCTAAGGACACAATGGTGGTTAAAAGTCCATGTGTGGTCCTTGTGAATTGTAAGATCACAATGGTGGTTAAAAGTCCATGTGTGGATCTTGTATTGATTGTATCACTTGTGGCTAATATGACATGTTATAAACTTGAAGCATCAAATGCTTGTTTTAAATGCTTATGTGCATGTACAAATGATGAGTTGAACTAAGGTTTATAAAGGTGTTTATAAATGCATTATTGTGTGGTTTTAAATGAGCATTCCTCACTAAGCTATTTGCTTACGCTCTCTCTTTTCTTAAACCAATAATGCAGAGCATTGAAGTACATTAGGGGCGGCAAGGAAGCCAAGAATCCAAGTGAAGGTTTAAGCTCATGTATGGTGAATGTTTTCTAACACTATTAGCTTTTGGGCATTTGGCAATGGGGAACCTATATTGTTGTTTTGGGAGATGTTTTGGACTCCCTAAGTTGGTTTTATATTGTTGATGATGTTGGAACATGTAATTGGCCTCTTGGTATTTGTTTTGGTGATTTGAGGATTGCATGGTTTGCTATATAGGATTCTTGCCTATAGAATTGGGGATTTGTTTAACTGATGCCATGTTTGAGTATGATTGATGCAATTATGTTCCTTATGCATGTAATGTCTTGCTGGTATAATTTGGTTGCCTTTGGAGCATGTTTGATGGGTCAATTGTATGTTTAACCAGCTAAAATTCTGCATTCTGGGCAGCCTGTTTCGGAACAGGTGCTGCCGTTTCGGAACAGAGGGCCTGAAATGGCCTAGGCGTTACGAAACGGGCAGAGCCGTTCCGAAACAGTTTGGCCACTGCCAGGCCCTGTTGCGCAACGCGTTTCGGAACGGTCCCGTGTTTCGGAACAGGCTCTCCCTGTTTCGGAACACTCGACCGTTGGGCACTGAAATTGACGGTTAAATGTTTTGAAATCTTTGCGTTTTGGTCCTGAAACTTGTTTATGCAATTGAATGAGTTTGAGATGTCCGTTTGAGTTGAAATTTGGCAGGGAAGCATGAATTATGACTAATTTCATAATGGTAACTTAAAAGTGGGTTAAGTCCTTCTAATTTCCATAATTTACATTTTGGTCCCTAAACTTGTATGTTGTGCAATTAAGTCCCTAAATGTTTTCCGAATGCGTTGATCTTTGAGTATGCTGTTGTTATGAACATATCTAGGGTTAATGTGCATTTAGATAAGATTAAAAAAGAAAAAAAAGGGTCGTTAATCAAGGTTGACTTTCGGGTTGACTTTGGTTTTCCCCGTGTAAACTTCTTAATTCGGTTCAACCGTCTGGGCTGGGTTAAGGGGGTTACATTTGGTGGTATCAGAGCTGAGTTCTCGTGTAATTGGGAATGATTATGTGGGTGATTAAAGTATGTATGCTTTGTATGCTTGTTGATTGAAAGCATGATGTGTGAATTGTAAGTATGTTACAATTGTGATGTATGCTTTGGTGAAGCATGTTAGGGGGGATCCATTGCCAAATCAAAGCTAATGAAATGATGTTGTTTTAATTGGAAATGAGCTTGAGTACTTGGATTGCTTACCTTGCTGAGCCTGACTTGTTTATTGCATTGTGATTGCATTGTTTAGTGAATGGCACCTCGTAGAGAGTTGGGGGTTAATACGTGAGCTATGGCTCGAAATGAGAATGAGGAGAACGTTGAGAATGCGATGGATTTACCTCCTCCACCTGGTGGTGGTGGTGCTGGGGGCGAAGGAGCTGGTGTTGCAGCTGGTGCTGGGGTCGCTGGACCTGAAGTTGGTCAGGGGCAAGTTGTTCCTGACATGACAATGTTGGTTCAAGATATTGCTGGAGCTTTTCGAGCAGCGGTAGCTGGAGCTCAAGGAGCTGGGCATCAGGGAGATGCTGGTGTTAGACTACCCTTGGAACGTTTGCGCAGTCTGGGAGGGACTGAGTTCAGGGGTTTGTCTGCTGAAGGTTCTGAGTCTTGGCTGGAAAGTACCAAGAGAATCTTGGGGCAGATGAGTTGCACTGATGTGCAGAAGCTGGGCTGTGTAGTATCCTTGCTACAGGATGATGCGTATACTTGGTGGACAACCTCTATCTCTGGAATGGAGGAAGCTGATGTAACTTGGACGTTCTTTCAGAACGCGTTCAAGAGAAGGTATCTGGGTGTGAGGTACCTAGATGAAAAGAAGAGGGAATTCATGTCTCTTACCCAAGGGACCATGTCTGTGGCTGAGTACGAAGTTCAGTTTGTTCGACTCAGTCAGTATGCACCTGAGCTTGTCCCGGATGAGCGGGAGAGGTGTGAAAGGTTCCGTTATGGTTTGGTGACGGAAGTAAAGATGTATGTGCTGGCTGCTGAGTATAATGATTTTGATGTGCTGGTTGGCCGAGCAAATGACATTGAGATGAACTTGGGTTTATCTTCTAGAAGTGCTGGAAAGCGAGCTGCTGAGTATAGTTCCGGTGGTGGACGGAACAAGAGGGGACGTGATCAGAAGTATCAGTCTTCAGCTAAGCGAGGTGGTGGTGCGCCTGCTCAGGGAGGCAAGGCTAGAGTTGATCCGAGCGCGTGTTGGACATGTGGATCGCGTGGCCATATGAAACGTGATTGTCCTCAAGCTGTGAGGGAGGTGCAAGCTCCTGTTGTGGCGGCTGGTAATTCGTGCTGGAACTGTGGATCTACGGATCACATGAGGAGAGAGTGTCCTATATTGGCTGGTGGCCAAGGGCGTGCTCCTGTTGTTGCTGCACCACAGAGAGGTCGTGGGCGCGGCCGTGGTAACTTCCAGCGTAGGGAGGATGGTGGACGTAATGTGGCTCATGTTGTAGCTGTTCAGCCAGAGGGTGGTGGCCAGGCTAGAGTGTTTGCTCAGAGGGAGGGGAGGAATGACGCGGATGTGATTGCAGGTACTTTTACTTTGCAGTCCTTGTCATTACTTTCCTTGATTGATTCTGGATCTACGCACTCATACATTTTGCGTGAGCATGCTGAATTGCTTGGTTTGCCTGTTGAGTCTTTGGATATTGGTATGCGTGTCACTAGTTCTTTTGGTGAGACTGTTGTGACTCGAAAGCTTTATAGAAGATGTCCTTTGGTTGTGCAAGATCATGTTTTTCATGTTGATCTCATGGAATTGCCTTTCTATGGTTTTGATGTAATCCTTGGTATGGATTGGCTTGCTGAGCATCGTGCTGTAGTGGATTGTGAGAATAAGCGAGTTTCGTTGAAACTTGCGGATGATTATGAGGTGGTTGTGGTTGGTGAGAATGTAAAGTTTCTTGCCAATGTGGTGTCTACATTGGAGGCGAGCCGGATGCTGAGGCAAGGTTGTGAAGCTTACCTAGCCTTTATGATGAATCCTAGCTCTAAGGAGTTGCGTGTGCAAGATATCAGGGTTGTGCGAGAGTTCCCTGGTGTGTTTCCTGAGGAGTTGCCTGGATTACCTCCTAATCGCGAAGTGGAGTTTGGGATTGAGCTGTATGAGAACACAACTCCAGTGTCCATTACTCCTTATCGAATGGCACCTAAGGAGTTGAAGGAGCTGAAGACGCAATTGCAAGAGTTGCTTGATCGTGGTTTCATTCGGACGAGTGTGTCACCTTGGGGTGCACCGGTCTTGTTTGTAAAGAAGAAAGATGGCACTATGAAAATGTGCATTGATTACCGTCAGCTTAACAAGTTGACTATCAAGAATCGGTATCCATTGCCGAGAATTGATGATCTCTTTGATCAATTTCGGGGAGCAGCTGTGTTCTCTAAGATTGACTTGAGGTCAGGGTATTACCAGTTGAAGGTAAAGGATGTGGATGTGCCAAAGACAGCTTTCAGGACGAGGTATGGGCATTATGAGTTCCTTGTGATGCCGTTTGGTTTGACAAATGCTCCTGCAGCCTTCATGGACATGATGAACCGAGTATTTCATGAATACTTGGATAAGTTTGTTGTGGTAGTCATTGATGATATCCTCGTGTACTCACGTACTGAGGAGGAGCATGAAGGGCATCTGAGAATTGTGTTGAAAGCTTTGTTGGAGAATCAGCTTTATGCTAAGCTGAGCAAGTGTGAGTTCTGGCTTAGAGAAGTGGTGTTTCTTGGTCATGTGGTTTCTGCTGAGGGGATTCGTGTTGATCCTCAGAAGATTGAGGCGGTGATGAATTGGAAGGTTCCTAAGTCTGTTCATGAAGTTCGTAGTTTCCTTGGTTTGGCAGGATACTACCGAAGGTTTGTGGATGGGTTTTCGAAGATTGCTGCACCTTTGACAAAGTTGCTGCAGAAGGATGTTAAGTATGAGTGGACGGAAGCGAGACAGCAGGCTTTTGAGAAGCTTAAGGCAGCTTTGACACAAGCTCATATCTTGGTTCAACCTGAATCAGGGAAAGAGTTTGTGGTGTATAGTGATGCGTCCTATGTTGGTTTGGGATGTGTGTTGATGCAGGAGGGTAAGGTGGTGGCTTATGCATCACGGCAGTTGAAGGTGCATGAGCGCAATTATCCTACGCATGACATTGAGTTGGCTGCGTTGGTTTTTGCTTTGAAGATCTGGAGACATTATCTGTATGGTGAGAAGTGTACTGTGTACACGGATCACAAGAGTTTGAAGTACCTGATGTCTCAGAAGGAGTTGAATCTTAGACAGCAACGATGGGTGGAGTTGCTCAAGGATTATGATTTGACGATTGAGTATCACCCTGGAAAAGCTAATGTTGTAGCAGATGCCTTGAGTAGGAAGGTAGCTGTTGAGTTGAGGGCTATGTTTGCCAGTTTGAGTATTTCACGCGATGGTGGTCTTGTGGCTGAGTTGCAAGTGAAACCATCTTTGGTGCAGTTGATCAAGGAAAAGCAGTTGTTGGATGATTCCTTGGTACCGCATGTTCAGGATATTGCGGAGGATAGGCCTTCGGATTTCTGTTTTAATGATGATGGAGTGTTGTGCTTTGGGAGTCGGATAGTAGTGCCCAATGATGTTGATTTGAGGCGTGCTATTCTGACTGAAGGTCATAGTAGTCCTTTTGCTATGCACCCTGGTAGTACTAAGATGTATCGTGATCTTCGTGATGAGTACTATTGGGTGGGTTTAAAGAAGGATGTTGCTGAGTTTGTGAGCAAGTGCATGGTGTGTCAGCGAGTTAAGGCTGAGCATCAGTTTCCTTCAGGGTTGTTGCAACCGTTGAGAATCCCTGAAAGGAAGTGGGAAAGGATTTCCATGGACTTTGTGTCTGGTTTGCCTTTGTCGCCATCGAAGAAGAATTCAGTGTGGGTGATTGTGGATCGTCTGACGAAGTGTGCACATTTCTTGCCTGTGCATACTACGTATTCTTTGGATAAGCTCGCGGAGCTGTACATTGCTGAGATTGTGCGGCTGCATGGTGTGCCTAAGTCGATTGTGTCGGATAGGGATCCGAGGTTTACATCGCGTTTCTGGCAGTGTTTGCATCAAGCTTTAGGTACACGGTTGAATTTCAGTACATCTTATCATCCTCAGTCGGATGGTCAGTCCGAGCGTGTTATCCAGGTTTTGGAGGATATGTTGAGGTGTTGCGTGATTGAGTTTCAGGGCTCATGGGAGAAACATTTGCCTTTGGTGGAGTTTGCCTATAACAATAGTTATCAGGCAAGTATTCAAATGGCACCTTATGAAGCTTTGTACGGGAGGAAGTGTAGTACTCCTCTTTGTTGGGCTGAAACGGGTCAGAAGTTGGTTTCGATGCTAGCTTTGTTGAAAGGAACCACCGAGAAGGCGAAGCTCATTTGTGAGCGTTTTAAAGCAGCTTCTGATCGGCAAAAGTCTTACTCTGATTTGAAGCGTAAGGAGATTGAGTACGCGGTGGGTGACCGTGTGTTTTTGAAGGTTTCGCCTTGGAAAAAGGTGATGAGGTTTGGCCGAAAGGGTAAGTTGAGCCCTAGGTACATTGGACCATACGAGGTGATTGAGCGTGTGGGTCCTGTTGCGTACAGGTTGAGGTTACCTCAAGAGTTGGAAAAGATTCATGATGTGTTTCATGTTTCTATGCTTCGGAAGTATAGATCGGATCCTTCACATGTGATGCTTGTGGAAGAAGTGGAATTGAATCCGGATTTGACCTATGATGAGGAACCGGTGAAGATTCTGGATTCGGATAGCAAGGTTCTTCGAGGCAAGACCATTGAGTTGGTAAAGGTGTTGTGGAAACATCGTGGTGTTGAAGAAGCCACGTGGGAACGAAAGGATGATATGCTGAAGCAGTTTCCGTACCTCTTTCCTTCAGGTAAATTTCGAGGACGAAATTTCTTAAGGGGGGGAGAGTTGTAACACCCCAATTTTGGGCTTAGAAGTTTTGGGTTTGGACCGGACCGGTCGGGTTGCGGTTCGAATATAAAAGGGTGAATTTAGGAAAGCCTAGTTCGGGTTGCATTAAAAATATGGAAAAATGTCTTAAAATCCTCTTTTATTATATATAAGAGAAAGGTGAAATCAATTTTACAAAATGAGGTTTGGAAGAGTGACATTTTGGGTTAGTGACCAAAATGTAATTTTCAGAAACTTGGTGACTGTTTTAAAAAGGATTGAAACTTTGAATCTTTAAGGAGCTATTTACCCAAAAGAGTTTCTCCAGATTTTTCTTAATATTTATCAATTAATTAATGGTTTTAAAATAAAAGTAAAAGGGAGGGAAAGATATTTTGGCATTTTCAACTAACTTTTCCCAAATTCCATTTTCCTTTTCTCTCAATTTTTTCTCAACCCAAACACATTTCTCCAGCACATTTTCCCTCTGATTTTGACATCCAAATATGAGATTTCAATCCTCTTTTGATCTCTAATCATCTCTTCATCAAAACCTTAGCATTTGCTTATTGGATTTTCAAGATTTTGGTTCCAAAAAGGGAGAAAACTCAAGTTAAGAGGTATGAACGTCCTTCTCCTCTAAATTCTCAGTTCTTTACTGAAATTCCCAAGTTCTCAATCCTTGATTTGTGTTTTATTAAAGGTTTTACAATTGTGTTCTTGATCTTGGCTTTAAAATGTAAGATTTGCTTTAATCTTGATGAAATTCGTATGATCTGATTGGGCACTGTTTTGAGATGTCATTTTGATGTAAATGAATGTATAATTGATGAGAAATTGAGGTTTAATCAATGCAATCCCGGATAGGTTGATTTTCCTAAGTTTTGCTTGAGTTTTTGGTGGTTTTTGGAGTGTTTTTGATGATCTGTTATAGCTGGAGGTATAAGGACGTGGTTAGATCCTTTTTGGATGTTAATTGAGGTTTATGAATGTTTAGAATTGATGTATCTTGGCTGGGTAGTGTTGTGGAGTTGTTTGGAGGTGATTTTGGTTGTGTTTGGTAGCCGAAATGTGAGTATTGATGAGAGCAGCGAGTTTAGATGTCTTGGTTGAGGATATTAATGCATGATGGTGCAATAATCTACTGTTTTGATGTGTTTAAAATAGGGGAGACATCTTCGGATCCTTGTGGTGTTGATCCGGAAGCTTGATTGGTGTTTCGGCAAGTGGCGAAACGGAATCGGTGAGTGGATTTTGGTTTTCAGCTTTGAAACCAAGGTTTTGAACGTTTGGGAGCTTAGTTTAAGTCTAAGCAACTTAGCTAAGCTCAAGAGTAAGTTTTCGGAAAAATGCTCTTATTGATGAACTATGAGTTGGTTGAATGCAATGTGATTTGTTTGCATGTTTTAAATTCTGTTTTGAAAGCATGTTTTAGCATGTTTAATTGCTGTGATTATAAGCCATGTGTTGAAGGATGCTCAAGGTAAGAGATCCTTGTTTTTGAACATTGTTAAATGTGGTTTTGATGCTTAATGATGCATGATGTTTATGGCTTTGTTAAATGCTTTAAAACAGTGAAATATTGTTGTTAATGATGCATATTGGCAAGTGATGTTATGAGAATGGTTAAGAACAACATGGTGGTTAAAAGTCCATGGTTGATTCTTGTTAAGGTCACAAAGGTGGTTAAAAGTCCTTGTGTGAGCCTTGTGTATTTTAAGAACAACATGGTGGTTAAAAGTCCATGGTTGGTTCTTGGTTAAGGTCACAAAGGTGGTTAAAAGTCCTTGTGTGAGCCTTGTGTATTTAAGAACACCATGGTGGTTAAAAGTCCATGGGTGATTCTTGTTAAGGACACAAAGGTGGTTAAAAGTCCTTGTGTGGTCCTTGTGAATGGTAAGAACATCACGGTGGTTAAAAGTCCATGGATGATTCTTGTGCTAAGGACACAATGGTGGTTAAAAGTCCATGTGTGGTCCTTGTGAATTGTAAGATCACAATGGTGGTTAAAAGTCCATGTGTGGATCTTGTATTGATTGTATCACTTGTGGCCAATATGACATGTTATAAACTTGAAGCATGAAATGCTTGTTTTAAATGCTTATGTGCATGTACAAATGATGAGTTGAACTAAGGTTTATAAAGGTGTTTATAAATGCATTATTGTGTGGTTTTAAATGAGCATTCCTCACTAAGCTATTTGCTTACGCTCTCTCTTTTCTTAAACCAATAATGCAGAGCATTGAAGTACATTAGGGGCAGCAAGGAAGCCAAGAATCCAAGTGAAGGTTTAAGCTCATGTATGGTGAATGTTTTCTAACACTATTAGCTTTTGGGCATTTGGCAATGGGGAACCTATATTGTTGTTTTGGGAGATGTTTTGGACTCCCTAAGTTGGTTTTATATTGTTGATGATGTTGGAACATGTAATTGGCCTCTTGGTATTTGTTTTGGTAATTTGAGGATTGCATGGTTTGCTATATAGGATTCTTGCCTATAGAATTGGGGATTTGTTTAATTGATGCCATGTTTGAGTATGATTGATGCAATTATGTTCCTTATGCATGTAATGTCTTGCTGGTATAATTTGGTTGCCTTTGGAGCATGTTTGATGGGTCAATTGTATGTTTAACCAGCTAAAATTCTGCATTCTGGGCAGCCTGTTTCGGAACAGGTGCTGCCGTTTCGGAACAGAGGGCCTGAAATGGCCTAGGCGTTTCGAAACGGGCAGAGCCGTTCCGAAACAGTTTGGCCACTGCCAGGCCTTGTTGCGCAACACGTTTCGAAACGGTCCCGCGTTTCGGAACAGGCTCTCCCTGTTTCGGAACACTCGACCGTTGGGCACTGAAATTGACGGTTAAATGTTTTGAAATCTTTGCGTTTTGGTCCTGAAACTTGTTTATGCAATTGAATGAGTTTGAGATGTCCGTTTGAGTTGAAATTTGGCAGGGAAGCATGAATTATGACTAATTTCATAATGGTAACTTAAAAGTGGGTTAAGCCCTTCTAATTTCCAGAATTTACATTTTGGTCCCTAAACTTGTATGTTGTGCAATTAAGTCCCTGAATGTTTTCCGAATGCGCTGATCTTTGAGTATGCTGTTGTTATGAACATATCTAGGGTTAATGTGCATTTAGATAAGATTAAAAAAGAAAAACAAGGGCCGTTAATCAAGGTTGAACTCCTAAAATTTGATTAAAACTTGTTTTGCAGTCCTTTTGTCGAGGTTTCGGACGAGCGGGTCTAAATGGGCCTTTCAATGGACCCGTTGGAATTTTAACTGAGTAAAAAGTAAAAAATTGAGGTTTTACAATATAACTGTGTTGAAAATCTCCTAAACAATTATTTGAACTCCTAAAATTTGAATAAAATTTTTTTGCGATCCTTCTTGTACATGTTTCGGACGAGCAGGTATAAAATAAGCCTATCAATGGACCCGTTGGAATTTTAACTGAGTAAAAAGTATAAAAATTTAGGTTTTGCAATATAATTGTGTTGAAAATCTCCTAATCAATTATTTGAACTCCTAAAATTTGAAGAAAACTTTTTTGCGGTCCTTTTTGTAGAGGTTTCGGACGAGCAGGTCTAAATGGACCTTTCAATGGGCCCGTTGGAATTTTAACTCAGTAAAAGGTACATAAATTGAGGTTTTTCAATATAATTGTGTTGAAAAGCTCCTAATCAATTATTTGAACTCCTAAAATTTGATTAAAACTTTTTTGCGGTCCTTTTTGTCGAGGTTTCAGACGAGAAGGTCTAAATGGGCGTTTCAAAGGGCCCGTTGGAATTTTAACCGAGTAAAAAGTATAAAAATTGAGGTTTTTCAATATAATTGTGTTGAAAAGCTCCTAATCAATTATTTGAACTCCTAAAATTTGATTCAAACTTGTTTTGCGGTCTTTTTTGTCGAGGTTTCAAACGAGCAGGTCTAAATGGGCCTTTCAATGGACTCGTTGGAATTTTAACTGAGTAAAAAGTACATAAATTGAGGTTTTAAAATATAATTGTGTTGAAAAGCTCCTAATCAATTACATGAACTCCTAAAATTTGATTAAACTTATTTTGCAGTCCTTTTGTAGAGGTTTCGGACGAGCGGATTGAAATGGGCCTTACAATGGATCCGTTGAAATTTTAACTTAGTAAAAAGTATAAAAATTAAGTTTTTGCGATATAATTGTTTTGAAAAGCTTCTAATCAATTATTTGAACTCCTAAAATTTGAAGAAAACTTTTTTACGGTCCTTTTTGTAGAGGTTTCGGACGAGCAGGACTAAATGAGCCTTTCAATGGGTCCGTTGGAATTTTAACTGAGTAAAAAGTATAAAAATTGAGGTTTTTCAATATAATTGTGTTGAAAAGCTCCTAATCAATTATTTGAACTCCTAAAGTTTGATTAAAACTTGTTTTGCGGTCATTTTTGTCGAGGTTTCGGACGAGCAGGCCTAAATGGGCCTCTCAATGGTCCCGTTGGAATTTTAACTGAGTAAAAAGTACAGAAATTGAGGTCTTACAATATAATTCTTTTGAAAAGCTCCTAATCAGTTACATGAACTCCTAAAATTTTATTAAAACTTGTTTTGCAGTCCTTTTCGTAGAGGTTTCGGATGAGCGGGTCGAAATGGGCCTTTTATTGGACCCGTTAGAATTTTAACTGATTAAAAAGTACAGAAATTGAGGTTTTGCAATATTATTGTGTTGAAAAGCTCCTAATAAATTATTTGAACTCCTAAAATTTGAATAAAACTTGTTTTGCGGTTCTTTTTTTCGAGGTTTCGGACGAGCGGGTCTAAATGGGTCTTTCAATGGACCCTTTGGAATTTTAACTAAGTAAAAAGTATAAAAATTGAGGTTTTATAATATAACTGTGTTGAAAATCTTCTAAACAATTATTTGAACTCTTAAAATTTGAATAAAACTTTTTTGCGATCCTTTTAGTAGAGGTTTTTGACGAGCAGGTCTAAATGGGCCTTTCAATGGACCCGTTGGAATTTTAACTGAGTAAAAAGTACATAAATTGAGGTTTTGCAATATAATTGTGTTGAAAAGCTCCTAATCAATTACATGAACTCCTAAAATTTGATTAAAACTCATTTAGACCAACTAGTCCGAAACCCCGACAAAAAGGACAGCAAATCAAGTTTTAATCAAATTATAGGAGTTCAAATAATTGATTAGGAGCTTTTCAACACAATTATATTGCAACACCTCAATTTCTGTACTTTTTACTCAGTTAAAATTCCAACGTGTCCATTGAAAGGCCCATTTCGACCCGCTCGTCCAAAACAACTACAAAAAGGACTTCAAAACAAGTTTTAATCAAATATTAGGTGTTCATGTAATTGATTAGGAGCTTTTCAATACAATTATATTGCAAAACCTCTATTTCTGTACTTTATACTCAGTTAAAATTCCAATGGGTCCATTGAAAGGCCCATTTCGACCCGCTCGTCCGAAACCTCTACAAAAAGGACTGCAAAACAAGTTTTAATCAAATTTCAGGAGTTCGTGTAATTGATTAGGAGCTTTTCAACACAATTATATTGCAAAACCTCAATTTATGTAATTTTTACTCAGTTAAAATTCCAACGGGTCCATTGAGAGGCCCATTTAGACATGCTAGTCCGAAACCTCGACAAAAAGGACCGCAAAACAAGTTTTAATCAAATTTTAGGAGTTCAAATAATTGATTAGGAGATTTTCAACACAATTATATTGCAAAACCTCAGTTTCTGTACTTTTTACTCAGTTAAAATTCCAACGGGTCAATTGAGAGGCCCATTTAGACCTGCTAGTCCGAAACCTTGACAAAAAGGACCGCAAAACAAGTTTTAATCAAATTTTAGGATTTAAAATAATTGATTAGGAGATTTCAACACAATTATATTGCAAAACCTCAATTTATGTACTTTTTACTCATTTAAAATTCCAACGGGTCCATTGAAAGGCCCATTTCGACCCTCTCATTCGAAACCTCTACAAAAAGGACTGCAAAACAAGTTTTAATCAAATATTATGAGTTCATGTAATTGATTAGGAGCTTTTCAACACAATTATATTGCAAAACCTCAATTTCTGTACTTTTTACTCAATTAAAATTCCAACGGTTCCATTGTAAGGCCCATTTAGACCTACTAGTCCAAAACCTCGACAAATAGGACCGAAAAACAAGTTTTAATCAAATTTTAGGAGTTAAAATAAGTGATTAGGAGTTTTTCAACACAATTATATTGCAAAACCTCAATTTCTGTACTTTTTACTTAGTTAAAATTCCAACGGGTCCATTGAAAGGCCCATTTCGACCCGCTCGTCCGAAACCTCTACAAAAAGGACTGCAAAACAGGTTTTAATCAAATTTTAGGAGTTCATGTAATTGATTAGGAGCTTTTCAACGCAATTTTATTACAAAACCTCACTTTCTGTACTTTTTACTAATTTAAAATTCCAACGGGTCCATTGAAAGGCCCATTTCGACCCGCTCGTCCGAAACCTCTACAAAAAGGACTGCAAAACAAGTTTTAATCAAATTTTAGGAGTTCATGTAATTGATTAGGAGCTTTTCAGCACAATTATATTAAAAACCTCAATTTCTGTACTTTTTACTCAATTAAAATTCCAACGGTTCCATTGTAAGGCCCATTTAGACCCACTAGTCCGAAAGCTCGACAAATAGGACCGAAAAACAAGTTTTAATCAAATTTTAGGAGTTAAAATAATTGATTAGGAGCTTTTCAACACAATTATATTGCAAAACCTCAATTTATGTACTTTTTACTTAGTTAAAATTCCAACGGGTCCATTGAAAGGCCCATTTCGACCCGCTCGTCCGAAACCTCTACAAAAAGGACTACAAAACAGGTTTTAATCAAATTTTAGGAGTTCATGTAATTGATTAGGAGCTTTTCAACGCAATTTTATTACAAAACCTCACTTTCTGTACTTTTTACTCAGTTAAAATTCCAACGGGTCCATTGAAGGGCCCATTTCGACCCGCTCGTCCGAAACCTCTACAAAAAGGACTGCAAAACAAATTTTAATCAAATTTTAGGAGTTCATGTAATTGATTAGGAGCTTTTCAACACAATTATATTAAAAACCTCAATTTCTGTAATTTTTACTCAGTTAAAATTCCAACGGGTCCATTAAGAGGCTCATTTAGACCAACTAGTCCGAAACCCCGACAAAAAGGACAGCAAAACAAGTTTTAATCAAATTATAGGAGTTCAAATAATTGATTAGGAGCTTTTCAACACAATTATATTGCAACACCTCAATTTCTGTACTTTTTACTCAGTTAAAATTCCAACGTGTCCATTGAAAGGCCCATTTCGACCCGCTCGTCCAAAACAACTACAAAAAGGACTTCAAAACAAGTTTTAATCAAATATTAGGTGTTCATGTAATTGATTAGGAGCTTTTCAATACAATTATATTGCAAAACCTCTATTTCTGTACTTTATACTCAGTTAAAATTCCAATGGGTCCATTGAAAGGCCCATTTCGACCCGCTCGTCCGAAACCTCTACAAAAAGGACTGCAAAACAAGTTTTAATCAAATTTCAGGAGTTTGTGTAATTGATTAGGAGCTTTTCAACACAATTATATTGCAAAACCTCAATTTATGTAATTTTTACTCAGTTAAAATTCCAACGGGTCCATTGAGAGGCCCATTTAGACATGCTAGTCCGAAACCTCGACAAAAAGGACCGCAAAACAAGTTTTAATCAAATTTTAGGAGTTCAAATAATTGATTAGGAGATTTTCAACACAATTATATTGCAAAACCTCAGTTTCTGTACTTTTTACTCAGTTAAAATTCCAACGGGTCAATTAAGAGGCCCATTTAGACCTGCTAGTCCGAAACCTTGACAAAAAGGACCGCAAAACAAGTTTTAATCAAATTTTAGGATTTAAAATAATTGATTAGGAGATTTCAACACAATTATATTGCAAAACCTCAATTTATGTACTTTTTACTCATTTAAAATTCCAACGGGTCCATTGAAAGGCCCATTTCGACCCTCTCGTTCGAAACCTCTACAAAAAGGACTGCAAAACAAGTTTTAATCAAATATTAGGAGTTCATGTAATTGATTAGGAGCTTTTCAACACAATTATATTGCAAAACCTCAATTTCTGTACTTTTTACTCAATTAAAATTCCAACGGTTCCATTGTAAGGCCCATTTAGACCTACTAGTCCGAAACCTCGACAAATAGGACCGAAAAACAAGTTTTAATCAAATTTTAGGAGTTAAAATAAGTGATTAGGAGTTTTTCAACACAATTATATTGCAAAACCTCAATTTCTGTACTTTTTACTTAGTTAAAATTCCAACGGGTCCATTGAAAGGCCCATTTCGACCCGCTCGTCCGAAACCTCTACAAAAAGGACTGCAAAACAGGTTTTAATAAAATTTTAGGAGTTCATGTAATTGATTAGGAGCTTTTCAACGCAATTTTATTACAAAACCTCACTTTCTGTACTTTTTACTAATTTAAAATTCCAACGGGTCCATTGAAAAGCCCATTTCGACCCGCTCGTCCGAAACCTCTACAAAAAGGACTGCAAAACAAGTTTTAATCAAATTTTAGGAGTTCATGTAATTGATTAGGAGCTTTTCAACACAATTATATTAAAAACCTCAATTTCTGTAATTTTTACTCAGTTAAAATTCCAACGGGTCCATTGAGAGGCTCATTTAGACCAGCTAGTCCGAAACCCCGACAAAAAGGACAGCAAAACAAGTTTTAATCAAATTTTAGGAGTTCAAATAATTGATTAGGAGCTTTTCAACACAATTATATTGCAACACCTCAATTTCTGTACTTTATACTCAGTTAAAATTCCAATGGGTCTATTGAAAGGCCCATTTCGACCCGCTCGTCCGAAACCTCTACAAAAAGGACTGCAAAACAAGTTTTAATCAAATTTCAGGAGTTCGTGTAATTGATTAGGAGCTTTTCAACACAATTATATTGCAAAACCTCAATTTATGTAATTTTTACTCAGTTAAAATTCCAACGGGTCCATTGAGAGGCCCATTTAGACATGCTAGTCCGAAACCTCGACAAAAAGGACCGCAAAACAAGTTTTAATCAAATTTTAGGAGTTCAAATAATTGATTAGGAGCTTTTCAACACAATTATATTGCAAAACCTCAGTTTCTGTACTTTTTACTCAGTTAAAATTCCAACGGGTCCATTGAGAGGCCCATTTAGACCTGCTAGTCCGAAACCTCGACAAAAAGGACCGCAAAACAAGTTTTAATCAAATTTTAGGATTTAAAATAATTGATTAGGAGATTTCAACACAATTATATTGCAAAACCTCAATTTCTGTACTTTTTACTCATTTAAAATTCCAACGGGTCCATTGAAAGGCCCATTTCGACCCGCTCGTTCGAAACCTCTACAAAAAGGACTGCAAAACAAGTTTTAATCAAATATTAGGAGTTCATGTAATTGATTAGGAGCTTTTCAACACAATTATATTGCAAAACCTCAATTTCTGTACTTTTTACTCAATTAAAATTCCAACGGTTCCATTGTAAGGCCCATTTAGACCTACTAGTCCGAAACCTCGACAAATAGGACCGAAAAACAAGTTTTAATCAAATTTTAGGAGTTAAAATAATTGATTAGGAGCTTTTCAACACAATTATATTGCAAAACCTCAATTTATGTACTTTTTACTTAGTTAAAATTCCAACGGGTCCATTGAAAGGCCCATTTCGACCCGCTCGTCCGAAACCTCTACAAAAAGGACTGCAAAACAGGTTTTAATAAAATTTTAGGAGTTCATGTAATTGATTAGGAGCTTTTCAACGCAATTTTATTACAAAACCTCACTTTCTGTACTTTTTACTCATTTAAAATTCCAACGGGTCCATTGAAAGGCCCATTTCGACCCTCTCGTTCGAAACCTCTACAAAAAGGACTGCAAAACAAGTTTTAATCAAATATTAGGAGTTCATGTAATTGATTAGGAGCTTTTCAACACAATTATATTGCAAAACCTCAATTTCTGTACTTTTTACTCAATTAAAATTCCAACGGTTCCATTGTAAGGCCCATTTAGACCTACTAGTCCGAAACCTCGACAAATAGGACCGAAAAACAAGTTTTAATCAAATTTTAGGAGTTAAAATAAGTGATTAGGAGTTTTTCAACACAATTATATTGCAAAACCTCAATTTCTGTACTTTTTACTTAGTTAAAATTCCAACGGGTCCATTGAAAGGCCCATTTCGACCCGCTCGTCCGAAACCTCTACAAAAAGGACTGCAAAACAGGTTTTAATAAAATTTTAGGAGTTCATGTAATTGATTAGGAGCTTTTCAACGCAATTTTATTACAAAACCTCACTTTCTGTACTTTTTACTAATTTAAAATTCCAACGGGTCCATTGAAAGGCCCATTTCGACCCGCTCGTCCGAAACCTCTACAAAAAGGACTGCAAAACAAGTTTTAATCAAATTTTAGGAGTTCATGTAATTGATTAGGAGCTTTTCAACACAATTATATTAAAAACCTCAATTTCTGTAATTTTTACTCAGTTAAAATTCCAACGGGTCCATTGAGAGGCTCATTTAGACCAGCTAGTCCGAAACCCCGACAAAAAGGACAGCAAAACAAGTTTTAATCAAATTTTAGGAGTTCAAATAATTGATTAGGAGCTTTTCAACACAATTATATTGCAACACCTCAATTTCTGTACTTTATACTCAGTTAAAATTCCAATGGGTCTATTGAAAGGCCCATTTCGACCCGCTCGTCCGAAACCTCTACAAAAAGGACTGCAAAACAAGTTTTAATCAAATTTCAGGAGTTCGTGTAATTGATTAGGAGCTTTTCAACACAATTATATTGCAAAACCTCAATTTATGTAATTTTTACTCAGTTAAAATTCCAACGGGTCCATTGAGAGGCCCATTTAGACATGCTAGTCCGAAACCTCGACAAAAAGGACCGCAAAACAAGTTTTAATCAAATTTTAGGAGTTCAAATAATTGATTAGGAGCTTTTCAACACAATTATATTGCAAAACCTCAGTTTCTGTACTTTTTACTCAGTTAAAATTCCAACGGGTCCATTGAGAGGCCCATTTAGACCTGCTAGTCCGAAACCTCGACAAAAAGGACCGCAAAACAAGTTTTAATCAAATTTTAGGATTTAAAATAATTGATTAGGAGATTTCAACACAATTATATTGCAAAACCTCAATTTCTGTACTTTTTACTCATTTAAAATTCCAACGGGTCCATTGAAAGGCCCATTTCGACCCGCTCGTTCGAAACCTCTACAAAAAGGACTGCAAAACAAGTTTTAATCAAATATTAGGAGTTCATGTAATTGATTAGGAGCTTTTCAACACAATTATATTGCAAAACCTCAATTTCTGTACTTTTTACTCAATTAAAATTCCAACGGTTCCATTGTAAGGCCCATTTAGACCTACTAGTCCGAAACCTCGACAAATAGGACCGAAAAACAAGTTTTAATCAAATTTTAGGAGTTAAAATAATTGATTAGGAGCTTTTCAACACAATTATATTGCAAAACCTCAATTTATGTACTTTTTACTTAGTTAAAATTCCAACGGGTCCATTGAAAGGCCCATTTCGACCCGCTCGTCCGAAACCTCTACAAAAAGGACTACAAAACAGGTTTTAATCAAACTTTAGGAGTTCATGCAATTGATTAGGAGCTTTTCAACGCAATTTATTACAAAACCTCACTTTCTGTACTTTTTACTCAGTTAAAATTCCAACGGGTCCATTGAAAGGCCCATTTCGACCCGCTCGTCCGAAACCTCTACAAAAAGGACTGCAAAACAAATTTTAATCAAATTTTAGGAGTTCATGTAATTGATTAGGAGCTTTTCAACACAATTATATTAAAAACCTCAATTTCTGTAATTTTTACTCAGTTAAAATTCCAAAGGGTCCATTGAGAGGCTCATTTAGACCAGCTAGTCCGAAACCCCGACAAAAAGGACAACAAAACAAGTTTTAATCAAATTATAGGAGTTCAAATAATTGATTAGGAGCTTTTCAACACAATTATATTGCAACACCTCAATTTCTGTACTTTTTACTCAGTTAAAATTCCAACGTGTCCATTGAAAGGCCCATTTCGACCCGCTCGTCCGAAACCACTACAAAAAGGACTACAAAACAAGTTTTAATCAAATATTAGGCGTTCATGTAATTGATTAGGAGCTTTTCAATACAATTATATTGCAAAACCTCTATTTCTGTACTTTATACTCAGTTAAAATTCCAATGGGTCCATTGAAAGGCCCATTTCGACCCGCTCGTCCGAAACCTCTACAAAAAGGACTGCAAAACAAGTTTTAATCAAATTTCAGGAGTTCGTGTAATTGATTAGGAGCTTTTCAACACAATTATATTGCAAAACCTCAATTTATGTAATTTTTACTCAGTTAAAATTCCAACGGGTCCATTGAGAGGCCCATTTAGACATGCTAGTCCGAAACCTCGACAAAAAGGACCGCAAAACAAGTTTTAATCAAATTTTAGGAGTTCAAATAATTTATTAGGAGATTTTCAACACAATTATATTGCAAAACCTCAGTTTCTGTACTTTTTACTCAGTTAAAATTCCAACGGGTCCATTGAGAGGCCCATTTAGACCTGCTAGTCCGAAACCTTGACAAAAAGGACCGCAAAACAAGTTTTAATCAAATTTTAGGATTTAAAATAATTGATTAGGAGATTTCAACACAATTATATTGCAAAAAGGACTACAAAACAGGTTTTAATCAAACTTTAGGAGTTCATGCAATTGATTAGGAGCTTTTCAACGCAATTTATTACAAAACCTCAATTTATGTACTTTTTACTCATTTAAAATTCCAACGGGTCCATTGAAAGGCCCATTTCGACCCGCTCGTTCGAAACCTCTACAAAAAGGACTGCAAAACAAGTTTTAATCAAATTTTAGGAGTTCATGTAATTGATTAGGAGCTTTTCAACACAATTATATTAAAATCCTCAATTTCTGTAATTTTTACTCAATTAAAATTCCAACGGGTCCATTGAGAGGCTCATTTAGACCAGCTAGTCCGAAACCTCGACAAAAAGGACAGCAAAACAAGTTTTAATCAAATTTTAGGAGTTCAAATAATTGATTAGGAGCTTTTCAACACAATTATATTGCAACACCTCAATTTCTGTACTTTTTACTCAGTTAAAATTCCAACGTGTCCATTGAAAGGCCCATTTCGACCTGCTCGTCCGAAACCACTACAAAAAGGACTACAAAACAAGTTTTAATCAAATATTAGGAGTTCATGTAATTGATTAGGAGCTTTTCAATACAATTATATTGCAAAACCTCAATTTCTGTACTTTATACTCAGTTAAAATTCCAATGGGTCCATTGAAAGGCCCATTTCGACCCGCTCGTCCGAAACCTCTACAAAAAGGACTGCAAAACAAGTTTTAATCAAATTTCAGGAGTTCGTGTAATTGATTAGGAGCTTTTCAACACAATTATATTGAAAAACCTCAATTTATGTAATTTTTACTCAGTTAAAATTCCAACGGGTCCATTGAGAGGCCCATTTAGACCTGCTAGTCCGAAACCTCGACAAAAAGGACCGCAAAACAAGTTTTAATCAAATTTTAGGAGTTCAAATAATTGATTAGGAGCTTTTCAACACAATTATATTGCAAAACCTCAGTTTCTGTACTTTTTACTCAGTTGAAATTCCAACGGGTCCATTGAGAGGCCCATTTAGACCTGCTAGTCCGAAACCTCGACAAAAAGGACCGCAAAACAAGTTTTAATCAAATTTTAGGAGTTAAAATAATTTATTAGGAGCATTTCAGCACAATTATATTGCAAAACTTCAATTTCTGTACTTTTTACTCAGTTAAAATTCCAATGGGTCCATTGAAAGGCCCATTTCGACCCGCTCGACTAAAACCTCTACAAAAAGGACTTGCAAAACAAGTTTTAATCAAATTCTAGAAGTTCATGTAATTGATTAGGAGCTTTTCAACTCAATGATATTGCAAAACCTCAATTTCTGTAATTTTTACTCAGTTAAAATTCCAACGGGTCCATTGAGAAGCCCATTTAGACCTGCTAGTCCGAAACCTCGACATAAAGGACCGCAAAACAAGTTTTAATCAAATTTTAGGAGTTCAAATAATTGATTAGGAGCTTTTCAACACAATTATATTGCAAAACCTCAATTTCTGTACTTTTTACTTAGTTAAAATTCCAACGGGTACATTGAAAGGCCCATTTCGACCGGCTCGTCCGAAACCTCTACAAAAAGGACTGCAAAACAAGTTTTAATCAAATATTAGGAGTTCATGTAATTGATTAGGAGCTTTTCAACACAATTATATTGCAAAACCTCAATTTCTGTACTTTTTACTCAGTTAAAATTCCAACGGGTCCATTGAAAGGCCCATTTAGACCTACTCGTCCGAAACCTCTACAAAAAGGACCGCAAAACAAGTTTTAGTCAAAATTTAGGAGTTTATGTAATTTATTTGGAGCTTTTCAACACAATTATATTGCAAAACCTCAATTTCAGTACTTTTTACTTAGTTAAAATTCCAACGGGTCCATTGAAAGGCCTATTTAGACCTGCTAGTCCGAAACCTCGACAAAAAGGACCGCAAAACAAGTTTTAATCAAAATTCAGGAGTTCAAAAAATTCATTAGGAGCTTTTCAACACAATCATATTGCAAAACTTCAATTTCGGTACTTTTTACTTAGTTAAAATTCCAACGGGTCCATTGAAAGGCCCATTTCGACCCGCTAGTCTGAAACCTCTACAAAAAGGACTGCAAAACAAGTTTTAATCAAATTTTAGGAGTTCCTGTAATTGATTAGGAGCTTTTCAAGACAATTATATTTCAAAACCTCAATTTCTGTACTTTTTACTCAGTTAAAATTCCAACGGGTGAGCATGCGATGATGGCCTGGTGGCCAGAGCACGCTCACCTGCCCACTCCCTTCCCCTTAGGTCCCGGGTTCAAGACCCCTCAGGAGCATTGCCTTCACCTAGATTTCTCCCCCTCCCCTCTAGGTAGAAGTAGAAAAGTATTTTCAAAAAAAAAAATTCCAACGGGTTCGTTAAAAGGCCCATTTCGACCCGCTCATCTAAAACCTCTAAAAAAGGACTGCAAAACAAGTTTTAATCAAACTTTAAGAGTTCATGTAATTGATTAGGAGCTTTTAAACACAATTATATTTCAAAACCTCAATTTCTATAAGTTTTACTCAGTTAAAAATCCAACGGGTCCATTGAAAGGCCCATTTCGACCTGCTCATTCGAAACCTCTACAAAAAGGACTACAAAACAAGTTTTAATCAAATATTAGGAGTTCATGTAATTGATTAGGAGCTTTTAAACACAATTATATTTCAAAACCTCAATTTCTGCACTTTTTACTTGGTTAAAATTCCAACGGGTCCGTTAAAAGGCCCATTTCGACCCGCTCGTTCGAAACCTCGACAAAAAGGATCGCAAAACAAGTTTTAATCAAATTTTAGGAGTTCAAATAATTGATTAGGAGCTTTTCAACACAATTATATTGCTAAACCTCAATTTCTGTACTTTTTACTCAGTTAAAATTCCAACGGGTTCGTTAAAAGGCCCATTTCGACCCGCTCGTCCGAAACCTCTAAAAAAGGACTGCAAAACAAGTTTTAATCAAATTTTAGGAGTTCATGTAATTGATTAGGAGCTTTTAAACACAATTATATTTCAAAACCTCAATTTCCGCACTTTTTACTTGGCTAAAATTCCAACGGGTCCATTGAAAGGCCCATTTAGACCTACTCGTCCGAAACCTCGACAAAAAGGACCACAAAACAAGTTTTAATCAAATGTTAGGATTTAAAATAATTGATTAGGAGCTTTTCAACGCAATTTTATTACAAAACCTCACTTTCTGTACTTTTTACTCAGTTAAAATTCCAACGGGTCCATTGAAAGGCCCATTTCGACCCGCTCGTCCGAAACCTCTACAAAAAGGACTGCAAAACAAGTTTTAATCAAATATTAGGAGTTCATGTAATTGATTAGGAGCTTTTCAACACAATTACATTGCAAAACCTCAATTTCTATAATTTTTACTCAGTTGGAATTCCAACGGGTCCATTGAGAGGCCCATTTAGACCTGCTAGTCCGAAACCTCGACAAAAAGCACCGCAAAACAAGTTTTAATCAAATTTTAGGAGTTAAAATAATTTATTAGGAGCTTTTCAACACAATTATATTCCAAAACTTCAATTTCTGTACTTTTTACTCCGTTAAAATTCCAATGGGTCCATTGAAAGGTCCATTTCGACCCGCACGTCCGAAACCTCTACAAAAAGGACTTGCAAAACAAGTTTTAATCAAATTTTAGCAGTTCATGTAATTGATTAGGAGCTTTTCAACTCAATGATATTGCAAAACCTCAATTTTTGTAATTTTTACTCAGTTAAAATTCCATCGGGTCCATTGAGAGGCCCATTTAGACCTGCTAGTCCGAAACCTCGACAAAAAGGACTGCAAAACAAGTTTTAATCAAATTTTAGGAGTTCAAATAATTGATTAGGAGCTTTTCAACACAATTATCTTGCAAAACCTCAATTTCTGTACTTTTTACTTAGTTAAAATTCCAACGGGTCCATTGAAAGGCCCATTTAGACCTGCTCGTCCGAAACCTCAACAAAAAGTACCGCAGAACAAGTTTTAATCAAATTTTAGGAGTTAAAATAATTGATTAGGGGCTTTCAACACAATTATATTGCAAAACCTCAATTTCTGTACTTTTTACTCATTTAAAATTCCAACGGGTCCATTGAAAGGCCCATTTCAACCCGCTCGTCCGAAACCTCTACAAAAAGGACTGCAAAACAAGTTTTAATCAAATTTTAGGAGTTCATGTGATTGATTAGGAGATTTTCAACACAATTATATTGCAAAACCTCAATTTCTGTATTTTTTACCAAGTTAAAATTCCAACGGGTCCTTTGAGAGGCCCATTTAGACTTACTAGTCTGAAACCTCGACAAAAAGGATCGCAAAACAAGTTGTAATCAAATTTTAGGAGTTTAAATAATTGATTAGGATCTTTTCAACACAATTATATTGCAAAACCTCAATTTCTGTAATTTTTACTCAGTTAAAATTCCAACAGGTTCATTGAGAGGCCCATTTAGACCTTCTAGTCCGAAATCTCGATAAAAAGGACCGCAAAACAAGTTTTAATCAAAATTTAGGAGTTCAAATAATTGATTAGGAGCTTTTCAACACAATTATATTGCAAAACCTCAATTTCTAAAATGTTTTACTCAGTTAAAATTCCAACGGGTCCATTGAAAGGCCCATTTCGACCGGCTCATTCGAAACCACTACAAAAAGGACTACAAAACAAGTTTTAATCAAATATTAGGAGTTCATGTAATTGATTAGGAGCTTTTCAACACAATTATATTGCAAAACCTCAATTTATGTACTTTTTACTCAGTTAAAATTCCAATGGGTCCATTGAAAGGCCCATTTCGACCCGCTCGTCCGAAACCTCTATAAAAAGGACTGCAAAACAAGTTTTAATCAAATTTCAGGAGTTCATGTAATCGATTAGGAGCTTTTCAACACAATTATATTGCAAAACCTCAATTTCTGTAATTTTTACACAGTTAAAATTCCAACGGGTCCATTGAGAGGCCCATTTATACCTGATAGTCCGAAACCTCGACAAAAAGGACCGCAAAACAAGTTTTAATCAAATTTTAGGAGTTCAAATAGTTGATTAGGAGCTTTTCAACACAATTATATTGCAAAACCTCAATTTCTGTACTTTTTAATTAGTTGAAATTCCAACGGGTCCATTGAGAGGCCCATTTAGACCTGGTAGTCCGAAACCTCGACAAAAAGGACCGCAAAACAAGTTTTAATCAAATTTTAGGAGTTAAAATAATTGATTAGGAGCTTTTCAACACAATTATATAGCAAAAATTCAATTTCTGTACTTTTTACTCGGTTAAAATTCCAATGGGTCCATTGAAAGGTCCATTTCGACCCGCACGTCCGATAACTCTACAAAAAGGACTTGCAAAACAAGTTTTAATCAAACTTTAGAAGTTCATGTAATTGATTAGGAGCTTTTCAACTCAATGATATTGCAAAACCTCAATTTCTGCAATTTTTACTCAGTTAAAATTCCAACGGGTCCATTGAGAGGCCCATTTAGACCTGCTAGTCCGAAACCTCGACAAAAAGGACCGCAAAACAAGTTTTAATCAAATTTTAGGAGTTCAAATAATTGATTAGGAGCTTTTCAACACAATTATATTGCAAAACCTCAATTTCTGTACTTTTTACTCAGTTAAAATTCCAACGGGTCCATTGTGAGGCCCATTTAGACCTGCTAGTCCGAAACTTCGACAAAAAGGACCGCAAAAAAAGTTTTAATCAAATTTTAGGAGTTAAAATAATTGATTAGGAGCTTTCAACAAAATTATATTGCAAAACCTCAAATTCTGTACTTTTTACTCATTTAAAATTCCAACGGGTCCATTGAAAGGCCAATTTCGACCCGCTCGTCCGAAACCTCTACAAAAAGGACTGCAAAACAAGTTTTAATCAAATATTAGGAGTTCATGTAATTGATTAGTAGCTTTTCAACACAATTATATTGCAAAACCTCAATTTCTGTACTTTTTACTCAGTTAGAATTCAACGGTTCCATTGTAAGGCCCATTTAGACCTACTAGTCCGAAACCTCGACAAATAGGACCGAAAAACAACTTTTAATCAAATTTTAGGAGTTAAAATAATTGATTAGGAGCTTTTCAACACAATTATATTGCAAAACCTCAATTTTTGTACTTTTTACTTAGTTAAAATTCCAACGGGTCCATTGAAAGGCCCATTTCGACCGGCTCGTCCGAAACCTCTACAAAAAGGACTGCAAAACAAGTTTTAATCAAATATTAGGAGTTCATGTAATTGATTAAGAGCTTTTCAACAAAATTATATTGCAAAACCTCAATTTCTGTACTTTTTACTCAGTTAAAATTCCAACGGGTCCATTGAGAGGCCCATTTAGACCTGCTAGTGCGAAACCTCAACAAAAAGGACCGCAAAACAAGTTATAATCAAATTTTAGGATTTAAAATAATTGATTAGGAGATTTCAACACAATTATATTGCAAAACCTCAATTTCTGTACTTTTTACTCATTTAAAATTCCAAGGGGCCCATTGAAAGGACCATTTTGACCCACTCGTCCGAAACCTCTACAAAAAGGACTGCAAAACAAGTTTTAATCAAATATTAGGAGTTCATGTAATTGATTAGGAGCTTTTCAACACAATTATATTGCAAAACCTCAATTTCTGTACTTTTTACTCAATTAAAATTCCAACGGTTCCATTGTAAGGCCCATTTAGACCTACTAGTCCGAAACCTCGACAAATAGGACCGAAAAACAAGTTGTAATCAAATTTTAGGAGTTAAAATAATTGATTAGGAGCTTTTCAACACAATTATATTGCAAAACCTCAATTTCTGTTCTTTTTACTTAGTTAAAATTCCAACGGGTCCATTGAAAGGCCCATTTCGACCCGCTCGTCCGAAACCTCTACAAAAAGGACTGCAAAACAGGTTTTAATCAAATTTTAGGAGTTCATGTATTTTATTAGGAGCTTTTCAAAGCAATTTTATTACGAAACCTCATTTTCTGTACTTTTTACTCAGTTAAAATTCCAACGGGTCCATTGAAAGGCCCATTTCGACCCGCTCGTCCGAAACCTGTACAAAAAGGACTACAAAACAAGTTTTAATCAAATATTAGGAGTTCATGTAATTGATTAGGAGCTTTTCAACACAATTATATTGCAAAACCTCAATTTATGTACTTTATACTCAGTTAAAATTCCAATGGGTCCATTGAAAGGCCCATTTTGACCCGCTCGTCCGAAACCTCTACAAAAAGGACTACAAAACAAGTTTTAATCAAATTTCAAGAGTTCATGTAATCTATTAGGAGCTTTTCAACACAATTATATTGCAAAACCTCAATTTCTGTAATTTTTACTCAGTTAAAATTCCAACGGGTCCATTGAGAGGCCCATTTAGACCTGCTAGTCCGAAACCTCGACAAAAAGGACCCAAAACAAGTTTTAATCAAATTTTAGGAGTTCAAATAATTGACTAGGAACTTTTCAACACAATTATATTGCAAAACCTCACTTTCTATACTTTTTACTCAGTTAAAATTCCAACGGGTCCATTGAAAGGCCCATTTCGACCGGCTCGTCCGAAACCTCTACAAAAAGGACTGCAAAACAAGTTTTAATCAAATATTAGGAGTTCATGTAATTGATTAGGAGCTTTTCAACTCAATGATATTGCAAAACCTCAATTTCTGTAATTTTTACTCAGTTAAAATTCCATCGGGTCCATTGAGAGGCCCATTTAGACCTACTAGTCCGAAACCTCGACAAAAAGGACCGCAAAACAAGTTTTAATCAAATTTTAGGAGTTAAAATAATTGATTAGGAGCTTTCAACACAATTATATTGCAAAACCTCAAATTCTGTACTTTTTACTCATTTAAAATTCCAACGGGTCCATTGAAAGGCCAATTTCGACCCGCTCGTCCGAAACCTCTACAAAAAGGACTGCAAAACAAGTTTTAATCAAATATTAGGAGTTCATGTAATTGATTAGTAGCTTTTCAACACAATTATATTGCAAAACCTCAATTTCTGTACTTTTTACTCAGTTAGAATTCAACGGTTCCATTGTAAGGCCCATTTAGACCTACTAGTCCGAAACCTCGACAAATAGGACCGAAAAACAACTTTTAATCAAATTTTAGGAGTTAAAATAATTGATTAGGAGCTTTTCAACACAATTATATTGCAAAACCTCAATTTTTGTACTTTTTACTTAGTTAAAATTCCAACGGGTCCATTGAAAGGCCCATTTCGACCGGCTCGTCCGAAACCTCTACAAAAAGGACTGCAAAACAAGTTTTAATCAAATATTAGGAGTTCATGTAATTGATTAGGAGCTTTTCAACAAAATTATATTGCAAAACCTCAATTTCTGTACTTTTTACTCAGTTAAAATTCCAACGGGTCCATTGCGAGGCCCATTTAGACCTGCTAGTCCGAAACCTCGACAAAAAGGACCGCAAAACAAGTTTTAATCAAATTTTAGGAGTTAAAATAATTTATTAGGAGTTTTCAATACAATTATATTGCAAAACTTCAATTTATGTACTTTTTAATCAGTTAAAATTCCAATGGGTCCATTGAAAGGCCCATTTCGACTGGCTCGTCCGAAACCTCTACAAAAAGGACTTGCAAAATAAGTTTTAATCAAATTTTAGCTGTTCATGTAATTGATTAGGAGCTTTTCAACTCAATGATATTGCAAAAACTCAATTTCTGTAATTTTTACTCTGTTAAAATTCCAACGGGTCCATTGAGAAGCCCATTTAGACCTGCTAGTCCGAAACCTCGACAAAAAGGACCGCAAAACAAGTTTTAATCAAATTGTAGGAGTTCAAATAATTGATTAGGAGCTTTTCAACACAACTATATTGCAAAACCTCAATTTCTGTACTTTTTACTCAGTTAAAATTCCAACGGGTCCATTGAGAGGCCCATTTAGACCTGCTAGTGCGAAACCTCAAAAAAAAAGGACCGCAAAACAAGTTATAATCAAATTTTAGGATTTAAAATAATTGATTAGGAGATTTCAACACAATTATATTGCAAAACCTCAATTTCTGTACTTTTTACTCATTTAAAATTCCAAGGGGTCTATTGAAAGGACCATTTCGACCCACTCGTCCGAAACCTCTACAAAAAGGACTGCAAAACAAGTTTTAATCAAATATTAGGAGTTCATGTAATTGATTAGGAGCTTTTCAACACAATTATATTGCAAAACCTCAATTTCTGTACTTTTTACTCAATTAAAATTCCAACGGTTCATTTGTAAGGCCCATTTAGACCTACTAGTCCGAAACCTCGACAAATAGGACCGAAAAACAAGTTGTAATCAAATTTTAGGAGTTAAAATAATTGATTAGGAGCTTTTCGACACAATTATATTGCAAAACCTCAATTTCTGTTCTTTTTTCTTAGTTAAAATTCCAACGGGTCCATTGAAAGGCCCATTTCGACCCGCTCGTCCGAAACCTCTACAAAAAGGACTGCAAAACAGGTTTTAATCAAATTTTAGGAGTTCATGTATTTGATTAGGAGCTTTTCAAAGCAATTTTATTACAAAACCTCATTTTCTGTACTTTTTACTCAGTTAAAATTCCAACGGGTCCATTGAAAGGCCCATTTCGACCCGCTCGTCCGAAACCTGTACAAAAAGGACTACAAAAAGTTTTAATCAAATATTAGGAGTTCATGTAATTGATTAGGAGCTTTTCAACACAATTATATTGCAAAACCTCAATTTATGTAGTTTATACTCAGTTAAAATTCCAATGGGTCCATTGAAAGGCCCATTTTGACCCGCTCGTCCGAAACCTCTACAAAAAGGACTACAAAACAAGTTTTAATCAAATTTCAAGAGTTCATGTAATCTATTAGGAGCTTTTCAACAAAATTATATTGCAAAACCTCAATTTCTGTAATTTTTACTCAGTTAAAATTCCAAAGGGTCCATTGAGAGGCCCATTTAGACCTGCTAGTCCGAAACCTCGACAAAAAGGACCCAAAACAAGTTTTAATCAAATTTTAGGAGTTCAAATAATTGACTAGGAACTTTTCAACACAATTATATTGCAAAGCCTCACTTTCTATACTTTTTACTCAGTTAAAATTCCAACGGGTCCATTGAAAGGCCCATTTCGACCGGCTCGTCCGAAACCTCTACAAAAAGGACTGCAAAACAAGTTTTAATCAAATATTAGGAGTTCATGTAATTGATTAGGAGCTTTTCAACTCAATGATATTGCAAAACCTCAATTTCTGTAATTTTTACTCAGTTAAAATTCCATCGGGTCCATTGAGAGGCCCATTTAGACCTGCTAGTCCGAAACCTCGACAAAAAGGACCGTAAAACAAGTTTTAATCAAATTTTAGGAGTTCAAATAATTGATTAGGAGCTTTTCAAAACAATTATATTGCACAACCTCAATTTCTGTACTTTTTACTCAATTAAAATTCCAACGGGTCCATTGAAAGGCCCATTTAGACCTGCTCGTCCGAAACCTCGACAAAAAGGACCGCAAAACAAGTTTTAATCAAATTTTAGGAGTTAAAATAATTGATTAGGAGCTTTCAACACAATTATATTGCAAAACCTCAATTTCTGTACTTTTTACTCATTTAAAATTCCAACGGGTCCATTGATAGGCCCATTTCGACCCGCTCGTCCGAAACCTCTACAAAAAGGACTGCAAAACAAGTTTTGATCAAATTTTAGGAGTTCATGTAATTGATTAGGAGATTTTCAACTCAATTATATTGCAAAACCTCAATTTCTGTATTTTTTACCAAGTTAAAATTCCAACGGGTCCATTGAGAGGCCATTTAGACTTACTAGTCTGAAACCTCGACAAAAAGGATCGCAAAACAAGTTGTAATCAAATTTTAGGAGTTTAAATAATTGATTAGGATCTTTTCAACACAATTATATTGGAAAACCTCACTTTCTATACTTTTTACTCAGTTAAAATTCCAACGGGTCCATTGAAAGGCCCATTTCGACCCGCTCGTCCGAAACCTCTGCAAAAAGGACTACAAAACAAGTTTTAATTAAATTTTAGGAGAACAAGTAATTGATTAGGAGCTTTTCAACACAATTATATTGCAAAACCTCAATTTCTGTACTTTTTACTCAGTTAAAATTCCAACGGGTCCATTGAGAGGCCCATTTAGACCTGCTAGTCCGAAACCTCGACAAAAAGGACCGCAAAACAAGTTTTAATCAAATTTTAGGAGTTCAAATAATTGATTAGGAGCTTTTCAACACAATTATATTGCAAAACCTCAATTTCTGTAATTTTTACTTAGTTAAAATTCCAACGGGTCCATTGAAAGTCCCATTTCGACCCGCTCGTCCGAAACCTCTACAAAAAGGACTGCAAAACAAGTTTTAATTAAATTTTAGGAGTTCATGTAATTGATTAGGAGCTTTTCAACACAATTATATTGCAAAACCTAAATTTCTGTACTTTTTACTCAGTTAAAATTCCAACGGGTCCATAGAGAGGCCCATTTAGACCTGCTAGTCCGAAACCTCGACAAAAAGGACCGCAAAACAAGTTTTAATCAAATTTTAGGAGTTCAAATAATTGATTAGGAGCTTTTCAACACAATTATATTGCAAAACCTCAATTTTGTAATTTTTACTTAGTTAAAATTCCAACGGGTCCATTGAAAGGCCCATTTCGACCTGCTCGTCCGAAACCTTTACAAAAAGGACTACAAAACAAGTTTTAATCAAATATTAGGAGTTCATGTAATTGATTAGGAGCTTTTCAACACAATTATTTTGCAAAACCTCAATTTCTGTACTTTATACTCAGTTAAAATTCCAATGGGTCCATTGAAAGGCCCATTTTGACCCGCTCGTCCGAAACCTCTACAAAAAGGACTGCAAAACAAGTTTTAATCAAATTTCCAGAGTTCATGTAATCGATTAGGAGCTTTTCAACACAATTATATTGCAAAACCTCAATTTCTGTAATTTTTACTCAGTTAAAATTCCAACGGGTCCATTGAGAGGCCCATTTAGACCTGCTAGTCCGAAACCTCGACAAAAAGGACCGCAAAACAAGTTTTAATAAAATTTTAGGAGTTAAAATAATTGATTAGGAGCTTTTCAACACAATTATATTGCAAAACCTCACTTTCTATACTTTTTACTGAGTTAAAATTCCAACAGGTCCATTGAAAGTCTCATTTCGACCCGCTCGTCCGAAACCTCTACAAAAAGGACTGCAAAACAAGTTTTAATCAAATATTAGGAGTTCATGTAATTGATTAGGAGCTTTTCAACACAATTATATTGCAAAACCTCAATTTCTGTACTTTATACTCAGTTAAAATTCCAATGGGTCCATTGAAAGGCCCATTTCGACCCGCTCGTCCGAAACCTCTACAAAAAGACTGCAAAACAAGTTTTAATCAAATTTCAGGAGTTCATGTAATTGATTAGGAGCTTTTCAACACAATTATATTACAAAACCTCAATTTCTGTAATTTTTACACAGTTAAAATTCCAACGGGTCCATTGAGAGGCCCATTTATACCTGCTAGTCCGAAACCTCGACAAAAAGGACCGCAAAACAAGTTTTAATCAAATTTTAGGAGTTAAAATAATTGATTAGGAGCTTTTAAACACAATTATATTGCAAAATCTCAATTTCTGTACTTTTTACTTTGTTAAAATTCCAACGGGTCCATTGAAAGGCTCATTTCGACCGGCTCGTCCGAAACCTCTACAAAAAGGACTGCAAAACAAGTTTTAATCAAATATTAGGAGTTCATGTAATTGATTAGGAGCTTTTCAACACAATTATATTGCAAAACCTCAATTTCTGTACTTTTTACTTAGTTAAAATTCCAACGGTTCCATTGAAAAGGCCCATTTAGACTTGCTAGTCCGAAACCTCGACAAATAGGACCGAAAAACAAGTTTTAATCAAATTTTAGGAGTTAGAATAATTGATTAGGAGCTTTTCAACTCAATTATATTGCAAAACCTCAATTACTGTACTTTTTACTTAGTTAAAATTCCAACGGGTCCATTGAAAGGCCCATTTCGACCCGCTCGTCCGAAACCTCTACAAAAAGGACTGCAAAACAAGTTTTAATCAAATATTAGGAGTTCATGTAATTGATTAGGAGCTTTTCAACACAATTATATTGCAAAACCTCAATTTCTGTACTTTTTACTCATTTAAAATTCTAACGGTTCCTTTGAAAGGCCCATTTATACCTGCTAGTCCGAAACCTCTGCAAAAAGGACCGCAAAACAAGTTTTAATCAAACTTTAGGAGTTCAAATAATTGATTAGGAGCTTTTCAACACAATTATATTGCAAAACCTCAGTTTCTGTACTTTTTACTCAGTTAAAATTCTAACGGGTCCATTGAGAGGCCCATTTAGACCTGCTAGTTCGAAACCTCGACAAAAAGGACCGCAAAACAAGTTTTAATCAAATTTTAGGAGTTCAAATAATTGATTAGGAGCTTTTCAACACAATTATATTGCAAAACCTCAATTTCTGTAATTTTTACTCAGTTAAAATTCCAACGGGTCCATTGAGAGGCCCATTTAGACCTGCTAGTCCGAAACCTCGACAAAAAGGACCGCAAAACAAGTTTAATCAAATTTTAGGAATTAAAATAATTGATTAGGAGCTTTTCAACACAATTATATTGCAAAACCTCAATTTCTGTAATTTTTACTCAGTTAAAATTCCAACGGGTCCATTGAGAGGCCCATTTAGACCTGCTGATACATGCATGAGAGGGGTGAAACTAATCATCTTGGAAAAGAAGTTAAAATTGTTTTACAGGTTAGAAAGGTCGGTCAACTTGCGACCCCTTTTTGGATGGGATCCAGGCATTTATAGGTCAACATGTCTGCTTGAAACTTGTCCGGCTGTCAATTAGCTTTCCAACGGATCTTGAAGCGCCTCAATCGGACATCTGGAACTCAAGATACTTCTATTTTGGCAAAGACAGCGCATGCAGAAATTCCTATACGGGATTAATACGAGATTTTTGGATAATTACGAATTTTCATGATTTTATTTGATTATTTGTAATTTAAATCAATATAGGATTCTGCAATATCTATTAGGATCAGATTTATTTAATTAGGATTTATTTTTAATATTTATATATTATTAGAAGTTACTTATGTAAATTAGGAGATTAGATTTCAACATTTATTTATTGTATTTAATTTCCTAAGTTTACTAGGATTAGAACTTCTCCAAGGCTTATATAAGGAGGCTTCAACCACATTGTAATTAAGATTGGAATGATTAAAAAAAAGTTCTCTTTTGAGTTCAGACTTGCAAGAAGTATAACTTGTGTTCTTTATTTTAGAAGCGATCCTTCAAGTTCGTCGGAATTTGTTGTTGATCTTCACACTCTTGCTTGCCTAGGTAACTACGTCTATAAGGGTGGGTTAGAGCCGCTTGAGGATGCTTGCTTGGTTAATTGCGATCAAGAGGGTGCCGAGGACAATTTATCCATTTATCTTCCATCTCCATCGTCATCGCCTATCATCAACCATCTTTTCACCGATCCAACATTCGCGCCAATATCCTTATCCGCTTCCGCAAGCTCAACGTTCGTGTATACGGGGGGCGTTCGTATCACCTGCTAGTCCGAAACCTCGACAAAAAGGACCGCAAAACAAGTTTTAATCAAATTTTAGAAGTTAAAATAATTTATTAGGAGCTTTTCAACACAATTATATAGCAAAACTTCAATTTCTATACTTTTTACTCGGTTAAAATTCCAATGGGTCCATTGAAAGGCCCATTTCGACCCGCTCGTCCGATAACTCTACAAAAAGGACTTGCAAAACAATTTTTAATCAAATTTTAGCAGTTCATGTAATTGATTAGGAGCTTTTCAACTCAATGATATTGCAAAACCTCAATTTATGTACTTTATACTCAGTTAAAATTCCAATGGGTCCATTGAAAGGCCCATTTTGACCCGCTCGTCCGAAACCTCTACAAAAAGGACTACAAAACAAGTTTTAATCAAATATTAGGAGTTCATGTAATTGATTAGGAGCTTTTCAACACAATTATATTGCAAAACCTCAATTTCTGTAGTTTTTACTCAGTTAAAATTCCAACGGGTCCATTGAGAGGCCCATTTAGACCTGCTAGTCCGAAAACTCGACAAAAAGGACCGCAAAACAAGTTTTAAACAAATTTTAGGAGTTCAAAACATTGATTAGGAGCTTTTCAACACAATTATATTGCAAAACCTCAATTTCTGTACTTTTTACTCAGTTAAAATTCCAACGGGTCCATTGTGAGGCCCATTTAGACCTGCTAGTCAGAAACTTCGACAAAGAGGACCGCAAAACAAGTTTTAATCAAGTTTTAGGAGTTAAAATAATTGATTAGGAGCTTTCAACACAATTATATTGCAAAACCTCAATTTATGTACTTTTTACTCATTTAAAATTCCAACGGGTCCATTGAAAGGCCAATTTCGACCCGCTTGTTCGAAAGCTCTACAAAAAGGACTGCAAAACAAGTTTTAATCAAATATTAGGAGTTCATGTAATTGATTAGGAGATTTTCAACACAATTATATTGCAAAACCTCAATTTCTGTACTTTTTACTCAGTTAAAATTCCAACAATTCCATTGAAAGGCTCATTTAGACCTGCTAGTCCGAAACCTCGACAAATAGGACCGAAAAACAAGTTTTAATCAAATTTTAGGAGTTAAAATAATTATTAGGAGCTTTTCAACACAATTATATTGCAAAACCTCAATTTCTGTACTTTTTACTTAGTTAAAATTCCAACGGGTCCATTGAAAGGCCCATTTCGACCGGCTCGTCCGAAACCTCTACAAAAAAGACTGCAAAAAGAGTTTTAATCAAATATTAGGAGTTCATGTAATTGATTAGGAGCTTTTCAACACAATTATATTGCAAAACCTCAATTTCTGAACTTTTTACTCAGTTAAAATTCCAACGGGTCCATTGCGAGGCCCATTTAGACCTGCTAGTCCGAAACCTCGACAAAAAGGACCGCAAAACAAGTTTTAATCAAATTTTAGGAGTTAAAATAATTTATTAGGAGTTTTCAACACAATTATATTGCAAAACTACAATTTCTGTACTTTTTACTCAGTTAAAATTTCAATGGGTCCATTGAAAGGCCCATTTCGACCCACTCGTCCGAAACCTCTACAAAAAGGACTTGCAAAACAAGTTTTAATCAAACTTTAACAGTTCATGTAATTGATTAGGAGCTTTTCAACTCAATGATATTGCAAAACCTCAATTTCTATAATTTTTACTCTGTTAAAATTCCAACGGGTCCATTGAGAGGCCCATTTAGACCTACTAGTCCGAAACCTCGACAAAAAGGACCGCAAAACAAGTTTTAATCAAACTTTAGGAGTTCAAATAATAGATTAGGAGCTATTCAACACAACTATATTGCAAAACCTCAATTTCTGTACTTTTTACTCAGTTAAAATTCCAACGGGTCAATTGAGAGGCCCATTTAAACCTGCTAGTCCGAAACCTCGACAAAAAGGACCGCAAAACAAGTTTTAATCAATTTTTAGGATTTAGAATAATTGATTAGGAGCTTTCAACACAATTATATTGCAAAACCTCAATTTCTATACTTTTTACTCATTTAAAATTCCAACGGGTCCATTGAAAGGACCATTTCGACCCGCTCGTCCAAAACCTCTACAAAAAGGACTGCAAAACAAGTTTTAATCAAATATTAGGAGTTCATGTAATTGATTAGGAGCTTTTCAACACAATTATATTGCAAAACCTCAATTTCTGTACTTTTTACTCAGTTAAAATTCCAACGGGTCCATTGAAAGGCCCATTCCGACCCGCTCGTCCGAAACCTCTACAAAAAGGACTGCAAAACAAGTTTTAATCAAATTTTAGGAGATCATGCAATTGATTAGCAGCTTTTCAACACAATTATATTGCAAAACCGCAATTTTTATTCTTTTTACTCAGTTAAAATTCCAACGGGTCCATTGAGAGGCCCATTTAGACCTGCTAGTCCGAAACCTCGATAAAAAGGACCGAAAAACAAGTTTTAATCAAATTTTTGGAGTTTAAATAATTGATTAGGAGCTTTTCTACACAATTATATTGCAAAACCTCAATTTCTATACTTTTTACTCAGTTAAAATTCCAACGGGTCCATTGCGAGGCCCATTTAGACTTGCTAGTCCGAAACAAAGACAAAAAGGACCGCAAAACAAGTTTTAATCAAATTTTAGGAGTTAAAATAATTTATTATGAGTTTTCAACACAATTATATTGCAAAACTTCAATTTATGTACTTTTTACTCAGTTAAAATTCCAATGGGTCCTTTGAAAGGCCCATTTCGACCCGCTCGTCCGAAACCTCTACAAAAAAGACTTGCAAAACAAGTTTTAATTAAATTTTAGCAGTTCATGTAATTGATTAGGAGCTTTTCAACTCAATGATATTGCAAAACCTCAATTTCTGTAATTATTACTCAGTTAAAATTCCAACGGGTCCATTGAGAGGCCCATTTAGACATGCTAGTCCGAAACCTCGACAAAAAGGACCGCAAAACAAGTTTTAATCAAATTTTAGGAGATCATGTAATTGATTAGGAGCTTTTCAACACAATTATATTGCAAAACCTCAATTTCTGTACTTTTTACTCAGTTAAAATTCCAACGGGTCCATAGAAGGGCCCATTTAGACCTGCTAGTCCGAAACCTCGACAAAAAGGACCGCAAAACAAGTTTTAATCAAATTTTAGGAGTTCAAATAATTGATTAGGAGCTTTTCAACACAATTATATTGCAAAACCTCAATTTCTGTACTTTTTACTCAGTTAAAATTCCAACGGGTCCATTGAAAGGCCCATTCCGACCCGCTCGTCCGAAACCTCTACAAAAAGGACTGCAAAACAAGTTTTAATCAAATTTTAGGAGTTCATGTAATTGATTAGGAGCTTTTCAACACAATTATATTGCAAAACCTCAATTTCTGTACTTTTTACTCATTTAAAATTTCAACGGGTCCATTGAAAGGCCCATTTCGACCCGCTCGTCCGAAACCTCTACAAAAAGGACTGCAAAACAAGTTTTAATCAAATATTAGGAGTTCATGTAATTGATTAGGAGCTTTTCAACACAATTATATTGCAAAACCTCAATTTCTGTAGTTTTTACTCTGTTAAAATTCCAACGGGTCCATTGAAAGGCCCATTCCGACCCGCTCGTCCGAAACCTCTACAAAAAGGACTGCAAAACAAGTTTTAATCAAATTTTAGGAGATCATGCAATTGATTAGCAGCTTTTCAACACAATTATATTGCAAAACCGCAATTTTTATTCTTTTTACTCAGTTAAAATTCCAACGGGTCCATTGAGAGGCCCATTTAGACCTGCTAGTCCGAAACCTCGATAAAAAGGACCGAAAAACAAGTTTTAATCAAATTTTTGGAGTTTAAATAATTGATTAGGAGCTTTTCTACACAATTATATTGCAAAACCTCAATTTCTATACTTTTTACTCAGTTAAAATTCCAACGGGTCCATTGCGAGGCCCATTTAGACTTGCTAGTCCGAAACAAAGACAAAAAGGACCGCAAAACAAGTTTTAATCAAATTTTAGGAGTTAAAATAATTTATTATGAGTTTTCAACACAATTATATTGCAAAACTTCAATTTATGTACTTTTTACTCAGTTAAAATTCCAATGGGTCCTTTGAAAGGCCCATTTCGACCCGCTCGTCCGAAACCTCTACAAAAAAGACTTGCAAAACAAGTTTTAATTAAATTTTAGCAGTTCATGTAATTGATTAGGAGCTTTTCAACTCAATGATATTGCAAAACCTCAATTTCTGTAATTATTACTCAGTTAAAATTCCAACGGGTCCATTGAGAGGCCCATTTAGACATGCTAGTCCGAAACCTCGACAAAAAGGACCGCAAAACAAGTTTTAATCAAATTTTAGGAGTTCAAATAATTGATTAGGAGCTTTTCAACACAACTATATTGCAAAACCTCAATTTCTGTACTTTTTTCTCAGTTAAAATTCCAACGGGTCCATTGAGAGGCCCATTTAGACCTACTAGTCCTAAACCTAGACAAAAAGGACCGCAAAACAAGTTTTAATCAAATTTTAGGATTTAAAATAATTGATTAGGAGCTTTCAACAGAAATTATATTGCAAAACCTCAATTTCTGTACTTTTTACTCATTTAAAATTTCAACGGGTCCATTGAAAGGACCATTTCGACCCGCTCGTCCGAAACCTCTACGAAAGGACTGCAAAACAAGTTTTAATCAAATATTAGGAGTTCATGTAATTGATTAGGAGCTTTTCAACACAATTATATTGCAAAACCTCAATTTCTGTACTTTTTACTCATTTAAAATTTCAACGGGTCCATTGAAAGGACAATTTCGACCCGCTCGTCCGAAACCTCTACGAAAGGACTGCAAAACATGTTTTAATCAAATTTTAGGAGTTCATGTAATTGATTAGGAGCTTTTCAACACAATTATATTGCAAAACCTCAATTTCTGTACTTTTTACTCGTTTAAAATTCCAACGGGTCCATTGAAAGGCCCATTTCGACCCGCTCGTCCGAAACCTTTACAAAAAGGACTGCAAAACAAGTTTTAATCAAATATTAGGAGTTCATGTAATTGATTAGGAGCTTTTCAACACAATTATATTGCAAAACCTCAATTTCTGTACATTTTACTTAGTTAAAATTCCAACGGGTCAATTGAAAGGCCCATTCCGACCCGCTCGTCCGAAACCTCTACAAAAAGGACCGTAAAACAAGTTTTAATCAAATTTTAGGAGTTCAAATAATTGATTAGGAGCTTTTCAACACAATTATATTGCAAAACCTCACTTTATATACTTTTTACTTAGTTAAAATTCCAACGGGTCCATTGAAAGACCCATTTCGACCCGCTCATCCGAAACCTCTACAAAAAGGACTGCAAAACAAGTTTTAATCAAATTTTAGGAGTTCATGTAATTGATTAGGAGCTTTTCAACACAATTATATTGCAAAACCTCAATTTCTTTACTTTTTACTCGTTTAAAATTCCAACGGGTCCATTGAAAGGCCCATTTCGACCCGCTCGTCCGAAACCTCTACAAAAAGGACTGCAAAACAAGTTTTAATCAAATATTAGGAGTTCATGTAATTGATTAGGAGCTTTTCAACACAATTATATTGCAAAACCTCAATTTCTGTAGTTTTTACTCTGTTAAAATTCCAACGGGTCCATTGAAAGGCCCATTCCGACCCGCTCGTCCGAAACCTCTACAAAAAGGACTGCAAAACAAGTTTTAATCAAATTTTAGGAGATCATGCAATTGATTAGCAGCTTTTCAACACAATTATATTGCAAAACCGCAATTTTTATTCTTTTTACTCAGTTAAAATTCCAACGGGTCCATTGAGAGGCCCATTTAGACCTGCTAGTCCGAAACCTCGATAAAAAGGACCGAAAAACAAGTTTTAATCAAATTTTTGGAGTTTAAATAATTGATTAGGAGCTTTTCTACACAATTATATTGCAAAACCTCAATTTCTATACTTTTTACTCAGTTAAAATTCCAACGGGTCCATTGCGAGGCCCATTTAGACTTGCTAGTCCGAAACAAAGACAAAAAGGACCGCAAAACAAGTTTTAATCAAATTTTAGGAGTTAAAATAATTTATTATGAGTTTTCAACACAATTATATTGCAAAACTTCAATTTATGTACTTTTTACTCAGTTAAAATTCCAATGGGTCCTTTGAAAGGCCCATTTCGACCCGCTCGTCCGAAACCTCTACAAAAAAGACTTGCAAAACAAGTTTTAATTAAATTTTAGCAGTTCATGTAATTGATTAGGAGCTTTTCAACTCAATGATATTGCAAAACCTCAATTTCTGTAATTATTACTCAGTTAAAATTCCAACGGGTCCATTGAGAGGCCCATTTAGACATGCTAGTCCGAAACCTCGACAAAAAGGACCGCAAAACAAGTTTTAATCAAATTTTAGGAGTTCAAATAATTGATTAGGAGCTTTTCAACACAACTATATTGCAAAACCTCAATTTCTGTACTTTTTTCTCAGTTAAAATTCCAACGGGTCCATTGAGAGGCCCATTTAGACCTACTAGTCCTAAACCTAGACAAAAAGGACCGCAAAACAAGTTTTAATCAAATTTTAGGATTTAAAATAATTGATTAGGAGCTTTCAACAGAAATTATATTGCAAAACCTCAATTTCTGTACTTTTTACTCATTTAAAATTTCAACGGGTCCATTGAAAGGACCATTTCGACCCGCTCGTCCGAAACCTCTACGAAAGGACTGCAAAACAAGTTTTAATCAAATATTAGGAGTTCATGTAATTGATTAGGAGCTTTTCAACACAATTATATTGCAAAACCTCAATTTCTGTACTTTTTACTCATTTAAAATTTCAACGGGTCCATTGAAAGGACAATTTCGACCCGCTCGTCCGAAACCTCTACGAAAGGACTGCAAAACATGTTTTAATCAAATTTTAGGAGTTCATGTAATTGATTAGGAGCTTTTCAACACAATTATATTGCAAAACCTCAATTTCTGTACTTTTTACTCGTTTAAAATTCCAACGGGTCCATTGAAAGGCCCATTTCGACCCGCTCGTCCGAAACCTTTACAAAAAGGACTGCAAAACAAGTTTTAATCAAATATTAGGAGTTCATGTAATTGATTAGGAGCTTTTCAACACAATTATATTGCAAAACCTCAATTTCTGTACATTTTACTTAGTTAAAATTCCAACGGGTCAATTGAAAGGCCCATTCCGACCCGCTCGTCCGAAACCTCTACAAAAAGGACCGTAAAACAAGTTTTAATCAAATTTTAGGAGTTCAAATAATTGATTAGGAGCTTTTCAACACAATTATATTGCAAAACCTCACTTTATATACTTTTTACTTAGTTAAAATTCCAACGGGTCCATTGAAAGACCCATTTCGACCCGCTCATCCGAAACCTCTACAAAAAGGACTGCAAAACAAGTTTTAATCAAATTTTAGGAGTTCATGTAATTGATTAGGAGCTTTTCAACACAATTATATTGCAAAACCTCAATTTCTTTACTTTTTACTCGTTTAAAATTCCAACGGGTCCATTGAAAGGCCCATTTCGACCCGCTCGTCCGAAACCTCTACAAAAAGGACTGCAAAACAAGTTTTAATCAAATATTAGGAGTTCATGTAATTGATTAGGAGCTTTTCAACACAATTATATTGCAAAACCTCAATTTCTGTAGTTTTTACTCTGTTAAAATTCCAACGGGTCCATTGAAAGGCCCATTCCGACCCGCTCGTCCGAAACCTCTACAAAAAGGACTGCAAAACAAGTTTTAATCAAATTTTAGGAGATCATGCAATTGATTAGCAGCTTTTCAACACAATTATATTGCAAAACCGCAATTTTTATTCTTTTTACTCAGTTAAAATTCCAACGGGTCCATTGAGAGGCCCATTTAGACCTGCTAGTCCGAAACCTCGATAAAAAGGACCGAAAAACAAGTTTTAATCAAATTTTTGGAGTTTAAATAATTGATTAGGAGCTTTTCTACACAATTATATTGCAAAACCTCAATTTCTATACTTTTTACTCAGTTAAAATTCCAACGGGTCCATTGCGAGGCCCATTTAGACTTGCTAGTCCGAAACAAAGACAAAAAGGACCGCAAAACAAGTTTTAATCAAATTTTAGGAGTTAAAATAATTTATTATGAGTTTTCAACACAATTATATTGCAAAACTTCAATTTATGTACTTTTTACTCAGTTAAAATTCCAATGGGTCCTTTGAAAGGCCCATTTCGACCCGCTCGTCCGAAACCTCTACAAAAAAGACTTGCAAAACAAGTTTTAATTAAATTTTAGCAGTTCATGTAATTGATTAGGAGCTTTTCAACTCAATGATATTGCAAAACCTCAATTTCTGTAATTATTACTCAGTTAAAATTCCAACGGGTCCATTGAGAGGCCCATTTAGACATGCTAGTCCGAAACCTCGACAAAAAGGACCGCAAAACAAGTTTTAATCAAATTTTAGGAGTTCAAATAATTGATTAGGAGCTTTTCAACACAACTATATTGCAAAACCTCAATTTCTGTACTTTTTTCTCAGTTAAAATTCCAACGGGTCCATTGAGAGGCCCATTTAGACCTACTAGTCCTAAACCTAGACAAAAAGGACCGCAAAACAAGTTTTAATCAAATTTTAGGATTTAAAATAATTGATTAGGAGCTTTCAACAGAAATTATATTGCAAAACCTCAATTTCTGTACTTTTTACTCATTTAAAATTTCAACGGGTCCATTGAAAGGACCATTTCGACCCGCTCGTCCGAAACCTCTACGAAAGGACTGCAAAACAAGTTTTAATCAAATATTAGGAGTTCATGTAATTGATTAGGAGCTTTTCAACACAATTATATTGCAAAACCTCAATTTCTGTACTTTTTACTCATTTAAAATTTCAACGGGTCCATTGAAAGGACAATTTCGACCCGCTCGTCCGAAACCTCTACGAAAGGACTGCAAAACATGTTTTAATCAAATTTTAGGAGTTCATGTAATTGATTAGGAGCTTTTCAACACAATTATATTGCAAAACCTCAATTTCTGTACTTTTTACTCGTTTAAAATTCCAACGGGTCCATTGAAAGGCCCATTTCGACCCGCTCGTCCGAAACCTTTACAAAAAGGACTGCAAAACAAGTTTTAATCAAATATTAGGAGTTCATGTAATTGATTAGGAGCTTTTCAACACAATTATATTGCAAAACCTCAATTTCTGTACATTTTACTTAGTTAAAATTCCAACGGGTCAATTGAAAGGCCCATTCCGACCCGCTCGTCCGAAACCTCTACAAAAAGGACCGTAAAACAAGTTTTAATCAAATTTTAGGAGTTCAAATAATTGATTAGGAGCTTTTCAACACAATTATATTGCAAAACCTCACTTTATATACTTTTTACTTAGTTAAAATTCCAACGGGTCCATTGAAAGACCCATTTCGACCCGCTCATCCGAAACCTCTACAAAAAGGACTGCAAAACAAGTTTTAATCAAATTTTAGGAGTTCATGTAATTGATTAGGAGCTTTTCAACACAATTATATTGCAAAACCTCAATTTCTTTACTTTTTACTCGTTTAAAATTCCAACGGGTCCATTGAAAGGCCCATTTCGACCCGCTCGTCCGAAACCTCTACAAAAAGGACTGCAAAACAAGTTTTAATCAAATATTAGGAGTTCATGTAATTGATTAGGAGCTTTTCAACACAATTATATTGCAAAACCCCAATTTCTGTAGTTTTTACTCTGTTAAAATTCCAACGGGTCCATTGAAAGGCCCATTCCGACCCGCTCGTCCGAAACCTCTACAAAAAGGACTGCAAAACAAGTTTTAATCAAATTTTAGGAGATCATGCAATTGATTAGCAGCTTTTCAACACAATTATATTGCAAAACCGCAATTTTTATTCTTTTTACTCAGTTAAAATTCCAACGGGTCCATTGAGAGGCCCATTTAGACCTGCTAGTCCGAAACCTCGATAAAAAGGACCGAAAAACAAGTTTTAATCAAATTTTTGGAGTTTAAATAATTGATTAGGAGCTTTTCTACACAATTATATTGCAAAACCTCAATTTCTATACTTTTTACTCAGTTAAAATTCCAACGGGTCCATTGCGAGGCCCATTTAGACTTGCTAGTCCGAAACAAAGACAAAAAGGACCGCAAAACAAGTTTTAATCAAATTTTAGGAGTTAAAATAATTTATTATGAGTTTTCAACACAATTATATTGCAAAACTTCAATTTATGTACTTTTTACTCAGTTAAAATTCCAATGGGTCCTTTGAAAGGCCCATTTCGACCCGCTCGTCCGAAACCTCTACAAAAAAGACTTGCAAAACAAGTTTTAATTAAATTTTAGCAGTTCATGTAATTGATTAGGAGCTTTTCAACTCAATGATATTGCAAAACCTCAATTTCTGTAATTATTACTCAGTTAAAATTCCAACGGGTCCATTGAGAGGCCCATTTAGACATGCTAGTCCGAAACCTCGACAAAAAGGACCGCAAAACAAGTTTTAATCAAATTTTAGGAGTTCAAATAATTGATTAGGAGCTTTTCAACACAACTATATTGCAAAACCTCAATTTCTGTACTTTTTTCTCAGTTAAAATTCCAACGGGTCCATTGAGAGGCCCATTTAGACCTACTAGTCCTAAACCTAGACAAAAAGGACCGCAAAACAAGTTTTAATCAAATTTTAGGATTTAAAATAATTGATTAGGAGCTTTCAACAGAAATTATATTGCAAAACCTCAATTTCTGTACTTTTTACTCATTTAAAATTTCAACGGGTCCATTGAAAGGACCATTTCGACCCGCTCGTCCGAAACCTCTACGAAAGGACTGCAAAACAAGTTTTAATCAAATATTAGGAGTTCATGTAATTGATTAGGAGCTTTTCAACACAATTATATTGCAAAACCTCAATTTCTGTACTTTTTACTCATTTAAAATTTCAACGGGTCCATTGAAAGGACAATTTCGACCCGCTCGTCCGAAACCTCTACGAAAGGACTGCAAAACATGTTTTAATCAAATTTTAGGAGTTCATGTAATTGATTAGGAGCTTTTCAACACAATTATATTGCAAAACCTCAATTTCTGTACTTTTTACTCGTTTAAAATTCCAACGGGTCCATTGAAAGGCCCATTTCGACCCGCTCGTCCGAAACCTTTACAAAAAGGACTGCAAAACAAGTTTTAATCAAATATTAGGAGTTCATGTAATTGATTAGGAGCTTTTCAACACAATTATATTGCAAAACCTCAATTTTTGTACATTTTACTTAGTTAAAATTCCAACGGGTCAATTGAAAGGCCCATTCCGACCCGCTCGTCCGAAACCTCTACAAAAAGGACCGTAAAACAAGTTTTAATCAAATTTTAGGAGTTCAAATAATTGATTAGGAGCTTTTCAACACAATTATATTGCAAAACCTCACTTTATATACTTTTTACTTAGTTAAAATTCCAACGGGTCCATTGAAAGACCCATTTCGACCCGCTCATCCGAAACCTCTACAAAAAGGACTGCAAAACAAGTTTTAATCAAATTTTAGGAGTTCATGTAATTGATTAGGAGCTTTTCAACACAATTATATTGCAAAACCTCAATTTCTTTACTTTTTACTCGTTTAAAATTCCAACGGGTCCATTGAAAGGCCCATTTCGACCCGCTCATCCGAAACCTCTACAAAAAGGACTGCAAAACAAGTTTTAATCAAATATTAGGAGTTCATGTAATTGATTAGGAGCTTTTCAACACAATTATATTGCAAAACCTCAATTTCTGTAGTTTTTACTCTGTTAAAATTCCAACGGGTCCATTGAAAGGCCCATTCCGACCCGCTCGTCCGAAACCTCTACAAAAAGGACTGCAAAACAAGTTTTAATCAAATTTTAGGAGATCATGCAATTGATTAGCAGCTTTTCAACACAATTATATTGCAAAACCGCAATTTTTATTCTTTTTACTCAGTTAAAATTCCAACGGGTCCATTGAGAGGCCCATTTAGACCTGCTAGTCCGAAACCTCGATAAAAAGGACCGAAAAACAAGTTTTAATCAAATTTTTGGAGTTTAAATAATTGATTAGGAGCTTTTCTACACAATTATATTGCAAAACCTCAATTTCTATACTTTTTACTCAGTTAAAATTCCAACGGGTCCATTGCGAGGCCCATTTAGACTTGCTAGTCCGAAACAAAGACAAAAAGGACCACAAAACAAGTTTTAATCAAATTTTAGGAGTTAAAATAATTTATTATGAGTTTTCAACACAATTATATTGCAAAACTTCAATTTATGTACTTTTTACTCAGTTAAAATTCCAATGGGTCCTTTGAAAGGCCCATTTCGACCCGCTCGTCCGAAACCTCTACAAAAAAGACTTGCAAAACAAGTTTTAATTAAATTTTAGCAGTTCATGTAATTGATTAGGAGCTTTTCAACTCAATGATATTGCAAAACCTCAATTTCTGTAATTATTACTCAGTTAAAATTCCAACGGGTCCATTGAGAGGCCCATTTACACATGCTAGTCCGAAACCTCGACAAAAAGGACCGCAAAACAAGTTTTAATCAAATTTTAGGAGTTCAAATAATTGATTAGGAGCTTTTCAACACAACTATATTGCAAAACCTCAATTTCTGTACTTTTTTCTCAGTTAAAATTCCAACGGGTCCATTGAGAGGCCCATTTAGACCTACTAGTCCTAAACCTAGACAAAAAGGACCGCAAAACAAGTTTTAATCAAATTTTAGGATTTAAAATAATTGATTAGGAGCTTTCAACAGAAATTATATTGCAAAACCTCAATTTCTGTACTTTTTACTCATTTAAAATTTCAACGGGTCCATTGAAAGGACCATTTCGACCCGCTCGTCCGAAACCTCTACGAAAGGACTGCAAAACAAGTTTTAATCAAATATTAGGAGTTCATGTAATTGATTAGGAGCTTTTCAACACAATTATATTGCAAAACCTCAATTTCTGTACTTTTTACTCATTTAAAATTTCAACGGGTCCATTGAAAGGACAATTTCGACCCGCTCGTCCGAAACCTCTACGAAAGGACTGCAAAACATGTTTTAATCAAATTTTAGGAGTTCATGTAATTGATTAGGAGCTTTTCAACACAATTATATTGCAAAACCTCAATTTCTGTACTTTTTACTCGTTTAAAATTCCAACGGGTCCATTGAAAGGCCCATTTCGACCCGCTCGTCCGAAACCTTTACAAAAAGGACTGCAAAACAAGTTTTAATCAAATATTAGGAGTTCATGTAATTGATTAGGAGCTTTTCAACGCAATTATATTGCAAAACCTCAATTTCTGTACATTTTAGTTAGTTAAAATTCCAACGGGTCAATTGAACGGCCCATTCCGACCCGCTCGTCCGAAACCTCTACAAAAAGGACCACAAAACAAGTTTTAATCAAATTTTAGGAGTTCAAATAATTGATTAGGAGCTTTTCAACACAATTATATTGCAAAACCTCACTTTATATACTTTTTACTTAGTTAAAATTCCAACGGGTCCATTGAAAGACCCATTTTGACCCGCTCATCCGAAACCTCTACAAAAAGGACTGCAAAACAAGTTTTAATCAAATTTTAGGAGTTCATGTAATTGATTAGGAGCTTTTCAACACAATTATATTGCAAAACCTCAATTTCTTTACTTTTTACTCGTTTAAAATTCCAACGGGTCCATTGAAAGGCCCATTTCGACCCGCTCGTCCGAAACCTCTACAAAAAGGACTGCAAAACAAGTTTTAATCAAATATTAGGAGTTCATGTAATTGATTAGGAGCTTTTCAACACAATTATATTGCAAAACCTCAATTTCTGTAGTTTTTACTCTGTTAAAATTCCAACGGGTCCATTGAAAGGCCCATTCCGACCCGCTTGTCCGAAACCTCTACAAAAAGGACTGCAAAATAAGTTTTAATCAAATTTTAGGATATCATGCAATTGATTAGCAGCTTTTCAACACAATTATATTGCAAAACCGCAATTTTTATTCTTTTTACTCAGTTAAAATTCCAACGGGTCCATTGAGAGGCCCATTTAGACCTGCTAGTCCGAAACCTCGATAAAAAGGACCGAAAAACAAGTTTTAATCAAATTTTTGGAGTTTAAATAATTGATTAGGAGCTTTTCTACACAATTATATTGCAAAACCTCAATTTCTATACTTTTTACTCAGTTAAAATTCCAACGGGTCCATTGCGAGGCCCATTTAGACTTGCTAGTCCGAAACAAAGACAAAAAGGACCGCAAAACAAGTTTTAATCAAATTTTAGGAGTTAAAATAATTTATTATGAGTTTTCAACACAATTATATTGCAAAACTTCAATTTATGTACTTTTTACTCAGTTAAAATTCCAATGGGTCCTTTGAAAGGCCCATTTCGACCCGCTCGTCCGAAACCTCTACAAAAAAGACTTGCAAAACAAGTTTTAATTAAATTTTAGCAGTTCATGTAATTGATTAGGAGCTTTTCAACTCAATGATATTGCAAAACCTCAATTTCTGTAATTATTACTCAGTTAAAATTCCAACGGGTCTATTGAGAGGCCCATTTAGACATGCTAGTCCGAAACCTCGACAAAAAGGACCGCAAAACAAGTTTTAATCAAATTTTAGGAGTTCAAATAATTGATTAGGAGCTTTTCAACACAACTATATTGCAAAATCTCAATTTCTGTACTTTTTACTCAGTTAAAATTCCAACGGGTCCATTGAGAGGCCCATTTAGACCTACTAGTCCGAAACCTCGACAAAAAGGACCTCAAAACAAGTTTTAATCAATTTTTAGGATCTAAAATAATTGATTAGGAGCTTTCAACATAAATTATATTGCAAAACCTCAATTTCTGTACTTTTTACTCATTTAAAATTTCAACGGGTCCATTGAAAGGCCCATTTCGACCCGCTCGTCCGAAACCTCTATAAAATGGACTTCAAAACAAGTTTTAATCAAATTTCAGGAGTTCATGTAATTGATTAGGAGCTTTTCAACACAATTATATTGCAAAACCTCAATTTCTGTAATTTTTACTCAGTTAAAATTCCAACGGGTCCATTGAGAGGCCCATTTAGACCTGCTAGTCCGAAACCTCGACAAAAAGGACCGCAAAACAAGTTTTAATCAAATTTTAGGAGTTAAAATAATTTATTAGGAGCTTTTCAACACAATTATATTTCAAAACTTCAATTTCTGTACTTTTTACTTAGTTAAAATTCCAATGGGTCCATTGAAAGGCCCATTTCGATCCGCTCGTCCGAAACCTCTACAAAAAGGACTTGCAAAACAAGTTTTAATCAAATTTTAGCAGTTCATGTAATTGATTAGGAGCTTTTCAACTCAATGATATTGCAAAACCTCAATTTCTGTAATTTTTACTCTGTTAAAATTCCAACGGGTCCATTGAGAGGCCCATTTAGACCTGCTAGTCCGAAACCTCGACAAAAAGGACCGCAAAACAAGTTTTAATCAAATTTTAGGAGTTCAAATAATTGATTAGGAGCTTTTCAACACAATTATATTGAGAAACCTCAATTTATGTACTTTTTACTCAGTTAAAATTCCAACGGGTCCATTGAGAGGCCCATTTAGACCTGCTAGTCCGAAACCTCGACAAAAAGGACCGCAAAACAAGTTTTAATCAAAATTTAGGAGTTAAAATAATTGATTAGGAGCTTTCAACACAATTATATTGCAAAACCTCAATTTCTGTACTTTTTACTCATTTAAAATTCCAACGGGTCCATTGAAAGGCCCATTTCGACCCTCTCGTCCGAAACCTCTACAAAAAGGACTGCAAAACAAGTTTTAATCAAATATTAGGAGTTCATGTAATTGATTAGGAGCTTTTCAACACAATTATATTGCAAAACCTCAATTTCTGTAGTTTTTACTCAGTTAAAATTCCAACGGGTCCATTGAAAGGTCCATTCCGACCCGCTCGTCCGAAACCTCTACAAAAGGACTGCAAAACAAGTTTTAATCAAATTTTAGGAGATCATGTAATTGATTAGGAGCTTTTCAACACAATTATATTGCAAAACCTCAATTTCTGTACTTTTTACTCAGTTAAAATTCCAACGGGTCCATTGAGAGGCCCATTTAGACCTGCTAGTCCGAAACCTCGATAAAAAGGACCTAAAAACAAGTTTTAATCAAATTTTTGGAGTTCAAATAATTGATTAGGAGCTTTTCAACACAATTATATTGCGAAACCTCAATTTCTGTACTTTATACTTAGTTAAAATTCCAATGGGCCCATTGAAAGGCCTATTTCGACCCGCTCGTCCGAAACCTTTGTAAAAAGGACTGCAAAATAAGTTTTAATCAAATTTTAGGAGTTCATGTAATTGATTAGGAGCTTTTCAACACAATTATATTGCAAAACCTCAATTTCTGTAATTTTTACTCAGTTAAAATTCCAACGGGTCCATTGAGAGGCCCATTTAGACCTGCTAGTCCGAAACCACGACAAAAGGACCGCAAAACAAGTTTTAATCAAATTTTAGGAGTTCAAATAATTGATTAGGAGCTTTTCAACACAATTATATTGCAAAACCTCAATTTCTGTACTTTTTACTCAGTTAAAATTCCAACGGGTCCGTTGAGAGGCCCATTTAGACCTGCTAGTCCGAAACCTCGACAAAAAGGACCACAAAATAAGTTTTAATCAAATTTTAGGAGTTAAAATAATTTATTAGGAGCTTTTCAACACAATTATATTGCAAAACTTCAATTTCTGTACTTTTTACTCAGTTAAAATTTCAATGGGTGGGATGGCTTTCGGAATTCTCTCTCTCTCGGGTTTCTCTTAGTTTGATGTGAGGCTTGTTTCTTTTGTGTTTTTCTTTTCCTTTTCCCTTTTCCCCTCGTTCTTTCCCCTTTCCCATTTCTTTTGGGTTTTTTCCTCTCTGTCGTTTCTTTCCCTCTCACTACGCCGAGCATCCGCTCTCATTCCTTATCACCAGACGGCGGTTTTTGCTTCCAAGAAATCCCAGCACTTCATGGTAAGAATATCGCGGAAAGCCATCCCACCTATCCCCTTTATTTTTTCCTCTTTTTTCATTCTTATTTTTTTTCTGTTTCATTATAGCTATTTCAGTTCCGATTGTTTTTTTTGCTGCTAATCCTTTCTTTTTTATGGTTTTTTGCGAGTTTCTCTCTCAGATCCCTCAGATCTGCTACCCACCCTGAGCCTTTGGTCGCTCCGAACGCTAGATCTCCCCTGTCCTATATGTTTTTCCATTCTCTTTATTTCTTTTTTTCTAATTTTGTTGAGTTTTTTTGTTTCGTCTGCTTTGAGTTTTTACTAAACCATTTTTTCTTGTGGTTTTTTGCGAGATTCGATCTTGGATTTTACAGATCCACCATCTTCCATGAGCCACCTAACTTCAGTTTCCAGATCTACATCCGCCGTTGGAAATCAGCCCATAAGACCTATGTTCCGGATTTGATTCCTTATGTTGCTTATCGTCTCCTAGGGTTTTCTTTCATGCAATCTCCTCCTTGGTTTTTTTTTCATCCGATATTTACTTTTTTGTTACTCACACTTTGTATTTTCTCAGATTTTCGTACGAAGGAGTGCAACCCTAAAGTCTTCTAGTAATTTTCCTCCACCACCTCAATCCAATTTTCGTTTCTTCCTATTTTTTCAATCTGCATCTTGTTACATTTACGCTTACTTAAATTTTGAACACTGCACATATCCAGTTTCTCTTTTTCAAATCCCCCTATTGGGATCTTTAACACTATTGCTACTTTTTATTTCTTTGTATGCCTTCAAATTCTTTATATCCATATATGCTTTTCCATCACTATTATTGTTAATGTTCCGATTTCTTTTGATGTTAACTGTGATATGTTCCCATTGTTATCTACTCTCATATGTTATTTCGCTAATGTCAATCGATCCCATCTTGGGAAATTTCTTTCGATCCCCCATGTGGGAATTTCTTTCAATCTGTTTGGAAATACATTTCTCCTATGCAATTTTTTTAATTGTAGGTATTTTCTACTATTGCACCACATGTTTAGCCTAAATATTACATTTCCATGTCAATTTGTTATCTTCTTTTTACAATCTTCTCTTTCTCTTCTGTTAATTTGTTTCATTCTATTCATCAAAACTTATGGTCTTTCACACATTGGTTCTTGCACTTCTCACCTATTCATATTGATTTGTATATTTAATTTATTATTGCTTTTAGTGTGTTTTTTCATACAATTTTCTCCTTGGTGTTTTTTCCTCTACTACTTTATTAATCTTACTATGAACTTTGGTCTCTTTCTTTCCCTTAAAAGGAACTCTGCTTTGACCCACCATGTTGGAATCTTCATATCTTCTATTTCCTATCCTACTATTATGAACAATGTACTCATTGACTGTCCCTATTCTGCACGTATCATCTTCACCAGGCCATTTGGCTCTTTGTGGCGCTGCATCGTTCTGCTTTGCTTTTTTTGGCTCTCTTACATTCTTACTGTCTCTTTCTGTTTATTGTGTTTTCTTGAATGTTTACAAGAACGGTCTCCTTTCGTTACATGTTCTACATTATAATATTATGCTTCCCTTTTCCTATTTACCGCGATTTATTTCTATGCCTTTCCTTACCTGTGCTTTTATGGCTTATGTGTTTCACTACCTCTTATCACTCTGTTATATATTGCTTATCCACCGTCTTTGCTATGAGACATTCGAACCCTCTGGTTTCTTTCATTTTCTGCACCATTGTATGGTTTCTTCTATACTTCAATCTCTTTTCGTTATCTTACGCTTCTTTTCTTGTATTGCATGTTACATTCCCTACCCGTGAGGCTGCTGTTCTACTAAGCTGGTCACATTGCAGCGTCTGCTGTCTCCGCCCATGTCTTAATACCTTTAATTTTTATATGTTCTTCTTCTATTGTTTAAGTGCCCGTAATTTTTCTTTTACCCCCCTTTCTTTTGCTCATTTGGTATGTATTAAGTTTCTTGTCCCCCCCTTCTCTCTATCCCATGGTCTGTAATCCTTATTCTTTGTGTGTGCCTTTTCTCTGCTTGCTTCTTTCTTTAATCTTGCTTTCTGCGTTCCTTTTTAATTTTCTATCAAGCTTAGCTTTTTTATTTGTTGGAATGCTTGCTATTGTTTTTCTCCTTTTGATTAGATTCTCTTATACCAATTCTATTTTCCTTTTTCTTTTTTGGCCTTTTTTGTTATCATTGTTCAGCTTGCTTTTTACTCTCTTTTTGTTTTTTTACTATAGTTGGTTTGTTAGCTCATTAGATTATTTTATTTCTCCTTACACTCTTACGATTTTCAATTACGTCATTCATATCTCTTTTAATTTTAATTTGTTATCGCTGCATTTTTCTGTTACCCACTACACCTATTTTGGTGCCATTAATCGAACCCTTTTTAGGGGCCTTATTACGATCACCTCCCAGGTGGAAACAATCTATCACACAAAACTTTTACTCGGTCTAATCCTCAATCCTTTTGTCATTCTTTCTCTCCAATCTTCCCTTTACAAAATTTACAATATTCTAACTAAATTTGTTAAAACTGCAAGGCCGTACTCCGACATTTCTTTAATACGGTCCCAAGTTTCATCAAAAATACACGCTATCAATCAGACTCTGCCCTCTTTATTTATTAGACAAAAGGACAAATACTACCAAAATTATATACTTTCAATCAAATCACATCCAAGTCTTCCATTTCAATCCCTATTATTTAGGCTACCGTTTGCCACCAACTTTAAAATCAGCTCTCCTTACGTAATACCTTTTTCCATCTCTCACCTTATAGTGATAATTTATGACTTACTAACACCTCCTTACAACAATTACTATCTTTCATTCCTTACACCAATGCCGACATTTACCCCCTATCCTTTAATTATTTCCACAACTTATTTCCTTCTTTACCTCATTACTCTAGCATTCATCACTATTACCGTAAATATTAATATATTATCCATCAAAACTACGAATCTACTCTCCTTATGGGAGATTTTACATTTTATCTTATCTGTTCTATACAATTATTTGAATATTTTTCTTCCTAATTCCTATAATAATTATAGATTGTATCCAACACTTACCTTAATTAATTCCTACACTTCCCCTATTTATAAATTTACTCTCTCAAATTATTCCCATTATTCAAGGGGTTTCTTTCCATGTCTCACCTTATATAAATTCCTATTTAACTTTCCTTTCTTTACCATATTCATTCCTCTATTATTCTTTCTTTCCTTCCTTAATTACATACGATCTTCATATCCAAATTCTGGAAACTATCCCTCATTTTCTTCCAAAATCCAGTTCATTAAATTCATAAGTCAATTTTCCATGATTTTCTCTCAATTTAATATTATTCCACGCATTTTTTCCTAAACTTTAGAAAGTCAATCTCCTTTCATTCCTATTACATTTCTTTCCTTTCTTTTAATTCATTAATTACTCTCTCTTTTTATGCAAACCTATTTTATAAGTTATTTCTTTTCTTCATTTTCCTTTTCCCAGTTTTCCACTATTTGTCAGCCTTTACTCTTCAGTCCCCCTTCTTCACCCAAATGGCTTCTTCATCCTCCCTTCCCCACTCCATCAATCTTGACCTCACAAATGAGGAAGCAAATGCTATCTACACTCCAGACTTCGACTTCTTTGAGGAAGATCCGAAAACAATTCTAATTGGTAAATTCATCTCCACAAAGCTGATTGATGATTGGGCGGTTCTCTCAGCCTTTGAAGGTATTTGGAAAAAGAATAATCTCAAGTCAATTTCCATTATCCGAGATACTTTTTTTAGAATTGAGTTTGCAACAATTAGTGATAGAGATGATGTCTTTGAAAGAGGCCCATGGCTTTATAAAGATGAATGGATGGCCCTTGTTGAATATAGCCCTGGAAAAAGCATGGATGATTATTCCTTTAATCCTATGCGGATTTGGTTCCGTATATTAGCTCTACCCAAACCTTTTCTGGAAGATCCCGATAGAACCCACCTAGTGGGCCAGTCCCTTGGTGCTATGGTAGGCATTGTTTTAAGAACTGATACACGACGAGAAAGAGGCAATATGATCGAATTCTTACGAGTCGAAATTCTTATAGACATTTCTAAGCCTGTCCGTCGATTCCTACTCATCGGGAAAGGTACACGTACTACTTCTTGCCGTCTTCAATATGAGCGTCTTCCTCTACTTTGCCACGGGTGTGGCCTCATTAGTCATATCTTCGAACACTGTCCCAACAAAGCCACGATTGATCCAGCTAAACTTCAGTATGGTAATTGGCTCCGTTGGCTTCCCCCACGTCGCCGGGAACAGGGACCACGTGGCCGGATCCGAACTGTTGAGCCTCCCTCTACTGCTTGTCGCCAACCACCGATAGGTATTCTATCCACTGTCTTTTGGTTCCTAAAATTTATTTATTTTTCACCTTATTCATATACAGATTCTCTTATTGATACAGATCCAACGGATAAGGGTAAATCTGTTGAGGCCCCTACCAATACCAACCAGCACCCACCGATTGGTATTTTGCCACCTTTTTTCTGGTTCATACAATCTAGCTATTTTCTCTTATGCTTTTTTGTTGACTTCCCCTTCTACACAGACCCAAAGGACAAGGGCAAATCTGTCACTGAACCCGTGGTCTCTGCGCAAGATTCGGGTCTGAATCTTATTAAATACTATCATTTTCTTTTCATCCAACGTTTCCAACATTTGAATTTCACTTCCTCTGTTTCTGAATTTTTAGGAAAACTCAATGAAGGGGATGCTGCCTCTTTTGCAGATCTTCCCACCGAGGATATTAACAATAATGATGAGATGTTGGGGGGAGGAATCCTCCGAGGCGCCCACTACTAAATTGGAATCCCAACAGCAAACACGTGCTCCACTCCCTCCTCGGGTTATATCGCCACAACCCCTGAATACTATATACCCTATCCCTGAGGACTCTGAACAAGGTGACTTGGATGGCCAAGATGATGGAGTACCGAGCCCTACTACTCAACAAGTTCGGAAACTGGATGCTCAATTAAGTAAGCCCTTCCTTCAAACCGGTATTTCCCTTTTTGATGCATTTGACTCCTGGCTTCTTAAGAACTATCCCAATGATGCAGCATCGGCTCCTGCTACTATCCCTATTCCTCCCAACCGAGGGACTAAGAGACGCTCCCCCATCCACGTGATCCTCCAGCCCAAGAAGTCTAGGCCCTCTCCTTCTCCAACCTCGAAAGTTGGGATGAGCAGCGGAAAAAACTCTCCGGCGGCGGCTGATTCACAGCCCCGCCGAGGGAAATGATCATCTTATGCTGGAACTGCCAGGGTCTTGGGAAGATTCAGGCAATTCAACACCTCTAGCAATATGTTCGTCTTCATTCTCCTGATCTACTTTTTTTTATGTGAAACTAAACTCAAAAATACGGCTTATAGCCGTCTTAGTTCTTTGGTAGGCATGGATTTGGTTTTTTCGGTTGATTACTCTGATAATTGCTCTGGGATTGCTTTATTTTCTTTAAATAATTATGATATTTCTATGCTTGCTTACTCGGATCGTTTCATTCATACTTATATTAGTTGCAATTCTTATTCGTTTTATTTCACTAGAATACATGGTTTTTCTGAAACAAGTAAAAGAACTAAAACTTGGGATTTAATTGATTCGCTAAACAACAACGATGGTCTACCTTGGCTTCTCGGTGGTTATTTCAATGAAATCCTATCTGATAATGAGAAGCAAGGCGGCTGTCGTCGTGCTAGATCTCAAATTAATAATTTCCGACAATGCCTCTCCCGTAATAACCTTTTTGATTGTAAACCTTCCAAGGGTTGGTTAACTTGGTCTAAAACCGGTCCTAAAACTCCTACTTTATTTGAAAGATTAGACCGTTTTGTCGGAAATATGGCTTGGAAAGCTAATAATCCAAATTATAACATTATTTCTGATTTTGATGCTAAATCTGATCACAATTTTCTTCTTTTGAATACTAAACCGCCATCTAAGTTCCGTTTTGAAAATTGTTGGGCAACCAATGACGAAGGAATTTCTGTTGTCAAACAAGCTTGGACTACTACTAAGGGCAATACCCTTGATAAAATAAAAGCTATTAGCTCCTGTTTAGGAGATTGGCAATCCCAACAAAGGCTTAAATTCTCTGGTCGTATCAATTCTCTCACTAAGAGCATCAACAAATTTTTACAGCGTCCTCTCTCAGCTTCTGCTGAAGCTAAATACATTGCTGCCAAAACTGAGCTCCACAAATTACTAAATGAGCAGGAAGTGTACCGGGCGCAGCGCTCCCGCAATCTATGGTTATCTCAAGGAGACAAAAATACCCGTTTCTTCCATGCTCGTGTTTCTAGTAGGAAAAAAAGAACACCATCAATGGCCTTTTTGACGCCAACAACAATTGGTGTACTGCCGATTCTGATCTTATGACAATTGCATCCTCATACTTCCACACTCTTTTACTTCCTCTAACCCATCCTTGTCAGAACAAATTCTATCAAAAATCCCTCCCTCCATTACACCTGCTATGAATGAATCCCTCTCTAAGGAATTCACAACGGAGGAAATTATCACCGCTTTCCGCGATATTGATCCAAGAAAAGCCCCTGACATTGATTGCTTGCCTAGCGGTTTCTTTCGACAACATTGGGATATAGTAGGGTCAGATGTAACCACGCTCTGTGTTGCGTGTAAAAGAGTCTATCGCAATTGTAGTGCAAGTGTACACGACGCAAGTAGTAAAGTGATACGAAGTATCGGATTATCGTCTCCACAGGGATTGGGCTAATAGCTTCACCTTATTTCACTGCACGAAGTAAAGGAAATATTTGAGAGTTGTCACGAGAATAATAAAGTAAACTTAAATAAAAGAGTAGAATAATCAAGATAGAGAGAATGGGCTGGTATTGAATTGCTCAGTAGTGCAGGTATTGTATTGCTTAGGAACTCCAGTTCTGTCGTCGCGCCTGTCGCTGGCAGCACCTGTCGCGGCAGCTGACCGTTGGTCATTGCGGCAGCAAACACACCAACTCAGTACTTTCAAGTTTGGCAAGAATCCCAGATCTGCCTTGGCCTATCCCTAGGTCCAAGTCTGTCGATGATCACGTCTTTGATGATACCTCCTGGCGTGAATCGAAGGATGAACACCGATGTGTATGAATTCTTCCTTAGCCACTTAACCTTGCCCTATCCCTAGGCACAAGATAGTTCAACTATAAACTAGAGAACTCGCTCTTATTTCTTTCGTATACTTAACTCTCCCGATGCTAAGTAAATAGATAACCTCACAATGCTCTCCCGATGCTCTTGTAAGATATTAAAACCAAAATAAGAGAACTTGAAGTTTATTTTATTGAACTTGGAAAATCCTAAATCAAAACAACCCTTGCAACTACTTTACAAATCAACCCGTGGCCCTAGGGGGTTTTTAGAACATGTCGACGACGGGTAAACGGCGGAGGGGTTTGGGTATCGGTTATGGGGTATGATCTCTCCTAGGTTAAAATCTATGCCCTTATATAAGCTTTGGGCTCAAGAATTCTAAGATAACAAGGATTACAACTTTAATTAAAAGTAAGATTCTAATAAAGACTTTAATCTTCAAGTATCCTACTTTTCAGCCGCCTCCTTGTTTCATGGGATTTCCTCTCCTTGAGCTTTGGCTTGACATATCTTTTGATCCGGGGCTTGGAAAAATATATGGTTTTCACACGACAGACGAGCATAATTTTCTCTATCTATCGAGGTCCACTTTGCTTTTCCTCTCCGCAAAACTTGCTGTCGTCATTCTGTCACGGCAGATCCATGGCAGCATCGTCCTTATCGTCTGCTTGTCCAGTTCAGCTCTTCTGCTTCTCTGCCCTTCGCCCGCCTTCTCTGTCTACTATGGCAGCAACCTGCAAAATAAACCATCTTTTAGTAGAATCCGTGCCTTTAATATATTTGAGATGTTTTGCTGTAAACTGACCTAAATGCAATGCAATGATGCTTGAATGCAGCAGAAATATGGGTTAAAAAGGGTGTAAATAATAGAACTTTTACACACTCAACACACCCCTAAACTTAAGTTTTTTCTTGCCCTCAAGCAACTAAGACCTAAAAGAAAAAAAAATATAAAATTTTTTTGTGTTGGCCTTCAAATAGTGAACTGTCCCTTACCCGTCGCTCATTCTCTGTGGCGGCAGCAACCTGTCGGAAAGATTAGAATCTGTCCGGAATCTCACTATAGTCCTCGTGCAGTGTGTGCATGCTTGTGAACAGTTATATGCCAAGACTCTCTTAGTTTCACTAGAATATTCAACTTTTAACTTGAATTTTTATGCCAAAGTTTATCTTTTTGAAGGCACATTTTCATGCTTCTTTGATTTTCTGTTTTGACTTGCTTTTTATTTTTCAAGCTAAAGTTTCACTAGAGCCGGTTTCGGGCACCTCTAGCTAACTTCCTAGAGCCGGTTTCGGGCACCTCTAGGGCTATTGAGTCTATTTTGCTAAACTTCTTTCCTAGAGCCAGTGTTAGGCACCTCTAGGGGCTATTCAAGTGCTAAGCTTCCTATTCTAGTTTGGCTAAAAGAAATCTAAGCAGTATAACAGTCACAATAGTGTATAAGTTTTCAGAACTATAGAAAGGCTCTAAACTTCTCCTTAATCTGTCCTAAAAATGCTGCCACGGCAGAGCTGTCATGACATGTAAGTTTACTTCACAGTTTTAAGCCAACAGTTTAATCTTTTCTGTTTTTTTAGAGAACTTAATAAAAGACACAACAATTAATTAAAAATGTTCTAAGACTCCATTAAAATGGAGGGTTGCCACCCCCAAACTCGAGGGTTGTATTGCCCTCAATGCAAATGACAGGTAAAATGAAGGCAGGTACATCACAAAATATAAATAAGCAGGCAGCAATAAAAAGAAAATAAAGACTTAAATTTTAATCGCTATCTTCACAGGCGTGAACTCTCTCTCCAAATTCCTCCTGATAGGAGGGTCTGTCTTGCTGTCATGTGAGGCAGGTCGCTTATTTCCGCGGGCGGAGGTTTCGGCTGTTGGACTGCCGGCTGCCGGCGGGGTAGGTGATGGGGTGGAAGCAGCAGAGTGTGTATGGGGGGAGGCAGGTGGCGTAGGTGTGTGGACAGGGGAGGGGATGTGGAAATAGTGGGCAGGGAAGGTGGGGAAATTAACATCAGGATAATTTAAAGTGTTGGTAATGAAATTTACCGTCGAGTTGGCGAAATCCCGGATGAATGTCATCAGCCCCAATTGTCTGTCTTCCACCCGTTGTATTGCAGCGAGGATCTGGACAGATTGGTTGGTCTGGGCGGCTGCTGTGGCAGGTTCATGGGCAGGTTCATCGGCAGGTTCCTCGGATGACTCTGCTGGGGAGGCAGCCGGGTTGAAAGAGGAGAGGGGGGTAGCGACTATCAGCTCCATGAGGCTGGTTATGTTGTTGTCAGTCCAGCCTCTGCCTTGGACCAGTTTGTCGGTGGTGGCCTCGGGGACAGCAGCGCAGCGGCAAAGAGAAGTGATCATGAACGATAGGCAAAGGCGAGAGGTGGAGCGAAATGTGCAGTCCAGGATGCTGTCCCTCATATAACGGCCCACGTTGATAGGCCGGTCGTGCATGATCGAATGGATGAGGGCGAGCCGCTGCTGGTCCACCGTCGTGTGATGGGAGGAAGGCAGGATATGCTTCTTGATAAAAGCGGTCCATAGCTTTGCTTCTGGAAGGAGCTGCCCCCTTTTGACAGAGTTGGGGTTCTTTTTGCTTGTGTTCCATGTCGTTCCTTCCTCTGTCACTTCTGCCATGACAGCTCCGTAGGCAGCAGCGTCGAGGGTGTCTAAAAATTGCTGATGGGCATCGTCGTTTGGACCAAAATAGAGGCCATACATGTGGTTGATGCTGTCAGCTATGAATGGTACCTTGACCCCTCGAACAGTGACGGATGTCGCCGTCTTGTTGTTGATGGCAGCATAGAACTCCCTCACCAACGTGTCATTTAATTCTGCTGGTTGTTCTGTAAACTGCTCCCATAGTTGAGCTCGGATTGCCCTCGCGATGAATGGTCGAAGCCCCATGTTTGGAGCCTTTCGGATGTAGATGAAACCTCTTTCTTCCCATAATTCCTTGGTTGCGAAGGCCGACGGTGTGGGTGCTGCTGATGAAGAGGCTGAAGCAGCACCGCGGCGGGTCTGTCTAGAAGACATTTTAGTTGCAAGGGTTGTGAAAGTAAAGAAAACAAATAAAAACGAGAGGAGAAAGCAAGTAAGAATAAGCAGGCGTGAATAACGGAGCGACTGTTGAGATTTGGCGTGAATAACGAGAGGAGAAAACAAATAAAATGGAAATGAGAACGGGGTTTTATAGCGGTCGAGTTGCTGCCCGTTGAATGCTGTAACGGCAGGCGTGAATAACGGAGCGACTGTTGAGATTTGGCGTGTCTGACGCGTCTGACACGCATTTATGCGTCTGTTACGCGTCTGCCACACGTTTCTGCGTCTGCCGTGTCAGTCTGTCTTATTCGTGTCTGCGACGGCAGCTGGAACGACAGGCTTCAATAAATGGGCTCTGTTGGGCTGATGGATGGATGGTGGGCTTGGGTCACTTCTTCTTTTCTTCTCGACTCCTTTATTTGCTGAAAACAGAAAATATAAAAACATTATTCTAATAAAAAAACCTAATTTCCTAATAAATAATACTAAATAATAAAATAAATGAAAATAAAATTTAGGTTAAATTAGGGATGCCTTGTGGGGCATCTCCTAAAGTAACCACTTCCTGTATTCCTGGGGTTTCAGTCCCCTGATAATGCTTGAGGCACTGTCCATTGACTTTGAATTGGTGCCCGTCTTTTAATGATCGGATTGTGATGGCACCATGGGGAAAAACTTGTACCACTTGGAACGGGCCAGACCATCTAGACTTTAGCTTTCCTAGGAAGAGTTTCAGTCTAGAATTGAACAACAACACAAGCTGCCCTGGGCAGAACTGTCGTGGCAGCAACTTCCTGTCATGCCACTTCTTAGTTTTCTCCTTGTAGATTCTTGCATTGTCATAGGCCATTGTCCGTATTTCTTCAAGCTCGTTCAGATCTAACAGCCTTTTCTGGCCTGCCTTGTCCAAGTCCAAATTTACTGCCTTGATTGCCCAATATGCTTTGTGCTCTATCTCGACAGGCAGATGACAGGTTTTCCCATAAATCAGTCGGTATGGAGACATGCCTAATGGAGTTTTAAAGGCTGTCCTATATGCCCATAATGCATCATTAAGGAGTAAAGACCAATCTTTCCTAGTTGGCTTAACCATCTTCTCAAGAATGTTCTTAACTTCCCTATTGGATATCTCAGCTTGTCCATTGGTCTGTGGGTGATACGCTGTCACGATCCTGTGCTTGACACCATATTTCTTCAAGGCGGCAGTAATAACTCTATTGTCAAAATGTCTCCCTTCATCACTGATAATCGCCTTAGGGATGCCAAATCTAGAAAAAAATGTTTTTGTGCAAAAACTTTTGGACTGTCTTGGCATCATTCTTTTGAGTGGCGATGGCTTCAACCCACTTAGAGACATAATCTACTGCTAAGAGGATGTATAGATTTCCACATGAAGATAGAAAAGGTCCCATGAAATCAATCCCCCAAACGTCGAAGATCTCGACTTCCAGAATGTTCTGCAGTGGCATCTCGTTTCTCCTCGAGATGTTACCTGTCCGCTGGCACCTGTCACAGTTCTTGTACAAGTTCTGTGCATCTTTATACAGTGTCGGCCAGTAGAACCCTGACTGCAGCACCTTGGCAGCAGTTTTATTGCCTCCTAAGTGACCTCCATATTGGGAAGCATGGCAGTGATGGAGAATGTCTTCTTGTTCTTCTTGTGGTGCACACCTCCTTATAACCTGATCTGGGCATAGTTTGAAAAGAAGAGGTTCGTCCCAATAATAATGCTTGACATCATTTTGGAACCTCTTCCTGGCTTGATAATTAAGATCAGAAGGAAGTATTCTGCTAACTATAAAATTAACGAAATCAGCACACCAGGGGAGTTCAGAAGACTTACCTGCCGCCATGGCTGTCGCGGCAGCGATTGCGGCAGCAAAGAGCTGCTCATCTGGGAAGGTCTCCAGTATGTTTGTCTCATCGATTGGTAGACTCTGTCCCTTCTCCAACCTTGACAAGTGGTCTGCCACCTGATTTTCTGTCCTTTTTTGGTCCTTGATTTCTAGATCGAATTCTTGTAATAGCAAGATCCACCGTATCAATCTAGGTTTTGCATCCTTCTTTGCAAACAAATACTTCAGGGCAGAATGGTCTGTGTGCACTATTACCTTCGTCCCAAGTATGTAAGAACGAAACTTGTCAATGGAGAACACCACAGCTAATAGCTCCTTTTCTGTGGTGGTGTAGTTTACTTGGGCGTCATTCAATGTCTTGCTGGCATAATATATGACATGAAATAACTTATCTCTGCGCTGCCCAAGTGCTGCCCCGACAGCATAGTCACTAGCATCACACATAATTTCAAATGGCTGTGTCCAGTCTGGTGGCTGTACTATGGGGGCTATTACCAGTTTTTCCTTCAGAACCTTGAATGCTTCAGTACATTCATCATTAAAGTCAAAGGGTCGGTTCTGCTCTAAAAGATGGCATAGGGGCTTGGTGATTTTTGAGAAATTTGCAATGAATCTTCTATAAAAACCAGCATTCCCTAAAAAACTTCTAATGCCCTTGACTGTGGTCGGCGGTGGCAGCTTCTCGATCACTTCTATTTTAGCCCTGTCGACTTCTATCCCACGGCAGCTAATCTTATGGCCAAGGACTATCCCCTCATCCACCATAAAGTGGCATTTTTCCCAATTCAACACAAGATTTGCTTTCTCACATCTTTCAAGTACCTTTTGTAAGTTGCCGAGGCAGCTCTCAAAATCGTCTCCAAAGACAGAAAAATCATCCATAAATATCTCAAGGAAGTCCTCTACCATATCGGAGAATATGGCCATCATACACCGTTGGAAGGTGGCAGGTGCATTACATAGTCCAAACGGCATCCTCCTAAAGGCGTACGTTCCGTAGGGGCAGGTGAAAGTCGTCTTTTCTTGATCCTCCGGTGCAATAGCAATTTGGTTGTAACCTGAGTAACCATCAAGAAAACAATAGTAAGATTTACCCGCTAATCTATCAAGCATTTGATCAATAAAGGGTAAAGGAAAGTGGTCCTTTCGGGTAGCTTTGTTAAGCTTCCGATAGTCCATACAAACCTTCCAACCGGTCACAGTCCTGGTTGGGATTAACTCATTGTTCTCGTTGGTCACCACGGTCATTCCTCCTTTCTTTGGAACACATTGCACCGGGCTCACCCATTTGCTGTCGGAGATGGCGTAAATAATACCAGCATCTAACCATTTGATTATCTCTTTACGCACCACCTCTTTCATCGCATGGTTTAGCCACCTTTGGGCATCAATAGTCGGCTTATGATCTTCTTCTAGAAGGATTTTGTGCATGCATAACGCCGGACTGATGCCTTGAATGTCTGCTATCGTCCATCCAATTGCCTTTTTGTGCTGCCGTAGCATGCCGATTAGCTGTCGTTCCTGTTCCTGCGGCAGCTTAGAAGAGATGATTACGGGCAACGTGTCATTTGAACCAAGATAAGCATATTTTAATTGCCCTGGCAGGGGCTTAAGTTCTAAGGCAGGTGGTTCAATAGTAGATGGCTTTTGGATTAAATGGTTATCCGAAGTGTAATTCAAAGGTTCGAATAACTTACCTGGACGATAGCTTAACCAGTTTACCTCCTCCTGATCTTTAGTATCAGATATTTCGGAGTCAGAGGAGTTGCTGTCGTCGGTGCTGTCATGACAGGCCTGTAGGTGGCTGTCGCAGCAGTGACCAAATTTTATATCATGACAGCCCGACCTAATGCAGGGTTGATCGATGGTTACTTCAATGATGGCCTTGCATTCCTCGTCCACATCAACATGTTTCATCGCTTGGAGAACATTTAACTTAATCTCTTGATCGTTCATTCGCATGGTGAGTTCTCCTCTCTCCACATCAATCAATGATCTTCCCGTGGCTAAGAAGGGTCGCCCAAGGATGACTGGTGCGTTTTCGTCTGCCTCACAATCTAAAACAAGAAAGTCAGCAGGAAAAATAAACTTATCCACTCTTACCAGAATATCTTCAATTTTTCCCTCTGGATGAACGTAAGAGCGGTCTGCCAGCTACAGAGTTACTGTCGTGGGCCGCGCCTTTCCAATACCTAATTTCTGAAAAACAGACTTTGGCATTAAATTAACACTAGCACCAAGATCACAAAGTGCCTTACCCACATATTTGTCTCCGATTACACAAGGTATGATGAAGCTCCCCGGATCCTTCTTTTTCTGGGGTGGCTGCTGATGAAGAATACTCATGCAACCATCTGCCATCTTTACCGTTTCAAATTCCCCAAATTTATATTTTTTGACATGACATTCTTGAGAAATTTGGCGTAACCGGGCATCTCCCTAACGGCATCTAACAGCGGAATATTAATATGAACCTGCTTAAAAATATCATAAATCTTTTTAAGTTGAGATTCTTGCTTAGCTTGCTGTATCCGTTGAGGAAAAGGAGGTGGGGGACGGTAATCAGCAATACGTCCTTCCCACTGCATACGAATCTGAGGACGATGTTCTTCAAATTTCTCCTCTGTCGCTTCTGCTGTCGTGATAGGTTCATCAGCAGCAGTCTGTTTATCACCTGTCGGGGTAACTTCCTCGGCAGGTTTATCCACGGCTGGTTCCTTTACTGTTTCAGCTTCTTTTTCCAGCCTTGGTAATTTCTTCCCACTCCTAGTAGTAATTGCCTTACATTGCTCATGTGTGGGCGGTCTAGCATTTTCAGTATTTATAGGGAATCCTCCATTCTGCCTCGGCTTAATATGTTGAGAAACCTGACCCATTTGTGTCTCCAGAGATTTCAAAGTAGCTTCATGATTCGTCATCCTCATCTTTGTCTTATCCATGAAATTCTCTGTCTTCTTGACAAAATGATTCATATTCTCAATATAAGTACCGGTCTGAGACATAAAGGTGGCCAGAGTCTGTTCCAATATACTGCTCGTGGCAGGTGGTGGCTGCTGTTGCTGCTGCGGTAGCTACTGCGGCAGTTGTTGTCGCGTCAGCAATCTAGGTCCTCCCTGATTCTGATTGTGTGCTTGAGGATTCAGGGCATTGTTAGGATTACTCCAGGAAAATTTGGGATCCTTCCTCCAATTGGGATTATAGTTGTTGGAGTTGTAATTCGGCTTGTTGTAATTTCCAACATATTTTCCCTCTTCTACTTGTATTGGGCACTCATCCCGACTATGATTTCCCTCACAGATATCACATACTTCCTCTACAGCAAATCCTTGTTGACCATCATCATTCAATAACCTTTTCATTGCTTTAGTAAGGAATGCTACCTGTGATTTCAACGTGCTGTCAGCTTCATAGTCCTTGACAGCAAGTACCCGTTTACCCCCTCTTCTTGCGGTCGGAAACTGTTCCTCATTCTTGGCCAGATTTTTCAATACTTGCAATGCCTCGTCTGGATCTTTATCCAATAATAGTCCATTTGCTGCAGAATCAATTCGAATACGAGTTTGTAAGTTAGCAGCATTATAGAACTTAGTTACCTGATTCTAGACGGGGAATCCATGCATTGGGCAGTTCCGAAGAAGAGTAGTAAATCTGTCCCAGGCCTCGTGCATCGGCTCGTCATCTTCCTGCTGAAAAGTAGCAATTTCATTACGTAATCGCTCAGATAAATGCGAAGGATTAAAACGAGATAAAAATTCACGAGATAGATCGGCCCAAGTCATAATTGAACCCGGCGTAAGTTTATTCCACCAAGTTTTAGCTCTGTCCCTCAATGAGTGGGGAAATAACCGAAGCCTCAGTATCTCCGGACTAACTCCTGGCAGTCTAAACGAACCACAGATCTCCTGGAACGTTTTGAGATGCTCCCTAGCATCTTCTGTCACAGCACCACTAAACTGTCCGGCATTGTTGATCATACTAAACATGACAGGTTTAAGCTCAAAGTTATCAACTTCAATATCTAGCAGCGTGGTCTCTAGCTCTACATGATCGTTCAGCATGTAGTCACGACAGGACCGTCGTCCGGCTGCCGCAGGCGGGTCGCCGACAGGTGGTATAACAGTTCCATCTCTAGCAGCAGGATTATCTCCTTCGTATGCCATTGTCTCTAACTGTTCTTCAAGGTACTCGTTCCTGGCTAGCACGTACCGAAGTCGGTTCCTAAGATTGAATGAACGTTCAACTTCCGGATCTAATGGATACTTAGGATCTTCACCTCTTTTAGATCTGCGCATAAACAAGATAACCTCGTGAAAAGCAAGAGTTGAAAGCACCAAAGAAAAAAAAAGAAATAAAAGTAAAAGAAAAATAAAAGCAAAAAGTGCAATAAAAGAAAGGTAGAGTTATGTTGCCAATCCCCGGCAACGGCGCCAAAAACTTGTTGCGTGTAAAAGAGTCTATCGCAATTTTAGTGCAAGTGTACACGACGCAAGTAGTAAAGTGATACGAAGTATCGGATTATCGTCTCCACAGGGATTGGGCTAATAGCTTCACCTTATTTCATTGCACGAAGTAAAGGAAATATTTGAGAGTTGTCACGAGAATAATAAAGTAAACTTAAATAAAAGAGTAGAATAATCAAGATAGAGAGAATGGGCTGGTATTGAATTGCTTAGTAGTGCAGGTATTGTATTGCTTAGGAACTCCAGTTCTGTCGTCGCGCCTGTCGCTGGCAGCACCTGTCGCGGCAGCTGTCCGTTGGTCGTTGCGGCAGCAAACACACCAACTCAGTACTTTCAAGTTTGGCAAGAATCCCAGATCTCCTTGGCCTATCCCTAGGTCCAAGTCTGTCGATGATCACGTCTTTGACGATACCTCCCGGCGTGAATCGAAGGATGAACACCGATGTGTATGAATGCTTCCTTAGCCACTTAACCTTGCCCTATCCCTAGGCACAAGATAGTTCAACTATAAACTAGAGAACTCGCTCTTATTTCTTTCATATACTTAACTCTCCCGATGCTAAGTAAATAGATAACCTCACAATGCTCTCCCGATGCTAAGTAAATAGATAACCTCACAATGCTCTCCCGATGCTCTTGTAAGATATTAAAACCAAAATAAGAGAACTTGAAGTTTATTTTATTGAACTTGGAAAATCCTAAAACAAAACAACCCTTGCAACTACTTTACAAATCAACCCGTGGCCCTAGGGGGTTTTTAGAACATGTCGACGACGGGTAAACGGCGGAGGGGTTTGGGTATCGGTTATGGGGTATGATCTCTCCTAGGTTAAAATCTATGCCCTTATATAAGCTTTGGGCTCAAGAATTCTAAGATAACAAGGATTACAACTTTAATTAAAAGTAAGATTCTAATAAAGACTTTAATCTTCAAGTATCCTACTTTTCAGCCGCCTCCTTGTTTCATGGGATTTCCTCTCCTTGAGCTTTGGGTTGACATATCTTTTGATCCGGGGCTTGGAAAAATATATGGTTTTCACACGACAGACGAGCATAATTTTCTCTATCTATCGAGGTCCACTTTGCTTTTCCTCTCCGCAAAACTTGCTGTCGTCATTCTGTCACGACAGATCCATGGCAGCATCGTCCTTATCGTCTGCTTGTCCAGTTCATCTCTTCTGCTTCTCTGCCCTTCGCCCGCCTTCTCTGTCTACTATGGCAGCAACCTGCAAAATAAACCATCTTTTAGTAGAATCCGTGCCTTTAATATATTTGAGATGTTTTGTTGTAAACTGACCTAAATGCAATGCAATGATGCTTGAATGCAGCAGAAATATGGGTTAAAAAGGGTGTAAATAATAGAACTTTTACACACTCAACACTCTGCCTTAATCTCTTTAATGGGTCAGCTGATATGGCTTCGATAAACCAAACTATTTTGCTACTCATACCCAAGATTAAGGATCCCACCTCTATGAGGCACCTCAGGCACCTCTATTTTGGTACTCATACCCAAGGTTCTAGTTAATAGGATGAAAAATACTATCCCTTGTTGCATCAGCTCCAACCAAGCTGCTTTCGTTCAGGGACGTAATATCACAGATAATATTCTTATTGCTCACGAAATAATTCATTCAATTAACACTGGTACTTCTAAGTCTAATCATGGTGCTGCTCTTAATCTTGATATGGAAAAGGCTTTTGACAGGGTTGAATGGTCTTTCCTTGAAAATGTCATGAATCGCATGGGCTTTGCACCATCATGGGTATCTCTTATAATGCGATGTATCTCCTCAGTTTCCTTTACGGTTAAGGTGAACAACTCCTTTTCCCCCTTTTTTCGGCCTCATCGGGGCCTTCGACAAGGAGATCATTTATCTCCCTTTCTCTTCCTTTTTTGCACCCAAGGGCTTTCAGCTTTCTTGACCGATGCTAAACAACATGGTCTGCTTCCTGGTCTTGGGGCTAGTAAGCATGGACCCAAGGTTAACCACCTTTTATTTGCAGATGATTGTATAGTTTTCCACAATTTGAAATCAGAGGAAGCCGCACATCTTAAATTAGCTCTCCAAACATACGCTTCTGCCTCTGGACAAGCAGTTAATTTTGACAAGTCCACTATTTTTTACAATCCACGTACTCCAAGTTCGACTCACCATGCTATTAACTCCTACCTTCAAGTTCGTGAGGTCTCCAACCCTGGTGTCTATCTGGGGGTACCTCTTCTTATTGGTAAAAATAAGACCATATCCTTAGGGTTTATACGTGAAAAAGTTCATGAAAGATTATCAAAATGGGATAAACAGCTCCTTTCCTTCAGTGGTAGGGAAATCTTCATTAAAGCTGTGTTACAATCTCTACCTCAATATGTTATGTCTTGTTATTTATTACCCCAAAACATTATTGATGATATGACATCTGCCATTCGACACTATTGGTGGTCTGGCAAAACTAATAAGAAAGGTTGGCACATGCTCCCTTGGGAACAAGTGTGCTTGCCTAAATCAGTTGGAGGTATGGGATTTAGGGACCTCAATAATTTTAACATTGCTCTTCTTGGCAAACAATTATGGCGCCTTATCTGCGGACCTGATTCCCTTCTGGGTCAAATCTATAAATCCAAATACTTTCCTTCAGGCCACATTCTTAATGCATCTCAGCCTTCTCGTGGATCTTTTGCCTGGCAAGGTCTTTATCATGCTATGCAACACCTTTTTGAAGGTTTCCTCTATCGACCTGGTATTAACAGTAACATACGTATCCATCAAGACAACTGGGGAGGCTCCTCGCCTATTCACCTTTACGGGGATTATGAGATATCGGATGAAGTCCACATTCGTTGTCGAGACTTCATGATTCGGAACCAAGCATCTTGGGACCATGATAAAGTCTGTGCGTACTTTACAACGGCTGATGCCAACTCAGTTTTATCAGTTCATATTATCAATGATTCTCGAGACTCCATCCTTTGGAGGCCTAATGATTCTGGTATTTATTCTGTCAGATCTGACTATCTCTTTTTGCAACCCCCCCCTGAGCCTAGATTTTGGCCTCCACGGATTTCGAAATTTCTTTCTAAACTCAAGGTTTTACCTAAAGTCAAAACTTTTGGCTGGCGCCTGGGATCTGAGGCTCTACCTGTCGGGGTTCGCCTACAGGCTTTTGCACCAGACTCAAGGCCCTGCCCCGTTTGTCATTATGGTCCAGAGTCGATCCTCCATGCTCTCCGAGATTGCTCTGGTGCTTCGGAGACCCTTCGGTTGATTGGTCTTCCTATTTCTCTTATTAACAACACTGCTTCCACCAGCCTTCAATGGCTTGAGGAAGGCGCTGCCCTCCTTTCCTCTGACCTTTTCGGGCTTTTCTTGACTACTCTATGGAACATTTGGAACAGGCGTGACAACTGGATCCATAACCGACACCTTCAACCTCCATGGTTAATTGCTGTTAATTCCATCAGTCTTCATCGAGAATACTCTGATGCTATTTCTTCATCTACCTCTCCTACCCCTTTGACGGTTCCTCCTTCTCACTGGAGACATCCCCCTCGGGGTCATATTAAAGTTAATGTGGATGGGGCTTTTGACCCTTCCACACGTGCAGCGGCGGTAGGTGTTGTAGCCCGTGATGAAGCAGGGATGGTTGTTGGCGGTCTGGCTTACCCCTTAGGTAGTTGCTCTGATGCTATTACTTCCGAAGGGAAAGGTCTTCTTGCTAGTATTACTTTTGCTCAATCCCAAGGTTGGAGCCATTTGATTTTTGAGACAGACTGTGCTTCTCACGCAAATAGGATCAACTCCCTGGGCCCAGATCTTTCCTCTATGGGTCCGACGATTCTGCAAGCTCATACTGCTTTGGATTGTTTTTCTTTTGCTCATGTACAATTTGTTTGCCGAGAGGCTAATACTGTTGCACATACTTTGGCTACCCATGCCCTTAGGACCATGACTTCTATGTCTTTTGGGTCCATGTATCATGATTGTATTCAAAATGTTGTTCTTTGCGAGGCTTCTCCTCGTTATTTATAAATAAATTCTGGGTACTCTTTTCCCCTTTTAGGGTTCTCCAGGTCTTGTGCCTGGGGATATTAGTAGGGGTTTTTAACGAGGCCCGCTTTCTTCAAAAAAAATTCCAATGGGTCCATTGAAAGGCCCATTTCGACCCACTCGTCCGAAACCTCTACAAAAAGGACTTGCAAAACAAGTTTTAATCAAATTTTAGCAGTTCATGTAATTTATTAGGAGCTTTTCAAATCAATGATATTGCAAAACCTCAATTTCTGTAATTTTTACTCAGTTAAAATTCCAACGGGTCCATTAAGAGGCCCATTTAGACCTGCTAGTTCGAAACCTCGACAAAAAGGACCGAAAAACAAGTTTTAATCAAATTTTAGGAGTTCAAATAATTGATTAGGAGCTTTTCAACACAATTATATTGCAAAACCTCAATTTCTGTACTTTATACTCAGTTAATATTCCAATGGCTCCACTGAAAGGCCCATTTCGACTCGCTCGTCCGAAACCTTTGCAAAAAGGACTGCAAAACAAGTTTTAATCAAATTTTAGGAGTTCATGTAATTGATTAGGAGCTTTTCAACACAATTACATTGCAAAACCCCAATTTCTGTAATTTTTACTCAGTTAAAATTCAAATGGGTCCATTGAGAGGCCCATTTAGACCTGCTAGTCCGAAACCTCGACAAAAAGAACCGCAAAACAAGTTTTAATCAAAATTTAGGAGTTCAAATAATTGATTAGGAGCTTTTCAACACAATTATATTGCAAAACCTCAATTTCTGTACTTTTTACTCAGCTAATATTCCAACGGGTCCATTGAAAGGCCCATTTAGACCTGCTAGTCCGAAACCTCGACAAAAAGGACCGCAAAACAAGTTTTAAAGAAATTTTAGGAGTTCAAATAATTGATTAGGAGCTTTTCAACACAATTATATTGCAAAACTTCAATTTCTGTACTTTTTACTCAGTTAAAATTCCAATGGGTCCATTGAAAGACCCATTTCGACTCGCTTGTCCGAAACCTCTACAAAAAGGACTGCAAAACAAGTATTAATCAAATTTTAGGAGTTCATGTAATTGATTAGGAGCTTTTCAACACAATTATATTGCAAAACCTCAATTTCTGTACTTTTTACTCAGTTAATATTCCAACGGGTCCATTGAAAGGCCCATTTAGATCTGCTAGTCCGAAACCTCGACAAAAAGGACCGCAAAACAAATTTTAATCAAATTTTAGGAGTTAAAATAATTGATTAGGAGCTTTCAACACAATTATATTGCAAAACCTCAATTTCTGTAATTTTTACTCAGTTAAAATTCCAACGGGTCCATTGAGAGGCCCATTTAGACCTGCTAATCCAAAACCTCGACAAAAAGGACCGCAAAACAAGTTTTAATCAAATTTTATGAGTTCAAATAATTCATTAGGAGCTTTTCAACACAATTATATTGCAAAACTTCAATTTCAGTACATTTTACTCAGTTAAAATTCCAACGGGTTCATTGAAAGGCCCATTTCGACCCGCTCGTTCGAAACCTCTACAAAAAGGACTGCAAAACAGGTTTAAATAAAATTTTAGGAGTTCATGTAAATGATTAGGAGCTTTTCAAAACAATTATATTACAAAACCTCACTTTTTGTACTTTTTACTCATTAAAATTCCAACGGGTCCATTGAAAGGCCCATTTAGACCTGCTAGTCCGAAACCTCGACAAAAAGGACCGCAAAACAAGTTTCTATCAAATATTAGGAGTTCAAATAATTGATTAGGAGCTTTTCAACACAATTATATTGCAAAACTTCAATTTTTGTACTTTTTACTCAGTTAAAATTCCAACGGGTCCATTGAGAGGCCCATTTAGACCTGCTAATCCGAAACCTCGACAAAAAGGACCACAAAACAAGTTTTAATCAAATTTTAAGAGTTCAAATAATTGACTAGGAGTTTTTCAACACAATTATATTGCAAAACCTCAATTTTGTACTTTTTACTCAGTTAAAATTCCAACGGGTCCATTGAAAGGCCCATTTCGACCCGCTCGTCCAAAACCTCTACAAAAAGGTCTGCAAAATAAGTTTTAATTAAAATTTAAGAGTTCATGTAATTGATTAGGATCTTTTCAACACAATTATATTGCAAAATCTCAATTTCTATACTTTTAACTCAGTTAAAATTCAAATGGGTCCATTGAAAGGCCCATTTCGACCCGCTCGTCCGAAACCTCGACAAAAAGGACTGCAAAACAAGTTTTAATCAAATTTTAGGAGTTCATGTAATATATTAGGAGCTTTTCAAAACAATTATATTGCAAAACCTCAATTTCTGTAATTTTTACCTAGTTAAAATTCCAACGGGTCCATTGAGAGGCCCGTTTAGACCTGCTAGTCCAATACCTCGACAAAAAGGACCGCAAAACAAGTTTTAATCAAATTTTAGGAGTTCAAATAATTGATTAGGAGCTTTTCAACACAATTATATTGCAAAACTTCAATTTATGTACTTTTTACTCAGTTAAAATTCCAATGGGTTCATTGAAAGACCCATTTCGACCCACTCGTCCGGAACCTCTACAAAAAGGACTGCAAAACAGGTTTCAATCATATTTTAGGAGTTCATGTAATTTATTCGGAGCTTCTCAACACAATTAAATTGCAAAACCTCAATTTCTGTACTTTTTACTTAGTTAAAATTCCAATGGGTCCATTGAAAGGCCCATTTCGACCCGCTCGTCCGAAACCTCTACAAAAAGGACTGCAAAACAGGTTTTAATCAAATTTTAGGAGTTCATGTAATTTATTATAAGCTTCTCAACACAATTAAATTGCAAAACCTCAATTTCTGTACTTTTTACTCAGTTAAAATTCCAATGGGTCCATTGAAAGGCCCATTTCGACCCGCTCGTCCGAAACATCTACACAAAGGACTACAAAACAAGTTGTAATCAAATCTTATGAGTTCATGTAATTGATTAGGAGCTTTTCAACATAATTATATTGCAAAACCTCAATTTCTGTACGTTTTAGTCAGTTAAAATTCCAACGGGTCCATTGAAAGGCCCATTTAGACCTGCTAGTCCGAAACCTCGACAAATAGGACCGAAAAATAAGTTTTAATCAAATTTTAGGAGTTCAAATAATTGATTAGGAGCTTTTCAACACAATTATATTGCAAAACCTCAATTTCTTTAATTTCTCAGTTAAAATTCCAACGGGTCCATTGAGAGGCCCATTTAGACCTGCTACTCCGAAATCTCGACAAAAAAGACCGCAAAACAAGTTTTAATCAAATTTTAGGAGTTCAAATAATTGATTAGGAGCTTCTCAACACAATTATATTGCAAAACTTCAAATATCTGTACTTTTTACTCAATTAAAATTCCAATGGGTCCATTGAAAGACCAATTTCGACTCGCTCGTCCGAAACCTCTACAAAAAGGATTGCAAAACAAGTATTAATCGAATTTTAGGAGCTCAAGTAATTTATTAGGAGCTTTTCAACAAAATTATATTTCAAAACCTCAATTTTTGTAATTTTTACTCGGTTAAAATTCCAACGGGTCCATTGAGTGGCCCATTTAGACCTGCTAGTCCGAAACCTCGACAAAAAGGACCGAAAAACAAGTTTTAATCAAACTTTAGGAGTTCATGTAATTGATTAGGAGCATTTAAACACAATTATATTGCAAAACCTCAATTTCTGTTCTTTTTACTTAGTTAAAATTCCAACGTGTCCATTGAAAGGCCCATTTAGGCCTGCTAGTCCGAAACCTCGACAACAAGGACCGAAAAACAAGTTTTAATAAAATTTTAGGAGTTCAAATAATTGATTAGGAGCTTTTCAACACAATTATATTGCAAAACCTCAATTTCTGTACTTTTTACTCAGTTAAAATTCCAACGGGTCCGTTAAAAGGCCCATTTCGACCCGCTCGTCCGAAACCTCTACAAAAAGGACTTCAAAACAAGTTTTAATCAAATTTTAGGAGATCATGTAATTAATTAGGAGCTTTTCAACACAATTTTATTGCAAACACTCAATTTCTGTAATTTTTACTCAGTTAAAATTCTAACGGGTCCATTGAGAGGCCCATTTAGACCTGCTAGTCCGAAACCTCGACAAAAAGGACCGCAAAACAAGTTTTAATCAAATTTTAGGAGTTCAAATAATTGATTAGGAGCTTTTCAACACAATTATATTGCAAAACCTCAATTTCTTTACTTTTTACTCAGTTCAAATTCCAACGGGTCCATTGAAAGGCCCATTTCGACCCGCTCGTCCGAAACCTCTACAAAAAGGACTGCAAAACAGGTTTTAATCAAATTTTAGGAGTTCATGTAATTAATTAGGAGCTTTTCAACACAATTATATTGCAAAACCTCAATTTCTGTAATTTTTACTCAGTTAAAATTCTAACGGGTCCATTGAGAGGCCCATTTAGACCTGCTAGTCCGAAACCTCGACAAAAAGGACCGCAAAACAAGTTTTAATCAAATTTTAGGAGTTCAAATAATTGATTAGGAGCTTTTCAGCACAATTATATTGCAAAACCTCAATTTCTTTACTTTTTACTCAGTTCAAATTCCAACGGGTCCATTGAAAGGTCCATTTCGACCCGCTCGTCCGAAACCTCTACAAAAAGGACTGCAAAACAGGTATTAATCAAATTTTAGGAGTTCATGTAATTTATTATGAGCTTCTCAACACAATTAAATTGCAAAACCTCAATTTCTGTACGTTTTACTCAGTTAAAATTCCAACGGGTCCATTGAAAGGCCCATTTAGACCTGCTAGTCCGAAACCTCAACAAAAAGGACCGAAAAACAAGTTTTAATCAAATTTTAGGAGTTCAAATAATTGATTAGGAGCTTTTCAACACAATTATATTGCAAAACCTCAATTTCTGTAATTTCTCAGTTAAAATTCAAACGGGTCCATTGAGAGGCCCATTTAGACCTGCTAGTCCGAAACCTCGACAAAAAGGACCGTAAAACAAGTTTTAATCAAATTTTAGGAGTTCAAATAATTGATTAGGAGCTTTTCAACACAATTATATTGCAAAACTTCAATTTCTGTACTTTTTACTCAGTTAAAATTTCAATGGGTCCATTGAAAGACCAATTTCGACCTGCTCGTCCGAAACCTCTACAAAAAGGACTGCAAAACAAGTATTAATCAAATTTTAGGAGTTCATGTAATTGATTAGGAGCTTTTCAACACAATTATATTGCAAAACCTCAATTTCTGTAATTTTTACTCAGTTAAAATTACAACGGGTCCATTGAGAGGCCCATTTAGACCTGCTCGTCCGAAACCTCGACAAAAAGGACTGCGAAACAAGTTTTAATAAAATTTTAGGAGTTCATGTAATTGATTAGGAGCTTTTCAATACAATTTTATTGCAAAACCTCAATTTCTGTAATTTTTACTCAGTTAAAATTCCAACGGGTCCATTGAAAGGCCCATTTCGACCTGCTAGTCCGAAACCTCGACAAAAAGGACCGCAAAACAAGATTTAATCAAACTTTAGGAGTTCATGTAATTGATTAGGAGCTTTTAAACACAATTATATTGCAAAACCTCAATTTCTGTACTTTTTACTCAGTTAAAATTCCAACGGGTCCATTGAAAGGCCCATTTAGACCTGCTAGTCCGAAACCTCGACAACAAGGACCTAAAAACAAGTTTTAATAAAATTTTAGGTGTTCAAATAATTGATTATGAGCTTTTCAACACAATTATATTGCAAAACCTCAATTTTTATACTTTTTACTCAGTTAAAATTCCAACGGGTCCGTTAAAAGGCCCATTTAGACCTGCTAGTCTGAAACCTCGACAACAAGGATAGAAAAACAAGTTTTAATCAAATTTTAGGAGTTCAAATAATTGATTAGGTGCTTTTCAACCCAATCATATTGCAAAACCTCTATTTCTATACTTTTTTACTCAGTTAAAATTCCAACGGTTCCGTTAAAAGGCCCATTTCGACCCGGTCGTCCGAAACCTCTACAAAAAGGACTTCAAAACAAGTTTTAATCAAATTTTAGGAGATCATGTAATTAATTACGAGCTTTTCAACACATTTTTATTGCAAACCCTTAATTTCTGTACTTTTTACTCAGTTAAAATTCCAACGGGTCCATTGAGAGGCCCATTTAGACCTACTAATCCGAAACCTCGACAAAAAGGACCGCAAAACAAGTTTTAATCAAATTTTAAGAGTTCAATAATTGATTAGGAGCTTCTCAACATAATTATATTGCAAAACTTCAATTTCTGTATTCTTTACTCAGTTAAAATTCCAACGGGTCCATTGAAAGGCCCATTTCGACCCGCTCGTCCGAAACCTCTACAAAAAGGACTGCAAAACAAGTTTTAATCAAATCTTATGAGTTCATGTAATTGATTAGGAGCTTTTCAACACAATTATATTGCAAAACCTCAATTTCTGTACGTTTTAATCAGTTAAAATTCGAACGGGTCCATTGAAAGGCCCATTTAGACCTGCTACTGCGAAACCTCGACAAAAAGGACCGAAAAACAAGTTTTAATCAAATTTTAGGAGTTCAAATAATTGATTAGGAGCTCTTCAACACAATTATATTGCAAAACCTCAATTTCTGTAATTTCTCAGTTAAAATTCCAACGGGTCCATTGAGAGGCCTATTTAGACATGCTACTCCGAAACCTCGACAAAAAGGACCGCAAAACAAGTTTTAATCAAATTTAAGGAGTTCAAATAATTGATTAGGAGCTTTGCAACACAATTATATTGCAAAACTTCAATTTTTGTACTTTTTACTCAGTTAAAATTCCAATGGGTCCATTGAAAGACCAATTTCAACCCGCTCGTCCGAAACCTCTACAAAAGGACTGCAAAACAAGTATTAATCAAATTTTAGGAGTTCATGTAATAGATTAGGAGCTTTTCAACACAATTATATTGCAAAACCTCAAATTCTGTAATTTTTACTCAGTTAAAATTCCAACGGGTCCATTGAGAGGCCCATTTAGACCTGCTAGTCCGAAACCTTCACAAAAAGGACCGCAAAACAAGTTTTAATCAAATTTTAGGAGTTCAAATAATTCATTAGGAGCTTTTCAACACAATTATATTGCAAAACTTCAATTTCTGTACTTTTTACTCAGTTAAAATTCCAACAGGTCCATTGAAAGGCACATTTCGACCCGCTCGTCCGAAACCACTACAAAAAGGACTGCAAAACAAGTTTTAATCAAATTTTAGGAGTTCATGTAATTTATTTGGAGCTTTTCAACACAATTATATTGCAAAACCTCAATTTCTGTATTGTTTACTCAGTTAAAATTCCAACGGGTCCATTGAAAGGCGCATTTAGACCTACAAGTCTGAAACCTCAACAAAAAGGACCGAAAAACAAGTTTTAATCAAATTTTAGGAGTTCAAATAATTGATTAGGTGCTTTTCAACCCAATTATAATGCAAAACCTATATTTCTATACTTTTTACTCAGTTAAAATTCCAACGGGTCCGTTAAAAGGTCCATTTCGACCTGCTCGTCCGAAACCTCTACAAAAGGACTGCAAAACAAGTTTTAATCAAATTTTAGGAGATCAAGTAATTGATTAGGAGCTTTTCAACAAAATTTTATTGCAAACTCTCAATTTCTGTACTTTTTACTCAGTTAAAATTCCAACGGGTCCATTGAGAGGCCCATTTAGACCTGCTAGTCCGAAACCTCGACAAAAAAGGACCGCAAAACAAGTTTAATCAAATTTTAGGAGTTCATATAATTGATTAGGAGCTTTACAACACAATTATATTGCAAAACCTAAATTTCTGCACTTTTTACTCAGTTAAAATTCCAACGGGTCCATTGAAAGGCCCATTTCGACCCGCTCGTCTGAAACCTTTACAAAAAGGACTGCAAAACAAGTTTTAATCAAAATTTAGGAGTTCATGTAAATGATTAGGAGCTTTTCAACACAATTATATTGCAAAACCTCAATTTCTGTACTTTTTACTCAATTAAAATTCCAACGGGTCCATTGAATGGCCCATTTAGACCTGCTAGTCCAAAACCTCGACAAAAAGGACCGCAAAACAAGTTTTAATCAAATTTTAGGAGTTCAAATAAATTATTAGGAGCTTTTCAACACAATTATATTGCAAAACTTCAATTTCTGTACTTTTTACTTAGTTAAAATTCCAATGTGTCCATTGAAAGACCCATTTCGACCCGCTCGTCCGAAACCTCGACAAAAATGACCGCAAAACAAGTTTTAATCAAATTTTAGGAGTTCAAATAATTGATTAGGAGCTTTTCAACACAATTATATTGCAAAACCTCAATTTCTGTACTTTTTACTCAGTTAAAATTCCAATGGGTCCATTGAAAGACCCATTTCGACCCGCTCGCCTGAAACATCTACAAAAGGACAGCAAAACAAGTATTAATCAAATTTTAGGAGTTCATGTAATTGATTAGGAGCTTTTCAACACAATTATATTGCAAAACCTCAATTTCTGTAATTTTTATTCAGTTAAAATTCCAACGGGTCCATTGAGATGCCCATTTAGACCTGCTAGTCCGAAACCTCGACAAAATGGACCGCAAAACAAGTTTTAATCAAATTTTAGGAGTTCAAATAATTGATTAGGAGCTTTGAAACACAATTATATTGCAAAACCTCTATTTCTATACTTTTTACTCAGTTAAAATTCCAAAGGGTCCGTTAAAAGGCCCATTTCGACCCGCTCGTCCGAAACCTCTACAAAAGTACTGCAAAACAAGTTTTAATCAAAATTTAGGAGATCATGTAATTGATTAGGAGCTTTTCAACACAATTTTATTGCAAACCCCCAATTTCTGTACTTTTTACTCAGTTAAAATTCCAACGGGTCCATTGAGAGGCCCATTTAGACCTGCTAGTCCGAAACCTCGACAAAAAGGACAGCAAAACATGTTTTAATCAAATTTTAGGAGTTCAAATAATTGACTAGGAGCTTTTCAACACAATTATTTTGCAAAACCTCAATTTCTGTACTTTTTTACTCAGTTAAAATTCCAACGGGTCCATTGAAAGGCCCATTTCGACCCGCTCGTCCGAAACCTCTACAAAAAGGACTGCAAAACAGGTTTTAATCAAATTTTAGGAGTTCATGTAATTAATTAGGAGCTTTTCAACACAATTATATTGCAAAACCTCAATTTCTGTAATTTTTACTCAGTTAAAATTCTAACGGGTCCATTGAGAGGCCCATTTAGACCTGCTAGTCCGAAACCTCGACAAAAAGGACCGCAAAACAAGTTTTAATCAAATTTTAGGAGTTCAAATAATTGATTAGGAGCTTTTCAACACAATTATATTGCAAAACCTCAATTTCTTTACTTTTTACTCAGTTCAAATTCCAACGGGTCCATTGAAAGGTCCATTTCGACCCGCTCGTCCGAAACCTCTACAAAAAGGACTGCAAAACAGGTATTAATCAAATTTTAGGAGTTCATGTAATTTATTATGAGCTTCTCAACACAATTAAATTGCAAAACCTCAATTTCTGTACGTTTTACTCAGTTAAAATTCCAACGGGTCCATTGAAAGGCCCATTTAGACCTGCTAGTCCGAAACCTCAACAAAAAGGACCGAAAAACAAGTTTTAATCAAATTTTAGGAGTTCAAATAATTGATTAGGAGCTTTTCAACACAATTATATTGCAAAACCTCAATTTCTGTAATTTCTCAGTTAAAATTCAAACGGGTCCATTGAGAGGCCCATTTAGACCTGCTAGTCCGAAACCTCGACAAAAAGGACCGTAAAACAAGTTTTAATCAAATTTTAGGAGTTCAAATAATTGATTAGGAGCTTTTCAACACAATTATATTGCAAAACTTCAATTTCTGTACTTTTTACTCAGTTAAAATTTCAATGGGTCCATTGAAAGACCAATTTCGACCTGCTCGTCCGAAACCTCTACAAAAAGGACTGTAAAACAAGTATTAATCAAATTTTAGGAGTTCATGTAATTGATTAGGAGCTTTTCAACACAATTATATTGCAAAACCTCAATTTCTGTAATTTTTACTCAGTTAAAATTACAACGGGTCCATTGAGAGGCCCATTTAGACCTGCTCGTCCGAAACCTCGACAAAAAGGACTGCGAAACAAGTTTTAATAAAATTTTAGGAGTTCATGTAATTGATTAGGAGCTTTTCAATACAATTATATTGCAAAACCTCAATTTCTGTAATTTTTACTCAGTTAAAATTCCAACGGGTCCATTGAAAGGCCCATTTCGACCTGCTAGTCCGAAACCTCGACAAAAAGGACCGCAAAACAAGATTTAATCAAACTTTAGGAGTTCATGTAATTGATTAGGAGCTTTTAAACACAATTATATTGCAAAACCTCAATTTCTGTACTTTTTACTCAGTTAAAATTCCAACGGGTCCATTGAAAGGCCCATTTAGACCTGCTAGTCCGAAACCTCGACAACAAGGACCTAAAAACAAGTTTTAATAAAATTTTAGGTGTTCAAATAATTGATTATGAGCTTTTCAACACAATTATATTGCAAAACCTCAATTTTTATACTTTTTACTCAGTTAAAATTCCAACGGGTCCGTTAAAAGGCCCATTTAGACCTGCTAGTCTGAAACCTCGACAACAAGGATAGAAAAACAAGTTTTAATCAAATTTTAGGAGTTCAAATAATTGATTAGGTGCTTTTCAACCCAATCATATTGCAAAACCTCTATTTCTATACTTTTTTACTCAGTTAAAATTCCAACGGTTCCGTTAAAAGGCCCATTTCGACCCGCTCGTCCGAAACCTCTACAAAAAGGACTTCAAAACAAGTTTTAATCAAATTTTAGGAGATCATGTAATTAATTACGAGCTTTTCAACACATTTTTATTGCAAACCCTCAATTTCTGTACTTTTTACTCAGTTAAAATTCCAACGGGTCCATTGAGAGGCCCATTTAGACCTACTAATCCGAAACCTCGACAAAAAGGACCGCAAAACAAGTTTTAATCAAATTTTAAGAGTTCAATAATTGATTAGGAGCTTCTCAACATAATTATATTGCAAAACTTCAATTTCTGTATTCTTTACTCAGTTAAAATTCCAACGGGTCCATTGAAAGGCCCATTTCGACCCGCTCGTCCGAAACCTCTACAAAAAGGACTGCAAAACAAGTTTTAATCAAATCTTATGAGTTCATGTAATTGATTAGGAGCTTTTCAACACAATTATATTGCAAAACCTCAATTTCTGTACGTTTTAATCAGTTAAAATTCGAACGGGTCCATTGAAAGGCCCATTTAGACCTGCTACTGCGAAACCTCGACAAAAAGGACCGAAAAACAAGTTTTAATCAAATTTTAGGAGTTCAAATAATTGATTAGGAGCTCTTCAACACAATTATATTGCAAAACCTCAATTTCTGTAATTTCTCAGTTAAAATTCCAACGGGTCCATTGAGAGGCCTATTTAGACATGCTACTCCGAAACCTCGACAAAAAGGACCGCAAAACAAGTTTTAATCAAATTTAAGGAGTTCAAATAATTGATTAGGAGCTTTGCAACACAATTATATTGCAAAACTTCAATTTTTGTACTTTTTACTCAGTTAAAATTCCAATGGGTCCATTGAAAGACCAATTTCAACCCGCTCGTCCGAAACCTCTACAAAAGGACTGCAAAACAAGTATTAATCAAATTTTAGGAGTTCATGTAATAGATTAGGAGCTTTTCAACACAATTATATTGCAAAACCTCAAATTCTGTAATTTTTACTCAGTTAAAATTCCAACGGGTCCATTGAGAGGCCCATTTAGACCTGCTAGTCCGAAACCTTCACAAAAAGGACCGCAAAACAAGTTTTAATCAAATTTTAGGAGTTCAAATAATTCATTAGGAGCTTTTCAACACAATTATATTGCAAAACTTCAATTTCTGTACTTTTTACTCAGTTAAAATTCCAACAGGTCCATTGAAAGGCACATTTCGACCCGCTCGTCCGAAACCACTACAAAAAGGACTGCAAAACAAGTTTTAATCAAATTTTAGGAGTTCATGTAATTTATTTGGAGCTTTTCAACACAATTATATTGCAAAACCTCAATTTCTGTATTGTTTACTCAGTTAAAATTCCAACGGGTCCATTGAAAGGCGCATTTAGACCTACAAGTCTGAAACCTCAACAAAAAGGACCGAAAAACAAGTTTTAATCAAATTTTAGGAGTTCAAATAATTGATTAGGTGCTTTTCAACCCAATTATAATGCAAAACCTATATTTCTATACTTTTTACTCAGTTAAAATTCCAACGGGTCCGTTAAAAGGTCCATTTCGACCTGCTCGTCCGAAACCTCTACAAAAGGACTGCAAAACAAGTTTTAATCAAATTTTAGGAGATCAAGTAATTGATTAGGAGCTTTTCAACAAAATTTTATTGCAAACTCTCAATTTCTGTACTTTTTACTCAGTTAAAATTCCAACGGGTCCATTGAGAGGCCCATTTAGACCTGCTAGTCCGAAACCTCGACAAAAAAGGACCGCAAAACAAGTTTAATCAAATTTTAGGAGTTCATATAATTGATTAGGAGCTTTACAACACAATTATATTGCAAAACCTAAATTTCTGCACTTTTTACTCAGTTAAAATTCCAACGGGTCCATTGAAAGGCCCATTTCGACCCGCTCGTCTGAAACCTTTACAAAAAGGACTGCAAAACAAGTTTTAATCAAAATTTAGGAGTTCATGTAAATGATTAGGAGCTTTTCAACACAATTATATTGCAAAACCTCAATTTCTGTACTTTTTACTCAATTAAAATTCCAACGGGTCCATTGAATGGCCCATTTAGACCTGCTGGTCCAAAACCTCGACAAAAAGGACCGCAAAACAAGTTTTAATCAAATTTTAGGAGTTCAAATAAATTATTAGGAGCTTTTCAACACAATTATATTGCAAAACTTCAATTTCTGTACTTTTTACTTAGTTAAAATTCCAATGTGTCCATTGAAAGACCCATTTCGACCCGCTCGTCCGAAACCTCGACAAAAATGACCGCAAAACAAGTTTTAATCAAATTTTAGGAGTTCAAATAATTGATTAGGAGCTTTTCAACACAATTATATTGCAAAACCTCAATTTCTGTACTTTTTACTCAGTTAAAATTCCAATGGGTCCATTGAAAGACCCATTTCGACCCGCTCGCCTGAAACATCTACAAAAGGACAGCAAAACAAGTATTAATCAAATTTTAGGAGTTCATGTAATTGATTAGGAGCTTTTCAACACAATTATATTGCAAAACCTCAATTTCTGTAATTTTTATTCAGTTAAAATTCCAACGGGTCCATTGAGATGCCCATTTAGACCTGCTAGTCCGAAACCTCGACAAAATGGACCGCAAAACAAGTTTTAATCAAATTTTAGGAGTTCAAATAATTGATTAGGAGCTTTGAAACACAATTATATTTCAAAACCTCTATTTCTATACTTTTTACTCAGTTAAAATTCCAAAGGGTCCGTTAAAAGGCCCATTTCGGCCCGCTCGTCCGAAACCTCTACAAAAGTACTGCAAAACAAGTTTTAATCAAAATTTAGGAGATCATGTAATTGATTAGGAGCTTTTCAACACAATTTTATTGCAAACCCCCAATTTCTGTACTTTTTACTCAGTTAAAATTCCAACGGGTCCATTGAGAGGCCCATTTAGACCTGCTAGTCCGAAACCTCGACAAAAAGGACAGCAAAACATGTTTTAATCAAATTTTAGGAGTTCAAATAATTGACTAGGAGCTTTTCAACACAATTATTTTGCAAAACCTCAATTTCTGTACTTTTTTACTCAGTTAAAATTCCAACGGGTCCATTGAAAGGCCCATTTCGACCCGCTCGTCCGAAACCTCTACAAAAAGGACTGCAAAACAAGTATTAATCAAATTTTAGGAGTTCATGTAATAGATTAGGAGCTTTTCAACACAATTATATTGCAAAACCTTAATTTCTGTAATTTTTACTCAGTTAAAATTCCAACGGGTCCATTGAGAGGCCCATTTAGACCTGCTAGTCCGAAACCTCGACAAAAAGGACCGCAAAACAAGTTTTAATCAAATTTTAGGAGTTCAAATAATTCATTAGGAGCTTTTCAACACAATTATATTACAAAACTTCAATTTCTGTACTTTTTACTCAGTTAAAATTCCAACAGGTCCATTGAAAGGCACATTTCGACCCGCTCGTCCGAAACCACTACAAAAGGACTGCAAAACAAGTTTTAATCAAATTTTTGGAGTTCATGTAATTGATTTGGAGCTTTTCAACACAATTATATTGCAAAACCTCAATTTCTGTACTTTTTACTCAGTTAAAATTCCAACGGGTCCATTGAAAGACGCATTTAGACCTACAAGTCGGAAACCTCGACAAAAAGGACTGAAAAACAAGTTTTAATCAAATTTTAGGAGTTCAAATAATTGATTAGGTGCTTTTCAACACAATTATAATGCAAAACCTCTATTTCTATACTTTTTACTCAGTTAAAATTCCAACGGGTCCGTTAAAAGGCCCATTTCGACCTGCTCGTCCGAAACCTCTACAAAAGGACTGCAAAATAAGTTTTAATCAAATTTTAGGAGATCAAGTAATTTGATTAGGAGCTTTTCAACACAATTTTATTGCAAACTCTCAATTTCTGTACTTTTTACTCAGTTAAAATTCCAACGGGTCCATTGAGAGGCCCATTTAGACCTGCTAGTCCGAAACCTCGACAAAAAGGATCGCAAAACAAGTTTAATCAAATTTTAGGAGTTCAAATAATTGATTAGGAGCTTTTCAACACAATTATATTGCAAAACCTAAATTTCTGCACTTTTTACTCAGTTAAAATTCCAACGGGTCCATTGAAAGGCCCATTTCGACCCGCTCGTCTGAAACCTTTACAAAAAGGATTGCAAAACAAGTTTTAATCAAAATTTAGGAGTTCATGTAAATGATTAGGAGCTTTTCAACACAATTATATTGCAAAACCTCAATTTCTGTACTTTTTACTCAATTAAAATTCCAACGGGTCCATTGAATGGCCCATTTAGACCTGCTAGTCCAAAACCTCGACAAAAAGAACGGCAAAACAAGTTTTAATCAAATTTTAGGAGTTCAAATAATTGATTAGGAGCTTTTCAACACAATTATATTGCAAATCTTCAATTTCTGTACTTTTTACTTAGTTAAAATTCCAATGTGTCCATTGAAAGACCCATTTCGACCCGCTCGTTCGAAACCTCGACAAAAATGACCGCAAAACAAGTTTTAATCAAATTTTAGGAGTTCAAATAATTGATTAGGAGCTTTTCAACACAATTATATTGCAAAACCTCAATTTCTGTACTTTTTACTCAGTTAAAATTCCAATGGGTCTATTGAAAGACCCATTTCGACCCGCTCGCCCGAAACATCTACAAAAGGACAGCAAAACAAGTATTAATCAAATTTTAGGAGTTCATGTAATTGATTAGGAGCTTTTCAACAAAATTATATTGCAAAACCTCAATTTTTGTAATTTTTACTCAGTTAAAATTCCAACGGGTCCATTGAGATGCCCATTTAGACCTGCTAGTCCGAAACCTCGACAAAATGGACCGCAAAACAAGTTTTAATCAAATTTTAGGAGTTCAAATAATTGATTAGGAGCTTTGCAACACAATTATATTGCAAAACCTCTATTTCTATACTTTTTACTCAGTTAAAATTCCAAAGGGTCCGTTAAAAGGCCCATTTCGACCCGCTCGTCCGAAACCTCTACAAAAGTACTGCAAAACAAGTTTTAATCAAATTTTAGGAGATCATGTAATTGATTAAGAGCTTTTCAACACAATTTTATTGCAAACCCCCAATTTCTGTACTTTTTACTCAGTTAAAATTCCAACGGGTCCATTGAGAGGCCCATTTAGACCTGCTAGTCCGAAACCTCGACAAAAAGGACCGCAAAACAAGTTTTAATCAAATTTTAGGAGTTCAAATAATTGACTAGGAGCTTTTCAACACAATTATTTTGCAAAACCTCAATTTCTGTACTTTTTTACTCAGTTAAAATTCCAACGTGTCCATTGAAAGGGCCATTTCGAGCCGCTCGTCCGAAACCTCTACAAAAAGGACTGCAAAACAAGTTTTAATCAAAATTTAGGAGTTCATGTAATTGATTAGGATCTTTTCAACACAATTATATTGCAAAACCTCAATTTCTGTACTTTTTACTCAGTTAAAATTCCAATGGGTATTTCCAAACCAATTCACCGATTTATTCTCATTGATAAAGGTACACGAACCACTTCTTGTCGACTCCAGTATGAACGTTTACATCTCTTATGCCATGGCTGTGGCTTCATTAGTCATATTTTTGAGAACTGCCCTAATAAAAGTGCATATGATCCGGCTAAACTACAATATGGAGAATGGCTCCGTTGGCTTCCCCCGCGCCGCCGGGATCAGGGACCACAGGGTCGCATCCGTTCTGTTGATGTCTCTATTCCTGTTAACCGCCAACCACCGTTAGGTACTTTATATTTTTTCTCTCGGTTTAAAAATATTCTTTATTATTTTTCACTTTGCTCATATATGGATTCTTCCGCTTACATAGATTCCATGGACAAAGGAAAATCTACTGCAAACCCCGCTAATGTCAACCAGCTCCCACCAAAAGGTATTCCGTGTTTTTTATGATACAACTTTACATTCCCTACTTTTCTTTCTGTCTATTCACTGAATATCCTTCATTAACAGATCCAAAGGATAAAGGAAAATCCGTCGTGGAGCCCGTGGCCTCTACGCAAGATTCGGGTCTTTCTCTTATTAAACATTACCACTTGCTCTTTATCCAACGCTTTCCACTTCTACAACTCACTTCATTCTTCTCTGAATTTTTAGGGAAACTGAATGAAGGGGATGCTGCCTCTTTCGCTGATCTCCCCACGGAGGACATTAATAACAATGATGAGATGGTAGGGGAGCAATCCTCTGAGCCGCCTACTGCTAAGACAGATTCCCAGTAGCATTCACGAGTTCCACCCCCTCTTCAGGTTTTTTCGCCACAGCCTCTGAACACTATCTACCCAGTTCCTGAGGACTCTGAACAAGACAATTTGGAAGTCCAAGATGATGGTGTTCCAAGTCCTACAGCTCAACAAGTGCGAAAATTGGATACTCAATTAAGTAAGCCCTTCCTTCAAACTGGTATTCCCCTTGTTGATGCATTTGATTCATGGCTACTTAAGTACTATCCCAATGATGCAGCATCGGCTCCTGCTCCTATCCCCATTCCTTCTAACCGTGGTACCAAGAGATGCTCCCCCATCCATGTGGTCCTCCAGCCCAAGAAGTCTAGGCCCTCTCCTTCTCCTACCTTGAAAGCTGGGATGAGCAGCGGAAAAAATTCTCTAGCGGCGGCTGATGTGCAGCCCTGCCAAGGGAAATGATCATCTTATGTTGGAACTGCCAGGGTCTCGGGAAGGTCCAGGCAGTTCAACATCTCCAGCAATACGTTCAACTTCATAATCCTGATTTACTTTTTTTTATGCGAAACTAAACTTAAAAATACGGCTTATAGCCGTCTTGGTACTTTGCTAGGTATGGACCTAGCTTTTTCGGTTGATTTTTCTGATGCATGTTCTGGACTTGCTTTATTTTCTTTGAAAACTTATAATATTGATTTGCTTGCTTACTCGGATCGCTTTATTCATACTTATATTAGTTGCCATTCCTCTTCGTTTTATTTCACTGGTATTCATGGTTTTTCTGAAACATGTAATAAACCTAAAACTTGGAACTTAATTGATTCACTCAATAATAATGATGGTCAACCTTGGCTTCTCGGTGGTGACTTTAACGAAATCCTATCTGATAACGAAAAACAAGGTGGCTGCCGACGGGCTAGATCTCAAATTAATAATTTTCGCCATTGCCTCTCCCTTAATTACCTTTTTTATTGCAAACCTACAACGGGTTGGTTCACCTGGTCCAAAACGGGGCCCAAAACCCCTACTTTATTTGAGAGACTAGATCGTTTCATAGGGAATATGGCCTGGAAAGCTACCTATCCCAATTATAGCATCACTTCTGACTTTGACGCTAAATCTGATCACTGCTTTCTTCTCTTGAATACGGAGCCGCCTCCTCTAACAAATCACCGTCCCCCATCAACCAAGTTCAGATTTGAAAATTGCTGGGCTACCAATGATGAAGGCATTTCTGTTGTTAAACAAACTTGGTCTTCCACTAAGGGTAATACTTTGGATAAAATTAAAGCCATTGGTTCCTGCCTAGGAGACTGGCAATCCCAACAAAGACTTAAGACCACTGGACGTATCAACTTTCTCACTAAAAAAATCAATAAACTTTTACAACGACCTCTTTCAGCTTCTGCTGAAAAAAGATATATCTCTGCCAAATCTGAGCTCCACAAACTACTTGAGGTGCAAGAAGCATATTGGGCACAACGTTCTCGCAATCTATGGCTTTCTCAAGGGGATAAAAATACCCGTTTCTTTCATGCCCGAGCTTCTAGTAGGAAGAAGAAGAACACAATATCTGGTCTTTTTGATTTCAATAATGTTTGGTGTACTGACGATACCGACCTTATGAAAATTGCTTCCTCATATTTCCACAATCTTTTTACTTCCTCCAACCCACACTTATCCGAACAAATTCTTTTAAAAATCACTCCCACTATTACGACTGCTATGAATGAGTCCCTCTCCAAGGAATTCACTCTAGAAGAAATTATCACCGCTTTCCGTGATATCGATCCTAGAAAAGCCCCTGGTATTGATGGTTTACCTAGCGACTTCTTTCGTCAACATTGGGATACTGTTGGGTGAGATATCATTTCACTCCGCCTTAATCTCCTTAATGGGTCAGCTGACATGGCTTCGGTTAACCAAACCATTTTGGTCCTCATACCCAAGATCAAGGACCCCACTACCATGAGGCATCTAAGGCCCATTAGTCTTTGCACTGTAGTCTACAAAATTATTGCTAAAGTTTTAGTTAATCGAATGAAACACACCATTCCATTCTGTATTAGTTCCAATCAAGCTGCTTTCGTTCAGGGACGTAATATCACAGATAACATTCTTATTGCCCACGAAACAATTCACTCAATTAATACTGGTACTTCTAAGTCTTCTCAAGGAGCTGCCCTTAAGCTTGATATGGAAAAGGCTTTCGACAGGGTTGAGTGGTCTTTCCTCGAAAATGTCATGAACCGTATGGGGTTTGCCTCATCATGGGTATCTCTTATCATGAGATGTATTTCTTCAGTTTCCTTTACGGTTAAGGTCAACAATTCGTTTTCCCCTTTGTTTCGACCTCAAAGGGGTCTCCGCCAAGGGGACCCTTTATCTCCATTTCTTTTCCTTTTTTGTACCTAAGGGCTTTCAGCTTTTTTGTCTGATGCTAAACAACAAGGCCTACTCCCTGGACTAGGGGCTTGTAAGCATGGTCCCAAGGTTAACCACCTCTTATTTGCTGATGATTGTATAGTTTTCCTTAAATCGAAACCCGAGGAAGCTGCACATCTTAAATTAGCCCTCTAGACTTATGCTTCTGCCTCTGGGCAAGCAGTTAACTTTGACAAGTCTACTATCTTTTACAATCCACGTACTCCTATTTCGACTCGTCAAGCTATTAACTCCTATCTTCAAGTACGTGAGGTTTCCAACCCTGGTGTCTATCTAGGGGTACCTCTTCTTATTGGTAAAAATAAGACCCTCGCTCTAGGGTTTATACGTGATAAAGTTCACGATAGATTATCCAACTGGGACAAACAACTTCTTTCCTTCAGTGGTAGGGAAATTTTTATTAAAGCTATTTTACAATCTCTACCCCAATATGTTATGTCCTGTTATTTATTGCCCCAAAATATTATTGATGATATGACATCTGCCATTCGACGTTATTGGTGGTCTGGAAAAACTAATAAGAAAGGTTGGCATATGCTCCCTTGGGATCAGGTGTGCTTGCCTAAATCTGTTGGCGGTATGGGTTTTCGGGACCTCAACAACTTTAACATTGCACTTCTCGGTAAACAATTATGGCGCCTTATTTGCGAACCTGACTCCCTCTTGGGATAAATATATAAATTCAAATACTTTCCATCAGGTAACATTCTTAATGCCTCTCGGCCTTCCCGAGGTTCTTTTGCCTGGCAAGGTCTTTATAATTCTATGCAACACCTTTTTGGAGGTTTCCTCTATCGTCCTGGTATTAATAGTAACATACGTATCCATCATGATAACTGGGGAGGCTCTTCGACTATTCACCTCTACGGGGACTATGAGCTATCGGAGGAAGTCCACATTCGTTGTCGCGACTTTATGTTTCGGAACCAAGCTTCTTGGGATCCTGTCAAAGTCCGTGCGTACTTTACAACGGATGATGCCGACTCCATTCTTTCCGTTCCTATCATCAATGATACTCGGGACTCCATCCTCTGGAGTCCTAACGATTCTGGTATCTATTCTGTCAGATCTGGCTATCTCTTTCTGCAACGTCCCCCCTGAGCCACGACTTCGTCCCCCTCGGATCTGGAAATTTCTTTCCAAGCTCAAGGTTTTACCTAAAGTTAAAACTTTTGGATGGCGTCTGGGGTCAGAGGCCCTACCTGTTGGGGTTCGCCTTCAGGCTTTTGCTCCAGACTCCGGGCCCTGTCCCGTTTGTCATTCTGGTACAGAGTCGATTCTCCATGCTCTCCGAGATTGCTCTGGTGCTTCGGAGACCCTTAAATTGATTGGACTACCCATTTCTTTTATTAATAGCTCTGCCCCCACTGGCCTTCAATGGCTTGAGGAAGGTGCTGCCCTTCTTTCTCCTGATCTTTTCGGGCTTTTCTTGACTACCCTTTGGAACATTTGGAACAGGCGTAACGATTGGATCCATAATAGACATCTTCAACCTCCTTGGCTAATTGTTGTCAACTCCATCAGTCTTCATCGTGACTACTCTAATTCTATATCTTCATCTACCTCTTCCATCCCCTTGTCGTCGACTCCTCCTTCTCGCTGGAGGCATCCCCCTCGTGGATATATTAAAGTTAATGTGGATGGGGCTTTTGATCCTTCCACACGTGCAGCGGCGGTTGGAGTTGTAGCCCGTGATGACACAGGGACGGTTGTTGGTGGCCTGGCTTTTCCGCTAGGCAGTTGCTCTGATGCTATTACATCTGAAGGGAGCAGTCTTCTTGCCGGTATTACTTTCGCCCATTCCCAGGGATGGAGCCACTTAATTTTCGAGACAGACTGTGCATCTCTTGCGAACAGGATCAACTCTCTCGGGCCAGATCTTTCTCCTATGGGTCCGACGATTCTGCAAGCTCATGCTGCTTTGGAGGATTTTTCTGTAGTACATGTTCAGTATATTTGCCGTGAGACTAATATTGTTGCTCATACGTTGGCTACCCATGCCCTTAGGTCTATGACTTCTATGTCTTTTGGATTCATGTATCCTGCTTGTATTCAAAACGCTGTTCTTTGCGAGGTTTAACCTCGTTATTAATAAATATATTTTGGGTACTCTTTTCCCCTTTTAGGTTTCTCCAAGCCTTGTGCCTGGGGATATTAGTAGGGGTTTTTAACGAGGCCCTCTTTCTTCAAAAAAAAAAAAATCCAATGGGTCCATTGAAAGGCCCATTTAGACCTGCTACTCCGAAACCTCTACAAAATGGACTGCAAAACAAGTTTTAATCAAATTTTAGGAGTTCATGTAATTGATTAGGAGCTTTTCAACACAATTATATTGCAAAACCTCAATTTCTGTAATTTTTACTCAGTTAAAATTCCAATGGTTCCATTGAGAGGCCCATTTAGACCTGCTAGTCCGAAACCTCGACAAAAAGGATCGCAAAACAAGTTTTAATCAAATTTTAGGAGTTCAAATTATTGATTAGGAGCTTTACAACACAATTATATTGCAAAACTTCAATTTCTGTACTTTTTACTCAGTTCAAATTCCAACGGGTCCATTGAGAGGCCCATTTAGACCTGCTCGTCCGAAACCTCTACAAAAAGGACTGCAAAACAGGTTTTAATCAAATTTTAGGAGTTTATATAATTTATTAGGAGCTTTTCAACACAATCATATTGCAAAACTTCAATTTCTGTACTTTTTAGTCAGTTAAAATTCCAACAGGTCTATTGAAAGGCCCATTTCGACCCGCTCGTCCGAAACCTCTAGAAAAAGGACTGCAAAACAAGTTTTAATCAAATTTTAGGAGTTCATGTAATTTATTAGGAGCTTCTCAACACAATTAAATTACAAAACTCAATTTTTGTACTTTTTACTCAGTTAAAATTCCAATGGGTCCATTGAAAGGCCCATTTCGACCCGCTCGTCCGAAACCTGTACAAAAAGGACTGCAAAACAAGTTTTAATCAAATATTAGGAGTTCATGTAATTGATTAGGAGCTTTTCAACAAAATTATATTGCAAAACCTCAATTTCTGTAATTTTTACTAAGTTAAAATTCCAACGGGTCCATTGAGAGGCCCATTTAGACTTGCTAGTCCGAAACCTGGACAAAAATGACCGCAAAACAAAGTTTTAATCATATTTTAGGATTTAAAATAATTGATTAGGAGCCTTTCAACACAATTATATTGCAAAACTTCAATTTCTGTACTTTTTACTCAGTTAAAATTCCAAAGGGTCCATTGAAAGGCCCATTTCGACCCGCTCGTCCGAAACCTTTACAAAAAGGACAGCAAAACAACTTTTAATCAAATCTTATGAGTTCATGTAATTGATTAGGAGCTTTTCAACACAATTATATTGCAAAACCTCAATTTCTGTACGTTTTACTTAGTTAAAATTCCAACGGGTCCATTGAAAGGCCCATTTAGACTTGCTAGTCCGAAACCTCGACAAAAAGGACCGAAAAACAAGTTTTAATCAAATTTTAGGAGTTCAAATAATTGATTAGGAGCTTTTCAACACAATTATATTGCAAAACCTCAATTTCTGTAATTATTCAGTTAAAATTCCAGCGGGTCCATTGAAAGGCCCATTTAGACCTGTTAGTCCGAAACCTCGACAAAAATGACCGCAAAACAAGTTTTAATCAAATTTTAGGAGTTCAAATAATTGATTAGGATCTTTTCAACACAATTATATTGCAAAACCTCAATTTCTGTAATTTCTCAGTTAAAATTCCAACGGGTCCATTGAGAGGCCCATTTAGACCTGCTACTCCGAAACCTCGACAAAAAGGACCGCAAAACAAGTTTTAATCAAAATTTAGGAGTTCATGTAATTTAGTAGGATCTTTTCAACACAATTATATTGCAAAACCTCAATTTTTGTACTTTTTACTCAGTTAAAATTTCAATGGGTCCATTGCAAGGCCCATTTAGACCTGCTACTCCGAAACCTCTACAAAAAGGACCGCAAAACAAGTTTTAATCAAATTTTAGGAGTTCATATAATTGATTAGGAGATTTTCAACACAATTATATTGCAAAACCTCAATTTCTGTAATTTTTACTCAGTTAAAATTCCAACGGGTCCATTGAAAGGCCCATTTAGACCTGCTAGTCCGAAATCTCGACAAAAAGGACCGAAAAACAAGTTTTAATCAAACTTTAGGAGTTCACGTAATTGATTAGGAGCTTTTAAACTCAATTATTTTGCAAAACCTCAATTTCTGTACTTTTTACTTAGTTAAAATTCCAACGGGTCCATTGAAAGGCCCATTTAGACATGCTAGTCCGAAACCTCGACAAAAAGGACCGAAAAACAAGTTTTAATCAAACTTTAGGAGTTCAAATAATTGATTAGGAGCTTTTCAACACAATTATATTGCAAAACTTCAATTTCTGTACTTTTTACTCAGTTAAAATTCCAACGGGTCCATTGAAAGGCCCATTTAGACCTGCTACTGCGAAACCTCGACAAAAAGGACCGAAAAACAAGTTTTAATCAAATTTTAGGAGTTCAAATAATTGATTAGGAGCTCTTCAACACAATTATATTGCAAAACCTCAATTTCTGTAATTTCTCAGTTAAAATTCCAACGGGTCCATTGAGAGGCCTATTTAGACATGCTACTCCGAAACCTCGACAAAAAGAACCGAAAAACAAGTTTTAATCAAACTTTAGGAGTTCATGTAATTGATTAGGAGCATTTAAACACAATTATATTGCAAAACCTCAATTTCTGTTCTTTTTACTTAGTTAAAATTCCAACGTGTCCATTGAAAGGCCCATTTAGACCTGCTAGTCCGAAACCTCGACAACAAGGACCGAAAAACAAGTTTTAATAAAATTTTAGGAGTTCAAATAATTGATTAGGAGCTTTTCAACACAATTATATTGCAAAACCTCAATTTCTGTACTTTTTACTTAGTTAAAATTCCAACGGGTCCATTGAAAGGCCCATTTAGACCTGCTAGTCCGAAACCTCGACAAAAAGGACCGAAAAACAAGTTTTAATAAAATTTTAGGAGTGCAAATAATTGATTAGGAGCTTTTCAACACAATTATATTGCAAAACTTCAATTTCTGTAATTTTTACTCAGTTAAAATTCCAACGGGTTCGTTAAAAGGCCCAATTCGACCCGCTCGTCCCAAACCTCTACAAAAAGGACTGCAAAACAAGTTTTAATCAAATTTTAGGAGATTATGTAATTGATTAGGAGCTTTGCAACACAATTTTATTGCAAACCCTCAATTTTTGTACATTTTACTCAGTTAAAATTCCAACGGGTCCATTGAGAGGCCCATTTAGACCTGCTAGTCCGAAACCTAGACAAAAAGGACCGAAAAACAAGTTTTAATCAAATTTTAGGAGTTCAAATAATTGTTGAGGAGCTTTTCAACACAATTATATTGCAAAACTTCAATTTCTTTACTTTTTACTCAGTTAAAATTCCAACGGGTCCATTGAAAGGCCCATTTCGACCCGCTCGTCCGAAATCTCTACAAAAAGGACTGCAAAACAAGTTTTCATCAAATTTTAGGAGTTCATGTAATTTATTAGGAGCTTCTCAACACAATTAAATTGCAAAACCTCAATTTATGTGCTTTTTACTCAGTTAAAATTCCAACGGGTCCATTGAAAGGCCCATCTCGACCCGCTCGTCCGAAACCTCTACAAAAAGCACTGCAAAATAGGTTTAAATCAAATTTTAGGAGTTCATGTAAATGATTAGGAGCTTTTCAACACAATTATATTGCAAAACCTCAATTTCAGTACTTTTTACTCAGTTAAAATTCCAACGGGTCCATTGAAATGCCCATTTACACCTGCTAGTCCTAAACCTCGACAAAAAGGACCGCAAAACAAGTTTTAATCAAATTTTAGGAGTTCAAATAATTGATTAGGAGCTTTTCAACACAATTATATTGCAAAACATCAATTTCTGTACTTTTTACTCAGTTAAAATTCGAATGGGTCCATTAAAACACCCATTTCGACCCGCTCGTCCGAAACCTCTACAAAAAGGACTGCAAAACAAGTTTTAATCAAATTTTAGGAGTTCATGTAATTTATTAGGAGCTTCTCAACACAATTAAACTGCAAAACCTCAATTTTTGTACTTTTTACTCAGTTAAAATTCCAACGGGTCCATTGAAAGGACCATTTCGACCCGCTCGTCCGATCCCTCTACAAAAAGGACTGCAAAACAAGTTTAAATCAAATTTTAGGAGTTCATGTAATTGATTAGGAGCTTTTCAACACAATTATATTGCAAACCCTCAATTTCTGTACTTTTAACTCAGTTAAAATTCCAACGGGTCCATTGAGAAGCCCATTTAGACTTGCTAGTCCGAAACCTGGACAAAAATGACCGCAAAACAAGTTTTAATCATATTTTAGGATTTAAAATAATTGATTAGGAGCCTTTCAACACAATTATATTGCAAATCCTTAATTTATGTAATTTTTACTCAGTTAAAATTCCAACGGGTCCATTGAGAGGCCCATTTAGACCTGCTAGTCCGAAACCTCGAAAAAAAGTACCGCAAAACAGGTTTTAATCAAATTTAAGGAGTTCAAATAATTCATTAGGAGCTTTTCAACACAATCATATTGCAAAACTTCAATTTCTGTACTTTTTACTCAGTTAAAATTTCAACAGGTCCATTGAAAGGCACATTTCGACCCGCTCGTCCAAAACCACTACAAAAAGGACTGCAAAACAAGTTTTAATCAAATTTTAGGAGTTCATGTAATTGATTTGGAGCTTTTCAACACAATTAAATTTCAAAACCTCAATTTATGTACTTTTTACTCAGTTAAAATTCCAACGGGTCCATTAAAAGGCGCATTTAGACCTGCTAGTCTGAAACCTCGACAAAAAGGACCAAAAAACAAGTTTTAATCAAATTTTAGGAGTTCAAATAATTGATTAGGTGCTTTTCAACCCAATTATATTGCAAAACCTCTATTTCTATACTTTTTACTCAGTTAAAATTCCAACGGGTCCGTTAAAAGGCCCATTTCGACCTGCTCGCCCGAAACCTCTACAAAAACGACTTCAAAACAAGTTTTAATAAAATTTTAGGAGATCATGTAATTGATTAGGAGCTTTTCAACACAATTTTATTGCAAACCCTCAATTTCTGTACTTTTTACTCAGCTAAAATTCCAACGAGTCCATTGAGAGGCGCATTTAGACCAGCTAGTCCGAAACCTCGACAAAAAGGACCGCAAAACAAGTTTTGATCAAATTTTAGGAGTTCAAATAATTGATTAGGAGCTTTTCAACACAATTATATTGCAAAACCTCAATTTCAGTACTTTTTACTCAGTTAAAATTCCAACGGGTCCATTGAAATGCCCATTTACACCTGCTAGTCCTAAACCTCGACAAAAAGGACCGCAAAACAAGTTTTAATCAAATTTTAGGAGTTCAAATAATTGATTAGGAGCTTTTCAACACAATTATATTGCAAAACATCAATTTCTGTACTTTTTACTCAGTTAAAATTCGAATGGGTCCATTAAAACACCCATTTCGACCCGCTCGTCCGAAACCTCTACAAAAAGGACTGCAAAACAAGTTTTAATCAAATTTTAGGAGTTCATGTAATTTATTAGGAGCTTCTCAACACAATTAAACTGCAAAACCTCAATTTTTGTACTTTTTACTCAGTTAAAATTCCAACGGGTCCATTGAAAGGACCATTTCGACCCGCTCGTCCGATCCCTCTACAAAAAGGACTGCAAAACAAGTTTAAATCAAATTTTAGGAGTTCATGTAATTGATTAGGAGCTTTTCAACACAATTATATTGCAAACCCTCAATTTCTGTACTTTTAACTCAGTTAAAATTCCAACGGGTCCATTGAGAAGCCCATTTAGACTTGCTAGTCCGAAACCTGGACAAAAATGACCGCAAAACAAGTTTTAATCATATTTTAGGATTTAAAATAATTGATTAGGAGCCTTTCAACACAATTATATTGCAAATCCTTAATTTATGTAATTTTTACTCAGTTAAAATTCCAACGGGTCCATTGAGAGGCCCATTTAGACCTGCTAGTCCGAAACCTCGAAAAAAAGTACCGCAAAACAGGTTTTAATCAAATTTAAGGAGTTCAAATAATTCATTAGGAGCTTTTCAACACAATCATATTGCAAAACTTCAATTTCTGTACTTTTTACTCAGTTAAAATTTCAACAGGTCCATTGAAAGGCACATTTCGACCCGCTCGTCCAAAACCACTACAAAAAGGACTGCAAAACAAGTTTTAATCAAATTTTAGGAGTTCATGTAATTGATTTGGAGCTTTTCAACACAATTAAATTTCAAAACCTCAATTTATGTACTTTTTACTCAGTTAAAATTCCAACGGGTCCATTAAAAGGCGCATTTAGACCTGCTAGTCTGAAACCTCGACAAAAAGGACCAAAAAACAAGTTTTAATCAAATTTTAGGAGTTCAAATAATTGATTAGGTGCTTTTCAACCCAATTATATTGCAAAACCTCTATTTCTATACTTTTTACTCAGTTAAAATTCCAACGGGTCCGTTAAAAGGCCCATTTCGACCTGCTCGCCCGAAACCTCTACAAAAACGACTTCAAAACAAGTTTTAATAAAATTTTAGGAGATCATGTAATTGATTAGGAGCTTTTCAACACAATTTTATTGCAAACCCTCAATTTCTGTACTTTTTACTCAGCTAAAATTCCAACGAGTCCATTGAGAGGCGCATTTAGACCAGCTAGTCCGAAACCTCGACAAAAAGGACCGCAAAACAAGTTTTGATCAAATTTTAGGAGTTCAAATAATTGATTAGGAGCTTTTCAACACAATTATATTGCAAAACCTCAATTTCTGTACTTTTTACTCAGTTAAAATTCCAACGGGTCCATTGAGAGGCCCATTTAGACTTGCTAGTCCGAAACCTGGACAAAAATGACCGCAAAACAAGTTTTAATCATATTTTAGGATTTAAAATAATTGATTATGAGCCTTTCAACACAATTATAATTCAAAACTTCAATTTCTGTACTTTTTACTCAGTTAAAATTCCAACGGGTCCATTGAGAGTCCCATTTAGACCTGCTAATCCAAAACCTCAACAAAAAGGACCGCAAAACAAGTTTTAATCAAATTTTAGGAGTTCAAATAATTCATTAGGAGCTTTTCAACACAATTATATTGCAAAACTTCAATTTCTGTACATTTTACTCTGTTAAAATTCCAACGGGTCCATTGAAAGGACCATTTCGACCCGCTCGTCCGATCCCTCTACAAAAAGGACTGCAAAACAAGTTTAAATCAAATTTTAGGAGTTCATGTAATTGATTAGGAGCTTTTCAACACAATTATATTGCAAACCCTCAATTTTTGTACTTTTTACTCAGTTAAAATTCCAACGGGTCCATTGAGAAGCCCATTTAGACTTGCTAGTCCGAAACCTGGACAAAAATGACCGCAAAACAAGTTTTAATCATATTTTAGGATTTAAAATAATTGATTAGGAGCCTTTCAACACAATTATATTGCAAATCCTTAATTTATGTAATTTTTACTCAGTTAAAATTCCAACGGGTCCATTGAGAGGCCCATTTAGACCTGCTAGTCCGAAACCTCGAAAAAAAGTACCGCAAAACAGGTTTTAATCAAATTTAAGGAGTTCAAATAATTCATTAGGAGCTTTTCAACACAATCATATTGCAAAACTTCAATTTCTGTACTTTTTACTCAGTTAAAATTTCAACAGGTCCATTGAAAGGCACATTTCGACCCGCTCGTCCAAAACCACTACAAAAAGGACTGCAAAACAAGTTTTAATCAAATTTTAGGAGTTCATGTAATTGATTTGGAGCTTTTCAACACAATTAAATTTCAAAACCTCAATTTATGTACTTTTTACTCAGTTAAAATTCCAACGGGTCCATTAAAAGGCGCATTTAGACCTGCTAGTCTGAAACCTCGACAAAAAGGACCAAAAAACAAGTTTTAATCAAATTTTAGGAGTTCAAATAATTGATTAGGTGCTTTTCAACCCAATTATATTGCAAAACCTCTATTTCTATACTTTTTACTCAGTTAAAATTCCAACGGGTCCGTTAAAAGGCCCATTTCGACCTGCTCGCCCGAAACCTCTACAAAAACGACTTCAAAACAAGTTTTAATAAAATTTTAGGAGATCATGTAATTGATTAGGAGCTTTTCAACACAATTTTATTGCAAACCCTCAATTTCTGTACTTTTTACTCAGCTAAAATTCCAACGAGTCCATTGAGAGGCGCATTTAGACCAGCTAGTCCGAAACCTCGACAAAATGGACCGCAAAACAAGTTTTGATCAAATTTTAGGAGTTCAAATAATTGATTAGGAGCTTTTCAACACAATTATATTGCAAAACCTCAATTTCTGTACTTTTTACTCAGTTAAAATTCCAACGGGTCCATTGAGAGGCCCATTTAGACTTGCTAGTCCGAAACCTGGACAAAAATGACCGCAAAACAAGTTTTAATCATATTTTAGGATTTAAAATAATTGATTATGAGCCTTTCAACACAATTATAATTCAAAACTTCAATTTCTGTACTTTTTACTCAGTTAAAATTCCAACGGGTCCATTGAGAGTCCCATTTAGACCTGCTAATCCAAAACCTCAACAAAAAGGACCGCAAAACAAGTTTTAATCAAATTTTAGGAGTTCAAATAATTCATTAGGAGCTTTTCAACACAATTATATTGCAAAACTTCAATTTCTGTACATTTTACTCTGTTAAAATTCCAACGGGTCCATTGAAAGGACCATTTCGACCCGCTCGTCCGATCCCTCTACAAAAAGGACTGCAAAACAAGTTTAAATCAAATTTTAGGAGTTCATGTAATTGATTAGGAGCTTTTCAACACAATTATATTGCAAACCCTCAATTTTTGTACTTTTTACTCAGTTAAAATTCCAACGGGTCCATTGAGAAGCCCATTTAGACTTGCTAGTCCGAAACCTGGACAAAAATGACCGCAAAACAAGTTTTAATCATATTTTAGGATTTAAAATAATTGATTAGGAGCCTTTCAACACAATTATATTGCAAATCCTTAATTTATGTAATTTTTACTCAGTTAAAATTCCAACGGGTCCATTGAGAGGCCCATTTAGACCTGCTAGTCCGAAACCTCGAAAAAAAGTACCGCAAAACAGGTTTTAATCAAATTTAAGGAGTTCAAATAATTCATTAGGAGCTTTTCAACACAATCATATTGCAAAACTTCAATTTCTGTACTTTTTACTCAGTTAAAATTTCAACAGGTCCATTGAAAGGCACATTTCGACCCGCTCGTCCAAAACCACTACAAAAAGGACTGCAAAACAAGTTTTAATCAAATTTTAGGAGTTCATGTAATTGATTTGGAGCTTTTCAACACAATTAAATTTCAAAACCTCAATTTATGTACTTTTTACTCAGTTAAAATTCCAACGGGTCCATTAAAAGGCGCATTTAGACCTGCTAGTCTGAAACCTCGACAAAAAGGACCAAAAAACAAGTTTTAATCAAATTTTAGGAGTTCAAATAATTGATTAGGTGCTTTTCAACCCAATTATATTGCAAAACCTCTATTTCTATACTTTTTACTCAGTTAAAATTCCAACGGGTCCGTTAAAAGGCCCATTTCGACCTGCTCGCCCGAAACCTCTACAAAAACGACTTCAAAACAAGTTTTAATAAAATTTTAGGAGATCATGTAATTGATTAGGAGCTTTTCAACACAATTTTATTGCAAACCCTCAATTTCTGTACTTTTTACTCAGCTAAAATTCCAACGAGTCCATTGAGAGGCGCATTTAGACCAGCTAGTCCGAAACCTCGACAAAATGGACCGCAAAACAAGTTTTGATCAAATTTTAGGAGTTCAAATAATTGATTAGGAGCTTTTCAACACAATTATATTGCAAAACCTCAATTTCTGTACTTTTTACTCAGTTAAAATTCCAACGGGTCCATTGAGAGGCCCATTTAGACTTGCTAGTCCGAAACCTGGACAAAAATGACCGCAAAACAAGTTTTAATCATATTTTAGGATTTAAAATAATTGATTATGAGCCTTTCAACACAATTATAATTCAAAACTTCAATTTCTGTACTTTTTACTCAGTTAAAATTCCAACGGGTCCATTGAGAGTCCCATTTAGACCTGCTAATCCAAAACCTCAACAAAAAGGACCGCAAAACAAGTTTTAATCAAATTTTAGGAGTTCAAATAATTCATTAGGAGCTTTTCAACACAATTATATTGCAAAACTTCAATTTCTGTACATTTTACTCTGTTAAAATTCCAACGGGTCCATTGAAAGGACCATTTCGACCCGCTCGTCCGATCCCTCTACAAAAAGGACTGCAAAACAAGTTTAAATCAAATTTTAGGAGTTCATGTAATTGATTAGGAGCTTTTCAACACAATTATATTGCAAACCCTCAATTTTTGTACTTTTTACTCAGTTAAAATTCCAACGGGTCCATTGAGAAGCCCATTTAGACTTGCTAGTCCGAAACCTGGACAAAAATGACCGCAAAACAAGTTTTAATCATATTTTAGGATTTAAAATAATTGATTAGGAGCCTTTCAACACAATTATATTGCAAATCCTTAATTTATGTAATTTTTACTCAGTTAAAATTCCAACGGGTCCATTGAGAGGCCCATTTAGACCTGCTAGTCCGAAACCTCGAAAAAAAGTACCGCAAAACAGGTTTTAATCAAATTTAAGGAGTTCAAATAATTCATTAGGAGCTTTTCAACACAATCATATTGCAAAACTTCAATTTCTGTACTTTTTACTCAGTTAAAATTTCAACAGGTCCATTGAAAGGCACATTTCGACCCGCTCGTCCAAAACCACTACAAAAAGGACTGCAAAACAAGTTTTAATCAAATTTTAGGAGTTCATGTAATTGATTTGGAGCTTTTCAACACAATTAAATTTCAAAACCTCAATTTATGTACTTTTTACTCAGTTAAAATTCCAACGGGTCCATTAAAAGGCGCATTTAGACCTGCTAGTCTGAAACCTCGACAAAAAGGACCAAAAAACAAGTTTTAATCAAATTTTAGGAGTTCAAATAATTGATTAGGTGCTTTTCAACCCAATTATATTGCAAAACCTCTATTTCTATACTTTTTACTCAGTTAAAATTCCAACGGGTCCGTTAAAAGGCCCATTTCGACCTGCTCGCCCGAAACCTCTACAAAAACGACTTCAAAACAAGTTTTAATAAAATTTTAGGAGATCATGTAATTGATTAGGAGCTTTTCAACACAATTTTATTGCAAACCCTCAATTTCTGTACTTTTTACTCAGCTAAAATTCCAACGAGTCCATTGAGAGGCGCATTTAGACCAGCTAGTCCGAAACCTCGACAAAAAGGACCGCAAAACAAGTTTTGATCAAATTTTAGGAGTTCAAATAATTGATTAGGAGCTTTTCAACACAATTATATTGCAAAACCTCAATTTCTGTACTTTTTACTCAGTTAAAATTCCAACGGGTCCATTGAGAGGCCCATTTAGACTTGCTAGTCCGAAACCTGGACAAAAATGACCGCAAAACAAGTTTTAATCATATTTTAGGATTTAAAATAATTGATTATGAGCCTTTCAACACAATTATAATTCAAAACTTCAATTTCTGTACTTTTTACTCAGTTAAAATTCCAACGGGTCCATTGAGAGTCCCATTTAGACCTGCTAATCCAAAACCTCAACAAAAAGGACCGCAAAACAAGTTTTAATCAAATTTTAGGAGTTCAAATAATTCATTAGGAGCTTTTCAACACAATTATATTGCAAAACTTCAATTTCTGTACATTTTACTCTGTTAAAATTCCAACGGGTCCATTGAAAGGCGCATTTAGACCCGCTGGTCCGAAACCTCGACAAAAAGGACCGCAAAACAAGTTTTAATCAAATTTTAGGAGATCATGTAATTGATTAGGAGCTTTTCAACACAATTTTATTGCAAACCCTCAATTTCTGTACTTTTTACTCAGTTAAAATTCCAACGGGTCCATTGAGAGGCCCATTTAGACCAGCTAGTCCGAAACCTCGACAAAAAGGACCGCAAAACAAGTTTTGATCAAATTTTAGGAGTTCAAATAATTGATTAGGAGCTTTTCAACACAATTATATTGCAAAACCTCAATTTCTGTACTTTTTACTCAGTTAAAATTCCAACGGGTCCATTGAGAGGCCCATTTAGACTTGCTAGTCTGAAACCTGGACAAAAATGACCGCAAAACAAGTTTTGATCAAATTTTAGGAGTTCAAATAATTGATTAGGAGCTTTTCAACCCTATTATAATGCAAAACCTCTATTTCAAAACTTTTTACTCAGTTAAAATTCCAACGGGTCCGTTAAAAGGCCCATTTCGACCTGCTCGTCCAAAACCTCTACAAAAAGGACTGCAAAACAAGTTTTAATCAAATTTTAGGAGATCATGTAATTGATTAGGAGCTTTTCAACACAATTTTATTGCAAACCCTCAATTTCTGTACTTTTTACTCAGTTAAAATTCCAACGGGTCCATTGAGAGGCCCGTTTAGACCTGCTAGTCCGAAACCTCGACAAAAAGGACCGCAAAACAAGTTTTAATCAAATTTTAGGAGTTCAAATAATTGATTAGGAGCTTTTCAAAACAATTATATTGCAAAACCTCAATTTCTGTACCTTTTACTCAGTTAAAATTCCAACGTGTCCATTGAAAGGCCCATTTCTACCCGCTCGTCCGAAACCTTTACAAAAAGGACTGCAAAACAAGTTTTAATCAAAATTTAGGAGTTCATGTAAATGATTAGGAGCTTTTCAACACAATTATATTGCAAAACCTCAATTTCTGTACTTTTTACTCAGTTAAAATTCCAACGGGTCCATTGAATGGCCCATTTAGACCTGCTAGTCCGAAACCTCGACAAAAAGGACCGCAAAACAAGTTTTAATCAAATTTTAGGAGTTCAAATAATTGATTAGGAACTTTTCAACACAATTATATTGCAAAACTTCAATTTCTGTACTTTTTACTTAGTTAAATTTCCAATGTGTCCATTGAAAGACCCATTTCGACCCGCTCGTCCGAAACCTCGACAAAAATGACCGCAAAACAAGTTTTAATCAAATTTTAGGAGTTCAAATAATTGATTAGGAGCTTTTCAACACAATTATATTGCAAAAATTCAATTTCTGTACTTTTTACTCAGTTAAAATTCCAATGGGTCCATTGGAAGACCCATTTCGACCCGCTCGCCCGAAACATCTACAAAAGGACAGCAAAACAAGTATTAATCAAATTTTAGGAGTTCATGTAATTGATTAGGAGCCTTTCAACACAATTATATTGCAAAACCTCAATTTCTGTAATTTTTACTTAGTTAAAATTCCAACGGGTCCATTGAGAGGCCCATTTAGACCTGCTAGTCCGAAACCTCGACAAAATGGACCGCAAAACAAGTTTTAATCAAATTTTAGGAGTTCAAATAAATGATTAGGAGCTTTGCAACACAATTATATTGCAAAACCTCTATTTCTATACCTATTACTCAGCTAAAATTCCAAAGGGTCCGTTAAAAGGCCCATTTCGACCCGCTCGTCCGAAACCTCTACAAAAGGACTGCAAAACAAGTTTTAATCAAATTTTAGGAGATCATGTAATTGATTAGGAGCTTTTCAACACAATTTTATTGCAAACCCCCTATTTCTGTACTTTTAACTCAGTTAAAATTCCAACGGGTCCATTGAGAGGCCCATTTAGACCTGCTAGTCCGAAACCTCGACAAAAAGGACCGCAAAACAAGTTTTAATCAAATTTTAGGAGTTTAAATAATTGACTAGGAGCTTTTCAACACAATTATAGTGCAAAACCTCAATTTCTGTAGTTTTTACTTAGTTAAAATTCCAACGGGTCCATTGAGAGGCCCATTTAGACCTGCTAGTCCGAAATCTCGACAAAATGGACCGCAAAACAAGTTTTAATCAAATTTTAGGAGTTCAAATAATTGATTAAGAGCTTTGCAACACAATTATATTGCAAAACCTCTATTTCTATACTTTTTACTCAGTTAAAATTCCAAAGGGTCCGTTAAAAGGCCCATTTCGACCCGCTCGTCCGAAACCTCTACAAAAAGGACTGCAAAACAAGTTTTAATTAAAATTTAGGAGTTCATGCAATTGATTAGGATCTTTTCAACACAATTATATTGCAAAACCTCAATTTCTGTACTTTTTACTCAGTTAAAATTCCAATGGGTCCATTGAAAGGCCCATTTAGACCTGCTATTCCGAAACCTCTACAAAATGGACTGCAAAACAAGTTTTAATCAAATTTTAGGAGTTCATGTAATTGATTAGGAGCTTTTCAAGACAATTATATTGCAAAACCTCAATTTCTGTAATTTTTACTCAGTTAAAATTCAAACGGGTCCATTGAGAGGCCCATTTAGACCTGCTAGTCCGAAACCTCGACAAAAGGACCGCAAAACAAGTTTTAATCAAATTTTAGGAGTTCAAATAATTGATTAGGAGCTTTACAACACAATTATATTCCAAACTTCAATTTCTGTACTTTTTACCCAGTTCAAATTCCATCGGGTCCATTGAGAGGCCCATTTAGACCTACTCGTCCGAAACCTCTACAAAAAGGACTGCAAAACAGGTTTTAATCAAATTTTAGGAGTTTATATAATTTATTAGGAGCTTTTCAACACAATCATATTGCAAAACTTCAATTTCTGTTCTTTTTAGTCAGTTAAAATTCCAACGGGTCCATTGAAAGGCCCATTTCGACCCGCTCGTCCGAAACTTCTACAAAAAGGACTACAAAACAAGTTTTAATCAAATTTTAGGAGTTCATGTAAATTATTAGGAGCTTCTCAACACAATTAAATTACAAAACCTCAATTTCTGTACTTTTTACTCAGTTAAAATTCCAATGGGTCCATTGAAAGGCCCATTTCGACCCGCTCGTCCGAAACCTGTACAAAAAGGACTGCAAAACAAGTTTTAATCAAATATTAGGAGTTCATGTAATTGATTAGGAGCTTTTCAACACAATTATATTGCAAAACCTCAATTTCTGTAATTTTTACTCAGTTAAAATTCCAACGGGTCCATTGAGAGGCCCAGTTAGACATGCTAGTCCGAAACCTCGACAAAATGGACCGCAAAACAAGTTTTAATCAACATTTAGGAGTTCAAATAATTGATTAGGAGCTTTGCAACACAATTATATTGCAAAACCTCTTTTTCTATACTTTTTAATCAGTTAAAAATCCAAAGGGTCCGTTAAAAGGCCCATTTCGACCCGCTCGTCCGAAACCTCTACAAAAGGACTGTAAAACAAGTTTTAATCAAATTTTAGGAGATCATGTAATTGATTTGGAGCTTTTCAACACAATTATATTTCAAAACCTCAATTTCCGTACTTTTTACTCAGTTAAAATTCCAACGGGTCCATTGAAAGGCGCATTTAGACCTGCTAGTCTGAAACCTCGACAAAAAGGACCGAAAAACAAGTTTTAATCAAAGTTTAGGATTTAAAATAATTAATTAGGAGCCTTTAAACAAAATTATATTGCAAAACTTCAATTTCTATACTTTTTACTCAGTTAAAATTCCAACGGGTCCATTGAAAGGGCCATTTCGACCCGCTCGTCCGAAACCTTTACAAAAAGGACAACAAAACAAGTTTTAGTCAAATCTTATGAGTTCATGTAATTTATTAGGAGCTTTTCAACACAATTATATTGCAAAACCTCAATTTCTGTACGTTTTACTTAGTTAATATTCCAACGGGTCCATTGAAAGGCCCATTTAGACTTGCTAGTCCGAAACCTCGACAAAAAGGACCGAAAAACAAGTTTTAATCAAACTTTAGGAGTTCATGTAATTGATTAGGAGCTTTTAAACACAATTATATTGCAAAACCTCAATTTCTGTAATTACTCAGTTAAAATTCCAGCGGGTCCATTGAAAGGCCCATTTAGACCTGCTAGTCCGAAACCTCGACAAAAAGGACCGAAAAACAAGTTTTAATAAAATTTTAGGACTTAAAATAATTGATTAGTTGCCTTTCAACACAATTATATTGCAAAACTTCAATTTTTGTACTTTTTACTCAGTTGAAATTCCAACGGGTCCATTGAAAGGCCCATTTCGACCCGCTCGTCTGAAACCTCGACAAAAAGGACTGCAAAACAAGTTTTCATCAAATTTTAGGAGTTCATGTAATTTATTAGGAGCTTCTCAACACAATTAAATTTCAAAACCTCAATTTATGTACTTTTTACTCAGTTAAAATTCCAACGGGTCCATTGAAAGGCCCATCTCGACCCGCTCGTCCAAAACCTATACAAAAAGGACTGCAAAACAAGTTTTAATCAAATTTTAGGAGCTCATGTAATTGATTTGGAGCTTTTCAACACAATTATATTTCAAAACCTCAATTTCTGTACTTTTTACTCAGTTAAAATTCCAACGGTCCATTGAATGGCGCATTTAGACCTGCTTGTCTGAAACCTCGACAAAAAGGACCGAAAAACAAGTTTTAATCAAATTTTAGGAGTTCAAATAATTGATTAGGGTCTTTTCAACCCAATTATATTGCAAAACCTCTATTTCTATACTTTTTACTCAGTTAAAATTTGTAACATCCGTGTTTTGGGCTAGGAGTTAACTGGGTTTATGGTTTGAGTCAATAAAATTTAATTAAAACAATTCAACCTAAAATGTGGTGTAATTGAGCTTTTGTAAAAAGGGGAAGGACCTATGTTGTAATTAGACCAAAAACTTTCAAAAAGCAAGACAACTTTATAGAAAAAGTTGTCTTCTCTCTTTCCCCTCTCCCTTTTTACGTTGGAAACCATTTCCCCTCTCCAAACTCTCTCTTTTATTCAAGTTACTATTCCATTGAATAGCATCTTCACTTCAAGGTGTTTTTGAAAGGTAAATATGTTTTCCAACTCTCCTCTCTATCCCCTATCTACCTATGGTCTTAAATTTCAAAGTTATGGAGTTTTGAAAAACTAGGGTTTATATCAAAGTTTGGGTTTTTAAGGGGTTTTCCATTTTGTTTTGATAAATTGAGTTGGGGCTTTGTTTAATCAAGTTGAAATACACATTATATGTTAATTTGGTCGAATTTTGGTAAAAATCCGAAGTGAGCTCTTATCCCCATTTTTTGAGTCGTCAAAAACACCATTTTTGGTGGGTTTTAGGTTGAAAACAAAGGGCTGATGGTTAGGGTATGTTAGGAGGGTGATTTGGAACATTTTGGAGGTCATTTGGGTGTTTGGAAATGGGTGTTTCAGCCAAGGGTTGTTGGAGTACGAATTTGAGATGTTTGGGGATTTATTTGGTTGGAAATTTAGGATGGAGTTGGTTTGAATTCAAAGGTTGTGTGATTATTGAATATTAGCATTGATTTTGGTTATCGGTTGTGTTTTTGGTTGGCTAGAAGCAAGAGGGATCGTCGGAGAAGCTTTGGGACCGAATCCGGGTTCGTAGGAGTTTCGCTTGGTAGTCAAGGAAGGGCGGTGAGTGGTTTCAAACTTGTTTTAAAGTTTGGTTCGAGTGTGTTTAGTGTGTGAGTGAAATGTGCTTGGTAGGCCATTTCCTTTTAATTCAAGTTGTTGATGTTAATCATTGATTTCCATTTAATACTTGTGTATTGCCTATCTATGCTCTTGAGAAATGTGGATAAGTTGTGCATGTATGACATGATATGTATATATGTGGTGAGCATGAGTTATGGTTGATGATATGTGATGTGGTTATGAAAATTGGCACTAAATAATTACCGGTTGTAAATGATCGATCATTAGGATTAGTGTGCACACAAATTGAGTCAAAAACGTACGTGGCCTTGATGGCGTTAAGTCATCAAGGAGGAGTACGGTGATGTAATATTCCACCGGAAGCTTTTATTTATTTCTACGGGATGATGAGTGGAATCCCATCCGTAGGGCATGTGGCGATGAGTGGAATCCCGCACATGCAAGGTCCGGTGATGAGTGTAATCCCACCGAGGTAAAGTGTTGTTGAGGTTTAATCCGCACAATCGGGGTAATTTAAAGTGGCCAATTAACTTGTTCATGTATTGTGATATATGATTGTGGTATATGGTGTTGTTACATGATGTTGATATTGATGTATGAACTTGGTAGGATTGAGAAGCCATAATATGCCACTTGAGAGACTAGCTAGGTCTACTTGATTATATGCCATTGTGGGTTGTATGTGAGATTAGGATTTACATGCTTGAACCCTGCATTGTTGATGTTTTTCGTTTTAGAGCACCCTCACTAAGCTTATAGCTTACGCTCTCAATGTTCAACAATGCAGATCATTAGCGTGGTGTTAGCTCGAGGCAAGGCAAGAAGGGCTTTCCAAGTTTTGCGGCTCAAGTACGGTTAACAATTTCTTATTAGTTAGCAATGTGGCAAAGGTCTTTGTATGAGCTTGTATGACTCATTTGAAAGATGATGTTTTGAGTTTGTTTATGGATTGTAAAGCATGTAGTACGATGATGTATGTTGATGTGTGATGGTATGCTTTAGATGCTTAGGTTGCCTTGTGTATGAGTGCGAACCTCTTATGATGACTTGTGCGTTTTAGGACCTTTTGAGCCTTTATGTATGCACAATATTGCCTAAATTGCTCTTTAATTGGAATGCTATGAATGAATGCTTGATCCATGTATGAATGCTTTCTTTGGCTTAGGTATGTTTGCTTACATGTTTGTATGCGCTTAGGTGAGTCGAGAAATGCATTTAGAGTCGTGTTGGGGTCGTTTAAGTTGGAATTTGTGGAATTGCAGTGCAGGGCGTATCGATACGCCTCAGGGCCGTATCGATACGGTCTTGCCCAAAGGCCACAGATTTTGCCTAGCGTACCGATACCCTAAGGGTATCGATACCCTCCAAAGTTATTGGAATTTGGAGTTCTGAGTGAGGGTAGAGCGTATCGATACGGGGTGCACGAGTATCGGTACGGGCCTACTCTGTTGACCAAGAAGGGTTGACCGAGAAGGGCGTATCGATACGCTCAAGGGCTGTATCGATACGAACTTCTCAGGGTTGACTTCTTGGGTTGACCTAGACAGGGCGTATCGATACCCCTAGCTAGGGTACTGATACGATCTGCCTTGTAAGCTTAAAAATTGACTGTTTGTGCATGGCCGTGGGTCGAATGTGTTTTCCTTTAATTGTTTTACACTGCTATGTATCACTTAGGACTTAATGACATCTAGACAAGATTAAAATGATAAAAAAAAGAGTAGGGTTGCTAACCGAGGAGGGAACCCTTTGGGTTTCGCTTCGGTTTTCCCCGTGTGGCCCACTCGGACCGGTCATCCGGCCAGACCGGGACGAGGGGGTTACAAAATTCCAACGGGTCCGTTAAAAGGCCCAATTCGACCTGCTCGTCCGAAACCTCTACAAAAAAGACTGCAAAACAAGTTTTAATCAAATTTTAGGAGATCATGTAATTGATTAGGAGCTTTTCAACACAATTTTATTTCAAACCCTCAATTTCTATACTTTTTACTCAGTTAAAATTCCAACGGGTCCATTGAGAGGCCCATTTAGACCTGCTAGTATGAAATCTCGACAAAAAGGACCGAAAAACAAGTTTTAATCAAACTTTAGGAGTTCATGTAATTGATTAGGAGCTTTTAAACACAATTATATTGCAAAACCTCAATTTATGTACTTTTTACTTAGTTAAAATTCCAACGGGTCCATTGAAAGGCCCATTTAGACCTGCTAGTCCGAAACCTCGACAAAAAGGACCGAAAAACAAGTTTTAATAAAAATTTAGGATTTAAAATAATTGATTAGGTGCCTTTCAACACAATTATATTGCAAAACTTCAATTTCTGTACTTTTTACTCAGTTAAAATTCCAACGGGTCCATTGAAAGGCCCATTTCGACCCGCTCGTCCGAAACCTCTACAAAAAGGACTGCAAAACAAGTTTTCATCAAATTTTAAGAGTTCATGTAATTTATTAGGAGCTTCTCAACACAATTAAATTGCAAAACCTCAATTTATGTACTTTTTACTCAGTTAAAATTCCAACGGGTCCATTGAAAGGCCCATCTCGACCCGCTCGTCCAAAACCTCTACAAAAAGGACTGCAAAACAGGTTTTAATCAAATTTTAGGAGTTCATGTAAATGATTAGGAGCTTTTCAACACAATTATATTGCCAAACCTCAATTTCTGTACTTTTTACTCAGTTAAAATTCCAACGGGTCCATTGAATGGCCCATTTAGACCTGCTAGTCCGAAACCTCTACAAAATGGACCACAAAACAAGTTTTAATCAAATTTTAGGAGTTCAAATAATTGATTAGGAGCTTTTCAACACAATTATATTGCAAAACTTCAATTTCTGTACTTTTTACTCAGTTAAAATTCCAATGGGTCCATTAAAAGACCCATTTCGACCCGCTCGTCCGAAACCTCTACAAAAAGGACTACAAAAAAGTATTAATCAAATTTTAGGAGTTCATGTAATTGATTAGTAGCTTTTCAACACAATTATATTGCAAAACCTCAATTTCTGTAATTTTTACTAAGTTAAAATTCCAACGGGTCCATTGAGAGGCGCATTTAGACCTGCAAATCCAAAACCTCGACAAAAAGGACCGCATAACAAGTTTTAATCAAATATTAGGAATTCAAATAATTCATTAGGAGCTTTTCAACACAATTATATTGCAAAACTTCAATTTCTGTACATTTTACTCAGTTAAAATTCCAACGGGTCCATTGAAAGGCCCATTTCGACCCGCTCGTCCGAAACCTCTACAAAAAGGATTGCAAAACAAGTTTTAATCAAATTTTAGGAGTTCATGTAATTTATTAGGAGCTTCTCAACACAATTAAATTGCAAAATTTCAATTTTTGTACTTTTTACTCAGTTAAAATTCCAACGGGTCCATTGAAAGATCCATTTCGACCCGCTCGTCCGAAACCTCTACAAAAAGGACTGCAAAACAAGTTTAAAATCAAATTTTAGGAGTTCATGTAATTGATTAGGAGCTTTTCAACACAATTATATTGCAAAACCTCTATTTCTGTAATTTTTACTCATTTAAAATTCCAACGGGTCCATTGAGAGGCCCATTTAGACTTGCTAGTCCGAAACCTGGACAAAAATTACCGCAAAACAAGTTTTAATCATATTTTAGGATTTAAAATAATTGGTTAGGAGCCTTTCAACACAATTATATTGCAAATCCTCAATTTATGTAATTTTTACTCTGTTAAAATTCCAACGGGTCCATTGAGAGGCCCATTTAGACCTGCTACTTCGAAACCTCGACAAAAAGGACCGCAAAACAAGTTTTAATCAAATTTAAGGAGTTCAAATAATTCATTAGGAGCTTTTCAACACAATTATATTGCAAAACTTTAATTTCTGTACATTTTACTCAGTTAAAATTCCAACGGGTCCATTGAAAGGCCCATTTCGACCCGCTGGTCCGAAACCTCTACAAAAAGGACTGCAAAACAAGTTTTAATCAAATTTTAGGAGTTCATGTAATTTTTTAGGAGATTCTCAACACAATTATATTGCAAAACCTCAATTTCTGTAATTTTTACTCAGTTAAAATTCCAACGGGTCCATTGAGAGGCCCATTTAGACCTGCTAGTCCGAAACCTCGACAAAAAGGACCGCAAAACAAGTTTTAATCAAATTTTAGGAGTTCAAATAATTTATTAGGAGCTTTTCAACACAATTATATTGCAAAACTTCAATTTCTGTACTTTTTACTCAGTTAAAATTCCATCAGGTCCATCGAAAGGCACATTTCGACCCGCTCGTCCGAAACCACTACAAAAAGGACTGCAAAACAAGTTTTAATCAAATTTTAGGAGCTCATGTAATTGATTTGGAGCTTTTCAACACAATTATATTTCAAAACCTCAATTTCTGTACTTTTTACTCAGTTAAAATTCAAATGGGTCCATTGAAAGGCACTTTTCGACCCGCTCGTCCGAAACCACTACAAAAAGGACAGCAAAACAAGTTTTAATCAAATTTTAGGAGTTCATGTAATTTATTTGGAGCTTTTCAACACAATTATATTTCAAAACCTAAATTTCTGTACTTTTTACTCAGTTAAAATTCAAACGGGTCCATTGAAAGGCGCATTTAGACATGCTAGTCCGAAACCTGGACAAAAAGGATCGAAAAACAAGTTTTAATATAATTTTAGGATTTCAAATAATTGATTAGGTGCTTTTCAACCCAATTATATTGCAAAACCTCTATTTCTATACTTTTTACTCAGTTAAAATTCCAACGGGTCCGTTAAAAGGCCCATTTCGACCAGCTCGTCCGAAACCTCTACAAAAAGGACCGCAAAACAAGTTTTAATCAAATCTTATGAGCTCGTGTAATTGATTAGGAGCTTTTCAACACAATTATATTGCAAAACCTCAATTTCTGTACGTTTTACTCAGTTAAAATTCCAACGGGTCCATTGAAAGCCCCATTCAGACCTGCTAGTCCGAAACCTCGACAAAAAGGACCGAAAAACAAGTTTTAATGAAATTTTAGGAGTTCAAATAATTGATTAGGAGCTTTTCAACACAATTATATTGCAAAACCTCAATTTCAGTAATTTCTCAGTTAAAATTCCAGCGGGTCCATTGAGAGGCCCATTTAGACCTGCTACTTCGAAACCTCGACAAAAAGGACCGCAAAACAAGTTTTAATCAAATTTTAGGAGTTCAAATAATTGATTAGGAGCTTTTCAACAAAATTATATTGCAAAACTTCAATTTCTGTACTTTTTACTCAGTTACAATTCCAATGGGTCCATTGAAAGACCCATTTCGACCCGCTCGTCCGAAACCTCTACAAAAAGGACTACAAAACAAGCATTAATCAATTTTTAGGAGTTCATGTAATTTATTAGTAGCTTTTCAACACAATTATATTGCAAAACCTCAATTTCTGTAATTTTTACTCAGTTAAAATTCCAACGGGTCCATTGAGAGTCCCATTTAGACCTGCTAATCCAAAACCTCGACAAAAAGGACCGTAAAACAAGTTTTAATCAAATTTTAGGAGTTCAAATAATTCATTAGGAGCTTTTCAACAAAATAATATTGCAAAACTTCAATTTCTGTTCATTTTACTCTGTTAAAATTCCAACGGGTCCATTGAAAGGCCCATTTCGACCCGCTGGTCCGAAACCTCTACAAAAAGGACTGCAAAACAAGTTTTAATCAAATTTTAGGAGTTCATGTAATTTATTAGGAGCTTCTTAACACAATTAAATTTCAAAACCTCAATTTTTGTACTTTTTACTCAGTTAAAATTCCAATGGGTCCATTGAAAGCTCCATTTCGACCCGCTCGTCCGAAACCTCTACAAAAAGGACTGCAAAAGAAGTTTTAATCAAATTTTAGGAGTTCATGTAATTGATTAGGAGCTTTTCAACACAATTATATTGCAAAACCTCAATTTCTGTAATTTTTACTCAGTTAAAATTCCAACGGGTCCATTGAGTGGCCCATTTAGACTTGCTAGTCCGAAACCTGGACAAAAATGACCGCAAAACAAGTTTTAATCATATTTTAGGATTTAAAATAATTGATTAGGAGCCTTTCAACACAATTATATTGCAAAACTTCAATTTTTGTACTTTTTACTCATTTAAAATTCCAACGGGTCCATTGAAAGGCCCATTTCGACCCGCTCATCCGAAACCTCTACAAAAAGGACTGCAAAATAAGTTTTAATCAAATTTTAGGAGTTCATGTAATTTATTAGGAGCTTCTCAACACAATTAAATTGCAAAACCTCAATTTTTATACTTTTTACTCAGTTAAAATTCCAACGGGTCCATTGAAAGGACCATTTCAACCCGCTCGTCCGAAACCTCTACAAAAAGGACTGCAAAAAAAGTATTAATCAAATTTTAGGAGTTCATGTAATTGATTAGTAGCTTTTCAACACAATTATATTGCAAAACCTCAATTTCTGTAATTTTTACTCAGTTAAAATTCCAACGGGTCCATTGAGAGGCCCCTTTAGACCTGCAAATCCAAAACCTCGACAAAAAAAACTGCAGAACAAGTTTTAATCAAATTTTAGGAATTCAAATAATTCATTAGGAGCTTTTCAACACAATTATATTGCAAAACTTCAATTTCTGTACATTTTACTTAGTTAAAATTCCAACGTTTCCATTGAAAGGCCCATTTCGACCCGCTCGTCCGAAACCTCTACAAAAATGACTGCAAAACAAGTTTTAATCAAATTTTAGGAGTTCATGTAATTTATTAGGAGCTTCTCAACACAATTAAATTGCAAAACCTTAATTTTTGTACTTTTTACTCAGTTAAAATTCCAACGGGTCCATTGAAAGGACTATTTCGACCCGCTCGTCCGAAACCTCTACAAAAAGGACTGCAAAACAAGTTTAAATCGAATTTTAGGAGTTCATGTAATTGATTAGGGGCTTTTCAACACAATTATATTGCAAACCCTCAATTTCTGGACTTTTTACTCAGTTAAAATTCCAACGGGTCCATTGAGAGGCCCATTTAGACTTGCTAGTCCGAAACCTGGACAAAAATGACCACAAAACAAGTTTTAATCATATTTTATGATTTAAAATAATTGATTAGGAGCCATTCAACACAATTATATTGAAAATCCTCAATTTATGTAATTTTTACTCAGTTAAAATTCCAACGGGTCCATTGAGAGGCCCATTTAGACCTGCTAGTCCGAAACCTCAAAAAAAAGTACCGCAAAACAGGTTTTAATCAAATTTAAGGAGTTCAAATAATTCATTAGGAGCTTTTCAACACAATCATATTGCAAAACTTCAATTTCTGTACTTTTTACTCAGTTAAAATTCCAACATGTCCATTGAAAGGCACATTTCGACCCGCTCGTCCAAAACCACTACAAAAGGACTGCAAAACAAGTTTTAATCAAATTTTAGGAGTTCATGTAATTGATTTGGAGCTTTTCAACACAATTATATTTCAAAACCTCAATTTCTGTACTTTTTACTCAGTTAAAAGTCCAACGGGTCCATTGAAAGGCGCATTTAGACCTGCTAGTCTGAAACCTCGACAAAAAGGACCGAAAAACAAGTTTTAATCAAATTTTAGGAGTTCAAATAATTGATTAGGTGCTGTTCAACCCAATTATTTTGCAAAACCTATATTTCTATACTTTTTACTCAGTTAAAATTCCAACGGGTCTGTTAAAAGGCCCATTTCGATCTGCTCGTCCGAAACCTCTACAAAAACGTCTGTAAAACAAGTTTGAATAAAATTTTAGGAGATCATGTAATTGATTAGGAGCTTTTCAACACAATTATATTGCAAAACCTCAATTTCAGTAATTTCTCAGTTAAAATTCCAGCGGGTCCATTGAGAGGCCCATTTAGACCTGCTACTTCGAAACCTCGACAAAAAGGACCGCAAAACAAGTTTTAATCAAATTTTAGGTGTTCAAATAATTGATTAGGAGCTTTTCAACACAATTGTATTGCAAAACTTCAATTTATGTACTTTTTACTCAGTTACAATTCCAATGGGTCCATTGAAAGACCCATTTCTACCCGATCGTCCGAAACCTCTACAAAAAGGACTGCAAAACAAGTATTAATCAAATTTTAGGAGTTCATGTAATTTATTAGTAGCTTTTCAACACAATTATATTGCAAAACCTCAATTTCTGTAATTTTTACTCAGTTAAAATTCCAACGGGTCCATTGAGAGTCCCATTTAGACCTGCTAATCCAAAACCTCGACAAAAAGGACCGCAAAACAAGTTTTAATCAAATTTTAGGAGTTCAAATAATTCATTAGGAGCTTTTCAACACAATTATATTGCAAAACTTCAATTTCTGTTCATTTTACTCTGTTAAAATTCCAACGGGTCCATTGAAAGGCCCATTTCGACCCGCTGGTCTGAAACCTCTACAAAAAGGACTGCAAAACAAGTTTTAATCAAATTTTAGGAGTTCATGTAATTTATTAGGAGCTTCTTAACACAATTAAATTTCAAAACCTCAATTTTTGTACTTTTTACTCAGTTAAAATTCCAATGGGTCCATTGAAAGGCCCATTTCGACCCGCTCGTCCGAAACCTCTACAAAAAGGACTGCAAAAGAAGTTTTAATCAAATTTTAGGAGTTCATGTAATTGATTAGGAGCTTTTCAACACAATTATATTGCAAAACTTCAATTTCTGTAATTTTTACTCAGTTAAAATTCCAACGTGTCCATTGAGTGGCCCATTTAGACTTGCTAGTCCGAAACCTGGACAAAAATGACCGCAAAACAAGTTTTAATCATATTTTAGGATTTAAAATAATTGATTAGGAGCCTTTCAACACAATTATATTGCAAAACTTCATTTTTTGTACTTTTTACTCATTTAAAATTCCAACGGGTCCATTGAAAGGCCCATTTCGACCCGCTGGTCTGAAACCTCTACAAAAAGGACTGCAAAACAAGTTTTAATCAAATTTTAGGAGTTCATGTAATTTATTAGGAGCTTCTTAACACAATTAAATTTCAAAACCTCAATTTTTGTACTTTTTACTCAGTTAAAATTCCAATGGGTCCATTGAAAGGACCATTTCAACCCGCTCGTCCGAAACCTCTACAAAAAGGACTGCAAAAGAAGTTTTAATCAAATTTTAGGAGTTCATGTAATTCATTAGGAGCTTTTCAACACAATTATATTGCAAAACCTCAATTTCTGTAATTTTTACTCAGTTAAAATTCCAACGGGTCCATTGAGTGGCCCATTTAGACTTGCTAGTCCGAAACCTGGACAAAAATGACCGCAAAACAAGTTTTAATCATATTTTAGGATTTAAAATAATTGATTAGGAGCCTTTCAACACAATTATATTGCAAAACTTCATTTTTTGTACTTTTTACTCATTTAAAATTCCAACGGGTCCATTGAAAGGCCCATTTCGACCCGCACGTCCGAAACCTCTACAAAAAAGACTGCAAAACAAGTTTTAATCAAATTTAGGAGTTCATGTAATTTATTAGGAGCTTCTCAACACAATTAAGTTGCAAAACCTCAATTTTTATACTTTTTACTTAGTTAAAATTCCAACGGGTCCATTGAAAGGACCATTTCAACCCGCTCGTCCGAAACCTCTACAAAAAGGACTGCAAAAAAAGTATTAATCAAATTTTAGGAGTTCATGTAATTGATTAGTAGCTTTTCAACACAATTATATTGCAAAACCTCAATTTCTGTAATTTTTACTCAGTTAAAATTCCAACGGGTCCATTGAGAGGCCCATTTAGACCTGCAAATCCAAAACCTCGACAAAAAAAACTGCAGAGCAAGTTTTAATCAAATTTTAGGAATTCAAATAATACATTAGGAGCTTTTCAACACAATTATATTGCAAAACTTCCATTTTTGTACATTTTACTTAGTTAATATTCGAACGTTTCCATTGAAAGGCCCATTTCGACCCGCTCGTCCGAAACCTCTACAAAAATGACTGCAAAACAAGTATTAATCAAATTTTAGGAGTTCATGTAATTTATTAGGAGCTTCTCAACACAATTAAATTGCAAAACCTCAATTTTTGTTCTTTTTACTCAGTTAAAATTCCAACGGGTCCATTGAAAGGACTATTTCGACCCGCTCGTCCGAAACCTCTACAAAAAGGACTGCAAAACAAGTTTAAATCGAATTTTAGGAGTTCATGTAATTGATTAGGGGCTTTTCAACACAATTATATTGCAAACCCTCAATTTCTGGACTTTTTACTCAGTTAAAATTCCAACGGGTCCATTGAGAGGCCCATTTAGACTTGCTAGTCCGAAACCTGGACAAAAATGACCGCAAAACAAGTTTTAATCATATTTTAGGATTTAAAATAATTGATTAGGAGCCTTTCAACACAATTATATTGCAAATCCTCAATTTATGTAATTTTTACTCTGTTAAAATTCCAACGGGTCCATTGAGAGGCCCATTTAGACCTGCTACTTCGAAACCTCGACAAAAAGGACCGCAAAACAAGTTTTAATCAAATTTAAGGAGTTCAAATAATTCATTAGGAGCTTTTCAACACAATCATATTGCAAAACTTCAATTTCTGTACTTTTTACTCAGTTAAAATTCCAACAGGTCCATTGAAAGGCACATTTCGACCCGCTCGTCCAAAACCACTACAAAAGGACTGCAAAACAAGTTTTAATCAAATTTTAGGAGTTCATGTAATTGATTTGGAGCTTTTCAACACAATTATATTTCAAAACCTCAATTTCTGTACTTTTTACTCAGTTAAAATTCCAACGGGTCCATTGAAAGGCGCATTTAGACCTGCTAGTCTGAAACCTCGACAAAAAGGACCGAAAAACAAGTTTTAATCAAATTTTAGGAGTTCAAATAATTGATTAGGTGCTTTTCAACCCAATTATTTTGCAAAACCTCTATTGCTATACTTTTTACTCAGTTAAAATTCCAACGGGTCTGTTAAAAGGCCCATTTCGACCTGCTCGTCCGAAACCTCTACAAAAACGTCTGCAAAACAAGTTTTAATCAAATTTTAGGAGATCATGTAATTGATTAGGAGCTTTTCAACACAATTATATTGCAAAACCTCAATTTCAGTAATTTCTCAGTTAAAATTCCAGCGGGTCCATTGAGAGGCCCATTTAGACCTGCTACTTCGAAACCTCGACAAAAAGGACCGCAAAACAAGTTTTAATCAAATTTTAGGAGTTCAAATAATTGATTAGGAGCTTTTCAACACAATTATATTGCAAAACTTCAATTTCTGTACTTTTTACTCAGTTACAATTCCAATGGGTCCATTGAAAGACCCATTTCGACCCGCTCGTCCGAAACCTCTACAAAAAGGACTGCAAAACAAGTATTAATCAAATTTTAGGAGTTCATGTAATTTATTAGTAGCTTTTCAACACAATTATATTGCAAAACCTCAATTTCTGTAATTTTTACTCAGTTAAAATTCCAACGGGTCCATTGAGAGTCCCATTTAGACCTGCTAATCCAAAACCTCGAAAAAAGGACCGCAAAACAAGTTTTAATCAAATTTTAGGAGTTCAAATAATTCATTAGGAGCTTTTTAACACAATTATATTGCAAAACTTCAATTTCTGTTCATTTTACTCTGTTAAAATTCCAACGGGTCCATTGAAAGGCCCATTTCGACCCGCTGGTCCGAAACCTCTACAAAAAGGACTGCAAAACAAGTTTTAATCAAATTTTAGGAATTCATGTAATTGATTTGGAGCTTTTCAACACAATTATATTTCAAAACCTCAATTTCTGTACTTTTTACTCAGTTAAAATTCCAACGGGTCCATTGAAAGGCGCATTTAGACCTGCTAGTCTGAAACCTCGACAAAAAGGACCGAAAAACAAGTTTTAATCAAATTTTAGGAGTTCAAATAATTGATTAGGTGCTTTTCAACCCAATTATTTTGCAAAACCTCTATTGCTATACTTTTTACTCAGTTAAAATTCCAACGGGTCCGTTAAAAGGCCCATTTCGACCTGCTCGTCCGAAACCTCTACAAAAAGGACTGCAAAACAAGTTTTAATCAAATTATAGGAGTTCAAATAATTGATTAGTAGGTTTTCAACACAATTATATTGCAAAACCTCAATTTATGTACTTTTTACTCAGTTAAAATTCCAACGGGTCCATTGGAAGGCCCATTTAGACCTGCTAGTCCGAAACCTCGACAAAAAGGATCGAAAAACATGTTTTAAAAAATTTTTAGGAGTTCAAATAATTGATTAGGAGCTTTTCAACACAATTATAATGCAAAACCTCTATTTATGTACTTTTTACTCAGTTAAAATTCCAACGGGTCCATTGAAAGGCCCTTTTAGACCTGCTCGTCCGAAACATCAACAAAAAGGATCGCAAAACAAGTTTTAATCAAATTTAAAGAGTTCAAATAATTGAATAGGAGCTTTTCAACACAATTATATTGCAAAACCTCAATTTTTTCACTTTTTACTCAGTTAAATTTCCAACAGGTCCGTTGAAAGACCCATTTAGACCCGCTCGTCCGAAACCTCTACAAAAAAGGACTGCAAAACAAGTTTTAATCAAATTTTAGGAGATCATGTAATTGATTAGGAGCTTTTCAACACAATTATATTGCAAAACCTCAATTTCAGTAATTTCTCAGTTAAAATTCCAGCGGGTCCATTGAGAGGCCCATTTAGACCTGCTACTTCGAAACCTCGACAAAAAGGACCGCAAAACAAGTTTTAATCAAATTTTAGGAGTTCAAATAATTGATTAGGAGCTTTTCAACACAATTATATTGCAAAACTTCAATTTCTGTACTTTTTACTCAGTTACAATTCCAATGGGTCCATTGAAAGACCCATTTCGACCCGCTCGTCCGAAACCTCTACAAAAAGGACTGCAAAACAAGTATTAATCAAATTTTAGGAGTTCATGTAATTTATTAGTAGCTTTTCAACACAATTATATTGCAAAACCTCAATTTCTGTAATTTTTACTCAGTTAAAATTCCAACGGGTCCATTGAGAGTCCCATTTAGACCTGCTAATCCAAAACCTCGAAAAAAGGACCGCAAAACAAGTTTTAATCAAATTTTAGGAGTTCAAATAATTCATTAGGAGCTTTTTAACACAATTATATTGCAAAACTTCAATTTCTGTTCATTTTACTCTGTTAAAATTCCAACGGGTCCATTGAAAGGCCCATTTCGACCCGCTGGTCCGAAACCTCTACAAAAAGGACTGCAAAACAAGTTTTAATCAAATTTTAGGAATTCATGTAATTGATTTGGAGCTTTTCAACACAATTATATTTCAAAACCTCAATTTCTGTACTTTTTACTCAGTTAAAATTCCAACGGGTCCATTGAAAGGCGCATTTAGACCTGCTAGTCTGAAACCTCGACAAAAAGGACCGAAAAACAAGTTTTAATCAAATTTTAGGAGTTCAAATAATTGATTAGGTGCTTTTCAACCCAATTATTTTGCAAAACCTCTATTGCTATACTTTTTACTCAGTTAAAATTCCAACGGGTCCGTTAAAAGGCCCATTTCGACCTGCTCGTCCGAAACCTCTACAAAAAGGACTGCAAAACAAGTTTTAATAAAATTTTAGGAGTTCAAATAATTGATTAGTAGGTTTTCAACACAATTATATTGCAAAACCTCAATTTATGTACTTTTTACTCAGTTAAAATTCCAACGGGTCCATTGGAAGGCCCATTTAGACCTGCTAGTCCGAAACCTCGACAAAAAGGATCGAAAAACATGTTTTAAAAAATTTTTAGGAGTTCAAATAATTGATTAGGAGCTTTTCAACACAATTATAATGCAAAACCTCTATTTATGTACTTTTTACTCAGTTAAAATTCCAACGGGTCCATTGAAAGGCCCTTTTAGACCTGCTCGTCCGAAACATCGACAAAAAGGATCGCAAAACAAGTTTTAATCAAATTTAAAGAGTTCAAATAATTGAATAGGAGCTTTTCAACACAATTATATTGCAAAACCTCAATTTTTTCACTTTTTACTCAGTTAAATTTCCAACAGGTCCGTTGAAAGACCCATTTAGACCCGCTCGTCCGAAACCTCTACAAAAAAGGACTGCAAAACAAGTATTAATCAAATTTTAGGAGTTCATGTAATTTATTAGGAGCTTTTTAACACAATTATATTGCAAAACTTCAATTTCTGTTCATTTTACTCTGTTAAAATTCCAACGGGTCCATTGAAAGGCCCATTTCGACCCGCTGGTCCGAAACCTCTACAAAAAGGACTGCAAAACAAGTTTTAATCAAATTTTAGGAGTTCAAATAATTGATTAGTAGGTTTTCAACACAATTATATTGCAAAACCTCAATTTATGTACTTTTTACTCAGTTAAAATTCCAACGGGTCCATTGGAAGGCCCATTTAGACCTGCTAGTCCGAAACCTCGACAAAAAGGATCGAAAAACATGTTTTAATCAAATTTTAGGAGTTCAAATAATTGATTAGGAGCTTTTCAACACAATTATAATGCAAAACCTCTATTTATGTACTTTTTACTCAGTTAAAATTCCAACGGGTCCATTGAAAGGCCCTTTTAGACCTGCTAGTCCGAAACCTCGACAAAAAGGATCGAAAAACATGTTTTAATCATATTTTAGGAGTTCAAATAATTGATTAGGAGCTTTTCAACACAATTATAATACAAAACCTCTATTTATGTACTTTTTACTCAGTTAAAATTCCAACGGGTCTATTGAAAGGCCCTTTTAGACCTGCTCGTCCGAAACATCGACAAAAAGGATCGCAAAACAAGTTTTAATCAAATTTAAAGATTTCAAATAATTGAATAGGAGCTTTTCAACACAATTATATTGCAAAACCTCAATTTTTTCACTTTTTACTCAGTTAAATTTCCAACAGGTCCGTTGAAAGACCCATTTAGACCCGCTCGTCCGAAACCTCTACAAAAAGGATTGCAAAACAAGTATTAATCAAATTTTAGGAGTTCATGTAATTTATTAGGAGCTTTTCAACACAATTATATTGCAAAACCTCAATTTCTGTAGTTTTTACTCAGTTAAAAGTCCAACGGGTCCATTGAGAGGCCCATTTGGATCTGCTAGTCCGAAACCTCGACAAAAAGGACTGCAAAACAAGTTTTAATCAAATTTTAGGAGTTCATGTAATTGATTAGGAGCTTTTCAACACAATTATATTGCAAAACCTCAATTTCTGTAATTTTTACTCAGTTAAAATTCCAACGGGACCATTGAGAGGCCCATTTAGACTTGCTAGTCTGAAACCCGGACAAAAATGACCGCAAAACAAGTTTTAATCATATTTTTGGAGTTCAAATAATTGATTAGGAGCCTTTCAACACAATTATATTGCAAATCCTCAATTTCTGTACTTTTTACTCAGTTAAAATTCCAACGTGTCACTCAGTTAAAATTCTAACGGGTGGGATGGCTCTCAATTCTCTCTCAAAATTTTCAGGGGTTTTTTGGTTTTTGCTTGCTCCATGTTTTCCGGTGGTTTTTCTCTTTATTCCACCGATCCCCCTTCCCCACACGGCTCTTCAGTTTCAGCCGAAAACGCAAGTCAAACAGAAACATCCCTTGGAATTCGGGAGGAGTCAGGGAGTCATCCCACCGCATATCTCATTTTATTATAGTTTATTTTTTATTTACGTTTTTCAGTTGGTTTATCTAATCTTTTGGTATTCTCAGGGCTTTGTTTATCGGCTGAGTTTTACACTTACTTTCAACATCTTCATTTCTTCCATTTCGTCTGATCTAGAGATGGGTAAATCCCTTCGATTTTTCACAGATCTGAACGGTTTGATTTATCATCTCTCTTTTTATTTGTTTTTTATCTTTTTTTTAGTTCTCATCTAACTCTTTTCTTTCTGTTTTTCATGGGCTCACTCTCACGATTGATTTCATTGGCACACCTATGTCTCTTCTACGGCGACGGCAAGAATCGATCCATGCTCTTTTTCCAGTCGACCTTGTCTCCGGCGTTGTCTTTTGCAGAAAGTCCCTTCGGTTCTTTTTATTTTACAGATCTGAATGGCTTTTTCATGGCCATTTCTCTTTACCTTTTGTTTCCCCTTTTTTCTTTTTTAGATCTATCTTTTCTATTTATCTCATGTTACAATGATTTTCTATTTTTGTTTTGCAGAATCCCTCCTTTACATGCATCTTGTTCGATGACCAATGAGGGGCTTTTCTCCTTCTCATCGTACTCGGAACAGAGGCGACGAACCATCTGGCTAAATATGGCGGCCGCCTTCCACCGCCCTTCTCAGGGTTGCTATAGACCGCAATGCGGCCTAGGGTTTTTTTCCCCTTTTTCCCACCTCCATTATTTCTGTTTTATTTCATCTTTCCTTTTAATGATTTTTAACTTTTCTCATCGTCTTCCTCTTTCAATCTCTTTCTGTTTTCCAGATATTTTTTACATTCTTGTATATCTGCAATGGGTATCTCCCTATTTGGGATCTGGGGGTGGCTCTATTCAGTGACCCCCTTTCATCGACAGCAAGGGTTTTTATTCTATTTCTGTTCTTTTTATTTTTTATGGTTTGTTCTTCTATTAACCCTTTCTTTGTCTTTTCTTCTCCAGATAAACTCGTTAATCCCATTCAGCAGTATTGCTTTTACTGCTAGCATTTGCCAGAATCTTCGGTGCGATTTCTTTTTGACTTTTGTCTTATTTTCTTCTCTTTTATGCAATATAATCATATCTTTCTCCTTCCTGATTATGTTTTTTAGATATCTCTATCTAAATATGCTAGAGTTTCATTCTACTTCCTTAATCTGTTGGTCCCTTCTTTTCGTATTGCCTTTCTGTCCCTTCTATGTTTCTTGTGCCATTGATGCAAAAAATTTCATGTCTGCTATTATATCTTATTCTCTGTTAAACATCTTTATATTTAAACGTTACACTGTATTATCTCGAATTCAAGCCCTTTTAGGGAATCAATCTCAAGCCCAAATTCTGGGATCCTACATTATTTTCTACAATTATTGTATACACATGTTCCCTTTCACTTTTCAATACCATCATTTACATCACTACCTTTCTGTGTTTGGGATACTAACATCTTATAATATTGTTACATGGTCTCCCAATTGGTATAACCATTGTATCCATACTTTTCAGTACCTGTTCCTACATACCAAATGTGTTCCTTATTGCTTTTACATCCCAAATGTGTTTTCTCCTCTGTCCATAATGTATACTGTAACTTTATTACATCAAAACATTAATATTTATTCTATCACATTGCTTCTAAACTTCTCTCAGGTAGCATTTATACACACACATTCTAATTTTCCTTCCAACGACCACCCTATAATTCTTAACCTTTGGAACAATATGAGAAATGCTCTTCTAAACACAGTCACTTCCATTTTATTTAAGCTTTATCTAATTATTCTGCTTAGTCTAGAAACTTTCACCCTTTCACCAGCCTCATCCTATCTGTTCCAAATCCATGTTTTGTATTTCCATCCTATGTTCAACAGCATAACCTTTGTATATCATTCTACTACCAATACTACCTTCTCTAATGATTTTGCCACTCACATATTCTCTCTACTTTTATTATACCTCAATAAAATTCTTATTTATCCATTTATCTCAGTAATGTTATCTTTTAAATTATGTTATGCTTATCACTTGCTCATTCGATATCTTTACTCTATTTCCTTGCTTTATCTCCCCTATTATAATTTTCGTTTTATCATATACTCTAATTTATCTCACTGCATGTTTCTTCTTTGTGTCAACTTATTTGAAGTCTCTCATTATGTACCAACTATGGATGAACTTACACAAGTTACTAAGCAGCTGATCAAGGATTTCTGGAATCTCAATACTACCATTGGGTTAAGATTCACCTTTATTTTATTTAAATTACATAGCACTCCCCCCTATAATTTTTTGCTCTTTTGGTCTGTATTTATTTTCTTATCCCCTCTTCTTCATTCCCCTGGGTCTGTAATTATTTTTTCCTGCTTTTTTTCTTTTCTGCTTTTTCCTTATTTTCATTTTCATGCCTTTATCTGCTTATTAGTTTATATTTATACTGCCATGTATGTTTTATTTTCATCTCTTGATATATGTGTTTCTATAACTGCATGTTACTCTTTGATATGCTCGCGTAACATCCTTCCCCACTACACCTTTTTAGGTGAATTACCACAAGCCCAATTCTGGGATTCTGATCAAATCCTATTTAATAGGAGCCTTTCCGTTATACACTATACTTATTCCTCAAATTTTTTAATTCTATTAAATTCTATCTTTTCAAATACATCTTCAAAATCTAGCCACATTTTATTCTTTCAACCCTTTCCACTAATTATCCGCTACCTCATAAAGTATTCCAATTTTAAAAGCTTTATTAACTCTTATTTACCGTTTACCTCCCAACTAATTCGCCGGTCACTCAAAATCTCCCCTTCATATTTATATGCATATCTAACTCATAAATTTTTCCATAATGAAGCTTTAAATATAGTCAACGATAAAATCATTTTTCCGTTTTTACTCTATCTATTAAAATCAACTTTATTTCTAAAATCTTCCCCCTCAATCTATACCTTTTATTTTGCAACATTAACATCAATAATGTTAATAAGTCCCAACAGTTATATATTTTATTCTCCTATATTTACGCCCTTACAATTTATTCACATTTTCAGTTTCTTCTTTATTAAAAAATTCCCTTATATGACCATCTTTTACAACCACTTTTTCAATCAAACCCTTTTATTATCGCAATCAAAGTTCCAATTAAGATACTTTCCTTTTATAACTCCCAGATTTTCTATCTTTTATAGGACTATTAAATCAATTAAGGGAACTACCTTAATTAAATTACTTTTTGATACTAATATTCTCTACCTTTTACAATTGTCTATCTTTCCTCTAAATATATTACGATCCACTTTCCATATCTCATCCCCTTTAGCGGTCCTCGTTTTCTTTATATACCCACTATACAGTTACACCAACCCACCACAACTATCATCTCAATCTTACTACTCATACCCTCCAAACTCCTCAATGGCTTCATCCTCTTCAATCCCCCAACTCAACTCGATCAATCTCACCACTGAAGAATCAAAACTGCTCTACACTCCTAACTTCGACTTCATCAAGGAAGATCCCAAACTCATTGTCATCGGTCACTTCACATCGTCCAAACCTCTTGATATTTATGCTGTTATCAATGCTTTCGAAGGGATCTGGAAACCCAATAATGTGGTATCCATCTCAGTGTTACAAGATAACTTCCTCAAGATCAAGTTTAAAGAAATCAAGAACTGCTATGAAATCATCAATCGCGGACCTTGGCTGTACAAGGATGAATGGCTTGCAGTCACCGAATATGATCCATCCAAATCCTTAACCGACTACAACTTTAACACAATGAGAATTTGGATCAGAATCTTCTCCATTCCTGATTCACTCTTTGCTGACGTAGAACGTTCCCATCTGGTGGGACATGCATTAGGTTCGATGGTGGGCAATGTCCTCCGAACAGATACCCGCCAAGTTGATGGGAATATGGTGGAATTCCTTCGAGTTGAAATCTTTCTCAACATCACAAAGCCTGTTACCCGATTTGTGTTTATTGGTTCCGGTGAAAACACAATTATGTGCCGTCTTCAGTATGAAAGACTTCCGATTCTCTGCCCTGGTTGTGGTATTATCAGTCACACCTTCGAGAACTGCCCTATCCGATCTTCACTCAATCCTAACAAGTTGCAATATGGAGATTGGCTCTGTTACATTCCTCCTAGACGTCGCCCAATTGGAATTCGTGGGCATATTCGAAATGTAGAACTGAATCTGAACCCAAATATCCCTCCAGTGAATGGTAAATTTATATCAATTATTTTAATTACATCTATTTTTATTTATTTTCCCTGCCCAAAATTTCTATCTAAATATTCTTCCTCTAACTTTATCGTAGTGGCCCCGGCAAATAACCCAGCAGTCCCGACCAACCCTACAGCTCCTCCTAACGATCAGAACAATATGGGTAAAGCGCTTTACTCATTCATAATCCTTTATATGAATAGCTTCCAATTTCTAATAACTCTCTTTTTTCAATTTCAAGGCTCTTTTAATGAAGGCGTCGCTGCCTCATTTACGGAACATGTAACCGAAGAGGCCCAAAATGTTGACACGAACATGGATGATGGCCCCAATACTGTCAATGACCCCCTGCTGATCCGAAACAAAAAGCTCCTCTTGAGCTCCAACCCCTGAACACCATCTACCCCATTCCGGAAGATGGTTCTGATGATGATTGGGAAACCAATGATGATTATGGTGTCCCCAGCCCAACTGCCGAGCAGATTAAAAAGTTTGACTCTGAATCGAGTAAGCCTTCTAAACCCACTGATAAATTATTCAATGAATTTAATCAGTGGTTACTTAAAACTTACCCGAATGATGCAGCCCCTGCACCTGTTCCTGTTCTAGCACCCGCACCTGCACCAACCCAAACTAACCGAGGCATGAAACGCCGCTCCCCAATACAAGTATCGCTCCCGCCGAAAATAATCCAAACAGTCAGGATCTACTCCAAAAGCTGGGATGAGCAGCTCTAAAAACTCTCCGGCGGCGGCTGATTCCCAGCCCCGCCGAGCAAAATGAAGATCCTCTGCTGGAACTGCCAGGGCCTTGGACAAGCCCCGACGGTTCAACATTTACGGTCCTATGTCCAACGCACCAACCCCGATATTATCTTTTTATGCGAAACTAAGCTAAGTAATGCGGATTGTAACCGCTTATGTCTTTCATTAGGTATGTTAGACATCATTTCTATTCCCCCTACGGAAGGGTGTTCCGGAATCTCATTATTCGCTACAAATGAAATTAATATAAATCTTCTTTCTTATTCCTCGCGTTTTATCCATACTCAAATTTTTAAGAATAATTCCACAATGTTTTTTACTGGTATACACGGCTTTTCGGAAACTAGCCAAAAATATAAAACATGGGAGCTAATTGATTCTTTATATCCATCCACTAAAAATAAACCTTGGCTACTAGGTGGCGATTTTAATGAAATTTTAACAGATTCGGAAAAACAAGGTGGCTCTCGTAGAGCTAGATCTCAAATTAAAAACTTTCGTAATTGTTTAACTCGAAACAACCTCTATGACTGTAAGCCATCCTCGGGATGGTTCACATGGACTAAAGTTGGACCATTAACCCCGGTAATACATGAAAGATTAGACCGCTTTATTGCTAATTCCGAATGGAAAGAACTCTATCCTTCTCATCGAATCACCACAGAATATGTTGCCAAATCTGACCATTGCTTCCTTCTTCTCGAATTAGACATTTCTTCCACCAAAGTCAAAACACAATCATCTAAGAATTTCAGATTCGAAAGTTGCTGGTCTAATAATATTGATAATATCCGAACAATTAAAAGGGCTTGGGCTGACACTCCCGGAACAGCCATAAATAAAATTGAAGCGGTAGGCAATTACCTAGAAGAATGGAAAAATCAGCAACGGTTTAAATCAACCGGTAGAATTAAGTTTCTCACTAAAAAATAAACAGATTACTATACCGTCCCTTAACGGCAACTAATGAACATGTTTACTTAAACTATAGAACTGAATTAAATAAACTCTTAACAGAGCAAGAAGTTTATTGGGCTCAACGATCTCGAACCCTTTGGCTCTCCCAAGGGGACAAAAATACCAAATTCTTCCATGCCCGCGCTTCTCAAAGGAACAAGGAAAACTCAATAGTAGGCCTTTACGATGCCAATTCCAATTGGTGCACTTCGGAATCGGACATTATGAACATTGCTTCAGATTATTTCAAAAATTTGTTCACAACTTCTAACCCGCAAATTTCGAACGCCATTCTGGATAAAATTCACCCTTCCATTAATCCTTCAATGAACGAACATCTTACAAAGGCATTTACCAGAGATGAAATTATTCATGCTTTCAAAGACATTGACCCTAGGAAAGCTCCTGGTTGCGATGGTCTACCCAGTAGCTTTTTCAGACAACACTGGGATACAGTGGGAGACGATGTTATTACTCTTTGTAGTGACCTTTTAAACGGCAATACCGATATGGCGTCAGTCAACAAAACTATTTTGGTACTAATTCCTAAAGTACAAAACCCAACCTCCATGAGACAACTCAGACCAATTAGTCTCTGCACTGTCCTTTATAAAATAATAGCCAAAACAATAGTCAATAGAATGAAACAGGCTATACCCCTTTGCATTAGCCCTAATCAAGCAGCTTTTGTCCAGGGTCGCAATATATCGGACAACATCCTTATTGTTCATGAAATCATCCACAATATCAATATAGGAGCTACTAAATCCTCTCAAGGAGCTGCACTTAAACTAGACATGGAGAAAGCATTCGACAGAGTAGAATGGTCTTTTCTCGCTAATGTAATGGAACGCATGGGCTTTGATTCCGAATGGATCAAGCTTATAATGCGTTGTATTACTACAGTATCTTTCTCAGTCAAAATTAATAATTCTTTCTCGCCCACCTTTCAACCCCAACGTGGTCTTCGCCAGGGGGATCCTCTATCACCTTTTCTCTTTCTATTCTGTACTCAAGGCCTCTCAGCTTACTTAGCAGCCGCTCAACAAACTAAAATTCTCCCAGGTCTAGGCGCAAGTAAGCATGGGCCAAAAGTCAACCACCTGCTTTTTGCTGACGATTGCATGGTATTTATCAATACCAACCGATCTGAAGCGTCCCTTCTGAAAAATGCCCTTCAAACTTATGCTAATGCTTCCGGTCAAGCAGCCAATTTTGAGAAATCAACAATTTTTTATAATCCGCGTACACCAACTGCAACAAGAAATGCAATTAACAGCCTTCTACAAGTACGCGAGGTTTCTAACCCTGGTGTTTACCTAGGCATCCCGCTTCTAATTGGGAAAAATAAAACTGAATCCCTAGGATTTGTACGAGATAAAGTACATGATCGTCTCTCTAGCTGGGACAAACATCTTCTATCCTTTAGTGGTCGAGAGATCTTCATCAAAGCTGTCTTACAATCTCTTCCACAATATGTTATGTCTTGCTATCTCCTTCCACATAATATTATCGACGACATGACTACATCAATCCGCCAATACTGGTGGACTGGCAAATCCAACAAAAAAGGTTGGCATATGTTACCATGGAATCGTATATGTTTACCCAAATCTGCTGGCGGCATGGGTTTTAAGGACTTACATGATTTCAATATCGCTCTCTTGGGTAAACAAATTTGGAAACTAATCTTTGAACCAGACTCCTTATTAGGACAAATATACCGATCTAAATACTTTCCTGCAGGCAACATCCTGGATGCACCGAAACCTAGTAGGGGCTCCTTTGCTTGGCAAGGTATATATAACGCTCTTCAGCGTCTTTTCCCTGGTTTTCTTCACCGCCCTGGTATAAACAGTAATATCAGAATACACAAAGATATATGGGGAGGATCTTCCCCGATTGAGCTTACTGGGGATTATGAAATTTCTGATGAATTTCACATTAGATGTCGTAATTTTATGATCCGTAACCAAACTGCCTGGGATACGGTAAAGTTAAATAATTACTTCAACACAATTGATGCCGATACCATCCTTCGTATTCCTATCATAAATGATCAACGGGATTCAATTCTATGGTCTCACAATGACTCGGGTATTTACTTAGTCCGTTCTGGATATATTTTCTTACAACGTTCAATAACCCAACCTTCGCCACCAACTCGTTTCTGGAAGTTTTTATCCATAATCAAAGCTCTACCCAAAGTTAAAACTTTTGGCTGGCGTATGGCATCTGATGCTCTACCAGTTGGTTCTATAATGTAAGCTTTTTCCCTTAACTCGGGGCCCTGCTCAATCTGTGGTAGTCATTCGGAATCGATTCTTCATGCGCTTCGTGACTGCCCTGGGGCTTCTGAAGCCCTCCAAATTAGTGGTATCCCTATCTCTCTTTATAAGAGTCTAACTCCTACGCCCTTACAATGGTTAGAGGAAGAAGCCTCTATAGTTTCCTCTGAAAAATTTGGTCTCTTCCTTACCGTTTTATGGAATATTTGGAACAGACGAAATGATTGGGTTCACAACCACCATCTACAACCTCCATGGCTAATTGCTGTCAACTCAATTAGCTTACATGATGAATTTTGTAAATCTTTAATTTCACCTAACCCATCTCCATCTACATTGTCTAAACCAACCTGTACTCCTCCTCCATCTAATTATATCAAAATTAATGTGGATGGAGCTTTTAACCCATCAACTCGTGCAGCAGCCGTAGGCGTTGTTGCTCGTGACCCTGCAGGAGCAGTCGTGGGTGGTCTTGCTTTCCCTCTTGGTAGCCGCCAGGACGCTATCACCAGTGAGGGGGAAAGCATCCTTGCTGGTCTCACCTTTGCCCGATCTCAAGGATGGAGTTGTATCTTGATCGAAACTGACTACGCCTCTCTCGCGAATAGGATCAACAATCCTGCTCAGGACCTATCTACTATGGGACCAACCATTCTTCAGATACAAGCTGCTCTTCATGACTTTGACTTTATTTCTATTTCCTTTGTACGCCGTGAGGCAAATGTATTAGCCCATACCTTGGCTACTTTTTCTCTGCATTCTATGACCTCTTCGTCATTTGAATCGGACATCCCAAATTGTATTCAACATCTTGTAACAAATATTCATTGATTAATAATATTTGGGCACTCTTTTCCCCTTTTTAGGGTCCTCTAGCTCTGCTTGAAGGACAGTAGTAGGGGTTTTTAATGAGGCCTTTTCTTCAAAAAAAATTCCAACGTGTCCTATGAAAGGCCCATTTCGACCCACTCGTCCGAAACCTCTACGAAAAGGACTGCAATACAAGTTTTAATCAAATTTTAGGAGTTCATGTAATTGATTAGGAGCTTTTCAACACAATTATATAGCAAAACCTCAGTTTCTGTAGTTTTTACTCAGTTAAAAGTCCAACGGGTCCATTGAGAGGCCCATTTGGATATGCTAGTCCGAAACCTCGAAAAAAAGGACTGCAAAACAAGTTTTAATCAAATTTTAGTAGTTCATGTAATTGATTAGGTGCTTTTCAACACAATTATATTGCAAAACCTCAATTTCTGTAATTTTTACTCAGTTAAAATTCCAACGGGTCCATTGAAAGGCCCATTTAGACCTGCTAGTCCGAAACCTCGACAAAAAGGACTGAAAAACAAGTTTTAATCAAACTTTAGGAGTTCATGTAATTTATTAGGAGCTTTTAAACACAATTATATTGCAAAACCTCAATTTCTGTACTTTTTCTTAGTTAAAATTCCAACGGGTCCATTGAAAGGCCCATTTAGACCTGCTAGTCCGAAACCTCGACAAAAAGGACCTAAAAACAAGTTTTAATAAAATTTTAGGAGTTCAAATAATTGATTAGGAGCTTTTCAACACAATTATATTGCAAAACCTTAATTTCTGTACTTTTTACTCAGTTAAAATTCCAACGGGTCTGTTAAAAGGCTCATTTCGACCCGCTCGTCCGAAACCTTTCAAAAAGGACTGCAAAACAAGTTTTAATCAAATTTTAGGAGATCATGTAATTGATTAGGAGCTTTTCAACACAATTTTATTGCAAACCCTCAATTTTTGTACCTTTTACTCAGTTAAAATTCCAACGGGTCCATTGAGAGGCCCATATGGAACTGCTAGTCCGAAACCTCAACAAAAAGGACCGCAAAACAAGTTTTAATCAAATTTTAGGAGTTCAAATAATTGATTAGGTGCTTTTCAACCCAATTATATTGCAAAACCTCTATTTTTATACTTTTACTCAGTTAAAATTCCAACGGGTCCATTGAGAGGCCCATTTAGACCTGCTAGTCCGAAACCTCGACAAAAAGGACCGCAAAACAAGTTTTAATCAAATTTTAGGAGTTCATCTAATTGATTAGGACCTTTTCAACACAATTATATTGCAAAACCTCAATTTATTTAATTTTTACTCAGTTAAAATTCCAACGGGTCCATTGAAAGGCCCATTTAGACCTGCTAGTCCGAAACCTCGACAAAAAGGACCGCAAAACAAGTTTTAATCAAATTTTAGGAGTTCAAATAATTTATTAGGAGCTTTTCAACATAATTATATTGCAAAACTTCAATTTCTGTACTTTTTACTCAGTTAAAATTCCAACTGGTCCATTGAAAGGCCCATTTCGACCCGCTCGTCCGAAACCTCTACAAAAAGGACTGCAAAACAAGTTTTAATCAAAATTTAGGAGTTCATGTAATTTATTAGGAACTTCTCAACACAATTAAATTGCAAAACCTCAATTTCTATTCTTTTTACTCAGTTAAAATTGCAATAGGTCCATTGAAAGGCCCATTTCGACCCGCTCATCCGAAACCTCTACAAAAAGGACTGCAAAACAAGTTTTAATCAAATTTTAGGAGTTCATGTAATTGATTAGGAGCTTTTCAACACAATTATATTGCAAAACCTCAATTTCTGTAATTTTTACTCTGTTAAAATTCCAACGGGATGACGCTGCGGATATCTCTTTCTGCGTAGGCCTTCGAGACCCCTTGCCCACTCTGGAAGGTCATAGCTAAATCCCCGACGCTTCCAAAGATTCGCACCTTTGGATGGCGGGCTGGGCGGAATGCTTTACCAACTGGAGACCGGCTCGCCGCTCTGGGAATGGGTGATGGTCTATGCCCTTTCTATCCCGATATTGTCAAAACTGTGATTCATGCGCTTCGAGACTGCCCAGGTGCCATTTTAGTGCTCTATCTTGCTGGGTTTCCCCGCACTGTATATGATAGCACGACATCCTCGATAGCTATCTGGCTAGAACAAGGAGCCTCGCTACTCTCCCGCACTGAGTTTAGCCTGCTCCTTACGACGCCTGGGTCCATTCTCGACGCCTGCAGCCATCATGGCTCACCCTAATGAATTCCTAGAAGCTTCTTCAAGACTACGTCTCGGCCACCTCCGACCATCCTACGACGCAGGCGCAGACAGAACCAGCCCTTCCCCGACCAGCCTGGAGACCACCATCGGCAGGGAGAATCAAAATCAATGTCGACGGTGCATTCAACCCAGTAACAGGTAACGCCAACTTCGGTATAGTAGCTCGTGATGCCACCGGTGTTATTTTGCTTGGGAGGGTTTTCTTCTCGGACGATACACCTGACTCCTCCTCCGCTGAACTCGATGCTATCTTCGCCGGAGTCAGCCTTGGATCAGACGCTAGTTGGCGTGGATTTCACATTAAGTCGGATGCGGCCCTAATTATCAACAAGCTCCGCAATCCGGGCCATGATGCTTCTCTCCTTCGACCGCAGATAGTTGCAGCTCAAACTTTATTTGCTCATATCCTTGATTTATGTCTTCATTATGTACCACGCATTGTTAATGTTTTAGCTCATAGTTTAGCCACGTGGGCTCTTCATTCTCGATCTTCTTTGTATTTTGGACCGGGCTTGCCCGACGAGTTGCAATATTTTGTACCGGTTGCTCATCAACCGCCTTGATTTCTTATTAATATATTTGGGTACTCTTTCCCCCTCTTAGAACCCTAATTGGGCCTGCCCAGTTGGGATTAGTGGGGTTTTTAATGAGGCCCTTTTCCTAAAAAAAATTCCAATGGGTCCGTTGAGAGGCCCATTTAGACTTTCTAGTCCGAAACCTGGACAAAAATGATCGCAAAACAAGTTTTAATCATATTTTAGAAGTTCAACTAATTGATTAGGAGCATTTCAACACAATTATATTGCAAAACTTCAATTTCTGTTCTTTTTACTCAGTTAAAATTCCAACGGGTCCATTGAAAGGCCCATTTCGACCCGCTCGTCCGAAACCTCTACAAAGAGGACTGCAAAACAAGTTTCAATCAAATCTTATGAGTTCATGTAATTGATTAGGAGCATTTCAACACAATTATATTGCAAAACTTCAATTTCTGTACTTTTTACTCAGTTAAAATTCCAACGGGTCCATTGAAAGGCCCATTTCGACCCGCTCGTCCGAAACCTCTACAAAGAGGACTGCAAAACAAGTTTTAATCAAATCTTATGAGTTCATGTAATTGATTAGGAGCTTTTCAACACAATTATATTGCAAAACCTCAATTTCTGTACTTTTTACACAGTTAAAATTCCAACGGGTCCATAAAAGGCCCATTTAGACCTGCTAGTCCGAAACCTCGACAAAAAGGACCAAAAAACTAGTTTTAATCAAATTTTAGGAGTTCAAATAATTGATTAGGAGCTTTTCAACACAATTATATTGCAAAACCTCAATTTCTGTAATTTCTCAGTTAAAATTCAAACGGGTCCATTGAGAGGCCCATTTAGACCTGCTACTCCGAAAACTCGACAAAAAGGACCGCAAAACAAGTTTTAATCAAATTTTAGGAGTTCAAATAATTGATTAGGAGCTTTTCAACACAATTATATTGCAAAACTTCAATTCCTGTACTTTTTACTCAATTAAAATTCCAATGGGTCCATTGAAAGACCCTTTTCGACCCGCTCGTCCGAAACCTCTACAAAAAGGACTGCAAAACAAGTATTAATCAAATTTTAGGAGTTCATGTAATTTATTAGGAGCTTTTCAACACAATTATATTGCAAAACCACAATTTCTGTAATTTTTACTCAGTTAAATTTCCAACGGGTCCATTGAGAGGCCCATTTAGACCTGCTAGTCTGAAACCTCGACAAAAAGGACCGCAAAACAAGTTTTAATCAAATTTTAGGAGTTTAAATAATTCATTAGGAGCTTTTCAACACAATTATATTGCAAAACTCCAATTTCTGTACTTTTTACTCAGTTAAAATTCCAACGGGTCCATTGAAAGGCCCATTTCGACCCGCTCGTCCGAAACCTCCACAAAAAGGACTGTAAAACAAATTTTAATCAAATTTTAGGAGTTCATGTAATTTATTAGGAGCTTCTCAACACAATTAAATTGCAAAACCTCAATTTCAGTACTTTTTACTCAGTTAAAATTCCAATGGGTCCATTGAAAAGCACATTTCGACCCGCTCGTCCGAAACCTCTACAAAAATGACTACAAAGCAAGTTTTAATCAAATTTGTGGAGTTCATGTAATTAATTAGGAGCTTTTCAACACAATTATATTGCAAAACCTGAATTTTTGTACTTTTTACGCAGTTAAAATTCAAAAGGGTCCATTGAAAGGCCCATTTAGACCCGCTAGTCCGAAACCTCGACAAAAAGGACCGCAAAACGAGTTTTAATCAAATTTTAGGAGTTCAAATAATTGATTAGGAGCTTTTCAACAGAATTATATTGCAAAACCTCAAATTCTGTAATTTCTCAGTTAAAATTCCAATGGGTCCATTGAGAGGCCCATTTAGACCTGCTACTCCGAAACCTCGACAAAAAGGACCGCAAAACAAGTTTTAATCAAACTTTAGGAATTCAAATATTTGATTAGGAGCTTTTCAACACAATTATATTGCAAAACTTCAATTTCTGTACTTTTTACTCAGTTAAAATTCCAACGGGTCCATTGAAAGGCTCATTTCGACCCGCTCGTCTGAAACCTCTACAAAAAAGACTGCAAAACAAGTTTTAATCAAATCTTATAAGTTCATGTAATTGATTAGGAGCTTTTCAACACAATTATATTGCAAAACCTCAATTTCTGTACTTTTTACTCAGTTAAAATTCCAACGGGTCCATTGAAAGGCCCATTTAGACCTGCTAGTCCGAAACCTCGACAAAAAGGACCGAAAAACTAGTTTTAATCAAATTTTAGGAGTTCAAATAATTGATTAGGAGCTTTTCAACACAATTATATTGCAAAACCTCAATTTATGTAATTTCTCAGTTAAAATTCAAACGGGTCCATTGAGAGACCCAGTTAGACCTGCTACTCCGAAACCTCGACAAAAAGGACCGCAAAACAAGTTTTAATCAAATTTTAGGAGTTCAAATAATTGATTAGGAGCTTTTCAACAAAATTATATTGCAAAACTTCAATTTCTGTACTTTTTACTCAGTTAAAATTCCAATGGGTCCATTGAAAGATCCATTTCGACCCGCTCGTCCGAAACCTCTACAAAAAGGACTACAAAACAAGTTTTAATCAAATTTTAGGAGTTCATTTAATTAATTAGGATCTTTTCAACACATTTATTTTGCAAAACCTCAATTTCTGTACTTTTTACTATGTTAAAATTCCAACAGGTCCATTGAGAGGCCCATTTAGACCTGCTAGTCCGAAACCTCAAAAAAAGGACTGCAAAACAAGTTTTAATCAAATTTTAGGAGTTCATGTAATTGATTAGGAGCTTTTCAACACAATTATATTGCAAAACCTCAATTTCTGTAATTTTTACTTAGTTAAAATTCCAACGGGTCCATTGAGAGGCCCATTTAGACCTGCTAGTCCGAAACCTCGACAAAAAGGACCGAAAAACTAGTTTTAATCAAATTTTAGGAGTTAAAATAATTGATTAGGAGCTTTTCAACACAATTATATTGCAAAACCTCAATTTCTGTAATTTCTCAGTTAAAATTCAAACGGGTCCATTGAGAGGCCCATTTAGACCTGCTACTCCGAAACCTCGACAAAAAGGACCGCAAAACAAGTTTTAATCAAATTTTAGGAGTTCAAATAATTGATTAGGAGCTTTTAAACACAATTATATTGCAAAACTTCAATTCCTGTACTTTTTACTCAATTAAAATTCCCATGGGTCCATTGAAAGACCCTTTTCGACCCGCTCGTCCGAAACCTCTACAAAAAGGACTGCAAAACAAGTATTAATCAAATTTTAGGAGTTCATGTAATTTATTAGGAGCTTTTCGACACAATTATATTGCAAAACCTCAATTTCTGTAATTTTTACTCAGTTAAATTTCCAACGGGTCCATTGAGAGACCCATTTAGACCTGCTAGTCTGAAACCTCGACAAAAAGGACCGCAAAACAAGTTTTAATCAAATTTTAGGAGTTTAAATAATTCATTAGGAGCTTTTCAACACAATTATATTGCAAAACTCCAATTTCTATACTTTTTTCTCAGTTAAAATTCCAACGGGTCCATTGAAAGGCCCATTTCGACCCGCTCGTCCGAAACCTCCACAAAAAGGACTGTAAAACAAATTTTAATCAAATTTTAGGAGTTCATGTAATTTATTAGGAGCTTCTCAACACAATTAAATTGCAAAACCTCAATTTCAGTACTTTTTACGCAGTTAAAATTCCAACGGGTCCATTGAAAGGCCCATTTAGACCTGCTACTCCGAAACCTCGACAAAAAGGACCGCAAAACAAGTTTTAATCAAACTTTAGGAATTCAAATAATTGATTAGCAGCTTTTAAACACAATTATATTGCAAAACTTCAATTTTTGTACTTTTTACTCAATTAAAATTCCAACGGGTCCATTGAAAGGCCCATTTCGACCCGCTCGTCCGAAACCTCTACAAAAAGGACTGCAAAACAAGTTTTAATCAAATCTTATAAGTTCATGTAATTGATTAGGAGCTTTTCAACACAATTATATTGCAAAACCTCAATTTCTATACTTTTTACTCAGTTAAAATTCCAACGGGTGTAACGGGTGTTGGGAAATGAAAATTCTCTCTGAACTCTCTCATTTCCTCCCTTTGCTTTTTCTCTCTCTTTCTCTCCTCCTCATCATCAACCACCGTCCCCTCCGCCACAACTTTGAATCTCCACCCCCACGGCCACCACATATCCACCACCTAAATTTCCCCTTTCTGCCAGCATACAACCAATGCTATTGGTTTCATGCCACCAAACACCACCTTATCCTCCCCTCACCGCTGCCTTGCAGCAACCAATCTTACAACCATGGGCAATGGTTGCACGCTACGATCAGAGCAGAGTTGGCAAAGGTAAGTACATCTTCTCTTGATAATTTTATTTTCGCTATTTACTCTTGTATTATTTTATTTATAATTTTCTGGATCAAGCTTTGGCTCGATCACTCCGGCCACATTCCTTATGTCATTAGTGCATTATGGAAGTGGTTCCAGCATCGGCCGGGCCTTGCATTATTCCTAATGCTCCCGGCAGCGGTGCAACGATCCTGGTCTTCGAGGCCTTGCAACCATTTACTCCGTTCCTTTGAATGGACATTTTCTTGGCCTTCTGGGCCTTGTCAATCTATTGGCTTATTCGCAAGAATAATGTCAAATGGGCCATCGAATAGGTGGCAATTGGAGCCCTCGTGGCTAGTCTCTGGGCATAGAAAGCTCATTCCGAACGCTGGAGGCCTTCTACTGCGTGCAGGGCAGGGTTTACACACACACGTCCCTAAAACTGAAACCCTCATACTGCATGCATGGCACATGCAGGCGGGGTTCATGGTGGCTGCTGCATCAATATGTTATCGAATTCAATGGAAGCAGTGGCTTCTGCCGCTTCCGATGGTCGGCATCCTCCGGCCACCACCACTGCCATCGATCTCCAAATCCTGGAATATCGGGAATTTACTGATTAACGCTCAGGGCCTAATTTTACGGGATTTGTTTTCTTTTGAATTCAAATCCAAATTCCCTTGGGGTCTTCTGCTGGGACTCAACCACTGCCCAACAGCAAGCCTCCTAAAATCTAGGATTTTTGTTGGGATCTATATTATTGATTGGTGGACTATAACACTTAAATTACAATTTGAATTATCATCTTTTAATATAATCCATATATTCAGCTCGGATACACTCCTAAAAGATAGGAGACTTACTACAGTCATACGTCTCTACCCTAGATGGATTATCTTCAATCCAAATAATCTTCAACAATTAAAATTTGAATTCCTAAATTTAGAATTAATTCAAATTGTTCTGGTGGATTACCTCACCTTATCGAATAGAGAGGGATATTATTGGAGTAACACTTCATACTGTATCTCCATCCTAGCTTTTTGCTTCCTTCGATTTCCCTACTCTAAGTCTTCACAAACAATGGCCTCCTCGGATTCTTTCTTGGACCACTTCGACAACCTGCAGTTTACTGCAGAGGAGCAGGCTGTGGTTTACGCTCCCAAAGCCACGAAGGCAATACCGTTGGAGGACCAACGATGCTCACTGTTAGGGAAGCTTTTTCCCACAACCAAACCGGACGACACTGCCCTGGTAAAGGTTTTCACGGCTGTTTGGAAGGAAGATAAGCTTATCTCCACCACGATTCTTGGCTCGGGCTACTTCCTTTTCAAGTTTGAGACCGCTGCAAAGGTCAAGGATATTCTTAAGAGAGGGCCATGGACATTCAAGCGTGACTGGCTAGCCCTCACTCCCATTCAACCTCAGCTGACGTTGGAGGAATATAAATTTACGCACATGAGGATATGGGTCCGTATCCTACGCGTGCCCCTAGTGATGATGATAGGCGACACTGTGGCCAACGCATCCGGACGTGCCCTAGGCAGTGGTCTAGGTGCAGTGATAAGCACCGACACTCGCAAAGACGATGAAGGGAACCGGGTACAGTTCCTAAGGGTTGGGGTGCTCATCGATGTTAATCAGCCCCTCCGGCGAGGTGTAGCTTTAGCAGATGAGGAGAATCCGGACAAGCCTAAAATGCTTCCGGTGAGATATGAGAAATTACCTAATTTCTGTCATGGTTGTGGGATGTTGTTCCATCTCCGTGCAACTTGTGCCGCTTTCAAGGATAAGCCAAGTGCAGGGCTGCCATACGGTGACTGGCTTCGTGCACCTGCCCCTAAACCAAAGGTTAAAACGAACGTTAGAGGCCGGGTCCATTACTTCGAACCAGGATCCTCTTCTAATCCGCAAGAACAATCCACAGGTTCTTTTCCTTTTTTTCATGGTTTTTCCGGAATATGTATGTGGAATGTAGGCTTATACTCCAATTTTATGTATGGTTGTTACGCCACATGTATTTCGATTCTAGGGCTAAACTCCTATTTTTTTCAAGAGTTCTACAGTAAATGTGTTTCGATTCTAGGGCTTATACTCCAATTTTATGTATGGTTGTCATGCTCCTTTTTCCGATTTCAATGTGCATGTATATGGGTTATAAGCTTGTTCTCATATTCATTTTACCGATTTCACTGTGCATGTATAAGGTTTATAAACTTGTTCTCATGTTCATTTTACCAGCTGTACAGTGCTTATTCATGGGATGTGTTGTTACTATATATGGTTGCATACAGTGCATGTATATGGTTTACAAATTTGATATCATGCTCCTTTTACCGGCTGTGCAGTGCTTCTTTATGGGATGTAATATTATTATATTTGGTTGCATCTTCAGCTGCTTTATATTCACAAAAACATGTATTCTCCACTGTTGCCATTTCAGGGAACAATGGGAAGGATAAGGCAACTGCCACCCCGATGGCCAAAGGAACACCCACGGTGCAACCGGGTGGTGGTACGATGAATCTGGAGGAGGATGATCTGCTGGGCGAGGAGCTTGCCACCCCTCCTTCCAATGCAGCATCGCCACTGCCGGCAGAAGGGACAGTCGCTGAAGTTGCTGTCGATGCAGCCGCTGGCCAGCAGGAGCCGCTGGATGTTGCACCACTGGACATGATTCCAGCCGGACAAACGTTTCATTTTGATTGATGAGGATGCGATTCCAGAGCCTATCGTGGATGACACGGCCACAGGGGAAAGCTCGAACAAAGGTAAAGGTCCGAGGGACAAAGGCAAGGAACCGGTTAATCCGGAATTTGAAGTTTGGTTGGCAGCCACGACCGATAAGGGACCGGATGCTGCTGTCCTTAAGAAGTCTAAACGCACGTCACCTATTATTACTGGAGGGATTGCCAAACGGCCGAGAACTTCACCTTCGGTTGCCGGTAAAGCAGTAAAACAGGTCAAAAAAATCCAAAGAAAGCTGGGATGAGCAGCAAAAACTCTTCGGCGGTGGTTGACGGTCAACCCCGCCGAGAGAAATGAGGGCAATATGTTGGAACTGTCGGGGACTTGGTATGCCCTCGGCAGTTCACGAGCTTCGTTCTATTATTTTTCGTTTATGTCCAGATTTCATTTTCCTGTCAAAAACTCGTTTAAACTCTTCTAAGTTTGATTCTCTTAAACTTTATCTTGAAATGGAGGGTTTTTTTGCTGTGGACAGCAGCCCTTCTTGTGCAGGTTTATGCCTGCTTTTTAATAAAAACATTACATTAGATTTTCTCTCGTCATCGACGAGATACATTGATATTATCGTGAATGGTTTAAATTGTCGCTTTCGCTTTACTGGTATATACGGGTACGCAGCCACGAACATGAAAAAACACACTTGGGAACTCATCGACTCCCTTAAAACAAACTCATCTCTTCCTTGGCTCATCGGCGGTGACTTAAATGACATCTTAGATGACTCGGAAAAACAAGGGGGCAATTGTAGGCCTCGATCACAAATCCTCAACTTTCGTGATTGTCTCACACGAAATAATTTGTTTGATTGTAAACCCAACACTGGCTGGTTCACTTGGACCCGCACGGGGCCTAATGTTAACCCGGTATGTGAAAGACTTGACCGTTTCGTGGCATGCTCCCAATTGTTGCATGATTTTCCCAACTACGGCCATTTTCATTCCTTTTCCCTCGAATCGGACCATAGCGTTATCATCTTGGACACTGAAAATGCCACCATAACGAACCAATATACTACACAGGCCATGGATCATTTTTGGTTTGAAGCTTGTTGGGCTCATGACCCAGCAGGCATTCAAGTTTGTAAACAAACTTGGGCTGCCACGCATGGGTCCATTCTGGATAAATTATCTGCATTGGGCCATAACCTTCAAGAGTGGCAGCATGCTCAACGTAAGCTTTCCACTCTCCGCATCAAAAGTTGCAACGCTCTATTAATAACCTTCTCCGACGTCGCCATCTTTCCCGGAAAGCTCTTTCCACGCTTCACAGCGCTAAATTGGAACTCCGAAAATTGACAGTGGCTAAAGAGGCGTACTGGGCTCAACGCTCTCGCATTTCCTGGTTAACCAACGGGTATAAAAATACCACCTACTTCCATGCGAGGGCCACAAAAAGACGTAGGAAAAATGCAATCCGGGGATTAATGGATGAGAACGGTGTTTGGAAGACTACCACTGCTGACACGTTACAAATTGCGTCGTCCTACTTTCAAGGAATTTTTTCATCATCTTGTCCGGTGTCCTCACCGGAATTGCTGCACAATATTCGCCCTACAGTGACTACGGATATGAATGATACTCTTCTACGCCCATTCACTGTAGATGAAATCCGCGCCGCTTTTCTGGATATCAATCCTAAAAAAGCACCAGGGATTGATGGTTTCCCCAGTAGTTTCTACAGACAACACTGGGATATGATTGGTCCTGATTTCCTATCTCTTTGCATGGATCTCCTACAAGGGAAAGCTGATATGGCGTCGGTTAACCGATCGGTCATGGTGCTTATACCTAAGATATCTGACCCCACCACTATGAAGCACTTTCGACCAATAAGTTTGTGTACTGTGATATACAAGACGGTTTCAAAGGTTCTGGTTAATCGCCTGAAACTATCCCTATCTTCTTGTATCAGCGATTCCCAGGCTGCGTTCATTAGCGGACGCAATATCACTGACAACATTTTAATTGCACATGAGTTGGTGCACACCCTTCACTCTAGTGGCACAATGTCCTCCCAAGGGGCTGCTGTCAAGCTCGATATGGAGAAGGCATTTGATAGGGTCGAATGGTCCTTTTTAAGGGATGTCATGCTCCGTATGGGGTTTGCTAGGGACTGGGTCAACCTTATCCTACGATGTGTCTCCTCGGTCTCCTTTTCGGTAAGAGTTAATGGCACACTTTCAGAGGAATTCTTCCCTACCAGGGGTATCCGTCAAGGAGACCCTCTGTCACCTTTCCTTTTCCTCATTTGTTCCCAAGGGCTCTCAGCGGCTTTGGAAACGGAACAAAGGGAAGGGCGCCTATCGGGACTTAGCGCTAGCCGCCATGGGCCTAGGGTTACCCATATGCTCTTCGCGGATGATAGTATGGTGTTCCTACGCAATGAGCCCGCAGAGGTGGATAGATTACGATACGTCCTCTCCCAGTATGCCTTATCCTCCGGTCAAACGATAAATTTTGATAAGTCCACCGCCTACTGCAGTCACAGGTGTTCCTCTGACTTTCTCCATGCTATGCGTTCAACCCTGGGTGTACGCTTAGTGGATGATCCAGGCATATATTTGGGGGTCCCTCTTTTAATTAAAAGGAATAGGACCGCCTCCTTAGGCTTTGTGAGGGATAAAGTCCAATCCCGAATGAGCAAATAGGATAACAACTTCCTTTCATATAGTGGAAGAGAAATTCTCATTAAGTCGGTTGCACAAGTAATGCCACAATATGTGATGTCCTGCTACCTATTTCCCCAAAACATAATTGATGACATTACTATGTCCATACGGCGTTACTGGTGGTCAGGGCGAAGTAATAAGCGAGGCTGGCCGCTTTTATCGTGGGAGGCCTAGGTTTCCGCGATCTGCGCACTTTTAATATCGCCCTTTTGGGGAAGCAAATTTGGCATCTGCTATCACACCCGGACTCTCTCTTGGCACGAGTCCTTCGCGCGAAATACTACCTCTCAGGTGACCTTCTGAATGCATCAGCGGACAAACGGGCCTCGTTTGCATGGAAAGGTAAGCAATTCACTCCCTTGGGCCTGGTTATTTTTGGCGGCCAGGAGTCAAGAGTTCGATACGCCTGCTCAGCGATACCCGGGGAGGGGATAAACCACTTACGCTTTTTGGGCAATATATGGACAATGACGAGCTCCCGTTGCGTTATCGGGATTACATGTCACGTGACTATACGTCATGGGATGAGTCCAAACTTCGAAATGATTTCGACAAGGATGATGTCGAATGCATCCTTAGGGTTCCGAATTATCAGAATAGGCCGGATAAGCTTGTTTGGGGACAACATGACTTTGGAAACTATACCGTCAGGTCAGGGTACTTTTTTCTCCATCAACCTGCGAGACCGGTGACGCGACCTACCCGTATCTGGAAAGTAATATATAAAGCTCCGACTTTACCAAAGATTCGCTCTTTCAGCTGGCGAGCGGGCCATGATGCCTTACCCACTGGGGACAAACTCCGAGCGATACATCACACGGATGGGCATTGTCCTTTTTGCCCAGCAGTACTGGAATCCACTATACATGCCCTTCGTGATTGCCCAAGTGCTCAAGAGGTTCTTCGCCTAGTGGGGCTTCCATCGGGTGTCTATACCAGTCCCACCGGCACAATGGCGGCGTGGTTGTCGGAAGGAACTTATTGTTTGGACATTTCAGGATTTGCTCTGCTCCTAACAACAATTTGGAACATCTGGAACCGTCGTAATGACTGGGTTCACTCACAAAGACTTCAGCCAACCTGGCTTACGGCCATGAATGCTACAGGTCTTCTACAGGAATACGCCGCCGCTAACGCTCTCACCGTCGTGTCAGCAGCCATACCAGCAGCGGCCCCGCCACGATGGACGACGCCAAGCCCGGGATGTATAAAGATAAATGTTGACGGAGTCTTCCATCCAGGATCCGGTGCTGCAGCTATCGGAGTCATTGCTAGGGATGCACATGGCTCGATTGTTGGAGGATGTGCTGTCCATGAGGCAGGTTGTCACGATGCCACCATGATCGAGCTACATGCCATCGTTGCGGGTATCATGTTGACCCGAGATAGAGGATGAGGCGAGGTGCTCATCGAATCCGACTCGGCTACGGTGATCAACAAGCTCTCGCGCACCACTGATGATAACTCCCTGCTGGGGCCACAGATTACAGATACGAAGGCCTTGCTTAGGTCTTTTCCTTTGATCACCTTATCTTTTGTACCTAGATCAGCCAACTTTGTGGCTCATAACTTAGCCGCTTGGGCTTTACACTTTACTTCTTCTGTGTATTTTGATTCAGTTGTTCCTGACTGTATTAACATTGATGTACTGGCTGACTCTCAGCCCTTTTCTTGTTATAATAATAACAACAATCAGGGCACTCTTTTCCCCTTAGGTTCATCTTGTGCCTCGGCACAAGGTGGTTAGAAGGGTTTTTAATGAGGCCCTTTTTCTTCAAAAAAAAAATTCCAACGGGTCCATTGAGAGGCCCATTTAGACCTGCTACTCCGAAACCTCGACAAAAAGGACCGCAAAACAAGTTTTAATCAAACTTTAGGAATTCAAATAATTGATTAGGAGCTTTTCAACACAATTATATTGCAAAACTTCAATTTCTGTACTTTTTACTCAGTTAAAATTCCAACGGGTCCATTGAAAGGCCCATTTCGACCCGCTCGTCCGAAACCTCTACAAAAAGGACTGCAAAACAAGTTTTAATCAAATCTTATAAGTTCATGTAATTGATTAGGAGCTTTTCAACACAATTATATTGCAAAACCTCAATTTCTGTACTATTTACTCAGTTAAAATTCCAACGGGTCCATTGAAAGGCCTATTTAGACCTGCTAGTCCGAAACCTCGACAAAAAGGACCGAAAAACTAGTTTTAATCAAATTTTAGGAGTTCAAATAATTGATTAGGAGCTTTTCAACACAATTATATTGCAAAACCTCAATCTCTGTAATTTCTCAGTTAAAATTCAAACGGGTCCATTGAGAGGCCCATTTAGACCTGCTACTCCGAAACCTCGACAAAAAGGACCGCAAAACAAGTTTTAATCAAATTTTAGGAGTTCAAATAATTGATTAGGAGCTTTTCAACACAATTATATTGCAAAACTTCAATTTCTGTACTTTTTACTCAGTTAAAATTCCAATGGGTCCATTGAAAGACCCATTTCGACCCGCTCGTCCGAAATCTCTACAAAAAGGACTACAAAACAAGTTTTAATCAAATTTTAGGAGATCATTTAATTAATTAGGATCTTTTCAACACATTTATTTTGCAAAACCTCAATTTCTGTACTTTTTACTATGTTAAAATTCCAACGGGTCCATTGAGAGGCCCATTTAGACCTGCTAGTCCGAAACCTCAAAAAAAGGACTGCAAAACAAGTTTTAATCAAATTTTAGGAGTTCATGTAATTGATTAGGACCTTTTCAACACAATTATATTGCAAAACCTCAATTTCTGTAATTTTTACATAGTTAAAATTCCAACGGGTCCATTGAGAGGCCCATTTAGACTTGCTAGTCTGAAACCTGTACAAAAATGACCGCAAAACAAGTTTTAATCATATTTTAGGAGTTCAAATAATTGATTAGGAGCTTTTCAACACAATTATATTGCAAAACCTCAATTTCTGTACTTTTTACCCAGTTAAAATTCGAACGAGTCCATTGAAAGGCCCATTTCGACCCGCTCGTCCGAAACCTCGACAAAAAGGACCGCAAAAGAAGTTTTAATCATATTTTAGGAGTTCAAATAATTGATTAGCAGCTTTTCAACACAATTATATTGCAAAACCTCAATTTCTGTACTTTTACCCAGTTAAAATTCGAACAGGTCCATTGAAAGGCCCATTTCGACCCGCTCGTCCGAAACCTCGACAAAAAGGACCGCAAAAGAAGTTTTAATCAAATTTTAGGAGTTCAAATAATTGATTAGTAGGTTTTCAACACAATTATATTGCAAAACCTCAATTTATGTACTTTTTACTCAGTTAAAATTCCAACGGGTCCATTGGAAGGCCTATTTAGACCTGCTAGTCCGAAACCTCGACAAAAAGGATCGAAAAACAAGTTTTAATCAAATTTTAGGAGTTCAAATAATTGATTAGGAGATTTTCAACACAATTATAATGCAAAACCTCTATTTATGTACTTTTTACTCAGTTAAAATTCCAACGGGTCCATTGAAAGGGCCTTTTAGACCTGCTCGTCCGAAACATCGACAAAAAGGACCGCAAAACAAGTTTTAATCAAATTTTAGGAGTTCAAATAATTGAATAGGAGCTTTTCAACACAATTATATTGCAAAACCTCAATTTCTGTAATTTCTCAGTTAAAATTCCAACGGGTCCATTGAGAGGCCCATTTAGACCTGCTACTCCGAAACCTCGTCAAAAAGGACCGCAAAACAAGTTTTCATCAAATTTTAGGAATTCAAATAATTGATTAGGAGCTTTTCAACACAATTATATTGCTAAACTTCAATTTCTGTACTTTTTACTCAGTTAAAATTCCAATGGGTCTATTGAAAGACCCATTTCGACCCGCTCGTTCGATACCTCTACAAAAAGGACTGCAAAACAAGTTTTAATCAAATTTTAGGAGTTCATTTAATTAATTAGGATCTTTTCAACACATTTATTTTGCAAAACCTCAATTTCTGTACTTTTTACTATGTTAAAATTCGAACGGGTCCATTGGAAGGCCCATTTAGACCTGCTAGTCCGAAACCTCGACAAAAAGGACCGAAAAACAAGTTTTAATCAAATTTTAGGAGTTCAAATAATTGATTAGGTGCTTTTCAACACAATTATATTGTAAAACCTCTATTTCTATACTTTTTACTCAGTTAAAATTCCAACGGGCCCATTGAGAGGACCCATTAGACCTACTAGTCCGAAACCTCGACAAAAAGGACCGCAAAACAAGTTTTAATCAAATTTGAGGAGATCATGTAATTGATTAGGAGCTTTTCAACACAATTTTATTGCAAACCCTTAATTTCTGTACTTTTTACTCAGTTAAAATTCCAACGGGTCCATTGAGAGGACCCATTAGACCTACTAGTCCGAAACCTCGACAAAAAGGACCGCAAAACAAGTTTTAATCAAATTTTAGGAGTTCAAATAATTGACTAGGAGCTTTTCAACACAATTATATTGCAAAACCTCAATTTCTGTACTTTTTACTCAGTTAAAATTCCAACGGGTCCATTGAAAGGCCCATTTCGACCCGCTCGTTTGAAACCTCTACAAAAAGGACTGCAAAACAAGTTTTAATCAAAATTTAGGAGTTCATGTAATTGATTAGGATCTCTTCAACACAATTATATTTCAAAACCTCAATTTTTGTACTTTTTACTCAGTTAAAATTCCAATGGGTCCATTGAAAGGCCCATTTCGACCCGCTCGTCCGAAACCTCTACAAAATGGACTGCAAAACAAGTTTTAATCAAATTTTAGAAGTTCATGTAATTGATTAGGAGCTTTTCAACACAATTATATTGCAAAACCTCAATTTCTGTAATTTTTACTCAGTTAAAATTCCAACGGGTCCATTGAGAGGCCCATTTAGACCTGCTAGTCCGAAACCTCGAAAAAAGGTCCGCAAAACAAGTTTTAATCAAATTTTAGGAGTTCAAATAATTGAATAGGAGCTTTTCAACACAATTATATTGCAAAACTTCAATTTATGTACTTTTTACTCAGTTCAAATTCCAACGGGTCCATTGAAAGGCCCATTTCGACCCGCTAGTCCGAAACCTCTACAAAAAGGACTGCAAAACAGGTTTTAATCAAATTTTAGGAGTTTATGTAATTTATTAGGAGCTTCTCAACACAATTAAATTGCAAAACCTCAATTTCTATACTTTTTACTCAGTTAAAATTCCAATGGGTCCATTGAGAGGCCCATTTCGACCCGCTCGTCCGAAACCTCTACAAAAAGGACTACAAATCAAGTTTTAATCAAATTTTAGGAGTTCATCTAATTGATTAGGAGATTTTCAACACAATTATATTGCAAAACCTCAATTTCTTTAATTTTTACTCAGTTAAAATTCCAACGGGTCCATTGAAAGGCCCATTTAGACCTGCTAGTCCGAAACCTCGACAAAAATGACCGCAAAACAAGTTTTAATCAAATTTTAGGAGTTCAAATAATTTATTAGGAGCTTTTCAACATAATTATATTGCAAAACTTCAATTTCTGTACTTTTTACTCAGTTAAAATTCCAGCGGGTCCATTGAAAGGCCCATTTCGACCCGCTCGTCCGAAACCTCTACAAAAAGGACTGCAAAACAAGTTTTAATCAAAATCTAGGAGTTCATGTAATTTATAAGGAGCTTCTCAACACAATTAAATTGCAAAACCTCAATTTCTATAATTTTTACTCAGTTAAAATTGTAATAGGTCCATTGAAAGGCCCATTTCGACCCGCTCGTCCTAAACCTCTACAAAAAGGACTGCAAAACAAGTTTTAATCAAATTTTAGGAGTTCATGTAATTGATTAGGAGCTTTTCAACACAATTATATTGCAAAACCTCAATTTATGTAATTTTTACTCTGTTAAAATTCCAACGGGATGACGCTGCTAACATCCTGCAAGTCCCAATCTCCGCTGAACGCCGAGATATTTTACTGTGGGGCTTTCATGACACCAATATCTATACAGTCCGCTCCGGATATCTCTTTCTGCGTAGGCCTTAGAGACCCCTTGCTCGCCCTTGCCCACTCTGGAAGGTCATAGCTAAATCCCCTACGCTTCCAAAGATTCGCACCTTTGGATGGCGGGATGGGCGGAATGCTTTACCAACTAGAGACCGGCTCGCCGCTCTGGGAATGGATGATGGTCTATGCCCTTTCTATCCCGATATTGTCGAAACTGCGATTCATGCGCTTCGATACTGCCTAGGTGCCACTGAAGTGCTCCATCTTGTCGGGTTTCCCCGCATTGTATATGATAGCACGGCATCCTCGATAGCTATCTGGCTAGAACAAGGAGCCTCGCTACTTTCCCGCACTGAGTTTAGCCTGCTCCTTACGATCTTGTGGAATCGACGGAATGCCCGGGTCCATTCTCGACGCCTGCAGCCACCATGGCTCACCCTAATGAATTCCGAGGAGCTTCTTCAAGACTACGTCTCGGCCACCTCCGACCATCCTACGACGCAGGCGCAAACAGAACCAGCCTGGAGACCACCATCGGCAGGGAGAATCAAAATCAATGTCGACGGTGCATTCAACCCAATAATAGGCAACGCCGGCTTCGGTATAGTAGCTCGTGATTCCACCGGTGTTATTTTGCTTGGGTGGGCTTTCTTCTCGGACGATACACCCGACTCCTCCTCCGCTGAACTCCATGCTATCATCGCCGGAGTCAGCCTTGGATCAGACGCTGGTTGGCGTGGATTTCACATTGAGTCGGATGCGGCCTTGATTATCAACAAGCCCCGTAATTCGGGCCATGATGCTTCCCTCCTTCGACCGCAGATAGTTGCAGCTCAAACTTTATTTGCTCCTATCCCTGATTTATGTCTTCATTATGTACTACGCATTGCTAATGTTTTAGCTAATAGTTTAGCCACGTGGGCTCTTCATTCTCGTCTTCTTTGTATTTTGGACCGGGCTTGCCCGACGAGTTGCGATCTTTTGTACCGGTTCCTCATCAACTGCCTTGATTTATTATTAATATATTTGGGTACTCTTTTCCCCTCTTAGGACCCTAACTGGGCCTGCCCAGTTGGGATTAGTGGGGTTTTTAATGAGGACCTTTTCCTAAAAAAAAATTCCAACGGGTCCATTGAGATGCCCATTTGACTTGCTAGTCCGAAACCTGGACAAAAATGACCGCAAAACAAGTTTTAATCATATTTTAGGAGTTCAAATAATTGATTAGGAGCCTTTCAACACAATTATATTGCAAAACTTCAATTTCTGTACTTTTTACTCAGTTAAAATTCCAACGGGACCATTGAAAGAACCATTTCGACCCGCTCGTCCGAAACCTCTACAAAAAGGACTGCAAAACAAGTTTTAATCAAATTTTAGGAGTTCATTTAATTAATTAGCATCTTTTCAACACATTTATTTTGCAAAACCTCAATTTCTGTACTTTTTACTATGTTAAAATTCCAACGGGTCCATTGAAAGGCCCATTTAGACATGCTAGTTCGAAACCTCGACAAAAAAGACCGAAAAACAAGTTTTAATCAAATTTTAGGAGTTCAAATAATTGATTAGGAGCTTTTCAACACAATTATATTGCAAAACCTCAATTTATGTACTTTTTACTCAGTTAAAATTCAAACGGGTCCATTGAAAGGCCTATTTCGACCCGCTCGTCCGAAACCTCTACAAAGGGGACTGCAAAATAAGTTTTAATCAAATTTTAGGAGTTCATGTAATTGATTAGGAGCTTTTCAACACAATTATATTGCAAAACCTCAATTTCAGTAATTTTTACTCAGTTAAAATTTCATCGGGTTCATTGAGAGTCCCATTTAGACCTGCTAGTCTGAAACCTCGACAAAAAGGACCGCAAAACAAGTTCTAATCAAATTTTAGGAGTTCAAATAATTGATTAGGAGCTTTTCAACACAATTATATTGCAAAACCTTAATTTATGTAATTTCTCAGTTAAAATTCCAACGGGTCCATTGAGAGGCTCATTTAGACCTGCTACTCTGAAACCTCGACAAAAAGGACCACAAAACAAGTTTTAATCAAATTCTAGGAATTCAAATAATTTATTAGAAGCTTTTCATAACAATTATATTGCTAAACTTCAATTTCTGTACTTTTTACTTAGTTAAAATTCCAATGGGTCCATTGAAAGACCCATTTCGACCCGCTCGTCCGAAACCTCTACAAAAAGGACTGCAAAACAAGTTTTAATCAAATTTTAGGAGTTCATTTAATTGATTAGGATCTTTTCAACACATTTATTTTGCAAAACCTCAATTTCTGTACTTTTTACTATGTTAAAATTCCAACGGGTCCATTGAAAGGCCTATTTAGACCTGCTAGTCCGAAACCTCGACAAAAAGGACCGAAAAACAAGTTTTAATCAAATTTTAGGAGTTCAAATAATTTATTAGGAGCTTTTCAACACAATTATTTTGCAAAACCTAAATTTCAGTAATTTTTACTCAGTTAAAATTTCAACGGGTCCATTGAGAGGCCCATTTAGACCTGCTAGTCCGAAACCTCGACAAAAAGGACCGCAAAATAAGTTTTAATCAAATTTTAGGAGTTCGTGTAATTGGTTAGAAGAATTTCAACACAATTATATTGCAAAACCTCAATTTCAGTAATTTTTACTCAGTTAAAATTTCAACGGGTCCATTGAGAGGCCCATTTAGACCTGCTAGTCCGAAACCTCGACAAAAAGGACCGCAAAACAAGTTTTAATCAAATTTTAGGAGTTCAAATAATTGATTAGGAGCTTTTCAACACAATTATATTGCAAAACCTCAATTTATGTACTTTTTACTCAGTTAAAATTCAAACGGGTCCATTAAAAGGCCCATTTCGACCCGCTCGTCCGAAACCTCTACAAAAAGGACTGCAAAACAGGTTTTAATCAAATTTTAGGAGTTTATGTAATTTATTAGGAGCTTCTCAACACAATTAAATTGCAAAACCTCAATTTCTATACTTTTTACTCAGTTAAAATTCCAATGGGTCCATTGAAAGGCCCATTTCGACCCGCTCGTCCGAAACCTCTACAAAAAGGACTACAAAACAAGTTTTAATCAAATTTTAGGAGTTCATGTAATTGATTAGGTGCTTTTCAACACAATTATATTGCAAAACCTCAATTTCTGTAATTTTTACTCAGTTAAAATTCCAATGGGTCCATTGAAAGGCCCATTTAGACCTGCTAGTCCGAAACCTCGACAAAAAGGACCGAAAAACAAGTTTTAATCAAACTTTAGGAGTTCATGTAATTTATTAGGAGCTTTTAAACATAATTATATTGCAAAACCTCAATTTCTGTACTTTTTCTTAGTTAAAATTCCAACGGGTCCATTGAAAGGCCCATTTAGACCTGCTAGTCCGAAACCTCGACAAAAAGGACCGAAAAACAAGTTTTAATAAAATTTTAGGAGTTCAAATAATTGATTAGGAGCTTTTCAACACAATTATATTGCAAAACCTTAATTTCTGTACTTTTTACTCAGTTAAAATTCCAACGGGTCCGTTAAAAGGCTCATTTCGACCCGCTCGTCCGAAGCCTTTACAAAAAGGACTGCAAAACAAGTTTTAATCAAATTTTAGGAGATCATGTAATTGATTAGGAGCTTTTCAACACAATTTTATTGCAAACCCTCAATTTTTGTACCTTTTACTCAGTTAAAATTCCAACGGGTCCATTGAGAGGCCCATATGGACCTGCTAGTCCGAAACATCGACAAAAAGGACCGCAAAACAAGTTTTAATCAAATTATAGGAGTTCAAATAATTGATTAGGTGCTTTTCAACCCAATTATATTGCAAAACCTCTATTTCTATACTTTTACTCAGTTAAAATTCCAACGGGTCCATTGAGAGGCCCATTTAGACCTGCTAGTCCGAAACCTCGACAAAAAGGACCGCAAAACAAGTTTTAATCAAATTTTAGGAGTTCATCTAATTGATTAGGATATTTTCAACACAATTATATTGCAAAACCTCAATTTCTTTAATTTTTACTCAGTTAAAATTCCAACGGGTCCATTGAAAGGCCCATTTAGACCTGCTAGTCCGAAACCTCGACAAAAATGACCGCAAAACAAGTTTTAATCAAATTTTAGGAGTTCAAATAATTTATTAGGAGCTTTTCAACATAATTATATTGCAAAACTTCAATTTCTGTACTTTTTACTCAGTTAAAATTCCAGCGGGTCCATTGAAAGGCCCATTTCGACCCGCTCGTCCGAAACCTCTACAAAAAGGACTGCAAAACAAGTTTTAATCAAAATCTAGGAGTTCATGTAATTTATTAGGAGCTTCTCAACACAATTAAATTGCAAAACCTCAATTTCTATAATTTTTACTCAGTTAAAATTGTAATAGGTCCATTGAAAGGCCCATTTCGACCCGCTCGTCCGAAACCTCTACAAAAAGGACTGCAAAACAAGTTTTAATCAAATTTTAGGAGTTCATGTAATTGATTAGGAGCTTTTCAACACAATTATATTGCAAAACCTCAATTTATGTAATTTTTACTCTGTTAAAATTCCAACGGGATGACGCTGCTAACATCCTGCAAGTCCCAATCTCCGCTGAACGCCGAGATATTTTACTGTGGGGCTTTCATGACACCAATATCTATACAGTCCGCTCCGGATATCTCTTTCTGCGTAGGCCTTAGAGACCCCTTGCTCGCCCTTGCCCACTCTGGAAGGTCATAGCTAAATCCCCTACGCTTCCAAAGATTCGCACCTTTGGATGGCGGGATGGGCGGAATGCTTTACCAACTGGAGACCGGCTCGCCGCTCTGGGAATGGATGATGGTCTATGCCCTTTCTATCCCGATATTGTCAAAACTGCGATTCATGCGCTTCGATACTGCCTAGGTGCCACTGAAGTGCTCCATCTTGTCGGGTTTCCCCGCATTGTATATGATAGCACGACATCCTCGATAGCTATCTGGCTAGAACAAGGAGCCTCGCTACTTTCCCGCACTGAGTTTAGCCTGCTCCTTACGATCTTGTGGAATCGACGGAATGCCCGGGTCCATTCTCGACGCCTGCAGCCACCATGGCTCACCCTAATGAATTCCGAGGAGCTTCTTCAAGACTACGTCTCGGCCACCTCCGACCATCCTACGACGCAGGCGCAAACAGAACCAGCCCTTCCCCGACCAGCCTGGAGACCACCATCGGCAGGGAGAATCAAAATCAATGTCGACGGTGCATTCAGCCCAATAATAGGCAACGCCGGCTTCGGTATAGTAGCTCGTGATTCCACCGGTGTTATTTTGCTTGGGTGGGCTTTCTTCTCGGACGATACACCCGACTCCTCCTCCGCTGAACTCCATGCTATCATCGCCGGAGTCAGCCTTGGATCAGACGCTGGTTGGCGTGGATTTCACATTGAGTCGGATGCGGCCTTGATTATCAACAAGCCCCGTAATTCGGGCCATGATGCTTCCCTCCTTCGACCGCAGATAGTTGCAGCTCAAACTTTATTTGCTCCTATCCCTGATTTATGTCTTCATTATGTACTACGCATTGCTAATGTTTTAGCTAATAGTTTAGCCACGTGGGCTCTTCATTCTCGTCTTCTTTGTATTTTGGACCGGGCTTGCCCGACGAGTTGCGATCTTTTGTACCGGTTCCTCATCAACTGCCTTGATTTATTATTAATATATTTGGGTACTCTTTTCCCCTCTTAGGACCCTAACTGGGCCTGCCCAGTTGGGATTAGTGGGGTTTTTAATGAGGACCTTTTCCTAAAAAAAATTCCAACGGGTCCATTGAGATGCCCATTTGACTTGCTAGTCCGAAACCTGGACAAAAATGACCGCAAAACAAGTTTTAATCATATTTTAGGAGTTCAAATAATTGATTAGGAGCCTTTCAACACAATTATATTGCAAAACTTCAATTTCTGTACTTTTTACTCAGTTAAAATTCCAACGGGACCATTGAAAGAACCATTTCGACCCGCTCGTCCGAAACCTCTACAAAAAGGACTGCAAAACAAGTTTTAATCAAATTTTAGGAGTTCATTTAATTAATTAGCATCTTTTCAACACATTTATTTTGCAAAACCTCAATTTCTGTACTTTTTTTTTTTTTTGAAATGGAATCAGGCCTCGTTAAAAACCCCCTCTAAACCTAAGTAGGGGGAAAAGAGTGCCTTTAAATATTATTACGAATTGATAAAAAGTACATGACAATCCCCCTGGAACAAAGGGACAAACCAACGTTCCTTTACAATACAAATCAGCTCAATAGGGGAACTCATAAAAAAGTATCTCTACCCTATCCCTTCTTTTGCCAAGCGATCAGCCACCGTATTGCAATGCCTAGGAATCAGTCGAATTACCCAACCTTCCTCAGAAATCAGCCCCTTTATCCTGTTGACGATTGAAACAAAAGCTGTCGGCGTTGAGATCCTCCCAAAAATCCAATCTGCCGTCATCTCACAATCCAATTCCACAATTACTCGACGTTGATCAAACCTGGATGATTCCAAAATCAACTCAATTCCCCTCTTCAAAGAAATAAGAACAGCAATCGCCAGCGGTTGGAATTCAATTGCTTCCGAATAAACCAAGTGCCTAAATTCCATATGATCCCTCAGAATCCCCCCAATACCACAGCCATTTCTATCTTCAGCTTCGACCCCGTCAATATTCATCTTCAGGAACCCAAATGGGGGTGGAATCCACTTGGAAACACGATGCTTTAACCTCTTAGTTTTCCATAACCTGTTTGCCAACCTCATATCTGCCATAAGGGAATCGATAGATATTTCCGCAATCGATCCTTTGCTTTTAAGCCACCAAGCTAGTCTGAATCTAGTGAGGAAAAGAAGCTGCGAAACATCTAGGATGCTATCGTTGAAGACGATGTCGTTGCGCATCAGCCACACCGTCCAAAGTACTGCAAAGGGAACCACTAGCCACCAGTTCCCATCTGCTGCTAGACACAAATTACCCCACAATTCCACTAGAGACTCCATGTTATTAGGGAACACAGTTGCAACACCTATCAAATTGCAGAAATACATCCAAACCAACCAAGCCACACGGCAGTGTATAAAAAGATGATTCACTGTTTCTAGACTTTCACGACAGACCGGGCAAGCAAAATCATTAAACGAACCAATACCTCTTTTCCCCAATTCGACTCTGACAGGAAGCCTCCCCCATAGTACTCTCCACATAAAAATTTCCACCTTAGGTGGTGCTATCCCAAGCCAAATCTGCTTATCCCATAGCAGATTCTTTGGAGAGCTAAAATTCAACATCTTCCGCACTGCTTTCGTGGAGAAGCAACCGTCCCCCGATCCATTCAACATTACCCAATCCTCCTCTGCGATGCTACCTCTGAAGTTGTTAAGTTTAGCCATCAGCGCTTCCCATTGAGGGACTTCCCATTCGTATAAAGGTCGTCTCAAAGTAATACACCATTCCCACCTAGTCTCGCCCTTGCAACCGAAATCCGCGATACAACCAACTTTGTTAATCGCCACAGTATAAATTCTCGGATACACCTCCCGAAGTGCTCGGTCCTCCAACCAAATGTCTGACCAAAATTTGATTCTTTGTCCGTTTCCGACTTGTAGTCTCAAGTTTTCTCGCAAACACCTCCCAGCTGCATCGTCTTTTTGAACAGATTTCATAATGTCCGCCCAAATCCAAGACACATCTTTCGAATTATGAGCAGGGAGAATCGAACCGTGAAGTTGATTCGAATTGAGGCAATCCATGATACGCCTCCAATAGCTCTTTGGTTCATTCCCATATCTCCAATGCCACTTCCCAAGCAAGGCCCTATTCATGGTTGAGATGTTATTAATACCAAGCCCGCCACATGATTTCGGACAGCAAACTTTCCCCCAGTCAATCCAGTGCACTCCCTTCTTATCAGCGTCTCCGCCCCAAAGGAACCTTGCCATGAGGCTGTTAAGTCGGGTTTCGACCGACGCAGGTAATCTAAATAAAGACATGAAGTAAATGGGTAAACTCGATAAAATTGATTTGATCAGCACCACTCTCCCCCCTATCGACAGCAACTTCGATTTCCAACCCTCTAACCAACTTCGAAATTTTTCCAGCACCGGTCCCCACATCGCCAAATTATTCTTTCTCACCCCAAGCGGTAAACCAAGATAATCTGTCGGCAGCGAGCTTGTCGAACACCCAATTTTTTCAGCCCAGCATGTTAAATCCTCATTTTTCAGATTAATACCAAACAACCTGCATTTCTTCAGATTTAGTTTTAAACCGGACGCCATCTCAAACACCCTAAGTACTCTTTTCACGTTGCGCACTTGCCTTTCTTCACCCCCGCAGAAAATCAATAAGTCATCCGCGAATTGCAGATGAGTTATCTTGGTTCCACCTTCTTTCCTTCCAATCCCGAAGCCTGAAAATAGGCCTATGTTCTCGGCTTTTATGATGGCTAGACTCAATGCCTCGCCAACAAGGTTAAAGAGCAAGGGAGATAACGAACAGCCTTGACGAAGGCCTCTGGATATGGAAAAAGACTCCGTTGGCGCACCATTCACTAATACCGAAATTGTTGCTGTTGAAACACATTTTTTGATCCAATTCCGCCACTTCCTACCAAACCCACATTTCTTTAAGATCAGGAATAGAAACTCCCAGTCGATAGTATCGTACGCCTTTTGAAAATCTATTTTGAAGGCTACACCGCTCCTCCCCTTCCTCCTTATAAAATCGATCGTCTCATTCGCAATGAGGGAACAATCCAAAATCTGTCTACCTTGAATAAAGGCGAATTGGCTTTCCCCTATAATAGAGTTCAGCACTGTTCGTAGCCTTCTCGCTAGCACCTTCGACAGCAACTTGTACATCCCTCCCACCAAACTAATGGGTCGAAAATCGTCAAGGCATTCCGGATTGCTCACCTTCGGGATAAGAGTTATAAATGAATGATTCGTGCCCTCCTCCCAAGACTTACCATTGTATACATCTTCAAAAAATCTCATTATGTCCATCTTCAAAATTTTCCAGAACTTCTTAAAAAAATTAAGGTTGAATCCGTCGGGGCCCGGAGCCTTATTGCCATCCGATGATTTAAGGGCGAGCCAAATTTCCTCCTCCGAAAACCCAGATTCCAACTCCCTAGCTTGAATGTTGCTGATGCGGTTGAATTCTAACTTAAGATCATCCAACTTAAGTGTCTTACTCGTGTTGTAGGCTGTTCTGAAATGACTACAAACCAACGTTTTCAGCGAAACTGGATCCTCTATCAACTTACCATTCGCTTTAAGACCCTTAAGCTCATTACGTTTTTTCCTCATCGAGGCCACTGCATGGAAAAAACGCGTGTTCCTGTCACCTTCCCCATGCCACTTTGCTCTAGACTTTTGTAACCAACAGCTTTCTTCTATCCTGTACTCCTTCCACAATTCCCCTTTCCATTTCAACCAATCCGTTTGTAAACCAGCAGAAGGCCCTCTCCTTTGAATCTGCACTTCAATACTGGAAATAATCCTTTCTATCTCTTCGATCGACAAACGTTGCTTGACCTTCCTTGTGGTTAACCAACCCTTGGCCGCCCCTTTCGCAATACGCAGAATCGCCCCAATTGAAGCCTTTGGCTTGTCTGTTTTCAGTTTTTGAATTGCTGTCACCACATCCTCCCTGAAAGTATCCACCTCTAGCCAAAAATTGAAGCATTTAAATGGTTTCACTCCCCACTCAATCCTCCTATTGAAAAGAGAGACAGCATTGTGATCGGACAATGATTTTTCCATCAACTTCTGGGTTAAGTCTGGAAAGATAAGACTGAAATTTTCCGAAACAAGGAAGCGATCGAGCCTCACGAAAGTAGGCTCCTCTCTATTGTTGCACCAAGTGTAACTTCCTCCCAGCATTGGTAAATCCAGTAGACCTGCTTCAAAAACAAATGAATTGAATAAATCCATAACCGTTCGGTTGATTGAAAATCCCAACTTCTCCTCCGTACAAAGGAATGCGTTGAAGTCACCCCCGATACACCACGGGATATCCCAATTTTTCAAGAAATTGAGCACGTCCTTGAAGAATAAATCCTTCTCCGAATCGATGCTAGGGCCATAAACATTCAAAAATCCGCATCTAGAATTCTTTTGTGTTACATTACCTATTATTGCAGTGAACCTTTGAAAAGAAAACCTGTCACTGACTTGGATAAAATCCTTCCTCCACATGAGAAGTAATCCACCGGCGGATCCAATGGCCGGAGAGTAAATCGAATCAACATCTTCCCCTTTCCAAACCTTCTTCAATAGCTGCCGATCTAAACATTCCATCTTGGTTTCCTGTATCATAAGAATCATGGGCTTTTCCTTCCTAATCAGCTTGTTGAGAGCACAGATCTTCTCCCGTTTTCTAATTCCCCGTATATTCCATGTTATCGCTGTAAAATTCATTACAATCAATGGAGTATTAGGACCTTGATGACCTCCCGAAATTCCTAATAGCCCTTCCTGCCATTCTCTTCTAATTCTATCACTCGCCTTGTCACCGCTTCCTTCCCCCCAGCAAATGAAAATTCTAGAAGATTACTTACCATCCAAACCCCTTCCGCTTCTTCGAATGCTAGATCAACTCCTCTGCTCGAATCGTTCTTCCCATTTGTCTCCCCGGAAACCTTCGGTTCTTCCAAAGACTCCCTAATCCGTTTCCTCAGCAAGAATCTGTTTTCTTTATTATTCCTTGAAATGGACCCGGTCTGATTCTGCACTCTATATTGACTCTCCTGAAATTTAAAAGAAGATGAACTACCATAGCTCACAGATCTCTTCCCATCGAAACTGTCTGGCACCATCTCCCCTTCATCACTTGGAGTATTTTGGTTGGTTGAGATTGAGAAAGACCCCGGATTACCACCGTTTAAAGATTGGGCCGGTCTCTCCCTACCGCCATTCTATGAAAGAGGCTGTTCTTGACATAGTGGAATATTTGGGGCTAACTTCTCTGGGCTGCTGATTAACGGGTCCTCCAAAATGGCTTGGCCCAAATTTTCGGATCCAATCCCCAACACCGGATCCACAATTGGGTTCCCAAACCCGGTCACATTGACATGTGGATTGGTAAGGAAATTCTGTGGACCCCCCGATAGACTAGGAAAGTCTTCCAAGGGCGTTCCAGAATCCTGGGAATTACAAAAACCTGCACCTTGGAAATCAGAGTTCCTAATGTCATTTAAATCATCCTCGGGCGTCGTGCCAGTATCGAACACTGAAGCGTCACCGGAAACTCCACCGGTAACACCGTTCGAAGGATGCTCTTCCCGCTCCTGTTCCAGACTCCGGCCTACACCCTCGAATCCAAGACCTGTACCAACGTCTTCATTCACAGCTTCAACATCCTCACTCCCCACATCTGTCTGAAACTCCTCCGGTTCACCAAAAGAAACCGATATATTGTATTTCACCCCTAAAGCTGTTACCAACACCGATCTCGGGAACACCCTCCGACTAGGTGTTCTAACCCAAATTCTCGCTACATCAAATCTCTCCATATGCTCCGTGGGTTTATCCATCCCGACGAATGTACCCCATTTCTGTCCCAGGGATTTGAAGAAATCCATGTGCCAACATGCTAAAGGAACTCCCTTCAATAGAACCGACACAAATTGTGAGGGGATACCATCCACCAATAATGGAGCCAAATGAACAAACCAGAACCCAAGTGCTTCTTTCCTTGATTCTAGCGCGACTTTCATGTCTTCCTCCGACTGGAACCTTATAATGTGGAGTTCCATGTCGTGCGCCCATCTTGAAATCTTCACCTTAATCCCCTCATGTGCTAGGGCTTGCTGCACGAAACCAACTTCAAAGTTGGGTTTAATAACCCCGACAAGGCAAAGGTGCATCCATGTCAAATTTGAAGGCGTGATGTTGATATCCAGTACACTGGTTTCCTGTGCCTCTGACGACTTATCTCCTTGCATCTTCCCCTGTTCACTTGTTCCGTTCCTGTTAAGTAGTGCCTCCCTATATGACTTACCGGGAACCCTTTCCGCCCATTGTTTGTTAACGGCATGGGCAGTATTTTTACCACCACTCCGTGCTGTGCCTAACGGAGCATCCCCCTTCCGAAAAGAGTCGTTCATCCCCCACCTCTCACTCCATGTCCTGTTGTTGGGAAGAACCTTGCCCCCTCTGGGATTGGGAAACCTCGCTTCAGTGACCTTGACAGTAATCCCATCAATAGGCGTATTATCAAACTTTTCGATGATACGATCCATGTCCCTCCTACTCCCAACTGTTACAAAAGCAAAGGTGCTTTCTCTATATCTTGGTCTGTTATTTATTCCTGGAATGAAGACCCTCAACACCTTTCCATAGTGGCTCAACAGTTCTCTGAGTGTCGAACGATGAACCCGTTTGCTTAGATTGTTGACGAAAATCGTCTTCCACCCTGCCGTCTCTTTTCCAGCCTCTGTTTCCGATAAACAACCTTCTCCCGCCTCCGGTTTCCGTCTTGTCTCTTGAGTTCTCCTCTCCTGAGCTCTCCCCTCCATTAGAGACTAATTGTTCACCAAATTTATGAGTTCAACTTTTTAATTTAGTTCCAATTTCTGTACTTTTTACTATGTTAAAATTCCAACGGGTCCATTGAAAGGCCCATTTAGACCTGCTAGTTCGAAACCTCGACAAAAAAGACCGAAAAACAAGTTTTAATCAAATTTTAGGAGTTCAAATAATTGATTAGGAGTTTTTCAACACAATTATATTGCAAAACCTCAATTTATGTACTTTTTACTCAGTTAAAATTCAAACGGGTCCATTGAAAGGCCTATTTCGACCCGCTCGTCCGAAACCTCTACAAAGGGGACTGCAAAATAAGTTTTAATCAAATTTTAGGAGTTCATGTAATTGATTAGGAGCTTTTCAACACAATTATATTGCAAAACCTCAATTTCAGTAATTTTTACTCAGTTAAAATTTCATCGGGTCCATTGAGAGTCCCATTTAGACCTGCTAGTCTGAAACCTCGACAAAAAGGACCGCAAAACAAGTTCTAATCAAATTTTAGGAGTTCAAATAATTGATTAGGAGCTTTTCAACACAATTATATTGCAAAACCTTAATTTATGTAATTTCTCAGTTAAAATTCCAACGGGTCCATTGAGAGGCTCATTTAGACCTGCTACTCTAAAACCTCGACAAAAAGGACCACAAAACAAGTTTTAATCAAATTCTAGGAATTCAAATAATTTATTAGAAGCTTTTCATAACAATTATATTGCTAAACTTCAATTTCTGTACTTTTTACTTTGTTAAAATTCCAATGGGTCCATTGAAAGACCCATTTCGACCCGCTCGTCCGAAACCTCTACAAAAAGGACTGCAAAACAAGTTTTAATCAAATTTTAGGAGTTCATTTAATTGATTAGGATCTTTTCAACACATTTATTTTGCAAAACCTCAATTTCTGTACTTTTTACTATGTTAAAATTCCAACGGGTCCATTGAAAGGCCTATTTAGACCTGCTAGTCCGAAACCTCGACAAAAAGGACCGAAAAACAAGTTTTAATCAAATTTTAGGAGTTCAAATAATTTATTAGGAGCTTTTCAACACAATTATTTTGCAAAACCTAAATTTCAGTAATTTTTACTCAGTTAAAATTTCAACGGGTCCATTGAGAGGCCCATTTAGACCTGCTAGTCCGAAACCTCGACAAAAAGGACCGCAAAATAAGTTTTAATCAAATTTTAGGAGTTCGTGTAATTGGTTAGAAGAATTTCAACACAATTATATTGCAAAACCTCAATTTCAGTAATTTTTACTCAGTTAAAATTTCAACGGGTCCATTGAGAGGCCCATTTAGACCTGCTAGTCCGAAACCTCGACAAAAAGGACCGCAAAACAAGTTTTAATCAAATTTTAGGAGTTCAAATAATTGATTAGGAGCTTTTCAACACAATTATATTGCAAAACCTAAATTTCAGTAATTTTTACTCAGTTAAAATTTCAACGGGACCATTGAGAGGCCCATTTAGACCTGCTAGTCCGAACCCTCGAAAAAAAGGACCGCAAAACAAGTTTTAATCAAATTTTAGGATTTCAAATAATTCATTAGGAGCTTTTCAACACAATTATATTGCAAAACTTCAATTTCTGTACTTTTTACTCAGTTAAAATTCCAACGGGTCTATTGAAAGGCCCATTTCGACCCGCTCGTCCGAAACCTCTATAAGAAGGACTGCAAAACAAGTTTTAATCAAATTTTAGGAGTTCATGTAATTTATTAGGAGCTTCTCAACACAATTAAATTGAAAAACCTCAATTTCTGTACTTTTTACTCAGTTAAAATTCCAACGGGTCCATTGAAAGGCCCATTTAGACCTGCTAGTCCGAAACCTCGACAAAAAGGACCGAAAAACAAGTTTTAATCTAATTTTAGGAGTTCAAATAGTTGATTAGGAGCTTTCCAACACAATTATATTGCAAAACCTCAATTTCTGTACTTTTTACTTAGTTAAAATTCCAACGGGTCCATTGAAAGGCTCATTTCGACCCGCTCGTCCGAAACCTCTACAAAAAGGACTGCAAAACAAGTTTTAATCAAATTTTAGGAGTTCATGTAATTTATTAGGAGCTTCTCAACACAATTAAATTGCAAAACCTCAATTTCTGTACTTTTTACTCAGTTAAAATTCCAACGGGTCCATTGAGAGGCCCATTTAGACCTGCTACTCCGAAACCTCGACAAAAAGGACCGCAAAAAGAGTTTTAATCAAATTTTAGGAATTCAAATAATTGATTAGGAGCTTTTCAACACAATTATATTGCAAAACTTCAATTTATGTACTTTTTACTCAGTTAAAATTCTAATGGGTCCATTGAAAGACCCATTTCGACCCGCTCGTCCAAAACCTATACAAAAAGGACAGCAAAACAAGTTTTAATCAAAATTTAGGAGTTCATTTAATTGATTAGGATCTTTTCAACACATTTATTTTGCAAAACCTCAATTTCTGTACGTTTTACTATGTTAAAATTCCAACGGGTCCATTGAAAGGCCCATTTAGACCTGCTAGTCCAAAACCTCGACAAAAAGGACCGAAAAACAAGTTTTAATCAAATTTTAGGAGTTCAAATAATTGATTAGGAGCTTTTCAACACAATTATATTGTAAAACCTCAATTTATGTACTTTTTACTCAGTTAAAATTCCAACTGGTCATTTGAAAGGCCCATTTCGACCCGCTCGTCGGAAACCTCTACAAAAGGGACTGCAAAAAAAGTTTTAATCAAATTTTAGGAGTTCATGTAATTGATTAGGAGCTTTTCAACACAATTATATTGCAAAACCTCAATTTCTATAATTTTTACTCAGTTAAAATTCCAACGAGTCCATTGAGAGGCCCATTTAGACCTGCTAGTCCGAAACCTCGACAAAAAGGACTGCAAAACAAGTTTTAATCAAATTTTAGGAGTTCCAATAATTGATTAGGAGCTTTTCAACACAATTATATTGCAAAACTTCAATTTCTGTACTTTTTACTTAGTTAAAATTTCAACGGGTCCATTGAAAGGCCCATTTCGACCCGCTCGTCCGAAACCTCTACAAAAAGGACTGCAAAACAAGTTTTAATCAAATTTTAGGAGTTCATGTAATTTATTAGGAGCTTCTCAACACAATTAAATTGCAAAACCTCAATTTCTGTACTTTTTACTCAGTTAAAATTCCAATGGGTCCATTGAAAGGCCCATTTCGACCCGCTCGTCCGAAACCTCTACAAGAAGGACCGCAAAACAAGTTTTAATCAAATTTTAGGAGTTCATGTAATTGATTAGGAGCTTTTCAACACAATTATATTGCAAAACCTCAATATATTTACTTTTTAGTCAGTTAAAATTCCAACGGGTGCATTGCAAGGCCCATTTAGATCTGCTCGTCCGAAACCTCGACAAAAAGGACCGCAAAACAAGTTTTAATCAAATTTTAGGAGTTCAAATAATTGAATAGGAGATTTTCAGCACAATTATATTGCAAAACTTCAATTTCTGTACTTTTTACTCAGTTAAAATTCCAACGGGACCATTGAAAGAACCATTTCGACCCGCTCGTCCGAAACCTCTACAAAAAGGACTGCAAAACAAGTTTTAATCAAATTTTAGGAGTTCATTTAATTAATTAGCATCTTTTCAACACATTTATTTTGCAAAACCTCAATTTCTGTACTTTTTACTATGTTAAAATTCCAACGGGTCCATTGAAAGGCCCATTTAGACCTGCTAGTTCGAAACCTCGACAAAAAAAGACCGAAAAACAAGTTTTAATCAAATTTAAGGAGTTCAAATAATTGATTAGGAGCTTTTCAACACAATTATATTGCAAAACCTCAATTTATGTACTTTTTACTCAGTTAAAATTCAAACGGGTCCATTGAAAGGCCCATTTCGACCCGCTCGTCCGAAACCTCTACAAAAGGGACTGCAAAATAAGTTTTAATCAAATTTTAGGAGTTCATGTAATTGATTAGGAGCTTTTCAACACAATTATATTGCAAAACCTCAATTTCAGTAATTTTTACTCAGTTAAAATTTCATCGGGTCCATTGAGAGTCCCATTTAGACCTGCTAGTCTGAAACCTCGACAAAAAGGACCGCAAAACAAGTTCTAATCAAATTTTAGGAGTTCAAATAATTGATTAGGAGCTTTTCAACACAATTATGTTGAAAAACCTTAATTTATGTAATTTCTCAGTTAAAATTCCAACAGGTCCATTGAGAGGCTCATTTAGACCTGCTACTCTGAAACCTCGACAAAAAGTACCACAAAACAAGTTTTAATCAAATTCTAGGAATTCAAATAATTTATTAGAAGCTTTTCAACACAATTATATTGCTAAACTTCAATTTCTGTACTTTTTACTTAGTTAAAATTCCAATGGGTCCATTGAAAGACCCATTTCGACCCGCTCGTCCGAAACCTCTACAAAAAGGACTGCAAAACAAGTTTTAATCAAATTTTAGGAGTTCATTTAATTGATTAGGATCTTTTCAACACATTTATTTTGCAAAACCTCAATTTCTGTACTTTTTACTATGTTAAAATTCCAACGGGTCCATTGAAAGGCCTATTTAGACCTGCTAGTCCGAAACCTCGACAAAAAGGACCGAAAAACAAGTTTTAATCAAATTTTAGGAGTTCAAATAATTTATTAGGAGCTTTTCAACACAATTATTTTGCAAAACCTAAATTTCAGTAATTTTTACTCAGTTAAAATTTCAACGGGTCCATTGAGAGGCCCATTTAGACCTGCTAGTCCGAAACCTCGACAAAAAGGACCGCAAAACAAGTTTTAATCAAATTTTAGGAGTTCATGTAATTGGTTAGAAGAATTTCAACACAATTATATTGCAAAACCTCAATTTCAGTAATTTTTACTCAGTTAAAATTTCAACGGGTCCATTGAGAGGCCCATTTAGACCTGCTAGTCCGAAACCTCGACAAAAAGGACCGCAAAACAAGTTTTAATCAAATTTTAGGAGTTCAAATAATTGATTAGGAGCTTTTCAACACAATTATATTGCAAAACCTAAATTTCAGTAATTTTTACTCAGTTAAAATTTCAACGGGACCATTGAGAGGCCCATTTAGACCTGCTAGTCCGAAACCTCGAAAAAAAGGACCGCAAAACAAGTTTTAATCAAATTTTAGGATTTCAAATAATTCATTAGGAGCTTTTCAACACAATTATATTGCAAAACTTCAATTTCTGTACTTTTTACTCAGTTAAAATTCCAACGGGTCCATTGAAAGGCCCATTTCGACCCGCTCGTCCGAAACCTCTACAAGAAGGACTGCAAAACAAGTTTTAATCAAATTTTAGGAGTTCGTGTAATTTATTAGGAGCTTCTCAACACAATTAAATTGCAAAACCTCAATTTCTATACTTTTTACTCAGTTAAAATTCCAACGGATCCTTTGAAAGGCCCATTTAGACCTGCTAGTCCGAAACCTCGGCAAAAAGGACCGAAATAAAGTTTTAATCAAATTTTAGGAGTTCAAATAATTGATTACGAGCTTTTCAACACAATTATATTGCAAAAACTCATTTTCTGTAATTTCTCAGTTAAAATTCCAACGGGTCCATTGAGAGGCCCATTTAGACCTGCTACTCCGAAGCGTCGACAAAAAGGACCGCAAAACAAGTTTTAATCAAATTTTAGGAATTCAAATAATTGATTAGGAGCTTTTCAACACAATTATATTGCAAAACTTCAATTTCTGTACTTTTTACTCAGTTAAAATTCCAATGGGTCCATTGAAAGACCCATTTCGACCCGCTCGTCCGAAACCTCTACAAAAAGGACAACAAAACAAGTTTTAATCAAATTTTAGGAGTTCATTTAATTGATTAGGATCTTTTCAACACGTTTATTTTGCAAAACCTCAATTTCTGTACGTTTTACTATGTTAAAATTCCAACGGGTCCATTGAAAGGCCCATTTAGACCTGCTAGTCCGAAACCTCGACAAAAAGGACCGAAAAACAAGTTTTAATCTAATTTTAGGAGTTCAAATAATTGATTAGGAGCTTTTCAAAACAATTATATTGCAAAACCTCAATTTATGTACTTTTTACTCAGTTAAAATTCCAACTGGTCCATTGAAAGGCCCATTTCGACCCGCTCGTCGGAAACCTCTACAAAAGGGACTGCAAAATAAGTTTTAATCAAATTTTAGGAGTTCATGTAATTGATTAGGAGCTTTTCATCACAATTATATTGCAAAACCTCAATTTCTATAATTTTTACTCAGTTAAAATTCCAACGGGTCCATTGAGAGGCCCATTTAGACCTGCTAGTCCGAAACCTCGACAAAAGGACCGCAAAACAAGTTTTAATCAAATTTTAGGAGTTCAAATAACTGATTAGGAGCTTTTCAACACAATTATATTGCAAAACTTCAATTTCTGTACTTTTTACTCAGTTAAAATTCCAACGGGTCCATTGAGAGGCCCGTTTCGACCCGCTCGTCCGAAACATCGACAAAAAGGACCGCAAAACAAGTTTTAATCAAATTTTAGGAATTCATGTAATTTATTAGGAGCTTTTCAACACAATTATATTTCAAAACTTCAATTTCTGTACTTTTTACTCAGTTAAAATTCCAATGGGTCCATTGAAAGACCCATTTCGACCCGTTCGTCCGAAACCTCTACAAAAAGGACAACAAAACAAGTTTTAATCAAATTTTAGGAGTTCATTTAATTGATTAGGATCTTTTCAACACGTTTATTTTGCAAAACCTCAATTTCTGTACGTTTTACTATGTTAAAATTCCAACGGGTCCATTGAAAGGCCCATTTAGACCTGCTAGTCCGAAACCTCGACAAAAAGGACCGAAAAACAAGTTTTAATCTAATTTTAGGAGTTCAAATAATTGATTAGGAGCTTTTCAAAACAATTATATTGCAAAACCTCAATTTATGTACTTTTTACTCAGTTAAAATTCCAACTGGTCCATTGAAAGGCCCATTTCGACCCGCTCGTCGGAAACCTCTACAAAAGGGACTGCAAAATAAGTTTTAATCAAATTTTAGGAGTTCATGTAATTGATTAGGAGCTTTTCATCACAATTATATTGCAAAACCTCAATTTCTGTAATTTTTACTCAGTTAAAATTCCAACGGGTCCATTGAGAGGCCCATTTAGACCTGCTAGTCCGAAACCTCGACAAAAAGGACCGCAAAAGAAGTTTTAATCAAATTTTAGGAGTTCCAATAATTGATTAGGATCTTTTCAACACAATTATATTGCAAAACTTCAATTTCTGTACTTTTTACTTAGTTAAAATTCCAACGGGTCCATTGAAAGGCTCATTTCGACCCGCTCGTCCGAAACCTCTACAAAAAGGACTGCAAAACAAGTTTTAATCAAATTTTAGGAGTTCATGTAATTTATTAGGAGCTTCTCAACACAATTAAATTGCAAAACCTCAATTTCTGTACTTTTTACTTAGTTAAAATTCCAACGGGTCCATTGAAAGGCCCATTTAGACCTGCTAGTCCGAAACCTCGACAAAAAGGACCGAAAAACAAGTTTTAATCTAATTTTAGGAGTTCAAATAATTGATTAGGAGCTTTTCAACGCAATTATATTGCAAAACCTCAATTTCTGTACTTTTTACTTAGTTAAAATTCCAACGGGTCCATTGAAAGGCTCATTTCGACCCGCTCGTCCGAAACCTCTACAAAAAGGACTGCAAAACAAGTTTTAATCAAATTTTAGTAGATCATGTAATTTATTAGGAGCTTCTCAACACAATTAAATTGCAAAACCTCAATTTCTGTACTTTTTACTCAGTTAAAATTCCAACGGGTCCATTGAGAGGCCCATTTAGACCTGCTACTCCGAAACCTCGACAAAAAGGACCTCAAAACAAGTTTTAATCAAATTTTAGGAATTCAAATAATTGATTAGGAGATTTTCAGCACAATTATATTGCAAAACTTCAATTTATTTACTTTTTAGTCAGTTAAAATTCCAACGGGTGCATTGCAAGGCCCATTTAGACCTGCTCGTCCGAAACCTCGACAAAAAGGACCGCAAAACAAGTTTTAATCAAATTTTAGGAGTTCAAATAATTGATTAGGAGATTTTCAGCACAATTATATTGCAAAACTTCAATTTCTGTACTTTTTACTCAGTTAAAATTCCAATGGGTCCATTGAAAGACCCATTTCGACCCGCTCGTCCGAAACCTCTACAAAAAGGACATCAAAACAAGTTTTAATCAAATTTTAGGAGTTCATTTAATTGATTAGGAGCTTTTCAACACATTTATTTTGCAAAACCTCAATTTCTGTTCGTTTTACTATGTTAAAATTCCAACGGGTCCATTGAAAGGCCCATTTAGACCTGCTAGTCCAAAACCTCGACAAAAAGGACCGAAAAACAAGTTTTAATCAAATTTTAGGAGTTCAAATAATTGATTAGGAGCTTTTTAACACAATTATATTGTAAAACCTCAATTTATGTACTTTTTACTCAGTTAAAATTCCAACTGGTCCATTGAAAGGCACATTTCGACCCGCTCGTCGGAAACCTCTACAAAAGGGACTGCAAAATAAGTTTTAATCAAATTTTAGGAGTTCAAATAATTGATTAGGAGCTTTTCAACACAATTATATTGCAAAACCTCAATTTCTGTAATTTTTACTCAGTTAAAATTCCAACGGGTCCATTGAGAGGCCCATTTAGACCTGCTAGCCCGAAACCTCGACAAAAAGGACCGCAAAACAAGTTTTAATCAAATTTTAGGAGTTCCAATAATTGATTAGGAGCTTTTCAACACAATTATATTGCAAAACTTCAAATTCTGTACTTTTTACTTAGTTAAAATTCCAACGGGTCCATTGAAAGGCCCATTTCGACCCGCTCGTCCGAAACCTCTACAAAAAGGACTGCAAAACAAGTTTTAATCAAATTTAAGGAGTTCATGTAATTTATTAGGAGCTTCTCAACACAATTAAATTGCAAAACCTCAATTTCTGTACTTTTTACTCAGTTAAAATTCCAATGGGTCCATTGAAAGGCCCATTTCTACCCGCTCGTCCAAAACCTCTACAAAAAGGACTGCAAAACAAGTTTTAATCAAATTTTAGGAGTTCATGTAATTGATTAGGAGCTTTTCAACACAATTATATTGCAAAACCTCAATTTCTGTAATTTTTACTCAGTTAAAATTCCAACGGGTCCATTGAGAGGCCCATTTAGACTTGCTAGTCTGAAACCTGGACAAAAATGACCGCAAAACAAGTTTTAATCAAATTTTAGGAGTTCATGTAATTTATTAGGAGCTTCTCAACACAATTAAATTGCAAAACCTCAATTTCTGTACTTTTTACTCAGTTAAAATTCCAATGGGTCCATTGAAAGGCCCATTTCGACCCGCTCGTTCGAAACCTCTACAAGAAGGACTGCAAAACAAGTTTTAATCAAATTTTGGGAGTTCATGTAATTTATTAGGAGCTTTTCAACACAATTATATTGCAAAACCTCAATTTCTGTAATTTTTACTCAGTTAAAATTCCAACGGGTCCATTGAGAGGCCCATTTAGACATGCTAGTCCGAAACCTCGACAAAAAGGACCGCAAAACAAGTTTTAATCAAATTTTAGGAGTTCAAATAACTGATTAGGAGCTTTTCAACACAATTATATTGCAAAACTTCAATTTCTGTACTTTTTACTCAGTTAAAATTCCAACGGGTCCATTGAAAGGCCCATTTCGACCCGCTCGTCCGAAACCTCTACAAAAGGGACTGCAAAAAAAGTTTTAATCAAATTATAGGAGTTCATGTAATTTATTAGGAGCTTCTCAACACAAATAAATTACAAAACCTCAATTTCTGTACTTTTTACTCAGTTAAAATTCCAATGGGTCCATTGAAAGGCCCATTTCGACCCGCTCGTCCGAAACCTCTACAAGAAGGACTTCAAAACAAGTTTTAATCAAATTTTAGGAGTTCATGTAATTGATTAGGAGCTTTTCAACACAATTATATTGCAAAACCTCAATTTCTGTAATTTTTACTCAGTTAAAATTCCAACGGGTCCATTGAGAGGCCCATTTCGACCCGCTCGTCCGAAACATCGACAAAAAGGACCGCAAAACAAGTTTTAATCAAATTTTAGGAATTCAAATAACTGATTAGGAGCTTTTCAACACAATTATATTGCAAAACTTCAATTTCTGTACTTTTTACTCAGTTAAAATTCCAATGGGTCCATTGAAAGACCCATTTCGACCCGCTCGTCCGAAACCTCTACAAAAGGACTGCAAAACACGTTTTAGGAGTTCATGTTATTTATTAGGAGCTTTTCAACACAATTATATTGCAAAACCTCAATTTCTGTAATTTTTACTCAGTTAAAATTCCAACGGGTCCATTGAGAGGCCCATTTAGACCTGCTAGTCCGAAACCTCGACAAAAAGGACCACAAAACAAGTTTTAATCAAATTTTAGGAGTTCAAATAACTGATTAGGAGCTTTTCAACACAATTATATTTCAAAACCTCAATTTCTGTACTTTTTACTTAGTTAAAATTCCAACGGGTCCATTGAAAGGCCCATTTCGACCTGCTAGTCCGAAACCTCGACAAAAAGGACTGCAAAAAAAGTTTTAATCAAATTTTAGGAGTTCAAATAATTGATTAGGAGCTTTTTAACACAATTATATTGTAAAACCTCAATTTATGTACTTTTTACTCAGTTAAAATTCCAACTGGTCCATTGAAAGGCACATTTCGACCCGCTCGTCGGAAACCTCTACAAAAGGGACTGCAAAATAAGTTTTAATCAAATTTTAGGAGTTCAAATAATTGATTAGGAGCTTTTCAACACAATTATATTGCAAAACCTCAATTTCTGTAATTTTTACTCAGTTAAAATTCCAACGGGTCCATTGAGAGGCCCATTTAGACCTGCTAGCCCGAAACCTCGACAAAAAGGACCGCAAAACAAGTTTTAATCAAATTTTAGGAGTTCCAATAATTGATTAGGAGCTTTTCAACACAATTATATTGCAAAACTTCAATTTCTGTACTTTTTACTTAGTTAAAATTCCAACGGGTCCATTGAAAGGCCCATTTCGACCCGCTCGTCCGAAACCTCTACAAAAAGGACTGCAAAACAAGTTTTAATCAAATTTAAGGAGTTCATGTAATTTATTAGGAGCTTCTCAACACAATTAAATTGCAAAACCTCAATTTCTGTACTTTTTACTCAGTTAAAATTCCAATGGGTCCATTGAAAGGCCCATTTCTACCCGCTCGTCCAAAACCTCTACAAAAAGGACTGCAAAACAAGTTTTAATCAAATTTTAGGAGTTCATGTAATTGATTAGGAGCTTTTCAACACAATTATATTGCAAAACCTCAATTTCTGTAATTTTTACTCAGTTAAAATTCCAACGGGTCCATTGAGAGGCCCATTTAGACTTGCTAGTCTGAAACCTGGACAAAAATGACCGCAAAACAAGTTTAAATCAAATTTTAGGAGTTTATGTAATTTATTAGGAGCTTCTCAACACAATTAAATTGCAAAACCTCAATTTCTGTACTTTTTACTCAGTTAAAATTCCAATGGGTCCATTGAAAGGCCCATTTCGACCCGCTCGTTCGAAACCTCTACAAGAAGGATTGCAAAACAAGTTTTAATCAAATTTTGGGAGTTCATGTAATTTATTAGGAGCTTTTCAACACAATTATATTGCAAAACCTCAATTTCTGTAATTTTTACTCAGTTAAAATTCCAACGGGTCCATTGAGAGGCCCATTTAGACATGCTAGTCCGAAACCTTGACAAAAAGGACCGCAAAACAAGTTTTAATCAAATTTTAGGAGTTCAAATAACTGATTAGGAGCTTTTCAACACAATTATATTGCAAAACTTCAATTTCTGTACTTTTTACTCAGTTAAAATTCCAACGGGTCCATTGAAAGGCCCATTTCGACCCGCTCGTCCGAAACCTCTACAAAAGGGACTGCAAAAAAAGTTTTAATCAAATTATAGGAGTTCATGTAATTTATTAGGAGCTTCTCAACACAAATAAATTACAAAACCTCAATTTCTGTACTTTTTACTCAGTTAAAATTCCAATGGGTCCATTGAAAGGCCCATTTCGACCCGCTCGTCCGAAACCTCTACAAGAAGGACTTCAAAACAAGTTTTAATCAAATTTTAGGAGTTCATGTAATTGATTAGGAGCTTTTCAACACAATTATATTGCAAAACCTCAATTTCTGTAATTTTTACTCAGTTAAAATTCCAACGGGTCCATTGAGAGGCCCATTTAGACCTGCTAGTCCGAAACCTCGACAAAAGGACCGCAAAACAAGTTTTAATCAAATTTTAGGAGTTCAAATAACTGATTAGGAGCTTTTCAACACAATTATATTGCAAAACTTCAATTTCTGTACTTTTTACTCAGTTAAAATTCCAACGGGTCCATTGAGAGGCCCGTTTCGACCCGCTCGTCCGAAACATCGACAAAAAGGACCGCAAAACAAGTTTTAATCAAATTTTAGGAGTTCAAATAATTGATTAGGAGCTTTTTAACACAATTATATTGTAAAACCTCAATTTATGTACTTTTTACTCAGTTAAAATTCCAACTGGTCCATTGAAAGGCACATTTCGACCCGCTCGTCGGAAACCTCTACAAAAGGGACTGCAAAATAAGTTTTAATCAAATTTTAGGAGTTCAAATAATTGATTAGGAGCTTTTCAACACAATTATATTGCAAAACCTCAATTTCTGTAATTTTTACTCAGTTAAAATTCCAACGGGTCCATTGAGAGGCCCATTTAGACCTGCTAGCCCGAAACCTCGACAAAAAGGACCGCAAAACAAGTTTTAATCAAATTTTAGGAGTTCCAATAATTGATTAGGAGCTTTTCAACACAATTATATTGCAAAACTTCAATTTCTGTACTTTTTACTTAGTTAAAATTCCAACGGGTCCATTGAAAGGCCCATTTCGACCCGCTCGTCCGAAACCTCTACAAAAAGGACTGCAAAACAAGTTTTAATCAAATTTAAGGAGTTCATGTAATTTATTAGGAGCTTCTCAACACAATTAAATTGCAAAACCTCAATTTCTGTACTTTTTACTCAGTTAAAATTCCAATGGGTCCATTGAAAGGCCCATTTCTACCCGCTCGTCCAAAACCTCTACAAAAAGGACTGCAAAACAAGTTTTAATCAAATTTTAGGAGTTCATGTAATTGATTATGAGCTTTTCAACACAATTATATTGCAAAACCTCAATTTCTGTAATTTTTACTCAGTTAAAATTCCAACGGGTCCATTGAGAGGCCCATTTAGACTTGCTAGTCTGAAACCTGGACAAAAATGACCGCAAAACAAGTTTTAATCAAATTTTAGGAGTTCATGTAATTTATTAGGAGCTTCTCAACACAATTAAATTGCAAAACCTCAATTTCTGTACTTTTTACTCAGTTAAAATTCCAACGGGTCCATTGAGAGGCCCATTTAGACTTGCTAGTCTGAAACCTGGACAAAAATGACCGCAAAACAAGTTTTAATCAAATTTTAGGAGTTCATGTAATTTATTAGGAGCTTCTCAACACAATTAAATTGCAAAACCTCAATTTCTGTACTTTTTACTCAGTTAAAATTCCAACGGGTCCATTGAGAGGCCCATTTAGACTTGCTAGTCTGAAACCTGGACAAAAATGACCGCAAAACAAGTTTTAATCAAATTTTAGGAGTTCATGTAATTTATTAGGAGCTTCTCAACACAATTAAATTGCAAAACCTCAATTTCTGTACTTTTTACTCAGTTAAAATTCCAATGGGTCCATTGAAAGGCCCATTTCGACCCGCTCGTTCGAAACCTCTACAAGAAGGACTGCAAAACAAGTTTTAATCAAATTTTGGGAGTTCATGTAATTTATTAGGAGCTTTTCAACACAATTATATTGCAAAACCTCAATTTCTGTAATTTTTACTCAGTTAAAATTCCAACGGGTCCATTGAGAGGCCCATTTAGACCTGCTAGTCCGAAACCTCGACAAAAAGGACCGCAAAACAAGTTTTAATCAAATTTTAGGAGTTCAAATAATTGATTAGGAGCTTTTTAACACAATTATATTGTAAAACCTCAATTTATGTACTTTTTACTCAGTTAAAATTCCAACTGGTCCATTGAAAGGCACATTTCGACCCGCTCGTCGGAAACCTCTACAAAAGGGACTGCAAAATAAGTTTTAATCAAATTTTAGGAGTTCAAATAATTGATTAGGAGCTTTTCAACACAATTATATTGCAAAACCTCAATTTCTGTAATTTTTACTCAGTTAAAATTCCAACGGGTCCATTGAGAGGCCCATTTAGACCTGCTAGCCCGAAACCTCGACAAAAAGGACCGCAAAACAAGTTTTAATCAAATTTTAGGAGTTCCAATAATTGATTAGGAGCTTTTCAACACAATTATATTGCAAAACTTCAATTTCTGTACTTTTTACTTAGTTAAAATTCCAACGGGTCCATTGAAAGGCCCATTTCGACCCGCTCGTCCGAAACCTCTACAAAAAGGACTGCAAAACAAGTTTTAATCAAATTTAAGGAGTTCATGTAATTTATTAGGAGCTTCTCAACACAATTAAATTGCAAAACCTCAATTTCTGTACTTTTTACTCAGTTAAAATTCCAATGGGTCCATTGAAAGGCCCATTTCTACCCGCTCGTCCAAAACCTCTACAAAAAGGACTGCAAAACAAGTTTTAATCAAATTTTAGGAGTTCATGTAATTGATTAGGAGCTTTTCAACACAATTATATTGCAAAACCTCAATTTCTGTAATTTTTACTCAGTTAAAATTCCAACGGGTCCATTGAGAGGCCCATTTAGACTTGCTAGTCTGAAACCTGGACAAAAATGACCGCAAAACAAGTTTTAATCAAATTTTAGGAGTTCATGTAATTTATTAGGAGCTTCTCAACACAATTAAATTGCAAAACCTCAATTTCTGTACTTTTTACTCAGTTAAAATTCCAACGGGTCCATTGAGAGGCCCATTTAGACTTGCTAGTCTGAAACCTGGACAAAAATGACCGCAAAACAAGTTTTAATCAAATTTTAGGAGTTCATGTAATTTATTAGGAGCTTCTCAACACAATTAAATTGCAAAACCTCAATTTCTGTACTTTTTACTCAGTTAAAATTCCAATGGGTCCATTGAAAGGCCCATTTCGACCCGCTCGTTCGAAACCTCTACAAGAAGGACTGCAAAACAAGTTTTAATCAAATTTTGGGAGTTCATGTAATTTATTAGGAGCTTTTCAACACAATTATATTGCAAAACCTCAATTTCTGTAATTTTTACTCAGTTAAAATTCCAACGGGTCCATTGAGAGGCCCATTTAGACCTGCTAGTCCGAAACCTCGACAAAAAGGACCGCAAAACAAGTTTTAATCAAATTTTAGGAGTTCAAATAACTGATTAGGAGCTTTTCAACACAATTATATTGCAAAACTTCAATTTCTGTACTTTTTACTCAGTTAAAATTCCAACGGGTCCATTGAAAGGCCCATTTCGACCCGCTCGTCCGAAACCTCTACAAAAAGGACTGCAAAAAAAGTTTTAATCAAATTATAGGAGTTCATGTAATTTATTAGGAGCTTCTCAACACAAATAAATTACAAAACCTCAATTTCTGTACTTTTTACTCAGTTAAAATTCCAATGGGTCCATTGAAAGGCCCATTTCGACCCGCTCGTCCGAAACCTCTACAAGAAGGACTTCAAAACAAGTTTTAATCAAATTTTAGGAGTTCATGTAATTGATTAGGAGCTTTTCAACACAATTATATTGCAAAACCTCAATTTCTGTAATTTTTACTCAGTTAAAATTCCAACGGGTCCATTGAGAGGCCCATTTAGACCTGCTAGTCCGAAACCTCGACAAAAGGACCGCAAAACAGGTTTTAATCAAATTTTAGGAGTTCAAATAACTGATTAGGAGCTTTTCAACACAATTATATTGCAAAACTTCAATTTCTGTACTTTTTACTCAGTTAAAATTCCAACGGGTCCATTGAGAGGCCCGTTTCGACCCGCTCGTCCGAAACATCGACAAAAAGGACCGCAAAACAAGTTTTAATCAAATTTTAGGAATTCATGTAATTTATTAGGAGCTTTTCAACACAATTATATTTCAAAACTTCAATTTCTGTACTTTTTACTCAGTTAAAATTCCAATGGGTCCATTGAAAGACCCATTTCGACCCGCTCGTCCGAAACCTCTACAAAAGGACTGCAAAACAAGTTTTAGGAGTTCATGTAATTTATTAGGAGCTTTTCAACACAATTATATTGCAAAACCTCAATTTCTGTAATTTTTACTCAGTTAAAATTCCAACGGGTCCATTGAGAGGCCCATTTAGACCTGCTAGTCCGAAACCTCGACAAAAAGGACCACAAAACAAGTTTTAATCAAATTTTAGGAGTTCAAATAACTGATTAGGAGCTTTTCAACACAATTATATTGCAAAACTTCAATTTCTGTACTTTTTACTCAGTTAAAATTCCAATGGGTCCATTCAAAGGCCCATTTCGACCCGCTCGTCCGAAACCTCTACAAGAAGGACTGCAAAACAAGTTTTAATCAAATTTTAGGAGTTCATGTAATTGATTAGGAGCTTTTCAACACAATTATATTGCAAAACCTCAAATTTTGTAATTTTTACTCAGTTAAAATTCCAACGGGTCCATTGAGAGGCGCATTTAGACCTGCTAGTCCGAAACCTCGACAAAAGGACCGCAAAACAAGTTTTAATCAAATTTTAGGAGTTCAAATAACTGATTAGGAGCTTTTCAACACAATTATATTGCAAAACTTCAAATTATGTACTTTTTACTCAGTTAAAATTCCAACGGGTCCATTGAAAGGCTTATTTCGACCCGCTCGTCGGAAACCTCTACAAAAGGGACTGCAAAATAAGTTTTAATCAAATTTTAGGAGTTCATGTAATTGATTAGGAGCTTTTCAACACAATTATATTGCAAAACCTCAATTTCTGTACTTTTTACTCAGTTAAAATTCCAACGGGTCCATTGAAAGGACCATTTAGACCTGCTAGTCCGAAACCTCGGCAAAAAGGACCGAAAAAAGTTTTAATCAAATTTTAGGAGTTCAAATAATTTATTACGAGCTTTTCAACACAATTATATTGCAAAACCTCAATTTCTGTAATTTCTCAGTTAAAATTCCAACGGGTCCATTGAGAGGCCCATTTAGACCTGCTACTCCGAAACCTCGACAAAAAGGACTGCAAAACAAGTTTTAATCAAATTTTAGGAATTCAAATAATTAATTAGGAGCTTTTCAACACAATTATATTGCAAAACTTCAATTTCTGTACTTTTTACTCAGTTAAAATTCCAATGGGTCCATTGAAAGACTCATTTCGACCCGCTCGTCCGAAACCTCTACAGAAAGGACAGCAAAACAAATTTTAATCAAATTTTAGGAGTTCATTTAATTGATTCGGATCTTTTCAACACATTTATTTTGCAAAACCTCAATTTCTGTACGTTTTACTATTTTAAAATTCCAACGGGTCCATTGAAAGGCCCATTTAGACCTGCTAGTCCGAAACCTCGACAAAAACGACCGAAAAACAAGTTTTAATCAAATTTTAGGAGTTCAAGTAATTGATTAGGAGCTTCTCAACACAATTATATTGCAAAACATCAATTTATGTACTTTTTACTCAGTTAAAATTCCAACGGGTTCATTGAAAGGCCTATTTCGACCCGCTCGTCGGAAACCTCTACAAAAGGGACTGCAAAATAAGTTTTAATCAAATTTTAGGAGTTCATGTAATTGATTATGAGCTTTTCAACACAATTATATTGCAAAACCTCAATTTCAGTAATTTTAACTCATTTAAAATTTCAACGGGTCCATTGAGAGGCCCATTTAGACCTGCTAGTCCGAAACCTAGACAAAAAGGACCGCAAAACATGTTTTAATAAAATTTTAGGAGTTCAAATAATTCATTAGGAGCTTTTCAACACAAGTATATTGCAAAACTTCAATTTCTGTACTTTTTACTCATTAAAATTCCAACGGGTCCATTGAAAGGCCCATTTCGACCCGCTCGTCCGAAACCTCTACAAAAAGGATTGAAAAACAAGTTTTAATCAAATTTTAGGAGTTCATGTAATTTATTAGAAGCTTCTCAACACAATTAAATTGCAAAACCTCAATTTCTGTACTTTTTACTCAGTTAAAATTCCAATGGGTCCATTAAAAGGCCCATTTCGACCCGCTCGTCCGAAACCTCTACAAGAAGGACTGCAAAACAAGTTTTAATAAAATTTTAGGAGTTCATGTAATTGATTAGGAGCTTTTCAACACAATTATATTGCAAAACCTCAATTTTTGTAATTTTTACTCAGTTAAAATTCCAACGGGTCCATTGAGAGGCCCATTTAGACCTGCTAGTCCGAAACCTCGACAGAAAGGACCGCAAAACAAGTTTTAATCAAATTTTAGGAGTTCAAATAATTTATTAGGAGCTTTTCAACACAATTATATTGCAAAACTTCAATTTCTGTACTTTTTACTCAGTTAAAATTCCAACGGGTCCATTGAAAGGCCTATTTCGACCCGCTCGTCGGAAACCTCTACAAAAGGGACTGCAAAATAAGTTTTAAACAAATTTTAGGAGTTCATGTAATTGATTAGGAGCTTTTCAACACAATTTTATTGCAAAACCTCAATTTCTGTACTTTTTACTCAGTTAAAATTTCAACGGGTCCATTGAAAGGCCCATTTCGATCCGCTCGTCCGAAACCTCTACAAAAAGGACTGCAAAACAAGTTTTAATCAAATTTTAGGAGTTCATGTAATTTATTAGGAGCTCCTCAACACAATTAAATTGCAAAACCGCAATTTCTGTACTTTTTACTCAGTTAAAATTCCAATGGGTCCATTGAAAGGCCCATTTCTACCCGCTCGTCCAAAACCTCTACAAAAAGGACTGCAAAACAAGTTTTAATCAAATTTTAGGAGTTCATGTAATTGATTAGGAGCTTTTCAACACAATTATATTGCAAAACCTCAATTTCTGTAATTTTTACTCAGTTAAAATTCCAACGGGTCCATTGAGAGGCCCATTTAGACTTGCTAGTATGAAACCTGGACAAAAATGACCGCAAAACAAGTTTTAATCATATTTTAGGAGTTCAAATAATTGATTAGGAGCCTTTCAACACAATTATATTGAAAAACCTCAATTTATGTTCTTTTTACACAGTAAAAATTCCAACGGGTCCAATGAAAGGCCCATTTCGACCCACTCGTCCGAAACCTCTACGAAAAGGACTACAAAAAAAGTTTTAATCAAATTTTAGGAGTTCATGTAATTGATTAGGAGCTTTTCAACACAATTATATTGCAAAACCTCAATTTCTGTAATTTTTACTCAGTTAAAATTTCAACGGGTCCATTGAGAGGCCCATTTAGACCTGCTAGTCTGAAACCTCGACAAAAAGGACCGCAAAACAAGTTTTAATCAAATTTTAGGAATTCAAATAATTGATTAGGAGCTTTTCAACACAATTATATTGCAAAACCTCAATATCTTTAATTTCTCAGTTAAAATTCCAACGGGTCCATTGAGAAGCCCATTTAGACCTGCTACTCCGAAACCTCGACAAAAAGGACCACAAAACAAGTTTTAATCAAATTTTAGGAATTCAAATAATTTATTAGGAGCTTTTCAACACAATTATATTGCTAAACTTCAATTTCTGTACTTTTTACTCAGTTAAAATTCCAATGGGTCAATTGAAAGACCCATTTCGACCCGCTCGTCGAAAACCTCTACAAAAAGGACTGCAAAACGAGTTTTAATCAAATTTTAGGAGTTCATTTAATTAATTAGGATCTTTTCAACACATTTATTTTGCAAAACCTCAATTTCTGTACTTTTTACTATGTTAAAATTCCAACGGGTCCATTGAAAGGCCCATTTATACCTGCTAGTCCGAAACTTCGATAAAAAGGACCGAAAAACAAGTTTTAATCAAATTTTAGGAGTTCAAATAATTTATTAGGAGCTTTTCAACACAATTATATTGCAAAACCTCAATTTCTGTAATTTCTCAGTTAAAATTCCAATGGGTCCATTGAGAAGCCCATTTAGACCTACTACTCCGAAACCTCGACAAAAAGGACCACAAAACAAGTTTTAATCAAATTTTAGGAATTCAAATAATTGATTAGGAGCTTTTCAACACAATTATATTGCAAAAGTTCAATTTCTGTAATTTCTCAGTTAAAATTCCAACGGGTCCATTGAGAAGCCCATTTAGACCTGCTACTCCGAAACCTCGACAAAAAGGACCACAAAACAAGTTTTAATCAAATTTTAGGAATTCAAATAATTTATTAGGAGCTTTTCAACACAATTATATTGCTAAACTTCAATTTCTGTACTTTTTACTCAGTTAAAATTCCAATGGGTCCATTGAAAGACCCATTTCGACCCGCTCGTCCGAAACCTCTACAAAAAGGACAGCAAAACAAGTTTTAATCAAATTTTAGGAGTTCATTTAATTGATTAGGATCTTTTCAACACATTTATTTTGCAAAACCTCAATTTATGTATGTTTTACTATTTTAAAATTCCAACGGGTCCATTGAAAGGCCCATTTAGACCTGCTAGTCCGAAACCTCGACAAAAAGGAACGAAAAACAAGTTTTAATCAAATTTTAGGAGTTCAAATAATTGATTTGGAGCTTTTCAACACAATTATATTGCAAAACCTCAATTTATGTACTTTTTACTCAGTTAAAATTCCAACGGGTCCATTGAAAGGCCTATTTCGACCGGCTCGTCGGAAACCTCTACAAAAGGGACTGCAAAATAAGTTTTAATCAAATTTTAGGAGTTCATGTAATTGATTAGGAGCTTTTCAACACAATTATATTGCAAAACCTCAATTTTCCGTAATTTTTACTCAGTTAAAATTTCAACGGGTCCATTGGAGGCCCATTTAGACCTGCTAGTCCGAAACCTCGACAAAAAGGACCGCAAAACAAGTTTTAATCAAATTTTAGGAGTTCAAATAATTCATTAGGAGCTTTTCAACACAATTATATTGCAAAACTTTAATTTCTGTACTTTTTACTCATTAAAATTCCAACGGGTCCATTGAAAGGCCCATTTCGACCCGCTCGTCCGAAACCTCTACAAAAAGGACTGAAAAACAAGTTTTAATAAAATTTTAGGAGTTCATGTAATTTATTAGAAGCTTCTCAACACAATTAAATTGCAAAACCTCAGTTTTTGTACTTTTTACTCAGTTAAAATTCCAATGGGTCCATTAAAAGGCCCATTTCGACCCGCTCGTCCGAAACCTCTACTAGAAGGACTGCAAAACAAGTTTTAATCAAATTTTAGGAGTTCATGTAATTGATTAGGATCTTTTCAACACAATTATATTGCAAAACCTCAATTTCTGTAATTTTTACTCAGTTCAAATTCCAACGGGTCCATTGAGAGGCCCATTTAGACCTGCTAGTCCGAAACCTCAACAAAAAGGACCGCAAAATAAGTTTTAATCAAATTTAAAGGAGTTCAAATAATTGATTAGGAGCTTTTCAACACAATTATATTGCAAAACTTCAATTTCTGTACTTTTTACTCAGTTAAAATTCCAACGGGTCCATTGAAAGGCCTATTTCGACCCGCTCGTCGGAAACCTCTACAAAAGGGACTGCAAAATAAGTTTTAATCAAATTTAAGGAGTTCATGTAATTGATTAGGAGCTTTTCAACACAATTATATTGCAAAATCTCAATTTCTGTACTTTTTACGCAGTTAAAATTACAACGGGTCCATTGAAAGGCCCATTTCGATCCGCTCGTCCGAAACCTCTACAAAAAGGACTGCAAAACAAGTTTTAATCAAATTTTAGGAGTTCATGTAATTTATTAGGAGCTTCTCAACACAATTAAATTGCAAAACCTCAATTTATGTACTTTTTACTCAGTTAAAATTCCAATGGGTCCATTGAAAGGCCCATTTCTACCCGATCGTCCAAAACCTCTACAAAAAGGACTGCAAAACAAGTTTTAATCAAATTTTAGGAGTTCATGTAATTGATTAGGAGCTTTTCAACACAATTATATTGCAAAACCTCAATTTCTGTAATTTTTACTCGGTTAAAATTCCAACGGGTCCATTGAGTGGCCCATTTAGACCTGCTAGTCCGAAACCACGACAAAAAGGACCGAAAAACAAGTTTTAATCAAACTTTAGGAGTTCATGTAATTGATTAGGAGCATTTAAACACAATTATATTGCAAAACCTCAATTTATGTTCTTTTTACTTAGTTAAAATTCCAAAGGGTCCATTGAAAGGCCCATTTAGACCTGCTAGTCCGAAACCTCGACAACAAGGACCGAAAAACAAGTTTTAATAAAATTTTAGGAGTTCATGTAATTGATTAGGAGCTTTTCAACACAATTATATTGCAAAACCTCAATTTCTGTAATTTTTACTCGGTTAAAATTCCAACGGGTCCATTGAGAGGCCCATTTAGACTTGCTAGTCTGAAACCTGGACAAAAATGACCGCAAAACAAGTTTTAATCATATTTTAGGAGTTAAAATAATTGATTTGGACCCTTTCAACACAATTATATTGCAAAACATCAATTTATGTACTTTTTACTCAGTTAAAATTCCAACGGGTCCAATGAAAGGCCCATTTCGACCCACTCGTCCGAAACCTCTACGAAAAGGACTGCAAAACAAGTTTTAATCAAATTTTAGGAGTTCATGTAATTGATTAGGAGCTTTTCAACACAATTATATTGCAAAACCTCAATTTCTGTACTTTTTACTCAGTTAAAATTCCAACGGGTCCATTGAAAGCACCATTTAGACCTGCTAGTCCGAAACCTCGGCAAAAAGGACCGAAAAAATGTTTTAATCAAATTTTAGGAGTTCAAATAATTGATTACGAGCTTTTCAACACAATTATATTGCAAAACCTCAATTTCTGTAATTTCTCAGTTAAAATTCCAACGGGTCCATTGAGAGGCCCATTTAGACATGCTACTCTGAAACCTCGACAAAATGGACTGCAAAACAAGTTTTAATCAAATTTTAGGAATTCAAATAATTGATTAGGAGCTTTCAACACAATTATATTGCAAAACTTCAATTTCTGTACTTTTTACTCAGTTAAAATTCCAATGGGTCCATTGAAAGACCCATTTCGACCCGCTCGTCCGAAACCTCTACAAAAAGGACATCAACAAAAGTTTTAATCAAATTTTAGGAGTTCATTTAATTGATTAGGATCTTTTCAACACATTTATTTTGCAAAACCTCAATTTCTGTATGTTTTACTATTTTAAAATTCCAACGGGTCCATTGTAAGGCCCATTTAGACCTGCTAGTCCGAAACCTCGACAAAAAGGACCGAAAAACAAGTTTTAATCAAATTTTAGGAGTTCAAATAATTAATTAGGAGCTTTTCAACACAATTATATTGCAAAACCTCAATTTATGTACTTTTTACTCAGTTAAAATTCCAACGGGTCCATTGAAAGGCATATTTCGACCCGCTCGTCGGAAACCTCTACAAAAGGGACTGTAAAATAAGTTTTAATCGAATTTTAGGAGTTCATGTAATTGATTAGGAGGTTTTCAACACAATTATATTGCAAAACCTCAATTTCAGTAATTTTTACTCAGTTAAAATTTCAACGGGTCCATTGAGAAGCCCATTTAGACCTGCTAGTCCGAAACCTCGACAAAAAGGACCGCAAAACAAGTTTTAATCAAATTTTAGGAGTTCAAATAATTCATTAGGAGCTTTTCAACACAATTATATTGCAAAACTTCAATTTCTGTACTTTTTACTCATTAAAATTCCAACGGGTCCATTGAAAGGCCCATTTCGACCCGCTCGTCCGAAACCTCTACAAAAAGGACTGAAAAACAAGTTTTAATAAAATTTTAGGAATTCATGTAATTTATTAGAAGCTTCTCAACACAATTAAATTGCAAAACCTCAATTTCTGTACTTTTTACTCAGTTAAAATTCCAATGGGTCCATTAAAAGGCCCATTTCGACCCGCTCGTCCGAAACCTCTACAAGAAGGACTGCAAAACAAGTTTTAATCAAATTTTAGGAGTTCATGTAATTGATTAGGATCTTTTCAACACAATTATATTGCAAAACCTCAATTTCTGTAATTTTTACTCAGTTAAAATTCCAACGGGTCCATTGAGAGGCCCATTTAGACATGCTAGTCCGAAACCTCGACAAAAAGGACCGCAAACAAGTTTTAATCAAACTTTAGGAGTTCAAATAATTGATTAGGAAATTTCAACACAATTATATTGCAAAACCTCAATTTCTGTACTTTTTACTCAGTTAAAATTTCAAAGGGTCCATTGAAAGGCCCATTTCGATCCGCTCGTCCGAAACCTCTACAAAAAGGACTGCAAAACAAGTTTTAATCAAATTTTAGGATTTCATGTAATTTATTAGGAGCTTCTCAACACAATTAAATTGCAAAACCTCAATTTCTGTACTTTTTACTCAGTTAAAATTCCAATGGGTCCATTGAAAGGCCCATTTCGACCCGCTCGTCCGAAACCTCTACAAGAAGGACTGCAAAACAAGTTTTAATCAAATTTTGGGAGTTCATGTAATTTATTAGGAGCTTTTCAACACAATTATATTGCAAAACCTCAATTTCTGTAATTTTTACTCAGTTAAAATTCCAACGGGTCCATTGAGAGGCCCATTTAAACATGCTAGTCCGAAACCTCGACAAAAAGGACCGCAAACAAGTTTTAATCAAACTTTAGGAGTTCAAATAATTGATTAGGAGCTTTTCAACACAATTATATTGCAAAACCTCAATTTCTTTACTTTTTACTCAGTTAAAATTTCAAAGGGTCCATTGAAAGGCCCATTTCGATCCGCTCGTCCGAAACCTCTACAAAAAGGACTGCAAAACAAGTTTTAATCAAATTTTAGGATTTCATGTAATTTATTAGGAGCTTCTCAACACAATTAAATTGCAAAACCTCAATTTCTGTACTTTTTACTCAGTTAAAATTCCAATGGGTCCATTGAAAGGCCCATTTCTACCTGCTCGTGCAAAACCTCTACAAAAAGGACTGCAAAACAAGTTTTAATCAAATTTTAGGAGTTCATGTAATTGATTAGGAGCTTTTCAACAAAATTATATTGCAAAACCTCAATTTCTATAATTTTTACTCAGTTAAAATTCCAACAGGTCCATTGAGAGGCCCATTTAGACTTGCTAGTCTGAAACCTGGACAAAAATGACCGCAAAACAAGTTTTAATCATATTTTAGGAGTTAAAATAATTGATTAGGAGCCTTTCAACACAATTATATTGCAAAACCTCAATTTCTGTACTTTTTACTCAGTTAAAATTCCAACGGGTCCAATGAAAGGCCCATTTCGATCCACTCGTCTGAAACCTCTACGAAAAGGACTGCAAAACAAGTTTTAATCAAATTTTAGGAGTTCATGTAATTGATTAGGAGCTTTTCAACACAATTATATTGCAAAACCTCAATTTTTGTACTTTTTACTCAGTTAAAATTCCAACGGGTCCATTGAAAGGACCATTTAGACCTGCTAGTCCGAAACCTCGGCAAAAAGGACCGAAAAAAAGTTTTAATCAAATTTTAGGAATTCAAATAATTGATTACGAGCTTTTCAACACAATTATATTGCAAAACCTCAATTTCTGTAATTTCTCAGTTAAAATTCCAACGGGTCCATTGAGAGGCCCATTTAGATATGCTACTCCGAAACCTCGACAAAAAGGAACGCAAAACAAGTTTTAATCAAATTTTAGGAATTCAAATAATTGATTAGGAGCTTTTCAACACAATTATATTGCAAAACTTCAATTTCTGTACTTTTTACTCAGTTAAAATTCCAATGGGTCCATTGAAAGGCCTATTTCGACCCGCTCGTCGGAAACCTCTACAAAAGGGACTGCAAAATAAGTTTTAATCAAATTTTAGGAGTTCATATACTTGATTACGAGCATTTCAACACAATTATATTGCAAAACCTCAATTTCTGTACTTTTTACTCAGTTAAAATTTCAACGGGTCCATTGAAAGGCCCATTTCGATCCGCTCGTCCGAAACCTCTACAAAAAGGACTGCAAAACAAGTTTTAATCAAATTTTAGGAGTTCATGTAATTTATTAGGAGCTTCTCAACACAATTAAATTGCAAAACCTCAATTTCTGTACTTTTTACTCAGTTAAAATTCCAATGGGTCCATTGAAAGGCCCATTTCTACCCGCTCGTCCAAAACCTCTACAAAAAGGACTGCAAAAAAAGTTTTAATCAAATTTTAGGAGTTCATGTAATTGATTAGGAGCTTTTCAACACAATTATTTGCAAAACCTCAATTTCTGTAATTTTTTACTCAGTTAAAATTCCAACGGGTCTATTGAGAGGCCCATTTAGACTTGCTAGTCTGAAACCTGGACAAAAATGACCGCAAAACAAGTTTTAATCATATTTTAGGAGTTAAAATAATTGATTAGGAGCCTTTCAACACAATTATATTGCAAAACCTCAATTTCTGTACTTTTTACTCAGTTAAAATTCCAATGGGTCCATTGAAAGACCCATTTCGACCCGCTCTTCCGAAACCTCTACAAAAAGGACAGCAAAACAAGTTTTAATCAAATTTTAGGAGTTCATTTAATTGATTAGGATCTTTTCAACACATTTATTATGCAAAACCTCAATTTCTGTATGTTTTACTATTTTTAAAATTCCAACGGGTCCATTGAAAGGCCCATTTAGACCTGCTAGTCCGAAACCTCGGCAAAAAAGACCGAAAAACAAGTTTTAATCAAATTTTAGGAGTTCAAATAATTCATTAGGAGCTTTTCAACACAATTATATTGCAAAACCTCAATTTATGTACGTTTTACTCAGTTAAAATTCCAACGCGTCGATTGAAAGGCCCATTTCGACCCGCTCGTCCGAAACCTTTACAAAAGGGACTACAAAATAAGTTTTAATCAAATTTTAGGAGTTCATGTAATTTATTAGGAGCTTTTCAACACAATTATATTGCAAAACCTCAATTTCAGTAATTTTTACTCAGTTAAAATTCCAACGGGTCCATTGAGAGGCCCATTTAGACCTGCTAGTCCGAAACCTCGACAAAAAGGACCGCAAAACAAGTTTTAATCAAATTTTAGGAGTTCAAATAATTGATTAGCAGCTTTTCAACACAATTATATTGCAAAACTTCAATTTCTGTACTTTTTACTCAGTTAAAATTCCAATGGGTCCATTGAAAGACCCATTTCGACCCGCTCGTCCGAAAACTCTACAAAAAGGACAGCAAAACAAGTTTTAATCAAATTTTAGGAGTTCATTTAGTTGATTAGGATCTTTTCAACACATTTATTTTGCAAAACCTTAATTTCTGTATGTTTTACTATTTTAAAATTCCAACGGGTCAATTGAAAGGCCCATTTAGACATGCTAGTCCGAAACCTCTACAAAAGGGACTACAAAATAAGTTTTAATCAAATTTTAGGAGTTCATGTAATTTATTAGGAGCTTTTCAACACAATTATATTGCAAAACCTCAATTTCAGTAATTTTTACTCAGTTAAAATTCCAACGGGTCCATTGAGAGGCCCATTTAGACATGCTAGTCCGAAACCTCGACAAAAAGGACCGCAAAACAAGTTTTAATCAAATTTTAGGAGCTCAAATAATTTATTAGGAGCTTTTCAACACAATTATATTGCAAAACTTCAATTTATGTACTTTTTACTTAGTTAAAATTCCAACGGGTCCATTGAAAGGACCATTTAGACCTGCTAGTCCGAAACCTCGGCAAAAAGAACTGAAAAACAAGTTTTAATCAAATTTTAGGAGTTCATGTAATTTATTAGAAGCTTCTCAACACAATTAAATTGCAAAACCTCACTTTCTGTACTTTTTACTCAGTTAAAATTCCAATGGGTCCATTAAAAGGCCCATTTCGACCCGCTCGTCCGAAACCTCTACAAGAAGGACTACAAAACAAGTTTTAATCAACTTTTAGGAGTTCATGTAATTGATTAGGAGCTTTTCAACACAATTATATTGCAAAACCTCAATTTCTGTAATTTTTACTCAGTTAAAATTCCAACGGGTCCATTGAGAGGCCCATTTAGACCTGCTAGTCCGAAACCTCGACAAAAAGGACCGCAAAACAAGTTTTAATCAAATTTTAGGAGTTCAAATAATTGATTAGGAGCTTTTCAACACAATTATATTGCAAAACCTCAATTTCAGTAATTTTTACTCAGTTAAAATTCCAACGGGTCCATGATCATCTGTGCGCGATAAAGTACATGATCGTCTCTCTAGTTGGGAAAAACAAAACTGAATCGCTAGGATTTGTGCGCGATAAAGTACATGATCGTCTCTCTAGTTGGGACAAACATCTCCTTTCTTTTAGTGGCCGAGAAATCTTCATCAAAGCAGTTCTACAATCCCTTCCACAATATGTTATGTCCTGTTATCTTCTCCCACAAAATATCATTGATGACATGACTTCATCAATCCGTCAATACTGGTGGACTGGCAAATCCAACAAAAAAGGTTGGCACATGCTACCATGGAATCGTGTATGTCTACCAAAATCTGCTGGAGGCATGGGTTTTAAGGATTTGCACGATTTTAACATTGCTCTTTTAGGAAAGCAACTTTGGAAACTCATTTGCGAATCAGTTTCTCTATTAGGACAAATATAACGTTCTAAATACTTTCCCTCCGGCAATATCTTAGATGCACCAAAACCCAATCGGGGCTCTTTTGCTTGGCAAGGTATGTATAACGCGCTTCAGCGTCTACTTCCCGGCTTTCTCTACCGTCCAGGTATAAACAACACTATTAGAATACACAAAGATATATGGGGCAGGTCTTCCCCAATTGAGCTCACTGGGGATTACGAAATCTCAGATGAATAATTATTCGATGTCGGGACTTTATGATTCGGAACCAAACAACTTGGGATACGGATAAGGTAAGGAATTACTTCAATCCAATTGATGCCGATGCTATTCTTCGTATCCCCATCATAAATGATCATCGTGATTCAATACTCTGGTCCCCTAATTACTCGGGTATCTACTCAGTCCGTTCTGGATATATTTTCCTGCAACGATCCATAAACCCACCTACGTCACCTACTCGGCTCTGGAAATTTCTATCCAAAGTCAAAGCTTTACCCAAAGTCAAAACTTTTGGTTAGCGTATGGCATCTGATGCTCTACCAGTTGGAGTTAAAATGCAAACCTTTTCTCCTAATTCGGGACCTTGTCCTATCTGTGGTAGCCACTCGGAATCGATCCTTCATGCGTTTCGTGATTTCCCTGGGGCGTCTGAAGTCCTCCAAATTTGTGGTATCCCCATTACTCTTTATAGGAGTATAGCCTCTACCCCTCTGCAATGGTTAGAGGAAGCAGCTAATACTCTTTCCTGTGATAAATTTGGTCTTTTCCTCACTGCTTTATGGAATGTATGGAATAGACGAAACGACTGGGTACATAACCATCATTTACAACCTCCCTGGCTAATTGCCGTTAATTCCATTAGTTTACATGATGATTTTTGTAAAGCGTTAAAGTCGACTGCCCCAGCTCCATCTACCTTTTCTACCACATCCTGGACCCCTCCCCCACTCCATCATATCAAAATAAATGTGGATGGAGCTTTTAATCCAACAACTCATGCAGCTGCCGTTGGCGCCGTTGCTCGTGATCCTGCAGGAGCAGTTGTGGGGGGCCTTGCATTCCCGATTGGTAGCTGTCAGGACGCTATCACTAGTGAAGGGGAAAGCATTCTTGCTGGTCTCACTTTTGCCCGATCTCAAGGCTGGAACCGGCTTTTGATTGAAACTGACTGCGCTTCTCTCGCGAATAGGATCAACATTCCTGCTCAGGACCTTTCTACCATGGAACCTATTATTCGTTAGATTCAAGCAACTTTTCACGATTTTGACTTTGTATCTATTTCATTTGTACGCCGTGAGGCAAATCTTAAAGCCCATACATTGGCTACTTCTGCGCTGAATTCTATGACTTCTATGTCATTTACTTCGGATATCCCATCTTGTATCCAACACTTTGTACCAAATCATTCTTGATTAATAAAATTTGGGCACTCTTTTCCCCTTTTTAGGGTCCTCTAGCTCTGCTTGAAGGACAGTAGTAGGGGTTTTTAATGAGGCCTTTTCTTCAAAAAAAAAATTCCAATGGTTCCATTGAAAGGCCCATTTCGACCCCCTCATCCGAAACCTCTACAAAAAGGACTGCAAAACAAGTTGTAATCAAATCTTATGAGTTCATGTAATTGATTAGGAGCTTTTCAACACAATTATATTGCAAAACCTCAATATTTGTACGTTTTACTCAGTTAAAATTCTAACGGGTCAATTGAAAGGCCCATTTAGACCTGCTAGTCCGAAACCTCGACAAAAAGGACCGAAAAACAAGTTTTAATCAAATTTTAGGAGTTCAAATAATTGATTAGGAGCTTTTCAACACAATTATATTGCAAAACCTCAATTTCTGTAATTTCTCAGTTAAAATTCCAACGGGTCCATTGAGAGGCCCATTTAGACCTGCTACTCCGAAACCTCGACAAAAAAAGACCGCAAAACAAGTTTTAATCAAATTTTAGGAGTTCAAATAATTGATTAGGAGCTTCTCAACACAATTATATTGTAAAACTTCCATTTCTGTACTTTTTACTGAGTTAAAATTCCAATGGGTCCATTGAAAGACCAATTTCGACTGGTCGTCCGAAACCTCTACAAAAAGGATTGCAAAACAAGTATTAATCAAATTTTAGGAGTTCATGTAATTTATTAGTAGCTTTTCAACACAATTATATTGCAAAACCTCAATTTCTGTAATATTTACTCAGTTAAAATTCCAACGGGTCCATTGAGTGGCCCATTTAGACCTGCTAGTCCGAAACCTCGACAAAAAGGACCGCAAAACAAGTTTTAATCAAATTTTAGGAGTTCAAATAATTCATTAGGAGCTTTTCAACACAATTATGTTGCAAAACATCAATTTATGTACTTTTTACTCAGTTAAAATGCCAACAAGTCCATTGAAAGACCCATTTCGACCCGCTCGTCCGAAACCACTACAAAAAGGACATCAAAACAAGTTTTAATCAAATTTTAGGAGTTCATGTAATTGATTAGGAGCTTTTCTACACAATTATATTGCAAAACCTTAATTTATGTACTTTTTACTCAGTTAAAATTCCAACGGGTCCATTGAAAGGATCATTTAGACCTGCTAGTTTGAAACCTCGACAAAAAGGACCGAAAAACAAGTTTTAATCAAATTTTAGGAGTTCAAATAATTGATTAGGTGCTTTTCAACCCAATTATATTGCAAAACCTCTATTTCTATACTTTTTACTCAGTTAAAATTCCAACGGGTCCATTAAAAGCCCCATTTCGACCTGCTCGTCCGAAACCTCTACAAAAAGGACTGCAAAACAGGTTTTAATCAAATTTTAGGAGTTCATGTAATTTATTAGGAGCTTCTCAACACAATTAAATTGCAAAACCTCATTTTTTGTACTTTTTACTCAGTTAAAATTCCAATAGGTCCATTGAAAGGCCCATTTCGACCCGCTCGTCCGAAACCTCTACAAAAAGGACTACAAAATCTCGACAAAAAATTCCAACGGGTCCATTGAGAGGCTCATTTAGACCTGCTACTCCGAAATATCGACAAAAAAGACCGCAAAACAAGTTTTAATCAAATTTTAGGAGTTCAAATAATTGATTAGGAGCTTCTCAACACAATTATATTGCAAAACTTCAATTTCTGTACTTTTTACTCAGTTAAAATGCCAACAAGTCCATTGAAAGACCCATTTCGACCCGCTCGTCCAAAACCTCTACAAAAAGGACTACAAAACAAGTATTAATCAAATTTTAGGAGTTCATGTAATTTATTAGGAGCTTTTAAACACAATTATATTGCAAAACCTCAATTTCTGTAATTTTTACTCGGTTAAAATTCCAACGGGTCCATTGAGAGGCCCATTTAGACCTGCTAGTTCGAAACCTCGACAAAAAGGACCGCAAAACAAGTTTTAATCAAATTTTAGGAGTTCAAATAATTGATTAGGAGCTTTTCAACACAATTATATTGCAAAACCTCAATTTCAGTAATTTTTACTCAGTTAAAATTCCAACGGGTCCATTGAGAGGCCCATTTAGACCTGCTAGTCTGAAACCTCGACAAAAAGGATCGCAAAACAAGTTTTAATCAAATTTTAGGAGTTCAAATAATTCATTAGGAGCTTTTCAACACAATTATATTGCAAAACTTCAATTTCTGTACTTTTTACTCAGTTAAAATTCCAACGGGTCCATTGAAAGGCCCATTTCGACCCGCTCGTCCGAAACCTCTACAAAAAGAACTGAAAAACAAGTATTAATCAAATTTTAGGAGTTCATGTAATTTATTAGAAGCTTCTCAACACAATTAAATTGCAAAACCTCACTTTCTGTACTTTTTATCAGTTAAAATTCCAATGGGTCCATTAAAAGGCCCATTTCGACCCGCTCGTCCGAAACCTCTACAAGAAGGACTACAAAACAAGTTTTAATCAACTTTTAGGAGTTCATGTAATTGATTAGGAGCTTTTCAAAACAATTATATTGCAAAACCTCAATTTCTGTAATTTTTACTCAGTTCAAATTCCAACGGGTCCATTGAGAGGCCCATTTAGACCTACTAGTCCGAAACCTCGACAAAAAGGACCGCAAAACAAGTTTTAATCAAATTTTAGGAGTTCAAATAATTGATTAGGAGCTTTTCAACACAATTATATTGCAAAACTTCAATTTCTGTACTTTTTACTCAGTTAAAATTCCAACGGGTCCATTGAAAGGCCTATTTCGACCCGCTTGTCAGAAACCTCTACAAAAGGGACTGCAAAATAAGTTTTAATCAAATTTTAGGAGTTCATGTAATTGATTAGGAGCTTTTCAACACAATTATATTGCAAAACCTCAATTTCTGTACTTTTTACTCAGTTAAAATTTCAACGGGTCCATTGAAAGGCCCATTTCGATCCGCTCGTCCGAAACCTCTACAAAAAGGACTACAAAACAAGTTTTAATCTAATTTTAGGAGTTCATGTAATTTATTAGAAGCTTCTCAACACAATTAAATTGCAAAACCTCAATTTCTGTACTTTTTACTCAGTTAAAATTCCAATGGGTCCATTGAAAGGCCCATTTCGACCCGCTCGTCCGAAACCTCTACAAAAAGAACTGGAAAACAAGTATTAATCAAATTTTAGGAGTTCATGTAATTTATTAGAAGCTTCTCAACACAATTAAATTGCAAAACCTCACTTTCTGTACTTTTTATCAGTTAAAATTCCAATGGGTCCATTAAAAGGCCCATTTCGACCCGCTCGTCCGAAACCTCTACAAGAAGGACTACAAAACAAGTTTTAATCAACTTTTAGGAGTTCATGTAATTGATTAGGAGCTTTTCAACACAATTATATTGCAAAACCTCAATTTCTGTAATTTTTACTCAGTTCAAATTCCAACGGGTCCATTGAGAGGCCCATTTAGACCTACTAGTCCGAAACCTCGACAAAAAGGACCGCAAAACAAGTTTATTCAAATTTTAGGAGTTCAAATAATTGATTAGGAGCTTTTCAACACAATTATATTGCAAAACTTCAATTTCTGTACTTTTTACTCAGTTAAAATTCCAACGGGTCCATTGAAAGGCCTATTTCGACCCGCTTGTCGGAAACCTCTACAAAAGGGACTGCAAAATAAGTTTTAATCAAATTTTAGGAGTTCATGTAATTGATTAGGAGCTTTTCAACACAATTATATTGCAAAACCTCAATTTCTGTACTTTTTACTCAGTTAAAATTTCAACGGGTCCATTGAAAGGCCCATTTCGATCCGCTCGTCCGAAACCTCTACAAAAAGGACTACAAAACAAGTTTTAATCAAATTTGAGGAGTTCATGTAATTTATTAGAAGCTTCTCAACACAATTAAATTGCAAAACCTCAATTTCTGTACTTTTTACTCAGTTAAAATTCCAATGGGTCCATTGAAAGACCCATTTCGACCCGCTCTTCCGAAACCTCTACAAAAAGGACAGCAAAACAAGTTTTAATCAAATTTTAGGAGTTCATTTAATTGATTAGGATCTTTTCAACACATTTATTTTGCAAAACCTCAATTTCTGTACGTTTTACTATTTTAAAATTCCAACGGGTCCATTGAAAGGCACATTTAGACCTGCTAGTCCGAAACCTCGACAAAAAGGACCGAAAAACAAGTTTTAATCAAATTTTAGGAGTTCAAATAATTCATTAGGAGCTTTTCAACACAATTATATTGCAAAACCTCAATTTATGTACTTTTTACTCAGTTAAAATTCCAACGGGTCGATTGAAAAGCCCATTTCGACCCGCTCGTCCGAAACCTCTACAAAAGGGACTACAAAATAAGTTTTAATCAAATTTTAGGAGTTCATGTAATTTATTAGGAGCTTTTCAACACAATTATATTGCAAAACCTCAATTTCAGTAATTTTTACTCAGTTAAAATTCCAACGGGTCCATTGAGAGACCCATTTAGACCTGCTAGTCCGAAACCTCGACAAAAAGGACCGCAAAACAAGTTTTAATAAAATTTTAGGAGTTCAAATAATTGATTAGGAGCTTTCCAACACAATTATATTGCAAAACTTCAATTTCTGTACTTTTTTCTCAGTTAAAATTCCAACAGGTCTATTGAAAGGCCTATTTCGACCCGCTCGTCGGAAACCTCTACAAAAGGGACTGCAAAATAAGTTTTAATCAAATTTCAGGAGTTCATGTAATTAATTAGGAGCTTTTCAACACAATTATATTGCAAAACCTCAATTTCTGTACTTTTTACTCAGTTAAAATTTCAACGGGTCCATTGAAAGGCCCATTTCGATCCGCTCGTCCGAAACCTCTAACAAAAGGACTGCAAAACAAGTTTTAATCAAATTTTAGGAGTTCATGTAATTTATTAGAAGCTTCTCATCACAATTAAATTGCAAAACCTCAATTTCTGTACTTTTTACTCAGTTAAAATTCCAATGGGTCCATTGAAAGACCCATTTCGACCCGCTCTTCCGAAACCTCTACAAAAAGGACAGCAAAACAAGTTTTAATCAAATTTTAGGAGTTCATTTAATTGATTAGGATCTTTTCAACACATTTATTTTGCAAAACCTCAATTTTTGTACGTTTTACTATTTTAAAATTCCAACGGGTCCATTGAAAGGCCGATTTAGACCTGCTAGTCCGAAACCTCGACAAAAAGGACCGAAAAACAAGTTTTAATCAAATTTTAGGAGTTCAAATAATTCATTAGGAGCTTTTCAACACAATTATATTGCAAAACCTCAATTTATGTACTTTTTACTCAGTTAAAATTCCAACGGGTCGATTGAAAGGCCCATTTCGACCCGCTCGTCCGAAACCTCTACAGAAGGGACTGCAAAATAAGTTTTAATCAAATTTTAGGAGTTCATGTAATTTATTAGGAGGTTTTCAACACAATTATATTTCAAAACCCCAATTTCAGTAATTTTTACTCAGTTAAAATTCCAACGGGTCCATTGAGAGGAACATTTAGACCTGCTAGTCCGAAACCTCGACAAAAAGGACCGCAAAACAAGTTTTAATCAAATTTTAGGAGTTCAAATAATTCATTAGGAGCTTTTCAACACAATTATATTGCAAAACTTCAATTTATGTACTTTTTACTCAGTTAAAATACCAACGGGTCCATTGAAAGGGCCATTTCGACCCGCTCGTCCGAAACCTTTACAAAAAGGACTGCAAAACAAGTTTTAATCAAATTTTAGGAGTTCATGTAATTTATTAGGAGCTTCTCAACACAATTAAATTGCAAATTCTATATTTCTGTACTTTTTACTCAGTTAAAATTCCAATGGGTCCATTGAAAGGCCCATTTCGACCCGCTCGTCCGAAACCTCTACAAAAAGGACTGCAAAACAAGTTTTAATCAAATTTTAGGAGTTCATGTAATTGATTAGGAGCTTTTCAACACAATTGTTTTTCAAAACCTCAATTTCTGTAATTTTTACTCAGTTAAAATTCCAACGGGTCCATTGAGAGGCCCATTTAGACTTGCTAGTCTGAAACCTGGACAAAAATGACCGCAAAACAAGTTTTAATCATATTTTAGCAGTTCAAATAATTGATTAGGAGCCTTTCAACACAATTATATTGCAAAACCTCAATTTATGTACTTTTTACTCAATTAAAATTCCAACGGGTCCAATGAAAGGCCCATTTCGACCCACTCGTCTGAAACCTCTACGAAAAGGACTGCAAAACAAAGTTTAATCAAATTTTAGGAGTTCATGTAATTGATTAGGAGCTTTTCAACACAATTATATTGCAAAACTTCAATTTCTGTACTTTTTACTCAGTTAAAATTCCAACGGATCCATTGAAAGGCCCATTTAGACCTTCTAGTCCGAAACCTCGACAAAAAGGTCCGAAAAACAAGTTTTAATCAAATTTTAGGAGTTCAAATAATTGATTAGGAGCTTTTCAACACAATTATACTGGAAAACCTCAATTTCTGTAATTTCTCAGTTAAAATTCCAACGGGTCCATTGAGAGGCCCATTTAGACCTGCTAGTCCGAAACCTCGACAAAAAGGACCGCAAAAAAAGTTTTAATCAAATTTTAGGAATTCAAATAATTGATTAGGAGCTTTTCAACACAATTATCTTGCAAAACTTCAATTTCTGTATTCTTTACTCAGTTAAAATTCCAACGGGTCCATTGAAAGGCCCATTTCGACCCGCTCGTCCGAAACCTCTACAAAAAGGACTGCAAAACAAGTTTTAATCAAATTTTAGGAGTTCATGTAATTTATTTGGAGCTTCTCAACACAATTAAATTGCAAAACCTCAATTTATGTACTTTTTACTAAGTTAAAATTCCAATGGGTCCATTGAAAGGCCCATTTCGACCCGCTCGTCCGAAACCTCTACAAGAAGGACTGCAAAACAAGTTTTAATCAAATTTTAGGAGTTCATGTAATTGATTAGGAGCTTTTCAAAACAATTATATTGCAAAACCTCAATTTCTGTAATTTTTACTCAGTTAAAATTCCAGCGGGTCCATTGAGAGGCCCATTTAGACCTGCTAGTCCGAAACCTCGACAAAAAGGACCGCAAAACAAGTTTTAATCAAATTTTAGGAGTTCAAATAATTCATTAGGAGCTTTTCAACACAATTATATTGCAAAACTTCAATTTCTGTACTTTTTACTCAGTTAAAATTCCAATGGGTCCATTGAAAGGCCCATTTCGACCCGCTCGTCCGAAACCTCTACAAAAAGGACTACAAAACAAGTTTTAATCAAATTTTAGGAGTTCATCTAATTGATTAGGAGCTTTTCAAAACAATTATATTGCAAAACCTCAATTTCTGTAATTTTTACTCAGTTAAAATTCCAGCGGGTCCATTGAGAGGCCCATTTAGATCTGCTTGTCCGAAACCTCGACAAAAAGGACCGCAAAACAAGTTTTAATCAAATTTTAGGAGTTCAAATAATTGATTAGGAGCTTTTCAACACAATTATATTGCAAAATCTCAATTTCTGTACTTTTTACTCAGTTAAAATTCCAATGGGTCCATTGAAAGGCCCATTTCGACCCGCTCGTCCGAAACCTCTACAAAAAGGACTGCAAAATAAGTTTTAATCAAATTTTAGGAGTTCATGTAATTGATTAGGAGCTTTTCAACACAATTATATTGCAAAACCTCAATTTCTATACTTTTTACTAAGTTAAAATTCCAATGGGTCAATTGAAAGGCACATTTCGACCCGCTCGTCCGAAACCTCTACAAGAAGGACTGCAAAACAAGTTTTAATCAAATTTTAGGAGTTCATGTAATAGATTAGGAGCTTTTCAACACAATTATATCGCAAAACCTCAATTTCTGTAATTTTTACTCAGTTAAAATTCCAACGGGTCCATTGAGAGGCCCATTTAGACCTGCTAGTCCGAAACCTCGACAAAAAGGACCGCAATACAAGTTTTAATCAAATTTTAGGAGTTCAAATAATAGATTAGGAGCTTTTCAACACAATTATATTGCAAAACTTCAATTTTTGTACGTTTTACTCAGTTAAAATTCCAACGGGTCCATTGAATGGCCAATTTCGACCCGCTCGTCCGAAACCTCTACAAAAAGGATTGAAAAACAAGTTTTAATCAAATTTTAGGAGTTCATGTAATTTATTAGGAGCTTCTCAACACAATTAAATTGTAAAACCTCATTTTCTGTACTTTTTACTCAGTTAAAATTCCAACGGGTCCATTGAAAGGCCCATTTAGACCTGCTAGTCTGAAACCTCGGTAAAAAGGATCGAAAAAAAGTTTTAATCAAATTTTAGGAGTTCAAATTATTGATTACGAGCTTTTCAACACAATTATATTGCAAAACCTCAATTTCTGTAATTTCTCAGTTAAAATTCCAACGGGTCCATTGAGAGGCCCATTTAGACCTGCTACTCCGAAACCACGACAAAAAGGACCGCAAAACAAGTTTTAATCAAATTTTAGGAATTCAAATAATTGATTAGGAGCTTTTCAACACAATTATATTGCTAAACTTCAATTTCTGTAGTTTTTACTCAGTTAAAATTCCAATGGGTCCATTGAAAGGCCCATTTCGACCCGCTCGTCCGAAACCTCTACAGAAGGGACTGTAAAATAAATTTTAATCAAATTTTAGGAGTTCATGTAATTTATTAGGAGCTTTTCAACACAATTATATTGAAAAACCTCAATTTCTGTAATTTTTACTCAGTTAAAATTCCAACGGGTCCATTGAGAGGCCCATTTAGACCTGCTAGTCCGAAACCTCAACAAAAAGGACCGCAAAACAAGTTTTAATCAAATTTTAGGAGTTCATGTAATTGATTAGGAGCTTTTCAACACAATTATATTGCAAAACCTCAATTTATGTACTTTTTACTCAGTTAAAATACCAACCGGTTCCATTGAAAGGCCCATTTGACCCGCTCGTCATAACCTCTACAAAAGGACTGCAAAACAAGTTTTAATCAAATTTTAGGAGTTCATGTAATTTATTAGGAGCTTCTCAACACAATTAAATTGGAAAACCTCAATTTCTGTACTTTTTACTCAGTTAAAATTCCAATGGGTCCATTGAAAGGCCCATTTCGACCCACTCGTCCGAAACCTCTACAAGAAGGACTGTAAAACAAGTTTTAATCAAATTTTAGGAGTTCATGTAATTGATTAGGAGCTTTTCAACACAATTATATTGCAAAAACTCAATTTCTGTAATTTTTACTCAGTTAAAATTCCAACAGGTCCATTTAGACATGCTCGTCCGAAACCTCTACAAAAAGGGTCGCAAAACAAGTTTTAATCAAATTTTATGAGATCATGTAATTGATTAGGAGCTTTTCAACACAATTATATTGCAAAACGTCAATTTCTGTACTTTTTACTCAGTTAAAATTCCAACGGGTCCATTGAAAGGCCCATTTTGACCTGCTCGTCTGAAACCTCTACAAAAAGTACTGCAAAACAAGTTTTAATCAAATTTTAGGAGTTCATGTAATTGATTAGGAGCTTTTCAACACAATTATATTGCAAAACCTCAATTTTTGTACTTTTTCCTCAGTTAAAATTCCAACGGGTCCATTGAAAGGCCCATTTAGACCTGCTAGCCCGAAACCTCGACAAAAAGGACCGAAAAAAAGTTTTAATCAAATTTTAGGAGTTCAAATAATTGATTAGGAGCTTTTCAACACAATTATATTGCAAAACCTCAATTTATGTACTTTTTACTTAGTTAAAATTCCAACGGGTGCATTAAAAGGCCCATTTCGACCTGCTCATCCGAAACCTCTACAAAAGGGACTGCAAAATAAGTTTTAATCAAATTTTAGGAGTTCATGTAATTGATTAGGAGCTTTTCAACACAATTAGATTGCAAAACCTCAATTTTTGTACTTTTTACTCAGTTAAAATTCCAACGGGTCCATTGAAAGGCCCTTTTAGACCTGCTCGTCTGAAACATCGACAAAAAGGACCGCAAAACAAGTTTTAATCAAATTGTAGGAGTTCAAATAATTGAATAGGAGCTTTTCAACACAATTATATTGCAAAACCTTAAGTTTTGTACTTTTTACTGAGTTTAATTTCCAACGGGTCCGTTGAAAGACCCATTTCGACTCGCTCGTCCAAAACCACTACAAAAAGGAATGCAAAACAAGTTTTAATCAAATTTTAGGAGATCATGTAATTGATTAGGAGCTTTTCAACACGATTATATTGCAAACCCTCAATTTCTGTACTTTTTACTCAATTAAAATTCCAACGGGTCCATTGAAAGGCCCATTTAGACCTGCTAGTCCGAAACCTCGACAAAAAGGACCGCAAAACTAGTTTTAATCAAATTTTAGGAGTTCAAATAATTGATTAGGAGATTTTCAACACATTTTTATTGCAAAACCTCATTTTCTGTACTTTTTACTCAGTTAAAATTCCAACGGGTCCATGGAAAGGCTCATTTCGACACTCTCGTTAGAAACCTCTACAAAAAGGACTGCAAAACATATTTTAATCAAATTTTAGGAGTTCATGTAATTGATTAGGAGCTTTTCAACACAATTATATTGCAAAATCTCAATTTCTGTACTTTTTACTCAGTTAAAATTCCAACGGGTCCATTCAAAGACCCATTTCAACCCGCTAGTCCGAAACCTCTACAAAACATGTTTTAATCAAATTTTAGGAGTTCATTTAATTGATTAGGATCTTTTCAACACATTTATTTTGCAAAACCTCAATTTCTGTACTTTTTACTATGTTAAAATTCCATCGGGTCCATTGAAAGGCCCATTTAGACCTGCTAGTCCGAAATCTCGACAAAAATTGTTGGGTTTTGGGGTGCTCGATTCGATCAACCAATTATGCTCACCAAGTGGTGGAGAGGTGGATATTTGGGTGGAAGGGTTAAGGAAGCTAAAAAGAATAAGACACAATGATTTTAGAGTGGTTCGGTCTTCTAACAAGCACCTACATCCACTACCTTAGCTTCCCACTAAGGATTTCACAATCAATCCACTAATTGATTCGTCCCCTTTTCTAGGATTAGGAGGAAACCCTTACAACCGATCAAGCTTCTATCCAAAGCCTTGATCAAAACCCTCTTTTACAAAGAGATAAATAAAGCAAACTTAAACCCTCTAATAGGTGTTTGTTTGCACAATGAAGCACTCACCCAAAGCCTAAAACACTTGAGCAAATTTGACAATTTTGGCTCACTAGTGTTTGTCTATATAATAAATGACAATTTAAGCTCTAAGACAATCTTTGATCATTTGTTGATTGACAATTGAAGCATTAGTCTTCTCTTGATGCTTGGAGGTCCCTTTTATACTCCCAAATGAGTTTGTAGCCGTTACTAGCCGTTGGGGATGAATTGGAGCCGTTGAGGACTTTATTTCCCTTCATAAATGCTGTTCTGCAGCTAACGGTATCGATACGCGTGGAACGGTATCGATACGGCCTTCATATGAACTAGCCGTTGGGCTCTTGCCAGCCTGGGCGTATCGATACGCTTGAGGGCGTATCGGTACCCTTTGACATTTAAATGGCCGTTGGGAAATAGCCGTTGGGGTAGTTAAATTGGGATCGGTACGCTGACGTGGCGTATCAAAACGACCCCCTCCGTATCGATACACTAAACCCTCGTATCGATACGGGTTTTGACAGTGGCCAAACTTGGGCAAAAAGGTATCGATACTGGTACAACCGTATCGATACTGGTACTTTGAAATCACGAGTTTGGCTTATTAAAACATGAAAAATCTTTGTCAAAAACCTCTTAAAATACCTCAAACATAATTTCAAGTTGTTTGGACTTAAAAACAAGTTTTAAATTCTTTTCAAATTAGTCCAAAACATTTTTCAATTATTATATCAAAACATTAGTTCTACAATCTCCCCCTTTTTGATATAATAAAACTAACTTGAAAAATTGTTTGGGATTCTCCCCCTTTAACTTTAAAAATGTGAATAAGAGATTAAAGATATGAAATCAAATTAAGCTCCCCCTTATTCATTTTGAAAATTCAATTTTTCAAACCATTTCTCCCCCTTTTTGTTATATCAAAAAGAATTTAAAAGACATTTAAGTTCAAGATAACATAGGAGGCAAAAACATTTTGACTCACTTAAAAAAAAAATTGGTTTAAAATTGGCTCCCCCTTACTCAAAGCATCATCAAAAATGTTAGTTCAACATATATGATCATCTAGTTGAATAAACTAAAAATTAAAACAAATAAAAGCAAAACAACTAGATTTTTACCAACACTTGAACCCAAAGGTAGGATGTGAAGCCTTCCTTCTTCAAGTGTTCTTCCTTGTGTGTATGGAGCTCCCCCTCAATGTTTGACTTGTTGAACATCTCCATCACACCTACAATAGACAATCAAGTAACTTTTGGTATCCAAATTGCTTTGGATCCATAAACGTTAGTTGCACAAAATTTAGTCCCCTTAGGAATCCATTTTTCAATTTCATCCTTTTTAGTTGAAGTGGTTAGTCCTTTTGGAACCCACACACTTCTAAAACATTTTCCATTCACAAATCTAGGGGAACTAGATTGTCTAACATAAAAATTTGATTTTCCAAGATTATTTTTCTTTTCAAGCTCTTTGGAAATCAAATCTTTTTCTTCTTGAACATTTTGAAGCAATTTTTGTAAATCAAAACATTTAATTCAAACTCTTCAAGTTTTGCTTCAAGTTCAAGTTTGGTTTTAGAAAGCAAATCATTTTGAATTGTTAACTTTGAAACCAATTTTTTGTTTTTCAAAATGTGGCTTTTAAAATCTAAAACCAAATCATCATAGGCATCTTGTAATTCATCAAAGGAATAAGAACATGAAGTAGATGAATTAGAAGTTACCCTTGAATCTTCTTCGATGGCCATAAGGCAAAGGTTGGCTTGTTCATCGTCGGTGGAGTCTTCATCACTCCAAGTAGCCAAATGTGCCTTCTTCTTATGGCTTGAAGTGCTTGCCCTCTCCTTCCTCTTAGGTTCTCGTTCAAGCTCTCTCAAGGCTTTCTTCATGAATGGGGCACACTTCTTGAAGAGATGAACTATCTCTTCTTCTTCATCCTCCTCTTCACTTGAGTAGACATGATTGCAAGTGGAGGATTTGAGAGCCATGGCACTAGCATTGATGCCAAGCCCTTTGATTTTCTTCTCTCCCATAGCTCTAATTTCTTCCCTTTTCTTCTCCTCTTCCTTGTTCTTCTTCATAATTTGATGAGTGAGAAGAGACCCCATAAGTTCATCAAGCTTCAAAGTCTTCAAATTTTTGGCTTCGATGATGGCGGTCCTCTTTGAGTCCCAAGACTCGGGAAGTGAGTAGATGAGCTTTCGAACAAGCTTTTCTTCCGGGATGGCTTCTCCAAAACCTTTAAGACCGTTGGTGATGGTGGAGAACCTATCAAACATCTTCTCGATGTTCTCTTCCGGATCCATTTTGAAGTTCTCATACTCCAAGGTTAGGAGCCCAATCTTGGTCTCCTTGACTTCATTTGTCCCCTCGTATGTGACTTCAAGCTTGTCCCATACCTCCTTGGCACTCTCACAAGAAGACATCTTCTCATAGATGGATGGGCCAAAAGCACAAAACAAGATGTGCAAGGCTTTGCAATTTAGCTCCATCTTCTTGCGATCGTCGGCACTCCACTCCGCTTTACTTCTTTGAGGCACGAACGGACCATCTTCAACTACATCCCATAGCTTGTAATCTCTTGATTTGATGAAGAATTTCATCTTTGTCTTCCAATGGGCGTAGTGGTCTCCGTCAAAGAAAGGCGGTTTGTCGATTGATTGTGCCATTTGAGCCGGTTGACGAACTAGTGATCGAGCTTGCTGGATCATCTCAATAGGATGTTAATCCTCACGGATTGAGCCAAGCTCTGATACCAATTGTTGGGTTTTGGGGTGCTCGATTCGATCAACCAATTATGCTCACCAAGTGGTGGAGAGGTGGATATTTGGGTGGAAGGGTTAAGGAAGCTAAAAAGAATAAGACACAATGATTTTAGAGTGGTTCGGTCTTCTAACAAGCACCTACATCCACTACCTTAGCTTCCCACTAAGGATTTCACAATCAATCCACTAATTGATTCGTCCCCTTTTCTAGGATTAGGAGGAAACCCTTACAACCGATCAAGCTTCTACCCAAAGCCTTGATCAAAACCCTCTTTTACAAAGAGATAAATAAAGCAAACTTAAACCCTCTAATAGGTGTTTGTTTGCACAATGAAGCACTCACCCAAAGCCTAAAACACTTGAGCAAATTTGACAATTTTGGCTCACTAGTGTTTGTCTATACAATAAATGACAATTTAAGCTCTAAGACAATCTTTGATCATTTGTTGATTGACAATTGAAGCATTAGTCTTCTCTTGATGCTTGGAGGTCCCTTTTATACTCCCAAATGAGTTTGTAGCCGTTACTAGCCGTTGGGGATGAATTGGAGCCGTTGAGGACTTTATTTCCCTTCATAAATGTTGTTCTGCAGCTAACGGTATCGATACGCGTGGAACGGTATCGATACGGCCTTCATATGAACTAGCCGTTGGGCTCTTGCCAGCCTGGGCGTATCGATACGCTTGAGGGCGTATCGGTACCCTTTGACATTTAAATGGCCGTTGGGAAATAGCCGTTGGGGTAGTTAAATTGGGATCGGTACGCTGACGTGGCGTATCGAAACGACCCCCTCCGTATCGATACACTAAACCCTCGTATCGATACGGGTTTTGACAGTGGCCAAACTTGGGCAAAAAGGTATCGATACTGGTACAACCGTATCGATACTGGTGCTTTGAAATCACGAGTTTGGCTTATTAAAACATGAAAAATCTTTGTCAAAAACCTCTTAAAATACCTCAAACATAATTTCAAGTTGTTTGGACTTAAAAACAAGTTTTAAATTCTTTTCAAATTAGTCCAAAACATTTTTCAATTATTATATCAAAACATTAGTTCTACAAAAAGGATCGAAAAACAAGTTTTAATCAAATTTTAGGAGTTCAAATAATTGATTAGGAGCTTTTCAACACAATTATATTGCAAAACATCAATTTATGTACTTTTTACTCAGTTAAAATTCCAACGGATGCATTGAAAGGCCCATTTCGACCTGCTCGTCCGAAACCTCTACAAAAGGGACTGCAAAATAAGTTTTAATCAAATTTTAAGAGTTCAAATAATTGATTAGGAGCTTTTCAACACAACTATATTGCAAAACCTCAATTTATGTACTTTTTACTCAGTTAAAATTCCAACGGGTCCATTGAAAGGCCCATTTCCACCCGCTCGTCCGAAACCTCTACAAAAAGGAGTACAAAATAAGTTTTAATCAAATTTTAGGAGTTCATGTAATTGATTAGGAGCTTTTGAACACAATTATATTGCAAAACCTCAATTTCTGTACTTTTTACTCAGTTAAAATTCCAACGGGTCCATTGAAAGGCCCATTTAGACCTGCTCGTCCGAAACATCGACAAAAAGGACCGCAAAACAAATTTTAATCAAATTTTAGGAGTTCAAATAATTGATTAGGAGCTTTTCAACACAATTATATTGAAAAACCTCAATTTTTGTACTTTTTACTTAGTTAAATTCCCAACGGGTCCGTTGAAAGGCCCATTTCTACCCGCTCGTCCGAAACCTCTACAAAAAGGAATGCAAAACAAGTTTTAATCAAATTTTAGGAGATCATGTAATTGATTAGGAGCTTTTCAACACAATTATATTGCAAACCCTCAGTTTTTGTACCTTTTACTCAGTTAAAATTCCAACGGGTCCATTGAGAGGCTCATTTAGACATGCTAATCCGAAACCTTGACAAAAAGGACCGCAAAACAAGTTTTAATCAAATTTTAGGAGTTCATATAATTGATTAGGAGCTATTCAAGATAATTATATTGCAAAACCACAATTTCTGTACTTTTTACTCAGTTAAAAGTCCAACGAGTCCATTGATAGGCCCGTTTAAAATTGATTAGGAGATTTTCAACACAATTATATAAGTTCAAATAATTGATTAGGAGATTTTCAACACAATTATATTGCAAAACCTCAATTTATGTACTTTTTACTCAGTTAAAATTCCAACCGGTCCATTGATAGGCCCATTTAGACATGCTCGTCCGAAACCTCGACAAAAAGAACCGCAAAACAAATTTTAATAAAATTTTAGGAGTTCAAATAATTGATTAGTAGCTTTTCAACACAACAATATCGCAAAACCTCAATTTATGCACTTTTTACTTAGTTAAAATTCCAACGGGTCCATTGAAAGGCCCATTTAGACATGCTCGTCCGAAACCTATACAAAAAGGGCCGCAAAACATGTTTTAATGAAATTTTAGGATATCATGTAATTGATTAGGAGATTTTCAACACAATTATATTGCAAAACCTCAATTTTTGTACATTTTACTCAGATGAAATTCCAACGGGTGCATTGAAAGGCTCATTTACACCTGCTCGTCCGGAACCTCTACAAAAAGGGTCGCAAAACAAGTTTTAATCAAATTTTATGAGATCATGTAATTGATTAGGAGCTTTTCAACACAATTATATTGCAAAACCTCAATTTCTGTACTTTTTACTCAATTAAAATTCCAACGGGTCCATTGAAAGGCCCATTAAGACCTGCTCGTCCGAAACCTCTACAAAATGTACCGCAAAGCAAGTTTTAATCAAATTTTAGGAGTTCATTAAATTGACTAGGAGCTTTTCAACACAGTTATATTGCAAAACCTCAATTTTTGTACTTTTTACTCAGTTGAAATTCCAACGGGTCCATTGAAAGGCCCATTTAAACCTGCTCGTCTGAAACCTCTACAAAAAGGGTCGCAAAACAAGTTTTAATCAAATTTTAGGAGATCATGTAATTGATTAGGAGATGTTCAACACAATTATATTGAAAAACCTCAATTTATGTACTTTTTACTCAGTTAAAAGTCCAACGCGTCCATTGAAAGGCCAATTTCGACCCGCTCGTCCGGAACCTCTACAAAAGTACTGCAAAACAAGTTTTAATCAAAATTTAGGAGTTCAAATAATTGATTAGTAGGTTTTCAACACAATTATATTTTAAAACCTCAATTTATGTACTTTTTACTCAGTTAAAATTCTAACAGGTCCATTGAAAGGCCCATTTAGATCTGCTCGTCCGAAACCTCTACAAAAAGGACCGCAAAACAAGTTTTAATCAAATTTTAGGAGTTCAAATAATTGATTAGCAGATTTTCAACATAATTTTATTGCAAAACCTCAATTTATGTACTTTCTACCCAGTTAAATTTCCAACTGGTCCATTGAAAGGGCCATTTAGACCTGCTCATCCGAATCCTCGACAAAAAGGACCGCAAAACAAGTTTTAATCAAATTTTAGGAGTTCAAATAATTGATCATTAACTTTTCAACACAATAATATAACAAAACCTCAATTTATGTACTTTTTACTCAGTTAAAATTCCAACGGATCCATTGAAATGTCCTTTTAGACCTGCTCGTCCAAAACCTCGACAAAAAGGACCGCAAAAGAAGTTTTAATCAAATTTTAGGAGTTCAAATAATTGATTAGTAGGTTTTCAACACAATTATATTGCAAAACCTCAATTTCTGTACTTTTTACTAAGTTGAAATTCCAACGGGTCCATTGAAAGGCTCATTTATAGCTGCTCGTCCGAAACCTCTACAAAAAGGGTCGCAATACAGGTTTTAATCAAATTTTAGGAGATCATGTAATTGATTAGGAGATTTTCAACACAATTATATTGCAAAACCTCAATTTCCGTACTTTTTACTCAGTTAAAATTCCAACGGGTCCATTGAAAGGCCCATTTCGACCTGCTAGTCCGATACCTCTAAAAAATGGACCGCAAAACAAGTTTTAATCAAATTTTAGGAGTTCATTCAATTGACTAGGAGCTTTTCAAAACAGTTATATTGCAAAACCTCAATTTCTGTACTTGTTACTCAGTTGAAATTTCAACGGGTCCATTGAAAGGCCCAATTAGACATGCTCGTCCGAAACCTCTACAAAAAGGGTCGCAAAACAAGTTTTAATCAAATTTTAGATGATCATGTAATTGATTAGGAGATTTTCAACACAATTATATTGCAAAACCTCAATTTATGTACTTTTTACTTAGTTAAAATTCCAACGCGTCAATTGAAATGTAAATTTCGACCTGCTCGTCCGAAACCTCTACAAAAGGACTACAAAACAAGTTTTAATCAAATTTTAGGAGTTCAAGTAATTTATTAGGAGCTTTTCAACACAATTATATTGCAAAACTTCAATTTTTATACATTTTACTCAGTTAAAATTCCAACGGATCCATTCAAAGGCCCATTTAGACCTGCTCGTCCGAAACCTCTACATAAAGGACCGCAAAACAAGTTTTGATCATATTTTAGGAGTACAAATAATTGATTAGGATCTTTTCAACACAATTATATTGCAAAACCTCAACTTTTATACTTTTTACTCAGTTAAAATTCCAACAGGTCCATTGAAAGGCCAATTTAGACATGCTCATTTGAAACCTCTACAGAAAGGACCGCAAAACAAGTTTTAATCAAATTTTGGGAGTTCAAATAAGTGATTAGGAGCTTTTCAAAACAATTATATTTCAAAACCTCAATTTTTGTACTTGTTACTCAGTTAAAATTCCAACGGGTCCATTAAAACACCCATTTCGACCCGCTCGTCCGAAACCTCTACAAAAAGGACAGCAAAACAAGTTTTAATCAAATCTTAGGAGCTCATGTAATTGACTAGGAGCTTTTCAACACAATTATATTGCAAAACCTCAATTTTTGTACTTTTTACTCAGTTAAAATTCCAACGGGTCCATTGGAAGGCCCATTTAGACCTGCTCGTCCGAAACCTCGACAAAAAGGACCGCAAAACAAGTTTTAATCAAATTTTAGGAGTTCAAATAATTGAATAGGAGCTTTTCAACACAATTATATTGCAAAACCTCCATTTTTTTACTTTTTACTCAGTTAAATTTCCAACTGGTCCGTTGAAAGACCTATTTCGACCCGCTCGTCCGACACCTCTACAAAAAGGAATGCAAAACAAGTTTTAATCAAATTTTAGGAGATCATGTAATTGATTAGGAGCTTTTCAACACAATTATATTGCAAACCCTCAATTTCTGTACTTTTTACTCAGTTAAAATTCCAACATGTCCATTGAGAGGCCCATTTAGACCTGCTATTCCGAAACCTAGACAAAAAGGACCGCAAAAAAAATTTTAATCAAATTTTAGGAGTACAAATAATTGATTTGGAGCTTTTCAACACAATTTTATTGCAAAACCTCAATTGTTGTACTTTTTACTCAGTTAAAATTCCAACGGGTCCATTGAAAGGCTCCTTTCGACCCTCTCGTCAGAAACCTCTACAAAAAGGACTGCAAAACAAATTTTAATCAAATTTTAGGAGTTCATGTAATTGATTAGGAGCTTTTCAACACAATTATATTGCAAAACCTCACTTTCTGTAATTTTTACTCAGTTCAAATTCCAACAGGTCCATTGATAGGCTCATTTAGAAATGCTAGTCCGAAACCTCGACAAAAAAGACCGCAAAACAAGTTTTAATCAAATTTTAGGAGTTCATATAATTGATTAGTAGCTATTCAAGATAATTATATTGCAAAATCTCAATTTCTGTACTTTTTACTCAGTTAAAATTCCAACGGGTCCATTGAAAGACCCATTTCAACCCGCTAGTCCGAAACCTCTACAAAAAGGACTGCAAAACATGTTTTAATCAAATTTTAGGAGTTCATTTAATTGATTAGGATCTTTTCAACACATTTATTTTGCAAAACCTCAATTTTTGTACTTTTTACTATGTTAAAATTCCAACGGGTCCATTGAAAGGCCCATTTAGACCTGCTAGTCCGAAACCTCGACAAAAAGGATCGAAAAACAAGTTTTAATCAAATTTTAGGAGTTCAAATAATTGATTAGGAGCTTTTCAACACAATTATATTGCAAAACCTCAATTTATGTACTTTTTACTCAATTAAAATTCCAACGGGTCCATTGAAAGGCCCATTTCGACCTGCTCGTCCGAAACATCTACAAAAGGGACTGCAAAATAAGTTTTAATCAAATGTTAGGAGTTCATGTAATTGATTAGGAGCTTTTCAACACAATTAGATTGCAAAACCTCAATTTCTGTACTTTTTACTCAGTTAAAATTCCAACGGGTCCATTGAAAGGCCCGTTTAAAATTGATTAGGAGATTTTCAACACAATTATATTGCAAAAACTCAATTTCTGTAATTTTTACTCAGTTAAAATTCGAACGAGTCCATTGAGAGGCTCATTTAGACATGCTAGTCTGAAACCTCGACAAAAAGGACCGCAAGACAAGTTTTAATTAAATTTTAGGAGTTCATATAATTGATTAGGAGCTATTCAAGATAATTATATTGCAAAACCTCAATTTCTGTACTTTTTACTCAGTTAAAATTCCAACGGGTCCATTGATAGGCCCGTTTAAAATTGTTTAGGAGATTTTCAACACAATTATATAAGTTCAAATAATTGATTAGGAGATTTTCAACACAATTATATTGCAAAACCTCAATTTATGTACTTTTTACTCAGTTAAAATTCCAACTGGTCCATTGATAGGCCCATTTAGACCTGCTCATCCGAAACCTCGACAAAAAGGACCGCAAAACAAGTTTTAATAAAATTTTAGGAGTTCAAATAATTGATTAGTAGCTTTTCAACACAAAAATATCGCAAAACCTCAATTTATGCACTTTTTATTTAGTTAAAATTCCAATGGGTCCATTGAAAGGCCCATTTAGACATGCTTGTCCGAAACCTATACAAAAGGGCCGCAAAACATGTTTTAATGAAATTTTAGGATATCATGTAATTGATTAGGAGATTTTCAACACAATTATATTGCAAAACATCAATTTTTGTACATTTTACTCAGATGAAATTCCAAAGGGTGCATTGAAAGGCCCATTTAGACCTGCTCGTCCGAAACCTCTACAAAAAGGGTCACAAAACAAGTTTTAATCAAATTTTATGAGATCATGTAATTGATTAGGAGCTTTCCAACACAATTATATTGCAAAACCTCAATTTCTGTACTTTTTACTCAAATAAAATTCCAACGGGTCCATTGAAAGGCCCATTAAGACCTGCTCGTCCGAAACCTCTACAAAATGGACCGCAAAGCAAGTTTTAATCAAATTTTAGGAGTTCATTCAATTGACTAGGAGCTTTTCAACACAGTTATATTGCAAAACCTCAATTTTGTACTTTTTACTAAGTTGAAATTCCAACGGGTCCATTGAAAGGCCCATTTAGACCTGCTTGTCCGAAACCTCTACAAAAAGGGTCACAAAACAAGTTTTAATCAAATTTTAGGAGATCACTTAATTGATTAGGAGATGTTCAACACAATTATATTGCAAAACCTCAATTTATATACTTTTTACTCAGTTAAAAGTCTAACGCGTCCATTGAAAGGCCAATTTCGACCCGCTCGTCCGAAACCTCTACAAAAGGACTACAAAACATGTTTTAATCAAATTTTAGGTGTTCATTCAATTGAATAGGAGCTTTTGAACACAATTATATTTCAAAACCTCAATTTCTGTACTTTTTACTCAGTTAAAATTCCAACGCGTCCATTGAAAGGCCAATTTCGACCCGCTTGTCCGAAACCTCTAAAAAAGGACACAAAACAAGTTTTGATCAAATTTTAGGAGTTCATGTAATTGATTAGGATCTTTTCAACACAATTATATTGCAAAACCTCAATTGTTGTACTTTTACCCATTTAAAATTCGAACGGGTCCATTGAAAGGCCCATTTCGACCCGCTCGTCAGAAACCTCGACAAAAAGGACCGCAAAAGAAGTTTTAATCAAATTTTAGGAGTTCAAATAATTGATTGGTAGGTTTTCAACACAATTATATTTTAAAACCTCAATTTATGTACTTTTTACTCAGTTAAAATTCCAACGGGTCCATTGAAACGCCCATTTAGATTTGCTCGTCCGAAACCTCTACAAAAAAGACCGCAAAACAAATTTTAATCAAATTTTAGGAGTTCAAATAAATTATTAGGAGATTTTTCAAACAATTTTATTGCAAAACCTCAATTTATGTACTTTCTACTCAGTTAAATTTCCAACTGGTCCATTGAAAGGGCCATTTAGACCTGCTCATCCGAATCCTCGACAAAAAGGACCGCAAAACAAGTTTTAATCAAATTTTAGGAGTTCAAATAATTGATTAGTAGCTTTTCAACATAATAATATCACAAAACCTCAATTTATGTACTTTTTACTCAGTTAAAATTCCAACGGATCCATTGAAAGGCCCTTTTAGACCAGCTCGTCCGAAACCTTGACAAAAAGGATCGCAAAAGAAGTTTTAATCAAATTTTAGGAGTTCAAATAATTGATTAGTAGGTTTTCAACACAATTATATTGCAAAACCTCAATTTCTGTACTTTTTACTAAGTTGAAATTCCAACGGGTCCATTGAAATGCCCATTTATAGCTGCTCGACCGAAACTTCTACAAAAAGGGTCGCAATACAGGTTTTAATCAAATTTTAGGAGTTCATGTAATTGATTAGGAGATTTTCAACAGAATTATATTGCAAAACCTCAATTTATATACTTTTTACTTAGTTAAAATTCCAACGCGTCCATTGAAAGGCAAATTTCGACCTGCTCGTCTGAAACCTCTACAAAAGGACTACAAAACAAGTTTTAATCAAATTTTAGGAGTTCATGTAATTGATTAGGAGCTTTTCAACACAATTATATTGCAAAACTTCAATTTTTATACATTTTACTCAGTTAAAATTCCAACGGATCCATTTAAAGGCCCATTTAGACCTGCTCGTCCGAAACCTCTACATAAAGGACCGCAAAACAAGTTTTGATCATATTTTAGGAGTACAAATAATTGATTAGGATCTTTTCAACATAATTATATTGCAAAACCTCAATTTTTATACTTTTTACTCAGTTAAAATTCCAACGGGTCCATTGAAAGGCCCATTTAGACAGGCTCATCCGAAACCTCTACAAAAAGGGCCACAAAACAAGTTTTAATCAAATTTTAGGAGATCATGTAATTGATTAGGAGATTTTCAACACAATTATATTGCAAAACTTCAATTTTTGCACTTTTTACTCAGTTAAAATACCAACGGGTCCACTGAAAGGCCCATTTAGACCTGCTCGTCCGAAACCTCTACAAAAAGGACCGCAAAACAGGTTTTAATCAAATTTTAGGAGTTCATGTAATTGACTAGGAGATTTTCAAAACACTTACATTGCAAAACCATAATTTATGTACTTTTTACTTAGTTAAAATTCCAACGGGTCTATTGAAAAGCCCATTTAAACCTGCTCGTCCGAAACCTCGACAAAAAGGACCGCAAAACAAGTTTTAATCAAATTTTAGAAGTTCAAATAATTGATTAGTAGCTTTTCAACACAATTATATTGCAAAACCTCAATTTTTGTACTTTTTACTCAGTTAAAATTCAATCGTGTCCATTTAAAGGCCCATTTTGACCTGCTCGTTCGAAACATCGACAAAAAGGACCGCAAAACAAGTTTTTATCAAATTTTAGGAGTTCATATAATTGATTAGTAGCTTTTCAACACAATAATATTGCAGAACCTCAATTTATGTACTTTTTACTCAGTTAAAATTCAAACAGGTCTATTGAAAGGCGCATTTAGACATGCTCGTCCGAAACCTATACAAAAGGGCCGCAAAACAAGTTTTAATGAAATTTTAGAAGATCATGTAATTGATTAGGAGATTTTCAACACAATTATATTGCAAAACCTCAATTTCTGTACTTTTTACTCATTTAAATTTCCAACGGGTATATTGAAAGGCCCATTTAGACCTGTTCGTCCGGAACCTCGAAAAAAAGGACCATAAAACAAGTTTTAATCAAATTTTAGGAGTTCAAATAATTGATTAGTAGCTTTTCAACACAATTATATTGCAAAACCTCAATTTCTGTACTTTTTACTCAATTAAAATTCCAACGGGTCCATTGAAAGACCCATTTAGTCCTGCTCGTCCGAAACCTCTACGAAAAGGGCCGCAAAACAAGTTTTAATCAAAGTTTACGAGATCATGTAATTGATTAGGAGATTTTCAACCCACTTATATTGAAAAACCTCAAGTTATGTACTTTTTACTCAGTTAAAATTCCAACGGGTTCATTGAAAGTCCCATTTAGACTTGCTCGTCCGAAACCTTGACAAAAAGCACCGCAATAAAAGTTTTAATCAAATTTTAGGAGTTCAAATAATTGATTAGGAGCTTTTCAACACAATTATATTGAAAAACCTCAATTTTTATACTTTTTACTCGGTTCAAATTCCAACGGGCCCATTGAAAGGACCATTTAGACCTGCTCGTCCGAAACCTCTACAAAAAAGGCCGCAAAACATGTTTTAATCAAATTTTAGGAGATCATGTAATTGATTAAGAGCTTTTCAACACAATTATGTTGCAAAACCTCAATTTCTGTACTTTTTACTCAGTTAAAATTCCAACGGGTCCATTAAAAGGCCTTTTTCGAGCTGCTCGTCCGAAACCTCTACAAAAGAACTGCAAAACAAGTTTTAATCAAATTTTAGGAGTTTATGTAATTGATTAGGAGCTTTTCAACACAATTATATTGCAAAACCTCAATTTATGTACTTTTTACTCAGTTAAAATTCCAAAGAGTCCATTGAAAGGCCCATTTAGACATGCTCGTCCGAAACCTATACAAAAAGGGCCGCAAAATATGTCTTAATGAAATTTTAGGAGATCATGTAATTGATTAAGAGATTTTAAACACAATTATATTGCAAAACCTCAATTTATGTACTTTTTACTCAGATGAAATTCCAACGGGTCCATTGAAGGGCCCATTTAGACCTGCTCGTCCGAAACCTCTACAAAAAGGGTCGGAAAATAAGTTTTAATCAAATTTTAGGAGATCATGTAATTGATTAGGAGCTTTTCAACACAATTATATTGCAAAACCTAAATTTTTGTACTTTTTACTCAGTTAAAATTCTAATGGGTCCATTGAAAGGCCCATTTAGACCTGCTCGTCTGAAACCTCTACAAAATGGACCGCAGAACAAGTTTCAATCAAATTTTAGGAGTTCATTCAATTGACTAGGAGCTTTTCAACACAGTTATATTGCAAAACCTCAAATTTTGTACTTTTTACTCAGTTGAAATTCCAACGGGTCCATTGAAAGGCCCATTTAGACCTGCTCGTCCGAAACCTCTACAAAAAGAGTCGCAAAACAAGTTTTAATCATATTTTAGGAGATCATGTAATTGATTAGGAGATTTTCAACACAATTATATTGCAAAACCTCAATTTATGTACTTTTTACTCAGTTAAAATTCCAACGCATCCATTGAAAGGCCAATTTCGACCAGCTCGTCCGAAACCTCTACAAAAGGTCTGCAAAACAAGTTTTAATCAAATTTTAGGAGATCATTCAATTGAATAGGAGCTTTTCAACACAATTATATTGCAAAACCTCAATTTATGTACTTTTTACTCAGTTAAAATTCCAACGCGTCCATTGAAAGGCCAATTTCGACCCGCTCGTCCGAAACCTCTAAAGAAGGACTGAAAAACAAGTTTTAATCAAATTTTAGGAGTTCATGTAATTGATTAGGAGCATTTCAACACAATTATATTGAAAAACCTCAATTTCTATACTTTTTACCCAGTTAAAATTCGAACGAGTCCACTGAAAGGCCCATTTCGAGCCGCTCGTCCGAAACCTCGACAAAAAGGACCGCAAAAGAAGTTTTAATCAAATTTTAGGAGTTCAAATAATTGATTAGTAGGTTTTCAACACAATTATATTGCAAAACCTCAATTTATGTACTTTTTACTCAGTTAAAATTCCAACGGGTCCATTGAAAGGCCCATTTAGACATGCTCGTCCGAAACCTATACAAAAAGGGCCGCAAAACATGTTTTAATGAAATTTTAGGAGATCATGTAATTGATTAGGAGATTTTCAACACAATTATATTGCAAAACCTCAATTTATGTACTTTTTACTCAGATGAAATTCCAACGGGTCCTTTGAAGGGCCCATTTAGACCTGCTCGTCCGAAACCTCTACAAAAAGGGTCGGAAAATAAGTTTTAATCAAATTTTAGGAGATCATGTAATTGATTAGGAGCTTTTCAACACAATTAAATTGCAAAACCTCAATTTCTGTACTTTTTACTCAGTTAAAATTCCAACGGGTCCATTGAAAGGCCCATTTAGACCTGCTCGTCCGAAACCTCTACAAAATGGAACGCAGAACAAGTTTTAATCAAATTTTAGGAGTTCATTCAATTGACTAGGATCTTTTCAACACATTTATATTGCAAAACCTCAATTTTTGTACTTTTTACTCAGTTGAAATTCCAACGGGTCCATTGAAGGGACCATTTAGACCTGCTCGTCCGAAACCTCTACAAAAAGGGTCGGAAAATAAGTTTTAATCAAATTTTAGGAGATCATGTAATTGATTAGGAGCTTTTCAACACAATTATATTGCAAAATCTCAATTTATGTACTTTTACCTCAGTTAAAATTCCAACGCATCCATTGAATGGCCAATTTCGACCCGCTCGTCCGAAACCTCTGCAAAAGGACTGCAAAACAAGTTTTAATCAAATTTTAGGAGTTCATTCAATTGAATAGGAGATTTTCAACACAATTATATTGCAAAACCTCAATTTATGTAATTTTCACTCAGTTAAAATTCCAACTGGTCCATTGAAAGGCCAATTTCGACCAGCTCGTCTAAAACCTCTAAAAAAGGACTGCAAAACAAGTTTTAATCAAATTTTAGGAGTTCATTCAATTGAATAGGAGCTTTTCAACACAATTATGTAGCAAAACCTCAATTTATATACTTTTTACTCAGTTAAAATTCCAACGCGTCCATTGAAAGGCCAATTTCGACCCGCTCGTCCAAAACCTCTAAAAAAGGAATGCAAAACAAGTTTTAATCAAATCTTAGGAGTTCATGTAATTGACTAGGAGCTTTTCAACACAATTATATTGCAAAACCTCAATTTCTGGACTTTTTACTCAGTTAAAATTCCAACGAATCCATTGAAAGGCACATTTAGACCTGCTCGTCCGAAACCTCGACAAAAAGGACCGCAAAACAAGTTTTAATCAAATTTTAGGAGTTCAAATAATTGATTAGGAGCTTTTCAACACAATTATATTGCAAAACCTCAAGTTCTGTACTTTATACTCAATTAAAATTCCAACGGGTCCATTTGAAGGCCCATTTAGACCTTCTCGTCTGAAACCTCGACAAAAAGGACCACAAAACAAGTTTTAATAAAATTTTAGGAGTTCAAATAATTGATTAGGATCTTTTCAACACAATTATATTGCAAAACCTCAATTTATGTACTTTTTACTCAGTTAAAATTCTAACGGGTCCATTGAAAGGCCCATTTGGACATGCTCGTCCGAAACCTATACAAAAAGGGCCGCAAAACATGTTTTAATGAAATTTTAGGAGATCATGTAATTGATTAGGAGATTTTCAACACAATTATATTGCAAAACATCAATATATACTTTTTACTCAGATGAAATTCCAACGGGTCCATTGAAGGGCCCATTTAGACCTGCTCGTCCGAAACCTCTACAAAAAGGGTCGGAAAATAAGTTTTGATAAAATTTTAGGAGATCATGTAATTGATCAGGAGCTTTTCAACACAATTATATTGCAAAACCTCAATTTCTGTACTTTTTACTCAGTTAAAATTCCAACGGGCCCATTGAAAGGCCCATTTAGACCTGCTCTTTTGAAACCTCGACAAAAAGGACCGCAAAACAAGTTTTAATCAAATTTTAGGAGTTTAAATAATTTATTAGTAGCTTTTCAACCCGATTATATTGCAAAACCTCAATTTCTGTACTTTTTACTCACTTGAAATTCCAACGGGTCCATTGAAAGGTCCATTTAGACCTGCTCGTCCGAAACCTCTACAAAAAGGGTCGCAAAACAAGTTTTAATTAAATTTTAGGAGATCATGTAATAGATTAGGAGATTTTAAAAACAATTATATTGCAAAACCTCAATTTCAGTACTTTTTACTCAGTTAAAATTCCAACGGATCCATTGGAAGGCCCATTTAGACCTGCTCGTCTGAATCCTCTACAAAAAGGGTCACAAAACAAGTTTTAATCAAATTTTAGGAGATCATGTAATAGATTAGGAGATTTTCAACACAATTATATTGCAAAACCTCAATTTCTGTACTTTTTACTCAGTTAAAATTCCAATTCGTCCATTGAAAACCCATTTAGAACTGCTCGTCTGAAACCTCGACAAAAAGGACCGCAAAACATGTTTTAATCAAATTTTAGGAGTTTAAATAATATATTAGGAGATTTTAAACACAATAAAATCGAGAAACCTCAATTTCTGTACTTTTTACTCAGTTAAAATTCCAACTGGTCCATTGAAAGGCCCATTTCGACCCGCTCGTCCGAAACCTCTACAAAAAGGGTCGCAAAACAAGTTTTAATCAAATTTTAGGAGATCATGTAATTGATTAGGAGATTTTCAGCACAATTATATTGCAAAACCTCAATTTCTGTACTTTTTACTCAGTTAAAATTCCAACGGGTCCATTGATCGGCCCATTTAGACCTCCTCGTCCGAAACCTCGACAAAAAGGACCGCAAAACAAGTTTTAATCAAATTTTAGGAGATCATGTAATTGATTAGGAGCTTTTCATCACAATTATATTGCATAACCTCAATTTCTGTACTTTTTACTCAGTTAAAATTCGAACGGGACCATTGAAAGGCCCATTTAGACCTGCTCGTCCGAAACCTCGACAAAAAGGACCGTAAAACAAGTTTTAATCAAATTTTAGGAGTTCATGTAATTGATTAGGAGCATTTCAACACAATTATATTGAAAAACCTCAATTTCTATACTTTTTACCCAGTTAAAATTCGAACGAGTCCACTGAAAGGCCCATTTCGAGCCGCTCGTCCGAAACCTCGACAAAAAGGACCGCAAAAGAAGTTTTAATCAAATTTTAGGAGTTCAAATAATTGATTAGTAGGTTTTCAACACAAGTATATTGCAAAACCTCAATTTATGTACTTTTTACTCAGTTAAAATTCCAACGGGTCCATTGAAAGGCCCATTTAGACATGCTCGTCCGAAACCTATACAAAAACGGCCGCAAAACATGTTTTAATGAAATTTTAGGAGATCATGTAATTGATTAGGAGATTTTCAACACAATTATATTGCAAAACCTCAATTTATGTACTTTTTACTCAGATGAAATTCCAACGGGTCCTTTGAAGGGCCCATTTAGACCTGCTCGTCCGAAACCTCTACAAAAAGGGTCGGAAAATAAGTTTTAATCAAATTTTAGGAGATCATGTAATTGATTAGGAGCTTTTCAACACAATTATATTGTAAAACCTCAATTTTTGTACTTTTTACTCAGTTAAAATTCCAACGGGTCCGTTGAAAGGCCCATTTAGACCTGCTCGTCCGAAACCTCGACAAAAAGGACAGCAAAACAAGTTTTAATCAAATTTTAGGAGATCATGTAATTGATTATGAGATTTTCAACACAATTATATTGTAAAACCTCAATTTATGTACTTTTTACTCAGTTAAATTCCAACGGGTCCATGGAAAGGCCCATTTAGACCTGCTCGTCCGAATCCTCTACAAAATGGACCGCAAAACAAGTTTTAATCAAATTTAGGAGTTCATTCAATTGACTAGGAGCTTTTCAACACAATTATATTGCAAATCCTCAATTTATGTACTTTTTACTCAGTTAAAATTCAAACTTGTCCATTGAAAGGCCCATTTAGCCCTGGTCGTCCGAAACCTCTAAAAAAGGGTCGCAAAACAAGTTTTAATCAAATTTTTGGAGATCATGTAATTGATTAGTAGCTTTTCAACACAATTATATTGCAAAACCTCAATTTATGTACTTTCTACTCAGTTAAAATTCCAACAGGTCCATTGAAAGGCGCATTTAGACATGCTCGTTCGAAACCTATACAAAAAGGGCCGCAAAACAAGTTTTAATTAAATTTTAGAAGATCATGTAATTGATTAGGAAAATTTCAACACAATTATATTGCAAAACCTCAATTTCTGTACTTTTACTCAGTTAAAATTTCAACGGGTCCATTGAAAGACCCATTTCGACCCGCTTGTCCGAAACCTCTGCAAAAGGACCGCAAAACAACTTTTAATCAAATTTTAGGAATTCAAATAATTGATTAGGAGCTTTTTAACACAATTATATTGCAAAACCTCAATTTCTGTACTTTTTACTCAGTTAAAATTCCAACAAGTCCATTGAAAGGCGCATTTCGACCCGCTCGTCCTAAATCTCTACAAAAAGGGCCGCAAAACATGTTTTAATGAAATTTAGGAGATCATGTAATTGATTAGGAGATTTTCAACACAATTATATTGCAAAACCTCAATTTATGTACTTTTTACTCATATGAAATTCCAACGGGTCCATTGAAGGGCCCATTTAGACCTGCTCGTCCGAAACCTCTACAAAAAGGGTCGGAAAATAAGTTTTAATCAAATTTTAGGAGATCACGTAATTGATTAGGAGATTTTCAACTCAATTATATTGCAAAACCTCAATTTCTATACTTTTGACTCAGTTAAAATTCCAACTGGTCCATTGAAAGGCGCATTTCGACCTGCTCGTCCGAAATCTCTACAAAAAGGACTGGAAAACAAGTTTTAATCAAATTTTAGGAGTTTATGTAATTGATTAGGATCTTTTCAACACAATTATATTGCAAAACCTCAATTTCTTTACTTTTTACTCAGTTAAAATTCCAACGCGTCCATTGAAAGGCCCATTTAGACCTGCTCGTCCGAAACCTCTACAAAAAAAGGCCGCAAAACATGTTTTAATCAAATTTTAGGAGATCATGTAATTGATTAGGAGATTTTCAACACAATTATATTGCAAAACCTCAAATTCTGTACTTTTTGCTCAGTTAAAATTCCAACGGGTCCATTGAAAGGCCTTTTTCGAGCTGCTCGTCCGAAACCTCTACAAAAGAACTGCAAAACAAGTTTTAATCAAATTTTAGGAGTTTATGTAATTGATTAGGAGCTTTTCAACACAATTATATTGCAAAACCTCAATTTATGTACTTTTTACTCAGTTAAAATTCCAAAGAGTCCATTGAAAGGCCCATTTAGACATGCTCGTCCGAAACCTATACAAAAAGGGCCGCAAAACATGTTTTAATGAAATTTTAGGAGATCATGTAATTGATTGAGAGATTTTAAGCACAATTATATTGCAAAACCTCAATTTATGTACTTTTTACTCAGATGAAATTCCAACGGGTCCATTGAAGGGCCCATTTAGACCTGCTCGTCCGAAACCTCTACAAAAAGGGTCGGAAAATAAGTTTTAATCAAATTTTAGGAGATCATGTAATTGATTAGGAGCTTTTCAACACAATTATATTGCAAAACCTAAATTCTTGTACTTTTTACTCAGTTAAAATTCTAATGGGTCCATTGAAAGGCCCATTTAGACCTGCTCGTCTGAAACCTCTACAAAATGGACCGCAGAACAAGTTTCAATCAAATTTTAGGAGTTCATTCAATTGACTAGGAGCTTTTCAACACAGTTATATTGCAAAACCTCAATTTTTGTACTTTTTACTCAGTTGAAATTCCAACGGGTCCATTGAAAGGCCCATTTAGACCTGCTCGTCCGAAACCTCTACAAAAAGAGTCGCAAAACAAGTTTTAATCATATTTTAGGAGATCATGTAATTGATTAGGAGATTTTCAAGACAATTATATTGCAAAACCTCAATTTATGTACTTTTTACTCAGTTAAAATTCCAACGCATCCATTGAAAGGCCAATTTCGACCAGCTCGTCCGAAACCTCTACAAAAGGTCTGCAAAACAAGTTTTAATCAAATTTTAGGAGATCATTCAATTGAATAGGAGCTTTTCAACACAATTATATTGCAAAACCTCAATTTATGTACTTTTTACTCAGTTAAAATTCCAACGCGTCCATTGAAAGGCCAATTTCGACCCGCTCGTCCGAAACCTCTAAAGAAGGACTGCAAAACAAGTTTTAATCAAATTTTAGGAGTTCATGTAATTGATTAGGAGCATTTCAACACAATTATATTGAAAAACCTCAATTTCTATACTTTTTACCCAGTTAAAATTCGAACGAGTCCACTGAAAGGCCCATTTCGAGCCGCTCGTCCGAAACCTCGACAAAAAGGACCGCAAAAGAAGTTTTAATCAAATTTTAGGAGTTCAAATAATTGATTAGTAGGTTTTCAACACAATTATATTGCAAAATCTCAATTTATGTACTTTTTACTCAGTTAAAATTCCAACGGGTCCATTGAAAGGCCCATTTAGACATGCTCGTCCGAAACCTATACAAAAAGGGCCGCAAAACATGTTTTAATGAAATTTTAGGAGATCATGTAATTGATTAGGAGATTTTCAACACAATTATATTGCAAAACCTCAATTTATGTACTTTTTACTCAGATGAAATTCCAACGGGTCCTTTGAAGGGCCCATTTAGACCTGCTCGTCCGAAACCTCTACAAAAAGGGTCGGAAAATAAGTTTTAATCAAATTTTAGGAGATCATGTAATTGATTAGGAGCTTTTCAACACAATTATATTGCAAAACCTCAATTTCTGTACTTTTTACTCAGTTAAAATTCCAACGGGTCCATTGAAAGGCCCATTTAGACCTGCTCGTCCGAAACCTCGACAAAAAGGATAGCAAAACAAGTTTTAATCAAATTTTAGGAGATCATGTAATTGATTATGAGATTTTCAACACAATTATATTGCAAAACCTCAATTTATGTACTTTTTACTCAGTTAAATTCCAACGGGTCCATGGAAAGGCCCATTTAGACCTGCTCGTCCGAATCCTCTACAAAATGGACCGCAAAACAAGTTTTAATCAAATTTAGGAGTTCATTCAATTGACTAGGAGCTTTTCAACACAATTATATTGCAAATCCTCAATTTATGTACTTTTTACTCAGTTAAAATTCAAACTTGTCCATTGAAAGGCCCATTTAGCCCTGGTCGTCCGAAACCTCTAAAAAAGGGTCGCAAAACAAGTTTTAATCAAATTTTTGGAGATCATGTAATTGATTAGTAGCTTTTCAACACAATTATATTGCAAAACCTCAATTTATGTACTTTCTACTCAGTTAAAATTCCAACAGGTCCATTGAAAGGCGCATTTAGACATGCTCGTCCGAAACCTATACAAAAAGGGCCGCAAAACAAGTTTTAATTAAATTTTAGAAGATCATGTAATTGATTAGGAGAATTTCAACACAATTATATTGCAAAACCTCAATTTCTGTACTTTTTACTCAGTTAAAATTTCAACGGGGCCATTGAAAGACCCATTTCGACCCGCTTGTCCGAAACCTCTACAAAAGGACCGCAAAACAACTTTTAATCAAATTTTAGGAATTCAAATAATTGATTAGGAGCTTTTTAACACAATTATAATGCAAAACCTCAATTTCTGTACTTTTTACTCAGTTAAAATTCCAACAAGTCCATTGAAAGGCGCATTTCGACCCGCTCGTCCTAAATCTCTACAAAAAGGGCCGCAAAACATGTTTTAATGAAATTTAGGAGATCATGTAATTGATTAGGAGATTTTCAACACAATTATATTGCAAAACCTCAATTTATGTACTTTTTACTCATATGAAATTCCAACGGGTCCATTGAAGGGCCCATTTAGACCTGCTCGTCCGAAACCTCTACAAAAAGGGTCGGAAAATAAGTTTTAATCAAATTTTAGGAGATCGCGTAATTGATTAGGAGCTTTTCAACTCAATTATATTGCAAAACCTCAATTTCTATACTTTTGACTCAGTTAAAATTCCAACTGGTCCATTGAAAGGCGAATTTCGACCCGCTCGTCCGAAATCTCTACAAAAAGGACTGGAAAACAAGTTTTAATCAAATTTTAGGAGTTTATGTAATTGATTAGGATCTTTTCAACACAATTATATTGCAAAACCTCAATTTCTTTACTTTTTACTCAGTTAAAATTCCAACGCGTCCATTGAAAGGCCCATTTAGACCTGCTCGTCCGAAACCTCTACAAAAAAAGGCCGCAAAACATGTTTTAATCAAATTTTAGGAGATCATGTAATTGATTAGGAGATTTTCAACACAATTATATTGCAAAACCTCAAATTCTTTACTTTTTGCTCAGTTAAAATTCCAACGGGTCCATTGAAAGGCCTTTTTCGAGCTGCTCGTCCGAAACCTCTACAAAAGAACTGCAAAACAAGTTTTAATCAAATTTTAGGAGTTTATGTAATTGATTAAGAGATTTTAAACACAATTATATTGCAAAACCTCAATTTATGTACTTTTTACTCAGATGAAATTCCAACGGGTCCATTGAAGGGCCCATTTAGACCTGCTCGTCCGAAACCTCTACAAAAAGGGTCGGAAAATAAGTTTTAATCAAATTTTAGGAGATCATGTAATTGATTAGGAGCTTTTCAACACAATTATATTGCAAAACCTAAATTTTTGTACTTTTTACTCAGTTAAAATTCTAATGGGTCCATTGAAAGGCCCATTTAGACCTGCTCGTCTGAAACCTCTACAAAATTGGACCGCAGAACAAGTTTCAATCAAATTTTAGGAGTTCATTCAATTGACTAGGAGCTTTTCAACACAGTTATATTGCAAAACCTCAATTTTTGTACTTTTTACTCAGTTGAAATTCCAACGGGTCCATTGAAAGGCCCATTTAGACCTGCTCGTCCGAAACCTCTACAAAAAGAGTCGCAAAACAAGTTTTAATCATATTTTAGGAGATCATGTAATTGATTAGGAGATTTTCAACACAATTATATTGCAAAACCTCAATTTATGTAATTTTTACTCAGTTAAAATTCCAACGCATCCATTGAAAGGCCAATTTCGACCAGCTCGTCCGAAACCTCTACAAAAGGTCTGCAAAACAAGTTTTAATCAAATTTTAGGAGATCATTCAATTGAATAGGATCTTTTCAACACAATTATATTGCAAAACCTCAATTTATGTACTTTTTACTCAGTTAAAATTCCAACGCGTCCATTGAAAGGCCAATTTCGACCCGCTCGTCCGAAACCTCTAAAGAAGGACTGCAAAACAAGTTTTAATCAAATTTTAGGAGTTCATGTAATTGATTAGGAGCATTTCAACACAATTATATTGCAAAACCTCAATTTCTATACTTTTTACCCAGTTAAAATTCGAACGAGTCCACTGAAAGGCCCATTTCGAGCCGCTCGTCCGAAACCTCGACAAAAAGGACCGCAAAAGAAGTTTTAATCAAATTTTAGGAGTTCAAATAATTGATTAGTAGGTTTTCAACACAATTATATTGCAAAACCTCAATTTATGTACTTTTTACTCAGTTAAAATTCCAACGGGTCCATTGAAAGGCCCATTTAGACATGCTCGTCCGAAACCTATACAAAAAGGGCCGCAAAACATGTTTTAATGAAATTTTAGGAGATCATGTAATTGATTTGGAGATTTTCAACACAATTATATTGCAAAACCTCAATTTATGTAGTTTTTACTCAGATGAAATTCCAACGGGTCCTTTGAAGGGCCCATTTAGACCTGCTCGTCCGAAACCTCTACAAAAAGGGTCGGAAAATAAGTTTTAATCAAATTTTAGGAGATCATGTAATTGATTAGGAGCTTTTCAACACAATTAAATTGCAAAACCTCAATTTCTGTACTTTTTACTCAGTTAAAATTCCAACGGGTCCATTGAAAGGCCCATTTAGACCTGCTCGTCCGAAACCTCTACAAAATGGAACGCAGAACAAGTTTTAATCAAATTTTAGGAGTTCATTCAATTGACTAGGATCTTTTCAACACATTTATATTGCAAAACCTCAATTTTTGTACTTTTTACTCAGTTGAAATTCCAACGGGTCCATTGAAGGGACCATTTAGACCTGCTCGTCCGAAACCTCTACAAAAAGGGTCGGAAAATAAGTTTTAATTAAATTTTAGGAGATCATGTAATTGATTAGGAGCTTTTCAACACAATTATATTGCAAAACCTCAATTTATGTACTTTTACCTCAGTTAAAATTCCAACGCATCCATTGAATGGCCAATTTCGACCCGCTCGTCCGAAACCTCTGCAAAAGGACTGCAAAACAAGTTTTAATCAAATTTTAGGAGTTCATTCAATTGAATAGGAGATTTTCAACACAATTATATTGCAAAACCTCAATTTATGTAATTTTCACTCAGTTAAAATTCCAACTGGTCCATTGAAAGGCCAATTTCGACCAGCTCGTCTAAAACCTCTAAAAAAGGACTGCAAAACAAGTTTTAATCAAATTTTAGGAGTTCATTCAATTGAATAGGAGCTTTTCAACACAATTATGTAGCAAAACCTCAATTTATATACTTTTTACTCAGTTAAAATTCCAACGCGTCCATTGAAAGGCCAATTTCGACCCGCTCGTCCAAAACCGCTAAAAAAGGAATGCAAAACAAGTTTTAATCAAATCTTAGGAGTTCATGTAATTGACTAGGAGCTTTTCAACACAATTATATTGCAAAACCTCAATTTCTGGACTTTTTACTCAGTTAAAATTCCAACGAATCCATTGAAAGGCACATTTAGACCTGCTCGTCCGAAACCTCGACAAAAAGGACCGCAAAACAAGTTTTAATCAAATTTTAGGAGTTCAAATAATTGATTAGGAGCTTTTCAACACAATTATATTGCAAAACCTCAAGTTCTGTACTTTATACTCAGTTAAAATTCCAACGGGTCCATTTGAAGGCCCATTTAGACCTTCTCGTCTGAAACCTCGACAAAAAGGACCACAAAACAAGTTTTAATAAAATTTTAGGAGTTCAAATAATTGATTAGGATCTTTTCAACACAATTATATTGCAAAACCTCAATTTATGTACTTTTTACTCAGTTAAAATTCTAACGGGTCCATTGAAAGGCCCATTTGGACATGCTCGTCCGAAACCTATACAAAAAGGGCCGCAAAACATGTTTTAATGAAATTTTAGGAGATCATGTAATTGATTAGGAGATTTTCAACACAATTATATTGCAAAACATCAATATATACTTTTTACTCAGATGAAATTCCAACGGGTCCATTGAAGGGCCCATTTAGACCTGCTCGTCCGAAACCTCTACAAAAAGGGTCGGAAAATAAGTTTTGATAAAATTTTAGGAGATCATGTAATTGATTAGGAGCTTTTCAACACAATTATATTGCAAAACCTCAATTTCTGTACTTTTTACTCAGTTAAAATTCCAACGGGCCCATTGAAAGGCCCATTTAGACCTGCTCTTTTGAAACCTCGACAAAAAGGACCGCAAAACAAGTTTTAATCAAATTTTAGGAGTTTAAATAATTTATTAGTAGCTTTTCAACCCGATTATATTGCAAAACCTCAATTTCTGTACTTTTTACTCACTTGAAATTCCAACGGGTCCATTGAAAGGTCCATTTAGACCTGCTCCTCCGAAAACCTCTACAAAAAGGGTCGCAAAACAAGTTTTAATTAAATTTTAGGAGATCATGTAATAGATTAGGAGATTTTAAAAACAATTATATTGCAAAACCTCAATTTCAGTACTTTTTACTCAGTTAAAATTCCAACGGATCCATTGGAAGGCCCATTTAGACCTGCTCGTCTGAATCCTCTACAAAAAGGGACGCAAAACAAGTTTTAATCAAATTTTAGGAGATCATGTAATAGATTAGGAGATTTTCAACACAATTATATTGCAAAACCTCAATTTATGTACTTTTTACTCAGTTAAAATTCCAATTCGTCCATTGAAAGGCCCATTTAGAACTGCTCGTCTGAAACCTCGACAAAAAGGACCGCAAAACATGTTTTAATCAAATTTTAGGAGTTTAAATAATATATTAGGAGATTTTAAACACAATAAAATCGAGAAACCTCAATTTCTGTACTTTTTACTCAGTTAAAATTCCAACTGGTCCATTGAAAGGCCCATTTCGACCCGCTCGTCCGAAACCTCTACAAAAAGGGTTGCAAAACAAGTTTTAATCAAATTTTAGGAGATCATGTAATTGATTAGGAGATTTTCAGCACAATTATATTGCAAAACCTCAATTTCTGTACTTTTTACTCAGTTAAAATTCCAACGGGTCCATTGATCGGCCCATTTAGACCTCCTCGTCCGAAACCTCGACAAAAAGGACCGCAAAACAAGTTTTAATCAAATTTTAGGAGATCATGTAATTGATTAGGAGCTTTTCATCACAATTATATTGCATAACCTCAATTTCTGTACTTTTTACTCAGTTAAAATTCCAACGGGACCATTGAAAGGCCCATTTAGACCTGCTCGTCCGAAACCTCGACCAAAAGGACCGTAAGACAAGTTTTAATCAAATCTTAGGAGATCATGTAATTGATTAGGAGCTTTTCATCACAATTATATTGCATAACCTCAATTTATGTACTTTTTACTAAGTTAAAATTCAAACGGGTCTATTGAAAGGCCCATTTGACCTGCTCGTCCGAAACCTCGACAAAAAGGAACGCAAAACAAGTTTTAATAAAATTTTAGGAGTTCATTCAATTGACTAGGAGCTTTTCAACACAATTATATTGCAAAACCTCAATTTATGTAGTTTTTACTCAGTTACAATTCCAACGAGTCCATTGAAAGGTCCATTTCGAACCGCTCATCCGAAACCTCTACAGAAGGACTGCAAAACAAGTTTTAATCAAATTTTAGGACTTTATGTAATTGATTAGGAGCTTTTCAACACAATTATATTGAAAAACCTCAATTTCTGTACTTTTTACTCAGTTAATATTCCAACGGGTCCATTGAAAGGCCTATTTAGACCTGCTCGTCCGAAACCTCGACAAAAAGGACTGCAAAACAAGTTTTAATCAAATGTTAGTAGTTCAAATAATTTATTAGGAGCTTTTCAACACAATTATATTACAAATCCTCAATTTCTGTACTTTTTACGCAGTTGAAATTCCAACGGGTCCATTGAAAGGCCCATTTCGACCCGCTCGTCTGATGCTACTACAAAAAGGGCCGCACAACAAGTTTTAATCAAATTTTAGGAGATCATGTAATTGATTATAAGATTTTCAACACAATTATATTGCAAAACCTCAAATTCTGTACTTTTTCCTCAGTTAAAATTCCAACGGGTCTAATGAAAGGCCCATTTCGAGCAGCTCGTCCGAAACCTATACAAAAGAATTGCAAAACAAGTTTTAATCAAATTTTAGGAGTTTATGTAATTGATTAGGAGCTTTTCAACACAATTATATTGCAAAACCTCAATTTATGTACTTTTTACTCAGTTAAAATTCCAAAGAGTCCATTGAAAGGACCATTTAGACATGCTCGTCCGAAACCTATACAAAAAGGGCCGCAAAACATGTTTTAATGAAATTTTAGGAGATCATGTAATTGATTAAGAGATTTTAAACACAATTATATTGCAAAACCTCAATTTATGTACTTTTTACTAAGATGAAATTCCAACGGGTCCATTGAAGGGCCCATTTAGACCTGCTCGTCCGAAACCTCTACAAAAAGGGTCGGAAAATAAGTTTTAATCAAATCTTAGGAGATCCTGTAATTGATTAGGAGCTTTTCAACACAATTATATTGCAAATCCTAAATTTTTGTACTTTTTACTCAGTTAAAATTCTAATGGGTCCATTGAAAGGCCCATTTAGACCTGCTCGTCTGAAACCTCTACAAAATGGACCGCAGAACAAGTTTCAATCAAATTTTAGGAGTTCATTCAATTGACTAGGAGCTTTTCAACACAGTTATATTGCAAAACCTCAATTTTTGTACTTTTTACTCAGTTGAAATTCCAACGGGTCCATTGAAAGGCCCATGTAGACCTGCTCGTCCGAAACCTCTATAAAAAGGGTCGCAAAACAAGTTTTAATCATATTTTAGGAGATCATGTAATTGATTAGGAGATTTTCAACACAATGATATTGCAAAACCTCAATTTATGTACTTTTTACTCAGTTAAAATTCCAACGCATCCATTGAAAGGCCAATTTCGACCAGCTCGTCCGAAACCTCTACAAAAGGTCTGCAAAACAAGTTTTAATCAAACTTTAGAAGTTCATTCAATTGAATAGGAGCTTTTCAACACAATTATATTGCAAAACCTCAATTTATGTACTTTTTACTCAGTTAAAATTCCAACGCGTCCATTGAAAGGCCAATTTCGACCCGCTCATCCGAAACCTCTAAAAAAGGACTGCAAAACAAGTTTTAATCAAATTTTAGGAGTTCATGTATTTGATTAGGAGCATTTCAACACAATTATATTGCAAAAACCTCAATTTCTGTACTTTTTACCTAGTTAAAATTCGAACGAGTCCACTGAAAGGCCCATTTCGAGCCGCTCGTCCGAAACCTCGACAAAAAGGACCGCAAAAGAAGTTTTAATCAAATTTTAGGAGTTCAAATAATTGATTAGTAGGTTTTCAACACAATTATAATGCAAAACCTCAATTTATGTACTTTTTACTCAGTTAAAATTCCAACGGGTCCATTGAAAGGCCCATTTAGACATGCTCGTCCGAAACCTATACAAAAAGGGCCGCAAAACATGTTTTAATACAATTTTTGGAGATCATGTAATTGATTAGGAGATTTTCAACACAATTATATTGCAAAACCTCAATTTATGTACTTTTTACTCAGATGAAATTCCAACGGGTCCATTGAAGGGCCCATTTAGACCTGCTCGTCCGAAACCTCTACAAAAAGGGTCGGAAAATAAGTTTTAATCAAATTTTAGGAGATCATGTAATTGATTAGGAGCTTTTCAACACAATTATATTGCAAAACCTCAATTTCTGTACTTTTTACTTAGTTAAAATTCCAACGGGTCCATTGAAAGGCCCATTTAGACTTGCTCGTCCGAAACCTCTACAAAATGGAACGCAAAACAAGTTTTAATCAAATTTTAGGAGTTCATTCAATTGACTAGGAGCTTTTCAACACAGTTATATTGCAAAACCTCAATTTTTGTACTTTTTACTCAGTTGAAATTCCAACGGGTCCATTGAAGGGCCCATTTAGACCTGCTCATCCGAAACCTCTACAAAAAGGGTCGGAAAATAAGTTTTAATCAAATTTTAGAAGATCATGTAATTGATTAGGATCTTTTCAACACAATTATATTGCAAAACCTCAATTTATGTACTTTTACCTCAGTTAAAATTCCAACGCGTCCATTGAATGGCCAATTTCGACCCGCTCGTCCGAAACCTCTACAAAAGGACTGCAAAACAAGTTTTAATCAAATTTTAGGAGTTCATTCAATTGAATAGGAGATTTTCAACACAATTATATTGCAAAACCTCAAATTATGTACTTTTCACTCAGTTAAAATTCCAACTGTTCCATTGAAAGGACAATTTCGACCAGCTCGTCTAAAACCTCAAAAAAAGGACTGCAAAACAAGTTTTAATCAAATTTTAGGAGTTCATTCAATTGAATAGGAGCTTTTCAACACAATTATGTTGCAAAACCTCAATTTATGTACTTTTTACTCAGTTAAAATTCCAACGCGTCCATTGAAAGGCCAATTTCGACCCGCTCGTCCAAAACCTCTAAAAAAGGAATGCAAAACAAGTTTTAATCAAATCTTAGGAGTTCATGTAATTGAATAGGAGCTTTTCAACACAATTATATTGCAAAACCTCATTTTTTGTACTTTTTACTCAGTTAAAATTCCAACGAATCCATTGAAAGGGACATTTAGACCTGCTCGTCCGAAACCTCGACAAAAAGGACCGCAAAACAAGTTTTAATCAAATTTTAGGAGATTATGTAATTGATTAGGAGCTTTTCATCACAATTATATTGCAAAACCTCAATTTCTGTACTTTTTACTTAGTTAAAATTCAAACGGGTCCATTGTAAGGCCCATTTCGACCCGCTCGTCTGAAACCTCTAAAAAAGGACTCCAAAAGAAGTTTTGATCAAATTTTAGGAGTTCATGTAATTGATTAGGAGCTTTTCAACACAATTATATCAAATAACCTCAATTTATGTACTTTTTACTCAGTTAAAATTCCAACGGGTCTATTGAAAGGCCCATTTAGACCTGCTCGTCCGAAACCTCGACAAAAAGGACCGCAAAACAAGTTTTAATCAAATTTTAGGAGTTCAAATAATTGATTAGGAGCTTTTCAACACAATAATATTGCAAAACCTCAAGTTCTGTACTTTATACTCAGTTAAAATTCCAACGGGTCCATTTGAAGGCCCATTTAGACCTTCTCGTCTGAAACCTCGACAAAAAGGACCACAAAACAAGTTTTAATAAAATTTTAGGAGTTCAAATAATTGATTAGGATCTTTTCAACACAATTATATTGCAAAACCTCAATTTATGTACTTTTTACTCAGTTAAAATTCCAACGGGTCCATTGAAAGGCCCATTTGGACATGCTCGTCCGAAACCTATACAAAAAAGGCCGCAAAACATGTTTTAATGAAATTTTAGGAGATCATGTAATTGATTAGGAGATTTTCAACACAATTATATTGCAAAACATCAATTTATGTACTTTTTACTCAGATGAAATTCCACCGGGTCCATTGAAGGGCTCATTTAGACCTGCTCGTCCGAAACCTCTACAAAAAGGGTCGGAAAATAAGTTTTAATAAAATTTTAGGAGATCATGTAATTGATTAGGAGCTTTTCAACACAATTATATTGCAAAACCTCAATTTCTGTACTTTTTACTCAGTTAAAATTCCAACGGGTCCATTGAAAGGCCCATTTAGACCTGCTCATTCGAAACCTCCACAAAAAGGACCGCAAAACAAGTTTTAATCAAATTTTAGGAGTTTAAATAATTTATTAGTAGCTTTTCAACCCGATTATATTGCAAAACCTCAATTTTTGTACTTTTTACTCACTTGAAGTTCCAACGGGTCCATTGAAAGGCCCATTTAGACCTGCTCGTCCGAAACCTCTACAAAAAGGGTCGCAAAACAAGTTTTAATTAAATTTTAGGAGATCATGTAATAGATTAGGAGATTTTAAAAACAATTATATTGCAAAACCTCAATTTCAGTACTTTTTACTCAGTTAAAATTCCAACGGATCCATTGGAAGGCCCATTTAGACCTGCTCGTCTGAATCCTCTACAAAAAGGGTCGCAAAACAAGTTTTAATCAAATTTTAGGAGATCATGTAATAGATTAGGAGATTTTCAACACAATTATATTGCAAAACCTCAATTTCTGTACTTTTTACTCAGTTAAAATTCCAACTCGTCCATTGAAAGGCCCATTTAGACCTGCTCGTCTGAAACCTCGACAAAAAGGACCGCAAAACATGTTTTAATCAAATTTTAGGAGTTTAAATAATTGATTAGGAGATTTTAAACACAATAAAATCGAGAAACCTCAATTTCTGTACTTTTTACTCAGTTAAAATTCCAACTGGTCCATTGAAAGGCCCATTTGGACCCGCTCGTCCGAAACCTCTACAAAAAGGGTCGCAAAACAAGTTTTAATCAAATTTTAGGAGATCATGTAATTGATTAGGAGATTTTCAGCACAATTATATTGCAAAACCTCAATTTCTGTACTTTTTACTCAGTTAAAATTCCAACGGGTCCATTGATCGGCCCATTTAGACCTCCTTGTCCGAAACCTCGACAAAAAGGACCACAAAACAAGTTTTAATCAAATTTTAGGAGATCATGTAATTGATTAGGAGCTTTTCATCACAATTATATTCAATAACCTCAATTTCTATACTTTTTACTTAGTTAAAATTCCAACGGGTCCATTGAAAGGCCCATTTAGACCTGCTCGTCCGAATCCTCGACAAAAAGGACCGCAAAAAAGGTTTTAATCAAATCTTAGGAGATCATGTAATTGATTAGGAGCTTTTCATCACAATTATATTGCATAACATCAATTTATGTACTTTTTACTAAGTTAAAATTCAAACGGGTCCATTGAAAGGCCCATTTGACCTGCTCGTCCGAAACCTCGACAAAAAGGAACGCAAAACAAGTTTTAATAAAATTTTAGGAGTTCATTCAATTGACTAGGAGCTTTTCAACACAATTATACTGCAAAACCTCAATTTATGTAGTTTTTACTCAGTTACAATTCCAATGAGTCCATTGAAAGGTCCATTTCGAACCGCTCATCCGAAACCTCTACAGAAGGACTGCAAAACAAGTTTTAATCAAATTTTAGGACTTTATGTAATTGATTAGGAGCTTTTCAACACAATTATATTGCAAAACCTCAATTTCTGTACTTTTTACTCAGTTAAAATTCCAACGGGTCCATTGAAAGGCCTATTTAGACATGCTCGTCCGAAACCTCGACAAAAAGGACCGCAAAACAAGTTTTAATCAAATTTTAGTAGTTCAAATAATTTATTAGGAGCTTTTCAACACAATTATATTACAAAACCTCAATTTCTATACTGTTTACGCAGTTGAAATTCCAACGGGTCCATTGAACGGCCCATTTCGACCCGCTCGTCTGAAGCTACTACAAAAAGGGCCGCAAAACAAGTTTTAATCAAATTTTAGGAGATCATGTATATGATTAGGAGATTTTCAACACAATTATATTGCAAAACCTCAAATTCTGTACTTTTTGCTCAGTTAAAATTCCAGCGGGTCCATTGAAAGGCCCATTTCGAGCTGCTCGTCCGAAACCTCTACAAAAGAACTGCAAAACAAGTTTTAATCAAATTTTATGAGTTTTTGTAATTGATTAGGAGCTTTTCAACACAATTATATTGCAAAACCTCAATTTATGTACTTTTTACTCAGTTAAAATTCCAAAGAGTCCATTGAAAGGCCCATTTAGACATGCTCGTCCGAAACCTATACAAAAAGGCCGCAAAACATGTTTTAATGAAATTTTAGGAGATCATGTAATTGATTAAGAGATTTTCAACACAATTATATTGCAAAACCTCAATTTATGTACTTTTTACTCAGATGAAATTCCAACGGGTCCATTGAAGGGCCGATTTAGACCTGCTCGTCCGAAACCTCTACAAAAAGGGTTAGAAAATAAGTTTTAATCAAATTTTAGGAGATCATGTAATTGATTAGGAGCTTTTCAACACAATTATATTGCAAATCCTAAATTTTTGTACTTTTTACTCAGTTAAAATTCTAACGGGTCCATTGAAAGGCCCATTTAGACCTGCTCGTCCGAAACCTCTACAAAATGGAACGCAAAACAAGTTTTAATCAAATTTTAGGAGTTCATTCAATGGACTAGGAGATTTTCAACACATTTATATTGCAAAACCTCAATTTTTGTACTATTTACTCAGTTGAAATTCCAACGGGTCCATTGAAGGGCCCATTTAGACCTGCTCGTCCAAAACCTCTACAAAAAGGGTCGGAAAATAAGTTTTAATCAAATTTTAGGAGATCATGTAATTAATTAGGAGCTTTTCAACACAATTATATTGCAAAACCTCAATTTATGTACTTTTACCTCAGTTAAAATTCCAACGCGTCCATTGAATGGCCAATTTCGACCCGCTCGTCCGAAACCTCTACAAAAGGACTGTAAAACAAGTTTTAATCAAATTTTAGGAGTTCATTCAATTGAATAGGAGATTTTCAACACAATTATATTGCAAAACCTCAATTTATGTACTTTTCACTCAGTTAAAATTCCAACTGGTCCATTGAAAGGCCAATTTCGACCAACTCGTCTAAAACCTCTAAAAAAGGACTGCAAAACAAGTTTTAATCAAATTTTAGGAGTTCATTCAATTGAATATGAGCTTTTCAACACAATTATGTTGCAAAACCTCAATTTATGTACTTTTTACTCAGTTAAAATTCCAACGCGTCCATTTAAAGGCCAATTTCGACCCGCTCGTCCAAAACCTCTAAAAAGGGAATGCAAAATAAGTTTTAATCAAATCTTAGGAGTTCATGTAATTGACTAGGAGCTTTTCAACACAATTATATTGCAAAACCTCAATTTCTGTACTTTTTACTCAGTTAAAATTCCAACGAATCCATTAAAAGGCACATTTAGACCTGCTCGTCCGAAACCTCGACAAAAAGGACCGCAAAACAAGTTTTAATCAAATTTTAGGAGATCGTGTAATTGATTAGGAGTTTTCATCACAATTATATTGCAAAACCTCAATTTCTGTACTTTTTACTTAGTTAAAATTCAAACGGGTCCATTGTAAGGCCCATTTCGACCCGCTCGTCTGAAACCTCTAAAAAAGGACTCCAAAAGAAGTTTTGATAAAAAAAAAAGGAGTTCATGTAATTGATTAGGAGCTTTTCAACACAATTATATCAAATAACCTCAATTTCTGTACTTTTTACTCAGTTAAAATTCCAACGGGTCCATTGAAAGGCCCATTTAGACCTGCTCGTCCGAAACCTCAACAAAAAGGACCGCAAAACAAGTTTTAATCAAATTTTAGGAGTTCAAATAATTGATTAGGAGCTTTTCAACACAATTATATTGCAAAACCTCAAGTTCTGTACTTTATACTCAGTTAAAATTCCAACGGGTCCATTTGAAGGCCCATTTAGACCTTCTCGTCTGAAACCTCGACAAAAAGGACCATAAAACTAGTTTTAATAAAATTTTAGGAGTTCAAATAATTGATTAGGATCTTTTCAACACAATTATATTGCAAAACCTCAATTTATGTACTTTTTACTCAGTTAAAATTCAAACGGGTCCATTGAAGGGCCCATTTAGACCTGCTCGTCCGAAACCTCTACAAAAAGGGTCGGAAAATAAGTTTTAATAAAATTTTAGGAGATCATGTAATTGATTAGGAGCTTTTCAACACAATTATATTGCAAAACATCAATTTATGTACTTTTTACTCAGATGAAATTCCAACGGGTCCATTGAAGGGCCCATTTAGACCTGCTCGTCCGAAACCTCTACAAAAAGGGTCGGAAAATAAGTTTTAATAAAATTTTAGGAGATCATGTAATTGATTAGGAGCTTTTCAACACAATTATATTGCAAAACCACAATTTCTGTACTTTTTACTCAGTTAAAATTCCAACGGGTCCATTGAAAGGCCCATTTAGACCTGCTCGTTCGAAACCTCGACAAAAAGGACCGCAAAACAAGTTTTAATCAAATTTTAGGAGTTTAAATAATTTATTAGTAGCTTTTCAACCCGATTATATTGCAAAACCTCAATTTCTGTACTTTTTACTCACTTGAAATTCCAACGGGTCCATTGAAAGGCCTATTTAGACCTGCTCGTCCGAAACCTCTACAAAAAGGGTCGCAAAACAAGTTTTAATTAAATTTTAGGAGATCATGTAATAGATTAAGAGATTTTAAAAACAATTATATTGCAAAACCTCAATTTCAGTACTTTTTACTCAGTTAAAATTTCAACGGATCCATTGGAAGGCCCATTTAGACCTGCTCGTCTGAATCCTCTACAAAAAGGGTCGCAAAACAAGTTTTAATCAAATTTTAGGAGATCATGTAATAGATTAGGAGATTTTCAACACAATTATATTGCAAAACCTCAATTTCTGTACTTTTTACTCAGTTAAAATTCCAACTCGTCCATTGAAAGGCCCATTTAGACCTGCTCGTCTGAAACCTCGACAAAAAGGACCGCAAAACATGTTTTAATCAAATTTTAGGAGTTTAAATAATTGATTAGGACATTTTAAACACAATAAAATCGAGAAACCTCAATTTCTGTACTTTTTACCCAGTTAAAATTCCAACTGGTCCATTGAAAGGCCCATTTCGACCCGCTCGTCCGAAACCTCTACAAAAAGGGTCGCAAAACAAGTTTTAATCAAATTTTAGGAGATCATGTAATTGATTAGGAGATTTTCAGCACAATTATATTGCAAAACCTCAATTTCTGTACTTTTTACTCAGTTAAAATTCCAACGGGTCCATTGATCGTCCCATTTAGACCTCCTCGTCCGAAACCTCGACAAAAAGGACCGCAAAAAAAGTTTTAATCAAATTTTAGGAGATCATGTAATTGATTAGGAGCTTTTCATCACAATTATATTGCATAACCTTGTAACGGGGTTTTTTCTTCGTCCCGCTACTTTTGAAAAAAACATATTCGATTTGATTTAAAAAGGGGGGATTTTAAAAATTAATTCGGGTTTTGGGAAAACAACCTTTTAAAAAATCTTTTTTTTTCGGTTGGAGTCGCCACCGGCCACTATGGTAGGCCAGACACCGTAAGAAAACAAAACCAGAGATTCGTTTGAAAGGGTTCGGGAGTTGGTTACGTGTGGGGAAGGGTTAGCACCCCCATCACGCCCGGAAATCGGTACCAAAACAATTGTTGCTTTTAAATGATGGAAATTATCTAAAATTTAAGAAGACTTTAATTAGTGGTTCTTGATTGAAAACCGGACTTTAAATATACGAGCTTTATCCAAATTGGTGGTTTTGGACTAATTAAACCTTTAATAAAAAAGGATGACGGTACACCGGACCAAAGACTAAACCGACATCATATAAGACTGACTGCCGTGTTAGTTTAGGGTTCGGATCCCGTATGTCACCTTTATGCATGATGCAAGCAGATAAGATATAATGCTATGGTCTTGTCTATTTTAATTACGGATTTACCTTTAGACGATTCGAATTAATCCGAATATTCGGGAAACATCCAATAAGCTAGGCTAGTTGACCCGAATACGCGAATTAATAAGTATCTCTGTTTTATAATTAAAATTCATTAACATGCAAACTTAGCACTAAAAATCACATGAAATGACATTAAAATGCATGTCACAAATATATTCGAATGGCATTAAAACAAATAGGCATGCAACTTCAAGAACACATATGCACAAACTAACATAAACAATATGGTAAAATATATACATTCGATAAAAGAAAATGCAACATGCGTGAACAATAACATTAACAGTGATGACATGCAATATGAATAAAATGCAATGTAAGTAAAATGCAAACAGATAGGGACCTCAACAGTAATTAACCCGTTGATTAAAATGCGTAATGGTACCAAAATAAAAGAAGACGAAAAGCCACAGGGACCAGAATAGGAATTTTCCCTTCGGAAACCGATTAAAACCACGTTGGGGACCAAATTAAAAACGCCCGAAAAACTGGGAGGACTGCGGGAAGGTTTTTGAAAAGCGGAAGCCCCTCTCGCGCGAATATGCCGACGCGGAGGGACTTAAAACCAATTAATCCCATTTTTAAAGCCCCAAAACTCTATAAAAGCGGAGTAGAAACATTTCAAAACCCCTTTTTTCATTTATTAAACCTAAACATTTCAGAAAGCTTCCCCTCTTTTCTCTTTACCTCTCCGGCGCCGTCACGGCTCCGGTCGCCGTTGCCGGCGCCGGAACACTAGAAAAAGCTCTTTTTCGACCTTTTTCGAACCCGAAAACCAGAAAACCCCTTTGTTTTCACGAAATCAAAACCAAAATAAAAAACCTTTTCGAAATCCTTTTATTTCAAAGCCCTAAAGCCAAAACCGAAAAGAAACCAAAAAAACTCCCTCACCGGCTCTCATGCATGGCCTTGGGAAGGGCCACGGAGCTTATCGCCGGCGAGGATGAGTGAAGGAGAAGAAGAAGACACAAAGGTAAAACCCTATCCGTTTCTGTTTTTTTATTTATTTTTGCTTTCGATTCGACTGAAATGAAAATGAAAAGGAAGATACCTCCGATAAACTTCTTGCTTGTATTGATATGAAAAATGCTAGATTACAACTTTTTCTCTCTAAGAAAAATCCTCTGAAAAACAAGCCTCTAATGCTCTCTAAAAACCTTTCCGAAAATCCTCTCAAAATCCTCCTCATTACATGCATCTCTCGGGTTTTTATAAGCCCCGATTTTTACATTTTTGCTTTTCCTAAAATATGAAATTGCTGGAAATGGTTTGCTGATTTGTACGATCTTCTGTTGATTGCCTCTGAAATTGGTTGTTGTTTTTGCTTCGTACGTTTCCGTTGCGTCCGTTTTGGCTCTGACATTTTGTTTTCTTGTGTTGCATGTGACCCGTGAGGAGGAGAGGGGACCATGGAGAGCTGTGGCCGGCCGTGGATGATGCACCGTGGATGGGATTCGGATGAGGCATTCGAAAGGGCCAGCGTGAGATGTACGCGCGCGTCTGGCACTGAAGAGTCGCGCGTGGGCTGCTGGGGAGTCGTGCGTGCGGCGCGTGGGGCTCTGGAAGCTTCCGAGCTTTGATCTCAGCCGTCCAATGCGCTCCTGATTGAACGGTGGAGATTGAGCGGCGCTGAGGCTTGAGGAAGGGGCCGGCTAGGGTTTCTCGCGTCTGGTGCGATCTGGACCGTCAGATCTAGATTAGATCTGACGGTGGGGAGGGGGTGGCGGCTGCACAGATCAAAAGGGAGGCATTAGGTTTTTTTAGATTAGGGTTTTTTTAATTATTTGGGCCCGAATTGGGCTATGTAATATATGTATAATGTTTTTTTTGGGGTTTTGATAATGTAAAATGGACTTTAAAATAAATAAATTGTGGGCTTTATTTATTTAATATGTTGGACTTATTTACTTAATGTTTTTGGTTTTCAGATTTAATTATTATAATAATAATAATAATAGTAGTAATAGTAATAATAGGTATGATACCAAATATTATAATGATAATATAAATAGTAATATAATAGTAATAATAATAGATGGTAATAATGATATATGATAATAAATATATGAGGATAAGATAATAATATTTAATAATGAATTATATACTGTTTTATTTTTTCTTTTTCCAGTTTTTGATTTTTGCCATAACAACATATATAAATATCAAAAATATAAAGCCCATTATTAAAGAAAAGAAAAGAAAAACGGGTTTTAACCCCGGACAAAATAGGTGATTACAAACCTCAATTTATGTACTTTTTACTCAGTTAAAATTCCAACGGGTCCATTGAAAGGCCCATTTAGACCTGCTCGTCCGAAACCTCGACAAAAAGGACCGCAAAACAAGTTTTAATCAAATTTTAGGAGATCATGTAATTGATTAGGAGCTTTTCATCACAATTATATTGCATAACCTCAATTTATGTACTTTTTACTAAGTTACAATTCCAACGAGTCCATTGAAAGGTCCATTTCGAACCGCTCATCCGAAACCTCTACAGAAGGACTGCAAAACAAGTTTTAATCAAATTTTAGGACTTTATGTAATTGATTAGGAGCTTTTCAACACAATTATATTGCAAAACCTCAATTTCTGTACTTTTTACTCAGTTAAAATTCCAACGGGTCCATTGAAAGGTCTATTTAGACCTGCTCGTCCGAAACCTCGACAAAAAGGACCGCAAAACAAGTTTTAATCAAATTTTAGTAGTTCAAATAATTTATTAGGAGCTTTTCAACACAATTATATTACAAAACCTCAATTTCTATACTTTTTACGCAGTTGAAATTCCAACGGGTCCATTGAAATGCCCATTTCGACCCGCTCGTCTGAAGCTACTACAAAAAGGACTGCAAAACAAGTTTTAATCAAATTTTAGGAGTTCATGTAATTGATTAGGAGATTTTCAACACAATTATATTGCAAAACCTCAATTTCTGTACTTTTTACTTAGTTAAAATTCCTACGGGTACGGGTGGGGATGGCTCTTAATTTTCTCTCAACTTTTCTGGATTCCGTTTTCGCTTTTGGTCTTGTCTCTTCATCTTCCCCCCTTTTTCGGCCGCTTTCCTCCTTTCATCTTTTACATTTCCCCTCCCCTTCACGGCTCTTTGTTTTTCTCTACCGCTTATGATATTCATTCGAAACAACCTTTGCAATTCGGAGTTCATGGATCGTGGTAAGAGTATATTGAGGGTTACCCCACCCTGCCCAACTTCTTTATTTTTCTTATTTTCATTTTATTTGATTTTTTTCATCCGATTTTGGTGTAACTTCTTTATTTTGTTTGTTTTTCGTGAGAATCGACCATTTTCTCTCCAATCTATCCAAGTTTTCATATTAAACTTGGCCAGATCCATTCCATCAGGCACTGGGATCTACCTGTGGGCGGTTCTCTTTTCCTGGCATCCCGTCTTTTGGGCTCTCCATTCTTAGGGTTTCTTACAAACCCCCATGCTCCGATCAGATACGTCTTTGGAATATGAACCGGACTCTCGTCCCTTTGTCTTCTATTCCTTTATCTTATCTTATGGGTTCCGATTTATTTTGTTTTTTGATTTCTGTTCGTTTTCTTCTATTTCCCCCATTTTCTGTTAACTTCCCTTATTCTTTTTGTAGATCTCCATCTTTGCGACAAAGGTTTTTAAAACTTTGTGATCCGCCTGTGGTTTTTCGGCATCCCTTCGAATGATCGATCTACATCTGTGGCTCTTTGTCTCATCTTGTTTTTTTCCTTTCGACAGATCAGTTTATGGGTTCCCTTTGTTTTGTTTTTTGCTATGTTATTATAGTTTTGATTTCAATCTTTTCCGTTTCTGGATTTTCTTTTATTTACCCAACCTTTCCCTTTTTTCATGCGCTTTTCAATTTCTTTCTAACCCCTTCCCTTTCCTCTTTCATTTGTCAGAAATGGAGGAGCGACATCTATACATGGCCCCTTTCGTGGAATATAAGCTTTTTAAGGTCTCTACCAAAACGGTACAAACTCTCTTCCCTGTTATTCTATCCCTCTATAATCTCTGTTTTCTTTTGCTATTTACATTGCTTACTTTGCTTGACTATTGGACTATCTAAACTCCTTATGCTTATGACTTTCTTTACGGTTAGAGATTTATTTGTATCCATGATATTTACCCACAATTCATCTCTATGCTATGTTTTTTATTTCTTTCTCATACATGTTCTTTTTTACTGTTTTTGCTTAAGTTTTGACTCCTGGTTATTCTCTTCCTTATATAGGCAATCTTTTATTTTTTTTGTTTCTAATGCTCTCTTCCTTGTCTATTACTGAATTTTGTTGTTTTGTTATAATGAATTTAATATGGATGATTATTTCTTCTTATATTATTTCTCCTTTTCCTCTTATTCCATATCTCTTTCTCGTAATCTTTATCATCTTTGCCCCTTATGGTGTCACTAATATATCTACTTGCTTCGTTTATACTGTTTATATTTACAACTTATTACGATCCCTTTTAGGGAAATTACGTTCAACCCACCTTGTGGGAACATTTCAATCATTGGCTTGATATTGTGGTAGCACCCATAAGAGTCCTATGTCAATTATGTTCAAACTTCTGTGCTTGACTTTTCCTCAAAACTTACTGTCATTATGCGCTCTTCTCCGGTTTACTTGCCTCCCATTAGCATATTATTGTTCATACTTTGCGGCTTTAATTTCTCTATTCTCTAGGAATTATTCTACCATTTTGATAATCTCTCGCACCCTCTCTGGGACTGTTTCTTCGACCCACCCTGTGGGGTTTTTTCTATTCAACATCAATCTAATTACCCTCTTTTACGACCCCTTTGTTGCCTAATATGTTATGATCATTTTCATTTTTGTTTTCTGAGAACCTATGCTTTTTGGCCTATGCTGCATTGTTACTTTATGTTGAATGGGCAAATTTTCATGAATAATTGTGTTTTACTTATTAGATTTTCATTTAACTATTCAACTTTACTTATTACTTGCATCTCTGTAAACAACATAGAAATTCAGGCTGCCTCCATGCTTCTTTCTCCCCGTTATCTACAACTTTATCTCTTGATCACTATGCTTCATTACTCTTTCTTAAAGCCCTTGTACGGGGAACAATTCCCGACCTCCTTACGAGTTTTTAAATTTCTTCTATTCTATCTCCTATTATCTATTTCGCATGCTTCGATTATCTTTATTTTTGTTGCATACTATGGGATAAAATACGAGTTTTTAATTACCTCTCCTTTCTTACCCCCTCTATTATGGGTTTTACCCTTATCTTGCTTTACTTGTTTTCTAATTTCTACTAAATATCTCTGGGTTGATGATTTTGATAATACTCACTCCTTGCTTCTTTGGGTGATACATTTGCATATATGGGAGCTCCGCCATCAGCACCGTTTATCACCTCACAAGGATTGGTTTCAAATTCGACTCATGCAAAGTACACACATCCATTATTCCATTTCAGGGGCTTGTATTTATTTTTATGCTCTTGGTATTATTATTTTCTTTATCTTATATTCCCCCCTTATTTTTTTGCTCATTTGGTATGTAATTAATTTCTTGGCCCCGCTTCTTTCCTCCCCATGGTCTTTAATTTTAATTTCCTGCTCTTTCTTTTTGCTCTTCTTTTCGTTATGTTTTAATTGCTTGTATGTCTGCTATTTTTCTGTTTTCTCAATTAGCTTTTCTTCTTTTTCCTCAATCCTGCGTTGGTTTATTATTACCTTATCTACCCTTCGCATAAGGGAACTATCTCTCTACTACACCTTTAAAGGTGCATCCAATCCAGCCCTTTCTCAGGGATCTTTACTACGATTTTCTTGTTTCAATCACACTCCACCATTATACACATGAGTGCAAAATTTTTACTCCCCCAATCCTTAATTCTTCCCTTCTCAATTGCCCCGGCCATCATATGTTGTCATCTTTAATTATTACCTTCCTTGTATGTCTGTTGCCTTTTATATATTCCCATATCATTATTAGTCTCTTGTATTGGCCAAGCACACTCCTCTACGAGCCCATATTAATATTAAATGTTGTCTTAAATCTCTCTATTACATCAATGGAAAACAATTTCTCTTTCATATTTTATTTCTCCTATATAGTTTTAATTCTCTTTATTACCTTAACAACGTATACAATGGAATTTCTTAACTTCCATTTATATTTCATTATGACCATATTTATTATGATCTTAACTCTCTCCGGAAATCTATATGTTACGCATATAATGGAACTTCTTTCATTTTCTCTCTCTTTTCAAATTCTACCAACCACTTGTTACTCTTTTAATCCTTTGAATTTATATCTCCATAATTATTCCTATTTATATGATATTATGACCATATTTATCATGCTCTTAAATTTTACTCTTATCACAATTTCTTTTTTTCCAATTATTCTGCTTTTGGAATTTCCACTATTATCTCATGCTCTTATTAATCTTTCCCCTTTACCAATTATTTTATATTCGCAATCTTCTTTTTTATTTCGGGTATGCTATTCTACTAATCAATACCCCCTATTTGTTAGGGATACGCTTTCAATCTTCTTTCCTTTTACCCATACTTCCTATAACCTAATTAACACTGGCATCTATTATTTATGCCGGCCACAAACATATACTGCTCTACAAACCTTCTCTCAATCCCTTTACTTCATTAATCCTTCTTTTGTCCTCATGGCTTCCTCTTCCTTCCCCCAGCTTAGCTCTATTGCTCTCACTAATGAAGAAGTTGAACTTCTTTATACCCCAGACTTTGGCTGGGATTTCGTTAAGGAAGATCCCAATCTATTCCTAATAGGCTGCTTTATTTCATCAAAACCAATAGACATATACGCAGTTCTCAGCGCTTTTGAGGGAATTTGGAAGCCAAGCAACCTAGCATCTATATATGTCCTTCAGGATAATTTCCTCAAGATTAAGTTTAAGGAGGTCAAATCCTGCTATGAAGTTCTCAACCGTGGGCCCTGGTTGTATAAGGACGAATGATTAGCTCTCACATAATATAACCCCTCAAAAGCCATCAGTGATTATTCTTTCAATATCATGCGCATCTGGATCTGTATTTTCGGTCTGCCTACCTCACTTTTCGAGGATATCGATCGTTCACACCTTGTGGGACACGCTCTAGGCTCCATGGTAGGCAATGTACTACGCACTGATACTCGAGAGCTCGAAGGCAATATGAAAGAATTTCTGCGTGTGGAAATTATGCTCGATATCACCCGTCCGGTCACCAGATTTCTCTTTATCGGGAATGGAGCTGATAAGACCATGTGTCGATTACAGTACGGACGCCTCCCTACCTTATGCCCTGGCTGTGGTATAGTTAGCCATACCATTGAAAATTGTCCAATCCGTTCTTCTCTCGACTTAAGCAAGTTGCAATATGGGGAGTGGCTTCGTTACCTCCCCCCAAGACATCGTCCAATTGGTACACGTGGGCGAATCCGCAATGTTGAACCTGAACTCAATCAAGATAATCCCTTACCATTTGGTAATTTATTTCTTTCTCCTATAGCTGTTTTCTTTAACTTAAATTATTCAATTAATCTAATTTTATCATTAATCTTCCTTCTAATTCTTTCAGTCCCTACTGCTAATGCCCTTGTGGCCAATGATCCGAATACTATAGGTTACTCCTCGAACTTTGATCTCAATATTTTGCTCTATTTTTTCCGATACCCAGTCTCTGTTGCAATCACTAATTCCCAACTATTCACAGGCTCTCTGAATGAGGGTGACGCTGCATCATTCTCTGAACAGCCCAATGAGGAAGCACCCAACACCGACACCACTATGGGTGATGTTCCTCTACCAAAGGAGCCTTCTGCTTTGGAGTCAAAGCAAAAAAATCCTCAATATCCTCAAAGGCCTCTTGAGCCACAACCTTTGAACACAATCTATTCTATTCCGGAGGATGCTTCGGACGATGATTGGGATGCCAATGATGACAGTATTCCTAGCCCCACTGCTCATCAAATCAAGAAGATTGAAGCTGATCTACGTAAGCCTCCTATTCACACCAAATCCACTTTCCATGATTTTAACCTTTGGCTTTTACAAACTTACCCGAATGATGCAGCTTCTGCCCCTGTTCCAGCCCCCCCAAATCGAGGTACTAAATGTCGCTCACCCATCAAAGTGGTTCTCCAACCCAAGAAGTCCAAACCCTCCAGCTCCACTCCTAAGGCTAGGATGAGCAGCTCAAAAAACTCTCCGGCGGCGGCTGACTCTCAGCCCCGCCGAGCAAAATGAGGATCCTTTGTTGGAACTGCCAGGGTTTAGGACAAGTCCAGGCAGTTCAACATTTTCAGAACTATGTCCAACAATCCACCTCGGATATTATTTTTATTTGCGAAACTAAGATTAATAAAGCGGCATGTAGCCGGCTTTGTCTCTCTCTAGGCATGTTAGAAATTATAACTATTCCCCCGAATGATGGATGTTCTGGTATGGCACTTTTTATTTCGAATAATATTAATCTTAGTTTGCTCTCGTATTCGAATCGCTTCATACATACTCAAATTCATTTGGATTCATGCACTATGTATTTCACGGGCATGCATGGTTATTCTGAAACTAGTCAGAAATATAAAACATGAGATATTATTGATTCCTTAAACCCAAATAATAATAATACTCCTTGGCTCCTTGGCGGGGATTTTAATGAAATTTTATCCGACAATGAAAAACAGGGTGGTAGCCGTCGTGCTAGATCACAAATTAACAACTTTCGTCAATGTCTTTCCCGCAACAACCTCTATGATTGTAAACCTTCATCCGGATGGTTTACTTGGACGAAAGTTGGGCCTCTAACCCCAACTATCCATGAGCGATTAGATCGTTTCATTTCCAACTCGGCTTGGAAAGACCTACATCCCTCGCATCGAATTACTACGGATTATGTTGCCAAATCTGATCATTGTTTTCTACTCCTTTATACATCTCCTATGCCAACAACTCCACTTCATCACTTTCCCAATGCTTTTCGATTCAAAAATTGTTGGGCAAACCGTGCGGACAATATCTCAATTATCCAACGCACTTGGGATAATACAAATGGGACAGCCCTAGAGAAAATACAAGCAATTGGTGTATGTCTAGAAGACTGGCAAAACCAACAAAGATTTAAGACCTCTGGGCGCATCAATTTTCTTACCAAGAAAATTAATAAGTTCTTGTGTCGTCCATTAACATCAACGAATGAAGACTCCTATCTCAAATACAGAGCTGAACTCAATAAGCTCCTAATGGAACAAGAAATATATTGGGCGCTAAGATCTAGAAATTTATGGCTTTTCTCAAGGGGATAAAAACACAAGATTCTTTCATGCCCGAGCGAATAATAGAAGGAAAAAAATCCAATCACTGGTCTTTTCGACTCTAATTCAAATTGGTGTACTGACGAAAATGATTTAATGTCAATTGCTTCTGATTATTTCAAAAATCTTTTTATGTCATCCAGTCCACAGTTTTCCGAACAAATTCTTGATAAAATCCCACCTTCTATAACACAATCTATGAATGATACTCTCTTGAAGACCTTCACAAAAGAGGAAATTGTCCATGCTTTCCGGGACATTGACCCACGGAAGTCACCGGGTATTGACAGATTGCCAAGCAGTTTCTTTAGACAACACTGGGACACAGTAGGCGATGATGTTACTACCATATGCCTTAATCTAGTCAATGGCACTGCAGATATGGCCTCGGTTAACAAAACTATCCTAGTTCTTATTCCTAAAATTAAGGATCCCACTTCTATGAGACACCTAAGACCTATTAGCCTATGCACTGTTGTTTATAAAATAGTAGCTAAAACTATTGTCAACAGAATGAAACAAACAATACCCCTCTGTATCAGTTCTAACCAGGCCGCCTTCGTTCAGGGCCGTAATATCTCAGATAATATCCTTGTCGCCCATGAAATTATCCACAATATCAATTCTGGTTTTACAAAATCTGCCCATGGTGCTGCTCTAAAACTAGACATGGAAAAAGCTTTTGATAGAGTCGAATGGTCTTTTTTGGCTAATGTTATGGAACGAATGGGCTTTGCACCTGCATGGGTCTCTCTTATTATGCGGTGCATTTCCTCAGTTTCTTTTTCTGTCAAAATTAACAATTCTTTCTCCCCATTTTTTCAACCATAACGTGGCCTTCGTCAAGGTGATCCCCTATCACCTTTTCTTTTCCTCTTTTGCACGCAAGGTCTATCTGCCTATCTATCTGACGCCCAACAAACAAATGTCCTACCTGGGCTTGGGGCATGTAGATATGGTCCTAAAGTCAACCATCTCCTCTTTGCAGATGACTGCATGGTCTTCATTAATACTAATCCAGATGAAGCAACCCAACTAAAAAGGGCACTACAAACCTATCCTGCAGCTTCTGGTCAAGTAGTAAATTTTGAGAAATCGACCATCTTTTATAACCCGCGCACCCCACATTCAACAAAAACTGCAATTAACAATCTCTTGCAAGTATGTGAGGTCTCTAACCCTAGTGTCTACCTAGGCGTTCCACTTCTCATTGGGAAAAATAAAACTGAGTCCTTAGGTTTCGTTCGTGAGAAAGTCCACGACCGCCTATCAAATTGGGATAAACAACTCCTCTCTTTTAGTGGACGTGAAATTTTCATTAAAGCAGTCCTACAATCATTACCTCAATATGTCATGTCTTGTTATCTACTGCCGCAAAACATTATTGATGATATGACCTCTGCCATTCGACAATATTGGTGGTCTGGCAAATCTAATAAGTAGGGTTGGCACATGCTTCTCTGGAATCGTGTTTGTCTACCTAAATCAGCAAGGGGCATGGGATTCAAAGACCTGAATGATTTTAACATTGCCCTCCTGGGTAAGCAACTATGGCGACTCATTTGTGAACCGGATTCCTTATTGGGCCAAATCTATCGTTCCAAATATTTCCCTTATGGGAATATTTTAGATGCTTCTCGACCTATCCGCGGCTCCTTTGCTTGGCAAGGACTCTATAATGCTTTACAACGCCTATTCCAGGGCTTTTTATACCGGCTGGGTATTAATAGTAACATACGCGTCCATAAAGACATCTGGGGAGGCTCCTCTCCTGTTAACCTTTCTGGGGGACTACGAAGTCTCGGATGAAGTCCATATTCGATATCGTGACTTCATGGTTCGTAATCAGACTGCTTGGGATCCTGCAAAGGTCCGAAGCTATTTTACTCCGGTTGATGTCGAGGTCATTCTCCACATTCCTATTATTAATGACTACCGAGATTCTATTCTATGGGCTCCTAACGACTCTGGCATTTACTCAGTACGCTCTGGCTACTTATTTCTACAACGAACTTCGGAATCACATACCTCCTCGACGCGGTTTTGGAAGTTTCTTTCTAAAGTCAAGGCCCTCCCTAAGGTCAAAACTTTTGGATGGCGCGTGGCATCTGAAGCCCTACCTGTTGGCTCCAAAATGTGGGTTTTCTCCCCTAATTCTGAGCCCTGTCCAGTTTGCGGGTCCTCCTCGGAATCTACCCTTCATGCTCTTCATGACTGTGCTGGGGCCTCCGAGGCCCTTCAGCTCTTAGGAGTTCCCACCGTTCTCTCTAGGAGTTCGGCTATTACCTCTTTTCAATGGTTAGAGGAAGCTGATCATCTCTTAACTACTGATCAATTTTGTCTATTCCTTACAACCATTTGGAATATTTGGAATAGGCGTAACGACTGGGTTCATAACCGCCATCTTCAACCACCGTGGCTTACTGCTATTAATTCGATCAGCCTACATAATGACTTTTGCAAAGCCACCCCTTCATCCCATCCGCCATCATCCATTCTCTCTCCTCCATGTTGGAGACCTCCCCCACATGATCACATCAAGATAAATGTGGATGGGGCTTTTGACCCTACCACCCATGCAGCGGTTGTTGGTGTCGTGGCACGTGATGCTACAGGTGCGGTCGTCGGGGGCCTTGCTTACCCGTTAGGCAGCTATTTGGATGCAGTCACTTGTGAAGGTGAAGGCCTTCTTGCAGGTATTACCTTTGCTCAATCTCAGGGCTGGCAACGGATTTTGTTCGAAACGGATTGTGACTCTCTTGCGAATAGGCTCAACAATCTAGAGCACGACCTCTCTACGTTGGAACCTCTTCTCCTCAGACTTCGTGAAGCTGTACATTCTTTACCTTTTGCTCTTGTAACTTATGTACGCCGTGAGGCAAATTTTGTGGCTCATACTTTGGCCACTAATGCTCTAGGATCTATGTCTTCCATGTCTTTTAGCTCTATCATTCCACCGTGTATTAATCATCTTGTCAAGAGCTCCTTATCGAATTAATAAACTTAAGGCACTCTTTTCCCCTTTTTAGGGTCCTCTAGCTCTGCTTGAAGGATATTAGTAGGGGATTTTAATGAGGCCTTTTTCTTCAAAAAAAATTCCAACGGGTCCATTGGAAGGCCCATTTAGACCTCCTCGTCCGAAACCTCGACAAAAAGGACTGCAAAACAAGTTTTAATCAAATTTTAGGAGATCATGTAATTGATTAGGAGCTTTCCATCACAATTATATTGCATAACCTCAATTTCTGTACTTTTTACTCAGTTAAAATTTAAACGGGTCCATTGAAAGGCCCATTTAGACCTGCTCGTCCGAAACCTCGACAAAAAGGACCGCAAAACAAGTTTTAATAAAATTTTAGGAGTTCAAATAATTGATTAGGAGCTTTTCAACACTATAATATTGCAAAACCTCAATTTCTGAACTTTTTACTCAGTTAAAATTCAACGGGTCCATTGAAAGGCCCATTTAGACATGCTCGTCCAAAACCTATACAAAAAGGGCCGCAAAACAAGTTTTAATGAAATTTTAAGAGATCATGTAATTGATTAGGAGATTTTCAAAACAATTATATTGCAAAACCTCAATTTATGTACTTTTTACTCAGTTAAAATTCCAACGGGTCCATTGAAAGGCCCATTTAGACCTGCTCGTCCGAAACCTCAACAAAAAGGACCGCAAAACAAGTTTTAATCAAATTTTAGGAGTTCAAATAATTGATTAGGAGCTTTTTAACACAATTATATTGCAAAACCTAAATTTCCGTACTTTTTACTCAGTTAAAATTCCAACGGGTCGATTGAAAGGCCCATTTCGACCTGCTCGTCCGAAACCTCGACAAAAAGGACCGCAAAACAAGTTTTAATCAAATTTTAGGAGTTCAAATAATTGATTAGGAGCTTTTCAACACAATTATATTGCAAACCCTCAAATTCTGTACTTTTTACTCAGTTAAAATTCCAACGGGTCCATTGAAAGGCCCATTTAGACCTGCTCGTCCGAAACCTCGACAAAAAGGACCGCAAAACAAGTTTTAATAAAATTTTAGGAGTTCAAATAATTGATTAGGAGCTTTTCAACACTATAATATTGCAAAACCTCAATTTCTGAACTTTTTACTCAGTTAAAATTCAACGGGTCCATTGAAAGGCCCATTTAGACATGCTCGTCCAAAACCTATACAAAAAGGGCCGCAAAACAAGTTTTAATGAAATTTTAAGAGATCATGTAATTGATTAGGAGATTTTCAAAACAATTATATTGCAAAACCTCAATTTATGTACTTTTTACTCAGTTAAAATTCCAACGGGTCCATTGAAAGGCCCATTTAGACCTGCTCGTCCGAAACCTCAACAAAAAGGACCGCAAAACAAGTTTTAATCAAATTTTAGGAGTTCAAATAATTGATTAGGAGCTTTTTAACACAATTATATTGCAAAACCTAAATTTCCGTACTTTTTACTCAGTTAAAATTCCAACGGGTCGATTGAAAGGCCCATTTCGACCTGCTCGTCCGAAACCTCGACAAAAAGGACCGCAAAACAAGTTTTAATCAAATTTTAGGAGTTCAAATAATTGATTAGGAGCTTTTCAACACAATTATATTGCAAACCCTCAAATTCTGTACTTTTTACTCAGTTAAAATTCCAACGGGTCCATTGAAAGGCCCATTTAGACCTGCTCGTCCGAAACCTCCACAAAAAAGGCCACAAAACAAGTTTTAATCAAATTTTAGGAGATCAAATAATTGATTAGGAGATTTCCAACACAATTATATTGCAAAACCTCAATTTCTGAACTTTTTACTCAGTTAAAATTCCAATAGGTCCATTGAAAGGCCCATTTCGACCTTCTCGCCCGAAACCTCTACAAAAAGGGTCGCAAAACAAATTTTAATGGAATTTTAGGAGATCAAATAATTTATTAGGAGATTTTCAACACAATTATATAGCAAAACCTCAATTTCTGAACTTTTTACTCAGTTAAAATTCCAACAGGTCCATTTAAAGGCCCATTTCGACCTGCTCGTCCGAAACCTCTACAAAAAGGGACGCAAAACAAGTTTTAATGTAATTTTAGGAGATCAAGAAATTGATTATGAGATTTTCAACACAATTATATTGCAAAACCTCAATTTCTGTACTGTATACTCAATTAAAATTCCAACGGGTCCATTGAAAGAACCATTTCGAACCGCTCGTCCGAAACCTCTACAAAAGGACCACAAAACAAGTTTTAATCAAATTTTGGGAGTTCAAGTAATTTATTAGGAGCTTTTCAACACAATTATATTGTAAAACCTCAATTTCTGAACTTTTTACTCAGTTAAAATTCCAACATGTCCATTGAAAAGCCCATTTCGACCTGCTCGTCCGAAACCTCTACAAAAAGGGTCGCAAAACAGGTTTTAATGAAATTTTAGGAGATCAAGAAAATGATTAGGAGATTTTTAACACAATTATATTGCAAAACCTCAATTTCTGTACTTTTTACTCAGTTAAAAATCCAAAGGGTCTATTGAAAGACCCATTTCGACCTGCTCGTCCGAAACCTCTACAAAAGGACCACAAAACAAGTTTTAATCAAATTTTAGGAGTTCAAATAATTGATTAGGAGCTTTTCAACACAATTATATTGCAAAACCTCAATTTCTATACTTTTTACTCAGTTAAAATTCCAACGGGTCCATTGAAAGGCCCATTTAGACCTACTAGTTCGAAACCTCGACAAAAAGGACCGCAAAAAAAGTTTTAATCAAATTTTAGGAGTTCAAATAATTGATTAGGAGCTTTTAATCACAATTATATTGCAAAACCTCAATTTCTGTACTTTTTACTCAGTTAAAATTCCGACGGATCCATTGAAAGGACCATTTCGACCCGCTCGTCCGAAACCTCTACAAAAGGACTGCAAAACAAGTTTTAATCTAATTTTAGGAGTTCATGTAATTGATTAGGAGCTTTTCAACACAATTATTTTCCAAAACCTCAATTTCTGTACTTTTTACTATGTTAAAATTCCAACGGGTCCATTGAAAGGCCCATTTAGACATGCTCGTCCGAAACCTATACAAAAGGGTCGCAAAACAGGTTTTAATGAAATTTTAAGAGATCATGTAATTGATTAGGATATTTTCAACACAATTATATTGCAAAACCTCAATTTCTGTACTATTTACTCAGTTGAAACTCCAACGGGTCGATTGAATGGCCCATTTAGACCTGCTCGTTTGAAACCTCTACGAAAAGGACCGCAAAACAGGTTTTATTCAAATTTTAGGAGTTCATGTAATTTACTAGGAGCTTTTCAACACAATTATATTGCAAAACCTCAATTTTTGTACTTATTACTCAGTTAAAATTCCGACGGGTCCATTGAAAGGCCCATTTAGACCTGCTCGTCAGCAACCTCGATAAAAAGGACCGCAAAACAAGTTTTAATCAAATTTTAGGAGTTCAAATAATTTATTAGTAGCTTTTCAACACAATAATATTGCAAAACCTTAATTTTTGAACTTTTTCACTCAGTTAAAATTCCAACGAGTCCATTGAAAGGCCCTTTTAGACATGTTCGTCCGAAACCTCTACAAAAAGGGTCGCAAAACAAGTTTTAATGAAATTTTAGGAGATAATGTAATTGATTAGGTGATTTTCAAAACAATTATATTGAAAAACCTCAATTTATGTACTTCTTACTCAGTTAAAATTCCAACGGGTCCATTGAAAGATCCATTTCGACCCGCTCGTCCGAAACCTCTACAAAAGGACCGCAAAACAAGTTTTAATCAAATTTTAGGAGTTCAAATATTTGATTAGGAGCTTTTCAACACAATTATATTGCAAAACCTCAATTTATATACTTTTTACACATTTAAAATTACAACGGGTCCATTTAAAGACCCATTTCGACCCGCTCGTCCAAAACCTCTACAAAAGGACCGCAAAACAAGTTTTAATAAAATTTTAGGAGTTCAAATAATTGATTAGGAGCTTTTCAACACAATTATATTGCAAAACCTCAATTTTTGTACTTTTTACTCTGTTAAAATTCCAACTGGTCCATTGAAAGGCTCATTTCGACCCGCTCGTCCGAAACCTCTACAAAAAGGACTGCAAAACAAGTTTTAATCAAATTTTAGGAGTTTACGTAATTGATAGAAGCTTTTCAACACAATTATATTGCAAAACCTCAATTTATGTACTTTTTACTCTGTTAAAATTCCAACGACTCCATTGAAAGGCCCATTTAGACCTACTCGTCCGAAAACTCTACAAAAAAAGGCCACAAAACAAGTTTAATCAAATTTTAGGACTTCATGTAATTGATTAGGAGCTTTTCAACACAATTATATTGAAAAACCTCAATTTCTATACTTTTTACTCAGTTAAAATTCCAACGGGTCCATTGAAAGGCCCATTTCGACCCGCTCGTCCGAAACCTCTACAAAGAGGACCGTAAAACAAGTTATAATCAAATTTTAGGAGTTCAAATAATTGATTAGGAGCTTTTCAACACAATTATATTGCAAAACCTCAATTTCTGTACTTTTTACTCAATCAAAATTCCAACGAGTCCATTGAAAGGCCCAATTAGACCTGCTAGTCCGAAACCTCGACAAAAAGGATCGAAAAACAAATTTTAATCATATTTTAGGAGTTCAAATAATTGATTAGGAGCTTTGCAACACAATTATATTGCAAAACCTCATTTTCTGTACTTTTTACTTAATTAAAATTCCAACGGGTCCATTAAAAGGCCCATTTCGACCCGCTCGTCTGAAACCTCTACAAAAAGGACTGCAAAACAAGTTTTAATCAAATTTTAGGAGTTCATGTAATGGATTAGGAGCTTTTCAACACAATTATATTTCAAAACCTCAATTTCTATACTTTTTACTCAGTTAAAATTCCAACGAGTCCATTGAAAGGCCCATTCAGACCTACTCGTCCGAAACCTCGACAAAAGGACTGCAAAACAAGTTTTAATCTAATTTTAGGAGTTCATGTAATTGATTAAGAGCTTTTCAACACAATTATATTGCAAAATATCAATTTCTGTACTTTTTACTTAGTTAAAATTCCAACGGGTCCATTGAAAGGCCCATTTAGACCTGCTAGTCCGAAACCTCGACAAAAAGGATCAAAAAACAAATTTTAATCAAATTTTAGGAGTTCAAATAATTGATTAGGAGCTTCGCAACACAATTATATTGCAAAACCTCAATTTCTGTAATTTTTACTCAGTTAGAATTCCAACGGGTCCATTGAAAGGCTCATTTCGACACGCTCATCCGAAACCTCTACAAAAAGGACTGCAAAACAACTTTTAATCAAATTTTAGGAGTTCATGTAATTGATTAGGAGCTTTTCAACACAACTATATTGCAAAACCTCAATATATGTACATTTTACTTAGTTAAAATTCCTACGGGTCCATTGAAAGGCCCATTTGGACCTGCTCGTCCGAAACCTCGACAAAAAGGACCTCAAAATAAGTTTTAATCAAATTTTAGGAGTTCAAATAATTGATTAGGAGATTTTCAACACAATTATATTGCAAAACCTCAATTTTATACTTTTTACTCAGTTAAAATTCAAACGGGTCCATTGAAAGGCCCATTTGGACCCGCTCGTCCGAAACCTCTACAAAAAGGACTGAAAAACAAGTTTTAATCAAAATTTAGGAGTTCATGAAATTGATTAGTAGCTTTTCAACAAAATTACATTGCAAAACCTCAATTTCTATACTTTTTACTCAGTTAAAATTCCAACGGGTCCATTGAAAGGTCCATTTAGACCTGCTAGTCCGAAACCTCGACAAAAAGGATCGAAAAACAAATTTTAATCAAATTTTAGGAGTTCAAATAATTGATTAGGAGCTTTGCAACACAATTATATTGCAAAACCTCATTTTCTGTACTTTTTACTTAATTAAAATTCCAACGGGTCCATTGAAAGGCCCATTTCGACCCGCTCGTCCGAAACCTCTACAAAAAGGACTGCAAAACATGTTTTAATCAAATTTTAGGAGTTCATGTAATTGATTAGGAGCTTTTCAACACAATTATATTGCAAAACCTCAATTTCTATACTTTTTACTCAGTTAAAATTCCAACGAGTCCATTGAAAGGCCCATTCAGACCTACTCGTCCGAAACCTCGACAAAAGGACTGCAAAACAAGTTTTAATCTAATTTTAGGAGTTCATGTAATTGATTAAGAGCTTTTCAACACAATTATACTGCAAAATATCAATTTCTGTACTTTTTACTCAGTTAAAATTCCAACGGGTCCATTGAAAGGCCCATTTAGACCTGCTAGTCCGAAACCTCGACAAAAAGGATCGAAAAACAAATTTTAATCAAATTTTAGGAGTTCAAATAATTGATTAGGAGCTTTGCAACACAATTATATTGCAAAACCTCAATTTCTGTACTTTTTACTCAGTTAAAATTCCAACGGGTCCATTGAAAGGCCCATTTCGACCCGCTCGTCCGAAACCTCTACAAAGAGGACCGCAAAACAAGTTATAATCAAATTTTAGGTGTTCAAATAATTGATTAGGAGCTTTTCAACACAATTATATTGCAAAACCTCAATTTCTGTACTTTTTACTCAGTTAAAATTCCAACGGGTCCATTGAAAGGCCCAATTAGACCTGCTATTCCTAAACCTCGACAAAAAGGAACGAAAAAAAATTTAATCAAATTTTAGGAGTTCAAATAATTTATTAGGATCTTTGCAACACAATTATATTGCAAAACCTCAATTTTTGTACTTTTTACTCAGTTAAAATTCCAACGGGTCCATTGAAAGGCCCATTTCGACCCGCTCGTCCGAAACCTCTACAAAAAGGACTGAAAAACAAGTTTTAATCAAAATTTAGGAGTTCATGAAATTGATTAGGAGCTTTTCAACAAAATTACATTGCAAAACCTCAAATTCTATACTTTTTACTCAGTTAAAATTCCTACGGGTCCATTGAAAGGTCCATTTAGACCTGCTAGTCCGAAACCTCGACAAAAAGGATCGAAAAACAAATTTTAATCAAATTTTAGGAGTTCAAATAATTGATTAGGAGATTTGCAACACAATTATATTGCAAAACCTCATTTTCTGTACTTTTTACTTAATTAAAATTCCAACGGGTCCATTGAAAGGCCTATTTCGACCCGCTCGTCCGAAACCTCTACAAAAAGGACTGCAAAACAAGTTTTAATCAAATTTTAGGAGTTCATGTAATTGATTAGGAGCTTTTCAACACAATTATATTGCAAAACCTCAATTTCTATACTTTTTACTCAGTTAAAATTCCAACGAGTCCATTGAAAGGCCCATTCAGACCTACTCGTCCGAAACCTCGACAAAAGGACTGCAAAACAAGTTTTAATCTAATTTTAGGAGTTCATGTAATTGATTAAGAGCTTTTCAACACAATTATACTGCAAAATATCAATTTCTGTACTTTTTACTCAGTTAAAATTCCAACGGGTCCATTGAAAGGCCCATTTAGACCTGCTAGTCCGAAACCTCGACAAAAAGGATCGAAAAACAAATTTTAATCAAATTTTAGGAGTTCAAATAATTGATTAGGAGCTTTGCAACACAATTATATTGCAAAACCTCAATTTCTGTACTTTTTACTCAGTTAAAATTCCAACGGGTCCATTGAAAGGCCCATTTCGACCCGCTCGTCCGAAACCTCTACAAAGAGGACCGCAAAACAAGTTATAATCAAATTTTAGGTGTTCAAATAATTGATTAGGAGCTTTTCAACACAATTATATTGCAAAACCTCAATTTCTGTACTTTTTACTCAGTTAAAATTCCAACGGGTCCATTGAAAGGCCCAATTAGACCTGCTAGTCCTAAACCTCGACAAAAAGGAACGAAAAAAAATTTAATCAAATTTTAGGAGTTCAAATAATTTATTAGGAGCTTTGCAACACAATTATATTGCAAAACCTCAATTTTTGTACTTTTTACTCAGTTAAAATTCCAACGGGTCCATTGAAAGGCCCATTTCGACCCGCTCGTCCGAAACCTCTACAAAAAGGACTGAAAAACCAGTTTTAATCAAAATTTAGGAGTTCATGAAATTGATTAGGAGCTTTTCAAAAAAATTACATTGCAAAACCTCAAATTCTATACTTTTTACTCAGTTAAAATTCCTACGGGTCCATTGAAAGGTCCATTTAGACCTGCTAGTCCGAAACCTCGACAAAAAGGATCGAAAAACAAATTTTAATCAAATTTTAGGAGTTCAAATAATTGATTAGGAGATTTGCAACACAATTATATTGCAAAACCTCATTTTCTGTACTTTTTACTTAATTAAAATTCCAACGGGTCCATTGAAAGGCCTATTTCGACCCGCTCGTCCGAAACCTCTACAAAAAGGACTGCAAAACAAGTTTTAATCAAATTTTAGGAGTTCATGTAATTGATTAGGAGCTTTTCAACACAATTATATTGCAAAACCTCAATTTCTATAATTTTTACTCAGTTAAAATTCCAACGAGTCCATTGAAAGGCCCATTCAGACCTACTCGTCCGAAACCTCGACAAAAGGACTGCAAAAACAAGTTTTAATCTAATTTTAGGAGTTCATGTAATTGATTAAGAGCTTTTCAACACAATTATATTGCAAAATATCAATTTCTGTACTTTTTACTCAGTTAAAATTCCAACGGGTCCATTGAAAGGCCCATTTAGACCTGCTAGTCCGAAACCTCGACAAAAAGGATCGAAAAACAAATTTTAATCAAATTTTAGGAGTTCAAATAATTGATTAGGAGCTTTGCAACACAATTATATTGCAAAACCTCAATTTCTGTACTTTTTACTCAGTTAAAATTCCAACGGGTCCATTGAAAGGCCCATTTCGACCCGCTCGTCCGAAACCTCTACAAAGAGGACCGCAAAACAAGTTATAATCTAATTTTAGGAGTTCAAATAATTGATTAGGAGCTTTTCAACACAATTATATTGCAAAACCTCAATTTCTGTACTTTTTACTCAGTTAAAATTCCAACGGGTCCATTGAAAGGCCCAATTAGACCTGCTAGTCCTAAACCTCGACAAAAAGGATCGAAAAAAAAAATTTAATCAAATTTTAGGAGTTCAAATAATTGATTAGGAGCTTTGCAACACAATTATATTGAAAAACCTCATTTTCTGTACTTTTTACTTAGTTGAAATTTCAACGGGTCCACTGAAAGGCCCATTTCGACCCGCATGTCCGAAACCTCTACAAAAAGGACTGAAAAACAAGTTTTAATCAAAATTTAGGAGTTCATGTAATTGATTAGGAGCTTTTCAACACAATTATATTGCAAAACCTCAATTTCTATACTTTTTACTCGGTTAAAATTCCAACGGGTCCATTGAAAGGCCCATTTAGACCTGCTAGTCCGAAACCTCGACAAAAGGACTGCAAAACAAGTTTTAATCTAATTTTAGGAGTTCATGTAATTGATTAAGAGCTGCTAGTCTGAAAGGTCCATTGAAAGGTCCATTGAAAGGTCCATTGAAAGGTCCATTGAAATTCCAACGGGTCCATTGAAAGGACTGCAAAACAAGTTTTAATCTAATTTTAGGAGTTCAAGTTTTAATCTAATTTCTGTACTTTTTACTCAGTTAAAATTCCAACGGGTCCATTGAAAGGTCCATTTAGACCTGCTAGTCTGAAACCTCGACAAAAAGGATCGAAAAACAAATTCTAATCAAATTTTAGGAGTTCAAAAAATTGATTAGGAGCTTTGCAATACAATTATATTGCAAAACCTCAAATTTTGTACTTTTTACTCAGTTAAAATTCCAACGGGTCCATTGAAAGGCCTATTTCGACCCGCTCGTCGGAATCCTCTACAAAAGGGACTGCAAAATAAGTTGTAATCAAAATTTAGGAGTTCAAATAATTGATTAGGAGCTTTTCAACACAATTATATTGCAAAACCTCAATTTCTGTACTTTTTACTCAGTTAAAATTCCAACGGGTCCATTGAAAGGCACATATTGGCTAGCTCGTCCGAAACCTCTACAAAAGGGACTGCAAAACAAGTTTTAATCAAATTTTAGGAGTTCATGTAATTGATTAGGAGCTTTTCAACACAATTATATTGCAAAGCCTCAATTTCTATACTTTTTACTCAGTTAAAATTCCAACGGTTCCATTGAAAGGCCCATTTAGACCTGCTAGTCCGAAACCTCGACAAAAGGACTGCAAAACAAGTTTTAATCTAATTTTAGGAGTTCATGTAATTGATTAAGAGCTTTTCAACACAATTAAATTGCAAAACCTCAATTTCTGTACTTTTTACTCAGTTAAAATTCTAACGGGTCCATTGAAAGGTCCATTTAGACCTGCTAGTCTGAAACCTCGACAAAAAGGATCGAAAAACAAATTCTAATCAAATTTTAGGAGTTCAAATAATTGATTAGGAGCTTTGCAATACAATTATATTGCAAAACCTCAATTTTTGTACTTTTTACTCAGTTAAAATTCCAATGGGTCCATTGAAAGGCATATTTCGACCCGCTCGTCGGAATCCTCTACAAAAGGGACTGCAAAATAAGTTGTAATTAAATTTTAGGAGTTCAAATAATTGATTAGGAGCTTTTCAACACAATTATATTGCAAAACCTCAATTTCTGTACTTTTTACTCAGTTAAAATTCCATCGGGTCCATTGAAAGGCCCATTTTGGCTAGCTCGTCCGAAACCTCTACAAAAAGGACTGCAAAACAAGTTTTAATAAAATTTTAGGAGTTCATGTAATTGATTAGGAGCTTTTCAACACAATTATATTGCAAAACCTCAATTTATGAACTTTTTACTCAGTTAAAATTCCAACGGGTCCATTTAAAGGCCCATTTAGACCTGCTCGTCCGAAACCTCGATAAAAAGGACCACAAAACAAGTTTTAATCAAATTTTAGGAGTTAAAATAATTTATTAGTAGCTGTTCAACACAATAATATTGCAAAACCTCAATTTCTGAATTTTTTACTCAGTTAAAGGTCCAACGGGTCCATTGAAAGGCCCATTTAGACATGCTCGTCCGAAACCTCTACAAAAAGGTTCGCAAAACAAGTTTTAATGAAATTTTAGAAGATCATGTAATTTATTAGGATATTTTCAACACAATTATATTGCAAAACCTCAATTTTGTACTTTTTACTCAGTTAAAATTCCAACGGGTCCATTGAAAGACCCATTTCGACCCGCTCGTCCGAAACCTCTACAAAAGGACCGCAAAACAAGTTTTAATCAAATTTTAGGAGTTAAAATAAATGATTAGGAGTTTTTCAACACAATTATATTGCAAAACCTCAATTTTTGTACTTTTTACTCAGTTAAAATTTCAACTGGTCCATTGAAAGGCTCATTTCGACCAGCTCGTCCGAAACCTCTAAAAAAAGGACTGCAAAACAAGTTTTATTCAAATTTTAGGAGTTTACATAATTGATAGGAGCTTTTCAACACAATTATATTGCAAAACCTCAATTTCTGTACTTTTTACTCGGTTTAAATTCCTATGGGTCCATTGAAAGGCCCATTTCGACCCGCTCGTCCGAAACCTCTACAAAAAGGACTGCAAAACAAGTTTTAATCAAATTTTATGAGATCATGTAATTGATTAGGAGATTTTCAACACAATTATATTGCAAAACTTCAATTTCTGTACTTTTTACTCAGTTAAAATTCCAATGGGTCCATTGAAAGGCCCATTTCGACCTGCTCGTCCGAAACCTCGACAAAAAGGACCGCAAAACAAGTTTTAATCAAATTTTAGGAGTTCAAATAATTGATTAGTACGTTTTCAACACAATTATATTGCAAAACCTTAATTTCTATACTTTTTACTCAGTTAAAATTCCAATGAGTCCATTGAAAGGCACATTCAGACCTAATCGTCCGAAACCTCTACAAAAAAGGCCGCAAAACAAGTTTAATCAAATTTTAGGAGTTCATGTAATTGATTAGGAGCTTTTCAACACAATTATATTGCAAAACCTCATTTTCTGTACTTTTTACTCAGTTAAAATTCCAACGGGTCCATTGAAAGGCCCAATTAGACCTGTTAGTCCGAAACCTCGACAAAAAGGATCGAAAAAGAAGTTTTAATCAAATTTTAGGAGTTCAAATAATTGATTAGGAGCTTTTCAACACAATTATATTGCAAAACATCAATTTCTGTACTTTTTACTCAGTTAAAATTCCAACGGGTCAATTGAAAGGCCCATTTCGGCCCGCTCGTCCGAAGACAGCTTTAATGAATATCTCTCGGCCACTAAAGGATAGTAGATGTTTGTCCCAATTAGAGAGACGATCATGTACTTTATCACGTACAAAGCCTAGTGATTCAGTTTTATTTTTCCCAATTAGGAGCGGGATGCCTAGGTATACTCCAGGGTTAGTAACTTCGCGTACTTGTAAAAGGCTGTTAATTGCATTTCTTGTTGCAGATGGTGTACGCGGGTTATAGAAAATTGTTGATTTCTCAAAATTGACTGCTTGACCGGATGCATTAGCATACGTTTGAAGAGCATTTTTCAGAAGGGACGCTTCAGATCGATTAGTATTAATAAATACCATACAATCATCAGCAAAAAGCATATGGTTGACTTTGGGCCCATGTTTACTTGCGCCTAGTCCTGGAAGTATTTTAGTTTGTTGAGCAGCAGCTAAGTAAGCCGAGAGGCCTTGAGTGCAGAAGAGAAAGAGGAAAGGGGATAGGGGATCCCCCTGGCGAAGACCACGTTGAGGTTGAAAGGGGGTGAGAACGAATTATTAATTTTAACTGAAAAGGAGACTGTAGTAATACAACGCATTATAAGTTTGATCCATTCGGATGCAAATCCCATGTGTTCCATTACATTTGCGAGAAAAGACCATTCTACTCTATCGAAAGCTTTCTCCATGTCTAGCTTGAGAGCAGCTCCTTGAGAGGATTTAGTAGCTCCTGAGTTAATATTGTGAATAATTTCATGAGCAACAAGGATGTTGTCAGATATGTTGCGACCCTGGACAAAGGCTGCTTGGTTAGGGCTAATGCATAGAGGTATAGCCTGTTTCATTCTGTTGACTATTGTTTTGGCAACTATTTTATAGAGTACAGTGCAGAGGCTAATTGGTCTAAGTTGTTTCATGGAGGTTGGGTCCTGTACTTTGGGTATTAGTACCAATATAGTTTTGTTTACTGAGGCCATATCAGCGTTGCCGTTTAAAAGGTTAATACAAAGATTAATAACATCGTCTCCCACTGTATCCCAATGTTGTCTAAAGAAACTACTGGGTAGACCATCGGAGCCAGGAGCTTTCCTAGGGTCAATATCTTTAAAAGCATGAAGAATTTCCTCTCTAGTGAATGCCTTTAGTAGGTTTTCATTCATAGAAGAATTGATGGAAGGGTGACTTTTGTCAAGAATGATGTTCGAGATTTGGGGGTTAGATGTTGTGAACAAGTTTTGGAAATAAGCAGAAGCGATATTCATAAGGTCCGATTCAGAAGTGCACCAATTGGAATTGGCATCGTAAAGGCCTATGATTGAATTTTTCTTGTTCCTATTAGAAGCTCGGGCATGGAAGAACCTGGTATTTTTGTCCCCTTGGGAAAGCCAAAGAGTTCGTGATCTTTGTGCCCAATAAACTTCTAGTTCTGTTAAAAGTTTATTTAATTCACTTCTATAATTTAAGTAAACTTGTTCATTTGTGGCTGTTAAGGGACGGTATAGTAATTTATTTATTTTTTTAGTGAGGAACTTAATTCTTCCGGTTGATTTAAAGCGTTGTTGGTTTTGCCATTCTTCTAGGTAAGTACCTACCGCTTCAATTTTGTTTATGGCTGTTCCGGGAGTGTCGACCCATGCCCTTTTGATTGTTTGGATATTATCTATATTATTAGCCCAGCAACTTTCGAATCGGAAATTCTTGGGAGGTTGTGTTTTGGGTGTAGTAGTCGAGGTATCTAATTCGAGAAGAAGGAAACAATGGTCAGATTTGGCAACATATTCTGTGGTGATTCGATGAGAAGGGTAGAGGTCATGCCATGCGGAATTAGCGATAAAACGATCTAGTCTTTCATGTATTACCGGGGTTAAGGGACCTACTTTAGTCCATGTGAACCAACCCGATGTTGGCTTACAATCAAAGAGGTTGTTTCGAGTTAGACAATTACGAAAGTTTTTAATTTGGGATCTAGCTCTACGAGGACCTCCTTGTTTTTCCGAATCCGTTAAAATTTCATTGAAATCTCCGCCGAGAAGCCAAGGGTTATCTTTAGTAGAAGGGTATAATGAATCAATTAGCTCCCATGTTTTATATTTTTGGCTAGTTTCCTGAAAACCGTGCATACCAGTGAAAAACATTGTGGAGTTATTTTTTGTAATTTGAATATGAATGTAACGCGACGAATAGGAAATTAAACTTATATTGATGTTGTTTGCAGCAAATAAGGAAATTCCGGAACACCCTTCCGTAGGGGAAATAGAAATAATGTCTAACATACCTAATGAAAGACATAAGCGGTTACATTCCGCATTATTTAATTTAGTTTCGCATAAGAAAATGATATCGGGGTTGGTGCGTTGGACATAGGACCGGAAATGTTGAACCGTCGGGGCTTGTCCGAGACCCTGACAGTTCCAGCATAGGATCCTCATTTTGCTCGGCGGGGCTGGGAATCAGCCGCCGCCGGAGAGTTTTTAGAGCTGCTCATCCCAGCTTTTGGGGGGAATAAGAGAGTAGAAAGGTATTGATGGTTTTGTGGGTTGGAGTAATAGTGATGTGCGTGTATAAAGAGTACGGTTAAGAAGGATGAGATATGGAAAGTAGAGTGAAGAGAATTTCGAGAAATTAGAAACAATTGTGAGAGATTGGAACTATTAAAAGCATAATGTAAAATATAAAAGGTGCTTTCCTTAAAGGATCTATAAATTTTAATAAAGGAGGGAATTTTGAAAGATATTAATAATTTATATCGCAAATACCTATAAAAAGTTAAATTAAAGTGTAATGGGTAAATTGAAAGGACTTTATGGAAATAATGATTGTTAATAAAAGGAAATATTTTAACGAACAAATATTTAATACGGAGGGCAATTTTTTGAGAAACAAATAGTGGTATTGATGATGCAAAATAAGTGGCAAGATTTAATGAGAATAATTTAATAATAAAAGTTGAATATATTAGATGGTATAAAAACGGAAATATATAATTCTTATTAGCTGTATTAAAACCCTTTTTAAAAGGAAATTTATGGGCGTTTAGTAAATTATGAAACCGAAATGAGGAAAGTTTGTACATAAAAGACGGTGATTGATTTTTATTTTCTATTAAAAAGGGAAGTATGACTGACTTTTTAAATATAAATGTGTTCAGAATATATAATAGGAAAATAAGCATAGTTGAATAAATTAAAGGAATTTGAGAAGTTGGACACATTAATAGGTAATTAATAAATTTTGAAAAAAACGGAATAAGAAGATTGAAAGTAAGGTAAAACCATTTTTTTGAAGAAATAGAACTAAAGGTTATCAGGAAATTTGAAATATTAATATGTATTTTGTTTGAAAAGCACCTTTTAAAAAGGATTTGATATAGGTCCCAAGTATGGGCTTGTAGTATTTCACCTAAAGAGGTGTAGTGGGAATAGATTTCTATGGGCATAACATCAAGATAATATAACAACATACAACTAAGGAAAGATATAAAGCATGCATGGCAGTATTGAAGTAAACTGGAAAGCAGATAAAAGCATAGGAAAAATAAAGGAAAAGCAGGAAAGAAAAAAGGCAATAAAAAATTACAGGCCCAGGGGAAGATAGAAGCGGGGATAAGAAAATAATTACAAACCAAAGGAGCAAAAAAATATTGGGGGGGAAAGCAAATAAATTTATCTGAAATTAAATTAAACCATCGCCCATTAGTAGAGTAGATGTTCCAGCTTTCCTTAGGCAGAAGCTTAGTAAATTGTGTCTTGTAGGTGAAAGTGACATTATTATAAACAGTATGCAGCCAGCAGGGAAACATATAAATTATAATAGACATTTTCCAGAGAGATGACCAAATCTGTATGCTTAATCGAAAAAATGAGTACTATAATAAAAGTTTTTAAGTGACAGATAATCTCATTCATATAAGAAAAAATGATAACTATACTAAGAGTTTTTGAATGATAGCTAACATCATTCATATTAGGGAGATTATGAAATGAGTTTTTGAAAATTAATTTGGATACATGTAACAGGAGGAAAGGAGACACTTTTGAAAAAGGGTAGGTTATATTCAAATAAAATTTAATGGCAGAGCACCAGTGATAGCCAGACATAATACATATGAGGAGACTAGGAGTATTCAGGCCAATGAAGTTTGATAATATATTGAATATAAAATGATTAAAAGGGAATGATCTAAAAGATAATAAGATAGTTAAGTAAAGAAGAGCATTATAGATAGTAACATTATTGGTGTGGTAATATAAATCATTTGTGTATAATATAGTTGTCTCCCAAATAAATTTGATAGTATATGGTAAGTTAGGCTTATTAATAAAATGATGATCATATTTTAGAAAACAAACTAGAACAGAGTTCAAATTAGATTGTAGATGATATAATATTTGTAGATTATGTGTAGCTAAAGAGAATCCCAAAAGGTGGGCTAGTAATTGCTTCCCTGAAAGGGCTGTGTATTTGTTCGAGCATTACTTGAAAATAATATAATTTGCAAAAATAGTAGAATAGATAAACTTAAGCATGATATAGGAATAAGGAGCATACCTTCTAGGTGAAAGCCAGATAAAATAATCAGTCCAATTGGGTGAGTAAATATATACAATCTGTTGAGAGAAAAACAGAAAGTTAAATGAAGAGAAAGACAAAAGAGAAAAGATTAAAAAGAGGGGAGAGAAAAAGGTTATGATGGGACCGATTGGTAGAGCAAATGGGGATACACAGAGGTTAGATAAGATTCTGAAACGAAATATAAGAGGGTTAGAAGAGTAAAACATATGAACAAACCATAAGAATAAACAAATGGATAAATCATGAAATACTAAAGGTTGGGACCAATCTTTCGAGAGAAGAATCCTAAGAGTGAACCGTAGAGCCAGAACTTGAACACAAATCTTGAATCTGGGGAAAACGAAAGGGATAAAAGCAATCAGAATTAAAGTAAGAGAAGACCCTAGATACGTTTTATACAGCAAGGAAAAAAAATATAAAATAAAAAAGATAAATGATAAAAAGGAAGTAGAAAGGAAAGGGGAAACCCAGGTTTTGTAAAAGTCGCCGCCGCCGTGGGCCTCTGTCGGAGGGCCTCTCCGATGAGAAAACAACGATAGATCATGTATTGGAAAAAGCAGAACACATCAGATATAAATAAGGTGAAAAGGAGATGAGAGGTAAAGAAATAAACGGAAAAGAAAGAATATCGGTCGGACATACCGTTATAGCCCCTCGGGTGCCGGAGGAAGGAAAAAATGAGAAAGACAAGGCCCATCGCCGGAAGGAGATTTCTCCGGTATAGCAAAGAGAAACGAATCAAAAGAGGAGGAAGCCAGAAAATAAAGTTTAGATCAGAGAAATAAAAGGAAAAAAGGATTTGTAAATGAAATGAAATAAGAACCGTACCTTGAAACTCAGATCTGAGATAACGAAGAGGATTTTTGCAATCCCGATCTGTAGTTCGCTGGGAACAATTGCATTGGCTTCCTCGTTTGTAAGATCCAGGTTGGTAAAGTGGGGAAGAGAGGAGGAAGAAGCCATTTGGTTGTTGAGGGGGAAATGCAGAGTAAAGATTGACAGAGAGTTGTAAACAGGAAAAGGGAAAATAAGAAGTGGTATAGCCTTATAAAGGAGAATAATAGAAAGAAAAGAGGTAAGAATTAGGAAAATTGAAAGGAAAGAATTGTAGATGGATTGCAAGTAGACAGAATTCCAAAAAATTAGGAATGAAATGTGTGAAATAAAGATGGAAAGAGAGAGGATCGTGGAAAAAAGGAATATGAAGTTAAGGTATTGGATTTTGGAATAATTTAGTGTTAGGGAGAAATATAGGAAACAGTTGAAAATAGGAATTAAAGATAGGACAGATCTGGAATAATGTAGGATTTGAAAAGGAAAGAAAGAACTTTGATTGTGGGCGATTAATCGAATGGAAAGGGTAAGTAATAAGGAAAGAGATAATTTAATAATAAATTTATGAAAAAAGGCAAGTAATGAGGAGGGGATATGGTAAGGCTTAAGGTTAGATAATGGCAGTAATAGAAAAAGGAAGGAAAGATAAAAGGATTTAAGAGCATATCAATTAGGATGGAAGATGGTATTTTCAAAATTTAGAGTTGAGAAAGGAGGGAAAGGGCATATAATAAAGGAAAGAAATAATGTAATAATAGATGTACAAAAAAAGGCAAGTAATGAAGAGAATATATGGTAAGGTTCTTAGTTAGATTATGGCACTAACAGAGAAAGGAAGGAAGGATAATAAGATTTAGAGATAAATCAATTAGTATTGAAGATAGTATTTTCAAAATTGTAAGTTGAGATTTAGTTTTAGTTTGGCAGGGGAAAAGGAGTGTATTTAATATGGTGACTGATATATGATTAAATTGGCATTGGAAATAGATTATGATTATTTTTAAATGGGTAAATGGAACCGATTGAAAGGGGTAGTGATAGCAGGGTCTATTGTAACAGATATTAAGAGGAACACAGTTGTAAGATCGAGGGTGAATGTAATTTAGGTGGAGATCGAAAACAGTAGCTGCTAGAACCCATGAGAAGGGGAACAAATTAGAAAGTTTGTTGAGGGAGTTGATTGGCTCGTTAAGCAAATGGCAGGATAATCGAGTAAATTTAGTTAAGTGTATTCTTTCCATATAAAATATAGTAATGGGAAGAGGAATGGAGGGATTTGTTGATATTTGTTGCAAATAGAATTTTAGTTGAATATAGGTTTTCACCATGAAGGTGATCGTGTTAATTTCCCCAATAGGGATAGTAAGATAGCACCTAATAAGGTGTGGGAAAGAGCAGGAATTAGAAAATAAACAAATAGAGGTAACATATCAAGACTTAAGAAATTGGACAACATAAAAATTAACCTAAAAGACAGAGGCAATAAACCAGGATATATAGAAAGTATACAAGAGAAAACATAGAAAAATGAGGGAAAAATAAATGAATAAAAATGAGGGTTTAGCAGGCAATCATAGAGAGAAGAAAAGAGACGTAGTAAGCGAACAACAAGAGAACAAGGAAATACAAAAAGGGAATAAAAACAATCATTAAAAGGAAAACCCAACGAAAACAGAAGCAATGAAAAAAAAGGAAAAAACCTGCACGAGTGTAAGAAAAATAAAAGCAAGCAAAGGCATAAAAGAAGGTAAAAAGAAACACACAAAATAGAAAATAAATACAGACCATGGATAGAAAGAGAAGGGGGAAAAAGAAAATTAATACAGTCCAAAAGAGCAGAAAAAGGGGGGCAAAAAAATAATACAAAATAATAAAAAAGAAAAAGGAAAAGATTAAATGGATAGGGAGGCCTTGGACGCTGGAGGACTCGCAGATAGAATTTTGATGAGGATCTCGGTAGTTTTCGTCGGGGCATGATAGGAATAAGACATGCAAAACAAATTTGAAAGGAGTTAGAAGCATGATGATGTAGCTATAAACAGAAAAGCTAAACAATACCAACACATGAACATGAATTAAGCCATAAAAGGGGAAACAAAAAGGAGGGATGTAAAACACATGATAGATAAAAGTGTGTGTAATCGATAGAAAAGAGTAGATGCCATTGTACGTGATATTGTAAATGATGATAATAGGAGTGGGACATAAAGAGTCATACTGTGAAACTAAACGAGATACGAAAAAATAGAGATGAATGATATGGTAAACCCAATGACTGCAGTAGATATCAGAAAAGGGAGATGAAGCGTAAATGCAAATTTTGAAATGTAGTTACTAAAAGGATGCGGATATTTGCATAGTGAGTAACTAAAATTAAAAGTTTGCAGAGACATCCATAACAAGTTAGACATAGCTGAAGAGACCACAATGTGGTTCGTTAAATTTTCCCTATAGAGGGATCGAGAGTTCCTCAATTGGAGGATGGTTGAAAAAAAACATAAATAATCTGATTTAAACAAATTGTATTTCATGGGTGAAATAAAAAGCAGAAATAAAAAGGAGAGATGCAGAAGAACGATATTAGTATATTGAAAACCAACCAAATAGATAGCAAGATTATGATAACCAATGAACAAATAAAGGAAGAAAAAAATGGAGACAACGAAGAAGAAATAACAGATATAAAGAGAGAAACTCATAGAGAACATGAAAAGGAAAAGCATAATAGGCAATAAAATTGTGAAGAAGATGCAGAAAACAAAATTGATCCATGTAACAGACCTAAGATGCGCAAGGTAGATACCCACGAAGGGAGATAACATACAGGAACATGAAGGCAGCCGAGACGTAAAAAAGAAAATCATATACAACCTTAGAAGCAAACGGAAGAGACAAAAAGAAATTATAAACCTTATAACAGTAAAAGAAATCAGAAGGAAGAGATCCAACAAGAAAAAACATAAATTTAAAAAAGACCATAGTAAAAAGAAATAGCAAATGGAGCAAGAGAGAGAAGCAACAATCATGTAACAAGCAAACAAAAAAATGAAACCAGAGTGCCTGGCCAGGAAATAAAAGAAAAACCCAAAGAACAAAAGAACAGGTTGGAAAGGTATACCCCCGAAAATAAAGAAGAAGGTTGGCGGAGATAACAGAAGAACCGCAAACGGAAGATGGGCATCTCGACGTTGATGGTAAAACCTGCAACAAAACAATAAAGGGAAAAGTAAAAGGCAAGAACTGATGAAACCGAGGTTAAGAAAATGGAAGGAACAAAAAAATTGGTAACGAAAACGCCCAGAAATAAGAAAACAGGATCGAAAGGGGAAAATGGAGATCAAGGAAAACGAGAGAAAACGATGGAAGAGAAACGCGCGGCCACCGGGAATCCCAAGAGAACGGCGAATCTGAGAAAAACGATATGAGAAAGGTAGCTGGTTAAAAATAAATCCAAATAAAAAACTGAAAAAAAATAAATAAAGAGATTAACGATAGAAAGGGAAAAATAAAACTCATAAACCCCATGGCGACGAGAACGGCAAAGGTAGGCTGATGAAGGGTTTCAAAGGAAACCCTAGATCTGACTAGCAGAGAGATCTCAGAATTATTATCGATCCATAAAAAACCAAAGAGCAGATCCGAAGAGGGGAGATAAGATCTCGCAAAAAGACCAAAAAGAAACCTGGTTAAATCGATGAAAATCAAGCAGGAAAACATAAAAAATAAAGAAATAAAAAACTATAAAAATAAAACGGGAAAACGACAAGGGTGGCTCTCATGGAATCTTTGGCATGAAGCGCATGGATCTCAGTCATTGAAGGAGCGCCGGGTGGTGGGGGGAGGAGAGGGCGGTCGGCGTAGATACAACAGAAAGAAAAAAGGGGAAAGCAAAAAGGTAGGGCGGAAGGCAAGGAGGCGGGAGCGGGTAAAAGGGTGGAAAAGAAAGAAAAAACAAAGAAACCCACACTATGAGTAAAAAGGTTAAAAATTGAGGTTTTTCACTATAATTATGTTGAAAAGCTCATAATCAATTATTTGAACTCCTAAGATTTGATTAAAACTTGTTTTGCGGTCCTTTTTGTCGAGGTTTCGGACGAGCAGGTCTAAATGGGCCTTTCAATTGGCCTGTTGGAATTTTAACTGAGTAAAAGGTACAGAAATTGAGGTTTTTCAATATAATTGTGTTGAAAAGCTCCTAATCAATTATTTGAACTCCTAAAATTTGATTAAATTTTTTTGCGGTCCTTTTTGTCGAGGTTTCGGACGAGAAGGTCTAAATAGGCCTTTCAATGGGCCCGTTGGAATTATAACTGAGTAAAAAGTATAAAAATTGAGTTTTTCACTATAATTTTGTTGAAAAGCTCATAATAAATTATTTGAACTCCTAAAATTTGATTAAAACTTGTTTTACGGTCTTTTTTGTCGAGGTTTCAAACGAGCAAGTCTAAATGGGTCTTTCAATGGACCCGTTGGAATTTTAACTGAGTAAAAAGTACATAAATTGAGTTTTTGCAATATAATTTTGTTGAAAAGCTCCTAATAAATTATTTGAACTCCTAAAATTTGAAGGAAACATTTTTGCGATCCTTTTTGTCGATGTTTCGGACGAGAAGGTCTAAATGAGCCTTTCAATGGGCCCGTTGTAATTTTAGCTGAGTAAAAAGTCTAAAAATTGAGGTTTTTTAATATAATTGTGTTAAAAACCTCATAATCAATTATTTGAACTCCTAAAATTTAATTAAAACTTGTTTTGCGATCCTTTTTGTAGAGGTTTCGGACGAGCGGGTCAAAATGGGCGTTTCAATGGACCCGTTGGAAATTTAACTGAGTAAAAAGTACAGAAATTGAGGTTTTGCAGTATAATTGTGTTGAAAAGCTCCTAATCAATTATTTGAACTCCTAATATTTGAATAAAACTTTTTTGCGGTCCTTTTTGTAGAGGTTTCGGACGAGAAGGTCTAATTGGGCCTTTCAATGATCCCGTTGGAATTTTAACTGAATAAAAAGTATAAAAATTGAGGTTTTTCATTATAATTGTGTTGAAAAGCTCATAATCAATTTTTTGAACTCCTAAAATTTGATTAAAACTTGTTTTGCGGTCCTTTTTGTTGAGGTTTCAAACGAGCAGGTCTAAATGGGCCTTTCAATGGACCCGTTGGAATTTTAACTGAGTGAAAATACATAAATTGAGGTTTTGCAATATAATTGTGTTGAAAAGCTCCTAATCAATTACATGAACTCCTAAAATTTGATTAAAACTTGGTTTGCGGTCCTTTTTGTCGAGGTTTCAAACGAGCAAGTCTAAATGGGCCTTTCAATGGACCCGTTGAAATTTTAACTGAGTAAAAAGTACATAAATTGAGGTTTTGGAATATAATTGTGTTGAAAAGCTACTAATCAATTATTTGAACTCCTAAAATTTGAAGAAAACTTTTTTGCGGTCCTTTTTGTAGAGGTTTCAGACGAGCATGTCTAAATGGGCCTTTCAATGGGCCCGTTGGAATTTTAACTAAGTAAAAAGTATAAAAATTGAGTTTTTCAATATAATTGTGTTGAAAAGCTCATAATCAATTATTTGAACTCCTAAAATTTGATTAAAACTTGTTTTCTAGTCCTTTTTGTCGAGGTTTCGGACGAGCAGGTCTAAATGGGCCTTTCAATGGGCATGTTGGAATTTTAACTGAGTAAAAGGTACATAATTTGAGGTTTTTCAATATAATTGTGTTGAAAAGCTCCTAATCAATTATTTGAACTCCTAAAATTTGATTAAAATTTTTTGCGGTCCTTTTTGTCGAGGTTTCGGACGAGAAGGTCTAAATGAGCCTTTTCAATGGGCCCGTTGGAATTTTAACTGAGTAAAAAGTATAAAAATTAAGGTTTTTCAATATAATTGTGTTTAAAAGCTCATAATCAATTATTTGAACTCCTAAAATTTGAAGAAAACTTTTCTGCGGTCCTTTTTGTAGAGGTTTCGGACGAGCATGTCTAAATGGGCCTTTCAATGGGCCCGTTGGAATTTTAACTGAGTAAAAGGTACGAAATTGAGGTTTTTCAATATAATTGTGTTGAAAAGCTCCTAATCAATTATTTGAACTCCTAAAATTTGATTAAAACTTTGTTGCAGTTCTTTTTGTCGAGGTTTCGGACGAGCAGGTCTAAATGGGCCTTTCAATGGACCCGTTGGAATTTTAACTGAGTAAAAAGTACAGAAATTGAGGTTTTTCCATTTAAGTGTGTTGAAAATCTCCTAATCAATTACATGATCTCCTAAAATTTGATTAAAACTTGTTTCGCGGCCCTTTTTGTAGAGGTTTCGGACGAGCAGGTCTAAATGGCCTTACAATGGACCCGTTGGAATTTTAACTGAGTAAAAAGTACAGAAATTGAGGTTTCGCAATATAATTGTGTTGAAAAGCTCCTAATAAATTACATGAACTCCTAAAATTTAATTAAAACTTGTTTTGCAGTCCTTTTTGTATAGGTTTCGGACGAGCGGGTCGAAATGGGCCTTTCAATGGATCCGTTGAAATTTTAATTGAGTAAAAAGTATAGAAATTGTGGTTTTGGAATAAGATTGTGTTGAAAAGCTCCTAATCAATTATTTGAACTCCTAAAATTTGATTAAACTTGTTTTGCGGTCCTTTTTTCGAGGTTTCGGACGAGTAGGACTAAATGGGCCTTTCAATGGATCCGTTGGAATTTTAACTAAGTAAAAAGTATAAAAATTGAGGTTTTACAATATAACTGTGTTGAAAATCTCCTAATCAATTATTTGAACTCCTAAAATTTGAATAAATCTTTTTTGCGATCCTTTTTGTAGAGGTTTCGGTCGAGCAGGTCTAAATGGGCCTTTCAATGGACCCGTTGGAATTTTAACTGAGTAAAAATACATAAATTGAGGTTTTGCAATATAATTGTGTTGAAAAGCTCCTAATCAATTACATGAACTCCTAAAATTTGATTAAAACTTGTTTTGCAGTCCTTTTGTAGAGGTTTCGGACGAGCGGGTCGAAATGGGCCTTTCAATGGATCCGTTGAAATTTTTTTTTTTTTTTGAAGAAAAAGGGCCTCATTAAAACCCCCTCTAACCACCTTGTGCTGAAGCACAAAGTGAACCTAAGGGGAAAAGAGTGCCCTGAGTGTTGTTATTATTATAACACGAAAGAGGCTGAGAATCAGCCAGTACATCGACGTTAATACAGTCAGGAACAACTGAATCAAAGTACACAGAAGAGGTAAAGCGTAAAGCCCAAGTGGCTAAGTTATGGGCCATAAAATTGGCCGATCTAGGTACAAAAGAAATAGTGATTAAAGGCAAAGACTTAAGCAAGGCCTGTGCATCTGCAATCTGTGGTCCCAGCAGGGAGTTGTCCTCAGTGTTGCGCGAGAGCTTGTTGATCACCGTAGCCGAGTCGGATTCAATGAGCACCTCGCCCCACCCTCTATCTCGGGTCAACATGATACCCGCAATGATGGCATGTAGTTCGACCATGGTGGCATCACGACAGTCTGCCTCATGGACTGCACATCCTCCAACAATCGAGCCATGTGCATCCCTGGCAATGACTCCGACAGCTGCATCACCAGATCCTGGATGAAAGGCTCCGTCTACGTTTATCTTTATACATCCCGGGCTGGGCGTCTTCCATCGTGGGGGGGCTGCGGCTGGTACGGCGGCTGACACGGCGAGGAGAGCGTTAGCGGCTGCGTATTCCTGTAGAAGACCGGTAGCATTCATGGCCGTAAGCTAGGACGGCTGAAGTCTTTGGGAATGAACCCAGTCATTACGACGGTTCCAGATATTCCAAATCGTTGTGAGGAGCAAAGCAAAGCCGGAGGCGTCTAAACAATAAGTTCCTTCTGATAGCCATGCCACCATTGTGCTTGTGGTACTAGTGTAGACGCTCGATGGGAGTCCCACTAGGCGGAGAACTTCCTGAGCAGTTGGGCAATCACGAAGGGCGTGCATAGCGGATTCCAACACCGCTGGGCAAAAGGGACAATGTCCATCCGTATGATGTATCGCCCTGAGCTTTTCCCCAGTGGGTAAAGCATCACGGCCCGCTCGCCAGCCGAAGGAGCGTATTTTCGGCAAAGTTGGAGATTTAGATATTACCTTCCAGAGACGTGTAGGTCGCTGCAGCGGCCTCGCAGGTTGGTGAAGAAAAAAGTACCCTGATCTGACTGTATAGTTCCCAGAGTCATGTTGTCCCCAGACCAGTTTGTCCGGTCTATCCTTATAAATTGGAACCCGAAGGATACGTTCGACATCATCTTTGTCTAAATCATTTCGAAGTTTGGACTCATCCCATGAAGCATAGTCACGCAACATGTAGTCCCGACAACGCAAAGGGATCTCTTCATTGTCCATATATTGTCCAAAAAGCGTAATTGGTTTATCCCCTCCCCAGGTATCACTGAGCAGACGAATTGAGCTTTTGATCCCGGGCCGCCAAAAATAACCAGGCCCAAGGGAGTGGATTGCGTGGTGCATACCTTTCCAAGCAAACGAAGCCCGCTTGTCCGCCGAGGCGTTCAAGAGGTCGCCGGAAGGGTAGTATTTAGCGCGAAGGACCCTTGCTAAGAGAGAGTCCGGGTGTGATAGCAGATGCCAAATTTGCTTCCCTAAAAGGGCAATATTAAAAGAACGCAAGTCGCGGAAACCTAGGCCTCCCACATTCTTCGGCGTGCAGAGAGAGTCCCACGACAAAAGCGGCCAGCCACGCTTATTACTACGCCCTGACCACCAATATCGCCGTATGGACATGGTAATGTCATAAATTATGTTTTGGGGTAAGAGGTAGCATGACATCACATATTGTGGCATAGCTTGTGCGACTGCCTTAATGAGGATTTCTCTTCCACTATATGAAAGGAAATTGTTATCCCATTTGCTCATACGAGATTGGACTTTATCTCTCACAAAGCCTAAGGAGGCAGTCCTATTCTTTTTGATTAAAAGGGGGACTCCCAAATATATGCCTGGATCATCCACTAGGCGTACACCCAGAATTGAACGCATAGCATGGAGAAAAGCGGAGGAACACCCGCGACTGCAGTAAGCGGTAGACTTATCAAAGTTTACCGTTTGACCGGAAGATGAAGCATATAGGGAAAGAACGTAACGCAATCTATTCACTTCTGTTGGATCATTGCGAAGAAAAACCAAACTATCATCAGCGAAGAGGAGATGTGTAACCCTGGGTCCTCGGCGGCTAGCACTAAGTCCCGAAAGACGTCCTTCTTTTTGCTCTGTTTCCAAAGCCGCTGAGAGCCCTTGGGAGCAAATGAGGAACAGGAAAGGTGACAAAGGGTCACCTTGACGGATACCCCGGGTAGGAAAGAATTCCTCCGATATCGTGCCGTTAATTCTTACCGAAAAGGAGACTGAGGAGACGCAACGTAGGATAAGGTTAACCCATTCCCGAGGAAACCCCATACGGAGCATGACATCCCTTAGAAAGGACCATTCTACCCTATCAAAGGCTTTTTCCATATCGAGTTTGACAGCCGCCCCTTGGGAGGATAGAGTGCCACTAGAGTGAAGGGTATGCACCAGCTCATGTGCAATCAAAATATTGTCGGTAATATTGCGCCCGCTAATGAACGCTGCTTGCGAGTCGCTGATATAAGAAGAGAGGGCTGGCTTCAGGCGATTCACCAGAACCTTTGAAACCGTCTTGTAAATGACGGTACACAGGCTGATCGGACGAAAATGCTTCATAGTGGTGGGATCAGAAATCTTAGGTATAAGCACTATGACCGATCGGTTAACCGATGCCATATCGGCTTTCCCTTGTAGGAGATCCATGCAAAGAGAGATGAAATCAGGGCCAATCATATCCCAATGCTGCTTGTAGAAACTACTGGGGAAACCATCAATACCAGGTGCTTTCTTAGGATTGATATCCAAAAAAGCGGCACGGATCTCATCAGCCGTGAAAGGCCGTAGAAGAGCATCATTCATAGCTGTGGTCACAGTAGGCCGAATGTTGTTCAGCAAATCCGGTGAGGACACCGGACACGATGATGAAAAAATACTTTGGAAGTAGGACGACGCAATTTGTAATATGTTGGGAGTGGAAGACTGCCAAACTCCATTGTCATCCATTAAGCCTTTGATTGTGTTTTTTCTACGTCGTTTGGTGGCCCTCGCATGGAAGTAGGTGGTATTTTTATCCCCATTGGTTAACCAGGAGATGCGAGAGCGTTGAGCCCAGTAAGCTTCTTTAGCCACTGTCAATTTTCGAAGTTCCAATTTAGCATTATGAAGAGTGGAAAGAGCTTTTCGGGATAGGTGTATACGTCGTAGAAGATGATTAATGGAACGTTGCAATTGTTGCATGCGGAGAGTGGACTGCTTACGTTGAGCATGCTGCCACTCTTGGAGATTATGACCCAAAGCGGATAGTTTGTCCAAAATGGACCCCGGCGTGGCAGCCCAAGTTCGTTTGCAAACTTGTATGCCCGCTGGGTCATGCGCCCAACAGGTTTCAAACCTAAAATGGTCCACGGCCTGCTGGTTATAATGGTTCGGTATAGGGGCATTATCGGTGTCCAAGATAATGACACTATGGTCCGATTCGAGTGAAAAGGAGTGAAAATGACCGAAGTTGGGAAAGTGATGTATCCATTGTGAGCATGCCAAAAAACGGTCAAGCCTTTCACAAACCGGATTGACGTTAGGCCCCGTGCGGGTCCAAGTGAACCAGCCCGTGTTCGGTTTACAATCAAACAAATTGTTCCTTGTTAGACAATCTCGAAAGTTTAGAATTTGCGATCGAGGCCTACGATTGCCGCCTTGTTTTTCCGAGTCATCTAAGATATCGTTTAGGTCACCTCCGATGAGCCAAGGAAGATTTGATTTTGTTTTGAGGGAATCAATGAGTTCCCAAGTATGTTTTTTCATGTTTGTGGCTGCATATCCGTAAATACCGGTAAAGCGAAAGCGAAAATTTGAATTATTCACTATAACATCAATGTATCTCGTCGAAGACGAGAGAAAATCTAATTTAACGTTTTTATTAAAAAGCAGGCATAAACCTGCACAAGAAGGGCTGCTATCCATAGCAAAAAAACCCTCCATTTCAAGATAGAGTTTAAGAGATTCAAACTTAGAAGCATTCAAACGAGTTTCTGAAAGAAAAATAAAATCTGGACATAAGCGTAAAATAATAGAACGAAGTTCGTGAACTGCCGAGGGCATACCAAGTCCCCGACAGTTCCAACATATGGCCCTCATTTCTCTCGGCGGGGTTGACCGTCAACCACCGCCGAAGAGTTTTTGCTGCTCATCCCAGCTTTCCTTTGATTTTTGTCTCCTTGTTTCAGTGTTTTGCCGGCAACCAGAGGGGATGTACGCGGACGTTTGGTAATTCCTCCGGTGATAATAGGTGACGTGCGCTTAGACTTCTTTAGGACCGCAGGATCCGGTTCTTTATCGGTCGTGGCAGCCAACCAAACTTCGAATTCCGGATTGACCGGTTCTTTACCCTTGTCCTTAGGACCCTTGCCTTTGTTGGAGCTTTCCCCGATGACCGTGTCATCCACAATTGGCACCGGGATGGCGTTAAAATTTAATTTAAGGGATAAATAAATTAAATTTGATTGAGGTGATAAAATCCATTCAAAATTTAATTTATGAGGGAAATAAATTAAACTTAGCCGATGTGATAATATCCATTCAAAATTTAATTTATGAGAAAGATAAATTAAATTTAATCCATGTGATAAAATCCATTCAAAATTTAACTTGTAAGATAAGTGAGTTAAATTTAATTTATGGGATAATATCCATTCAAATTCTAATTTATAAGATGAATAAATTAGATTTAATCCATGTGATAATAACCATTCAAAATTTAACTTGTGAGATAAGTAAGTTAAATTTAAATTATGGGATAATATCCATTCAAAATTTAATTTATGGGATAGATAAATGAAATTTAATCCATGTGATAATATCCATTCAAAATTTAACTTGTAAGATAAGTGAGTTAAATTTAATTTATGGGATAATATCCATTCAAAATTTAATTTATATGATAAATAAATTAAATTTAATCCATGTGATAATGTCCATTCAAAATTTAACTTGTGAGATAAGTAAGTTAAATTTAATTTATGGGATAATATCCATTCAAAATTTAATTTATGGGATAGATAAATTAAATTTAATTTAGTGATATGGACCCCAGTATATCTCCTATATTGTAGGATTTTTGTTATTTGGTAGTGATAGAGTCCCAATATGAGACTCCAAGATGATTGGATTTTGCATTTGCAACAACCCAAATCATAAATTAATTTTAATTTAATTGATAATATCCACACAAAATTTAATATATGTAATACATAACTTAAATTTATTATGTGTGATAATATCCATTCAAGATTTAATTTATGTGGTGAATAAATTAAGATTAATTTATGAGGTGAAAATATTAAATATAATTTAATATTATAGGTCCCTTTGATTTTGAATTTGAAAAAAATCAAATCCCAAAAAAATAGGGATGAAACGTCGGTTGGGTCATTCCTGGAAATCCGGGATTCGGGTATCGAAGGTAATGCCGGTGGCCGGAGTATGCCAACCACCTTCTTGGCCGACTGATGCCTCCTCCCCCACCGAGGTATAGCGGCCACCGATAGTCTCGACTGCATGTGCCGTGCATGCAGTGTGGGATATACTAGTTCCAACGTAGCTGCCGCCGGCAGCCTTGTTTGCATGTGCCATGCACGTCCAACGTGGGAAGCGGTCATCCACTGCCCAATTACCAGCCATAGGGGCTGTATTTGCCATCGAAACGATAGCCCTCTTGACATTATTCGAGTGAATAAGCCGTGGCAAGGCCCGAAGGGCCAAGAAGATATCCATTCTATCGAATGGAAAGGATTGGTACAAGGCCTCGAGGGCCAGGATCGGTGCATCATTGTTAAAAACTGATGCTTAAACCACCTCCTTATTGTGCGAAAGACAAAGGAAATGTGGCCAGATTGATCGAGCCAAGGCTTGATCCAAACAATTAATATTAAATTATTACCACTATTAATAATGGCAAAAAAATTTAAAAAAACATGAGGAGAGGTACTTACCTTTGCCAACTCTACTCTGATTTGGACTTGCAACAGTCGGATATGCAATTTTTGCATATTGTTGTAAGATAATTTGCTGCCAGGCAGCTTTGAGGGGGGGATAGACGCATAAGACCGTGATATGTGATGGCATGCTGGTAGAGGGGGAAGGGTTCTGCGGTGGCTATGCGGTGGCTGTGGGGGTGGAGGGTCAAGGATATGGCGGAGGGGACGGTGGTTGGAGTTGAGGAAGATAGAAAGAGAGAGAAGAAGCAAAGGGAGGAAATGAGAGAGTTCAGAGAGAATTTTCATTTCCTGTACCCGTTGATCCGTTGAAATTTTAACTGAGTAAAAAGAACATAAATTGAGGTTTTGCAACATAATTGTGTTGAAAAGCTCCTAATCAATTATTTGAACTCCTCATACTTGAAGACAACTTTTTTGCGGTCCTTTTTGTAGAGGTTTCGGACGAGAAGGTCTAATTGGGCCTTTCAATGGGCCCGTTGGAATTTTAACTGAGTAAAAAGTATAAAAATTGAGGTTTTTCAATATAATTGTGTTGAAAAGCTCATAATCAATTATTTGAACTCCTAAAATTTGATTAAAACTTGTTTTGCGGTCCTTTTTGTCGAGCTTTCAAACGAGCAGGTCTAAATGGGCCTTTCAATGGACCCGTTGGAATTTTAACTGAGTAAAAATACATAAATTGAGGTTTTGCAATATAATTGTGTTGAAAAGCTCCTAATCAATTACATGAACTCATAAAATTTGATTAAAACTTTTTTGCGGTCCTTTTTGTAGAGGTTTCAGACGAGCAGGTCTAAATGGGCCTTTCAATGGGCCCGTTGGAATTTTATAAGTAAAAAGTATAAAAATTGAGGTTTTTCAATATAATTGTGTTGAAAAGCTCATAATCAAATATTTGAACTCCTAAAATTTGATTAAAACTTGTTTTGAGGTCCTTTTTGTCGATGTTTCGGACGAGCGGGTCTAAATGGGCCTTTCAATGGGCCTGTTGGAATTTTAACTGAGTAAAAAGTACAGAAATTGAGGTCTTACAATATAATTGTGTTGAAAAGATCATAATCAATTACATGAACTCCTAAAATTTGATTAAAATTTGTTTTGCAGTCCTTTTCGTAGAGGTTTCGGACGAGCGGGTCGAAATGGGCCTTTCATTGGACCCGTTGAAATTTTAATTGAGTAAAAAGTACAGAAATTGAGGTTTTGCAATATAATTGTGTTGAAAAGCTCCTAATCAATTATTTGAACTCCTAAAATGTGATTAAAACTTGTTTTGCAGTCCTTTTTTTTCGAGGTTTAGGACGAGCAGGTCTAGATGGTCCTTTCAATGGACCCGTTGGAATTTTAACTAAGTAAAAAAGTACAGAAATTGAGGTTTCGCAATATAATTGTGTTGAAAAGCTCCTAATCAATTATTTGAACTCCTAAAATGTGATTAAAACTTGTTTTGCAGTCCTTTTTTCGAGGTTTAGGACGAGCAGGTCTAAATGGTCCTTTCAATGGACCCGTTGGAATTTTAATTAAGTAAAAAAGTACAGAAATTGAGGTTTCGCAATATAATTGTGTTGAAAATCTCCTAATAAATTATATGAACTCCTAAAATTTGATTAAAACTTGTTTTGCGGTCCTTTTTGTCGAGGTTTCGGAGGAGAAGGTTTAAATGGGCCTTTCAATGGGCCCGTTGGAATTTTAACTGAGTAAAAAATCTAAAAATTGAGGTTTTTCAATATAATTGGGTTAAAAAGCTCATAATCAATTATTTGAACACCTAAAATTTGATTAAAACTTGTTTTGCGGTCCTTTTTGTCGAGGTTTCGGACGAGCAGGTCTAAGTGGGCCTTTCAATGGGCCTGTTGGAATTTTAACTGAGTAAAAGGTACAGAAATTGAGGTTTTTCAATATAATTGTGTTGAAAAGCTCCTATTCAATTATTTGAACTCCTAAAATTTGATTAAAATTTTTTGCGGTCCTTTTTGTCGAGGTTTCAGACGAGAAGGTCTAATTGGGCCTTTCAATGGGCCCGTTGGAATTTTAACTGAGTAAAAAGTTTAAAAATTGAGGATTTTCAATATAATTGTGTTTAAAAGCTCATAATCAATTATTTGAACTCCTAAAATTTGAATAAAACTTGTATTGCGGTCCTTTTTGTCGAGGTTTCAAACTAGCAGGTCTTAATGGGCTTTTCAATGGACCCGTTGGAATTTTAACTGAGTAAAAAGTCTAAAAATTGAGGTTTTTCAATATAATTGTGTTAAAAAGCTCATAATCAATTATTTGAACTCCTAAAATTTAATTAAAACTTGTTTTGCGATCCTTTTTGTAGAGGTTTCGGACGAGCGGGTCAAAATGGGCGTTAAAATGGACCCGTTGGAAATTTAACTGAGTAAAAAGTACAAAAATTGAGGTTTTGCAATATAATTGTGTTGAAAAGCTCCTAATCAATTATTTGAACTCCTAATATTTGAATAAAACTTTTTTGCGGTCCTTTTTGTCGAGGTTTCGAGAGAGAAGGTCTAATTGGGCCTTTCAATGATCCCGTTGGAATTTTAATTGAGTAAAAAGTCTAAAAATTAAGTTTTTTCAATATAATTGTGTTAAAAAGCTCATAACCAATTATTTGAACTCCAAAAATTTGATTAAAACTTGTTTTGCGGTCCTTTTTGTCTAGGTTTCGGACGAGCAAGTCTAAATGGGCCTTTCAATGGGCCTGTTGGAATTTTAACTGAGTAAAAGGTACAGAAATTGAGTTTTTTTCAATATAATTGTGTTGAAAAGCTCCTAATCAATTATTTGAACTCCTAAAATTTGAATAAAACTTTTTTGTGGTCCTTTTTGTAGAGGTTTCGGACGAGAAGGTCTAATTGGGCCTTTCAATGGGCCCGTTGGAATTTTAACTGAGTCAAAAGTATAAAAATTGAGGGTTTTCACTATAATTGTGTTGAAAATCTCATAATCAATTATTTGAACTCCTAAAATTTGAATAAAACTTGTTTTGCGGTCCTTTTTGTCGAGGTTTCAAACGAGCAGGTCTAAATGGGCCTTCCAATGGACCCGTTGGAATTTTAACTGAGTAAAAAATACATAAATTGAGGTTTTGCAATATAATTGTGTTGAAAGGCCCATTTAGACCTTCTCGTCCGAAACCTCGACAAAAAGGACCGCAAAAAAATTTAATCAAATTTTAGGAGTTCAAATAACTGATTAGGAGCTTTTCAACACAATTATATTGAAAAACCTCAATTTCTGTACCTTTTACTCAGTTAAAATTCCAACAGGCCCATTGAAAGGCCCATATAGCCCTGCTTGTCTGAAACCTCGACAAAAAGGACCGCAAAACATGTTTTAACCAGATTTTAGGAGTTCAAAAAATTGATTACTAGCTTTTCAACACAATTATATTGCGAAACCTCAATTTATGTACTTTTTACTCAGTTAAAATTCCAACGGGTCCATTGAAAGGCCCATTTAGACCTGCTCGTTTGAAACCTCGACAAAAAGGACCGTAAAACAAGTTTTAATTAAATTTTAGGAGTTCAAATAATTGATTATGAGCTTTTCAACACAATTATAGTGAAAAACCTCAATTTTTATACTTTTTACTCAGTTAAAATTCCAACGGGCCCATTGAAAGGCCCAATTAGACATTCTCGTCCGAAACCTCTACAAAAAGGACCACAAAAAAGTTTTATTCAAATATTAGGAGTTCAAATAATTGATTAGGAGCTTTTCAACACAATTATATTGCAAAACCTCTATTTCTGTACTTTTTACTCAGTTAAATTTCCAACGGGTCCATTAAAAGGCCCATTTTGACCCGCTCGTCCGAAACCTCTACAAAAAGGACTGCAAAACAAATTTTAATCAAATTTTAGGAGTTCATGTAATTGATTAGGTACTTTTCAACACAATTATATTGCAAAACCTCAATTTATGTACTTTTTACTCGGTTAAAATTCCAACGGGTCCATTGAAAGGCCCATTTAGACCTGCTCGTTTGAAACCTCGACAAAAAGGACCGCGAAACAAGTTTTATTCAAATTTTAGGAGTTCAAATAATTGATTATGAGCTTTTAAACACAATTATATTGAAAATACTCAATTTATATACTTTTTACTCAGTTAAAATTCCAACGGGCCCATTGAAAGGCCCATTTAGACCTTCTCGTCTGAAACCTCTACAAAAAGGTCCGCAAAAAAGTTTTAATCAAATTTTAGGAGTTCAAATAATTGATTATGAGCTTTTCAAAACAATTATGGTGAAAACCCTCAATTTTTATATTTTTTACTCAGTTAAAATTCCAACTGGCCCATTGAAAGGCCCAATTAGACCTTCTCGTCCGAAACCTCTACAAAAAGGACCGCAAAAAAGTTTTATTCAAATATTAGGATTTCAAATAAATGATTAGGAGCTTTTCAACACAATTATATTGCAAAACCTCAATTTATGTACTTTTTACTCAGTTAAAATTCCAACGGGTCCATTGAAAAGCCCATTTAGACCTGCTCGTTTGAAACCTCGACAAAAAGGACCGCAACACAAGTTTTATTCAAATTTTAGGAGTTCAAATAATTGATTATGAGCTTTTAAACACAATTATATTGAAAACCCTCAATTTTTATACTTTTTATTCAGTTAAAATTCCAAAGGGCCCATTGAAAGGCCCATTTAGACCTTCTCGTCCGAAACCTCGACAAAAAGGACCGCAAAAAAGTTTTCTTCAAATTTTAGGAGTTCAAATAATTGATTAGGAGCTTTTCAACACAATTATATTGCAAAAACTCAATTTATGTACTTTTTACTCAGTTAAAATTCCAACGGGTCCATTGAAAGACCCATTTAGACCTACTCGTTTGAAACCTCGACAAAAAGGACCGCAAAAGAAGTATTAATTAAATTTTAGGAGTTCAAATAATTGATTATGAGATTTTCAACACAATTATAGTGAAAAACATCAATTTTTATACTTTTTACTCAGTTAAAATTCCAACGGGCCCATTGAAAGGCCCAATTAGACCTTCTCGTCCGAAACCTCTACAAAAAGGACCACAAAAAAGTTTTATTCAAATATTAGGAGTTCAAATAATTGATTAGGAGCTTTTCAACACAATTATATTGCAAAACCTCAATTTCTATATTTTTTACTCGGTTAAATTTCCAACGGGTCCATTGAAAGGCCCATTTTGACCCGCTCGTCCGAAACCTCTACAAAAAGGACTACAAAACAAGTTTTAATCAAATTTTAGGAGTTCATGTAATTGATTAGGAGCTTTTCAACACAATCATATTGCAAAACCTCAATTTATGTACTTTTTACTCTGTTAAAATTCCAACGGGTCCATTGAAAGGCCCATTTAGAACTGCTCGTTTGAAACTTCGACAAAAAGGACCGCATAAAATTTTATTCAAATTTTAGGAGTTCAAATAATTGATTATGAGCTTTTAAACACAATTATATTGAAAATCCTCAATTTTTATACTTTTTACTTAGTTAAAATTCCAACGGGCCCAATGAAAGGCCCATTTAGACCTTCTCGTCCGATTCTCGACAAAAAGGACCGCAAAAAATTTTAATCAAATTTTAGGAGTTCAAATAACTGATTAGGAGGTTTTCAACATAATTATAACAATAAAAAACCTTAATTTATGTACCTTTTACTCAGTTAAAATTCCAACATGCCCATTGAAAGGCCCATTTAGACCTGCTCGTCCGAAACCTCGACAAAAAGGACCGCAAAACAAGTTTTAATCAAATTTTAGGAGTTCAAATAATTGATTATGAGCTTTTCAACACAATTATAGTGAAAAAACTCAATTTTTATACTTTTTACTCAGTTAAAATTCCAACGGGCCCATTGAAAGGCCCAATTAGACCTTCTCGTCCGAAACCTCTACAAAAAGGACCACAAAAAAGTTTTATTCAAATATCAGGAGTTCAAATAAATGATTAGGAGCTTTTCAACACAATTATATTGCAAAACCTCAATTTATGTACTTTTTACTCAGTTAAAATTCCAACGGGTCCATTGAAAGGCCCATTTAGACCTGCTCGTTTGAAACCTCGACAAAAAGGACCGCAAAACAAGTTTTATTGAAATTTTAGGAGTTCAAATAATTGATTATGAGCTTTTAAACACAATTATATTGAAAATCCTCAATTTTTATACTTTTTACTCAGTTAAAATTCCAACGGGCCCATTGAAAGGCCCATTTAGACCTTCTCGTCCGAAACCTCGACAAAAAGGAACGCAAAAAATTTTAATCAAATTTTAGGAGTTCAAATAACTGATTAGGAGCTTTTCAACACAATTATATTGAAAAACCTCAATTTCTGTACCTTTTACCTAGTTAAAATTCCAACAGGCCCATTGAAAGGCCCATTTAGACCTGCTTGTCTGAAACCTCGACAAAAAGGGCCGCAAAACAAGTTTTAACCAGATTTTAGGAGTTCAAATAATTGATTACTAGCTTTTCAACACAATTATATTGCGAAACCTCAATTTCTGTACTTTTTACTCAGTTAAAATTCCAACGGGTCCATTGAAAGGCCCATTTAGACCTGCTCGTTTGAAACCTCGACGAAAAGGACCGCAAAACAAGTTTTAATCAAATTTTAGGAGTTCAAATAATTGATTATGAGCTTTTCAACACAATTATGGTGAAAACCCTCAATTTTTATACTTTTTACTCAGTTAAAATTCCAACGGCCCCATTGAAAGGCCCAATTAGACCTTCTCGTCCGAAACCTCTACAAAGAGGACCGCAAAAAAGTTTTATTCAAATATTAGGAGTTCAAATAAATGATTAGGAGCTTTTCAACACAATTATATTTCAAAACCTCAATTTATGTACTTTTTACTCAGTTAAAATTCCAACGGGTCCATTGAAAGGCCCATTTAGACCTGCTCGTTTGAAACCTCGACAAAAAGGACCGCAAAACAAGTTTTATTCAAATTTTAGGAGTTCAAATAATTGATTATGAGCTTTTAAACACAATTATATTGAAAACCCTCAATTTTTATACTTTTTACTCAGTTAAAATTCCAAAGGGCCCATTGAAAGGCCCATTTAGACCTTCTCGTCCGAAACCTCGACAAAAAGGGCCGCAAAAAAGTTTTCTTCAAATTTTAGGAGTTCAAATAATTTATTAGGAGCTTTTCAAAACAATTATATTGCAAAAACTCAATTTATGTACTTTTTACTTTGTTAAAATTCCAACGGGTCCATTGAAAGACCCATTTAGACCTGCTCGTTTGAAACCTCGACAAAAAGGACCGCAAAACAAGTTTTAATTAAATTTTAGGAGTTCAAATAATTGATTATGAGCTTTTGAACACAATTATAGTGAAAAACCTCAATTTTTATACTTTTTACTCAGTTAAAATTCCAACGGGCCCATTGAAAGGCCCAATTAGACCTTCTCGTCCGAAACCTCTACAAAAAGGACCGCAAAAAAGTTTTATTCAAATATTAGGAGTTCAAATAATTGATTAGGAGCTTTTCAACACAATTATATTGCAAAATCTCAATTTCTATACTTTTTACTCAGTTAAATTTCCAACGGGTCCATTGAAAGGCCCATTTTGACCCGCTCGTCCGAAACCTCTACAAAAAGGACTACAAAACAAGTTTTAATCAAATTTTAGGAGTTCATGTAATTGATTAGGAGCTTTTCAACACAATTATATTGCAAAACCTCAATTTATGTACTTTTTACTCAGTTAAAATTCCAACGGGTCCATTGAAAGGCCCATTTAGACCTGCTCGTTTGAATCCTCGGCAAAAAGGACCGCAATACAAGTTTTATTCAAATTTTAGGAGTTCAAATAATTGATTATGAGCTTTTAAACACAATTATATTGAAAATCCTCAATTTTATACTTTTTACTCAGTTAAAATTCTAACGGGCATATTGAAAGGCCCATTTAGACCTTCTCGTCCGATTCTCGACAAAAAGGACCGCAAAAAATTTTAATCAAATTTTAGGAGTTCAAATAACTGATTAGGAGGTTTTCAACACAATTATAACAATAAAAAACCTCAATTTATGTACCTTTTACTCAGTTAAAATTCCAACATGCCCATTGAAAGGCCCATTTAGACCTGCTCGTCCGAAACCTCGACAAAAAGGACCGCAAAACAAGTTTTAATCAAATTTTAGGAGTTCAAATAATTGATTATGAGCTTTTTAACACAATTATATTGAAAATCCTCAATTTTTATACTTTTTACTCAGTTAAAATTCTAACGGGCCTATTGAAAGGCACATTTAGACCTTCTCGTCCGAAACCTCGACGAAAAGGACCGCAAAAAATTTTAATCAAATTTTAGGAGTTCAAATAACTGATTAGGAGCTTTTCAACACAATTATATTGAAAAACCTCAATTTCTGTACCTTTTACTCAGTTAAAATTCCAACAGGCCCATTGAAAGGCCCATTTAGACCTGCTTGTCTGAAACCTCGACAAAATGGACCGCAAAACAAGTTTTAACCAGATTTTAGGAGTTCAAATAATTGATTACTAGCCTTTCAACACAATTATAATGCGAAACCTCAATTTCTGTACTTTTTACTCAGTTAAAATTCCAACGGGTCCATTGAAAGGCCCATTTAGAACTGCTCGTTTGAAACCTCGACAAAAAGGACCGCAAAACAAGTTTTAATTAAATTTTAGGAGTTCAAATAATTGATTAGGACCTTTTCAACACAATTATATTGCAAAAACTCAATTTATGTACTTTTTACTCAGTTAAAATTCCAACGGGTCCATTGAAAGACCCATTTAGACCTGCTCGTTTGAAACCTCGACAAAAAGAACCGCAAAACAAGTTTTAATTAAATTTTAGGAGTTCAAATAATTGATTATGAGCTTTTCAACACAATTATAGTGAAAAACCTCAATTTTTATACTTTTTACTCAGTTAAAATTCCAACGGGCCCATTGAAAGGCCCAATTAGACCTTCTCGTCCGAAACCTCTACAAAAAGGACCGCAAAAAAGTTTTATTCAAATATTAGGAGTTCAAATAATTGATTAGGAGATTTTCAACACAATTATATTGCAAAACCTCAATTTCTGTACTTTTTACTCAGTTAAATTTCCAACGGGTCAATTGAAAGGCCCATTTTGACCCGCTCGTCCGAAACCTCTACAAAAAGGACTGCAAAACAAGTTTTAATTAAATTTTAGGAGTTCATGTAATTGATTAGGTGCTTTTCAACACAATTATATTGCAAAACCTCAATTTATGTACTTTTTACTCAGTTAAAATTCCAACGGGTCCATTGAAAGGCCCATTTAGACTTGCTCATTTGAAACCTCGACAAAAAGGACCGCAAAACAAGTTTTATTCAAATTTTAGGAGTTCAAAAAATTGATTATGAGCTTTTAAACACAATTATATTGAAAATCCTCAATTTTTATACTTTTTACTCAGTTAAAATTCTAACGGGCCTATTGAAAGGCCCATTCAAACCTTCTCGTCCGATTCTCGATAAAAAGGACCGCAAAAAATTTTAATCAAATTTTAGGAGTTCAAATAACTGATTAGGAGGTTTTCAACACAATTATAACTATAAAAAACCTCAATTTATGTACCTTTTACATAGTTAAAATTCCAACATGCCCATTGAAAGGCCCATTTAGACCTGCTCGTCCGAAACCTCGACAAAAAGGACCGCAAAACAAGTTTTAATCAAATTTTAGGAGTTCAAATAATTGATTATGAGCTTTTTAACACAATTATATAGAAAATCCTCAATTTCTGTACCTTTTACTCAGTTAAAATTCCAACAGGCCCATTGAAAGGCCCATTTAGACCTGCTTGTCTGAAACCTCGACAAAAAGGACCGCAAAACAAGTTTTAACCAGATTTTAGGAGTTCAAATAATTGATTACTAGCTTTTCAACACAATTATATTGCGAAACCTCAATTTCTGTACTTTTTACTCAGTTAAAATTCCAACGGGTCCATTGAAAGGCCCATTTAGAACTGCTCGTTTGAAACCTCGACAAAAAGGACCGCAAAACAAGTTTTAATTAAATTTTAGGAGTTCAAATAATTGATTATGAGCTTTTCAACACAATTATAGTGAAAAACCTCAATTTTTATACTTTTTACTCAGTTAAAATTCCAACGGGCCCATTGAAAGGCCCAATTAGACCTTCTCGTCCGAAACCTCTACAAAAGGGACCGCAAAAAAGTTTTATTCAAATATCAGGAGTTCAAATAAATGATTAGGAGCTTTTCAACACAATTATATTGCAAAACCTCAATTTATGTACTTTTTACTCAGTTAAAATTCTAACGGGTCCATTGAAAGGCCCATTTAGACCTGCTCGTTTGAAACCTCGACAAAAAGGACAGCAAAACAAGTTTTATTCAAATTTTAGGAGTTCAAATAATTTATTATGAGCTTTTAAACTCAATTATAATGAAAACCCTCAATTTTTATACTTTTTACTCAGTTAAAATTCCAACGGGCCCATTGAAAGGCCCATTTAGACCTTCTCGTCCGAAACCTCTACAAAAAGGACCGCAAAAAAGTTTTATTCAAATATTAGGAGTTCAAATAAAAGATTAGGAGCTTTTCAACACAATTATACTGCAAAACCTCAATTTATGTACTTTTTACTCAGTTAAAATTCCAACGGGTCCATTGAAAGGCCCATTTAGACCTGCTCGTTTGAAACCTCGACAAAAAGGACCGCAAAACAAGTTTTATTGAAATTTTAGGAGTTCAAATAATTGATTATGAGCTTTTAAACACAATTATATTGAAAACCTTCAATTTTTATACTTTTTACTCAGTTAAAATTCCAAAGGGCCCATTGAAAGGCCCATTTAGACCTTCTCGTCCGAAACCTCGACAAAAAGGACCGCAAAAAAGTTTTCTTCAAATTTTAGGAGTTCAAATAATTGATTAGGAGCTTTTCAACACAATTATATTGCAAAAACTCAATTTATGTACTTTTTACTCAGTTAAAATTCCAACGGGTCCATTGAAAGACCCATTTAGACCTGCTCGTTTGAAACCTCGACAAAAAGGACCGCAAAACAAGTTTTAATTAAATTTTAGGAGTTCAAATAATTGATTTTGAGATTTTCAACACAATTATAGTGAAAACCTCAATTTTTATACTTTTTACTCAGTTAAAATTCCAACGGGCCCATTGAAAGGCCCAATTAACCTTCTCGTCCGAAACCTCTACAAAAAGGACCGCAAAAAAGTTTTATTCAAATATTAGGAGTTCAAATAAATGATTAGGAGCTTTTTAACACAATTATATTGCAAAACCTCAATTTATGTACTTTTTACTCAGTTAAAATTCCAACGGGTCCATTGAAAGGCCCATTTAGACCTGCTCGTTTGAAACCTCGACAAAAAGGACCGCAAAACAAGTTTTATTCAAATTTTAGGAGTTCAAATAATTGATTATGAGCTTTTAAACACAATTATATTGAAAACCCTCAATTTTTATACTTTTTACTCAGTTAAAATTCTAACGGGCCCATTGAATGGCCCATTTAGACCTTCTCGTCCGAAACCTCTACAAAAAGGACCGCAAAAAAGTTTTATTCAAATATTAAAAGTTCAAATAAATGATTAGGAGCTTTTCAACACAATTATATTGCAAAACCTCAATTTATGTACTTTTTACTCAGTTAAAATTCCAACGGGTCCATTGAAAGGCCCATTTAGACCTGCTCGTTTGAAACCTCGACAAAAAGGACCGCAAAACAAGTTTTATTCAAATTTTAGGAGTTCAAATAATTGATTATGAGCTTTTAAACACAATTATATTGAAAACCCTTAATTTTTATACTTTTTACTCAGTTAAAATTCCAAAGGGCCCATTGAAAGGCCCATTTAGACCTTCTCGTCCGAAACCTCGACAAAAAGGACCACAAAAAAGTTTTCTTCAAATTTTAGGAGTTCCAATAATTGATTAGGAGCTTTTCAACACAATTATATTGCAAAACCTCGATTTATGTACTTTTTACTCAGTTAAAATTCCAACAGGTCCATTGAAAGGCCCATTTAGACCTGCTCGGCCGAAACCTCGACAAAAAGGACCGCAAAACAAGTTTTAATCAAATTTTAGGAGTTCAAATAATTGATTATGAGCTTTTTAACACAATTATATTGAAAATCCTCAATTTTTATACTTTTTACTCAGTTAAAATTCCAACGGGCCCATTGAAAGGCACATTTAGACCTTCTCGTCCGAAACCTCGACAAAAAGGACCGCACAAAATTTTAATCAAATTTTAGGAGTTCAAATAACTGATTAGGAGCTTTTCAACACAATTATATTGAAAAACCTCAATTTCTGTACCTTTTACTCAGTTAAAATTCCAACAGGCCCATTGAAAGGCCCATTTAGACCTACTTGTCTGAAACCTCGACAAAAAGGACCGCAAAACAAGTTTTAACCAGATTTTAGGAGTTCAAATAATTGATTACTAGCTTTTCAACACAATTATATTGCGAAACCTCAATTTCTGTACTTTTTACTCAGTTAAAATTCCAACGGGTCCATTGAAAGGCCCATTTAGAACTGCTCGTTTGAAACCTCGACAAAAAGGACCGCAAAACAAGTTTTAATTAAATTTTAGGAGTTCAAATAATTGATTATGAGCTTTTCAACACAATTATAGTGAAAAACCTCAATTTTTATACTTTTTACCCAGTTAAAATTCCAACGGGCCCATTGAAAGGCCCAATTAGACCTTCTCGTCCGAAACCTCTACAAAAGGGACCGCAAAAAAGTTTTATTCAAATATCAGGAGTTCAAATAAATGATTAGGAGCTTTTCAACACAATTATATTGCAAAACCTCAATTTATGTACTTTTTACTCAGTTAAAATTCTAACGGGTCCATTGAAAGGCCCATTTAGACCTGCTCGTTTGAAACCTCGACAAAAAGGACAGCAAAACAAGTTTTATTCAAATTTTAGGAGTTCAAATAATTTATTATGAGCTTTTAAACACAATTATAATGAAAACCCTCAATTTTTATACTTTTTACTCAGTTAAAATTCCAACGGGCCCATTGAAAGGCCCATTTAGACCTTCTCCTCCGAAACCTCTACAAAAAGGACCACAAAAAAGTTTTCTTCAAATTTTAGGAGTTCAAATAATTGAATAGGAGCTTTTCAACACAATTATATTGCAAAAACTCAATTTATTTACTTTTTACTCAGTTAAAATTCCAACGGGTCCATTGAAAGACCCTTTTAGACCTGCTCGTTTGAAACCTCGACAAAAAGGACCGCAAAACAAGTTTTAATTAAATTTTTGGAGTTCAAATAATTGATTATGAGCTTTTCAACACAATTATAGTGAAAAACCACAATTTTTATACTTTTTACTCGGTTAAAATTCCAACGGGTCCATTGAAAGGCCCAATTAGAACTTCTCGTCCGAAACCTCTACAAAATGGACCGCAAAAAAGTTTTATTCAAATATTAGGAGTTCAAATAATTGATTAGGAGCTTTTCAACACAATTATATTGCAAAACCTCAATTTCTGTACTTTTTACTCAGTTAAATTTCCAACGAGTCCATTAAAAGGCCCATTTTGACCCGCTCGTCCGAAACCTCTACAAAAAGGACTACAAAACAAGTTTTAATCAAATTTTAGGAGTTCATGTAATTGATTAGGAGCTTTTCAACACAATTATATTGCAAAACCTCAATTTATGTACTTTTTACTCAATTAAAATTCCAACGGGTTCATTGAAAGGCCCATTTAGACCTGCTCGTTTGAAATCTCGACAAAAAGGACCACAATACAAGTTTTATTCAAATTTTAGGAGTTCAAATAATTGATTATGAGCTTTTAAACACAATTATATTGAAAATCCTCAATTTTTATACTTTTTACTCAGTTAAAATTCCAACGGGCCCATTGAAAAGCCCATTTAGACCTTCTCGTCCGAAACCTCGTCAAAAAGGACCGCAAAAAATTTTAATCAAATTTTAGGAGTTCAAATAACTGATTAGGAGCTTTTCAACACAATTATATTGAAAAACCTCAATTTCTGTACCTTTTACTCAGTTAAAATTCAACCAGGCCCATTGAAAGGCCCATTTAGAACTGCTTGTCTGAAACCTCGACAAAAAGGACCGCAAAACAAGTTTTAACCAGATTTTAGGAGTTCAAATAATTGATTACTATCTTTTCAACACAACTATATTGCGAAACCTCAATTTCTGTACTTTTTACTCAGTTAAAATTCCAACGGGTCCATTGAAAGGCCCATTTAGACCTGCTCGTTTGAAACCTCGACAAAAAGGACCGCAAAACAAGTTTTAATTAAATTTTAGGAGTTCAAATAATTGATTATGAGCTTTTCAACACAATTATAGTGAAAAACCTCAATTTTTATACTTTTTACTCAGTTAAAATTCCAACGGGCCCATTGAAAGGCACATTTAGACCTTCTCATCCGAAACCTCGACAAAAAGGACTGCAAAAAATTTTAATCAAATTTTAGGAGTTCAAATAACTGATTAGGAGCTTTTCAACACAATTATATTGAAAAACCTCAATTTATGTACCTTTTACTCAGTTAAAATTGCAACAGGCCCATTGAAAGGCCCATTTAGACCTGCTTGTTTGAAACCTCGACAAAAAGGACCGCAAAACAAGTTTTAACCAGATTTTAGGAGTTCAAATAATTGATTACTAGCTTTTCAACACAATTATATTGCGAAACCTCAATTTCTGTACTTTTTACTCCGTTAAAATTCCAACGGGTCCATTGAAAGGCCCATTTAGACCTTCTCGTTTGAAACCTCGACAAAAAGGACCGCAAAACAAGTTTTAATTAAATTTTAGGAGTTCAAATAATTGATTATGAGCTTTTCAACACAATTATAGTGAAAACCCTCAATTTTTATAGTTTTACTCAGTTAAAATTCCAACGGGCCCATTGAAAGGCCCAATTAGACCTTCTCGTCCGAAACCTCTACAAAAAGGACCGCAAAAAAGTTTTATTCAAATATTAAGAGTTCAAATAATTGATTAGGAGCTTTTCAACACAATTATATTGCAAAACCTCAATTTCTGTACTTTTTACTCAGTTAAATTTCCAACGGGTCCATTGAAAGGCCCATTTTGAACCGCTCGTCCGAAACCTCTACAAAAAGGACTACAAAACAAGTTTTAATCAAATTTTAGGAGTTCATGTAATTGATTAGGAGCTTTTCAACACAATTATATTGCAATACCTCAATTTATGTACTTTTTACTCAGTTAAAATTCCAACGGGTCCATTGAAAGGCCCATTTAGACCTGCTCGTTTGAAACCTCGACAAAAAGGACCGCAATACAAGTTTTATTCAAATTTTAGGAGTTCAAATAATTGATTATGAGCTTTTAAACACAATTATATTGAAAATCCTCAATTTTTATACTTTTTACTCAGTTAAAATTCCAACGGGCCCATTGAAAGGCCCATTTAGACCTTCTCGTCCGATTCTCGACAAAAAGGACCGCAAAAAATTTTAATCAAATTTTAGGTGTTCAAATAACTGATTAGGAGGATTTCAACACAATTATAACAATAAAAAAGCTCAATTTATGTACCTTTTACTCAGTTAAAATTCCAACATGCCCATTGGAAGGCCCATTTAGACCTGCTCGTCCGAAACCTCGACAAAAAGGACCGCAAAAAATTTTAATCAAATTTTAGGAGTTCAAATAACTGATTAGGAGCTTTTCAACACAATTATATTGAAAAACCTCAATTTCTGTACCTTTTACTCAGTTAAAATTCCAACAGGCCCATTTAGACCTGCTTGTCTGAAACCTCGACAAAAAGGACCGCAAAACAAGTTTTAACCAGATTTTAGGAGTTCAAATAATTGATTACTAGCTTTTCAACACAATTATATTGCGAAACCTCAATTTCTGTACTTTTTACTCAGTTAAAATTCCAACGGGTCCATTGAAAGGCCCATTTAGACCTTCTCGTTTGAAACCTCGACAAAAAGGACCGCAAAACAAGTTTTAATTAAATTTTAGGAGTTCAAATAATTGATTATGAGCTTTTCAACACAATTATAGTGAAAAACCTCAATTTTTATACTTTTTACTCAGATAAAATTCCAACGGGCCCATTGAAAGGCCCAATTAGACCTTCTCGTCCGAAACCTCTACAAAAAGGACCGCAAAAAAGTTTTATTCAAATATTAGGAGTTCAAATAATTGATTAGGAGCTTTTCAACACAATTATATTGCAAAACCTCAATTTCTGTACTTTTTACTCAGTTAAATTTCCAACGGGTCCATTGAAGGGCCCATTTTGACCCGTTCGTCCGAAACCTCTACAAAAAGGACTACAAAACAAGTTTTAATCAAATTTTAGGAGTTCATGTAATTGATTAGGAGCTTTTCAACACAATTATATTGCAAAACCTCAATTTATGTACTTTTTACTCAGTTAAAATTCCAACGGGTCCATTGAAAGGCCCATTTAGACCTGCTCGTTTGAAACCTCGACAAAAAGGACCGCAATACAAGTTTTATTCAAATTTTAGGAGTTCAAATAATTGATTATGAGCTTTTAAACACAATTATATTGAAAATCCTAAATTTCTATACGTTTTACTCAGTTAAAATTCCAACGGGCCACTTGAAAGGCCCATTTAGACCTTCTCGTCCGATTCTCGACAAAAAGGACCGCAAAAAATTTTAATCAAAATTTAGGAGTTCAAATAACTGATTAGGAGGTTTTCAACACAATTAAAACAATAAAAAACCTCAATTTATGTACCTTTTTTACTCAGTTAAAATTCCAACATGCCCATTAAAAGGCCCATTTAGACCTGCTCGTCCGAAACCTCGACAAAATGGACCGCAAAACAAGTTTTAATCAAATTTTAGGAGTTCAAATAATTGGTTATGAGCTTTTTAACACAATTATATTGAAATCCTCAATTTTTATACTTTTTACTCTGTTAAAATTCCAACGGGCCCATTGAAAGGCCCATTTAGACCTTCTCGTCCGAAACCTCGACAAAAAGGACTGCAAAAAATTTTAATCAAATTTTAGGAGTTCAAATAACTGATTAGGAGCTTTTCAACACAATTATATTGAAAAACCTCAATTTCTGTACCTTTTACTCAGTTAAAATTCCAACAGACCCATTGAAAGGCCCATTTAGACCTGCTTGTCTGAAACCTCGACAAAAAGGACCGCAAAACAAGTTTTAACTAGATTTTAGGAGTTCAAATAATTGATTACTAGCTTTTCAACACAATTATATTGCGAAACCTCAATTTCTGTACTTTTTACTCAGTTAAAATTCCAACGGGTCCACTGAAAGGCCCATTTAGATCTGCTCGTTTAAAACCTCGACAAAAAGGACCACAAAACAAGTTTTAATTAAATTTTAGGAGTTCAAATAATTGATTATGAGCTTTTCAACACAATTATAGTGAAAACCCTCAATTTTTATACTTTTACTCAGTTAAAATTCCAACGGGCCCATTGAAAGGCCCAATTAGACCTTCTCGTCCGAAAACTCTACAAAAAGGACCTGTAACCCCCTCGTCCCGGTCTGGTCGGATGACCGATCCAAGTGGGCCACACGGGGAAAACCGAAGCGAAACCCGTGAAGGTTTCCCCTCGGTTAACGACCCTAAAATTTTCTTTTTATTTTATCTTGTCTATAGGCGCAATTAAAACCTATGTGAAGCACAGCAGCGGGAAAAACAAACATTGAAACATACACCGACCAACCAAAACATTAAACAGCTCATTTTACACCTTTACAGCAGGCCGTTTCGGAACGCCCTTAGGGTGTTCCGAAACAGGGGTGACCCGTATCGGAACGACCTTGACGGTCAATATCTCGTGGTCAACGAGATTTGACCGTTTCGAAACTTCAAAGGCCCGTTTCGGAACGCCTTCATCTCGCCAATTTCTCAAAATTCCAGTAGCAAAAATGTTCCGAAACGACCCCCATCCGTTTCGAAACGGCAGGCCAAATGCAAAGGGACCGTTCCGAAACAGGATGGCCCGTTCCAAAACGCCCCATGTCTGCATACTCGTTTTGGCTGTTTTAAGGCACTAGGGTGCCCAAAACACCACCAAAACACACTACAACACCACAAGACCCATGAACTAAGGCAACCCAACAATTAAAGCATGCTTCAACAAGGTTAAGGCAAGTCTAAACACTAAGGCAAGACATCATAGGCATGCATTCACACAACATCATTCAAGCATAAAGATAACCTCTTAGGCATGAGGCTAACATTCAACAAGAGCAATTTAGGCATGAGTTAACATTCATCATGGCAATACAAACCATACAAAAGCAAGGCATCAAGGAGTCTAAACATGCTCCTAACAACCTACAACTATCCAACAAAACCATACATGTCCCATTGCTCAAACTATTACATGTCCAAACATTAAAAATCCATACTTGAAGCACTCAAGGCTAACAACCACACTTGGAGCCTTCCACTTGCGCAAGCAACCCACGAACTAAGGATCTGCAATGTTGACCAAAGAGAGCGTAAGCAATAATGCTTAGTGAGGGTAAGCTCTAAAAACAAACCTCAACATTGCAGGGTCCGAGCACGATCTAGCCAAGGCATTTTACAAACATACCAAGGATCCACAAGAGCCACAAGATAAGATGCATGAGCAATTTATACAAGTAAATGTCATGATCAACAAGCTCTAAACTCCTCAACATAAGTAGCCACATCAAACATCCAAATACGGATCATTTATCACATCACATTGATACATTTATCAATCAACATTGGCACCTAGCTATGACTCAAATACGCGGATAACCGTTGGAACTCACATCCAACAACACAACCATTACCTGACGGTGGGATTACACTCATCACCAGTCTCGCGGAGGGGATTCCACTCATCCTCACGCCCCGTCGATGGGATTCCACTCATCACCGACTATATTTAAATACAATTTCCGGGCGTACCCGTACTCCTCCTTGGTGACTCAACGCCACCAAGGCCACGCGCGACTTTTGACTCATGTGTACACACTAACATCCTAATGATCGATCATTTGTATTTAAGTATACTAGTGCCAATATTTACTCACTTCACATTACTCATTTCAATCATTTCCTTGCTTAGCACGCACTCACCATGAACACAATCATGAGCCATTACCATGCATGCTTTAAGCATTACAAATCATGCCTCATCTCACATGTATAATACAATATACATAAGCATTCAAATCACAAGACATACGAGGCATATACATTCATACATTTAAGTTCATCCAAAGGCTCTAGATCAAGTTTAGGATTAGGCTACCACCCTAATCCTAACTCTAGGTGGGTCTACCAAGCCCAACCTAGTCCATATACTCGAACCAACCATTTCAAAACCAAGTAAAACAATTAACCACTCACCTAAGCTTCCAAGCCCAAGGACCAAGCAAGCAACAACCTTCAACTTCCCGGATTCACTTCCGATGCTTCATCGATGCCCAAACTTGATTCTAATCAATCCCAAACACAAACAAAACATCCACAATCAATATCTTGTCAACGAAACTAACCCGGAACACAATTCAAACATTGAGCTCAACATTTCAAGCCAAGAACCCTCTCAAACTCCCCATTTTCGTGCAGCCACAAAACTCAGCAAATAACTCCTAATTCCAATATCCAAATTGCCATCTAATACACTCAAAACAACCTTCAAACATCACCTAAACATCAGCCCTCAAGATTCCACCCAAAACAGCCCCAAAAGACACTTTAAAACCCTCCAAAAACCCTCTTAAAACCCAATTCCGAAAATCATTACAAAACCTTATAAAAATTAGATATTTCAGACCTTTTGAACAACAAATGACTCATCTATCATTATCAAATCAAAAGCTCAACTTAATGTTAACAAAGTTAACAATTTTAATTTCAAACTCTAAAACTCCATAATACAAAAATAAGAGTTTTAATGAAAACTATGGGTACGAGCATGTAGAGGGAAGCGAGGACAAGCTAAAAACATGATTACCTCTCAAAAAGTCACCAAGGATGTGAGTGTATGGTGATGGAATAGTGAACCCCCAAGGAGAGAAGAAGGTAACGTTGGTTTTTGAAAGAGTGAAGGGAAGAAGATGAGAAGGGTGGGTGTTTTATTTGACATGTGATAAATTTTAAAGCTCAAAAGACTTGTTTGCCCTTAATGAATAAGGAAAATTTCAATAGTTATAAAATCCATGGCTAAATGGGTTTAATCTTAAAACACGGCCAACTCAAAATCAATAAATTTTGAAAACACACTCGAAATATTATTTAGGGTATAAAATCGAGCCCAAAATAATTGAGGTTTCAAACGAGCAGGTCTAAATGGGCCTTTCAATGGACCCGTTGGAATTTTAACTGAGTAAAAAGTACATAAATTGAGGTTTTGCAATATAATTGTGTTGAAAAGCTCCTAATCAATTACATGAACTCCTAAAATTTGATTAAAACTTGTTTTGCAGTCCTTTTTGTAGAGGTTTCGGACGAGCGGGTCAAAATGGGCCTTTCAATGGACCCCTTGGAAATTTAACTGAGTAAAAAGTATAGAAATTGAGGTTTTGCAATATAATTGTGTTGAAAAGCTCCTAATCAATTATTTGAACTCCTAAAATTTGAAGAAAACATTTTTGCGGTCCTTTTTGTAGAGGTTTCGGATGAGCTGGACTAAATGGGCCTTTCAATGGGCCCGTTGGAATTTTAACTGAGTAAAAAGTATAAAAATTGAGGTTTTTAAATATAATTGTGTTGAAAAGCTCCTAATCAATTATTTGAACTCCTAAAATTTGATTAAAACTTATTTTGCGGTCTTTTTTTTCGAGGTTTCGGACGAGCAGATCTAAATGGGCCTTTCATTGGACCCGTTGAAATTTTTTTTTGAAGGAAATGGGCCTCATTAAAAACCCCTCTAACCACCTTGCGCCGAGGCAAAAGGTGAACCTAAGGGGAAAAGAGTGCCCTGAGATATATTATAATAGAAAAAGGGCTGAAAGTCAGCCAGTACATCAGAGGTAATATAATCAGGAATGACTGAATCAAAGAAAACAGAGGAGGCAGAATGTAAAGCCCAAGTGGCTAAGTTATGCGCCATAAAATTGGCTGATCTAGGTACAAAAGATAAAGTGATCAAAGGAGAACCCATAAACAAAGCCTTTGTATCAGCAATCCGCGGGCCCAGCAAGGAGCTATCAACAGTGGAGCGAGAGAGCTTATTGACTACCGTAGCCGAATCGGACTCAATGAGCACCTCACCCCATCCTCTATCTCTGACCATCATAATACCCGCAACAATGGCATGTAGCTCGACCATGGTGGCATCATGACAACATGCTTCATGGACGGCACATCCACCAAGAACTGAACCTTGAACATCCCGAGCAACTACCCCGATGGCTGCAGATCCGGACTCGGGGTGAAAAGCTCCATCTACATTATTCTTTATAACCTCCGGTCTAGGTGGCGTCCATCGCGGTGGGGCGGCTGCTGGCACGGCTGCTGACACGGTGGGGAGAGCGTTGGCGGCGACATACTCCTGTAGAAGACCTGTAGCATTCATGGCCGTGAGCCAAGGTGGCTGAAGCCTCTGTGAGTGGATCCAGTCATTCCGACGGTTCCATATATTCCATATTGCTGTTAGGAGCAGAGCAAACCCTGTATTATCCAGGCGTTTAGTGCCCTCAGATAACCAATCCGCCACAGAAGTGGAAGGGCTAGCATAGATGTCCGAGGGGAGCCCGACAAGGCGAAGGACTTCCTTTGCTCCTGGGCAATCGTAAAGGGCATGGATGGCAGATTCCACCATGGCTGGACAAAAGGGGCATTGACCACCTGTGTGGTGTATGGCTCGTAATCTGTCCCCGGTGGGCAATGCATCGCGGCCTGCACGCCAGCTAAAGGAACAAATCTTAGGTAGTGTCGGTGCTTTGGAAATTATTTTCCAGAGTCTGTTAGGTCGTGCCACTAGCCGTGGAGTCTGATATAGAAAGAAATAACCGGATCTAACAGAATAGCTGCCAGAATCATGCTGGCCCCAGATAAGAGTGTCTGGCTTATTGCGACTAATTGGAACCCGAAGGATGCATTCGACATCATCCTTGTCAAAGTCCCTACGAAGTTTGGTTTCATCCCAAGAGGTGGATTCGCTTGTCAAGTAGTCCCGACATCGTATCGGTAACTCGTCGTTGTCCATATATTCACCAAATAGGGTAATCGATTTGTCCCCACCCCAGGTATCGCTAAGAATGCGTATCGAACTCTTAAGCCCCAACCGCCAAAAATAACTAGGCCCAAGGGATTGTATCGCTTGGCTTATCCCTTTCCAGGCAAAGGATGCCCGTTTATCCGCAGTTGCATTCAGCAGGTCCCCCGATGGGTAGTATTTCGCGCGAAGGACTCTCGCCAAGAGTGAATCCGGGCGGGATATCAGATGCCAAATCTACTTCCCCAAGAGGGCAATATTAAAGGTGCGCAGATCGCGGAAACCTAGTCCCCCCACATACTTAGGTGTGCAGAGAGAGTCCCACGACAAGAGCGGCCAACCTCGCTTATTACTGCGCCTTGACCACCAATAGCGACGAATAGACGTAGTAATGTCCTCAATGATGTTCTGTGGTAACAGGTAACATGACATTACGTACTGAGGCATCGCTTTCCCCACCGACTTAATGAGAATCTCTCTCCCACTATAGGAAAGGAAACTGCTATCCCATTTACTCATACGAGATTGGACTTTGTCCCGAACGAAACCTAATGAGGCAGTCCTGTTCCTTTTAATTAAAAGTGGCACCCCCAGATAAATGCCAGGATCATCAACTAAGCGTACACCTAGTGATGATCGCATAGTATGTAGAAAAGCGGTAGAACACTTTTGACTGCAGAAGGTTGTAGATTTATCAAAGTTGACCGTTTGTCCTAAGGAAGAGGCATAGATAGAAAGGACGTATCGTAGTCGAACAACCTCCTCCGGCTCATTACGCAGGAACACCATGCTGTCATCAGCGAAGAGCAGATGAGTAACATGAGGCCCATGGCGGCTGGCACTAAGGCCCAATAACCGTCCTTACCTTTGCTCCGTTTCCAGAGCTGCTGAGAGACCCTGGGAACAAATGAGGAAAAGGAATGGGGACAAAGGGTCACCCTGACGAATACCCCGGGTGGGAAAGAATTCCTCGGATAGGGTACCATTGACTCTGACCGAGAAGGAGACCGAAGAGACACACCGGAGGATGAGATTTACCCATTCCCGGGCAAACCCCATACGCAGCATGACATCCCTCAAGAAGGACCATTCGACCCGGTCGAAGGCCTTTTCCATATCTAGCTTGACAGCTGCCCCTTGAGAAGACAATGTCCCACTAGAGTGAAGGGTGTGCACCAATTCGTGCGCAATAAGAATGTTATCAGTGATATTTCGGCCGCTAATGAACGCGGCCTGAGAAGTACTGATACAGGAGGACAGAGTAGATTTAAGGCGATTAACAAGGACCTTAGAAACCGTCTTGTAAATGACAGTGCATAAGCTGATAGGTCGAAAGTGCTTCATGGTGGTAGGGTCAGAAGTCTTAGGAATGAGCACAATGACCGACCGATTAACGGATGCCATATCGGCCTTTCCCTGTAGGAGATCCATGCAAAGGGATAAGAATTCCGGACCAATCATATCCCAATGTTGACGGTAAAAGCTACTAGGGAATCCATCAATTCATGGCGCCTTTTTAGGATTGATGTCTAGAAAGGCGGCTGAGATTTCCTCTATAGTGAAGGGCCGCAGTAGAGTGTCATTCATTTCTGAGGTGATAGAGGGGTGAATATTTCCCATCAACTCCAATGAAGACACCGGACAAGAGGATGTAAAAATATCCTGAAAATAGGATGATGCTATTCGTAGCGTGTCGGCAGTGGAGGTCTGCCAGACGCCGTTTGCATCCATTAGTCCACGTATTGCGTTTTTCCTTCTTCTCTTCGAGGCCCTCGCATGGAAATAGTTGGTGTTCTTGTCACCATTGGTTAACCAAGAGATGCGAGAGCGTTGAGCCCAGTATGCCTCTCTAGCTGCCGCTAACTTCCGGAGTTCCGATTTTGCACTACTGGGCGTAGAGAGGGCTTTCCGGGAAAGATAACGATGACGCAGGAGAGCGTTTATTGTACGTTGCAGTGCTTGCATGCGAAGTGTTGATTGCTTATGTTGAGAACATTGCCACTCATGAAGATTGTGGCCCAAAGCCGATATCTTATCCAACAGGGACTCAGACGTAGAGGCCCAGGTTTGCCGACAAACTTGAATGCCTGATGGTTCATGGGCCCAGCAAGCCTCAAACCGAAAATGGTCCATGGACGGCGCAGGAGAATAGTGTGATCTGTTAATATTATCTGTGTCCATTATAATTCTACTATGATCCGATTCAAGGGAGAATGAATGGAAATGTGTAAAATTAGGGTGTTCGTGTAACCATTGAGAACAAGCAACAAATCGGTCAAGTCTTTCGCAGACTGGGTTGACGTTAGGCCCAGTGCGGGTCCAAGTGAACCAGCCCGTGGTGGGCTTACAGTCGAATAAGTTATTGCGGGAAAGACAGTCCCGAAAATTAAGAATTTGTGAACGAGGTCTGCGATTACCACCTTGTTTTTCCAAGTCATCGAGGATATCATTTAGGTCACCTCCGATGAGCCACGGAAGAGATGAATTCGTTTTAAGGGAGTCGATGAGTTCCCATGTGCGGGATTTCATATTCGTTGCCGCATACCCGTAAATACCAGTGAATCTAAAACGACATTTAGAGCCATGCACGATAACATCAATATATCTCGTCGAAGACGAGAGAAAATCCAAAGTAACATTTTTATTATAAAACATGCATAATCCTGAGCATAAAGAGCTGCTATCCACAGCAAAAAAACCCTCCATATCAAGGGAATGTTTAAGAGAATCAAACTTAGCGGAATTTAAACGAGTTTCTGATAAAAAAATAAAATTTGGACATAAACGAAAAACAATAGAGCGAAGTTCATGAACTGCCGAGGGCATACCAAGTCCTCGACAATTCCAGCATATGGCTCTCATTTCTCTCGGCGGGGTTGACCGTCAACCACCGCCGAAGAGTTTTTGCTGCTCATCCCAGCTTTCTTTGGAACTTTCTCTAACAGTTTTCCGGCATTCCCCGCAACCGAAGAAGATGTACGAAGCCATTTGGCGATACCTCCAGTGATGGTAGGGGGACTGCGCTTAGTCTTTTTGGGGCCAGCTACATCCTTCCCTTTCTCCGTTGTGGCAGCCAACCACACCTCAAACTCCAGGTTAATCGGTTCCTTGCCTTTGTTATTACTTTCCCCAGTGGCCGTATCCACCACGGTGGGCACTGGGATATCATCTTCATCGATGAGGATGAACCTTTTTTCCGGCGGGGAGTCGGATGTATATGGCTGCACGGCATGATCATCATCCGCATCATCTGTCCTTCGAGCCGTTAACCACTGACTCCTCATCCGCAGGAATCATATCCAGCGGTGCAACTTCCAGTGGCTCTAGGTGGCCAGTTGCCTCAGCATCCTTAACAGCAAGGGCTGACTCCGAGTCAATGATTGGCAGAGGTGCTGCTGCATCGGCAGGCGGGGTGGCAAGCTCGTCCCCCAGCAGGTCGTCCTCTTCAAGGTTCATATCAACACCATCAGGTTGCACAGAAGGTGTTTCCTTTTCCGGGGTAACAACCGGGGTGGCAGCCTTTTCCTTCCCTTTGTTTGCTGGAAAAGAAACAAGGAAAAAAGTATGGACATGTAAGGAGAAGGCCCGTTGAAATTTTAACCGAGTAAAAAGTACAGAAATTGAGGTTTTGCAATATAATTGTGTTGAAAAGCTCCTAATCAATTATTTGAACTCCTAAAATTTGATTAAACTTGTTTTGCGGTCCTTTTTGTCGAGGTTTCGGACGAGCAGGTCTAAATGGGCCTTTCAATGGACCCGTTGGAATTTTAACTTAGTAAAAAGTATAAAAATTGAGGGTTTACAATATAACTGTGTTGAAAATCTCCTAATCAATTATTTGAACTCCTAAAATTTGAATAAAACTTTTTTACGATCCTTTTTGTAGAGGTTTCGGACGAGCAAGTCTAAATGGGCCTTTCAATGGACCCGTTGGAATTTTAACTGAGTAAAAAGTACAGAAATTGAGGTTTTGCAATATAATTTTGTTGAAAATCTTCTAATCAATTATTTGAACTCCTAAAATTTGAAGAAAACTTTTCTGCGGTCATTTTTGTAGAGGTTTCAGACGAGCATGTCTAAATGGGCCTTTCAACGGGCCCATTGGAATTTTAATTGAGTAAAAGGTACATAAATTGAGGTTTTTCAATATAATTGTGTTGAAAAGCTCCTAATCAATTATTTGAACTCGTAAAATTTTATTAAAACTTTTTGGCGGTCCTTTTTGTCGAGGTTTCAGACGAGAAGGTCTAAATGGGCCTTTCAATGGGCCGGTTGGAATTTTAACTGAGTAAAAGGTACGAAAATTAAGGTTTTTCAATATAATTGTGTTGAAAAGCTCCTAATCAATTATTTGAACTCCTAAAATTTGATTAAAACTTTTTTGCGGTCCTTTTTGTCGAGGTTTCGGACGAGCAGGTCTAAATGGGCCTTTCAATGGGCCTGTTGGAATTTTAACTGAGTAAAAAGTATAAAAATTGATATTTTCAATATAATTGTGTTGAAAAGCTCCTAATCAATTATTTGAACTCCTAAAATTTGATTAAAATTTTTTGCGGTCCTTTTTGTCGAGGTTTCGGACGAGAAGGTCTAAATGGGCCTTTCAATGGGCCCTTTGGAATTTTAACTGAGTAAAAAGTATAAAAATTGAGGTTTTTCAATATAATTGTGTTGAAAAGCTCCAAATCAATTATTTGAACTCCTAAAATTTGATTAAAATTTTTTGCGGTCCTTTTTGTCGAGGTTTCGGACGAGAAGGTCTAAATGGGCCCGTTGGAATTTTAACTGAGTAAAAAATATAAAAATTGAGGTTTTTCAATATAATTGTGTTAAAAAGCTCATAATCAATTATTTGAACTCCTAAAATTTGAATAAAACTTGTTTTGCGGTCCTTTTTGTCGAGGTTTTGGACGAGCAGGTCTAAATGGGCCTTTCAATGGGCCTGTTGGAATTTTTTTTGAAGAAAATGCCTCATTAAAAACCCCTACTACTGTCCTTCAAGCAAAGCTAGAGGACCCTAAAAAGGGGAAAAGAGTGCCCAAATATTATTAATCAATAATGATTTGTTACAAATTGTTGTATACAAGGTGGGATATCCGAATTAAATGACATAGAAGTAATAGAATTCAGAGAATAAGAGGCCAAAGTATGGGCTATAATATTTGCCTCACGGCGTACAAAAGAAATAGATATAAAGTCAAAGTCGTGAAGAGCAGCTTGTATCTGAAGAATAATAGGTCCCATGGTAGAGAGGTCCTGAGCAGGATTGTTGACCCTATTCGCGAGAGAGGCGCAGTCAGTTTCGATCAAGAGTCGATTCCAGCCTTGAGATCGGGCAAAGGTGAGACCAGCTAAGATGCTTTCCCCTTCACTGGTGATAGCGTCCTGACAGCTACCAAGAGGGAAAGCAAGACCACCCACAACTGCTCCTGCAGAATCACGAGCAACAACGCCGACGGCTGCTGCACGAGTTGATGGATTAAAGGCTCCGTCCACATTTATTTTGATATGATGAGGTGGGGGAAATGTTCGGGAAGGTTTAGAGAAGGTAGATGGAGCTGGGTCAACCGAACTTAGGGAATTACAAAATTCATCATGTAAGCTAATGGAATTAACAGCAATTAGCCATGGTGGTTGTAAATGGTGGTTATGAACCCAGTCATTTCGTCTGTTCCATATATTCCATAAAACAGTAAGGAAGAGACCAAATTTATCAGGGGAAATAGTAGTGGCTGCTTCCTCTAACCATTGCAGGGGCGTAGGAGCTATACTCTTATAGAGAGTGATAGGTATACCACTAATTTGGAGGGCTTCAGATGCCCCAGGGCAGTCACGAAACGCATGAAGGATCGATTCTGAGTGGCTACCACAGATAGGGCAAGGTCCCGAGTTAGGGGAAAAGGCTCGCATTTTAGATCCAACTGGTAGGGCATCAGATGCCATACGCCAACCAAAAGTTTTAACTTTGGGTAAAGCTTTGATTTTGGATAAAAACTTCCAAAACCGAGTTGGTGACGAAGGTGGAGTTATTGAACATTGTAAGAAAATATATCCAGAACGGACTGAGTAAATACCCGAGTCGTTGGGAGACCAGAGTATTGAGTCACGTTGATCATTTATGATGGGGATACGGAGAATGGCATCGGCATCAATTGGATTGAAATATTTGTTTACCTTAACTGTATCCCAAACAGTTTGGTTACGGATCATAAAATCACGACATCGAATGTAAAATTCATCGGAGATTTCGTAATCCCCAGTAAGCTCAATCGGGGAAGACCCTCCCCATATATCTTTGTGTATTCTAATGTTACTGTTTATGCCAGGGCGGTGAAGAAAGCCAGGGAAAAGACGCTGAAGTGCGTTGTATATGCCTTGCCAAGCGAAAGAGCCCCTGTTGGGTTTTGGTGCATCCAGAATGTTTCCTGAAGGAAAGTATTTAGACCGGTATATTTGTCCTAATAAAGAATCTGGTTCACATATGAGTTTCCAAATTTGCTTGCCCAAGAGAGCAATGTTAAAGTCGTGTAAATCCTTAAAACCTATGCCACCAGCAGATTTAGGTAGACATATACGATTCCAAGGTATCATATGCCAACCTTTTTTGTTGGATTTGCCAGTCCACCAGTATTGACGGATTGATGTAGTCATGTCGTCGATGATATTTTGTGGTAGAAGATAGCAAGACATAACATATTGTGGGAGAGATTGTAAGACAGCTTTGATGAATATCTCTCGGCCACTAAAGGATAGTAGATGTTTGTCCCAACTAGAGAGACGATCATGTACTTTATCACGCACAAATCCTAGTGATTCAGTTTTATTTTTCCCAATTAGGAGTGGGATGCCTAGGTATACTCCAGGATTAGTAACCTCACGTACTTGTAAAAGGCTGTTAATTGCATTTCTTGTTGCAGATGGTGTACGCGGGTTATAGAAAATTGTTGATTTCTCAAAATTGACCGCTTGACCGGATGCATTAGCATATGTTTGAAGAGCATTTTTCAGATGGGACGCTTCAGATCGATTAGTATTAATGAATACCATACAATCATCGGCGAAAAGTAGGTGGTTGACTTTGGGCCCATGTTTACATGCGCCTAGTCCTGGGAGTATTTTAGTTTGTTGAGCAGCAGCTAAGTAAGCCGAGAGGCCTTGAGTACAAAAGAGAAAGAGGAAAGGGGATCCCCCTGGCGAAGACCACGTTGAGGTTGAAAGGGGGGGGAAACGAATTATTAATTTTAACTGAGAAGGAGACTGTAGTAATACAACGCATTATAAGCTCAATCCATTCGGATGCAAAGCCCATGCGTTCCATAACATTTGCGAGAAATGACCATTCTACTCTATCGAAAGCTTTCTCTATGTCTAGCTTGAGAGCAGCTCCTTGGGAGGATTTAGTAGGTCCTGAGTTAATATTGTGAATAATTTCATGAGCAACAAGGATGTTGTCTGATATGTTGCGTCCCTGGACAAAGGCTGCTTGGTTAGGGCTAATGCATAGAGGTATAGCCTGTTTCATTCTGTTGACTATTGTTTTGGCGACTATTTTATAGAGGACAGTGCAGAGGCTAATTGGTCTAAGTTGATTCATGGAGGTTGGGTCCTGTACTTTGGGAATTAGTACCAATATAGTTTTGTTAACTGAGGCCATATCGGCGTTGCCGTTTAAAAGGTTAATACAAAGATTAATAACATCGTCTCCCACTGTGTCCCAGTGTTGTCTAAAGAAGCTACTGGGTAGGACATCGAAACCAGGAGCTTTCCTGGGGTCAATATCTTTAAAAGCATGAAGAATTTCCTCTTTAGTGAATGCCTTTAGAAGGTTTTCATTCATTGAAGAATTTATGGAAGGGTGAATTTTGTCAAGAATGATATTCGAGATTTGGGGGTTAGATGTTGTGAATAAGTTTTGGAAGTATGCAGAAGCGATATTCATAAGATCCGATTCAGATGTGTGCCAATTGGAGTTGGCATCGTAAAGGCCTGTGATCAAAATTTTCTTGTTCCTATTAGAAGCTCGGGCATGGAAGAACTTGGTATTTTTGTCCCCTTGGGAAAGCTAAAGAGTGCGAGATCTTTGAGCCCAATAAATTTCTTGTTCTGTTAAAAGTTTATTTAATTCAGTTCTATAATTTAAGTAAACTTGTTCATTTGTGGCTGTTAAGGGACGGTATAGTAATTTATTTATTTTTTTAGTGAGGAATTTAATTCTTCCGGTTGATTTAAAGCGTTGTTGGTTTTGCCATTCTTCTAGGTATGTACCTACCGCTTCAATTTTGTTTATGACTGTTCCGGGAGTGTCGGTCCAGACCCTTTTGATTGTTTGGATATTATCTATATTATTAGCCCAGCAGCTTTCGAATCGGAAATTCTTGGAAGGTTGTGTTTTGGGTGTAGAAGCCGAACTATCTAATTCGAGAAGAAGGAAACAATGGTCAGATTTGGCAACATATTCTGTGGTGATTCGATGAGAAGGGTAGAGATCTTGCCATGCTGAATTAGCTATAAAACGATCTAGTCTTTCATGTATTACCGGGGTTAAGGGTCCTACTTTAGTCCATGTGAACCAGCCCGAAGTTGGCTTACAATCAAAGAGGTTGTTTCGAGTTAGACAATTGCGAAAATTTTTGATTTGAGATCTAGCCCTACGGGGACCTCCTTGTTTTTCCGAATCCGTTAATATTTCATTGAAATCTCCGCCGAGAAGCCAAGGGTTATTTTTCGTAGAAGGGTATAATGAATCTATGAGCTCCCATGTTTTATATTTTTGGCTAGTTTCCGGAAAACCGTGCATTCCAGTGAAAAACATTGTGGAATTATTCTTTGTAATTTGAGTATGAATGTAACGCGTGGAATAGGAAATTAAACTTATATTAATATTGTTTGCAGCAAATAAGGAAATTCCGGAACACCCTTCCGTAGGGGAAATAGAAATAATGTCTAACATACCTAATGAAAGACATAAGCGGTTACATTCCGCATTATTTATTTTAGTTTCGCATAAGAAGATGATATCGGGGTTGGTACGTTGGACATAGGACCGGAAATGTTGAACCGTCGGGGCTTGTCCAAGACCCTGACAGTTCCAGCATAGGATCCTGATTTTGCTCGGCGGGGCTGGGAATCAGCCGCCGCCGGAGAGTTTTTAGAGCTGCTCATCCCAGCTTTTGGAGTAGATCCTGACTGTTTGGATTTTTTCGGCGGGAGCGATACTTGTATTGGAGAGCGGCGTTTCATGCCTCGGTTTGTTTGGGTTGGTGCAGGTGCAAGTGCAGGTGCAGGTACAGGAACATGTGCAGGGGCTGCATCATTCGGGTAAGTTTTGAGTAACCACTGATTAAAGTCATTGAATATTGTATCAGTGGGATTAGAAGGCTTACTCGATTCAGAGTCAAACTTTTTAATCTGCTCGGCAGAAGGGCTGGGGACACCATAATCATCCATGGTGTCCCAATCATCTTCAGAGCCATCTTCCGGAATGGGATAGATGGTGTTCAGGGGTTGGGCCTCAAGAGGAGCTTTTTGCTTCAAATCAGCTGCAGGGGGATCTTTGACAGAATTGGGGCCATCATCCATGGCCATGTCGACGTTTTGGGCTTCCTCGGTTGCTTGTTCAGTAAATGAGGCGGCATCGCCTTTATTTAGAGAGCCTATGTATTGGAGAAAGATTGTGATTAGAAACTTATAACTATTTGTATAAAGGATGAGGGGGGAGTAAAATAATTTACCCATATTGTTCTGTTCGTTAGGAGGAGCTGTGGGATTGGCCGGAGTTGCTGGGATATTCGCTGGGGCCACTACGATAAAAACAGAGGGTAAATATTTTGATAGAAAAATTGGGGTGGGAAAACAAGTGAAAAAAGATGTAATTGTAAATGTTAATATAAAGTTACCATTCACTGGAGGGATATTTGGAATCAGATTCGGTTCCACATTGCGGATACGCCCACGAATACCGACTGGGCGACGTCTAGGAGGAAGGTAACGGAGCCATTCTCCGTATTGCAGTTTGTTGGGATCGAGTGAAGAGCGGATAGGGCAGTTCTCTAATGTGTGACTGATAATACCACAACCAGGGCAGAGGGTTGGGAGTCTTTCATACTGAATACGGCACATGATTTTGTTTTCGCCCGATCCAATAAAGACGAAGCGGGTGACAGGCCTTGTGATGTTAAGCAGAATTTCAACTCGAAGGAAATCCTTCATATTCCCCTCAACTTCTCGGGTATCCGTCTGAAGGACATTGCCAACCATTGATCCTAGAGCATGTCCCACTAGATGGGATCGATCAACATCCTCATAAAGTGATGCAGGGAGGGAGAATATTCGGATCCAAATTCGCATAGTGCTGAAGTTGTAATCACTTAAAGCTTTGGCTGGATCATATTCAGTGACTGCTAGCCATTCATCCTTGTACAGCCAAGGACCGCTGTTGATGATCTAGTAGCAATTCTTGATTTCCTTAAACTTGATTTTGAGGAAGTTGTCTTGTATGACTGATATGGATACTACATCTTTAGGCTTCCAGATTCCTTCAAATGCGTTGATAACAACATATATGTCTATCACTTTAGACGATATGAATCGTCCGATAACAATAAGCTTGGGATCTTCCTTGATAATGTCCCAACCGAAGTTAGGAGTGTAGAGTAGTTCCGCTTCTTCGTTTGTAAGGTTGATAGAGTTGAGTTGTGGAATGGAGGAGGAAGAAGCCATCTCGAGGATTGGTAGGATTGGGGCAGTAGGATGATAAGGTATGTTTTGTGGGGTTGGATGAATGTGATGGGCATATATAAAGAAGAACATTGAGGGATATGAAATAAGGGAAGTAGATAGAAAAGATTTCTTGAAAGTAATTGAATAGTGGGAAAGATAGAAACTTTTAATAACATAAAGGAAAGTATCAAAATAACTTTCTTTAATTGATCTAGCCGATTTATTAAAAGAAAGAAAACTATTATAGTTATTTAGAGATGGTATAATATGGACGTAAATGTAGGAATTTTGCCTTAGATAATAATATAATACAAATTTAATATTGAAAAGTAGATATAAAAAGTTATTAAGGATTGGAAAGCTAGAAATTAGGGATGTGAATATGACAGCTGGAGTTGCTTTGAAATTAAAAGGAGGTGATTTAAAATACAAGTAATAATTACAGAAAGTAGATTTAGGAAGGATTAATAAAGGAAAATAGTATATAGTTATACAAAAGAATGAAAAATTTAATAGCATAGATGTTACGGAAAAAAAGGCAAAGATTATGGGATAGGCTTTTTGAATAGAAATAAATTGTATTAAAAAATTAAAGTAGTAGTAATTCAAATACCAGGATAAAAACGGGATGATAGCATTATTAATAGTAATAATTAAAATCGTTATTAGAGGAGATATTTGAAAAGTGTAATTAATTATAGGAATTGAAAAGAAGTGGTTAAGTGAAAAAGTCTTGCCTATTAGTTTTGGTGAAAACCAGGGAATAAAAACTTTTGATTTTAGGATTGTATGTTGCCAATAAATTGGCAAAAGGGTGGGGAAAATATAACGATTATAATTTTGAATTTTGTAGAGGTGGAAGAAAAGAAGATGTCCCTGGGAGGTAGGGTAGATATAAAATCCCTTGATAGGGCTAGAGAAAGATCACCTAAAAAGGTGTAGTGGAGAACACAATATATGATATCGATAAGACATAAGTTGAAACGCAAATAGTAACATACATGAAGCTGGTATTCGTAGAAAGAAACGTATAAAGCAGGGTAGTAACCTATAAGCATACATCTAATAACAGAGAGCAGTCCTAGAGGCATACATCTAGAATCAGATAGTAACCCTAAAGACATACATCTAATAATAGAAATCAACCAGATAAAAGCCATAGAGAAAGAGAGAGCAAGAGGAACGCAAGATAACAAAATTACAAACCAGGGGAGAGAAAGAAGTGGGGCAGAGAAAATAATTACAGACCAAATGAGCAAAAAAAAGATAGGGGGAAAACGAATTAAACAAAAAATAATTACATAATTACATAAACGTTGAATGGGCCACCAAGGGTTGCTGAGGGCTCTGCAGAGCTGCATGGTATAAATAATATTAGTGTACAGGCAGTACAAAAGGAACAGAATATTCATGAAGGTAACTTTGACAATAGAAGTATATAAAGGAAAGGAGGGATTGAGGATGATTTGTTGCATTAAGATAGTTTTGATGGCAATATGGTAGGCATAGATCATGCTGATAAACTTAGAATTTAAAATCAGCAAATGAAGTTGAATCTTGAAAGAGGGGGTTGATGACAAAGTTGAGTAGAGCTTGGTCAGAATGAAAAGAATCGTATATAGATGTGCACTACTCCTAATACTCCAAAAGTTAATTAATATAGGATTGAATGCAGTAAAAAGCTTATTATATGTATGCATAATTGCGGACTGAAAAGTATGTAAAAACAATATGAGAAAGCCTATAGAGATATTCTTAAAATGAAAAGTTTCAGCATACATCATAGATAGTGGTGAAAACAAGTACATTAGAGTGAAGGGTTTAACTAGACAAAATTTAATGGTTATACTCCCAAAGCAACAAAACAGAGTGTATATGAAGTGTAAGAAAAAGTACAGAAAAGTATGGGTAAAGTGTTTATTAGAGATGAAGGGATTATGATAAGTAGATGACCTGTAATCTGATGATTTCCGTTCCCAACATTGATAACCATGTAAAGGAAAGAACAGAGAAATGAATAGAGAATATAATATATTGCAGAAATAATGTAAATTGGATGGTACAGAAATTGAGGTTTTTCAATATAATTATGTTAAAAAGCTCCTAATCAATTATTTGAACTCCTAAAATTTGATTAAAATTTTTTGCGGTCCTTTTTGTCGAGGTTTCAAACGAGAAGGTCTAAATGGGCCTTTCAATGGGCCCGTTGGAATTTTTCTGAGTAAAAAGTATAAAAATTGAGGTTTTTCAATAAAATTGTGTTTAAAAGCTCATAATCAATTACTTGAACTCCTAAAATTTGATTAAAACTTGTTTTGCGGTCCTTTTTGTCGAGGTTTCAAACGAGCAGGTCTAAATGGGCCTTTCAATGGACCTGTTGGAATTTTAACTAAGTAAAAAGTACATAAATTGAGGTTTTGCAATATAATTGTGTTGAAAAGCTCCTAATCAATTTCATGAACTCCTAAAATTTGATTAAAACTTGTTTTGCAGTCCTTTTTGTAGAGGTTTCGGGCGAGCGGGTCAAAATGGGCCTTTCAATGGACTCGTTGGAAATTTAACTGAGTAAAAACTACAGAAATTGAGGTTTTGCAATATAATTGTGTTGAAAAGCTCCTAATCAATTACATGAACTCCTAAAATTTGATTAAAACTTGTTTTGCAGTCCTTTTTGTAGAGGTTTCGGACGAGCTGGTCGAAATTGTGGTTTTGCAATATGATTGTGTTGAAAAGCTCCTAATCAATTATTTGAACTCCTAAAATTTGAAGAAAACGTTTTTGCGGTCCTTTTTGTAGAGGTTTCGGACGAGCTGGACTAAATGGGCCTTTCAATGGGCCCGTTGGAATTTTAACTGAGTAAAAAGTATAAAAATTGATGATTTTAAATATAATTGTGTTGAAAAGCTCCTAATCAATTATTTGAACTCCTAAAATTTGATTAAAACTTGTTTTGCGGTCTTTATTTTTCGAGGTTTCGGACGAGCAGGTCTAAATGGGCCTTTCATTGGACCCGTTGAAATTTTAACTGAGTCAAAAGTACAGAAATTGAGGTTTTGCAATATAATTGTGTTGAAAAGCTCCTAATAAATTATTTGAACTCCTAAAATTTGATTAAACTTGTTTTGCGGTCCTTTTTGTCGAGGTTTCGGACGACCAGGTCTAAATGGGCCTTTCAATGGACCCGTTGGAATTTTAACTTAGTAAAAAGTATAAAAATTGAGGGTTTACAATATAACTGTGTTGAAAATATCCTAATAAATTATTTGAACTCCTAAAATTTGAATAAAACTTTTTTGCGATCCTTTTTGTAGAGGTTTCGGACGAGCAGGTCTAAATGGGCCTTTCAATGGACCCGTTGGAATTTTAACTGAGTACAAAGTACATAAATTGAGGTTTTGCAATATAATTTTGTTGAAAATCTTCTAATCAAATATTTGAACTCCTAAAATTTGAAGAAAACTTTTCTGCGGACATTTTTGTAGAGGTTTCAGACGAGCATGTCTAAATGGGCCTTTCAATGGGCCCATTGGAATTTTAATTGAGTAAAAGGTACAGAAATTGAGATTTTTCAATATAATTGTGTTGAAAAGCTCCTAATCAATTATTTGAACTCCTAAAATTTTATAAAAACTTTTTTGCGGTCCTTTTTGTCGAGGTTTCAGACGAGAAGGTCTAAATGGGCATTTCAATGGGCCCGTTGGAATTTTAACTGAGTAAAAGGTACGGAAATTAAGGTTTTTCAATATAATTGTGTTGAAAAGCTCATAATCAATTATTTGAACACCTAAAATTTGATTAAAACTTTTTTGCGGTCCTTTTTGTCGAGGTTTCGGACGAGCAGGTCTAAATGGGCCTTTCAATGGACCCGTTGGAATTTTAACTGAGTAAAAAGTACAGGAATTGAGGTTTTTCCATATAAGTGTGTTGAAAATCTCCTAATCAAATACATGATCTCCTAAATTTTGATTAAAACTTGTTTCGCGGCCCTTTTTGTAGAGGTTTCGGACGAGCAAGTCTAAATGGCCTTACAATGGACCCGTTGGAATTTTAACTGAGTAAAAAGTATAGAAATTGAGGTTTCGCAATATAATTGTGTTGAAAAGCTAGTAATCAATTATTTGAACTCCTAGAATTTGATTAAAACTTGTTTTGAGGTCCTTTTTGTCGAGGTTTCGGACGAGCATGTCTAAATGGGCCTTTCAATAGACCCGTTTGAATTTTAACTGAGTAAAAAGTACAGAAATTGAGGTTTTGCAATATAAGTGTGTTGAAAATCTCCTAATCAAGTACACGATCTCCTAAATTTTGATTAAAACTTGTTTTGTGGCCTTTTTTGTAGAGGTTTCGGACGAAATGATCTAAATAGGCCTTACGTTGGACCCGTTGGAATTTTAACTGAGTAAAAAGTACAGAAAATGAGGTTTTGCAATATAATTGTGTTGAAAAGCTCCTAATCAATTACATGAACTCCTAAAATTTGATTAAAACTTGTTTTACAGTCCTTTTGTAGAGGTTTCGGACGAGCGGGTCGAAATGGGCCTTTCAATGGATCCGTTGAAATTTTAACTGAGTAAAAAGTACATAAATTTTAGTTTTGCAATATGATTGTGTTGAAAAGCTCCTAATCAACTTTTTTGAAGTCCTCAAATTTGATTAAACTTGTTTTGCGGTCCTTTTGGTCGAGGTTTCGGATGAGCAGGTCTAAATGGGCTTTTCAATGGATCCGTTGGAATTTTAACTGGGTAAAAAGTATAAAAATTGAGGTTTTACAATATAACTTTGTTGAAAATCTCCTAATCAATTATTTGAACTCCTAAAATTTGAATAAAACTTTTTTGCGATCCTTTTTGTAGAGGTTTCGGACGAGCAGGTCTAAATGGGCCTTTCAATGGACCCGTTGGAATTTTAACTGAGTAAAAATTACAGAAATTGAGGTTTTGCAATATATTTTTGTTGAAAATCTCCTAATCAATTATTTGAACTCCTAAAATTTGAAGAAAACTTTTCCTCGGTCCTTTTTGTAGAGGTTTCGGACGAGCAGGTCTAAATGGGCCTTTCAATGGGCCCATTGGAATTTTAACTGACTAAAAGGTACAGAAATTGAGGTTTTTCAATATAATTGTGTTGAAAAGCTCCTAATCAATTATTTGAACTCATAAAATTTGATTAAAACTTTTTTGCGGTCCTTTTTGTCGAGGTTTCGGACGAGAAGGTCTAAATGGGCCTTTCAATGGGCCCGTTGGAATTTTAACTGAGTTAAAAGTATAAAAATTGAGGTTTTTCAATATAATTGTGTTGAAAAGCTCATAATCAATTATTTGAGCTCCTAAAATTTGATTAAAACTTGTTTTGTGGTTCTTTTTGTCGAGTTTTCAAACGAGCAGGTCTAAATGGGCCTTTCAATGGACCCGTATGAATTTTAACTGAGAAAAAAGTACAATAATTGAGGTTTCGCAATATAATTGTATTCAAAAGCTAGTAATCAATTATTTGAACTCCTAAAATTTGATTAATACTTTTTTGCGGTCCTTTTCGTCGAGGTTTCGGACGAGAAGGTCTAAATGGGCCCGTTGGAATTTTAACTGAGTAAAAAGTATAAAAATTGATGTTTTCAATATAATTGTGTTGAAAAGCTCATAATCAATTATTTGAACTCCTAAAATTTGATTAAAATCTATTTTGCGGTCCTTTTTATCGAGGTTTCAAACGAGCAGGTGTAAATGGGCCTTTCAATGGACCCATTGGAATTTTAACTGAGTAAAAGTATATAAATTTAGGTTTTCCAATATAATTGTGTTGAAAAGCTCCTAATCAATTACATGAACTCCTAAAATTTGCTTAAAACTTGTTTTGCAATCCTTTTGTAGAGGTTTCGGACGAGAGGGTCGAAATGAGCCTTTCAATGGATCCGTTGAAATTTTAACTGAGTAAAAAGTTTAGAAATTAAGGTTTTGCAATATAATTGTGTTGAAAAGCTCCTAATCAATTATTTGAACTCCTAAAATTGGAAGAAAACTTTTTTGCGGTCCTTTTTGTAGAGGTTTCAGACGAGCAGGTTTAAATGGGCCTTTCAATGGGCCCGTTGGAATTTTAACTGAGTAAAAAGTATAAAAATTGAGGTTGTTCAATATAATTGTGTTGAAAAGCTCATAATAAATTATTTGAACTCCTAAAATTTGATTAAAACTTGTTTTGTGGTCCTTTTTGTCGAGTTTTCAAACGAGCAGGTCTAAATGGGCCTTTCAATGGACACGTTGGAATTTTAACTGAGAAAAAAGTACAAAAATTGAGGTTTCGCAATTTAATTGTGTTGAAAAGCTAGTAATCAATTATTTGAACTCCTAAGATTTGATTAATACTTTTTTGCGGTCCTTTTCGTCGAGGTTTCGAAAGAGATGGTCTAAATGGGCCTTTCAATGGGCCCGTTGGAATTTTAACTGAGTAAAAAGTATAAAAATTGAGTTTTTTCAATATAACTGTGTTGAAAGCTCCTAATCAATTATTTGAACTCCTAAAATTTGATTAAAACTTGTTTTGCGATCCTTTTTGTCGAGGTTTCCCACGAGCAGGTCTAAATGGGCCTTTCAATGGGCCGGTTGGAATTTTAACTGAGTAAAAGGTAAGGAAATTGAGGTTTTTCAATATAATTGTGTTGAAAAGCTCATAATAAATTATTTGAACTCCTAAAATTTGATTAAAACTTGTTTTGTGGTCCTTTTTGTCGAGTTTTCAAACGAGCAGGTCTAAATGGGCCTTTCAATGGACCCGTTGGAATTTTAACTGAAAAAAGCACAAAAATTAAGGTTTCACAATATAATTGTGTTGAAAAGCTAGTAATCAATTATTTGAACTCCTAAAATTTGATTAATACTTTTTTGCGGTCATTTTCGTCGAGGTTTCGGACGAGAAGGTCTAAATGGGCCTTTCAATGGGCCCGTTGGAATTTTAACTGAGTAAAAAGTATAAAAATTGAGGTTTTTCAATATAATTGTGTTGAAAAGGTCATAATCAATTATTTGAGCTCCTAAAATTTGATTAAAACTTGTTTTGTGGATCTTTTTGTCGAGTTTTCAAAGGAGCAGGTCTAAATGGGCCTTTCAATGGACCCGTTGGAATTTTAACTGAGAAAAAAGTACAAAAATTGACGTTTCGCAATATAATTGTGTTCAAAAGCTAGTAATCAATTATTTGAACTCCTAAAATTTGATTAATACTTTTTGCGGTCCTTTTCGTCGAGGTTTCGGACGAGAAGGTCTAAATGGGCCTTTCAATGGGCCCGTTGGAATTTTAACTGAGTAAAAAGTATAAAAATTGAGGTTTTCAATATAATTGTGTTGAAAAGCTCATAATCAATTATTTGAACTCCTAAAATTTGATTAAAACCTGTTTTGCGGTCCTTTTTGTCGAGGTTTCAAACGAGCAGGTGTAAATGAGCCTTTCAATGGACCCACTGGAATTTTAACTGAGTAAAAAGTACATAAATTGAGGTTTTGCAATATAATTGTGTTGAAAATCTCATAATCAATTATTTGGACTCCTAAAATTTGAAGAAAACTTTTCTGCGGTCCTTTTTGTAGAGGTGTCGGACGAGCAGGTCTAAATGGGCCTATCAATGGGCCCATTGGAATTTTAACTGAGTAAAAGGTACAGAAATTGAGGTTTTTCAATATAATTGTGTTGAAAATATCCAAATCAATTATTTGAACTCCTAAAATTTGATTAAAACTTTTTTGCGGTCCTTTTTGTCGAGGTTTCGGACGAGAAGGTCTAAAAGGGCCTTTCAATGGGCCCGTTGGAATTTTAAATGAGTAAAAAGTATAAAAATTGAGGTTTTTCAATATAATCGTGTTGAAAAGCTCATAATCAATTATTTGAACTCCTAAAATTTGATTAAAACTTTTTTGTGGTCCTTTTTGTCGAGATTTCAGACGAGCAGGTCTTAATGGGCCTTTCAATGGACTCGTTGGAATTTTAACTGAGTAAAAAGTATAAAAATTGAGGTTTTTCAATATAATTGTGTTGAAAAGCTCATAATCAATTATTTGAACTCCTAAAATTTGATTAAAACTTGTTTTGCAGTCCTTTTCGTAGAGGATTCGAACGAGCTGGTCGAAATGGGCCTTTCATTGGACCCGTTGAAATTTTAACTGAGTAAAAAGTACAGAAATTGAGGTTTTGTATTATAATTGTGTTGAAATTTTGATTAAAATTTTTTGCGGTCCTTTTTGTCGAGATTTCGGACGAGAAGGTCTAAATGGGCCTTTCAATGGGCCCGTTGGAATTTTAAATGAGTAAAAAGTATAAAAATTGAGGTTTTTCAATATAATTGTGTTGAAAAGCTCATAATCAATTATTTGAACTCCTAAAATTTGATTAAAACATTTTTGTGGTCCTTTTTGTCGAGGTTTCAGACGAGCAGGTCTTAATGGGCCTTTCAATGGACCCGTTGGAATTTTAACTGAGTAAAAAGTATAAGAATTGAGGTTTTTCAATATAATTGTGTTGAAAAGCTCATAATCAATTATTTGAACTCCTAAAATTTGATTAAAACTTGTTTTGCAGTCCTTTTCGTAGAGGATTCGAACGAGCTGGTCGAAATGGGCCTTTCATTGGACCCGTTGAAATTTTAACTGAGTAAAAAGTACAGAAATTGAGGTTTTGTATTATAATTGTGTTGAAATTTTGATTAAAATTTTTTGCGGTCCTTTTTGTCGAGATTTTAGACGAGAAGGTCTACATGGGCCTTTCAATGGGCCCGTTGGAATTTTAACTGAGTAAAAAAGTATAAAAACTAAGGTTTTTCAATATAATTGTGTTGAAAAGCTCATAATCAATTATTTGAACTCCTAAAATTTGATTAAAACATGTTTTGTGGTCCTTTTTGTCGAGGTTTCAAACGAGCAGGTCTAAATGGGCCTTTCAATGGACCCGTTGGAATTTTAACTGAGTAAAAAGTATATAAATTCAGGTTTTGCAATATAATTGTGTTGAAAATATCCTAATCAATTACATGAACTCCTAAGATTTGATTAAAACTTGTTTTGCGGTCCTTTTGTAGAGGTTTCGGACGAGCGGGTCGAAATGGGCCTTTCAATGGATCCGTTGAAATTTTAACTTAGTAAAAAGTACAGAAATTTAGGTTTTGCAATATAATTGTGTTGAAAAGCTCCTAATCAATTATTTGAACTCCTAAAATTTGAAGAAAGCTTTTTTAGGGTCCTTTTTGTAGAGGTTTCGGACGAGCAGAACTAAATGGGCCTTTTAATGGGACCGTTGGAATTTTAACTAAGTAAAAAGTATAAAAATTGAGGTTTTTCAATATAATTGTGTTGAAAATCTCCTAATCAATTATTTGAACTCCTAAAATTTGATTAAAACTTGTTTTGCGGTCCTTTTTGTCGAGGTTTCGGACGAGCAGGTCTAAATGAGCCTTTCAATTGACCCGTTAGAATTTTAACTGAGTAAAAAGTACATAAATTGAGGTCTTACAATATAATTGTGTTGAAAAGCTCATAATCAATTACATGAACTCCTAAAATTTGATTAAAACTTGTTTTGCAGTCCTTTTCGTAGAGGTTTCGGACGAGCGGGTCGAAATGGGCCTTTCATTGGACCCGTTGAAATTTTAACTGAGTAAAAAGAACAGAAATTGAGGTTTGGCAATGTAATTGTGTTGAAAATCTCCTAATAAATTACATGAACTCCTAAAATTTGATTAAAACCTGTTTTGCAGTCTTTTTTGTAGAGGTTTAGGACGAGCGGGTCAAAATGGGTCTTTCAATGGACCCGTTGGAAATTTAACTGAGTAAAAAGTAGATAAATTGAGGTTTTGCAATATAATTGTGTTGAAAAGCTCCTAATAAATTACATGAACTCCTAAGATTTGATTAAAACTTGTTTTGAGGTCCTTTTTGTCGAGGTTTCGGAGGAGCAGGTCTAAATGAGCCTTTCAATGGATCCGTTGAAATTTTAACTGAGTAAAAGGTACAGAAATTGAGGGTTTTCAATATAATTTTGTTGAAAAGCTCCTAATAAATTATTTGAACTCCTAAAATTTGATTAAAAATTTTTGCGGTCCTTTTTGTCGAGGTTTCGGACGAGAAGGTCTAAATGGGCCTTTCAATGGGCCCATTGGAATTTTAACTGAGTAAAAAGTATAAAAATTGAGGTTTTCACTATAATTGTGTTGAAAAGCTCCTAATCAATTATTTGAACTCCTAAAATTTGATTAAAACTTGTTTTGCGATCCTTTTTGTCGAGGTTTCAAACGAGCAGTTCTAAATGGGTCGTTCAATGGACCCGTTGGAATTTTAACTGAGTAAAAAGTACATAAATTGAGTTTTTGTAATATAACTGTGTTGAAAAGCTCCTAATCAGTTATTTGAACTACTAAAATTTGAAGAAAACTTTTTTGCGGTCCTTTTTGCTGAGGTTTCGGACGAGAAGGTCTAAATGGGCCTTTCAATGGGCCCGTTGAAATTTTAACTGAGTAAAAAGTATAAAAATTGAGGTTTTTCAATATAATTGTGTTAAAAAGATCATAATCAGTTATTTCAACTCCTAAAATTTGATTAAAACTTGTTTTGCGGTCCTTTTTGTCGAGGTTTCGGACGAGCAGGTGTAAATGGGCCTTTCAATGGGCCTATTGGAATTTTTTTTTTTGAAGAAAAAGGGCCTCATTAAAAACCCCTCTAACCACCTTGTGCTGAAGCACAAAGTGAACCTAAGGGGAAAAGAGTGCCCTGAGTGTTGTTATTATTATAACACGAAAGAGGCTGAGAATCAGCCAGTACATCGACGTTAATACAGTCAGGAACAACTGAATCAAAGTACACAGAAGAGGTAAAGCGTAAAGCCCAAGTGGCTAAGTTATGGGCCATAAAATTGGCCGATCTAGGTACAAAAGAAATAGTGATTAAAGGCAAAGACTTAAGCAAGGCCTGTGCATCTGCAATCTATGGTCCCAGCAGGGAGTTGTCCTCAGTGTTGCGCGAGAGCTTGTTGATCACCGTAGCCGAGTCGGATTCAATGAGCACCTCGCCCCACCCTCTATCTCGGGTCAACATGATACCCGCAATGATGGCATGTAGTAAAAAGTACAAAAATTAAGGTTTTGCAATATAATTGTGTTGAAATGCTCCTAATCAATTACATGAACTCCTAAAATTTGATTAAAACTTGTTTTGCGGTCCTTTTTGTAGAGGTTTCGGACGAGCAGGTCTAAATGGGCCTTTCAATGGACCCGTTGGAATTTTAACTGAGTAAAAAGTATAAAAATTGAGGTTTTTCAATATAATTGTGTTGAAAAGCTCCTAATCAATTATTTGAACTCCTAAATTTTGATTAAAACTTGTTTTGCGATCCTTTTTGTCGAGGTTTCGGACGAGCAGGTCTAAATGGGCTTTTCAATGGACCCGTTGGAATTTTAACTGAGTAAAAAGTACAAAAATTGAGGTTTTGCAATATATTTGTGTTGAAAAGCTCCTAATCAATTACTTGAACTCCTAAAATTTGATTAAAACTTGTTTTGCGATCCTTTTTGTCGAGGTTTCGGACGAGCAGGTCTAAATGGGATTTTCAATGGACCCGTTGGAATTTTAACTGAGTAAAAAGTACAGAAATTGAGGTTTTGCAATATATTTGTGTTGAAAAGCTCCTAATCAATTACTTGAACTCCTAAAATTTGATTAAAACTTGTTTTGCAGTCCTTTTTGTAGAGGTTTCGGACGAGCAGGTCTAAATGGGCCTTTCAATGGACCCGTTGGAATTTTAACTGAGTAAAAAGTATAAAAATTGAGGTTTTTCAATATAATTGTATTGAAAAGCTCCTAATCAATTATCTGAACTCCTAAATTTTGATTAAAACTTGTTTTGCGATGCTTTTTGTCGAGGTTTCGGACGAGCAAGTCTAAATGGGCCTTTCAATGGACCCGTTGGAATTTTAACTGAGTAAAAAGTACAGAAATTGAGGTTTTGCAATATATTTGTGTTTAAAAGCTCCTAATCAATTACATGAACTCCTAAAATTTGATTAAAACTTGTTTTGCAGTCCTTTTTGTCGAGGTTTCGGACGAGCAGATCTAAATGGGCTTTTCAATGGACCCATTGGAATTTTAACTGAGTAAAAAGTATAAAAATTAAGGTTTTACAATATAATTGTGTTGAAAAGCTCCTAATCAATTATTTGAACTCCTAAAATTTGAAGAAAACTTTGTTGCGGTCCTTTTTGTAGAGGTTTCGGACGAGCAGGGCTAAATGGGCCTTTCAATGGGCCCGTTGGAATTTTAACTAAGTAAAAAGTATAAAAATTGAGGTTTTTCAATATAATTGTATTGAAAAGCTCCTAATCAATTATTTGAACTCCTAAATTTTGATTAAAACTTGTTTTGCGGTCCTTTTTGTCGAGGTTTCGGACGAGCAGGTCTAAATAGGCCTTTCAATGGGCCCGTTGGAATTTTAACTGAGTAAAAAGTATAGAAATTGAGGTCTTACAATATAATTGTGTTGAAAAGCTCCTAATCAATTACATGAACTCCTAAAATTTGATTAAAACTTGTTTTGCAGTCCTTTTCGTAGAGGTTTCGGATCAGCGGGTCGAAATGGGCCTTTTATTGGACCCGTTGGAATTTTAACTGATTAAAAAGTACAGAAATTGAGGTTTTGCAATATAATTGTTTTGAAAATATCCTAATCAATTATTTGAACTCCTAAAATTTGATTAAAGCTTGTTTTGCGATCCTTTTTGTCGAGGTTTCGGACGAGCAGGTCTAAATGGGCCTTTCAATGGACCCGTTGGAATTTTAACTGAGTAAAAAGTACAGAAATTGTGGTTTGGCAATATAATTGTGTTGAAAATCTCCTAATCAATTACATGAACTCCTAAAATTTGATTAAAATTTGTTTTGCAGTCCTTTTTGTAGAGCTTTCGGACGAGCGGGTCAAAATGGGCCTTTCAATGGACCCGTTGGAAATTTAACTAGGAAAAAAGTACATAAATATAGGTTTTGCAATGTAATTGTGTTGAAAAGCTCCTAATCAATTACATGAACTCCTAAGATTTGATTAAAACGTTTTTTGTAGTACTTTTTTAGAGGTTTCGGACGAGCGGGTCAAATTGGGCCTTTCAATGGGCCCGTTGGAATTTTAACTTAGTAAAAAGTATAAAAATTGAGGTTTTTCAATATAATTGTGTTAAAAAGCTCATAATCAATTATTTGAACTCCTAAGATTTGATTAAAACTTGTTTTTCGGTCCTTTTTTACTAGGTTTCAAACGAGCAGGTGTATATGGGCCTTTCAATGGACCCGTTAGAATTTTAATTGAGTAAAAAGTACATTAATTGAGGTTTTGCAATATAATTGTGATGAAAAGCTCCTAATCAATTACATGAACTCCTAAAATTTGATTAAAACCTTTTTTGCAGTCCTTTTTGTAGAGGTTTCGGACGAGCATGTCTAAATGGGCCTTTCAATGGACCCGTTGGAATTTTAACTGACTAAAAAGTGTAAAAATTGAGGTTTTACAATATAACTGTGTTGAAAATCTCCTAAACAATTATTTGAACTCCTAAAAATTTGAATAAAACTTTTTTGCGATCCTTTTTGTAGATGTTTTTAGACGAGCAGGTCTAAATAGACCTTTCAATGGGCCGTTGGAATTTTAACTGAGTAAAAGGTACAGAAATTCAGGATTTTCAAAATAATTGTGTTGAAAAGCTCCTAATAAATTATTTGAACTCCTAAAATTTGATTAAAACTTTTTTACGGTCCTTTTTGTCGAGGTTTCAGACGAGAAGTTCTAAATGGACCTTTCAATTGGCCCGTTGGAATTTTAACTGAGTAAAAAGTATAAAAATTGAGGTTTTTCAATATAATTGTGTTGAAAAGCTCATAATCAATTATTTGAACTCCTAAAATTTGATTAAAACCTGTTTTGTGGTCCTTTTTGTCGAGGTTTCAAACGAGCAGGTCTAAATGGGCCTTTCAATAGACCCGTTGGAATTTTAACTGAGTAAAAAGTACATAATTTTAGGTTTTGCAATATAATTGTGTTGAAAAGCTCCTAATCAATTACTTGAACTCCTAAAATTTGATTAAACTTGTTTTGCAGTCCTTTTGTAGAGGTTTCGGACGAGCGGGTCGAAATGGGCCTTACAATGGATCCGTTAAAATTTTAACTTAGTAAAAAGTACAGAAATTGAGTTTTTGCAATATAATTGTGTTGAAAAGCTCCTAATCAATTATTTGAACTCTTAAAATTTGAAGAAAACTGTAACACCCCAATTTTGGGCTTGGAAGTTTAGGGTCTGAACCGGACTGGTTTAAATTGCGGTTCGAATATAAAAGGTGGTTTTTAGGGAAAGCCTAGTTCGGGATGCATTAAAAATATGGAAAAATATCTAAAAATCCTCTTTTATTATATATAAGAGAGTGGTGAAATCAATTTTACAAAATGGGGTTTGGAAATATGAGATTTCGAGTTAGTGACTAAAATGTAATATTTGAAAAGTTGGTGACTGTTTTAAAATGGATTGAAACTTTGAATCTTTAAGGAGCTAATTTACCCAAGGGAGGGTTTCTCCAGATTTTTCTTAATATTAAAGATTTAATTAATGTTATTTAATAAAAGGAAAGGAGGGAAAATAGATATTTTGGTTTTATAACTAACTTTTCTCAAAATTTTCCCATTTCATTTTCTCTCCATTTTCCCTCAGCCAAACACATTTCCCCAGCCACTTTTCCTCTGATTTTCACACCTAAAGTGAGATTTCAATCTCTAAATGATTTCTAATCATTTCTACACTAAATCCTCATCATTTGCCTATTGAATTTTCAAGAATTTTGGTTCTAAACAAGGAGAAACTCACATTTAGAGGTATGAACGCCCTTCTCCTCTAAATACTCAGTTCTTTACTGAAATTCCCAAGTTCTCAATCCTTGATTTGAGTTTTATTAAAGGTTTTGATGTTGTGATCTTGATTTTGGCTTAAAATGCAAAATTTGGATTTAATTTTGATGAAATTCGTATTGAATGATTGGGCTTTGTTTTGAGATGTCTTTTTGATGTATATTGGATGTAAAAATGATGTGTAATTGAAGTTGAATCAATGCAATCCCGAATAGGTTGATTTTCCTAAGTTTTTGCTTGAGTTAATGGTGGTTTTTGGGATGGTTTTGATGTTCTGCTATAGCTGGAGGTATAAGGACGTGATTAGGTTCTTTTTGGATGTTAATTGATGTTTAAGAATGGTTGGAATTGATGGATCTTGGCTGGGTAATGTTGTAGAGGTGTTTGGATGTGATTTCGGTTGTGTTTGGTAGCCGAAATGTGAGTGTTGATGAGAGCAGGGAGTTTAGGTGTCTTGGTTGAAGATATTAATGCATGATGATGCATTAATCCTCTGCTTTGATGTGTTTAAAACAGGGGAGACATCTTCGGATCCTTGTGGTGTTGATCCGGGGGCTTGATCGGCGTTTTGGCAAGCTTGCGAAACGAAATCGGTGAGTGAAGTTTGGTTTTCAGCTTTGAAACCAGTGTTTGAAGGTTATGGGAGCTTAGTTTAAGTCTAAACAACTTAGCTAAGCTCAAGAGTAAGTTTTTCGAAGAAACTCTCTTTTTGATGAACCATGAGATGGTTGAGTGCAATGTGTTTTATTTGCATGTTTAAATTCTGTTTTGAAAGCATATTTTGGCATGTTAAATGCTGGTTTTGTAAGCCATGTGTTGGAGGATGCTCAAGGTAAGAGATCCTTGTTTTGAACATTGATAAATGTGGTTTGATGCATTGTAATGCATGGCTATTTAATGGCTTTGTTAAATGCTTTAAAACAGTGGATTGATGATGGTAAATGATGTATATTGGCAAGTGATGTGTTGGTTTTAAAGTACTTGAATCGGATATAGTTAGCCGGCTATAGGATTGGGTGCACCGTGAATAAAGTCGCCTTGGATGTTGAGGGGTTGTGATTGTACCGTAAACTCCATCCAAGTACACTAACGAGATGTTTAAGATCACAATGGTGGTTAAAAGTCCATGTGTGGATCTTGTGTTGTGTGTCCTAAGATCACAATGGTGGTTAAAAGTCCATGTGTGGATCTTGTGTTGTGTGTCCCGTGTTCTCGTTAGTGATGTTATACAACTACCAATGAGTGATGTTGAGGGGTTGTGATTGTACCGTAGACTCCATCACGGGTGTTGAGGGGTTGTGATTGTACCGGTAAACTCCACCTTGATATTGGTAGTGTGTATGAAGCGTATGGGACAACGCTTGTAATCCGCGTATCCGATTGTGTTTTTGAGTTGTAAAATGTTATGGATTGTCACTTGTAAGCCAATATGACATGTTGATGGTTTGAAGCATGAGATGCTTGGTTGTATGCATAAATGCATGATAAATGATGTTTTGAATTTAAAGGCCTTGGAAAGGTGTTTTACAAAATGCATTATTGTGTTGTTTTTAATTGAGCATTCCTCACTAAGCTATGTGCTTACGCTCTCTCTTTCTTAAACCAATAATGCAGAGCATTGAAGTGCTTTAAGGGCAGCAAGGAGGTCAAGGATCCAAGTGAAAGACTAAGCTCATGTATGGTGACTATTTTCATAACACTATTAGCTTTTGGCATTTGTCAATGGGAACCTAGTTTGTGTTTGGGGAGATGTTTTGGACTCCCTAAGTTTGGTTTAATGCTTTTGATGATGTTGGAGCATGTAAATGGCCTTTTGGTATTTGGTTTGATGAATTGATGAATGCATGATTTCTAATATAGGATGCATGCCTATAGATTTGGGGTTTTTCCTTGAATGATGCCATGGCTGAGATTAGATGATGCTAATATGTCCCTTAATTGATTGATGACTTGTTGGTATGATGTGGAGGTCATATGATTGTGTTTGGTGGGTCAAAAGTGTGTTAAACCAGAGAAAATCTGCAATTCTGGGCAGTCCGTATCGGAACGGGTGCTACCGTTTCGGAACAGATGGCCTGAAATGACCATGGCGTTTCGAAACATGTAGAGCCGTTCCGGAATAGATTTGCTACTGCCAAGCCCTGTTACGCAACAGGTTCCGGAACGGTCCCGCGTTTCAGAACGGTCCTTCCCCGTTTCGGAACACTCGACCGTTGGGCACTGAATCTAATGGTTAAATGTTTTGAAATTCTCACGTTTTAGTCCCAAACTTTGTTTATGCAATTGATTGAGTTTGAGATGTCCGTTTGAGATGAAATTTGAAAGTGAAGCATGAAACAAGATTAATTTCATAGTGGTAACTCAAAATTTGGCTAAGTCCTCTTAATTTCCAGAATTTACAAATTGGTCCCTAAATTTGTATGTTGTGCAATTGAGTCCCTAAGTGTCTTCCAATTGCTGTGATTTTCAAGTATGCTTATCTCAAGAGTTCACCTAGGGTTAGTATGCATCTAGACAAGATTAAAAAGAAAAAAAGGGTCGTTAATCAAGGTTGACTTTCGGGTTGACTTTGGTTTTCCCCGTGTAATCTTCGTAGTTTGGGTCAACCGTCTAGGCCGGGCTAAGGGGGTTACAAAAACTTTTTTACGTTCCTTTTTGTAGAGGTTTCGGACGAGCAGGACTAAATGGGCCTTTAAATGGGCCCGTTGGAATTTTAACTGAGAAAAAAGTACAGAAATTAAGGTTTTCCAATATAAGTGTGTTGAAAATCTCCTAATCAATTACACGATCTCCTCAATTTTGATTAAAACTTGTTTTGTGGCCCTTTTTGTAGAGGTTTCAGACGAAAAGGTCTAAATGGGCCTTACATTGGACCCCTTGGAATTTTAACTGAGTAAAAAGTACATAAACTGAGGTTTTGCAATATAATTGTGTTGAAAAGCTCCTAATCAATTACATGAACTCCTAAAATTTGATTAAAACTTATTTTAAAGTCCTTTTGTAGAGGTTTCGGACGATCAGGACTAAATGGGCCTTTCAATGGGCCCGTTGGAATTTTAACTGAGTAAAAAGTATAAAAATTGAGGTTTTTCAATATAATTGGGTTGAAAAGCTCCTAATCAATTATTTGAACTCCTAAAATTTGATTAAAACCTGTTTTGCGGTCCTTTTTGTCGAGGTTTCAAACGAGCAGGTCTAAATGGGCCTTTCAATGGACCCGTTGGAATTTTAACTGAATAAAAAGTACATAAATTGAGGTTTTGCAATATAATTGTGTTGAAAAGCTCCTAATCAATTAAATGAACTCCTAAAATTTGATTAAAACTTATTTTGTAGTCCATTTGTAGAGGTTTCGGACGAGCGGGTCGAAATGGGCCTTACAATGAATCCGTTGAAATTTAAACTGAGTAAAAAGTATAAAAATTAAGGTTTTGCAATATAATTGTGTTGAAAATCTCCCAATCAATTATTTTAACTCCTAAAATTTGAAGAAAACTTTTTTGCGGTCTTTTTTGTAGAGGTTGCGGACAAGCAGGTCTAAATGGGCCTTTCAATGGACCCGTTGGAATTTTAACTGAGTAAAAAGTACAGAAATTGAGGTTTTGCAATATAATTGTGTTGAAATTCTCCTAATCAATTATTTGAACTCCTAAAATTTGACGAAAACTTTTTTACGGTCCTTTTTGTAGAGGTTTCGGACGAGCAGGTCTAAATGGGCCTTTCAATGGACCCGTTGGAATTTTAACTGAGAAAAAAGTACATAAATTGAAGTTTTGCAATATAATTGTGTTGAAAATCTCCTAATCAATTATTTGAACTCCTAAAATTTGAAGAAAACTGTAACCCCCTCGTCCCGGTCTAGTCGGATGACCGGTCCGAGTGGGACACACGGGGAAAACCGAAGCGAAACCCGTTAAGGCTTCCCCTCGGTTAACGACCCAGAAAATTTCTTTTTATTTTATCTTGTCTACATGCTTAATTAAGACCTAAGTGTGGCATAGCAGCGGAAGATACAATCATGACATCAAACATCGACCAACCAACATTTAAATTAGCTCACTTTAACATTCTACAGCAGGCCGTTTCGAAACACCTATAGGGTGTTCCGAAACGCCTTGACTAAGTCAACAGGCCAAGCTGGCCGTTTCGGAACGCCCCTAGGGTGTTCCGAAACGGCTTCACTAAGTCAACAGGCCAGGGCCAACCAAAGGGTGACCGTTCCGAAACAGGGAAGACACGTATCGGAACGACCTTGACGGTCAATATCTCGTGGTCAACGAGATTTGACCGTTTCGGAACCTCAAAGGCCCGTTTCGGAACGACTTCATCTCGCCAATTTCTCAAAATTCCAGTAGCGAAATCGTTTCGGAACGACCCTCATCCGTTTCGAAACGGCAGGCCTATTACGCAGGGACCGTTCCGGAACAGGGGGACCCGTTCCGAAACACCCCCTGTCTGCAGACTTTCCTGGACTGTTTTGGGGCACAAGGATGCCCCCAAACACCTCCAAAACACCATAAAACAGCATACAAATTGCACACAAGGTATACTAATCATGCTAGCATGCTTCAACAATATTTAGACATGTCCTACACTAGAGCAACGATCCACACATATATTCATTCAAACATTATCCAAGCACATATGTAAACTCTTAAGGCATAAGGCCAACATTCAAGCAAGCAACGATAGACATGAGTTAACATTCGTCATGGCAACACAACCATGCAAACGCAATATACTTAAAGGAGTCTACACATCTCAACAACATTGGCACCTAGTTAAGACTCAAATACATGGATAACCGTTGGACTCACATCCAACAACACAACCATTACCTGACGGTGGGATTTCACTCATCACCGGTCTCGCGGAGGGGATTCCACTCATCCTCACGCCCCGTCGATGGGATTCCACTCATCACCGACAATATTTAAATACCATTTCCGGGCGTACCCGTACTCCTCCTTGGTGACTCAACGCCACCAAGGCCACGTGCGACTTTTGACTCATGTGTACACACTAACATCCTAATGATCGATCATTTGTATTTAAGTTTACTAGTGCCAATATTTTACTCGTTCCACATTACTCATTTCAATCATTTCCGTGCTTAGCACGTACTCACCATGAATACAATCATGAACCAACACCATGCATGCATTAAGCAATACAAATCATGCCTCATCTCACATGCATAATACAATGTATATAAGCATTCATATCACAAGACGTACGAGGCACATACATTCATACATTTAAGTTCATCCAAGGGCTCTAGATCAAGCTTAGGATTAGGCTACCACCCTAATCCTAACTCTAGGTGGGTCTACCAAGCCCAACCTAGTCCATTTACTCGAACCAACCAATTTAAAACCATTTAAGACAATTAACCACTCACCTAAACTTCCAAGCACAAGACCAAGCAAGCGACCGTTCTTCAAATTCCCGGATTCTCTTTCAAAGCTTCACCGACGCCCAAACTCGGTTCTAATCAACCTCAAGCACAAACAAAACATTCATAATCAATAACTCATCAACGGAAACAACCTGGATCAACACTTCAAGCACCCAATACTCAAAACAAGTCCCAAAAACAGAATTTCCGAGCTGCCCTTAAAGCTCACCAATACCTTCCAATTCAAGCATCCAAATAACCATCAAACACACCCAAAACAGCCCTCATATATAACACTAACATCAGCCCTCTAAAACCAACATTGAAACACCCGAGAAACCATTTTAAAACCCTCCCAAAACCCCCCTTGGTACCCAACTCCGAAAATTGATTAAAATTACTTGGAATTCACATATATCACACCATTTGACCTCTACATAACTTATCTAAACATATTAAATCAACACATTTACTTTAACAACATAAAGCTTTCATTTTTAATTCCAACTCCCAAAAATTCCATTTTCTAAAACTCCCACGAAAATGAAAATAGAGAGTACTTTTAAAGAGGGGAGGATGAGGGGAAGTCAAAAACATTCTTACCTTTCGATTTGGAGCTGAAATGAAGAAGAGAGGTGATGGAATAGTAGATTGGGGAGGGGGAGCTTTACTCACGTTGGGAAGTCTGGAAGAGGAAGACAATGAATAGTAAATGGGTTGGGGTTTTTGTTTTGTTTTAAATTTAAAAGTCCAATGACCCATTTGCCCTTAATGAAATGGAGCATTTACAAGGGAGGTAAATTCATGGTTGAATGTGGTTTAAATCTTAAAACGTGATTAACCCGAATTGATTAATTTTGAAAACAACTCGAAATATTATTTAGAGTATAAAACCGAGCCCAAAATAATATTAAAGTATTACTTTCACCTAACCCCTAAACCCGGGTGTTACAACTCTCCCCCACTTAAGGAATTTCGTCCCCGAAATTACCTGGTGGAAACAGATACGGAAACTGCTCAACCATATCCGCTTTCCTCTCCCACGTGGCCTCTTCCACACCTCTATGTCTCCACAACACTTTGACCAACTCTATGGTCTTGCCACGCAATACCTTGCTGTCAGAAGCAAGTATCTCAACGGGCTCTTCATTATAGGACAAATCCGGATTTAACTCTATCTCCTCAACGCGCATTACATGAGAAGGATCCGATCTATATCTCCTAAGCATAGACACATGGAAAACATCATGAATCTTCTCTAACTCAGAAGGTAACCTCAACCGATAAGCAACAGACCCAATCCGTTCAACTATCTCATACGGACCAATGAACCTCGGACTCAACTTGCCCTTACGGCCAAATCTCATCACCTTTTTCCACGGAGATACCTTCAGAAACACTTTCTCACCCACTGAGTACTCAACCTCTTTCCTCTTCAAGTCTGCATAAGACTTCTGACGATCGGAAGCTGCTTTCAAGCGGTCACATATCAACTTCACCTTTTCTGTGGTTCCCTTAAGCAAGTCTGGCATAGGTAACAATCTCTGACCTGTCTCAGCCCAACAAATCGGAGTCCTACACCGTCTACCATACAAAGCCTCATAAGGTGCCATCTGAATACTAGACTGATAACTGTTGTTGTAGGCAAACTCAACCAACGGTAAGTGTTTCTCCCAAGAGCCCTGAAAATCAATCACACAACAACGAAGCATATCCTCTAGAATCTGTATCACTCGCTCTGACTGCCCATCGGACTGCGGATGGTAAGATGTGCTGAAATGCAAACAGCTACCTAAAGCACTATGCAAGCAACCCCAAAACCTCGAAGTAAACCTAGGATCCCTATCTGAAACAATAGACTTCGGAACTCCATGAAGTCTTACAATCTCGCGGATGTACAAGTTTGCCAACTTGTCTAAGGAATCCGTAGTGTTCACTGCTAAGAAGTGAGCACACTTAGTGAACCTATCAACAATCACCCAAACTGAATTCTTCTTCGAAGGAGACAAAGGCAACCCCGATACAAAATCCATGGTGATTCTCTCCCATTTCCATTCCGGAATCTTCAAAGGCTGTAGCAAACCTGAAGGAACCTGATGTTCTGCCTTCACTCTCTGACAAACCATACAACGGCTCACATACTCGGCTACATCTCTTTTCAAACCAACCCAGAAATAATCATTCTTCAAGTCTCGGTACATCTTGGTACTACCCGGATGCATAGAAAAGGGACTCGAATGTGCTTCACTCAAAATCTGACGTCTCAACTCAACATCTTCCGGCACAACAATTCTATCTCTGAAGCACAACAGACTCTCACCACTGAAACTGTACTCAGTCGGTCTTCCTTCGGCTATGTCTTGAACATGAGGGACTAAGCTCGCATCTTGCAACTGTTTCTCTCTAATCAACTGAATCAGGGAAGGCTTCACTTGCAACTCGGTGATCAAACCACCATCATCAGACACACTCAATCTAGCAAACATAGCTCTCAACTCAACGGCTACTTTTCTACTCAAAGCATCGGCTACTACATTTGCCTTACCCGGATGGTATTCAATGGTCAAATCATAATCTTTCAACAGCTCTAGCCATCTTCTCTGTCTCAAATTCAACTCTTTCTGTGTCATCAAGTACTTCAAGCTCTTGTGATCGGTGTAAACTATACACTTCTCACCATACAAATAGTGACGCCAAATCTTCAATGCAAATACAACTGCGGCTAACTCTATGTCATGAGTAGGGTAGTTCTTCTCATGAATCTTCAACTGTCTAGAAGCATAAGCAACAACTCTCCTATCTTGCATCAGAACACATCCTAAGCCTACGTAGGAAGCATCACTGTAGATCACAAACTCCTTACCTGAAACAGGTTGCACTAACACTGGAGCATTCGTCAAAGCTTCTTTCAGTTTCTCAAAAGCTTTCTGTCTTGCATCTGACCATTCAAACTTAACTCCCTTTTGCAACAATTTAGTCAAAGGAGCAGCTACTCTAGAGAAGCCATCAACAAACCTCCTATAGTAACCGGCTAATCCTAGGAAACTCCTAATCTCAGTCACGGACTTAGGTTGTTTCCACTCAACAATAGCCTCAATCTTCGATGGATCAACTCGGATACCTTCGGCCGAAACAACATGGCTAAGAAACACAACCTCTCAAATCCAGAACTCACACTTACTAAGCTTCGCATACAACTGATTGCTCAACAATCTCTGTAAAACAAATCTCAAGTGCTCATCATGCTCTTCTTCTGTCTTCGAGTACACAAGTATATCGTCAATGAAGACAACCACAAAACGATCTAGGTAGTCTCTGAAAATTCTGTTCATCATATCCATGAATGCTGCCGGTGCATTCGTGAGCCCAAATGGCATCACAAGAAACTCATAGTGACCATATCTAGTCCTAAAAGCTGTCTTTGGAACATCACACTCTTTCACTTTCAACTGGTAGTACCCGGATCTCAAATCTATCTTCGAGAATATTGAAGCACCTCTCAACTGATCAAACAAATCATCTATACGAGGCAACGGATACTTGTTCTTCACAGTCATCTGATTCAGCTGTCTATAGTCAATACACATGCGCATGCTACCATCTTTCTTTTTCACAAACAACACTGGAGCACCCCACGGAGAACTACTAGGCCTAATGAAACCACGGTCTAATAATTCTTGCAACTGACTCTTCAATTCCTTCAACTCTTTCGGAGCCATACGATACGGAGCTATCGAAACTGGACTAGACCCTGAAACTGTCTCAATCACAAACTCAACATCTCTGTCAGGAGGCAAACCCGGTAACTCTTCTGGAAACACATCTGGGAAGTCACACACTGTTCTGATATCCCTCGGTCTAGCTTCACTCATGTCCGGATTCATAACATAAGCCAAATAGGCCCCACATCCAGAGTCCATCAACCTATGAGCCTCTAAAGCTGACACCACATTAGACAAGAACTTAATGTTCTCGCCTACTACCACTACCTCGTAGTCATCAGAAAGCTTCAAAGAAATCCTCTTTGTCTCAAAATCCACACTAGCCCGATGCTCGACCAACCAATCCATACCCAATATAATATCAAAACCGTAGAAAGGAAGTTCCATCATATCAACTGAAAACACATGACCCTGAATCTTCAGTGGACACCTCCTATACATACGTCTAACCACAACTGTCTCACCAAAAGAGCTAGTAACATGCATACCTACATCTAAGATCTCTACAGGAATATCTAACTTCTGTGCATGCTCACTCAGAATGTAGGAATGCGTAGAACCCGAATCGACCAAAGAAAGCAAAGACATAGACTGTAACTCGAAATTACCTGCTATCACATCGGTGTCGTTCCCGGCCTCTCTCTGAGCATAAACTCTCGTTGGTCCTCCCGCCTCTGGCTGCACAGCCACAACATGAGCAAGGTTCCTCTGAGCATCTCCCCTAGGTGCATCAGCCCTAGGCTGGAAGTAGCTACGACCGCGCCCACGGCCTCTCTGAAAATCGTTACCTCTCGCAGGAGCCTGAGCAATGTTCGGTGCCTGAGCTGCCTGACGCGGACAGTCCCTCCTAAAGTGGTCCCTCGAACCACAGTTCCAACAAGCATGGAAGTTACCCCAACACTCACCAGTGTGCTGCCTCCCACACTGTGTACACTCGGGCAAACGCCCTCCTCCTCTATGGCCCTGATGGCCTCTACCATGGTGGCCACCGCCACGTCTCTGGTCAAACTGATGTCCGCCACCTCTGTGCCTCTTAGCATCTTTACCATCAAAGTTGTTGTGCCTCTTACCAGAACTAGATCCCCCAGAACGCTTGGCCAGCCCCAAGCTATGCTCAATGTCCTTGGCTCTAGCAACCAAGACATCAAAGTCAGAATAATCAGAAGCCAAGGTATACCTCTTAACTTCCTCATGAAGTCCATATCTGAAACGATCACATCGAGCCCTCTCAGTAGGCACTAACTCTGGAGCATACTGACTCAGACGAACGAAATGAATCTCATAATCAGTCACCGAAGCATCTCCCTGAGTGAGGGCCATGAACTCTCGCTTCTTCTCATCCAAATACCTCGGTCCCAAGTACCTCTTCCGGAAAGCAAACTCAAAGAATTCCCAATCAATCTCTGTCTCTGGAACCCCGGCTGTAATGGTGACCCACCAGGTGTAGGCATCACCCTGAAGCAGTGAGATCACACAACCCAATCTACGTGCGCCCGCACAACCCATCTGAGCTAATATATGAACCGTCTTCTCCAACCATAACTCCGATCTCTCCGGTGTAGATCCTCTAAACTCTTCGGCTCCCAAACTACGGAGCCTCTCCAAAGGGAGACTAGCATCATCACACCTAGGCTGAGCTGCAGCCTGAGCTCCCGCAACTGCGGCCTGAAATGCTCCCGCTATCGCTTGCACTAACGGAGTCATGTCAATTCCAGCTGGACCTTGGCCACCTTGGCCACCTTGAGGTCCATCTCCTCCGGCTCCATCTTCACCTCCAGCTCCGGGTGGTGGAGGTGGTGGTGGTGGAGGTGGTGGTGGAGCGCCAACTCCCGCAGCCACCGGCCCTTCCAGATGAGCCTCCACACCAACAGCCGGCTCAACAGAAGCCGCAACCCGTGGTTCCTGACGAACCCCTCTCGGTCTACCTCTCGGTCTAGACATTGCTCTCACGAAAATTAACTACAACCACAACAACAAAACATACAAGTTGGGTTAGCAAGGCAAGGCTTCCAAGTGTCCAAGTATGTTTCCTCACTTAAAAATCATTTTCAAATGTAATAGTAGCAATGGGACCCACACACACATGCTTTAAAATAAAACAATCAGCATACTCATCACATAAGCACCCATTCTTGCAGAATAAGCAAACACCGTGCAATCAAGCAAAAACTTGAACTTACCTCACTTACCTGCCCAAGGTCTCGGTAACCTTAGGCTCTGATACCAACAAGTGTAACCCCCTCGTCCCGGTCTGGTCGGATGACCGGTCCGAGTGGGACACACGGGGAAAACCGAAGCGAAACCCGTTAAGGCTTCCCCTCGGTTAACGACCCAGAAAATTTCTTTTTATTTTATCTTGTCTACATGCTTAATTAAGACCTAAGTGTGGCACAGCAGCGGAAGATACAATCATGACATCAAACATCGACCAACCAACATTTAAATTAGCTCACTTTAACATTCTACAGCAGGCCGTTTCGAAACACCTATAGGGTGTTCCGAAACGCCTTGACTAAGTCAACAGGCCAAGCTGGCCGTTTCGGAACGCCCCTAGGGTGTTCCGAAACGGCTTGACTAAGTCAACAGGCCAGGGCCAACCAAAGGGTGACCGTTCCGAAACAGGGAAGACACGTATCGGAACGACCTTGACGGTCAATATCTCGTGGTCAACGAGATTTGACCGTTTCGGAACCTCAAAGGCCCGTTTCGGAACGACTTCATCTCGCCAATTTCTCAAAATTCCAGTAGCGAAATCGTTTCGGAACGACCCTCATCCGTTTCGAAACGGCAGGCCTATTACGCAGGGACCGTTCCGGAACAGGGGGACCCGTTCCGAAACACCCCCTGTCTGCAGACTTTCCTGGACTGTTTTGGGGCACAAGGATGCCCCCAAACACCTCCAAAACACCATAAAACAGCATACAAATTGCACACAAGGTATACTAATCATGCTAGCATGCTTCAACAATATTTAGACATGTCCTACACTAGAGCAACGATCCACACATATATTCATTCAAACATTATCCAAGCACATATGTAAACTCTTAAGGCATAAGGCCAACATTCAAGCAAGCAACGATAGACATGAGTTAACATTCGTCATGGCAACACAACCATGCAAACGCAATATACTTAAAGGAGTCTACACATCTCAACAACATTGGCACCTAGTTAAGACTCAAATACATGGATAACCGTTGGACTCACATCCAACAACACAACCATTACCTGACGGTGGGATTTCACTCATCACCGGTCTCGCGGAGGGGATTCCACTCATCCTCACGCCCCGTCGATGGGATTCCACTCATCACCGACAATATTTAAATACCATTTCCGGGCGTACCCGTACTCCTCCTTGGTGACTCAACGCCACCAAGGCCACGTGCGACTTTTGACTCATGTGTACACACTAACATCCTAATGATCGATCATTTGTATTTAAGTTTACTAGTGCCAATATTTTACTCGTTCCACATTACTCATTTCAATCATTTCCGTGCTTAGCACGTACTCACCATGAATACAATCATGAACCAACACCATGCATGCATTAAGCAATACAAATCATGCCTCATCTCACATGCATAATACAATGTATATAAGCATTCATATCACAAGACGTACGAGGCACATACATTCATACATTTAAGTTCATCCAAGGGCTCTAGATCAAGCTTAGGATTAGGCTACCACCCTAATCCTAACTCTAGGTGGGTCTACCAAGCCCAACCTAGTCCATTTACTCGAACCAACCAATTTAAAACCATTTAAGACAATTAACCACTCACCTAAACTTCCAAGCACAAGACCAAGCAAGCGACCGTTCTTCAAATTCCCGGATTCTCTTTCAAAGCTTCACCGACGCCCAAACTCGGTTCTAATCAACCTCAAGCACAAACAAAACATTCATAATCAATAACTCATCAACGGAAACAACCTGGATCAACACTTCAAGCACCCAATACTCAAAACAAGTCCCAAAAACAGAATTTCCGAGCTGCCCTTAAAGCTCACCAATACCTTCCAATTCAAGCATCCAAATAACCATCAAACACACCCAAAACAGCCCTCATATATAACACTAACATCAGCCCTCTAAAACCAACATTGAAACACCCGAGAAACCATTTTAAAACCCTCCCAAAACCCCCCTTGGTACCCAACTCCGAAAATTGATTAAAATTACTTGGAATTCACATATATCACACCATTTGACCTCTACATAACTTATCTAAACATATTAAATCAACACATTTACTTTAACAACATAAAGCTTTCATTTTTAATTCCAACTCCCAAAAATTCCATTTTCTAAAACTCCCACGAAAATGAAAATAGAGAGTACTTTTAAAGAGGGGAGGATGAGGGGAAGTCAAAAACATTCTTACCTTTCGATTTGGAGCTGAAATGAAGAAGAGAGGTGATGGAATAGTAGATTGGGGAGGGGGAGCTTTACTCACGTTGGGAAGTCTGGAAGAGGAAGACAATGAATAGTAAATGGGTTGGGGTTTTTGTTTTGTTTTAAATTTAAAAGTCCAATGACCCATTTGCCCTTAATGAAATGGAGCATTTACAAGGGAGGTAAATTCATGGTTGAATGTGGTTTAAATCTTAAAACGTGATTAACCCGAATTGATTAATTTTGAAAACAACTCGAAATATTATTTAGAGTATAAAACCGAGCCCAAAATAATATTAAAGTATTACTTTCACCTAACCCCTAAACCCGGGTGTTACAACTCTCCCCCACTTAAGGAATTTCGTCCCCGAAATTACCTGGTGGAAACAGATACGGAAACTGCTCAACCATATCCGCTTTCCTCTCCCACGTGGCCTCTTCCACACCTCTATGTCTCCACAACACTTTGACCAACTCTATGGTCTTGCCACGCAATACCTTGCTGTCAGAAGCAAGTATCTCAACGGGCTCTTCATTATAGGACAAATCCGGATTTAACTCTATCTCCTCAACGCGCATTACATGAGAAGGATCCGATCTATATCTCCTAAGCATAGACACATGGAAAACATCATGAATCTTCTCTAACTCAGAAGGTAACCTCAACCGATAAGCAACAGACCCAATCCGTTCAACTATCTCATACGGACCAATGAACCTCGGACTCAACTTGCCCTTACGGCCAAATCTCATCACCTTTTTCCACGGAGATACCTTCAGAAACACTTTCTCACCCACTGAGTACTCAACCTCTTTCCTCTTCAAGTCTGCATAAGACTTCTGACGATCGGAAGCTGCTTTCAAGCGGTCACATATCAACTTCACCTTTTCTGTGGTTCCCTTAAGCAAGTCTGGCATAGGTAACAATCTCTGACCTGTCTCAGCCCAACAAATCGGAGTCCTACACCGTCTACCATACAAAGCCTCATAAGGTGCCATCTGAATACTAGACTGATAACTGTTGTTGTAGGCAAACTCAACCAACGGTAAGTGTTTCTCCCAAGAGCCCTGAAAATCAATCACACAACAACGAAGCATATCCTCTAGAATCTGTATCACTCGCTCTGACTGCCCATCGGACTGCGGATGGTAAGATGTGCTGAAATGCAAACAGCTACCTAAAGCACTATGCAAGCAACCCCAAAACCTCGAAGTAAACCTAGGATCCCTATCTGAAACAATAGACTTCGGAACTCCATGAAGTCTTACAATCTCGCGGATGTACAAGTTTGCCAACTTGTCTAAGGAATCCGTAGTGTTCACTGCTAAGAAGTGAGCACACTTAGTGAACCTATCAACAATCACCCAAACTGAATTCTTCTTCGAAGGAGACAAAGGCAACCCCGATACAAAATCCATGGTGATTCTCTCCTATTTCCATTCCGGAATCTTCAAAGGCTGTAGCAAACCTGAAGGAACCTGATGTTCTGCCTTCACTCTCTGACAAACCATACAACGGCTCACATACTCGGCTACATCTCTTTTCAAACCAACCCAGAAATAATCATTCTTCAAGTCTCGGTACATCTTGGTACTACCCGGATGCATAGAAAAGGGACTCGAATGTGCTTCACTCAAAATCTGACGTCTCAACTCAACATCTTCCGGCACAACAATTCTATCTCTGAAGCACAACAGACTCTCACCACTGAAACTGTACTCAGTCGGTCTTCCTTCGGCTATGTCTTGAACATGAGGGACTAAGCTCGCATCTTGCAACTGTTTCTCTCTAATCAACTGAATCAGGGAAGGCTTCACTTGCAACTCGGTGATCAAACCACCATCATCAGACACACTCAATCTAGCAAACATAGCTCTCAACTCAACGGCTACTTTTCTACTCAAAGCATCGGCTACTACATTTGCCTTACCCGGATGGTATTCAATGGTCAAATCATAATCTTTCAACAGCTCTAGCCATCTTCTCTGTCTCAAATTCAACTCTTTCTGTGTCATCAAGTACTTCAAGCTCTTGTGATCGGTGTAAACTATACACTTCTCACCATACAAATAGTGACGCCAAATCTTCAATGCAAATACAACTGCGGCTAACTCTATGTCATGAGTAGGGTAGTTCTTCTCATGAATCTTCAACTGTCTAGAAGCATAAGCAACAACTCTCCTATCTTGCATCAGAACACATCCTAAGCCTACGTAGGAAGCATCACTGTAGATCACAAACTCCTTACCTGAAACAGGTTGCACTAACACTGGAGCATTCGTCAAAGCTTCTTTCAGTTTCTCAAAAGCTTTCTGTCTTGCATCTGACCATTCAAACTTAACTCCCTTTTGCAACAATTTAGTCAAAGGAGCAGCTACTCTAGAGAAGCCATCAACAAACCTCCTATAGTAACCGGCTAATCCTAGGAAACTCCTAATCTCAGTCACGGACTTAGGTTGTTTCCACTCAACAATAGCCTCAATCTTCGATGGATCAACTCGGATACCTTCGGCCGAAACAACATGGCTAAGAAACACAACCTCTCAAATCCAGAACTCACACTTACTAAGCTTCGCATACAACTGATTGCTCAACAATCTCTGTAAAACAAATCTCAAGTGCTCATCATGCTCTTCTTCTGTCTTCGAGTACACAAGTATATCGTCAATGAAGACAACCACAAAACGATCTAGGTAGTCTCTGAAAATTCTGTTCATCATGTCCATGAATGCTGCCGGTGCATTCGTGAGCCCAAATGGCATCACAAGAAACTCATAGTGACCATATCTAGTCCTAAAAGCTGTCTTTGGAACATCACACTCTTTCACTTTCAACTGGTAGTACCCGGATCTCAAATCTATCTTCGAGAATATTGAAGCACCTCTCAACTGATCAAACAAATCATCTATACGAGGCAACGGATACTTGTTCTTCACAGTCATCTGATTCAGCTGTCTATAGTCAATACACATGCGCATGCTACCATCTTTCTTTTTCACAAACAACACTGGAGCACCCCACGGAGAACTACTAGGCCTAATGAAACCACGGTCTAATAATTCTTGCAACTGACTCTTCAATTCCTTCAACTCTTTCGGAGCCATACGATACGGAGCTATCGAAACTGGACTAGACCCTGAAACTGTCTCAATCACAAACTCAACATCTCTGTCAGGAGGCAAACCCGGTAACTCTTCTGGAAACACATCTGGGAAGTCACACACTGTTCTGATATCCCTCGGTCTAGCTTCACTCATGTCCGGATTCATAACATAAGCCAAATAGGCCCCACATCCAGAGTCCATCAACCTATGAGCCTCTAAAGCTGACACCACATTAGACAAGAACTTAATGTTCTCGCCTACTACCACTACCTCGTAGTCATCAGAAAGCTTCAAAGAAATCCTCTTTGTCTCAAAATCCACACTAGCCCGATGCTCGACCAACCAATCCATACCCAATATAATATCAAAACCGTAGAAAGGAAGTTCCATCATATCAACTGAAAACACATGACCCTGAATCTTCAGTGGACACCTCCTATACATACGTCTAACCACAACTGTCTCACCAAAAGAGCTAGTAACATGCATACCTACATCTAAGATCTCTACAGGAATATCTAACTTCTGTGCATGCTCACTCAGAATGTAGGAATGCGTAGAACCCGAATCGACCAAAGAAAGCAAAGACATAGACTGTAACTCGAAATTACCTGCTATCACATCGGTGTCGTTCCCGGCCTCTCTCTGAGCATAAACTCTCGTTGGTCCTCCCGCCTCTGGCTGCACAGCCACAACATGAGCAAGGTTCCTCTGAGCATCTCCCCTAGGTGCATCAGCCCTAGGCTGGAAGTAGCTACGACCGCGCCCACGGCCTCTCTGAAAATCGTTACCTCTCGCAGGAGCCTGAGCAATGTTCGGTGCCTGAGCTGCCTGACGCGGACAGTCCCTCCTAAAGTGGTCCCTCGAACCACAGTTCCAACAAGCATGGAAGTTACCCCAACACTCACCAGTGTGCTGCCTCCCACACTGTGTACACTCGGGCAAACGCCCTCCTCCTCTATGGCCCTGATGGCCTCTACCATGGTGGCCACCGCCACGTCTCTGGTCAAACTGATGTCCGCCACCTCTGTGCCTCTTAGCATCTTTACCATCAAAGTTGTTGTGCCTCTTACCAGAACTAGATCCCCCAGAACGCTTGGCCAGCCCCAAGCTATGCTCAATGTCCTTGGCTCTAGCAACCAAGACATCAAAGTCAGAATAATCAGAAGCCAAGGTATACCTCTTAACTTCCTCATGAAGTCCATATCTGAAACGATCACATCGAGCCCTCTCAGTAGGCACTAACTCTGGAGCATACTGACTCAGACGAACGAAATGAATCTCATAATCAGTCACCGAAGCATCTCCCTGAGTGAGGGCCATGAACTCTCGCTTCTTCTCATCCAAATACCTCGGTCCCAAGTACCTCTTCCGGAAAGCAAACTCAAAGAATTCCCAATCAATCTCTGTCTCTGGAACCCCGGCTGTAATGGTGACCCACCAGGTGTAGGCATCACCCTGAAGCAGTGAGATCACACAACCCAATCTACGTGCGCCCGCACAACCCATCTGAGCTAATATATGAACCGTCTTCTCCAACCATAACTCCGATCTCTCCGGTGTAGATCCTCTAAACTCTTCGGCTCCCAAACTACGGAGCCTCTCCAAAGGGAGACTAGCATCATCACACCTAGGCTGAGCTGCAGCCTGAGCTCCCGCAACTGCGGCCTGAAATGCTCCCGCTATCGCTTGCACTAACGGAGTCATGTCAATTCCAGCTGGACCTTGGCCACCTTGGCCACCTTGAGGTCCATCTCCTCCGGCTCCATCTTCACCTCCAGCTCCGGGTGGTGGAGGTGGTGGTGGTGGAGGTGGTGGTGGAGCGCCAACTCCCGCAGCCACCGGCCCTTCCAGATGAGCCTCCACACCAACAGCCGGCTCAACAGAAGCCGCAACCCGTGGTTCCTGACGAACCCCTCTCGGTCTACCTCTCGGTCTAGACATTGCTCTCACGAAAATTAACTACAACCACAACAACAAAACATACAAGTTGGGTTAGCAAGGCAAGGCTTCCAAGTGTCCAAGTATGTTTCCTCACTTAAAAATCATTTTCAAATGTAATAGTAGCAATGGGACCCACACACACATGCTTTAAAATAAAACAATCAGCATACTCATCACATAAGCACCCATTCTTGCAGAATAAGCAAACACCGTGCAATCAAGCAAAAACTTGAACTTACCTCACTTACCTGCCCAAGGTCTCGGTAACCTTAGGCTCTGATACCAACAAGTGTAACCCCCTCGTCCCGGTCTGGTCGGATGACCGGTCCGAGTGGGACACACGGGGAAAACCGAAGCGAAACCCGTTAAGGCTTCCCCTCGGTTAACGACCCAGAAAATTTCTTTTTATTTTATCTTGTCTACATGCTTAATTAAGACCTAAGTGTGGCACAGCAGCGGAAGATACAATCATGACATCAAACATCGACCAACCAACATTTAAATTAGCTCACTTTAACATTCTACAGCAGGCCGTTTCGAAACACCTATAGGGTGTTCCGAAACGCCTTGACTAAGTCAACAGGCCAAGCTGGCCGTTTCGAAACGCCCCTAGGGTGTTCCGAAACGGCTTGACTAAGTCAACAGGCCAGGGCCAACCAAAGGGTGACCGTTCCGAAACAGGGAAGACCCGTATCGGAACGACCTTGACGGTCAATATCTCGTGGTCAACGAGATTTGACTGTTTCGGAACCTCAAAGGCCCGTTTCGGAACGACTTCATCTCGCCAATTTCTCAAAATTCCAGTAGCGAAATCGTTTCGGAACGACCCTCATTCGTTTCGAAACGGCAGGCCTATTACGCAGGGACCGTTCCGGAACAGGGGGACCCGTTCCAAAACACCCCCTATCTGCAGACTTTCCTGGACTGTTTTGGGGCACAAGGATGCCCCCAAACACCTCCAAAACACCATACAACAGCATACAAATTGCACACAAGGTATACTAATCATGCTAGCATGCTTCAACAATATTTAGACATGTCCTACACTAGAGCAAAGATCCACACATGCATTCATTCAAACATTATCCAAGCACATATGTAAACTCTTAAGGCATAAGGCCAACATTCAAGCAAGCAACGATAGACATGAGTTAACATTCGTCATGGCAACACAACCATGCAAACGCAATATACTTAAAGGAGTCTACACATGCTCCCCAAAAACCAACAACAATCCAACAAATTCATACGTGCCCCATTGCTCAAACCATTACATGTTTAAATTCTAAATTCCATACTTGGTGCACTCAAATCAAAATCACACTTGGAGGCCCTCCTCTTGCCCGAGCAACCCACGAACTAAGAATCTGCAATGTTGAACAAAGAGAGCGTAAGCAATGATGCTTAGTGAGGGTAAGCTCTAAAAAAACAAACCTCAACATTGCAGGGTCCGAGCACGATCTAACCAAGGCCATTTACATATACCAAGAGTCCGCAAGGTATAAATGCATGAGCAATATATCACATGTATGCCACAATTATGAGCTCAATACTACCATACATGTAACCACATATAAACATCCCAACAGTTCATATATCTCACACATTGATACACATCTCAACAACATTGGCACCTAGTTAAGACTCAAATACACGGATAACCGTTGGACTCACATCCAACAACACAACCATTACCTGACGGTGGGATTTCACTCATCACCGGTCTCGCGGAGGGGATTCCACTCATCCTCACGCCCCGTCGATGGGATTCCACTCATCACCGACAATATTTAAATACCATTTCCGGGCGTACCCGTACTCCTCCTTGGTGACTCAACGCCACCAAGGCCACGCGCGACTTTTGACTCATGTGTACACACTAACATCCTAATGATTGATCATTTGTATTTAAGTTTACTAGTGCCAATATTTTACTCGTTCCACATTACTCATTTCAATCATTTCCGTTCTTAGCACGTACTCACCATGAATACAATCATGAACCAACACCATGCATGCATTAAGCAATACAAATCATGCCTCATCTCACATGCATAATACAATGTATATAAGCATTCATATCACAACACGTACGAGGCACATACATTCATGCATTTAAGTTCATCCAAGGGCTCTAGATCAAGCTTAGGATTAGGCTACCACCCTAATCCTAACTCTAGGTGGGTCTACCAAGCCCAACCTAGTCCATTTACTCGAACCAACCAATTTAAAACCATTTAAGACAATTAACCACTCACCTAAACTTCCAAGCACAAGACCAAGCAAGCGACCGTTCTTCAAATTCCCGGATTCTCTTTCAAAGCTTCACCGACGCCCAAACTCGGTTCTAATCAACCTCAAGCACAAACAAAACATTCATAATCAATAACTCATCAACGGAAACAACCCGGATCAACACTTCAAGCACCCAATACTCAAAACAAGTCCCAAAAACAGAATTTCCGAGCTGCCCTTAAAGCTCACCAATACCTTCCAATTCAAGCATCCAAATAACCATCAAACACACCCAAAACAGCCCTCATATATAACACTAACATCAGCCCTCTAAAACCAACATTGAAACACCCGAGAAACCATTTTAAAACCCTCCCAAAACCCCCCTTGGTACCCAACTCCGAAAATTGATTAAAATTACTTGGAATTCACATATATCATACCATTTGACCTCTACATAACTTATCTAAACATATTAAATCAACACATTTACTTTAACAACATAAAGCTTTCATTTTTAATCCCAACTCCCAAAAATTCCATTTTCTAAAACTCCCACGAAAATGAAAATAGAGAGTACTTTTAAAGAGGGGAGGATGAGGGGAAGTCAAAAACATTCTTACCTTTCGATTTGGAGCTGAAATGAAGAAGAGAGGTGATGGAATAGTAGATTGGGGAGGGGGAGCTTTACTCACGTTGGGAAGTCTGGAAGAGGAAGACAATGAATAGTAAATGGGTTGGGGTTTTTGTTTTGTTTTAAATTTAAAAGTCCAATGACCCATTTGCCCTTAATGAAATGGAGCATTTACAAGGGAGGTAAATTCATGGTTGAATGTGGTTTAAATCTTAAAACGTGTTTAACCCGAATTGATTAATTTTGAAAACAACTCGAAATATTATTTAGAGTATAAAACCGAGCCCAAAATAATATTAAAGTATTACTTTCACCTAACCCCTAAACCCGGGTGTTACAAAAACCTTTTTGCGGTCCTTTTTGTAGAGGTTTCAGACGAGTAGGTCTAACTGGGCCTTTCAATGGGCCCGTTTGAATTTTAACTAAGTAAAAAGTATAAAATTTGAGGGTTTTCAATATAATTGTGTTGAAAAGCTCCTAATCAATTATTTGAACTCCTAAAATTTGAAGAAAACTTTTTTACGGTCCTTTTTGTAGAGGTTTCGGACGAGCAGGACTAAATGGGCCTTTCAATGGGCCCGTTGGAATTTTAACTGAGTAAAAAGTATAAAAATTGAGGTTTTTCAATATAATTGTGTTGAAAAGCTCCTAATCAATTATTTGAACTCCTAAAATTTGATTAAAACTTGTTTTGTTGTCCTTTTTGTCGAGGTTTCGGACGAGAAGGTCTAAATGGGCCTTTCAATGGACCTGTTGGAATTTTAACTGAGTAAAAAGTATAAAAATTGAGGTTTTACAATATAACTGTGTTAAAAATCTCCTAATCAATTATTTGAACTCCTAAAATTTGAATAAAACTTTTTTGTGATCCTTTTTGTAGAGGTTTTGGACGAGCAGGTCTAAATGGGCCTTTCAATGGACCCGTTGGAGTTTAAACTGAGTAAAAAGTATAAAAATTGAGGTTTTGCAATATAATTGTGTTGAAAATCTCCCAATCAATTATTTTAACTCCTAAAATTTGAAGAAAACTTTTTTGCGGTCCTTTTTGTAGAGGTTGCGGACAAGCAAGTCTAAATGGGCCTTTCAATGGACCCGTTGGAATTTTAACTGAGTAAAAAGTACAGAAATTGAGGTTTTGCAATATAATTGTGTTGAAATTCTCCTAATCAATTATTTGAACTCCTAAAATTTGACGAAAACTTTTTTACGGTCCTTTTTGTAGAGGTTTCGGACGTGCAGGTCTAAATGGGCCTTTCAATGGACCAGTTGGAATTTTAACTGAGTAAAAAGTACAGAAAGTGAGGTTTTGCAATATAATTGTGTTGAAAATCTCCTAATCAATTATTTGAACTCCTAAAATTTGAAGAAAACGTTTTTGCGGTCCTTTTTGTAGAGGTTTCAGACGAGTAGGTCTAACTGGGCCTTTCAATGGGCCCGTTGGAATTTTAACTGAGTAAAAAGTATAAAAATTGAGGTTTTTCAATATAATTGTGTTGAAAAGCTCCTAATCAATTATTTGAACTCCTAAAATTTGAAGAAAACTTATTTACGGTCCTTTTTGTAGAGGTTTCGGACGAGCAGGACTAAATGGGCCTTTCAATGGGCCCGTTGGAATTATAACTGAGTAAAAAGTATAAAAATTGAGGTTTTTCAATATAATTGTGTTGAAAATCTCCTAAACAATTATTTGAACTCCTAAAATTTGAATAAAACTTTTTTGCGATCCTTTTTGTAGAGGTTTCGGACGAGCATGTCTAAATGGGCCTTCCAATGGACCCGTTGGAATTTTAACTGAGTAAAAAGTACAAAAATTGAGGTTTTGCAATATAATTGTGTTGAAAATCTCCTAATCAATTATTTGAACTCCTAAAATTTGAAGAAAACCTTTTTGCGGTCCTTTTTGTAGAGGCTTCAGACGAGTAGGTCTAACTGGGCCTTTCAATGGGCTCGTTTGAATTTTAACTGAGTAAAAAGTATAAAATTTGAGGGTTTTCAATATAATTGTGTTGAAAAGCTCCTAATCAATTATTTGAACTCCTAAAATTTGAAGAAAACTTTTTTACGGTCCTTTTTGTAGAGGTTTTAGACGAGCAGGACTAAATGGGCCTTTCAATGGGCCTGTTGGAATTTTAACTGAGTAAAAAGTATAAAAATTGAGGTTTTTCAATATAATTGTGTTGAAAAGCTCCTAATCAATTATTTGAACTCCTAAAATTTGATTAAAACTTGTTTTGTTGTCCTTTTTGTCGAGGTTTCGGACGAGAAGGTCTAAATGGGCCTTTCAATGGACCTGTTGGAATTTTAACTGAGTAAAAAGTATAAAAATTGAGGTTTTACAATATAACTGTGTTAAAAATCTCCTAATCAATTATTTGAACTCCTAAAATTTGAATAAAACTTTTTTGTGATCCTTTTTGTAGAGGTTTTGGACGAGCAGGTCTAAATGGGCCTTTCAATGGACCCGTTGGAGTTTAAACTGAGTAAAAAGTATAAAAATTGAGGTTTTGCAATATAATTGTGTTGAAAATCTCCCAATCAATTATTTTAACTCCTAAAATTTGAAGAAAACTTTTTTGCGGTCCTTTTTGTAGAGGTTGCGGACAAGCAAGTCTAAATGGGCCTTTCAATGGACCCGTTGGAATTTTAACTGAGTAAAAAGTACAGAAATTGAGGTTTTGCAATATAATTGTGTTGAAATTCTCCTAATCAATTATTTGAACTCCTAAAATTTGACGAAAACTTTTTTACGGTCCTTTTTGTAGAGGTTTCGGACGTGCAGGTCTAAATGGGCCTTTCAATGGACCAGTTGGAATTTTAACTGAGTAAAAAGTACAGAAAGTGAGGTTTTGCAATATAATTGTGTTGAAAATCTCCTAATCAATTATTTGAACTCCTAAAATTTGAAGAAAACGTTTTTGCGGTCCTTTTTGTAGAGGTTTCAGACGAGTAGGTCTAACTGGGCCTTTCAATGGGCCCGTTGGAATTTTAACTGAGTAAAAAGTATAAAAATTGAGGTTTTTCAATATAATTGTGTTGAAAAGCTCCTAATCAATTATTTGAACTCCTAAAATTTGAAGAAAACTTATTTACGGTCCTTTTTGTAGAGGTTTCGGACGAGCAGGACTAAATGGGCCTTTCAATGGGCCCGTTGGAATTATAACTGAGTAAAAAGTATAAAAATTGAGGTTTTTCAATATAATTGTGTTGAAAATCTCCTAAACAATTATTTGAACTCCTAAAATTTGAATAAAACTTTTTTGCGATCCTTTTTGTAGAGGTTTCGGACGAGCATGTCTAAATGGGCCTTCTAATGGACCCGTTGGAATTTTAACTGCGTAAAAAGTACAAAAATTGAGGTTTTGCAATATAATTGTGTTGAAAATCTCCTAATCAATTATTTGAACTCCTAAAATTTGAAGAAAACCTTTTTGCGGTCCTTTTTGTAGAGGTTTTAGACGAGTAGGTCTAACTGGGCCTTTCAATGGGCTCGTTTGAATTTTAACTGAGTAAAAAGTATAAAATTTGAGGGTTTTCAATATAATTGTGTTGAAAAGCTCCTAATCAATTATTTGAACTCCTAAAATTTGAAGAAAACTTTTTTACGGTCCTTTTTGTAGAGGTTTTAGACGAGCAGGACTAAATGGGCCTTTCAATGGGCCTGTTGGAATTTTAACTGAGTAAAAAGTATAAAAATTGAGGTTTTTCAATATAATTGTGTTGAAAAGCTCCTAATCAATTATTTGAACTCCTAAAATTTGATTAAAACTTGTTTTGTTGTCCTTTTTGTCGAGGTTTCGGACGAGAAGGTCTAAATGGGCCTTTCAATGGACCTGTTGGAATTTTAACTGAGTAAAAAGTATAAAAATTGAGGTTTTACAATATAACTGTGTTAAAAATCTCCTAATCAATTATTTGAACTCCTAAAATTTGAATAAAACTTTTTTGTGATCCTTTTTGTAGAGGTTTTGGACGAGCAGGTCTATATGGGCCTTTCAATGGACCCGTTGGAGTTTAAACTGAGTAAAAAGTATAAAAATTGAGGTTTTGCAATATAATTGTGTTGAAAATCTCCCAATCAATTATTTTAACTCCTAAAATTTGAAGAAAACTTTTTTGCGGTCCTTTTTGTAGAGGTTGCGGACAAGCAAGTCTAAATGGGCCTTTCAATGGACCCGTTGGAATTTTAACTGAGTAAAAAGTACAGAAATTGAGGTTTTGCAATATAATTGTGTTGAAATTCTCCTAATCAATTATTTGAACTCCTAAAATTTGAAGAAAACTTTTTTGCGGTCCTTTTTGTAGAGGTTTCGGACGAGCAGGTCTAGATGGGCCTTTCAATGGGCCTGTTGGAATTTTAACTGAGTAAATGGTACATAAATTGAGGTTTTTCAATATAATTGTGTTGAAAAGCTCCTAATCAATTATTTGAACTCCTAAAATTTGTTTAAAACCTGTTTTGCGGTCCTTTTGTCGAGGTTTCGGACTAGCAGGTCTAAATGGTCCTTTCAATGGACCCGTTGGAATTTTAACTGTGTAAAAAGTACAGAATTGAGGTTTTGCAATATAATTGAGTTGAAAAACTCCTAATCAATTACATGAACTCATAAAATTTCGTTAAAACTTTTTTTGCAGTCCTTTTTGTCGAGGTTTCGGACGAGCGGGTCTAAATGGGCCTTTCAATGGACCCGTTGGAATTTTAACTGAGTAAAAAGTTTAAAAATTGAGGTTTTACAATATAACTGTGTTGAAAATCTCCTAAACAATCATTTGAACTCCTAAAATTTGAATAAAACTTTTTTGTGATCCTTTTTGTAGAGGTTTCAGACGAGAAGGTCTAAATGGGCCTTTCAATGGACCCGTTGGAATTTTAACTGAGTAAAAAGTACAAAAATTGAGGTTTTGCAATATAATTGTGTTGAAAATCTCCCAATCAATTATTTTAACTCCTAAAATTTGAAGAAAACTTTTTTGCGGTCTTTTTTGTAGAGGTTGCGGACAAGCAGGTCTAAATGGGCCTTTCAATGGACCCGTTGGAATTTTAACTGAGTAAAAAGTACAGAAATTGAGGTTTTGCAATATAATTGTGTTGAAATTCTCCTAATCAATTATTTGAACTCCTAAAATTTGACGAAAACTTTTTTACGGTCCTTTTTGTAGAGGTTTCGGACGAGCAGGTCTAAATGGGCCTTTCAATGGACCCGTTGGAATTTTAACTGAGAAAAAAGTACATAAATTGAAGTTTTGCAATATAATTGTGTTGAAAATCTCCTAATCATTATTTGAACTCCTAAAATTTGAAGAAAACCTTTTTGCGGTCCTTTTTGTAGAGGTTTCAGACGAGTAGGTCTAACTGGGCCTTTCAATGGGCTCGTTTGAATTTTAACTGAGTAAAAAGTATAAAATTTGAGGGTTTTCAATATAATTGTGTTGAAAAGCTCCTAATCAATTATTTGAACTCCTAAAATTTGAAGAAAACTTTTTTACGGTCCTTTTTGTAGAGGTTTTAGACGAGCAGGACTAAATGGGCCTTTCAATGGGCCTGTTGGAATTTTAACTGAGTAAAAAGTATAAAAATTGAGGTTTTTCAATATAATTGTGTTGAAAAGCTCCTAATCAATTATTTGAACTCCTAAAATTTGATTAAAACTTGTTTTGTTGTCCTTTTTGTCGAGGTTTCGGACGAGAAGGTCTAAATGGGCCTTTCAATGGACCTGTTGGAATTTTAACTGAGTAAAAAGTATAAAAATTGAGGTTTTACAATATAACTGTGTTAAAAATCTCCTAATCAATTATTTGAACTCCTAAAATTTGAATAAAACTTTTTTGTGATCCTTTTTGTAGAGGTTTTGGACGAGCAGGTCTATATGGGCCTTTCAATGGACCCGTTGGAGTTTAAACTGAGTAAAAAGTATAAAAATTGAGGTTTTGCAATATAATTGTGTTGAAAATCTCCCAATCAATTATTTTAACTCCTAAAATTTGAAGAAAACTTTTTTGCGGTCATTTTTGTAGAGGTTGCGGACAAGCAAGTCTAAATGGGCCTTTCAATGGACCCGTTGGAATTTTAACTGAGTAAAAAGTACAGAAATTGAGGTTTTGCAATATAATTGTGTTGAAATTCTCCTAATCAATTATTTGAACTCCTAAAATTTGAAGAAAACTTTTTTGCGGTCCTTTTTGTAGAGGTTTCGGACGAGCAGGTCTAGATGGGCCTTTCAATGGACCCGTTGGAATTTTAACTGAGTAAAAAGTACAGAAATTGAGGTTTTGCAATATAATTGTGTTGAAATTCTCCTAATCAATTATTTGAACTCCTAAAATTTGAAGAAAACTTTTTTGCGGTCCTTTTTGTAGAGGTTTCGGACGAGCAGGTCTAGATGGGCCTTTCAATGGGCCTGTTGGAATTTTAACTGAGTAAATGGTACATAAATTGAGGTTTTTCAATATAATTGTGTTGAAAAGCTCCTAATCAATTATTTGAACTCCTAAAATTTGATTAAAACCTGTTTTGCGGTCCTTTTGTCGAGGTTTCGGACTAGCAGGTCTAAATGGTCCTTTCAATGGACCCGTTGGAATTTTAACTGTGTAAAAAGTACAGAATTGAGGTTTTGCAATATAATTGAGTTGAAAAACTCCTAATCAATTACATGAACTCATAAAATTTCGTTAAAACTTTTTTTGCAGTCCTTTTTGTCGAGGTTTCGGACGAGCGGGTCTAAATGGGCCTTTCAATGGACCCGTTGGAATTTTAACTGAGTAAAAAGTTTAAAAATTGAGGTTTTACAATATAACTGTGTTGAAAATCTCCTAAACAATCATTTGAACTCCTAAAATTTGAATAAAACTTTTTTGTGATCCTTTTTGTAGAGGTTTCAGACGAGAAGGTCTAAATGGGCCTTTCAATGGACCCGTTGGAATTTTAACTGAGTAAAAAGTACAAAAATTGAGGTTTTGCAATATAATTGTGTTGAAAATCTCCCAATCAATTATTTTAACTCCTAAAATTTGAAGAAAACTTTTTTGCGGTCTTTTTTGTAGAGGTTGCGGACAAGCAGGTCTAAATGGGCCTTTCAATGGACCCGTTGGAATTTTAACTGAGTAAAAAGTACAGAAATTGAGGTTTTGCAATATAATTGTGTTGAAATTCTCCTAATCAATTATTTGAACTCCTAAAATTTGACGAAAACTTTTTTACGGTCCTTTTTGTAGAGGTTTCGGACGAGCAGGTCTAAATGGGCCTTTCAATGGACCCGTTGGAATTTTAACTGAGAAAAAAGTACATAAATTGAAGTTTTGCAATATAATTGTGTTGAAAATCTCCTAATCATTATTTGAACTCCTAAAATTTGAAGAAAACCTTTTTGCGGTCCTTTTTGTAGAGGTTTCAGACGAGTAGGTCTAACTGGGCCTTTCAATGGGCTCGTTTGAATTTTAACTGAGTAAAAAGTATAAAATTTGAGGGTTTTCAATATAATTGTGTTGAAAAGCTCCTAATCAATTATTTGAACTCCTAAAATTTGAAGAAAACTTTTTTACGGTCCTTTTTGTAGAGGTTTTAGACGAGCAGGACTAAATGGGCCTTTCAATGGGCCTGTTGGAATTTTAACTGAGTAAAAAGTATAAAAATTGAGGTTTTTCAATATAATTGTGTTGAAAAGCTCCTAATCAATTATTTGAACTCCTAAAATTTGATTAAAACTTGTTTTGTTGTCCTTTTTGTCGAGGTTTCGGACGAGAAGGTCTAAATGGGCCTTTCAATGGACCTGTTGGAATTTTAACTGAGTAAAAAGTATAAAAATTGAGGTTTTACAATATAACTGTGTTAAAAATCTCCTAATCAATTATTTGAACTCCTAAAATTTGAATAAAACTTTTTTGTGATCCTTTTTGTAGAGGTTTTGGACGAGCAGGTCTATATGGGCCTTTCAATGGACCCGTTGGAGTTTAAACTGAGTAAAAAGTATAAAAATTGAGGTTTTGCAATATAATTGTGTTGAAAATCTCCCAATCAATTATTTTAACTCCTAAAATTTGAAGAAAACTTTTTTGCGGTCATTTTTGTAGAGGTTGCGGACAAGCAAGTCTAAATGGGCCTTTCAATGGACCCGTTGGAATTTTAACTGAGTAAAAAGTACAGAAATTGAGGTTTTGCAATATAATTGTGTTGAAATTCTCCTAATCAATTATTTGAACTCCTAAAATTTGAAGAAAACTTTTTTGCGGTCCTTTTTGTAGAGGTTTCGGACGAGCAGGTCTAGATGGGCCTTTCAATGGACCCGTTGGAATTTTAACTGAGTAAAAAGTACAGAAATTGAGGTTTTGCAATATAATTGTGTTGAAATTCTCCTAATCAATTATTTGAACTCCTAAAATTTGAAGAAAACTTTTTTGCGGTCCTTTTTGTAGAGGTTTCGGACGAGCAAGTCTAGATGGGCCTTTCAATGGGCCTGTTGGAATTTTAACTGAGTAAATGGTACATAAATTGAGGTTTTTCAATATAATTGTGTTGAAAAGCTCCTAATCAATTATTTGAACTCCTAAAATTTGATTAAAACCTGTTTTGCGGTCCTTTTGTCGAGGTTTCGGACTAGCAGGTCTAAATGGTCCTTTCAATGGACCCGTTGGAATTTTAACTGTGTAAAAAGTACAGAATTGAGGTTTTGCAATATAATTGAGTTGAAAAACTCCTAATCAATTACATGAACTCATAAAATTTCGTTAAAACTTTTTTTGCAGTCCTTTTTGTCGAGGTTTCGGACGAGCGGGTCTAAATGGGCCTTTCAATGGACCCGTTGGAATTTTAACTGAGTAAAAAGTTTAAAAATTGAGGTTTTACAATATAACTGTGTTGAAAATCTCCTAAACAATCATTTGAACTCCTAAAATTTGAATAAAACTTTTTTGTGATCCTTTTTGTAGAGGTTTCAGACGAGAAGGTCTAAATGGGCCTTTCAATGGACCCGTTGGAATTTTAACTGAGTAAAAAGTACAAAAATTGAGGTTTTGCAATATAATTGTGTTGAAAATCTCCCAATCAATTATTTTAACTCCTAAAATTTGAAGAAAACTTTTTTGCGGTCTTTTTTGTAGAGGTTGCGGACAAGCAGGTCTAAATGGGCCTTTCAATGGACCCGTTGGAATTTTAACTGAGTAAAAAGTACAGAAATTGAGGTTTTGCAATATAATTGTGTTGAAATTCTCCTAATCAATTATTTGAACTCCTAAAATTTGACGAAAACTTTTTTACGGTCCTTTTTGTAGAGGTTTCGGACGAGCAGGTCTAAATGGGCCTTTCAATGGACCCGTTGGAATTTTAACTGAGAAAAAAGTACATAAATTGAAGTTTTGCAATATAATTGTGTTGAAAATCTCCTAATCATTATTTGAACTCCTAAAATTTGAAGAAAACCTTTTTGCGGTCCTTTTTGTAGAGGTTTCAGACGAGTAGGTCTAACTGGGCCTTTCAATGGGCTCGTTTGAATTTTAACTGAGTAAAAAGTATAAAATTTGAGGGTTTTCAATATAATTGTGTTGAAAAGCTCCTAATCAATTATTTGAACTCCTAAAATTTGAAGAAAACTTTTTTACGGTCCTTTTTGTAGAGGTTTTAGACGAGCAGGACTAAATGGGCCTTTCAATGGGCCTGTTGGAATTTTAACTGAGTAAAAAGTATAAAAATTGAGGTTTTTCAATATAATTGTGTTGAAAAGCTCCTAATCAATTATTTGAACTCCTAAAATTTGATTAAAACTTGTTTTGTTGTCCTTTTTGTCGAGGTTTCGGACGAGAAGGTCTAAATGGGCCTTTCAATGGACCTGTTGGAATTTTAACTGAGTAAAAAGTATAAAAATTGAGGTTTTACAATATAACTGTGTTAAAAATCTCCTAATCAATTATTTGAACTCCTAAAATTTGAATAAAACTTTTTTGTGATCCTTTTTGTAGAGGTTTTGGACGAGCAGGTCTATATGGGCCTTTCAATGGACCCGTTGGAGTTTAAACTGAGTAAAAAGTATAAAAATTGAGGTTTTGCAATATAATTGTGTTGAAAATCTCCCAATCAATTATTTTAACTCCTAAAATTTGAAGAAAACTTTTTTGCGGTCATTTTTGTAGAGGTTGCGGACAAGCAAGTCTAAATGGGCCTTTCAATGGACCCGTTGGAATTTTAACTGAGTAAAAAGTACAGAAATTGAGGTTTTGCAATATAATTGTGTTGAAATTCTCCTAATCAATTATTTGAACTCCTAAAATTTGAAGAAAACTTTTTTGCGGTCCTTTTTGTAGAGGTTTCGGACGAGCAGGTTTAGATGGGCCTTTCAATGGACCCGTTGGAATTTTAACTGAGTAAAAAGTACAGAAATTGAGGTTTTGCAATATAATTGTGTTGAAATTCTCCTAATCAATTATTTGAACTCCTAAAATTTGAAGAAAACTTTTTTGCGGTCCTTTTTGTAGAGGTTTCGGACGAGCAGGTCTAGATGGGCCTTTCAATGGGCCTGTTGGAATTTTAACTGAGTAAATGGTACATAAATTGAGGTTTTTCAATATAATTGTGTTGAAAAGCTCCTAATCAATTATTTGAACTCCTAAAATTTGATTAAAACCTGTTTTGCGGTCCTTTTGTCGAGGTTTCGGACTAGCAGGTCTAAATGGTCCTTTCAATGGACCCGTTGGAATTTTAACTGTGTAAAAAGTACAGAATTGAGGTTTTGCAATATAATTGAGTTGAAAAACTCCTAATCAATTACATGAACTCATAAAATTTCGTTAAAACTTTTTTTGCAGTCCTTTTTGTCGAGGTTTCGGACGAGCGGGTCTAAATGGGCCTTTCAATGGACCCGTTGGAATTTTAACTGAGTAAAAAGTTTAAAAATTGAGGTTTTACAATATAACTGTGTTGAAAATCTCCTAAACAATCATTTGAACTCCTAAAATTTGAATAAAACTTTTTTGTGATCCTTTTTGTAGAGGTTTCAGACGAGAAGGTCTAAATGGGCCTTTCAATGGACCCGTTGGAATTTTAACTGAGTAAAAAGTACAAAAATTGAGGTTTTGCAATATAATTGTGTTGAAAATCTCCCAATCAATTATTTTAACTCCTAAAATTTGAAGAAAACTTTTTTGCGGTCTTTTTTGTAGAGGTTGCGGACAAGCAGGTCTAAATGGGCCTTTCAATGGACCCGTTGGAATTTTAACTGAGTAAAAAGTACAGAAATTGAGGTTTTGCAATATAATTGTGTTGAAATTCTCCTAATCAATTATTTGAACTCCTAAAATTTGACGAAAACTTTTTTACGGTCCTTTTTGTAGAGGTTTCGGACGAGCAGGTCTAAATGGGCCTTTCAATGGACCCGTTGGAATTTTAACTGAGAAAAAAGTACATAAATTGAAGTTTTGCAATATAATTGTGTTGAAAATCTCCTAATCATTATTTGAACTCCTAAAATTTGAAGAAAACCTTTTTGCGGTCCTTTTTGTAGAGGTTTCAGACGAGTAGGTCTAACTGGGCCTTTCAATGGGCTCGTTTGAATTTTAACTGAGTAAAAAGTATAAAATTTGAGGGTTTTCAATATAATTGTGTTGAAAAGCTCCTAATCAATTATTTGAACTCCTAAAATTTGAAGAAAACTTTTTTACGGTCCTTTTTGTAGAGGTTTTAGACGAGCAGGACTAAATGGGCCTTTCAATGGGCCTGTTGGAATTTTAACTGAGTAAAAAGTATAAAAATTGAGGTTTTTCAATATAATTGTGTTGAAAAGCTCCTAATCAATTATTTGAACTCCTAAAATTTGATTAAAACTTGTTTTGTTGTCCTTTTTGTCGAGGTTTCGGACGAGAAGGTCTAAATGGGCCTTTCAATGGACCTGTTGGAATTTTAACTGAGTAAAAAGTATAAAAATTGAGGTTTTACAATATAACTGTGTTAAAAATCTCCTAATCAATTATTTGAACTCCTAAAATTTGAATAAAACTTTTTTGTGATCCTTTTTGTAGAGGTTTTGGACGAGCAGGTCTATATGGGCCTTTCAATGGACCCGTTGGAGTTTAAACTGAGTAAAAAGTATAAAAATTGAGGTTTTGCAATATAATTGTGTTGAAAATCTCCCAATCAATTATTTTAACTCCTAAAATTTGAAGAAAACTTTTTTGCGGTCCTTTTTGTAGAGGTTGCGGACAAGCAAGTCTAAATGGGCCTTTCAATGGACCCGTTGGAATTTTAACTGAGTAAAAAGTACAGAAATTGAGGTTTTGCAATATAATTGTGTTGAAATTCTCCTAATCAATTATTTGAACTCCTAAAATTTGAAGAAAACTTTTTTGCGGTCCTTTTTGTAGAGGTTTCGGACGAGCAGGTCTAGATGGGCCTTTCAATGGGCCCGTTGGAATTTTAACTGAGTAACTGGTACATAAATTGAGGTTTTTCAATATAATTGTGTTGAAAAGCTCCTAATCAATTATTTGAACTCCTAAAATTTGATTAAAACCTGTTTTGCGGTCCTTTTGTCGAGGTTTCGGACTAGCAGGTCTAAATGGTCCTTTCAATGGACCCGTTGGAATTTTAACTGTGTAAAAAGTACAGAATTGAGGTTTTGCAATATAATTGAGTTGAAAAGCTCCTAATCAATTATTTGAACTCCTAAAATTTGAAGAAAACTTATTTACGGTCCTTTTTGTAGAGGTTTCGGACGAGCAGGACTAAATGGGCCTTTCAATGGGCCCGTTGGAATTATAACTGAGTAAAAACTATAAAAATTGAGGTTTTTCAATATAATTGTGTTGAAAATCTCCTAAACAATTATTTGAACTCCTAAAATTTGAATAAAACTTTTTTGCGATCCTTTTTGTAGAGGTTTCGGACGAGCATGTCTAAATGGGCCTTCCAATGGACCCGTTGGAATTTTAACTGAGTAAAAAGTACAAAAATTGAGGTTTTGCAATATAATTGTGTTGAAAATCTCCTAATCAATTATTTGAACTCCTAAAATTTGAAGAAAACTTTTTTGCGGTCCTTTTTGTAGAGGTTTCGGACGAGCAGGTCTAGATGGGCCTTTCAATGGGCCCGTTGGAATTTTAACTGAGTAAATGGTACATAAATTGAGGTTTTTCAATATAATTGTGTTGTAAAGCTCCTAATCAATTATTTGAACTCCTAAAATTTGATTAAAACCTGTTTTGCGGTCCTTTTTGTCGAGGTTTCGGACTAGCAGGTCTAAATGGTCCTTTCAATGGACCCGTTGGAATTTTAACTATGTAAAAAGTACAGAAATTGAGGTTTTGCAATATAATTGAGTTGAAAAACTCCTAATCAATTACATGAACTCATAAAATTTCGTTAAAACTTTTTTTGCAGTCCTTTTTGTCGAGGTTTCGGACGAGCGGGTCTAAATGGGCCTTTCAATGGACCCGTTGGAATTTTAACTGAGTAAAAAGTACAGAATTGAGGTTTTGCAATATAATTGAGTTGAAAAGCTCCTAATCAATTATTTGAACTCCTAAAATTTCGTTAAAACTTTTTTTGCAGTCCTTTTTGTCGAGGTTTCGGACGAGCGGGTCTAAATGGGCCTTTCAATGGACCCGTTGGAATTTTAACTGAGTAAAAAGTTTAAAAATTGAGGTTTTACAATATAACTGTGTTGAAAATCTCCTAAACAATCATTTGAACTCCTAAAATTTGAATAAAACTTTTTTGTGATCCTTTTTGTAGAGGTTTCAGACGAGAAGGTCTAAATGGGCCTTTCAATGGACCCGTTGGAATTTTAACTGAGTAAAAAGTACAAAAATTGAGGTTTTGCAATATAATTGTGTTGAAAATCTCCCAATCAATTATTTTAACTCCTAAAATTTGAAGAAAACTTTTTTGCGGTCTTTTTTGTAGAGGTTGCGGACAAGCAGGTCTAAATGGGCCTTTCAATGGACCCGTTGGAATTTTAACTGAGTAAAAAGTACAGAAATTGAGGTTTTGCAATATAATTGTGTTGAAATTCTCCTAATCAATTATTTGAACTCCTAAAATTTGACGAAAACTTTTTTACGGTCCTTTTTGTAGAGGTTTCGGACGAGCAGGTCTAAATGGGCCTTTCAATGGACCCGTTGGAATTTTAACTGAGAAAAAAGTACATAAATTGAAGTTTTGCAATATAATTGTGTTGAAAATCTCCTAATCATTATTTGAACTCCTAAAATTTGAAGAAAACCTTTTTGCGGTCCTTTTTGTAGAGGTTTCAGACGAGTAGGTCTAACTGGGCCTTTCAATGGGCTCGTTTGAATTTTAACTGAGTAAAAAGTATAAAATTTGAGGGTTTTCAATATAATTGTGTTGAAAAGCTCCTAATCAATTATTTGAACTCCTAAAATTTGAAGAAAACTTTTTTACGGTCCTTTTTGTAGAGGTTTTAGACGAGCAGGACTAAATGGGCCTTTCAATGGGCCTGTTGGAATTTTAACTGAGTAAAAAGTATAAAAATTGAGGTTTTTCAATATAATTGTGTTGAAAAGCTCCTAATCAATTATTTGAACTCCTAAAATTTGATTAAAACTTGTTTTGTTGTCCTTTTTGTCGAGGTTTCGGACGAGAAGGTCTAAATGGGCCTTTCAATGGACCTGTTGGAATTTTAACTGAGTAAAAAGTATAAAAATTGAGGTTTTACAATATAACTGTGTTAAAAATCTCCTAATCAATTATTTGAACTCCTAAAATTTGAATAAAACTTTTTTGTGATCCTTTTTGTAGAGGTTTTGGACGAGCAGGTCTATATGGGCCTTTCAATGGACCCGTTGGAGTTTAAACTGAGTAAAAAGTATAAAAATTGAGGTTTTGCAATATAATTGTGTTGAAAATCTCCCAATCAATTATTTTAACTCCTAAAATTTGAAGAAAACTTTTTTGCGGTCCTTTTTGTAGAGGTTGCGGACAAGCAAGTCTAAATGGGCCTTTCAATGGACCCGTTGGAATTTTAACTGAGTAAAAAGTACAGAAATTGAGGTTTTGCAATATAATTGTGTTGAAATTCTCCTAATCAATTATTTGAACTCCTAAAATTTGAAGAAAACTTTTTTGCGGTCCTTTTTGTAGAGGTTTCGGACGAGCAGGTCTAGATGGGCCTTTCAATGGGCCCGTTGGAATTTTAACTGAGTAACTGGTACATAAATTGAGGTTTTTCAATATAATTGTGTTGAAAAGCTCCTAATCAATTATTTGAACTCCTAAAATTTGATTAAAACCTGTTTTGCGGTCCTTTTGTCGAGGTTTCGGACTAGCAGGTCTAAATGGTCCTTTCAATGGACCCGTTGGAATTTTAACTGTGTAAAAAGTACAGAATTGAGGTTTTGCAATATAATTGAGTTGAAAAGCTCCTAATCAATTATTTGAACTCCTAAAATTTGAAGAAAACTTATTTACGGTCCTTTTTGTAGAGGTTTCGGACGAGCAGGACTAAATGGGCCTTTCAATGGGCCCGTTGGAATTATAACTGAGTAAAAACTATAAAAATTGAGGTTTTTCAATATAATTGTGTTGAAAATCTCCTAAACAATTATTTGAACTCCTAAAATTTGAATAAAACTTTTTTGCGATCCTTTTTGTAGAGGTTTCGGACGAGCATGTCTAAATGGGCCTTCCAATGGACCCGTTGGAATTTTAACTGAGTAAAAAGTACAAAAATTGAGGTTTTGCAATATAATTGTGTTGAAAATCTCCTAATCAATTATTTGAACTCCTAAAATTTGAAGAAAACTTTTTTGCGGTCCTTTTTGTAGAGGTTTCGGACGAGCAGGTCTAGATGGGCCTTTCAATGGGCCCGTTGGAATTTTAACTGAGTAAATGGTACATAAATTGAGGTTTTTCAATATAATTGTGTTGTAAAGCTCCTAATCAATTATTTGAACTCCTAAAATTTGATTAAAACCTGTTTTGCGGTCCTTTTTGTCGAGGTTTCGGACTAGCAGGTCTAAATGGTCCTTTCAATGGACCCGTTGGAATTTTAACTATGTAAAAAGTACAGAAATTGAGGTTTTGCAATATAATTGAGTTGAAAAACTCCTAATCAATTACATGAACTCATAAAATTTCGTTAAAACTTTTTTTGCAGTCCTTTTTGTCGAGGTTTCGGACGAGCGGGTCTAAATGGGCCTTTCAATGGACCCGTTGGAATTTTAACTGAGTAAAAAGTTTAAAAATTGAGGTTTTACAATATAACTGTGTTGAAAATCTCCTAAATAATCATTTGAACTCCTAAAATTTGAATAAAACTTTTTTGTGATCCTTTTTGTAGAGGTTTCAGACGAGAAGGTCTAAATGGGCCTTTCAATGGACCCGTTGGAATTTTAACTGAGTAAAAAGTACAAAAATTGAGGTTTTGCAATATAATTGTGTTGAAAATCTCCTAATCAATTATTTGAACACCTAAAATTTGAAGAAAACTTTTTTGCGGTCCTTTTTGTAGAGGTTTTGGACGAGCGGGTCTACATGGGCCTTTCAATGGACCCGTTGGAATTTTAACTGAGTAAAAAGTATAAAAATTGAGGTTTTTCAATATAATTGTGTTGAAAAGTTCCTAATCAATTATTTGAACTCCTAAAATTTGATTAAAACTTTTTTGCGGTCCTTTTTGTCAAGGTTTCGGACGAGAAGGTCTAAATGGGCATTTTAATGGGCATGTTGGAATTTTAACTGAGTAAAAAGTATAAAAATTGAGGTTTTTCAATATAATTGTGTTGAAAAGCTCCTAATCAATTATTTGAACTCCTAAAATTTGATTCAAACTTGTTTTACGGTCCTTTTTGTCGAGGTTTCAAACCAGCAGGTCTAAATGGGCCTTTCAATGGACCCGTTGGAATTTTTTTTTGAAGAAAGGGCCTCATTAAAAACCCCACTAAACCTTACTGGGCAAGCCCAGCAAAGCCCTAGGAGGGGAAAAGAGTGCCCAAAATATATTATAAATCAAGGTGGTTGGTTAACAACCGGTACAAAAGTTCGTAGAGCATCGGGCAAGCCCGGCCCAAAATACATGGATGAATGAAAGTGCAAAGCCCAATTGGCTACAGAATGAGCTAAAACGTTAGCTCCACGCGGTACATAATGTAAACTAAGACCTGATACATTGTCAATTAAAGATCTAGTATCCTGCAACTGGTGCTGAATAGGGGAGGCATCCTCGCCCGCTCTACACAACCGATTGATCAGCAGGGCCGCATCTGATTCAAGGAGAAACCCAGTCCAACCCGCCTCCACACCTAATTGGACGCCATCCGATATCGCCCGTAGCTCTGCCGACGTAGAATCGGCAATAGTGTCCAAGTAAACAGCTCGTCCAAGCAGGATAGCTCCAGAAGCATCACGGGCCACGATTCCAATTCCAGCCGATCCTGTAGAAGGGTGAAAAGCACCATCAATGTTGATTTTGATTGATCCAGCTGGCGGCGGCCTCCAGACAGATGGGGAGAGTGCTGTCGTCGTATGCTGCCTCGTCGTGGGATTGTCTGCTGTGGCCGATAGGTAGTCGCGAAGAAGATCCTGTGAGTTCATTAAGGTGAGCCAAGGGGGCTGCAGGCGCTGAGAATGGACCCACTCATTCCTCCTATTCCAAAGATTCCACAGTGTAGTTAGGAGGAGATCAAATTGTGCGCAGGGGAGGAGCCTAGCTCCTTGTTCCAACCAAAGGGACATCGAGGTTGCGCTGCTATCACGAAGTGCGCTCGGGAAACCTGCAAGGCGGAGTGTCTCAGCAGCGCTTGGACAGTCCCTGAAAGCATGAAGTGCAGACTCGAGCATCGAAGGGCAGAACGGACACATGCCGTTGCCCAATCCAATAGTCGCAAGTCGGTCACCTGTGGGTAGCGCTCCCCGTCCTACACGCCATCCAAAGGTGCGGACTTTCGGTAGTGTGTTGGATTTAGCAATAATCTTCCATAGAGGGTTCGGACGCTCAAGAGGTCGTGGGGGCTGACGTAAGAAAAGATAACCGGAGCGTACGGAATAAATATTGGTATCATGAAAGCCCCATAGCAAGGTATCGCGTTGGACATCAGATATTGGTACTTGCAATATGTGGGCTGCGTCGTCTTCGTCAAAATGTTGACGTACTTTATGTTCATCCCATACATTATGATGACGAATCATAAAATCTCCGCATTGCAAGGGTATTTCCTCATTATCTTGATAACTACCAAAAACGGAGAGCCCACTAGATCCACCCCAATTATCACGATGGATGCGCAGGCGACTATTTATTCCAGGTCTCCAAAAGAAACCGGATTGTAATTGTTGCAAAGCCTGCCATATACCTCTCCAAGCATAGGAGGCTCGATGGTCAACTTTCGCCTCCATAATATTCCCGGATGGATAATAGCGTGATTTGAGGACCCGAGCGAGTAAGGAGTCGGGCGAGTGGATTAGTCGCCAGATTTGTTTCCCAAGAAGGGCAATATTAAAGTCCCTTAGATCACGGAAACCCATGCCCCCCACAGATTTGGGGGTGCACATAGTATCCCAGGAGAGCATGGGCCATCCATTTTTGTTACTTCTGCCCGTCCACCAGTAACGGCGGATTGATCGTGTCGCATCATCCACAATGTTCTGTGGGAGCAAATAACATGACATGACATATTGAGGCAACGCTTGCGCCACTGATTTTATGAGAATTTCACGCCCACTGTACGACAGCAAGTTAGTATCCCATTTAGTCATGCGAGAATTGACTTTGTCTCTAATGAAACCAAGACTGGCCGTTCGATTCCTCCCGATGAGAAGAGGGACACCTAGATATGTTCCAGGGTCATCAACCAAACGGATGCCAAGAGTATGTTGGAGCGCATGTGTGAACTCCCTCGAACAGAGGGAGCTACAAAAGGCAGTCGACTTGGAAAAGTTGACTGACTGACCTGAGGATGCCTCATACATCCGGAGAATTTCCTTCAACTGGTCTATTTCCCCTGGGGAGTTACGGACAAAGACAATACTATCATCCGCAAAGAGCAGATGGTTAATTCGCGGGCCACGTCTATTGGCCTGTAACCCAATTAGACGTCCCGAATGCTGTTCAGCCTCGAGGGCCGCTGAAAGCCCTTGGGAGCAGATTAAAAAGAGAAAAGGCGAGAGAGGGTCCCCTTGCCGAATTCCTCTAGTCGGAAAGAACTCGTTTGATAGAGTGCCATTAAGCCGAACTGAAAAAGAAACAGTGGATACACATCGGAGCAGTAATTGTACCCATTCAGATGCAAACCCCATACGTAACATTACGTCTTTAAGAAAAGACCATTCAACCTTATCAAAAGCTTTTTCCATATCGAGCTTTAAGGCAGCCCCCTGATATATCGAGGCGGTATTAGTATGAAGGGTATCCACAAGTTCGTGCGCAATCAAAATATTGTCAGTAATGTTCCGACCACTGACAAAAGCGGCTTGCGCGTCACTGATACAATATGGTAATATAGGTTTAAGTCTATTCACAAGAACCTTAGCTATGGTCTTGTAGATAACAGTACATAAGCTGATCGGTCGAAATTGGCGCATGTTTGAGGCGTCGGAGACCTTAGGGATGAGGACAATGATAGCTTTGTTTACCGTTGCCATATCCTCTTCGCCTCTTAACAGGCGCAAACAAAGGCGTATAAACTCAGGTCCTATGACGTCCCAGTATTGTCTATAGAAACTACTAGGGAAGCCGTCAAAGCCTGGGGCTTTCCGAGGGCCGATATCCCTGAAAGCTGTGGTGACCTCTTCTTCAGTGAAGGGCCGTAGCAAAGATGTATTCATTTCAGCACTAACCACTGGGGTAATATGTTCCAAGAGCACCGGAGAGGGGCTTGGATTAGCCGATGTGAATAAATCCTGAAAATACTCGGATGCAATTCGAAGAAGCTCAGGTTTCTCTGTATGCCAAGTTTGGTCCACATCGAAAAGACCACGTATGGTGTTCTTTTTCCGTCGCTTTGAAGCTCGAGCATGGAAAAAGGAAGTGTTCTTATCACCTTGCGAAAGCCAGGTAACACGAGAACGTTGTGCCCAGTATGCTTCCTTGGCATCCAGAAGGCGTTTAAGTTCCAATTTTGCGTCACGAAGATTGAGTAACATGTTTTGTGACAATCTTCTCCTACGCATATAGTAGTTAATTTGACGCTGAAGTTCAGCTATGCGATTGTTGGAGGTGGAGCGTCTATTTGCTTGCCAATTATGTAATTGGTTCCCTACGACGGTCAGTTTGTCGAGTAGAGTGCCCGACGCATTGGACCACGCTTGGTGAACCGTGGAGACACATGACGGGTCCTTTGCCCAGCATGCCTCGAATCGGAAATGGTCACCAGTATGCGCATCATATTGGTCATGATGCTCGTGAGGTGTAGTACGTGTAGTGTCCATAATAATGATGTAGTGATCCGAATTTGGAGAAAAAATATTCCGACATTGGAATGTTAAGTGGGCATTGAGCCATGCATTGCAAGCAAGATATCTATCCAGACGTTCACAGACAGGTGTAACGTTTGGCCCAGTGCGCGACCAAGTGAACCAACCTGAACATGGTTTGCAATCAAAAATCCCATTACGTACAAGGCACTCGCGAAAGTTGGTGATTTGTGATTGTGGTCGACGACCTCCGCCTTGTTTTTCGGAGTCTGATAAAATATCGTTTAGGTCCCCTCCAATTAACCAAGGTAAAGGGGAATTGTTACGAAGAGAATCTATGAGTTCCCACGTTTTATATTTCATGCTAGTTTCGGCAAACCCATAGATTCCAGTAAAACGAAAGCAATCATCGGACGATGTAACAGTGGAATCTATATGACGATTAGAATACGATAAAAGATCAACATTCAATTTATTATTCCAAAGCATTATTAAACCAGAGCAATTTGGACTGCTTGTCACATGGAAGCAGCCCTCCATACCTAAAGAAAGTTTCAATCTTTCAAAATTAAAATTACATAACCGAGTTTCAGATAAGAAAATAATTAAAGGTTCTAATTTGCGGACCATTGAAATAAGCCCTCGAACTGCCTCTGGTGAACCAAGCTCACGGCAGTTCCAGCACATGAGCCTCATTTCTCTCGGCGGGGTTGAATATCAACCGCCGCCGAAGAGACTTTGCTGCTCATCCCAGCTTTAGAGTGTTTGGTTTTTTCTGTAGGAACTGTTCCGTGCTTAGCCGGTCGTAGTGGAACCTTTGGAGTGGTACGTGGACGTTTAGCCAACGTAGGAGCAGTCAAGGGGGGGCTGCGTTTTGCCTTGCGTGGTTCGACAGCATTCTTTGGTGGGCTCGAGGAAGTAGCGAGCCAATCCTCAAAATCTGGGTTGACAAAGGCATTACTTCCATGTCCAGCGGTAGTAGACTTAGCCGGCACTGCAGTGGGCACCGGGAAGCCTTCAGAATCGATCAAGACGAACCTCTTGTTCGGTGGAGTGGAAGATGCATCCTCAGCCATTGTGGCTGTCTTGGCAGCATCGGGGGCACCCGTATTTGCTGATTCCGCATCGGCTGGGATGACAGCTAAGGGGGCTACATCAAGAGCTTCAATCGAGAGCTGTCCCGTGGCCTCCCCATCCGAGTCTGCCATTAGCTCCTCAGGGGCAGCAACAGGCGCGAATGGAGCTGGCGGCTCCTGCAGCGTTGCCGCACCCAGGGGTGCTGTAGTATCAGGAACTTTGTCAACTGGCTGCTCCTGCATCAGTTCCGCACCCAGGGGTGCAGCAGAATCAGCGGTTTTGGCATCAGCAGTGGCTGGCTGCCCTGGTATGCGTTCTTTCCTCGAAGCCGAGGCTGCCGCTTCTGAATGTTTCGTGGCTGAGACAGCATCAGCTACCGCCACTGACTTTCCTTTACGTTCTGGTCCTGAGGAGCAGATTCGACAAAGGGAAAAGTGAATATAAATAGTAGGAAAAATTCCCACTAAATAGAAAAAAAACTACAACAAGTGCAGGATAACATGTATATGATACCTGTTTTGATGTTTTTCCTTTTGGTTGATCCTTCACCTGCAATGAGGCAAAAAGATTATGTAAATCATCGTAAAGTGGAAGGCAAAAATAATAAAGCCTAAGCCAAATCCAAAGTGAGTACATATTGTGAAAAAGCCATGTACCATTGTTGGCCATCGAAGGCTTAGCTGGCTCAAAATAACTAACCCTTCCTCTGGTAGTTATTTTAGATTTTTTCTTTGGTGCCGGAGCACGCAACCAATCTCCATACTGTTGGGGCACGGTTTTATCATCCTTAAAATCCACACAAGTGGCTTTAAGGTGGCACAAAATACCACATCCATGACAGAAAGATGGTAGACTCTCATATTGTATAGGCAGCATCTGAGGGTCTTCATCCTCCTCAAGCTGAACAAACACAAACCGTCGCAGCGGCTGGTGTACATCAATTATGACTAAGACTCGGAGGAATTCGGTCATATTCCCCTCCTCCGATTGACGAGAGTCAGTCCCTATTACTGCACCTATCCCTCCGCCAATGGCTTGGCCGGTGGCATTTGCTATCACAACGCTAGTCATCATAGCGATCGGAACACGATGTATTCTTACCCAAATTCGCATCTGGTCATATCGGTATCCCTTAATGGTGAGCTTTGGCTGCACTGGTAAGACTGCAAGCCAATCTTTCTTAAAAGTCCAGGGCCCTCCATTTAGGACAACATCCCTGCAAGCTTTAGTTTCAAATTTAAACAAAAAATGTCCAGAGCCAAGAGATGTTACCGATGAGAGCTTGTATGCTCTCCAAATATTAGTGAAGAGTCGCATCACAACATTCTCTTCATACTCTTTTGTGTTGAACAGTTTTCCGATGAGTGACAATTTGTAGTCATCAAGGGGAATGGCCTTTGTTGAGGCAGGAGCACAGATTACATTTTTCTCTTCTGCTGTAAACTGAAGGTTATCAAAGCGAGAGAGAAAGGAATCGGTGGAAGCCATAAGTGCTTGTGTATACTCGACGATTGAGAAAGGTTTCACACAACTGAAGTGTAGCGTGGGAAGAGGGAGAAAATGCCTAGTGAACAATATACTTAGGCGATAAATCTCTATGCAAAGAGAATAATATTCAAACCATTGATGAAATGGAGAGTCTCGATAAGGATAGGATAATGTGAAATGAAATTTAAAATTCCATATATATTTTAAAATGTATATGAATTTAATTAATATCCAAATAATAATCGTAAGATTAAAAATTAGAATTAATTGAAATTCATATAGATTATCCCATATAAGAAAACGAATTGAGTTTGTATAATTTCCTACTATGCGTTGTGATGTAGGATAAGGAGGAAGAAATTTAAATTTAAGTAATCTCTTAATAATCATTACATTAGAAGAGAATATTAAATTAAATTCAAAGTTATTATTAAGATAATATTTAAAAGAATTGAATTTAATTACTATCTTGATAATTCTGAGATTAAAAGGGGATAGTAATTTTAATTCATGTGAATGACTATGATTATAGGATAATATTAAATCCCAACCAAGTAGAATTTTATCCCAGAATAGAGAGAAATTGAATTTATACAATATCCTAACCAACTTGTGATTAACAGATAATGTAATCAATAATTTGAATTTGAATAGAGTCTTTATAATCATAAGATTAGAAAAGGCTATGAATTTAAATTCAAATAGAGTAGTGAGGAAGTAGTGAAAGGATTTGAATTTAAAAAATATCTTTTGAATCCTAAGATTTAAAGATAAATTTATTTTAAATTCAAATAGAGCCCTATAGTGGATGGACTCGTCTAGATAATAAATAGAAAAATACATTTGTATTTTAATATCTATAATCTGTAAATAAAGCATCATTTTAAAATTATTATGTACGATATTAAAATCGTAGTAAGATATTGAATCCCTTAGAAATAGGAATAAGTTAAAAAGTGATATTTTTTGGTGGGATTCCACCGGATTGCATGCAGTGCATGGTACACGTGAATGGGCCAAAGTCTTCCATGCAGACTTGTGACGTGGCAATTCACCATTCCAAAAAAAATGTGAAACATATCTGGTGCTCCAACAGTCGTGGAGCAAGAAGGCTGCTGTCGCCCGACGGCTAGCGACCACCCTCTCCCCGATCTATCGGTTTAATTGACGGTGCTCATGCATCGTGTTAAAATTTAAAATCCATATCGTTGTAGACATGATGATAAAATAAACATAAATCAATATAGTATCATCTTGTTGTAGTAACAAATTCGTAGAAGCAAAATGAATTGCCTGCATTAACAGCCACTGATGGATGGTTTCATTCAAAAATATTAATTTCCCCAGCAGTAATTTGCTGTGAAAAGATTGGATACAAGGTCGTTTTGACCAGGAAAATCCTTGTACTCCGTGAACGGAGACAGGGTTTACGAAGGGAATCAAAAATGAAATCCCAGCATATGTGTGATGTACATGAAGTACATCATTTACCTGAATGGTAGGATGTGGCCATTGCGAAAGCCAAAATTGCATCAAAGATGGAAACAGAACTGGTGGGCAGTGAAAATTCCTTCGGGCGATGTGGGTGGTGATCGATTTCATCATATTTGTGCTAAGCAAGCACCATAATGAAATCAAAGGGGAAGGCTGGAGGCATGTATGACGGTGGAGATTGGGGCGGAAGCAGGCGGCTAAGAGGAGGAGGAGGAGGCGGAGAAGGGAAAAGATAAGGAGGAGAGGGAGAAGAGAGAAGGGAGAGTTTGAGAGAAAATTTGAGAGAGAAATTGAGAGAATTTTCATACGCGACCCGTTACCCGTTGGAATTTTAACTTAGTAAAAAGTACATAAATTGAGGTTTTGCAATATAATTGTATTGAAAAGTTCCTAATCAATTACATGAACTGCTAAAATTTGATTAAAACTTATTTTGCAGTCCTTTTGTAGAGGTTTCGGACGAGCGGGACGAAATGGGCCTTACAATGGATCCGTTGAAATTTTAACTTAGTAAAAAGTACGGAAATTAAGTTTTTGCGATATAATTGTTTTGAAAAGCTCCTAATCAATTATTTTAACTCCTAAAATTTGAAGAAAACTTTTTTACGGTCCTTTTTGTAGAGGTTTCGGACGAGCATGACTAAAATGGCCCGTTGGAATTTTAACTGAGTAAAAAGTATAAAAATTGAGGTTTTTCAATATAATTGTGTTGAAAAGCTCCTAATCAATTATTTGAACTCCTAAATTTTGATTAAAACTTGTTTTACAGTCTTTTTTGTCGAGGTTTCGGAAGAGCAGGTCTAAATGGGCCTTTCAATGGACCCGTTGGAATTTTAACTGAGTAAAAAGTACAGAAATTGAGGTCTTACAATATAATTGTGTTGAAAAGCTCCTAATCAATTACATGAACTCATAAAATTTGATTAAAACTTGTTTTGCAGTCCTTTTCGTAGAGGTTTCGGATCAGCGGGTCGAAATGGGACTTTTATTGGACCCGTTGGAATTTTAACTGATTAAAAAGTACAGAAATTGAGGTTTTGCAATATAATTGGGTTGAAAAGCTCCTAATCAATTATTTGAACTCCTAAAATTTTATTAAAACTTGTTTTGCGGTCATTTTTTTCGAGGTTTCGGACGAGCAGGTCTAAATGGGCCTTTCAATGGACCCGTTGGAATTTTAATTGAGTAAAAAGTATAGAAATTGAGGTTTGGCAATATTATTGTGTTGAAAAGCTCCTAATCAATTACATGAACTCCTAATATTTGATTAAAACGTTTTTTGTAGTCCTTTTTTAAAGGTTTCGGACGAGCAGATCAAATTGGGCCTTTCAATGGGCCCGTTGGAATTTTAACTTAGTAAAAAGTATAAAAATTGAGGTTTTTCAATATAATTGTGTTAAAAAACTCATAATCAATTATTTGAACTCCTAATATTTGATTAAAACTTGTTTTGCGGTCCTTTTTGACGAGGTTTCAAACGAGCAAGTGTAAATGGGCCTTTCAATGGACCCGTTGGAATTTTAACTGAGTAAAAAGTACATAAATTGAGGTTTTGCAATATAATTGTGTTGAAAAGCTCCTAATCAATTACATGAACTCCTAAAATTTGATTAAAACTTGTTATACAGTGCTTTTTGTAGAGGTTTCGGACGAGCATGTCTAAATGGGCCTTTCAATAGACCCGTTGGAATTTTGACTGAGTAAAAAGTATAAAAATTGAGGTTTTTCAATATAACTTTGTTGAAAATCTCCTAAACAATTATTTGAACTCCTAAAATTTGAATAAAACTTTTTTGCGATCCTTTTTGCATGGGTTTCAGACGAGCAGGTCTAAATAGGCCTTTTAATGGGCCCGTTGGAATTTTAACTGAGTAAAAGGTACATAAATTGAGGTTTTGCAATAAAATTGTGTTGAAAAGCTCCTTATAAATTTCATGAACTCCTAAAATTTGATTAAAACTTGTTTTGCAATCCTTTTTGTAGAGGTTTCGGACGAGCAGGTCTAACTGGGCCTTTCAATGGGCCCGTTGGAATTTTAACTAAGTAAAAAGTATAAAAATTGAGATTTTTCAATATAATTGTGTTGAAAAGCTCCTAATCAATTATTTGAACTCCTAAAATTTGATTAAAACTTGTTTTACGATCCTTTTTGTCGAGGTTTCGGACGAGCAGGTCTAAATGGGCCTTCTAATGGACCCGTTGGAATATTAACTGAGTAGAAAGTACAGAAATTGTGGTTTTGCAATATAATTGTGTTGAAAAGCTCCTAATCAATTATATGAACTCCTAAAATTTGATTAAAACTTGTTTTGCAATCCATTTTGTAGAGGTTTCGGACGAGCAGGTCTAAATGGGCCTTTCAATGGACCCGTTGGAATTTTAACTGAGTAAAAAGTATAAAAATTGAGGTTTTACAATATAACTGTGTTAAAAATCTCCTAATCAATTATTTGAACTCCTAAAATTTGAATAAAACTTTTTTGTGATCATTTTTGTAGAGGTTTCGAACGAGCAGGTCTAAATGGGCCTTTCAGTGGACCCGTTGGAATTTAAACTGAGTAAAAAGTATAAAAATTGAGGTTTTGCAATATAATTGTGTTGAAAATCTCCTAATCAATTATTTGAACTCCTAAAATTTGAAGAAAACTTTTTTGCGGTCCTTTTTGTAGAGGTTGCGCACGAGCAGGTGTAAATGGGCCTTTCAATGGACCCGTTGGAATTTTAACTGAGTAAAAAGTACAGAAATTGAGGTTTTTCAATATAATTGTGTTGAAAATCTCCTAATCAATTATTTGAACTCCTAAAATTTGAAGAAAACGTTTTTGCAGTCCTTTTTCTAGAGGTTACAGACGAGCAGGTCTAAATGGGCCTTTCAATGGGCCCGTTGGAATTTTAACTGAGTAAAAGGTACAGAAATTGAGGTTTTTCAATATAATTGTGTTGAAAAGCTTCTAATCAATTATTTGAATTCCTAAAATTTGATTTAAACTTTTTTGCGGTCCTTTTTGTCGAGGTTTCGGACGAGCAGGTCTAAATGGGCCATTCAATGGACCAGTTGGAATTTTAACTGCGTAAAAAGTACGAAAATTGAGGTTTTGCCATATAAGTGTGTTGAATATCTCGTAATCAATTACATGATCTCCTAAAATTTGATTAAACTTGTTTCACGGCCGTTTTTGTAGAGGTTTCAGACGAGCAGGTCTAAATGGCCTTACAATGGACCCGTTGGAATTTTAACTGAGTAAAAAGTACAGAAATTGAGGTTACGCAATATAATTGTGTTGAAAAGCTAGTAATCAATTACTCGAACTCCTAAAATTTGATTAATACTTGTTTTGCGGTCCTTTTTGTCGAGGTTTCGGACGAGCAGGTCTAAATGGGTCTTTCAATGGACCCGTTGGAATTTTAACTGATTAAAAGGTACAGAAATTGAGGTTTTTCAATATAATTGTGTTGAAAAGCTCCTAATCAATTATTTGAACTCCTAAAATTTGATTCAAACTTGTTTTACGGTCCTTTTTGTCGAGGTTTCAAACGAGCAGGTCTAAATGGGCCTTTCAATGGACCCGTTGGAATTTTAACTGAGTAAAAAGTACATAAATTGAGGTTTTGCAATATAATTGTGTTGAAAAGTTCCTAATCAATTACATGAACTCCTAAAATTTGATTAAAACTTATTTTGCAGTCCTTTTGTAGAGGTTTCAGACGAGCAGGATTTAATGGGCCTTTCAATGGGCCCGTTAAAATTTTAACTGAGTAAAAAGTATAAAAATTGAGGTTGTTCAATATAATTGGGTTGAAAAGCTCCTAATCAATTATTTGAACTCCTAAAATTTGATTAAAACCTGTTTTGCGGTCATTTTTGTCGATGTTTCGGACGAGCAGGTCTAAATGGTCCTTTCAATGGACCCGTTGGATTTTTAACTGTGTAAAAAGTACAGAAATTGAGGTTTTGCAATATAATTGAGTTTAAAAGCTCCTAATCAATTACATGAACTCCTATAATTTGATTAAAACTTGTTTTACAGTCCTTTTGTCGAGGTTTCGGACGAGCGGGTCTAAATGGGCCTTTCAATGGACCCGTTGGAATTTTAACCGAGTAAAAAGTATAAAAATTGAGGTTTTACAATTGAGTTTTTGCGATATAATTGTTTTGAAAAGCTCCTAATCAATTATTTGAACTCCTAAAATTTGAAGAAAACTTTTTTACGGTCCTTTTTGTAGAGGTTTCGGACGAGCATGACTAAATGGGCCCGTTGGAATTTTAACTGAGTAAAAAGTATAAAAATTGAGGTTTTTCAATATAATTGTGTTGAAAAGCTCCTAATCAATTATTTGAACTCCTAAATTTTGATTAAAACTTGTTTTACAGTCCTTTTTGTCGAGGTTTCGGAAGAGCAGGTCTAAATGGGCCTTTCAATGGACCCGTTGGAATTTTAACTGAGTAAAAAGTACAGAAATTGAGGTCTTACAATATAATTGTGTTGAAAAGCTCCTAATCAATTACATGAACTCATAAAATTTGATTAAAACTTGTTTTGCAGTCCTTTTCGTAGAGGTTTCGGATCAGCGGGTCGAAATGGGACTTTTATTGGACCCGTTGGAATTTTAACTGATTAAAAAGTACAGAAATTGAGGTTTTGCAATATAATTGGGTTGAAAAGCTCCTAATCAATTATTTGAACTCCTAAAATTTTATTAAAACTTGTTTTGCGGTCCTTTTTTTCGAGGTTTCGGACGAGCAGGTCTAAATGGGCCTTTCAATGGACCCGTTGGAATTTTAATTGAGTAAAAAGTATAGAAATTGAGGTTTGGCAATATTATTGTGTTGAAAATCTCCTAATAAATTACATGAACTCCTAAAATTTGATTAAAACTTGTTTTGCAGTCCTTTTTGTAGAGGTTTCGGACGAGCGGGTCAAAATGGGCCTTTTAATGGACCCGTTGGAAATTTAACTAGGTAAAAAGTACAGAAATATAGGTTTTGCAATATAATTGTGTTGAAAAGCTCCTAATCAATTACATGAACTCCTAAGATTTGATTAAAACGTTTTTTGTAGTCCTTTTTTAGAGGTTTCGGACGAGCGGATCAAATTGGGCCTTTCAATGGGCCCGTTGGAATTTTAACTTAGTAAAAAGTATAAAAATTGAGGTTTTTCAATATAATTGTGTTAAAAAACTCATAATCAATTATTTGAACTCCTAAGATTTGATTAAAACTTGTTTTGCGGTCCTTTTTGACGAGGTTTCAAACGAGCAAGTGTAAATGGGCCTTTCAATGGACCCGTTGGAATTTTAACTGAGTAAAAAGAACATAAATACAGTGCTTTTTGTAGAGGTTTCGGACGAGCATGTCTAAATGGGCCTTTCAATAGACCCGTTGGAATTTTGACTGAGTAAAAAGTATAAAATTGAGGTTTTACAATATAACTGTGTTGAAAATCTCCTAAATAATTATTTGAACTCCTAAAATTTGAATAAAACTTTTTTGCGATCCTTTTTGTATGGGTTTCAGACGAGCAGGTCTAAATAGGCCTTTCAATGGGCCCGTTGGAATTTTAACTGAGTAAAAGGTACATAAATTGAGGTTTTGCAATATAATTGTGTTGAAAAGCTCCTTATAAATTACATGAACTGCTAAAATTTGATTAAAACTTGTTTTGCAGTCCTTTTTGTAGAGATTTCGGACGAGCAGGTCTAACTGGTCCTTTCAATAGGCCCGTTGGAATTTTAACTAAGAAATAAGTATAAAAATTGAGGTTTTTCAATATAATTGTGTTGAAAAGGCCTAATCAATTATTTGAACTCCTAAAATTTGATTAAAACTTGTTTTACGATCCTTTTTGTCGAGGTTTCGGACGAGCAGGTCTAAATGGGCCTTCTTAATGGACCCGTTGGAATATTAACTGAGTAGAAAGTACAGAAATTGTGGTTTTGCAATATAATTGTGTTGAAAAGCTCCTAATCAATTATATGAACTCCTAAAATTTGATTAAAACTTGTTTTGCAATCCTTTTTGTAGAGGTTTCGGACGAGCAGGTCTAAATGGGCCTTTCAATGGACCCGTTGGAATTTTAACTGAGTGAAAAGTATAAAAATTGAGGTTTTACAATATAACTGTGTTAAAAATCTCCTAATCAATTATTTGAACTCCTAAAATTTGAATAAAACTTTTTTGTGATCCTTTTAGTAGAGGTTTCGGACGAGCATGTCTAAATGGGCCTTTCAGTGGACCCGTTGGAATTTAAACTGAGTAAAAAGTATAAAAATTGAGGTTTTGCAATATAATTGTGTTGAAAATCTCCTAATCAATTATTTGAACTCCTAAAATTTGAAGAAAACTTTTTTGCGGTCCTTTTTGTAGAGGTTGCGCACGAGCAGGTCTAAATGGGCCTTTCAATGGACCCGTTGGAATTTTAACTGAGTAAAAAGTACAGAAATTGAGGTTTTTCATTATAATTGTGTTGAAAATCTCCTAATCAATTATTTGAACTCCTAAAATTTGAAGAAAACGTTTTTACAGTCCTTTTTCTAGAGGTTACAGACGAGCAGGTCTAAATGGGCCTTTCAATGGGCCCTTTGGAATTTTAACTGAGTAAAAGGTACATAAATTGAGGTTTTTTAATATAATTGTGTTGAAAAGCTTCTAATCAATTATTTGAATTCCTAAAATTTGATTTAAACTTTTTTGCGGTCCTTTTTGACGAGGTTTCGGACGAGCAGGTCTAAATGGGCCTTTCAATGGACCAGTTGGAATTTTAAATGAGTAAAAAGTACGAAAATTGAGGTTTTGCCATATAAGTGTGTTGAATATCTCCTAATCAATTACATGATCTCCTAAAATTTGATTAAACTTGTTTCACGGCCGTTTTTGTAGAGGTTTCGGACGAGCAGGTCTAAATGGACATACAATGGACCCGTTGGAATTTTAACTGAGTAAAAAGTACAGAAATTGAGGTTACGCAATATAATTGTGTTGAAAAGCTAGTAATCAATTACTCGAACTCCTAAAATTTGATTAATACTTGTTTTGCGGTCCTTTTTGTCGAGGTTTCGGACGAGCAGGTCTAAATGGGTCTTTCAATGGACCCGTTGGAATTTTAACTGATTAAAAGGTACAAAAATTGAGGTTTTTCAATATAATTGTGTTGAAAAGCTCCTAATCAATAATTTGAACCCCTAAAATTTGATTCAAACTTGTTTTACGGTCCTTTTTGTCGAGGTTTCAAACGAGCAGGTCTAAATGGGCCTTTCAATGGACCCGTTGGAATTTTAACTGAGTAAAAAGTACATAAATTGAGTTTTTGCAATATAATTGTTTTGAAAAGCTCCTAATAAATTATTTGAACTCCTAAAATTTGAAGAAAACTTTTTTGCCGTCCTTTTTGTCGAGGTTTCGGACGAGAAGGTCCAAAATGGGCCTTTCAATGGGCCCGTTGGAATTTTAACTTAGTAAAAAGTCTAAAAATTGAGATTTTTCAATATAATTGTGTTAAAAAGCTCATAATCAATTATTTGAACTCCTAAAATTGATTAAAACTTGTTTTGCGGTCCTTTTTGTCGAGGTTTCAGACGAGCGGGTCTAAATGGGCCTTTCAATGGGCCTGTTGGAATTTTAACTGAGTAAAAGGTACAGAAATTGAAGTTTTCAATATAATTTTGTTGAAAAGCTCCTAATCAATTATTTGAACTCCTAAAATTTGATAAAAAAAAATTTGCGGTGCTTTTTGTCGAGGTTTCGGACGAGAAGGTCTAAATAGGCCTTTCAACGGACCCGTTGGAATTTTAACTGAGTAAAAAGTACAGGAATTGAGGTTTTACAATATAACTGTGTTAAAAATCTCCTAATCAATTATTTTAACTCCTAAAATTTGAATAAAACTTTTTTGAGATCCTTTTTGTAGAGGTTTCGGACGAGCAGGTCCAAATGGGCCTTTCAACGGACCCGTTGGAATTTTAACTGAGTAAAAAGTACAGAAATTGAGGTTTTGCAATATAATTGTGTTGAAAATCTCCTAATCAATTATTTGAACACCTAAAATTTGAAGAAAACTTTTTTGTGGTCCTTTTTGTAGAGGTTTCAGACGAGTAGGTCTAACTGGGCCTTTCAATGGGCCCGTTGGAATTTTAACTGAGTAAAAAGTATAAAAATTGAAATTTTTCAATATAATTGTGTTGAAAAGCTCCTAATCAATTATTTGAACTCCTAAAATTTGAAGAAAACTTTTTATGGTCCTTTTTGTAAAGGTTTCGAACGAGCAGGACTAAATGAGCCTTTCAATGGGCCCGTTGGAATTTTAACTGAGTAAAAAGTATAAAAATTGAGGTTTTTCAATATAATTGTGTTGAAAAGCTCCTAATCAATTATTTGAACTCCTAAAATTTGATTAAAACTTGTTTTGTGGTCCTTTTTGTCGAGGTTTCGGACGAGAAGATCTAAATGGGCCTTTCAATGGACCCGTTGGAATTTTAACTGAGTAAAAAGTATAAAAATTGAGTTTTTACAATATAACTGTGTTAAAAATCTCCTAATCAATTATTTGAACTCCTAAAATTTGAATAAAACTTTTTTGTGATCCTTTTTGTAGAGGTTTCGGACGAGCAGGTCTAAATGGGCCTTTCAATGGACCCGTTGGAATTTTAACTGAGTAAAAAGTATAAAAATTGAGGTTTTTCAATATAATTGTGTTGAAAAGCTCCTAATCAATTATTTAAACTCCTAAAATTTGATTAAAACTTGTTTTGCGGTCCTTTTTGTCGAGGTTTCGGACGAGAAGGTCTAAATGGGTCTTTCAATGGACCCGTTGGAATTTTAACTGAGTAAAAACTATAAAAAAATGAGGTTTTACAATATAACTGTGTTAAAAATCTACGAGTCAATTATTTGAACTCCTAAAATTTGAATAAAACTTTTTTGTGATCCTTTTTGTAGAGGTTTCGGACGAGCAGGTCTAAATGGGCCTTTCAATGGACCCGTTGGAATTTAAACTGAGTAAAAAGTATAAAAATTGAGGTTTTGCAATATAATTGTGTTGAAAATCTTCCAATCAATTATTTTAACTCCTAAAATTTGAAGAAAACTTTTTTGCGGTCCTTTTTCTAGAGGTTGCGGACAAGTAGGTCTAAATGGGCCTTTCAATGGGCCCGTTGGAATTTTAACTTAGTAAAAGGTACATAAATTTATATTTTTCAATATAATTTTGTTGAAAAGCTTCTAATCAATTATTTCAACTCCTAAAATTTGATTAAAACTTTTTTCCGGTCCTTTTTGTCGAGGTTTCGGACGAGCAGGTCTAAATGGGCCTTTCAATGGACCCGTTGGAATTTTAACTGAGTAAAAAGTACAGAAATTGAGGTTTTGCCATATAAGTGTGTTGAAAATCTCCTAATGAATTACATGATCTCCTAAAATTTGATTGAAACTTGTTTCGCGGCCCTTTTTGTAGAGGTTTCGGACGAGCAGGTCTAAATGGCCTTACAATGGACCCGTTGGAATTTAAACTGAGTAAAAAGTACAGAAATTGAGGTTTCAAAATATAATTGTGTTGAAAAGCTAGTAATCAATTATTTGAACTCCTAAATTTTGATTAACACTTGTTTTGCAGTCCTTTTTGTCGAGGTTTCGGACGAGCAGGTCTAAATGGGCCTTTTAATGGACCCGTTGGAATTTTAACTGAGTAAAAAGTACCGAAATTGATGTTTTGCAATATAAGTGTGTTGAAAAGCTCCTAATCAATTACATTAACTACTAAAATTTGATTAAAACTTGTTTTGCAGTCCTTTTTGTAGAGGTTTCGGACGAGCGGATCGAAATGGGCCTTTCAATGGATCTGTTGAAATTTTAACTGAGTAAAAAGTACAGAAATTGAGGTTTGCAATATGATTGTGTTGAAAAGCTCCTAATCAATTATTTGAACTCCTAAAATTTGAAGAAAATTTTTTTGCGGTCCTTTTTGTAGAGGTTTCAGACGAGCAGGTCTAAATGGGCCTTTCAATGGACCCGTTGGAATTTTAAATGAGTAAAAAGTACAGAAATTGAGGTTTTGTAATATAATTGTGTTGAAAATGTCCTAATCAATTATTTGAACTCCTAAAATTTGAAAAAAACTTTTTTGCGGTCCTTTTTGTAGAGGTTTCGGACGAGCGGGTCTAAATGGGCCTTTCAATGGGCCCGTTGGAATTTTAACTGAGTAAAAGGTACAAAAATTGAGGTTTTTCAATATAATTGTGTTGAAACGCTCCTAATTAATTATTTGAACTCCTAAAATTTGATTCAAACTTGTTTTGCGGTCCTTTTTGTCGAGGTTTCAAACGAGCAGGTCTAAATGGGCCTATCGATGGACCCGTTGGAATTTTAACTGAGTAAAAAGTACATAAATTGAGGTTTTGTAATATAATTGTGTTGAAAAGATCCTAATCAATTACATGAACTCCTAAAATTTGATTAAAACTTATTTTGCAGTCCATTTGTAGAGGTTTCGGACGAGCGGGTCGAAATGGGCCTTACAATGGATCCGTTGAAATTTGAACTTAGTAAAAAGTAAGGAAATTGAGTTTTTGCGATATAATTGTTTTGAAAAGCTCCTAATCAATTATTTGAACTCCAAAAATTTGAAGAAAACTTTTTTCGGTCCTTTTTGTAGAGGTTTCGGAAGAGCAGGACTAAATGGGCCTTTCAATGGACCCGTTGGAATTTTAACTGAGTAAAAAGTATAAAAATTGAGGTTTTTCAATATAATTGTGCTGAAAAGTTCCTAATCAATTATTTGAACTCTTAAAATTTGATTAAAACTTTTTTGCGGTCCCTTTTGTCAAGGTTTCAGATGAGAAGGTCTAAATGGGCCTTTCAATGGGCATGTTGGAATTTAAACTGAGTAAAAAGTATAAAAATTGAGGTTTTGCAATATAATTGTGTTGAAAATCTCCTAATCAATTATTTTAACTCCTAAAATTTGAAGAAAACTTTTTTGCGGTCCTTTTTCTAGAGGTTGCGGACAAGCAGGTCTAAACGGGCCTTTCAATGGGCCCTTTGGAATTTTAACTTAGTAAAAGGTACAGAAATTTAGATTTTTCAATATAATTTTGTTGAAAAGCTTCTAATCAATTATTTGAACTCCTAAAATTTGATTAAAAGTTTTTTCCGGTCCTTTTTGTCGAGGTTTCGGACGAGCAGGTCTAAATGGGCCTTTCAATGGACCCGTTGGAATTTTAATTGAGTAAAAAGTACAGAAATTGTGGTTTTTCCATATAAGTGTGTTAAAAATCTCCTAATGAATTACATGATCTCCTAAAATTTGATTAAAACTTGTTTCGCGGCCCTTTTTGTAGAGGTTTCGGACGAGCAGGTCTAAATGGCCTTACAATGGACCCGTTGGAATTTTAACTGAGTAAAAAGTACAGAAATTGAGGTTTCAAAATATAATTGTGTTGAAAAGCTAGTAATCAATTATTTGAACTCCTAAAATTTGATTAACACTTGTTTTGCAGTCCTTTTTGTCGAGGTTTCGGACGAGCAGGTCTAAATGGGCCTTTCAATGGACCCGTTGGAATTTTAACTGAGTAAAAAGTTCAGAAATTGATGTTTTGCAATATAAGTGTGTTGAAAATCTCCTAATCAATTACACGATCTCCTAAATTTTGATTAAAACTTGTTTTGTGGCCCTTTTTGTAGAGGTTTCGGACGAAAAGGTCTAAATGGGCCTTACATCTGACCCGTTGGAATTTTAACTGAGTAAAAAGTAATAAAATGAGGTTTTGCAATATAATTTTGTTGAAAAGCTCCTAATCAAATACATTAACTACTAAAATTTGATTAAAACTTGTTTTGCAGTCCTTTTTGTAGAGGTTTCGGACGAGCGGATCGAAATGGGCCTTTCAATGGATCCGTTGAAATTTTAACTGAGTAAAAAGTACAGAAATTGAGGTTTGCAATATGATTGTGTTGAAAAGCTCCTAATCAATTATTTGAACTCCTAAAATTTGAAGAAAATTTTTTTGTGGTCCTTTTTGTAGAGGTTTCAGACGAGCAGGATTTAATGGGCCTTTCAATGGGCCCGTTGGAATTTTAACTGAGTAAAAAGTATAAAAATTGAGGTTTTTCAATATAATTGGGTTGAAAAGCTCCTAATCAATTATTTGAACTCCTAAAATTTGATTAAAACCTGTTTTGCGGTCATTTTTGTCGAGGTTTCGGACGAGCAGGTCTAAATGGTCCTTTCAATGGACCCGTTGGAATTTTAACTGTGTAAAAAGTACAGAAATTGAGGTTTTGCAATATAATTGAGTTTAAAAGCTCCTAATCAATTACATGAACTCCTATAATTTGATTAAAACTTGTTTTACAGTCCTTTTGTCGAGGTTTCGGACGAGCGGGTCTAAATGGGCCTTTCAATGGACCCGTTGGAATTTTAACCGAGTAAAAAGTATAAAAATTGAGGTTTTACAATATAACTGTGTTGAAAATCTCTTAAACAATCATTTGAACTCCTAAAATTTGAATAAAACTTGTTTTGCGATCCTTTTTGTAGAGGTTTCGGACGAGCAGGTCTAAATGGGCCTTTCAATGGACCCGTTGGAATTTTAAATGAGTAAAAAGTACAGAAATTGATGTTTTGTAATATAATTGTGTTGAAAATCTCCTAATCAATTATTTGAACTCCTAAAATTTGAAAAAAACTTTTTTGCGGTCCTTTTTGTAGAGGTTTCGGACGAGCGGGTCTAAATGAGCCTTTCAATGGGCCCGTTGGAATTTTAACTGAGTAAAAGGTACAAAAATTGAGGTTTTTCAATATAATTGTGTTGAAACGCTCCTAATTAATTATTTGAACTCCTAAAATTTGATTCAAACTTGTTTTGCGGTCCTTTTTGTCGAGGTTTCAAACGAGCAGGTCTAAATGGGCCTTTCAATGGACCCGTTGGAATTTTAACTGTGTAAAAAGTACAGAAATTGAGTTTTGCAATATAATTGAGTTTAAAAGCTCCTAATCCATTACATGAACTCCTATAATTTGATTAAAACTTGTTTTGCAGTCCTTTTGTCGAGGTTTCGGACGAGCGGGTCTAAATGGGCCTTTCAATGGACCCGTTGGAATTTTAACTGAGCAAAAAGTATAAAAATTGAGGTTTTACAATATAATTGTGCTGAAAAGTTCCTAATCAATTATTTGAACTCCTAAAATTTGATTAAAACTTTTTTGTGGTCCTTTTTGTCAAGGTTTCAGATGAGAAGGTCTAAATGGGCATGTTGGAATTTTAACTGAGTAAAAAGTATAAAAATTTAGGTTTTTCAATATAATTGTGTTGAAAAGCTTCTAATCAATTATTTGAACTCCTAAAGTTTGATTCAAACTTGTTTTACGGTCTTTTTTGTCGAGGTTTCAAACGAGCATGTCTAAATGGGCCTTTCAATGGACCCGTTGGAATTTTAACTGAGTAAAAAGTACATAAATTGAGGTTTTGCAATATAATTGTGTTGAAAAGCTCCTAATCAATTACATGAACTCCTAAAATTTGATTAAAACTTATTTTGCAGTCCTTTTGTAGGGGTTTCGGACGAGCGGGTCGAAATGGGCCTTACAATGGATCCGTTGAAATTTTAACATAGTAAAAAGTACGGAAATTGAGTTTTTGCGATATAATTGTTTTGAAAAGCTCCTAATTAATTATTTGAACTCCTAAAATTTGAAGAAAACTTTTTACGGTCCTTTTTGTAGAGGTTTCGGACGAGCAGGACTAAATGGGCCTTTCAATGGGCCCGTTGGAATTTTAACTGAGTAAAAAGTATAAAAATTGAGGTTTTTCAATATAATTGTGTTGAAAAGCTCCTAATCAATTATTTAAACTCCTAAATTTTGATTAAAACTTGTTTTGCGGTCCTTTTTGTTGAGGTTTCGGACGAGCAGGTCTAAATGGGCCTTTCAATGGACCCGTTGGAATTTTAACTGAGTAAAAAGTACAGAAATTGAGGTCTTACAATATAATTGTGTTGAAAAGCTCCTAATCAATTACATGAAGTCCTAAAATTTGATTAAAACTTGTTTTGTAGTCCTTTTCGTAGATGTTTCGGATCAGCGGGTCGAAATGGGCCTTTTATTGGACCCTTTGGAATTTTAACTGATTAAAAAGTACAGAAATTGAGGTTTTGCAATATTATTGTGTTGAATAGTTCCTAATCAATTATTTGAACTCCTAAAATTTTATTAAAACTTGTTTTGCGGTCCTTTTTTCGAGGTTTCGGACGAGCAGGTCTAAATGGGCCTTTCAATGGACCCGTTTGAATTTTAACTGAGTAAAAAGTACAAAAATTGAGGTTTGGCAATATAATTGTGTTGAAAATATCCTAATCAATTAGATGAACTCCTAAAATTTGATTAAAACTTGTTTTGCAGTCCTTTTTGTAGAGGTTTCGGACGAGCGGGTCAAAATGGGCCTTTCAATGGACCCGTTGGAAATTTAACTAGGTAAAAGGTACAGAAATATAGGTTTTGCAATATAATTGTGTTGAAAAGCTACTAATCAATTACATGAACTCCTAAGACTTGATTAAAACGTTTTTTCTCGTCCTTTTTTAGAGGTTTCGGACGAGCGGGTCAAATTGGGCCTTTCAATGGGCCCGTTGGAATTTTAACTTAGTAAAAAGTATAAAAATTGAGTTTTTTCAATATAATTGTGTTAAAAAGCTCATAATCAATTATTTGAACTCCTAAGATTTGATTAAAACTTGTTTTGCGGTCCTTTTTGACGAGGTTTCAAACGAGCAAGTGTAAATGGGCCTTTCAATGGACCCGTTTGAATTTTAACTGAGTAAAAAGTACATAAATTGAGGTTTTGCAATATAATTGTGATGAAAAGCTCCTAATCATTTACATGAACTCCTAAATTTTGATTAAAACTTGTTATCAGTCCTTTTTGTAGAGGTTTCGGACGAGCATGTCTAAATGGGCCTTTCAATGGACCCGTTGGAATTTTGACTGAGTAAAAAGTATAAAAATTAAGGTTTTACTATATAACTGTGTTGAAAATCTCCTAAACAATTATTTGAACTCCTAAAATTTAAATAAAACTTTTTTGCGATCCTTTTTGTAGAGGTTTTAGACGAGCAGGTCTAAATAGGCCCTTCAATGGGCCCGATGGGATTTTAACTGAGTAAAAGGTACATAAATTGAGGTTTTGCAATATAATTGTGTTGAAAAGCTCCCAATCAATTATTTTAACTCCTATAATTTGATTAAAACTTTTTTGCGGTCCTTTTTGTAGAGGTTGCGGACAAGCAGGTCCAAATGGGACTTTCAATGGACCCGTTGGAATTTTAACTGAGTAAAAAGTACAGAAATTGAGGTTTTGCAATATAATTGTGTTGAAATTCTCCTAATCAATTATTTGAACTCCTAAAATTTGACGAAAACTTTTTTGTAGTCCTTTTTGTAGAGGTTTCAGACGAGCAGGTTTAAATGGGCCCGTTGGAATTTTAACTGAGTAAAAGGTACAGAAATTTAGTTTTTTCAATATATTTTTGTTGAAAAGCTTCTAATCAATTATTTGAACTCTTAAAATTTGATTAAAACTTTTTTCCGGTCCTTTTTGTCGAGGTTTCGGACGAGCAGGTCTAAATGGGCCTTTCAATGGACCCGTTGGAATTTTAACTGAGTAAAAAGTACAGAAATTGAGGTTTTGCCATATAAGTGTGTTGAAAATCTCCTAATCAATTACATGATCTACTAAAATTGATTAAAACTTCTTTCGCGGCCCTTTTTGTAGAGGTTTCGGACGAGCATGTGTAAATGGCCTTACAATGGACCCGTTGGAATTTTAACTGAGTAAAAAGTACAGAAATTGAGGTTTCAAAATATAATTGTGTTGAAAAGCTAGTAATCAATTATTTTAACTCCTAAAATTTGATTAACACTTGTTTTGCAGTCCTTTTTGTCGAGGTTTCGGACGAGCAGGTCTAAATGGGCCTTTCAATGGACCCGTTGGAATTTTAACTGAGTAAAAAGTACAGAAATTGAGGTTTTGCAATATAAGTGTGTTGAAAATCTCCTAATCAATTACACGATCTCCTAAATTTTGATTAAAACTTGTTTTGTGGCCCTTTTTGTAGAGGTTTCGGACGAAAAGGTCTAAATGGGCCTTACATTGGACCCGTTGGAATTTTAACTGAGTAGAAAGTAAGAAAATGAGGTTTTGCAATATAATTTTGTTGAAAAGCTCCTAATCAATTACATTAACTCCTAAAATTTGATTAAAACTTGTTTTGCAGTCCTTTTTGTAGAGGTTTCGGACGAGCGGGTCGAAATGGGCCTTTCAATGGATCCGTTGAAATTTTAACTGAGTAAAAAGTACAGAAATTTAGGTTTGCAATATGATTGTGTTGAAAAGCTCCTAATCAATTATTTGAACTCCTAAAATTTGAAGAAAACTTTTTTGCGGTCCTTTTTGTAGAGGTTTCGGACGAGCAGGACTTAATGGGCCTTTCAATGGGCCCGTTGGAATTTTAACTGAGTAAAAAGTATAAAAATTGAGGTTTTTCAATATAATTGGGTTGAAAAGATCCTAATCAATTATTTGAACTCCTAAAATTTGATTAAAACTTGTTTTGCGGTCCTTTTTGTCGAGGTTTCGGACGAGCAGGTCTAAATGGTCCTTTCAATGGACCCGTTGGAATTTTAACTGTGTAAAAAGTACAGAAATGGAGTTTTGCAATATAATTGAGTTTAAAAGCTCCTAATCCATTACATGAACTCCTATAATTTGATTAAAACTTGTTTTGCAGTCCTTTTGTCGAGGTTTCGGACGAGCGGGTCTAAATGGGCCTTTCAATGGACCCGTTGGAATTTTAACTGAGTAAAAAGTATAAAAATTGAGGTTTTACAATATAACTGTGTTGAAAATCTCCTAAACAATCATTTGAACTCCTAAAATTTGAATAAAACTTTTTTTGCGATCCTTTTTGTAGAGGTTTCGGACGAGCAGGTCTAAATGGGCCTTTCAATGGACCCGTTGGAATTTTAACTAAGTAAAAAGTACAGGAATTGAGGTTTTGCAATATAATTGTGTTGAAAATCTCCTAATCAATTATTTGAACTCCTAAAATTTGAAAAAAAACGTTTTTGCAGTCCTTTTTGTAGAGGTTTCGGACGAGCGGGTCTAAATGGGCCTTTGAATGGGCCCGTTGGAATTTTAACTGAGTAAAATGTACAAAAATTGAGGTTTTTCAATATAATTGTGTTGAAACGCTTCTAATCAATTATTTGAACAAATAAAATTTGATTCAAACTTGTTTTGCGGTCCTTTTTGTCGAGGTTTCAAACGAGCAGGTCTAAATGGGCCTATCGATGGACCCGTTGGAATTTTAACTGAGTAAAAAGTACATAAATTGAGGTTTTGTAATATAATTGTGTTGAAAAGCTCCTAATCAATTACATGAACTCCTAAAATTTGATTAAAACTTATTTTGCAGTCCTTTTGTAGAGGTTTCGGACGAGCGGGTCGAAATGGGCCTTACAATGGATCCGTTGAAATTTTAACTTAGTAAAAAGTACAGAAATTGAGTTTTTGCGATATAATTGTTTTGAAAAGCTCCTAATCAATTATTTGAACTCCTCAAATTTGAAGAAAACTTTTTACGGTCCTTTTTGTTGAGGTTTCGGAAGAGCAGGACTAAATGAGCCTTTCAATGGACCCGTTGGAATTTTAACTGAGTAAAAAGTGTAAAAATTGAGGTTTTTCAATGTAATTGTGCTGAAAAGTTCCTAATCAATTATTTGAACTCCTAAAATTTGATTAAAACTTTTTTGCGGTCCTTTTTGTCAAGGTTTCGGACGAGAAGGTCTAAATGGGCCTTTCAATGGACTCGTTGGAATTTTAACTGAGTAAAAAGTACCTAAATTGAGGTTTTGCAATATAATTGTGTTGAAAAGCTCCTAATCAATTACATGAACTCCTAAAATTTGATTAAAACTTATTTTGCAGTCCTTTTGTAGAGGTTTCGGACGAGCGGGTCGAAATGGGCCTTACAATAGATCCGTTGAAATTTTAACTTAGTAAAAAGTACGGAAATTGAGTTTTTGCGATATAATTGTTTTGAAAAGCTCCTAATCAATTATTTGAACTCCTAAAATTTGAAGAAAACTTTTTACGGTCCTTTTTGTAGAGGTTTCAGACGAGCAGGACTAAATGGGCTCTTCAGTGGGTCCGCTGGAATTTTAACTGAGTAAAAAGAATAAAAATTGTGGTTTTTCAATATAATTGTGTTGAAAAGCTCCTAATCAATTATTTGAACTCCTAAATTTTGATTAAAACTTGTTTTGCGATCCTTTTTGTCGAGGTTTCGGACGAGCAGGTCTAAATGGGCCTTTCAATGGACCCGTTGGAATTTTAACTGGGTAAAAAGTACAGAAATTGAGGTCTTACAATATAATTGTGTTGAAAAGCTCCTAATCAATTACATGAACTCCGAAAATTTGATTAAAACTTGTTTTGTAGTCCTTTTCGTAGAGGTTTCGGATCAGCGGGTCGAAATGGGCCTTTTATTTGACCCTTTGGAATTTTAACTGATTAAAAAGTAAAGAAATTGAGGTTTTGCAATATTATTGTGTTGAATAGCTCCTAATCAATTATTTGAACTCCTAAAATTTTATTATAACTTGTTTTGCGGTCCTTTTTTTCGAGGTTTCGGACGAGCAGGTCTAAATGGGCCTTTCAATGGACCCGTTTGAATTTTAACTGAGTAAAAAGTACAGAAATTGAGGTTTGGCAATATAATTGTGTTGAAAATCTCCTAATCAATTACATGAACTCCTAAGATTTGTTTAAAACGTTTTTTGTCGTCCTTTTTTAGAGGTTGCGGACGAGCGGGTCAAATTGGGCCTTTCAATGGGCCCGTTGGAATTTTAACTTAGTAAAAAGTAAAAAAATTGAGGTTTTTCAATATAATTGTGTTAAAAAGCTCATAATCAATTATTTTAACTCCTAAGATTTGATTAAAACTTGTTTTGCGGTCCTTTTTGACGAGGTTTCAAACGAGCAAGTGTAAATAGGCCTTTCAATGGGCCCGTTGGAATTTTAACTGAGTAAAAGGTACATAAATTGAGGTTTTGCAATATAATTGTGTTGAAAAGCTCCTAATCAATTATATGAACTCCTAAAATTTGATTAAAACTTGTTTTGCAGTCCTTTTTGTAGAGGTTTCGGACGAGTAGGTCTAACTGGGCCTTTCAATGGCCCGTTGGAATTTTAACTAAGTAAAAAGTATAAAAATTGAGGTTTTTCAATAAAATTGTGTTGAAAAGCTCCTAATCAATTATTTGAATTCTTAAAATTTGATTAAAACTTGTTTTACGATCCTTTTTGTCGAGGTTTCGGACGAGCAGGTCTAAATGGGCCTTTTAATGGACACGTTGGAATATTAACTGAGTAAAAATTACAGAAATTGAGGTTTTGCAATATAATTGTGTTGAAAAGCTCCTAATCAAATACATGAACTCCTAAAATTTGATTAAAACTTGTTTTGCAATCCTTTTTGTAGAGGTTTTGGACGAGCAGGTCTAAATGGGCCTTTCAATGGACCCGGTTGAATTTTAACTGAGTAAAAAGTATAAAAATTGAGGTTTTACAATATAACTGTGTTAAAAATCTCCTAATCAATTATTTGAACTCCTAAAATTTGAATAAAACTTTTTTGTGATCCTTTTTGTAGAGGTTTCGGACGAGCAACTCTTAATGAGCCTTTCAATGGACCCGTTGGAATTTAAACTGAGTAAAAAGTTTAAAAATTGAGGTTTTGCAATATAATTGTGTTGAAAATCTCCTAATCAATTATTTGAACTCCTAAAATTTGAAGAAAACTTTTTTTCAGTCCTTTTTGTAGAGGTTGCGCAGGAGCAGGTCTAAATGAGCCTTTCAATGGACCCGTTGGAATTTTAACTGAGTAAAAAGTACAGAAATTTAGGTTTTGCAATATAATTGTGTTGAAAATCTCCTAATCAATTATTTGAACTCCTCAAATTTGAAGAAAACTTTTTTGCGGTCCTTTTTCTAGAGGTTACAGACGAGCAGGTCTAAATGGGCCTTTCAATGGGCCCTTTTGAATTTTAAGTGAGTAAAAGGTACAAAAATTGAGGTTTTTCAATATAATTGTGTTGAAAAGCTTCTAATCAATTATTTGAACTCCTAAATTTGATTAAAACTTTTTTTCCGGTCCTTCTTGTCGAGGTTTCGGACGAGCAGGTCTAAATGGGCCTTTCAATGGACCGATTTGAATTTTAACTGAGTAAAAAGTACAGAAATTGAGGTTTTGGCATATAAGTGTTTTGAAAATATCCTAATCAATTACATGATCTCCTAAAATTTGATTAAAACTTGTTTCGCGGCCCTTTTTGTAGAGGTTTCGGACGAGCATGTCTAAATGGGCCTTTCAATGGACCTGTTGGAATTTTGACTGAGTAAAAAGTATAAAAATTGAGGTTTTACAATATAACTGTGTTGAAAATCTCCTAAACAATTATTTGAACTCCTAAAATTTGAATAAAACTTTTTTGCGATCCTTTTTGTAGAGGTTTTAAACGAGCATGTCTAAATAGGCCTTTCAATGGGACCGTTGGAATTTTAACTGAGTAAAAGGTACATAAATTGAGGTTTTGCAATATAATTGTGTTGAAAAGCTTCTAATCAATTACATGAACTCCTAAAATTTGATTAAAACTTGTTTTGCAGTCCTTTTTGTAGAGGTTTCGAACGAGCATGTCTAACTGGGCCTTTCAATGGGCCCGTTGGAATTTAAACTAAGTAAAAAGTATAAAAATTGAGGTTTTTCAATATAATTGTGTTGAAAAGCTCCTAATCAATTATTTGAACTCTTAAAATTTGATTAAAACTTGTTTTACGATCCTTTTTGTCGAGGTTTCGGAAGAGCAGGTCTAAATGGGCCTTTTAATGGACCCTTCGGAATATTAACTGAGTAACAATTACAGAAATTGAGGTTTTGCAATATAATTGTGTTGAAAATCTCCTAATCAATTACATGAACTCCTAAATTTTGATTAAAACTTGTTTTGTAATCCTTTTTGTAGAGGTTTCGGACGAGCAGGACTAAATTATCCATTCAATGGGCCCGTTGGAATTTTAACTGAGTAAAAAGTATAAAAATTGAGGTTTTTCAATATAATTGTGTTGAAAAGCTCCTAATCAATTATTTGAACTCCTAAAATTTGATTAAAACTTGTTTTGCGGTCCTTTTTGTCGAGGTTTCGGACGAGAAGGTCTAAATGGGCCTTTCAATGGACCCATTGGAATTTTAACTGAGTAAAAACTATAAAAAATGAGGTTTTACAATATAACTGTGTTAAAAATCTCCTAATCAATTATTTGAACTCCTAAAATTTGAATAAAACTTTTTTGTGATCCTTTTTGTAGAGGTTTCGGACGAGCAGGTCTAAATGGGCCTTTCAATGGACCCGTTGGAATTTTAACCGAGTAAAAAGTACAGAAATTGAGGTTTTGCAATATAATTGTGTTGAAAATCTCCTAATCAATTATTTGAACTCCTAAAATTTGAAGAAATCTTTTTTGCGGTCCTTTTTGTAGAAGTTTCAGACAAGCAGGTCTAAATGGGCCTTTCAATGGGCCCGTTGGAATTTTAACTGAGTTAAAGGTACATAAATTGAGGTTTTTCAATATAATTGTGTTGAAAAGCTTCTAATAAATTATTTGAACTCGTACAATTTGATTAAAACTTTTTTGCGGTCATTTTTGTTGAGGTTACGGACGAGCAGATTTAAATGGGCCTTTCAATGGACCCGTTGGAATTTTAATTGAGTAAAAAGTACAGAAATTGAGGGTTTGCCATATAAGTGTGTTGAAAATCTCCTAATCAATTACATGATCTCCTAAAATTTGATTAAAACTTGTTTCGCGGCCCTTTTTGTAGAGGTTTCGGACGAGCAGGTCTAAATGACCTTACAATGGACCCGTTGGAATTTTAACTGAGTAAAAAGTACCGAAATTGAGGTTTCGCAATATAATTGTGTTGAAAAGCTAGTAATCAATTATTTGAACTCCTAAAATTTGATTAACACTTGTTTTGCGGTCCTTTTTGTTGAGGTTTCGGACGAGCAGGTCTAAAAGGGCCTTTCAATGGACCCGTTGGAATTTTAACTGAGTAAAAAGTACAGAAATTGAGGTTTTTCAATATAATTGTGTTGAAAAGCTTCTAATCAATTATTTGAACTCCTAAAATTTGATTTAAACTTTTTTGCGGTCCTTTTTGTCGAGGTTTCGGACGAGCAGGTCTAAATGGGCCTTTCAATGGACCCGTTGGAATTTTAACTGAGTAAAAACTACGAAAATTGAGGTTTTGCCATATAAGTGTGTTGAAAATCTCCTAATTAATTACATGATCTCCTAAAATTTGATTAAAACTTGTTTCGCGGCCGTTTTGTAGAGGTTTCGGACGATCAAGTCTAAATGGCCTTACAATGGACCCGTTGGAATTTTAACAGAGTAAAAAGTACAGAAATTGAGGTTACGCAATATAATTGTGTTGAAAAGCTAGTAATCAATTATTCGAACTCCTAAAATTTGATTAATACTTGTGTTGCGGTCCTTTTTGTCGAGGTTTCGGACGAGCAGGTCTAAATGGGCCTTTCAATGGACCCGTTGGAATTTTAAATGAGTAAAAACTATAAAAAATGAGGTTTTACAATATAACTGTGTTAAAAATCTCTTAATCAATTATTTGAACTCCTAAAATTTGAATAAAACTTTTTTGTGATCCTTTTTGTAGAGGTTTCGGACGAGCAGGTCTAAATGGGCCTTTCAATGGACCCGTTAGAATTTTAACTAAGTAAAAAGTATAAAAATTGAGGTTTTGCAATATAATTGTGTTGAAAATCTCATAATCAATTATTTGAACTCCTAAAATTTGAAGAAAACTTTTTTGCGGTCCTTTTTGTAGAGGTTTCGGACGAGCAGGTCTAAATGGACCTTTCAATGGGCCCGTTGGAATTTTAACTGAGTAAAAGGTACAGGAATTGAGGTTTTTCAATATAATTGTGTTGAAAAGCTCCTAATCAATTATTTGAAATCCTAAAATTTGATTAAAACTTTTTTGCGGTCCTTTTTGTCGAGGTTTCGGACGAGAAGGTCTAAATGGGCCTTTCAATGGGCCCGTTGGAATTTTAACTGAGTAAAAAGTATAAAAATTGAGGTTTTTCAATATAATTGTGTTGAAAAGCTCCTAATCAATTATTTGAACTCCTAAAATTTAATTCAAACTTGTTTTGCGGTCCTTTTTGTCGAGGTTTCAAACGAGCAGGTCTAAATGGGCCCGTTGGAATTTTAACTGATTAAAAGGTACATAAATTGAGGTTTTTCAATATAATTGTGTTGAAAAGATTCTAATAAATTATTTGAACTCGTAAAATTTGATTAAAACTTTTTTGCGGTCATTTTTGTCGAGGTTTCGGACGAGCAGGTCTAAATGGGTCTTTCAATGGACCCGTTGGAATTTTAACTGAGTAAAAAGTACAGAAGTTGAGGGTTTGCCATATAAGTGTTTTGAAAATATCCTAATCAATTACATGATCTCCTAAAATTTGATTAAAACTTGTTTCGCGGCCCTTTTTGTAGAGGTTTCGGACGAGCATGTCTAAATGGGCCTTTCAATGGACCTGTTGGAATTTTGACTGAGTAAAAAGTATAAAAATTGAGGTTTTACAATATAACTGTGTTGAAAATCTCCTAAACAATTATTTGAACTCCTAAAATTTGAATAAAACTTTTTTGCGATCCTTTTTGTAGAGGTTTTATACGAGCATGTCTAAATAGGCCTTTCAATGGGACCGTTGGAATTTTAACTGAGTAAAAGGTACATAAATTGAGGTTTTGCAATATAATTGTGTTGAAAAGCTCCTAATCAATTACATGAACTCCTAAAATTTGATTAAAACTTGTTTTACAGTCCTTTTTGTAGAGGTTTCGAACGAGCATGTCTAACTGGGCCTTTCAATGGGCCCGTTGGAATTTAAACTAAGTAAAAAGTATAAAAATTGAGGTTTTTCAATATAATTGTGTTGAAAAGCTCCTAATCAATTATTTGAACTCTTAAAATTTGATTAAAACTTGTTTTACGATCCTTTTTGTCGAGGTTTCGGAAGAGCAGGTCTAAATGGGCCTTTTAATGGACCCTTCGGAATATTAACTGAGTAAAAATTACAGAAATTGAGGTTTTGCAATATAATTGTGTTGAAAATCTCCTAATCAATTACATGAACTCCTAAATTTTGATTAAAACTTGTTTTGCAATCCTTTTTGTAGAGGTTTCGGACGAGCAGGACTAAATTATCCATTCAATGGGCCCGTTGGAATTTTAACTGAGTAAAAAGTATAAAAATTGAGGTTTTTCAATATAATTGTGTTGAAAAGCTCCTAATCAATTATTTGAACTCCTAAAATTTGATTAAAACTTGTTTTGCGGTCCTTTTTGTCGAGGTTTCGGACGAGAAGGTCTAAATGGGCCTTTCAATGGACCCATTGGAATTTTAACTGAGTAAAAACTATAAAAAATGAGGTTTTACAATATAACTGTGTTAAAAATCTCCTAATCAATTATTTGAACTCCTAAAATTTGAATAAAACATTTTTGTGATCCTTTTTGTAGAGGTTTCGGACGAGCAGGTCTAAATGGGCCTTTCAATGGACCCGTTGGAATTTTAACCGAGTAAAAAGTACAGAAATTGAGGTTTTGCAATATAATTGTGTTGAAAATCTCCTAATCAATTATTTGAACTCCTAAAATTTGAAGAAATCTTTTTTGCGGTCCTTTTTGTAGAAGTTTCAGACAAGCAGGTCTAAATGGGCCTTTCAATGGGCCCGTTGGAATTTTAACTGAGTTAAAGGTACATAAATTGAGGTTTTTCAATATAATTGTGTTGAAAAGCTTCTAATAAATTATTTAAACTCGTACAATTTGATTAAAACTTTTTTGCGGTCATTTTTGTTGAGGTTACGGACGAGCAGATTTAAATGGGCCTTTCAATGGACCCGTTGGAATTTTAATTGAGTAAAAAGTACAGAAATTGAGGGTTTGCCATATAAGTGTGTTGAAAATCTCCTAATCAATTACATGATCTCCTAAAATTTGATTAAAACTTGTTTCGCGGCCCTTTTCGTAGAGGTTTCGGACGAGCAGGTCTAAATGACCTTACAATGGACCCGTTGGAATTTTAACTGAGTAAAAAGTACCGAAATTGAGGTTTCACAATATAATTGTGTTGAAAAGCTAGTAATCAATTATTTGAACTCCTAAAATTTGATTAACACTTGTTTTGCGGTCCTTTTTGTTGAGGTTTCGGACGAGCAGGTCTAAAAGGGCCTTTCAATGGACCCGTTGGAATTTTAACTGAGTAAAAAGTACAGAAATTGAGGTTTTTCAATATAATTGTGTTGAAAAGCTTCTAATCAATTATTTGAACTCCTAAAATTTGATTTAAACTTTTTTGCGGTCCTTTTTGTCGAGGTTTCGGACGAGCAGGTCTAAATGGGCCTTTCAATGGACCCGTTGGAATTTTAACAGAGTAAAAACTACGAAAATTGAGGTTTTGCCACATAAGTGTGTTGAAAATCTCCTAATTAATTACATGATTTCCTAAAATTTGATTAAAACTTGTTTCGCGGCCGTTTTGTAGAGGTTTCGGACGAGCAAGTCTAAATGGCCTTACAATGGACCCGTTGGAATTTTAACAGAGTAAAAAGTACAGAAATTGAGGTTACGCAATATAATTGTGTTGAAAAGCTAGTAATCAATTATTCGAACTCCTAAAATTTGATTAATACTTGTGTTGCAGTCCTTTTTGTCGAGGTTTCGGACGAGCAGGTCTAAATGGGCCTTTCAATGGACCCGTTGGAATTTTAAATGAGTAAAAACTATAAAAAATGAGGTTTTACAATATAACTGTGTTAAAAATCTCTTAATCAATTATTTGAACTCCTAAAATTTGAATAAAACTTTTTTGTGATCCTTTTTGTAGAGGTTTCGGACGAGCAGGTCTAAATGGGCCTTTCAATGGACCCGTTGGAATTTTAACTAAGTAAAAAGTATAAAAATTGAGGTTTTGCAATATAATTGTGTTGAAAATCTCATAATCAATTATTTGAACTCCTAAAATTTGAAGAAAACTTTTTTGCGGTCCCTTTTGTAGAGGTTTCGGACGAGCAGGTCTAAATGGACCTTTCAATGGGGCCGTTGGAATTTTAACTGAGTAAAAGGTACAGGAATTGAGGTTTTTCAATATAATTGTGTTGAAAAGCTCCTAATCAATTATTTGAAATCCTAAAATTTGATTAAAACTTTTTTGCGGTCCTTTTTGTCGAGGTTTCGGACGAGAAGGTCTAAATGGGCCTTTCAATGGGCCCGTTGGAATTTTAACTGAGTAAAAAGTATAAAAATTGAGGTTTTTCAATATAATTGTGTTGAGAAGCTCCTAATCAATTATTTGAACTCCTAAAATTTAATTCAAACTTGTTTTGCGGTCCTTTTTGTCGAGGTTTCAAACGAGCAGGTCTAAATGGGCCTTTCAATGGGCCCGTTGGAATTTTAACTGAGTAAAAGGTACATAAATTGAGGTTTTTCAATATAATTGTGTTGAAAAGATTCTAATAAATTATTTGAACTCGTAAAATTTGATTAAATCTTTTTTGCGGTCATTTTTGTCGAGGTTTCGGACGAGCAGGTCTGAATGGGTCTTTCAATGGACCCGTTGGAATTTTAACTGAGTAAAAAGTACAGAAGTTGAGGGTTTGCCATATAAGTGTGTTGAAAATCTCCTAATCAATTACATGATCTCCTAAAATTTGATTAAAACTTGTTTCGCAGCCCTTTTTGTAGAGGTTTCGGACGAGCAGGTCTAAATGGGCCTTTTAATGGACCCATTGGAATTTTAACTGTGCAAAAAGTATAGAAATTGAGGTTTCGCAATATAATTGTGTTGAAAAGCTAGTAATCAATTATTTGAACTCCTAAAATTTGATTAACACTTGTTTTGCGGTCCTTTTTGTCGAGGTTTCGGACGAGCAGGTCTAAATGGGCCTTTCAATGGACCCGTTGGAATTTTAACTGAGTAAAAAGTACAGAAATTGAGGTTTTTCAATATAATTGTGTTGAAAAGCTTCTAATTAATTATTTGAACTCCTAAAATTTGATTTAAACTTGTTTTGCGGTCCTTTTTGTCGAGGTTTCAAATGAGCAGGTCTAAATGGGCCTTTCAATTGGCCCGTTGGAATTTTAACTGATTAAAAGGTACAGAAATTGAGGTTTTTCAATATAATTGTGTTGAAAAGCTCCTAATCAATTATTTGAACTCCTAAAATTTGATTCAAACTTGTTTTGCGGTCCTTTTTGTCGAGGTTTCAAACGAGCAGGTCTAAATGGGCCTTTCAATGGGCCCGTTGGAATTTTAATTGAGTAAAAGGTACAGAAATTGAGGTTTTTCAATATAATTGTGTTGAAAAGCTCCTAATCAATTATTTGAACTCCTAAAATTTGATTAAAACTTTTTTGCGGTCCTTTTTGTCGAGGTTTCGGACGATAAGGTCTAAATGGGCCTTTCAATGGGCCCGTTGGAATTTTAACTGAGTAAAAACTATAAAAATTGAGGTTTTTCAATATAATTGTGTTGAAAAGCTCCTAATCAATTATTTGAACTCCTAAAATTTGATTCAAACTTGTTTTGCGGTCCTTTTTGTCGAGGTTTCAAATGAGCAGGTCTAAATGGGCCTTTCAATGGACCCGTTGGAATTTTAACTGAGTAAAAAGTACATAAAATGAGGTTTTGAAATATAATTGTGTTGATAAGCTCCTAATCAATTACATGAACTCCTAAAATTTGATTAAAACTTATTTTGCAGTCCTTTTGTAGAGGTTTCGGACGAGCGGATCGAAATGGGCCTTACAATGGATCTGTTGAAATTTTAACTTAGTAAAAAGTACAGAAATTGAGTTTTTGCGATATAATTGTTTTGAAAAGCTCCTAATCAATTATTTGAACTCCTAAAATTTGAAGAAAACTTTTTTACGGTCCTTTTTGTAGAGGTTTCGGACGAGCATGACTAAATGGGCCTTTCAATGGACCCGTTGGAATTTTAACTGAGTAAAAAGTACAGAAATTGAGGTTTTGCAATATAATTGTGTTGAAAATCTCCTAATCAATTATTTGAACTCCTAAAATTTGAAGAAAACTTTTTTGCGGTCCTTTTTGTGGAGGTTTCGGACGAGCAGGTCTAAATGGACCTTTCAATGGGCCCGTTGGAATTTTAACTGAGTAAAAGGTACAAAAATTGAGGTTTTTCAATATAATTGTGTTGAAAAGATCCTAATCAATTATTTGAACTCCTAAAATTTGATTAAAACTTGTTTTGCGGTCCTTTTTGTCGAGGTTTCGGACGAGCAGGTCTAAATGGGCCTTTCAATGGACCCGTTGGAATTTTAACTGAGTAAAAAGTACAAAAATTGAGTTTTTGCAATATAATTGTGTTGAAAAGCTCCTAATAAATTATATAAACTCCTAAAATTTGATTACACCTTGTTTTGCGATTCTTTTCGTAGAGGTTTCGTACGAGCGGGTCAAAATGGGCCTTCCATTGGACTCTTTGGAATTTTAACTGAGTAAAAAGTACAAAAAATGAGGTTTCGTATTATAATTGTGTTGAAAATCTCATAATCAATTTTTTGAACTCCTAAAATTTGATTAAAACTTGTTTTGCGGTCCTTTTTTGTCGAGGTTTCAAACGAGCAGGTGTAAATGGGCCTTTCAATGGACCCATTGGAATTTTAACTGAGTGAAAAGTACATAAATTGATGTTTTGCAATATAATTGTGTTGAAAAGTTCTTAATCAATTACATGAACTCCTAAAATTTGATTAAAACTTGTTTTGTAGTCCTTTTGTAGAGGTTTCGGACGAGCGGATCGAAATGTTCCTTTCAATGGACCCGTTGGAATTTTATCTGAGTAAAAAGTACATAAATTGTGGTTTTGCAATATAATTGTGTTGAAAAGCTCCTAATCAATTATTTGAACTCCTTAAATTTGAATAAAACTTTTTTGCGGTCCTTTTTGTAGAGGTTTCGGACGAGCAGGTCTAAATGGGCCTTTTAATGGGCCCGTTGGAATTTTAACTGAGTAAAAGGTACATAAATTGAGGTTTTTCAATATAATTGTGTTGAAAAGCTCTAATCAAATATTCGAACTCCTAAATTTTGATTAAAACTTTTTTGCGGTCCTTTTTGTCGAGGTTTCGGACGAGAAGGTTTAAATGGGCCTTTCAATGGGCCAGTTGGAATTTTAACTGAGTAAAAAGTATAAAAATTGAGGTTCTTCAATATAATTGTGTTGAAAAAATCATAATCAATTATTTGAACTCATAAAATTTGATTAAAACTTGTTTTGCGGTCCTTTTTGTCAAGGTTTCAAATGAGCAGGTGTAAATAGGCCTTTTAATGGACTCGTTGGAATTTTTTCTGAGTAAAAAGTACATAAATTGAGGTTTTGCAATATAATTTTGTTGAAAAGCTCCTAATCAATTACATGAACTCCTAAAATTTGATTAAAACTTGTTTTGCAGTCCTTTTGTAGAGGTTTCGGACGAGCGGGTCGAAATGGGCCTTTTAATGGATCCGTTGAAATTTTAACTGAGTAAAAAGTACAGAACTTGAGGTTTTGCAATATAATTGTGTTGAAAAGCTACTAATCAATTATTTGAACTCCTAAAATTTGAAGAAAACTTTTTTGCGGTCCTTTTTGTAGAGGTTTCAGACGAGCAGAGCTAAATGGGCCTTTCATTGGGCCCGTTGGAATTTTAACTTAGTAAAAAGTATAAAAATTGAGGTTTTTCAATATAATTGTGTTGAAAAGCTCCTAATCAATTATATGAACTCCTAAAATTTGATTAAAACTTGTTTTGCAGTCCTTTTTTTAGAGGTTTCGGACGAGCGGGTCGAAATAGGCCTTTCAATGGACCCGTTGGAATTTTAACTGAGTAAAAAGTACAGAAATTGAGGTTTTGCAATATAATTGTGTTGAAAAGCTCCTAATCAATTATTTAAACTCCTAAAACTTGATTAAAATTTGTTTTGCGGTCCTTTTTGTCGAGGTTTCGGACGAGCAGGTCTAAATGGGCCTTTCAATGGACTCGTTGGAATTTTAACTGAGTAAAAAGTATAAAATTGAGGTTTTACAATACAACTGTGTTGATAATCTCATAATCAATTATTTGAACTCCTAAAATTTGAATAAATCTTTTTTGCGATTCTTTTTGTAGAGGTTTTGGACGAGCAGGTCTAAATGGGCCATTCAATGGACCCGTTGGAATTTTAACTGAGTAAAAAGTATAGAAATTGAGGTTTTGCAATATAATTGTGTTGAAAATCTCCTAATCAATTATTTGAACTCCTAAAATTTGAAGAAAACTTTTTTGCGGTCCTTTTTGTAGAGGTTTCGGACGAGCAGGTCTAGATGGGCCCGTTAGAATTTTAACTGAGTAAATGGTACATAAATTGAGGTTTTTCAATATAATTGTGTTGAAAAGCTACTAATCAATTATTTGAACTCCTAAAATTTGATTAGAACTTGTTTTGCGGTCATTTTTGTCGAGGTTTCGGACGAGCAGGTTTAAATGGGCCTTTCAATGGGCCCGTTGGAATTTTAACTGAGTAAAAGGTACAGAAATTGAAGTTTTTCAATATAATTGTGTTGAAAAGCTACTAATCAATTATTTGAACTCCTAAAATTTGATTAAAACTTGTTTTGCGGTCCTTTTTGTCGAGGTTTCGGACGAGCAGGTCTAAATGGGCCTTTCAATGGGCCCGTTGGAATTTTAAATGAGTAAAAACTGTAAAAAATGAGGTTTTACAATATAACTGTGTTAAAAATCTCTTAATCAATTATTTGAACTCCTAAATTTTGAATAAAACTTTTTTGTGATCCTTTTTGTAGAGGTTTCGGACGAGCAGGTCTAAATGGGCCTTTCAATGGACCCGTTGGAATTTTAACTAAGTAAAAAGTATAAAATTTGAGGTTTTGCAATATAATTGTGTTGAAAATCTCATAATCAATTATTTGAACTCCTAAAATTTGAAGAAAACTTTTTTGCGGTCCTTTTTGTAGAGGTTTCGGACGAGCAGGTCTAAATGGACCTTTCAATGGGCCCGTTGGAATTTTAACTGAGTAAAAGGTACAGGAATTGAGGTTTTTCAATATAATTGTGTTGAAAAGCTCCTAATCAATTATTTGAAATCCTAAAATTTGATTAAAACTTTTTTGCGGTCCTTTTTGTCGAGGTTTCGGACGAGAAGGTCTAAATGGGCCTTTCAATGGGCCCGTTGGAATTTTAACTGAGTAAAAAGTATAAAAATTGAGGTTTTTCAATATAATTGTGTTGAAAAGCTCCTAATCAATTATTTGAACTCCTAAAATTTAATTCAAACTTGTTTTGCGGTCCTTTTTGTCGAGGTTTCAAACGAGCAGGTCTAAATGGGCCTTTCAATGGGCCCGTTGGAATTTTAACTGAGTAAAAGGTACATAAATTGAGGTTTTTCAATATAATTGTGTTGAAAAGATTCTAATAAATTATTTGAACTCGTAAAATTTGATTAAAACTTTTTTGCGGTCATTTTTGTCGAGGTTTCGGACGAGCAGGTCTGAATGGGTCTTTCAATGGACCCGTTGGAATTTTAACTGAGTAAAAAGTACAGAAGTTGAGGGTTTGCCATATAAGTGTGTTGAAAATCTCCTAATCAATTACATGATCTCCTAAAATTTGATTAAAACTTGTTTCGCAGCCCTTTTTGTAGAGGTTTCGGACGAGCAGGTCTAAATGGGCCTTTTAATGGACCCATTGGAATTTTAAATGAGCAAAAAGTATAGAAATTGAGGTTTCGCAATATAATTGTGTTGAAAAGCTAGTAATCAATTATTTGAACTCCTAAAATTTGATTAACACTTGTTTTGCGGTCCTTTTTGTCGAGGTTTCGGACGAGCAGGTCTAAATGGGCCTTTCAATGGACCCGTTGGAATTTTAACTGAGTAAAAAGTACAGAAATTGAGGTTTTTCAATATAATTGTGTTGAAAAGCTTCTAATTAATTATTTGAACTCCTAAAATTTGATTTAAACTTGTTTTGCGGTCCTTTTTGTCGAGGTTTCAAATGAGCAGGTCTAAATGGGCCTTTCAATTGGCCCGTTGGAATTTTAACTGATTAAAAGGTACAGAAATTGAGGTTTTTCAATATAATTGTGTTGAAAAGCTCCTAATCAATTATTTGAACTCCTAAAATTTGATTCAAACTTGTTTTGCGGTCCTTTTTGTCGAGGTTTCAAACGAGCAGGTCTAAATGGGCCTTTCAATGGGCCCGTTGGAATTTTAATTGAGTAAAAGGTACAAAAATTGAGGTTTTTCAATATAATTGTGTTAAAAAGCTCCTAATCAATTATTTGAACTCCTAGAATTTGATTAAAACTTTTTTGCGGTCCTTTTTGTCGAGGTTTCGGACGATAAGGTCTAAATGGGCCTTTCAATGGGCCCGTTGGAATTTTAACTGAGTAAAAACTATAAAAATTGAGGTTTTTCAATATAATTGTGTTGAAAAGCTCCTAATCAATTATTTGAACTCCTAAAATTTGATTCAAACTTGTTTTGCGGTCCTTTTTGTCGAGGTTTCAAACGAGCAGGTCTAAATGGGCCTTTCAATGGACCCGTTGGAATTTTAACTGAGTAAAAAGTACATAAAATGAGGTTTTGAAATATAATTGTGTTGATAAGCTCCTAATCAATTACATGAACTCCTAAAATTTGATTAAAACTTATTTTGCAGTCCTTTTGTAGAGGTTTCGGACGAGCGGATCGAAATGGGCCTTACAATGGATCTGTTGAAATTTTAACTTAGTAAAAAGTACAGAAATTGAGTTTTTGCGATATAATTGTTTTGAAAAGCTCCTAATCAATTATTTGAACTCCTAAAATTTGAAGAAAACTTTTTTACGGTCCTTTTTTGTAGAGGTTTCGGACGAGCATGACTAAATGGGCCTTTCAATGGGCCCGTTGGAATTTTAACTGAGTAAAAAGTATAAAAATTGAGGTTTTTCAATATAATTGTGTTGAAAAGCTCCTAGTCAATTATTTGAACTCCTAAAATTTGATTAAAACTTGTTTAGCGGTCCTTTTTGTCGAAGTTTTGGACGAGCAGGCCTAAATGGGCCTTTCAATGGACCCGTTGGAATTTTAACTGAGTAAAAAGTACAGAAATTGAGGTTTTGCAATATAATTGTGTTGAAAATCTCCTAATCAATTATTTGAACTCCTAAAATTTGAAGAAAACCTTTTTGCGGTCCTTTTTGTGGAGGTTTCGGACGAGCAGGTCTAAATGGACCTTTCAATGGGCCCGTTGGAATTTTAACTGAGTAAAAGGTACAAAAATTGAGGTTTTTCAATATAATTGTGTTGAAAAGATCCTAATCAATTATTTGAACTCCTAAAATTTGATTAAAACTTGTTTTGCGGTCCTTTTTGTCGAGGTTTCGGACGAGCAGGTCTAAATGGGCCTTTCAATGGACCCGTTGGAATTTTAACTGAGTAAAAACTACGAAAATTGAGGTTTTGCCATATAAGTGTGTTGAAAATCTCCTAATTAATTACATGATCTCCTAAAATTTGATTAAAACTTGTTTCGCGGTCGTTTTGTAGAGGTTTCGGACGAGCAAGTCTAAATGGACTTACAATGGACCCGTTGGAATTTTAACAGAGTAAAAAGTACAGAAATTGAGGTTACGCAATATAATTGTGTTGAAAAGCTAGTAATCAATTATTCAAACTCCTAAAATTTGATTAATACTTGTGTTGCGGTCCTTTTTGTCGAGGTTTCGGACGAGCAGGTCTAAATGGGCCTTTCAATGGACCCGTTGGAATTTTAAATGAGTAAAAACTATAAAAAATGAGATTTTACAATATAACTGTGTTAAAAATCTCTTAATCAATTATTTGAACTCCTAAAATTTGAATAAAACTTTTTTGTGATCCTTTTTGTAGAGGTTTCGGACGAGCAGGTCTAAATGGGCCTTTCAATGGACCCGTTGGAATTTTAACTAAGTAAAAAGTATAAAAATTGAGGTTTTGCAATATAATTGTGTTGAAAATCTCATAATCAATTATTTGAACTCCTAAAATTTGAAGAAAACTTTTTTGCGGTCCTTTTTGTAGAGGTTTCGGACGAGCAGGTCTAAATGGACCTTTCAATGGGCCCGTTGGAATTTTAACTGAGTAAAAGGTACAGGAATTGAGGTTTTTCAATATAATTGTGTTGAAAAGCTCCTAATCAATTATTTGAAATCCTAAAATTTGATTAAAACTTTTTTGCGGTCCTTTTTGTCGAGGTTTCGGACGAGAAGGTCTAAATGGGCCTTTCAATTGGCCCGTTGGAATTTTAACTGAGTAAAAAGTATAAAAATTGAGGTTTTTCAATATAATTGTGTTGAAAAGCTCCTAATCAATTATTTGAACTCCTAAAATTTAATTCAAACTTGTTTTGCGGTCCTTTTTGTCGAGGTTTCAAACGAGCAGGTCTAAATGGGCCTTTCAATGGGCCCGTTGGAATTTTAACTGAGTAAAAGGTACATAAATTGAGGTTTTTCAATATAATTGTGTTGAAAAGATTCTAATAAATTATTTGAACTCGTAAAATTTGATTAAAACTTTTTTGCGGTCATTTTTGTCGAGGTTTCGGACGAGCAGGTCTAAATGGGTCTTTCAATGGACCCTTTGGAATTTTAACTGAGTAAAAAGTACAGAAGTTGAGGGTTTGCCATATAAGTGTGTTGAAAATCTCCTAATAAATTACATGATCTCCTAAAATTTGATTAAAACTTGTTTCGCAGCCCTTTTTGTAGAGGTTTCGGACGAGCAGGTCTAAATGGGCCTTTTAATGGACCCATTGGAATTTTAACTGAGCAAAAAGTATAGAAATTGAGGTTTCGCAATATAATTGTGTTGAAAAGCTAGTAATCAATTATTTGAACTCCTAAAATTTGATTAACACTTGTTTTGCGGTCCTTTTTGTCGAGGTTTCGGACGAGCAGGTCTAAATGGGCCTTTCAATGGACCCGTTGGAATTTTAACTGAGTAAAAAGTACAGAAATTGAGGTTTTTCAATATAATTGTGTTGAAAAGCTTCTAATTAATTATTTGAACTCCTAAAATTTGATTTAAACTTGTTTTGCGGTTCTTTTTGTCGAGGTTTCAAATGAGCAGGTCTAAATGGGCCTTTCAATTGGCCCGTTGGAATTTTAACTGATTAAAAGGTACAGAAATTGAGGTTTTTCAATATAATTGTGTTGAAAAGCTCCTAATCAATTATTTGAACTCCTAAAATTTGATTCAAACTTGTTTTGCGGTCCTTTTTGTCGAGGTTTCAAACGAGCAGTTCTAAATGGGCCTTTCAATGGGCCCGTTGGAATTTTAATTGAGTAAAAGGTACAGAAATTGAGGTTTTTCAATATAATTGTGTTGAAAAGCTCCTAATCAATTATTTGAACTCCTAAAATTTGATTAAAACTTTTTTGCGGTCCTTTTTGTCGAGGTTTCGGACGATAAGGTCTAAATGGGCCTTTCAATGGGCCCGTTGGAATTTTAACTGAGTAAAAACTTTAAAAATTGAGGTTTTTCAATATAATTGTGTTGAAAAGCTCCTAATCAATTATTTGAACTCCTAAAATTTGATTCAAACTTGTTTTGCGGTCCTTTTTGTCGAGGTTTCAAACGAGCAGGTCTAAATGGGCCTTTCAATGGACCCGTTGGAATTTTAACTGAGTAAAAAGTACATCAAATGAGGTTTTGAAATATAATTGTGTTGGTAAGCTCCTAATCAATTACATGAACTCCTAAAATTTGATTAAAACTTATTTTGCAGTCCTTTTGTAGAGGTTTCGGACGAGCGGATCGAAATGGGCCTTACAATGGATCTGTTGAAATTTTAACTTAGTAAAAAGTACAGAAATTGAGTTTTTGCGATATAATTGTTTTGAAAAGCTCCTAATCAATTATTTGAACTCCTAAAATTTGAAGAAAACTTTTTTACGGTCCTTTTTGTAGAGGTTTCGGACGAGCATGACTAAATGGGCCTTTCAATGGACCCGTTGGAATTTTAACTGAGTAAAAAGTACAGAAATTGAGGTTTTGCAATATAATTGTGTTGAAAATCTCCTAATCAATTATTTGAACTCCTAAAATTTGAAGAAAACTTTTTTGCGGTCCTTTTTGTGGAGGTTTCGGACGAGCAGGTCTAAATGGACCTTTCAATGGGCCCGTTGGAATTTTAACTGAGTAAAAGGTAAAAAAATTGAGGGTTTTCAATATAATTGTGTTGAAAAGATCCTAATCAATTATTTGAACTCCTAAAATTTGATTAAAACTTGTTTTGCGGTCCTTTTTGTCGAGGTTTCGGACGAGCAGGTCTAAATGGGCCTTTCAATGGACCCGTTGGAATTTTAACTGAGTAAAAAGTACAAAAATTGAGTTTTTGCAATATAATTGTGTTGAAAAGCTCCTAATAAATTATATAAACTCCTAAAATTTGATTACACCTTGTTTTGCGATTCTTTTCGTAGAGGTTTCGTACGAGCGGGTCAAAATGGGCCTTCCATTGGACTCTTTGGAATTTTAACTGAGTAAAAAGTACAAAAAATGAGGTTTCGTATTATAATTGTGTTGAAAATCTCATAATCAATTTTTTGAACTCCTAAAATTTGATTAAAACTTGTTTTGCGGTCCTTTTTTGTCGAGGTTTCAAACGAGCAGGTGTAAATGGGCCTTTCAATGGACCCATTGGAATTTTAACTGAGTGAAAAGTACATAAATTGATGTTTTGCAATATAATTGTGTTGAAAAGTTCTTAATCAATTACATGAACTCCTAAAATTTGATTAAAACTTGTTTTGTAGTCCTTTTGTAGAGGTTTCGGACGAGCGGATCGAAATGTTCATTTCAATGGACCCGTTGGAATTTTATCTGAGTAAAAAGTACATAAATTGTGGTTTTGCAATATAATTGTGTTGAAAAGCTCCTAATCAATTATTTGAACTCCTTAAATTTGAATAAAACTTTTTTGCGGTCCTTTTTGTAGAGGTTTCGGACGAGCAGGTCTAAATGGGCCTTTTAATGGGCCCGTTGGAATTTTAACTGAGTAAAAGGTACATAAATTGAGGTTTTTCAATATAATTGTGTTGAAAAGCTCTAATCAAATATTCGAACTCCTAAATTTTGATTAAAACTTTTTTGCGGTCCTTTTTGTCGAGGTTTCGGACGAGAAGGTTTAAATGGGCCTTTCAATGGGCCAGTTGGAATTTTAACTGAGTAAAAAGTATAAAAATTGAGGTTCTTCAATATAATTGTGTTGAAAAGATCATAATCAATTATTTGAACTCATAAAATTTGATTAAAACTTGTTTTGCGGTCCTTTTTGTCAAGGTTTCAAATGAGCAGGTGTAAATAGGCCTTTTAATGGACTCGTTGGAATTTTTTCTGAGTAAAAAGTACATAAATTGAGGTTTTGCAATATAATTTTGTTGAAAAGCTCCTAATCAATTACATGAACTCCTAAAATTTGATTAAAACTTGTTTTGCAGTCCTTTTGTAGAGGTTTCGGACGAGCGGGTCGAAATGGGCCTTTTAATGGATCCGTTGAAATTTTAACTGAGTAAAAAGTACAGAACTTGAGGTTTTGCAATATAATTGTGTTGAAAAGCTACTAATCAATTATTTGAACTCCTAAAATTTGAAGAAAACTTTTTTGCGGTCCTTTTTGTAGAGGTTTCAGACGAGCAGAGCTAAATGGGCCTTTCATTGGGCCCGTTGGAATTTTAACTTAGTAAAAAGTATAAAAATTGTGGTTTTTCAATATAATTGTGTTGAAAAGCTCCTAATCAATTATATGAACTCCTAAAATTTGATTAAAACTTGTTTTGCAGTCCTTTTTTTAGAGGTTTCGGACGAGCGGGTCGAAATAGGCCTTTCAATGGACCCGTTGGAATTTTAACTGAGTAAAAAGTACAGAAATTGAGGTTTTGCAATATAATTGTGTTGAAAAGCTCATAATCAATTATTTAAACTCCTAAAACTTGATTAAAATTTGTTTTGCGGTCCTTTTTGTCGAGGTTTCGGACGAGCAGGTCTAAATGGGCCTTTCAATGGACTCGTTGGAATTTTAACTGAGTAAAAAGTATAAAATTGAGGTTTTACAATACAACTGTGTTGATAATCTCATAATCAATTATTTGAACTCCTAAAATTTGAATAAATCTTTTTTGCGATTCTTTTTGTAGAGGTTTTGGACGAGCAGGTCTAAATGGGCCATTCAATGGACCCGTTGGAATTTTAACTGAGTAAAAAGTATAGAAATTGAGGTTTTGCAATATAATTGTGTTGAAAATCTCCTAATCAATTATTTGAACTCCTAAAATTTGAAGAAAACTTTTTTGCGGTCCTTTTTGTAGAGGTTTCGGACGAGCAGGTCTAGATGGGCCCGTTAGAATTTTAACTGAGTAAATGGTACATAAATTGAGGTTTTTCAATATAATTGTGTTGAAAAGCTACTAATCAATTATTTGAACTCCTAAAATTTGATTAGAACTTGTTTTGCGGTCATTTTTGTCGAGGTTTCGGACGAGCAGGTTTAAATGGGCCTTTCAATGGGCCCGTTGGAATTTTAACTGAGTAAAAGGTACAGAAATTGAAGTTTTTCAATATAATTGTGTTGAAAAGCTACTAATCAATTATTTGAACTCCTAAAATTTGATTAAAACTTGTTTTGCGGTCCTTTTTGTCGAGGTTTCGGACGAGCAGGTCTAAATGGGCCTTTCAATGGGCCCGTTGGAATTTTAAATGAGTAAAAACTGTAAAAAATGAGGTTTTACAATATAACTGTGTTAAAAATCTCTTAATCAATTATTTGAACTCCTAAATTTTGAATAAAACTTTTTTGTGATCCTTTTTGTAGAGGTTTCGGACGAGCAGGTCTAAATGGGCCTTTCAATGGACCCGTTGGAATTTTAACTAAGTAAAAAGTATAAAATTTGAGGTTTTGCAATATAATTGTGTTGAAAATCTCATAATCAATTATTTGAACTCCTAAAATTTGAAGAAAACTTTTTTGCGGTCCTTTTTGTAGAGGTTTCGGACGAGCAGGTCTAAATGGACCTTTCAATGGGCCCGTTGGAATTTTAACTGAGTAAAAGGTACAGGAATTGAGGTTTTTCAATATAATTGTGTTGAAAAGCTCCTAATCAATTACTTGAAATCCTAAAATTTGATTAAAACTTTTTTGCGGTCCTTTTTGTCGAGGTTTCGGACGAGAAGGTCTAAATGGGCCTTTCAATGGGCCCGTTGGAATTTTAACTGAGTAAAAAGTATAAAAATTGAGGTTTTTCAATATAATTGTGTTGAAAAGCTCCTAATCAATTATTTGAACTCCTAAAATTTAATTCAAACTTGTTTTGCGGTCCTTTTTGTCGAGGTTTCAAACGAGCAGGTCTAAATGGGCCTTTCAATGGGCCCGTTGGAATTTTAACTGAGTAAAAGGTACATAAATTGAGGTTTTTCAATATAATTGTGTTGAAAAGATTCTAATAAATTATTTGAACTCGTAAAATTTGATTAAAACTTTTTTGCGGTCATTTTTGTCGAGGTTTCGGACGAGCAGGTCTGAATGGGTCTTTCAATGGACCCGTTGGAATTTTAACTGAGTAAAAAGTACAGAAGTTGAGGGTTTGCCATATAAGTGTGTTGAAAATCTCCTAATCAATTACATGATCTCCTAAAATTTGATTAAAACTTGTTTCACAGCCCTTTTTGTAGAGGTTTCGGACGAGCAGGTCTAAATGGGCCTTTTAATGGACCCATTGGAATTTTAAATGAGCAAAAAGTATAGAAATTGAGGTTTCGCAATATAATTGTGTTGAAAAGCTAGTAATCAATTATTTGAACTCCTAAAATTTGATTAACACTTGTTTTGCGGTCCTTTTTGTCGAGGTTTCGGACGAGCAGGTCTAAATGGGCCTTTCAATGGACCCGTTGGAATTTTAACTGAGTAAAAAGTACAGAAATTGAGGTTTTTCAATATAATTGTGTTGAAAAGCTTCTAATTAATTATTTGAACTCCTAAAATTTGATTTAAACTTGTTTTGCGGTCCTTTTTGTCGAGGTTTCAAATGAGCAGGTCTAAATGGGCCTTTCAATTGGCCCGTTGGAATTTTAACTGATTAAAAGGTACAGAAATTGAGGTTTTTCAATATAATTGTGTTGAAAAGCTCCTAATCAATTATTTGAACTCCTAAAATTTGATTCAAACTTGTTTTGCGGTCCTTTTTGTCGAGGTTTCAAACGAGCAGGTCTAAATGGGCCTTTCAATGGGCCCGTTGGAATTTTAATTGAGTAAAAGGTACAAAAATTGAGGTTTTTCAATATAATTGTGTTAAAAAGCTCCTAATCAATTATTTGAACTCCTAGAATTTGATTAAAACTTTTTTGCGGTCCTTTTTGTCGAGGTTTCGGACGATAAGGTCTAAATGGGCCTTTCAATGGGCCCGTTGGAATTTTAACTGAGTAAAAACTATAAAAATTGAGGTTTTTCAATATAATTGTGTTGAAAAGCTCCTAATCAATTATTTGAACTCCTAAAATTTGATTCAAACTTGTTTTGCGGTCCTTTTTGTCGAGGTTTCAAACGAGCAGGTCTAAATGGGCCTTTCAATGGACCCGTTGGAATTTTAACTGAGTAAAAAGTACATAAAATGAGGTTTTGAAATATAATTGTGTTGATAAGCTCCTAATCAATTACATGAACTCCTAAAATTTGATTAAAACTTATTTTGCAGTCCTTTTGTAGAGGTTTCGGACGAGCGGATCGAAATGGGCCTTACAATGGATCTGTTGAAATTTTAACTTAGTAAAAAGTACAGAAATTGAGTTTTTGCGATATAATTGTTTTGAAAAGCTCCTAATCAATTATTTGAACTCCTAAAATTTGAAGAAAACTTTTTTACGGTCCTTTTTTGTAGAGGTTTCGGACGAGCATGACTAAATGGGCCTTTCAATGGGCCCGTTGGAATTTTAACTGAGTAAAAAGTATAAAAATTGAGGTTTTTCAATATAATTGTGTTGAAAAGCTCCTAGTCAATTATTTGAACTCCTAAAATTTGATTAAAACTTGTTTAGCGGTCCTTTTTGTCGAAGTTTTGGACGAGCAGGCCTAAATGGGCCTTTCAATGGACCCGTTGGAATTTTAACTGAGTAAAAAGTACAGAAATTGAGGTTTTGCAATATAATTGTGTTGAAAATCTCCTAATCAATTATTTGAACTCCTAAAATTTGAAGAAAACCTTTTTGCGGTCCTTTTTGTGGAGGTTTCGGACGAGCAGGTCTAAATGGACCTTTCAATGGGCCCGTTGGAATTTTAACTGAGTAAAAGGTACAAAAATTGAGGTTTTTCAATATAATTGTGTTGAAAAGATCCTAATCAATTATTTGAACTCCTAAAATTTGATTAAAACTTGTTTTGCGGTCCTTTTTGTCGAGGTTTCGGACGAGCAGGTCTAAATGGGCCTTTCAATGGACCCGTTGGAATTTTAACTGAGTAAAAACTACGAAAATTGAGGTTTTGCCATATAAGTGTGTTGAAAATCTCCTAATTAATTACATGATCTCCTAAAATTTGATTAAAACTTGTTTCGCGGTCGTTTTGTAGAGGTTTCGGACGAGCAAGTCTAAATGGACTTACAATGGACCCGTTGGAATTTTAACAGAGTAAAAAGTACAGAAATTGAGGTTACGCAATATAATTGTGTTGAAAAGCTAGTAATCAATTATTCAAACTCCTAAAATTTGATTAATACTTGTGTTGCGGTCCTTTTTGTCGAGGTTTCGGACGAGCAGGTCTAAATGGGCCTTTCAATGGACCCGTTGGAATTTTAAATGAGTAAAAACTATAAAAAATGAGATTTTACAATATAACTGTGTTAAAAATCTCTTAATCAATTATTTGAACTCCTAAAATTTGAATAAAACTTTTTTGTGATCCTTTTTGTAGAGGTTTCGGACGAGCAGGTCTAAATGGGCCTTTCAATGGACCCGTTGGAATTTTAACTAAGTAAAAAGTATAAAAATTGAGGTTTTGCAATATAATTGTGTTGAAAATCTCATAATCAATTATTTGAACTCCTAAAATTTGAAGAAAACTTTTTTGCGGTCCTTTTTGTAGAGGTTTCGGACGAGCAGGTCTAAATGGACCTTTCAATGGGCCCGTTGGAATTTTAACTGAGTAAAAGGTACAGGAATTGAGGTTTTTCAATATAATTGTGTTGAAAAGCTCCTAATCAATTATTTGAAATCCTAAAATTTGATTAAAACTTTTTTGCGGTCCTTTTTGTCGAGGTTTCGGACGAGAAGGTCTAAATGGGCCTTTCAATTGGCCCGTTGGAATTTTAACTGAGTAAAAAGTATAAAAATTGAGGTTTTTCAATATAATTGTGTTGAAAAGCTCCTAATCAATTATTTGAACTCCTAAAATTTAATTCAAACTTGTTTTGCGGTCCTTTTTGTCGAGGTTTCAAACGAGCAGGTCTAAATGGGCCTTTCAATGGGCCCGTTGGAATTTTAACTGAGTAAAAGGTACATAAATTGAGGTTTTTCAATATAATTGTGTTGAAAAGATTCTAATAAATTATTTGAACTCGTAAAATTTGATTAAAACTTTTTTGCGGTCATTTTTGTCGAGGTTTCGGACGAGCAGGTCTAAATGGGTCTTTCAATGGACCCTTTGGAATTTTAACTGAGTAAAAAGTACAGAAGTTGAGGGTTTGCCATATAAGTGTGTTGAAAATCTCCTAATAAATTACATGATCTCCTAAAATTTGATTAAAACTTGTTTCGCAGCCCTTTTTGTAGAGGTTTCGGACGAGCAGGTCTAAATGGGCCTTTTAATGGACCCATTGGAATTTTAACTGAGCAAAAAGTATAGAAATTGAGGTTTCGCAATATAATTGTGTTGAAAAGCTAGTAATCAATTATTTGAACTCCTAAAATTTGATTAACACTTGTTTTGCGGTCCTTTTTGTCGAGGTTTCGGACGAGCAGGTCTAAATGGGCCTTTCAATGGACCCGTTGGAATTTTAACTGAGTAAAAAGTACAGAAATTGAGGTTTTTCAATATAATTGTGTTGAAAAGCTTCTAATTAATTATTTGAACTCCTAAAATTTGATTTAAACTTGTTTTGCGGTTCTTTTTGTCGAGGTTTCAAATGAGCAGGTCTAAATGGGCCTTTCAATTGGCCCGTTGGAATTTTAACTGATTAAAAGGTACAGAAATTGAGGTTTTTCAATATAATTGTGTTGAAAAGCTCCTAATCAATTATTTGAACTCCTAAAATTTGATTCAAACTTGTTTTGCGGTCCTTTTTGTCGAGGTTTCAAACGAGCAGTTCTAAATGGGCCTTTCAATGGGCCCGTTGGAATTTTAATTGAGTAAAAGGTACAGAAATTGAGGTTTTTCAATATAATTGTGTTGAAAAGCTCCTAATCAATTATTTGAACTCCTAAAATTTGATTAAAACTTTTTTGCGGTCCTTTTTGTCGAGGTTTCGGACGATAAGGTCTAAATGGGCCTTTCAATGGGCCCGTTGGAATTTTAACTGAGTAAAAACTTTAAAAATTGAGGTTTTTCAATATAATTGTGTTGAAAAGCTCCTAATCAATTATTTGAACTCCTAAAATTTGATTCAAACTTGTTTTGCGGTCCTTTTTGTCGAGGTTTCAAACGAGCAGGTCTAAATGGGCCTTTCAATGGACCCGTTGGAATTTTAACTGAGTAAAAAGTACATCAAATGAGGTTTTGAAATATAATTGTGTTGGTAAGCTCCTAATCAATTACATGAACTCCTAAAATTTGATTAAAACTTATTTTGCAGTCCTTTTGTAGAGGTTTCGGACGAGCGGATCGAAATGGGCCTTACAATGGATCTGTTGAAATTTTAACTTAGTAAAAAGTACAGAAATTGAGTTTTTGCGATATAATTGTTTTGAAAAGCTCCTAATCAATTATTTGAACTCCTAAAATTTGAAGAAAACTTTTTTACGGTCCTTTTTGTAGAGGTTTCGGACGAGCATGACTAAATGGGCCTTTCAATGGACCCGTTGGAATTTTAACTGAGTAAAAAGTACAGAAATTGAGGTTTTGCAATATAATTGTGTTGAAAATCTCCTAATCAATTATTTGAACTCCTAAAATTTGAAGAAAACTTTTTTGCGGTCCTTTTTGTGGAGGTTTCGGACGAGCAGGTCTAAATGGACCTTTCAATGGGCCCGTTGGAATTTTAACTGAGTAAAAGGTAAAAAAATTGAGGGTTTTCAATATAATTGTGTTGAAAAGATCCTAATCAATTATTTGAACTCCTAAAATTTGATTAAAACTTGTTTTGCGGTCCTTTTTGTCGAGGTTTCGGACGAGCAGGTCTAAATGGGCCTTTCAATGGACCCGTTGGAATTTTAACTGAGTAAAAAGTACAAAAATTGAGTTTTTGCAATATAATTGTGTTGAAAAGCTCCTAATAAATTATATAAACTCCTAAAATTTGATTACACCTTGTTTTGCGATTCTTTTCGTAGAGGTTTCGTACGAGCGGGTCAAAATGGGCCTTCCATTGGACTCTTTGGAATTTTAACTGAGTAAAAAGTACAAAAAATGAGGTTTCGTATTATAATTGTGTTGAAAATCTCATAATCAATTTTTTGAACTCCTAAAATTTGATTAAAACTTGTTTTGCGGTCCTTTTTTGTCGAGGTTTCAAACGAGCAGGTGTAAATGGGCCTTTCAATGGACCCATTGGAATTTTAACTGAGTGAAAAGTACATAAATTGATGTTTTGCAATATAATTGTGTTGAAAAGTTCTTAATCAATTACATGAACTCCTAAAATTTGATTAAAACTTGTTTTGTAGTCCTTTTGTAGAGGTTTCGGACGAGCGGATCGAAATGTTCATTTCAATGGACCCGTTGGAATTTTATCTGAGTAAAAAGTACATAAATTGTGGTTTTGCAATATAATTGTGTTGAAAAGCTCCTAATCAATTATTTGAACTCCTTAAATTTGAATAAAACTTTTTTGCGGTCCTTTTTGTAGAGGTTTCGGACGAGCAGGTCTAAATGGGCCTTTTAATGGGCCCGTTGGAATTTTAACTGAGTAAAAGGTACATAAATTGAGGTTTTTCAATATAATTGTGTTGAAAAGCTCTAATCAAATATTCGAACTCCTAAATTTTGATTAAAACTTTTTTGCGGTCCTTTTTGTCGAGGTTTCGGACGAGAAGGTTTAAATGGGCCTTTCAATGGGCCAGTTGGAATTTTAACTGAGTAAAAAGTATAAAAATTGAGGTTCTTCAATATAATTGTGTTGAAAAGATCATAATCAATTATTTGAACTCATAAAATTTGATTAAAACTTGTTTTGCGGTCCTTTTTGTCAAGGTTTCAAATGAGCAGGTGTAAATAGGCCTTTTAATGGACTCGTTGGAATTTTTTCTGAGTAAAAAGTACATAAATTGAGGTTTTGCAATATAATTTTGTTGAAAAGCTCCTAATCAATTACATGAACTCCTAAAATTTGATTAAAACTTGTTTTGCAGTCCTTTTGTAGAGGTTTCGGACGAGCGGGTCGAAATGGGCCTTTTAATGGATCCGTTGAAATTTTAACTGAGTAAAAAGTACAGAACTTGAGGTTTTGCAATATAATTGTGTTGAAAAGCTACTAATCAATTATTTGAACTCCTAAAATTTGAAGAAAACTTTTTTGCGGTCCTTTTTGTAGAGGTTTCAGACGAGCAGAGCTAAATGGGCCTTTCATTGGGCCCGTTGGAATTTTAACTTAGTAAAAAGTATAAAAATTGTGGTTTTTCAATATAATTGTGTTGAAAAGCTCCTAATCAATTATATGAACTCCTAAAATTTGATTAAAACTTGTTTTGCAGTCCTTTTTTTAGAGGTTTCGGACGAGCGGGTCGAAATAGGCCTTTCAATGGACCCGTTGGAATTTTAACTGAGTAAAAAGTACAGAAATTGAGGTTTTGCAATATAATTGTGTTGAAAAGCTCATAATCAATTATTTAAACTCCTAAAACTTGATTAAAATTTGTTTTGCGGTCCTTTTTGTCGAGGTTTCGGACGAGCAGGTCTAAATGGGCCTTTCAATGGACTCGTTGGAATTTTAACTGAGTAAAAAGTATAAAATTGAGGTTTTACAATACAACTGTGTTGATAATCTCATAATCAATTATTTGAACTCCTAAATTTGAATAAATCTTTTTTGCGATTCTTTTTGTAGAGGTTTTGGACGAGCAGGTCTAAATGGGCCATTCAATGGACCCGTTGGAATTTTAACTGAGTAAAAAGTATAGAAATTGAGGTTTTGCAATATAATTGTGTTGAAAATCTCCTAATCAATTATTTGAACTCCTAAAATTTGAAGAAAACTTTTTTGCGGTCCTTTTTGTAGAGGTTTCGGACGAGCAGGTCTAGATGGGCCCGTTAGAATTTTAACTGAGTAAATGGTACATAAATTGAGGTTTTTCAATATAATTGTGTTGAAAAGCTACTAATCAATTATTTGAACTCCTAAAATTTGATTAGAACTTGTTTTGCGGTCATTTTTGTCGAGGTTTCGGACGAGCAGGTTTAAATGGGCCTTTCAATGGGCCCGTTGGAATTTTAACTGAGTAAAAGGTACAGAAATTGAAGTTTTTCAATATAATTGTGTTGAAAAGCTACTAATCAATTATTTGAACTCCTAAAATTTGATTAAAACTTGTTTTGTGGTCCTTTTTGTCGAGGTTTCGGACGAGCAGGTCTAAATGGGCCTTTCAATGGGCCCGTTGGAATTTTAAATGAGTAAAAACTGTAAAAAATGAGGTTTTACAATATAACTGTGTTAAAAATCTCTTAATCAATTATTTGAACTCCTAAATTTTGAATAAAACTTTTTTGTGATCCTTTTTGTAGAGGTTTCGGACGAGCAGGTCTAAATGGGCCTTTCAATGGACCCGTTGGAATTTTTTTTTTTGAAGAAAAGGCCTCATTAAAAACCCCTACTACTGTCCTTCGAGCAAAGCTAGAGGACCCTAAAAAGGGGAAAAGAGTGCCTAAATATTATTAATCAAGAAATATTTGTTACAAGGTGATGAATACAAGGGGGGATGATCGAATCAAATGACATAGAAGTCATGGAGGTAAGGGAGAAAGAAGCCAACGTATGGGCTATAACATTTGCCTCACGGCGTACAAAAGAAATGGTAGAAAAATCAAAGTCCTGTAGAGCATCTTGTATTCGAAGAATAGATGGTCCCATAGTAGAAAGATCCTGAGCATGCTTGTTGATCCTATTTGCGAGAGAAGCGCAATCCGTTTCGATCATGATCCGATTCCATCCTTGACTCCTAGCAAAGGTAAGACCAGCAATGATACTTTCCCCTTCACTGGTGATAGCGTCCTGACAGCTACCAAGAGGGAAAGCCAGACCACCCACGACTGCTCCGGCAGAATCACGAGCAACAACGCCGACGGCTGCTGCACGGGTAGAAGGGTTGAAAGCACCGTCCACATTAATTTTGATGTAATTAATTGGAGGCGAATGGGGGGGATTAGACAATTTGGAGGGAGGCGGGATAGTGGTAATTGAAGATTGACAAAAATCACTATGTAAACTAATTGAGTTGACTGCAATTAGCCAAGAGGGTTGTAAATGGTTGTTGTGAACCCAATCATTTCGTCTATTCCAAATGTTCCATAGAACTGTAAGAAAAAGACCGAATTTATCGGAGGAAAGTGTAGAGGCTGCTTCTTCTAACCATTGTAAGGGTGTAGGAGCTGGGCTCTTATAAATAGAGGTGGGAATACCACTAATTTGGAGGGCTTCAGCTGCGCCAGTGCAGTCACGAATCGCATGTAGAATTGATTCCGAATGGTTACCACAGATAGAGCATAACCCCGAGCCGGTGGAAAATGCTAGCATTTTAGTACCAACTGGAAGGGCATCAGATGCCACACGCCATCCAAAAGTTTTAACTTTGGGTAAAACTTTTATTTTGGATAAAAATTTCCAAAACCGAGTAGTTGGCTGAGGCTGTGAAAGGTAGCGTTGAAGGAAGATGTATCCAGAGCGAACTGAGTAGATACCTGAATCATTGGGAGACCATAAAATTGAATCCCGATAGTCATTTATAATGGGAATACGGAGAATGGCATCCGCATCAGTTGGATTGAAATAATTAAACACCTTTACTGAATCCCAAGCAGTTTGATTGCGGATCATGAAATCCCGACATCGAATGTGAAATTCATCAGAAATTTCATAATCCCCAGTTAGCTCAATTGGAGACGACCCCCCCCATATATCTTTGTGTATTCTGATATTACTATTTATACCTGGTCGGTGAAGGAAACCAGGTAAAAGTCGCTGAAGAGCGATGTATATTCCTTGCCAAGCAAAGGAGCCCCTACTAGGTTTTGTCGCGTCCAAAATATTGCCTGAGGGGAAATATTTATATCGATATATTTGTCCTAGTAAAGAGGCTGGTTCGCAAATTAGTTTCCAGATTTGCTTACCCAAAAGAGCTATGTTGAAGTCATGTAGGTCTTTGAATCCCATACCACCAGCCGATTTTGGTAAACATATCCGATTCCACGGTAACATATGCCAACCATTTTTGTTAGATTTACCAGTCCACCAGTACTGGCGGATTGATGTTGTCATATCGTCAATGATGTTGTGTGGTAAAAGGTAGCAAGACATCACATATTGTGGAAGGGATTGTAAAACAGCTTTAATAAAAATCTCTCTACCACTAAAGGAGAGGAGGTGTTTATCCCAGCTAGAGAGACGATCGTGTACTTTATCACGTACAAAGCCTAAGGATTCAGTTTTGTTTTTTCCTATAAGAAGCGGTATGCCTAGGTAAACACCGGGGTTAGAAACTTCACGTACTTGTAGAAGGCTATTGAGAGCATTTCTTGTTGCAGAAGGAGTACGTGGGTTATAGAATATTGTTGATTTTTCAAAATTTATAGCTTGACCAGATGCATTAGCATAAACTTGAAGAGCGTTTTTCAGAAGGGAAGCTTCAGATTGATTTGTATTAATAAATACCATACAATCATCAGCAAAAAGTAGGTGGTTAACTTTTGGCCCATGCTTACAAGCACCTAGGCCGGGAAGGATATTAGTTTGTTGCGCGGCATCTAAATAAGCCGAGAGACCTTGAGTGCAGAATAGAAAAAGAAAAGGGGAAAGAGGATCCCCCTGTCGAAGACCACGTTGAGGGTAAATTATTGGTGAAAAGGAGTTATTAACTTTAATCGAGAAAGAAACCGTGGAGATACAGCGCATTATAAGTTCAATCCATCCTGGAGCGAATCCCATTCGGTTCATGATGTTTGCAAGAAAAGACCATTCAACTCTATCGAAAGCTTTTTCCATGTCAAGCTTGAGAGCAGCCCCTTGTGAGGATTTATTCGCTCCGGAATTGATGTTGTGAATTATTTCATGCGCAACAAGAATATTATCCGAGATGTTGCGTCCCTGAACAAAGGCGGCTTGATTAGGGCTAATACAAAGGGGAATAGCCTGTTTCATTCTATTAACAATTGTTTTCGCAACAATTTTATAGAGAACAGTACATAAGCTTATTGGTCTGAGTTGTTTCATGGATTTTGGGTCCTGAACTTTGGGTATTAGAACTAGAATAGTTTTGTTGACTAAAGACATATCTGCATTGCCACTTAAGAGGTCCATACAAAGATTAAGGACATCATCGCCGACTGTGTCCCAGTGTTGTCTAAAGAAGCTACTTGGCAGGCCATCTGCACCCGGGGCCTTCCTAGGGTCAATATCTTTAAAGGCATGTAAAATTTCTTCTTTGGAGAAAGGTTTGAGAAGGTTGTCATTAATAGAAGAATTTATAGAGGGTTGGATTTTATCAAGAATGAGTGATGATAATTGGGGATTAGAAGTTGTGAAAAGGTTTTTGAAGTAATTCGAAGCTATATCCATTATCTCAGAATCTGAAGTGCACCAATTAGAATTGGCGTCATAGAGGCCTTTGATTGAATTTTTCTTATTACGATTAGTAGCTCTGGCATGAAAGAATTTAGTGTTTTTGTCTCCTTGGGCTAACCAAAGAGTTCGGGATCTTTGGGCCCAATAAGCTTCTTGTTCGGTTAAAAGATTATTTAATTCCGTTCTATAGTTTAAATAAGTTTGTTTGTTTGTGACTGATAAGGGCCGGTATAGAAGTTTGTTTATTTTTTTGGTGAGGAATTTAATACGCCCTGTTGTTTTGAACCGTTGTTGGTTTTGCCACTCATCTAAGTATAGCCCTACCGCTTTAATTTTATTAATGGCTGAACCCGGGGTGTTAACCCATGCCCGTTTTATTGTTTGGATATTATCTTTATTATTAGCCCAACAACTTTCAAATCTGAAATTTTTTGGGATACATTTTTTGATTGTATTGTTCGGTTCATCAAATTCCATTAGAAGGAAACAGTGGTCGGATTTTGCGACATATTCCGTAATTATACAAGGATTAGGGTAGAGGTTTTTCCATTCGTAGTTAGCTACAAAACGGTCAAGACGTTCATGAATAACCGGTGTTAAAGGACCTACTTTCGTCCACGTAAACCATCCCGAAGTTGGTTTGCAATCAAATAATTTGTTACGGATAAGGCAATTTCTAAAATTTTTTATTTGGGATCTAGCTCTCCGTGGACCCCCTTGTTTCTCCGAATCGATTAGGATCTCATTAAGATCACCTCCGATAAGCCAAGGTTTGTTTTTAGTAGAAGTGTGTAAAGAATCAATTAATTCCCATGTTTTATATTTTTGACTAGTTTCCGAAAAACCATGTATTCCAGTGAAGAACATAGTACTATTATTGTAAGTAAATTGAATGTGAATATAACGCATCGAATATGAAATTAAGCTTGTATTGATGTCTTTTGTAGCGAACATTGAAATACCGGAACACCCTTCCGACGGGGGGATAGAAATAATGTCTAACATACCCAAAGATAGACATAAACGGTTACTATCCGCATTATTTAACTTGGTTTCACATAAAAATATAATATTAGGGTTGGTACGTTGGACATAGTCTCGGAGGTGTTGAACTGTCGCGGCTTGTCCCAGGCCTTGACAGTTCCAACAGAGGATCTTCATTTTGCTCGGCGGGGCTGAGGATCAGCCGCCGCCGGAGAGTTTTTAGAGCTGCTCATCCCAGCTTTTGGAGTAGATCCTGATTGTTTGGATTTTTTCGGTGGGAGCGAAACTTGTATTGGGGAGCGCCGTTTCATGCCTCGGTTATTTTGGATTGGTGCGGACGCTTGTGCTGGAGCTGGAACAGGAGCAGGTGCAGGGGCTGCATCATTTGGGTAAGTTTTTAGCAGCCACTGATTAAAATCATTGAAAAGTGAATCAGTGGGATTAGGATGCTTACTCGGTTCTGAGTCGAATTTTTTGATTTGGTCGGCAGTAGGACTAGGAACACCAAAGTTCTCATTGGTTTCCCAATCATCATCAGACCCATCTTCCGGGATTGGGTAGATAGTAGTCAGGGGTTGAGGCTCAAGAGGAGCCTTTTGTTTCAAATCAGCAGGGGGGTCAGAGACCGTATTAGGACCATCTTCCATTGTCATGTCGACATTCTGAGCTTCTTCGGTAACTTGTTCCGTAAATGAGGCTGCATCACCTTCATTTAGAGAACCTTTAATATGAAGAAATTGGATTATTAGAAGTTTGTAACAGTTTATAATCGGGTTGATAAAAAAGTTAAGTAAGTTACCCAAGTTGTTCTGGTTATTTGGAGGATCAGTGGGATTGACCGGTATAGCTGGGTTATTCTTCGGGTTTGCTACAAAAAAGTTAGGGGAATAGAAATTTACGATAATGTTTGATAATGAAGAATAAAGAAAATCAGATGTGGTTGTATTAGATGAGAAACATTTACCAATAATTGGAGAAACAGTTGGATTCAGATTTGGTTCAACAGAACGAATGCGCCCACGGATTCCAACCGGGCGACGTCTAGGAGGAATATAACGGAGCCATTCACCGTATTGCAGTTTGCTGGTGTCAAGAGAAGATCGGTGGGGACAATTCTCTAAAGTATGACTGATAATTCCACAACCCGGGCAGAGAGTTGGAAGTCGTTCATATTGGAGACGACACATAATTGTGTTCTCACCGGAGCCGATGAACACAAATCGAGTAACTGGCCTTGTTATGTTGAGAAAGATTTCAACTCGGAGGAATTCGACCATATTTCCATCCATTTTCCGAGTGTCCGTTCGAAGAACATTGCCTACCATCGAACCTAATGCATGCCCCACCAGGTGGGAACGGTCTATATCATCGAAGAGTGAATCTGGAAGGGAGAAGATCCGGATCCAGATGCGCATTGTGTTAAAGTTGTAGTCATTTAAAGACTTGGCTGGAGCGTATTCTGTGACAGCAAGCCATTCGTCCTTATACAACCAAGGTCCTCGGTTGAGGATTTCATAACAATTCTTAACTGCTTTAAACTTAATCTTGAGAAAGTTGTCTTGTATCACTGAGAATGATACAACTTCATTGGGCTTCCAGATCCCTTCAAAAGCACTGATGACAGCTGAAATATCCAATGGTTTAGAAGATATGAAGCGGCCAACAATAAAGAGTTTTGGATCCTCCTTAAGAAAATCGAAATCAGGAGTGTAGCGAAGTTTTGATTCTTCGTTGGTGAGGCTAATCGAATTGAGTTGGGGGATGGAGGAAGAGGAAGCCATTGAAGATAGCCTAGGGTATGAAAGAGATGAATGATTAAAGGATTGTGGTGGCTTAGAGTAATTAGAGTATGAATATATAAAGGTAGATAGTATAGTTAGGACTTGGAATTCATGGGAAGTGGGAATATAGAGGGAAATATGGAAGAATGACGATTGTGATTGGTAGGACTTACTAAAAATAGATGTATTATGTATAATTTTTTCCTTAAAGGAGAAATAGATTAGGAATAGGAGCGAAGTAATGGGAATTATTAAAGGAAAGAAAGTAGAATATTGAGAAGAGAAATGGTAATTATTTAGAGGGAATAATAAAAGGATTTGAATAATAGATTGAAGGTATAATATGGGCAATTTTTGGGATATCAAAACGAATTTCTTAGTAAAGTTAAAACTTTTAAATTGTAGGTATTGAAAGCTGGGGAAATAATTGGTATAACTTTTGTAAAGAGATTTATTTTGTGGTCCCTGAAAGAAAAATTCCATTAATTGTATAGCTGTTACTAAATTAGGAGCGTAAGTTAATGAAATTAATTTAAGAAAGAATTTTGACTGGACTAAATAAAATAATAGTAGAGAGTTAAAATAGTCATAAGTTGTAGTTGGCACTATTTGAAAAGGATATTTATTAAAGATTGTAGAGTCAATATAATATAGAGAATTTGAATTTAATAAATTGAATAGATATTGGGATTTGTAAGAGATTAAAAAGTTGATCATATCTAGTTTATTGAAAAAAAACATATTCCTACAAAAAGATTTGAAAGTAAAAATGGAAATAAATTTAATATAGATTGGAATAGTAGGACGGAGAATTAATGAGCATTGAATAGCAGGATAAAATTTTAGGAAGCTTTGAAAGATAGAGTAAATTATGGGGGAATTCAGAGTTGATGTAGAAGTTTGAAAAAGGCGAATGGAAGTAACTACTTGAACGATTTTTTGTGAGGTCAACTTGAGTAATATTGAAAATTGAGTAAAGAGAATTTGGTATATGAATGGGAAATTCCTTGTAGCAAGGATTGATTGAGAATCCCAGAAATGGGCTTGTGAAAAATCACCTAATAAGGTGTAGATAGATGATGTAATTACCAAATATAGCAGTAAACTATTATCCATTAGAGGAAAACATGCATACTTCGAATAATATAAACCATGCATAGCGATATTGAAATTAACACTAAAGCATATAAAAACATATAATAAGGAAAAGGAAAACGGAAAAAAGAGAAGGCAGAAAATAAAAATTACAGACCCATGGGAAAGGAGAGGCGGGGATAAGAAAATTAATACAAACCAAAAGAGCAAAATAAAAAAAGGGGATATAATGAAAAAAATTAAAATAATGAGATTAAAAAAATTAGGGAAAAGAAGTAACCCTTTGGGAGAGGAGCAGCCGTACAGAAAAAGCCTTGAGATAGCTTGTAAAAGTTCATCCGATTGTGATGCATGTAGGTAGATATCATCAGAGAATAAAGAAGCAAAACAAACAACATGAATAACTTGAAAGTCACTGATAAAAATAGTAAAACATAAGAAAAGGTTGGTCATGTATAGGATATGCAGGAATGTAAAAAATGAGAAATTTGTGATAGTGGGATATCCATAAGATTTAATAAGATGCAGCAGATTAGTTTGGGGACCATTATGTTGGCCAAAGAAAATTATACTAATGAATCTCGTTTGCAGACACAAAAAGTGGTTAGGATGCATGGAGGTTGAAAAAGTTAAATTAAAATGGCATACAATGGCAAAAATACAGGGTATAGCACATATGATCATAAAAAACATGGTCTAAAGAAACAGGAGTATTGATAACACGGAGGATATACAAGGTGAAGAACTTGGTATATATAGCTGAACAAAGAACAACAATAAGAACAGGTAAATTCTCGTTCAAACAATAATAGGCATGTTGTTTAGAGTATAGAGGGATATTATGAGGAATCCTAATTATTCGTTTTTTAAGATTAATAGATATTCCCAGTAAATGGGCTTGGGGAAAAATCCCTAGGAGGGCTTGATTAACATCCAGGGGATGAAAAGAATTAAAAATTGGAGAGTTCGTGATTGTATTAGACAAAGTATAGTGTACTAGAAAATTCTGATTCCAGTAATTAACTTCATAGAACAGAGATAACGCATAGATCAAAAGCCAGTAATTTATAGGTAATGGTTGACATGCTACAAGTAAGAAAAGATCATACTGAAACATAACCAACTCAGAAACTGTAATAGAACAGTAAATGTATGAGAGAAATGAAAATACCTGGATTGGGAAAAACACAAACAGCAGACCTAAACCATATGTATCTGAAAAAGGAATACCAAACCATCGTTGAACGATGGAATTGGATGATAGTCGCCACCAATCAACCCATCGAGAAAATCTAGTGACAGAGGGGTTGAGAGCTGGTACGAAACTGCAAAGAAAAAATAGATTAGAAGATAAAGGTTGTATTAAAAAAATAAAAAAATAGGTGAAAAGAAAAAAGGGCCTAGAAAAGTTCTTAAGGTTGCAGCAGATGACCGCCGCCAAGTATAACCAGGCTAAATGAAACCCTGAGAAAAGGGAAGAAGGAAAAGGATTAGATCCTAAATCAGAGGGGAAAAAGCCCAAATATGAAACCAAACGTATTGCATGTAAGAAAGAAGATCTGCAGGTAAAAAATACAAAGAAAATCAAGACATTGTTAGGTAAAAAAATTAAGAAGACTGTAAAAGATAAAAGAATAGTTGAAGAAAATAAGACTGGTTTAAGGCTGGGGAGTCCTTCTAAATTCCTCCGGACGGAGATGGAAGAGGGAGGGCCGGAAAACGCCCAGGAAAATAGGCCGTAAAGCGAAGGATACTTGCCGCCACCGCACAGATCATTAATTTTAACCATCGGCAACGAAAGGGAGATAGGATTCGTGAGCCAAAAATTTCCGCCACTGCTCCGTTCACCCAGATCTGTAGAAAATTGGAGAGAGGATGCCAAAACAGATTGGAAAAGATGGAAAAAATGGAATGGGAACACAAAATGAAGACGGAAACCTTGAGAAACAAAGAAACCGGGAGTTAGTAAAAAAGATAACCAATGAAACATGAATATGAAAAAAATTGAAAAAAGATAGAGGCGTGGGATAACTCCCTTTTGTTTCATCCCGAAAACCAAGGGAGAAATGATGACTTGCAATACCGGCTGGAAATGAAGAGCCGTAAGGGGGAGGGGAAGCGGTGGATGAAGGAAAACCACCAGGAAAAACGGAAATTGCAAGAACCAGAAAACCCCTGAAAAAATTGAGAGAAAGAAGAGAGCCATCCCACGCCCTTTACCCGTTGGAATTTTAACTAAGTAAAAAGTATAAAAATTGAGGTTTTGCAATATAATTGTGTTGAAAATCTCATAATCAATTATTTGAACTCCTAAAATTTGAAGAAAACTTTTTTGCGGTCCTTTTTGTAGAGGTTTCGGACGAGCAGGTCTAAATGGACCTTTCAATGGGCCCGTTGGAATTTTAACTGAGTAAAAGGTACAGGAATTGAGGTTTTTCAATATAATTGTGTTGAAAAGCTCCTAATCAATTATTTGAAATCCTAAAATTTGATTAAAACTTTTTTGCGGTCCTTTTTGTCGAGGTTTCGGACGAGAAGGTCTAAATGGGCCTTTCAATGGGCCCGTTGGAATTTTAACTGAGTAAAAAGTATAAAAATTGAGGTTTTTCAATATAATTGTGTTGAAAAGCTCCTAATCAATTATTTGAAATCCTAAAATTTAATTCAAACTTGTTTTGCGGTCCTTTTTGTCGAGGTTTCAAACGAGCAGGTCTAAATGGGCCTTTCAATGGGCCCGTTGGAATTTTAACTGAGTAAAAGGTACATAAATTGAGGTTTTTCAATATAATTGTGTTGAAAAGATTCTAATAAATTATTTGAACTCGTAAAATTTGATTAAAACTTTTTTGCGGTCATTTTTGTCGAGGTTTCGGACGAGCAGGTCTGAATGGGTCTTTCAATGGACCCGTTGGAATTTTAACTGAGTAAAAAGTACAGAAGTTGAGGGTTTGCCATATAAGTGTGTTGAAAATCTCCTAATCAATTACATGATCTCCTAAAATTTGATTAAAACTTGTTTCGCAGCCCTTTTTGTAGAGGTTTCGGACGAGCAGGTCTAAATGGGCCTTTTAATGGACCCATTGGAATTTTAAATGAGCAAAAAGTATAGAAATTGAGGTTTCGCAATATAATTGTGTTGAAAAGCTAGTAATCAATTATTTGAACTCCTAAAATTTGATTAACACTTGTTTTGCGGTCCTTTTTGTCGAGGTTTCGGACGAGCAGGTCTAAATGGGCCTTTCAATGGACCCGTTGGAATTTTAACTGAGTAAAAAGTACAGAAATTGAGGTTTTTCAATATAATTGTGTTGAAAAGCTTCTAATTAATTATTTGAACTCCTAAAATTTGATTTAAACTTGTTTTGCGGTCCTTTTTGTCGAGGTTTCAAATGAGCAGGTCTAAATGGGCCTTTCAATTGGCCCGTTGGAATTTTAACTGATTAAAAGGTACAGAAATTGAGGTTTTTCAATATAATTGTGTTGAAAAGCTCCTAATCAATTATTTGAACTCCTAAAATTTGATTCAAACTTGTTTTGCGGTCCTTTTTGTCGAGGTTTCAAACGAGCAGGTCTAAATGGGCCTTTCAATGGGCCCGTTGGAATTTTAATTGAGTAAAAGGTACAAAAATTGAGGTTTTTCAATATAATTGTGTTAAAAAGCTCCTAATCAATTATTTGAACTCCTAGAATTTGATTAAAACTTTTTTGCGGTCCTTTTTGTCGAGGTTTCGGACGATAAGGTCTAAATGGGCCTTTCAATGGGCCCGTTGGAATTTTAACTGAGTAAAAACTATAAAAATTGAGGTTTTTCAATATAATTGTGTTGAAAAGCTCCTAATCAATTATTTGAACTCCTAAAATTTGATTCAAACTTGTTTTGCGGTCCTTTTTGTCGAGGTTTCAAACGAGCAGGTCTAAATGGGCCTTTCAATGGACCCGTTGGAATTTTAACTGAGTAAAAAGTACATAAAATGAGGTTTTGAAATATAATTGTGTTGATAAGCTCCTAATCAATTACATGAACTCCTAAAATTTGATTAAAACTTATTTTACAGTCCTTTTGTAGAGGTTTCGGACGAGCGGATCGAAATGGGCCTTACAATGGATCTGTTGAAATTTTAACTTAGTAAAAAGTACAGAAATTGAGTTTTTGCGATATAATTGTTTTGAAAAGCTCCTAATCAATTATTTGAACTCCTAAAATTTGAAGAAAACTTTTTTACGGTCCTTTTTTGTAGAGGTTTCGGACGAGCATGACTAAATGGGCCTTTCAATGGGCCCGTTGGAATTTTAACTGAGTAAAAAGTATAAAAATTGAGGTTTTTCAATATAATTGTGTTGAAAAGCTCCTAGTCAATTATTTGAACTCCTAAAATTTGATTAAAACTTGTTTAGCGGTCCTTTTTGTCGAAGTTTTGGACGAGTAGGCCTAAATGGGCCTTTCAATGGACCCGTTGGAATTTTAACTGAGTAAAAAGTACAGAAATTGAGGTTTTGCAATATAATTGTGTTGAAAATCTCCTAATCAATTATTTGAACTCCTAAAATTTGAAGAAAACCTTTTTGCGGTCCTTTTTGTGGAGGTTTCGGACGAGCAGGTCTAAATGGACCTTTCAATGGGCCCGTTGGAATTTTAACTGAGTAAAAGGTACAAAAATTGAGGTTTTTCAATATAATTGTGTTGAAAAGATCCTAATCAATTATTTGAACTCCTAAAATTTGATTAAAACTTGTTTTGCGGTCCTTTTTGTCGAGGTTTCGGACGAGCAGGTCTAAATGGGCCTTTCAATGGACCCGTTGGAATTTTAACTGAGTAAAAACTACGAAAATTGAGGTTTTGCCATATAAGTGTGTTGAAAATCTCCTAATTAATTACATGATCTCCTAAAATTTGATTAAAACTTGTTTCGCGGTCGTTTTGTAGAGGTTTCGGACGAGCAAGTCTAAATGGACTTACAATGGACCCGTTGGAATTTTAACAGAGTAAAAAGTACAGAAATTGAGGTTACGCAATATAATTGTGTTGAAAAGCTAGTAATCAATTATTCAAACTCCTAAAATTTGATTAATACTTGTGTTGCGGTCCTTTTTGTCGAGGTTTCGGACGAGCAGGTCTAAATGGGCCTTTCAATGGACCCGTTGGAATTTTAAATGAGTAAAAACTATAAAAAATGAGATTTTACAATATAACTGTGTTAAAAATCTCTTAATCAATTATTTGAACTCCTAAAATTTGAATAAAACTTTTTTGTGATCCTTTTTGTAGAGGTTTCGGACGAGCAGGTCTAAATGGGCCTTTCAATGGACCCGTTGGAATTTTAACTAAGTAAAAAGTATAAAAATTGAGGTTTTGCAATATAATTGTGTTGAAAATCTCATAATCAATTATTTGAACTCCTAAAATTTGAAGAAAACTTTTTTGCGGTCCTTTTTGTAGAGGTTTCGGACGAGCAGGTCTAAATGGACCTTTCAATGGGCCCGTTGGAATTTTAACTGAGTAAAAGGTACAGGAATTGAGGTTTTTCAATATAATTGTGTTGAAAAGCTCCTAATCAATTATTTGAAATCCTAAAATTTGATTAAAACTTTTTTGCGGTCCTTTTTGTCGAGGTTTCGGACGAGAAGGTCTAAATGGGCCTTTCAATTGGCCCGTTGGAATTTTAACTGAGTAAAAAGTATAAAAATTGAGGTTTTTCAATATAATTGTGTTGAAAAGCTCCTAATCAATTATTTGAACTCCTAAAATTTAATTCAAACTTGTTTTGCGGTCCTTTTTGTCGAGGTTTCAAACGAGCAGGTCTAAATGGGCCTTTCAATGGGCCCGTTGGAATTTTAACTGAGTAAAAGGTACATAAATTGAGGTTTTTCAATATAATTGTGTTGAAAAGATTCTAATAAATTATTTGAACTCGTAAAATTTGATTAAAACTTTTTTGCGGTCATTTTTGTCGAGGTTTCGGACGAGCAGGTCTGAATGGGTCTTTCAATGGACCCTTTGGAATTTTAACTGAGTAAAAAGTACAGAAGTTGAGGGTTTGCCATATAAGTGTGTTGAAAATCTCCTAATCAATTACATGATCTCCTAAAATTTGATTAAAACTTGTTTCGCAGCCCTTTTTGTAGAGGTTTCGGACGAGCAGGTCTAAATGGGCCTTTTAATGGACCCATTGGAATTTTAACTGAGCAAAAACTATAGAAATTGAGGTTTCGCAATATAATTGTGTTGAAAAGCTAGTAATCAATTATTTGAACTCCTAAAATTTGATTAACACTTGTTTTGCGGTCCTTTTTGTCGAGGTTTCGGACGAGCAGGTCTAAATGGGCCTTTCAATGGACCCGTTGGAATTTTAACTGAGTAAAAAGTACAGAAATTGAGGTTTTTCAATATAATTGTGTTGAAAAGCTTCTAATTAATTATTTGAACTCCTAAAATTTGATTTAAACTTGTTTTGCGGTTCTTTTTGTCGAGGTTTCAAATGAGCAGGTCTAAATGGGCCTTTCAATTGGCCCGTTGGAATTTTAACTGATTAAAAGGTACAGAAATTGAGGTTTTTCAATATAATTGTGTTGAAAAGCTCCTAATCAATTATTTGAACTCCTAAAATTTGATTCAAACTTGTTTTGCGGTCCTTTTTGTCGAGGTTTCAAACGAGCAGTTCTAAATGGGCCTTTCAATGGGCCCGTTGGAATTTTAATTGAGTAAAAGGTACAGAAATTGAGGTTTTTCAATATAATTGTGTTGAAAAGCTCCTAATCAATTATTTGAACTCCTAAAATTTGATTAAAACTTTTTTGCGGTCCTTTTTGTCGAGGTTTCGGACGATAAGGTCTAAATGGGCCTTTCAATGGGCCCGTTGGAATTTTAACTGAGTAAAAACTTTAAAAATTGAGGTTTTTCAATATAATTGTGTTGAAAAGCTCCTAATCAATTATTTGAACTCCTAAAATTTGATTCAAACTTGTTTTGCGGTCCTTTTTGTCGAGGTTTCAAACGAGCAGGTCTAAATGGGCCTTTCAATGGACCCGTTGGAATTTTAACTGAGTAAAAAGTACATAAAATGAGGTTTTGAAATATAATTGTGTTGGTAAGCTCCTAATCAATTACATGAACTCCTAAAATTTGATTAAAACTTATTTTGCAGTCCTTTTGTAGAGGTTTCGGACGAGCGGATCGAAATGGGCCTTACAATGGATCTGTTGAAATTTTAACTTAGTAAAAAGTACAGAAATTGAGTTTTTGCGATATAATTGTTTTGAAAAGCTCCTAATCAATTATTTGAACTCCTAAAATTTGAAGAAAACTTTTTTACGGTCCTTTTTGTAGAGGTTTCGGACGAGCATGACTAAATGGGCCTTTCAATGGACCCGTTGGAATTTTAACTGAGTAAAAAGTACAGAAATTGAGGTTTTGCAATATAATTGTGTTGAAAATCTCCTAATCAATTATTTGAACTCCTAAAATTTGAAGAAAACTTTTTTGCGGTCCTTTTTGTGGAGGTTTCGGACGAGCAGGTCTAAATGGACCTTTCAATGGGCCCGTTGGAATTTTAACTGAGTAAAAGGTACAAAAATTGAGGTTTTTCAATATAATTGTGTTGAAAAGATCCTAATCAATTATTTGAACTCCTAAAATTTGATTAAAACTTGTTTTGCGGTCCTTTTTGTCGAGGTTTCGGACGAGCAGGTCTAAATGGGCCTTTCAATGGACCCGTTGGAATTTTAACTGAGTAAAAAGTACAAAAATTGAGTTTTTGCAATATAATTGTGTTGAAAAGCTCCTAATAAATTATATAAACTCCTAAAATTTGATTACACCTTGTTTTGCGATTCTTTTCGTAGAGGTTTCGTACGAGCGGGTCAAAATGGGCCTTCCATTGGACTCTTTGGAATTTTAACTGAGTAAAAAGTACAAAAAATGAGGTTTCGTATTATAATTGTGTTGAAAATCTCATAATCAATTTTTTGAACTCCTAAAATTTGATTAAAACTTGTTTTGCGGTCCTTTTTTGTCGAGGTTTCAAACGAGCAGGTGTAAATGGGCCTTTCAATGGACCCATTGGAATTTTAACTGAGTGAAAAGTACATAAATTGATGTTTTGCAATATAATTGTGTTGAAAAGTTCTTAATCAATTACATGAACTCCTAAAATTTGATTAAAACTTGTTTTGTAGTCCTTTTGTAGAGGTTTCGGACGAGCGGATCGAAATGTTCATTTCAATGGACCCGTTGGAATTTTATCTGAGTAAAAAGTACATAAATTGTGGTTTTGCAATATAATTGTGTTGAAAAGCTCCTAATCAATTATTTGAACTCCTTAAATTTGAATAAAACTTTTTTGCGGTCCTTTTTGTAGAGGTTTCGGACGAGCAGGTCTAAATGGGCCTTTTAATGGGCCCGTTGGAATTTTAACTGAGTAAAAGGTACATAAATTGAGGTTTTTCAATATAATTGTGTTGAAAAGCTCCTAATCAAATATTCGAACTCCTAAATTTTGATTAAAACATTTTTGCGGTCCTTTTTGTCGAGGTTTCGGACGAGAAGGTTTAAATGGGCCTTTCAATGGGCCAGTTGGAATTTTAACTGAGTAAAAAGTATAAAAATTGAGGTTCTTCAATATAATTGTGTTGAAAAGATCATAATCAATTATTTGAACTCATAAAATTTGATTAAAACTTGTTTTGCGGTCCTTTTTGTCAAGGTTTCAAATGAGCAGGTGTAAATAGGCCTTTTAATGGACTCGTTGGAATTTTTTCTGAGTAAAAAGTACATAAATTGAGGTTTTGCAAAATAATTTTGTTGAAAAGCTCCTAATCAATTACATGAACTCCTAAAATTTGATTAAAACTTGTTTTGCAGTCCTTTTGTAGAGGTTTCGGACGAGCGGGTCGAAATGGGCCTTTTAATGGATCCGTTGAAATTTTAACTGAGTAAAAAGTACAGAAATTGAGGTTTTGCAATATAATTGTGTTGAAAAGCTACTAATCAATTATTTGAACTCCTAAAATTTGAAGAAAACTTTTTTGCGGTCCTTTTTGTAGAGGTTTCAGACGAGCAGAGCTAAATGGGCCTTTCATTGGGCCCGTTGGAATTTTAACTTAGTAAAAAGTATAAAAATTGAGGTTTTTCAATATAATTGTGTTGAAAAGCTCCTAATCAATTATATGAACTCCTAAAATTTGATTAAAACTTGTTTTGCAGTCCTTTTTTTAGAGGTTTCGGACGAGCGGGTCGAAATAGGCCTTTCAATGGACCCGTTGGAATTTTAACTGAGTAAAAAGTACAGAAATTGAGGTTTTGCAATATAATTGTGTTGAAAAGCTCCTAATCAATTATTTAAACTCCTAAAATTTGATTAACACTTGTTTTGCGGTCCTTTTTGTCGAGGTTTCGGACGAGCAGGTCTAAATGGGCCTTTCAATGGACCCGTTGGAATTTTAACTGAGTAAAAAGTACAGAAATTGAGGTTTTTCAATATAATTGTGTTGAAAAGCTTCTAATTAATTATTTGAACTCCTAAAATTTGATTTAAACTTGTTTTGCGGTTCTTTTTGTCGAGGTTTCAAATGAGCAGGTCTAAATGGGCCTTTCAATTGGCCCGTTGGAATTTTAACTGATTAAAAGGTACAGAAATTGAGGTTTTTCAATATAATTGTGTTGAAAAGCTCCTAATCAATTATTTGAACTCCTAAAATTTGATTCAAACTTGTTTTGCGGTCCTTTTTGTCGAGGTTTCAAACGAGCAGTTCTAAATGGGCCTTTCAATGGGCCCGTTGGAATTTTAATTGAGTAAAAGGTACAGAAATTGAGGTTTTTCAATATAATTGTGTTGAAAAGCTCCTAATCAATTATTTGAACTCCTAAAATTTGATTAAAACTTTTTTGCGGTCCTTTTTGTCGAGGTTTCGGACGATAAGGTCTAAATGGGCCTTTCAATGGGCCCGTTGGAATTTTAACTGAGTAAAAAGTATAAAAATTGAGGTTTTTCAATATAATTGTGTTGAAAAGCTCCTAATCAATTATTTGAACTCCTAAAATTTGATTCAAACTTGTTTTGCGGTCCTTTTTGTCGAGGTTTCAAACGAGCAGGTCTAAATGGGCCTTTCAATGGACACGTTGGAATTTTAACTGAGTAAAAAGTACATAAAATGAGGTTTTGAAATATAATTGTGTTGGTAAGCTCCTAATCAATTACATGAACTCCTAAAATTTGATTAAAACTTATTTTGCAGTCCTTTTGTAGAGGTTTCGGACGAGCGGATCGAAATGGGCCTTACAATGGATCTGTTGAAATTTTAACTTAGTAAAAAGTACAGAAATTGAGTTTTTGCGATATAATTGTTTTGAAAAGCTCCTAATCAATTATTTGAACTCCTAAAATTTGAAGAAAACTTTTTTACGGTCCTTTTTGTAGAGGTTTCGGACGAGCATGACTAAATGGGCCTTTCAATGGACCCGTTGGAATTTTAACTGAGTAAAAAGTACAGAAATTGAGGTTTTGCAATATAATTGTGTTGAAAATCTCCTAATCAATTATTTGAACTCCTAAAATTTGAAGAAAACTTTTTTGCGGTCCTTTTTGTGGAGGTTTCGGACGAGCAGGTCTAAATGGACCTTTCAATGGGCCCGTTGGAATTTTAACTGAGTAAAAGGTAAAAAAATTGAGGTTTTTCAATATAATTGTGTTGAAAAGATCCTAATCAATTATTTGAACTCCTAAAATTTGATTAAAACTTGTTTTGCGGTCCTTTTTGTCGAGGTTTCGGACGAGCAGGTCTAAATGGGCCTTTCAATGGACCCGTTGGAATTTTAACTGAGTAAAAAGTACAAAAATTGAGTTTTTGCAATATAATTGTGTTGAAAAGCTCCTAATAAATTATATAAACTCCTAAAATTTGATTACACCTTGTTTTGCGATTCTTTTCGTAGAGGTTTCGTACGAGCGGGTCAAAATGGGCCTTCCATTGGACTCTTTGGAATTTTAACTGAGTAAAAAGTACAAAAAATGAGGTTTCGTATTATAATTGTGTTGAAAATCTCATAATCAATTTTTTGAACTCCTAAAATTTGATTAAAACTTGTTTTGCGGTCCTTTTTTGTCGAGGTTTCAAACGAGCAGGTGTAAATGGGCCTTTCAATGGACCCATTGGAATTTTAACTGAGTGAAAAGTACATAAATTGATGTTTTGCAATATAATTGTGTTGAAAAGTTCTTAATCAATTACATGAACTCCTAAAATTTGATTAAAACTTGTTTTGTAGTCCTTTTGTAGAGGTTTCGGACGAGCGGATCGAAATGTTCCTTTCAATGGACCCGTTGGAATTTTATCTGAGTAAAAAGTACATAAATTGTGGTTTTGCAATATAATTGTGTTGAAAAGCTCCTAATCAATTATTTGAACTCCTTAAATTTGAATAAAACTTTTTTGCGGTCCTTTTTGTAGAGGTTTCGGACGAGCAGGTCTAAATGGGCCTTTTAATGGGCCCGTTGGAATTTTAACTGAGTAAAAGGTACATAAATTGAGGTTTTTCAATATAATTGTGTTGAAAAGCTCTAATCAAATATTCGAACTCCTAAATTTTGATTAAAACTTTTTTGCGGTCCTTTTTGTCGAGGTTTCGGACGAGAAGGTTTAAATGGGCCTTTCAATGGGCCAGTTGGAATTTTAACTGAGTAAAAAGTATAAAAATTGAGGTTCTTCAATATAATTGTGTTGAAAAGATCATAATCAATTATTTGAACTCATAAAATTTGATTAAAACTTGTTTTGCGGTCCTTTTTGTCAAGGTTTCAAATGAGCAGGTGTAAATAGGCCTTTTAATGGACTCGTTGGAATTTTTTCTGAGTAAAAAGTACATAAATTGAGGTTTTGCAATATAATTTTGTTGAAAAGCTCCTAATCAATTACATGAACTCCTAAAATTTGATTAAAACTTGTTTTGCAGTCCTTTTGTAGAGGTTTCGGACGAGCGGGTCGAAATGGGCCTTTTAATGGATCCGTTGAAATTTTAACTGAGTAAAAAGTACAGAACTTGAGGTTTTGCAATATAATTGTGTTGAAAAGCTACTAATCAATTATTTGAACTCCTAAAATTTGAAGAAAACTTTTTTGCGGTCCTTTTTGTAGAGGTTTCAGACGAGCAGAGCTAAATGGGCCTTTCATTGGGCCCGTTGGAATTTTAACTTAGTAAAAAGTATAAAAATTGAGGTTTTTCAATATAATTGTGTTGAAAAGCTCCTAATCAATTATATGAACTCCTAAAATTTGATTAAAACTTGTTTTGCAGTCCTTTTTTTAGAGGTTTCGGACGAGCGGGTCGAAATAGGCCTTTCAATGGACCCGTTGGAATTTTAACTGAGTAAAAAGTACAGAAATTGAGGTTTTGCAATATAATTGTGTTGAAAAGCTCCTAATCAATTATTTAAACTCCTAAAACTTGATTAAAATTTGTTTTGCGGTCCTTTTTGTCGAGGTTTCGGACGAGCAGGTCTAAATGGGCCTTTCAATGGACTCGTTGGAATTTTAACTGAGTAAAAAGTATAAAATTGAGGTTTTACAATACAACTGTGTTGATAATCTCATAATCAATTATTTGAACTCCTAAAATTTGAATAAATCTTTTTTGCGATTCTTTTTGTAGAGGTTTTGGACGAGCAGGTCTAAATGGGCCATTCAATGGACCCGTTGGAATTTTAACTGAGTAAAAAGTATAGAAATTGAGGTTTTGCAATATAATTGTGTTGAAAATCTCCTAATCAATTATTTGAACTCCTAAAATTTGAAGAAAACTTTTTTGCGGTCCTTTTTGTAGAGGTTTCGGACGAGCAGGTCTAGATGGGCCCGTTAGAATTTTAACTGAGTAAATGGTACATAAATTGAGGTTTTTCAATATAATTGTGTTGAAAAGCTACTAATCAATTATTTGAACTCCTAAAATTTGATTAGAACTTGTTTTGCGGTCATTTTTGTCGAGGTTTCGGACGAGCAGGTTTAAATGGGCCTTTCAATGGGCCCGTTGGAATTTTAACTGAGTAAAAGGTACAGAAATTGAAGTTTTTCAATATAATTGTGTTGAAAAGCTACTAATCAATTATTTGAACTCCTAAAATTTGATTAAAACTTGTTTTGCGGTCCTTTTTGTCGAGGTTTCGGATGAGCAGGTCTAAATGGGCCTTTCAATGGGCCCGTTGGAATTTTAAATGAGTAAAAACTGTAAAAAATGAGGTTTTACAATATAACTGTGTTAAAAATCTCTTAATCAATTATTTGAACTCCTAAATTTTGAATAAAACTTTTTTGTGATCCTTTTTGTAGAGGTTTCGGACGAGCAGGTCTAAATGGGCCTTTCAATGGACCCGTTGGAATTTTAACTAAGTAAAAAGTATAAAAATTGAGGTTTTGCAATATAATTGTGTTGAAAATCTCATAATCAATTATTTGAACTCCTAAAATTTGAAGAAAACTTTTTTGCAGTCCTTTTTGTAGAGGTTTCGGACGAGCAGGTCTAAATGGACCTTTCAATGGGCCCGTTGGAATTTTAACTGAGTAAAAGGTACAGGAATTGAGGTTTTTCAATATAATTGTGTTGAAAAGCTCCTAATCAATTATTTGAAATCCTAAAATTTGATTAAAACTTTTTTGCGGTCCTTTTTGTCGAGGTTTCGGACGAGAAGGTCTAAATGGGCCTTTCAATGGGCCCGTTGGAATTTTAACTGAGTAAAAAGTATAAAAATTGAGGTTTTTCAATATAATTGTGTTGAAAAGCTCCTAATCAATTATTTGAACTCCTAAAATTTAATTCAAACTTGTTTTGCGGTCCTTTTTGTCGAGGTTTCAAACGAGCAGGTCTAAATGGGCCTTTCAATGGGCCCGTTGGAATTTTAACTGAGTAAAAGGTACATAAATTGAGGTTTTTCAATATAATTGTGTTGAAAAGATTCTAATAAATTATTTGAACTCGTAAAATTTGATTAAAACTTTTTTGCGGTCATTTTTGTCGAGGTTTCGGACGAGCAGGTCTGAATGGGTCTTTCAATGGACCCGTTGGAATTTTAACTGAGTAAAAAGTACAGAAGTTGAGGGTTTGCCATATAAGTGTGTTGAAAATCTCCTAATCAATTACATGATCTCCTAAAATTTGATTAAAACTTGTTTCGCAGCCCTTTTTGTAGAGGTTTCGGACGAGCAGGTCTAAATGGGCCTTTTAATGGACCCATTGGAATTTTAAATGAGCAAAAAGTATAGAAATTGAGGTTTCGCAATATAATTGTGTTGAAAAGCTAGTAATCAATTATTTGAACTCCTAAAATTTGATTAACACTTGTTTTGCGGTCCTTTTTGTCGAGGTTTCGGACGAGCAGGTCTAAATGGGCCTTTCAATGGACCCGTTGGAATTTTAACTGAGTAAAAAGTACAGAAATTGAGGTTTTTCAATATAATTGTGTTGAAAAGCTTCTAATTAATTATTTGAACTCCTAAAATTTGATTTAAACTTGTTTTGCGGTCCTTTTTGTCGAGGTTTCAAATGAGCAGGTCTAAATGGGCCTTTCAATTGGCCCGTTGGAATTTTAACTGATTAAAAGGTACAGAAATTGAGGTTTTTCAATATAATTGTGTTGAAAAGCTCCTAATCAATTATTTGAACTCCTAAAATTTGATTCAAACTTGTTTTGCGGTCCTTTTTGTCGAGGTTTCAAACGAGCAGGTCTAAATGGGCCTTTCAATGGGCCCGTTGGAATTTTAATTGAGTAAAAGGTACAAAAATTGAGGTTTTTCAATATAATTGTGTTAAAAAGCTCCTAATCAATTATTTGAACTCCTAGAATTTGATTAAAACTTTTTTGCGGTCCTTTTTGTCGAGGTTTCGGACGATAAGGTCTAAATGGGCCTTTCAATGGGCCCGTTGGAATTTTAACTGAGTAAAAACTATAAAAATTGAGGTTTTTCAATATAATTGTGTTGAAAAGCTCCTAATCAATTATTTGAACTCCTAAAATTTGATTCAAACTTGTTTTGCGGTCCTTTTTGTCGAGGTTTCAAACGAGCAGGTCTAAATGGGCCTTTCAATGGACCCGTTGGAATTTTAACTGAGTAAAAAGTACATAAAATGAGGTTTTGAAATATAATTGTGTTGATAAGCTCCTAATCAATTACATGAACTCCTAAAATTTGATTAAAACTTATTTTGCAGTCCTTTTGTAGAGGTTTCGGACGAGCGGATCGAAATGGGCCTTACAATGGATCTGTTGAAATTTTAACTTAGTAAAAAGTACAGAAATTGAGTTTTTGCGATATAATTGTTTTGAAAAGCTCCTAATCAATTATTTGAACTCCTAAAATTTGAAGAAAACTTTTTTACGGTCCTTTTTGTAGAGGTTTCGGACGAGCATGACTAAATGGGCCTTTCAATGGGCCCGTTGGAATTTTAACTGAGTAAAAAGTATAAAAATTGAGGTTTTTCAATATAATTGTGTTGAAAAGCTCCTAGTCAATTATTTGAACTCCTAAAATTTGATTAAAACTTGTTTAGCGGTCCTTTTTGTCGAAGTTTTGGACGAGCAGGCCTAAATGGGCCTTTCAATGGACCCGTTGGAATTTTAACTGAGTAAAAAGTACAGAAATTGAGGTTTTGCAATATAATTGTGTTGAAAATCTCCTAATCAATTATTTGAACTCCTAAAATTTGAAGAAAACTTTTTTGCGGTCCTTTTTGTGGAGGTTTCGGACGAGCAGGTCTAAATGGACCTTTCAATGGGCCCGTTGGAATTTTAACTGAGTAAAAGGTACAAAAATTGAGGTTTTTCAATATAATTGTGTTGAAAAGATCCTAATCAATTATTTGAACTCCTAAAATTTGATTAAAACTTGTTTTGCGGTCCTTTTTGTCGAGGTTTCGGACGAGCAGGTCTAAATGGGCCTTTCAATGGACCCATTGGAATTTTAACTGAGTAAAAAGTACAAAAATTGAGTTTTTGCAATATAATTGTGTTGAAAAGCTCCTAATAAATTATATAAACTCCTAAAATTTGATTACACCTTGTTTTGCAGTCCTTTTCGTAGAGGTTTCGTACGAGCGGGTCAAAATGGGCCTTCCATTGGACTCTTTGGAATTTTAACTGAGTAAAAAGTACAAAAAATGAGGTTTCGTATTATAATTGTGTTGAAAATCTCATAATCAATTATTTGAACTCCTAAAATTTGATTAAAACTTGTTTTGCGGTCCTTTTTTGTCGAGGTTTCAAACGAGCAGGTGTAAATGGGCCTTTCAATGGACCCATTGGAATTTTAACTGAGTGAAAAGTACATAAATTGATGTTTTGCAATATAATTGTGTTGAAAAGTTCTTAATCAATTACATGAACTCCTAAAATTTGATTAAAACTTGTTTTGTAGTCCTTTTGTAGAGGTTTCGGACGAGCGGATCGAAATGTTCCTTTCAATGGACCCGTTGGAATTTTAACTGAGTAAAAAGTACATAAATTGTGGTTTTGCAATATAATTGTGTTGAAAAGCTCCTAATCAATTATTTGAACTCCTTAAATTTGAATAAAACTTTTTTGCGGTCCTTTTTGTAGAGGTTTCGGACGAGCAGGTCTAAATGGGCCTTTTAATGGGCCCGTTGGAATTTTAACTGAGTAAAAGGTACATAAATTGAGGTTTTTCAATATAATTGTGTTGAAAAGCTCCTAATCAAATATTCGAACTCCTAAATTTTGATTAAAACTTTTTTGCGGTCCTTTTTGTCAAGGTTTCGGACGAGAAGGTTTAAATGGGCCTTTCAATGGGCCAGTTGGAATTTTAACTGAGTAAAAAGTATAAAAATTGAGGTTCTTCAATATAATTGTGTTGAAAAGATCATAATCAATTATTTGAACTCATAAAATTTGATTAAAACTTGTTTTGCGGTCATTTTTGTCGAGGTTTCGGACGAGCAGGTTTAAATGGGCCTTTCAATGGGCCCGTTGGAATTTTAACTGAGTAAAGGTACAGAAATTGAAGTTTTTCAATATAATTGTGTTGAAAAGCTACTAATCAATTATTTGAACTCCTAAAATTTGATTAAAACATGTTTTGCGGTCCTTTTTGTCGAGGTTTCGGACGAGCAGGTCTAAATGGGCCTCTTAATGGACCCGTTGGAATTTTAACTGAGTTAAAAGTACATAAATTGAGGTCTTACAATATAAATGTGTTGAAAAGCTCCTAATCAATTACATGAACTCCTAAAATTTGATTAAAACTTGTTTTGCAGTCCTTTTCGTAGAGTTTTCGGACGAGCTAGTCAAAATAGGCCTTTCAATGGACCCGTTGGAATTTTAACTGAGTAAAAAGTACAGAAATTGAGGATTTGCAATATAGTTGAGTTGAAAATCTCCTAATTAAATATTTGAACTCCTAAAATTTGAAGAAAACTTTTTTGCAGTCCTTTTTGTAGAGGTTTCAGACGAGCAGGTCTAAATGGTCCTTTCAATGGGCCCGTTGGAATTTTAACTTAGTAAAAGGTACATAAATTGAGGTTTTTCAATATAATTGTGTTGAAAAGCTCCTAATCAATTATTTGAACTCCTAAAGTTTGATTAAAACTTGTTTTGCGGTCCTTTTTGTAGAGGTTTCGGACGAGCAGGGTAAATGGGCCATTCAATGGGCCCGTTGGAATTTTAACTTAGTAAAAAGTATAAAAATTGAGGTTTTTCAATATAATTGTGTTGAAAAGCTTCTAATCAATTATTTGAACTCCAAAAAGTTGATTAAAACTTGTTTTGCGGTCCTTTTTTGTCGAGGTTTCGGACGAGCAGGTCTAAATGGGCCTTTCAATGGACCCGTTGGAATTTTAACTGAGTAAAAAGTACAGAAATTGAGGTTTTGCAATATAATTGTGTTGAAAAGCTCCTAATCAATTACATAAATTCGTAAAATTTGATTAAACCTTGTTTTGCAGTCCTTTTCGTAGAGGTTTCGTAGGAGCAGGTCAAAATGGGCCATTCATTGGACCCATTGGAATTTTAACCGAGTAAAAAGTACAGAAATTTAGGTTTTGCAATATAATTGTGTTGAAAAGCTCCTAATCAATTTTTTAAACTCCTAAAATTTGATTAAAACTTGTTTTGCGGTCCTTTTTTTCGAGGTTTCGGACTAGCAGGTCTAAATGGGCCTTTCAATGGACCCGTTGGAATTTTAACTGAGTAAAAAGTATAAAAATTGAGGTTTTACAATATAACTGTGTTGAAAATATCCTAATCAATTATTTGAACTCCTAAAATTTGAATAAATCTTTTTTGCGATTCTTTTTGTAGAGGTTTCGGACGAGCAAGTCTAAATGGGCCTTTCAATGGACCCGTTGGAATTTTAACTGGGTAAAAAGTATAGAAATTGAGGTTTTGCAATATAATTGTGTTGAAAATCTCCTAATCAATTATTTGAACTCCTAAAATTTGAAGAAAACTTTTTTGCGGTCCTTTTTGTAGAGGTTTCGGACGAGCAGGTTTAAATGGGCCTTTCAATGGGCCCGTTGGAATTTTAACTGAGTAAAAGGTACAGAAATTGAGGTTTTTCAATATAATTGTGTTGAAAAGCTACTAATCAATTATTTGAACTCCTAAAATTTGATTAAAACTTGTTTTGCGGTCCTTTTTGTCTAGGTTTCGGACGAGCAGGTCTAAATGGGCCTTTTAATGGGCCCGTTGGAATTTTAACTGAGTAAAAGGTACAGAAATTGAGGTTTTTCAATATAATTGTGTTGAAAAGCTCCTAATCAATTACATGAAATCCTAAAATTTGATTAAAACTCTTTTTGCAGTCCTTTTGTAGAGGTTTCAGACGAAAGGGTCGAAATGGGCCTTTCAATGGATCCGTTGAAATTTTAACTGAGTAAAGAGTACAGAAATTGAGGTTTTGCAATATAATTGTGTTGAAAAGCTCCTAATCAATTATTTGAACTCCTAAAATTTGAAGAAAACTTTGTTGCGGTCCTTTTTGTAGAGGTTTCGGACGAGCAGGGCTAAATGGGCCTTTCAATGGGCCCGTTGGAATTTTAACTTAGTAAAAAGTATAAAAATTGAGGTTTTTCAATATAATTGTGTTGAAAAGCTTCTAATCAATTATTTGAAGTCCTAAAAGTTGATTAAAACTTGTTTTGCGGTCCTTTTTGTCGATGTTTCGGACGAGCAGGTCTAAATGGGCCTTTCAATGGACCCGTTGGAATTTTTTTTTTGAAGAAAGGGCCTCATTAAAAACCCCACTAATCCTTACTGGGCTAGCCCAGTGAGGCCCTAGGAGGGGAAAAGAGTGCCCAATATATATTATAAATCAAGGTGGTTGATTAACAACCGGTACAAAAGTTCATAGAGCATCGGGCAAGCCCGGCCCAAAATACATAGAGGAATTAAAATGAAGGGCCCAAGTGGCTACAGAATGAGCTAAAATGTTAGCTTCACGCGGTACATAATGTAAACTAAGACCTGATACAGAGTTAATGAAAGATCTAGTAGCCTGTAACTGTCGCTGAAGAGTGGAGGCATCCTCGCATGCGCTACACAGCCGATTGATCAGCAGGGCCGCATCCGATTCAAGAAGAAACCCTGGCCATCCAGCCTCCACACCGAGTTGGACACCATCCGAGATAGCTTGTAGCTCCGCCGATGTAGAATCTGCAATAGTGTCCAAGTAAACAGCTCGTCCGAGCAAGATAGCACCAGTAGCATCACGAGCCACAATGCCAATTCCAGCAGATCCTGTAGACGGGCGAAAAGCACCATCAACATTGATTTTGATTGATCCAGCCGGCGGCGGCCTCCATACAGGTGGGGAAAGTGCTGGCGTCGTCTGCTGCCTCGTCGTGGGAATGTCTGATTTGGCCGATAGGTAGTCGCGAAGTAGGTCCTGTGAGTTCATCAAGGTGAGCCAAGGGGGCTGTAAACGCTGAGAATGGACCCACTCATTCCTCCTATTCCAAAGATTCCACAAGGTAGTTAGGAGGAGATCAAATTGTGCGCAAGAGAGGAGCCTAGCTCCTTGTTCCAGCCAAAGTGATATCGAGGTTGCGATGCTATCACGAAATTCGCTAGGGAAGCCTGCAAGGCTGAGTGTCTCAGCAGCGCCTGGGCAGTCCCTGAATGCATGAAGTGCAGATTCGAGAGTCGAGGGGCAGAACGGGCACATGCCGTTGCCCAATCCAATAGTCGCAAGTCTGTCACCTGTGGGTAGTGCACCCCGTCCCACCCGCCATCCAAAGGTGCGGACCTTTGGGAGTGTGTTGGATTTAGCAATAATCTTCCATAGAGGGTTTGGACGCTCAAGGGGTCGTGGGGGCCTACGTAAGAATAGGTAGCCGGAGCGTACTGAATATATATTAGTATCATGAAAACCCCATAGCAAGGTATCGCGATGGACATCAGATATTGGTACGTGCAGTATGTTGGCCGCGTCATCTTCGTCAAAATATTGACGTACTTTATGTTCATCCCATGCATTATGATGACGAATCATAAAATCGCCGCATCGTAAGGGTATCTCCTCATTATCTTGATAACTACCAAAGAAGGAGATACCATCGGACCCGCCCCAATTATCATGATGGATGCGTAGACGACTATCAATTCCAGGTCTCCAGAAGAAACCTGGCTGTAAGTGCCGCAAAGCCTGCCATAGACCTCGCCAAGCATAGGAGGCGCGGTGGTCAACTTTTGCCTCCATAATATTCCCGGAGGGATAATAGCGTGATCTGAGGACCGGAGCGAGCAGGGAGTCGGGCGAGTGGATTAGTCGCCAGATTTGTTTCCCAAGAAGAGCAATATTAAAGTCCCGTAAGTCGCGGAAGCCCATGCCCCCTGCGGCTTTGGGGGTGCACATAGTATCACAGGAGAGCATTGGCCATCCTTTTTTGTTACTCCTGCCCGTCCACCAGTAACGGCGGATTGATCGTGTCGCATCCTCCACAATGTTTTGTGGGAGCAAATAACATGACATGACGTATTGAGGCAAAGCTTGCGCCACTGATTTTATGAGAATTTCACGCCCACTGTACGACAGCAAGTTAGTATCCCATTTAGTCATGCGGGAATTGACTTTGTCTCTAATGAAACCAAGACTGGCCGTTCGATTCCTCCCAATGAGAAGAGGGACTCCTAGATAGGTTCCAGGGTCGTCGACCAAACGGATGCCAAGAGTATGTTGTAGCGCATGTGTGAAGTCCGTCGAACGGAAGGAGCTACAAAAGGCAGTCGACTTAGAAAAGTTGACTGACTGTCCTGAGGATGATTCATACAGACGGAGAATCTCCTTCAACCTGTCTATTTCCCCGGGGCAGTTACGGACAAAGACAATACTATCATCCGCAAAGAGCAGGTGATTAATTCTTGGGCCACGCCTATTGGCCTGTAACCCACCTAGACGTCCCAATTGCTGTTCAGCTTCAAGGGCCGCTGAAAGCCCTTGAGAGCATATTAAAAAGAGGAAAGGCGAGAGAGGGTCCCCTTGCCTGATTCTCCTAGTCGGAAAGAACTCGTTGGATAGAGCGCCATTAAGACGGACTGAAAAAGACACAGTGGATACACATCGGAGTAGTAACTGTACCCATTCAGACGCAAATCCCATACGTAACATCACGTCTTTAAGAAAGGACCATTCAACCTTATCAAATGCTTTCTCCATATCGAGCTTCAAAGCAGCCCCCTGATATATCAAAGCGTTATTAGTATGGAGGGTATGCACAAGTTCATGCGCAATCAAAATATTATTAGTAATGTTCCTGCCACTAACAAAAGCAGCTTGCGCATCACTGATACAATATGGTAATATAGGCTTAAGTCGATTCACAAGAACCTTAGCAATGGTCTTGTAAATAACAGTGCATAGGCTGATCGGCCAGAATTGACGCATGTTTGAAGCGTCAGGCACCTTTGGAATGAGGACAATGATGGCTTTGTTCACCGTTGCCATATCCTCTTCTCCTCGTAACAGGCGCAAACAAAGTTGTATAAACTCAGGCCCTATGACATCCCAATATTGTCTGTAGAAACTACTAGGGAAGCCGTCAAAACCCGGAGCTTTCCTGGGGCCTATATCCCTGAAAGCTGTGGTTACCTCATCTTCAGTGAAGGGTCGTAGCAATGAGTCATTCATTTCAATGCTAACCACCGGGGTAATATGTTCCAAAAGCACCAGAGAGGAACTCGGATTAGAAGATGTGAACAAATCCTGGAAATACTCGGATGCAATCCGAAGAAGCTCAGGCTTCTCTGTATGCCAAGTTTGGTCCACATCGAAGAGACCACGTATAGTGTTCTTTTTCCTTCGTTTAGAAGCTCGGGCATGGAAGAAGGATGTGTTCTTATCACCTTGCGAAAGCCAGGTAACACGAGAACGTTGTGCCCAGTAGGCTTCCTTGGCATCCAGAAGGCGTCTAAGTTCCAATTTCGCGTCACGGAGATTGAGTAACATGTCTTGTGACAATCGTCTCCTACGCATATAGGAGTTAATCTTACGTTGAAGTTCAGCAATGCGATTGTTAGAGGTGGAGCGTCGAGTCGCTTGCCAGTCATGTAAGTGGTTCCCCACAGCGGTCAATTTGTCGAGTAAATTGCCCGACGCGTTGGACCACGCTTGGTGAAACGCGGAGATACATGACGGGTCCTTTGCCCAGCAAGCCTCGAAACGAAAATGATCACCCTCATGATCATCATGTTGGCCGCGATGCGCATGAGGTGTAGTACGTGTAGTGTCCATAAGAATGATATAGTGATCAGAATTCGGAGAAAAAATATTCCTACATTGGAATGTTAAGTGGGCATTGAGCCATGCATCACATGCAAGATATCTATCAAGACGTTCACAAACAGTGGTAACGTTTGGCCCCGTACGTGACCAAGTGAACCAACCCGAGCATGGTTTGCAATCAAAAATCCCATTACGTGCAAGGCAATCGCGAAAGTTGGTGATTTGTGAGTGCGGTCTACGACCTCCGCCTTGTTTTTCGGAGTCCAATAAAATATCGTTTAGGTCCCCGCTAATTAACCAAGGTAGAGGTGAATTTTTACAAAGAGAGTCAATGAGTTCCCACGTTTTATATTTCATGCTAGTTTCGGCATACCCATAGATTCCCGTAAATCGAAAGCAATCATCGGAAGATGTAACAATGGAATCAATATGACGATCAGAATACGATAAAAGATCCACATTCAAATTATTATTCCAAAGTAAAATCAAACCAGAACAATTTGGGCTGCTTTTCACATGGAAGCAGCCCTCCATATCTAAAGAGAGTTTCAAGCGTTCAAAATTAAAATTACATAACCGAGTCTCAGATAAAAAAATAATCAAAGGTTCTAATTTTCGGACCATTGAAACAAGCCCTTGAACTGCCTCTGGTGAACCAAGCCCACGGCAGTTCCAGCACAAGAGCCTCATTTCTCTCGGCGGGGTTGAATATCAACCGCCGCCGAAGAGACTTTGCTGCTCATCCCAGCTTTAGTGTGTTTAGTTTTCGCTGTAGGTTCTGTTACGTGCTTTGCCGATCGTAATGGAACCTTTGGGGAGGTACGTGGGCGTTTAGCCATCGTAGGTGCAGTCAATGGAGGGCTGCGTTTTGCCTTGCGCGGTTCAACGGCATTCTTTGGTGGGCTCGAGGAAGTAGCGAGCCAATCCTCAAAATCAGGGTTGACATAGGCATTACTTCCATGTCCAGCGGTAGTAGACTTAGTCGGCACTGCAGTGGGCACCGGGAAGCCGTCATTGTCGATCAAAACGAACCGTTTGTTAGGTGGAGTGGAAGATACATCAGCATCCTTTGTGGCTGCCTGGGCAGTGTCGGGGGCTCCCGTATTTGCTGATTCCGCGTCAGCTGGGATGACAGCGATGGGGGCTACATCAAGTGCCTCAATCGAAAGTTGTCCCGTGGGATCACCTTCCGTGTCTGTCATTAGCTCCTCAGGGACAGCAGCAGGCGCGACTGGAACTGGCTACTCTTGCAGCGTTTCCGCACCCAGGGGTGCTGCAGCATCAGTGACCTTGGCAGCAGCAGTAGCTGCCTGCCCTGTATTGCTTCCATTCACCAGATCAGAGGCTGCAGCTTCTGAATTTTTTGTGGCTGAGGCGGCGTCAGCTACCGCCACTGACTTCCCTTTTCGGTCTGGTCCTGAGGAGCAGATTCGAAAAAGAGAATAGTAAATATAAATAGTAGGAAAAAATCCTACTAAGTAGAAAAAAATCACAATAATTGCAGGGTAATTTGTAAATGATACCGGCATTGATATGTTTTCCTTTGGATGATTCTGCACCTGCAATGAGGGAAAAAGGTGTTGAAAATCACCGTTCAATGGGAAGAAAAAATAATAAAATATAATCCAATTCCAAAATGAGTACATATTTTGAAATAGAAGTGTACCATTGTTAGCCATCGAAGGCTTACCTGGCTCAAAATAACTAACCCGTCCTCTGGTTGTTATTTTAGATTTTCTCTTTGGTGCCGGGGCACGTAGCCAATCTCCATACTTTTGGGGTACGGTTTTGTCATCCTTGAAATCCACACAAGTGGCTTTAAGATGGCATAACATACCACATCCATGAAAGAAAGATGGTAAGTTCTCATACTGTATAGGCAACATTTGGGGGCCTTCATCCTCCTCAATCTGAACAAACACAAACCGTCTCAGCGGCTGGTGTACATCAATTATGACCAGGACACGGAGGAATTCAGTCATATTCCCCTCGTCCGACAGACGGGAGTCAGTCCCTATTACTGCACCTATCCCACTGCCAATGGTTCGGCTAGTGGCATTTGCTACCACAACACTAGTCATCATAGCGATCGGTACTCTATGTATTCTCACCCAGATTCGCATCTGGTCGTATCGGTATTCCTTAATGGTGAGTTTTGGTTGTACAGGTAGGATTGCTAGCCAATCTTTCTGGAAGGTCCAAGGCCATCCTTTTAGTACAACATCCCTGCAGGCTTTAGTTTCAAACTTAAAGAGAAAATGTCCAGAGCCTAGAGACGTTACCGACGAGAGCTTGTTTTCTCTCCAAATAGCAGTGAAGAGTCGCATCACAACATTCTCTTCATAGTCTTTGGTGTTGAAAAGTTTTCCGATGAGTGACGATTTGTAGTCGTCAAGGGGAATGGCCTTTGTTGAGGCAGGAGCACAGATTACATGTTTCTCCTCCGCTGTAAACTGAAGGTTATCAAAGCGAGAGAGAAAGGAATCGATGGAGGCCATGAGGGCTTGTTTGTGCTCAATGATGGAAATGAGTTTCACACAACTGGAGTGTAGCGCAGGAAGTGTGAGAAGATGCCTAGTGAGCAATATACTTAGGCGATAATTCTCAATGAAATGAAAATAATATTCAAAACATTGAGTGAGTGGATAACCTAGAAAATGATAGGATAATGTTGAGAAAAATTTAAAATTCAATAGAGTTATGTTAGGAAATTTTAAAATGTATATGAATTTAAGTAATTTCCAAATAATCTTAAGATTAAAAGATAGAATTAACTTAAATTCACATAGATTATCCAAAATGAAAAGATAAATGGAATTTGTATAATATCTTACTAGTCGTAGGAATGCAAGATAGGGAAAAAGAAATTTGAATTTAAATAATCTCTTAATAATCATTAGATTAAAAGAGAATATTAAATTAAATTCAAAATTATTATTAAGATAATAGTCAAAAGAGTTGAATTTAATTACTATCCTAATAATCCTGAGATTAGAAGATAATAATAATTTTAATTCAAATAAATGACTAGGATTATAAGATATTATTAAATCCCAACCGATTAGAATTTTATCCAAGGATAAAGGTAAATTGAATTTATACAATATCGTAACCAACTTGTGATTAGCAGATAATGTCAACAATAATTTGAATTTAAATAAAGTCTTTATAATCTTGAGATTATAAGAGGATATGAATTTAAATTCAAATAGATTATTAAGGTAGTAGGGAAAGGATTTGAATTTAAATATTATCTTTTTAATCCTAAGATTTAAAGATAAAATAAATTTAAACTCAAATAGAGCTTTAGATAGGATGGACTTGTCTAGATAATAAAAATAAAAATTCCTTTGTATTTTAATATCTAGAATCTGTAAATGAAACATCATTTTAAATTTATTATGCACGATATTTAAATCGTAATAAGATAGTGAATCCCATAAAAGTAGGATTAAGTTAAGATGTGAGAATTTTTGGTGGGATTCCACCGGTTTGCATGCAGTGCATGGTGATGGTGCACGTGCATGGGCCATAGGCTCCCATGCATGCATGTGACGTGGCAGTTCACTATTTCGAAGAATAAGTGAGAAATATCTGAAGCTCCAATAATTGTGGAGCAGTAAAGTTGCTGCCGTCCGGCGGCTTGCAGCCATCATCTCCCCGGCCGGTCGGTTTGGTTGATGGTGCTCATGCACCGTAATAAACTTTAGAACCCCTATCTTTGTAGACAGGATAATGAACCAGGCGTAATGCAATATACTAACATTTCATTGTAGTAACAAAAATGTAGAATCAAATGAATAAACCTTCTGCTTTAACAGTCGCTGACAGATAGTTTCATTCGAAATTAATGAGTTTCCCAGCGTTATGTTGTTGCGAAGGGATTGGATACAAGGTCGTATAGACCAGGAAAATTCCTGTCCTCGATAAAAGGAGTCAGGGTCTGCGAAGGGTATCAAGAATGATGTCCCAGCATGTATGTGATGTATATAGAATACATCAGTTGCCTTAACGGCAGTTTGTGGCCATTGCCAAAGCCAAAGTGTCACCATTGATGGACACATAATTGATAGGCAGATAAAAATCCGTCGGGCTAGGTGAGTGGTGACCATTGTCATCATGTTTGTGCTAAGCAAACACCACGATGAAAGAAAGAGGGGGGGTGGAGGAGGCATGGTTGACGGAGGAGGTCGGGGAGGAAGAGGGTGGATAATAGGAGGATGAGGAGGCGGAGAAGGGTGAGTAGGAGGAGGAGTGGGAGAAAAAAGAGAGACCCGTTGGAATTTTAACTGAGTAAAAAGTACATAAATTGAGGTTTTGCAATATAATTGTGTTGAAAAGCTCCTAATCAATTACATAAACTCGTAAAATTTGATTAAACCTTGTTTTGCAGTCCTTTTCGTAAAGGTTTCGTACGAGCGGGTCAAAATGGGCCATTCATTGGACCCATTGGAATTTTAACCGAGTAAAAAGTACAGAAATTGAGGTTTTGCAATATAATTGTGTTGAAAAGCTCCTAATCAATTATTTAAACTCCTAAAGTTTGATTAAAACTTGTTTTGCGGTCCTTTTTTTTCGAGGTTTCGGACGAGCAGGTCTAAATGGGCCTTTCAATGGACCCGTTGGAATTTTAACTGAGTAAAAAGTATAAAAATTGAGGTTTTACAATATAACTGTGTTGAAAATCTCCTAATCAATTATTTGAACTCCTAAAATTTGAATTAATCTTTTTTGCGATTCTTTTTGTAGAGGTTTCGGACGAGCAAGTCTAAATGGGCCTTTCAATGGACCCGTTGGAATTTTAACTGAGTAAAAAGTATAGAAATTGAGCTTTTGCAATATAATTGTGTTGAAAATCTCCTAATCAATTATTTGAACTCCTAAAATTTGAAGAAAACTTTTTTGCGGTCCTTTTTGTAGAGGTTTCGGACGAGCAGGGCTAAATGGGCCTTTCATTGGGCCCGTTATAATTTTAACTAAGTAAAAAGTATAAAAATTGAGGTTTTTCAATATAATTGTGTTGAAAAGCTACTAATCAATTATTTGAACTCCTAAAATTTGATTAAAACTTGTTTTGCGGTCCTTTTTGTCCGAGGTTTCGGACGAGCAGGTCTAAATGGGCCGTTGGAATTTTAACTGAGTAAAAGGTACAGAAATTGAGGTTTTTCAATATAATTCTGTTGAAAAGCTATTAATCAATTATTTGAACTCCTAAAATTTGATTAAAACTTGTTTTGCGGTCCTTTTTGTCGAGGTTTCGGACGAGCAGGTCTAAATGGGCCTTTCAATGGGCCGTTGGAATTTTAACTGAGTAAAAGGTACATAAATTGAGGTTTTTCAATATAATTGTGTTGAAAAGCTCCTAATCAATTATTTGAACTCTTAAAATTTGATTAGAACTTGTTTTACGGTCCTTTTTGTAGAGGTTTCAGACGAGCAGGTCTAAATGGGCCTTTCAATGGGCCCGTTGGAATTTTAACTTAGTAAAAGGTACAGAAATTGAGGTTTTTCAATATAATTTTGTTGAAAAGCTCCTAATCAATTATTTGAACTCCCAAAGTTTGATTAAAACTTGTTTTGCGGTTCTTTTTGTCGAGGTTTTGGACGAGCAGGTCTAAATGGGCCTTTCAATGGACCCGTTGGAATTTTAACTTAGTAAAAAGTATAAAAATTGAGGTTTTTCAATATAATTGTGTTGAAAAGCTCCAAATCAATTATTTGAACTCCTAAAATTTGATTAAAACTTGTTTTGCGGTCCTTTTTGTCGAGGTTTTTGACGAGCAGTTCTAAATGGGCCTTTCAATAGACCCGTTGGAATTTTAACTGAGTAAAAGGTACAGAAAATGAGGTTTTGCAATATAATTGTGTTGAAAAGCTCCTAATCAATTATTTGAACTCCTAAAATTTGATTAAAACTTTTTTGCGGTTCTTTTTGTCGAGGTTTCGGACGAGAAGGTTTAAATGGGCCTTTCAATGGGCCCGTTCGAATTTTAACTGAGTAAAAAGTACAGAAATTGAAGTTTTGTAATGTAAGTGTGTTGAAAATCTCCTAATCAATTACATGAACTCCTAAAATTTGATTAAAACTTGTTTTGAAGTCCTTTTCGTAAAGGTTTCGTACGAGCGGGTCAAAATGGGCCATTCATTGGACCCATTGGAATTTTAACCGAGTAAAAAGTATAGAAATTGAGGTTTTGCAATATAATTGTGTTGAAAATCTCCTAATGAATTATTTAAACTCCTAAAGTTTGATTAAAACTTGTTTTGCGGTCCTTTTTTCGAGGTTTCGGACGAGCAGGTCTAAATGGGCCTTCCAATGGACCCGTTGGAATTTTAACTGAGTAAAAAGTATAAAAATTGAGGTTTTACAATATAACTGTGTTGAAAATCTCCTAATCAATTATTTGAACTCCTAAAATTTGAATTAATCCTTTTTGCGATTCTTTTTGTAGAGGTTTCGGACGAGCAAGTCTAAATGGGCCTTTCAGTGGACCTGTTGGAATTTTAACTGAGTAAAAAGTATAGAAATTGAGGTTTTGCAATATAATTGTGTTGAAAATCTCCTAATCAATTATTTGAACTCCTAAAATTTGAAGAAAACTTTTTTGCGGTCCTTTTTGTAGAGGTTTCGGACGAGCAGGGCTAAATGGGCCTTTCATTGGGCCCGTTGGAATTTTAACTAAGTAAAAAGTATAAAAATTGAGGTTTTTCAATATAATTGTGCTGAAAAGCTACTAATCAATTATTTGAACTCCTAAAATTTGATTAAAACTCGTTTTGCGGTCCTTTTTGTCCGAGGTTTCGGACGAGCAGGTCTAAATGGGCCTTTTAATAGGCCGTTGGAATTTTAACTGAGTAAAAGGTACAGAAATTGAGGTTTTTCAATATAATTGTGTTGAAAAGCTCCTAATCAATTATTTGAACTCCTAAAATTTGATTAGAACTTGTTTTGCGGTCCTTTTTGTCGAGGTTTCAGACGAGCAGGTCTAAATGGGCCTTTCAATGGACCCGTTGGAATTTTAACTGAGTAAAAAGTACAGAAATTGAGGTTTTGCAATATAATTGTGTTGAAAAGCTCCTAATCAATTATATTAACTCCTAAAATTTGATTAAACCTTGTTTTGCAGTCCTTTTCGTAGAGGTTTCGTACGAGCGGGTCAAAATGGGCCTTTCATCGGACCCGTTGGAATTTTAACCGAGTAAAAAGTACAAAAATTGAGGTTTTGCAATATAATTGTGTTGAAAAGCTCCTAATCAATTATTTAAACTCCTAAAATTTGATTAAAATTTGTTTTGCGGTCCTTTTTGTCGAGGTTTCGGACGAGCAGGTCTAAATGGGCCTTTTAATGGACCCGTTGGAATTTTAACTGAGTAAAAAGTATAAAATTGAGGTTTTACAATATAACTGTGTTGAAAATCTCATAATCAATTATTTGAACTCCTAAAATTTGAATAAATCTTTTTTGCGATTCTTTTTGTAGAGGTTTCGGACGAGCAGGTCTAAATGGGCCATTCAATGGACCCGTTGGAATTTTAACTGAGTAAAAAGTATATAAATTGAGGTTTTGCAATATAATTGTGTTGAAAATCTAATAATCAATTATTTGAACTCCTAAAATTTGAAGAAAACGTTTTTGCGGTCCTTTTTGTAGAGGTTTCGGACGAGCAGGTCTAGATGGGCCCGTTGGAATTTTAACTGAGTAAATGGTACATAAATTGAGGTTTTTCAATATAATTGTGTTGAAAAGCTACTAATCAATTATTTGAACTCCTAAAATTTGATTAGAACATGTTTTGCGGTCCTTTTTGTCGAGGTTTCGGACGAGCAGGTTTAAATGGGCCTTTCAATGGGCCCGTTGGAATTTTAACTGAGTAAAAGGTATAGAAATTGAGGTTTTTCAATATAATTGTGTTGAAAAGCTACTAATCAATTATTTGAACTCCTAAAATTTGATTAAAACTTGTTTTGCTGTCCTTTTTGTCGAGGTTTAGGACGAGCAGGTCTAAATGGGCCTCTTAATGGACCCGTTGGAATTTTAACTGAGTAAAAAGTACAGAAATTGAGGTCTTACAATATAATTGTGTTGAAAAGCTCCTAATCAATTACATGAACTCCTAAAATTTGATTAAAACTTGTTTTGCAGTCCTTTTCGTAGAGTTTTCGGACGAGCTAGTCGAAATGGGCCTTTCATTGGACCCGTTGGAATTTTAACTGAGTAAAAAGTACAGAAATTGAGGTTTTGCAATATAATTGTGTTGAAAAGCTCCTAATCAATTATTTGAACTCCTAAAATTTGAAGAAAACTTTTTTTTGTTCCTTTTTTTCGAGGTTTTAGACAAGAAGGTCTAAATGGGCCTTTCAATGGACCCGTTGGAATTTTTTTTGAAGGAAAAGGCCTCATTAAAAACCCCACTAATCACCCTATGCCGAGGCAAAAGGTGGTCCTACGGGGAAAAGAGTGCCCTGATGTATATTAGATTCAAAAGACTGAAAGTCATTCAGTGCATCTGTTTGGATACAAGTAGGTATGACAGAGTCAAAATACACAGAAGAAGAACAATGCAAAGCCCAAGAGGCTAACTTATGGGCCATTACATTGGCCGATCTTGGAACAAAAGATACACGACAAGAAGAATCATAAAGAAAAGATTTTGCGTCCTAAATCTGGGGGCCCAGAAGGGAAGCGTTAGCCGTGGTACGGTTTAACTTGTTGACGATGTGGGCCGAGTCGGATTCAATAATTACCGCTGGCCACCCTTTATCCTTGGCCATCATGGCCCCGGCAAGAATCGCGTGGAGTTCCACCGTGGCAGCGTCTCGGCAACCTGCTTCATGGACAACACAGCCACCAAGGATAACGCCTTGAGAATTGCGGGCAAGCACACCGATGGCAGCAGCTCCGGATCCTGGTTGAAAGGCGCCATCCACGTTGATCTTGATCTCTGAAAGCGTTTGCAGTCTCCATCGGGGCGGGGCATCGGCAGGGACGTCTGTCGGAAAGTTGTGGGTCGGTAGGAGGTTGGCACTGGTATAGGCTTGGAGCAGACCCTGGGCGTTCATCGCTGAAAGCCATGTCGGGTGAAGGCGTTAGGAATGAACCCATTCATTCCTTCGATTCCAAGTGTTCCAGAGCGTTGTTAATAATAAAGCGAAGGTAGCACCATTCAGACTCCGAGCACTTTCGGCTAACCACGAGGCCATGGAGGTGGTTGCACTAGCGTGGATATTAGTAGGAAGACCTACCAAACGAAGAATTGTGTTGGCACCACAGCAGTCTCTAAGTGCATGTAGAGTTGTTTCCACGACGTTGGGGCAAAACGGGCAACTACCATTAGAAAGTTTAATAGCGCGTAACTGGTCCCCTGTTGGTAGGGCATCACAACCCACCCGCCATCCGAAGGATCGGACCTTAGGTAGTGTTGGTGCTTTGGCAATTATCCTCTAAAGAGAGAAGGGCCTATCCAGAGGCCTTGGGGGCGCATGAAGAAAGTGGTAACCGGAACGGACAGAATACGTTCCGGAATCATGACGACTCCATATCAAAGCGTCTCGCTATTCATGTGCAATGGGCACCTTTAGGATACGCTCAACATCGTCCCAGTCAAAGAATCAGCGTAACTTGCCTTCATCCCAAAAATTAGAGTTACGTACCATAAAGTCACGGCAACAGGCGGGTAATTCGTCGTTGTCGACATACTCCCCGAAGAGTGTAATAGGTAAATCACCGCCCCAACTATCTCCAAGGATACGGATATTGCTCCTCAGCCCTGGCCGCCAAAAGTAGCCTGGGCCAAGGAGCTGAATCGCGTGGCTAATTCCTTTCCATGCAAAGGAGGCACGTTTGTCTGCTTTTGCATGCAACAGATCCCCCGAGGGATAATATTTTGCGCGGAGAACACGAGATAATAGTGAGTCAGGATTAGAGATGAACCCGTTGGAATTTTAACTGAGTAAAAGGTACAGAAATTGAGGTTTTTCAATATAATTGTGTTGAAAAGCTCCTAATCAATTACATGAACTCCTAAAATTTGATTAAAACTTTTTTGCGGTCCTTTTTGTCGAGGTTTCGGACGAGCAGGTCTAAATGGGCCTTTCAATAGACCCTATGGAATTTTAACTGAGTAAAAAGTACAAAAATTGAGGTTTTGCCATATAAGTGTGTTGAAAATCTCCTAATCAAATACATGATCTCCTAAAATTTGATTGAAACTTGTTTCGCGGCCCTTTTGTAGAGGTTTCGGACGAGCATGTCTAAATGGCCTTACAATGGACCCATTGGAATTTTAACTGAGTAAAAAGTACATAAATTGAGGTTTCGCAATATAATTGTGTTGAAAAGCTAGTAATCAATTATTTGAACTCCTAAAACTTGATTAACACTTGTTTTGCGGTCCTTTTTATAGAGGTTTCGGACGAGCAGGTCTAAATGGGCCTTTCAATTGACCCGTTGGAATTTTAACTGAGTAAAAAGTACAGAAATTGAGGTTTTGCAATATAATTGTGTTTAAAAGCTCCTAATCAATTACATAAACTCCTAAAATTTGATTACACCTTGTTTTGCAGTCCTTTTCGTAGAGGTTTCGTACGAGCGGGTCTAAATGGGCCTTTCATTGGACTCGTTGGAATTTTAACCGAGTAAAAAGTACAGAAATTGAGGTTTTGCAATATAATTGTGTTGAAAATCTCATAATCAATTATTTGAACTCCTAAAATTTGATTAAAACTTGTTTTGCGGTCCTTTTTGTCGAGGTTTCAAACGAGCAGGTGTAAATGGGCATTTCAATGGACCCGTTGGAATTTTAACTGAGTAAAAAGTACATAAATTGATGTGTTGCAATATAATTGTGTTGAAAAGTTCTTAATCAATTATTTGAACTCCTAAAATTTGAAAAAACTTTTTTGCGGTCCTTTTTGTAGAGGTTTCGGACGAGCAGGTCTAAATGGGCCTTTTAATGGGCCCGTTGGAATTTTAACTGAGTAAAAGGTACAGAAATTGAGGTTTTTCAATATAATTGTGTTGAAAAACTCATAATCAATTATTTGAACTCCTAAAATTTGAATAAATCTTTTTTGCGATTCTTTTTGTAGAGGTTTCGGACGAGCAAGTCTAAATGGGCCTTTCAATGGACCCGTTGGAATTTTAACTGAGTAAAAAGTATAGAAATTGAGGTTTTGCAATATAATTGTGTTGAAAATCTCCTAATCAATTATTTGAACTCCTAAAATTTGAAGAAAACTTTTTTGCGGTCCTTTTTGTAGAGGTTTCGGACGAGCAGGTTTAAATGGGCCTTTCATAGGGCCCGTTGGAATTTTATCTGGGTAAAAGGTACAGAAATTGAGGCTTTTCAATATAATTATGTTGAAAAGCTACAAATCAATTATTTGAACTCCTAAAATTTGATTAAAACTTGTTTTGCAGTCCTTTTTGTCGATGTTTCGTACGAGCAAGTCTAAATGGGCCTTTTAATGGGCCCGTTGGAATTTTAACTGAGTAAAAGGTACAGAAATTGAGGGTTTTTCAATATAATTGTGTTGAAAAGCTCCTAATCAATTATTTGAACTCCTAAAATTTGATTAGAACTTGTTTTGCGGTCCTTTTTGTCGAGGTTTCGGACGAGCAGGTCTAAATGGGCCTTTCAATGGACCCGTTGGAATTTTAACTGAGTAAAAAGTACAGAAATTGAGGTTTTGCAATATAATTGTGTTGAAAAGCTCCTAATCAATTACATTAACTCCTAAAATTTGATTAAACCTTGTTTTGCAGTCCTTTTCGTAGAGGTTTCGTACGAGCGGGTCAAAATGGGCCTTTCATCGGACCCGTTGGAATTTTAACCGAGTAAAAAGTACAGAAATTGAGGTTTTGCAATATAATTGTGTTGAAAAGCTCCTAATCAATTATTTAAACTCCTAAATTTTGATTAAAACTTGTTTTGCGGTCCTTTTTGTCGAGGTTTCGGACGAGCAGGTCTAAATGGGCCTTTCAAATGACCCGTTAGAATTTTAACTGAGTAAAAAGTATAAAAATTGAGGTTTTACAATATAACTGTGTTGAAAATCTCCTAATCAATTATTTGAACTCCTAAAATTTGAATAAATCTCTTTTGCGATTCTTTTTGTAGAGGTTTCGGACGAGCAGATCTAAATGGGCCTTTCAATGGACCCGTTAGAATTTTAACTGAGTAAAAAGTATAGAAATTAAGGTTTTGCAATATAATTGTGTTGAAAATCTCCTAATCAATTATTTGAACTCCTAAAATTTGAAGAAAACTTTTTTGCGGTCCTTTTTGTAGAGGTTTCGAACGAGCAGGTCTAAATGGGCCTTTCAATGGGCCCGTTGGAATTTTAACTGAGTAAAAGGTTCAGAAATTGAGGTTTTTCAATATAATTGTGTTGAAAAGCTCCTAATCAATTACATGAACTCCTAAAATTTGATTAAAACTTTTTTTGCAGTCCTTTTGTAGAGGTTTCAGACGAGCGGGTCGAAATGGGCCTTTCAATGGATTCGTTGAAATTTTAACTGAGTAAAAAGTACAGATATTGAGGTTTTGCAATATAATTGTGTTGAAAAGCTCCTAATCAATTATTTGAACTCCTAAAATTTGAAGAAAACTTTGTTGCGGTCCTTTTTGTAGAGGTTTCGGACGAGCTGGTCGAAATGCCCTTTCAATGATTCCGTTGAAATTTTAACTGAGTATAAAGTACATAAATTGAGGTTTTTAATATAATTCGGTTGAAAAGCTCCTAATCAATTACATGAACTCCTAAAATTTGATTAAAACTTGTTTTGCAGTCCTTTTGTAGAGGTTTCGGATTAGCGGGTCGAAATGGGCCTTTCAATGGATCCGTTGAAATTTTAACTTAGTAAAAAGTACATATATTGAGGCTTTGCAATATAATTGGGTTGAAAAGCTCTTAATCAATCACATGAACTCCTAATATTTGATTAAAACTTTTTTTGCAGTCCTTTTGTAGAGGTTTCAAACGAGCGGGTCGAAATGGGCCTTTCAATGGATCCGTTGAAATTTTAACTGAGTAAAAACTACAGAAATTGAGGTTTTGGAATATAATTGTGTTGAAAAGCTCCTAATCAATTATTTGAACTCCTAAAATTTGAAGAAAACTTTGTTGCGGTCCTTTTGTAGAGGTTTCAGACGAGCGGGTCGAAATGGGCCTTTCAATGGATCCGTTGAAATTTTAACTGAGTAAAAAGTACATAAATTTAGGTTTTGCAATATAATTGTGTTGAAAAGCTCCTAATCAATTATTTGAACTCCTAAAATTTTAACTGAGTAAAAGGTATAGAAATTGAGGTTTTTCAATATAATTGTGTTGAAAATATTCTAATCAATTATTTGAACTCCTAAAATTTGATTAAAACTTTTTTGCGGTCCTTTTTGTCGAGGTTTCGGACGAGCAGGTCTAAATGGGCCTTTTAATGGACCCGTTGAAATTTTAACTGAGTAAAAAGTACAGAAATTGAGCTCTTACAATATAATTGTGTTGAAAAGCTCCAAATCAATTACATGAACTCCTAAAATTTGATTAAAACTTGTTTTGCAGTCCTTTTCGTAGAGTTTTCGGACGAGCTAGTCGAAATGGGCCTTTCATTAGACCCGTTGGAATTTTAACTGAGTAAAAAGTACAGAAATTGAGGTTTTGCAATATAATTGTGTTGAAAAGCTCCTAATCAATTATTTGAACTCCTAAAATTTGAAGAAAACTTTTTTGTGGTCCTTTTTTTCGAGGTTTCGGACAAGCAGGTCTAAATGGGCCTTTCAATGGACCCGTTGGAATTTTAACTGAGTAAAAGGTACAGAAATTGAGTTTTTTCAATATAATTGTGTTGAAAAGCTCCTAATCAATTATTTGAACTCCTAAAATTTGATTAGAACTTGTTTTGCGGTCCTTTTTGTCGAGGTTTCAGACGAGCAGGTCTAAATGGCCCTTTCAATGGACCCGTTGGAATTTTAACTGAGTAAAAAGTACAGAAATTGAGGTTTTGCAATATAATTGTGTTGAAAAGCTCCTAATCAATTACATAAACTCCTAAAATTTGATTAAACCTTGTTTTGTAGTCCTTTTCGTAGAGGTTTCGTACGAGCGGGTCAAAATGAGCCTTTCATTGGACCCGTTGGAATTTTAACCGAGTAAAAAGTACAGAAATTGAGGTTTTGCAATATAATTGTGTTGAAAAGCTCTTAATCAATTATTTAAACTCCTAAAATTTGATTAAAACTTGTTTTGCGGTCCTTTTTGTCGAGGTTTCAGACGAGCAGGTCTAAATGGGCCTTTCAATGGACCCGTTGGAATTTTAACTGAGTAAAAAGTATAAAAATTGAGGTTTTACAATATAACTGAATTGAAAATCTCTTAATCAATTATTTGAACTCCTAAATTTTGAATAAATCTTTTTTGCGATTCTTTTTGTAGAGGTTTCGGACGAGCAGGTCTAAATGGGCCTTTCAATGGACCCGTTGGAATTTTAACTGAGTAAAAAGTATAGAAATTGAGGTTTTGCAATATAATTGTGTTGAAAATCTCCTAATCAATTATTTGAACTCCTAAAATTTGAAGAAAACTTTTTTGCGGTCCTTTTTGTAGAGGTTTCGGACGAGCAGGTCTAAATGGGCCTTTCAATGGGCCCGTTGGAATTTTAACTGAGTAAAAGGTACAGAAATTGAGGTTTTTCAATATAATTGTGTTGAAAAGCTCCTAATCAATTATTTGAACTCCTAAAATTTGATTAGAACTTGTTTTGCGGTCCTTTTTGTCGAGGTTTCGGACGAGCAGGTCTAAATGGGCCTTTTAATGGACCCGTTGAAATTTTAACTGAGTAAAAAGTACAGAAATTGAGGTCTTACAATATAATTGTGTTGAAAAGCTCCTAATCAATTACATGAACTCCTAAAATTTGATTAAAACTTGTTTCGCGGCCCTTTTTGTAGAGGTTTCGGATGAGCATGTCTAAATGGCCTTACAATGGGCCCGTTGGAATTTTTTTGAGGAAAAGGGCCTCATTAAAAACCCCACTAATCCCAACTGGGCTGGCCCAGTTAGGGTCCTAAGAGGGGAAAAGAGTACCCAAATATATTAAAATAAATCAAGGTGGTAGATGATCAACCGGTACAAAAGATCGTAACTCATCGGGCAAGCCCGGGCCAAAAGACAAAGAATAACGAGAATGAAGAGCCCACGTGGCTAAACTATGAGCTAAAACATTAGCAGTGCGTGGTACATAATGATAACATAAATCAGGGATAGTAGTAAATAAAGCTCGAATTGCCGCTATCTGCGGGCGAAGGATGGAAGCATCATGGTCGGGATTGTGGAGCTTGTTGATGATCATGTCCGCGTCCGACTCAAGGTGGAAACCACGCCAACCAGCGTCTGATCCAAGGCTGACTCCGGTGACAATAGCATGGAGTTTAGTGGAGGAGGAGTCGGGTATGTTATCTAAGAAGAAATCCCTCCCGAGCAAAATAGAACCGGTGGCATCACGAGCTACTATACCGAAACCGGCTTCGCCTGTGATCGGGTTGAATGCACCGTCGACGTTGATTTTGATTCTCCCTGCCGGTGGTGGCCTCCAGGCTGGTCGCGGAAGGGCCGGGTCTATCTGCGTATGCGTCGTAGGATTGGCGGAGGTGGCTGAGACGTAGTCTTGAAGAAGCTCCTGGGAATTCATTAGGGTGAGCCATGGTGGCTGCAGACGTCGAGAATGGACCCATTCATTCCTTCGATTCCAAAGGTTCCAAATGATCGTGAGAAGCAGGCTGAACTCAGTGCAGGAGAGTAGCGAGGCTCCTTGTTCTAACTAGAGAGCTATCGATGATGCCGTGCTACCATATATATTGCGGGGAAACCCGGAAATATTAAGCACTTCAGTGGCACCTGGGCAGTCCCGCAGCGCATGAATCGCAGTTTCGACAATAGTTTCGACAAGGGCGAGAAAGGGGTCGTGAAGGCCGACGCTGAAAGAGATATCTGGAGCAGACGTTATAGATATTGGTGTCATGAAAACCCCACAGTAAAATATCCCGGCGTTTAGCAGAGATTGGGACTTTCAAGATGTTAGCAGCGTCATCCCAATCAAAGTAGTCGCGAATCTTATGGTCGTCCCAAGAATTCTGAATGTGGAGCATGAAGTCTCTACATCTCAGAGGTAGCTTCTCATTATCTTGGTAGGTCCCAAAAAAAGAGAGCCCACTAGATTCACCCCAATGATCACTCCAAAAAAAGATATTTTGGCATTTTCAACTAACTTTTCCCAAATTCCATTTTCCTTTTCTCTCAATTTTCTCTCAACCCAAACACATTTCTCCAGCACATTTTCCCTCTGATTTTGACATCCAAATATGAGATTTCAATCCTCTTTTGATCTCTAATCATCTCTTCATCAAAATCTTAGCATTTGCTTATTGGATTTTCAAGATTTTGGTTCCAAAAAGGGAGAAAACTCAAGTTTAGAGGTATGAACGTCCTTCTCCTCTAAATTCTCAGTTCTTTACTGAAATTCCCAAGTTCTCAATCCTTGATTTGTGTTTTATTAAAGGTTTTACAATTGTGTTCTTGATCTTGGCTTTAAAATGTAAGATTTGCTTTAATCTTGATGAAATTCGTATGATCTGATTGGGCACTGTTTTGAGATGTCATTTTGATGTAAAATGAATGTATAATTGATGAGAAATTGAGGTTTAATCAATGCAATCCCGGATAGGTTGATTTTCCTAAGTTTTGCTTGAGTTTTTGGTGGTTTTTGGAGTGTTTTTGATGATCTGTTATAGCTGGAGGTATAAGGACGTGGTTAGATCCTTTTTGGATGTTAATTGAGGTTTATGAATGTTTAGAATTGATGGATCTTGGCTGGGTAGTGTTGTGGAGTTGTTTGGAGGTGATTTCGGTTGTGTTTGGTAGCCGAAATGTGAGTATTGATGAGAGCAGCGAGTTTAGATGTCTTGGTTGAGGATATTAAAGCATGATGGTGCATTAATCTACTGTTTTGATGTGTTTAAAACAGGGGAGACATCTTCGGATCCTTGTGGTGTTGATCCGGAAGCTTGATTGGTGTTTCGGCAAGTGGCGAAACGGAATCGGTGAGTGGATTTTGGTTTTCAGCTTTGAAACCAAGGTTTTGAACGTTTGGGAGCTTAGTTTAAGTCTAAGCAACTTAGCTAAGCTCAAGAGTAAGTTTTCGGAAAAACGCTCTTATTGATGAACTATGAGTTGGTTGAATGCAATGTGATTTGTTTGCATGTTTTAAATTCTGTTTTGAAAGCATGTTTTAGCATGTTTAATTGCTGTGATTATAAGCCATGTGTTGAAGGATGCTCAAGGTAAGAGATCCTTGTTTTTGAACATTGTTAAATGTGGTTTTGATGCTTAATGATGCATGATGTTTATGGCTTTGTTAAATGCTTTAAAACAGTGAAATATTGTTGTTAATGACGCATATTGGCAAGTGATGTTATGAGAATGGTTAAGAACAACATGGTGGTTAAAAGTCCATGGTTGATTCTTGTTAAGGTCACAAAGGTGGTTAAAAGTCCTTGTGTGAGCCTTGTGTATTTTAAGAACAACATGGTGGTTAAAAGTCCATGGTTGGTTCTTGGTTAAGGTCACAAAGGTGGTTAAAAGTCCTTGTGTGAGCCTTGTGTATTTAAGAACACCATGGTGGTTAAAAGTCCATGGGTGATTCTTGTTAAGGACACAAAGGTGGTTAAAAGTCCTTGTGTGGTCCTTATGAATGGTAAGAACATCATGGTGGTTAAAAGTCCATGGATGATTCTTTTGCTAAGGACACAATGGTGGTTAAAAGTCCATGTGTGGTCCTTGTGAATTGTAAGATCACAATGGTGGTTAAAAGTCCATGTGTGGATCTTGTATTGATTGTATCACTTGTGGCCAATATGACATGTTATAAACTTGAAGCATGAAATGCTTGTTTTAAATGCTTATGTGCATGTACAAATGATGAGTTGAACTAAGGTTTATAAAGGTGTTTATAAATGCATTATTGTGTGGTTTTAAATGAGCATTCCTCACTAAGCTATTTGCTTACGCTCTCTCTTTTCTTAAACCAATAATGCAGAGCATTGAAGTACATTAGGGGCAGCAAGGAAGCCAAGAATCCAAGTGAAGGTTTAAGCTCATGTATGGTGAATGTTTTCTAACACTATTAGCTTTTGGGCATTTGGCAATGGGGAACCTATATTGTTGTTTTGGGAGATGTTTTGGACTCCCTAAGTTGGTTTTATATTGTTGATGATGTTGGAACATGTAATTGGCCTCTTGGTATTTGTTTTGGTGATTTGAGGATTGCATGGTTTGCTATATAGGATTCTTGCCTATAGAATTGGGGATTTGTTTAATTGATGCCATGTTTGAGTATGATTGATGCAATTATGTTCCTTATGCATGTAATGTCTTGCTGGTATAATTTGGTTGCCTTTGGAGCATGTTTGATGGGTCAATTGTATGTTTAACCAGCTAAAATTCTGCATTCTGGGCAGCCTGTTTCGGAACAGGTGCTGCCGTTTCGGAACAGAGGGCCTGAAATGGCCTAGGCGTTTCGAAACGGGCAGAGCCGTTCCGAAACAGTTTGGCCACTACCAGGCCCTGTTGCGCAACGCGTTTCGGAATGATCCCGCGTTTCGGAACAGGCTCTCCCTGTTTCGGAACACTCGACCGTTGGGCACTGAAATTGACGGTTAAATGTTTTGAAATCTTTGCGTTTTGGTCCTAAAACTTGTTTATGCAATTGAATAAGTTTGAGATGTCCGTTTGAGTTGAAATTTGGTAGGGAAGCATGAATTATGACTAATTTCATAATGGTAACTTAAAAGTGGGTTAAGTCCTTCTAATTTCCAGAATTTACATTTTGGTCCCTAAACTTGTATGTTGTGCAATTAAGTCCCTGAATGTTTTCCAAATGCGCTGATCTTTGAGTATGCTGTTGTTATGAACATATCTAGGGTTAATGTGCATTTAGATAAGATTAAAAAAGAAAAAAAAGGGTCGTTAATCAAGGTTGACTTTCGGGTTGACTTTGGTTTTCCCCGTGTAAACTTCTTAATTCGGTTCAACCGTCTGGGCTGGGTTAAGGGGGTTACATTTGGTGGTATCAGAGCTGAGTTCTCGTGTAATTGGGAATGATTATGTGGGTGATTAAAGTATGTATGCTTTGTATGCTTGTTGATTGAAAGCATGATGTGTGAATTGTAAGTATGTTATAATTGTGATGTATGCTTTGGTGAAGCATGTTAGGGGGGATCCATTGCCAAATCAAAGCTAATGAAATGATGTTGTTTTAATTGGAAATGAGCTTGAGTACTTGGATTGCTTACCTTGCTGAGCCTGACTTGTTTATTGCATTGTGATTGCATTGTTTAGTGAATGGCACCTCGTAGAGAGTTGGGGGTTAATACGCGAGCTATGGCTCGAAATGAGAATAAGGAGAACGTTGAGAATGCGATGGATTTACCTCCTCCACCTGGTGGTGGTGGTGCTGGGGGCGAAGGAGCTGGTGTAGCAGCTAGTGCTGGGGTCGCTGGACCTGAAGCTGGTCAGGGGCAAGCTGTTCCTGACATGACAATGTTGGTTCAAGCTATTGCTGGAGCTTTTCGAGCAGTGGTAGCTGGAGCTCAAGGAGCTGGGCATCAGGGAGATGCTGGTGTTAGACTACCCTTGGAACGTTTGCGCAGTCTGGGAGGGACTGAGTTCAGGGGTTTGTCTGCTGAAGGTTCTGAGTCTTGGCTGGAAAGTACCAAGAGAATCTTGGGGCAGATGAGTTGCACTGATGTGCAGAAGCTGGGCTGTGTAGTATCCTTGCTACAGGATGATGCGTATACTTGGTGGACAACCTCTATCTCTGAAATGGAGGAAGCTGATGTAACTTGGACGTTCTTTCAGAACGCGTTCAAGAGAAGGTATCTGGGTGTGAGGTACCTAGATGAAAAGAAGAGGGAATTCATGTCTCTTACCCAAGGGAGCATGTCTGTGGCTGAGTACGAAGTTCAGTTTGTTCGACTCAGTCAGTATGCACCTGAGCTTGTCTCGGATGAGCGGGAGAGGTGTGAAAGGTTCCGTTATGGTTTGGTGACGGAAGTAAAGATGTATGTGTTGGCTGCTGAGTATAATATTTTGATGTGCTGGTTGGCCGAGCAAAGGACATTGAGATGAACTTGGGTTTATCTTCTAGAAGTGCTGGAAAGCGAGCTGCTGAGTATAGTTCCGGTGGTGGACGGAACAAGAGGGGACGTGATCAGAAGTATCAGTCTTCAGCTAAGCGAGGTGGTGGTGCGCCTGCTCAGGGAGGCAAGGCTAGAGTTGATCCGAGCGCGTGTTGGACATGTGGATCGCGTGGCCATATGAAACGTGATTGTCCTCGAGCTGTGAGGGAGGTGCAAGCTCCTGTTGTGGCGGCTGGTAATTCGTGCTGGAACTGTGGATCTACGGATCACATGAGGAGAGAGTGTCCTATGTTGGCTGGTGGCCAAGGGCGTGCTCCTATTGTTGCTGCACCACAGAGAGGTCGTGGGCGCGGCCGTGGTAACTTCCAGCGTAGGGAGGATGGTGGACGTAATGTGGCTCATGTTGTAGCTGTTCAGCCAGAGGGTGGTGGCCAGGCTAGAGTGTTTGCTCAGAGGGAGGGGAGGAATGACGCGGATGTGATTGCAGGTACTTTTACTTTACAGTCCTTGTCATTACTTTCCTTGATTGATTCTGGATCTACGCACTCATACATTTTGCGTGAGCATGCTGAATTGCTTGGTTTGCCTGTTGAGTCTTTGGATGTTGGTATGTGTGTCACTAGTTCTTTTGGTGAGACTGTTGTGACTCGAAAGCTTTATAGAATATGTCCTTTGGTTGTGCAAGATCATGTTTTTCATGTTGATCTCATGGAATTGCCTTTCTATGGTTTTGATGTAATCCTTGGTATGGATTGGCTTGCTGAGCATCGTGCTGTAGTGGATTGTGAGAATAAGCGAGTTTCGTTGAAACTTGCGGATGATTATGAGGTGGTTGTGGTTGGTGAGAATTTGAAGTTTCTTGCCAATGTGGTGTCGACATTGGAGGCGAGCCGGATGCTGAGGCAAGGTTGTGAAGCTTACCTAGCCTTTGTGATGAATCCTAGCTCTAAGGAGTTGCGTGTGCAAGATATCAGGGTTGTGCGAGAGTTCCCTGGTATGTTTCCTGAGGAGTTGCCTGGATTACCTCCTAATCGCGAAGTGGAGTTTGGGATTGAGCTGTATGAGAACACAACTCCAGTGTCCATTACTCCTTATCGAATGGCACCTAAGGAGTTGAAGGAGCTGAAGACGCAATTGCAAGAGTTGCTTGATCGTGGTTTCATTCGGCCGAGTGTGTCACCTTGGGGTGCACCGGTCTTGTTTGTAAAGAAGAAAGATGGCACTAAGAGAATGTGCATTGATTACCGTCAGCTTAACAAGTTGACTATCAAGAATCGGTATCCATTGCCGAGAATTGATGATCTCTTTGATCAATTTCGGGGAGCAGCTGTGTTCTCTAAGATTGACTTGAGGTCGGGGTATTACCAGTTGAAGGTAAAGGATGTGGATGTGCCAAAGACAGCTTTCAGGACGAGGTATGGGCATTATGAGTTCCTTGTGATGCCGTTTGGTTTGACAAATGCTCCTGCAGCCTTCATGGACATGATGAACCGAGTATTTCATGAATACTTGGATAAGTTTGTTGTGGTATTCATTGATGATATCCTCGTGTACTCATGTACTGAGGAGGAGCATGAAGGGCATCTGAGAATTGTGTTGAAAGCTTTGTTGGAGAATCAGCTTTATGCTAAGCTGAGCAAGTGTGAGTTATGGCTTAGAGAAGTGGTGTTTCTTGGTCATGTGGTTTCTGCTGAGGGGATTCGTGTTGATCCTCAGAAGATTGAGGCGGTGATGAATTGGAAGGTTCCTAAGTCTGTTCATGAAGTTCGTAGTTTCCTTGGTTTGGCAGGATACTACCGAAGGTTTGTGGATGGGTTTTCGAAGATTGCTGCACCTTTGACAAAGTTGCTGCAGAAGGATGTTAAGTATGAGTGGACGGAAGCGAGACAGCAGGCTTTTGAGAAGCTTAAGGCAGCTTTGACACAAGCTCCTATCTTGGTTCAACCTGAATCAGGGAAAGAGTTTGTGGTGTATAGTGATGCGTCCTATGTTGGTTTGGGATGTGTGTTGATGCAGGAGGGTAAGGTGGTGGCTTATGCATCACGGCAGTTGAAGGTGCATGAGCGCAATTATCCTACGCGTGACATTGAGTTGGCTGCGGTGGTTTTTGCTTTGAAGATCTGGAGACATTATCTATATGGTGAGAAGTGTACTGTGTACACGGATCACAAGAGTTTGAAGTACCTGATGTCTCAGAAGGAGTTGAATCTTAGACAGCGACGATGGGTGGAGTTGCTCAAGGATTATGATTTGACGATTGAGTATCACCCTGGAAAAGCTAATGTTGTAGCAGATGCCTTGAGTAGGAAGGTAGTTGTTGAGTTGAGGGCTATGTTTGCCAGTTTGAGTATTTCGCGCGATGGTGGTCTTGTGGCTGAGTTGCAAGTGAAACCATCTTTGGTGCAGTTGATCAAGGAAAAGCAGTTGTTGGATGATTCCTTGGTACCGCATGTTCAGGATATTGCGGAGGATAGGCCTTCGGATTTCTGTTTTAATGATGATGGAGTGTTGTGCTTTGGGAGTCGGATAGTAGTGCCCAATGATGTTGATTTGAGGCGTGCTATTCTGACTGAAGGTCATAGTAGTCTTTTTGCTATGCACCCTGGTAGTACTAAGATGTATCGTGATCTTCGTGATGAGTACTATTGGGTGGGTTTAAAGAAGGATGTTGCTGAGTTTGTGAGCAAGTGCATGGTGTGTCAGCGAGTTAAGGCTGAGCATCAGTTTCCTTCAGGGTTGTTGCAACCGTTGAGAATCCCTGAATGGAAGTGGGAAAGGATTTCCATGGACTTTGTGTCTGGTTTGCCTTTGTCGCCATCGAAGAAGAATTCGGTGTGGGTGATTGTGGATCGTCTGACGAAGTGTGCGCATTTCTTGCCTGTGCATACTACGTATTCTTTGGATAAGCTCGCGGAGCTGTACATTGCTGAGATTGTGCGGCTGCATGGTGTGCCTAAGTCGATTGTGTCGGATAAGGATCCGAGGTTTACATCGCATTTCTGGCAGTGTTTGCATCAAGCTTTAGGTACACGGTTGAATTTCAGTACATCTTATCATCCTCAGTCGGATGGTCAGTCCGAGCGTGTTATCCAGGTTTTGGAGGATATGTTGAGGTGTTGCGTGATTGAGTTTCAGGGCTCATGGGAGAAACATTTGCCTTTGGTGGAGTTTGCCTATAACAATAGTTATCAGGCAAGTATTCAAATGGCACCTTATGAAGCTTTGTACGGGAGGAAGTGTAGTACTCCTCTTTGTTGGGCTGAAACGGGTCAGAAGTTGGTTTCGATGCTAGCTTTGTTGAAAGGAACCACCGAGAAGGTGAAGCTCATTTGTGAGCGTTTGAAAGCAGCTTCTGATCGACAAAAGTCTTACGCGGATTTGAAGCGTAAGGAGATTGAGTACGCGGTGGGTGACCGTGTGTTTTTGAAGGTTTCGCCTTGGAAAAAGGTGATGAGGTTTGGCCGAAAGGGTAAGTTGAGCCCTAGGTACATTGGACCATACGAGGTGATTGAGCGTGTGGGTCCTGTTGCGTACAGGTTGAGGTTACCTCAAGAGTTGGAAAAGATTCATGATGTGTTTCATGTTTCTATGCTTCGGAAGTATAGATCGGATCCTTCACATGTGATGCCTGTGGAAGAAGTGGAATTGAATCCGGATTTGACCTATGATGAGGAACCGGTGAAGATTCTGGATTCGGATAGCAAGGTTCTTCGAGGCAAGACCATTGAGTTGGTAAAGGTGTTGTGGAAACATCGTGGTGTTGAAGAAGCCACGTGGGAACGGAAGGATGATATGCTGAAGCAGTTTCCGTACCTCTTTCCTTCAGGTAAATTTCGAGGACGAAATTTCTTAAGGGGGGAGAGTTGTAACACCCCAATTTTGGGCTTAGAAGTTTTGGGTTTGGACCGGACCGGTCGGGTTGCGGTTCGAATATAAAAGGGTGAATTTAGGAAAGCCTAGTTCGGGTTGCATTAAAAATATGGAAAAATGTCTTAAAATCCTCTTTTATTATATATAAGAGAAAGGTGAAATCAATTTTACAAAATGAGGTTTGGAAGAGTGACATTTTGGGTTAGTGACCAAAATGTAATTTTCGGAAACTTGGTGACTGTTTTAAAAAGGATTGAAACTTTGAATCTTTAAGGAGCTATTTACCCAAAAGAGTTTCTCCAGATTTTTCTGAATATTTATCAATTAATTAATGGTTTTAAAATAAAAGTAAAAGGGAGGGAAAGATATTTTGGCATTTTCAACTAACTTTTCCCAAATTCCATTTTCCTTTTCTCTCAATTTTCTCTCAACCCAAACACATTTCTCCAGCACATTTTCCCTCTGATTTTGACATCCAAATATGAGATTTCAATCCTCTTTTGATCTCTAATCATCTCTTCATCAAAACCTTAGCATTTGCTTATTGGATTTTCAAGATTTTGGTTCCAAAAAGGGAGAAAACTCAAGTTTAGAGGTATGAACGTCCTTCTCCTCTAAATTCTCAGTTCTTTACTGAAATTCCCAAGTTCTCAATCCTTGATTTGTGTTTTATTAAAGGTTTTACAATTGTGTTCTTGATCTTGGCTTTAAAATGTAAGATTTGCTTTAATCTTGATGAAATTCGTATGATCTGATTGGGCACTGTTTTGAGATGTCATTTTGATGTAAAATGAATGTATAATTGATGAGAAATTGAGGTTTAATCAATGCAATCCCGGATAGGTTGATTTTCCTAAGTTTTGCTTGAGTTTTTGGTGGTTTTTGGAGTGTTTTTGATGATCTGTTATAGCTGGAGGTATAAGGACGTGGTTAGATCCTTTTTGGATGTTAATTGAGGTTTATGAATGTTTAAAATTGATGGATCTTGGCTGGGTAGTGTTGTGGAGTTGTTTGGAGGTGATTTCGGTTGTGTTTGGTAGCCGAAATGTGAGTATTGATGAGAGCAGCGAGTTTAGATGTCTTGGTTGAGGATATTAATGCATGATGGTGCATTAATCTACTGTTTTGATGTGTTTAAAACAGGGGAGACATCTTCGGATCCTTGTGGTGTTGATCCGGAAGCTTGATTGGTGTTTCGGCAAGTGGCGAAACGGAATCAGTGAGTGGATTTTGGTTTTCAGCTTTGAAACCAAGGTTTTGAACGTTTGGGAGCTTAGTTTAAGTCTAAGCAACTTAGCTAAGCTCAAGAGTAAGTTTTCGGAAAAACGCTCTTGTTGATGAACTATGAGTTGGTTGAATGCAATGTGATTTGTTTGCATGTTTTAAATTCTGTTTTGAAAGCATGTTTTAGCATGTTTAATTGCTGTGATTATAAGCCATGTGTTGAAGTATGCTCAAGGTAAGAGATCCTTGTTTTTTAACATTGTTAAATGTGGTTTTGATGCTTAATGATGCATGATGTTTATGGCTTTGTTAAATGCTTTAAAACAGTGAAATATTGTTGTTAATAACGCATATTGCCAAGTGATGTTATGAGAATGGTTAAGAACAACATGGTGGTTAAAAGTCCATGGTTGATTCTTGTTAAGGTCACAAAGGTGGTTAAAAGTCCTTGTGTGAGCCTTGTGTATTTTAAGAACAACATGGTGGTTAAAAGTCCATGGTTGGTTCTTGGTTAAGGTCACAAAGGTGGTTAAAAGTCCTTGTGTATTTAAGAACACCATGGTGGTTAAAAGTCCATGGGTGATTCTTGTTAAGGACACAAAGGTGGTTAAAAGTCCTTGTGTGGTCCTTATGAATGGTAAGAACATCATGGTGGTTAAAAGTTCATGGATGATTCTTGTGCTAAGGACACAATGGTGGTTAAAAGTCCATGTGTGGTCCTTGTGAATTGTAAGATCACAATGGTGGTTAAAAGTCCATGTGTGGATTTTGTATTGATTGTATCACTTGTGGCCAATATGACATGTTATAAACTTGAAGCATGAAATGCTTGTTTTAAATGCTTATGTGCATGTACAAATGATGAGTTGAACTAAGGTTTATAAAGGTGTTTATAAATGCATTATTGTGTGGTTTTAAATGAGCATTCCTCACTAAGCTATTTGCTTACGCTCTCTCTTTTCTTAAACCAATAATGCAGAGCATTGAAGTACATTAGGGGCAGCAAGGAAGCCAAGAATCCAAGTGAAGGTTTAAGCTCATGTATGGTGAATGTTTTCTAACACTATTAGCTTTTGGGCATTTGGCAATGGGGAACCTATATTGTTGTTTTGGGAGATGTTTTGGACTCCCTAAGTTGGTTTTATATTGTTGATAATGTTGGAACATGTAATTGGCCTCTTGGTATTTGTTTTGGTGATTTGAGGATTGCATGGTTTGCTATATAGGATTCTTGCCTATAGAATTGGGGATTTGTTTAATTGATGCCATGTTTGAGTATGATTGATGCAATTATGTTCCTTATGCATGTAATGTCTTGCTGGTATAATTTGGTTGCCTTTGGAGCATGTTTGATGGGTCAATTGTATGTTTAACCAGCTAAAATTCTGCATTCTGGGCAGCCTGTTTCGGAACAGGTGCTGCCGTTTCGGAACAGAGGGCCTGAAATGGCCTAGGCGTTTCGAAACGGGCAGAGCCGTTCCGAAACAGTTTGGCCACTGCCAGGCCCTGTTGCGCAACGCGTTTCTGAACGGTCCCGCGTTTCGGAACAGGCTCTCCCTGTTTCGGAACACTCGACCGTTGGGCACTGAAATTGACGGTTAAATGTTTTGAAATCTTTGCGTTTTGGTCCTGAAACTTGTTTATGCAATTGAATGAGTTTGAGATGTCCGTTTGAGTTGAAATTTGGCAGGGAAGCATGAATTATGACTAATTTCATAATGGTAACTTAAAGGTGGTTTAATTCCTTCTAATTTCCAAAATTTACATTTTGGTCCCTAAACTTGTATGTTGTGCAATTAAGTCCCTGAATGTTTTCCGAATGCGCTGATCTTTGAGTATGCTGTTGTTATGAACATGTCTAGGGCTAATGTGCATTTAGATAAGATTAAAAAAGAAAAAAAAAGGGTCGTTAATCAAGGTTGACTTTCGGGTTGACTTTGGTTTTCCCCGTGTAAACTTCTTAATTCGGTTAAGATTTAAATAAAATCTCCTAAACAATTATTTGAACTCCTAAAATTTGAATAAAATTTTTTTGCGATCCTTCTTGTACATGTTTCGGACGAGCAGGTCTAAATGAGCCTTTCAATGGACCCGTTGGAATTTTAACTGAGTAAAAAGTATAAAAATTTAGGTTTTGCAATATAATTGTATTGAAAATCTCCTAATCAATTATTTGAACTCCTAAAATTTGAAGAAAACTTCTTTGCGGTCCTTTTTGTAGAGGTTTCGGACGAGCAGGTCTAAATGGACCTTTCAATGGGCCCGTTGGAATTTTAACTGAGTAAAAGGTACATAAATTGAGGTTTTTCAATATAATTGTGTTGAAAAGCTCCTAATCAATTATTTGAACTCCTAAAATTTGATTAAAACTTTTTTGCGGTCCTTTTTGTCGAGGTTTCGGACGAGAAGGTCTAAATGGGCCTTTCAAAGGGCCCGTTGGAATTTTAACCGAGTAAAAAGTATAAAAATTGAGGTTTTTCAATATAATTGTGTTGAAAAGCTCCTAATCAATTATTTGAACTCCTAAAATTTGATTCAAACTTGTTTTACGGTCCTTTTTGTCGAGGTTTCAAACGAGCAGGTCTAAATGGGCCTTTCAATGGACTCGTTGGAATTTTAACTGAGTAAAAAGTACATAAATTGAGGTTTTGCAATATAATTGTGTTGAAAAGCTCCTAATCAATTACATGAACTCCTAAAATTTCATTAAAACTTATTTTGCAGTCCTTTTGTAGAGGTTTCGGACGAGCGGATCGAAATGGGCCTTACAATGGATCCGTTGAAATTTTAACTTAGTAAAAAGTACAGAAATTTTGCGATATAATTGTTTTGAAAAGCTTCTAATCAATTATTTGAACTCCTAAAATTTGAAGAAAACTTTTTTACGGTCCTTTTTGTAGAGGTTTCGGACGAGCAGGACTAAATGAGCCTTTCAATGGGCCCGTTGGAATTTTAACTGAGTAAAAAGTATAAAAATTGAGGTTTTTCAATATAATTGTGTTGAAAAGCTCCTAATCAATTATTTGAACTCCTAAAGTTTGATTAAAACTTGTTTTGCGGTCCTTTTTGTCGAGGTTTCGGACGAGCAGGCCTAAATGGGCCTCTCAATGGTCCCGTTGGAATTTTAACTAAGTAAAAAGTACAGAAATTGAGGTCTTACAATATAATTCTTTTGAAAAGCTCCTAATCAGTTACATGAACTCCTAAAATTTTATTAAAACTTGTTTTGCAGTCCTTTTCGTAGAGGTTTCGGATGAGCGGGTCGAAATGGGCCTTTTATTGGACCCGTTGGAATTTTAACTGATTAAAAAGTACAGAAATTGAGGTTTTGCAATATTATTGTGTTGAAAAGCTCCTAATAAATTATTTGAACTCCTAAGATTTGATTAAAACTTGTTTTTGCGGTTCTTTTTTTCTTGGTTTCGGACGAGCGGGTCTAAATGAGCCTTTCAATGGACCCGTTGGAATTTTAACTAAGTAAAAAGTACAGAAATTGAGGTTTGCCAATATAATTGTGTTGAAAATCTCCTAATCAATTAAATGAACTCCTAAAATTTGATTAAAACTTGTTTTGCAGTCCTTTTTGTAGAGGTTTCCGACGAGCGGGTCAAAATGGGCCTTTCAATGGACCCATTGGAAATTTAACTAGGTAAAAAGTACAAAATTGAGATTTTGCAATATAATTGTTTTGAAAAGATCCTAATCAATTACATAAACTCCTAAAATTTGATTAAAACTTTTTTTGCAGTCCTTTTTTAGAGGTTTCGGACGAGCGGGTCAAAATGGGCCTTTCAATGGGCCCGTTGGAATTTTAACTTAGTAAAAATTATAAAAATTGAGGTTTTTCAATATAATTGTGTTGAAAAGCTCATAATCAATTATTTGAACTCCTAAGATTTTATTAAAACTTGTTTTGCGGTCCTTTTTCTCGAGGTTTCAAATGAGCAGGTGTAAATGGGCCTTTCAATGGACCCGTTAGAATTTTAACTGAGTAAAAAGTACATAAATTGAGGTTTTGCAATATAATTGTGTTGAAAAGCTCCTAATCAATTACATGAACTCCTAAAATTTGATTAAAACTTTTTTGCGATCCTTTTTATAGAGGTTTTGGATGAGCAGGTCTAAATGGGCCTTTCAATGGACCCGTTGGAATTTTAACTGAGTAAAAAATACATAAATTGAGGTTTTGCAATATAATTGTGTTGAAAAGCTCCTAATCAATTACATGAACTCCTAAAATTTGATTAAAACTTATTTTGCAGTCCTTTTGTAGAGGTTTCGGACGAGCGGATCGAAATGGACCTTACGTTGGATCCGTTGAAATTTTAACTTAGTAAAAAGTACAGAAATTTTGCGATATAATTGTTTTGAAAAGCTTCTAATCAATTATTTGAACTCCTAAAATTTGAAGAAAACTTTTTTACGGTCCTTTTTGTAGAGGTTTCGGACGAGCAGGACTAAATGAGCCTTTGAATGGGCCCGTTGGAATTTTAACTGAGTAAAAAGTATAAAAATTGAGGTTTTTCAATATAATTGTGTTGAAAAGCTCCTAATCAATTATTTGAACTCCTAAAGTTTGATTAAAACTTGTTTTGCGGTCCTTTTTGTCGAGGTTTCGGACGAGCAGGCCTAAATGGGCTTCTCAATGGTCCCGTTGGAATTTTAACTGAGTAAAAAGTACAGAAATTGAGGTCTTACAATATAATTCTTTTGAAAAGCTCCTAATCAGTTACATGAACTCCTAAAATTTTATTAAAACTTGTTTTGCAGTCCTTTTCGTAGAGGTTTCGGATGAGCGGGTCGAAATGGGCCTTTTATTGGACCCGTTGGAATTTTAACTGATTAAAAAGTACAGAAATTGAGGTTTTGCAATATTATTGTGTTGAAAAGCTCCTAATAAATTATTTGAACTCCTAAGATTTGATTAAAACTTGTTTTGCGGTTCTTTTTTTCTTGGTTTCGGACGAGCGGGTCTAAATGAGCCTTTCAATGGACCCGTTGGAATTTTAACTAAGTAAAAAGTACAGAAATTGAGGTTTGCCAATATAATTGTGTTGAAAATCTCCTAATCAATTAAATGAACTCCTAAAATTTGATTAAAACTTGTTTTGCAGTCCTTTTTGTAGAGGTTTCCGACGAACGGGTCAAAATGGGCCTTTCAATGGACCCATTGGAAATTTAACTAGGTAAAAAGTACAAAATTGAGATTTTGCAATATAATTGTTTTGAAAAGATCCTAATCAATTACATAAACTCCTAAAATTTGATTAAAACTTTTTTTGCAGTCCTTTTTTAGAGGTTTCGGAAGAGCGGGTCAAAATGGGCCTTTCAATGGGCCCGTTGGAATTTTAACTTAGTAAAAATTATAAAAATTGAGGTTTTTCAATATAATTGTGTTGAAAAGCTCATAATCAATTATTTGAACTCCTAAGATTTTATTAAAACTTGTTTTGCGGTCCTTTTTCTCGAGGTTTCAAACGAGCAGGTGTAAATGGGCCTTTCAATGGACCCGTTAGAATTTTAACTGAGTAAAAAGTACATAAATTGAGGTTTTGCAATATAATTGTGTTGAAAAGCTCCTAATCAATTACATGAACTCCTAAAATTTGATTAAAACTTTTTTGCGATCCTTTTTATAGAGGTTTTGGACGAGCAGGTCTAAATGGGCCTTTCAATGGACCCGTTGGAATTTTAACTGAGTAAAAAATACATAAATTGAGGTTTTGCAATATAATTGTGTTGAAAAGCTCCTAATCAATTACATGAACTCCTAAAATTTGATTAAAACTTATTTTGCAGTCCTTTTGTAGAGGTTTCGGACGAGCGGATCGAAATGGACCTTACGTTGGATCCGTTGAAATTTTAACTTAGTAAAAAGTACAGAAATTTTGCGATATAATTGTTTTGAAAAGCTTCTAATCAATTACTTGAACTCCTAAAATTTGAAGAAAACTTTTTTACGGTCCTTTTTGTAGAGGTTTCGGACGAGCAGGACTAAATGAGCCTTTGAATGGGCCCGTTGGAATTTTAACTGAGTAAAAAGTATAAAAATTGAGGTTTTTCAATATAATTGTGTTGAAAAGCTCCTAATCAATTATTTGAACTCCTAAAGTTTGATTAAAACTTGTTTTGCGGTCCTTTTTGTCGAGGTTTCGGACGAGCAGGCCTAAATGGGCCTCTCAATGGTCCCGTTGGAATTTTAACTGAGTAAAAAGTACAGAAATTGAGGTCTTACAATATAATTCTTTTGAAAAGCTCCTAATCAGTTACATGAACTCCTAAAATTTTATTAAAACTTGTTTTGCAGTCCTTTTCGTAGAGGTTTCGGATGAGCGGGTCGAAATGGGCCTTTTATTGGACCCGTTGGAATTTTAACTGATTAAAAAGTACAGAAATTGAGGTTTTGCAATATTATTGTGTTGAAAAGCTCCTAATAAATTATTTGAACTCCTAAGATTTGATTAAAACTTGTTTTGCGGTTCTTTTTTTCTTGGTTTCGGACGAGCGGGTCTAAATGAGCCTTTCAATGGACCCGTTGGAATTTTAACTAAGTAAAAAGTACAGAAATTGAGGTTTGCCAATATAATTGTGTTGAAAATCTCCTAATCAATTAAATGAACTCCTAAAATTTGATTAAAACTTGTTTTGCAGTCCTTTTTGTAGAGGTTTCCGACGAACGGGTCAAAATGGGCCTTTCAATGGACCCATTGGAAATTTAACTAGGTAAAAAGTACAAAATTGAGATTTTGCAATATAATTGTTTTGAAAAGATCCTAATCAATTACATAAACTCCTAAAATTTGATTAAAACTTTTTTTGCAGTCCTTTTTTAGAGGTTTCGGAAGAGCGGGTCAAAATGGGCCTTTCAATGGGCCCGTTGGAATTTTAACTTAGTAAAAATTATAAAAATTGAGGTTTTTCAATATAATTGTGTTGAAAAGCTCATAATCAATTATTTGAACTCCTAAGATTTTATTAAAACTTGTTTTGCGGTCCTTTTTCTCGAGGTTTCAAACGAGCAGGTGTAAATGGGCCTTTCAATGGACCCGTTAGAATTTTAACTGAGTAAAAAGTACATAAATTGAGGTTTTGCAATATAATTGTGTTGAAAAGCTCCTAATCAATTACATGAACTCCTAAAATTTGATTAAAACTTTTTTGCGATCCTTTTTATAGAGGTTTTGGACGAGCAGGTCTAAATGGGCCTTTCAATGGACCCGTTGGAATTTTAACTGAGTAAAAAATACATAAATTGAGGTTTTGCAATATAATTGTGTTGAAAAGCTCCTAATCAATTACATGAACTCCTAAAATTTGATTAAAACTTATTTTGCAGTCCTTTTGTAGAGGTTTCGGACGAGCGGATCGAAATGGACCTTACGTTGGATCCGTTGAAATTTTAACTTAGTAAAAAGTACAGAAATTTTGCGATATAATTGTTTTGAAAAGCTTCTAATCAATTATTTGAACTCCTAAAATTTGAAGAAAACTTTTTTACGGTCCTTTTTGTAGAGGTTTCGGACGAGCAGGACTAAATGAGCCTTTGAATGGGCCCGTTGGAATTTTAACTGAGTAAAAAGTATAAAAATTGAGGTTTTTCAATATAATTGTGTTGAAAAGCTCCTAATCAATTATTTGAACTCCTAAAGTTTGATTAAAACTTGTTTTGCGGTCCTTTTTGTCGAGGTTTCGGACGAGCAGGCCTAAATGGGCCTCTCAATGGTCCCGTTGGAATTTTAACTGAGTAAAAAGTACAGAAATTGAGGTCTTACAATATAATTCTTTTGAAAAGCTCCTAATCAGTTACATGAACTCCTAAAATTTTATTAAAACTTGTTTTGCAGTCCTTTTCGTAGAGGTTTCGGATGAGCGGGTCGAAATGGGCCTTTTATTGGACCCGTTGGAATTTTAACTGATTAAAAAGTACAGAAATTGAGGTTTTGCAATATTATTGTGTTGAAAAGCTCCTAATAAATTATTTGAACTCCTAAGATTTGATTAAAACTTGTTTTGCGGTTCTTTTTTTCTTGGTTTCGGACGAGCGGGTCTAAATGAGCCTTTCAATGGACCCGTTGGAATTTTAACTAAGTAAAAAGTACAGAAATTGAGGTTTGCCAATATAATTGTGTTGAAAATCTCCTAATCAATTAAATGAACTCCTAAAATTTGATTAAAACTTGTTTTGCAGTCCTTTTTGTAGAGGTTTCCGACGAACGGGTCAAAATGGGCCTTTCAATGGACCCATTGGAAATTTAACTAGGTAAAAAGTACAAAATTGAGATTTTGCAATATAATTGTTTTGAAAAGATCCTAATCAATTACATAAACTCCTAAAATTTGATTAAAACTTTTTTTGCAGTCCTTTTTTAGAGGTTTCGGAAGAGCGGGTCAAAATGGGCCTTTCAATGGGCCCGTTGGAATTTTAACTTAGTAAAAATTATAAAAATTGAGGTTTTTCAATATAATTGTGTTGAAAAGCTCATAATCAATTATTTGAACTCCTAAGATTTTATTAAAACTTGTTTTGCGGTCCTTTTTCTCGAGGTTTCAAACGAGCAGGTGTAAATGGGCCTTTCAATGGACCCGTTAGAATTTTAACTGAGTAAAAAGTACATAAATTGAGGTTTTGCAATATAATTGTGTTGAAAAGCTCCTAATCAATTACATGAACTCCTAAAATTTGATTAAAACTTTTTTGCGATCCTTTTTATAGAGGTTTTGGACGAGCAGGTCTAAATGGGCCTTTCAATGGACCCGTTGGAATTTTAACTGAGTAAAAAATACATAAATTGAGGTTTTGCAATATAATTGTGTTGAAAAGCTCCTAATCAATTACATGAACTCCTAAAATTTGATTAAAACTTATTTTGCAGTCCTTTTGTAGAGGTTTCGGACGAGCGGATCAAAATGGACCTTACGTTGGATCCGTTGAAATTTTAACTTAGTAAAAAGTACAGAAATTTTGCGATATAATTGTTTTGAAAAGCTTCTAATCAATTATTTGAACTCCTAAAATTTGAAGAAAACTTTTTTACGGTCCTTTTTGTAGAGGTTTCGGACGAGCAGGACTAAATGAGCCTTTGAATGGGCCCGTTGGAATTTTAACTGAGTAAAAAGTATAAAAATTGAGGTTTTTCAATATAATTGTGTTGAAAAGCTCCTAATCAATTATTTGAACTCCTAAAGTTTGATTAAAACTTGTTTTGCGGTCCTTTTTGTCGAGGTTTCGGACGAGCAGGCCTAAATGGGCCTCTCAATGGTCCCGTTGGAATTTTAACTGAGTAAAAAGTACAGAAATTGAGGTCTTACAATATAATTCTTTTGAAAAGCTCCTAATCAGTTACATGAACTCCTAAAATTTTATTAAAACTTGTTTTGCAGTCCTTTTCGTAGAGGTTTCGGATGAGCGGGTCGAAATGGGCCTTTTATTGGACCCGTTGGAATTTTAACTGATTAAAAAGTACAGAAATTGAGGTTTTGCAATATTATTGTGTTGAAAAGCTCCTAATAAATTATTTGAACTCCTAAGATTTGATTAAAACTTGTTTTGCGGTTCTTTTTTTCTTGGTTTCGGACGAGCGGGTCTAAATGAGCCTTTCAATGGACCCGTTGGAATTTTAACTAAGTAAAAAGTACAGAAATTGAGGTTTGCCAATATAATTGTGTTGAAAATCTCCTAATCAATTAAATGAACTCCTAAAATTTGATTAAAACTTGTTTTGCAGTCCTTTTTGTAGAGGTTTCCGACGAACGGGTCAAAATGGGCCTTTCAATGGACCCATTGGAAATTTAACTAGGTAAAAAGTACAAAATTGAGATTTTGCAATATAATTGTTTTGAAAAGATCCTAATCAATTACATAAACTCCTAAAATTTGATTAAAACTTTTTTTGCAGTCCTTTTTTAGAGGTTTCGGAAGAGCGGGTCAAAATGGGCCTTTCAATGGGCCCGTTGGAATTTTAACTTAGTAAAAATTATAAAAATTGAGGTTTTTCAATATAATTGTGTTGAAAAGCTCATAATCAATTATTTGAACTCCTAAGATTTTATTAAAACTTGTTTTGCGGTCCTTTTTCTCGAGGTTTCAAACGAGCAGGTGTAAATGGGCCTTTCAATGGACCCGTTAGAATTTTAACTGAGTAAAAAGTACATAAATTGAGGTTTTGCAATATAATTGTGTTGAAAAGCTCCTAATCAATTACATGAACTCCTAAAATTTGATTAAAACTTTTTTGCGATCCTTTTTATAGAGGTTTGGACGAGCAGGTCTAAATGGGCCTTTCAATGGACCCGTTGGAATTTTAACTGAGTAAAAAATACATAAATTGAGGTTTTGCAATATAATTGTGTTGAAAAGCTCCTAATCAATTACATGAACTCCTAAAATTTGATTAAAACTTATTTTGCAGTCCTTTTGTAGAGGTTTCGGACGAGCGGATCGAAATGGACCTTACGTTGGATCCGTTGAAATTTTAACTTAGTAAAAAGTACAGAAATTTTGCGATATAATTGTTTTGAAAAGCTTCTAATCAATTATTTGAACTCCTAAAATTTGAAGAAAACTTTTTTACGGTCCTTTTTGTAGAGGTTTCGGACGAGCAGGACTAAATGAGCCTTTGAATGGGCCCGTTGGAATTTTAACTGAGTAAAAAGTATAAAAATTGAGGTTTTTCAATATAATTGTGTTGAAAAGCTCCTAATCAATTATTTGAACTCCTAAAGTTTGATTAAAACTTGTTTTGCGGTCCTTTTTGTCGAGGTTTCGGACGAGCAGGCCTAAATGGGCCTCTCAATGGTCCCGTTGGAATTTTAACTGAGTAAAAAGTACAGAAATTGAGGTCTTACAATATAATTCTTTTGAAAAGCTCCTAATCAGTTACATGAACTCCTAAAATTTTATTAAAACTTGTTTTGCAGTCCTTTTCGTAGAGGTTTCGGATGAGCGGGTCGAAATGGGCCTTTTATTGGACCCGTTGGAATTTTAACTGATTAAAAAGTACAGAAATTGAGGTTTTGCAATATTATTGTGTTGAAAAGCTCCTAATAAATTATTTGAACTCCTAAGATTTGATTAAAACTTGTTTTGCGGTTCTTTTTTTCTTGGTTTCGGACGAGCGGGTCTAAATGAGCCTTTCAATGGACCCGTTGGAATTTTAACTAAGTAAAAAGTACAGAAATTGAGGTTTGCCAATATAATTGTGTTGAAAATCTCCTAATCAATTAAATGAACTCCTAAAATTTGATTAAAACTTGTTTTGCAGTCCTTTTTGTAGAGGTTTCCGACGAACGGGTCAAAATGGGCCTTTCAATGGACCCATTGGAAATTTAACTAGGTAAAAAGTACAAAATTGAGATTTTGCAATATAATTGTTTTGAAAAGATCCTAATCAATTACATAAACTCCTAAAATTTGATTAAAACTTTTTTTGCAGTCCTTTTTTAGAGGTTTCGGAAGAGCGGGTCAAAATGGGCCTTTCAATGGGCCCGTTGGAATTTTAACTTAGTAAAAATTATAAAAATTGAGGTTTTTCAATATAATTGTGTTGAAAAGCTCATAATCAATTATTTGAACTCCTAAGATTTTATTAAAACTTGTTTTGCGGTCCTTTTTCTCGAGGTTTCAAACGAGCAGGTGTAAATGGGCCTTTCAATGGACCCGTTAGAATTTTAACTGAGTAAAAAGTACATAAATTGAGGTTTTGCAATATAATTGTGTTGAAAAGCTCCTAATCAATTACATGAACTCCTAAAATTTGATTAAAACTTTTTTGCGATCCTTTTTATAGAGGTTTTGGACGAGCAGGTCTAAATGGGCCTTTCAATGGACCCGTTGGAATTTTAACTGAGTAAAAAATACATAAATTGAGGTTTTGCAATATAATTGTGTTGAAAAGCTCCTAATCAATTACATGAACTCCTAAAATTTGATTAAAACTTATTTTGCAGTCCTTTTGTAGAGGTTTCGGACGAGCGGATCGAAATGGACCTTACGTTGGATCCGTTGAAATTTTAACTTAGTAAAAAGTACAGAAATTTTGCGATATAATTGTTTTGAAAAGCTTCTAATCAATTATTTGAACTCCTAAAATTTGAAGAAAACTTTTTTACGGTCCTTTTTGTAGAGGTTTCGGACGAGCAGGACTAAATGAGCCTTTGAATGGGCCCGTTGGAATTTTAACTGAGTAAAAAGTATAAAAATTGAGGTTTTTCAATATAATTGTGTTGAAAAGCTCCTAATCAATTATTTGAACTCCTAAAGTTTGATTAAAACTTGTTTTGCGGTCCTTTTTGTCGAGGTTTCGGACGAGCAGGCCTAAATGGGCCTCTCAATGGTCCCGTTGGAATTTTAACTGAGTAAAAAGTACAGAAATTGAGGTCTTACAATATAATTCTTTTGAAAAGCTCCTAATCAGTTACATGAACTCCTAAAATTTTATTAAAACTTGTTTTGCAGTCCTTTTCGTAGAGGTTTCGGATGAGCGGGTCGAAATGGGCCTTTTATTGGACCCGTTGGAATTTTAACTGATTAAAAAGTACAGAAATTGAGGTTTTGCAATATTATTGTGTTGAAAAGCTCCTAATAAATTATTTGAACTCCTAAGATTTGATTAAAACTTGTTTTGCGGTTCTTTTTTTCTTGGTTTCGGACGAGCGGGTCTAAATGAGCCTTTCAATGGACCCGTTGGAATTTTAACTAAGTAAAAAGTACAGAAATTGAGGTTTGCCAATATAATTGTGTTGAAAATCTCCTAATCAATTAAATGAACTCCTAAAATTTGATTAAAACTTGTTTTGCAGTCCTTTTTGTAGAGGTTTCCGACGAACGGGTCAAAATGGGCCTTTCAATGGACCCATTGGAAATTTAACTAGGTAAAAAGTACAAAATTGAGATTTTGCAATATAATTGTTTTGAAAAGATCCTAATCAATTACATAAACTCCTAAAATTTGATTAAAACTTTTTTTGCAGTCCTTTTTTAGAGGTTTCGGAAGAGCGGGTCAAAATGGGCCTTTCAATGGGCCCGTTGGAATTTTAACTTAGTAAAAATTATAAAAATTGAGGTTTTTCAATATAATTGTGTTGAAAAGCTCATAATCAATTATTTGAACTCCTAAGATTTTATTAAAACTTGTTTTGCGGTCCTTTTTCTCGAGGTTTCAAACGAGCAGGTGTAAATGGGCCTTTCAATGGACCCGTTAGAATTTTAACTGAGTAAAAAGTACATAAATTGAGGTTTTGCAATATAATTGTGTTGAAAAGCTCCTAATCAATTACATGAACTCCTAAAATTTGATTAAAACTTTTTTGCGATCCTTTTTATAGAGGTTTTGGACGAGCAGGTCTAAATGGGCCTTTCAATGGACCCGTTGGAATTTTAACTGAGTAAAAAATACATAAATTGAGGTTTTGCAATATAATTGTGTTGAAAAGCTCCTAATCAATTACATGAACTCCTAAAATTTGATTAAAACTTATTTTGCAGTCCTTTTGTAGAGGTTTCGGACGAGCGGATCGAAATGGACCTTACGTTGGATCCGTTGAAATTTTAACTTAGTAAAAAGTACAGAAATTTTGCGATATAATTGTTTTGAAAAGCTTCTAATCAATTACTTGAACTCCTAAAATTTGAAGAAAACTTTTTTACGGTCCTTTTTGTAGAGGTTTCGGACGAGCAGGACTAAATGAGCCTTTGAATGGGCCCGTTGGAATTTTAACTGAGTAAAAAGTATAAAAATTGAGGTTTTTCAATATAATTGTGTTGAAAAGCTCCTAATCAATTATTTGAACTCCTAAAGTTTGATTAAAACTTGTTTTGCGGTCCTTTTTGTCGAGGTTTCGGACGAGCAGGCCTAAATGGGCCTCTCAATGGTCCCGTTGGAATTTTAACTGAGTAAAAAGTACAGAAATTGAGGTCTTACAATATAATTCTTTTGAAAAGCTCCTAATCAGTTACATGAACTCCTAAAATTTTATTAAAACTTGTTTTGCAGTCCTTTTCGTAGAGGTTTCGGATGAGCGGGTCGAAATGGGCCTTTTATTGGACCCGTTGGAATTTTAACTGATTAAAAAGTACAGAAATTGAGGTTTTGCAATATTATTGTGTTGAAAAGCTCCTAATAAATTATTTGAACTCCTAAGATTTGATTAAAACTTGTTTTGCGGTTCTTTTTTTCTTGGTTTCGGACGAGCGGGTCTAAATGAGCCTTTCAATGGACCCGTTGGAATTTTAACTAAGTAAAAAGTACAGAAATTGAGGTTTGCCAATATAATTGTGTTGAAAATCTCCTAATCAATTAAATGAACTCCTAAAATTTGATTAAAACTTGTTTTGCAGTCCTTTTTGTAGAGGTTTCCGACGAACGGGTCAAAATGGGCCTTTCAATGGACCCATTGGAAATTTAACTAGGTTAAAGTACAAAATTGAGATTTTGCAATATAATTGTTTTGAAAAGATCCTAATCAATTACATAAACTCCTAAAATTTGATTAAAACTTTTTTTGCAGTCCTTTTTTAGAGGTTTCGGAAGAGCGGGTCAAAATGGGCCTTTCAATGGGCCCGTTGGAATTTTAACTTAGTAAAAATTATAAAAATTGAGGTTTTTCAATATAATTGTGTTGAAAAGCTCATAATCAATTATTTGAACTCCTAAGATTTTATTAAAACTTGTTTTGCGGTCCTTTTTCTCGAGGTTTCAAACGAGCAGGTGTAAATGGGCCTTTCAATGGACCCGTTAGAATTTTAACTGAGTAAAAAGTACATAAATTGAGGTTTTGCAATATAATTGTGTTGAAAAGCTCCTAATCAATTACATGAACTCCTAAAATTTGATTAAAACTTTTTTGCGATCCTTTTTATAGAGGTTTTGGACGAGCAGGTCTAAATGGGCCTTTCAATGGACCCGTTGGAATTTTAACTGAGTAAAAAATACATAAATTGAGGTTTTGCAATATAATTGTGTTGAAAAGCTCCTAATCAATTACATGAACTCCTAAAATTTGATTAAAACTTATTTTGCAGTCCTTTTGTAGAGGTTTCGGACGAGCGGATCGAAATGGACCTTACGTTGGATCCGTTGAAATTTTAACTTAGTAAAAAGTACAGAAATTTTGCGATATAATTGTTTTGAAAAGCTTCTAATCAATTATTTGAACTCCTAAAATTTGAAGAAAACTTTTTTACGGTCCTTTTTGTAGAGGTTTCGGACGAGCAGGACTAAATGAGCCTTTGAATGGGCCCGTTGGAATTTTAACTGAGTAAAAAGTATAAAAATTGAGGTTTTTCAATATAATTGTGTTGAAAAGCTCCTAATCAATTATTTGAACTCCTAAAGTTTGATTAAAACTTGTTTTGCGGTCCTTTTTGTCGAGGTTTCGGACGAGCAGGCCTAAATGGGCCTCTCAATGGTCCCGTTGGAATTTTAACTGAGTAAAAAGTACAGAAATTGAGGTCTTACAATATAATTCTTTTGAAAAGCTCCTAATCAGTTACATGAACTCCTAAAATTTTATTAAAACTTGTTTTGCAGTCCTTTTCGTAGAGGTTTCGGATGAGCGGGTCGAAATGGGCCTTTTATTGGACCCGTTGGAATTTTAACTGATTAAAAAGTACAGAAATTGAGGTTTTGCAATATTATTGTGTTGAAAAGCTCCTAATAAATTATTTGAACTCCTAAGATTTGATTAAAACTTGTTTTGCGGTTCTTTTTTTCTTGGTTTCGGACGAGCGGGTCTAAATGAGCCTTTCAATGGACCCGTTGGAATTTTAACTAAGTAAAAAGTACAGAAATTGAGGTTTGCCAATATAATTGTGTTGAAAATCTCCTAATCAATTAAATGAACTCCTAAAATTTGATTAAAACTTGTTTTGCAGTCCTTTTTGTAGAGGTTTCCGACGAACGGGTCAAAATGGGCCTTTCAATGGACCCATTGGAAATTTAACTAGGTAAAAAGTACAAAATTGAGATTTTGCAATATAATTGTTTTGAAAAGATCCTAATCAATTACATAAACTCCTAAAATTTGATTAAAACTTTTTTTGCAGTCCTTTTTTAGAGGTTTCGGAAGAGCGGGTCAAAATGGGCCTTTCAATGGGCCCGTTGGAATTTTAACTTAGTAAAAATTATAAAAATTGAGGTTTTTCAATATAATTGTGTTGAAAAGCTCATAATCAATTATTTGAACTCCTAAGATTTTATTAAAACTTGTTTTGCGGTCCTTTTTCTCGAGGTTTCAAACGAGCAGGTGTAAATGGGCCTTTCAATGGACCCGTTAGAATTTTAACTGAGTAAAAAGTACATAAATTGAGGTTTTGCAATATAATTGTGTTGAAAAGCTCCTAATCAATTACATGAACTCCTAAAATTTGATTAAAACTTTTTTGCGATCCTTTTTATAGAGGTTTTGGACGAGCAGGTCTAAATGGGCCTTTCAATGGACCCGTTGGAATTTTAACTGAGTAAAAAATACATAAATTGAGGTTTTGCAATATAATTGTGTTGAAAAGCTCCTAATCAATTACATGAACTCCTAAAATTTGATTAAAACTTATTTTGCAGTCCTTTTGTAGAGGTTTCGGACGAGCGGATCGAAATGGACCTTACGTTGGATCCGTTGAAATTTTAACTTAGTAAAAAGTACAGAAATTTTGCGATATAATTGTTTTGAAAAGCTTCTAATCAATTATTTGAACTCCTAAAATTTGAAGAAAACTTTTTTACGGTCCTTTTTGTAGAGGTTTCGGACGAGCAGGACTAAATGAGCCTTTGAATGGGCCCGTTGGAATTTTAACTGAGTAAAAAGTATAAAAATTGAGGTTTTTCAATATAATTGTGTTGAAAAGCTCCTAATCAATTATTTGAACTCCTAAAGTTTGATTAAAACTTGTTTTGCGGTCCTTTTTGTCGAGGTTTCGGACGAGCAGGCCTAAATGGGCCTCTCAATGGTCCCGTTGGAATTTTAACTGAGTAAAAAGTACAGAAATTGAGGTCTTACAATATAATTCTTTTGAAAAGCTCCTAATCAGTTACATGAACTCCTAAAATTTTATTAAAACTTGTTTTGCAGTCCTTTTCGTAGAGGTTTCGGATGAGCGGGTCGAAATGGGCCTTTTATTGGACCCGTTGGAATTTTAACTGATTAAAAAGTACAGAAATTGAGGTTTTGCAATATTATTGTGTTGAAAAGCTCCTAATAAATTATTTGAACTCCTAAGATTTGATTAAAACTTGTTTTGCGGTTCTTTTTTTCTTGGTTTCGGACGAGCGGGTCTAAATGAGCCTTTCAATGGACCCGTTGGAATTTTAACTAAGTAAAAAGTACAGAAATTGAGGTTTGCCAATATAATTGTGTTGAAAATCTCCTAATCAATTAAATGAACTCCTAAAATTTGATTAAAACTTGTTTTGCAGTCCTTTTTGTAGAGGTTTCCGACGAACGGGTCAAAATGGGCCTTTCAATGGACCCATTGGAAATTTAACTAGGTAAAAAGTACAAAATTGAGATTTTGCAATATAATTGTTTTGAAAAGATCCTAATCAATTACATAAACTCCTAAAATTTGATTAAAACTTTTTTTGCAGTCCTTTTTTAGAGGTTTCGGAAGAGCGGGTCAAAATGGGCCTTTCAATGGGCCCGTTGGAATTTTAACTTAGTAAAAATTATAAAAATTGAGGTTTTTCAATATAATTGTGTTGAAAAGCTCATAATCAATTATTTGAACTCCTAAGATTTTATTAAAACTTGTTTTGCGGTCCTTTTTCTCGAGGTTTCAAACGAGCAGGTGTAAATGGGCCTTTCAATGGACCCGTTAGAATTTTAACTGAGTAAAAAGTACATAAATTGAGGTTTTGCAATATAATTGTGTTGAAAAGCTCCTAATCAATTACATGAACTCCTAAAATTTGATTAAAACTTTTTTGCGATCCTTTTTATAGAGGTTTTGGACGAGCAGGTCTAAATGGATCTTTCAATGGACCCTTTGGAATTTTAACTGAGTAAAAAGTATAAAAATTGAGGTTTTATAATATAACTGTGTTGAAAAGCTCCTAATCAATTACATGAACTCCTAAAATTTGATTAAAACTTATTTTGCAGTCCTTTTGTAGAGGTTTCGGACGAGCGGATCGAAATGGACCTTACGTTGGATCCGTTGAAATTTTAACTTAGTAAAAAGTACAGAAATTTTGCGATATAATTGTTTTGAAAAGCTTCTAATCAATTATTTGAACTCCTAAAATTTGAAGAAAACTTTTTTACGGTCCTTTTTGTAGAGGTTTCGGACGAGCAGGACTAAATGAGCCTTTGAATGGGCCCGTTGGAATTTTAACTGAGTAAAAAGTATAAAAATTGAGGTTTTTCAATATAATTGTGTTGAAAAGCTCCTAATCAATTATTTGAACTCCTAAAGTTTGATTAAAACTTGTTTTGCGGTCCTTTTTGTCGAGGTTTCGGACGAGCAGGCCTAAATGGGCCTCTCAATGGTCCCGTTGGAATTTTAACTGAGTAAAAAGTACAGAAATTGAGGTCTTACAATATAATTCTTTTGAAAAGCTCCTAATCAGTTACATGAACTCCTAAAATTTTATTAAAACTTGTTTTGCAGTCCTTTTCGTAGAGGTTTCGGATGAGCGGGTCGAAATGGGCCTTTTATTGGACCCGTTGGAATTTTAACTGATTAAAAAGTACAGAAATTGAGGTTTTGCAATATTATTGTGTTGAAAAGCTCCTAATAAATTATTTGAACTCCTAAGATTTGATTAAAACTTGTTTTGCGGTTCTTTTTTTCTTGGTTTCGGACGAGCGGGTCTAAATGAGCCTTTCAATGGACCCGTTGGAATTTTAACTAAGTAAAAAGTACAGAAATTGAGGTTTGCCAATATAATTGTGTTGAAAATCTCCTAATCAATTAAATGAACTCCTAAAATTTGATTAAAACTTGTTTTGCAGTCCTTTTTGTAGAGGTTTCCGACGAACGGGTCAAAATGGGCCTTTCAATGGACCCATTGGAAATTTAACTAGGTAAAAAGTACAAAATTGAGATTTTGCAATATAATTGTTTTGAAAAGATCCTAATCAATTACATAAACTCCTAAAATTTGATTAAAACTTTTTTTGCAGTCCTTTTTTAGAGGTTTCGGAAGAGCGGGTCAAAATGGGCCTTTCAATGGGCCCGTTGGAATTTTAACTTAGTAAAAATTATAAAAATTGAGGTTTTTCAATATAATTGTGTTGAAAAGCTCATAATCAATTATTTGAACTCCTAAGATTTTATTAAAACTTGTTTTGCGGTCCTTTTTCTCGAGGTTTCAAACGAGCAGGTGTAAATGGGCCTTTCAATGGACCCGTTAGAATTTTAACTGAGTAAAAAGTACATAAATTGAGGTTTTGCAATATAATTGTGTTGAAAAGCTCCTAATCAATTACATGAACTCCTAAAATTTGATTAAAACTTTTTTGCGATCCTTTTTATAGAGGTTTTGGACGAGCAGGTCTAAATGGATCTTTCAATGGACCCTTTGGAATTTTAACTGAGTAAAAAGTATAAAAATTGAGGTTTTATAATATAACTGTGTTGAAAAGCTCCTAATCAATTACATGAACTCCTAAAATTTGATTAAAACTTATTTTGCAGTCCTTTTGTAGAGGTTTCGGACGAGCGGATCGAAATGGACCTTACGTTGGATCCGTTGAAATTTTAACTTAGTAAAAAGTACAGAAATTTTGCGATATAATTGTTTTGAAAAGCTTCTAATCAATTATTTGAACTCCTAAAATTTGAAGAAAACTTTTTTACGGTCCTTTTTGTAGAGGTTTCGGACGAGCAGGACTAAATGAGCCTTTGAATGGGCCCGTTGGAATTTTAACTGAGTAAAAAGTATAAAAATTGAGGTTTTTCAATATAATTGTGTTGAAAAGCTCCTAATCAATTATTTGAACTCCTAAAGTTTGATTAAAACTTGTTTTGCGGTCCTTTTTGTCGAGGTTTCGGACGAGCAGGCCTAAATGGGCCTCTCAATGGTCCCGTTGGAATTTTAACTGAGTAAAAAGTACAGAAATTGAGGTCTTACAATATAATTCTTTTGAAAAGCTCCTAATCAGTTACATGAACTCCTAAAATTTTATTAAAACTTGTTTTGCAGTCCTTTTCGTAGAGGTTTCGGATGAGCGGGTCGAAATGGGCCTTTTATTGGACCCGTTGGAATTTTAACTGATTAAAAAGTACAGAAATTGAGGTTTTGCAATATTATTGTGTTGAAAAGCTCCTAATAAATTATTTGAACTCCTAAGATTTGATTAAAACTTGTTTTGCGGTTCTTTTTTTCTTGGTTTCGGACGAGCGGGTCTAAATGAGCCTTTCAATGGACCCGTTGGAATTTTAACTAAGTAAAAAGTACAGAAATTGAGGTTTGCCAATATAATTGTGTTGAAAATCTCCTAATCAATTAAATGAACTCCTAAAATTTGATTAAAACTTGTTTTGCAGTCCTTTTTGTAGAGGTTTCCGACGAACGGGTCAAAATGGGCCTTTCAATGGACCCATTGGAAATTTAACTAGGTAAAAAGTACAAAATTGAGATTTTGCAATATAATTGTTTTGAAAAGATCCTAATCAATTACATAAACTCCTAAAATTTGATTAAAACTTTTTTTGCAGTCCTTTTTTAGAGGTTTCGGAAGAGCGGGTCAAAATGGGCCTTTCAATGGGCCCGTTGGAATTTTAACTTAGTAAAAATTATAAAAATTGAGGTTTTTCAATATAATTGTGTTGAAAAGCTCATAATCAATTATTTGAACTCCTAAGATTTTATTAAAACTTGTTTTGCGGTCCTTTTTCTCGAGGTTTCAAACGAGCAGGTGTAAATGGGCCTTTCAATGGACCCGTTAGAATTTTAACTGAGTAAAAAGTACATAAATTGAGGTTTTGCAATATAATTGTGTTGAAAAGCTCCTAATCAATTACATGAACTCCTAAAATTTGATTAAAACTTTTTTGCGATCCTTTTTATAGAGGTTTTGGACGAGCAGGTCTAAATGGGCCTTTCAATGGACCCGTTGGAATTTTAACTGAGTAAAAAATACATAAATTGAGGTTTTGCAATATAATTGTGTTGAAAAGCTCCTAATCAATTACATGAACTCCTAAAATTTGATTAAAACTTATTTTGCAGTCCTTTTGTAGAGGTTTCGGACGAGCGGATCGAAATGGACCTTACGTTGGATCCGTTGAAATTTTAACTTAGTAAAAAGTACAGAAATTTTGCGATATAATTGTTTTGAAAAGCTTCTAATCAATTATTTGAACTCCTAAAATTTGAAGAAAACTTTTTTACGGTCCTTTTTGTAGAGGTTTCGGACGAGCAGGACTAAATGAGCCTTTGAATGGGCCCGTTGGAATTTTAACTGAGTAAAAAGTATAAAAATTGAGGTTTTTCAATATAATTGTGTTGAAAAGCTCCTAATCAATTATTTGAACTCCTAAAGTTTGATTAAAACTTGTTTTGCGGTCCTTTTTGTCGAGGTTTCGGACGAGCAGGCCTAAATGGGCCTCTCAATGGTCCCGTTGGAATTTTAACTGAGTAAAAAGTACAGAAATTGAGGTCTTACAATATAATTCTTTTGAAAAGCTCCTAATCAGTTACATGAACTCCTAAAATTTTATTAAAACTTGTTTTGCAGTCCTTTTCGTAGAGGTTTCGGATGAGCGGGTCGAAATGGGCCTTTTATTGGACCCGTTGGAATTTTAACTGATTAAAAAGTACAGAAATTGAGGTTTTGCAATATTATTGTGTTGAAAAGCTCCTAATAAATTATTTGAACTCCTAAGATTTGATTAAAACTTGTTTTGCGGTTCTTTTTTTCTTGGTTTCGGACGAGCGGGTCTAAATGAGCCTTTCAATGGACCCGTTGGAATTTTAACTAAGTAAAAAGTACAGAAATTGAGGTTTGCCAATATAATTGTGTTGAAAATCTCCTAATCAATTAAATGAACTCCTAAAATTTGATTAAAACTTGTTTTGCAGTCCTTTTTGTAGAGGTTTCCGACGAACGGGTCAAAATGGGCCTTTCAATGGACCCATTGGAAATTTAACTAGGTAAAAAGTACAAAATTGAGATTTTGCAATATAATTGTTTTGAAAAGATCCTAATCAATTACATAAACTCCTAAAATTTGATTAAAACTTTTTTTGCAGTCCTTTTTTAGAGGTTTCGGAAGAGCGGGTCAAAATGGGCCTTTCAATGGGCCCGTTGGAATTTTAACTTAGTAAAAATTATAAAAATTGAGGTTTTTCAATATAATTGTGTTGAAAAGCTCATAATCAATTATTTGAACTCCTAAGATTTTATTAAAACTTGTTTTGCGGTCCTTTTTCTCGAGGTTTCAAACGAGCAGGTGTAAATGGGCCTTTCAATGGACCCGTTAGAATTTTAACTGAGTAAAAAGTACATAAATTGAGGTTTTGCAATATAATTGTGTTGAAAAGCTCCTAATCAATTACATGAACTCCTAAAATTTGATTAAAACTTGTTTTACAGTCCTTTTTGTAGAGGTTTCGGACGAGCAGGTCTAAATGGATCTTTCAATGGACCCTTTGGAATTTTAACTGAGTAAAAAGTATAAAAATTGAGGTTTTATAATATAACTGTGTTGAAAAGCTCCTAATCAATTATTTGAATTCTTAAAATTTGAATAAAACTTTTTTGCGATCCTTTTTATAGAGGTTTTGGACGAGCAGGTCTAAATGGGCCTTTCAATGGACCCGTTGGAATTTTAACTGAGTAAAAAATACATAAATTGAGGTTTTGCAATATAATTGTGTTGAAAAGCTCCTAATCAATTACATGAACTCCTAAAATTTGATTAAAACTTATTTTGCAGTCCTTTTGTAGAGGTTTCGGACGAGCGGATAGAAATGGACCTTACGTTGGATCCGTTGAAATTTTAACTTAGTAAAAAGTACAGAAATTGAGTTTTTGCGATATAATTGTTTTGAAAAGCTCCTAATCAATTATTTGAACTCCTAAAATTTGAAGAAAACTTTTTTACGGTCCTTTTTGTAGAGGTTTCGGACGAGCAGGACTAAATGAGCCTTTCAATGGGCCCGTTGGAATTTTAACTGAGTAAAAAGTATAAAAATTGAGGTTTTTCAATAAAATTGTGTTGAAAAGCTCCTAATAAATTATTTGAACTCCTAAAATTTGATTAAAACTTGTTTTGCGGTTCTTTTTTTCGAGGTTTCGGACGAGCGGGTCTAAATGAGCCTTTCAATGGACCCGTTGGAATTTTAACTAAGTAAAAAGTACAGAAATTGAGGTTTGGCAATATAATTGTGTTGAAAATCTCCTAATCAATTAAATGAACTCCTAAAATTTGATTAAAACTTGTTTTGCAGTCCTTTTTGTAGAGGTTTCCGACGAGTGGGTCAAAATGGGCCTTTCAATGGACCCATTGGAAATTTAACTAGGTAAAAAGTACAAAGTTGAGGTTTTGCAATATAATTGTTTTGAAAAGATCCTAATCAATTACATGAACTCCTAAAATTTGATTAAAACTTTTTTTGCAGTCCTTTTTCAGAGGTTTCGGACGAGCGGGTCAAAATGGGCCTTTCAATGGGCCCGTTGGAATTTTAACTTAGTAAAAATTATAAAAATTGAGGTTTTTCAATATAATTGTGTTGAAAAGCTCATAATCAATTATTTGAACTCCTAAGATTTTATTAAAACTTGTTTTGCGGTCCTTTTTCTCGAGGTTTCAAACGAGCAGGTGTAAATGGGCCTTTCAATGGACCCGTTAGAATTTTAACTGAGTAAAAAGTACATAAATTGAGGTTTTGCAATATAATTGTGTTGAAAAGCTCCTAATCAATTACATGAACTCCTAAAATGTGATTAAAACTTGTTTTACAGTCCTTTTTGTAGAGGTTTCGGACGAGCAGGTCTAAATGGATCTTTCAATGGACCCTTTGGAATTTTAACTGAGTAAAAAGTATAAAAATTGAGGTTTTATAATATAACTGTGTTGAAAAGCTCCTAATCAATTATTTGAATTCTTAAAATTTGAATAAAACTTTTTTGCGATCCTTTTTATAGAGGTTTTGGACGAGCAGGTCTAAATGGGCCTTTCAATGGACCCGTTGGAATTTTAACTGAGTAAAAAATACATAAATTGAGGTTTTGCAATATAATTGTGTTGAAAAGCTCCTAATCAATTACATGAACTCCTAAAATTTGATTAAAACTTATTTTGCAGTCCTTTTGTAGAGGTTTCGGACGAGCGGATCGAAATGAACCTTACGTTGGATCCGTTGAAATTTTAACTTAGTAAAAAGTACAGAAATTGAGTTTTTGCGATATAATTGTTTTGAAAAGCTCCTAATCAATTATTTGAACTCCTAAAATTTGAAGAAAACTTTTTTACGGTCCTTTTTGTAGAGGTTTCGGACGAGCAGGACTAAATGAGCCTTTCAATGGGCCCGTTGGAATTTTAACTGAGTAAAAAGTATAAAAATTGAGGTTTTTCAATAAAATTGTGTTGAAAAGCTCCTAATAAATTATTTGAACTCCTAAAATTTGATTAAAACTTGTTTTGTTGTCCTTTTTGTCGAGGTTTCGGACGAGTAGGCCTAAATGAGCCTTTCAATGGACCCGTTGGAATTTTAACTGAGTAAAAAGTACAGAAATTGAGGTTTGGCAATATAATTGTGTTGAAAATCTCCTAATCAATTAAATGAACTCCTAAAATTTGATTAAAACTTGTTTTGCAGTCCTTTTTGTAGAGGTTTCCGACGAGTGGGTCAAAATGGGCCTTTCAATGGACCCATTGGAAATTTAACTAGGTAAAAAGTACAAAGTTGAGGTTTTGCAATATAATTGTTTTGAAAAGATCCTAATCAATTACATGAACTCCTAAAATTTGATTAAAACTTTTTTTGCAGTCCTTTTTTAGAGGTTTCGGACGAGCGGGTCAAAATGGGCCTTTCAATGGGCCCGTTGGAATTTTAACTTAGTAAAAATTATAAAAATTGAGGTTTTTCAATATAATTGTGTTGAAAAGCTCATAATCAATTATTTGAACTCCTAAGATTTTATTAAAACTTGTTTTGCGGTCCTTTTTCTCGAGGTTTCAAACGAGCAGGTGTAAATGGGCCTTTCAATGGACCCGTTAGAATTTTAACTGAGTAAAAAGTACATAAATTGAGGTTTTGCAATATAATTGTGTTGAAAAGCTCCTAATCAATTACATGAACTCCTAAAATGTGATTAAAACTTGTTTTACAGTCCTTTTTGTAGAGGTTTCGGACGAGCAGGTCTAAATGGATCTTTCAATGGACCCTTTGGAATTTTAACTGAGTAAAAAGTATAAAAATTGAGGTTTTATAATATAACTGTGTTGAAAAGTTCCTAATCAATTATTTGAATTCTTAAAATTTGAATAAAACTTTTTTGCGATCCTTTTTATAGAGGTTTTGGACGAGCAGGTCTAAATGGGCCTTTCAATGGACCCGTTGGAATTTTAACTGAGTAAAAAATACATAAATTGAGGTTTTGCAATATAATTGTGTTGAAAAGCTCCTAATCAATTACATGAACTCCTAAAATTTGATTAAAACTTATTTTGCAGTCCTTTTGTAGAGGTTTCGGACGAGCGGATCGATATGAACCTTACGTTGGATCCGTTGAAATTTTAACTTAGTAAAAAGTACAGAAATTGAGTTTTTGCGATATAATTGTTTTGAAAAGCTCCTAATCAATTATTTGAACTCCTAAAATTTGAAGAAAACTTTTTTACGGTCCTTTTTGTAGAGGTTTCGGACGAGCAGGACTAAATGAGCCTTTCAATGGGCCCGTTGGAATTTTAACTGAGTAAAAAGTATAAAAATTGAGGTTTTTCAATATAATTGTGTTGAAAAGCTCCTAATCAATTATTTGAACTCCTAAAGATTGATTAAAACTTGTTTTGTTGTCCTTTTTGTCGAGGTTTCGGACGAGTAGGCCTAAATGGGCCTCTCAATGGTCCCGTTGGAATTTTAACTGAGTAAAAAGTACAGAAATTGAGGTCTTACAATATAATTCTTTTGAAAAGCTCCTAATCAATTACATGAACTCCTAAAATTTTATTAAAACTTGTTTTGCAGTCCTTTTCGTAGAGGTTTCGGATGAGCGGGTCGAAATGGGCCTTTTATTGGACCCGTTGGAATTTTAACTGATTAAAAAGTACAGAAATTGAGGTTTTGCAATATTATTGTGTTGAAAAGCTTCTAATAAATTATTTGAACTCCTAAAATTTGATTAAAACTTGTTTTGCGGTTCTTTTTTTCGAGGTTTCGGACGAGCGGGTCTAAATGAGCCTTTCAATGGACCCGTTGGAATTTTAACTAAGTAAAAAGTACAGAAATTGAGGTTTGGCAATATAATTGTGTTGAAAATCTCCTAATCAATTAAATGAACTCCTAAAATTTGATTAAAACTTGTTTTGCAGTCCTTTTTGTAGAGGTTTTCGACGAGCGGGTCAAAAGGGGCCTTTCAATGGACCCATTGGAAATTTAACTAGGTAAAAAGTACAAAATTGAGGTTTTGCAATATAATTGTTTTGAAAAGATCCTAATCAATTACATGAACTCCTAAAATTTGATTAAAACTTTTTTTGTAGTCCTTTTTTAGAGGTTTCGGACGAGCGGGTCAAAATGGGCCTTTCAATGGGCCCGTTGGAATTTTAACTTAGTAAAAATTATAAAAATTGAGGTTTTTAAATATAATTGTGTCGAAAAGCTCATAATCAATTATTTGAACTCCTAAGATTTTATTAAAACTTGTTTTGCGGTCCTTTTTCTCGAGGTTTCAAACGAGCAGGTGTAAATGGGCCTTTCAATGGACCCGTTAGAATTTTAACTGAGTAAAAAGTACATAAATTGAGGTTTTGCAATATAATTGTGTTGAAAAGCTCCTAATCAATTACATGAACTCCTAAAATTTGATTAAAACTTGTTTTGCAGTCCTTTTTGTAGAGGTTTCGGACGAGCAGGTCTAAATGGGTCTTTCAATGGACCCTTTGGAATTTTAACTGAGTAAAAAGTATAAAAATTGAGGTTTTATAATATAACTGTGTTGAAAATCTTCTAAACAATTTTTTGAACTCTTAAAATTTGAATAAAACTTTTTTGCGATCCTTTTTGTAGAGGTTTTGGACGAGCAGGTCTAAATGGGCCTTTCAATGGACCCGATGGAATTTTAACTGAGTAAAAAGTACATAAATTGAGGTTTTGCAATATAATTGTGTTGAAAAGCTCCTAATCAATTACATGAACTCCTAAAATTTGATTAAAACTTATTTTGCAGTCCTTTTGTAGAGGTTTCGGACGAGCGGATCGAAATGGACCTTACGTTGGATCCGTTGAAATTTTAACTTAGTAAAAAGTACAGAAATTGAGTTTTTGCGATATAATTGTTTTGAAAAGCTCCTAATCAATTATTTGAACTCCTAAAATTTGAAGAAAACTTTTTTACGGTCCTTTTTGTAGAGGTTTCGGACGAGCAGGACTAAATGAGCCTTTCAATGGGCCCGTTGGAATTTTAACTGAGTAAAAAGTATAAAAATTGAGGTTTTTCAATATAATTGTGTTGAAAAGCTCCTAATCAATTATTTGAACTCCTAAAGTTTGATTAAAACTTGTTTTGCGGTCCTTTTTGTCGAGGTTTCGGACGAGCACGCCTAAATGGGCCTCTCAATGGTCCCGTTGGAATTTTAACTGAGTAAAAAGTACAGAAATTGAGGTCTTACAATATAATTCTTTTGAAAAGCTCCTAATCAATTACATGAACTCCTAAAATTTTATTAAAACTTGTTTTGCAGTCCTTTTCGTAGAGGTTTCGGATGAGTGGGTCGAAATGGGCCTTTTATTGGACCCGTTGGAATTTTAACTGATTAAAAAGTACAGAAATTGAGGTTTTGCAATATTATTGTGTGGAAAAGCTCCTAATAAATTATTTGAACTCCTAAAATTTGATTAAAACTTGTTTTGCGGTTCTTTTTTTCGAGGTTTCGGACGAGCGGGTCTAAATGAGCCTTTCAATGGACCCGTTGGAATTTTAACTAAGTAAAAAGTACATAAATTGAGGTTTGGCAATATAATTGTGTTGAAAATCTCCTAATCAATTAAATGAACTCCTAAAATTTGTTTAAAACTTGTTTTGCAGTCCTTTTTGTAGAGGTTTCCGACGAGCGGGTCAAAAGGGGCCTTTCAATGGACCCATTGGAAATTTAACTAGGTAAAAAGTACAAAATTGAGGTTTTGCAATATAATTGTTTCGAAAAGATCCTAATCAATTACATGAACTCCTAAAATTTGATTAAAACTTTTTTTGCAGTCCTTTTTTAGAGGTTTCGGACGAGCGGGTCAAAATGGGCCTTTCAATGGGCCCGTTGGAATTTTAACTTAGTAAAAATTATAAAAATTGAGGTTTTTAAATATAATTGTGTTGAAAAGCTCATAATCAATTATTTGAACTCCTAAGATTTTATTAAAACTTGTTTTGCGGTCCTTTTTCTCGAGGTTTCAAACGAGCAGGTGTAAATGGGCCTTTCAATGGACCCGTTAGAATTTTTTTTTTGAAGAAAGCGGGCCTCGTTAAAAACCCCTACTAAAATCCCCAAGCACAAGGCTTGGAGAAACCTAAAAGGGGAAAAGAGTACCCATAATATATTGTTAAGATGAGGTTAAACCTCGCTAAGTACAGCGTTTTTAATACAGTCAGGATACATAGATCCAAAAGACATAGAAGACATGGATCTAAGGGCATGGGTAGCCAATGTATGAGCTACGAAATTAGCCTCACGGCAAACGTACTTTACATGTGCTACAGAAAAATCCTCCAAAGCAGTATGAGCCTGCAAAATCGTCGGACCCATAGTAGAAAGATCTGGCCCAAGAGAGTTGATCCTGTTCGCTAGAGATGCACAGTCTGTCTCGAAGATCAAATGGCTCCAACCCTTGGATAGGGCAAAAGTTATACCGGCAAGAAGACCTCTTCCTTCAGATGAAATAGCATCGGAGCAACTGCCTAGCGGAAAAGCCAGGCCACCAACAACCGTCCCTGTGTCATCACGAGCGACAACTCCAACCGCCGCTGCACGAGTGGAAGGGTCAAAAGCCCCATCCACATTAACTTTAATAAAGCCACGAGGGGGATGCCTCCAGCGAGAAGGAGGAGTCGATGATAAGGGGATGGAAGATGTAGGTGAGGATATAGAGTTAGAGTATTCACGATGAAGACTAATAGAGTTGACGGCAATTAGCCAAGGGGGTTGAAGATGTTTATTATGGATCCAGTCGTTACGCATGTTCCAGATGTTCCAAAGGGTAGTCAAGAAAAGCCCAAATAGATCAGGAGAAAGAAGGGAAGCACCTTCCTCAAGCCATTGGAGGCCAGTGGAGGCAGAGCTATTAATAAGAGAAGAGGGTAGACCAATCAATTTAAGGGACTCCGAAGCACCAGAGCAATCACGGAGAGCATGGAGAATCGACTCTGTACCAGAATTACAAACAGGGCAGGGACCGGAGTCTGGAGCAAAAGTCTGAAGACGAGTCCCAACAGGTAGGGCCTCAGACCCGTTAGAATTTTAACTGAGTAAAAAGTACATAAATTGAGGTTTTGCAATATAATTGTGTTGAAAAGCTCCTAATCAATTACATGAACTCCTAAAAAGTACATAATTTGATTAAAATCTGTTGTGCGGTTCTTTTTGTATAGGTTTCGGATGAGCAGGTCTAAATGGGTCTTTCAATGGACCCTTTGGAATTTTAACTGAGTAAAAAGTATAAAAATTGAGGTTTTATAATATAACTGTGTTGAAAATCTTCTAAACAATTATTTGAACTCTTAAAATTTGAATAAAACTTTTTTGCGATCCTTTTTGTAGAGGTTTTTGACGAGCAGGTCTAAATGGGCCTTTTAATGGACCCGTTGGAATTTTAAATGAGTCAAAAGTACATAAATTGAGGTTTTGCAATATAATTGTGTTGAAAAGCTCCTAATCAATTACATGAACTCCTAAAATTTGATTAAAACTTATTTTGCAGTCCTTTTGTAGAGGTTTCGGACGAGCGGATCGAAATGGACCTTACGTTGGATCCGTTGAAATTTTAACTTAGTAAAAAGTACAGAAATTGAGTTTTTGCGATATAATTGTTTTGAAAAGCTCCTAATCAATTATTTGAACTCCTAAAATTTGAAGAAAACTTTTTTACGGTCCTTTTTGTAGAGGTTTCGGACGAGCAGGACTAAATGGGTCTTTCAATGGGCCCGTTGGAATTTTAACTGAGTAAAAAGTATAAAAATTGAGGCTTTTCAATATAATTGTGTTGAAAAGCTCCTAATCAATTATTTGAACTCCTAAAGTTTGATTAAAACTTGTTTTGCGGTCCTTTTTGTCGAGGTTTCGGACAAGCAGGCCTAAATGGGCCTCTCAATGGGCCCGTTGGAATTTTAACTGAGTAAAAAGTACAGAAATTGAGGTCTTACAATATAATTGTTTTGAAAAGCTCCTAATCAATTACATGAACTCCTAAAATTTTATCAAAACTTGTTTTGTAGTCCTTTTCGTAGAGGTTTCGGATGAGCAAGTCTAAATCGGCCTTTCAATGGACCCGTTGGAATTTTAACAGAGTATAAAGTATAGAAATTGAGGTTTTGCAATATAATTGTGTTGAAAATCTCCTTATCAATTATTTGAACTCCTAAAATTTGAAGAAAACTTTTTTACGGTCCTTTTTGTAGAGGTTTCGGACGAGCAGGTCTAAATGGGCCTTTCAAAGGACCCGTTGGAATTTTAACAGTGTAAAAAGTAGAGAAATTGAGGTTTTGCAATATAATTGTGTTGAAAAGCTCCTAATCAATTACATGAACTCCTAAAATTTGATTAAAACTTGTTTTGCAATCCTTTTTGTAGAGGTTTCGGACGAGCAGGTCTAAATGGGCCTTTCAATGGACCCGTTGGAATTTTAACTGAGTAAAAAGTATAAAAATTGAGGTTTTTCAATATAATTGTGTTGAAAAGCTCCTAATCAATTATTTGAACTCCTAAAATTTGATTAAAACTTGTTTTGTGATCCTTTTTGTCGAGGTTTCAGACGAGCAGGTCTAAATGGACCTTTCAATGGACCCGTTGGAATTTTAACTGAGTAAAAAGTACAGAAATTGAGGTTTTGCAATATAATTGTGTTGAAAAGCTCCTAATTAATTACATGAACTCATAAAATTTGATTAAAACTTGTTTTGCAGTCCTTTTTGTAGAGGTTTCGGACGAGCAGGTCTAAATGGGACTTTCAATTGACCCGTTGGAATTTTAACTGAGTAAAAAGTATAAAAATTGAGGTTTTACAATATAACTGTGTCGAAAATCTCCTAAACAATTGTTTGAACTCCTAAAATTTGAATAAAACTTTTTCGCGATCCTTTTCGTAGAGGTTTTGGACGAGCAGGTCTAAATGGGCCTTTCAATGGGCCCGTTGGAATTTTAACTGAGTAAAAGGTACAGAAATTGAAGTTTTTCAATATAATTGTGTTGAAAAGCTCCTAATCAATTATTTGAACTCCTAATCAATTATTTGAACTCCTAAAATTTGAAGAAAACTTTTTTGCGGTCCTTTTTGTAGAGGTTTCAGACGAGCAGGTCTAAATGGGCCTTTCAATGGGCCCGTTGGAATTTTAACTGAGTAAAAGGTACAGAAATTGAAGTTTTTCAATATAATTGTGTTGAAAAGCTCCTAATCAATTATTTGAACTCCTAAAATTTAATTAAAACTTGTTTTGCGGTCCTTTTTGTCGAGGTTTCGGACGAGTAGGTCTAAATGGGCCTTTTAATGGACCCGTTGGAATTTTAACTGAGTAAAAAGTACAAAAATTGAGCTTTTTCCATATAAGTGTGTTGAAAATCTCCTAATCAAATACATGATCTCATAAAATTTGATTAAAACTTGTTTCGCGGCCCTTTTGTAGAGGTTTCGGACGAGCAGGTCTAATAACCTTACAATGGACCCGTTGGAATTTTAACTGAGTAAAAAGTACAGAAATTGAGGTTTCGCAATATAATTGTGTTGAAAAGCTAGTAATCAATTATTTGAACTCCTAAAATTTGATTAACACTTGTTTTGCGGTCCTTTTTATAGAGGTTTTGGACGAGCAGGTCTAAATGGGCCTTTCAATTGACCCGTTGGAATTTTAACTGAGTAAAAAGTACAGAAATTGAGGTTTTGCGATATAAGTGTGTTGAAAATCTCCTAATCAATTACACGATCTCCTAAATTTTGATTAAAACTTGTTTTGTGGCCCTTTTTGTACAGGTTTCGGACGAGCAGGTCTAAATGGGCATTTCAATGGGCCCGTTGGAATTATAACTGGGTAAAAAGTATAAAAATTGATGTTTTTCAATATAATTGTGTTGAAAAGCTCCTAATCAATGGGCCTTTCAATGGACCCGTTGGAATTTTAACTGAGTAAATAGTATAAACATTGAGGTTTTACAATATAACTGTGTTGAAAATCTCCAAATCAATTATATGAACTCCTAAAACTTGAATAAAACTTTTTTGTGATCCTTTTTGTAGAGGTTTTGGACGAGCAGGTCTAAATGGGCCTTTCAATAGACCCGTTGGAATTTTAACTGAGTAAAAAGTACAGAAATTGAGGTTTTGTAATATAATTGTGTTGTAAATCTCCTAATCAACTATTTGAACTCCTAGAATTTGATGAAAACCTTTTTGCGGTCCTTTTTGTAGAGGTTTCGGACGAGCAGGTCTAAATGGACCTTTCAATGGGCCCGTTGGAATTTTACTTGAGTAAAAGGTACATAAATTGAGGTTTTCAATATAATTGTGTTGAAAAGCTCCTAAGCAATTATTTGAACTCCTAAAATTTGATTAAAACTTTTTTGCAGTACTTTTGTAGAGGTTTCGGACGAGCGGATCGAAATGGACCTTACGTTGGATCCGTTGAAATTTTAACTTAGTAAAAAGTACATAAATTGAGTTTTTGCGATATAATTGTTTTGAAAAGCTCCTAATCAATTATTTGAACTCCTAAAATTTGAAGAAAACTTTTTTACGGTCCTTTTTGTAGAGGTTTCGGACGAGCAGGACTAAATGAGCCTTTCAATGGGCCCGTTGGAATTTTAACTGAGTAAAAAGTATAAAAATTGAGGTTTTAAAATATAACTGTGTTGAAAAGCTCCTAATCAATTATTTGAATTCTTAAAATTTGAATAAAACTTTTTTTGCGATCCTTTTTATAGAGGTTTTGGACGAGCAGGTCTAAATGGGCCTTTCAATGGACCCGTTGGAATTTTAACTGAGTAAAAAATACATAAATTGAGGTTTTGCAATATAATTGTGTTGAAAAGCTCCTAATCAATTACATGAACTCCTAAAATTTGATTAAAACTTATTTTGCAGTCCTTTTGTAGAGGTTTCGGACGAGCGGATCGAAATGAACCTTACGTTGGATCCGTTTGGAATTTTAACTTAGTAAAAAGTACAGAAATTGAGTTTTTGCGATATAATTGTTTTGAAAAGCTCCTAATCAATTATTTGAACTCCTAAAATTTGAAGAAAACTTTTTTACGGTCCTTTTTGTAGAGGTTTCGGACGAGCAGGACTAAATGAGCCTTTCAATGGGCCCGTTGGAATTTTAACTGAGTAAAAAGTATAAAAATTGAGGTTTTTCAATATAATTGTGTTGAAAAGCTCCTAATCAATTATTTGAACTCCTAAAGATTGATTAAAACTTGTTTTGTTGTCCTTTTTGTCGAGGTTTCGGACGAGCAGGCCTAAATGGGCCTCTCAATGGTCCCGTTGGAATTTTAACTGAGTAAAAAGTACAGAAATTGAGGTCTTACAATATAATTCTTTTGAAAAGCTCCTAATCAATTACATGAACTCCTAAAATTTTATTAAAACTTGTTTTGCAGTCCTTTTCGTAGAGGTTTCGGATGAGCGGGTCGAAATGGGCCTTTTATTGGACCCGTTGGAATTTTAACTGATTAAAAAGTACAGAAATTGAGGTTTTGCAATATTATTGTGTTGAAAAGCTTCTAATAAATTATTTGAACTCCTAAAATTTGATTAAAACTTGTTTTGCGGTTCTTTTTTTCGAGGTTTCGGACGAGCGGGTCTAAATGAGCCTTTCAATGGACCCGTTGGAATTTTAACTAAGTAAAAAGTACAGAAATTGAGGTTTGGCAATATAATTGTGTTGAAAATCTCCTAATCAATTAAATGAACTCCTAAAATTTGATTAAAACTTGTTTTGCAGTCCTTTTTGTAGAGGTTTCCGACGAGCGGGTCAAAATGGGCCTTTCAATGGACCCATTGGAAATTTAACTAGGTAAAAAGTACAAAGTTGAGGTTTTGCAATATAATTGTTTTGAAAAGATCCTAATCAATTACGTGAACTCCTAAAATTTGATTAAAACTTTTTTTTGCAGTCCTTTTTAGAGGTTTCGGACGAGCGGGTCAAAATGGGCCTTTCAATGGGCCCGTTGGAATTTTAACTTAGTAAAAATTATAAAAATTGAGGTTTTTCAATATAATTGTGTTGAAAAGCTCATAATCAATTATTTGAACTCCTAAGATTTTATTAAAACTTGTTTTGCGGTCCTTTTTCTCGAGGTTTCAAACGAGCAGGTGTAAATGGGCCTTTCAATGGACCCGTTAGAATTTTAACTGAGTAAAAAGTACATAAATTGAGGTTTTGCAATATAATTGTGTTGAAAAGCTCCTAATCAATTACATGAACTCCTAAAATTTGATTAAAACTTGTTTTACAGTCCTTTTTGTAGAGGTTTCGGACGAGCAGGTCTAAATGGATCTTTCAATGGACCCTTTGGAATTTTAACTGAGTAAAAAGTATAAAAATTGAGGTTTTATAATATAACTGTGTTGAAAAGCTCCTAATCAATTATTTGAATTCTTAAAATTTGAATAAAACTTTTTTGCGATCCTTTTTATAGAGATTTTGGACGAGCAGGTCTAAATGGGCCTTTCAATGGACCCGTTGGAATTTTAACTGAGTAAAAAATACATAAATTGAGGTTTTGCAATATAATTGTGTTGAAAAGCTCCTAATCAATTACATGAACTCCTAAAATTTGATTAAAACTTATTTTGCAGTCCTTTTGTAGAGGTTTCGGACGAGCGGATCGAAATGAACCTTACGTTGGATCCGTTGAAATTTTAACTTAGTAAAAAGTACAGAAATTGAGTTTTTGCGATATAATTGTTTTGAAAAGCTCCTAATCAATTATTTGAACTCCTAAAATTTGAAGAAAACTTTTTTACGATCCTTTTTGTAGAGGTTTCGGACGAGCAGGACTAAATGAGCCTTTCAATGGGCCCGTTGGAATTTTAACTGAGTAAAAAGTATAAAAATTGAGGTTTTTCAATATAATTGTGTTGAAAAGCTCCTAATCAATTATTTGAACTCCTAAAGATTGTTTAAAACTTGTTTTGCTGTCCTTTTTGTCGAGGTTTCGGACGAGCAGGCCTAAATGAGCCTCTCAATGGTCCCGTTGGAATTTTAACTGAGTAAAAAGTACAGAAATTGAGGTCTTACAATATAATTCTTTTGAAAAGCTCCTAATCAATTACATGAACTCCTAAAATTTTATTAAAACTTGTTTTGCAGTCCTTTTCGTAGAGGTTTCGGATGAGCGGGTCGAAATGGGCCTTTTATTGGACCCGTTGGAATTTTAACTGATTAAAAAGTACAGAAATTGAGGTTTTGCAATATTATTGTGTTGAAAAGCTTCTAATAAATTATTTGAACTCCTAAAATTTGATTAAAACTTGTTTTGCGGTTCTTTTTTTCGAGGTTTCGGACGAGCGGGTCTAAATGAGCCTTTCAATGGACCAGTTGGAATTTTAACTAAGTAAAAAGTACAGAAATTGAGGTTTGGCAATATAATTGTGTTGAAAATCTCCTAATCAATTAAATGAACTCCTAAAATTTGATTAAAACTTGTTTTGCAGTCCTTTTTGTAGAGGTTTCCGACGAGCGGGTCAAAATGGGCCTTTCAATGGACCCATTGGAAATTTAACTATGTAAAAAGTACAAAGTTGAGGTTTTGCAATATAATTGTTTTGAAAAGATCCTAATCAATTACATGAACTCCTAAAATTTGATTAAAACTTTTTTTGCAGTCCTTTTTTAGAGGTTTCGGACGAGCGGGTCAAAATGGGCCTTTCAATGGGCCCGTTGGAATTTTAACTTAGTAAAAATTATAAAAATTGAGGTTTTTCAATATAATTGTGTTGAAAAGCTCATAATCAATTATTTGAACTCCTAAGATTTTATTAAAACTTGTTTTTCGGTCCTTTTTCTCGAGGTTTCAAACGAGCAGGTGTAAATGGGCCTTTCAATGGACCCGTTAGAATTTTAACTGAGTAAAAAGTACATAAATTGAGGTTTTGCAATATAATTGTGTTGAAAAGATCCTAATCAATTACATGAACTCCTAAAATTTGATTAAAACTTGTTTTGCAGTCCTTTTTGTAGAGGTTTCGGACGAGCAGGTCTAAATGGATCTTTCAATGGACCCTTTGGAATTTTAACTGAGTAAAAAGTATAAAAATTGAGGTTTTATAATATAACTGTGTTGAAAAGCTCCTAAACAATTATTTGAATTCTTAAAATTTGAATAAAACTTTTTTGCGATCCTTTTTATAGAGGTTTTGGACGAGCAGGTCTAGATGGGCCTTTCAATGGACCCGTTGGAATTTTAACTGAGTAAAAAGTACATAAATTGAGGTTTTGCAATATAATTGTGTTGAAAAGCTCCTAATCAATTACATGAACTCCTAAAATTTGATTAAAACTTATTTTGCAGTCCTTTTGTAGAGGTTTCGGACGAGCGGATCGAAATGGACCTTACGTTGGATCCGTTGAAATTTTAACTTAGTAAAAAGTACAGAAATTGAGTTTTTGCGATATAATTGTTTGGAAAAGCTCCTAATCAATTATTTGAACTCCTAAAATTTGAAGAAAACTTTTTTACGGTCCTTTTTGTAGAGGTTTCGGACGAGCAGGACTAAATGAGCCTTTCAATGGGCCCGTTGGAATTTTAACTGAGTAAAAAGTATAAAAATTGAGGTTTTTCAATATAATTGTTTTGAAAAGCTCCTAATCAATTATTTGAACTCCTAAAGTTTGATTAAAACTTGTTTTGCTGTCCTTTTTGTCGAGGTTTCGGACGAGCAGGCCTAAATGGGCCTCTCAATGGTCCCGTTGGAATTTTAACTGAGTAAAAAGTAAAGAAATTGAGGTCTTACAATATAATTCTTTTAAAAAGCTCCTAATCAATTACATGAACTCCTAAAATTTTATTAAAACTTGTTTGCAGTCCTTTTCGTAGAGGTTTCGGATGAGCGGGTCGAAATGGGCCTTTTATTGGACCCGTTGGAATTTTAACTGATTAAAAAGTACAGAAATTGAGGTTTTGCAATATTATTGTGTTGAAAAGCTTCTAATAAATTATTTGAACTCCTAAAATTTGATTAAAACTTGTTTTGCGGTTCTTTTTTTCGAGGTTTCGGACGAGCGGGTCTAAATGAGCCTTTCAATGGACCCGTTGGAATTTTAACTAAGTCAAAAGTACAGAAATTGAGGTTTGGCAATATAATTGTGTTGAAAATCTCCTAATCAATTAAATGAACTCCTAAAATTTGATTAAAACTTGTTTTGCAGTCCTTTTTGTAGAGGTTTCCGACGAGCGGGTCAAAATGGGCCTTTCAATGGACCCATTGGAAATTTAACTAGGTAAAAAGTACAAAGTTGATGTTTTGCAATATAATTGTTTTGAAAAGATCCTAATCAATTACATGAACTCCTAAAATTTGATTAAAACTTTTTTTGCAGTCCTTTTTAGAGGTTTCGGACGAGTGGGTCAAAATGGGCCTTTCAATGGGCCCGTTGGAATTTTAACTTAGTAAAAATTATAAAAATTGAGGTTTTTCAATATAATTGTGTTGAAAAGCTCATAATCAATTATTTGAACTCCTAAGATTTTATTAAAACTTGTTTTGCGGTCCTTTTTCTCGAGGTTTCAAACGAGCAGGTGTAAATGGGCCTTTCAATGGACCCGTTAGAATTTTAACTGAGTAAAAAGTACATAAATTGAGGTTTTGCAATATAATTGTGTTGAAAAGCTCCTAATCAATTACATGAACTCCTAAAATTTGATTAAAACTTGTTTTGCAGTCCTTTTTGTAAAGGTTTCGGACGAGCAGGTCTAAATGGGTCTTTCAATGGACCGTTTGGAATTTTAACTTAGTAAAAAGTATAAAAATTGAGGTTTTATAATATAACTGTGTTGAAAATCTTCTAAACAATTATTTGAACTCTTAAAATTTGAATAAAACTTTTTTGCGATCCTTTTTGTAGAGGTTTTGGACGAGCAGGTCTAAATGGGCCTTTCAATGGACCCGTTGGAAATTTAACTGAGTAAAAAGTACATAAATTGAGGTTTTGAAATATAATTGTGTTGAAAAGCTCCTAATCAATTACATGAACTCCTAAAATTTGATTAAAACTTATTTTGCAGTACTTTTGTAGAGGTTTCGGACGAGCGGATCGAAATGGACCTTACGTTGGATCCGTTGAAATTTTAACTTAGTAAAAAGTACAGAAATTGAGTTTTTGCGATATAATTGTTTTGAAAAGCTCCTAATCAATTATTTGAACTCCTAAAATTTGAAGAAAACTTTTTTACGATCCTTTTTGTAGAGGTTTCGGACGAGCAGGACTAAATGAGCCTTTCAATGGGCCCGTTGGAATTTTAACTGAGTAAAAAGTATAAAAATTGAGGTTTTTCAATATAATTGTGTTGAAAAGCTCCTAATCAATTATTTGAACTCCTAAAGATTGTTTAAAACTTGTTTTGCTATCCTTTTTGTCGAGGTTTCGGACGAGCAGGCCTAAATGAGCCTCTCAATGGTCCCGTTGGAATTTTAACTGAGTAAAAAGTACAGAAATTGAGGTCTTACAATATAATTCTTTTGAAAAGCTCCTAATCAATTACATGAACTCCTAAAATTTTATTAAAACTTGTTTTGCAGTCCTTTTCGTAGAGGTTTCGGATGAGCGGGTCGAAATGGGCCTTTTATTGGACCCGTTGGAATTTTAACTGATTAAAAAGTACAGAAATTGAGGTTTTGCAATATTATTGTGTTGAAAAGCTTCTAATAAATTATTTGAACTCCTAAAATTTGATTAAAACTTGTTTTGCGGTTCTTTTTTTCGAGGTTTCGGACGAGCGGGTCTAAATGAGCCTTTCAATGGACCAGTTGGAATTTTAACTAAGTAAAAAGTACAGAAATTGAGGTTTGGCAATATAATTGTGTTGAAAATCTCCTAATCAATTAAATGAACTCCTAAAATTTGATTAAAACTTGTTTTGCAGTCCTTTTTGTAGAGGTTTCCGACGAGCGGGTCAAAATGGGCCTTTCAATGGACCCATTGGAAATTTAACTATGTAAAAAGTACAAAGTTGAGGTTTTGCAATATAATTGTTTTGAAAAGATCCTAATCAATTACATGAACTCCTAAAATTTGATTAAAACTTTTTTTGCAGTCCTTTTTTAGAGGTTTCGGACGAGCGGGTCAAAATGGGCCTTTCAATGGGCCCGTTGGAATTTTAACTTAGTAAAAATTATAAAAATTGAGGTTTTTCAATATAATTGTGTTGAAAAGCTCATAATCAATTATTTGAACTCCTAAGATTTTATTAAAACTTGTTTTTCGGTCCTTTTTCTCGAGGTTTCAAACGAGCAGGTGTAAATGGGCCTTTCAATGGACCCGTTAGAATTTTAACTGAGTAAAAAGTACATAAATTGAGGTTTTGCAATATAATTGTGTTGAAAAGCTCCTAATCAATTACATGAACTCCTAAAATTTGATTAAAACTTGTTTTGCAGTCCTTTTTGTAGAGGTTTCGGACGAGCAGGTCTAAATGGATCTTTCAATGGACCCTTTGGAATTTTAACTGAGTAAAAAGTATAAAAATTGAGGTTTTATAATATAACTGTGTTGAAAAGCTCCTAAACAATTATTTGAATTCTTAAAATTTGAATAAAACTTTTTTGCGATCCTTTTTATAGAGGTTTTGGACGAGCAGGTCTAGATGGGCCTTTCAATGGACCCGTTGGAATTTTAACTGAGTAAAAAGTACATAAATTGAGGTTTTGCAATATAATTGTGTTGAAAAGCTCCTAATCAATTACATGAACTCCTAAAATTTGATTAAAACTTATTTTGCAGTCCTTTTGTAGAGGTTTCGGACGAGCGGATCGAAATGGACCTTACGTTGGATCCGTTGAAATTTTAACTTAGTAAAAAGTACAGAAATTGAGTTTTTGCGATATAATTGTTTTGAAAAGCTCCTAATCAATTATTTGAACTCCTAAAATTTGAAGAAAACTTTTTTACGGTCCTTTTTGTAGAGGTTTCGGACGAGCAGGACTAAATGAGCCTTTCAATGGGCCCGTTGGAATTTTAACTGAGTAAAAAGTATAAAAATTGAGGTTTTTCAATATAATTGTTTTGAAAAGCTCCTAATCAATTATTTGAACTCCTAAAGTTTGATTAAAACTTGTTTTGCTGTCCTTTTTGTCGAGGTTTCGGACGAGCAGGCCTAAATGGGCCTCTCAATGGTCCCGTTGGAATTTTAACTGAGTAAAAAGTAAAGAAATTGAGGTCTTACAATATAATTCTTTTAAAAAGCTCCTAATCAATTACATGAACTCCTAAAATTTTATTAAAACTTGTTTGCAGTCCTTTTCGTAGAGGTTTCGGATGAGCGGGTCGAAATGGGCCTTTTATTGGACCCGTTGGAATTTTAACTGATTAAAAAGTACAGAAATTGAGGTTTTGCAATATTATTGTGTTGAAAAGCTTCTAATAAATTATTTGAACTCCTAAAATTTGATTAAAACTTGTTTTGCGGTTCTTTTTTTCGAGGTTTCGGACGAGCGGGTCTAAATGAGCCTTTCAATGGACCCGTTGGAATTTTAACTAAGTCAAAAGTACAGAAATTGAGGTTTGGCAATATAATTGTGTTGAAAATCTCCTAATCAATTAAATGAACTCCTAAAATTTGATTAAAACTTGTTTTGCAGTCCTTTTTGTAGAGGTTTCCGACGAGCGGGTCAAAATGGGCCTTTCAATGGACCCATTGGAAATTTAACTAGGTAAAAAGTACAAAGTTGATGTTTTGCAATATAATTGTTTTGAAAAGATCCTAATCAATTACATGAACTCCTAAAATTTGATTAAAACTTTTTTTGCAGTCCTTTTTAGAGGTTTCGGACGAGTGGGTCAAAATGGGCCTTTCAATGGGCCCGTTGGAATTTTAACTTAGTAAAAATTATAAAAATTGAGGTTTTTCAATATAATTGTGTTGAAAAGCTCATAATCAATTATTTGAACTCCTAAGATTTTATTAAAACTTGTTTTGCGGTCCTTTTTCTCGAGGTTTCAAACGAGCAGGTGTAAATGGGCCTTTCAATGGACCCGTTAGAATTTTAACTGAGTAAAAAGTACATAAATTGAGGTTTTGCAATATAATTGTGTTGAAAAGCTCCTAATCAATTACATGAACTCCTAAAATTTGATTAAAACTTGTTTTGCAGTCCTTTTTGTAAAGGTTTCGGACGAGCAGGTCTAAATGGGTCTTTCAATGGACCGTTTGGAATTTTAACTTAGTAAAAAGTATAAAAATTGAGGTTTTATAATATAACTGTGTTGAAAATCTTCTAAACAATTATTTGAACTCTTAAAATTTGAATAAAACTTTTTTGCGATCCTTTTTGTAGAGGTTTTGGACGAGCAGGTCTAAATGGGCCTTTCAATGGACCCGTTGGAAATTTAACTGAGTAAAAAGTACATAAATTGAGGTTTTGAAATATAATTGTGTTGAAAAGCTCCTAATCAATTACATGAACTCCTAAAATTTGATTAAAACTTATTTTGCAGTACTTTTGTAGAGGTTTCGGACGAGCGGATCGAAATGGACCTTACGTTGGATCCGTTGAAATTTTAACTTAGTAAAAAGTACAGAAATTGAATTTTTGCGATATAATTGTTTTGAAAAGCTCCTAATCAATTATTTGAACTCCTAAAATTTGAAGAAAACTTTTTTACGATCCTTTTTGTAGAGGTTTCGGACGAGCAGGACTAAATGAGCCTTTCAATGGGCCCGTTGGAATTTTAACTGAGTAAAAAGTATAAAAATTGAGGTTTTTCAATATAATTGTGTTGAAAAGCTCCTAATCAATTATTTGAACTCCTAAAGTTTGATTAAAACTTGTTTTGCTGTCTTTTTTGTCGAGGCTTCGGACGAGCAGGCCTAAATGGGCCTCTCAATGGTCCCGTTGGAATTTTAACTGAGTAAAAAGTACAGAAATTGAGGTCTTACAATATAATTCTTTTGAAAAGCTCCTAATCAATTACATGAACTCCTAAAATTTTATTAAAACTTGTTTTGCAGTCCTTTTCGTAGAGGTTTCGGATGAGCGGGTCGAAATGGGCCTTTTATTGGACCCGTTGGAATTTTAACTGATTAAAAAGTACAGAAATTGAGGTTTTGCAATATTATTGTGTTGAAAAGCTTCTAATAAATTATTTGAACTCCTAAAATTTGATTAAAACTTGTTTTGCGGTTCTTTTTTTCGAGGTTTCGGACGAGCGGGTCTAAATGAGCCTTTCAATGGACTCGTTGGAATTTTAACTAAGTAAAAAGTACAGAAATTGAGGTTTGGCAATATAATTGTGTTGAAAATCTCCTAATCAATTAAATGAACTCCTAAAATTTGATTAAAACTTGTTTTGCAGTCCTTTTTGTAGAGGTTTCCGACGAGCGGGTCAAAATGGGCCTTTCAATGGACCCATTGGAAATTTAACTAGGTAAAAAGTACAAAGTTGAGGTTTTGCAATATAATTGTTTTGAAAAGATCCTAATCAATTACATGAACTCCTAAAATTTGATTAAAACTTTTTTTGCAATCCTTTTTTAGAGGTTTCGGACGAGCGGGTCAAAATGGGCCTTTCAATGGGCCCGTTGGAATTTTAACTTAGTAAAAATTATAAAAATTGAGGTTTTTCAATATAATTGTGTTGAAAAGCTCATAATCAATTATTTGAACTCCTAGGATTTTATTAAAACTTGTTTTTCGGTCCTTTTTCTCGAGGTTTCAAACGAGCAGGTGTAAATGGGCCTTTCAATGGACCCGTTAGAATTTTAACTGAGTAAAAAGTACATAAATTGAGGTTTTGCAATATAATTGTGTTGAAAAGCTCCTAATCAATTACATGAACTCCTAAAATTTGATTAAAACTTGTTTTGCAGTCCTTTTTGTAGAGGTTTCAGACGAGCAGGTCTAAATGGATCTTTCAATGGACCCTTTGGAATTTTAACTGAGTAAAAAGTATAAAAATTGAGGTTTTATAATATAACTGTGTTGAAAAGCTCCTAAACAATTATTTGAATTCTTAAAATTTGAATAAAACTTTTTTGCGATCCTTTTTATAGAGGTTTTGGACGAGCAGGTCTAGATGGGCCTTTCAATGGACCCGTTGGAATTTTAACTGAGTAAAAAGTACATAAATTGAGGTTTTGCAATATAATTGTGTTGAAAAGCTCCTAATCAATTACATGAACTCCTAAAATTTGATTAAAACTTATTTTGCAGTCCTTTTGTAGAGGTTTCGGACGAGCGGATCGAAATGGACCTTACGTTGGATCCGTTGAAATTTTAACTTAGTAAAAAGTACAGAAATTGAGTTTTTGCGATATAATTGTTTTGAAAAGCTCCCAATCAATTATTTGAACTCCTAAAATTTGAAGAAAACTTTTTTACGGTCCTTTTTGTAGAGGTTTCGGACGAGCAGGACTAAATGAGCCTTTCAATGGGCCCGTTGGAATTTTAACTGAGTAAAAAGTATAAAAATTGAGGTTTTTCAATATAATTGTTTTGAAAAGCTCCTAATCAATTATTTGAACTCCTAAAGTTTGATTAAAACTGGTTTTGCTGTCCTTTTTGTCGAGGTTTCGGACGAGCAGGCCTAAATGGGCCTCTCAATGGTCCCGTTGGAATTTTAACTGAGTAAAAAGTACAGAAATTGAGGTCTTACAATATAATTCTTTTGAAAAGCTCCTAATCAATTACATGAACTCCTAAAATTTTATTAAAACTTGTTTTGCAGTCCTTTTCGTAGAGGTTTCGGATGAGCGGGTCGAAATGGGCCTTTTTTTGGACCCGTTGGAATTTTAACTGATTAAAAAGTACAGAAATTGAGGTTTTGCAATATTATTGTGTTGAAAAGCTTCTAATAAATTATTTGAACTCCTAAAATTTGATTAAAACTTGTTTTGCGGTTCTTTTTTTCGAGGTTTCGGACGAGCGGGTCTAAATGAGCCTTTCAATGGACCCGTTGGAATTTTAACTAAGTCAAAAGTACAGAAATTGAGGTTTGGCAATATAATTGTGTTGAAAATCTCCTAATCAATTAAATGAACTCCTAAAATTTGATTAAAACTTGTTTTGCAGTCCTTTTTGTAGAGGTTTCCGACGAGCGGGTCAAAATGGGCCTTTCAATGGACCCATTGGAAATTTAACTAGGTAAAAAGTACAAAGTTGAGGTTTTGCAATATAATTGTTTTGAAAAGATCCTAATCAATTACATGAACTCCTAAAATTTGATTAAAACTTTTTTTGCAGTCCTTTTTAGAGGTTTCGGACGAGCGGGTCAAAATGGGCCTTTCAATGGGCCCGTTGGAATTTTAACTTAGTAAAAATTATAAAAATTGAGGTTTTTCAATATAATTGTGTTGAAAAGCTCATAATCAATTATTTGAACTCCTAAGATTTTATTAAAACTTGTTTTGCGGTCCTTTTTCTCGAGGTTTCAAACGAGCAGGTGTAAATGGGCCTTTCAATGGACCCGTTAGAATTTTAACTGAGTAAAAAGTACATAAATTGAGGTTTTGCAATATAATTGTGTTGAAAAGCTCCTAATCAATTACATGAACTCCTAAAATTTGATTAAAACTTGTTTTGCAGTCCTTTTTGTAGAGGTTTCGGACGAGCAGGTCTAAATGGGTCTTTCAATAGACCGTTTGGAATTTTAACTTAGTAAAAAGTATAAAAATTGAGGTTTTATAATATAACTGTGTTGAAAATCTTCTAAACAATTATTTGAACTCTTAAAATTTGAATAAAACTTTTTTGCGATCCTTTTTGTAGAGGTTTTGGACGAGCAGGTCTAAATGGGCCTTTCAATGGACCCGTTGGAAATTTAACTGAGTAAAAAGTACATAAATTGAGGTTTTGAAATATAATTGTGTTGAAAAGCTCCTAATCAATTACATGAACTCCTAAAATTTGATTAAAACTTATTTTGCAGTACTTTTGTAGAGGTTTCGGACGAGCGGATCGAAATGGACCTTACGTTGGATCCGTTGAAATTTTAACTTAGTAAAAAGTACAGAAATTGAGTTTTTGCGATATAATTGTTTTGAAAAGCTCCTATTCAATTATTTGAACTCCTAAAATTTGAAGAAAACTTTTTTACGGTCCTTTTTGTAGAGGTTTCGGACGAGCAGGACTAAATGAGCCTTTCAATGGGCCCGTTGGAATTTTAACTGAGTAAAAAGTATAAAAATTGAGGTTTTTCAATATAATTGTGTTGAAAAGCTCCTAATCAATTATTTGAACTCCTAAAGTTTGATTAAAACTTCTTTTGCGGTCCTTTTTGTCGAGGTTTCGGATGAGCAGGCCTAAATGGGCCTCTCAATGGTCCCGTTGGAATTTTAACTGAGTAAAAAGTACAGAAATTGAGGTCTTACAATATAATTCTTTTGTAAAGCTCCTAATCAATTACATGAACTCCTAAAATTTTATTAAAACTTGTTTTGCAGTCCTTTTCGTAGAGGTTTCGGATGAGTGGGTCGAAATGGGCCTTATATTGGACCCGTTGGAATTTTAACTGATTAAAAAGTACAGAAATTGAGGTTTTGCAATATTATTGTGTTGAAAAGCTCCTAATAAATTATTTGAACTCCTAAAATTTGATTAAAACTTGTTTTGCGGTTCTTTTTTTCGAGGTTTCGGACGAGCGGGTCTAAATGAGCCTTTCAATGGACTCGTTGTAATTTTAACTAAGTAAAAAGTACAGAAATTGAAGTTTGGCAATATAATGGTGTTGAAAATCTCCTAATCAATTAAATGAACTCCTAAAATTTGATTAAAACTTGTTTTGCAGTCCTTTTTGTAGAGGTTTCCGACGAGCGGGTCAAAAGGGGCCTTTCAATGGACCCATTGGAAATTTAACTAGGTAAAAAGTACAAAATTGAGGTTTTGCAATAATATTGTTTTGAAAAGATCCTAATCAATTACATGAACTCCTAAAATTTGATTAAAACTTTTTTTGTAGTCCTTTTTTAGAGGTTTCGGACGAGCGGGTCAAAATGGGCCTTTCAATGGGCCCGTTGGAATTTTAACTTAGTAAAAATTATAAAAATTGAGGTTTTTAAATATAATTGTGTCGAAAAGCTCATAATCAATTATTTGAACTCCTAAGATTTTATTAAAACTTGTTTTGCGGTCCTTTTTCTCGAGGTTTCAAACGAGCAGGTGTAAATGGGCCTTTCAATGGACCCGTTAGAATTTTAACTGAGTAAAAAGTACATAAATTGAGGTTTTGAATATAATTGTGTTGAAAAGCTCCTAATCAATTACATGAACTCCTAAAATTTGATTAAAACTTGTTTTGCGGTTCTTTTTTTCGAGGTTTCGGACGAGCGGGTCTAAATGAGCCTTTCAATGGACCCGTTGGAATTTTAACTAAGTCAAAAGTACAGAAATTGAGGTTTGGCAATATAATTGTGTTGAAAATCTCCTAATCAATTAAATGAACTCCTAAAATTTGATTAAAACTTGTTTTGCAGTCCTTTTTGTAGAGGTTTCCGACGAGCGGGTCAAAATGGGCCTTTCAATGGACCCATTGGAAATTTAACTAGGTAAAAAGTACAAAGTTGAGGTTTTGCAATATAATTGTTTTGAAAAGATCCTAATCAATTACATGAACTCCTAAAATTTGATTAAAACTTTTTTTGCAGTCCTTTTTAGAGGTTTCGGACGAGCGGGTCAAAATGGGCCTTTCAATGGGCCCGTTGGAATTTTAACTTAGTAAAAATTATAAAAATTGAGGTTTTTCAATATAATTGTGTTGAAAAGCTCATAATCAATTATTTGAACTCCTAAGATTTTATTAAAACTTGTTTTGCGGTCCTTTTTCTCGAGGTTTCAAACGAGCAGGTGTAAATGGGCCTTTCAATGGACCCGTTAGAATTTTAACTGAGTAAAAAGTACATAAATTGAGGTTTTGCAATATAATTGTGTTGAAAAGCTCCTAATCAATTACATGAACTCCTAAAATTTGATTAAAACTTGTTTTGCAGTCCTTTTTGTAGAGCTTTCGGACGAGCAGGTCTAAATGGGTCTTTCAATGGACCGTTTGGAATTTTAACTTAGTAAAAAGTATAAAAATTGAGGTTTTATAATATAACTGTGTTGAAAATCTTCTAAACAATTATTTGAACTCTTAAAATTTGAATAAAACTTTTTTGCGATCCTTTTTGTAGAGGTTTTGGACGAGCAGGTCTAAATGGGCCTTTCAATGGACCCGTTGGAAATTTAACTGAGTAAAAAGTACATAAATTGAGGTTTTGAAATATAATTGTGTTGAAAAGCTCCTAATCAATTACATGAACTCCTAAAATTTGATTAAAACTTATTTTGCAGTACTTTTGTAGAGGTTTCGGACGAGCGGATCGAAATGGACCTTACGTTGGATCCGTTGAAATTTTAACTTAGTAAAAAGTACAGAAATTGAGTTTTTGCGATATAATTGTTTTGAAAAGCTCCTATTCAATTATTTGAACTCCTAAAATTTGAAGAAAACTTTTTTACGGTCCTTTTTGTAGAGGTTTCGGACGAGCAGGACTAAATGAGCCTTTCAATGGGCCCGTTGGAATTTTAACTGAGTAAAAAGTATAAAAATTGAGGTTTTTCAATATAATTGTGTTGAAAAGCTCCTAATCAATTATTTGAACTCCTAAAGTTTGATTAAAACTTCTTTTGCGGTCCTTTTTGTCGAGGTTTCGGATGAGCAGGCCTAAATGGGCCTCTCAATGGTCCCGTTGGAATTTTAACTGAGTAAAAAGTACAGAAATTGAGGTCTTACAATATAATTCTTTTGAAAAGCTCCTAATCAATTACATGAACTCCTAAAATTTTATTAAAACTTGTTTTGCAGTCCTTTTCGTAGAGGTTTCGGATGAGTGGGTCGAAATGGGCCTTATATTGGACCCGTTGGAATTTTAACTGATTAAAAAGTACAGAAATTGAGGTTTTGCAATATTATTGTGTTGAAAAGCTCCTAATAAATTATTTGAATTCCTAAAATTTGATTAAAACTTGTTTTGCGGTTCTTTTTTTCGAGGTTTCGGACGAGCGGGTCTAAATGAGCCTTTCAATGGACTCGTTGTAATTTTAACTAAGTAAAAAGTACAGAAATTGAGGTTTGGCAATATAATTGTGTTGAAAATCTCCTAATCAATTAAATGAACTCCTAAAATTTGATTAAAACTTGTTTTGCAGTCCTTTTTGTAGAGGTTTCCGACGAGCGGGTCAAAAGGGGCCTTTCAATGGACCCATTGGAAATTTAACTAGGTAAAAAGTACAAAATTGAGGTTTTGCAATAATATTGTTTTGAAAAGATCCTAATCAATTACATGAACTCCTAAAATTTGATTAAAACTTTTTTTGTAGTCCTTTTTTAGAGGTTTCGGACGAGCGGGTCAAAATGGGCCTTTCAATGGGCCCGTTGGAATTTTAACTTAGTAAAAATTATAAAAATTGAGGTTTTTAAATATAATTGTGTCGAAAAGCTCATAATCAATTATTTGAACTCCTAAGATTTTATTAAAACTTGTTTTGCGGTCCTTTTTCTCGAGGTTTCAAACGAGCAGGTGTAAATGGGCCTTTCAATGGACCCGTTAGAATTTTAACTGAGTAAAAAGTACATAAATTGAGGTTTTGAATATAATTGTGTTGAAAAGCTCCTAATCAATTACATGAACTCCTAAAATTTGATTAAAACTTGTTTTGCGGTTCTTTTTTTCGAGGTTTCGGACGAGCGGGTCTAAATGAGCCTTTCAATGGACCCGTTGGAATTTTAACTAAGTCAAAAGTACAGAAATTGAGGTTTGGCAATATAATTGTGTTGAAAATCTCCTAATCAATTAAATGAACTCCTAAAATTTGATTAAAACTTGTTTTGCAGTCCTTTTTGTAGAGGTTTCCGACGAGCGGGTCAAAATGGGCCTTTCAATGGACCCATTGGAAATTTAACTAGGTAAAAAGTACAAAGTTGAGGTTTTGCAATATAATTGTTTTGAAAAGATCCTAATCAATTACATGAACTCCTAAAATTTGATTAAAACTTTTTTTGTAGTCCTTTTTTAGAGGTTTCGGACGAGCGGGTCAAAATGGGCCTTTCAATGGGCCCGTTGGAATTTTAACTTAGTAAAAATTATAAAAATTGAGGTTTTTAAATATAATTGTGTCGAAAAGCTCATAATAAATTATTTGAACTCCTAAGATTTTATTAAAACTTGTTTTGCGGTCCTTTTTCTCGAGGTTTCAAACGAGCAGGTGTAAATGGGCCTTTCAATGGACCCGTTAGAATTTTAACTGAGTAAAAAGTACAGAAATTGAGGTTTTGCAATATTATTGTGTTGAAAAGCTTCTAATAAATTATTTGAACTCCTAAAATTTGATTAAAACTTGTTTTGCGGTTCTTTTTTTCGAGGTTTCGGACGAGCGGGTCTAAATGAGCCTTTCAATGGACCCGTTGGAATTTTAACTAAGTCAAAAGTACAGAAATTGAGGTTTGGCAATATAATTGTGTTGAAAATCTCCTAATCAATTAAATGAACTCCTAAAATTTGATTAAAACTTGTTTTGCAGTCCTTTTTGTAGAGGTTTCCGACGAGCGGGTCAAAATGGGCCTTTCAATGGACCCATTGGAAATTTAACTAGGTAAAAAGTACAAAGTTGAGGTTTTGCAATATAATTGTTTTGAAAAGATCCTAATCAATTACATGAACTCCTAAAATTTGATTAAAACTTTTTTTGCAGTCCTTTTTAGAGGTTTCGGACGAGCGGGTCAAAATGGGCCTTTCAATGGGCCCGTTGGAATTTTAACTTAGTAAAAATTATAAAAATTGAGGTTTTTCAATATAATTGTGTTGAAAAGCTCATAATCAATTATTTGAACTCCTAAGATTTTATTAAAACTTGTTTTGCGGTCCTTTTTCTCGAGGTTTCAAACGAGCAGGTGTAAATGGGCCTTTCAATGGACCCGTTAGAATTTTAACTGAGTAAAAAGTACATAAATTGAGGTTTTGCAATATAATTGTGTTGAAAAGCTCCTAATCAATTACATGAACTCCTAAAATTTGATTAAAACTTGTTTTGCAGTCCTTTTTGTAGAGGTTTCGGACGAGCAGGTCTAAATGGGTCTTTCAATGGACCGTTTGGAATTTTAACTTAGTAAAAAGTATAAAAATTGAGGTTTTATAATATAACTGTGTTGAAAATCTTCTAAACAATTATTTGAACTCTTAAAATTTGAATAAAACTTTTTTGCGATCCTTTTTGTAGAGGTTTTGGACGAGCAGGTCTAAATGGGCCTTTCAATGGACCCGTTGGAAATTTAACTGAGTAAAAAGTACATAAATTGAGGTTTTGAAATATAATTGTGTTGAAAAGCTCCTAATCAATTACATGAACTCCTAAAATTTGATTAAAACTTATTTTGCAGTACTTTTGTAGAGGTTTCGGACGAGCGGATCGAAATGGACCTTACGTTGGATCCGTTGAAATTTTAACTTAGTAAAAAGTACAGAAATTGAGTTTTTGCGATATAATTGTTTTGAAAAGCTCCTATTCAATTATTTGAACTCCTAAAATTTGAAGAAAACTTTTTTACGGTCCTTTTTGTAGAGGTTTCGGACGAGCAGGACTAAATGAGCCTTTCAATGGGCCCGTTGGAATTTTAACTGAGTAAAAAGTATAAAAATTGAGGTTTTTCAATATAATTGTGTTGAAAAGCTCCTAATCAATTATTTGAACTCCTAAAGTTTGATTAAAACTTCTTTTGCGGTCCTTTTTGTCGAGGTTTCGGATGAGCAGGCCTAAATGGGCCTCTCAATGGTCCCGTTGGAATTTTAACTGAGTAAAAAGTACAGAAATTGAGGTCTTACAATATAATTCTTTTGAAAAGCTCCTAATCAATTACATGAACTCCTAAAATTTTATTAAAACTTGTTTTGCAGTCCTTTTCGTAGAGGTTTCGGATGAGTGGGTCGAAATGGGCCTTATATTGGACCCGTTGGAATTTTAACTGATTAAAAAGTACAGAAATTGAGGTTTTGCAATATTATTGTGTTGAAAAGCTCCTAATAAATTATTTGAACTCCTAAAATTTGATTAAAACTTGTTTTGCGGTTCTTTTTTTCGAGGTTTCGGACGAGCGGGTCTAAATGAGCCTTTCAATGGACTCGTTGTAATTTTAACTAAGTAAAAAGTACAGAAATTGAGGTTTGGCAATATAATTGTGTTGAAAATCTCCTAATCAATTAAATGAACTCCTAAAATTTGATTAAAACTTGTTTTGCAGTCCTTTTTGTAGAGGTTTCCGACGAGCGGGTCAAAAGGGGCCTTTCAATGGACCCATTGGAAATTTAACTAGGTAAAAAGTACAAAATTGAGGTTTTGCAATAATATTGTTTTGAAAAGATCCTAATCAATTACATGAACTCCTAAAATTTGATTAAAACTTTTTTTGTAGTCCTTTTTTAGAGGTTTCGGACGAGCGGGTCAAAATGGGCCTTTCAATGGGCCCGTTGGAATTTTAACTTAGTAAAAATTATAAAAATTGAGGTTTTTAAATATAATTGTGTCGAAAAGCTCATAATCAATTATTTGAACTCCTAAGATTTTATTAAAACTTGTTTTGCGGTCCTTTTTCTCGAGGTTTCAAACGAGCAGGTGTAAATGGGCCTTTCAATGGACCCGTTAGAATTTTAACTGAGTAAAAAGTACATAAATTGAGGTTTTGAATATAATTGTGTTGAAAAGCTCCTAATCAATTACATGAACTCCTAAAATTTGATTAAAACTTGTTTTGCGGTTCTTTTTTTCGAGGTTTCGGACGAGCGGGTCTAAATGAGCCTTTCAATGGACCCGTTGGAATTTTAACTAAGTCAAAAGTACAGAAATTGAGGTTTGGCAATATAATTGTGTTGAAAATCTCCTAATCAATTAAATGAACTCCTAAAATTTGATTAAAACTTGTTTTGCAGTCCTTTTTGTAGAGGTTTCCGACGAGCGGGTCAAAATGGGCCTTTCAATGGACCCATTGGAAATTTAACTAGGTAAAAAGTACAAAGTTGAGGTTTTGCAATATAATTGTTTTGAAAAGATCCTAATCAATTACATGAACTCCTAAAATTTGATTAAAACTTTTTTTGTAGTCCTTTTTTAGAGGTTTCGGACGAGCGGGTCAAAATGGGCCTTTCAATGGGCCCGTTGGAATTTTAACTTAGTAAAAATTATAAAAATTGAGGTTTTTAAATATAATTGTGTCGAAAAGCTCATAATAAATTATTTGAACTCCTAAGATTTTATTAAAACTTGTTTTGCGGTCCTTTTTCTCGAGGTTTCAAACGAGCAGGTGTAAATGGGCCTTTCAATGGACCCGTTAGAATTTTAACTGAGTAAAAAGTACAGAAATTGAGGTTTTGCAATATTATTGTGTTGAAAAGCTTCTAATAAATTATTTGAACTCCTAAAATTTGATTAAAACTTGTTTTGCGGTTCTTTTTTTCGAGGTTTCGGACGAGCGGGTCTAAATGAGCCTTTCAATGGACCCGTTGGAATTTTAACTAAGTCAAAAGTACAGAAATTGAGGTTTGGCAATATAATTGTGTTGAAAATCTCCTAATCAATTAAATGAACTCCTAAAATTTGATTAAAACTTGTTTTGCAGTCCTTTTTGTAGAGGTTTCCGACGAGCGGGTCAAAATGGGCCTTTCAATGGACCCATTGGAAATTTAACTAGGTAAAAAGTACAAAGTTGAGGTTTTGCAATATAATTGTTTTGAAAAGATCCTAATCAATTACATGAACTCCTAAAATTTGATTAAAACTTTTTTTGCAGTCCTTTTTAGAGGTTTCGGACGAGCGGGTCAAAATGGGCCTTTCAATGGGCCCGTTGGAATTTTAACTTAGTAAAAATTATAAAAATTGAGGTTTTTCAATATAATTGTGTTGAAAAGCTCATAATCAATTATTTGAACTCCTAAGATTTTATTAAAACTTGTTTTGCGGTCCTTTTTCTCGAGGTTTCAAACGAGCAGGTGTAAATGGGCCTTTCAATGGACCCGTTAGAATTTTAACTGAGTAAAAAGTACATAAATTGAGGTTTTGCAATATAATTGTGTTGAAAAGCTCCTAATCAATTACATGAACTCCTAAAATTTGATTAAAACTTGTTTTGCAGTCCTTTTTGTAGAGGTTTCGGACGAGCAGGTCTAAATGGGTCTTTCAATGGACCGTTTGGAATTTTAACTTAGTAAAAAGTATAAAAATTGAGGTTTTATAATATAACTGTGTTGAAAATCTTCTAAACAATTATTTGAACTCTTAAAATTTGAATAAAACTTTTTTGCGATCCTTTTTGTAGAGGTTTTGGACGAGCAGGTCTAAATGGGCCTTTCAATGGACCCGTTGGAAATTTAACTGAGTAAAAAGTACATAAATTGAGGTTTTGAAATATAATTGTGTTGAAAAGCACCTAATCAATTACATGAACTCCTAAAATTTGATTAAAACTTATTTTGCAGTACTTTTGTAGAGGTTTCGGACGAGCGGATCGAAAGGGACCTTACGTTGGATCCGTTGAAATTTTAACTTAGTAAAAAGTACAGAAATTGAGTTTTTGCGATATAATTGTTTTGAAAAGCTCCTAATCAATTATTTGAACTCCTAAAATTTGAAGAAAACTTTTTTACGGTCCTTTTTGTAGAGGTTTCGGACGAGCAGGACTAAATGAGGCTTTCAATGGGCCCGTTGGAATTTTAACTGAGTAAAAAGTATAAAAATTGAGGTTTTTCAATATAATTGTGTTGAAAAGCTCCTAATCAATTATTTGAATTCCTAAAGTTTGATTAAAACTTCTTTTGCGGTCCTTTTTGTCGAGGTTTCGGACGAGCAGGCCTAAATGGGCCTCTCAATGGTCCCGTTGGAATTTTAACTGAGTAAAAAGTACAGAAATTGAGGTCTTACAATATAATTCTTTTGAAAAGCTCCTAATCAATTACATGAACTCCTAAAATTTTATTAAAACTTGTTTTGCAGTCCTTTTCGTAGAGGTTTCGGATGAGTGGGTCGAAATGGGCCTTATATTGGACCCGTTGGAATTTTAACTGATTAAAAAGTACAGAAATTGAGGTTTTGCAATATTATTGTGTTGAAAAGCTCCTAATAAATTATTTGAACTCCTAAAATTTGATTAAAACTTGTTTTGCGGTTCTTTTTTTCGAGGTTTCGGACGAGCGGGTCTAAATGAGCCTTTCAACGGACTCGTTGTAATTTTAACTAAGTAAAAAGTACAGAAATTGAGGTTTGGCAATATAATTGTGTTGAAAATCTCCTAATCAATTAAATGAACTCCTAAAATTTGATTAAAACTTGTTTTGCAGTCCTTTTTGTAGAGGTTTTCGACGAGCGGGTCAAAAGGGGCCTTTCAATGGACCCATTGGAAATTTAACTAGGTAAAAAGTACAAAATTGAGGTTTTGCAATATAATTGTTTTGAAAAGATCCTAATCAATTTCATGAACTCCTAAAATTTGATTAAAACTTTTTTTGTAGTCCTTTTTTAGAGGTTTCGGACGAGCGGGTCAAAATGGGCCTTTCAATGGGCCCGTTGGAATTTTAACTTAGTAAAAATTATAAAAATTGAGGTTTTTAAATATAATTGTGTCGAAAAGCTCATAATCAATTATTTGAACTCCTAAGATTTTATTAAAACTTGTTTTGCGGTCCTTTTTCTCGAGGTTTCAAACGAGCAGGTGTAAATGGGCCTTTCAATGGACCCGTTAGAATTTTAACTGAGTAAAAAGTACATAAATTGAGGTTTTGCAATATAATTGTGTTGAAAAGCTCCTAATCAATTACATGAACTCCTAAAATTTGATTAAAACTTGTTTTGCAGTCCTTTTTGTAGAGGTTTCGGACGAGCAGGTCTAAATGGGTCTTTCAATGGACCCTTTGGAATTTTAACTGAGTAAAAAGTATAAAAATTGAGGTTTTATAATATAACTGTGTTGAAAATCTTCTAAACAATTATTTGAACTCTTAAAATTTGAATAAAACTTTTTTGCGATCCTTTTTGTAGAGGTTTTGGACGAGCAGGTCTAAACGGGCTTTTCAATGGACCCGTTGGAATTTTAACTGAGTAAAAAGTACATAAATTGAGGTTTTGCAATATAATTGTGTTGAAAAGCTCCTAATCAATTACATGAACTCCTAAAATTTGATTAAAACTTATTTTGCAGTACTTTTGTAGAGGTTTCGGACGAGCGGATCGAAATGGACCTTACGTTGGATCCGTTGAAATTTTAACTTAGTAAAAAGTACAGAAATTGAGTTTTTGCGATATAATTGTTTTGAAAAGCTCCTAATCAATTATTTGAACTCCTAAAATTTGAAGAAAACTTTTTTACGGTCCTTTTTGTAGAGGTTTCGGACGAGCAGGACTAAATGAGCCTTTCAATGGGCCCGTTGGAATTTTAACTGAGTAAAAAGTATAAAAATTGAGGTTTTTCAATATAATTGTGTTGAAAAGCTCCTAATCAATTATTTGAACTCCTAAAGTTTGATTAAAACTTGTTTTGCGGTCCTTTTTGTCGAGGTTTCGGACGAGCAGGCCTAAATGGGCCTCTCAATGGTCCCGTTGGAATTTTAACTGAGTAAAAAGTACAGAAATATAGGTCTTACAATATAATTCTTTTGAAAAGCTCCTAATCAATTACCTGAACTCCTAAAATTTTATTAAAACTTGTTTTGCAGTCCTTTTCGTAGAGGTTTCGGATGAGTGGGTCGAAATGGGCCTTTTATTGGACCCGTTGGAATTTTAACTGATTAAAAAGTACAGAAATTGAGGTTTTGCAATATTATTGTGTTGAAAAGCTCCTAATAAATTATTTGAACTCCTAAAATTTGATTAAAACTTGTTTTGCGGTTCTTTTTTTCGAGGTTTCGGACGAGCGGGTCTAAATGAGCCTTTCAATGGACCCGTTGGAATTTTAACTAAGTAAAAAGTACAGAAATTGAGGTTTGGCAATATAATTGTGTTGAAAATCTCCTAATCAATTAAATGAACTCCTAAAATTTGATTAAAACTTGTTTTGCAGTCCTTTTTGTAGAGGTTTCCGACGAGCGGGTCAAAAGGGGCCTTTCAATGGACCCATTGGAAATTTAACTAGGTAAAAAGTACAAAATTGAGGTTTTGCAATATAATTGTTTCGAAAAGATCCTAATCAATTACATGAACTCCTAAAATTTGATTAAAACTTTTTTTGCAGTCCTTTTTTAGAGGTTTCGGACGAGCGGGTCAAAATGGGCCTTTCAATGGGCCCGTTGGAATTTTAACTTAGTAAAAATTATAAAAATTGAGGTTTTTAAATATAATTGTGTTGAAAAGCTCATAATCAATTATTTGAACTCCTAAGATTTTATTAAAACTTGTTTTGCGGTCCTTTTTCTCGAGGTTTCAAACGAGCAGGTGTAAATGGGCCTTTCAATGGACCCGTTAGAATTTTAACTGAGTAAAAAGTACATAAATTGAGGTTTTGCAATATAATTGTGTTGAAAAGCTCCTAATCAATTACATGAACTCCTAAAAAGTACATAATTTGATTAAAACCTGTTGTGCGGTTCTTTTTGTATAGGTTTCGGATGAGCAGGTCTAAATGGGTCTTTCAATGGACCCTTTGGAATTTTAACTGAGTAAAAAGTATAAAAATTGAGGTTTTATAATATAACTGTGTTGAAAATCTTCTAAACAATTATTTGAACTCTTAAAATTTGAATAAAACTTTTAGGCGATCCTTTTTGTAGAGGTTTTTGACGAGCAGGTCTAAATGGGCCTTTTAATGGACCCGTTGGAATTTTAAATGAGTCAAAAGTACATAAATTGAGGTTTTGCAATATAATTGTGTTGAAAATCTCCTAATCAATTACATGAACTCCTAAAATTTGATTAAAACTTATTTTGCAGTCCTTTTGTAGAGGTTTCGGACGAGCGGATCGAAATGGACCTTACGTTGGATCCGTTGAAATTTTAACTTAGTAAAAAGTACAGAAATTGAGTTTTTGCGATATAATTGTTTTGAAAAGCTCCTAATCAATTATTTGAACTCCTAAAATTTGAAGAAAACTTTTTTACGGTCCTTTTTGTAGAGGTTTCGGACGAGCAGGACTAAATGGGCCTTTCAATGGGCCCGTTGGAATTTTAACTGAGTAAAAAGTATAAAAATTGAGGTTTTATAATATAACTGTGTTGAAAATCTTCTAAACAATTATTTGAACTCTTAAAATTTGAATAAAACTTTTTTGCGATCCTTTTTGTAGAGGTTTTGGACGAGCAGGTCTAAATGGGCCTTTCAATGGACCCGTTGGAAATTTAACTGAGTAAAAAGTACATAAATTGAGGTTTTGAAATATAATTGTGTTGAAAAGCTCCTAATCAATTACATGAACTCCTAAAATTTGATTAAAACTTATTTTGCAGTACTTTTGTAGAGGTTTCGGACGAGCGGATCGAAAGGGACCTTACGTTGGATCCGTTGAAATTTTAACTTAGTAAAAAGTACAGAAATTGAGTTTTTGCGATATAATTGTTTTGAAAAGCTCCTAATCAATTATTTGAACTCCTAAAATTTGAAGAAAACTTTTTTACGGTCCTTTTTGTAGAGGTTTCGGACGAGCAGGACTAAATGAGCCTTTCAATGGGCCCGTTGGAATTTTAACTGAGTAAAAAGTATAAAAATTGAGGTTTTTCAATATAATTGTGTTGAAAAGCTCCTAATCAATTATTTGAATTCCTAAAGTTTGATTAAAACTTCTTTTGCGGTCCTTTTTGTCGAGGTTTCGGACGAGCAGGCCTAAATGGGCCTCTCAATGGTCCCGTTGGAATTTTAACTGAGTAAAAAGTACAGAAATTGAGGTCTTACAATATAATTGTTTTGAAAAGCTCCTAATCAATTACATGAACTCCTAAAATTTTATCAAAACTTGTTTTGTAGTCCTTTTCGTAGAGGTTTCGGATGAGCAAGTCTAAATCGGCCTTTCAATGGACCCGTTGGAATTTTAACAGAGTATAAAGTACAGAAATTGAGGTTTTGCAATATAATTGTGTTGAAAATCTCCTTATCAATTATTTGAACTCCTAAAATTTGAAGAAAACTTTTTTACGGTCCTTTTTGTAGAGGTTTCGGACGACCAGGTCTAAATGGGCCTTTCAAAGGACCCGTTGGAATTTTAACAGTGTAAAAAGTAGAGAAATTGAGGTTTTGCAATATAATTGTGTTGAAAAGCTCCTAATCAATTACATGAACTCCTAAAATTTGATTAAAACTTGTTTTGCAATCCTTTTTGTAGAGGTTTCGGACGAGCAGGTCTAAATGGGCCTTTCAATGGACCCGTTGGAATTTTAACTGAGTAAAAAGTATAAAAATTGAGGTTTTTCAATATAATTGTGTTGAAAAGCTCCTAATCAATTATTTGAACTCCTAAAATTTGATTAAAACTTGTTTTGTGATCCTTTTTGTCGAGGTTTCAGACGAGCAGGTCTAAATGGACCTTTCAATGGACCCGTTGGAATTTTAACTGAGTAAAAAGTACAGAAATTGAGGTTTTGCAATATAATTGTGTTGAAAAGCTCCTAATTAATTACATGAACTCATAAAATTTGATTAAAACTTGTTTTGCAGTCCTTTTTGTAGAGGTTTCGGACGAGCAGGTCTAAATGGGACTTTCAATTGACCCGTTGGAATTTTAACTGAGTAAAAAGTATAAAAATTGAGGTTTTACAATATAACTGTGTCGAAAATCTCCTAAACAATTGTTTGAACTCCTAAAATTTGAATAAAACTTTTTCGCGATCCTTTTCGTAGAGGTTTTGGACGAGCAGGTCTAAATGGGCCTTTCAATAGAGCCGTTGGAATTTTAATTGAGTAAAAAGTACAGAAATTGAGGTTTTGCAATATAATTGTGTTGAAAATCTCCTAATCAATTATTTGAACTCCTAAAATTTGAAGAAAACTTTTTTGCGGTCCTTTTTGTAGAGGTTTCAGACGAGCAGGTCTAAATGGGCCTTTCAATGGGCCCGTTGGAATTTTAACTGAGTAAAAGGTACAGAAATTGAAGTTTTTCAATATAATTGTGTTGAAAAGCTCCTAATCAATTATTTGAACTCCTAAAATTTAACTAAAACTTGTTTTGCGGTCCTTTTTGTCGAGGTTTCGGACGAGTAGGTCTAAATGGGCCTTTTAATGGACCCGTTGGAATTTTAACTGAGTAAAAAGTACAAAAATTGAGCTTTTGCCATATAAGTGTGTTGAAAATCTCCTAATCAAATACATGATCTCATAAAATTTGATTAAAACTTGTTTCGCGGCCCTTTTGTAGAGGTTTCGGACGAGCAGGTCTAATAACCTTACAATGGACCCGTTGGAATTTTAACTGAGTAAAAAGTACAGAAATTGAGGTTTCGCAATATAATTGTGTTGAAAAGCTAGTAATCAATTATTTGAACTCCTAAAATTTGATTAACACTTGTTTTGCGGTCCTTTTTATAGAGGTTTTGGACGAGCAGGTCTAAATGGGCCTTTCAATTGACCCGTTGGAATTTTAACTGAGTAAAAAGTACAGAAATTGAGGTTTTGCAATATAAGTGTGTTGAAAATCTCCTAATCAATTACACGATCTCCTAAATTTTGATTAAAACTTGTTTTGTGGCCCTTTTTGTACAGGTTTCGGACGAGCAGGTCTAAATGGGCATTTCAATGGGCCCATTGGAATTATAACTGGGTAAAAAGTATAAAAATTGATGTTTTTCAATATAATTGTGTTGAAAAGCTCCTAATCAATGGTCCTTTCAATGGACCCGTTGGAATTTTAACTGAGTAAAAAGTACAGAAATTGAGGTTTTGCAATATAATTGTGTTGAAAAGCTCCAAATCAATTACATTAACTCCTATTATTTGATTAAAACTTGTTTTGCAGTCCTTTTTGTAGAGGTTTCGGACGAGCTTGTCTAAATGGGCCTTTCAATGGACCCGTTGGAATTTTAACTGAGTAAATAGTATAAACATTGAGGTTTTTCAATATAACTGTGTTGAAAATCTCCAAATCAATTATATGAACTCCTAAAACTTGAATAAAACTTTTTTGTGATCCTTTTTGTAGAGGTTTCGGACGAGCAGGTCTAAATGGGCCTTTCAATAGACCCGTTGGAATTTTAACTGAGTAAAAAGTACAGAAATTGAGGTTTTGTAATATAATTGTGTTGTAAATCTCCTAATCAACTATTTGAACTCCTAGAATTTGATGAAAACCTTTTTGCGGTCCTTTTTGTAGAGGTTTCGGACGAGCAGGTCTAAATGGACCTTTCAATGGGCCCGTTGGAATTTTACTTGAGTAAAAGGTACATAAATTGAGGTTTTCAATATAATTGTGTTGAAAAGCTCCTAAGAAATTATTTGAACTCCTAAAATTTGATTAAAACTTTTTTGCAGTCCTTTTTGTCAAGGTTTCGGACGAGAAGGTCTAAATGGGCCTCTCAATGGGCCCGTTGGAATTTTAACTGAGTAAAAAGTATAAAAATTGAGGTTTTTCAATATAATTGTGTTGAAAAGCTCCTAATCAATTATTTGAACTCCTAAAATTTGATTAAAACTTGTTTTGCGGTCCTTTTTGTCGAGGTTTCGGATGAGCAGGTCTAAATGCGCCTTTCAATGGACCTGTTGGTATTTTAACTGAGTAAAAAGTACATAAATTGAGGTTTTGCAATGTAATTGTGTTGAAAAGCTCCTAATCAATTACATGAACTCCTAAAATTTGATTAGAACTTGTTTTGCAGTCCTTTTGTAGAAGTTTCAGACGAGCAGGTCGAAATGGGCCTTTCAATGGATCCGTTGAAATTTTAACTTAGTAAAACTTACAGAAATTGAGTTTTTGCAATATAATTGTGTTGAAAAGCTCCTAATCAATTATTTGAACTCCTAAAATTCGAAGAAAACTTTTTTACGGTCCTTTTTGTAAAGGTTTCGGACGAGCAGGACTAAATGGGCCTTTCAATGGGCCCGTTGGAAATTTAACTGAGTAAAAAGTATAAAAATTAAGGTTTTTCAATATAATTCTGTTGAAAAGCTCCTAATCAATTATTTGAACTACTAAAATTTGATTAAAACTTGTTTTGCGGTCCTTTTTGTTGAGGTTTGGGACGAGCATGTCTAAATGGGCCTTTTAATGGACCCGTTGGAATTTTAACTGAGTAAAAAGTACTGAAATTGAGGTATTACAATATAATTGTGTTGAAAAGCTCCTAATCAATTACATGAACTCCTAAAATTTGATTAAAACTCGTTTTGCAGTCATTTTCGTAGAGTTTTTGGACGAGCTAGTCGAAATGGGCCTTTCATTGGACCCATTGGAATTTTAACTGGGTAAAAAGTACAGAAATTGAGGTTTTGGAATATAATTGTGTTGAAAAGCTCCTAATCAATTATTTGAACTCCTAAAATTTGAAGAAAACTTTTTTGTGGTCCTTTTTTTCGAGGTTTCGGACAACCAGGTCTGAATGGGCCTTTCAATGGACCCGTTGGAATTTTAACAGAGTAAAAGGTACAGAAATTGAGGTTTTCAATATAATTGTGTTGAAAAGCTCCTAATCAATTATTTGAACTCCTAAAATATGATTAAAACTTGTTTTGCGGTCCTTTTTGTCGAGGTTTCGGACGAGCAGGTCTAAATGGGCCTTTTAATGGACCCGTTGGAATTTTAACTTAGTAAAAAGTACAGAAATTGAGGGCTTAAAATATAATTGTGTTGAAAAGCTCCTAATCAATTACATGAATTCCTAAGATTTGATTAAACCTTGTTTTGCAGTCCTTTTCGTAGAGTTTTCGGACGAGCTAGTCCAAATGGGCCTTTCATTGGACCCGTTGGAATTTTAACTGAGTAAAAAGTACAGAAATTGAGGTTTTGCAATATAATTGTGTTGAAAAGCTCCTAATCAATTATTTGAACTCCTAACATTTGAAGAAAACTTTTTTGTGGTCCTTTTTTTCGAGGTTTCGGACGAGCAGGTCTAATTGGGCCTTTCAATGGGCCCGTTGGAATTTTAACTGAGTAAAAGGTACAGAAATTGAGGTTTTTCAATATAATTGTGTTGAAAAGCTCCTAATCAATTATTTGAACTCCTAAAATTTGATTAGAACTTATTTTGCGTTCCTTTTTGTCGAGGTTTCGGACGAGCAGGTCTAAATGGGCCTTTCAATGGACCCGTTGGAATTTTAACTGAGTAAAAAGTACAGAAATTGAGGTTTTGCAATATAAGTGTGTTGAAAAGCTCCTAATTATTTACATGAACTCCTAAAATTTGATTAAAACTTGTTTTGCAGTCCTTTTTGTAGAGGTTTCGGACGAGTAGGTGTAAATGGGACTTTCAATTGACCCGTTGGAATTTTAACTGAGTAAAAAGTATAAAAATTGAGATTTTACAATATAACTGTGTTGAAAATCTCCTAAACAATGGTTTGAACTCCTAAAATTTGAATAAAACATTTTCGCGATCCTTTTTGTAGAGGTTTCGGACGAGCAGGTCTAAATGGGCCTTTCAAAGGACCCGTTGGAATTTTAACAGTGTAAAAAGTAGAGAAATTGAGGTTTTGCAATATAATTGTGTTGAAAAGCTCCTAATCAATTACATGAACTCCTAAAATTTGATTAAAACTTGTTTTGCAATCCTTTTTGTAGAGGTTTCGGACGAGCAGGTCTAAATGGGCCTTTCAATGGACCCGTTGGAATTTTAACTGAGTAAAAAGTATAAAAATTGAGGTTTTTCAATATAATTGTGTTGAAAAGCTCCTAATCAATTATTTGAACTCCTAAAATTTGATTAAAACTTGTTTTGTGATCCTTTTTGTCGAGGTTTCGGACGAGCAGGTCTAAATGGACCTTTCAATGGACCCGTTGGAATTTTAACTGAGTAAAAAGTACAGAAATTGAGGTTTTGCAATATAATTGTGTTGAAAAGCTCCAAATTATTTACATGAACTCCTAAAGTTTGATTAAAACTTGTTTTGCAGTCCTTTTTGTAGAGGTTTCGGACGAGCAGGTCTAAATGGGACTTTCAATTGACCCGTTGGAATTTTAACTGAGTAAAAAGTATAAAAATTGAGATTTTAAAATATAACTGTAATGAAAATCTCCTAAACAATTGTTTGAACTCCTAAAATTTGAATAAAACTTTTTCGCGATCCTTTTTGTAGAGGTTTCGGACGAGCAGGTCTAAATGAACCTTTCAATAGAGCCGTTGGAATTTTAACTGAGTAAAAAGTACAGAAATTGAGGTTTTGCAATATAATTGTGTTGAAAATCTCCTAATCAATTATTTGAACTCCTAAAATTTGAAGAAAACTTTTTTGCGGTCCTTTTTGTAGAGGTTTCAGACGAGCAGGTCTAAATGGGCCTTTCAATGGGCCCGTTGGAATTTTAACTGAGTAAAAGGTACAGAAATTGAAGTTTTTTCAATATAATTGTGTTGAAAAGCTCCTAATCAATTATTTGAACTCCTAAAATTTAATTAAAACTTGTTTTGCGGTCCTTTTTGTCGAGGTTTCGGACGAGTAGGTCTAAATGGGCCTTTTAATGGACCCGTTGGAATTTTAACTGAGTAAAAAGTACAAAAATTGAGCTTTTGCCATATAAGTGTGTCGAAAATCTCCTAATCAAATACATGATCTCCTAAAATTTGATTAAAACTTGTTTCGCGGCCCTTTTGTAGAGGTTTCGGACGAGCAGGTCTAATGACCTTACAATGGACCCGTTGGAATTTTAACTGAGTAAAAAGTACAGAAATTGAGGTTTCGCAATATAATTGTGTTGAAAAGCTAGTAATCAATTATTTGAACTCCTAAAATTTGATTAACACTTGTTTTGCGGTCCTTTTTATAGAGGTTTCGGACGAGCAGGTCTAATTGGGCCTTTCAATTGACCCGTTGGAATTTTAACTGAGTAAAAAGTACAGAAATTGAGGTTTTGCAATATAAGTGTGTTGAAAATCTCCTAATCAATTACACGATCTCCTAAATTTTGATTAAAACTTGTTTTGTGGCCCTTTTTGTACAGGTTTCGGACGAGCAGGTCTAAATGGGCCTTTCAATGGGCCCGTTGGAATTTTAACTGGGTAAAAAGTATAAAAATTGATATTTTTCAATATAATTGTGTTGAAAAGCTCCTAATCAATGGTCCTTTCAATGGACCAGTTGGAATTTTAACTAAGTAAAAAGTACATAAATTGAGGTTTTGCAATATAATTGTGTTGAAAAGCTCCAAATCAATTACATTAACTCCTATTATTTGATTAAAACTTGTTTTGCAGTCCTTTTTGTAGAGGTTTCGGACGAGCTTGTCTAAATGGGCCTTTCAATGGACCCGTTGGAATTTTAACTGAGTAAATAGTATAAACATTGAGGTTTTACAATATAACTGTGTTGAAAATCTCCTAATCAATTATATGAACTCCTAAAACTTGAATAAAACTTTTTTGTGATCCTTTTTGTAGAGGTTTCGGACGAGCAGGTCTAAATGGGCCTTTCAATAGACCCGTTGGAATTTTAACTGAGTAAAAAGTACAGAAATTGAGGTTTTGTAATATAATTGTGTTGTAAATCTCTTAATCAACTATTTGAACTCCTAGAATTTGATGAAAACCTTTTTGCGGTCCTTTTTGTAGAGGTTTCGGACTAGCAGGTCTAAATGGGCCTTTCAATGGGCCCGTTGGAATTTTACTTGAGTAAAAGGTACATAAATTGAGGTTTTTCAGTATAATTGTGTTGAAAAGCTCCTAAGCAATTATTTGAACTCCTAAAATTTGATTAAAACTTTTTTGCAGTCCTTTTTGTCAAGGTTTCGGACGAGAAGGTCTAAATGGGCCTCTCAATGAGCCCGTTGGAATTTTAACTGAGTAAAAAGTATAAAAATTGAGGTTTTTCAATATAATTGTGTTGAAAAGCTCATAATCAATTATTTGAACTCCTAAAATTTGATAAACTTGTTTTGCGGTCCTTTTTATAGAGGTTTCAAACGAGCAGGTCTAAATGCGCCTTTCAATGGACCTGTTGGTATTTTAACTGAGTAAAAAGTACATAAATTGAGGTTTTGCAATGTAATTGTGTTGAAAAGCTCCTAATCAATTACATGAACTCCTAAAATTTGATTAGAACTTGTTTTGCAGTCGTTTTGTAGAAGTTTCGGATGAGCAGGTCGAAATGGGCCTTTCAATGGATCCGTTGAAATTTTAACTTAGTAAAACTTACAGAAATTGAGTTTTTGCAATATAATTGTGTTGAAAAGCTCCTAATCAATTATTTGAACTCCTAAAATTCGAAGAAAACTTTTTTACGGTCCTTTTTGTAAAGGTTTCGGACGAGCAGGACTAAATGGGCCTTTCAATGGGCCCGTTAGAAATTTAACTGAGTAAAAAGTATAAAAAATGAGGTTTTTCAATATAATTGTGTTGAAAAGCTCCTAATCAATTATTTGAACTCCTAAAATTTGATTAAAACTTGTTTTGCGGTCCTTTTTGTGGAGGTTTCGGACGAGCATGTCTAAATGGGCCTTTTAATGGACCCGTTGGAATTTTAACTGAGTAAAAAGTACAGAAATTGAGGTACTACAATATAATTGTGTTGAAATGGGCCTTTCATTGGACCCATTGGAATTTTAACTGGGTAAAAAGTACAGAAACTGAGGTTTTGGAATATAATTGTGTTGAAAAGCTCCTAATAAATTATTTGAACTCCTAAAATTTGAAGAAAACTTTTTTGCGATCCTTTTTGTCGAGGTATCGTACGAGAAGGTCTAAATGGGCCTCTCAATGGGCCCGTTGGAATTTAACTGAGTAAAAAGTTTAAAAATTGAGGTTTTTCAATATAATTTTGTTAAAAAGCTCATTATCAATTATTTGAACTCCTAAAATTTTATTAAAACTTGTTTTGCGGTCCTTTTTGTCGAGGTTTCGGACGAGCAGGTCTAAATGGGCCTTTTAATAGACCCGTTTGAATTTTAACTGAGTAAAAAGTACAGAAATTGAGGGCTTACAATATAATTGTGTTGAAAAGATCCTAATCAATTACATGAACTCCTAAGATTTGATTAAAACTTGTTTTGCAGTCCTTTTCGTAGAGTTTTCGGACGAGCTAGTCGAAATGGGCCTTTCATTGGACCCGTTGGAATTTTAACTGAGTAAAAAGTACAGAAATTGAGGTTTTGCAATATAATTGTGTTGAAAAGCTCCTAATAAATTATTTGAACTCCTAAAATTTGAAGAAAACTTTTTTGTGGTCCTTTTTTTCGAGGTTTCAGACTAGCAGGTCTAAATGGGCCTTTCAATGGACCTGTTGGAATTTTTTTTGAAGGAAAAGGCCTCATTAAAAACCCCACTAATCACCATGTGCCGAGGCAAAAGGTGGTCCTACGGGGAAATGAGTACCCTGATGTATATTAGATTCAAAAGACTGAAAGTCAGTCAGTACATCTGTTTGGATACAAGTAGGTATGACAGAGTCAAAATACAGAGAAGAAGAACAATGCAAAGCCCAAGAGGCTAACTTATGGGCCATTACATTGGCCGATCTTGGAACAAAAGATACACGGTAAGAAGAATCATAAAGAAAAGATTTTGCCTCCAAAATCTGGGGGCCCAGAAGGGAAGCGTCAGCCGTGGTACGGTTTAACTTGTTGACGATGTGGGCCGAGTCGGATTCAATAATTACCGCTGGCCACCCTTTGTCCTTGGCCAGCATGGCCCCGGAAAGAATCGCGTGGAGTTCCACCGTGGCAGCGTCTCGGCAACCTGCTTCATGGACAGCACAGCCACCAAGGATAACGCCTTGAGAATTGCGGGCAAGCACACCGATGGCAGCAGCTCCGGATCCTGGTTGAAAGGCGCCATCCACGTTGATCTTTATCTCTGGAAGCGTTGGCGATCTCCATCGGGGCGGGGCATCGGCAGGGACGTCTGTCGGAAAGTTGTGGGTCGGTAGGAGGTTGGCACTGGTATAGGCTTGGAGCAGACCCTTGGCGTTCATCGCTGAAAGCCATGTCGGGTGAAGGCGTTGGGAATGAACCCATTCATTCCTTCGATTCCAAGTGTTCCAGAGCGTTGTTAATAATAAAGCGAAGGTAGCACCATTCAGACTCCGAGCACTTTCGGCTAACCACGAGGCCATGGAGGTGGTTGCACTAGCGTGGATATTAGTAGGAAGACCTACCAAACGAAGAATTTTGTTGGCACCACAGCAGTCTCTAACTGCATGTAGAGTTGTTTCCACGACGTTGGGCAAAAGGGGCAACTACCATTAGAAAGTTTAATAGCGCGTAACCGGTCCCCTGTTGGTAGGGCATCACGACCCACCTGCCATCCGAAGGATCGGACCTTAGGTAGTGTTGGTGCTTTGGCAATTATCCTCCAAAGAGAGGAGGGCCTATCCAGAGGCCTTGGGGGCGCATGAAGAAAGTGGTAACCGGAACGGACAAAATACGTTCCAGAATCATGACGACTCCATATCAAAGCGTCTCGTTGTTCATGTGCAATGGGCACCTTCAGGATACGCTCAACATCGTCCCAGTCAAAGAATCGGCGTAACTTGCCTTCATCCCAACAATTAGAGTTACGTACCATAAAGTCACGGCAATAGGCGGGTAATTCGTCGTTGTCGACATACTCCCCGAAGAGTGTAATGGGTAAATCACCGCCCCAACTATCTCCAAGGATACAAATATTGCTCCTCAGCCCTGGCCGCCAAAAGTACCCTGGGCCAAGGAGCTGAATTGCGTGGCTAATTCCTTTCCATGCAAAGGAGGCACGTTTGTCTACTTTTGCATGCAACAGATCCCCCGAGGGATAATATTTTGCGCGGAGAACGCAAGATAATAGTGAGTCAGGATTAGAGATGAACCCGTTGGAATTTTAACTAAGTAAAAGGTGCAGAAATTGAGGTTTTTCAATATAATTGTGTTGAAAAGCTCCTAATCAATTACATGAACTCCTAAAATTTGATTAAAACTTTTTTGCGGTCCTTTTTGTCGAGGTTTCGGACGAGAAGGTCTAAATGGGCCTTTCAATGGACCCGATGGAATTTTAACTGAGTAAAAAGTACAAAAATTGAGGTTTTGCCATTTAAGTGTGTTGAAAATCTCCTAATCAAATACATGATCTCCTAAAATTTGATTAAAACTTGTTTCGCGGCCCTTTTGTAGAGGTTTCGGACGAGCATGTCTAAATGGCCTTACAATGGATCCGTTGGAATTTTAACTAAGTAAAAAGTACAGAAATTGAGGTTTCGCAATATAATTGTGTTGAAAAGCTAGTAATCATTTATTTGAACTCCTAAAATTTGATTAACACTTGTTTTGCGGTCCTTTTTATAGAGGTTTCGGACGAGCAGGTCTAAATGGGCCTTTCAATTGACCCGTTGGAATTTTAACTGAGTAAAAAGTACAGAAATTGAGGTTTTGCAATATAATTGTGTTTAAAAGCTCCTAATCAATTACATAAACTCCTAAAATTTGATTACACCTTGTTTTGCAGTCCTTTTCATAGAGGTTTCGTACGAGCGGGTCGAAATGGGCCTTTCATTGGACTCGTTGGAATTTTAACCGAGTAAAAAGTACAAAAATTGAGGTTTTGCAATATAATTGTGTTGAAAATCTCATAATCAATTATTTGAACTCCTAAAATTTGATTAAAACTTGTTTTGCGGTCCTTTTTGTCGAGGTTTCAAACGAGCAGGTGTAAATGGGCCTTTCAATGGACCCGTTGGAATTTTAACTGAGTAAAAAGTACATAAATTGATGTGTTGCAATATAATTGTGTTGAAAAGTTCTTAATCAATTATTTGAACTCCTAAAATTTGAATAAAACTTTTTTGCGGTCATTTTTTAGAGGTTTCGGACGAGCAGGTCTAAATGGGCCTTTTAATGGGCTTGTTGGAATTTTAACTAAGTAAAATGTACAGAAATTGAGGTTTTTCAATATAATTGTGTTGAAAAGCTCCTAATCAATTATTTCAACTCCTAAATTTTGATTAAAACTTTTTTGCGGTCCTTTTTGTCGAGGTTTCGGACGAAAGGATTAAATGGGCCTTTCAATGGGCCCGTTGGAATTTTAACTGAGTAAAAAGTATAAAAATTGAGGTTTTTCAATATAATTGTGTTGAAAAGCTCATAATAAATTATTTGAACTCCTAAAATTTGATTAAAACTTGTTTTGTGGTCCTTTTTGTCGAGGTTTCAAATGAGTAGGTGTAAATGGGCCTTTTAATGGAACCGTTGGAATTTTATCTGAGTAAAAAGTACATAAACTGAGGTTTTGCAATATAATTGTGTTGAAAAGGTCCTAATCAATTACATGAACTCCTAAAATTTGATTAAAACTTGTTTTGCGGTCCTTTTGTAGAGGTTTCGGACGAGCGGGTCGAAATGGGCCTTTCAATGGATCCGTTGAAATTTTAATTGAGTAAAAAGTACAAAAATTGAAGTTTTACAATATAACTGTGTTGAAAATATCCTAATCAATTATTTGAACTCCTAAAATTTGAAAAAATCTTTTTTGCGATTCTTTTTGTAGAGGCAGGTCTAAATGGGCCTTTCAATGGACTCGTTGGAATTTTAACTGAGTAAAAAGTATAGAAATTGAGGTTATGCAATATAATTGTGTTTAAAATCTCCTAATCAATTATTTGAACTCCTAAAATTTGAAGAAAACTTTTTTGCGGTCCTTTTTGTAGAGGTTTCGGACGAGCAGATCTAAATGGGCCTTTCAATGGGCCCGTTGGAATTTGAACTGAGTAAAAAGTATAAAATTGAGGTTTTTTGATATAATTGTGTTGAAAAGCTACTAATCAATTATTTGAACTCCTAAAATTTGATTAAAACTTGTTTTGCGGTCCTTTTTGTCGAGGTTTCGGACGAGCAGGTCTAAATGGGCCTTTTAATGGACCCGTTGGAAATTTAACTGAGTAAAAAATACAAAAATTGAGGTCTTACAATATAATTGTGTTGAAAAGATTCTAATTAATTACTTGAACTCCTAAAATTTGATTAAAACTTGTTTTGCAGTCCTTTTGTAGAGTTTTCGGACGAGCTAGTCGAAATGGGCCTTTCATTGGATCCGTTGGAATTTTAACTGAGTAAAAAGTACAGAAATTGAGGTTTTGCAATATAATTGTGTTGAAAATCTCCTAATCAATTATTTGAACTCCTAAAATTTGAAGAAAACTTTTTTGTGGTCCTTTTTTCGAAGTTTCGGACAAGCAGGTCTAAATGGGCCTTTCAATGGACCTGTTGGAATTTTAACTGCATAAAAGGTACAGAAATTGAGGTTTTTCAATATAATTGTGTTGAAAAGCTCCTAATCAATTATTTGAACTCCTAAAATTTGATTAAAACTTGTTTTGCGGTCTTTTTTGTCGAGGTTTCGGACGAGCAGGTCTAAATGGGCCTTTCAATGGACCCGTTGGAATTTTAACTGAGTAAAAAGTAAAGAAATTGAGGTTTTGCAATATAATTGTGTTGAAAAGCTCCTGATCAATTACATAAACTCCTAAAATTTGATTAAACCTTGTTTTGCAGTCCTTTTCGTAGAGGTTTCGTACGAGGGAGTGAAAATGGGCCTTTCATTGGACCCGTTGGAATTTTAACCGAGTAAAAATACAGAAATTGAGGTTTTGCAATATAATTGTGTTGAGAAGCTCCTAATCAATTATTTAAACTCCTAAAATTTGATTAAAACTTGTTTTGCGGTCCTTTTTGTCGAGGTTTCGGACGAGCAGGTCTAAATGGGCCTTTCAATGGGTCCGTTGGAATTTTAACTGAGTAAAAAGTATAAAAATTGAGGTTTTACAATATAACTGTGTTGAAAATCTCCTAATCAATTATTTGAACTCCTAAAATTTGAATAAATCTTTTTTGCGATTCTTTTTGTAGAGGTTTCGGACGAGCAGGTCTAAATGGGCCTTTCAATGGACCCGTTGGAATTTTAACTGAGTAAAAAGTATAGAAATTGAGGTTTTGCAATATAATTGTGTTGAAAATCTCCTAATCAATTATTTGAACTCCTAAAATTTGAAGAAAACTTTTTTGCGGTCCTTTTTGTAGAGGTTTCGGACGAGCAGGTCTAAATGGGCCTTTCAATGGGCCCGTTGGAATTTTAACTGAGTAAAAGGTACAGAAATTGAGGTTTTTCAATATAATTGTGTTGAAAAGCTACTAATCAATTATTTGAACTCCTAAAATTTGATTAGAACTTGTTTTGCGGTCCTTTTTGTTGAGGTTTCGGACGAGCAGGTCTAAATGGGCCTTTCAATGGGCCCGTTGGAATTTTAACTGAGTAAAAGGTACAGAAATTGAGGTTTTCAATATAATTGTGTTGAAAAGCTACTAATCAATTATATGAACTCCTAAAATTTGATTAAAACTTGTTTTGCGGTCCTTTTTGTCGAGGTTTCGGACGAGCAGGTCTAAATGGGCCTTTTAATGGACCCGTTGGAATTTTAACTGAGTAAAAACTACATAATTGAGGTCTTTCAATATAATTGTGTTGAAAAGCTCCAAATCAATTACATGAACTCCTAAAATTTGATTAAAACTTGCTTTGCAGTCCTTTTCGTAGAGTTTTCGGACGAGCTAGTCGAAATGGGCCTTTCATTGGACCCGTTGGAATTTTAACTGAGTAAAAAGTACAAAAATTGAGGTTTTGCAATATAATTGTGTTGAAAAGCTCCTAATCAATTATTTGAACTCCTAAAATTTGAAGAAAACTTTTTTGTGGTCCTTTTTTTCGAGGTTTCAGACAAGCAGGTCTAAATGGGCCTTTCAATGGACCCGTTGGAATTTTAACTGAGTAAAAGGTACATAAATTGAGTTTTTTCAATATAATTGTGTCGAAAAGCTCCTAATCAATTATTTGAACTCCTAAAATTTGATTAGAACCTGTTTTGCGGTCCTTTTTGTCGAGGTTTCGGACGAGCAGGTCTAAATGGGCCTTTTAATGGACCCGTTGGAATTTTAACTGAGTAAAAAGTACAGAAATTGAGGTCTTACAATATAATTGTGTTGAAAAGCTCCTAATCAATTACATGAACTCCTAAAATTTGATTAAAACTTGTTTCGCGGCCCTTTTTGTAGAGGTTTCGGACGAGCATGTCTAAATGGCCTTACTATGGGCTCGTTGGAATTTTTTTTGAGGAAAAGGGCCTCATTAAAAACCCCACTAATCCCAACTGGGCAGGCCCAGTTAGGGTCCTAAGAGGGGAAAAGAGTACCCAAATATATTAAAATAAATCAAGGTGGTAGATGATCAACTGGTACAAAAGATCGTAACTCATCGGGCAAGCCCGCTCCAAAAGACAAAGAATAACGAGAATGAAGAGCCCACGTGGCTAAACTATGAGCTAAAACATTAGCAGTGCGTGGTACATAATGATAACATAAATCAGGGATAGTAGTAAATAAAGCTCGAATTGCCGCTATTTGCGGGCGAAGGATGGAAGCATCATGGTCGGGATTGTGGAGCTTGTTGATGATCATGGCCGCGTCCGACTCAAGGTGGAAACCACGCCAACCAGCGTCTAATCCAAGGCTGACTCCGGTGACAATAGCATGGAGTTCAGTGGAGGAGGAGTCAGGTATGTTATCTGAGAAGAAATCCCTCCCGAGCAAAATAGAACCGGTGGCATCACGAGCTACTATACCGAAACCGGCTTCGCCTGTGATCGGGTTGAATGCACCGTCGACGTTGATTTTGATTCTCCCTGCCAGTGGTGGCCTCCAGGCTGGTCGCGGAAGGGCTGGGTCTATCTGCGTATGCGTCGTAGGATTGGCGGAGGTGGCTGAGACGTAGTCTTGAAGAAGCTTCTGGGAACTCATTAGGGTGAGCCATGGTGGCTACAAACGTCGAGAATGGACCCAGTCGTTCCTTCGATTCCAAAGATTCCAAATGATCGTGAGAAGCAGGCCGAACTTAGTGCGGGAGAGTAGCGAGGCTCCTTGTTCTAACCAGAGAGCTATCGATGATGCCGTGCTACCATATATATTGCGGGGAAACCTGGCAAGATTAAGCACTTCAGTGGTGTTGTGTAACTCCCTAGACCCGCCTATGCGTTACAACGGATCCTAGGAAGTCACATTAGGGTCACAAGAGCGACCCACAGTAAAAATACACATAAAAACATCTTTATTTCTTCAAATCACTTATTAAACTATAAAACCAACTTCTGTTTAAAAATATCATTTCGGTATGTCATTTAAACACATAATAAAAATTTCATAAAATATTTTACAGACACTGTCATAAAACAACACATGAAATACATGCCCACTAACTATACATTACCGTACTCCAAAAGCAACGCCGAGAGAACTCCGAACACTGATGTCAAACGTTATGCCATGATATATTCCTTTAACCTGCGATGGTAAAAACAACGTGAGCTTGGAAAAGCTCAGTAATACAAAACTACCAAAAGATGCTATAAGCTCATGAAGATATATGGTAGGCATAACATTTTCATGATATTCCACGCGGTAATAGTCTCCAGTATTGTTCTACTGTTTTGAGGTTGCATCATACTCGAGAATGACAGTATTTGTTCTTTAATCAGACCTTGAGAATTAGACAGGAATATATAGGCTGGTAACATATGAGGTAGGAATCAGAGAGTTTGGTGTCTAGTGTGCTCCAACGGTGCAACATTAATGCATGAAATGTAACAATGCAGTAAATCGTTTTATTTCAAATCCATTTGTTTCAAGTAGCAGTAAAATTCATTTTAATTCTTTATTTACCCTCCAACCATACTCCAGTATTTAGTTTCCCCCAGTGCGGTATCATGTACAGGCATTAACCCGAGCCTATTGGGCGTGGGTACCATCCTAAGGATATAGCTTAGAATACGGGCGGCCCTTGCCGAAGCATAGGAACCGAAAACAGGCGGACCTGGCCGAAGCCTAGAATCCGAAAACGGGCGGACCTAGCCGAAGCATAGGACCGAAAACGGGCGGACCTGGCCGGAGCCTAGAATCCGAAAACGGGCGGACCTAGCCGAAGCATAGGACCGAAAACGGGCGGACTTACCAGCTGGATCAGGGCTGAGCCGTAGGTAACTTCATATCATTTCCCAAGTACCCCGGTGAATCAAATCATCAATAGTTCATTAATTAATAACTTTATTTTTAATAACACATTATCCATATAGCATGTTTGTCATATCGGGTGCATAGATATATATAAAAATACAGTACGGTCATGTTTAATTATAAAACATGTCATGTTTATGCGAGTTCAAGTATTTTATCATGTGCACGTAACCGGTATTATAACATGTAAATCAGTATGCAAAAACGGTCGTATAGCACACATGGAACACACTAGGTGGAACAATTTATTCCTTGGAGATACTTGACATTTACGGAAGAGAACACATTAACTTTTGGCAATTGAACGGATCTTTGAAACAAGGCCCCTATTAAAAGAGGGGTTTGTACTAACGGTTCAAACCAGATAGTTAGAAGATGATACATTAAGATCTTGAGAGTTTAGGCATATCATGAGTGATTTAGCCATTTAAGCCTACCAGAGACATTATGATCATTTTATCATACACGGGCATTTTGGTAATTTATACCAACAAGGCGTAAACGGTAGCTCAGAAATTCTACTTGTTCATCAGGTATCCAACTAGGCATTCAGAGATTTCTACGTCAAGACCTTTCACTATATCAGATACGTTCGGGACTATTTTGATTACTTTGGCCAACGAGGGCATTTTGGTCATTTAAATATCAAGGGTGATTTTGTAACTTAGCTCGATCATGAGGAATTTATGATTTACAGTAATTAAGATTTCCAAAAGTTTATCGAGCCTCCAAAATCATTCGAACTAACATATTCCAACCTTGTAGTACTAACCAACCCTTCTAAAGCCTCCAACTGTATCGTATATCTAAACGATTGCTTCCATATTTCATCACAAGATTTACCACGGAGTAGTCGAACTTATATTCTGGGCGGAAGAACTTCCAACCTTACATTAATATCAGGAGTGATTGACGTACGTAAATCATGCTTCAACCCATAGGAGCATTTTAGTCATTTTTAACTTTATTGGCATTTCCAAAACTTTATCAGAGGTAATTTACTTATTCCAATCATGGGGGTATTTCGGTCATTTTGACATTCAGGATCCCTCATTCATGTCAACTGAGCCATATATATAGCATTTCACTCATTTAAGTACTCGTGGGTGTTTCAGCCATTCAAGAAATTCTAGTACCTCCAACCACCTCATTCATTTCAGAACTCAAGGGTTTATCCATCCTTCCAGTTAATTTGTAAACCTCGGTGTCCAAGGATACTTCAGCCCTTTTTAGTCAATACTATCATTCCGATTAATTTGTCCATAATATTATTTCCAATACTTTTAGTCATTCCCATCAATTCAATATTTTGAGTCGTTTGATAGTTTCCCGTAAATTTACATTCAGAGATTTATTTCAAACTCGAGGAAAACTTAACACCTTACAATCTCGAAGGCTTAAATCTTGTTACCATAACTTACAAGTAGATTGAGGTTTCCAGATGAATCGAGTTGTTTTACCATATCCATTGTAGATTTCTAAATCACTTTCAATTCCAAGGGTATTTTAGTCATTCTCATAACTTGAGGGCATTTTCGTAATCTCATTTCCAAATATTTTTCACATTTTATCATTTGACACTAATAGTCGGATTTGGAGATTTATTTGTCTTATTAGTTACTTATTGAACTCCAGATCTTTCTGATTTATTGATTTTCTTATTCGAGCATTGCAATCTTATCTAGAATATCATACTCGTTTCCATATTCGGTTTGACTTGAGCAGAATTAACAGTATTTATCATCATTTTTATGCATGCATTAACAAATACTAACATGCTCATAAAGCATACAAAAGGTAGTAGTGTATTACCTTTAATACTTGTTATATCGGTCGACCATGATACTCCGTTCGATCACTCTCGAACCCGAATGCGACGTCCTCAACATCCCGAATACAAGGAACTTCGAATACCTTCAATAAAAATATTCCACTTTCAGTCTTTAATCACCTTACTCATAATTGATTATTTAAATACATAAGTGGGCTCGAGTTCAAGGTCTAATTCGGAGGCTTTCGGGTTAGAATTTCTCGAAACGGGCTTCAAAATCAAACTCAGGACGCCGAAAAACATAAAATATGACTTTTCGAGAAAAGTTGACTTTTTGGTCAAAGTCAACGCTGACGTCAGCAGTCAAAGTCAACGCTGACGTCATGCTGACGTCACTGGTTGACCGGGTTGACTCACTGGGTTGACTCGGGGGAGTTGACTCACTGGGTTGACTCGGGCGAGTTGACTCACTGGGTTGACTCGGTCAACGGGTCGGGTCAACGGGTCGGGTCAGGTCAACGGGTCGGGTTGGTTTACTGTTGGGCTGGGCCAGTTTAGGTTGGACCGGTTCACGGCTAGACCGAGTCTTAGTCGGCCGGTCAACGGCCACCGTCCAGGGCAGCCGGAAATCGCCCCGGACGGCGCGTGTGGCCCACGCGCGGCCTAAAATGACCGGAAAATGCACCAAAAATGCATTTTGTGATTGGATCCAACAAACTAACACGTTTATTAACTAGAAATCAAATAATCACCTACCAAACTTACCCAAAAACAGACAAACAAGGGCTATCTCCGACGAGGCTTCGAACGGCGACCGTCGGTCGAACCATGGTGGGGTTTTTGTTCGCCTCGCGACGGGGAGTCTAGGGGTTGCAACGGTGCGGCGAACTGACGTCTACGGCGGCCGGAATCGACAAAAAGCCTAACGGCTCAACCCTAGGTTCGTCGAACTTTATTCCTTCGATTGGCGGCGATCAGGACGGCAACTGCGCGAGTGGATAAGGGCGTTTGGCTCGGGACGATGAGGCACTCCGAACGGCGGGGGCGGTGGCCATCACGACGGAACGGTGGGGGTGATCGGGAAAGGCAGCAGCGGTGGCTGGGGAGAAAGCTCTCGAGAGAGATCTGGAATGCTCTCTCTCAAACTCAAGTTCGAAAGGGTAAAACCATGGGTAGGTGAAGGGCCAGAATGGTTATTAGTTAATGCTGGCTTACACAAACTGAACTTCAAAACTTCACCAAGCCAATACTAGACAAACATGGGCACTTGGCCTAGCGGTGACACATGAAGCTTGCCACTAAGGCAAGAGGTTGCAGGTTCAAGCCCCCACAATCTCAAAACCCTTCCCCCTTTTTTTCTACTTTTTTCTTCCTTATTATCATTTTTTTCTTTTATTTTTGAACATATTTTATGCTAATAAAAATCAGGGTGTTACAACTCTCTCCCCCTTAAAGAAATTTCGTCCTCGAAATTTACCAGAGTCATAGGATTAGAGAGACTGCCCTTTCATCTATTTTTGTACTAAAACCTTTCCATCAGTGTATTCCTATTCCTCGGAACTCTCAGATGGTCACAAATCAATTTGGTAGAGCCTTCAATCATTCAGGTTGTCCTTGGACTCAAAGTCATCCCATTATACATCTCGAACCAACTAATTTCAATACAATGTTTAAATCCATATCGAACTTCAAACAATGCCAAGCAAACCCTTGTCTAATAACTTTTATTATAACTGGTCTTAATCAGGGATAAGTACTCAAGGCCTCCCACAGAGCCTTCCAGAATCAGGATATAAACATCACGTTTCAATCAATAAGATACACGTGACAATACACGGTGCCATGTTTCCATAAAAATATCTTTCTTCTAACCGATCAAACATAACCAAGGTTTTAAACATATGTCACTTACCTTCAGCGTAATACTCTGATAATCGTTACTTCGTGCATAACAGAGTCACCGCATAATCTATACCTTCACCAATCTCGCAGACACCTTTCTTTTAAATTCATAATGCTTTTATCAAATTTTCATCAGAATATTTTCAAACACAATCATCATCACCGAGCTACCTTACATGTAATCTTATATCAGTTACCTCATATGATCAAACCTTCATTCTCTATTTAATTCATATCTTCAATTTCACACGCATTAATCATCCCAGTTTCTTTATCTAGATTCAAATCCATCAATTTAATCCAATTCGTAGACAAACATTACCGATATTTCTTTCCAGCACAGATCAAGCTATTATGGACAGAAGGGTTAGATGCACTTATTACAAGAAAAGATTCAACATCGGAGTCTCGGCACGGAGGAGTACGGTTTTGGTCTAGGGGCATGCACAGACCAGACATCCTATGACAGACGATCGGCCGATCTACCCAGACTGACGCAACTCTAAGCTCTGATACCACTAAATGTAACCCCCTAGACCCGCCTATGCGTTACAACGGATCCTAGGAAGTCACATTAGGGTCACAAGAGCGACCCACAGTAAAAATACACATAAAAACATCTTTATTTCTTCAAATCACTTATTAAACTATAAAACCAACTTTTGTTTAAAAATATCATTTCGGTATGTCATTTAAACACATAATAAAAACTTCATAAAATATTTTACAGACATTGTCATAAAACAACACATGACATACATGCCCACTAACTATACAGTACCGTACTCCAAAAGCAACGCCGAGAGAACTCCGAACACTGATGTCAAACGTTATGCCATGATATATTCCTTTAACCTACGATGGTAAAAACAACGTGAGCTTGGAAAAGCTCAGTAATACAAAACTACCAAAAGATTCTATAAGCTCATGAAGATATATGGTAGGCATAACATTTTCATGATATTCCACGCGGTAATAGTCTCCAGTATTGTTCTACTGTTTTGAGGTTGCATCATACTTGAGAATGACGATATTTGTTCTTTAGTCAGACCTTGAGAATTAGACAGGAATTATATAGGCTGGTAACATATGAGGTAGGAATCAGAGAGTTTGGTGTCTAGTGTGCTCCAACGGTGCAACATTAATGCATGAAATGTAACAATGCAGTAAATCGTTTTATTTCAAATCCATTTGTTTCAAGTAGCAGTAAAATTAATTTTAATTCTTTATTTACCCTCCAACCATACTCCAGTATTTAGTTTCCCCCAGTGCGGTATCATGTACAGGCATTAACCCGAGCCCATTGGGCGTGGGTACCATCCTAAGGATATACCTTAGAATACGGGCGGCCCTTGCCGAAGCATAGGAACCGAAAACAGGCGGACCTGGCCCAAGCCTAGAATTTGAAAACGGGCGGACCTAGCCGAAGCATAGGACCGAAAACAGGCGGACCTGGCCGGAGCCTAGAATCCGAAAACGGGCGGACCTAGCCGAAGCATAGGACCGAAAACAGGCGGACTTACCAGCTGGATCAGGGCTGAGCCGTAGGTAACTTCATATCATTTCCCAAGTACCCCGGTGAATCAAATCATCAATAGTTCATTAATTAATAACTGTATTTTTAATAACACATTATCCATATAGCATGTTTGTCATATCGGGTGCATAGACATATATAAAAATACAGTACGGTCATGTTTAATTATAAAACATGTCATGTTCATGCGAGTTCAAGTATTTTATCATGTGCACGTAACCGGTATTATAACATGTAAATCAGTATGCAAAAACGGTCGTATAGCACACATGGAACACACTAGGTGGAACAATTTATTCCTTGGAGATACTTGACATTTACGGAAGAGAACACATTAACTTTTGACAATTGAACGGATCTTTGAAACAAGGCCCCTATTAAAAGAGGGGTTTGTACTAACGGTTCAAACCAGATAGTTAGAAGATGATACATTAAGATCTTGAGAGTTTAGGCATATCATGAGTGATTTAGCCATTTAAGCCTACCAGAGACATTATGATCATTTTATCATACACGGGCATTTTGGTAATTTATACCAACAAGGCGTAAACGGTAGCTCAGAAATTCTACTTGTTCATCAGGTATCCAACCAAGCATTCAGAGATTTCTACGTCAAGACCTTTCACTATATCAGATACGTTCGGGACTATTTTGATTACTTTGGCCAACGAGGGCATTTTGGTCATTTAAATATCAAGGGTGATTTTGTAACTTAGCTCGATCATGAGGAATTTATGATTTACAGTAATTAAGATTTCCAAAAGTTTATCGAGCCTCCAAAATCATTCGAACTAACATATTCCAACCTTGTAGTACTAACCAACCCTTCCAAAGCCTCCAACTGTATCGTATATCTAAACGATTGCTTCCATATTTCATCACAAGATTTACCACGGAGTAGTCGAACTTATATTCTGGGCGGAAGAACTTCCAACCTTACATTAATATAAGGAGTGATTGACGTACGTAAATCATGCTTCAACCCATAGGAGCATTTTAGTCATTTTTAACTTTATTGGCATTTCCAAAACTTTATCAGAGGTAATTTACTTATTCCAATCATGGGGGTATTTCGGTCATTTTGACATTCAGGATCCCTCATTCATGTCAACTGAGCCATATATATAGCATTTCACTCATTTAAGTACTCGTGGGTGTTTCAGCCATTCAAGAAATTCTAGTACCTCCAACCACCTCATTCATTTCAGAACTCAAGGGTTTATCCATCCTTCCAGTTAATTTGTAAACCTCGGTGTCTGAGGATACTTCAGCCCTTTTTAGTCAATACTATCATTCCGATTAATTTGTCCATAATATTATTTCCAATACTTTTAGTCATTCCAATCAATTCAATATTTTGAGTCGTTTGATAGTTTCCCGTAAATTTACATTCAGAGATTTATTTCAAACTCGAGGAAAACTTAACACCTTACAATCTCGAAGGCTTAAATCTTGTTACCATAACTTACAAGTAGATTGAGGTTTCTAGATGAATCGAGTTGTTTTACCATATCCACTGTAGATTTCTAAATCGCTTTCAATTCCAAGGGTATTTTAGTCATTCTCATAACTTGAGGGCATTTTCGTAATCTCATTTCCAAATATTTTTCACATTTTATCATTTGACACTAATAGTCGGATTTGGAGATTTATTTGTCTTATTAATTACTTATTGAACTCCAGATCTTTCTGATTTATTGATTTTCTTATTCGAGCATTGCAATCTTATCTAGAATATCATACTCGTTTCCATATTCAGTTTGACTTGAGCAGAATTAACAGTATTTATCATCATTTTTATGCATGCATTAACAAATACCAACATGCTCATAAAGCATACAAAAGGTAGTAGTGTATTACCTTTAATACTTGTTATATCGGTCGACCATGATACTCCGTTCGATCACTCTCGAACCCGAATGCGACGTCCTCAACATCCCGAATACAAGGAACTTCGAATACCTTCAATAAAAATATTCCACTTTCAGTCTTTAATCACCTTACTCATAATTGATTATTTAAATACATAAGTGGGCTCGAGTTCAAGGTCTAATTCGGAGGCTTTCGGGTTAGAATTTCTCGAAACGGGCTTCAAAATCAGACTCAGGACGTCGAAAAACATAAAATATGACTTTTCGAGAAAAGTTGACTCTTTGGTCAAAGTCAACGCTGACGTCAGCAGTCAAAGTCAACGCTGGCGTCATGCTGACGTCACTGGTTGACCGGGTTGACTCACTGGGTTGACTCGGGCGAGTTGACTCACTGGGTTGACTCGGGCGAGTTGACTTACTGGGTTGACTCGGTCAACGGGTCGGGTCAAGTCAACGGGTCGGGTTGGTTTATTGTTGGGCTGGGCCGGTTTAGGTTGGACCGGTTCACGGCTAGACCGGGTCTTAGCCGGCCGGTCAACGGCCACCGTCCAGGGCAGCCGGAAATCGCCCCAGACGGCGCGTGTGGCCCACGCGCGGCCTAAAATGACCGGAAAATGCACCAAAAATGCATTTTGTGATTGGATCCAACAAACTAACACGTTTATTAACTAGAAATCAAATAATCACCTACCAAACTTACCCAAAAACAGACAAACAAGGGCTATCTCCGACGAGGCTTCGAACGGCGACCGTCGGTCGAACCATGGTGGGGTTTTTGTTCGCCTCGCGACGGGGAGTCTAGGGGTGGCAATGGTGCGGCGAACTGACGTCTACGGCGGCCGGAATCGACGAAAAGCCTAACGGCTCAACCCTAGGTTCGTCGAACTTTATTCCTTCGATTGGCGACGATCGGGACGACAACTGCGCGAGTGGATAAGGGCGTTTGGCTCGGGACGATGAGGCGCTCCGAACGGCGGGGGCGGTGGCCATCACGACGGAACGGTGGGGGTGATCGGGAAAGGCAGCAGCGGTGGCTGGGGAGAAAGCTTTCGAGAGAGATCTGGAATGCTCTCTCTCAAACTCAAGTTCGAAAGGGTAAAACCATGGGTAGGTGAGGGGTCAGAATGGTTATTAGTTAATGCTGGCTTACACAAACTGAACTTCAAAACTTCACCGAGCCAATACTAGGCAAACATGGGCACTTGGCCTAGCGGTGACACAATGAAGCTTGCCACTAAGGCAAGAGGTTGCAGGTTCAAGCCCCCACAATCTCAAAACCCTTCCCCCTTTTTTTTCTACTTTTTTCTTCCTTATTATCATTTTTTTCTTTTATTTTTGAACATATTTTATGCTAATAAAAATCAGGGTGTTACATGTTGCGTGTAAAATAGTCTATCGCAATTGTAGTGCAAGTATACATGACGCAAGTAGTAAAGTGATACGAAGTATCTGATATCGTCTCCACAGGGATTGGGCTAATAGCTTCACCTTAATTCACTGCACGAAAGTAAAGAAAATATTTGAGAAAGTTGTCACGAGAATAATAAAGTAAACGTAAATAAAAGAGTGGAGATATCAAGATAGAGAGAATGGGCTGATATTGAATTGCTCAGTAGTGTAGGTATTGCAGAGTTTAGGAAATCCAGTTCTGTCGTCGCGCCCGTCGCGGCAGCACCTGTCGCGGCAGCAGTCCGTTGATTGTCGCGGCAGCAAACACTCAACTCCGTACTTCAAGTTTGGCAAGAATCTCAGATGTGCCTTGGCCTATCCCTAGGTCCAAGTCTGTCGATGATCACATCTTTGATAATACCTCCCGGCGTGAATCGAAGGATGAACACCGATGTGGATGAATTCTTCTTTAGCCACTTAACCTCGTCCTATCCCTAGGTCCAAGATAGTTCAACTATAAACTAGAGAACTCGCTCTTATTTCTTTCGTATACTTAACTCTCCCGATGCCAAGTAAATAGATAACCTTACAATGCTCTCCCGATGCTCTTGCAAGATATTAATAACCAAAATAAAAGAACTTGAAGTTTATTTTATTGAACTGAAAATTCCTAAAACAAAACAACCCTTGCAACTACTTTACAAATCAACCCGTGGCCCTAGGGGGAATTTAGAACATGGTGTGGGAAGGAAAACGACTAGAGGTTGAGAGAGAAGGCTAGGGTAATCGGTTATGGGATATGCCCTCTAGGTTAAAATACATGCCCTTATATAAGCTTTGGGCTCAAGTTATCTAATTTAATAAGGATTACAACTTTAATTAAAAGTATGATTCTAATAAAGACTAAATCTTCAAGGAATCTACTTTCCAGCCGTCCTCCTTGTTTCTTGGGATTTTCTCTCCTTGAACTTTGGGCTTGACATATCTTTTGATCTGGGGCTTGGAAAAATATAAGGTTTTCACACGACAGACGGGCTGAATTTTCTCTATCTGTCGAGGTCCACTTTGCTTCTTCTCCTCAAAACTACTATCGTCTTCTGCTGTCACGGCAGCAACCATGGCAGCATCGTCCTCTTTGTCTGCTTGTCCAGTTCAGCTCTTCTGCTTCACTGCCCAGCGCCTGCCCTCTCCATCTGCTACGGCCGCAACCTGCAAAAACAACCATTTTTAGTAGAATCTGTTCCTTTTAATATATTTGTGATGTTTTGCTGTAAACTAACCTAAATGCAATGAATAATGCTTGAATGCAGCAGAAATATGGGTTAAAAAGGGTGTAAATAATAGAACTTTTACACACTCAACACACCCCAAACTCAAGTTTTTGCTTGCCCTCAAGCAACTAAGACCTAAAAGAAAAATGAAATATTTTTGTATTGGCTTTCAAATAGTGAACTTTCCCTTACCCGTCGTTCCTTCCCTGTGACGGCAGCAACCTGTCGGATAAATTAGGATCTGTCCGGAATCTCACTATAGTCCTCGTGCAGTGTGTGCATGCTTGTGAGCAGTTATATGCCAAGACTCTCTTAGTTTCACTAGAATATTTCAGCTCTTAACTCGAATTTTTATGCCAAAGTTTATCTTTTGAAGACACTTTTTCATGCTCCTTTGATTTTTTTGTTTTGACTCGATTTCTCTATTTTCTTTTTAGCTAAAGTTTTACTAGAGCTGGTTTCGGGCACCTCTAGCTAACTTCCTAGAGCTGGTTTCGAGCACCTCTAGCTAACTTCCTAGAGCCGGTTTCGGGCACCTCTAGGGCTATTGAGTCTATTTTGCTAAACTTCTTTCCTAGAGCCAGTGTTAGGCACCTCTAGGGGCTATTCAAGTGCTAAGCTTCCTATTCTATTTTGGCTAAAAGAAGTCTAAGCAGTATAACAGTCACAATGGTGTTTAAGTTTTCAGAACTATAGAAAGGCTCTAAACTTCTCCTTAAACTATCCTAAAGTTATTGCCACGACAGAGCTGTCACGATAGGTAAGTTCAGTTCACAGTTTTCAGCCAAAATTTCCAATATTTTCATCTCTTTTTTTAAGAGAAAAATAACTAAGTAAAAGACACAAAATTTAACTAAGATGCACTCCATTAATATGGAGGGTTGCCACCCCCAAACTCGAGGGTTGCATTGCCCTCAATGCAAATGACAAAATAAAAATGAAAACATATGAAGGCAGTACATCACAAAATATATATGGCAGGCAGCAATAAGAAGATAAGAAACTTAAATTTAGGCTCTGTCTTCGCTGCTGCTGCTGAGGCGGATCTGGCGGCAGATTCTGGTTCTTGGGGCGGGCTGGGGTGGTTGCTGTACAACCTGAATATCAGAGCTGCTGCCGCTGCTGTCACTACTGCTGCTGGCCTTTGGCAGTTTGTTCTTATCTGCCATTCTTTTCTGCCTCTTTACCGGTGTGAATTCCTTCGACAGGTTCCTCTGAATAGAGGGTTCGTCGTCACTGTCTGCCCACACAGAGGAGGAGGAGAACCCAGCAACAAAGGCAGCAAGGTCATCCGATGGCACTGGTCGCTTTGTTCCTCGAGTAGATGGTCCGTCATGAGTGCTGCCGGCTGCTGTCGGGGCAGGCGATGGTATGGAGGTGGCAGATGGTGTTTGTGGGGTAGCAGCATGTGTAGGTGTGTGGACAGGGGTGGTGATAGTGAAGTAATGGGCAGGGAAAGTGGGGAAAACAGCATCAGGGAAATTTAAAGTATTTTGAATAAAATTTACCGTAGAGGCGGTGAAGTCCCTGATGAATGTCATGAGGCCCAACTGTCTTTCCTCCATCTTTTGAATGGCATCTAGGATCTGATTGGAGGAGTCTGTCGGAGCAGCTGCTGCGGCGGCAGGTGCAGGGTTTGGCTGCTCTGATGTTTCAGCTGTGGCGGCAGCGAGGTTGAATGATGATAGGGGGTGGCCACGGTCAGCTCCATGAGGCTGAGTATATTCTTTTCCGTCCAACCCCGTCCTTTCACTATGAAATCGGTGTCGGCTTCCAGCACATTATGGTCGCGGCAGAGTGATATGATGAGGTAGGGGAGGAAAAGGAGGCTCGTCGATCGATGTGCACTTTCCAAAATACTCTCTCGAATATAACTACCCACATTAATGGGCCGTTCATTTAAAATAGAGTGTATTAAGGCTAACCTTTGCTGGTCAACGGTTGTATGATGTGACGACGGCATGATCCTCTTTTTGATGAAGGCATTCCATAGTTTTGCCTCCGGCAGCAGCTGCCCCCTCTTCACCGTGTGTGGATTTTTCCGGCTTGTATTCCATTCGGTCCCCTCTTCCGTCAGTTCTGCCATGACAACGTCATAGGCAGCATCATCCAAGGTGTCGAGGAACTGCTGGTGTGCGTCATCATTGGGGCCTATGTAGAGGCCATATAAGGAATTGATGTGCTCGGCTGTAAACGGTACCTCTTTCCCTCTAACACTCACTGCTGTCGCCGTTTTGTTGCTGATGGCAGCATAAAATTCTCTCACCAGCGTATCGTTCATCTCCTCTGGTTGCTCCGCAAATGTTTGCCATAATAGAGCTCTAATCTTCCTGGCTATGAAAGGCTTGAGGCCCAGATTCTTTGCCTTTGGTGTATAGATGAAGCCCCGTTCTTCCCACAGGTCTCTGGTTGCAAAGGACTGTGGGGGAGTTGCTGCCGGTGAGGAAGTAGAGGTAGCACTGCGGCGGGTTTTTCTGGAAGACATGTTAGTGCAAGGGTTGTGAAAAGTAAATGAAAGCAAATGAAAACTAAAGATGGAGAGCAAGTAAGAAAGGCAAAAGTGAGTGAAAATGAAAATGAAAATGAAACGGGGTTTTATAGAAGAGGAATTGCTGCCCATTGAAGCTGTAACGACAGGCGCGAATAACGGGGCGGCTGTTGAGCTTTAGCGTGTCTGACGCGTCTGACACACGTTTCCGCGTCTGTTACGCGTCTGTCACACGTTTCTGCGTCTGTCGTGACAACATGGTGACAGCCTGTCTTTTTCGTGTCTGTCACGGCGGCCGTAACGACAGGCTTCAATATTGGGCTTTGTTGGGCTGATGGATGGATGGTGGGCTGAGTTCACTTCTCATGTTCTTCTTGACTCCTTTATTTCCTAAAAACAATAAACATAAAAATATTATTCGAATAAAATAAACCTTATTTCCTAATACTTAATAAATAATAATAAAAAATAGAAATAAAATTTAGGTTAAATTAGGGATGCTAGGTGGGGCATCTCCTAAGGTAACCACTTCCTATATTCTTGGGGCTTCAGTCCCCTGATAATGCTTGAGGCGCTGTCCGTTGACTTTGAATTGGTGCCCGTCTTTTAATGATCGTATTGTGATGGCACCATGGGGAAAAACTTGTACGACTTGGAATGGGCCAGACCATCTAGATTTCAGTTTCCCTGGGAAAAGTTTCAGTCTAGAATTGAACAACAATACAAGCTGCCCTGGGCAGAACTGTCGTGGCAGCAACTTCCTGTCATGCCACTTCTTAGTTTTCTCCTTGTAGATTCTTGCATTGTCGTAGGCCATTGTCCGTATTTCTTCAATTTCGTTCAAATCTAACAGCCTTTTCTGTCCTGCCCTATCCAAGTCCATATTCACTGCCTTGATTGCCCAGTATGCTCTGTGCTCTATCTCGACAGGTAGATGACATGTTTTCCCATAAATCAATTGGTACAGAGACATTCCCAATGGAGTCTTAAAAGCTGTCCTATATGCCCATAACGCATCATTGAGAAGTAAAGACCAGTCTTTCCTAGTTGGCTTAACCATCTTCTCAAGAATGTTCTTAACTTCCCTATTGGATATCTCAGCTTGTCCATTGGTCTGTGGATGATATGCTGTCGCGATCCGATGCTTGACACCATATTTCTTCAAGGCGGCAGCAATAACCCTATTGTCAAAATGTCTCCCTTCATCACTGATAATCGCCTTAGGGTTCTACTGTCCTTTGGCACCTGTCACAGCTCTTGTAGAAGATTTGTGCATATTTATACAGTGACGGCCAGTAGAACCCTGACTGCAGCACCTTGGCAGCAGTTTTGTTACCTCCTAAGTGACCTCCATACTGTGAAGCATGGCAGTGATGAAGAATGTCTTCTTGCTCTTCTTGTGGTACACACCTCCTTATAACCTGATCTGCACAAATTTTGAAAATAAGAGGTTCGTCCCAATAATAATGCTTAACATCATTTTGGAACCTCTTCCTGGCTTGATAATTAAGATCAGAAGGAATTATTCCGCTAACTATAAAATTAACGAAATCAGCATACCAAGGAAGTTCAGAAGACTTACCTGCCGCCATGGCTGTCGCGGCAGTGATTGCGGTAGCAAAGAGCTGCTCGTCTGGGAAGGTCTCCAGAATGTTTGTCTCATCTATTGGTAGACTCTTTCCCTTCTCCAATCTTGACAAGTGATCTGCCACCTGATTTTCTGTCCCTTTTTTGTCTTTGATTTCAAGGTCGAATTCTTGTAAGAGCAGGATCCACCGTATCAATCGAGGCTTTCATCCTTTTTAGCGAACATATACTTGAGGGCAGAATGGTCTGTGTGCACTATGACCTTCGTTCCAAGTATGTAAGAACGAAACTTGTCAATGGAGAATACCACAGCTAATAACTCCTTTTCTGTGGTGGTGTAGTTCACTTGGGCTTCATTCAGTGTCTTGCTGGCATAGTATATGACATGAAACAATTTGTCTCTCCGCTGCCCAAGTGCTGCCCCGACAGCATAGTCACTAGCATCACACATGATCTCAAACGGCTGTGTCCAGTCTGGTGGCTGTACTATTGGGACTGTTACCAGCTTTTCCTTCAGAACCTTGAATGCCTCAGTACATTCATCATTAAAGTCAAAGGGTCGGTTCTGCTCCAGGAGATGGCATAGGGGCTTGGTGATTTTTGAGAAATTCGTAATGAACCTCCTGCAAAAACCAGCATGTCCTAAGAAACTTCTAATACCCTTGACTGTGGTCGGCGGCGGCAGCTTCTCGATCACTTCTATTTTGGCCCTGTCCACTTCTATACCACAGCAGCTAATCTTATGGCCAAGGACTATCCCTTCATCCACCATAAAGTGTCATTTTTCCCAATTTAAGACCAGGTTTGCTTTTTCACATCTTTCAAGTACCTTTTGTAGATTGCCTAGGCAGCTCTCAAAATCGTCTCCAAAGACTGAAAAATCATCCATAAATATTTCAAGGAAGTCCTCTACCATATCGGAGAATATGGCCATCATGCACCTTTGGAAGGTGGCGGGTGCATTGCATAATCCAAACGGCATTCTCCTGAAAGCATACGTTCCGTAGGGGCATGTGAAGGTCGTCTTTTCTTGATCTTCCGGTGCGATAGCTATTTGATTATAACCTGAATAACCATCAAGAAAACAATAGTAAGGTTTACCCGCTAATCTATCAAGCATTTGATCAATAAAGGGTAAGGGAAAGTGGTCCTTTCGGGTAGCTTTGTTAAGCTTCTGATAGTCCATACAAACCCTCCAACCGGTCACAGTCCTGGTTGGGATTAACTCATTGTTTTCATTGGTCACCATGGTCATTCCTCCTTTCTTTGGAACGCATTGCACCGGGCTCACCCATTTGCTGTTAGAGATGGCGTAAATAATACCAGCATCTAACCATTTGATTATCTCTTTACGAACCACCTCTTTCATCGCATGGTTTAGCTGCCTTTGGGCATTTATAGTCGGCTTATGATCTTCCTCTAAAAGGATTTTGTGCATGCATAACGCCGGACTAATGCCTTGAATATCAGCTATCGTCCATCCAATTGCCTTCTTGTGCTGCCGCAGCATCCCTATTAGCTGTCGTTCCTGTTCCTGCGGCAGCTTAGAAGAGATGATTACGGGCAACGTATCATTTGAACCAAGAAAAGCATATTTTAGTTGCCCTGGCAGGGGCTTTAGTTCTAAGGCAGGTGGTTCAACAGTAGATGGCTTTTGGATTGCATGGTTATCCGAAGTATAATTTAAAGGTTCGAATAACTTACCTGGACGATCGCCTATCCAGTTTACCTCCTCCTGATCTTCAGTATCTGATGTATCGGATTCAGAGGAGTTGCTGCCGTCGGTGCTGTCGTGACAGTCCTGTAGGTGGCTGCCGCGGCAGTGACCAATTTTGATGTCGTGACAGCCCGAACTGATGCAGGGTTGATCAAAGGCAACTTCAGTGATAGCCTTGCATTCCTCGTCTGCATCAGCATGCTTCATAGCTTGGAGAACATTCAACTTAATCTCTTGGTCGTTCACTCTCATGGTGAGTTCTCCTTTTTCCACATCAATCAGTGATCTTCCCGTGGCTAAGAAGGGTCGCCCAAGGATGATTGGTGCGTTTTCGTCTGCTTCACAATCTAAAACAAGAAAGTCAGTAGGAAATATAAATTTATCCACTCTTACCAGAATATCTTCGATTTTTTCCTTCCGGATGAATGTAAGAGCGGTCTGCCAGCTGCAGAATTACTGTCGTGGGCCGTGCCTTTCCAATACCTAATTTCTGAAAAACAGATTTTGGCATTAAATTAATACTAGCACCAAGATCACAAAGTGCCTTACCCACATATTTATCTCCGATTACACAAGGTATGATGAAGCTCCCCGGATCCTTCTTTTTCTGGGGTGGCTGCCTATGAAGAATACTCATGCATCCTTTTATCATCTTAACCGTTTCAAATTCCCCAAGTTTAGATTTCTTTGACATGACATCCTTGAGAAATTTGGCGTAACCGGGCATCTCCCTAACGACATCTAACAACGGAATATTAATATGAACCTGCTTAAAAATATCATAAATCTTTTTGAGCTGAGATTCTTGCTTCGCTTGCTGTATCCGTTGAGGAAAAAGAGGTGGGGGACGGTAATCAGCAATACGTCCTTCCCACTGCATACGAATCTGAGGAGGTTTGGGTTCATCATTTTTCTCCTCTGTCGCTTCTGCTGTCGTGACAGGCTCATCGACAGCAGGCTGTTTATTACCTATCGTGGCAGCTTCCTCGGCAGGTGTGTCCAAAGCTGGTTTTCTTACTGATTCCGCTTTCTTTTCTGGCCCTGGTAGTTTCTTCCCACTCTTAGTAGTAATGGCCTTACACTGCTCATGTGCGGGCTGCCTAGCATTTTCAGTATTACTAGGGAATCCTCCAGTCTGCCTTGGCTTAATATGCTGGGAAACCTGACCCATTTGTGTCTCCAAAGATTTCAGAGTAGCTTCATGGTTCGTCATTCGCATCTCTGTTTTATCCATGAATGTCTCTGTTTTCTTGACAAACCGATTCATATTCTCAATATAAGTACCTGTCTGAGACATAAAAGTGGCCAAAGTCTGTTCCAGTATACTGTTAGTGGCAGCTAGTGGTTGTTGTTGTTGTTGCGGCGGCAGTTGCTGTCGCGTCAGCAATCTAAGTCCTCCCTGATTCTAATTGTGTGCTTGGGGATTCAGGGCATTATTAGGATTGCTCCAAGAAAATTTGGGATCCTTTCTCCAGTTGGGATTATAGTTGTTGGAGTTGTAATTTGGCTTGTAGTTTCCAACATATTTTCCCTCTTCTAACTGTATAGGACACTCATCCGAACTATGATTTCCCTCACAGATTTCACATACCTCCTCAACAGCAAATCCATGTTGTGCATCATCATTCAATAGCTTTTTCATTGCTTTAGTAAGGAATGCTACCTGTGATTTCATCGTGCTGTCGGCCTCATAATCCTTGACAGCTAGTACCCGTTTACCCCTCTTCTTGCTGTCGGAAACTGCTCCTCATTCTTAGCCAGATTTTTCAAAACTTGCATTGCCTCGTCTAGATCTTTATCCAATAATAGTTCGTTTGCTGCTGAATCAATTCGAATACGAGTTTGTAAGTTGGCAGCATTATAAAACTTTGTTACCTGATTCCAGACGGGGAATCCATGCATTGGGCAGTTCCGTAGAAGAGTAGTAAATCTGTCCCAGGCTTCGTGCATCGACTCGTCATCTTCCTGTGGAAAAGTAGCAATTTCATTACGTAATCGCTCAGATAAATGCGAAAGATTAAAACGAGATAAAAATTCACGAGATAAATCTGCCCAAGTTCTAATTGAACCCGGCGTAAGTTTATTCCACCAAGTTTTTGCTCTGTCCCTCAATGAATGGGGAAATAACCGAAGCCTCAGTATCTCCGTATTAACTCCTGGTAGTCTAAACGAACCGAACGTTTTGAGATGCTCCCTAGCATCCTCTGTAACAGCACCACTAAACTGCCCGACATTGTTGATCATACTAAACATAACATGTTTTAGCTCGAAGTTGTCAACATCTATGTCCGGCAGCGTGGTTTCCAGCTCTACATGATCGTTCAACATGTAGTCACGACAGGACCGTCGGCCGGCAGCGGCAGGAGGGTCGCCGACAGGCGGGTCGTTTCCATTGTGGGCCATCTTCTCTAGTTGTTCCTCAAGGTACTCGTTCCTGGCTAGTAAGTGACGAAGTTGTTTCTTGAGATTGAATGATCGTTCGATTTCTGGATCTAATGGATACTCAGGATCTTTACCTCGGTTCGATCTGCGCATAAACAAGAAACCTTGTGAAAAGCAAGAGTCAAATGCACCAAAGAAAAACAGAAAAATAAAAATAAAAACAAAAACAAAAAGTGTAGTAAAAGAAAAGGTAGAGTTATGTTGCCAATCCCCGGCAACGGCGCCAAAAACTTGTTGCGTGTAAAATAGTCTATCGCAATTGTAGTGCAAGTATACACGACGCAAGTAGTAAAGTGATACGAAGTATCGGATATCGACTCCACAGGGATTGGGCTAATAGCTTCACCTTAATTCACTGCACGAAAGTAAAGAAAATATTTGAGAAAGTTGTCACGAGAATAATAAAGTAAACGTAAATAAAAGAATGGAGATATCAAGATAGAGAGAATGGGCTGATATTGAATTGCTCAGTAGTGCAAGTATTGCAGAGTTTAGAAAATTCAGTTCTGTCGTCGCGCCCGTCGCGGCAGCACCTGTCGCGGCAGCAGTCCGTTGATTGTCGCGGCAGCAAACACTCAACTCCGTACTTCAAGTTTGGCAAGAATCTCAGATGTGCCTTGGCCTATCCCTAGGTCCAAGTCTGTCGATGATCACGTCTTTGATAATACCTCCCGGCGTGAATCGAAGGATGAACACCGATGTGGATGAATTCTTCTTTAGCCACTTAACCTCGTCCTATCCCTAGGTCCGAGGTAGTTCAACTATAAACTAGAGAACTTGCTCTTATTTCTTTCGTATACTTAACTCTCCCGATGCCAAGTAAATAGATAACCTTACAATGCTCTCCCGATGCTCTTGCAAGATATTAATAACCAAAATAAGAGAACTTGAAGTTTATTTTATTGAACTGAAAATTCCTAAAACAAAACAACCCTTGCAACTACTTTACAAATCAACCCGTGGCCCTAGGGGGAATTTAGAACATGGTGTGGGAAGGAAAACGACTAGAGGTTGAGAGAGAAGGCTAGGGTAATCGGTTATAGGATATGCCCTCTAGGTTAAAATACATGCCCTTATATAAGCTTTGGGCTCAAGTTATCTAATTTAACAAGGATTACAACTTTAATTAAAAGTATGATTCTAATAAAGACTAAATCTTCAAGGAATCTACTTTCCAGCCGTCCTCCTTGTTTCTTGGGATTTTCTCTCCTTGAACTTTGGGCTTGACACATCTTTTGATCTGGGGCTTGGAAAAATATAAGGTTTTCACACGACAGACGGGCTGAATTTTCTCTATCTTTCGAGGTCCACTTTGCTTCTTCTCCTCAAAACTGCTGTCGTCTTCTGCTGTCACGGCAGCAACCATGGAAGCATCGTCCTCTTTGTCTGCTTGTCCAGTTCAACTCTTCTGCTTCACTGCCCAGCGCCTGCCCTCTCCATCTGCTACGGCCGCAACCTGCAAAAACAACCATTTTTAATAGAATCTGTGCCTTTTAATATATTTGTGATGTTTTGCTGTAAACTAACCTAAATGCAATGAATAATGCTTGAATGCAGCAGAAACATGGGTTAAAAAGGGTGTAAATAATAGAACTTTTACACACTCAACAAGTGGCACCTGGGCAGTCCCGCAGCGCATGAATCACAGTTTCGACAATAGTGGGATAGAAAGGGCATATACCGTTGCCCATTCCCAGTGCAGCGAGCCGGTCGCCAGTTGGTAAAGCATTCTGCCCAGCCCGCCATCCAAAGGTGCGAATTTTTGGAAGCGTAGGGGATTTAGCTATGACCTTCCAGAGAGGGCAAGGGCGAGAAAGGGGTCGTGAAGGCCGACGCAAAAAGAGATATCCGGAGCAGACGGTATAGATATTGGTGTCATGAAAACCCCACAGTAAAATATCCCGGCGTTCAGCAGAGATTGGGACTTTCAAGATGTTAGCAGCGTCATCCCAATCAAAGTAGTCGCGAATCTTATGGTCGTCCCAAGAATTCTGATTGCGGAGCATGAAGTCTCTACATCTCAGAGGCAGCTCCTCATTATCTTGGTAGGTCCCAAAAAAAGAGAGCCCACTAGATCCACCCCAATGATCACGGTGAATACGTATTCTACTATCAATGCCAGGACGCCAGAAGAACCCAGGTTGTAGCCGATGCATGGCCTGCCAAATGCCTCGCCATGCAAAGGAAGCGCGTCTGTCTGATTTAGCTTCCATGATGTTGCCCGAGGGAAAGTAGCGGGAACGTAGGACCCGAGCAAGCAGGGATTTGTTTCCCTAAAAGTGCGATGTTAAAATCATGTAGGTCCCGGAAGCCCATCCCCCAACAATTTTGGGTGTGCATAAGGCATCCCATGAGAGCAGTGGCCATCCTTTCTTATTGCTTCTGCCCGACCACCAATACCTACGTATCGAGCGAGTCGCATCATCCACAATGTTTTGCGGAAGGAGATAGCAAGACATAATATACTGTGGTATAGCCTGGGCCACTGATTTGATTAAGATTTCACGGCCGCTAAATGAAAGTAAGTTAGTGTCCCACTTAGCCATGCGCGAATTGACCTTGTCTCGAACAAACCCTAAACTGGCCGTTCGGTTCTTCCCCATGAGGAGGGGGACCCCAAGATAAATCCTAGGGTCATCGACCAAACGAATACCAAGTGAATGCTGAAGGGCCTGTGTGAAAGCCGCCGAGCAGGAGGAGCTGCAATAGGCTGTAGATTTGGTAAAATTAACAGATTGGCCCGAGGAGGACTCATAGAGGTGTAGTATTTCCTTCAATCATTGTACTTCCTCTGGGCAGTTCTGTAAGAACACAATACTGTCATCCGCAAAGAACAGATGGGTAATCCGAGGCCCTCGACGATTTGCGTTTAAGCCCAGCAGCCGTCCCTCTCTCTGCTCTGTCTCTAGGGTTGCGGAGAGCCCTTGGGAGCAAATGAGAAAGAGGAAAGGCGAAAGGGGGTCGCCCTGTCGGATGCCCCGCGTCGGAATAAACTCCTGCGATAGTGCCCCATTAAGCCGGACCGAAAAGGAGATAGAGGAGACGCAGCGGAGTAGCAACTGCACCCACTTCGATGCAAACCCCAAGCGTGTCATTACATCTCGGAGGAAAGACCATTCGACTTTGTCAAAGGCCTTTTCCATATCCAGTTTTAGAGCTGCCCCTTGATAGATGAAAGCGCTATTGGTGTGAAAGGTATGTGCAAGCTCGTGAGCAATCAGGATGTTATCAGTGATGTTCCTACCGCTAACAAAGGCGGCCTGTGCATCACTGATACAACTAGGTAGGATTGGTTTGAGGCGATTGACAAGAACCTTAGCTACGGTTTTGTAGATGACCGTGCATAAACTGATTGGTCTGAACTGACGCATACTAGTGGCATCATCCACTTTCGGGATGAGGACTATAACCGTTTTGTTGACAGTCGACATGTCCGCCTCCCCCCTCAGGAGTCGCAGACAAAGGCCGACTAACTCAGGTCCAATAACACCCCATTATTGCCTATAGAAGCTACTAGGGAAGCCATCTATTCCAGGCGCTTTCCTAGGGCTAATATCCCTGAACGCAGCAAGTACCTCACCTTCAGTGAATGGTCGTAGTAAAGAATCATTCATTTCGGGAGTAACGACCTGATGGATATGTTCCATAAGGTGGGGAGAGGAGACAGAATTGGATGTCACAAATAGCGTTTGGAAATACCCCGAGGCAATCCTAAGGAGTTTAGGTTTGGCCGTTTGCCAGTTTTGATTGTCATCAAACAATCCACGTATAGAGTTCTTTTTCCGACGCTTAGAGGCCTTAGCGTGGAAAAAAGATGTATTCCTGTCACCTTGCTATAGCCAGGTAACACGAGAACGCTGTGCCCAGTAAGCTTCGCATTCGTCCAAAAGACGTCGAAGTTCCAGTTTCGCGTCTCGTAGATTATCCAGCATCGCAAGTGGTAGCTGCCTACATCACATGTAGGAATTAATTTGACGTTGTAATTCTGCGATGCGGTGAGTGGACTAGAAACACCTAGTATTTTGCCAGTCACGAAGATGGTTTCCCACAATAGCCAATTTGTCGAGCAAGGTGTCTGACGCTGTTGACCAAGCTTGATGGAAGGACGATATGTATGAAGGTCATGTGCCCAACAGGACTCAAACCGGAAATGATCGTTAGTATCATGAGGATGACGATCACGAGGTGGAGAGTGAACGGAATCCATGATAATAACGTAATGATCAGAGTCCGGTGAGAAGACATTACGACATTGGAAAGTAAGATGTGCATTGAGCCAAGCATTACATGCAAGAAAACGATCAAGGCGTTCACAAACTGGCGTGACATTAGGTCCTGTGCGAGACCATGTAAACCAGCCCGAACATGGTTTGCAATCGAAAAGTTCATTACGAGATAGGCAATCTCGAAAGTTGTTAATTTGTGACTGTGGCCTGCGACATCTGCCTTGTTTTTCTGAGTCGGACAAAATGTCATTAAGGTCGCCACCAATTAACCAAGGTAACTGTGAAATGCCACATAGGGAGTCTATGAGTTCCCAGGTTTTATATTTCATGCTTGTGTCAGCATACCCATACATTCCCGTAAAACAAAAGCAATCAGAAGTAGTTGTGACAATAACATCAATAAAGCGACCAGAATACGATAACAAATCCAGTGTAACCGTAGTAAAAGAAGTCCTGAACAAGTGGGGCTGCTTTTCACATGGAAGCAACCCATCATATCTAAAGAAAGTTTTAATCGTTCATAATCAAAATTAAAAAGTCGAGTCTACGACAAGAAAATAATATTTGGTTCCAAACGTCGAACTAGAGCAACCAAACCCTGAACTGCCATTAGCGAACCAAGACCACGACAGTTCCAACAAAACATCCTCATTTTTCTCGGCGGGGTTGAACATCAACCGCCGCCGAAGAGATTTTGCTGCTTATCCCAGCTTTCGAAGGTTTGGAAGATTTGTCAGATGTACCACCGGCCTTTGCCGGTTTCAAGTGGACAGTGGGGGAGGTTCGTGGTCGCTTGGCCACATTATTGGCAGCTAGAGGCGGGCTGTGTTTTGCTTTGCGAGGCAGAGGAGCACCTTTGGGCTGCGTTTTGCTTGGCACGGATGTGGCTGCGAGCCAATCCTCAAATTTCGGATTGACGGGCTCATAGGCATTGCTGCCATTACCGGCAGTAGTGGATTTGGTAGGCTCAGCGGTTGGCATTGGAAACCCTTCCCCATCAAGCAGTACAAATTGCTTATTCGGAGGGGTGGTCGATGCAACAGTTACATCCGTTGCAGGGACAGCGGTGGGCACTCCAGTATTAACAGACTCCGCGTCTGTTGGAATGATGTCAATAGGCACCACTTCAAGAGGCTCAACAGACAGGCCGGCGGTGGGCGTGGCGTGTTGCCTGCTGGTGACGTCTTCCGTTTCAACCATCGGAGCATCAGGAACAGTAGGGCCTGCCTGGTTTGGCACAACGTCTGCATCCATAGGAGCTTCAGCAGCAACTGATTCTGCATCACGGTCAGTGATAGGGTCTGCTGCAGCATCAGTGATTGGCGCAGCAGCAGCATCCCCTAATAACATGGTTGCTGAAGCAGCATCCGCTATCGGTGCATGGTTTGAAGTGGGGGAGGCCACTATAACCTTCTTCCCTTTCCGATCAGCTCCTGAAGAGCAGAAAAATTTAAAGCAATAGTCAGTAATAGTTAACTGACAGAAACTCCTAATCAATTAGTTGAACTCCTAAAATTTGATTAAAACATGTTCTGCGGTCCTTTTTGTCGAGGTTTCGGACGAGCAGGTCTAAATGGTCCTTTCAATGGACCCGTTGGAATTTTAACTGAGTAAAAAGTACAGAAACTGAGGTTTTGCAATATAATTGTGTTGAAAAGCTCCTAATCAATTACATGAACTCCTAAAGTTTAATTAAAACTTGTTTTGCAGTCCTGTTTGTCGAGGTTTCGGACGAGCGGGTCTAAATGGGCCTTTCAATGGACCCGTTGGAATTTTAACTGAGTAAAAAGTAAAAAAATTGAGGTTTTACAATATAACTGTGTTGAAAATCTCCTAAACAATTATTTGAACTCCTAAAATTTGAATAAATTTTTTTTGCGATCCTTCTTGTACATGTTTCGAACGTGCAGGTCTAAATGGGCCTTTCAATGGACCCGTTGGAATTTTAACTGAGTAAAAAGTATAAAAATTAAGGTTTTGCAATATAATTGTGTTGAAAATCTCCTAATCAATTATTTGAACTGTAACCCCCTTAACCCGGCCTAGACGGTTGACCCGAATTAAGAAGTTTACACGGGGAAAACCAAAGTCAACCCGAAAGTCAACCTTGATTAACGACCCTTTTTTTTTCTTTTTAATCTTATCTAAATGCACATTAACCCTAGATATGTTCATACAACATCATACTCAAAGATCAGCGCATTCGGAAAACATTTAGGGACTTAATTGCACAACATACAAGTTTAGGGACCAAAATGTAAATTCTGGAAATTAGAAGGACTTAACCCACTTTTAAGTTACCATTATGAAATTAGTCATATTTCATGCTTCCCTGACAAATTTCAACTCAAACGGACATCTCAAACTCATTCAAATGCATAAACAAGATTCAGGACCAAAACACAAAGATTCCAAAACATTTAACCGTCAATTTCAGTGCCCAACGGTCGAGTGTTCCGAAACAGGGAGAGCCTGTTCCGAAACGCGGGACCGTTCCGAAACGCGTTGCGCAACAGGGCCTGGCAGTGGCCAAACTGTTTCGGAACAGCCCTGCCGGTTTCGAAACGCCTAGGCCATTTCAGGCTCTCTGTTCCGAAACGGCAGCACCTGTTCCGAAACAGGCTGCCCAGATTGCAGATTTTTAGCTGGTTAAACATACAATTGACCCATCAATCATGCTCCAAAGGCAACCAAATTATACTAGCAAGACATTACATGCGTAAGGAACATAATGGCATCAACAATTCTTAAACATGGCATCAAACAAGAAAAGCCCCAATTCTATAGGCATGCATCCTATATTGAAAGACCATTCAAACACCAAATCATCAAATAATCCTCATAATGGCCATTTACAAGTTCCAACATTATCAAAGGCATAAAACCAACTTAAGGAGTCCAAAACATCTCCCAAAACAACAACATAGGTTCCCCATTGCCAAATGCCCAAAAGCTAATAGTGTTAGAAAACATGCACCATACATGAGCTTAAACCTTCACTTGGATTCTTGGCTTCCTTGCTGCCCCTAATGCACTTCAATGCTCTGCATTATTGGTTTAAGAAAAGAGAGAGCGTAAGCAAATAGCTTAGTGAGGAATGCTCATTTAAAACAACATAATAATGCATTTATAAACACTTTTATAAACCTTACTTCAAAACAACCTTAAACCATGCACAAAAGCATTTAAAACAAGCATGCATGCTTCACATTATTAACATGTCATATTGGCCACAAGTGATAATCATAATCTTTCCATTTCACAATAAAATCAACATAAGATTCACACAAGGACTTTTAAACACCATTGTGATCTTACAATTCACAAGGACCACACATGGACTTTTAACCACCATTGTGTCCTTAGCACAAGAATCATCCATGGACTTTTAACCACCATGATGTTCTTAAAATACACAAGGTCTACACAAGGACTTTTAACCACCTTGCGACCTTAAAACAAGAATCACCCATGGACTTTTAACCACCATGGTGTTCTTAAAATACACAAGGCTCACACAAGGACTTTTAACCACCTTTGTGACCTTACAAGGCTCACCCAAGTACTTTTAACCACCTTGGTGACCTTAGCACAAGAACCAATCATGGACTTTTAACCACCATGTTGTTCTTAACACAAGAACCACCTATGGACTTTTAACCACCATAGTGTTCTTAACCTTTCTCAAAACATCACTCGCCAATATGCATCATTAACATCAATATTTCACTGTTTTAAAGCATTTAACAAAGCCATAAACATCATGCATCATTAAGCATCAAAACCACATTTAACAATGTTCAAAAACAAGGATCTCTTACCTTGAGCATCCTTCAACATATGGCTTATAATCTCAGCAATTAAACATGCTAAAACATGCTTTCAAAACAGAATTTAAAACATGCAAACAAATCACATTGCATTCAACCAACTCATGGTTCATCAACAAGAGAGTTTTTCCGAAAACTTACTCTTGAGCTTAGCTAAGTTGCTTAGACTTAAACTAAGTTCCCAAACCTTCAAAACATTGGTTTCAAAGCTGAAAACCAAAATCCACTCACCGATTCCGTTTCGCCACTTGCCGAAACACCAATCAAGCTTCCGGATCAACACCACAAGGATCCGAAGATGTCTCCCTTGTTTTAAACACATCAAAACAGTAGATTAATGCATCATCATGCATTAATATCCTCAACCAAGACATCTAAACTCGCTGCTCTCATCAACACTCACATTTCGGCTACCAAACACAACCGAAATCACAACCAAACAACTCTACAACACTACCCAGCCAAGATCCATCAGTTCTAAACATCCTTAAACATCAATTAACATCCAAAAAGGGTCTAACCACGTCCTTATACCTCCAGCTATAACAGATCATCAAGATCACTCCAAAAACAACCAAAAACTCAAGCAAAACTTAGGAAAATCAACCTATTCAGGATTTCATTGATTAAACCTCAATTTCTCATCAATTATACATTCATTTTACATCAAAATGACATCTCAAAACAGTGCCCAATCAGATCATACGAATTTCATCAAAATTAAAGCAAATCTTGCATTTTAAAGCCAAGATCAAGAACACAATTGTAAAACCTTTAATAAAACACAAATCAAGGATTGAGAACTTGGGAATTTCAGTAAAGAACTGAGAATTTAGAGGAGAAGGACGTTCATACCTCTAAACTTGAGTTTTCTCCCTTTTTGGAACCAAAATCTTGAAAATCCAATAAGTAAATGCTAAGGTTTTGTTGAAGAGATGATTAGAGATCAAAAGAGGATTGAAATCTCATTTTTGGATGTCAAAATCAGAGGGAAAATGTGCTGGAGAAATGTGTTTGGTTGAGAGAAAATTGAGAAAAAAGGAAAATGGAATTTGGGAAAATTTAGTTGAAAATGCCAAAATATCTTTCCCTCCCTTTTACTTTTATTTTAAAACCATTAATTAACTGATAAATATTCAGAAAAAATATGGAGAAACTCTTTTGGGTAAATAGCTCCTTAAAGATTCAAAGTTTCAATCCTTTTTAAAACAGTCACCAAGTTTCCGAAAATTACATTTTGGTCACTAACCCAAAATGTCACTCTTCCAAACCTCATTTTGTAAAATTGATTTCACCTTTCTCTTATATATAATAAAAGAGGATTTTAAGACATTTTTCCATATTTTTAATGCAACCCGAACTAGGCTTTCCTAAATTCACCCTTTTATATTCGAACCGCAACCCGACCGGCCCGTTCCAAACCTAAAACTTCTAAGCCCAAAATTGGGGTGTTACAACTCGCCCCCCCTTAAGAAATTTCGTCCTCGAAATTTACCTGAAGGAAAGAGGTACGGAAACTGCTTCAGCATGTCATCCTTCCGTTCCCACGTGGCTTCTTCAACACCACGATGTTTCCACAACACCTTTACCAACTCAATGGTCTTGCCACGAAGAACCTTACTATCCGAATCTAGAATCTTCACTGGTTCCTCATCATAGGTCAAATCCGGATTCAATTCCACTTCTTCCACAGGCATCACATGTGAAGGATCCGATCTATACTTCCGGAGCATAGAAACATGAAACACATCATGAATCTTTTCCAACTCTTGAGGTAACCTCAACTTGTACGCAACAGGACCCACACGCTCAATCACCTCGTATGGTCCAATGTACCTAGGGCTCAATTTACCCTTTCGGCCAAACCTCATCACCTTTTTCCAAGGCGAAACCTGCAAAAACACACGGTCACCCACCGCATACTCAATCTCCTTACGCTTCAAATCCGCGTAAGACTTTTGCCGATCAGAAGCTGCCTTCAAACGCTCACAAATGAGCTTCACCTTCTCGGTGGTTCCTTTCAACAAAGTTGGCATCGAAACCAACTTCTGACCCGTTTCAGCCCAACAAAGAGGAGTACTACACTTCCTCCCGTACAAAGCTTCATAAGGTGCCATTTGAATACTTGCCTGATAACTATTGTTATAAGCAAACTCCACCAAAGGCAAATGTTTCTCCCAAGAGCTCTGAAACTCAATCACGCAACACCTCAACATATCCTCCAAAACCTGGATAACACGCTCAGACTGACCATCCGACTGAGGATGATAAGAGGTACTGAAATTCAACCGTGTACCTAAAGCTTGATGCAAACACTGCCAGAAACGCGATGTAAACCTCGGATCCCTATCCGACACAATCGACTTAGGCACACCATGCAGCCGCACAATCTCAGCAATGTACAGCTCCGCAAGCTTATCCAAAGAATACGTAGTATGCACAGGCAAGAAATGTGCACACTTCGTCAGGCGATCCACAATCACCCACACCGAATTCCTCTTCGATGGCGACAAAGGCAAACCAGACACAAAGTCCATGGTAATCCTTTCCCACTTCTATTCAGGGATTCTCAACGGTTGCAACAAGCCTGACGGAAACTGATGCTCAGCCTTAACTCGTTGACACACCATGCACTTGCTTACAAACTCAACAACATCCTTCTTTAAACCCACCCAATAGTACTCATCACGAAGATCACGATACATCTTAGTACTACCAGGGTGCATAGCAAAAGGACTACTATGACCTTCAGTCAGAATAGCACGCCTCAAATCAACATCATTGGGCACTACTATCCGACTCCCAAAACACAACACTCCATCATCATTAAAACAGAAATCCGAAGGCCTACCCTCCGCAATATCCTGAACATGCGGTACCAAGGAATCATCCAACAACTGTTTTTCCTTGATCAACTGAACCAAAGATGGTTTCACTTGCAACTCAGCCACTAGACCACCATCGCGCGAAATACTCAAACTGGCAAACATAGCCCTCAATTCAACAGCTACCTTCCTACTCAAGGCATCCGCTACAACATTAGCTTTTCCAGGGTGATACTCAATCGTCAAATCATAATCCTTGAGCAACTCCACCCATCGTCGCTGTCTAAGATTTAACTCCTTCTGAGACATCAGGTACTTCAAACTCTTGTGATCCGTGTACACAGTACACTTCTCACCATACAGATAATGTCTCCAGATCTTCAAAGCAAAAACCACTGCAGCCAACTCGATATCATGCGTAGGATAATTGCGCTCATGCACCTTCAACTGCCGTGATGCATAAGCCACCACCTTACCCTCCTGCATCAACACACATCCGAAACCAACATAGGACGCATCACTATACACCACAAACTCTTTCCCTGATTCAGGTTGAACCAAGATAGGAGCTTGTGTCAAGGCTGCCTTAAGCTTCTCAAAAGCCTGTTGTCTCGCTTCCGTCCACTCATACTTAACATCCTTCTGCAGCAACTTTGTCAAAGGTGCAACAATCTTCGAAAACCCATCCACAAACCTTCGGTAGTATCCCGCCAAACAAAGGAAACTACGAACTTCATGAACAGACTTAGGAACCTTCCAATTCATCACCGCCTCAATCTTCTGAGGATCAACACGAATCCCCTCAGCAGAAACCACATGACCAAGAAACACCACTTCTCTAAGCCAAAACTCACACTTGCTCAGCTTAGCATAAAGCTGATTCTCCAACAAAGCTTGCAGCACAATTCTCAAATGCTCTTCATGCTCCTCCTCAGTACGCGAGTACACGAGGATATCATCAATGAACACCACAACAAATTTATCCAAGTATTCATGAAATACTCGATTCATCATGTCCATGAAAGCTGCAGGAGCATTTGTCAAACCAAACGGCATCACAAGAAACTCATAATGCACATACCTCGTCCTGAAAGCTGTCTTAGGCACATCCACATCCTTTACCTTCAACTGGTAATACCCTAACCTCAAGTCAATCTTAGAGAACACAGCTACTCCCCGAAATTGATAAAAAAGATCATCAATTCTCGGCAATGGATACCGATTCTTGATAGTCAACTTGTTAAGCTGACGGTAATCAATGCACATTCTCATAGTGCCATCTTTCTTCTTTACAAACAAGACCGGTGCACCCCAAGGAGACACACTCGGCCGAATGAAACCACGATCAAGCAACTCTTGCAATTGCGTCTTCAGCTCCTTCAACTCCTTAGGTGCCATTCGATAAGGAGTAATGGACACTGGAGTTATGTTCTCATACAGCTCAATCCCAAACTCCACCTCACGACTAGGAGGTAATCCAGGCAACTCCTCAGGAAACACACCAGGAAACTCTCGCACAATCCTGATATCTTGCACACACAACTCCTTAGAGCTAGGATTCATCACAAAAGCGAGATAAGCTTCACAACCTTGCCTCAGCATCCGGCTCGCCTCCAATGTAGACACCACATTGGCAAGAAACTTCACATTCTCACCAACTACAACCACCTCATAATCATCCGCAAGCTTCAACGAAACTCGCTTATTCTCACAATCCACTACAGCACGATGCTCAGCAAGCCAATCCATACCAAGGATTACATCAAAACCATAGAAAGGCAACTCCATAAGATCAACATGAAAAACATGATCTTGCACAATGAAAGGACATCTTCTATAAAGCTTTCGAGTCACAACAGTCTCACCAAAAGAACTAGTGACACGCATACCAACATCCAAAGACTCAACAGGCAAACCAAGCAATTCAGCATGCTCACGCAAAATGTATGAGTGCGTAGATCCATAATCAATCAAGGAAAGTAATGACAAGGACTGCAAAGTAAAAGTACCTGCAATCACATCCGCGTCATTCCTCCCCTCCCTCTGAGCAAACACTCTAGCCTGGCCACCACCCTCTGGCTGAACAGCTACAACATGAGCCACATTACGTCCACCATCCTCCCTACGCTGGAAGTTACCACGGCCGCGCCCACGACCTCTCTGTGGTGCAGCAACAACAGGAGCACGCCCTTGGCCACCAGCCAACATAGGACACTCTCTCCTCATGTGATCCGTAGATCCACAGTTCCAGCACGAATTACCAGCCGCCACAACAGGAGCTTGCACCTCCCTCACAGCTCGAGGACAATCATGTTTCATATGGCCACGCGATCCACATGTCCAACACGCGCTCGGATCAACTCTAGCCTTGCCTCCCTGAGCAGGCGCACCACCACCTCGCTTAGCTGAAGACTGATACTTCTGATCACGTCCCCTCTTTTTCCGTCCACCACCAGAACTATACTCAGCAGCTCGCTTTCCAGCACTCCTAGAAGATAAACCCAAGTTCATCTTAATGTCCTTTGCTCGGCCAACCAGCACATCAAAATCATTATACTCAGTAGCCAGCACATACATCTTTACTTCCGTCACCAAATCATAACGGAACCTTTCACACCTCTCCCGCTCATCCGGGACAAGCTCAGGTGCATACTGACTGAGTCGAACAAACTGAACTTCGTACTCAGCCACAGACATGCTCCCTTGGGTAAGAGACATGAATTCCCTCTTCTTTTCATCTAGGTACCTCACACCCAAATACCTTCTCTTGAACGCGTTCTGAAAGAACGTCCAAGTTACATCAGCTTCCTCCATTCCAGAGATAGAGGTTGTCCACCAAGTATACGCATCATCCTGTAGCAAGGATACTACACAGCCCAGCTTCTGCACATCAGTGCAACTCATCTGCCCCAAGATTCTCTTGGTACTTTCTAACCAAGACTCCGAACCCTCGGCAGACAAACCCCTGAACTCAGTCCCTCCCAGACTGCGCAAACGTTCCAAGGGTAATCTAACTCCAGCATCTCCCTGATGGCCAGCTCCTTGATCTCCAGCTACCGCTGCTCGAAAAGCACCAACAATAGCTTGAACCAACATCGTCATGTCAGGAATAGCTTGTCCCTGACCAGCTTCAGGTCCAGCGACCCCAGCACCAGCTGAAACTCCAGCTCCTTCACCCCCAGCACCACCACCACCAGGTGGAGGAGGTAAATCCATAGCATTCTCAGCGTTCTCCTCATTCTCATTTCGAGCCATAGCTCGCGTATTAACCCCCAACTCTCTACGAGGTGCCATTCACTAAACAATGCAATCACAATGCAATAAACAAAGTCAGGCTCAGCAAGGTAAGCAATCCAAGTACTCAAGCTCATTTCCAATTAAAACAACATCATTTCATTAGCTTTGATTTGGCAATGGGTCCCCCCTAACATGCTTCACCAAAGAATACATCACAATTGTAACATACTTACAATTCACACATCATGCTTTCAATCAACAAGCATACAAAGCATACATACTTTAATCACCCACATAATCATTCCCAATTACACGAGAACTCAGCTCTGATACCACCAAATGTAACCCCCTTAACCCGGCCTAGACGGTTGACCCGAATTAAGAAGTTTATACGGGGAAAACCAAAGTCAACCCGAAAGTCAACCTTGATTAACGACCTTTTTTTCTTTTTAATCTTATCTAAATGCACATTAACCCTAGATATGTTCATAAAACATCATACTCAAAGATCAGCGCATTCGGAAAACATTTAGGGACTTAATTGCACAACATACAAGTTTAGGGACCAAAATGTAAATTCTGGAAATTAGAAGGACTTAACCCACTTTTAAGTTACCATTATGAAATTAGTCATATTTCATGCTTCCCTGCCAAATTTCAACTCAAACGGACATCTCAAACTCATTCAAATGCATAAACAAGATTCAGGACCAAAACGCAAAGATTCCAAAACATTTAACAGTCAATTTCAGTGCCCAACGGTCGAGTGTTCCGAAACAGGGATAGCCTGTTCCGAAACGCGGGACCGTTCCGAAACGCGTTGCGCAACAGGGCCTGGCAGTGGCCAAACTGTTTCGGAACAGCCCTGTCCGTTTCGAAACGCCTAGGCCATTTCAGGCTCTCTGTTCCGAAACAGGCTGCCCAGATTGCAGATTTTTAGCTGGTTAAACATACAATTGACCCATCAATCATGCTCCAAAGGCAACCAAATTATACCAGCAAGACATTACATGCGTAAGGAACATAATGGCATCAACAATTCTTAAACATGGCATCAAACAAGAAAAGCCCTAATTCTATAGGCATGCATCCTATATTGAAAGACCATTCAAACACCAAATCATCAAATAATCCTCATAATGGCCATTTACAAGTTCCAACATTATCAAAGGCATAAAACCAACTTAAGGAGTCCAAAACATCTCCCAAAACAACAACATAGGTTCCCCATTTCCAAATGCCCAAAAGCTAATAGTGTTAGAAAACATGCACCATACATGAGCTTAAACCTTCACTTGGATTCTTGGCTTCCTTGCTGCCCCTAATGCACTTCAATGCTCTGCATTATTGGTTTAAGAAAAGAGAGAGCGTAAGCAAATAGCTTAGTGAGGAATGCTCATTTAAAACAACACAATAATGCATTTATAAACACTTTTATAAACCTTACTTCAAAACAACCTTAAACCATACACAAAAGCATTTAAAACAAGCATGCATGCTTCACATTATTAACATGTCATATTGGCCACAAGTGATAATCATAATCTTTCCATTTCACAATACAATCAACATAAGATTCACACATGGACTTTTAAACACCATTGTGATCTTACAATTCACAAGGACCACACATGGACTTTTAACCACCATTGTGTCCTTAGCACAAGAATCATCCATGGACTTTTAACCACCATGATGTTCTTAAAATACACAAGGTCTACACAAGGACTTTTAACCACCTTGCGACCTTAAAACAAGAATCACCCATGGACTTTTAACCACCATGGTGTTCTTAAAATACACAAGGCTCACACAAGGACTTTTAACCACCTTTGTGACCTTACAAGGATCACCCAAGGACTTTTAACCACCTTGGTGACCTTAGCACAAGAACCAATCATGGACTTTTAACCACCATGTTGTTCTTAACACAAGAACCACCTATGGACTTTTAACCACCATAGTGTTCTTAACCTTTCTCAAAACATCACTCGCCAATATGCATCATTAACAACAATATTTCACTGTTTTAAAGCATTTAACAAAGCCATAAACATCATGCATCATTAAGCATCAAAACCACATTTAACAATGTTCAAAAACAAGGATCTCTTACCTTGAGCATCCTTCAACATATGGTTTATAATCTCAGCAATTAAACATGCTAAAACATGCTTTCAAAACAGAATTTAAAACATGCAAACAAATCACATTGCATTCAACCAACTCATGGTTCATCAACAAGAGAGTTTTTCCGAAAACTTACTCTTGAGCTTAGCTAAGTTGCTTAGACTTAAACTAAGTTCCCAAACCTTCAAAACATTGGTTTCAAAGCTGAAAACCAAAATCCACTCACCGATTCCGTTTCGCCACTTGCCGAAACACCAATCAAGCTTCCGGATCAACACCACAAGGATCCGAAGATGTCTCCCCTGTTTTAAACACATCAAAACAGTAGATTAATGCATCATCATGCATTAATATCCTCAACCAAGACATCTAAACTCGCTGCTCTCATCAACACTCACATTTCGGCTACCAAACACAACCGAAATCATAACCAAACAACTCCACAATACTACCCAGCCAAGATCCATCAATTCTAAACATCCTTAAACATCAATTAACATCCAAAAAGGGTCTAACCACGTCCTTATACCTCCAGCTATAACAGATCATCAAGATCACTCCAAAAACAACCAAAAACTCAAGCAAAACTTAGGAAAATCAACCTATTCGGGATTTCATTGATTAAACCTCAATTTCTCATCAATTATACATTCATTTTACATCAAAATGACATCTCAAAACAGTGCCCAATCAGATCATACGAATTTCATCAAAATTAAAGCAAATCTTGCATTTTAAAGCCAAGATCAAGAACACAATTGTAAAACCTTTAATAAAACACAAATCAAGGATTGAGAACTTGGGAATTTCAGTAAAGAACTGAGAATTTAGAGGAGAAGGACGTTCATACCTCTAAACTTGAGTTTTCTCCCTTTTTGGAACCAAAATCTTGAAAATCCAATAAGTAAATGCTAAGGTTTTGTTGAAGAGATGATTAGAGATCAAAAGAGGATTGAAATCTCATTTTTGGATGTCAAAATCAGAGGGAAAATGTGCTGGAGAAATGTGTTTGGTTGAGAGAAAATTGAGAAAAAAGGAAAATGGAATTTGGGAAAATTTAGTTGAAAATGCCAAAATATCTTTCCCTCCCTTTTACTTTTATTTTAAAACCATTAATTAACTGATAAATATTCAGAAAAAATATGGAGAAACTCTTTTGGGTAAATAGCTCCTTAAAGATTCAAAGTTTCAATCCTTTTTAAAACAGTCACCAAGTTTCCAAAAATTACATTTTGGTCACTAACCCAAAATGTCACTCTTCCAAACCTCATTTTGTAAAATTGATTTCACCTTTCTCTTATATATAATAAAAGAGGATTTTAAGACATTTTTCCATATTTTTAATGCAACCCGAACTAGGCTTTCCTAAATTCACCCTTTTATATTGGAACCGTAACCCGACCGGACCGGTCCAAACCTAAAACTTCTAAGCCCAAAATTGGGGTGTTACATGAACTCCTAAAATTTGAAGAAAACTTTTTTGCGGTCCTTTTTGTAGAGGTTTCGGACGAGCAGGTCTAAATGGACCTTTCAATGGGCCCGTTGGAATTTTTTTTGAGAAAAAGGCCTCATTAAAAACCCCACTAATCCCAACTGGGCCCAGCCCAGAGGGGTCCTAAAGGGGAAAAGAGTGCCCAAATATATATATATAATCAAGGGGGTTGAAAACCAACCGGTACAATAGAGCGTAAGACATCGGGCAAGCCCGGCCCAAAAAACAAGGAGGACCTAGAGTGCAAGGCCCAATTGGCAATAGTATGAGCTAGAACATTAGCAACTCGCGGTACATAGAGAAAATTTAAATCTAGAATAGATACAAAGAGAGGGCGAGCCGCATCAATATGTGGCCGTAAAGGAGAGGCGTCCGAGCCGAGGCAACGTATTTTGTTGATGACGAAAGCAGCGTCGAACTCGATAATGATGCTGCACCAGCCGGCATCCCTACCAAGTGTAGCCCCCGTGACAATGGCACGAAGCTCCGCAGTGGAGGCGTCAAGGCATCCTGCGCAGTGAACAGCACAACCACGGAGAATAGCGCCGCTAGCATCACGAGCCACAACACCAAAACCTGCTTCGCCTGTAGCGGGGTTGAAAGCACCGTCCACATTGATTTTAACCTTCCTTTCCGGTGGCGGCCTCCATGTTGGTTGAGAAAGGGCTGGCTCCGTCTGTAGATGCGTCGAGGCGTGAAGAGAGTTGGCCGAGTCGTAGTCCTGTAACAGTTCCTTAGAGTTCATAAGAGTAAGCCATGGCGGCTGCAAACGCTTGGAGTGAACCCAGTCATTCCTCCGGTTCCAAATGTTCCAAGGATAGTGAGGAACAAACTAAATTCAGAGCGAGAAAGTAACGAGGCCCCTTGTTCCAACCATAAGTGAGTAGGGAAGAGCGTGCTAGTACGTAAAGGAAGGGGAAACCCAGCTAGTTGTAGAACCTCAGCTGCTCCAACACAATCTCGGAGAGCATGGAGTGGGGTTTCTACTATAGTCGGACAAAAAGGGCACATGCCAGTGCCTAACCCCACAGTTGCAAGACGGTCTCCTGTGGGTAGAGCATCTCGTCCTGCTCTCCAGCTAAAGGACCGAATCTTCGGAAGGGTGTTCACTTTGGAGATAACTCGCCAAAGGGGAGAAGGACGACTGATAGGTCTGATTGGACGTCATAAGAATAGATATCCGGAACGCACCGAATACATCCCCGTGTCATGATATCCCCAAAGTAATGCATCGCGCCGCTCATTGGTGATTGGCACACGCAGTATGGCATCAGCATCATCCCAGTCAAAATGCTGGCGGACTTTGGGTTCATCCCTAGACGCTTGATTGCCGATCATGAAGTCACGACATCGTAAGGGGAGTTCCTCCTCGTCTTGATAATTTCCAAAGAAGGATAAACTAGAGGTACCACCCCAAGGGTCGCGGTGGATACGGATCTGACTCTAAATTCCGGGTCGCCAAAAGAACCCGGGTTGCAATCGTTGCATGGCCTGCCAAAGACCTCGCCATGCGAAGGACGCGCGTCGATCGAGCTTAGCATCCAACAATTTCCCAGAAGGAAAGTAACGTGAATGTAGGACACGCGCAAGGAGGGATTCAGGCGAATGGATCAGCCTCCATAATTGTTTACCTAAGAGAGCAATGTTAAAATCGTGTAGATTCCTAAAGCCTATTCCCCCTGCTGCCTTGGGATCACAAATAGACTCCCAAGATAGCAGAGGCCAACCTCGCTTGTTACTGCGGCCAGACCACCAATAACGACGGATCGAGCTAGTCATATCATCTATGATGTTCTGCGGAAGTAGGTAACAAGACATAACATACTGAGGTATGGCTTGTGCGACCGACTTGATCAGTGTTTCGCGTCCACTAAATGAGAGTAAGTTGGTGTCCCATTAAGTTATTCGAGAACTGACTTTGTCACGGACAAAACCTAAGCATTCCGTTCGGTTCCGCCCTATCATGAGGGGAACTCCGAGATAGATACCCGGGTCCTCGACAATGCGTAATCCGAGAGTCAATCGAACTGCCTGAATAAAGGTCTCAGAACAGCGTGAACTGCAGTAAGCTGTGGACTTATCGAAATTAATAGTTTGTCTTGAAGAGGATTCATATAGGCGTAGAATCTCTTTCAACCTTTCAACCTCATCTGGGCAATTACGAAGGAAAACAATGCTATCATCGGCAAATAGCAGATGTGTAATTCTAGGTCCATGTCGATTGGCCTGTAGACCGAGAAGGCGCCCTTCCCGTTGCTCGGATTCAAGGGCCGCTGATAACCCTTGGGAACAAATCAGAAAGAGGAAGGGGGAGAGGGGATCGCCCTGCCGGATGCCTCGAGCAGGCACAAACTCGTCGGATAGGGTCCCGTTAAGTCTAACAGAAAAAGAGACTGAGGAGACACAACGAAGTATGAGGTGCACCCATTCAGGTGCAAAGCCCATACGTGACATCACATCCTGAAGGAATGACCATTCGACTTTGTCGAACGCCTTCTCCATATCTAGTTTCAACGCCGCCCCTTGGTAAATGGCAGCGCTATTCGAGTGGAGGGTATGCACTAGCTCATGGGCGATTAAAATGTTGTCGGTTATGTTCCTTCCACGAACAAAGGCTGCTTGTGCATCGCTGATACAATCAGGTAGAACAGGCTTAAGACGGTTAACAAGAACCTTAGCAACTGTTTTGTATATGACCGTGCATAAGCTAATTGGTCGAAACTGGCGCATATTGGTGGGGTCTGCAACCTTCGGGATAAGCACGATGACTATTTTATTAACAGTCGACATGTCGGCTTCCCCACGCAATAGACGGAGACAGAGCTGGATAAATTCAGGCCCAATGATGTTCCAGTGTTGCCGGAAAAAACCACTAGGAAAACCATCGATGCCTGGAGCTTTCTGAGGACTAATATCCTGAAAGGCGGCAAGCACTTCACCCTCTGTGAATGGTCTCAATAGAGAGGCATTCATTGATGGAGTGACGACCGGAGAAATTTTCTCCAACAGACGTGGCGAAGAACTAGGGTTCGTCGATGTAAACAGCGTCCGAAAATAATCCGAGGCTATTTGAAGGAGCCTTGGCGTAGCTGTATGCCATACATGGTTACCATCGTGAAGGCCACGAATAGTATTCTTTTTCCTGCGCTTAGAGGCTCTAGCGTGGAAAAAAGACGTGTTTTTGTCCCCTTGGGACAACCATGTGGCCCGCGATCGTTGTGCCCAGTAGGCTTCACGGACGTCTAGAAGACGTCGAAGCTCTAGTTTTGCGTCGCGCAAGTCATTTAGCATCGCATGCGATAGATGACGACGTCGCATATATGAATTGATTTTGCGTTGTAATTTTGCAATACGGTTGTGTGACTGGTATCGGCGATGCGATTGCCAATCGCGCAGCTGGTTACCGACCATACGTAATTTTTCAGGCAAGTTACCCGATGCATTCGCCCATGCCTGTTGGACGGTCGTGATGCATGATGGATCATTTGCCCAACAAGATTCAAAACGGAAATGGTCAAAGGTCTCACGAGGAGTAGTGTTGCGCTGGGGAACAAATTTGGTATCCATGACTATGACATAATGGTCAGAATCTGGGGAAAAAATATTACGGCATTCAAAAGTGGAATGTTCACTAAGCCATGCATTACATGCTACAAAACGGTCAAGTCGTTCACAAACAGTTGAGACATTAGGCCCGGTGCAGGACCAAGTGAACCAACCCGATGCTGGCTTGCAATCAAAAAGACTATTGCGAGATAAACATTCGCAAAAGCTAGTGATTTGTGATTGCGGTCGGCGACAGCCTCCCTGTTTTTCTGAATCTGATAAAATATCATTAAGGTCACCGCCGATTAACCAAGACATTGGTGAAGCGTGACACAAAGAATCAATCAAATCCCATGTTTTAGACTTCATATTTGTGTCAGCGTAGCCATAAATGCCCGTAAAACGAAAACATTCATCATTCGAATTTAAAACAACATCAATAGATCGATCAGAATACGAAAGCAAATCAAGTTGAATTTTATTATTCCAAAATATGATGAGTCCGGAACATGTGGGGCTGCTATCAACATGGATGCAGCCATACATATCTAATAAAATTCTTAAACGATCATAATAGTAACGACATAAGTGAGTTTCAGACAAAAAGATAACATCCGGTTGCAACCTGCGAGCAATGGTGCTCAACCCTTGAACTGCCGTCAGGGAACCAAGACCGCGGCAGTTCCAGCAAAAGATCCTCATTTCTCTCGGCGGGGTTGAACGTCAACCGCCGCCGAAGAGATTTTGCTGCTCATCCCAGCTTTAGATAGTTTGGAAGGTATGTCAGAGGGCATTCCGGGTTTCACTGGCTTAACTTGAGTGGAGGGGGAAGTTCTCGGCCTCTTGGTAACACCAGCAGCAACCATCGGAGGGCTATGTTTGGTTTTGCACGAGCCATTTGCTCCTTTGGTAGTTCCTGACGTTGCAGCCAACCAATCCTCAAAATTCAATTTTAACTTAGATAATTTAAGTTTGAAATAGAATTTGAAGATGTATGGTATTTTTAGATCAGTAGAGATAGTGATAGATTCCTTACCAACTTCAAAAAATATTCTAAATTTAGATAATTTGGAGAAAATTCGAATTGCAGAGGATAAACTAACGTTTAAATGTAATTTTATCTGCAATTTGATCAAATCTCTCTCAACAAATTCAAAATTCAATTTTAACTTAGATAATTTAAGTTTAAAATAGAATTTGAAAATGTATGGTATTTTTAGATTGGTAGAGATAGTGATAGATTCCCCAACAATTTCAAAAAATATTCTAAATTTAGATAATTTGGAAAAAAATTCGAATTGCAGAGGATAAAATAACATTTAAATGTAATTTTATCTGCAATTTGAAATGCATGGGAATCTTATAGAGCCTTAGATTCACCGAAAAAGGAGATATCAAATCTCGTCCAACAAATTCAAAATTCAATTTTAACTTAGATAATTTAAGTTTGAAATAGAATTTGAAAATGTATGGTATTTTTAGTTCAGTAAAGATAGTGATAGATTCCCTACCAACTTCAAAAAATATTCTAAATTTAGATAATTTGGAGAAAATTCGAATTGCAGAGGATAAAATAACGTTTAAATGTAATTTTATCTGCAATTTGATCAAATCTCTCTCAACAAATTCAAAATTCAATTTTAACTTAGATAATTTAAGTTTGAAATAGAATTTGAAAATGTATGATATTTTTAGATTAGTAGAGATAGTGATAGATTCCCCACCAATTTCAAAAAATATTCTAAATTTAGATAATTTGGAGAAAATTCGAATTGCAGAGGATAAAAGAACATTTAAATGTAATTTTATCTGCAATTTGAAGTGCATGGGAATCCTAAAGATACTTAGATTCATCAAAAAAGGAGATATCAAATCTCTTCCAACAAATTCAAAATTCAATTTTAACTTAGATAATTTAAGTTTGAAATAGAATTTGAAAATGTATGGTATTTTTAGATCAGTAGAAAGAGAGATAGATTCCTTACCAACTTCAAGAAATATTCTAAATTTAGATAATTTGGAGAAAATTCGAATTGCAGAGGATAAAATAACGTTTAAATGTAATTTTATCTGCAATTTGATCAAATCTCTCTCAACAAATTCAAAATTCAATTTTAACTTAGTTAATTTAAGTTTGAAATAGAATTTGAAAGTGTATGGTATTTTTAGATTAGTATAGATAGGGATAGATTCCCCACCAACTTCAAAAAATATTCTAAATTTAGATAATTTAGAGAAATTTCGAATTGCAGAGGATAAAATAACATTTAAATGTAATTTTACCTGCAATTTGAAATACATGGGAGTCCTAAAGAGCTTTAGGTTCACCGTAAAAAGAGATATCAAATCTCTCTCAACAAATTTAATATTCAATTTTAACTTAGATAATTTAAGTTTGAAATAGAATTTGAAAAGATTTTCTGTTGTGAAACCGAGATCCATGCCCCTCGTTTCTAGGAACTGGGACTCCCATTGGAGTTGGAGATTCCCAGGCTGCCATCGCTGGCCCGTGCTGTGGTTGCACTCGACTCTGCCAACGCCAGTTTGTGGCCAAGAGTTTGCGATGGTGGATGATATGCCTGTTCTAGACAGTGAATTTTGTGTAGTGGAGAACTTAAGACATAAGAGATTCCTATTCACTTCATTCTTAAAAGAAAAAATGAATAATAAGAATAATAATAAAACATGCAATATCAGAAGAGTATTGCAAGAACAAAGTGGGGGAGACAATGAGAGCACCCTGCCAAAATTGCAAACGTGCTGACTTGCTTCCTCGTACCAACATGGTAATGTGACATAAGGTAGGATAACCCAGTACCGGGACTTGCGCATGGTTGTTTCCACATCATAGGACGAAATACAAGGTCTAACAGACCAGGAAGAAACTTGCATTCTAATATTAGAAGCAAGGTATATGAAGGGTACCAGAAGTGGTACTCCAGCACATGGAAGAAATCCTTGGGGCGGGGCTGTCGCCGGCAAGGCTAGGGAGCCTCGGAAGGGCCCGAGGGCTATTCGAATCCAATAGTAGAAGGATGGCCATAGCCGTTGTGCAGCCATCTTTCGACGTATGAAGATTAGAAAATCATTGCTAAAATTCTCACGGGCATGAAGGGGTTGATGCACCACTACATCGGAGGTGCTAAGCAAGCACCACCACGGTGGTGTTGGGGTTGAAAGGCGGTGGAAGAGGGTGGTTATGGGTGGTGGTAGTGAGAGGGTGGTGGTTAGGAAAAAGATGGAAAGAGAAAAGAAGAGAAAAGTTGAGAGAAAAGTTGAGAGCGTTTTCATCACCCGTTACCCCTTTCCGCCCGTTGGAATTTTAACTGAGTAAAAGGTACATAAATTGAGGTTTTTCAATATAATTGTATTGAAAAGCTCCTAATCAATTATTTGAACACCTAAAATTTGATTAAAATTTTTTTGCGGTCCTTTTTGTCGAGGTTTCGGACGAGAAGGTCTAAATGGGCCTTTCAATGGGCCCGTTAGAATTTTAACTGAGTAAAAAGTATAAAAATTGAGGTTTTTCAATATAATTATGTTGAAAAGCTCCTAATCAATTATTTGAACTCCTAAAATTTGATTCAAACTTGTTTTGCGGTCCTTTTTGTCGAGGTTTCAAACGAGCAGGTCTAAATGGGTCTTTCAATGGACCCGTTGGAATTTTAACTGAGTAAAAAGTACATAAATTGAGGTTTTGCAATATAATTGTGTTGAAAATCTCCTAATCAATTACATGAACTCCTAAAATTTGATTAAAACTTATTTTGCAGTCCTTTTGTAGAGGTTTCAGACGAGTGGATCGAAATGGGCCTTACAATGGATCCGTTGAAATTTTAACTTAGTAAAAAGTACAAAAATTGAGTTTTTGCGATATAATTGTTTTGAAAAGCTCCTAATAAATTATTTGAACTCCTAAAATTTGAACAAAACTTTTTTACGGTCCTTTTTGTAGAGGTTTCGGACGAGCAGGACTAAATGGGCCTCTCAATGGGCCCGTTGGAATTTTAACTGAGTAAAAAGTATAAAAATTGAGGTTTTTCAATATAATTGTTTTGAAAAGCTCCTAATCAATTACATGAACTCCTAAAATTTTATTAAAACTTGTTTTGCAGTCCTTTTCGTAGAGGTTTCGGATGAGCGGGTCGAAATGGGCCCTTTATTGGACCCGTTGGAATTTTAACTAATTAAAAAGTACAGAAATTGAGGTTTTGCAATATAATTGTGTTGAAAAACTCCTAATCAATTATTTGAACTCCTAAAATTTGATTAAAACTTGTTTTGCGGTCCTTTTTTTCGAGGTTTCGGACGAGCAGGTCTAAATGAGCCTTTCAATGGACCCGTTGGAATTTTAACTGATTAAAAAGAACAGAAATTGAGGTTTTGCAATATAATTGTGTTGAAAAACTCCTAATCAATTATTTGAACTCCTAAAATTTGATTAAAACTTGTTTTGCGGTCCTTTTTTTCGAGGTTTCGGACGAGCAGGTCTAAATGAGCCTTTCAATGGACCCGTTGGAATTTTAACTAAGTAAAAAGTACAGAAATTGAGGTTTTGCAATATAATTCTGTTGAAAAACTCCTAATCAATTATTTTAACTCCTAATATTTGATTAAAACTTGTTTTGCGGTCCTTTTTTCGAGGTTTCGGACGAGCAGGTCTAAATGAGCCTTTCAATGGACCCGTTGGAATTTTAACTAAGTAAAAAGTACATAAATTGAGGTTTGGCAATATAATTGTGTTGAAAATCTCCTAATCAATTGCATGAACTCCTAAAATTTGATTAAAACTTGTTTTGCAGTCCTTTTTGTAGAGGTTTCCGACGAGCGGGTCAAAATGGGCCTTTCAATGAACCCGTTGGAAATTTAACTAGGTAAAAAGTACAGAAATTGAGGTTTTGCAATATAATTGTTTTGAAAAGATCCTAATAAATTACATGAACTCCTAAAATTTGATTTAAATTTTTTTTGCAGTCCTTTTTTAGAGGTTTCAGACGAGCGGGTCAAAATGGGCCTTTCAATGGGCCCGTTGGAATTTTAACTTAGTAAAAATTATAAAAATTGAGGTTTTTCAATATAATTGTGTTGAAAAGCTCATAATCAATTATTTGAACTCCTAAGATTTTATTAAAACTGTTTTGCGGTCCTTTTTCTCGAGGTTTCAAACGAGCAGGTGTAAATGGGCCTTTCAATGGACCCGTTAGAATTTTAACTGAGTAAAAAGTACATAAATTGAGGTTTTGCAATATAATTGTGTTGAAAAGCTCCTAATCAATTACATGAACTCCTAAAATTTGATTAAAACTTGTTTTGCAGTCCTTTTTGTAGAGGTTTCGGACGAGCAGGTCTAAATGGGTCTTACAATGGACCCTTTCGAATTTTAACTCAGTAAAAAGTATAAAATTGAGGTTTTACAATATAACTGTGTTGAAAATCTCCTAAACAATTATTTGAACTCTTAAAATTTGAATAAAACTTTTTTGCGATCCTTTTTGTCGAGGTTTTGGACGAGCAGGTCTAAATGGGCCTTTCAATGGACCCGTTGGAATTTTAACTGAGTAAAAAGTACAGAAATTGAGGTTTTGCAATATAATTGTGTTGAAAATCTCCTAATCAATTATTTGAACTCCTAAAATTTGAAGAAAACTTTTTTGCGGTCCTTTTTGTATAGGTTTCAGACGAGCAGGTCTAAATGGGCCTTTCAATGGACCCGTTGGAATTTTAACTGAGTAAAAAGTACAGAAATTGAGGTTTTGCAATATAATTGTGTTGAAAAGCTCCTAACCAATTACATGAACTCCTAAAATTTGATTAAAACTTGTTTTGCAGTCCTCTTTGTAGAGGTTTCGGACGAGCAGGTCTAAATGGGCCTTTCAATGGACCCGTTGGAATTTTAACTGAGTAAAAAGTATAAAAATTGAGGTTTTTCAATATAACTGTGTTGAAAATCTCCTAATCAATTATTTGAATTCCTAAAATTTGAATAAAACTTTTTTGTGATCCTTTTTGTAGAGGTTTCGGACGAGCAGGTCTAAATAGGCCTTTCAATGGACCCATTGGAATTTTAACTGAGTAAAAAGTACAGAAATTGAGGTTTTGCAATATAATTGTATTGAAAAGCTCCTAATCAATTACATGAACTCCTAAAATTTGATTAAAACTTGTTTTGCAGTCCTTTTTGTAGAGGTTTCGGACGAGCAGGTCTAAATGGGTCTTACAATGGACCCTTTGGAATTTTAAACGAGTAAAAAGTATAAAAATTGAGGTTTTACAATATAACTGTTTTGAAAATCTCCTAAACAATTATTTGAACTCTTAAAATTTGAATAAAACTTTTTTGCGATCCTTTTTGTCGAGGTTTTGGACGAGCAGGTCTAAATGGGCCTTTCAATGGACCCGTTGGAATTTTAACTGAGTAAAAAGTACAGAAATTGAGGTTTTGCAATATAATTGTGTTGAAAATCTCCTAATCAATTATTTGAACTCCTAAAATTTGAAGAAAACTTTTTTGCGGTCCTTTTTGTATAGGTTTCAGACGAGCAGGTCTAAATTGGCCTTTCAATGGGCCCGTTGGAATTTTTTTTGTTGAAAGGTACATAAATTGAGGTTTTTCAATATAAATGTGTTGAAAATCTCCTAAACAATTATTTGAACTCCTAAAATTTGAATAAAACTTTTTTGCGATCCTTTTTGTAGAGGTTTCGGACGAGCAGGTCTAAATGGGCCTTTCAATGGACCCGTTGGAATTTCAACTGAGGAAAGAGTATAAAAATTGAGGTTTTACAATATAACTTTGTTGAAAATCTCCTAAACAATTATTTGAACTCCTAAAATTTGAATAAAACTTTTTTGCGATCCTTTTTGTAGAGGTTTCGGACGAGCAGGTCTAAATGGGCCTTTCAATGGACCCGTTGGAATATTAACTGAGTAAAAAGTACAGAAATTGAGGTTTTGCAATATAATTGTGTTGAAAAGCTCCTAATCAATTACATTAACTCCTAAGATTTGATTAAAACTTGTTTTGCAGTCCTTTTTGTGGAGGTTTCGGACGAGCAAGTCTAAATGGGCCCTTCAATGGACCCGTTGGAATTTTAACAGAGTAAAAAGTACAGAAATTGAGGTTTCGAAATATAATTGTGTTGAAAATCTCCTTATCAATTATTTGAACTCCTAAATTTGAAGAAAACTTTTTTGCGGTCCTTTTTGTAGAGGTTTCGGACGAGCAGGTCTAAATGGGCCTTTCAAAGGACCCGTTCGAATTTTAATAGAGTAAAAAGTACAGAAATCGAGGTTTTGCAATATAATTGTGTTGAAAAGCTCCAAATCAATTACATGAACTCCTAAAATTTGATTAAAACTTGTTTTGCAGTCCTCGTTGTAGAGGTTTTGGACGAGCAGGTCTAAATGGGCCTTTCAATGGACCCGTTGGAATTTTAACTGAGTAAAAAGTATAAAAATTGAGGTTTTTCAATATAACTGTGTTGAAAATCTCCTAATCAATTATTTGAATTCCTAAAATTTGATTAAAACTTTTTTGTGATCCTTTTTGTAGAGGTTTCGGACGAGCAGGTCTAAATGGGCCTTTCAATGGACCCATTGGAAATTTAACTGAGTAAAAAGTACAGAAATTGAGGTTTTGCAATATAATTGTATTGAAAAGCTCCTAATCAATTACATGAACTCCTAAAATTTGATTAAAACTTGTTTTGCAATCCTTTTGTAGAGGTTTCGGACGAGCGGGTCGAAATGGGCCTTTCAATGGATCCGTTGAAATTTTAATTGAGTAAAAAGTACAGAAATTGAGATTTTGCAATATAATTGTGTTGAAAAGCTCCTAATCAATTATTTGAACTTCTAAAATTTGAAGAAAACTTTTTTGCGGTCCTTTTTGTAGAGGTTTCAGACGAGCATGTCTAAATGGGCCTTTCAATGGGCCCGTTGGAATTTTAACTGAGTAAAAAGTATAAAAATTGAGGTTTTTCAATATAATTGTGTTGAAAAGCTCCTAATCAATTATTTGAACTCCTAAAATTTGATTAAAACTTGTTTTGCGATCCTTTTTGTCGAGGTTTCAGACGAGCAGGTCTAAATGGGCCTTTCAATGGACCCGTTGGAATTTTAACTGAGTAAAAAGTACAGAAATTGAGGTTTTGAAATATAATTGTGTTGAAAAGCTCCTAATCTATTACATGAACTCCTAAAATTTGATTAAAACTTGTTTTGCAGTCCTTTTGTAGAAGTTTCGGATGAGCAGGTCGAAATGGGCCTTTCAATGGATCCGTTGAAATATAAACTTAGTAAAACGTACAGAAATTGAGTTTTTGCAATATAATTGTGTTGAAAAGCTCCTAATCAATTATATGAACTCCTAAAATTTGAAGAAAACTTTTTTACGGTCCTTTTTGTAGAGGTTTCGTACGAGCAGGACTAAATGGGCCTTTCAATGGGGCTGTTGGAAATTTAACTGAGTAAAAAGTATAAAAATTGAGGTTTTTCAATATAATTGTGTTGAAAAGCACCTAATCAATTATTTGATCTCCAAAAATTTGATTAAAACTTGTTTTGCGGTCCTTTTTGTCGAGGTTTCGGACGAGCAGGTCTAAATGGGCCTTTTAATGGACCCGTTGGAATTTTAACTTAGTAAAAAGTACAGAAATTGAGGTCTTACAATATAATTGTGTTGAAAAGCTCCTAATAAATTACATGAACTCCTAAGATTTGATTAAAACTTGTTTTGCAGTACATTTCGTAGAGTTTTCGGACGAGCTAGTCGAAATGAGCCTTTCATTGGTTTTGCAATATAATTGAGGTTTTGCAATATAATTGTGTTGAAATGCGCCTAATCAATTATTTGAACTCCTAAAATTTGAAGAAAACTTTTTTGTGGTCCGTTTTTTTCGAGGTTTCGGACAATCAGGTCTAAATGGGCCTTTCAATGGACCCGTTGGAATTTTAACTGAGTAAAAGGTACATAAATTGAGGTTTTGCAATATAATTGTGTTGAAAAGCTCCTAATCAATTATTTGAACTTCTAAAATTTGAAGAAAACTTTTTTGCGGTCCTTTTTGTAGAGGTTTCAGACGAGCATGTCTAAATGGGCCTTTCAATGGGCCCGTTGGAATTTTAACTGAGTAAAAAGTATAAAAATTGAGGTTTTTCAATATAATTGTGTTGAAAAGCTCCTAATCAATTATTTGAACTCCTAAAATTTGATAAAACTTGTTTTGCGATCCTTTTTGTCGAGGTTTCAGACGAGCAGGGTCTAAATGGTCCTTTCAATGGACCCGTTGGAATTTTAACAGAGTAAAAAGTATAGAAATTGAGGTTTTGCAATATAATTGTGTTGAAAAGCTCCTAATCAATTACATGAACTCCTAAAATTTGATTAAAACTTGTTTTGCAGTCCTTTCTGTAGAGGTTTCGGACGAGCAGGTCTAAATGGGCCTTTCAATGGACCCGTTGGAATTTTAACTGAGTAAAAAGTATAAAAATTGAGGTTTTTCAATATAATTGTGTTGAAAAGCTCCTAATCAATTATTTGAACTCCTAAAATTTGAATAAAACTTGTTTTGCGATCCTTTTTGTCGAGGTTTCGGACGAGCAGGTCTAAATGGGCCTTTCAATGGACCCGTTGGAATTTTGACTGATTAAAAAGTATAGAAATTGAGGTTTTGCAATATAATTTTGTTGAAAAGCTCCTATTCAATTACATGAACTTTTAAAATTTGATTAAAACTTGTTTTGCAGTCCTTTTTGTAGAGGTTTCGGACGAGCAGATCTAAATGGGCCTTTCAATGGACCCGTTGGAATTTCAACTGAGTAAAAAGTATAAAAATTGAGGTTTTACAATATAACTGTGTTGAAAATCTCCTAAACAATTATTTGAACTCCTAAAATTTGAATAAAACTTTCTTGCGATCCTTTTTGTAGAGGTTTCGGACGAGCAGGTCTAAATGGGCCTTTCAATGGACCCGTTGGAATTTTAACTGAGTAAAAAGTACAGAAATTGAGGTTTTGCAATATAATTGTCTTGAAAAGCTTCTAATCAATTACATTAACTCCTAATACTTGATTAAAACTTGTTTTGCAGTCCTTTTTGTAGAGGTTTCGGACGAGCAAGTCTAAATGGGCCCTTTAATGGACCCGTTGGAATTTTAACAGAGTAAAAAGTACAGAAATTGAGGTTTTGCAATATAATTGTGTTGGAAATCTCCTTATCAATTATTTGAACTCCTAAAATTTGAAGAAAACTTTTTTGCGGTCCTTTTTGTAGAGGTTTCGGACGAGCAGGTCTAAATGGGCCTTTCAAAGGTCCCGTTGGAATTTTAACAGAGTAAAAAGTACAGAAATTGAGGTTTTGCAATATAATTGTGTTGAAAAGATCCTAATCAATTACATGAACTCCTAAATTTGATTAAAACTTGTTTTGCAGTCCTCTTTGTAGAGGTTTCGGACGAGCAGGTCTAAATGGGCCTTTCAATGGACCCGTTGCAATTTTAATTGAGTAAAAAGTATAAAATTGAGGTTTTTCAATATAATTGTGTTGAAAAGCTCCTAATAAATTATTTGAACTCCTAAAGTTTGATTAAAACTTGTTTTGCGATCCTTTTTGTAGAGGTTTCGGACGAGCAGGTCTAAATGGGCCTTTCAATGGGCCCGTTGGAATTTTAACTGAGCAAAAGGTACAGAAATTGAGGTTTTTCAGTATAATTGTGTTGAAAAGCTTCTAATAAATTATTTGAACTCCTAAAATTTTATTAAAACTTTTTTCCCGTCCTTTTTGTCGAGTTTTCGGACGAGCAGGTCTAAATGGGCCTTTCAATTGACACGTTGGAATTTTAACTGAGTAAAAAGTATAGAAATTGAGGTTTTGCAATATAAGTGTGTTGAAAATCTCCTAATCAATTACACGATCTCCTAAATTTTGATTAAAACTTTTTTGTGGCCCTTTTTGTAGAGGTTTCGGACGAGCAGGTCTAAATGGGCCTTTAAATGGGTCCGTTGGAATTTTAACTGAGTAAAAAGTATGAAAATTGTAGTTTTTCAATATAATTGTGTTGAAAAGCTCCTAATCAATTATTTGAACTCCTAAAATTGGATTAAAACTTCTTTTGCGGTCCTTTTTGTCGAAGTTTCGGACGGGCAGGTCTAAATGGTCATTTCAATGGACCCGTTGGAATTTTAACTGAGTAAAAAGTACAGAAATTGAGGTTTTTCAATATAATTGTGTTGAAAATATCCTAATCAATTACATTAACTCCTAATATTTGATTAAAACTTGTTTTGCAGTCCTTTTTGTAGAGGTTTCAGACGAGCAGGTCTAAATGGGCCTTTCAATGGACCCGTTGGAATTTTAACTGAGTAAAAAGTATAAAAATTGAGGTTTTACAATATAACTATGTTGAAAATCTCCTAATCAATTATTTGAACTCCTAAAATTTGAATAAAACTTTTTTGTGGTCCTCATTCTAGAGGTTTCAGACGAGCAGGTCTAAATGGGCCTTTCAATAGACCTGTTGGAATTTTAACTGAGTAAAAAGTACAGAAATTGAGGTTTTGCAATATAATTGTGTTGTAAATCTCCTAATCAATTATTTGAACTCCTAGAATTTGAAGAAAACCCTTTTGCGGTCCTTTTTGTAGAGGTTTCGGACGAGCAGGTCTAAATGGGCCTTTCAATGGGCCCGTTGGAATTTTACTTGAGTAAAAGGTACATAAATTGAGGTTTTTCAATATAATCTTGTTGAAAAGCTCCTAAGCAATTATTTGAACTCCTAAAATTTGATTAAAACTTTTTTGCGGTCCTTTTTGTCGAGGTTTCGGACGAGAAGGTCTAAATGGGCCTCTCAATGGGCCCGCTGGAATTTTAACTGAGTAAAAAATATAAAATTAATGTTTTTCGATATAATTCTGTTGAAAAGCTCATAATCAATTATTTGAACTCCTAAAATTTGATTAAACTTGTTTTGCGGTCCTTTTTGTAGAGGTTTCAAACGAGCAGGTATAAATGGGCCTTTCAATGGACCTGTTGGAATTTTAACTGAGTAAAAACTACATAAATTGAGGTTTTGCAATGTAATTCTGTTGAAGAGCTCCTAATCAATTACATGAACTCCTAAAATTTGATTAGAACTTGTTTTGCAGTCCTTTTGTAGAAGTTTCGGACGAGCAGGTCGAAATGGGCCTTTCAATGGATCCATTGAAATTTTAACTTAGTAAAACGTACAGAAATTGAGTTTTTGCAATATAATTGTGTTGGAAAGCTCCTAATCAATTATTTGAACTCCTAAAATTTGAAGAAAACTTTTTTACGGTCCTTTTTGTAGAGGTTTCGTACGAGCATGACTAAATGGGCCTGTTGGAAATTTAACTGAGTAAAAAGTATAAAAATTGAGGTTTTTCAATATAATTGTGTTTAAAATCTCCTAATCAATTATTTGAACTCCTAAAATTTGATTAAAACTTGTTTTGCGGTCCTTTTTGTCGAGGTTTTGGACGAGCAAGACTAAATGGGCCTTTTAATAGACCCGTTGGAATTTTAACTGAGTAAAAAGTAAATAAATTGAGGTCTAACAATATAATTGTGTTGAGAAGCTCCTAATCAATTATTTGAACTCCTAAAATTTGATTAAAACATGTTTTGCAGTCCTTTTCGTAGAGTTTTCGGACGAGCTAATCGAAAGGGCCTTTCATTGGACCTATTGGAATTTTAACTGAATAAAAAGTACATAAATTGAGGTTTTGGAATATAATTGTGTTGAAAAGCTCCTAATCAATTATTTGAACTCCTAAAATTTGAAGAAAACTTTTTTGTGGTCCTTTTTTTCTAGGTTTCGGACAAGCATATCTGAATGGGCCTTTCAATGGACCCGTTGGAATTTTAACAGAGTAAAAGGTACAGAAATTGAGGTTTTTCAATATAATTGTGTTGACAAGCTCCTAATCAATTATTTGAACTCCTAAAATTTGATTAAAACTTGTTTTGCGGTCCTTTTTGTCGAGGTTTCGGACGAGCAGGTCTAAATGGGCCTTTTAATGGACCCGTTGGAATTTTAACTGAGTAAAAAGTACAGAAATTGAGGTCTTACAATATAATTCTGTTGAGAAGCCCCTAATCAATTATTTCAACTTCTAAAATTTGATTAAAACTTGTTTTGTAGTCCTTTTCGTAGAGTTTTCGGACAAGCTAGTCGAAATGGGACTTTCATTGGACCCGTTGGAATTTTAGCTAAGTAAAAAGTACAGAAATTGAGGTTTTGCAATATAATTGTGTTGAAAAGCTCATAATCAATTATTTGAACTCCTAAAATTTGAAGAAAACTTTTTTATGGTCCTTTTTTTCGAGGTTTCGGACAAGCAGGTCAAAATGGGCCTTTCAATGGACCCGTTGGAATTTTAACTGAGTAAAAGGTACAAAAATTGAGGTTTTTCAATATAATTGTGTTGAAAAGCTCCTAATCACTTATTTGAACTCCTAAAATTTGATTAAAACTTTTTTGCGGTCCTTTTTGTCGAGGTTTCGGACGAGAAGGTCTAAATGGGCCTTTCAATGGGCCCGTTGGAATTTTAACTGAGTAACCAGAAATTGTGGTTTTGCAAAATAAATGTGTTGAAAAGCTCCTAATCAATTACATGAACTCCTAAAATTTGATTAAAATTTGTTTTGCAGTCCTTTTGTAGAGGTTTCAGACGAGCAGGTCTAAATGGGCCTTTCAATGGACCCGTTGGAATTTTAACTGAGTAAAAACTATAAAAATTGAGGTTTTACAATTTAAATGTGTTGAAAATCTCCTAATCAATTATTTGAATTCCTAAAATTTGAATAAAACTTTTTTGTGATCCTTTTTGTAGAGGTTTCGGACGAGCAGGTCTAAATGGGCCTTTCAATGGACCCATTGGAATTTTAACTGAGTAAAAAGTACAGAAATTGAGGTTTTGCAATATAATTGTATTGAAAAGCTCCTAATCAATTACATGAACTCCTAAAATTTGATTAAAATTTTTTTGCAGTCCTTTTGTAGAGGTTTCGGACGAGCGGGTCGAAATGGGCCTTTCAATGGATCCGTTGAAATTTTAACTGAGTAAAAAGTACAGAAATTGAGGTTTTGCAATATAATTGTGTTGAAAAGCTCCCAATCAATTATTTGAACTCCTAAAATTTGAAGAAAACTTTTTTGCGGTCCTTTTTGTAGAGGTTTCAAACGAGCAGGTCTAAATGGGCCTTTCAATGGGCCCGTTGGAATTTTAACTGAGTAAAAAGTATAAAAATTGAGGTTTTTCAATATAATTGTGTTGAAAAGCTCCTAATCAATTATTTGAACTCCTAAAATTTGATAAAACTTGTTTTGCGATCCTTTTTGTCGAGGTTTCAGACGAGCAGGTCTAAATGGTCCTTTCAATGGACCCGTTGGAATTTTAACTGAGTAAAAATTACAGAAATTGAGGTTTTGCAATATAATTGTGTTGAAAAGCTCCTAATCAATTACATGAACTCCTAAAATTTGATTAAAATTTGTTTTGCAGTCCTTTCTGTAGAGCTTTCAGACGAGCAGGTCTAAATGGGCCTTTCAATGGACCCGTTGTAATTTTAACTAAGTAAAAAGTATAAAAATTGAGGTTTTTCAATATAATTGTGTTGAAAAGCTCCTAATCAATTATTTGAACTCCTAAAATTTGATTAAAACTTGTTTTGCGATCCTTTTTGTCGAGGTTTCGGACGAGCAGGTCTAAATGGGCCTTTCAATGGACACGTTGGAATTTTAACTGAGTAAAAAGTATAGAAATTGAGGTTTTGCAATATAATTGTGTTGAAAAGCTCCTATTCAATTACATGAACTTTTAAAATTTGATTAAAACTTGTTTTGCAGTCCTTTTTGTAGAGGTTTCGGATGAGCAGGTCTAAATGGGCCTTTCAATAGTCCCGTTGGAATTTTAACTGAGTAAAAACTATAAAAATTGAGGTTTTACAATATAACTGTGTTGAAAATCTCCTAATCAATTATTTGAATTCCTAAAATTTGAATAAAACTTTTTTGTGATCCTTTTTGTAGAGGTTTCGGACGAGCAGGTCTAAATGGGCCTTTCAATGGACCCATTGGAATTTTTTTTTGAAGATAGGGCCTCATTAAAAACCCCACTAATCCTTACTGGGCTAGCCCAGTAAGGCCCTAGGAGGGGAAAAGAGTGCCCAAAATATATTATAAATCAAGGTGGTTGGTGAACAACCGGTACAAAAGTTTGTAGAGCATCAGGCAAGCCCGGCCCAAAATACATAGAGGAATGAAGATGAAGAGCCCAATTGGCTACAGAATGAGCTAAAATGTTAGCTTCACGCGGTACATAATGTAAGCTAAGACCTGACACAGTGTTAATGAAAGATCTAGTATCCTGCAACTGTCGCCGAAGAGTGGAGGCATCCTCGCCTGCGCTACACAGCCGGTTGATCAGCAGGGCCGCATCCGATTCAAGGAGAAACCCTGTCCATCCCGCCTCCACACCTAGTTGGACACCATCTGAGATAGCCCGTAGCTCCGTCGACGTAGAATCTGCAATAGTGTCCAAGTAAACAGCTCGTCCAAGCAGGATAGCACCAGTAGCATCACGAGCCACAATGCCAATTCCAGCCGATCCTGTAGAGGGGTGAAAAGCACCATCAACATTGATTTTGATTGATCCAGTCGGCGGCGGCCTCCATACAGGTGGGGAGAATGCTGTCGTCGTTTGCTGCCTCGTCATGGGAATGTCTGAATTGGCCGAAAGGTAGTAGCGTAGTAGATCCTGTGAGTTCATCAAGGTGAGCCAATGGGGCTGTAAACGCTGAGAATGGACCCACTCATTCCTCCTATTCCAAAGATTCCACAATGTAGTTAGGAGGAGGTCAAATTGTGCGCAAGAGAGGAGCCTAGCTCCTTGTTCCAACCAAAGTGATATCGATGCTGCGATGCTATCACGAAATTCTCTCGGGAAGCCTGCAAGGCTGAGTGTTTCAGCAGCGCCTGGACAGTCCCTGAATGCATGAAGTGCAGATTCGAGAGTCGAGGGGCAGAACGGACACATGCCAGTACCCAGTCCAATAGTCGCAAGTCGGTCACCTGTGGGTAGTGCACCCCGTCCTACCCGCCAGCCAAAAGTGCGGACCTTCGGGAGTGTGTTGGATTTAGCAATAATCTTCCACAGAGGACTCGGACGCTCAAAAGGTCGAGAGGGCCTACGTAAGAATAGGTAACCTGAGCGTACTGAATATATATTGGTATCGTGAAAACCCCATAGTAAGGTATCGCGATGGACATCAGATATGGGTACATGTAATATGTTGGCTACGTCATCGTCGTCAAAATATTGCCGCACTTTATGTTCATCCCATACATTATGGTGCCGAATCATAAAATCTCCGCATCGCAAGGGTATCTCCTCATTATCTGGATAACTACCAAAGAGAGAGATCCCATTGGATCCACCCCAGTTATCACTAAGGATGCGCAGACGACTATCAATTCCAGGCCTCTAGAAGAAACCTGGTTGTAATTGCTGCAGAGCCTGCCATATACCTCGCCAAGCATAGGAGGCGCGGTGGTCAACCTTTGCCTCCAGAATATTCCCGGAAGGATAATAGCGTGATTTGAGGACCCGGGCGAGTAGGGAGTTGGGCGAGTGGATGAGTCGCCATATTTGCTTCCCTAGAAGAGCAATATTAAAGTCTCGTAGGTCGCGGAAGCCCATGCCCCCTGCAGCTTTGGGGGTGCACATAGTATCCCAGGATAGCATTGGCCATCCTTTCTTGTTACTCCTGCCTGTCCACCAGTAACGGCGGATAGATCGTGTCGCATCATCCACAATGTTTTGTGGGAGTAAATAACATGACATGACGTATTGGGGCAAAGCTTGCGCCACTGATTTAATAAGAACTTCACGCCCACTGTATGACAGCAAGTTGGTATCCCATTTAGTCATGCGGGAATTGACTTTGTCTCTAATGAAACCAAGGCTAGCCGTTCGGTTCCTCCCAATGAGTAGAGGGACTCCTAGATAGGTTCCAGGGTCGTCAACCAAACGGATGCCAAGAGTATGCTGTAGCGCATGTGTAAAGTCTATCGAACAGAAGGAGCTACAAAAGGCAGTCGACTTAGAAAAGTTGACTGACTGTCCTGATGATTCCTCGTACAGACGGAGAATCTCCTTCAACCGGTCTATTTCCCTAGGGCAATTACGGACAAATACAATACTATCATCGGCAAAGAGCAGGTGATTAATTCGAGGGCCGCGCCTATTGGCATGTAACCCAATTAGACGTCCCGATTGCTGTTCAGCCTCGAGGGCCGCTGAAAGTCCTTGGGAGCATATTAAAAAGAGGAAAGGCGAGAGAGGGTCCCCTTGCCGGATTCCCCTAGTCGGAAAGAACTCATTAGATAGAGCGCCATTAAGACGAACTGAAAAAGACACAGTGGATACACATCGGAGTAGTAGTTGTACCCAGTCAGATGCGAATCCCATACGTAACATCACGTCTTTAAGAAAAGACCATTCAACCTTATCAAAAGCTTTTTCCATATCGAGCTTCAATGCAGCCCCCTGATATATCGAAGCGTTATTTGTATGGAGGGTATGCACAAGTTCATGCGCAATCAAAATATTGTCAGTAATGTTCCTGCCACTAACAAAAGCAGCTTGCGCATCACTGATACAATATGGTAATATAGGTTTAAGTCTATTCACAAGAACCTTAGCTATGGTCTTGTAAATAACAGTGCACAAACTGATCGGCCGAAATTGACGCATGTTCGAGGCGTCAGGCACCTTTGGGATGAGGACAATGACGGCTTTGTTCACCGTTGCCATATCCTCTTCTCCTCGTAACAGGCGCAAACAAAGTCGTATAAACTCAGGCCCTATGACATCCCAGTATTGTCTATAGAAACTACTAGGGAAGCCGTCAAAACCTGGGGCTTTCCTAGGGCCTATATCCCTGAAAGCTGCGATTACCTCGTCTTCAGAGAAGGGTCGTAGCAAAGACGCATTCATGTCAGCGCTAACCATTGGGGTAATGTGTTCCAATAGCACCGGAGAGGAGCTTGGATTGGACGATGTGAACAAATCCTGGAAATACTCGGATGCAATCCGAAGAAGCTCAGGTTTCTCTGTATGCCAAGTTTGGTCTACATCGAAGAGACCACGTATGGTGTTCTTTTTCCTTCGTTTAGAAGCTCGGGCATGGAAGAAGGAAGTGTTCTTATCACCTTGCGAAAGCCAGGTGACACGAGATCGTTGTGCCCAGTAGGCTTCCTTAGCATCCAGAAGACGTTTAAGTTCCAATTTTGCGTCACGGAGATTGAGTAACATGTCTTGAGACAGTCTTCTCCGACGCATATAGGAGTTAATCTTACGCTGAAGTTCAGCGATGCGATTGTTGGAGGTGGAGCGTCTAGTCGCTTGCCAATCATGTAAGTGGTTTCCTACGGTGGTCAGCTTGTCGAGCAGAGTGCCCGACGCGTTGGACCACGCTTGGTGAACCGTGGAGATACATGCCGGGTCCTTAGCCCAGCAAGCCTCGAAGCGAAAATGGTCACCATTATGCTCATCATATTGGCCACGATGCACATTCGGTGTAGTACGTGTAGTGTCCATAATAATGACATAGTGATCCGAATTAGGGGAAAAAATATTCCTACATTGGAAAGATAAGTGGGCATTAATCCATGCATCGCATGCAAGATATCTATCCAAACGTTCACAAACAGCTGTAACGTTCGGCCCTGTACGCGACCAAGTGAACCAACCTGAACATGGTTTGCAATCAAAGATCCCATTACGTACAAGACAGTCGCGAAAGTTAGTGATTTGTGATTGCGGTCTACGGGCTCCGCCTTGTTTTTCGGAGTCCGATAAAATATCATTTAGGTCCCCTCCAATTAACCAAGGGAGAGTTGAATTTTTACTAAGAGAATTAATGAGTTCCCACGTTTTATATTTCATGCTAGTTTCGGCAAACCCATAGATTCCGATAAAGCGGAAGCAGTCATCGGAAGATGTAACAATGGAATCTATATGACGATCAGAATACGATAAAAGGTCCACAGACAATTTATTATTCCAAAGTAATATCAATCCAGAGCAATTTGGGCTGCTTTTCACATGGAAGCAGCCCACCATATCTAATGAAAGTTTCAACCAATCAAAATTAAAATTACATAACCGAGTCTCAGATAAAAAAATAATAAAAGGTTCTAATTTGCGGACCATTGAAATAAGCCCTCGAACTGCCTCTGGTGAACCAAGCCCACGGCAGTTCCAGCACATAATCCTCATTTCTCTCGGCGGGGCTGAATATCAGCCGCCGCCGAAGAGACTTTGCTGCTCATCCCAGCTTTAGAGTGTTTAGTTGTTCCAGTAGGAGTTGTTCCGTGCTTTGCCGGTCGTGATGGAACCTTGAGAGAGGTACGTGGACGTTTAGCCAACGTAGGAGCAGTCAATGGAGGGCTGCGTTTCGCTTTACGCGGTTCGCCGGTAGTCTTTGGTGGGCTCGAAGAAGTAGCGAGCCAATCCTCAAAGTCAGGGTTGACATAGGCAGTACTTCCATGTCCAACGGTAGTAGACTTAGCCGGCACTGCAGTGGGCATCGGGAAGCCTTCATTGTCGATCAAAACGAACCTCTTGTTGTGTGGAGTGGAAGATACATCCTCAGCCACTGTGTCTGCCAGGGCAGCATCGGGGGTTCCCGTATTTGCTGATCCCGCATCGGCTGGGATGACAGCAATGGGGGCTACATCAAGGGCTTCAACTGAAAGCTGTCCTGTGGGATCCCCATCCGTGTCAGCCATTAGCTCCTCAGGGGCAGCATTAGGCGCGATTGGATGTAGCTGCTCCTGCAGCGTGTCCGCACCAAGGGGTGCTGTAGCATCAGCGTCCTTGGCAACTTGCTGCTCCTGCAGCGTTTCTGCACCCAGGGGTGCTGCAGCATCAGCGTTCTTGGCAGCAGCAGTGGCTGACTGCCCTGGGCTGCGCTCCTTCCTCGAAGCCGAGGCTGCCGCTTCTGAATGTCTCGTGGCTGAGACGGCATCAGTTACCGTCACTGCTTTTCCTTTACGGTCTGGTCCTGAGGAGCAGAAACGACAAAGGGAATAGTAAATATAAATAGTAGGAAAATTTCCTACTAAGTAGAAAAAAACCACATCAAATGCAGGATAATTTATAATTGATACCTGCATTTCTACGTTTTCCTTTGGTTGATCCCTCACCTGCAATGAGGCCAAAGGGTGATACAAATCAGTGTACAATGGTGAACAAAAATGATTAAACTTAATCCAATTCCAAAATGAGTACATATTGTGAAATAGAAATGTACCATTGTTAGCCATCGAAGGCTTGGCAGGCTCAAAATAACTAACCCGTCCTCTGGTTGTTATTTTTGATTTCTTCTTTGGTTCCGGGGCACGTAACCAATCACCATACTGTTGGGGCACGGTTTTGTCATCCTTAAAATCCACACAAGTGGCTTTAAGATGACATAAGATACCACATCCATGACAGAAGGATGGTAAGTTCTCGTATTGTATAGGTAACATTTGGGGGCCTTCATCCTCCTCAAGTTGAACAAACACAAATCGCCTTAGTGGCTGGTGTACATCAATTATGACCAGGACACGAAGGAATTCAGTCATATTTCCTTCCTCCGATTGACGGGAGTCAGTCCCTATTACTGTGCCTATCCCACTGCCAATGGCTTGGCCGGTGGCATTTGCTACCACAACACTGGTCATCATAGCGATTGGAACTCTAAATATTCTTACCCAGATGCGCATTTGGTCGTATCTGTATCCCTTGATAGTGAGTTTTGGCTGCACCGGTAGGATTGCAAGCCAATCTTTCTTAAAGGTCCAGGGCCCTCCTCTAAGTACCTCATCCCTGCAGGCTTTAGTTTCAAATTTAAAAAGAAAGTTTCCAGAGCCTAGAGACGTTACCGATGAGAGCTTGTAATCTCTCCAAATATTAGTAAAGAGTCGCATCACAACCTTCTCTTCATAAGCTTTGGTGTTGAAGAGTTTTCCGATGAGTGACGATTTGTAGTCATCAAGGGGAATGGCCTTTGTTGAGGCAGGGGCACAGATTACATGTTTCTCTTCTGCTGTAAACTGAAGGTTATCAAAGCGAGAGAGAAAGGAATCGGTAGAGGCCATGAGTGATTGTTTGGACTCAATGATGGAAATTGGTTTCACACAGTTGAAGTGTATCGCAGGAATTGTGAGAAAATGCCTAGTGAAAGAGATACTTAGGCGATAATTCGGATAGGATAATGGTGAATTAGATTCAAAATTCCAAATTTTTAACAAATATATGAATTTAAGTAATATCCATATAATCATAAGATTAAAAAATAGAAATAACTTAAATTCACATAGTTTATCTAAAAGAAAAAAATAAAAGGAATAAAGGGAAAATGTATAATATCCTGCTAGTCGTTTGAATGCAAGATAGGGAGAAGGAAATTTGAATTTAGATAATCTCTTGATGATCCTTAGATTAAAAGAGAATATTAAATTAAATTCAAATTTATGAATAGGATAATAGTCAAAAAAGTTGAATTTAGTTACTATCCTAATAATCATGAGATTAAAGGAGAATAGGAATTTCAATTCAAATAAATGACTATGATTATAAGATATTATTAAATCCCTCCCACTTAGAATCTTATCCAAGACTAAAAGTAAATTGAATTTATGTAATATCCTAACCAACTTGTGATTAATAGATAATGTAAACAATAATTTGAATTTAAATAGAGTCTTTATAATCTTGGGATTATAAGAGGATATGAGTTTAAATAATAATAATATCTTTCTAATCCTGGGATTTAAAGATAAAATTATTTTAAACTCAAATAGAGCCCTATATAGGATGGACTTGTCTAGATAATAAAAATAAAAATTCATTTTTATTTTAATATCTAGAATCTGTAAATGAAGCCTCATTTTAAATTTATTATTCACGATATTTAAATCGTAATAAAATAATGAATCCCATAAAATTAGGATTAAGTTAAGATGTGCTAATCTTAGGTGGGATTCCACCGGTTTGCATGCATTGCATGTTGATGGTGCACGTGCCTGGGCCAAATCCTCCCATGCAAGCTTGTGACGTGGCATTCTACTATTCCTAAGAATAATCGAACCTAATCTGTAGCTCCCACAGTTGTGGAGCAATAATATTGCTGCCGTCCGGTGGCTTGCAGCCACCCTCTCCCTGGCCGATCGGTGTGGTTGACGGTGCTCATATACCGTTGAAAACCGTAGAATCCAAATCTTGGTAGACATGATGATAAAACAGACGAAATGCAATATATTAACACTTCGTTGTAGTAATAAAATTTTAAAAGCAAAGGAATGAACCCTCTGCATTTCATTCAAAATTAATAAGTTCCCCAGCGTTATGTTGCTGTTGAGGAATTGGATACAAGGTCGTTTAGACCAGGAAAATTCCTGAACTCGAAAGGAGCCAGGGTCTACGAAGGGAATCAGGAATGATGTCCCAGCATGTGTGTGATGTACATAAAATACATCAGCTGCTTTTACCGTAAATAGTGTCCATTGCCAAAGCCAAAGGAGTACCAATGACGGATACAGAATTGAGAGGTAGATAAAAATCCGTCGGGTGGAGATCACTTTCATCATGTTTGTGCTAAGCAAGCACCATGATGAGAGTAGAAAGGAAGGGTGGAGGCATGGTTGGTGGCGGAGATCAGGGCGGAAGAGGGTTGCTAAAAGGAGGAGGAAGCGGCGAAGAGGGGTGAAAAGAAGGCGGAGAGGGAGAGAGGAGAGGATAAAGTTTGAGAGAAAAATTGAGAGAGAATTTGAGAGAATTTTCATCACCACCCGTTAGAATTTTAACTACCCATTGGAATTTTAACTGAGTAAAAAGTACAGAAATTGAGGTTTTGCAATATAATTGTATTGAAAAGCTCCTAATCAATTACATGAACTCCTAAAATTTGATTAAAATTTTTTTGCAGTCCTTTTGTAGAGGTTTCGGACGAGCGGGTCGAAATGGGCCTTTCAATGGATCCGTTGAAATTTTAACTGAGTAAAAAGTACAGAAATTGAGGTTTTGCAATATAATTGTGTTGAAAAGCTCCCAATCAATTATTTGAACTCCTAAAATTTGAAGAAAACTTTTTTGCGGTCCTTTTTGTAGAGGTTTCAAACGAGCAGGTCTAAATGGGCCTTTCAATGGGCCCGTTGGAATTTTAACTGAGTAAAAAGTATAAAAATTGAGGTTTTTCAATATAATTGTGTTGAAAAGCTCCTAATCAATTATTTGAACTCCTAAAATTTGATAAAACTTGTTTTGCGATCCTTTTTGTCGAGGTTTCAGACGAGCAGGTCTAAATGGTCCTTTCAATGGACCCGTTGGAATTTTAACTGAGTAAAAATTACAGAAATTGAGGTTTTGCAATATAATTGTGTTGAAAAGCTCCTAATCAATTACATGAACTCCTAAAATTTGATTAAAATTTGTTTTGCAGTCCTTTCTGTAGAGGTTTCAGACGAGCAGGTCTAAATGGGCCTTTCAATGGACCCGTTGGAATTTTAACTGAGTAAAAAGTATAAAAATTGAGGTTTTTCAATATAATTGTGTTGAAAAGCTCCTAATCAATTATTTGAACTCCTAAAATTTGATTAAAACTTGTTTTGCGATCCTTTTTGTAGAGGTTTCGGACGAGCAGGTCTATATGGGCCTTTCAATGGACCCATTGGAATTTTAACTGAGTAAAAAGTACAGAAATTGAGGTTTTGCAATATAATTGTATTGAAAAGCTCCTAATCAATTACATGAACTCCTAAAATTTGATTAAAATTTTTTTGCAGTCCTTTTGTAGAGGTTTCGGACGAGCGGGTCGAAATGGGCCTTTCAATGGATCCGTTGAAATTTTAACTGAGTAAAAAGTACAGAAATTGAGGTTTTGCAATATAATTGTGTTGAAGAAAACTTTTTTGTGGTCCTTTTTGTAGAGGTTTCAGACGAGCAGGTCTAAATGGGCCTTTCAATGGGCCCGTTGGAATTTTAACTGAGTAAAAAGTATAAAAATTGAGGTTTTTCAATATAATTTTGTTGAAAAGCTCCTAATCAATTATTTGAACTCCTAAAATTTGATAAAACTTGTTTTGCGATCCTTTTTGTCGAGGTTTCAGACGAGCAGGTCTAAATTGTCCTTTCAATGGACCCGTTGGAATTTTAACTGAGTAAAAAGTACAGAAATTGAGGTTTTGCAATATAATTGTGTTGAAAAGCTCCTAATCAATTACATGAACTCCTGAAATTTGATTAAAACTTGTTTTGCAGTCCTTTCTGTAGAGGTTTCGGACGAGCAGGTCTAAATGGGCCTTTCAATGGACCCGTTGGAATTTTAACTGAGTAAAAAGTATAAAAATTGAGGTTTTTCAATATAATTGTGTTGAAAAGCTCCTAATCAATTATTTGAACTCCTAAAATTTGATTAAAACTTGTTTTGCGATCCTTTTTGTCGAGGTTTCGGACGAGCAGGTCTAAATGGGCCTTTCAATGGACCCGTTGGAATTTTAACTGAGTAAAAAGTATATAAATTGAGGTTTTGCAATATAATTGTGTTGAAAAGCTCCTATTCAATTACATGAATTTTAAAATTTGATTAAAACTTGTTTTGCAGTCCTTTTTGTAGAGGTTTCGGACGAGCAGGTCTAAATGGGCCTTTCAATGGACCCGTTGGAATTTCAACTAAGTAAAAAGTATAAAAATTGAGGTTTTATAATATAACGGTGTTGAAAATCTCCTAAACAATTATTTGAACTCCTAAAATTTGAATAAAACTTTTTTGCTATCCTTTTTGTAGAGGTTTCGGACGAGCAGGTCTAAATGGGCCTTTCAATGGACCCGTTGGAATTTTAACTGAGTAAAAAGTACAGAAATTGAGGTTTTGCAATATAATTGTGTTGAAAAGCTCCTAATCAATTACATTAACTCCTAATATTTGATTAAAACTTGTTTTGCAGTCCTTTTTGTAGAGGTTTCGGACGAGCAAGTCTAAATGGGCCCTTTAATGGACCCGTTGGAATTTTAACAGAGTAAAAAGTACAGAAATTGAGGTTTTGCAATATAATTGTGTTGAAAATCTCCTTATCAATTATTTGAACTCCTAAAATTTGAAGAAAACTTTTTTGCGGTCCTTTTTGTAGAGGTTTCGGACGAGCATGTCTAAATGGGCCTTTCAAAGGTCCCGTTGGAATTTCAACAGAGTAAAAAGTACAGAAATTGAGGTTTTGCAATATAATTGTGTTGAAAAGCTCCTAATCAATTACATGAACTCCTAAAATTTGATTAAAACTTGTTTTGCAGTCCTCTTTGTAGAGGTTTCGGACGAGCATGTCTAAATGGGCCTTTCAATGGACCCGTTGCAATTTTAATTGAGTAAAAAGTATAAAAATTGAAGTTTTTCACTATAATTGTGTTGAAAAGCTCCTAATAAATTATTTGAACTCCTAAAGTTTGATTAAAACTTGTTTTGCGATCCTTTTTGTAGAGGTTTCGGACGAGGAGGTCTAAATGGGCCTTTCAATGGGCCCGTTGGAATTTTAACTGAGTAAAAGGTACAGAAATTGAGGTTTTTCAGTATAATTGTGTTGAAAAGCTTCTAATAAATTATTTGAACTCCTAAAATTTTATTAAAACTTTTTTCCCGTCCTTTTTGTCGAGGTTTCGGACGAGCAGGTCTAAATGGGCCTTTCAATTGACACGTTGGAATTTTAACTGAGTAAAAAGTACAGAAATTGAGGTTTTGCAATATAAGTGTGTTGAAAATCTCCTAATCAATTACACGATCTCCTAAATTTTGATTAAAACTTGTTTTGTGGCCCTTTTTGTAGAGGTTTCGGACGAGCAGGTCTAAATGGGCATTTAAATGGGTCCGTTGGAATTTTAACTGAGTAAAAAGTATGAAAATTGAAGTTTTTCAATATAATTGTGTTGAAAAGATCCTAATCAATTATTTGAACTCCTAAAATTTGATTAAAACTTCTTTTGCGGTCCTTTTTGTCGAAGTTTCGGACGAGCAGGAATAAATGGTCTTTTCAATGGACCCGTTGGAAATTTAACTGAGTAAAAAGTACAGAAATTGAGGTTTTGCAATATAATTGTGTTGAAAAGCTCCTAATCAATTACATTAACTCCTAATATTTGATTAAAACTTGTTTTGCAGTCCTTTTTGTAGAGGTTTCAGACGAACAGGTCTAAATGGGCCTTTCAATGGACCCGTTGGAATTTTAACCGAGTAAAAAGTATAAAAATTGAGGTTTTACAATATAACTGTGTTGAAAATCTCCTAATCAATTATTTGAACTCCTAAAATTTGAATAAAACTTTTTTGTGGTCCTTTTTGTAGAGGTTTGGGACGAGCAGGTCTAAATGGGCCTTTCAATAGACCCGTTGGAATTTTAACTGAGTAAAAAGTACAGAAATTGAGGTTTTGCAATATAATTGTGTTGTAAATCTCCTAATCAATTATTTGAACTCCTAGAATTTGAAGAAAACACTTTTGCGGTCCTTTTTGTAGAGGTTTCGGACGAGCAGGTCTAAATGGGCCTCTCAATGGGCCCGTTGGAATTTTAACTGAGTAAAAAGTATAAAAATTGAGGTTTTTCAATATTATTCTGTTGAAAAGCTTATAATCAATTATTTGAACTCCTAAAATTTGATTAAACTTGTTTTGCGGTCCTTTTTGTAGAGGTTTCAAACGAGCAGGTATAAATGGGCCTTTCAATGGACCTGTTGGAATTTTAACTGAGTAAAAAGTACATAAATTGAGGTTTTGCAATGTAATTATGTTGAAGAGCTCCTAATCAATTACATGAACTCCTAAAATTTGATTAGAACTTGTTTTGCAGTCCTTTTGTAGAAGTTTCGGACAAGCAGGTCGAAATGGGCCTTTCAATGGATCCGTTGAAATTTTAACTTAGTAAAACGTACAGAAATTGAGTTTTTGCAATATAATTGTGTTGAAAAGCTCCTAATCAATTATTTGAACTCCTAAAATTTGAAGAAAACTTTTTTACGGTCCTTTTTGTGGAGGTTTCGTACGAGCAGGACTAAATGGGCCTGTTGGAAATTTAACTGGTCAAAAAGTATAAAAATTGAGGTTTTTCAATATAATTGGGTTGAAAAGCTCCTAATCAATTATTTGAACTCGTAAAATTTGATTAAAACTGGTTTTGCGGTCCTTTTTTCGAGGTTTTGGACGAGCAGGTCGAAAATGGGCCTTTTAATAGACCCGTTGGAATTTTAACTGAGTAAAAAGTAAATAAATTGAGGTCTAATAATATAATTGTGTTGAGAAGCTCCTAATCAATTATTTGAACTCCTAAAATTTGATTAAAACTTGTTTTGCAGTCCTTTTCGTAGAGTTTTCGGACGAGCTAATCGAAAGGACCTTTCATTGGACCTATTGGAATTTTAACTGAATAAAAAGTACAGAAATTTAGGTTTTCGAATATAATTGTGTTGAAAAGCTCCTAATCAATTATTTGAACTCCTAAAATTTGAAGAAAACTTTTTTGTGGTCTTTTTTTTCGAGGTTTCGGACAAGCAGATCTGAATGGGCCTTTCAATGGAACCGTTGGAATTTTAACAGAGTAAAAGGTACAGAAATTGAGGTTTTTCAATATAATTCTGTTGAAAAGCTCCTAATCAATTATTTGAACTCCTAAAATTTGATTAAAACTTGTTTTGCGGTCCTTTTTGTCGAGGTTTCGGACGAGCAAGTCTAAATGGGCCTTTTAATGGACCCGTTGGAATTTTAACTGAGTAAAAAGTACAGAAATTGAGGTCTTACAATATAATTGTGTTGAGAAGCCCCTAATCAATTATTTGAACTCCTAAAATTTGATTAAAACTTGTTTTGCTGTCCTTTTCATAGAGTTTTCGGACAAGCTAGTCGAAATGGGCCTTTCATTGGACCCGTTGGCATTTTAGCTGAGTAAAAAGTACAGAAATTGAGGTTTTGCAATATAATTGTGTTGAAAATCTCCTAATCAATTATTTGAACTCCTAAAATTTGAAGAAAACTTTTTTGCGTTCCTTTTTGTAGAGGTTTCGGACGAGCAAGTCTAAATGGGCCTTTCAATGGGCCCGTTGGAATTTTCACTGAGTAAAAGGTACAGAAATTGAGGTTTTTCAATATAATTGTGTTGAAAAGCTACTAATCAATTATTTGAACTCCTAAAATTTGATTAGAACTTGTTTTGCGGTCCTTTTTGTTGAGGTTTCGGACGAGCAGGTCCAAATGGGCCTTTCAATGGTTCAGTTGGAATTTTAACTGAGTAATAGGTACAGAAATTGAGGTTTTTCAATATAATTGTGTTGGAAAGCTCCTAATCAATTATTTGAACTTTTAAAATTTGATTAAAACTTGTTTTGTGGTCCTTTTTGTCGAGGTTTCGGACGAGCAGGTCTAAATAGGCCTTTTAATGGACCCGTTGGAATTTTAACTGAGTAAAAAGTACATAAATTGAGGTCTTACAATATAATTGTGTTGAAAAGATCCTAATCAATTACATGAACTCCTAAGATTTTATTAAAACTTGTTTTGCAGTCCTTTTCGTAGAGTTTTCGGACGAGCTAGTCGAAATGGGCCTTTCATTGGACCCGTTGGAATTTTAACTGAGTAAAAAGTACAGAAATTGAGGTTTTGCAATATATTTGTGTTGAAAAGCTCATAATCAATTATTTGAACTCCTAAAATTTGAAGATAACTTTTTTGTGGTCGTTTTTTTCGAGGTTTCGGACAAGCATGTCTAAATGGGCCTTTCAATGGACCCGTTGGAATTTTAACTGAGTAAAAGGTATAGAAATTGATGTTTTTCAATATAATTGTGTTGAAAAGCTCCTAATCAATTATTTGAACTCCTAAATTTTGATTAAAACTTTTTTGCGGTCCTTTTTGTCGAGGTTTCGGATGAGCAGGGCTAAATGAGCCTTTCAATGGACCCGTTGGAATTTTAACAGAGTAAAAAGTACATAAATTGAGGTTTTGCAATATAATTGTGTTGAAAAGCTCCTAATCAATTATTTGAACTCCTAAAATTTGAAGAAAACTTTTTTGCGGTCCTTTTTGTAGAGGTTTCGGACGAGCATGTCTAAATAGGCCTTTCAATGGGCCCGTTGGAATTTTAACTGAGTAAAAGGTACAGAAATTGAGGTTTTTCAATATAATTGTGTTGAAAAGCTCCTAATCAATTATTTGAACTCCTAAATTTTGATTAAAACTTTTTTGCGGTCCTTTTTGTCGAGGTTTCGGATGAGCAGGGCTAAATGGGCCTTTCAATGGGCCCGTTGGAATTTTAACTGAGTAAAAAGTATAAAAATTGAGGTTTTTCAATATAATTGTGTTGAAAATCTCATAATCAATTATTTGAACTCCTAAAAGTTGATTAAAACTTGTTTTTCGGTCCTTTTTGTCGAGGTTTCGGACGAGCAGGTCTAAATGGGCCTTTCAATGGACCCGTTGGAATTTTAACTGAGTAAAAAGTACAAAAATTGAGGTTTTGCAGTATAATTTTGTTGAAAAGCTCCTAATCAATTACATAAACTCCTAAAATTTGATTAAACCTTGTTTTGCAGTCCTTTTTGTAGAGGTTTCGTACGAGCGGGTCAAAATGGGCCTTTCATTGGACCCGTTGGAATTTTAACCGATTAAAAAGTATAGAAATTGAGGTTTTGCAATATAATTGTGTTGAAAATCTCCTAATCAATTATTTGAACTCCTAAAATTTGAAGAAAACTTTTTTGCGGTCCTTTTTGTCGAGGTTTCAGAAGAGCAGGTCTAAATGGACCCGTTGGAATTTTAACTGAGTAAAAAGTACAGAAATTGAGGTCTTACAATATAATTGTGTTGAAAAGCTCCTAATCAATTACATGAACTCCTAAAATTTGATTAAAACCTGTTTTGCAGTCATTTTCGTAGAGTTTTCGGACGAGCTAGTCGAAAATGGGTCTTTCATTGGACCCGTTGGAATTTTAACTGAGTAAAAAGTTTAGAAATTGAGGTTTTACAATATAATTGTATTGAAAAGCTTCTAATCAATTATTTGAACTCCTAAAATTTGAAGAAAACTTTTTTGTGGTCCTTTTTTTCGAGGTTTCGGAGAAGCAGGTCTAAATGGGCCTTTCAATGGACCCATTGGAATTTTAACTGAGAAAGGTACAGAAATTGAGGTTTTTCAATATAATTTTGTTGAAAAGTTCCTAATCAATTACATGAACTCCTAGAATTTGATTAAAACTTTTTTGCAGTCCTTTTTGTCGAGGTTTCGGACGAGTAGGTCCAAATGGGCCTTTCAATGGCCCTGTTTGAATTTTAACTGAGTAAGAAGTACAGAAATTGAGGTCTTACAATATAATTGTGTTGAAAAGCTCCTAATCAATTACATGAACTCCTAAAATTTGATAAAAACTTGTTTTGCAGTCCTTTGCGTAGAGTTTTCGGACGAGCTAGTCGAAATGGGCCTTTCATTGGACCCGTTGGAATTTTAACTGAGTAGAAAGTACATAAATTTATGTTTTGCAATATAATTGTGTTGAAAAGCTCGTAATCAATTATTTGAACTCCTAAAATTTGAAGAAAAATTTTTTGTGGTCCTTTTTTTCGAGGTTTCGGACAAGCAGGTCTAAATGGGCCTTTCAATGGACCCGTTGGAATTTTAACTGAGTAAAAGGTACATAAATTGAGGTTGTTCAATATATTTGTGTTGAAAAGCTCCTAATCAATTATTTGAACTCCTAAAATTTGATTAGAACTTGTTTTGCGGTCCTTTTTGTCGAGGTTTCGGACGAGCAGGTCTAAATGGGCCTTTTAATGGACCCGTTGAAATTTTAACTGAGTAAAAAGTACAGAAATTGAGGTCTTAAAATATAATTGTGTTGAAAATCTCCTAATTAATTACATGAACTCCTAAAATTTGATTAAACCTGGTTTTGCAGTCCTTTTCGTAGAGGTTTCGTACGAGCGGGTCGAAATGGGCCTTTCATTGGACCCGTTGGAATTTTAACCGAGTAAAAAGTACAGAAATTGAGGTTTTGCAATATAATTGTGTTGAAAAGCTCCTAATCAATTATTTAAACTCCTAAAATTTGATTAAAATTTGTTTTGCGGTCCTTTTTGTCGAGGTTTCGGACGAGCAGGTCTAAATGGGCCTTTTAATGGACCCATTGGAATTTTAACAGAGTAAAAAGTATAAAAATTGAGGTTTTACAATATAACTGTGTTGAAAATCTCCTAATCAATTATTTGAACTCATAAAATTTGAATAAATCTTTTTTGCGATTCTTTTTGTAGAGGTTTCGGACGAGCATGTCTAAATGGGCCTTTCAATGGACCCGTTGGAATTTTAACTGAGTAAAAAGCATAGAAATTGAGTTTTTGCAATATAATTGTGTTGAAAAGCTACTAATCAATTATTTGAACTCCAAAAATTTGATTAAAACTTGTTTTGCGGTTCTTTTTGTAGAGGTTTTGGACGAGCAGGTCTAAATGGGCCTTTCAATGGACCCGTTGGAATTTTAACTGAGTAAAAAGTACAGAAATTGAGGTTTTGCAATATAATTGTGTTGAAAAGCTCCTAATCAATTATTTGAACTCCTAAAATTTGAAGAAAACTTTTTTGTGGTCCTTTTTTTTCGAGGTTTCGGACAAGCAGGTCTAAATGGGCCTTTCAATGGACCCGTTGGAATTTTAACTGAGTAAAAGGTACATAAATTGATGTTTTTCAATATAATTGTGTTGAAAAGCTCCTAATCAATTATTTGAACTCCTAAAATTTGATTAAATCTTGTTTTGCGGTCCTCTTTGTCGAGGTTTCAGACGAGCAGGTCTAAATGGGCCTTTTAATGGACCCGTTGGAATTTTAACTGAGTAAAAAGTACAGAAATTGAGGTCTTACAATATAATTGTGTTGAAAAGCTTCTAATCAATTACATGAACTCCTAAAATTTGATTAAAACCTGTTTTGCAGTCCTTTTCGTAGAGTTTTCGGACGAGCTAGTCGAAAATGGGTCTTTCATTGGACCCGTTGGAATTTTAACTGAGTAAAAAGTATAGAAATTGAGGTTTTACAATATAATTGTATTGAAAAGCTTCTAATCAATTATTTGAACTCCTAAAATTTGAAGAAAACTTTTTTGTGGTCCTTTTTTTCGAGGTTTCGGAGAAGCAGGTCTAAATGGGCCTTTCAATGGACCCGTTGAAATTTTAACTGAGAAAGGTACAGAAATTGAGGTTTTTCAATATAATTGTAATGAAAAGCTCCTAATCAATTACATGAACTCCTAAAATTTGATTAAAACTTTTTTGCAGTCCTTTTTGTCGAGGTTTCGAACGAGCAGGTCCAAATGGGCCTTTCAATGGCCCCGTTTGAATTTTAACTGAGTAAGAAGTACATAAATTGAGGTCTTACAATATAATTGTGTTGAAAAGCTCCTAATCAATTACATGAACTCCTAAAATTTGATAAAAACTTGTTTTGCAGTCCTTTGCGTAGAGTTTTCGGACGAGCTAGTCGAAATGGGCCATTCATTGGACCTGTTGGAATTTTAACTGAGTAAAAAGTACAGAAATTGAGATTTTGCAATATAATTGTGTTGAAAAGCTCCTAATCAATTATTTGAACTCCTAAAATTTGAATAAAACGTTTTTGCGTCCTTTTTGTAGAGGTTTCGGACGAGCAGGTCTAAATGGGCCTTTCAATGGACCCGTTGGAATTTTAACTGAGTAAAAAGTATAGAAATTGAGGTTTTGCAATATAATTGTGTTGAAAATCTCCTAATCAATTATTTGAACTCATAAAATTTGAAGAAAACTTTTTTGCGTTCCTTTTTGTAGAGGTTTCGGACGAGCAAGTCTAAATGGGCCTTTCAATGGGCCCGTTGGAATTTTCACTGAGTAAAAGGTACAGAAATTGAGGTTTTTCAATATAATTGTGTTGAAAAGCTACTAATCAATTATTTGAACTCCTAAAATTTGATTAGAACTTGTTTTGCGGTCCTTTTTGTTGAGGTTTCGGACGAGCAGGTACAAATGGGCCTTTCAATGGGCCAGTTGGAATTTTAACTGAGTAAAAGGTACAGAAATTGAGGTTTTTCAATATTATTGTGTTGGAAAGCTACTAATCAATTATTTGAACTCCTTAAAATTGATTAAAACTTGTTTTGCGGTCCTTTTTGTCGAGGTTTCGGACGAGCATGTCTAAATGGGCCTTTTAATGGACCCGTTGGAATTTTAACTGAGTAAAAAGTACAGAAATTGAGGTCTTACAATATAATTGTGTTAAAAAGCTCCAAATCAATTACATGAACTCATAAAATTTGATAAAAACTTGTTTTGCAGTCCTTTTCGTAGAGTTTTCGGACGAGCTAGTCGAAATGGGCCTTTCATTGGACCCGTTGGAATTTTTTTTGTGAAGAAAATGGGCCTCATTAAAAACCCCTCTAACCACCTTACGCCGAGGCGCAAGGTGAACCTAAGGGGAAAAGAGTGCCCTGAGGTATGTTATTATCATAACAATAAAAAGGGTGGAAATCAGCCAATGCATCAGCGTTAATACAGTCAGGAACAACTGAATCAAAATACACAGAGGAAGTAGAATGTAAAGCCCAAGAGGCTAAGTTATGTGCCACAAAATTGGCTGATCTAGGTACAAAAGATAATGTGATCAAAGGGAAAGCCTTAAGCAAAGCCTTCGTATCCGCAATTTGCGGACCCAGCAGGGAGTTATCATCAGTAGTGCGCGAGAGCTTATTGACCACCGTAGCCGAGTCGGACTCGATGAGCACCTCGCCCCATCCTCTATCTCGGGTCAACATGATACCCGCAACGATGGCATGTAACTCGACCATGGTGGCATCATGACAACCTGCCTCATGGACAGCACAACCTCCAATAATCGAGCCATGAGCATCCCTAGCAATTACTCCGATGGCTGCAGAACCGGATCTGGGGTGGAAGGCTCCGTCAACATTTATCTTTATACTCTCCGGTCTTGGTGGCGTCCAACGTGGTGGGGCTGCGACTAGTACGGCTGCTGACACGGTGGGGAGAGCGTTTGCGGCGGCGTATTCCTGTAGAAGACCTGTAGCGTTCATGGCCGTGAGCCAAGTTGGCTGAAGTCTCTGTGAATGAACCCAATCATTACGACGGTTCCAAACATTCCAAATTGCTGTTAGGAGCAGAGCAAAACCTGTACTGTCCAAACAGTAAGTTCCTTCCGATAACCAAGCCGCCATTGTGCTGGTATGGCTGGCATAGACGCCCGAGGGATGCCCAACTAGGCGGAGAACATCCTGAGCACCTAGGCAATCACGAAGGGCATGGATAGCAGATTCCAGCACTGCTGGACAAAAAGGGCATTGCACATCCGTGTGATGTATTGCTCGTAGCTTGTCCCCAGTGGGTAATGCATCACGGCCCGCTCGCCAGCTGAAGGAGCGGATCTTTGGTAGAGTCGGAGCTTTAGATATTATTTTCTAGAGACGGTTGGGTCGTGCCACCGGCCGCGTGGGCTGATGAAGAAAAAAGTACCCCGATCTAACAGTGTAGTTGCCAGAGTCATGTTGTCCCCAAACAAGCTTATCCGGCCTATTGCGATAAATCGGAACCCGAAGGATGCATTCGACATCATCCTTGTCAAGGTCCCTTCGAAGTTTGGACTCATCCCAGGATGCATAGTCACGTGTCATGTAATCCCGACACCGCAACGGTAACTCATCATTATCCATATATTGCCCAAAAAGTGTAATCGGTTTATCCCCTCCCCAGGTATCTCTGAGCAGTCGTATCGAACTCTTGACTCCTGGACGCCAAAAATAACCAGGCCCAAGGGAGTGAATTGCTTGGTTTATACCTTTCCATGCAAAAGATGCCCGTTTATCCGCAAAGGCATTCAGTAGGTCACCCGAAGGGAAGTATTTCGCGCGAAGGACTCTTGCCAAGAGAGAATCCGGGTGGGATAGCGGGTGCCAAATCTGCTTTCCCAACAGGGCGATATTAAAGGTGTGCAGATAGCGGAAACCTAGGCCTCCCATATTTTTAGGTGTGCAAAGAGAATCCCACGATAAAAACGGCCAGCCTCGCTTATTACTGCGCCCGGACCACCAGTAACGCCAGAGTAAAAAGTACAGAAATTGAGGTTTTACAATATAATTGTGTTGAAAAGCTTCTAATCAATTATTTGAACTCCTAAAATTTGAAGAAAACTTTTTTGTGGTACTTTTTTTTTGAGGTTTCGGACAAGCAGGTCTAAATGGGCCTTTCAATGGACCCATGGAATTTTAACTGAGTAAAAGGTACAAAAATTGAGGTTTTTCAATATAATTGTGTTGAAAAGCTCCTAATCACTTACATGAACTCCTAAAATTTGATTAAAACTTTTTTGCGGTCCTTTTTGTCGAGGTTTCGGACGAGCAAGTCTAAATGGGCCTTTCAATGGACCCGTTGGAATTTTAACTGAGTAAAAAGTACAGAAATTGAGGTCTTACAATATAATTGTGTTGAAAAGCTCCTAATCAATTACATGAACTCCTAAAATTTGATTAAACGTTGCTTTCAAGTCCTTTTCGTAGAGTTTTCGGACGAGCTAGTCGAAATGGGCCTTTCATTGGACCCCTTGGAATTTTAACTGAGTAAAAAGTACAGAAATTGAGATTTTGCAATATAATTGTGTTGAAAAGCTTCTAATCAATTATTTGAACTCCTAAAATTTGAAGAAAACTTTTTTGTGGTCCTTTTTTTCGAGGTTTCGGACAAGCAGGTCTAAATAGGCCTTTCAATGGACCCGTTGGAATTTTAACTGAGTAAAAGGTACAAAAATTGAGGTTTTTCAATATAACTGTTTTGAAAAGCTCCTATTCAATTACATGAACTCCTAAAATTTGATTAAAACTTTTTTGCAGTCCTTTTTGTCGAGGTTTCGGACGAGCAGGTCTAAATGGGCTTTTCAATGGACCCGTTGGAATTTTAACTGAGTAAAAAGTACATAAATTGAGGTTTTTCAATATAATTGTGTTGAAAAGCTCCTAATCAATTACATGAACTCCTAAAATTTGATTAAAACTTGTTTCGCGGCCCTTTTTGTAGAGGTTTCGGACGAGCGTGTCTAAATGGCCTTACAATGGGCCCGTTGGAATTTTAACTGAGTAAAAAGAACAGAAATTGAGGTTTCGCAATATAAATTGTGTTGAAAAGCTCATAATCAATTGTTTGAACTCCTAAAATTTGATTAAAACTTGTTTTGCGGTCCTTTTTGTCGAGGTTTCAAACGAGCATGTGTAAATGGGCCTTTCAATGGACCCGTTGGATATTTAACTCAGTAAAAAGTACATAAATTGAGGTTTTGCAATATAATTGTATTGAAAAGTTCCTAATAAATTACATGAACTCCTAAAATTTGATTAAAACTTGTTTTGCAGTCTTTTTGTAGAGGTTTCGGAAGAGCGGATCGAAATGGGCCTTTCAATGGACTCGTTGATATTTTAACTGAGTAAAAAGTACAGAAATTGAGGTTTTGCAATATAATTGTGTTGAAAAGCTCCTAATCAATTATTTGAACTCCTAAAATTTGAATAAAACTTTTTTGCGGTCCTTTTTATAGAGGTTTCGGACGAGCAGGTATAAATGGGCCTTTCAATGGGCCCGTTGGAATTTTTTTTTTGAAGAAAAGGTACAGAAATTGAGATTTTTCAATATAATTGTGTTGAAAAGCTTCTAATCAATTATTTGAACTCCTAAAAGTTGATTAAAACTTGTTTTGCAGTCCTTTTCGTAGAGTTTTTGGACGAGCTAGTCGAAATGGGTCTTTCATTGGACCTGTTGGAATTTTAACTGAGTAAAAAGTACAGAAATTGAGGTTTTGCAATATAATTGTGTTGAAAAGCTTCTAATAAATTATTTGAACACCTAAAATTTGAAGAAAAGTTTTTTGTGGTCCTTTTTTCGAGGTTTTGGACAAGCAGGTCTAAATGGGCTTTTCAATGGACCCGTTGGAATTTTTTTTTGTTGAAGAAATAGGGCCTCATTAAAAACCCCTCTAACCACCTTGTGCCGAAGCACAAAGTGAACCTAAGGGGAAAAGAGTACGCTGAGTGTTGTTATTATTATAACAAGAAAAGGGCTGAGAGTCAGCCATTACATCAACGTTAATACAGTCAGGAATGACTGAATCAAAGTACACCGAAGAGGTAAAGCGTAAGGCCCAAGCGGCTAAGATGTGGGCCAAAAAAATGGCCGATCTAGGTACAAAAGATAAAGTGATTAAAGGAAAAGACCTAAGCAAAGCCTGAGTATCTGCAATCTGTGGTCCCAGAAGGGAATTGTCCGCAGCGGTGCGTGAGAGCTTGTTGATCACCGTAGCCGAGTCGGATTCAATGGTCACCTCGCCCCACCCTCTATCTCGGGTCAACATGATACCCGCAACAATGGCATGTAGCTCAACCATGGTGGCATCATGACCGCCTGCCTCGTGGACTGCGCATCCTCCAACAATTGAGCCATCTGCATCCCTAGCAATGACTCCGATGGCTGCAGCACCAGATCCTGGATGGAAAGCTCCGTCAACGTTTATCTTGATACATCCCGGTCTAGGTGTCGTCCATCGTTGGGGGGCTGCTGCTGGCATGGCGGTTGACACGGCGGGGAGAGCGTTAGCGGCTGCGTATTCCTGTAGAAGACCTGTAGCATTCATAGCGGTTAGCCATGTTGGCTGAAGCCTTTGGGAATGAATCCAGTCGTTACGACGGTTCCAGATATTCCATATTGTGGTCAGGAGCAGGGCAAACCCCGAAGAGTCCAAGCAATAAGATACTTCTGATAGCCAAGCCATAATGGAGTTGGTATGACTGGTAGAGACGCTCAACGGAAGCCCAACAAGGCGAAGAATATCTTGTGTAGTTGGGCAATCCCGAAGGGCATGAATAGCGGATTCCAGCACCGTTGGGCAAAAAGGACAATGTCCATCCATTTGATGTATCGCTCGGAGCTTTTCCCCTGTGGGTAAGGCATCACGGCTCGCTCGCCAGCTGAAGGATCGAATTTTAGGTAAAGTCGGAGATTTGGATATTACTTTCCATAAATGTGTGGGGCGCATTACTGGTCTCGCTGGTTGATGGAGAAAAAAGTATCCCGACCTAACGGTATAGGTCCCAGAGTCATGGCTTCCCCAACCAGCTTGTCCGGTCTATCCTGATAAATCGGCACCCGAAGGATACTCTCCGCATCATCCTTATCAAAGGCATTTCGAAGTTTGGGCTCATCCCAAGGGGCACCGTCACGCAACATGTAATCCCGAAAGCGCACTGGGAGTTCGTCATTATCCTCATATTGTCCAAAAAGCGTAATAGGTTTATCCCCTCCCCATGTATCACTGAGTAGACGTATCGAGCTCTTAGTCCCTGGTCTCCAAAAATAACCAGGCCCCAGGAGATGGATAGCTTGGTGCAGACCTTTCCATGCAAAAGAAGCCCGCTTGTCTGCCGAGGCGTTCAGGAGGTCGCCTGATGGGTAGTATTTAGCACGGAGGACCCTTGCCAACAAAGAGTCCGGGTGTGACAGCAAGTGCCAAATTTGCTTCCCTAGCAGGGCAATATTGAAAGATCGCAGGTCGCGGAAACCTAGGCCTCCCACATTTTTAGGCGTGCAGAGGGTATCCCACGACAAAAGCGGCCAGCCACGCTTATTACTACGCCCGGACCACCAGTAACGCCGTATGGACATAGTAATATCGTCAATTATGTTTTGTGGTAAGAGGTAGCAGGACATCACATACTGTGGCATAGCTTGTGCGACAGCCTTAATGAGGATTTCTCGCCCGCTATATGAAAGGAAACTATTATCCCATTTGCTCATACGGGATTGGACTTTATCTCTCACAAAGCCTAAGGATGCAGTTCTATTCCTTTTTATTAAGAGGGGGACTCCCAAGTATATGCATGGATCATCCACTAGGCGGACACCCAAAGTTGAACGCATAGTATGGAGAAAGGCGGAGGAGCACCCATGACTGCAGTAAGCGGTAGACTTGTCGAAGTTTACCGTTTGACCGGAAGACGAGGCATACTGGGAAAGGACGTAACGCAATCTATCCACCTCCGCTGGTTCATTGCGAAGGAACACCATACTATCATCAGCGAATAGGAGGTGTGTAACCCTGGGCCCACGGCGACTAGCACTAAGACCGGAAAGGCGTCCTTCTTTTTGCTCCGTTTCTAGAGCCGCTGATAGTCCTTGGGAGCAAATTAGGAATAAGAAAGGTGATAAAGGATCACCTTGACGGATACCCCGGGTAGGGAAAAATTCCTCCGATATCGTGCCATTAATTCTTACCGAAAAGGAGACCGAGGATACGCATCGTAGGATAAGGTTGACCCAATCCCGGGCAAACCCCATACGGAGCATGACATCCCTTAGAAAGGACCATTCTACCCTGTCAAAGGCCTTTTCCATATCGAGCTTGACAGCCGCTCCTTGAGAGGAGAGTGTGCCATTAGAGTGAAGGGTATGTACCAGCTCATGTGCAATTAGAATATTGTCGGTGATATTGCGTCCGCTGATAAACGCCGCTTGCGAATCGCTGATACAAGAAGGTAAGGATAGCTTCAGGCGATTCACCAGAACCTTAGAGACCATCTTGTAAATGACCGTGCACAGACTGATTGGACGAAAGTGCTTCATGGTGGTGGGGTCCGAAATCTTGGGTATTAGCACTATGATTGATCGGTTAACCGATGCCATATCGGCTTTCCCTTGAAGGAGATCCATGCATAGAGAAATGAAATCTGGACCAATCATATCCCAATGCTGTCTGTAGAAACTACTGGGGAAACCATCAATACCAGGTGCTTTCTTAGGATTGATATCCAGAAAAGCGACACGGATTTCCTCTACCGTGAAGGGCCGTAGAAGAGTATCATTCATAGCTGTGGTTACCGTGGGGCGAATATTGTTCAGCAGTTCCGGTGAGGACACCGGATATGCGGATGAGAAAATATCTTTAAAGTACGATGACGCAACTTGTAAAATGTCAGCAGTGGAGGACTGCCAAACTCCGGTATTATCCATAAGTCCCTTGATTGCGTTTTTCCTACGTCGTTTAGTGGCCCTCGCATGGAAGTAGGTGGTATTTTTATCCCCATTGGTTAACCAGGAGATGCGAGAGCGTTGGGCCCAGTAAGCCTCTTTAGCCACTGACAATTTCCGGAGCTCCAATTTCGCATTGTGCAGAGTGGAAAGAGCTTTTCGGGATAGATGTCTACGTCGCATAAGATTGTTGATAGATCGTTGCAACTGCTGCATGCGGAGAGTGGACAACTTACGTTGAGCGTGTTGCCACTCTTGGAGAGAATGGCCCATCGCAGAAAGTTTGTCCAAAATGGACCCCTGTGTGGCAGCCCATGTGTTTTTACAAACTTGGATGCCAGCTGGGTCATGGGCCCAACATGTTTCAAACCGAAAGTGATCCACTGCTTGTTGGGTATATTGGTTCGATAATGGGGCATTCTCGGTATCCAATATAATGACACTATGATCCGACTCGAGAGAAAAAGTGTGAAACTGACTGTAGTTGGGAAATTTGTGCATCCATTGCGAGCATGCCAAGAAACGGTCAAGCCGTTCGCAAACCGGATCGACATTAGGCCCTGTGCGGGTCCAAGTGAACCAACCCGTGTTTGGTTTACAATCGAACAAGTTATTTCTCGTTAAACAATCACGAAAGTTTAGAATTTGAGAACGAGGCCTACGACTGCCTCCTTGTTTTTCCGAGTCATCTAAGATATCATTTAAGTTACCTCCGATGAGCCAAGGAAGAGATGATTTTGTTGTAAGGGAATCTATAAGATCCCACGTGTATTTTTTCATGTTTGTGGCTGCGTACCCGTAAATACCCGTAAAACGAAAACGACAGTTAGAGCTATTCACAATAACATCAATGTATCTCGTCGAGGACGAGAGAAAATCTAGAGTAATATTTTTATTAAAAAGCAGGCATAAACCTGCACAAGTAGGGCTGCTGTCCACAGCAAAGAAACCCTCCATATCAAGAGAATGTTTAATGGAATCAAATTTAAAAGAGTTCAAACGAGTTTCAGACAGGAAACTAAAATCTGGACCTAAACGTGAAACAATAGAGCGAAGCTCGTGAACTGCCGAAGGCATACCAAGTCCCCGACAGTTCCAACATATGGCTCTCATTTCTCTCGGCGGGGTTGACCGTCAACCACCGCCGAAGAGTTTTTGCTGCTCATCCCAGCTTTCCTTTCATTTTTCTCAACTTGTTTCACTGCTTTTCTGGCCACCAATGGTGAAGATATCGGGCGCTTGGCTATCCCACCAGTGATACTGGGCGATGTGCGTTTAGCCTTCTTTAGGGCTGCAGCGTCCGGACCCTTGTCGGTTGTGGCAGCCAACCAAATTTCAAAATCCGGGTTGACCGGTTCTTTCCCCTTGTCCCTCGGGCCTTTCCCTGTATTCGAGCTTTCCCCCGTGGCCGTATCATCCGCGACTGGCACAGGAAAAGAATCCTTGTCGATCAAGATAAAACGTTTGTCCGGCGGAGTGTCGGACTTGTGAAGCTGCAGGTCTCGTTCCATCTCAACGTCGGCATCCCTTGATTCGTGGATCACGGATTCAGCATCAGCTGGTATCATGGCCAGAGGTGTAACGTCTAGCGGCTCTTGCTGTGCTGCGACAGCATCTACAGCAGCTACAACAATGACAGCAGCAGCTGTTCCTTCTGTCGGCAGCGGCGCTGCAACGTCCGTAGGAGGGGTGGCAATTTCCTCGCCCAATAAATCATCCTCCTCGAGATTCAATGAACCATCTCCCGGCTGCACCGAGGGTGAACCTTTTGCCACGTCCGGAGTGGCCATTGGGGTGGGGGTGGCAGCATCCTTACCCTTCCCATTGTTCCCTGGAAGGACAGCAGCAGAAACTGACAATGGTGAGGAAGAGCCAAATGAGGATGAAACAAAGTATGGCCAAAATACATCCCATACAGATACAATGCACTGTCCGTATGTCAAGCTTGCCAACGAATATGCATATGCAGTCCATATATATTCACTGTATATAACACGATATAAAAATGATACATTCCAAGAATATGCACTATATGGCCAGCTTAAAAAACATAAAAGCATGCTGATAATCCAACCATGAAATCGAAAAAACGCGCACAAAAGGAAGATGATATGCCATATATATGTATTAGAATTGTGGGAAAATTCGAAGGTGTACCCAACAACCAAAACGCGTATAACACCACAGATATACATAACGTTGGAATATAATTTTGCTGACCAAATCCAAAATCCGATATGCGCAAAAAGGAAGAGGGAGGAACCTGTGTATTGTTCACGCCGGGTAGAAGAGGAACCTGGCTCGAAATATCGGATCCGTCCTCTAACATTTGTTTTCACCTTTGGCTTAGGAGCCGGTGCACGTAACCATTCACTGTATGGCAATCCCTCACTTGGCTTATCCTTGAATGCAGCACAGGTTTCACGTAGATGAAACAACATTCCACAGCCAAGACAAAAGTTAGGAAGCTTCTCATATCTAACCGGAAGCATCTTGGGTTTATCCGGGTTCTCCTCATCAGCAAGAGCAACGCCTCGCCTGAGGGGTCGATTAACGTCAATGAGCACTCCAACGCGTAGAAAGTGTACGAGGTTCCCCTCATCATCTTTGCGAGTGTCGGTGCTTATCACGGTACCTAGCCCACAGCCTAGAGCACGTCCGGATGCATTAGCCACTGTGTCGCCAATCATCATAGCTAATGGGACACGTAGGATACGGACCCATATCCTTATGTGGGTAAACTTGTATTCCTCCATTGTCAACTGGGGTTGGATGGGAGTGAGGGCTAGCCAATCTCTCTTAAACGTCCAGGGCCCCCTCTTGAGGATATCCCTGACTTTTGCAGCGGTCTCGAACTTGAAAAGGAAATATCCCGAGCCAAGTATGGTGGCTGAGATAAGCTTGTCCTCCTTCCAAACAGCCTTGAAGACCTTCACAAGAGTTGTGTCGTCCGGTGTCGTCGTTGGAAAGAGTTTCCCTAATAGGGAGCAACGTTGGTCGTCCAATGGAATGGCCTTGGTGGCCTTTGGGGCGTAAACAACTGCCTGTTCTTCAGCAGTAAATTGTAGATTGTCAAAGTGGTCCAGGAACGAGTCCGAGGAAGCCATTGTTTGTGGAGGTTTGGAGTAAGGAGTTCGAGTGAAGAAACAACCTAGGATGGAAATATCGTGTGGGATGCTGCTCCAAAAATAATGCTCACGAAAATATACCGTGAGGTGCTTCACCCGTAAAATTTGAAATAATTTCAAATTTAGGAGATGGGGTTGGTTCGGATAAAATGTGATCCAATGGGAGTAAAAGAGTAGGACTCTATAAGAATTCCTATCTTTAGGGAGAGTATCCAACTTGCATAAAATTATTATAATAAAAGAAGATAAGTCTGATTGGAATTCAAATGGTAGGGACCACCAGTCACAAATCTGGATCCCAACGATATTCCCAGATAATAGGGAGTTTAAAGTTAGGTAGCGTTTGAGTCCCAGTTGAAAACTCCAAGGGAGTATTGATATAATTTTAAAATAAAATAAATCCCGTAAAAGTAGGCCTTTATCGTGGATATTCCTGATAATTCGGGACTTGGAGAACGATAGGATTAACGGTGGTCGGAGGGTGCCAGCCACCGGCAGCTGCCGGGGCCACTGCTGCCATCGTCTATGGTGGCCTGTGTGTGCAGTGACTTCCATGCATTCCGCCTGCATGTGCCATGCAAACTGCGTGAAATTTTCAAGAGTAGGGACGCAGATACGTACGCCCTGTCCTGCATGCATGGGGATGCCTGCAGCATGAGTATTAGGCGTACTATGCCCAGGGGCTAGCCACGAGGGCCTCAATTGCCACCGTTTCAGTGGACCCACTGTCCTAAAACTTTCGAATAAGACAGTAGTTTTACAAGGCCCGGGGGGCCAGGAAAGGTCCCATTCATAAGAATGGAGTAGATGGTTGCAAGGCTTCAAGAGCCAGGATTGTTGCATCACTGTCGGGGGCCTTAGATATAAGGCATAACCCGGCCAATGCCGAATCCACATCCCTAATGCATTAATATTATAGGAAATGTGGCCAATGGGATTGAACCAAGGTTGGATCCTTAAGAAGGTAATTATAAAATAATTACACCATTGAAAAAAGAAAATAAAACTAATAAGGGAAAGAGAACATACCTGTGCTAAATCAGCTCTGATTGTGGCAGGCAACCGATGCCTCTGGTTGTGAGAGTGGTTGCTGGGGATGGTAAGGTGGTTTTCGGAGGCATGAAACCAAAAACAGTGGTTATATGCTGATAGGGGATGGCAGTTTAGGTGGTAGATATGTGGTGGCCGTGGGGGCGGCGTGTTAAGATTGTGGCGGAATGGGCGGTGGTTGGTGTGGAGGAGATGAGAAAGAGAGAGAAAAAGCAAAAGGAGGAAATGAGAAATTTCAGAGAGAATTTTCATTTCCCAAGGTTCCCTGACCCGCCCGTTGGAATGACCCGTTGGAATTTTAACTGAGTAAAAGGTACAGAAATTGAGGTTTTTCAATATAATTGTGTTGAAAAGCTCCTAATCAATTATTTGAACTCCTAAAATTTGATTAAAACTTTTTTGCGGTCCTTTTTGTCGAGGTTTCGGACGAGCAAGTCTAAATGGGCCTTTCAATGGACCCGTTGGAATTTTAACTGAGTAAAAAGTACAAAAATTGAGGTCTTACAATATAATTGTGTTGAAAAGCTCCTAATCAATTACATGAACTCCTAAATTTTGATTAAAACTTGCTTTCAAGTCCTTTTCGTAGAGTTTTCGGACGAGCTAGTCGAAATGGGCCTTTCATTGGACCCCTTGGAATTTTAACTGAGTAAAAAGTACAGAAATTGAGATTTTGCAATATAATTGTGTTGAAAAGCTTCTAATCAATTATTTGAACTCCTAAAATTTGAAGAAAACTTTTTTGTGGTCCTTTTTTTCGAGGTTTCGGACAAGCAGGTCTAAATAGGCCTTTCAATGGACCCGTTGGAATTTTAACTGAGTAAAAGGTACAAAAATTGAGGTTTTTCAATATAACTGTGTTGAAAAGCTCCTATTCAATTACATGAACTCCTAAAATTTGATTAAAACTTTTTTGCAGTCCTTTTTGTCGAGGTTTCGGACGAGCAGGTCTAAATGGGCTTTTCAATGGACCCGTTGGAATTTTAACTGAGTAAAAAGTACATAAATTGAGGTTTTTCAATATAATTGTGTTGAAAAGCTCCTAATCAATTACATGAACTCCTAAAATTTGATTAAAACTTGTTTCGCCGCCCTTTTTGTAGAGGTTTCCGACGAGCATGTCTAAATGGCCTTACAATGGGCCCGTTGGAATTTTAACTGAGTAAAAAGAATAGAAATTGAGGTTTCGCAATATAAATTGTGTTGAAAAGCTCATAATCAATTATTTGAACTCCTAAAATTTGATTAAAACTTGTTTTGCGGTCCTTTTTGTCGAGGTTTCAAACGAGCAGGTGTAAATGGGCCTTTCAATGGACCCGTTGGATATTTAACTGAGTAAAAAGTACATAAATTGAGGTTTTGCGATATAATTGTATTGAAAAGTTCCTAATAAATTACATGAACTCCTAAAATTTGATTAAAACTTGTTTTGCAGTCTTTTTGTAGAGGTTTCGGAAGAGCGGATCGAAATGGGCCTTTCAATGGACTCGTTGATATTTTAACTGAGTAAAAAGTACAGAAATTGAGGTTTTGCAATATAATTGTGTTGAAAAGCTCCTAATCAATTATTTGAACTCCTAAAATTTGAATAAAACTTTTTTGCGGTCCTTTTTATAGAGGTTTCGGACGAGCAGGTCTGAATGGGCCTTTCAATGGGCCCGTTGGAATTTTAACTGAGTAAAAGGTATAGAAATTGAGGTTTTTCAATATAATTGTGTTGAAAAGCTTCTAATCAATTATTTGAACTCCTAAAAGTTGATTAAAACTTGTTTTGCAGTCCTTTTCGTAGAGTTTTTGGACGAGCTAGTCGAAATGGGTCTTTCATTGGACCTGTTGGAATTTTAACTGAGTAAAAAGTACAGAAATTGAGGTTTTGCAATATAATTGTGTTGAAAAGCTTCTAATAAATTATTTGAACACCTAAATTTTGAAGAAAACTTTTTTGTGGTCCTTTTTTTCGAGGTTTTGGACAAGCAGGTCTAAATGGGCTTTTCAATGGATCCGTTGAAATTTTAACTTAGTAAAAAGTACAGAAATTGAGTTTTTGCAATATAATTGTGTTGAAAAGCTCCTAATCAATTATTTGAACTCCTAAAATTTGATTAAAACTTTTTTGCGGTCCTTTTTGTCGAGGTTTCGGACGAGCAAGTCTAAATGGGCCTTTCAATGGACCCGTTGGAATTTTAACTGAGTAAAAAGTACAGAAATTGAGGTCTTACAATATAATTGTGTTGAAAAGCTCCTAATCAATTACATGAACTCCTAAAATTTGATTAAAACTTGCTTTCAAGTCCTTTTCGTAGAGTTTTCGGACGAGCTAGTCGAAATGGGCCTTTCATTGGACCCCTTGGAATTTTAACTGAGTAAAAAGTACAGAAATTGAGAGTTTGCAATATTATTGTGTTGAAAATCTTCTAATCAATTATTTGAACTCCTAAAATTTGAAGAAAACTTTTTTGTGGTCCTTTTTTTCGAGGTTTCAGACAAGCAGGTCTAAATAGGCCTTTCAATGGACCCGTTGGAATTTTATCTGAGTAAAAGGTACAAAAATTGAGGTTTTTCAATATAACTGTGTTGAAAAGCTCCTATTCAATTACATGAACTCCTAAAATTTGATTAAAACTTTTTTTACAGTCCTTTTTGTCGAGGTTTCGGACGAGCAGGTGTAAATGGGCTTTTCAATGGACCCGTTGGAATTTTAACTGAGTAAAAAGTACATAAATTGAGGTTTTTCAATATAATTGTGTTGAAAAGCTCCTAATCAATTACATGAACTCCTAAAATTTGATTAAAACTTGTTTCGCGGCCCTTTTTGTAGAGGTTTCGGACGAGGATGTCTAAATGGCCTTACAATGGGCCCGTTGGAATTTTAACTGAGTAAAAAGAACAGAAATTGAGGTTTCGCAATATAAATTGTGTTGAAAAGCTCATAATCAATTATTTGAACTCCTAAAATTTGATTAAAACTTGTTTTGCGGTCCTTTTTGTCGAGGTTTCAAACGAGCAGGTGTAAATGGGCCTTTTAATGGACCCGTTGGATATTTAACTGAGTAAAAAGTACATAAATTGAGGTTTTTCAATATAATTGTATTGAAAAGTTCCTAATAAATTACATGAACTCCTAAAATTTGATTAAAACTTGTTTTGCAGTCTTTTTGTAGAGGTTTCGGAAGAGCGGATCGAAATGGGCCTTTCAATGGACTCGTTGATATTTTAACTGAGTAAAAAGTACAGAAATTGAGGTTTTGCAATATAATTGTGTTGAAAAGCTCCTAATCAATTATTTGAACTCCTAAAATTTGAATAAAACTTTTTTGCGGTCCTTTTTATAGAGGTTTCGGACGAGCAGGTCTAAATGGGCCTTTCAATGGGCCCGTTGGAATTTTAACTGAGTAAAAGGTACAGAAATTGAGGTTTTTCAATATAATTGTGTTGAAAAGCTTCTAATCAATTATTTGAACTCCTAAAAGTTGATTAAAACTTGTTTTGCAGTCCTTTTCGTAGAGTTTTAGGACGAGCTAGTCGAAATGGGTCTTTCATTGGACCTGTTGGAATTTTAACTGAGTAAAAAGTACAGAAATTGAGGTTTTGCAATATAATTGTGTTGAAAAGCTTCTAATAAATTATTTGAACACCTAAAATTTGAAGAAAACTTTTTTGTGGTCCTTTTTTTCGAGGTTTTGGACAAGCAGGTCTAAATGGGCTTTTCAATGGACCCGTTGGAATTTTAACTGAGTAAAAGGTACAGAAATTGAGGTTTTTCAATATAATTGTGTTGAAAAGCTCCTATTCAATTACATGAACTCCTAAAATTTGATTAAAACTTTTTTTATAGTCCTTTTTGTCGAGGTTTCGGACGAGCAGGTGTAAATGGGCTTTTCAATGGACCCGTTGGAATTTTAACTGAGTAAAAAGTACATAAATTGAGGTTTTTCAATATAATTGTGTTGAAAAGCTCCTAATCAATTACATGAACTCCTAAAATTTGATTAAAACTTGTTTCGCGGCCCTTTTTGTAGAGGTTTCGGACGAGCATGTCTAAATGGCCTTACAATGGGCCCGTTGGAATTTTAACTGAGTAAAAAGAACAGAAATTGAGGTTTCGCAATATAAATTGTGTTGAAAAGCTCATAATCAATTATTTGAACTCCTAAAATTTGATTAAAACTTGTTTTGCGGTCCTTTTTGTCGAGGTTTCAAACGAGCAGGTGTAAATGGGCCTTTTAATGGACCCGTTGGATATTTAACTGAGTAAAAAGTACATAAATTGAGGTTTTTCAATATAATTGTATTGAAAAGTTCCTAATAAATTACATGAACTCCTAAAATTTGATTAAAACTTGTTTTGCAGTCTTTTTGTAGAGGTTTCGGAAGAGCGGATCGAAATGGGCCTTTCAATGGACTCGTTGATATTTTAACTGAGTAAAAAGTACAGAAATTGAGGTTTTGCAATATAATTGTGTTGAAAAGCTCCTAATCAATTATTTGAACTCCTAAAATTTGAATAAAACTTTTTTGCGGTCCTTTTTATAGAGGTTTCGGACGAGCAGGTCTAAATGGGCCTTTCAATGGGCCCGTTGGAATTTTAACTGAGTAAAAGGTACAGAAATTGAGGTTTTTCAATATAATTGTGTTGAAAAGCTTCTAATCAATTATTTGAACTCCTAAAAGTTGATTAAAACTTGTTTTGCAGTCCTTTTCGTAGAGTTTTAGGACGAGCTAGTCGAAATGGGTCTTTCATTGGACCTGTTGGAATTTTAACTGAGTAAAAAGTACAGAAATTGAGGTTTTGCAATATAATTGTGTTGAAAAGCTTCTAATAAATTATTTGAACACCTAAAATTTGAAGAAAACTTTTTTGTGGTCCTTTTTTTCGAGGTTTTGGACAAGCAGGTCTAAATGGGCTTTTCAATGGACCCGTTGGAATTTTAACTGAGTAAAAGGTACAGAAATTGAGGTTTTTCAATATAATTGTGTTGAAAAGCTCCTAATCAATTATTTGAACTCCTAAAATTTGATTAAAACTTGTTTTGCAGTCCTTTTTGTCGAGGTTTCGGACGAACATGTCTAAATGGGCCTTTTAATGGAACTGTTGGAATTTTAACTGAGTAAAAAGTACAGAAATTGAGGTCTTACAATATAATTGTGTTGAAAAGCTTCTAATAAATTACATGAACTCCTAAAATATGATTAAAACTTGTTTTGTAGTCCTTTTCGTAGAGTTTTCGGACGAGCTAGACAAAATGGGCCTTTCATTGGACCGATTGGAATTTAAACTGAGTAAAAAGTACAGAGATTGAGGTTTTACAATATAATTGTGTTGAAAAGCTTCTAATCAATTATTTGAACTCCTAAAATTTGAAGAAAACTTTTTTGTGGTTCTTTTTTTCTAGGTTTCGGACAAGCAGGTCTAAATGGGCCTTTCAATGGACCCGTTGGAATATTAACTGAGTAAAAAGTACAGAAATTGAGGTTTTGCAATATAATTGTGTTGAAAAGCTCCAAATCAATTACATTAACTCCTAAGATTTGATTAAAACTTTTTTGCGGTCCTTTTTGTCGAGGTTTCGGACAAGCAGGTCTAAATGGGCCTTTCAATGGACCCGTTGTAATTTTAACTGAGTAAAAAGTACAGAAATTGAGGTTTTGCAATATAATTGTGTTGAAAAGCTCCTAATCAATTATTTGAACTCCTAAAATTTGAATAAAACTTTTTTGCGGTCCTTTTTGTAGAGGTTTCGGACGAGCAGGTCTAAATGGGCCTTTCAATGGGCCCGTTGGAATTTTAACTGAGTAAAAGGTATAGAAATTGAGGTTTTTCAATATACCCATTTCGACCCGCTCGTCCGAAACCTCTACAAAAAGGACCGCAAAAAAAGTTTTAATCAAATTTTAGGAGATCATGTAATTGATTAGGAGATTTTAAACACACTTATATTACAAAACCTCAATTTCTGTACTTTTTACTCAGTTAAAATTCCAACGGGTCCATTGAAAGGCCCTTTTAGACCTGCTCGTTCAAAACCTCGACAAAAAGGACCGCAATACAAGTTTTAATCAAATTTTAGGAGTTCAAATAATTGATTAGGAGCTTTTCAACGAAATTATATTGCAAAACCTCAATTTTTATACTTTTTTACTCAGTTAAAATTCCAACGGGCCCATTGAAAGGCCCATTTATACCTGGTCATCCGAAACCTCTACAAAAAGGATTGCAAAACAAGTTTTAATCAAATTTTAGGAGTTCATGTAATTGATTAGGAGATTTTCAACACACTTATATTCCAAAACCGCAATTTCTGTACTTTTTACTCAGTTAAAATTCCAACAGGTCCAATGATAGGCCCATTTAGACCAACTCGTCCAAAACCTCGACAAAATGACCGCAAAACATGTTTTAATCAAATTTTAGGAGTTCAAATAATTGATTTGGAGATTTTCAACACAATTTTATTGCAAAATCTCAATTTCTTTACTTTTTACTAAGTTAAAATTCCAAAGGGTCCGTTGTAAGGCACATTTAGACCTGCTCGTCCAAAACCTCTACAAAAAGGGCCGCAAAACAAGTTTTAATCAAACTTTAGGAGTTCAAATAATTGATTAGGAGCTTTTCAACACAATTATATTGCAAAACATAAATTTTTGTACTTTTTACTCAGTTAAAATTCCAACGGGTCCAATGAAAGGCCCATTTCGACCTGCTCGTCCGAAACCTCTACGAAAAGGACTGCAAAACAAGTTTTAATCAAATTTTAGGAGTTCATGTAATTGATTAGGAGATTTTCAACACACTTATATTGCAAAACCACAATTTCTGTACTTTTTACTCAATTAAAATTCCAACGGGTCCATTGAAAGGCCCATTTATCCCTGCTCGTCCGAAACCTCGATAAAAGGACCGCAAAACAAGTTTTAATCAAATTTTAGGAGTTCAAATAATTGATTAGTATCTTTTCAACACAATTATATTGATAAACCTCAATTTCTGTACTTTTTACTCAGTTAAAATTCCAATGGGTCCATTGTAAAGACCAATTTAGACATGCTCGTACGAAACCTCTACAAAAAGGACTGCAAAACAAGTTTTAATCAATTTTTATGAGTTCATGTAATTGATTAGGATCTTTTCAACACAATTATATTGCAAAACCTCAATTTCTGTACTTTTTACTCAGATAAAATTCCAATGTGCCCATTGAAAGGGCCATTTAGTCCTGCTCGTCCGAAACCTCTACAATAAGGACCGTAAAAAAGTTTTCTTCAAATTTTAGGAGTTCAAATAATTGATTAGGAGCTTTTCAACACAATTATATTGCAAAAACTCAATTTTTGTACTTTTTACTAAGTTAAAATTTCAACGGATCCATTGAAAGGCCCATTTCGACCCGCTAGTCCGAAACCTCTACAAAAGGACTGCAAAACAAGTTTTAATCAAATTTTAGGAGTTCATGTAATTGATTAGGAGCTTTTCAACCCAATTATATTGCAAAACCTCAATTTATGTACTTTATACTCAGTTAAAATTCCAACGGGTCCATTGAAAGGCCCATTTAGACCTGCTCGTTTGAAACCTCGACAAAAAGGACCGCAAAACAAGTTTTAATCAAATTTTAGGAGTTCAAATAATTGATTAGGAGCTTTTCAACACAATCATATTGCAAAACCTCAATTTCTGTACTTTTTACTCAGTTAAAATTTCAACGGATCAATTGAAAGGCCCATTTCGACCCGCTCGTCCGAAATTTCTACAAAAAGGACTGCAAAACAAGTTTTAATCAAATTTTAGGAATTCATGTAATTTATTAGGAGCTTTTCAACACAATTATATTGCAAAACCTCATTTTCTGTACTTTTTACTCAGTTAAAATTCCAACGGGTCCGTTAAATGGCCCTTTTCGACCCGCTCGTCCGAAACCTCTAAAAAATGACTGCAAAACAAGTTTTAATCAAATTTTAGGAGTTCATGTAATTGATTAGGAGCTTTTCAACACAATTATATTTAAAAACCTCAATTTTCATACTTTTTACTCGGTTAAAATTACAACGGGTCCATTGAAAGGCCCATTTAAACCTGCTCGTCCGAAACCTCAACAAAAAGGACCGCAAAACAAGTTTTAATCAAATTTTAAGAGTTCAAATAATTGATTAGTCACTTTTCAACAAAGATATATTGCACAACCTCAATTTCTGTACTTTTTACTCAGTTAAAATTCCAACGGGTCCGTTAGAAGGCCCATTTAGATCTGCTCGTCCGAAACCTCTACAAAAGGGCCGCAAAACAAGTTTTAATGAAATTTTGGGAGATCATGTAATTGATTAGGATATTTTAAACACAATTATATTACGAAACCTCAATTTCTTTACTTTTTACTCAGTTAAAATTCCAACAGGTCCATTGAAAGGCCCATTTAGACCTGCTCGTTCGAAACCTCCACAAAAAGGACCGCAAAACAAGTTTTAATCATATTTTAGGAGTTCATGTAATTGGTTAGGAGCTTTTCAACACAATTATATTGCAAAACCTCAATTTTTGTACTTTTTACTCAGTTAAAATTCCAACGGGTCCATTGAAAAGCCCATTTACACCTGCTCGTCCGAAACCTCGACAAAAAGGACTGTAAAAAAAGTTTTAATCAAATTTTAGGAGTTCATGTAATTGAATAGGAGCTTTTCAACACAGTTATATTGAAAAACCTCAATTTTTGTACCTTTTACTCAGATAAAATTCCAACGGGTCCATTGAAAGGCCTATTTAGACCTGCTTGTCCGAAACCTCGAAAAAAAGGACCACAAAAAAGTTTTCTTCAAATTTTAGGAGTTCAAATAATTGATTAGAAGATTTTCAACACAATTATATTGCAAAATCTCAATTTCTGTACTTTTTACTCAGTTAAAATTCCAAGGGGTCCAATGAAAGGCCCATTTCGACTAGCTCGTCCGAAAACTCTACGAAAAGGACTTGAAAGCAAGTTTTAATCAAATTTTAGGAGTTCATGTAATTGATTAGGAGCTTTTCAACACAATTATATTGTAAGACCTCAATTTCTGTACTTTTTACTCAGTTAAAATTCCAACGGGTCCATTGAAAGGCCCATTTAGACTTGCTCGTCCGAAACCTCGACAAAAAGGACCGCAAAAAAGTTTTAATCAAATTTTAGGAGTTCAAATAATTGATTAGGAGCTTTTCAACACAATTTTATTGCAAAAACTCAATTTCTGTACTTTTTACTAAGTTAAAATTTCAACGGATCCATTGAAAAGCCCATTTAGACCTGCTTGTCCAAAACCTCGAAAAAAAGGACCACAAAAAAGTTTTCTTCAAATTTTAGGTGTTCAAATAATTTATTAGAAGCTTTTCAACACAATTATATTGCAAAACCTCAATTTCTGTACTTTTTACTCAGTTAAAATTCCAACAGGTCCAATGAAAGACCCATTTCGACTAGCTCGTCCAAAAACTCTACAAAAAGGACCGCAAAAGAAGTTTTAATCAAATTTTAGGAGTTCATGTAATTTATTAGGAGCTTTTCAACACAATTATATTGCAAAACCTCAATTTCTGTATTTTTTACTCAGTTAAAATTCCAACGGGTCCATTGAGAGGCCCATTTTGACCTGCTAGTCCGAAACCTCGACAAAAACAAACGCAAAACAAGTTTTAATCAAATTTTAGGAGCTCAAATAATTGATTAGGAGCTTTTCAACACAATTTTATTGCAAACCCTCATTTTCTGTACTTTTTACTCAGTTAAAATTCCAACGGGTCCATTCAAAGGCCCATTTCGACCCGCTCGTCCGAAACCTCGACAAAAAGGACTGAAAAACAAGTTTTAATCAAATTTTAGGAGTTCATGTAATTGATTAGGAGCTTTTCAACACAATTATATTGCAAAACCTCAATTTCTGTACTTTTTACTCGGTTAAAATTCCAACAGGTCCATTGAAAGGCCCATTTAGACCTGCTCGTCCGAAACCTCTACAAAAAGGACCGCAAAACAAGTTTTAATCAAATTTTAGGAGTTCATGTAATTGATTAGGAGCTTTTCAACACAATTATATTGCAAAACCTCAATTTCTGTACTTTTTACTCAGTTAAAATTCCAACGGGTCCTTTGAGAGGCCCATTTAGACCTGCTAGTACGAAACCTCGACAAAAAGAAACGCAAAACAAGTTTTAATCAAATTTTAGGAGTTCAAATAATTGATTAGGAGCTTTTCAACACAATTTTATTGCAAAACCTCATTTTCTGTACTTTTTACTCAGTTAAAATTCCAACGGGTCCATTGAAAGGCCCATTTCGATCCGCTCGTCCGAAACCTCTACAAAAAGGACTGCAAAACAAGTTTTAACCAAATTTTAGGAGTTCATGTAATTGATTAGGAGCTTTTCAACACAATTATATTGTAAAACCTCAATTTCTGTAATTTTTACTCAGTTAAAATTCCAACGGGTCCATTGAGAGGCCCATTTAGACCTGCTAGTCCGAAACCTCGACAAAAAGGACCGCAAAACAAGTTTTAATCAAATCTTAGGAGTTCAAATAATTGATTAGGAGCTTTTCAACACAATTATATTGCAAAACCTCAATTTTTGTACTTTTTACTTATTTAAAATTTTAACGAGTCCATTGAAAGGCCCATTTCGACCCGCTCGTTCGAAACCTCTACAAAAAGGATTGCAAAACAAGTTTTAATCAAATATTAGGAGTTCATGTAATTTATTAGGAGCTTTTCAACACAATTATATTGCGATCCTTTTAAGGACTTGCCAGGTAATGCACTGCAATATGGAGATTGGCTTCGCGCACCTCCGGCAAAGCCATCGGTTAAACCACAACTACGAGGCAAGGTCTTATATTTCGAGCCTGGGACATCCTCCAAAACCCCAACGGCATCCACGGGTAAAACCTCACAGTTTGTCTGTTTACCCTTGATGTCTCTTACTTCCTTTATATTACACTGTCGCTAATGCCCTTTACACAGCTTAGATAATTTTATAATTTGCATCCTTAATTGTTGGCCTATGTTGTTGTATTGGAACTTAGGTATTGGTCACTTCAATACAGGTCCATCTAAAGTCACAGGGGTAGTATCGGGTAAAGCCTTTTTGCTCCTAAATCCCTATATTGATGCTATCGTTACCAAGCTGTCCCTTTTCACTTATACCATTAATTTACTTCATTATTATGTTTTGGCTATCCTGCTTCGTACAGGAACCGCCCAGGCAGCGTCCAGGCATATTAAAGGCAAAGAAGTCTTGGACCCGACCTTGGCTGCTAGCTACAACGAGCCAATTCCGCCAGTGCTGGCAGAACAAACTCCAGCGATGGATGAAGCGGATGATACTGAAGTTATTCTAGATGTGGCGACCGATGCTGTTGATGCAGTAGAGGAGGCCTTGGGAGCTTATGAGAATGAGGCGTATGAAGAGATACGCCGGATGGAATAGGAGCTGCAGCCATTAGAGGTTGCTCCGCTTGACATGATTCCGGCGGATGAGGAATCTGTTGTGAATGGCTCTGCGGAGGTGGATAATGCGGATGAGGATTCCACCCCACCCGATAAGAGATTTATCCTCGTTGAGGAAGACGACTTCCCCTTGCCTCCCATCAATGAAACAGCTCCAGGGGGTGAAGAACCTCTGGACCCAGACTTTGAGGCCTGGCTAATCGCCAACTCCGGCAAACCTAATAAGAAGACAAAGCGTAGCCCTCCTATTATTGCAGGCGGCATTGCCAAGAGGCTGCGCACCTCTGGAAAGCACACCTTACATAAAGCAAATGATAAAGGTTCCAAAATTCAAAAAGCTGGGATGAGCAACAAAAACTCTTCGGCGGTGGTTGACGGTCAACCCCGCCGAGAGAAATGAGGATCCTATGTTGGAACTGTCGGGGATTGGGCATGTCGTCGGCAGTTCATGATTTGCGTTCAATTGTTTTTTTGTCTTAAACTAGATTACCTTCTGCTAGGATTATTAGCTTTAAAACTCTTTTAAATATGGATTTTGTTTTGCTGTGGATAACAGCTCTTTCTGCTCGGGCCTCGGCCTCTATTGGAATAAAAACGTTAATCTTAGTTTGCTATCATCCTCCGAGAGATACATTGATGTTATTTTAAATTGTGATAATAATTGTTTTAGATTTACTGGATTGTATGGCTTTGCGGCAACCAATTTGAAATCACGAACGTGGGATCTCATTGACTCCTTACGATCTAAATCTACCCTTCCATGGCTCATAGGGGGACCTTAACGACATTCTTGATGACTCGGAAAAACAGGGAGGGAGTCGGAGACCTCGCACACAAATCAACAATTTTAGGGAGTGTCTCTCTCGCAATGATTTGTTTGATTGCAAACCCACAAATGGTTGGTTTACTTGGACCAAAACAGGACCCAACGTTAACCCAGTTTGTGAACGATTAGACCGTTTTGTAGCTTGCTCCAAGTGGATTCAAAACCATCCGCAATCTCACACATCCCATGCTTTTTCAGCAGCGTCGGACCATAGTGTCATATTTATGGACACTTCCTTCAACGATGAGTATCAACACAACCGACGGACTGCTTCGGATCACTTCCGGTTTGAGACATGCTGGGCGTCCGACCCTAATTGCATGCAATTATGCCAACAGACGTGGGCTGCATGCTCGGGGTCGTTTGCTGAAAAAATTACCACCCTCGGGAACAAACTTCACGATTGGCAAACAACAAACCGTCAACGTTCCGCGAAACGGATTGCGGTTTTGCAACACCGTGTTAATCAATATTTACGACGGCGAAGACTGTCCACTAAAGACATGACAGCATTCCATAATGCTAAATTGGAGCTGCGATGTCATCTAGAGGCTAAGGAAACCTACTGGGCTCAGCGTTCTCGTGTTTCCTGGCTATCCAATGGAGCCAAGAATACGACGTACTTCCACGCTAGGGCCTCCCGACGACGGAGGAAAAACACGATACGTGGCCTTTTTGCAGATGACGGCACATGGCAAGTTTCAAACCCAACACTCTTGCACATTGCGTCCTCCTACTTTCAGAACATGTTCACATCTTCCAACTGTGCCTTTTCTCCAGCCCTTCTAGAACAGGTGCAACCCACCGTCACCTCGAACATGAATGTGACTCTATTAAATCCTTATACTGAGGAAGAGGTCTTAGCTGCCTTTCGTGATATCCATCCGAATAAGGCTCCAGGTATCGACGGTTTCCCAAGTAGCTTTTATCGCCAACACTGGGACCTGATAGGCCCGAACTTCATTGCTTTATGCCTTGATCTTCTTAGTGGGAAGGCATACATGGCCACGGTTAATCGGTCTGTTATTGTTCTCATTCCCAAAATCTCGGAACCAACCCTAATGAAACAATTCAGACAAATCAGCCTTTGTACAATTATTTATAAGACAGTTTCCAAGGTATTGGTTAACCGCCTCAAGAATGTCCTACCATGCTGTATTAGTGACTCTCAAGCTGCATTCCTCCATGGGCGGAATATTACTGATAATATCCTTATAGCCCACGAATTAATTCACAATCTACACTCGAACGGGTTCATCAACGCTCAAGGCGCTGCAGTCAAACTTGACATGGAAAAGGCTTTTGATCGGGTCGAATGGTCGTTCCTACGCGACATTATGTTACGCATGGGATTTGCTCTAGATTGGGTAAATCTAATTATGCGTTGTGTATCTTCGGTATCGTTCTCGGTAAGGGTCAATGGCTCTCTTTTTACAGAGTTTCTCCCCTCGCGGGGCATCCGACATGGTGACCCACTGTCCCCTTTTCTCTTCCTAATCTGCTCTCAAGGGCTCTCGGCTGCATTAGAAATCGAGCAACAAGAGGGCCGGCTATTGGGCCTCAATAGGTGCCATATGGGCCTCGAGTTACCCACCTCCTTTTCGCAGACGATAGTATCGTCTTCAAACGCAACAACTCCGAGGAAGTCGAGCGTCTTAAGGATGTGCTCACACTTTATGCCACAGCTTCGGGGCAAACTGTTAACTTTGATAAATCTACGGCTTTCTGCAGCCCAAAGTGCTCCCCTGCTCTCTTTGATACAATGAGATCAACACTAGGTGTACGACTAGTCGATGATCCGGGCATTTATCTGGGAGTACCTCTTTTGATTAAACACAACAGAACGACTTCCTTAGGATTCATACGGGAGAAAGTGCACTCCCGAATGAGCAAATGGGACAACAGCTTTCTCTCCTATAGTGGAAGAGAGGTTCTCATCAAGTCGGTGGCACAGGCGATGCCTCAGTACATCATGTCGTGCTACTTACTACCTCAGAACATTATAGATGATATCACTGCTTCCATCCGCAGGTACTGGTGGTCTGGACGCAGTAACAAACGGGGATGGCCACTTCTCTCTTGGAACTCCCTCTGCGCCCCTAAAGCTGCAGGTGGGTTGGGACTTAGGGATCTAGGGGCCTTCAATGTCACTCTATTAGGGAAAAAAATATGGCACCTTATTTCTAACCCTGACTCACTCTTATCTCGCGTGCTCCGCGCAAAATATTACCCCTCGGGTGATCTGTTGCATGCCAAAGCGGACAAACGTGCCTCCTTCGCATGGAAAGGGATTAGCCACGCTATTCAGCTTCTTGGCCCAGGTTACTTTTGGCGGCCAGGGCTTAGGAGCAATATCTGTATCCTTGGTGATAGTTGGGGCGGTGATTCCCCCATTACGCTCTTCGGGGATTATATGGACAATGAGGAGTTACCCGCCCGTTGCCGAGACTTTATGTCACGCAACTCTAATTGCTGGGATGAAGGAAAGCTATGCCGATTCTTTGACTGGGATGATGTAGACCGTATCCTGAGGGTACCCATTGCACGTGAACAACGAGACGCTTTGATCTGGAGTCGTCATGATTCCGGAACGTATTCAGTCCGCTCCGGTTACTACTTTCTCCATGCGCCACCGAGGCCTCTAGATAGGCCCTCCTCTCTTTGAAGGATAATCGCCAAAGCGCCAACCTTGCCTAAGGTTCGATCCTTCGGATGGCGGGCGGGTCGTGATGCCCTACCAACCGGGGACCGTCTACGCGCTATCAGGTTCTCTGATGGTAGTTGCCCCTTTTTGTCCCAATGTTGTGGAAACGACTCTGCATGCGCTTCGCGACTGCTGCGGTGCCAATACAATTCTTCATTTGGTGGGTCTTCCTACTAATATCCACGCTAGTACAACCACCTCCATGGCCTCGTGGCTAGCCGAAAGTGCCCGGAGACTAAATGGACCTACCTTCGCTTTATTGTTGACCACGCTCTGGAACACTTGGAATCGTAGGAATGAATGGGTGCATTCCCAACGCCTTCACCCGATGTGGCTTACAGTGATGAACGCACAGGGTCTGCTTCAAGACTATGCCCGCGCCAACCTCTTCCCGACCCACAACTTTACAACAGACGACCCTGCCGATGCCCCACCCCGATGGAGACCACCGATGCTTACAAAGATCAAGATTAATGTGGATGGCGCCTTTCACCCAGGAACTGGAGCTGCTGCCATCGGTGTGGTTGCCCGCAATGCACAAGGCGTTATCCTTGGTGGATATGCTGTCCATCAAGCAGGTTGCCGAGATGCTGCCACGGTGGAGCTCCACGCTGTTCTTGCCGGGGCCATGCTAGCCAAGGACAATGGATGGACTGCGGTACATATTGAGTCCGACTCGGCCCACATAGTCAACAAATTGAACCGAGCCACGGCCGATGCTTCTCTTTTGGGCCCCCAGATTTTGGAGGCCAAGGCCTTTCTTTATGATTCTTCTTTTCGTGTTTCTTTTGTTCCTAGATCGGCCAATGTGATGGCCCATAAGTTAGCCTCTTGGGCTTTGCATTGTTCTTCTTCCTTATATTTTGACTCCGTCATACCCAATTGTATCCAAATAGATGTACTCACTGATCTTCAGTCTTTTGAATCTAATATATATCAGGGCACTCTTTTCCCCGTAGGACCACCCTTTGCTTCGACACAGGGTGATTAGTGGGGTTTTTAATGAGGCCCTTTCCTTTCAAAAAAAATTCCAACGGGTCCATGGAAAGGACCATTTCGACCCGCTCGTCCGAAACCTCTACAAAAAGGACTACAAAACAAGTTTTAATCAAATTTTAGGAGTTCATGTAATTGATTAGGAGCTTTTCAACACAATTATATTGCAAAACCTCAATTTCTGTACTTTTTACTCAGTTCAAATTCCAACGGGTCCATTGAGAGGCCCATTTAGACCTGCTAGTCCGAAACCTCGACAAAAGGACCACAAAACAAGTTTTAATCAAATTTTAGGAGTTCAAATAATTGATTAGGAGCTTTTCAACACAATTATATTGCAAAACCTCAATTTCTGTACATTTTACTCTGTTAAAATTCCAACGGGTCCATTGAAAGGCCCATTTCGACCCGCTCGTCCGAAACCTCTACAAAAAGGACTGCAAAACAAGTTTTAATCAAATTTTAGGAGTTCATGTAATTGATTAGGAGCTTTTCAACACAATTATATTGCAAAACCTCAATTTCTGTACTTTTTACTCAGTTAAAATTTGTTGAGTGCGTAAAAGTTCTATTATTTACACCCTATTTAACTCATATTTCTGCTGCATTCAAGCATTATTCATTGCATTTAGGCCAGTTTACAGCAAAACATCACAAATATATTCAAAGGCACAGATTCTACTAAAAATGGTTGTTTTTGCAGGTTGCCGCCGCAGCAGACGGTGAGGGCAGGCGCTGGGCAGAGAAGCAAAAGAGCTGAACTGGACAAGCAGACAAAGAGGACGATGCTGCCATGGTGCTGCCATGACAGCAAAGGACGACAACATTTTTTGTGGAGAAAAAGCAAAGTGGACCTCGACAGATAGAGAAAATTTAGCCCGTCTGTCGTGTGAAAACCTCATATTTTTCCGAGCCCCAGATCAAAGGATATGTCAAGCCCAAAGTTCAAGGAGAGAAAATCCCAAGAAACAAGGAGGACGGCTGGAAAGTAGATTCCTTGAAGATTTAGTCTTTATTAGAATCATACTTTTAATTAAAGTTGTAATCCTTGTTAAATTAGAAAACTTGAGCCCAAAGCTTATATAAGGGCATGTATTTTAACCTAGAGCATATCCGATAGAGAATTCCCCATAACCGATAACCAAAAACCCCTAGCCGTTTTCCCGCCGCCGACATGTTCTAAATCCTTCCTAGGGCCACGGGTTGATTTGTAAAGTATTTGCAAGGGTTGTTTTGTTTTAGGAATTTTTAGTTCAATAAAATAAACTTCAAGTTCTCTTATTTTGGTTATTAATATCTTGCAAGAGCATCGGGAGAGCATTGTGAGGTTATCTATTTACTTAGCATCGGGAGAGTTAAGTATACGAAAGAAATAAGAGCAAGTTCTCTAGTTTATAGTTGAACTATCTCGTGCCTAGGGATAGGGCGAGGTTAAGTGGCTAAAGAAGAATTCATACACATCGGTGTTCATCCTTCGATTCACGCCGGGAGGTATCATCAAGACGTGATCATCGACAGACTTGGACCTAGGGATAGGCCAAGGCAGATATGTGATTCTTGCCAAACTTGAAGTACGGAGTTGAGTGTTTGCTGCCGCGACAATCAACGGACTACTACCGCGACAGGTGCTGCCCGCGACAGGCGCGACGACAGAACTGGATTTCCTAAACTCTGCAATACCTGCACTACTGAGCAATTCAATACCAGCCCATTCTCTCTATCTTGATATCTTTACTCTTTTATTTACGTTTACTTTAATATTTTCGTGACAACTCTCAAATATTTCCTCTACTTTCGTGCAGTGAATTAAGGTGAAGCTATTAGCCCAATCCCTGTGGAGACGATATCCGATACTTCGTATCACTTTACTACTTGCGTCGTGTATACTTGCACTACAATTGCGATAGACTATTTTACACGCAACAAGTTTTTGGCGCCGTTGCCGGGGATTGGCAACATAACTCTACCTTTTCTTTTACTGCACTTTTTGTTTTTATTTTTGTTTTTATTTTTCTGTTTTTCTTTGGTGCATTCAACTCTTACTTTTCACAAGGTTTCTTGTTTATGCGCAGATCGAACCGAGGTAAAGATCCTGAGTATCCATTAGATCCAGAAATCGAACGTTCATTCAATCTCAAGAAACAACTTCGTCACTTACTAGCCAGGAACGAGTACCTTGAGGAACAGCTAGAGAAGATGGCCTACAATGGAAACGACCCGCCTGCCGCTGCCGGCCGACGGTCCTGTCGTGACTAAATGTTGAACGATCATGTAGAGCTGGAAACCACGCTGCCGGATATAGATGTTGACAACTTCGAGCTGAAACCTTTTATGTTTAGTATGATCAACAATGCCGGGCAGTTTAGTGGTGCTGTTACAGAGGATGCTAGGGAGCATCTCAAAACGTTCCAGGAGATTTGTGGATCGTTTAGACTGCCAGGAGTTAATCTGGAGATACTGAGGCTTCGGTTATTTCCCCATTCATTGAGGGACAGAGCAAAAACTTGGTGGAATAAACTTACGCCGGGTTCAATTAGAACTTGGGCAGATTTATCTCGTGAATTTTTATCTCGTTTTAATCCTTCGCATTTATCTGAGCGATTACGTAATGAAATTGCTACTTTTCAACAGGAAGATGACGAGCCGATGCACGAAGCCTGGGACAGATTTACTACTCTTCTACGGAACTGCCCAATGCATGGATTCCCCGTCTGGAATCAGGTAACAAAGTTTTATAATGCTGCCAACTTACAAACTCGTATTCAAATTGATTCACCAGCAAACGGACTATTATTGGATAAAGATCCAGACGAGGCAATACAAGTTTTGACAAATCTGGCTAAGAATGAGGAGCAGTTTCCGACAGCAAGAAGAGGGGGTAAACGGGTACTAGCTGTCAAGGATTATGAGGCCGACAACACGATGAAATCACAGGTGGCATACCTTAGTAAGGCAATGAAAAAGCTCTTGAACGAGGATGCACAACATGGATTTGCTGTCGAGGAGGTATGTGACATTTGTGAGGGAAATCACAGTTCGGAGGAATGTCCAATACAGTTAGAAGAGGGAAAGTATGTTGGAAATTAAAACAAGCTGAATTACAACTCCAACAACTATAATCCCAACTGGAGAAAGGACCCCAAGTTTTCTTGGAGTAATCCTAATAATGCCCTGAATCCCCAAGCACACAATCAGAATCAGGGAGGACCTAGATTGCTGACGCGACAACAACTGCCACCGCAGCAGCAACAGCAGCCACCAGCTGCCACTAACAGTATACTGGAACAGACTCTGGCCACTTTTATGTCTCAGACAGGTACTTATATTGAGAATATGAATCAGTTTGTCAAGAAAACAGAGACGTTCATGGATAAAACAGAGATGCGAATGACGAATCATGAAGCTACTCTGAAATCTTTGGAGACACAAATGGGTCAGGTTTCTCAGCATATTAAGCCAAGGCAGACTGGAGGATTCCCTAGTAATACTGAAAATGCTAGGCAGCCCACGCATGAGCAATGTAAGGCCATTACTACTAGGAGTGGGAAGAAACTACCAGGGCCAGAAAAGGAAGCTGAGTCAGTTAGAAAACCAGCTTTGGACAAACCTGCCGAGGAAGCTGCCACGACAGGTACTAAACAGACTGCTGCCGATGAGCCTGTCACGACAGCAGAAGCGGCAGAGGAGAAAAACGATGAACCTAAACCTCCTCAGATTCGTATGTAGTGGGAAGGACGTATTGCTGATTATCGTCCCCCACCCCCTTTTCCTTAACGGTTACAGCAAGCTAAGCAAGAATCTCAGCTTAAAAAGATTTATGATATTTTTAAGCAGGTTCATATTAATATTCCGCTGTTAGATGCCATTAGGGAGATGCCCGGTTATGCCAAATTTCTCAAGGATGTCATGTCAAAGAAATCTAAACTTGGGGAATTTGAAACGGTTAAGATGACAGAAGGTTGCATGAGCATTCTTCATCGGCAGCCACCCAGAAAAAGAAGGATCCGGTGAGCTTAATCATACCTTGTGTAATCGGAGACAATTATGTGGGTAAGGCACTTTGTGATCTTGGTGCTAGTATTAATTTAATGCCAAAATCTGTTTTTCAGAAATTAGGTATTGGAAAGGCGCGACCCACGACAGTAATTCTGCAGCTGGCAGACCGCTCTTACGTTCATCCGGAAGGAAAAATTGAAGATATTCTTGTAAGAGTGGATAAATTTATAACTGCTGACTTTCTTGTTTTAGATTGTGAGGCAGACGAAAACGCACCAATCATCCTCGGGCGACCCTTCTTAGCCACGGGAAGATCACTGATTGATGTGGAAAAAGGAGAACTCACCATGAGAGTAAACGACCAAGAGATTAAGTTGAATGTTCTCCAAGCTATGAAGCGTGCTGATGCAGACGAGGAATGCAAGGCTATCACTGAATTTGCCTTTGATCAACCCTGCATCAGGTCGGGCTGTCACGACGTCAAAATTGGTCACTGCCGCGGCAGCCACCTACAGGGCTGTCACGACAGCAACTCCTCTGACTCCGATACATCTGATACTGAAGATCAAGAGGAGGTAAACTGGATAGGCGATCGTCCAGGTAAGTTATTCGAACCTTTAAATTATACTTTGGATAACCATGCAATCCAAAAGCCATCTACTATTGAACCACCTGCCTTAGAACTAAAGCCCCTGCCAGGGCAGCTAAAATATGCTTTTCTTGGTTCAAATGATATGTTGCCCGTAATCATCTCTTCTAAGCTACCACAGGAACAGGAACGGCAGCTAATAGGGATGCTGCGGCAGCACAAGAAGGCAATTGGATGGACGATAACTGATATTCAAGGCATTAGTCCGGCGTTATGCATGCACAAAATCCTTTTGGAAGAAGATCATAAGCTGACTATAGATGCCCAAAGGCGGCTAAACCATGCATGAAAGAGGTGGTGCGTAAAGAGATAATTAAATGGTTAGATGCTGAAATTATTTACGCCATCTCTGACAGCAAATGGGTGAGCCCGGTGCAATGCGTTCCCAAGAAAGGAGGAATGACCGTGGAGACCAACGAAAACAATGAGTTAATCCCAACCAGGACTGTGACCGGTTGGAGGGTTTGTATGGACTATCGGAAGCTCAACAAAGCTACCCGAAAAGACCACTTTCCTTTACCCTTTATTGATCAAATGCTTGATAGATTAGCGGGTAAACCTTACTATTGTTTTCTTGATGGATATTCAGGTTACAATCAAATCGCTATTGCACCGGAAGATCAAGAAAAGACGACTTTCACATGCCCCTACGGAACGTATGCTTTTAGGAGAATGCCGTTTGGATTATGCAATGCACCCGCCACCTTCCAAAGGTGCATGATGGCCATATTCTCCGATATGGTAGAGGACTTCCTTGAGATTTTTATGGATGATTTTTTAGTCTTTGGGGATGATTTTGAGAGCTGCCTAGGCAATCTACAAAAGGTATTTGAAAGATGTGAAAAAGCAAACCTGGTCTTAAATTGGGAAAAATGCCACTTTATGGTGGATGAAGGGATAGTCCTTGGCCATAAGATTAGCTGCCGTGGGATAGAAGTCGACAGGGCCAAAATAGAAGTGATCGAGAAGCTGCCGCCGTCGACTACAGTCAAGGGTATTAGAAGTTTCTTAGGACATGCTGGTTTTTATCGGAGATTCATTGCAAATTTCTCAAAAATCACCAAGCCCATATGCCATCTCTTGGAGCAGAACCGACCCTTTGACTTTAATGATGAATGTAATGAGGCATTCAAGGTTCTGAAGGAAAAGCTGGTAACAGCCCCAATATTACAGCCACCAGACTGGACACAGCCGTTTGAGATCATGTGTGATGCTAGTGACTATGCTGTCGGGGCAGCACTTGGGCAGCGGAGAGACAAATTGTTTCATGTCATATACTATGCCAGCAAGGCACTGAATGAAGCCCAAGTGAACTACACCACCACAGAAAAGGAGTTATTAGATATGGTATTCTCCATTGACAAGTTTCGTTCTTACATACTTGGAACGAAGGTAATAGTGCACACAAACCATTCTGCCCTCAAATATCTGTTCGCTAAAAAGGATGCAAAGCCTCGATTGATACGGTGGATCCTGCTATTGCAAGAATTCGACCTTGAAATCAAGGACAAAAAAGGGACAGAAAACCAGGTGGCAGATCACTTGTCAAGGTTGGAGAAGGGACAGAGTCTACCAATAGATGAGACAAACATACCGGAGACCTTCCCAGACGAGCAGCTCTTTGCTGCCGCAATCACTGCCGCGACAGCCATGGCGGCAGGTAAGTATTCTAAACTTCCTTGGTATGCAGATTTCGTTAATTTCTTAGTTAGCGGAATAATTCCCCCTGACCTTAATTATCAAGCCAGGAAGAGGTTCCAAAATGATGTGAAGCATTATTATTGGGACGAACCCCTTCTTTTTCAAAGTCTGTGCAGATCAGGTTATAAGGAGGTGTGTACCTCAAGAAGAGAAAGAAGACATATTACATCACTGCCATGCTTCACAGTATGGAGGTCACTTAGGAGGCAACAGAACTGCTGCCAAGGTGCTGCAGTCAGGGTTCTACTGGCCGTCACTATATAAAGATGCACAAATCTTCTACAAGAGCTGTGACAGGTGCCAAAGGACAGGAAACATCTCAAGGAGAAACGAGATGCCACTACAGAACATTCTAGAGGTCGAAATCTTCGATGTTTGGGGGATTGATTTTATGGGACCTTTTCCATCTTCATGTGGAAATCTATACATCCTCCTAGCAATAGATTATGTCTCTAAGTGGGTTGAAGCTATCGCCACTCAAAAGAATGATGCCAAGACAGTCCAAAGGTTTTTACACAAAAGCATCTTTTCTAGGTTTTGCATCCCTAAGGCGATTATCAGTGATGAAGGGAGACATTTTGACAATAGGGTTATTGCTGCCGCCTTGAAGAAATATGGTGTCAAGCATCGGATCGTGACAGCATATCACCCACAGACCAATGGACAAGCTGAGATATCCAATAGGGAAGTTAAGAACATTCTTGAAAAGATGGTTAAGCCAACTAGGAAAGATTGGTCTTTACTCCTCAATGATGCGTTATGGGCATATATGACAGCTTTCAAGACTCCATTGGGCATGTCTCCATACCGGTTGATCTATGGAAAAACATGTCATCTGCCTGTCGAGATAGAGCACAGAGCATATTGGGCGATCAAGGCAGTGAATATGGACTTGGATAGGGCAGGGCAGAAAAGGTTGTTAGATCTGAATGAGATTGAAGAAATAAGGACAATGGCCTACGACAATGCAAGAATTTACAAGGAGAATACTAAGAAGTGGCATGACAGGAAGTTGCTGCCACGACAGTTCTACCCAGGGCAGCTTGTATTATTGTTCAAATCTAGACTGAAACTTTTCCCAGGGAAACTGAAATCTAGATGGTCTGGCCCATTCCAAGTCGTACAAGTTTTTCCCCATGGTGCCATCACAATCCGATCATTAAAAGACAGGCACCAATTCAAAGTCAACGGACAGCGCCTCAAGCATTATCAGGGGACTGAAGCCCCATGAATGCAAGAAGCGGTTACCTTAGGAGATGCCCCATCTGGCGTCCCTAATTTAACCTAAATTTTATTTTTATTTTTATTTATTTATTATTATTAGGAAATAAGGTTTATTTTATTCAAATAATGTTTTTATGTTTATTGTTTTTAGGAAATAAAGGAGTCAAGACGAACAGGAGAAGTGAACTCAGCCCACCATCCATCCATCAGCCCAACAAAGCCCAATATTGAAGCCCGTCGTTCCAGCTGCCGCGGCAGACACGGAAAAGACAGGCTGTCACCAGACTGTCACGACAGACGCGGAAACGTGTGACAAACGCGTAACAGACGCAAAAACGCGTGTCAGATGCGTCAGACACGCTAAAGCTCAACAGTCGCCCCGTTATTCACGCCTGCCGTTACAGTTTCAATGGGCAGCAATTCCTCTTCTATAAAACCCCGTTTCATATTCATTTTCATTCACTTCTGCTTTTCTTACTTGCTCTCCCCCTTTAGTTTTCGTTTGTTTTATTTTACTTTCAACAACCCTTGCACTAACATGTCTTCCAGAAGAACCCGCCGCAGTGCTGCTTCACCTTCTTCACCGACAACACCTACCCCACAATCCTTTGCTACTAGAGATTTATGGGAAGAAAAAGGATTTATTTACACTCCAAGAGCAGTCAATATAGGCCTCGAGCCTTTCATCGCAAGGACGATTAGAGCCCTCATGTGGGAACAATTCGCGGAGCAACCGGCAGAAATGAATGAAACACTGGTGAGGGAATTCTATGTTGCCATCGGCAGCAGGACGACAACAACAGTGACTGTCCGAGGGACAGAAGTGCAGTTCACAGCCGAGCGCATTAACTCTTTCTATGGCCTCTACTTCGGCCCCAACGATGATGCTCACCAGCAGTTCCTTGACACTCTAGATGATGCTGCCTATGACGCTGTCATGGCAGAAGTAACGGAAGAAGGGACTGAATGGAACACAAGCCGCAAAAAATCCCCACACAGTGAAGAGGGGGCAGCTGCTACCGGAGGCCAAACTGTGGAATGCCTTCATCAAGAAGAGGATCCTGCCGTCATCACATCACACCACCGTTGACCAGCAGAGGTTAGCCCTAATACACTCCATTCTCAATAAACGACCCATTAATGTGGGGAGTTATATGCGGGAAAGTATTTTGGAAAGTGCCCATAGACCGACGGCCCTCCTATGCCTTCCCTACCTCATCACGTCCCTCTGCCGTTGTTATGACGTGCCGAAACCAGACACCGATCGAATAGTGAAAGGCCGGGGCTGGACAGACAAAAATATCATCAGCCTCATGGAGCTAACAGTAGCAACCCCCTTTCATCTTTCAACCCTGCTGACATCCCAGCTAAATCATCAGAGCAGCCAAACCCTAAACCTGCTGCCGCAGCAGCTGCTCCGACAGACCCATCCAATCAAATCCTTGCTGCTATTCAAAGGATGGAGGACAGACAGTTGGGCCTCATGACATTCATCAAAGACTTTGCCGCATCCACGGTAAATTTTATTCATAATACTTTAAATTTCCCTGATGTTGTCTTTCCCACCTTCCCCGCCCACTATTTCACTGTCCCCACCCCTGCCCACACACCTACACCTGCTGCCACACCACATACACCATCTGCCGCCTCCACACCATCACCTGCCCCGACGGCAGCCGGCAGCACCCATGTAGAAACATCCGCTCGCGGAACAAAGCGACCAGTGCCATCGGATGATCTTGAAGCCTTTATCGATGGGTTTTCCTCTGCCTCGGTATGGGCAGCCAGTGATGATGAACCCCCTATTCAGAGGAATCTGTCAAAGGAAGTTACACCGGTAAAGAGGCAGAAAAGAATGGCGGTCAAGAAAACTCTACCAACAGCCAGCGGCAGCAGTAGCAGCAGTGACAGCAGCGGCAGCAGCTCTGACATTCAGGTTGTACAACAACCAAGAACCAGAATCCGCCGCCAAATCTGCCTCAGCAGCAGCAGTGAAGACAGCGCTTAAAAATTTAAGTTTCTTATTTTCTTATTGCTGCCTGCTATTTATATATATTTTGTGATGTACTGCCTTCATTTATTTTGCTTTTTATTTTGTCATTTGCATTGAGGGCAATGCAACCCTTGAGTTTGGGGGTGGCAACCCTCCATATTAATGGAGTCTGAGTACATCTTAGTTAAAATTTGTGTCTTTTACTCAGTTTATTTTTCTAAAAAAAAGATGAAAATATTGGAAATTTTGGCTGAAAACTGTGAACTGAACTTGCCTGTCGTGACAGCAACTTTAGGATAGTTTAAGGAGAAGTTTAGAGCCTTTCTATAGTTCTGAAAACTTAAACACCATTGTGACTGTTATACTGCTTAGACTTCTTTTAGCCAAACTAGAATAGGAAGCTTAGCACTTGAATAGCCCCTAGAGGTGCCTAACACTGGCTCTAGGAAAGAAGTTTTAGCAAAATAGACTCAATAGCCCTAGAGGTGCCTAACACCGGCTCTAGGAAAGAAGTTTTAGCAAAATAGACTCAATAGCCCTAGAGGTGCCCGAAACCGGCTCTAGGAAGTTAGCTAGAGGTGCCCGAAACTGGCTCTAGTGAAACTTTAGCTTAAAAAAATGAAATCGAGTCAAAACAGAAAATCAAAGGAGCATAAAAAGTGCCTTCAAAAGATAAACTTTGGCATAAAAATTCGAGTTAAGATTTGAATATTCTAGTGAAACTAAGAGAGTCTTGGCAGATAACTGTTCACAAGCATGCACACACTGCACGAGAACTATAGTGAGATTCCGGACAGATCCTAAAGTATTCGACAGGTTGCTGCTGTCACAGGGAAGGAACGACGGGTAAAGGAAAGTTCACTGTTTGAAAGCCAAAACAAAAATATTTCATTTTTCTTTTAGGTCTTAGTTGCTTGAGGGTAAGCAAAAACTTGAGTTTGGGGGTGTGTTGAGTGCGTAAAAGTTCTATTATTTACACCCTATTTAACCCATATTTCTGCTGCATTCAAGCACTATTCATTGCATTTAGGTCAGTTTACAGCAAAACATCACAAATATATTCAAAGGCACAGATTCTACTAAAAATGGCTGTTTTTGCAGGTTGCCGCCGCAGTAGACGGTGAGGGCAGGCGCTGGGCAGAGAAGCAAAAGAGCTGAACTGGACAAGCAGACAAAGAGGACGATGCTGCCATGGTGCTGCCGTGACAGCAAAGGACGACAGCAGTTTTTGTGGAGAAAAAGCAAAGTGGACCTCGACAGATAGAGAAAATTCAGCCCGTCTGTCGTGTGAAAACCTCATATTTTTTCGAGCCCCAGATCAAAAGATATGTCAAGCCCAAAGTTCAAGGAGAGAAAATCCCAAGAAACAAAGAGGACGGCTGGAAAGTAGATTCCTTGAAGATTTAGTCTTTATTAGAATCATACTTTTAATTAAAGTTGTAATCCTTGTTAAATTAGAAAACTTGAGCCCAAAGCTTATATAAGGGCATGTATTTTAACCTAGGGCATATCCGATAGAGAATTCCCCATAACCGATAACCAAAAACCCCTAGCCGTTTTCCCACCGCCGACATGTTCTAAATCCTTCCTAGGGCCACGGGTTGATTTGTAAAGTAGTTGCAAGGGTTGTTTTGTTTTAGGAATTTTCAGTTCAATAAAATAAACTTCAAGTTCTCTTATTTTGGTTATTAATATCTTGCAAGAGCATCGGGAGAGCATTGTAAGGTTATCTATTTACTTAGCATCGGGAGAGTTAAGTATACGAAAGAAATAAGAGCAAGTTCTCTAGTTTATAGTTGAACTATCTCGTGCCTAGGGATAGGGCGAGGTTAAGTGGCTAAAGAAGAATTCATACACATCGGTGTTCATCCTTCGATTCATGCCGGGAGGTATCATCAAGACGTGATCATCGACAGACTTGGACCTAGGGATAGGCCAAGGCAGATCTGGGATTCTTGCCAAACTTGAAGTACGGAGTTGAGTTTTTGCTGCCGCGACAGTCAACGGACTGCTGCCGCGACAGGTGCTGCCAGCGACAGGCGCGACGACAGAACTGGATTTCCTAAACTCTGCAATACCTGAACTACTGAGCAATTCAATACCAGCCCATTCTCTCTATCTTGATATCTTTACTCTTTTATTTACGTTTACTTTAATATTTTCGTGACAACTCTCAAATATTTCCTCTACTTTCATGCAGTGAATTAAGGTGAAGCTATTAGCCCAATCCCTGTGGAGACGATATCCGATACTTCGTATCACTTTACTACTTGTGTCGTGTATACTTGCACTACAATTGCGATAGACTATTTTACACGCAAAAAAATTCCAATGGGTAATGGGTCGTTAATGAAAATCCTCTCAACTTTTCTCTCATTTTTTTCTCTCTATCTTTTCCCTAACCGTTTCTCTCTCCTTACCCTTCACCGCCCTTCTTCGCCACTCTCTCCGCTTCTCCATCCACCATCCAACCCCTTCACTGCCATGGTGGTGCTTGCTAGCACATACACGGTGGCAGTGAAATCCCTCCATCATACCCGTCGGAATTTTACCAAATCCCATTTGAGTTTTTCACATTGGAAGATGGCTGAATCTATGGCACCACAATGGAACTGGCCATCCAATAACTGCTGGCTCGAAGGAGTCCAAGGGCCATTCATAGGCTCTCTTGCCTCGAAGGCAGCCAGCTCTATTAAGGAATTTTATCCAATTGCTGGGCTACAATTTCTGGTGCCCTTCGTAGGCCTTGATTCTATTTTCAGAACACAGGCTTTCTCCTGGTCTTTCAGACCTTGTAATCTTTCCTTGGGCGGTGACGCCTCCATGGAAAGCTCACGGTATTGTCCTTTGATGAAACTGCCTTAGTACGCATCTTCTCCTCCGTTTGGAGGAACGACAAACTATCCACGGTAACTACGCTGGGTTCTGGTTTCTTTCTTTTTAAATTCGAGACTAAATCCTACAGGGATGAAGTTCTTAAAAGAGAGCCCTGGACATTCAAGAAGGATTGGTTGGCGCTCCTCCCGGTCCAACCCAAACTGACCATCGATGGCTACGTATTCAACTAGATGCGTATCTGGGTCCGAATTCACAGGGTGCCCCTTGCCATGATGACTGACGATACGGTGGCAAATATCACTGGTCGAGCCTTAGGCAATGGGCTTGGCGCGGTTATCGGAACCGATTCTCGCAAATCGGAAGATGGAAATATGGTGAAGTTCCTTCGCGTCTGGGTTATCATTGATATCCACCAACCTCTACGCCGGTTTGTGGCTATGAGCATGGAGGATGACGAGCCACAAATGCTCCCGATCCAATATGAAAAGTTGCCCACCTTTTGCCATGGGTGTGGTGTTCTCTGCCATCTCAAAGCCACTTGTCAGTTGTTTAAAGACAGCAAGGTGGAACCCCAGGAGTATGGAGACTGGCTCTGTGCCCCTGCTCCGAAGGGAAGGTCTAAGATAACAACCAGGGGTCGGGTTCGCTACTTCGAACCGGCTGGCCCATCGACCAAACAACCAACGACCAATGGTACCCCCCTCTCGTATATTTTTTATGATACATATATTTCATGCATCTCCTTTATGGTGCTTTTGACCGAAATTATTGTTCTCTCCCAGGTGTCGGACCATCCACCAAGAAACCGGCAAACAATGGTATCGTCAGCTCCATTTTTTGCGATGATATTAGGGGACACTGCCCCTATTTCTAGTATTTACTACTTCAGTAATATGCTGTGCATATGCTGCTCCTGTCAGTTAACTCTTACTGACTTTTGCTTTACATTTTTCTGCTCTTCAGGAGCTGATCGTAAAGGGAAGAAGGTTATCATGGCCTCCTCCACTTCAAACCATGCACCGGTAGCGGATGCTGCATCAGCAACCATGTTATCGGGGGATGTTGCTGCCGATCCTATCACTGATGCTGCGACAGACCCTATCTCTGACGCTGTTGCAGACCCAGCTGCTGATGAAGCACCTATGGATGCAGACGCTGTGCCAAACTAGACGGCCCCTGCTGTTAATGACGCTCCGATGGTAGAAACGGAAGACGTCACCAGCGGGCAGCACGCCACACCCACCACTGGCTTGTCTGTTGAGCCTCTTGAAGTGGTGCCTCTTGACATTATCCCAGCAGACGTGGAATCTGTTAATACTGGAGCGCCTACAATTGTTCCTGCTACGGGTGTAGCTGTTGCATCGTCCACCCCTCCGGAAAAGAGATTTGTTCTGATTGATGAGGAAGGGTTTTCGGTGCCGACCGCTGTGCCTGCCAAATCCACCACTGCCGGTAACGGCAGCAATGCTTATGAACCCGTCAATCCGGAATTCAAGGACTGGCTGGCTACCACATCCGTGCCACCCAAAGGTGCACCTGTGCCTCGCAAAGCAAAACGCAGCCCGCCACTAGCTGCCAATAATGTTGCCAAGCGACCACGTACCTCCCCCACTGTCCACTCGAAACCGGCAAAGGCCGGTGGTACATCTGACAAGTCTTCCAAACCTTCGAAAGCTTGGATGAGAAGCAAAATCTCATCGGCGGCGGTTGATGTTCAACCCCACCGAGAGAAATGAGGATATTTTGTTGGAACTGTCGTGGGCTGGGTTCACCAACGGCAGTTCAGGGTTTGGTTGCTCTAGTTCGAAAATTGGAACCACATATTATTTTTTTGTTTGAGACTCGACTTTTTAATTTTGATTACGAATGGTTAAAAATTTCTTTAGATATGATGGGTTGCTTCCATGTGAAAAGCAGCCCCACATGTTCAGGCCTTCTTTTATTATGGAATAATACTGTGACACTGGATTTATTATCGTATTCTGATCGCTTTATTGACTCTATTGTCACAACTACTTCTGATTGCTTTCGTTTCACGGGCATCTATGGGTATGCTGACACTAGCATGAAATATAAAACTTGGGAACTCATAGACTTCTTACGTAGCCTTTCACCGTTACCTTGGTTAATTTGTGGCGACCTTAATGACATTTTATCCGACTCAGAAAAACAAGGCGGATGTCGCCGGCCACAGTCACAAATTAACAACTTTCGGGATTGCTTATCTCGTAATGAACTTTTCGATTGCAAACCATGTTCGGGCTGGTTTACGTGGTCTCGCACGGGACCTAATGTCACGCCCGTTTGCGAACGCCTTGATCGTTTCCTTGCATGTAATGCATGGCTCAATGCACATCTGACTTTCCAATGTCGCAATGTTTTCTCGCCGGATTCTGATCATTACGTTATTATCATGGATTCCATTCACTCTCCACATCGTGATCGTCATCCTCATGATACTAACGATCATTTCCGGTTTGAGTCTTGTTGGGCACATGACCCTTCATGCATATCGTCTTTCCACCAAGCTTGGTCAGCGGCGTCAGGCACCCTGCTCGACAAATTGGAAATTGTGGGAAACCATCTACGTGACCGGCAAACTACTAGGCGTTTCCAGTCCAATCACCGCATCGCTGAATTACAACGTCAAATTAATTCCTACATGCGACGTAGGCAGCTATCACCTGAGATGCTGAATAATCTTCGAGACACGAAACTAGAACTTCGACGTCTACTGGACGCACGCGAAGCTTACTGGGCATAGCGTTCTCGTGTTACCTGGCTGTCGCAAGGTGACAAGAATACATCCTTTTTTCACGCTAAAGCCTCTAAGCGTCGAAAAAAGAATTCTATACGCGGATTGTTTGATGACAGTCAAAACTGGCACACGACCAAACCTGAACTCCTTCGGATTGCCTCGGAGTATTTCCAGGTACTGTTTGCGACATCCAATTCTGTCTCTTCTCCCCACCTTCTGGAACAAATCCACCCGGTCGTTACTCCTAAAATGAATGATTCCTTACTACGACCGTTTACTGAAGGTGAGGTACTTGCCGCGTTCAGGGATATTGGCCCCAGGAAAGCACCTGGGGTTGATGGCTTCCCTAGCAACTTCTATAGGCAGTACTGGGATGTTATTGGGCCTGAGTTTGTTGGACTTTGTCTGCGACTCCTACGGGGGGAGGCAAACATGTCGACAGTCAACAAAACGGTTATAGTCCTCATCCCGAAAGTGGATGACGCCACTAGTATGCGTCAGTTCAGACCTATCAGTTTGTGCACGGTTATCTACAAAACCGTAGCCAAGGTTCTTGTCAATCGTCTCAAATAGATCCTGCCTAGTTGTATCAGTGATGCACAAGCCTCCTTTGTTAGCGGCAGGAACATCACTGATAACATTCTGATTGCTCACGAGCTTGTCCATACCCTTCACACCAATAGCGCTTCCATCTATCAAGGGGCGGCTTTAAAATTAGATATGGAAAAGGCCTTTGACAAGGTCGAATGGTCTTTCCTCCGAGATGTGATGACGCGTATGGGGTTTGCATCGGAGTGGGTGCGTTTGCTACTCCGCTGCGTCTCCTCTGTATCATTCTCGGTCCGTCTTAATGGGGCACTCTCGCAGGAGTTTACTCCGGCGCGGGGCATCCGACAGGGCGACCCCTTTCGCCTTTCCTATTCCTCATTTGCTCCCAAGGGCTCTCCGCAGCCCTCGAGACAGAGCAGAGAGAGGGACGTCTGATAGGCTTAAACGCAAATCGTCGAGGGCCTAGGATTAACCATCTGCTCTTTGAGGAAGTACAAAGATTGAAAGAAATACTATATTTATATGAGTCCTCCTCAGGCCAATCTGTTAATTTTGCTAAATCTACAGCCTTTTGTAGCTCCTCCTGCTCGGCGGCTTTCACACGGGCCCTTCAGCATTCCCTTGGTATCCGCTTGGTCGATGACCCTGGGATTTATCTTGGGGTTCCCCTCCTTATTGGGAAGAACCGAACGACCAACTTAGGGTTTGTCCGAGACAAGGTCAACTCGCGCATGGCTAAGTGGGACACTAATTTACTTTCATTTAGTGGCCGTGAAATCTTAATCAAATCAGTGGCCCAGGCTATACCTCAGTATGTCATGTCCTGTTATCTCCTCCCGCAAAACACTATGGATGATGCGACACGCTCGATACGTAGGTACTGGTAGTCAGGCAGAAGCAATAAGAAAGGATGGCCACTGCTCTCTTGGGATGCCTTATGCACACCCAAAACTGTTGGGGGGGTGGGTTTCCGTGACCTACACGATTTCAACATCGCACTTTTAGGGAAACAAATTTGGCGACTGATTCAGTCGCCAGATTCCCTGCTTGCTCGGGTCCTACGTTCCCACTACTTTCCCTCGGGCAATATCTTGGAAGCTAAATCTGACAGACGCGCTTCCTTTGCCTGGCGAGGCATTTGGCAGGCCATGCAACGGCTGCAACCTGGATTCTTCTGGCGCCCTGGCATTGATAGTAGAATCCATATTCACCATGATCACTGGGGTCGATCTAGTGGGCTCTCTTTTTTTGGGAGCTATCAGGATAATGAGGAGCTGCCTCTGAGATGTGGTGACTTAATGATCCGCAATCAGAACTCTTGGGACGACCATAAGATTCGCCACTATTTTGATTGGGATGACGCTGCTAACATCCTGCAAGTCCCAATCTCCGCTGAACGCCGAGATATTTTACTGTGGGGCTTTCATGACACCAATATCTATACAGTCCGCTCCGGATATCTCTTTCTGCGCAGGCCTTCGAGACCACTTGCTCGCCCTTGCCCACTCTGGAAGGTCATAGCTAAATCCCCTACGCTTCCAAAGATTCACACCTTTGGATGGCAAGCTGGGCGGAATGCTTTACCAACTGGAGACCGGCTCGCCGCTCTGGGAATGGGTGATGGTCTATGCCCTTTCTGTCCCGATATTGTCGAAACTGCGATTCATGCGCTTCGAGACTGCCCAGGTACCACTGAAGTGCTCCATCTTGCCGGGTTTCCCCGCACTGTATATGATAGCACGGCATCCTCGATAGCTATCTGGCTAGAACAGGGAGCCTCGCTACTCTCCCGCACTGAGTTTAGCCTGCTCCTTACGATCTTGTGGAATCTGTGGAATCGACGGAATGACTGGGTCCATTCTCGACGCATGCAGCCACCATGGCTCACCCTAATGAATTCTCAGGAGATTCTTCAAGACTACGTCTCGGCCACCTCCGACCATCCTACGACGCAGGCACAGACAGAACCAGCCCTTCCCCGACCAGCCTGGAGACCACCATCGGCAGGGAGAATCAAAATCAATGTCGACGGTGCATTCAACCCAGTAACAGGCAACGCCGGCTTCGGTATAGTAGCTCGTGATGCCACCGGTGCTATTTTGCTTAGGAGGGCTTTCTTCTCGGAAGACACACCGACTCCTCCTCCGCTGAACTCCATGCTATCGTCGATGGAGTCAACCTTGGATCAGACGCTGGTTGGCGTGGATTTCACATTGAGTCGGATGCGGCCCTGATTATCAACAAGCTCCGCAATCCGAGCCATGATGCTTCCCTCCTTCGACCGCAGATAGCTGTAACTCGAACTTTATTTGCTACTATCCCTGATTTATGTCTTCATTATGTACCACGCACTGCTAATGTTTTAGTTAATAGTTTAGCCACGTGGGCTCTTCATTCTCGATCTTCTTTGTATTTTGGACCGGGCTTGCCCGACGAGTTGCGATCTTTTGTACCGGTTGCTCATCAACCGCCTTGATTTATTATTAATATATTTGGGTACTTTTTTCCCCTCTTAGGACCCTAATTGGGCCTGCCCAGTTGGGATTAGTGGGGTTTTTAATGAGGCCCTTTTCCTCAAAAAAAATTCCAACGGGTCCATTGAAAGGCCCATTTAGACCTGATAGTCCGAAACCTCGACAAAAAGGACCGAAAAACATGTTTTAATCAAATTATAGGAGTTCAAATAATTGATTAGCAGCTTTTCAACACAATTATATTGCAAAACCTCTATTTCTGTACTTTTTACTTTGTTAAAATTCCAACGGGTCCGTTAAAAGGCCCATTTCGACCCACTCGTCCGAAACCTCTACAAAAAGCACCGAAAAACAAGTTTTAATCAAATTTTAGAAGATCATGTAATTGATTAGGAGCTTTTCAACACAATTACATTGCAAAACCTTAATTTCTATACTTTTTACTCAGTTAAAATTCCAACGGGTCCATTGAGAGGCCCATTTAGACCTGCTAGTCCGAAACCTCTACAAAAAGGACTCCAAAACATATTTTAATCAAATTTTAGGAGTTCATGTAATTGATTATGAGCTTTTCAACACAATTATATTGCAAAACCTCAATTTCTGTACTTTTTACTCAGTTGAAATTCCAACGGATCCATTGAAAGGCCCATTTTGACCTGCTAGTCCTAAACCTCGACAAAAAGAACCGCAAAACAGGTTTTAATCAAATTTTAGGAGATCATGTAATTGTTTAGGAGCTTTTCAACACAATTATATTGCAAAACCTCAATTTCTGAACTTTTTATTCATTTAAAATTCCAACGGGTCCATTGAGAGGCCCATTTAGACCTGCTAGTCCGAAACCTCGACAAAAAGGACCTAAAACCAAGTTTTAATCAAATTTTAGGAGTTCAAATAATTGATTTGGAGCTTTTCAACACAATTATATTGCAAAACCTCAATTTCTGTACTTTATACTCAGTTAAAATTCCAATGGGTCCATTGAAAGGCCCATTTCAACCCCCTCGTCCGAAACCTCTGCAAAAAGGACTGCAAAACAAGTTTTAATCAAATTTTAAGAGTTCATGTAATTGAATAGGAGCTTTTCAACACAATTATATTGAAAGACCTCAATTTCTATAATTTTTACTTAGTTAAAATTCAAACGGGTCCATTGAGAGGCCTATTTAGACCTACTAGTCCGTAACCTCGACAAAAAGGACCGCAAAATAAGTTTTAATCAAATTTTAGGAGTTCAAATAATTGATTAGGAGCTTTTCAACACAATTATATTGCAAAACCTCAATTTCTGTACTTTTTACTCAGTTAAAATTCCAACGGGTCCATTGAGAGGCCCATTTAGACCTACTAGTCCGAAACCTCGACAAAACGGACCGCAAAACAAGTTTTAATCAAATTTTAGGAGTTAAAATAATTTATTAGGAGCTTTTCAACACAATTATATTGCAAAACTTCAATTCTGTACTTTTTTACTCGGTTAAAATTCCAATGGGTCCATTGAAAGGCCCATTTCGACCCGCTCGTCCGAAAACTCTACAAAAAGGACTTGCAAAACAAGTTTTAATCAAATTTTAGCAGCTCATGTAATTGATTAGGAGCTTTTCAACTCAATGATATTGCAAAACCTCAATTTCTGTAATTTTTACTCAGTTAAAATTCCAACGGGGTCCATTGAGAGGCCCATTTAGACCTGCTAGTCCGAAACCTCGACAAAAAGGACCGTAAAATAAGTTTTAATCAAATTTTAGGAGTTCAAATAATTGATTAGGAGCTTTTCAACACAATTATATTGCAAAACCTCAATTTCTGTACTTTTTACTCAGTTAAAATTCCAACGGGTCCATTGAGAGGCCCATTTAGACCTGCTAGTCCGAAACCTCGACAAAAAGGACCGCAAAACAAGTTTAATCAAATTTTAGGAGTTAAAATAATTTATTAGGAGCTTTTCAACACAATTATATTGCAAAACTTCAATTCTCTACTTTTTTACTCGGTTAAAATTCCAATGGGTCCATTGAAAGGCCCATTTCGACCCGCTCGTCCGAAAACTCTACAAAAAGGACTTGCAAAACAAGTTTTAATCAAATTTTAGCAGTTCATGTAATTGATTAGGAGCTTTTCAACTCAATGATATTGCAAAACCTCAATTTCTGTAATTTTTACTCAGTTAAAATTCCAACGGGTCCATTGAGAGGCCCATTTAGACCTGCTAGTCCGAAACCTCGTCAAAAAGGACCACAAAATAAGTTTTAATCAAATTTTAGGAGTTCAAATAAATTATTAGGAGCTTTTCAACAAATTATATTGCAAAACCTTAATTCCTGTACTTTTTACTCAGTTAAAATTCCAACGGGTCCATTGAGAGGCCCATTTAGACCTGCTAGTCCGAAACCTCGACAAAAAGGACCGCAAAAAAAGTTTTAATCAAATTTTAGGAGTTCAAATAATTGATTAGGAGCTTTTCAAAACAATTATATTACAAAACCTCAATTTCTATAATTTTTACTCAGTTAAAATTCCAACGGGTCCATTGAGAGGCCCATTTAGACCTGCTAGTCTGAAACCTCGACAAAAAGGACTGCAAAACAAGTTTTAATCAAATTCTAGGAGTTAAAATAATTTTTTAGGTGCTTTTCAACACAATTATATTGCAAAACTTCAATTTCTGTACTTTTTTACTCGGTTAAAATTCCAATGGGTCCATTGAAAGGCCCATTTCGACCCGCTCGTCCGAAAACTCTACAAAAAGGACTTGCAAAACAAGTTTTAATCAAATTTTAGCAGTTCATGTAATTGATTAGGAGCTTTTCAACTCAATGATATTGCAAAACCTCAATTTCTTTAATTTTTACTCAGTTAAAATTCCAACGGGTCCATTGAGTGGCCCATTTAGACATGCTAGTCCGAAACCTCGACAAAAAGGACCGCAAAACAAGTTTTAATCAAATCTTAGGAGTTCAAATAATTGATTAGGAGCTTTTCAACAAAATTATATTGCAAAACCTCAATTTATGTACTTTTTACTCAATTAAAATTCCAACGGGTCCATTGAGAGCCCCATTTAGACCTGCTAGTCCGAAACTTCGACAAAAAGGACCGCAAAACAGGTTTTAATCAAATTTTAGGAGTTAAAATAATTGATTAGGAGCTTTCAACACAATTATATTGCAAAACCTCAATTTCTGTACTTTTTACTCATTTAAAATTCCAACGGGTCCATTGAAAGGCCCATTTCGACCCGCTCGTCCGAAAACTCTACAAAAAGGACTTGCAAAACAAGTTTTAATCAAATCTTAGGAGTTCAAATAATTGATTAGGAGCTTTTCAACAAAATTATATTGCAAAACCTCAATTTATGTACTTTTTACTCAATTAAAATTCCAACGGGTCCATTGAGAGCCCCATTTAGACCTGCTAGTCCGAAACTTCGACAAAAAGGACCGCAAAACAGGTTTTAATCAAATTTTAGGAGTTAAAATAATTGATTAGGAGCTTTCAACACAATTATATTGCAAAACCTCAATTTCTGTACTTTTTACTCATTTAAAATTCCAACGGGTCCATTGAAAGGCCCATTTCGACCCGCTCGTTCGAAACCTCTACAAAAAGGACTGCAAAACAAGTTTTAATCAAATATTAGGAGGTCATGTAATTGATTAGGAGCTTTTCAACACAATTATATTGCAAAACCTCAATTTCTGTACTTTTTACTCAGTTAAAATTCCAACGGTTCCATCGAAAGGCCCATTTAGACCTGCTAGTCCGAAACCTCGACAAATAGGACCGAAAAACAAGTTTTAGTCAAATTTTAGGAGTTAAAATAATTGATTAGGAGCTTTTCAACACAATTATATTGCAAAACCTCAATTTTCTGTACTTTTTACTTAGTTAAAATTCCAACGGGTCCATTGAAAGGCCCATTTCGACCGGCTCGTTCGAAACCTCTACAAAAAGGACTACAAAACAAGTTTTAATCAAATATTAGGAGTTCATGTATTTGATTAGGAGCTTTTCAACACAATTATATTGCAAAACCTCAATTTATGTACTTTTTACTCAATTAAAATTCCAACGGTTCCATTGAAAGGCCCATTTAGACCTACTAGTCCGAAACCTCGACAAATAGGACCGAAAAACAAGTTTTAATCAAATCTTAGGAGTTAAAATAATTGATTAGGAGCTTTTCAACACAATTATATTGCAAAACCTCAATTTCTGTACTTTTTACTTAGTTAAAATTCCAACGGGTCCATTGAAAGGCCCATTTCGACCCGCTCGTCCGAAACCTCTACAAAAAGGACTGCAAAACAGGTTTTAATCAAATTTTAGGAGTTCATGTAATTGATTAGGAGCTTTTCAACTCAATTTTATTACAAACCTCACTTTCTGTACTTTTTACTCAGTTAAAATTCCAACGGGTCCATTGAAAGGCCCATTTCGACCCGCTCGTCCGAAACCTCTACAAAAAGGACGGCAAAACAAGTTTTAATCAAATTTTAGGAGTTAAAATAATTGATTAGGAGCTTTTCAACACAATTATATTGCAAAACCTCAGTTTCTGTACTTTTTACTCTGTTGAAATTCCAACGGGTCCATTGAGAGGCCCATTTAGACCTGCTAGTCCGAAACCTCGACAAAAGGACCGCAAAACAAGTTTTAATCAAAATTTAGGAGTTCAAATAATTGATTAGGAGCTTTTCAACACAATTATATTGCAAAACCTCAATTTCAGTACTTTTTACTCAGTTAAAATTCCAACGGGTCCATTGAAAGGCCCATTTAGACCTGCTAGTCCGAAACCTCGACAAAAAGGACCGCAAAACAAGTTTTAATCAAATCTTAGGAGTTCAAATAATTGATTAGGAGCTTTTCAACAAAATTATATTGCAAAACCTCAATTTATGTACTTTTTACTCAATTAAAATTCCAACGGGTCCATTGAGAGCCCCATTTAGACCTGCTAGTCCGAAACTTCGACAAAAAGGACCGCAAAACAGGTTTTAATCAAATTTTAGGAGTTAAAATAATTGATTAGGAGCTTTCAACACAATTATATTGCAAAACCTCAATTTCTGTACTTTTTACTCATTTAAAATTCCAACGGGTCCATTGAAAGGCCCATTTCGACCCGCTCGTCCGAAAACTCTACAAAAAGGACTTGCAAAACAAGTTTTAATCAAATCTTAGGAGTTCAAATAATTGATTAGGAGCTTTTCAACAAAATTATATTGCAAAACCTCAATTTATGTACTTTTTACTCAATTAAAATTCCAACGGGTCCATTGAGAGCCCCATTTAGACCTGCTAGTCCGAAACTTCGACAAAAAGGACCGCAAAACAGGTTTTAATCAAATTTTAGGAGTTAAAATAATTGATTAGGAGCTTTCAACACAATTATATTGCAAAACCTCAATTTCTGTACTTTTTACTCATTTAAAATTCCAACGGGTCCATTGAAAGGCCCATTTCGACCCGCTCGTTCGAAACCTCTACAAAAAGGACTGCAAAACAAGTTTTAATCAAATATTAGGAGGTCATGTAATTGATTAGGAGCTTTTCAACACAATTATATTGCAAAACCTCAATTTCTGTACTTTTTACTCAGTTAAAATTCCAACGGTTCCATCGAAAGGCCCATTTAGACCTGCTAGTCCGAAACCTCGACAAATAGGACCGAAAAACAAGTTTTAGTCAAATTTTAGGAGTTAAAATAATTGATTAGGAGCTTTTCAACACAATTATATTGCAAAACCTCAATTTTCTGTACTTTTTACTTAGTTAAAATTCCAACGGGTCCATTGAAAGGCCCATTTCGACCGGCTCGTTCGAAACCTCTACAAAAAGGACTACAAAACAAGTTTTAATCAAATATTAGGAGTTCATGTATTTGATTAGGAGCTTTTCAACACAATTATATTGCAAAACCTCAATTTATGTACTTTTTACTCAATTAAAATTCCAACGGTTCCATTGAAAGGCCCATTTAGACCTACTAGTCCGAAACCTCGACAAATAGGACCGAAAAACAAGTTTTAATCAAATCTTAGGAGTTAAAATAATTGATTAGGAGCTTTTCAACACAATTATATTGCAAAACCTCAATTTCTGTACTTTTTACTTAGTTAAAATTCCAACGGGTCCATTGAAAGGCCCATTTCGACCCGCTCGTCCGAAACCTCTACAAAAAGGACTGCAAAACAGGTTTTAATCAAATTTTAGGAGTTCATGTAATTGATTAGGAGCTTTTCAACTCAATTTTATTACAAACCTCACTTTCTGTACTTTTTACTCAGTTAAAATTCCAACGGGTCCATTGAAAGGCCCATTTCGACCCGCTCGTCCGAAACCTCTACAAAAAGGACGGCAAAACAAGTTTTAATCAAATTTTAGGAGTTAAAATAATTGATTAGGAGCTTTTCAACACAATTATATTGCAAAACCTCAGTTTCTGTACTTTTTACTCTGTTGAAATTCCAACGGGTCCATTGAGAGGCCCATTTAGACCTGCTAGTCCGAAACCTCGACAAAAGGACCGCAAAACAAGTTTTAATCAAAATTTAGGAGTTCAAATAATTGATTAGGAGCTTTTCAACACAATTATATTGCAAAACCTCAATTTCAGTACTTTTTACTCAGTTAAAATTCCAACGGGTCCATTGAAAGGCCCATTTAGACCTGCTAGTCCGAAACCTCGACAAAAAGGACCGCAAAACAAGTTTTAATCAAATCTTAGGAGTTCAAATAATTGATTAGGAGCTTTTCAACAAAATTATATTGCAAAACCTCAATTTATGTACTTTTTACTCAATTAAAATTCCAACGGGTCCATTGAGAGCCCCATTTAGACCTGCTAGTCCGAAACTTCGACAAAAAGGACCGCAAAACAGGTTTTAATCAAATTTTAGGAGTTAAAATAATTGATTAGGAGCTTTCAACACAATTATATTGCAAAACCTCAATTTCTGTACTTTTTACTCATTTAAAATTCCAACGGGTCCATTGAAAGGCCCATTTCGACCCGCTCGTCCGAAAACTCTACAAAAAGGACTTGCAAAACAAGTTTTAATCAAATCTTAGGAGTTCAAATAATTGATTAGGAGCTTTTCAACAAAATTATATTGCAAAACCTCAATTTATGTACTTTTTACTCAATTAAAATTCCAACGGGTCCATTGAGAGCCCCATTTAGACCTGCTAGTCCGAAACTTCGACAAAAAGGACCGCAAAACAGGTTTTAATCAAATTTTAGGAGTTAAAATAATTGATTAGGAGCTTTCAACACAATTATATTGCAAAACCTCAATTTCTGTACTTTTTACTCATTTAAAATTCCAACGGGTCCATTGAAAGGCCCATTTCGACCCGCTCGTTCGAAACCTCTACAAAAAGGACTGCAAAACAAGTTTTAATCAAATATTAGGAGGTCATGTAATTGATTAGGAGCTTTTCAACACAATTATATTGCAAAACCTCAATTTCTGTACTTTTTACTCAGTTAAAATTCCAACGGTTCCATCGAAAGGCCCATTTAGACCTGCTAGTCCGAAACCTCGACAAATAGGACCGAAAAACAAGTTTTAGTCAAATTTTAGGAGTTAAAATAATTGATTAGGAGCTTTTCAACACAATTATATTGCAAAACCTCAATTTTCTGTACTTTTTACTTAGTTAAAATTCCAACGGGTCCATTGAAAGGCCCATTTCGACCGGCTCGTTCGAAACCTCTACAAAAAGGACTACAAAACAAGTTTTAATCAAATATTAGGAGTTCATGTATTTGATTAGGAGCTTTTCAACACAATTATATTGCAAAACCTCAATTTATGTACTTTTTACTCAATTAAAATTCCAACGGTTCCATTGAAAGGCCCATTTAGACCTACTAGTCCGAAACCTCGACAAATAGGACCGAAAAACAAGTTTTAATCAAATCTTAGGAGTTAAAATAATTGATTAGGAGCTTTTCAACACAATTATATTGCAAAACCTCAATTTCTGTACTTTTTACTTAGTTAAAATTCCAACGGGTCCATTGAAAGGCCCATTTCGACCCGCTCGTCCGAAACCTCTACAAAAAGGACTGCAAAACAGGTTTTAATCAAATTTTAGGAGTTCATGTAATTGATTAGGAGCTTTTCAACTCAATTTTATTACAAACCTCACTTTCTGTACTTTTTACTCAGTTAAAATTCCAACGGGTCCATTGAAAGGCCCATTTCGACCCGCTCGTCCGAAACCTCTACAAAAAGGACGGCAAAACAAGTTTTAATCAAATTTTAGGAGTTAAAATAATTGATTAGGAGCTTTTCAACACAATTATATTGCAAAACCTCAGTTTCTGTACTTTTTACTCTGTTGAAATTCCAACGGGTCCATTGAGAGGCCCATTTAGACCTGCTAGTCCGAAACCTCGACAAAAGGACCGCAAAACAAGTTTTAATCAAAATTTAGGAGTTCAAATAATTGATTAGGAGCTTTTCAACACAATTATATTGCAAAACCTCAATTTCAGTACTTTTTACTCAGTTAAAATTCCAACGGGTCCATTGAAAGGCCCATTTAGACCTGCTAGTCCGAAACCTCGACAAAAAGGACCGCAAAACAAGTTTTAATCAAAATTTAGGAGTTCAAAAAATTCATTAGGAGCTTTTCAACACAATCATATTGCAAAACTTCAATTTCGGTACTTTTTACTCAGTTAAAAATTCAACGGGTCCATTGAAAGGCCCATTTCGACCCGCTCGTCCGAAACCTCTACAAAAAGGACTGCAAAACAAGTTTTAATCAAATTTTAGGAGTTCATGTAATTGATTAGGAGCTTTTCAACACAATTATATTTCAAAACCTCAATTTCCGTACTTTTTACTCGGTTAAAATTCCAATTGGTCCATTGAAAGGCCCATTTAGACCTACTAGTCCGAAACCTCGACAAATAGGACCGAAAAACAAGTTTTAATCAAATCTTAGGAGTTAAAATAATTGATTAGGAGCTTTTCAACACAATTATATTGCAAAACCTCAATTTCTGTACTTTTTACTTAGAAATTTCTGTGTAATATTAATTACATTACTTAGAAATTTAAGGCCATTCTCAGCTATCTATTTCTCTCGGAATCAACGTTTTCCACAACCTTCTGCTATCAACCAAGTTAGTTTTTTTTTCTCTAACTCCTTTTATTTCTGTTTTGCATGTGCTCTCTACTTTATGTATCGTCCGCATCCAACGAGGGCTTCATCATCTTTCCTCTTGCCGAATCTCCAATACTCATGCCTTCCTTATCTTTACTTTTATTGCTTTATTTTTGTACTTTTCTATCTCCCCATATTTTTTGTTCTGTCGGTTTGTATTAATTTTCTTTGTCCCCCCTCTTCTGCTTATCCCGGTATGTACTTACTTTCCTGTTCATGCTCTCCCGCTCTTCTTTGATTTTCTTGCATGCATTTATTTTTTCCTTTCGTTTATCTGGGTTTTCTCTGCATTTATTTATCTATCTATATGTTTTTCTCTTAGTTGGCTTCATGTTGTCTTTGTTGGTCCTACCAAATTTCTCTTTGATTGCTCTCTTTTCTGTTTCTATTTCCTTATTTCCTTTATCTCCTCTCCCATATTATCTCTATTCATTATTAAAGTTTTATCTCTAATATTTTACTCCTCTTCCATATTATCCCTATTTTCAAAAAAGGCTCTATCTATTCTAGCCATTTGCCTCCCATCTTATGCATCTCACTACACCTCTTTAGGTGCTTTCCTACCATCCCCTCTTGGGGAAATAAATTCGATCACCTTTAAGGTGAACATAATTAATCACAAATTAGAAAGTAAAGGAAAAGTCACAAAAGATGTCACTATCATCCGCCCCAATAATTTACTCAATAAATATAGAACACATTATAATTTTTCTACTCAATTAATCGTCCATTCCTATTCTCGACTATATCATTACTGTATTAAGTTCACTTCTAATATCCTTCCATATTTTACCTACTATCTCCTTAATTTTACTAAGAATCCACCAATACTCCTTTTCGTTTTAGTTTATATAAATTGCTTTTATATGCATCTGTCTTTTTCTGTTACCCACTACACCTCCTATGGTGCATTCTTTCGAACCCTTTCTAGGGGAATTTATACGATCACAACTCAGGTGAAAATAATTAGCTATTTAATTCTTTTATATAACTTAATTACTAAATCTCCACCTACCTCATCAACCCAAATCCTCCACTGGAATTTCTGTGTAATATTAATTACATTACTTAGAAATTTAAGGCCATTCTCAGCTATCTATTTCTCTCGGAATCAAGGTTTTCCACAACCTTCTGCTATCAACCAAGTTAGTTTTTTTTTCTACCTAGTCATATTGACAATTGCTTCTATAAGCTTTTATTTAAACTCCATCTAATTATTACAACAAAACCTATACATCCTATATATTTAAATCCCACATTTTTTGCACTACTATCGCTTCTTTACAGCATTTACCATCCTTTACATTTTCTTCTATTGCTAATACGTTTAATTATCAAAACTGCCATTTTTTTCAACTTATCATTCAATGAAAATATTTCCTTTTTGGAATCTTGGGCTCCTTACTTTAAATATTTATACTAATTTCTTGGATATTTTCCCCTTTAAGTTTTATAACGTTCACAGCTACTTTTCAACTCTGATTTTAAATAACTCACCCTATTTCCAAAATTATAACTCTCCTTCCTTAAATCTTTCCTTTCTTATTTTATTCATTATGAATTTATATACTCCATATCATTTCTTAAGGTATTTTCTTTATTTTTACCTGCATAAATCCCTTAAATCTCTCCTTGACTTGAATTATTTCCTTATAAACCCTCGAATCTCATCCCCATTCAGTGGAAATTACACAATCTGTTTTGATTGCTTATTTTGTTTCCCTTTTATGATTGTTTCCTATTTTAACATTATATCATGCTCTAATTATCAAAATTCTAGGGAACTAATTACTATGTTTTTATTTCCCATATCTCTATATTCCATTAATTTTATAATCACATTAAATTTTATCAGTAATAACTTTCCATCATTACATCCAATTTTAGGAAACTTTTCCCACTTTCCGATTGCTATCTTTCTTGTTTATTTCACATTCCTATTTCTATTACACTATTATCCAATTAATATCTCTTTCTGCATCTTCTCCCTAAAATCTAGACAATCAATCTTCTATTATTCCTTTTATTTTAATTGCCTTTTATTTATTTCATTAAGTGCTCCTTTTTCATACATATATTTTCAGTCATTTCCTTCACTCAATTTCCTTTTACCTTTTTACCACTTTTTGTTTGTTCTTACTTCTCCATTTTTTTACTCCAATCAAATGGCTTCCTCTTCCTCCCTCCCTAACTTCATCAATCTCGACCTCACTAATGAGGAAGCTAATGCTATTTACACTCCCGACTTCGATTTCTTTGAGGAGGATCCGAGAGCAATTCTTATAGGCAAATTCATTTCCACGAAACCGATTGATGATTGGGCGATCCTCCAAGCCTTTGAAGGTATCTGGAAGAAGAATCATCTGAAATCTATATCCATTATTCGTGAGTCGTTCTTTCGAATTGAGTTTGCTTCTGTTGTTGAAAGAGATGATGTTTATGAAAGAGGTCCATGGCTATTCAAAGACGAATGGATGGCACTTGCCGAATATGTACCAGGGAAAAGCATGGATGACTACTCTTTTAACCTGATGCGTATATGGTTTCGAATTCTAGCTTTACCTAAGCCGTTCTTGGAAGATCCTGAAAGGACCCACTTAGTGGGACAATCCCTTGGCGCCATAGTTGGTATTGTACTACGTACTGATACACGGAAAGAGAGGGGTAATATGACCGAATTCTTACGTGTGGAAATTTTAATGGACATCTCTAAGCCAATTCGTCGTTTCCTCCTTATCGGAAAAGGTACACGTACAACTTCCTGTCGACTTCAATATGAGCGTCTCCCTCTCCTCTGCCACGGGTGTGGCCTCATCAGTCATATCTTTGAACACTGTCCCAACAAGGCATTGATTGATCTAGCTAAACTCCAGTATGGTGATTGGCTTCGTTGGCTTCCTCCCTGTCGCAGGGAACAGGGTCCACGAGGTCGGATCAGATCTGTTGAACCTTCCGAACCTCCTTCAGGTATTCCACTTACTAACTTCTGGATTCGTCAATTCTTCTCCTTTACATCATTACCTTACTCGAATTCTATCTTAGCTACAGACCCAACATATAAGGGTAAAATTGTTGAGACTCCTATTCCTACCAATCAGCAATAACCATTAGGTATTTTATCATCTCTTTTAAAATTATCATTATACGGCTTTCCATTTTTACATTTTCTTACTATTCTCCCCTATTTCTCAGGCCCCTCGGATAAGGGTAAATATATTGTTGAGCCTGTGCCCTCAGCACAAGATTCGGGTATACATCTTGCTATATCCTTTCATTTCTCTTTTCTCCGAAGTTTCCAAAATTTAATCTTTTCCTCCCCTTTTTCTATTTTTCTAGGGAACCTCAATGAAGGGGATGCTGCTTCTTTTGCAGACTTACCTAATGATGAAAATGATAACAATGAAGAGATGGTGGGAGAGGAATCCTCAGAGCAGCCTCCTCCAAAAGTGGACCCCAAGCAATCTCCCAAAGTACCAATCCCTTCTAGGGTTATTTTTCCAAAGCCATTAAACACCATCTACCCTGCTCAAGTCAATCTGGATGATGATACCGCTCAACAAGTGAGGAAGTTAGATGCTCAACTAAGTAAGCCTTTCCTCCAAACCGATATTTCAATTTTTGATGATTTTGATTCTTGGCTACTTAAGCATTACCCAAATGATGCAGCATCTGCTCCAGCCCCTATACCTATTCCTCATATCCGTGGTGTCAAGAGACGTTCTCCCATTCAAGTGGTCCTCCAGCCCAAAAAGTCTAGACCCTCTCCTTCTCCAACTTCAAAAGCTGGGATGAGCAGCGGAAAAAACTCTCCGGCGGCGGCTGATGCACAGCCCCGCCGAGGGAAATGATTATTTTATGTTGGAACTGCCAGGGCCTTGGTAAAGCCCAGGCAGTTCAACATCTCCAGCATTATGTTAAGCTTCATGAACCCGATTTACTTTTTTTATGCGAATCTAAACTCAAAAATACGGCTTATAGCCGTCTTGGTGATTTGCTAGGGATGGCCCTAGCTTTTTCTGTTGATTTTTCTTCTACTTGTTCTGGTTTAGCTTTATTTACAAAGAATAATAATAATATTGATCTGCTTGCTTACTCTTATCGCTTTATTCATACGTATGTTAAATGCAACTCTTCTTCGTTCTATTTCACTGGTATCCATGGGTTTTCTGAAACAAGTAACAAACCTAAAACTTGGGATTTAATTGATTCACTCAATACTAATGATGGCCATTCTTGGCTTATCGGTGGCGATTTTAATGAAATCTTATCTGACAATGAAAAACAAGGAGGTTGCCGTCGGCCCAGATCTCAAATTAATAATTTCCGCAATTGCCTTTCTCGTAATAATCTTTTTGATTGCAAACCTACAACAAGTTGGTTTACATGGTCCAAATCGGGGCCCAAAACCCCTACTTTATTTGAGCGTTTAGATCGCTTCGTTGGGAATATGACATGGAAAACTTCCTTTCCTAATTATAACATCATCTCAGACTTTGATGCGAAATCAGATCACTGCTTTTTATTATTAAATACAGAGCCACCTTCCCCAACAAATCACCGTTCTTCTCCAAATACGTTCAGGTTTGAAAATTGCTGGGCCTCCAATGATGAAGGCATTACTGTTGTAAAACAAACTTGGTCAAGTACCAAAGGTACTACTCTGGATAAAATTAAAGCCATTGGCTCCTGTCTAGGAGACTGGCAATCTCAACAAAGGTCTAAGACCAATGGACGTATCAACTTTCTCACTAAGAAAATTAATAAATTATTACAACGTCCTCTTTCAGCTCCTGCTGAAAAAAGATATATCTCTGCTAAAATTGAGCTCCATAAACTTCTTGATGAGCAGGAAGCATATTGGGCACAACGTTCTCGTAACCTATGGCTTTCCCAAGGGGATAAAAATACCCGTTTCTTTCATGCCCGAGCTTCTAATAGGAAGAAAAAGAACACTATCTCAGGTCTTTTTGACTCCGATAATGTTTGGCACATGGACGATTCTGACCTTATGGAAATTGCTTCCTCATATTTCCACAATCTTTTTACTTCCTCCAATCCTCACTTTTCATACCAAATTCTATCAAAAATCACTCCTTCCATTACGACTGCTATGAATGAGTCCATTTCCAGGGATTTCACTCACGAAGAAATTATCATCGCTTTCCAAGACATTGATCCTAGGAAAGCCCCGGGTATCGATGGTCTACCAAGTGGTTTTTTCCGTCAACATTGGGACACTGTAGGGCAAGATATTATAACATTATGCCTTAATCTCCTTAAAGGGTCAGCTGATATGGCTTCAGTTAACCAAACTATCTTGGTACTCATACCTAAGATTAAGGATCCTACTACCATGAGGCATCTTCGGCCCATCAGTCTCTGTACGGTAATCTACAAAATCATTGCTAAAGTTTTAGTTAATCGTATGAAACATACCATTCCTTTCTGTATCAGTTCAAATCAAGATGCTTTTGTTCAAGGACGTAACATCACAGATAACATCCTTATTGCCCACGAAATAATTCATTCAATTAACATTGGTACCTCTAAAACCTCTCGTGGAGCTGCCCTTAAACTTGATATGGAAAAGGCTTTTGACAGGGTCGAGTGGTCATTCCTCGAAAACGTTATGAACCGTATGGGGTTTGCCTCATCATGGGTCTCTCTTATCATGAGATGTATTTCTTCAGTTTCCTTTACAGTTAAGGTCAACAATTCCTTTTCCCCTTTGTTTCGACCTCAAAGGGGTCTCCGCCAAGGTGACCCTTTGTCTCCTTTTCTTTTCCCATTTTGTACCCAAGGGCTTTCAGCTTTCTTGGCCGATGCTAAACAACAAGGCCTACTCCCAGGTCTAGGGGCTTGTAAGCATGGTCCCAAGGTTAACCATCTCTTATTTGCTGATGATTGCTTAGTTTTCCTCAACGCAAACCCCGATGAAGCTGCACACCTTAAGTTGGCCCTCCAGACTTATGCCTCTGCCTCTGGGCAAGCAGTCAATTTTGATAAGTCTACTATTTTTTACAATCCCCGCACTCCTCCTTCTACTCGCCAAGCTATTAATTCCTATCTTCAAGTACGTGAGGTCTCCAACCCTGGTGTTTACCTGGGGGTTCCTCTTCTTATTGGTAAAAATAAGACTCTCGCTTTAGGGTTTATACGTGATAAAGTTCATGATAGATTATCCAAGTGGGATAAACAGCTTCTTTCCTTCAGTGGTAGGGAAATTTTTATTAAAGCTGTTTTACAATCTTTACCACAATATGTTATGTCCTATTATTTATTACCCCAAAACATTATTGATGATATGACATCTGCCATTCGACGATATTGGTGGTCTGGGAAATCCAATAAGAAAGGTTGGCATATGCTCCCATGGGATCATGTATGCTTGCCTAAATCTGTTGGCAGTGTGGGTTTCCGGGATCTCAATAATTTTAACATTGCTCTTCTTGGCAAACAACTTTGGCGCCTTATTTGCGATCCTGATTCCCTCTTGGGACAAATCTATAAATTCAAGTACTTCCCGTCAGGTAATATCCTTAACGCCTCTCGGCCTTCGCGAGGTTCTTTTGCCTGGCAAGGTCTTTATAATGCTATGCAACACCTATTTGGTGGTTTCCTCTACCGACCGGGTATTAATAGTAACATACGCATCCATCATGATAACTGGGGAGGCTCCTCACCTATTCACCTCTACGGGGATTACGAGCTATCGGAGGAAGTACACATTCGTTGTCGAGATTTTATGTTGCGGAACCAAGATGCCTGGGACCCTGACAAGGTTCGTGCTTACTTTACTGTGGATGATGCCAATACCATTCTTTCTGTTCCTATCATTAACGACACTCGTGATACCATCCTCTGGATTCCCAATGATTCCGGAATCTATTCTGTTAGATCTGGCTATCTTTTCTTGCGACGACCCCCTGCGCCTAGACTTCGTCCCCCTCGATTCTGGAAATATCTTGCCAAACTCAAGGTCTTGCCTAAGGTTAAAACTTTTGGTTGGCGTCTGGGGGCAGAAGCCCTGCCTGTTGGGGTTCGCCTTCAGACTTTTTCCCCAGATTCTGGGCCATGCCCCATATATAACTCTGGTTCAGAGTCGGTTTTACACGCTCTCCATGATTGCTTTGGTGCTTCAGAAACCCTCAAACTGATTGGTCTTCCCTCTTCTTTTATCAATAGCTCCGCCTCTACGGGCCTCCAGTGGCTTGAAGAAGGTGCTTCCCTTCTTTCTCCTGATCTTTTTGGCCTCTTCTTAACTACCCTTTGGAATATTTGGAATAGACGTAATGACTGGACCCATAATAAACACCTTCAACCCCCTTGGCTAATTGCTGTAAACTCCATTAGTCTCCATAAGGACTACTCTAACTCAATCTCTTCATCTACATCATCTATTCCTTTGGCATCCCCTACTCGATGGAAACGACCCCCTCGTGGGTTTATTAAAGTTAATGTGGATGGAGCTTTTGATCCTTCCACTCGTACAGCGGCGGTTGGTGTTGTCGCTCGGGATAACACTGGTACGGTTGTTGGTGGTCTGGCTTTTCCGCTTGGTAGTTGTTCCGATGCTATTTCAGCCGAAGGGAGAGGTCTTCTTGCCGGTATTACCTTTGCTCTATCTCAGGGATGGAGCCACTTGATTTTCGAGACCGACTGTGCATCTCTAGCAAACCGGATCAACTCCCTTGGGCCAGATCTTTCTCCTTTGGGGCCGTTGATTCTGCAGGCTCATTCTGCTTTGGAGGATTTTTCTGTAGCACATGTTCAGTTTATTCGCCGTGAGGCTAATTTTGTAGCTCATACGTTGGCTACTCATGCCCTTAGATCCATGTCTTCTTTGTCTTTTGGATCTATTTACCCTGATTGTATAAAAAATCTTGTACTTTGCGAGGTTTAACCTCGTCTTAATAATATATTTTGGGTACTCTTTTCCCCTTCTTAGGTTTCTCCAAGTCTTGTGCTTGGGGATTTTAGTAGGGGTTTTTAATGAGGCCCGCTTTCTTCAAAAAAAAATTCCAACGGGTCCATTGAAAGGCCCATTTCGACCCGCTCGTCCGAAACCTCTACAAAAAGGACGGCAAAACAAGTTTTAATCAAATTTTAGGAGTTAAAATAATTGATTAGGAGCTTTTCAACACAATTATATTGCAAAACCTCAGTTTCTGTACTTTTTACTCAGTTGAAATTCCAACGGGTCCATTGAGAGGCCCATTTAGACCTGCTAGTCCGAAACCTCGACAAAAGGACCGCAAAACAAGTTTTAATCAAAATTTAGGAGTTCAAATAATTGATTAGGAGCTTTTCAACACAATTATATTGCAAAACCTCAATTTCAGTACTCTTTACTCAGTTAAAATTCCAACGGGTCCATTGAAAGGCCCATTTAGACCTGCTAGTCCGAAACCTCGACAAAAAGGACCGCAAAACAAGTTTTAATCAAAATTTAGGAGTTCAAAAAATTCATTAGGAGCTTTTCAACACAATCATATTGCAAAACTTCAATTTCGGTACTTTTTACTCAGTTAAAAATCCAACGGGTCCATTGAAAGGCCCATTTCGACCCGCTCGTCCGAAACCTCTACAAAAAGGACTGCAAAACAAGTTTTAATCAAATTTTAGGAGTTCATGTAATTGATTAGGAGCTTTTCAACACAATTATATTTCAAAACCTCAATTTCCGTACTTTTTACTCGGTTAAAATTCCAACTGGTCCATTGAAAGGCCCATTTAGACCTACTCGTCCGAAACCTCGACAAAAAGGACTGCAAAACAAGTTTTAATCAAATTTTAGGAGTTCAAATAATTGATTAGGAGCTTTTCAACACAATTATATGGCAAAACCTCAATTTCTGTACTTTTTACTCAGTTAAAATTCCAACGGGTGAGCATGCGATGATGGCCTGGTGGCCAGAGCACGCTCACCTGCTCCACTCCCTTCCCCTTAGGTCCCGGGTTCAAGACCCCTCAGGAGCATTGCCTTCACCTAGATTTCTCCCCCTCCCCCTCTAGGTAGAAGTAGAATAGGATTTTCAAAAAAAAAATTTCCAACGGGTTCGTTAAAAGGCCCATTTCGACCCGCTCGTCCGAAACTTATAAAAAAGGACTGCAAAACAAGTTTTAATCAAATTTTAGGAGTTCATGTAATTGATTAGGAGCTTTTAAACACAATTATATTTCAAAACCTCAATTTCCGCACTTTTTACTTGGTTAAAATTGCAACGGGTCCATTGAAAGGCCCATTTAGACCTACTCGTCCGAAACCTCGACAAAAAAGACCGCAAAACAAGTTTTAATCAAATTTTAGGAGTTCAAATAATTGATTAGGAGATTTTCAACATAATTATATGGCAAAACCTCAATTTCTGTACTTTTTACTCAGTTAAAATTCTAACAGGTTCGTTAAAAGGCCCATTTCGACCCGCTCGTCCGAAACCTCTAAAAAGGGACTGCAAAACAAGTTTTAATCAAATTTTAGGAGTTCATGTAATTTATTAGGAGCTTTTAAACACAATTATATTTCAAAACCTCAATTTTTGTACTTTTAACTTAGTTAAAATTCCAACGGGTCCATTGAAAGGCCCATTTCGACATGCTCGTTCGAAACCTCTACAAAAAGGACTGCAAAACAAGTTTTAATCAAATATTAGGAGTTCATGTAATTGATTAGGAGCTTTTCAACACAATTATATTGCAAAACCTCAATTTATGTACTTTTTACTCAGTTAAAATTCCAACGGGTCCATTGAAAGGCGCATTTAGACCTGCTAGTCCGAAACCTCGACAAAAAGGACCGAAAAACAAGTTTTAATCAAATTTTAGGAGTTCAAATAATTGATTAGGAGCTTTTCAACACAATTATATTCCAAAACCTCAATTTCTATACTTTTTACTCAGTTAAAATTTTAACGGGTCCACTGATAGGCCCATTTCTACCCGCTCGTTCGAAACCTCTACAAAAAGGACTGCAAAACAAGTTTTAATCAAATATTAGGAGTTCATGTAATTGATTAGGAGCTTTTCAACACAATTATATTGCAAAACCTAAATTTCTGTACTTTTTACTCGGTTAAAATTCCTATGGGTCCATTGAAAGGCCCATTTCGACCCGCTCGTCCGAAACCTCTACAAAAAGGACTACAAAACAAGTTTTAATCAAATTTTAGGAGTTCATGTAATTGATTAGGAGATTTTCAACTCAATTATATTGAAAAACCTCAATTTCTGTATTTTTTACTAAGTTAAAATCCAACGGGTCCATTGAGAGGCCCATTTAGCCTTGCTAGTCCGAAACCTCGACAAAAAGGACCGCAAAACAAGTTTAAATCAAATTTTAGGAGTTTAAATAATTGATTAGGATCTTTTCAACAATATTATATTGCAAAACCTCACTTTCTATACTTTTTACTCAGTTAAAATTCCAACGGGTCCATTGAAAGCCCATTTCGACCCGCTCGTCCGAAACCTCTACAAAAAGGACTGCAAAACAAGTTTTAATCAAATTTTAGGAGTTCATGTAATTGATTAGGAGCTTTTCAACACAATTATATTGCAAAACCTCAATTTCTGTACTTTTTACTCAGTTAAAATTCCAACGGGTCCATTGAGAGGCCCATTTTGACCTGCTAGTCTGAAAGCTCGACAAAAAGGACCGCAAAACAAGTTTTAATCAAATTTTAGAAGTTCAAATAATTGATTAGGAGCTTTTCAACACAATTATATTGCAAAACCTCAGTTTCTGTACTTTTTACTCAGTTGAAATTCCAACGGGTCCATTGAGAGGCCCATTTAGACGTGCTAGTCCGAAACTTCGACAAAAAGGACCGCAAAACAGGTTTTAATCAAATTTTAGGAGTTAAAATAATTTATTAGGAGCTTTCAACACAATTATATTGCAAAACCTCAATTTCTGTACTTTTTACTCATGTAAAATTCCAACGGGTCCATTGAAAGGCCTATTTCGACCCGCTCGTTCGAAACCTCTACAAAAAGGACTGCAAAACAAGTTTTAATCAAATATTAGGAGTTCATGTAATTGATTAGGAGCTTTTCAACACAATTATATTGCAAAACCTCAATTTCTGTACTTTTTACTCAGGTAAATATCCAACGGTTCCATTGAAAGGCCCATTTAGACCTGCTAGTCCGAAACCTCGACAAATAGGCCCGAAAAACAAGTTTTAATCAAATTTTAGGAGTTAAAATAATTGATTAGGAGCTTTTCAACACAATTATATTGCAAAACCTCAATTTTTGTACTTTTAACTTAGTTAAAATTCCAACGGGTCCATTGAAAGGCCCATTTCGACATGCTCGTTCGAAACCTCTACAAAAAGGACTGCAAAACAAGTTTTAATCAAATATTAGGAGTTCATGTAATTGGTTAGGAGCTTTTCAACACAATTATATTGCAAAACCTCAATTTATGTACTTTTTACTCAATTAAAATTCCAACGGTTCCATTGAAAGGCCCATTTAGACCTACTAGTCCGAAACCTCGACAAATAGGACCGAAAAACAAGTTTTAATCAAATTTTAGGAGTTAAAATAATTGATTAGGAGCTTTTCAACATAATTATATTTCAAAACCTCAATTTATGTACTTTTTACTTAGTTAAAATTCCAACGGGTCCATTGAAAGGCCCATTTCGACCCGCTCGTCCGAAACCTCTACAAAAAGGACTGCAAAACAAGTTTTAATCAAATTTTAGGAGTTCATGTAATTGATTAGGAGCTTTTCAACACAATTATATTAAAAACCTCAATTTCTGTAATTTTTACTCAGTTAAAATTCCAACGGGTCCATTGAGAGTCTCATTTAGACCTGCTAGTCCGAAACCTCGACAAAAAGGACAGCAAAACACGTTTTAATCAAATTTTAGGAGTTCAAATAATTGATTAGGAGCTTTACAACACAGTTATATTGCAACACCTCAATTTCTATACTTTTTACTCAGTTAAAATTCCAACGGGTCCATTGAAAGGCCCATTTCGACCTGCTCGTCCGAAACCTCTACAAAAAGGACTACAAAACAAGTTTTAATCAAATATTAGGAGTTCATGTAATTGATTAGGAGCTTTTCAATACAATTATATTGCAAAACCTCAATTTATGTACTTTATACTCAGTTAAAATTCCAATGGGTCCATTGAAAGGCCCATTTCGACCCGCTCGTCCGAAACCTCTACAAAAAGGACTGCAAAACAAGTTTTAATCAAATTTCAGGAGTTCATGTAATTGATTAGGAGCTTTTCAACACAATTATATTGCAAAACCTCAATTTCTGTAATTTTTACTCAGTTAAAAATCCAACGGGTCCATTGAGAGGCCCATTTAGACCTGCTAGTCCGAAACCTCGACAAAAAGGACCGCAAAACAAGTTTTAATCAAATTTTAGAAGTTCAAATAATTGATTAGGAGCTTTTCAACACAATTATATTGCAAAACCTCAGTTTCTGTACTTTTTACTCAGTTGAAATTCCAACGGGTCCATTGAGAGGCCCATTTAGACGTGCTAGTCCGAAACCTCGACAAAAAGGACCGCAAAACAAGTTTTAATCAAATTTTAGGAGTTAAAATAATTTATTAGGAGCTTTTCAGCACAATTATATTCCAAAACTTCAATTTCTGTACTTTTTACTCAGTTAAAATTCCAATGGGTCCATTGAAAGGCCCATTTCGACCCGCTCGTCTAAAACCTCTACAAAAAGGACTTGCAAAACAAGTTTTAATCAAATTTTAGAAGTTCATGTAATTGATTAGGATCTTTTCAACTCAATGATATTGCAAAACCTCAATTTCTGTAATTTTTTCTCAGTTAAAATTCCAACGGGTCCATTGAGAAGCCCATTTAGACCTGCTAGTCCGAAACCTCGACAAAAAGGACCGCAAAACAAGTTTTAATCAAATTTTAGGAGTTCAAATAATTGATTAGGAGCTTTTCAACACAATTATATTGCAAAACCTCAATTTATATACATTTTACTCAGTTAAAATTCCAACGGGTCCATTGAAAGGCCCATTTAGACCTGCTCGTCCGAAACCTCTACAAAAATGACCGCAAAACAAATTTTAATCAAATTTTAGGAGTTCATGTAATTGACTAGGAGCTTTTCAACACAATTATATTGCAAAACCTCTATTTCTGTACTTTTTACACAGTTAAAATTCCAACGGGTCCATTGAAAGACCCATTTAGACATGCTCGTCCAAAACATCGACAAAAAGGACCGCAAAACAAGTTTTAATCAAATTTTAGGAGTTCAAATAATTGATTAGGAGCTTTTCAACACAATTATATTTCAAAACCTCAATTTCTGTACTTTTTACTCAGTTAAAATTCCAACGGGTCCGTTGAAAGGCCCATTTCGACCCGCTCGTCCGAAACCTCAACAAAAAGGACTGCAAGACAAGTTTTAATCAAATTTTAGGAGATCATGTAATTGATTAGGAGCTTTTCAACACAATTATATTGCAAACCCGCAATTTTTGTACTTTTTACTCAGTTAAAATTCCAACAGGTCCAATGAGAGGCCTATTTAGACCTGCTAGTTCGAAACCTCGACAAAAAGAACCGTAAAACAAGTTTTAATCAAATTTTAGGAGTTCAAATAATTGATTAGGAGGTTTTCAACACAATTTTATTGCAAAACCTCATTTTCAGTACTTTTTACTCAGTTAAAATTCCAACGGGTCCATAGAAACGCCTATTTCGACCCGCTCGTCCGAAACCTCTAAAAAAACGACTGCAAAACAAGTTTTAATCAAATTTTAGGAGTTCATGTAATTGATTAGGAGCTTTTCAACACAATTATATTGCAAAACCTCAATTTCTGTAATTTTTACTTAGTTAAAATTCCAACGGGTCCATTGAGAGGCCCATTTAGACCTGCTAGTCTGAAACCTCGACAAAAGGACCGCAAAACAAGTTTTAATCAAAATTTAGGAGTTCAAATAATTGATTAGGAGTTTTTCAACACAATTATATTGCAAAACCTCAATTTCTGTACTTTTTACTCAGTTAAAATTCCAATGGGTCCATTGAAAGGCCCATTTAGACCTGCTAGTCCGAAACCTCGACAAAAAGGACCGCAAAACAAGTTTTAATCAAAATTTAGGAGTTCAAAAAATTCATTAGGAGCTTTTCAACACAATCATATTGCAAAACTTCAATTTCGGTAATTTTTACTCAGTTAAAATTCCAACGAGTCCATTGAAAGGCCCATTTCGACCCGCTCGTCCGAAACCTCTACAAAAAGGACTGCAAAACAAGTTTTAATCAAATTTTAGGAGTTCATGTAATTGATTAGGAGCTTTTCAACACAATTATATTTCAAAACCTCAATTTCCGTACTTTTTACTCGGTTAAAATTCAAACTGGTCCATTGAAAGGCCCATTTAGACCTACTCGTCCGAAACCTCGGCAAAAAGGACCGCAAAACAAGTTTTAATCAAATTTTAGGAGTTCAAATAATTGATTAGGAGCTTTTCAACACAATTATATGGCAAAACCTCAATTTCTGTACTTTTTACTCAATTAAAATTCCAACGGGTGAGCATGCGATGATGGCCTGGTGGCCAGAGCATACTCACCTGCTCCACTCCCTTCCCCTTAGGTCCCGGGTTCAAGACCCCTCAGGAGCATTGCCTTCACCTAGATTTTCCCCCTCCCCCTCTAGGTAGAAGTAGAATAGGATTTTCAAAAAAAAAATTCCAACGGGTTCTTTAAAAGGCCCATTTCGACCCACTCGTCCGAAACCTCTAAAAAAGGACTGCAAAAAAAGTTTTAATCAAATTTTATGAGTTCATGTAATTGATTAGGAGCTTTTAAACACAATTATATTTCAAAACCTCAATTTCCGCACTTTTTACTTGGTTAAAATTGCAACGGGTCCATTGAAAGGCCCATTTAGACCTACTCGTCCGAAACCTCGACAAAAAGGACCGCAAAAAAAGTTTTAATCAAATTTTAGGAGTTCAAATAATTGATTAGGAGATTTTCAACACAATTATATGGCAAAACCTCAATTTCTGTACTTTTTACTCAGTTAAAATTCTAACGGGTTCGTTAAAAGGCCCATTTCGACCCGCTCGTCCGAAACCTCTAAAAAAGGACTGCAAAACAAGTTTTAATCAAATTTTAGGAGTTCATTTAATTGATTAGGAGCTTTTAAACACAATTATATTTCAAAACCTCAATTTCCGCACTTTTTACTTGGTTAAAATTCGAACGGGTCCATTGAAAGGCCCATTTAGACCTACTCATCCGAAACCTCGACAAAAGGGACAGCAAAACAAGTTTTACTCAAATTTTAGGAGTTCAAATAATTGATTAGGAGCTTTTCAACACAATTATATTGCAAAACCTCAATTTATGTACTTTTTACTCAGTTAAAATTCCAACGGGTCCATTGAAAGGCGCATTTAGACCTGCTAGTCCGAAACCTCGACAAAAAGGACCGAAAAACAAGTTTTAATAGAATTTTAGGAGTTCAAATAATTGAGTAGGAGCTTTTCAACACAATTATATTCCAAAACCTCAATTTCTATACTTTTTACTCAGTTAAAATTTTAACGGGTCCATTGAAAGGCCCATTTCCACCCGCTCGTTCGAAACCTCTACAAAAAGGACTGCAAAACAAGTTTTAATCAAATATTAGGAGTTCATGTAATTGATTAGGAGCTTTTCAACACAATTATATTGCAAAAACTAAATTTCTGTACTTTTTACTCGGTTAAAATTCCTATGCGTCCATTGAAAGGCCCATTTCAACCCGCTCGTCCGAAACCTTTACAAAAATGACTGCAAAACAAGTTTTAATAAAATTTTAGGAGTTCATGTAATTGATTAGGAGATTTTCAACTCTATTATATTGAAAAACCTCAATTTCTGTATTTTTTACTAAGTTAAAATCCAACGGGTCCATTGAGAGGCCCATTTAGACTTGCTAGACCGAAACCTCGACAAAAAGGACTGCAAAACAAGTTTTAATCAAATTTTAGGAGTTCATGTAATTGATTAGGAGCTTTTCAACACAATTATATTGCAAAACCTCAATTTCTGTACTTTTTACTCAGTTAAAATTCCAACGGGTCCATTGAAAGGCCCATTTAGACCTGCTCGTCCGAAACCTCGACAAAAAGGACTGCAAAACAAGTTTTAATCAAATTTCAGGAGTTCGTGTAATTGATTAGGAGCTTTTCAACACAATTATATTGCAAAACCTCAATTTCTGTACTTTTTACTCAGTTAAAATTCCAACGGGTCCATTGAAAGGCCTATTTCGACCCGCTCGTCCGAAACCTCTAAAAAAGGACTGCAAAATAAGTTTTAATCAAATTTCAGGAGTTCATGTAAATGATTAGGAGCTTTTCAACACAATTATATTGCAAAACCTCAATTTCTGTAATTTTTACTTAGTTAAAATTCCCACGGGTCCATTGAGAGGCCCATTTAGACCTGCTAGTCCGAAACCTCGACAAAAGGACCGCAAAACAAGTTTAAATCAAAATTTAGGAGTTCAAATAATTGATTAGGAGCTTTTCAACACAATTATATTGCAAAACCTCAATTTCAGTACTTTTTACTCAGTTAAAATTCCAACAGGTCCATTAAAAGGCCCATTTAGACCTGCTAGTCCGAAACCTCGACAAAAAGGACCGCAAAACAAGTTTTAATCAAAATTTAGGAGTTCAAAAAATTCATTAGGAGCTTTTAAACACAATCATATTGCAAAACTTCAATTTCGGTACTTTTTACTCAGTTAAAATTCCAACGGGTCCATTGAAAGGCCCATTTCGACTCGCTCGTCCGAAACCTCTACAAAAAGGACTGCAAAACAAGTTTTAATCAAATTTTAGGAGTTCATGTAATTGATTAGGATCTTTTCAACACAATTATATTTCAAAACCTCAATTTCCGTACTTTTTACTCGGTTAAAATTCCAACTGGTCCATTGAAAGGCCCATTTAGACCTACTCGTCCGAAACCTCGACAAAAAGGACCGCAAAACAAGTTTTTATCAAATTTTAGGAGTTCAAATAATTGATTAGGAGCTTTTCAACACAATTATATGGAAAAACTTCAATTTCTGTACTTTTTACTCAGTTAAAATTCTAACGGGTTCATTAAAAGGCCCATTTCGACCCGCTCGTCCGAAACCTCAAAAAAGAACTGTAAAAAAGTTTTAATCAAATTTTAGGAGTTCATGTAATTGATTAGGAGCTCTTCAACGCAATTTTATTACAAAACCTCACTTTCTGTACTTTTTACTCAGTTAAAATTCCAACGGGTCCATTGAAAGGCCCATTACGACCCGCTCGTCCGAAACCTCTACAAAAAGGACTGCAAAACAAGTTTTAATCAAATTTTAGGAGTTCATGTAATTTATTAGGAGCTTTTCAACACAATTATATTAAAAACCTCAATTTCTGTAATTTTTACTCAGTTAAAATTCCAACGGGTCCATTGAGAGGCTCATTTAGACCAGCTAGTCCGAAACCCCGAGAAAAAGGACAGCAAAACAAGTTTTAATCAAATTTTAGGAGTTCAAATAATTGATTAGGAGCTTTTCAACACAATTATATTGCAACACCTCAATTTCTGTACTTTTTACTCAGTTAAAATTCCAACGTGTCCATTGAAAGGCCCATTTCGACCCGCTCGTCCGAAACCACTACAAAAAGGACTACAAAACAAGTTTTAATCAAATATTAGGAGTTCATGTAATTGATTAGGAGCTTTTCAATACAATTATATTGCAAAATTTCAATTTATGTACTTTATACTCAGTTAAAATTCCAATGGGTCCATTGAAAGGCCCATTTCGACCCGCTCGTCCGAAACCTCTAAAAAAAGGACTGCAAAACAAGTTTTAATCAAATTTCAGGAGTTCGTGTAATTGATTAGGAGCTTTCCAACACAATTATATTGCAAAACCTCAATTTATGTAATTTTTACTCAGTTAAAATTCCAACGGGTCCATTGAGAGGCCCATTTAGACATGCTAGTCCGAAACCTCGACAAAAAGGACCGCGAAACAAGTTTTAATCAAATTTTAGGAGTTCAAATAATTGATTAGGAGCTTTTCAACACAATTATATTGCAAAACCTCAGTTTCTGTACTTTTTACTCAGTTAAAATTCCAATGGGTCCATTGAGAGGCCCATTTAGACCTGCTAGTCCGAAACCTCGACAAAAAGGACCGCAAAACAAGTTTTAATCAAATTTTAGGATTTAAAATAATTGATTAGGAGATTTCAACACAATTATATTGCAAAACCTAAATTTCTGTACTTTTTACTCATTTAAAATTCCAACGGGCCCATTGAAAGGCCCATTTCGACCCACTCGTTCGAAACCTCTACAAAAAGGACTGCAAAACAAGTTTTAATCAAATATTAGGAGTTCATGTAATTGATTAGGAGCTTTTCAACACAATTATATTGCAAAACCTCAATTTCTGTACTTTTTACTCAATTAAAATTCCAACGGTTCCATTGTAAGGCCCATTTAGACCTACTAGTCCGAAACCTCGACAAATAAGACCGAAAAACAAGTTTTAATCAAATTTTAGGAGTTAAAATAATTGATTAGGAGCTTTTCAACACAATTATATTGCAACACCTCAATTTCTGTACTTTTTACTTAGTTAAAATTCCAACGGGTCCATTGAAAGGCCCATTTCGACCGGATCGTCCGAAACCTCTACAAAAAGGACTGCAAAACAAGTTTTAATCAAATTTCAGGAGTTCGAGTAATTGATTAGGAGCTTTTCAACACAATTATATTGCAAAACCTCAATTTATGTACTTTTTACTCAGTTAAAATTCCAATGGGTCCATTGAAAGGCCCATTTCGACCCGCTCGACTAAAACCTCTACAAAAAGGACTTGCAAAACAAGTTTTAATCAAATTCTAGAAGTTCATGTAATTGATTAGGAGCTTTTCAACTCAATGATATTGCAAAACCTCAATTTCTGTAATTTTTACTCAGTTAAAATTCCAACGGGTCCATTGAGAAGCCCATTAAGACCTGCTAGTCCGAAACCTCGACAAAAAGGACCGCAAAACAAGTTTTAATCAAATTTTAGGAGTTCAAATAATTGATTAGGAGCTTTTCAACACAATTTTATTGCAAAACCTCAATTTCTGTACTTTTTACTCAGTTAAAATTCAAATGGGTCCATTGAAAGGCCCATTTAGACCTACTCGTCCGAAACCTCGTCAAAAAGGACCGCAAAACAAGTTTTAATCAAATTTTAGGAGTTCAAATAATTGATTAGGAGCTTTTCAACACAATTATATTGTAAAACCTCAATTTCTGTACTTTTTACTTAGTTAAAATTCCAACGGGTACATTGAAAGGCCCATTTCGACCGGATCGTCCGAAACCTCTACAAAAAGGACTGCAAAACAAGTTTTAATCAAATATTAGGAGTTCATGTAATTGATTAGGAGCTTTTCAACACAATTATATTGCAAAACCTCAATTTCTGTACTTTTTACTCAGTTAAAATTCCAACGGTTCCATTGAAAGGCCAATTTAGACTTGCTAGTCCGAAACCTCGACAAATAGGACCGAAAAACATGTTTTAATCAAATTTTAGGATTTAAAATAATTGATTAGGAGCTTTTCAACTCAATGATATTGCAAAACCTCAATTTCTGTACTTTTTACATAGTTAAAATTCCAACGGGTCCATTGAGAAGCCCATTTAGACCTGCTAGTCCGAAACCTCTACAAAAGGACTGCAAAACAGGTTTTAATCAAATTTTAGGAGTTCATGTAATTGATTAGGAGCTTTTCAACACAATTATATTGCAAAATCTCAATTTTTGTACTTTTTACTCAGTTAAAATTCCAACGGGTACATTGAAAGGCCCATTTCGACCGGCTCGTCCGAAACCTCTACAAAAAGGACTGCAAAACAAGTTTTAATCAAATATTAGGAGTTCATGTAATTGATTAGGAGCTTTTCAACACAATTATATTGCAAAACCTCAATTTCTGTACTTTTTACTCAGTTAAAATTCCAACGGTTCCATTGAAAGGCCAATTTAGACTTGCTAGTCCGAAACCTCGACAAATAGGACCGAAAAACATGTTTTAATCAAATTTTAGGATTTAAAATAATTGATTAGGAGCTTTTCAACTCAATGATATTGCAAAACCTCAATTTCTGTACTTTTTACATAGTTAAAATTCCAACGGGTCCATTGAGAAGCCCATTTAGACCTGCTAGTCCGAAACCTCTACAAAAGGACTGCAAAACAGGTTTTAATCAAATTTTAGGAGTTCATGTAATTGATTAGGAGCTTTTCAACACAATTATATTGCAAAATCTCAATTTTTGTACTTTTTACTCAGTTAAAATTCCAACGGGTCCATTGAAAGGCCCATTTAGACCTACTCGTCCGAAACCTCTACAAAAAGGACCGCAAAACAAGTTTTAGTCAAAATTTAGGAGTTCATGTAATTTATTTGGAGCTTTTCAACACAATTATATTGCAAAACCTCAATTTCAGTACTTTTTACTCAGTTAAAATTCCAACGGGTCCATTGAAAGGCCTATTTAGACCTGCTAGTCCGAAACCTCAACAAAAAGGACCACAAAACAAGTTTTAATCAAAATTTAGGAGTTCAAAAAATTCATTAGGAGCTTTTCAACACAATCATATTGCAAAACTTCAATTTCGGTACTTTTTACTTAGTTAAAATTCCAACGGGTCCATTGAAAGGCCCATTTCGACCCGCTAGTCCGAAACCTCTACAAAAAGGACTGCAAAACAATTTTTAATCAAATTTTAGGAGTTCCTGTAATTGATTAGGAGCTTTTCAAGACAATTATATTTCAAAACCTCAATTTCTGTACTTTTTACTCAGTTAAAATTCCAACGGGTGAGCATGCGATGATGGCCTGGTGGCCAGAGCACGCTCACCTGCCAACTCCCTTCCCCTTAGGTCCCGGGTTCAAGACCCCTCAGGAGCATTGCCTTCACCTAGATTTCTCCCCCTCCCCTCTAGGTAGAAGTAGAAAAGTATTTTCAAAAAAAAAAATTCCAACAGGTTCGTTAAAAGGCCCATTTCGACCCGCTCATCCGAAACCTCTAAAAAAGGACTGCAAAACAAGTTTTAATCAAACTTTAAGAGTTCATGTAATTGATTAGGAGCTTTTAAACACAATTATATTTCAAAACCTCAATTTCCGCACTTTTTACTTGGTTAAAATTCCAACGGGTCCATTGAAAGGCCCATTTAGACCTACTCGTCCGAAACCTCGACAAAAAGGACCGCAAAACAAGTTTTAATCAAATTTTAGGAGTTCAAATAATTGATTAGGAGCTTTTCAACACAATTATATTGCTAAACCTCAATTTCTGTACTTTTTACGCAGTTAAAATTCCAACGGGTTCGTTAAAAGGCCCATTTCGACCCGCTCGTCCGAAACCTCTAAAAAAAGGACTGCAAAACAAGTTTTAATCAAATTCTAGGAGTTCATGTAATTCATTAGGAGCTTTTCAACAAAATTATATTGCAAAACCTCAATTTCTGTAATTTTTATTCAGTTAAAATTCCAACGGGTCCATTGAGAGGCCCATTTAGACCTGCTAGTCCGAAACCTCGACAAAAAGGAACGCAAAACAAGTTTTAATCAAATTTTAGGAGTTAAAATAATTTATTAGGAGCTTTTCAACACAATTATATTCCAAAACTTCAATTTCAGTACTTTTTACTCCGTTAAAATTCCAATGGGTCCATTGAAAGGTCCATTTCGACCCGCACGTCCGAAACCTCTACAAAAAGGACTTGCAAAACAAGTTTTAATCAAATTTTAGCAGTTCATGTAATTGATTAGGAGCTTTTCAACTCAATGATATTGCAAAACCTCAATTTCTATAATTTTTACTCAGTTAAAATTCCATCGGGTCCATTGAGAGGCCCATTTAGACCTGCAAGTCCGAAACCTCGACAAAAAGGACTGCAAAACAAGTTTTAATCAAATTTTAGGAGTTCAAATAATTGATTAGGAGCTTTTCAACACAATGATATTGCAAAACCTCAATTTCTGTACTTTTTACTCAGTTAAAATTCCAACGGGTCCATTGAAAGGCCCATTTAGACCTGCTCGTCCGAAACCTCGACAAAAAGGAACGCAAAACAAGTTTTAATCAAATTTTACGAGTTAAAATAATTGATTAGGGGCTTTCAACACAATTATATTGCAAAACCTCAATTTCTGTACTTTTTACTCATTTAAAATTCCAACGGGTCCATTGAAAGGCCCATTTCGACCCGCTCGTCCGAAACCTCTACAAAAAGGACTGCAAAACAAGTTTTAATCAAATTTTAGGAGTTCATGTAATTGATTAGGAGATTTTCAACACAATTATATTGCACAACCTCAATTTCTGTATTTTTTACCAAGTTAAAATTCCAACGGGTCCATTGAGAGGCCCATTTAGACTTACTAGTCTGAAACCTCGACAAAAAGGATCGCAAAACAAGTTGTAATCAAATTTTAGGAGTTTAAATAATTGATTAGGATCTTTTCAACACAATTATATTGCAAAACCTCACTTTCTATACTTTTTAATCAGTTAAAATTCCAACGGGTCCATTGAAAGGCCCATTTCGACCCGCTCGTCTGAAACCTCTACAAAAAGGACTGCAAAACAAGTTTTGATCAAATTTTAGGAGTTCATGTAATTAATTAGGAGCTTTTCAACACAATTATATTGCAAAACCTAAATTTCTGTACTTTTTACTCAGTTAAAATTCGAATGGGTCCATTGAAATCCCATTTCGACCCGCTCGTCCGAAACCTCTGCAAAAAGGACTACAAAACAAGTTTTAATTAAATTTTAGGAGAACATGTAATTGATTAGGAGCTTTTCAACACAATTATATTGCAAAACCTCAATTTCTGTACTTTTTACTCAGTTAAAATTCCAACGGGTCCATTGAGAGGCCCATTTAGACCTGCTAGTCCGAAACCTCGACAAAAAGGACCGCAAAACAAGTTTTAATCAAATTTTAGGAGTTCAAATAATTGATTAGAAGCTTTTCAACACAATTATATTGCAAAACCTCAATTTCTGTAATTTTTACTCAGTTAAAATTCCAACAGGTTCATTGAGAGGCCCATTTAGACCTTCTAGTCCGAAACCTCGACAAAAAGGACCGCAAAACAAGTTTTAATCAAAATTTAGGAGTTCAAATAATTGATTAGGAGCTTTTCAACACAATTATATTGCAAAACCTCAATTTCTATAATTTTTACTCAGTTAAAATTCCAACGGGTCCATTGAAAGGCCCATTTCGACCTGCTCATCCGAAACCTCTACAAAAAGGACTACAAAACAAGTTTTAATCAAATATTAGGAGTTCATGTAATTGATTAGGAGCTTTTCAACACAATTATATTGCAAAACCTCAATTTCTGTACTTTTTACTCAGTTAAAATTCCAATGGGTCCATTGAAAGGCCCATTTCGACCCGCTGGTCTGAAACCTCTACAAAAAGAACTGCAAAACAAGTTTTAATTAAATTTTAGGAGTTCATGTAATTGATTAGGAGCTTTTAAACACAATTATATTGCAAAACCTCAATTTCTGTACTTTTTACTCAGTTAAAATTCCAACGGGTCCATAGAGAGGCCCAATTAGACCTGCTAGTACGAAACCTCGACAAAAAGGACCGCAAAACAAGTTTTAATCAAATTTTAGGAGTTCAAATAATTGATTAGGACCTTTTCAACACAATTATATTGCAAAACCTCAATTTTTGTAATTTTTACTTAGTTAAAATTCCAACGGGTCCATTGAAAGGCCCATTTCGACATGCTCGTCCGAAACCTCAACAAAAAGGATTACAAAACAAGTTTTAATCAAATATTAGGAGTTCATGTAATTGATTAGGAGGTTTTCAACACAATTATATTGCAAAGCCTCAATTTCTGTACTTTATACTCAGTTAAAATTCCAATGGGTCCATTGAAAGGCCCATTTTGACCCGCTCGTCCGAAACCTCTACAAAAAGGACTGCAAAACAAGTTTTAATCAAATTTCAAGAGTTCATGTAATCGATTAGGAGCTTTTCAACACAATTATATTTCAAAACCTCAATTTCTATAATTTTTACTCAGTTAAAATTCCAACGGGTCCATTGAGAGGCCCATTTAGACCTGCTAGTCCGAAACCTCGACAAAAAGGACCGCAAAACAAGTTTTAATCAAATTTTCGGAGTTCAAATAATTGATTAGGAACTTTTTAACACAATTATATTGCAAAACCTCACTTTCTATACTTTTTACTCAGTTAAAATTCCAACGGGTCCATTGAAAGTCTCATTTCGTCCCGCTCGTCCGAAACCTCTACAAAAAGGACTGCAAAACAAGTTTTAATCAAATATTAGGAGTTCATGAAATTGATTAGGAGCTTTTCAACACAATTATATTGCAAAACCTCAATTTCTATAATTTTTACTCAGTTAAAATTCCAACGGGTCCATTGAGAGGCTCATTTAGACATGCTAGTCCGAAACCTCGACAAAAAGTACCGCAAAACAAGTTTTAATCAAATTTTAGGAGTTCAAATTATGGATTAGGAGCTTTTCAACAAATTATATTGCAAAACCTCAATTTCTGTACTTTTTAGTCAGTTAAAATTCCAACGGGTCCATTGAAAGGCCCATTTCGACCTGCTCGTCTGAAACCTCTACAAAAAGGACTACAAAACAAGTTTTACTCAAATATTAGGAGTTCATGTAATTGATTAGGGGCTTTCAACACAATTATATTGCAAAACCTCAATTTCTGTACTTTTTACTCATTTAAAATTCCAACGGGTCCATTGAAAGGCCCATTTCGACCCGCTCGTCCGAAACCTCTACAAAAAGGACTGCAAAACAAGTTTTAATCAAATTTTAGGAGTTCATGTAATTGATTAGGAGATTTTCAACACAATTATATTGCAAAACCTCAATTTCTGTATTTTTTACCAAGTTAAAATTCCAACGGGTCCATTGAGAGGCCCATTTAGACCTACTAGTCTGAAACCTCGACAAAAAGGATCGCAAAACAAGTTGTAATCAAATTTTAGGAGTTTAAATAATTGATTAGGATCTTTTCAACACAATTATATTGCAAAACCTCACTTTCTATACTTTTTACTCAGTTAAAATTCGAATGGGTCCATTGAAATCCCATTTCGACCCGCTCGTCCGAAACCTCTGCAAAAAGGACTACAAAACAAGTTTTAATTAAATTTTAGGAGAACATGTAATTGATTAGGAGCTTTTCAACACAATTATATTGCAAAACCTCAATTTCTGTACTTTTTACTCAGTTAAAATTCCAACGGGTCCATTGAGAGGCCCATTTAGACCTGCTAGTCCGAAACCTCGACAAAAAGGACCGCAAAACAAGTTTTAATCAAATTTTAGGAGTTCAAATAATTGATTAGGAGCTTTTCAACACAATTATATTGCAAAACCTCAATTTCTGTAATTTTTACTCAGTTAAAATTCCAACAGGTTCATCGAGAGGCCCATTTAGACCTTCTAGTCCGAAACCTCGACAAAAAGGACCGCAAAACAAGTTTTAATCAAAATTTAGGAGTTCAAATAATTGATTAGGAGCTTTTCAACACAATTATATTGCAAAACCTCAATTTCTATAATTTTTACTCAGTTAAAATTCCAACGGGTCCATTGAAAGGCCTATTTCGACCTGCTCATCCGAAACCTCTACAAAAAGGACTACAAAACAAGTTTTAATCAAATATTAGGAGTTCATGTAATTGATTAGGAGCTTTTCAACACAATTATATTTCAAAACCTCAATTTTTGTACTTTTTACTCAGTTAAAATTCTAATGGGTCCATTGAAAGGCCCATTTCGACCCGCTGGTCCGAAACCTCTACAAAAGGACTGCAAAACAGGTTTTAATCAAATTTTAGGAGTTCATGTAATTGATTAGGAGCTTTTCAACTCAATTATATTGCAAAATCTCAATTTTTGTACTTTTTACTCAGTTAAAATTCCAACGGGTCCATTGAGAAGCCCATTTAGACCTGCTAGTCCGAAACCTCTACAAAAGGACTGCAAAACAGGTTTTAATCAAATTTTAGGAGTTCATGTAATTGATTAGGAGCTTTTCAACACAATTATATTGCAAAATCTCAATTTTTGTACTTTTTACTCAGTTAAAATTCCAACGGGTCCATTGAAAGGCCCATTTAGACCTACTCGTCCGAAACCTCTACAAAAAGGACCGCAAAACAAGTTTTAGTCAAAATTTAGGAGTTCATGTAATTTATTTGGAGCTTTTCAACACAATTATATTGCAAAACCTCAATTTCAGTACTTTTTACTCAGTTAAAATTCCAACGGGTCCATTGAAAGGCCTATTTAGACCTGCTAGTCCGAAACCTCAACAAAAAGGACCACAAAACAAGTTTTAATCAAAATTTAGGAGTTCAAAAAATTCATTAGGAGCTTTTCAACACAATCATATTGCAAAACTTCAATTTCGGTACTTTTTACTTAGTTAAAATTCCAACGGGTCCATTGAAAGGCCCATTTCGACCCGCTAGTCCGAAACCTCTACAAAAAGGACTGCAAAACAATTTTTAATCAAATTTTAGGAGTTCCTGTAATTGATTAGGAGCTTTTCAAGACAATTATATTTCAAAACCTCAATTTCTGTACTTTTTACTCAGTTAAAATTCCAACGGGTGAGCATGCGATGATGGCCTGGTGGCCAGAGCACGCTCACCTGCCAACTCCCTTCCCCTTAGGTCCCGGGTTCAAGACCCCTCAGGAGCATTGCCTTCACCTAGATTTCTCCCCCTCCCCTCTAGGTAGAAGTAGAAAAGTATTTTCAAAAAAAAAAATTCCAACAGGTTCGTTAAAAGGCCCATTTCGACCCGCTCATCCGAAACCTCTAAAAAAGGACTGCAAAACAAGTTTTAATCAAACTTTAAGAGTTCATGTAATTGATTAGGAGCTTTTAAACACAATTATATTTCAAAACCTCAATTTCCGCACTTTTTACTTGGTTAAAATTCCAACGGGTCCATTGAAAGGCCCATTTAGACCTACTCGTCCGAAACCTCGACAAAAAGGACCGCAAAACAAGTTTTAATCAAATTTTAGGAGTTCAAATAATTGATTAGGAGCTTTTCAACACAATTATATTGCTAAACCTCAATTTCTGTACTTTTTACGCAGTTAAAATTCCAACGGGTTCGTTAAAAGGCCCATTTCGACCCGCTCGTCCGAAACCTCTAAAAAAAGGACTGCAAAACAAGTTTTAATCAAATTCTAGGAGTTCATGTAATTGATTAGGAGCTTTTCAACAAAATTATATTGCAAAACCTCAATTTCTGTAATTTTTATTCAGTTAAAATTCCAACGGGTCCATTGAGAGGCCCATTTAGACCTGCTAGTCCGAAACCTCGACAAAAAGGAACGCAAAACAAGTTTTAATCAAATTTTAGGAGTTAAAATAATTTATTAGGAGCTTTTCAACACAATTATATTCCAAAACTTCAATTTCAGTACTTTTTACTCCGTTAAAATTCCAATGGGTCCATTGAAAGGTCCATTTCGACCCGCACGTCCGAAACCTCTACAAAAAGGACTTGCAAAACAAGTTTTAATCAAATTTTAGCAGTTCATGTAATTGATTAGGAGCTTTTCAACTCAATGATATTGCAAAACCTCAATTTCTATAATTTTTACTCAGTTAAAATTCCATCGGGTCCATTGAGAGGCCCATTTAGACCTGCAAGTCCGAAACCTCGACAAAAAGGACTGCAAAACAAGTTTTAATCAAATTTTAGGAGTTCAAATAATTGATTAGGAGCTTTTCAACACAATGATATTGCAAAACCTCAATTTCTGTACTTTTTACTCAGTTAAAATTCCAACGGGTCCATTGAAAGGCCCATTTAGACCTGCTCGTCCGAAACCTCGACAAAAAGGAACGCAAAACAAGTTTTAATCAAATTTTACGAGTTAAAATAATTGATTAGGGGCTTTCAACACAATTATATTGCAAAACCTCAATTTCTGTACTTTTTACTCATTTAAAATTCCAACGGGTCCATTGAAAGGCCCATTTCGACCCGCTCGTCCGAAACCTCTACAAAAAGGACTGCAAAACAAGTTTTAATCAAATTTTAGGAGTTCATGTAATTGATTAGGAGATTTTCAACACAATTATATTGCAAAACCTCAATTTCTGTATTTTTTACCAAGTTAAAATTCCAACGGGTCCATTGAGAGGCCCATTTAGACTTACTAGTCTGAAACCTCGACAAAAAGGATCGCAAAACAAGTTGTAATCAAATTTTAGGAGTTTAAATAATTGATTAGGATCTTTTCAACACAATTATATTGCAAAACCTCACTTTCTATACTTTTTAATCAGTTAAAATTCCAACGGGTCCATTGAAAGGCCCATTTCGACCCGCTCGTCTGAAACCTCTACAAAAAGGACTGCAAAACAAGTTTTGATCAAATTTTAGGAGTTCATGTAATTAATTAGGAGCTTTTCAACACAATTATATTGCAAAACCTAAATTTCTGTACTTTTTACTCAGTTAAAATTCGAATGGGTCCATTGAAATCCCATTTCGACCCGCTCGTCCGAAACCTCTGCAAAAAGGACTACAAAACAAGTTTTAATTAAATTTTAGGAGAACATGTAATTGATTAGGAGCTTTTCAACACAATTATATTGCAAAACCTCAATTTCTGTACTTTTTACTCAGTTAAAATTCCAACGGGTCCATTGAGAGGCCCATTTAGACCTGCTAGTCCGAAACCTCGACAAAAAGGACCGCAAAACAAGTTTTAATCAAATTTTAGGAGTTCAAATAATTGATTAGAAGCTTTTCAACACAATTATATTGCAAAACCTCAATTTCTGTAATTTTTACTCAGTTAAAATTCCAACAGGTTCATTGAGAGGCCCATTTAGACCTTCTAGTCCGAAACCTCGACAAAAAGGACCGCAAAACAAGTTTTAATCAAAATTTAGGAGTTCAAATAATTGATTAGGAGCTTTTCAACACAATTATATTGCAAAACCTCAATTTCTATAATTTTTACTCAGTTAAAATTCCAACGGGTCCATTGAAAGGCCCATTTCGACCTGCTCATCCGAAACCTCTACAAAAAGGACTACAAAACAAGTTTTAATCAAATATTAGGAGTTCATGTAATTGATTAGGAGCTTTTCAACACAATTATATTGCAAAACCTCAATTTCTGTACTTTTTACTCAGTTAAAATTCCAATGGGTCCATTGAAAGGCCCATTTCGACCCGCTGGTCTGAAACCTCTACAAAAAGAACTGCAAAACAAGTTTTAATTAAATTTTAGGAGTTCATGTAATTGATTAGGAGCTTTTAAACACAATTATATTGCAAAACCTCAATTTCTGTACTTTTTACTCAGTTAAAATTCCAACGGGTCCATAGAGAGGCCCAATTAGACCTGCTAGTACGAAACCTCGACAAAAAGGACCGCAAAACAAGTTTTAATCAAATTTTAGGAGTTCAAATAATTGATTAGGACCTTTTCAACACAATTATATTGCAAAACCTCAATTTTTGTAATTTTTACTTAGTTAAAATTCCAACGGGTCCATTGAAAGGCCCATTTCGACATGCTCGTCCGAAACCTCAACAAAAAGGATTACAAAACAAGTTTTAATCAAATATTAGGAGTTCATGTAATTGATTAGGAGGTTTTCAACACAATTATATTGCAAAGCCTCAATTTCTGTACTTTATACTCAGTTAAAATTCCAATGGGTCCATTGAAAGGCCCATTTTGACCCGCTCGTCCGAAACCTCTACAAAAAGGACTGCAAAACAAGTTTTAATCAAATTTCAAGAGTTCATGTAATCGATTAGGAGCTTTTCAACACAATTATATTTCAAAACCTCAATTTCTATAATTTTTACTCAGTTAAAATTCCAACGGGTCCATTGAGAGGCCCATTTAGACCTGCTAGTCCGAAACCTCGACAAAAAGGACCGCAAAACAAGTTTTAATCAAATTTTCGGAGTTCAAATAATTGATTAGGAACTTTTTAACACAATTATATTGCAAAACCTCACTTTCTATACTTTTTACTCAGTTAAAATTCCAACGGGTCCATTGAAAGTCTCATTTCGTCCCGCTCGTCCGAAACCTCTACAAAAAGGACTGCAAAACAAGTTTTAATCAAATATTAGGAGTTCATGAAATTGATTAGGAGCTTTTCAACACAATTATATTGCAAAACCTCAATTTCTATAATTTTTACTCAGTTAAAATTCCAACGGGTCCATTGAGAGGCTCATTTAGACATGCTAGTCCGAAACCTCGACAAAAAGTACCGCAAAACAAGTTTTAATCAAATTTTAGGAGTTCAAATTATGGATTAGGAGCTTTTCAACAAATTATATTGCAAAACCTCAATTTCTGTACTTTTTACTCAGTTAAAATTCCAACGGGTCCATTGAAAGGCCCATTTCGACCTGCTCGTCTGAAACCTCTACAAAAAGGACTACAAAACAAGTTTTACTCAAATATTAGGAGTTCATGTAATTGATTAGGGGCTTTCAACACAATTATATTGCAAAACCTCAATTTCTGTACTTTTTACTCATTTAAAATTCCAACGGGTCCATTGAAAGGCCCATTTCGACCCGCTCGTCCGAAACCTCTACAAAAAGGACTGCAAAACAAGTTTTAATCAAATTTTAGGAGTTCATGTAATTGATTAGGAGATTTTCAACACAATTATATTGCAAAACCTCAATTTCTGTATTTTTTACCAAGTTAAAATTCCAACGGGTCCATTGAGAGGCCCATTTAGACTTACTAGTCTGAAACCTCGACAAAAAGGATCGCAAAACAAGTTGTAATCAAATTTTAGGAGTTTAAATAATTGATTAGGATCTTTTCAACACAATTATATTGCAAAACCTCACTTTCTATACTTTTTACTCAGTTAAAATTCGAATGGGTCCATTGAAATCCCATTTCGACCCGCTCGTCCGAAACCTCTGCAAAAAGGACTACAAAACAAGTTTTAATTAAATTTTAGGAGAACATGTAATTGATTAGGAGCTTTTCAACACAATTATATTGCAAAACCTCAATTTCTGTACTTTTTACTCAGTTAAAATTCCAACGGGTCCATTGAGAGGCCCATTTAGACCTGCTAGTCCGAAACCTCGACAAAAAGGACCGCAAAACAAGTTTTAATCAAATTTTAGGAGTTCAAATAATTGATTAGGAGCTTTTCAACACAATTATATTGCAAAACCTCAATTTCTGTAATTTTTACTCAGTTAAAATTCCAACAGGTTCATCGAGAGGCCCATTTAGACCTTCTAGTCCGAAACCTCGACAAAAAGGACCGCAAAACAAGTTTTAATCAAAATTTAGGAGTTCAAATAATTGATTAGGAGCTTTTCAACACAATTATATTGCAAAACCTCAATTTCTATAATTTTTACTCAGTTAAAATTCCAACGGGTCCATTGAAAGGCCTATTTCGACCTGCTCATCCGAAACCTCTACAAAGAGGACTACAAAACAAGTTTTAATCAAATATTAGGAGTTCATGTAATTGATTAGGAGATTTTCAACACAATTATATTTCAAAACCTCAATTTTTGTACTTTTTACTCAGTTAAAATTCCAATGGGTCCATTGAAAGGCCCATTTCGACCCGCTGGTCCGAAACCTCTACAAAAAGGACTGCAAAACAAGTTTTAATTAAATTTTAGGAGTTCATGTAATTGATTAGGAGCTTTTCAACACAATTATATTGCAAAACCTCAATTTATGTACTTTTTACTCAGTTAAAATTCCAACGGGTCCATAGAGAGGCCCATTTAGACCTGCTAGTCCGAAACCTCGACAAAAAGGACCGCAAAACAAGTTTTAATCAAATTTTAGGAGTTCAAATAATTGATTAGGACCTTTTCAACACAATTATATTGCAAAACCTCAATTTTTGTAATTTTTACTTAGTTAAAATTCCAACGGGTCCATTGAAAGGCCCATTTCGACCTGCTCGTCCGAAACCTCTACAAAAAGGATTACAAAACAAGTTTTAATCAAATATTAGGAGTTCATGTAATTGATTAGGAGCTTTTCAACACAATTATATTGCAAAGCCTCAATTTCTGTACTTTATACTCAGTTAAAATTCCAATGGGTCCATTGAAAGGCCCATTTTGACCCGCTCGTCCGAAACCTCTACAAAAAGGACTGCAAAACAAGTTTTAATCAAATTTCAAGAGTTCATGTAGTCGATTAGGAGCTTTTCAACACAATTATATTGCAAAACCTCAATTTCTATAATTTTTACTCAGTTAAAATTCCAACGGGTCCATTGAGAGGCCCATTTAGACCTGCTAGTCCGAAACCTCGACAAAAAGGACCGCAAAACAAATTTTAATCAAATTTTAGGAGTTCAAATAATTGATTAGGAGCTTTTCAACACAATTATATTGCAAAACCTCACTTTCTATACTTTTTACTCAGTTAAAATTCCAACAGGTCCATTGAAAGTCTCATTTCGACCCGCTCGTCCGAAACCTCTACAAAAAGGACTGCAAAACAAGTTTTAATCAAATATTAGGAGTTCATGAAATTGATTAGGAGCTTTTCAACACAATTATATTGCAAAACCTCAATTTCTGTAATTTTTACTCAGTTAAAATTCCAACGGGTCTATTGAGAGGCTCATTTAGACATGCTAGTCCGAAACCTCGACAAAAAGGACAGCAAAACAAGTTTTAATCAAATTTTAGGAGTTCAAATTATGGATTAGGAGCTTTTCAAAAAATTATATTGCAAAACCTCAATTTCTGTACTTTTTACTCAGTTAAAATTCCAACAGGTCCATTGAAAGGCCCATTTCGACCTGCTCGTCTGAAACCTTTACAAAAAGGACTACAAAACAAGTTTTACTCAAATATTAGGAGTTCACGTAATTGATTAGGAGCTTCTCAACACAATTATATTGCAAAACCTCAATTTCTGTACTTTATACTCAGTTAAAATTCCAACGGGTCCATTGAAAGTCCCATTTCATCCCGCTTGTCCGAAACCTCTACAAAAAGGACTGCAAAAACAAGTTTTAATCAAATATTAGGAGTTCATGAAATTGATTAGGAGCTTTTCAACACAATTATATTGCAAAACCTCAATTTCTGTAATTTTTACTCAATTAAAATTCCAACGGGTCCATTGAGAGGCTCATTTATACATGCTAGTCCGAAACCTCGACAAAAAGGACCGCAAAACAAGTTTTAATCAAATTTTAGGAGTTCAAATAATGGATTAGGAGCTTTTCAACACAATTATATTGCAAAACCTCAATTTCTGTACTTTTTACTCAGTTAAAATTCCAACGGGTCCATTGAAAGGCCCATTTCGACCTGCTCGTCCGAAACCTCTACAAAAAGGACTACAAAACAAGTTTTAATCAAATATTAGGAGTTCATGTAATTGATTAGTAGCTTTTGAACACAATTATATTGCAAAACCTCAATTTCTGTACTTTATACTCAGTTAAAATTCCAATGGGTCCATTGAAAGGCCCATTTCGACCCGCTCGCCCGAAACCTCTACGAAAAGGAATGCAAAACAAGTTTTAATCAAATTTCAGGAGTTCATGTAATTTATTCGAAGCTTTTCAACACAATTATATTGCAAAACCTCAATTTCTTTAATTTTTACTCAGTTGAAATTCCAACGGGTCCATTGAGAGGCCCATTTAGACCTGCTAGTCCGAAACCTCGACAAAAAGGACCGCAAAACAAGTTTTAATCAAATTCTAGGAGTTAAAATAATTTATTAGGAGCTTTTCAACACAATTATATAGCAAAACTTCAATTTCTATACTTTTTACTCGGTTAAAATTCCAATGGGTCCATTGAAAGGCCCATTTCGACCCGCTCGTCCGATAACTCTACAAAAAGGACTTGCAAAACAATTTTTAATCAAATTTTAGCAGTTCATGTAATTGATTAGGAGCTTTTCAACTGAATGATATTGCAAAACCTCAATTTATGTACTTTATACTCAGTTAAAATTCCAATGGGTCCATTGAAAGGCCCATTTTGACCCGCTCGTCCGAAACCACTACAAAAAGGACTACAAAACAAGTTTTAATCAAATATTAGGAGTTCATGTAATTGATTAGGAGCTTTTCAACACAATTATATTGCAAAACCTCAATTTCTGTAGTTTTTACTCAGTTAAAATTCCAACGGGTCCATTGAGAGGCCCATTTAGACCTGCTAGTCCGAAACCTCGACAAAAAGGACCGCAAAACAAGTTTTAATCAAATTTTAGTAGTTCAAAACATTGATTAGGAGCTTTTCAACACAATTATATTGCAAAACCTCAATTTCTGTACTTTTTACTCAGTTAAAATTCCAACGGGTCCATTGTGAGGCCCATTTAGACCTGCTAGTGAGAAACTTCGACAAAAAGGACCGCAAAACAAGTTTTAATCAAGTTTTAGGAGTTAAAATAATTGATTAGGAGCTTTCAACACAATTATATTGCAAAACCTCAATTTTTGTACTTTTTACTTATTTAAAATTCCAACGGGTCCATTGAAAGGCCAATTTCGACCCGCTTGTTCGAAACCTCTACAAAAAGGACTGCAAAACAAGTTTTAATCAAATATTAGGAGTTCATGTAATTTATTAGGAGATTTTCAACACAATTATATTGCAAAACCTCAATTTCTGTACTTTTTACTCAGTTAAAATTCCAATAGTTTTCTTCAAAAAAAAATTCCAATAGTTCCATTGAAAGGCCCATTTAGACCTGCTAGTCCGAAACCTCGACAAATAGGACCGAAAAACAAGTTTTAATCAAATTTTAGGAGTTAAAATAGTTGATTAGGAGCTTTTCAACACAATTATATTGCAAAACCTCAATTTCTGTACTTTTTACTTAGTTAAAATTCGAACGGGTCCATTGAAAGGCCCATTTCGACCGGCTCGTCCGAAACCTCTACAAAAAGGACTGCAAAAAGAGTTTTAATCAAATATTAGGAGTTCATGTAATTGATTAGGAGCTTTTCAACACAATTATATTGCAAAACCTCAATTTCTGTACTTTTTACTCAGTTAAAATTCCAACGGGTCCATTGCGAGGCCCATTTAGACTTGCTAGTCCGAAACCTCGACAAAAAGGACCGCAAAACAAGTTTTAATCAAATTTTAGGAGTTAAAATAATTTATTAGGAGTTTTCAACACAATTATATTGCAAAACAACAATTTCTGTACTTTTTACTCAGTTAAAATTTCAATGGGTCCATTGAAAGGCCCAATTCGACCCACTCGTCCGAAACCTCTACAAAAAGGACTTGCAAAACAAGTTTTAATAAAACTTTAGCAGTTCATGTAATTTATTAGGAGCTTTTCAACTCAATGATATTGCAAAATCTCAATTTCTATAATTTTTACTCTGTTAAAATTCCAACGGGTCCATTGAGAGGCCCATTTAGACCTACTATTCCGAAACCTCGACAAAAAGGACCGCAAAACAAGTTTTAATCAAATTTTAGGAGTTCAAATAATTTATTAGGAGCTATTCAACACAACTATATTGCAAAACCTCAATTTCTGTACTTTTTACTCAGTTAAAATTCCAACGGGTCAATTGAGAGGCCCATTTAGACCTGCTAGTCCGAAACCTCGACAAAAAGGACCGCAAAACAAGTTTTAATCAAATTTTAGGATTTAAAATAATTGATTAGGAGCTTTCAACACAATTATATTGCAAAACCTCAATTTCTATACTTTTTACTCATTTAAAATTCCAACGGGTCCATTGAAAGGCCCATTTCGACCCGCTCATCCAAAACCTCTACAAAAAGGACTGCAAAACAAGTTTTAATCAAATATTAGGAGTTCATGTAATTGATTAGGAGCTTTTCAACACAATTATATTGCAAAACCTCAATTTCTGTACTTTTTACTCAGTTAAAATTCCAACGGGTCCATTGAAAGGCCCATTCCGACCCGCTCGTCCGAAACCTCTACAAAAAGGACTGCAAAACAAGTTTTAATCAAATTTTAGGAGATCATGTAATTGATTAGGAGCTTTTCAACACAATTATATTGCAAAACCTCAATTTATGTACTTTTTACTCAGTTAAAATTCCAACGGGTCCATAGAAAGGCCCATTTAGACCTGCTAGTCCGAAACCTCGACAAAAAGGACCGCAAAACAAGTTTTAATCAAATTTTAGGAGTTCAAATAATTGATTAGGAGCTTTTCAACACAATTATATTGCAAAACCTCAATTTCTGTACTTTTTACTTAGTTAAAATTCCAACGGGTCCATTGAAAGGCCCATTTCGACCCGCTCGTCCGAAACCTCTACAAAAAGGACTGCAAAACAAGTTTTAATCAAATATTAGGAGTTCATGTAATTGATTAGGAGCTTTTCAACACAATTATATTGCAAAACCTCAATTTCTGTACTTTTTACTCAGTTAAAATTCCAACGAGTCCATTGAGAGGCCCATTTAGACCTGCTAGTCTGAAACCTCGACAAAAAGGACTGTAAAACAAGTTTTAATCAAATTTTAGGAGTTCAAATAATAGATTAGGAGCTTTTCAACACAATTATATTGCAAAACCTCAATTTCTGTACTTTTTACTCAGTTAAAATTCCAACGGGTCCATTGTGAGGCCCATTTAGACCTGCTAGTCCGAAACTTCGACAAAAAGGACCGCAGAACAAGTTTTAATCAAAATTTAGGAGTTAAAATAATTGATTAGGAGCTTTCAAAACAATTATATTGCAAAACCTCAATTTCTGTACTTTTTACTCATTTAAAATTCCAACGGGTCCATTGGAAGGCCAATTTCGACCCGCTCGTTCGAAACCTCTACAAAAAGGACTGCAAAACAAGTTTTAATCAAATAGTAGGAGTTCATGTAATTGATTAGGAGCTTTTCAACACAATTATATTGCAAAACCTCAATTTTTGTAATTTTTACCCAGTTAAAATTCCAACAGTTCCATTGAAAGGCCCATTTAGACCTGCTAGTCCGAAACCTCGACAAAAAGGACCGCAAAACAAGTTTTAATCAAATTTTAGGAGTTAAAATAATTGATTAGGAGCTTTTCAACACAATTATATTGCAAAACCTCAATTTCTGTACTTTTTACTTAGTTAAAATTCCAACGGGTCCATTGAAAGGCCCATTTCGACCGGCTCGTCCGAAACCTCTACAAAAAGGACTGCAAAACAAGTTTTAATCAAATATTAGGAGTTCATGTAATTGATTTGGAGCTTTTCAACACAATTATATTGCAAAACCTCAATTTTTGTACATTTTACTCAGTTAAAATTCCAACGGGACAATTGAGAGGCCCATTAAGACCTGCTAGTCTGAAACCTCGACAAAAAGGACCGCAAAACAAGTTTTAATCAAATTTTAGGAGTTCAAATAATTGATTAGGAGCTTTTCAACATAATTATATTGCAAAACCTCAATTTCTGTACTTTTTACTCAGTTAAAATTCCAACGGGTCCATTGAAAGGCCCAGTTAGACCTGCTAGTCAGAAACCTCGACAAAAAGGACTGCAAAACAAGTTTTAATCAAATTTTAGGAGTTCATGTAATTGATTAGGAGCTTTTCAACACAATTATATTGCAAAACCTCAATTTATGTACTTTTTACTTAGTTAAAATTCCAACGGGTCCATTGAAAGGCCCATTTCGACCCGCTCGTCCGAAACCTCTACAAAAAGGTCTGCAAAACAAGTTTTAATTAAATATTAGGAGTTCATGTAATTGATTAGGAGCTTTTCAACACAATTATATTGCAAAACCTCAATTTTTGAACCTTTTACTCAGTTAAAATTCCAACGGTTCCATTGAAAGGCACATTTAGACCTGCTAGTCCGAAACCTCGACAAAAAGGACCGCAAAATAAGTTTTAATCAAATTTTAGGAGTTCAAATAATTGATTAGGAGCTTTTCAACACAATTATATTGCAAAACCTCAATTTCTGTACTTTTTACTCAGTTAAAATTCCAACGGGTCCATTGAGAGGCCCATTTAGACCTGCTAGTCCGAAACCTCGACAAAAAGGACCGCAAAACAAGTGTTAATCAAATTTTAGGAGTTAAAATAATTGATTAGGAGCTTTTCAACACAATTATATTGCAAAATCTCAATTTCTGTACTTTTTACTGAGTTAAAATTCCAACGGGTCCATTGAAAGGCCCATTTCGACCCGCTCGTCCGAAACCTCTACAAAAAGGACTGCAAAACAAGTTTTAATCAAATATTAGGAGTTCATGTAATTGATTAGGATCTTTTCAACACAATTATATTGCAAAACCTCAATTTCTGTACTTTTTACTCAGTTAAAATTCCAACGGTTCCATTGAAAGGCCCATTTAGACCTGCTAGTCCGAAACCTCGACAAATAGGACCGAAAAACAAGTTTTAATCAAATTTTAGGAGTTAAAATAATTGATTAGGAGCTTTTCAAATCAATTATATTGCAAAACCTCAATTTCTGTACTTTTTACTTAGTTAAAATTCCAACGGGTCCATTGAAAGGCCCATTTCGACCCGCTCGTCCGAAACCTCTACAAAAAGGACTGCAAAACAAGTTTTAATCAAATATTAGGAGTTCATGTAATTGATTAGGAGCTTTTCAACACAATTATATTGCAAAACCTCAATTTCTGAACTTTTTACTCAGTTAAAATTCTAACAGTTCCATTGAAAGGCCCATTTAGACCTGCTAGTCCAAAACCTCTGCAAAAAGGACCGCAAAACAAGTTTTAATCAAATTTTAGGAGTTCAAATAATTGATTAGGAGATTTTCAACACAATTATATTGCAAAACCTCAATTTTTGTACTTTTTACTCAGTTAAAATTCCAACGGGTCCATTGAGAGGCCCATTTAGACCTGCTAGTTCGAAACCTCGACAAAAAGGACCGTAAAACAAGTTTTAATCAAATTTTAGGAGTTCAAATAATTGATTAGGAGCTTTTCAACACAATTATATTGCAAAACCTCAATTTCTGTACTTTTTACTCAGTTAAAATTCCAACGGGTCCATTGAGAGGCCCATTTAGACCTGCTAGTTCGAAACCTCGACAAAACGGACCGCAAAAAAAGTTTTAATCAAATTTTAGGAGTTCAAATAATTGATTAGGAGCTTTTCAACACAATTATATTGCAAAACCTCAATTTCTGTACTTTTTACTTAGTTAAAATTCCAACGGGTCATTGAAAGTCCCATTTCGACCGGCTCGTCCGAAACCTCTGCAAAACAAGTTTTAATCAAATATTAGGAGTTCATGTAATTGATTAGGAGCTTTTCAACACAATTATATTGCAAAACCTCAATTTCTGTACTTTTTACTCAGTTAAAATTCCAACGGTTCCATTGAAAGGCCCATTTAGACCTGCTAGTCCGAAACCTCGACAAATAGGACCGAAAAACAAGTTTTAATCAAATTTTAGGAGTTCAAATAATTGATTAGGAGCTTTTCAACATAATTATATTGCAAAACCTCAATTTCTGTACTTTTTACTCAGTTAAAATTCCAACGGGTCCATTGAAAGGCCCAGTTAGACCTGCTAGTCAGAAACCTCGACAAAAAGGACTGCAAAACAAGTTTTAATCAAATTTTAGGAGTTCATGTAATTGATTAGGAGCTTTTCAACACAATTATATTGCAAAACCTCAATTTATGTACTTTTTACTTAGTTAAAATTCCAACGGGTCCATTGAAAGGCCCATTTCGACCCGCTCGTCCGAAACCTCTACAAAAAGGTCTGCAAAACAAGTTTTAATCAAATATTAGGAGTTCATGTAATTGATTAGGAGCTTTTCAACACAATTATATTGCAAAACCTCAATTTTTGAACCTTTTACTCAGTTAAAATTCCAACGGTTCCATTGAAAGGCACATTTAGACCTGCTAGTCCGAAACCTCGACAAAAAGGACCGCAAAATAAGTTTTAATCAAATTTTAGGAGTTCAAATAATTGATTAGGAGCTTTTCAACACAATTATATTGCAAAACCTCAATTTCTGTACTTTTTACTCAGTTAAAATTCCAACGGGTCCATTGAGAGGCCCATTTAGACCTGCTAGTCCGAAACCTCGACAAAAAGGACCGCAAAACAAGTGTTAATCAAATTTTAGGAGTTAAAATAATTGATTAGGAGCTTTTCAACACAATTATATTGCAAAATCTCAATTTCTGTACTTTTTACTGAGTTAAAATTCCAACGGGTCCATTGAAAGGCCCATTTCGACCCGCTCGTCCGAAACCTCTACAAAAAGGACTGCAAAACAAGTTTTAATCAAATATTAGGAGTTCATGTAATTGATTAGGATCTTTTCAACACAATTATATTGCAAAACCTCAATTTCTGTACTTTTTACTCAGTTAAAATTCCAACGGTTCCATTGAAAGGCCCATTTAGACCTGCTAGTCCGAAACCTCGACAAATAGGACCGAAAAACAAGTTTTAATCAAATTTTAGGAGTTAAAATAATTGATTAGGAGCTTTTCAAATCAATTATATTGCAAAACCTCAATTTCTGTACTTTTTACTTAGTTAAAATTCCAACGGGTCCATTGAAAGGCCCATTTCGACCCGCTCGTCCGAAACCTCTACAAAAAGGACTGCAAAACAAGTTTTAATCAAATATTAGGAGTTCATGTAATTGATTAGGAGCTTTTCAACACAATTATATTGCAAAACCTCAATTTCTGAACTTTTTACTCAGTTAAAATTCTAACAGTTCCATTGAAAGGCCCATTTAGACCTGCTAGTCCAAAACCTCTGCAAAAAGGACCGCAAAACAAGTTTTAATCAAATTTTAGGAGTTCAAATAATTGATTAGGAGATTTTCAACACAATTATATTGCAAAACCTCAATTTTTGTACTTTTTACTCAGTTAAAATTCCAACGGGTCCATTGAGAGGCCCATTTAGACCTGCTAGTTCGAAACCTCGACAAAAAGGACCGTAAAACAAGTTTTAATCAAATTTTAGGAGTTCAAATAATTGATTAGGAGCTTTTCAACACAATTATATTGCAAAACCTCAATTTCTGTACTTTTTACTCAGTTAAAATTCCAACGGGTCCATTGAGAGGCCCATTTAGACCTGCTAGTTCGAAACCTCGACAAAAAGGACCGCAAAAAAAGTTTTAATCAAATTTTAGGAGTTCAAATAATTGATTAGGAGCTTTTCAACACAATTATATTGCAAAACCTCAATTTCTGTACTTTTTACTTAGTTAAAATTCCAACGGGTCCATTGAAAGTCCCATTTCGACCGGCTCGTCCGAAACCTCTGCAAAACAAGTTTTAATCAAATATTAGGAGTTCATGTAATTGATTAGGAGCTTTTCAACACAATTATATTGCAAAACCTCAATTTCTGTACTTTTTACTCAGTTAAAATTCCAACGGGTCCATAGAAAGGCCCATTTAGACCTGCTAGTCCGAAACCTCGACAAAAAGGACCGCAAAACAAGTTTTAATCAAATTTTAGGAGTTCAAATAATTGATTAGGAGCTTTTCAACACAATTATATTGCAAAACCTCAATTTCTGTACTTTTTACTCAGTTAAAATTCCAACGGGTCCATTGAGAGGCCCATTTAGACCTGCTAGTCCGAAACCTCGACAAAAAGGACCGCAAAACAAGTGTTAATCAAATTTTAGGAGTTAAAATAATTGATTAGGAGCTTTTCAACACAATTATATTGCAAAATCTCAATTTCTGTACTTTTTACTGAGTTAAAATTCCAACGGGTCCATTGAAAGGCCCATTTCGACCCGCTCGTCCGAAACCTCTACAAAAAGGACTGCAAAACAAGTTTTAATCAAATATTAGGAGTTCATGTAATTGATTAGGAGCTTTTCAACACAATTATATTGCAAAATCTCAATTTCTGTACTTTTTACTGAGTTAAAATTCCAACGGGTCCATTGAAAGGCCCATTTCGACCCGCTCGTCCGAAACCTCTACAAAAAGGACTGCAAAACAAGTTTTAATCAAATTTTAGGAGATCATGTAATTGATTAGGAGCTTTTCAACACAATTATATTGCAAAACCTCAATTTATGTACTTTTTACTCAGTTAAAATTCCAACGGGTCCATAGAAAGGCCCATTTAGACCTGCTAGTCCGAAACCTCGACAAAAAGGACCGCAAAACAAGTTTTAATCAAATTTTAGGAGTTCAAATAATTGATTAGGAGCTTTTCAACACAATTATATTGCAAAACCTCAATTTCTGTACTTTTTACTCAGTTAAAATTCCAACGGGTCCATTGAGAGGCCCATTTAGACCTGCTAGTCCGAAACCTCGACAAAAAGGACCGCAAAACAAGTGTTAATCAAATTTTAGGAGTTAAAATAATTGATTAGGAGCTTTTCAACACAATTATATTGCAAAATCTCAATTTCTGTACTTTTTACTGAGTTAAAATTCCAACGGGTCCATTGAAAGGCCCATTTCGACCCGCTCGTCCGAAACCTCTACAAAAAGGACTGCAAAACAAGTTTTAATCAAATATTAGGAGTTCATGTAATTGATTAGGAGCTTTTCAACACAATTATATTGCAAAACCTCAATTTCTGTACTTTTTACTCAGTTAAAATTCCAACGGTTCCATTGAAAGGCCCATTTAGACCTGCTAGTCCGAAACCTCGACAAATAGGACCGAAAAACAAGTTTTAATCAAATTTTAGGAGTTAAAATAATTGATTAGGAGCTTTTCAAATCAATTATATTGCAAAACCTCAATTTCTGTACTTTTTACTTAGTTAAAATTCCAACGGGTCCATTGAAAGGCCCATTTCGACCCGCTCGTCCGAAACCTCTACAAAAAGGACTGCAAAACAAGTTTTAATCAAATATTAGGAGTTCATGTAATTGATTAGGAGCTTTTCAACACAATTATATTGCAAAACCTCAATTTCTGAACTTTTTACTCAGTTAAAATTCTAACAGTTCCATTGAAAGGCCCATTTAGACCTGCTAGTCCAAAACCTCTGCAAAAAGGACCGCAAAACAAGTTTTAATCAAATTTTAGGAGTTCAAATAATTGATTAGGAGATTTTCAACACAATTATATTGCAAAACCTCAATTTTTGTACTTTTTACTCAGTTAAAATTCCAACGGGTCCATTGAGAGGCCCATTTAGACCTGCTAGTTCGAAACCTCGACAAAAAGGACCGTAAAACAAGTTTTAATCAAATTTTAGGAGTTCAAATAATTGATTAGGAGCTTTTCAACACAATTATATTGCAAAACCTCAATTTCTGTACTTTTTACTCAGTTAAAATTCCAACGGGTCCATTGAGAGGCCCATTTAGACCTGCTAGTTCGAAACCTCGACAAAACGGACCGCAAAAAAAGTTTTAATCAAATTTTAGGAGTTCAAATAATTGATTAGGAGCTTTTCAACACAATTATATTGCAAAACCTCAATTTCTGTACTTTTTACTTAGTTAAAATTCCAACGGGTCATTGAAAGTCCCATTTCGACCGGCTCGTCCGAAACCTCTGCAAAACAAGTTTTAATCAAATATTAGGAGTTCATGTAATTGATTAGGAGCTTTTCAACACAATTATATTGCAAAACCTCAATTTCTGTACTTTTTACTCAGTTAAAATTCCAACGGTTCCATTGAAAGGCCCATTTAGACCTGCTAGTCCGAAACCTCGACAAATAGGACCGAAAAACAAGTTTTAATCAAATTTTAGGAGTTCAAATAATTGATTAGGAGCTTTTCAACATAATTATATTGCAAAACCTCAATTTCTGTACTTTTTACTCAGTTAAAATTCCAACGGGTCCATTGAAAGGCCCAGTTAGACCTGCTAGTCAGAAACCTCGACAAAAAGGACTGCAAAACAAGTTTTAATCAAATTTTAGGAGTTCATGTAATTGATTAGGAGCTTTTCAACACAATTATATTGCAAAACCTCAATTTATGTACTTTTTACTTAGTTAAAATTCCAACGGGTCCATTGAAAGGCCCATTTCGACCCGCTCGTCCAAAACCTCTACAAAAAGGTCTGCAAAACAAGTTTTAATCAAATATTAGGAGTTCATGTAATTGATTAGGAGCTTTTCAACACAATTATATTGCAAAACCTCAATTTTTGAACCTTTTACTCAGTTAAAATTCCAACGGTTCCATTGAAAGGCACATTTAGACCTGCTAGTCCGAAACCTCGACAAAAAGGACCGCAAAATAAGTTTTAATCAAATTTTAGGAGTTCAAATAATTGATTAGGAGCTTTTCAACACAATTATATTGCAAAACCTCAATTTCTGTACTTTTTACTCAGTTAAAATTCCAACGGGTCCATTGAGAGGCCCATTTAGACCTGCTAGTCCGAAACCTCGACAAAAAGGACCGCAAAACAAGTGTTAATCAAATTTTAGGAGTTAAAATAATTGATTAGGAGCTTTTCAACACAATTATATTGCAAAATCTCAATTTCTGTACTTTTTACTGAGTTAAAATTCCAACGGGTCCATTGAAAGGCCCATTTCGACCCGCTCGTCCGAAACCTCTACAAAAAGGACTGCAAAACAAGTTTTAATCAAATATTAGGAGTTCATGTAATTGATTAGGATCTTTTCAACACAATTATATTGCAAAACCTCAATTTCTGTACTTTTTACTCAGTTAAAATTCCAACGGTTCCATTGAAAGGCCCATTTAGACCTGCTAGTCCGAAACCTCGACAAATAGGACCGAAAAACAAGTTTTAATCAAATTTTAGGAGTTAAAATAATTGATTAGGAGCTTTTCAAATCAATTATATTGCAAAACCTCAATTTCTGTACTTTTTACTTAGTTAAAATTCCAACGGGTCCATTGAAAGGCCCATTTCGACCCGCTCGTCCGAAACCTCTACAAAAAGGACTGCAAAACAAGTTTTAATCAAATATTAGGAGTTCATGTAATTGATTAGGAGCTTTTCAACACAATTATATTGCAAAACCTCAATTTCTGAACTTTTTACTCAGTTAAAATTCTAACAGTTCCATTGAAAGGCCCATTTAGACCTGCTAGTCCAAAACCTCTGCAAAAAGGACCAAAAAACAAGTTTTAATCAAATTTTAGGAGTTCAAATAATTGATTAGGAGATTTTCAACACAATTATATTGCAAAACCTCAATTTTGTACTTTTTACTCAGTTAAAATTCCAACGGGTCCATTGAGAGGCCCATTTAGACCTGCTAGTTCGAAACCTCGACAAAAAGGACCGTAAAACAAGTTTTAATCAAATTTTAGGAGTTCAAATAATTGATTAGGAGCTTTTCAACACAATTATATTGCAAAACCTCAATTTCTGTACTTTTTACTCAGTTAAAATTCCAACGGGTCCATTGAGAGGCCCATTTAGACCTGCTAGTTCGAAACCTCGACAAAAAGGACCGCAAAAAAAGTTTTAATCAAATTTTAGGAGTTCAAATAATTGATTAGGAGCTTTTCAACACAATTATATTGCAAAACCTCAATTTCTGTACTTTTTACTTAGTTAAAATTCCAACGGGTCCATTGAAAGTCCCATTTCGACCGGCTCGTCCGAAACCTCTGCAAAACAAGTTTTAATCAAATATTAGGAGTTCATGTAATTGATTAGGAGCTTTTCAACACAATTATATTGCAAAACCTCAATTTCTGTACTTTTTACTCAGTTAAAATTCCAACGGGTCCATAGAAAGGCCCATTTAGACCTGCTAGTCCGAAACCTCGACAAAAAGGACCGCAAAACAAGTTTTAATCAAATTTTAGGAGTTCAAATAATTGATTAGGAGCTTTTCAACACAATTATATTGCAAAACCTCAATTTCTGTACTTTTTACTCAGTTAAAATTCCAACGGGTCCATTGAGAGGCCCATTTAGACCTGCTAGTCCGAAACCTCGACAAAAAGGACCGCAAAACAAGTGTTAATCAAATTATAGGAGTTAAAATAATTGATTAGGAGCTTTTCAACACAATTATATTGCAAAATCTCAATTTCTGTACTTTTTACTGAGTTAAAATTCCAACGGGTCCATTGAAAGGCCCATTTCGACCCGCTCGTCCGAAACCTCTACAAAAAGGACTGCAAAACAAGTTTTAATCAAATATTAGGAGTTCATGTAATTGATTAGGAGCTTTTCAACACAATTATATTGCAAAATCTCAATTTCTGTACTTTTTACTGAGTTAAAATTCCAACGGGTCCATTGAAAGGCCCATTTCGACCCGCTCGTCCGAAACCTCTACAAAAAGGACTGCAAAACAAGTTTTAATCAAATTTTAGGAGATCATGTAATTGATTAGGAGCTTTTCAACACAATTATATTGCAAAACCTCAATTTATGTACTTTTTACTCAGTTAAAATTCCAACGGGTCCATAGAAAGGCCCATTTAGACCTGCTAGTCCGAAACCTCGACAAAAAGGACCGCAAAACAAGTTTTAATCAAATTTTAGGAGTTCAAATAATTGATTAGGAGCTTTTCAACACAATTATATTGCAAAACCTCAATTTCTGTACTTTTTACTCAGTTAAAATTCCAACGGGTCCATTGAGAGGCCCATTTAGACCTGCTAGTCCGAAACCTCGACAAAAAGGACCGCAAAACAAGTGTTAATCAAATTTTAGGAGTTAAAATAATTGATTAGGAGCTTTTCAACACAATTATATTGCAAAATCTCAATTTCTGTACTTTTTACTGAGTTAAAATTCCAACGGGTCCATTGAAAGGCCCATTTCGACCCGCTCGTCCGAAACCTCTACAAAAAGGACTGCAAAACAAGTTTTAATCAAATATTAGGAGTTCATGTAATTGATTAGGAGCTTTTCAACACAATTATATTGCAAAACCTCAATTTCTGTACTTTTTACTCAGTTAAAATTCCAACGGTTCCATTGAAAGGCCCATTTAGAATTGCTAGTCCGAAACCTCGACAAATAGGACCGAAAAACAAGTTTTAATCAAATTTTAGGAGTTAAAATAATTGATTAGGAGCTTTTCAACACAATTATATTGCAAAATCTCAATTTCTGTACTTTTTACTGAGTTAAAATTCCAACGGGTCCATTGAAAGGCCCATTTCGACCCGCTCGTCCGAAACCTCTACAAAAAGGACTGCAAAACAAGTTTTAATCAAATATTAGGAGTTCATGTAATTGATTAGGAGCTTTTCAACACAATTATATTGCAAAACCTCAATTTCTGTACTTTTTACTCAGTTAAAATTCTAACAGTTCCATTGAAAGGCCCATTTAGACCTGCTAGTCCAAAACCTCTGCAAAAAGGACCGCAAAACAAGTTTTAATCAAATTTTAGGAGTTCAAATAATTGATTAGGAGATTTTCAACACAATTATATTGCAAAACCTCAATTTTTGTACTTTTTACTCAGTTAAAATTCCAACGGGTCCATTGAGAGGCCCATTTAGAGGCATGGTTGACGGAGGAGGTCGGGGCGGAAGAGGGTGGATAATAGGAGGATGAGGAGGCGGAGAAGGGTGAGTAGGAGGAGGAGTGGGAGAAAAAAGAGAGACCCGTTGAAATTTTAACTGAGTAAAAAGTACATAAATTGAGGTTTTGCAATATAATTGTGTTGAAAAGCTCCTAATCAATTACATAAACTCGTAAAATTTGATTAAACCTTGTTTTGCAGTCCTTTTCGTAAAGGTTTCGTACGAGCGGGTCAAAATGGGCCATTCATTGGACCCATTGGAATTTTAACCGAGTAAAAAGTACAGAAATTGAGGTTTTGCAATATAATTGTGTTGAAAAGCTTCTAATCAATTATTTAAACTCCTAAAGTTTGATTAAAACTTGTTTTGCGGTCCTTTTTTTTTCGAGGTTTCGGACGAGCAGGTCTAAATGGGCCTTTCAATGGACCCGTTGGAATTTTAACTGAGTAAAAAGTATAAAAATTGAGGTTTTACAATATAACTGTGTTGAAAATCTCCTAATCAATTATTTGAACTCCTAAAATTTGAATTAATCTTTTTTGCGATTCTTTTTGTAGAGGTTTCGGACGAGCAAGTCTAAATGGGCCTTTCAATGGACCCGTTGGAATTTTAACTGAGTAAAAAGTATAGAAATTGAGCTTTTGCAATATAATTGTGTTGAAAATCTCCTAATCAATTATTTGAACTCCTAAAATTTGAAGAAAACTTTTTTGCGGTCCTTTTTGTAGAGGTTTCGGACGAGCAGGGCTAAATGGGCCTTTCATTGGGCCCGTTGGAATTTTAACTAAGTAAAAAGTATAAAAATTGAGGTTTTTCAATATAATTGTGTTGAAAAGCTACTAATCAATTATTTGAACTCCTAAAATTTGATTAAAACTTGTTTTGCGGTCCTTTTTGTCCGAGGTTTCGGACGAGCAGGTCTAAATGGGCCTTTTAATGGGCCGTTGGAATTTTAACTGAGTAAAAGGTACAGAAATTGAGGTTTTTCAATATAATTCTGTTGAAAAGCTATTAATCAATTATTTGAACTTCTAAAATTTGATTAAAACTTGTTTTGCGGTCCTTTTTGTCGAGGTTTCGGACGAGCATGTCTAAATGGGCCTTTCAATGGGCCGTTGGAATTTTAACTGAGTAAAAGGTACATAAATTGAGGTTTTTCAATATAATTGTGTTGAAAAGCTCCTAATCAATTATTTGAACTCTTAAAATTTGATTAGAACTTGTTTTACGGTCCTTTTTGTAGAGGTTTCAGACGAGCAGGTCTAAATGGGCCTTTCAATGGGCCCGTTGGAATTTTAACTTAGTAAAAGGTACAGAAATTGAGGTTTTTCAATATAATTTTGTTGAAAAGCTCCTAATCAATTATTTGAACTCCCAAAGTTTGATTAAAACTTGTTTTGCGGTTCTTTTTGTCGAGGTTTTGGACGAGCAGGTCTAAATGGGCCTTTCAATGGACCCGTTGGAATTTTAACTTAGTAAAAAGTATAAAAATTGAGGTTTTTCAATATAATTGTGTTGAAAAGCTCCTAATCAATTATTTGAACTCCTAAAATTTGATTAAAACTTGTTTTGCGGTCCTTTTTGTCGAGGTTTTTGACGAGCAGTTCTAAATGGGCCTTTCAATAGACCCGTTGGAATTTTAACTGAGTAAAAGGTACAGAAATTGAGGTTTTGCAATATAATTGTGTTGAAAAGCTCCTAATCAATTATTTGAACTCCTAAAATTTGATTAAAACTTTTTTGCGGTCCTTTTTGTCGAGGTTTCGGACGAGAAGGTTTAAATGGGCCTTTCAATGGGCCCGTTCGAATTTTAACTGAGTAAAAAGTACAGAAATTGAAGTTTTGTAATGTAAGTGTGTTGAAAATCTCCTAATCAATTACATGAACTCCTAAAATTTGATTAAAACTTGTTTTGAAGTCCTTTTCGTAAAGGTTTCGTACGAGCGGGTCAAAATGGGCCATTCATTGGACCCATTGGAATTTTAACCGAGTAAAAAGTACAGAAATTGAGGTTTTGCAATATAATTGTGTTGAAAATCTCCTAATGAATTATTTAAACTCCTAAAGTTTGATTAAAACTTGTTTTGCGGTCCTTTTTTCGAGGTTTCGGACGAGCAGGTCTAAATGGGCCTTCCAATGGACCCGTTGGAATTTTAACTGAGTAAAAAGTATAAAAATTGAGGTTTTACAATATAACTGTGTTGAAAATCTCCTAATCAATTATTTGAACTCCTAAAATTTGAATTAATCCTTTTTGCGATTCTTTTTGTAGAGGTTTCGGACGAGCAAGTCTAAATGGGCCTTTCAGTGGACCTGTTGAAATTTTAACTGAGTAAAAAGTATAGAAATTGAGGTTTTGCAATATAATTGTGTTGAAAATCTCCTAATCAATTATTTGAACTCCTAAAATTTGAAGAAAACTTTTTTGCGGTCCTTTTTGTAGAGGTTTCGGACGAGCAGGGCTAAATGGGCCTTTCATTGGGCCCGTTGGAATTTTAACTAAGTAAAAAGTATAAAAATTGAGGTTTTTCAATATAATTGTTCTGAAAAGCTACTAATCAATTATTTGAACTCCTAAAATTTGATTAAAACTTGTTTTGCGGTCCTTTTTGTCCGAGGTTTCGGACGAGCAGGTCTAAATGGGCCTTTTAATAGGCCGTTGGAATTTTAACTGAGTAAAAGGTACAGAAATTGAGGTTTTTCAATATAATTGTTTTGAAAAGCTCCTAATCAATTATTTGAACTCCTAAAATTTGATTAGAACTTGTTTTGCGGTCCTTTTTGTCGAGGTTTCAGACGAGCAGGTCTAAATGGGCCTTTCAATGGACCCGTTGGAATTTTAACTGAGTAAAAAGTACAGAAATCGAGGTTTTGCAATATAATTGTGTTGAAAAGCTCCTAATCAATTATATTAACTCCTAAAATTTGATTAAACCTTGTTTTGCAGTCCTTTTCGTAGAGGTTTCGTACGAGCGGGTCAAAATGGGCCTTTCATCGGACCCGTTGGAATTTTAACCGAGTAAAAAGTACAAAAATTGAGGTTTTGCAATATAATTGTGTTGAAAAGCTCCTAATCAATTATTTAAACTCCTAAAATTTGATTAAAATTTGTTTTGCGGTCCTTTTTGTCGAGGTTTCGGACGAGCAGGTCTAAATGGGCCTTTTAATGGACCCGTTGGAATTTTAACTGAGTAAAAAGTATAAAATTGAGGTTTTACAATATAACTGTGTTGAAAATCTCATAATCAATTATTTGAACTCCTAAAATTTGAATAAATCTTTTTTGCGATTCTTTTTGTAGAGGTTTCGGACGAGCAGGTCTAAATGGGCCATTCAATGGACCCGTTGGAATTTTAACTGAGTAAAAAGTATAGAAATTGAGGTTTTGCAATATAATTGTGTTGAAAATCTAATAATCAATTATTTGAACTCCTAAAATTTGAAGAAAACGTTTTTGCGGTCCTTTTTGTAGAGGTTTCGGACGAGCAGGTCTAGATGGGCCCGTTGGAATTTTAACTGAGTAAATGGTACATAAATTGAGGTTTTTCAATATAATTGTGTTGAAAAGCTACTAATCAATTATTTGAACTCCTAAAATTTGATTAGAACATGTTTTGCGGTCCTTTTTGTCGAGGTTTCGGACGAGCAGGTTTAAATGGGCCTTTCAATGGGCCCGTTGGAATTTTAACTGAGTAAAAGGTATAGAAATTGAGGTTTTTCAATATAATTGTGTTGAAAAGCTACTAATCAATTATTTGAACTCCTAAAATTTGATTAAAACTTGTTTTGCTGTCCTTTTTGTCGAGGTTTAGGACGAGCAGGTCTAAATGGGCCTCTTAATGGACCCGTTGGAATTTTAACTGAGTAAAAAGTACAGAAATTGAGGTCTTACAATATAACTGTGTTGAAAAGCTCCTAATCAATTACATGAACTCCTAAAATTTGATTAAAACTTGTTTTGCAGTCCTTTTCGTAGAGTTTTCGGACGAGCTAGTCGAAATGGGCCTTTCATTGGACCCGTTGGAATTTTAACTGAGTAAAAAGTACAGAAATTGAGGTTTTGCAATATAATTGTGTTGAAAAGCTCCTAATCAATTATTTGAACTCCTAAAATTTGAAGAAAACTTTTTTCTGTTCCTTTTTTTCGAGGTTTCAGACAAGAAGGTCTAAATGGGCCTTTCAATGGACCCGTTGGAATTTTTTTTGAAGGAAAAGGCCTCATTAAAAACCCCACTAATCACCCTATGCCGAGGCAAAAGGTGGTCCTACGGGGAAAAGAGTGCCCTGATGTATATTAGATTCAAAAGACTGAAAGTCAGTCAGTGCATCTGTTTGGATACAAGTAGGTATGACAGAGTCAAAATACACAGAAGAAGAACAATGCAAAGCCCAAGAGGCTAACTTATGGGCCATTACATTGGCCGATCTTGGAACAAAAGATACCCGGCAAGAAGAATCATAAAGAAAAGATTTTGCGTCCTAAATCTGGGGGCCCAGAAGGGAAGCGTTAGCCGTGGTACGGTTTAACTTGTTGACGATGTGGGCCGAGTCGGATTCAATAATTACCGCTGGCCACCCTTTATCCTTGGCCATCATGGCCCCGGCAAGAATCGCGTGGAGTTCCACCGTGGCAGCGTCTCGGCAACCTGCTTCATGGACAACACAGCCACCAAGGATAACGCCTTGAGAATTGCGGGCAAGCACACCGATGGCAGCAGCTCCGGATCCTGGTTGAAAGGCGCCATCCACGTTGATCTTGATCTCTGAAAGCGTTTGCGGTCTCCATCGGGGCGGGGCATCGGCAGGGACGTCTGTCGGAAAGTTGTGGGTCGGTAGGAGGTTGGCACTGGTATAGGCTTGGAGCAGACCCTGGGTATTCATCGCTGAAAGCCATGTCGGGTGAAGGCGTTAGGAATGAACCCATTCATTCCTTCGATTCCAAGTGTTCCAGAGCGTTGTTAATAATAAAGCGAAGGTAGCACCATTCAGACTCCGAGCACTTTCGGCTAACCACGAGGCCATGGAGGTGGTTGCACTAGCGTGGATATTAGTAGGAAGACCTACCAAACGAAGAATTGTGTTGGCACCACAGCAGTCTCTAAGTGCATGTAGAGTTGTTTCCACGACGTTGGGGCAAAACGGGCAACTACCATTAGAAAGTTTAATAGCGCGTAACTGGTCCCCTGTTGGTAGGGCATCACAACCCGCCCGCCATCCGAAGGATCGGACCTTAGGTAGTGTTGGTGCTTTGGCAATTATCCTCTAAAGAATATCATACTCGTTTCCATATTCGGTTTGACTTGAGCAGAATTAACAGTATTTATCATCATTTTTATGCATGCATTAACAAATACCAACATGCTCATAAAGCATACAAAAGGTAGTAGTGTATTACCTTTAATACTTGTTATATCGGTCGACCATGATACTCCGTTCGATCACTCTCGAACCCGAATGCGACGTCCTCAACATCCCGAATACAAGGAACTTCGAATACCTTCAATAAAAATATTCCACTTTCAGTCTTTAATCACCTTACTCATAATTGATTATTTAAATACATAAGTGGGCTCGAGTTCAAGGTCTAATTCGGAGGCTTTCGGGTTAGAATTTCTCGAAACGGGCTTCAAAATCAAACTCAGGACGCCGAAAAACATAAAATATGACTTTTCGAGAAAAGTTGACTTTTTGGTCAAAGTCAACGCTGACATCAGCAGTCAAAGTCAACGCTGACGTCATGCTGACGTCACTGGTTGACCGGGTTGACTCACTGGGTTGACTCGGGGGAGTTGACTCACTGGGTTGACTCGGGCGAGTTGACTCACTGGGTTGACTCGGGCGAGTTAACTCACTGGGTTGACTCGGGCGAGTTGACTCACTGGGTTGACTCGGTCAACGGGTCGGGTCAACGGGTCGGGTCAGGTCAACGGGTCGGGTTGGTTTACTGTTGGGCTGGCCCAGTTTAGGTTGGACCGGTTCACGGCTAGACCGGGTCTTAGCCGGCCGGTCAACGGCCACCGTCCAGGGCAGCCGGAAATCGCCCCGGACGGCGCGTGTGGCCCACGCGCGGCCTAAAATGACCGGAAAATGCACCAAAAATGCATTTTGTGATTGGATCCAACAAACTAACACGTTTATTAACTATAAATCAAATAATCACCTACCAAACTTACCCAAAAACAGACAAACAAGGGCTATCTCCGACGAGGCTTCGAACGGCGACCGTCGGTCGAACCATGGTGGGGTTTTTGTTCGCCTCGCGACGGGGAGTCTAGGGGTTGCAACGGTGCGGCGAACTGACGTCTACGGCGGCCGGAATCGACGAAAAGCCTAACAGCTCAACCCTAGGTTCGTCGAACTTTATTCCTTCGATTGGCGGCGATCGGGACGGCAACTGCGCGAGTGGATAAGGGCGTTTGGCTCGGGACGATGAGGCGCTCCGAACGGCGGGGGCGGTGGCCATCACGACGGAACGGTGGGGGTGATCGGGAAAGGCAGCAGCGGTGGCTGGGGAGAAAGCTCTCGAGAGAGATCTGGAATGCTCTCTCTCAAACTCAAGTTCGAAAGGGTAAAACCATGGGTAGGTGAAGGGCCAGAATGGTTATTAGTTAATGCTGGCTTACACAAACTGAACTTCAAAACTTCACCAAGCCAATACTAGACAAACATGGGCACTTGGCCTAGCGGTGACACATGAAGCTTGCCACTAAGGCAAGAGGTTGCAGGTTCAAGCCCCCACAATCTCAAAACCCTTCCCCCTTTTTTTTCTACTTTTTTCTTCCTTATTATCATTTTTTTCTTTTATTTTTGAACATATTTTATGCTAATAAAAATCAGGGTGTTACAACTCTCTCCCCCTTAAAGAAATTTCGTCCTCGAAATTTACCAGAGTCATAGGATTAGAGAGACTGCCCTTTCATCTATTTTTGTACTAAAACCTTTCCATCAGTGTATTCCTATTCCTCGGAACTCTCAGATGGTCACAAATCAATTTGGTAGAGCCTTCAATCATTCAGGTTGTCCTTGGACTCAAAGTCATCCCATTATACATCTCGAACCAACTAATTTCAATACAATGTTTAAATCCATATCGAACTTCAAACAATGCCAAGCAAACCCTTGTCTAATAACTTTTATTATAACTGGTCTTAATCAGGGATAAGTACTCAAGGCCTCCCACAGAGCCTTCCAGAATCAGGATATAAACATCACGTTTCAATCAATAAGATACACGTGACAATACACTGTGCCATGTTTCCATAAAAATATCTTTCTTCTAACCGATCAAACATAACCAAGGTTTTAAACATATGTCACTTACCTTCAGCGTAATACTCTGATAATCGTTACTTCGTGCATAACAGAGTCACCGCATAATCTATACCTTCACCAATCTCGCAGACACCTTTCTTTTAAATTCATAATGCTTTTATCAAATTTTCATCAGAATATTTTCAAACACAATCATCATCACCGAGCTACCTTACATGTAATCTTATATCAGTTACCTCATATGATCAAACCTTCATTCTCTATTTAATTCATATCTTCAATTTCACACGCATTAATCATCCCAGTTTCTTTATCTAGATTCAAATCCATCAATTTAATCCAATTCGTAGACAAACATTACCGATATTTCTTTCCAGCACAGATCAAGCTATTATGGACAGAAGGGTTAGATGCACTTATTACAAGAAAAGATTCAACATCGGAGTCTCGGCACGGAGGAGTACGGTTTTGGTCTAGGGGCATGCACAGACCAGACATCCTATGACAGACGATCGGCCGATCTACCCAGACTGACGCAACTCTAAGCTCTAATACCACTAAATGTAACACCCTAGACCCGCCTATGCGTTACAACGGATCCTAGGAAGTCACATTAGGGTCACAAGAGCGACCCACAGTAAAAATACACATAAAAACATCTTTATTTCTTCAAATCACTTATTAAACTATAAAACCAACTTCTGTTTAAAAATATCATTTCGGTATGTCATTTAAACACATAATAAAAACTTCATAAAATATTTTACAGACACTGTCATAAAACAACACATGACATACATGCCCACTAACTATACAGTACCGTACTCCAAAAGCAACGCCGAGAGAACTCCGAACACTGATGTCAAACGTTATGCCATGATATATTCCTTTAACCTACGATGGTAAAAACAACGTGAGCTTGGAAAAGCTCAGTAATACAAAACTACCAAAAGATGCTATAAGCTCATGAAGATATATGGTAGGCATAACATTTTCATGATATTCCACGCGGTAATAGTCTCCAGTATTGTTCTACTGTTTTGAGGTTGCATCATACTCGAGAATGACGGTATTTGTTTTTTAATCAGACCTTGAGAATTAGACAGGAATTATATAGGCTGGTAACATATGAGGTAGGAATCAGAGAGTTTGGTGTCTAGTGTGCTCCAACGGTGCAACATTAATGCATGAAATGTAACAATGCAGTAAATCGTTTTATTTCAAATCCATTTGTTTCAAGTAGCAGTAAAATTCATTTTAATTCTTTATTTACCCTCCAACCATACTCCAGTATTTAGTTTCCCCCAGTGCGGTATCATGTACAGGCATTAACCCGAGCCCATTGGGCGTGGGTACCATCCTAAGGATATACCTTAGAATACGGGCGGCCCTTGCCGAAGCATAGGAACCGAAAACAGGCGGACCTGGTCGAAGCCTAGAATCTGAAAACGGGCGGACCTAGCCGAAGCATAGGACCGAAAACAGGCGGACCTGGCCGGAGCCTAGAATCCGAAAACGGGCGGACCTAGCCGAAGCATAGGACCGAAAACGGGCGGACTTACCAGCTGGATCAGGGCTGAGCCGTAGGTAACTTCATATCATTTCCCAAGTACCCCGGTGAATCAAATCATCAATAGTTCATTAATTAATAACTGTATTTTTAATAACACATTATCCATATAGCATGTTTGTCATATCGGGTGCATAGACATATATAAAAATACAGTACGGTCATGTTTAATTATAAAACATGTCATGTTCATGCGAGTTCAAGTATTTTATCATGTGCACGTAACCGGTATTATAACATGTAAATCAGTATGCAAAAACGGTCGTATAGCACACATGGAACACACTAGGTGGAACAATTTATTCCTTGGAGATACTTGACATTTACGGAAGAGAACACATTAACTTTTGACAATTGAACGGATCTTTGAAACAAGGCCTCTATTAAAAGAGGGGTTTGTACTAACGGTTCAAACCAGATAGTTAGAAGATGATACATTAAGATCTTGAGAGTTTAGGCATATCATGAGTGATTTAGCCATTTAAGCCTACCAGAGACATTATGATCATTTTATCATACACGGGCATTTTGGTAATTTATACCAACAAGGCGTAAACGGTAGCTCAGAAATTCTACTTGTTCATCAGGTATCCAACCAAGCATTCAGAGATTTCTACGTCAAGACCTTTCACTATATCAGATACGTTCGGGACTATTTTGATTACTTTGGCCAACGAGGGCATTTTGGTCATTTAAATATCAAGGGTGATTTTGTAACTTAGCTCGATCATGAGGAATTTATGATTTACAGTAATTAAGATTTCCAAAAGTTTATCGAGCCTCCAAAATCATTCGAACTAACATATTCCAACCTTGTAGTACTAACCAACCCTTCCAAAGCCTCCAACTGTATCGTATATCTAAACGATTGCTTCCATATTTCATCACAAGATTTACCACGGAGTAGTCGAACTTATATTCTGGGCGGAAGAACTTCCAACCTTACATTAATATAAGGAGTGATTGACGTACGTAAATCATGCTTCAACCCATAGGAGCATTTTAGTCATTTTTAACTTTATTGGCATTTCCAAAACTTTATCAGAGGTAATTTACTTATTCCAATCATGGGGGTATTTCGGTCATTTTGAAATTCAGGATCCCTCATTCATGTCAACTGAGCCATATATATAGCATTTCACTCATTTAAGTACTCGTGGGTGTTTCAGCCATTCAAGAAATTCTAGTACCTCCAACCACCTCATTCATTTCAGAACTCAAGGGTTTATCCATCCTTCCAGTTAATTTGTAAACCTCGGTGTCCGAGGATACTTCAGCCCTTTTTAGTCAATACTATCATTCCGATTAATTTGTCCATAATATTATTTCCAATACTTTTAGTCATTCCAATCAATTCAATATTTTGAGTCGTTTGATAGTTTCCCGTAAATTTACATTCAGAGATTTATTTCAAACTCGAGGAAAACTTAACACCTTACAGTCTCGAAGGCTTAAATCTTGTTACCATAACTTACAAGTAGATTGAGGTTTCTAGATGAATCGAGTTGTTTTACCATATCCACTGTAGATTTCTAAATCGCTTTCAATTCCAAGGGTATTTTAGTCATTCTCATAACTTGAGGGCATTTTCGTAATCTCATTTCCAAATATTTTTCACATTTTATCATTTGACACTAATAGTCGGATTTGGAGATTTATTTGTCTTATTAATTACTTATTGAACTCCAGATCTTTCTGATTTATTGATTTTCTTATTCGAGCATTGCAATCTTATCTAGAATATCATACTCGTTTCCATATTCAGTTTGACTTGAGCAGAATTAACAGTATTTATCATCATTTTTATGCATGCATTAACAAATACCAACATGCTCATAAAGCATACAAAAGGTAGTAGTGTATTACCTTTAATACTTGTTATATCGGTCGACCATGATACTCCGTTCGATCACTCTCGAACCCGAATGCGACGTCCTCAACATCCCGAATACAAGGAACTTCGAATACCTTCAATAAAAATATTCCACTTTCAGTCTTTAATCACCTTACTCATAATTGATTATTTAAATACATAAGTGGGCTCGAGTTCAAGGTCTAATTCGGAGGCTTTCGGGTTAGAATTTCTCGAAACGGGCTTCAAAATCAGACTCAGGACGTCGAAAAACATAAAATATGACTTTTCGAGAAAAGTTGACTCTTTGGTCAAAGTCAACGCTGACGTCAGCAGTCAAAGTCAACGCTGGCGTCATGCTGACGTCACTGGTTGACCGGTTGACTCGGGCGAGTTGACTCACTAGGTTGACTCGGGCGAGTTGACTCGGTCGGGTCAACGGGTCGGGTCAAGTCAACGGGTCGGGTTGGTTTACTGTTGGGCTGGGCCGGTTTAGGTTGGACCGGTTCACGGCTAGACCGGGTCTTAGCCGGCCGGTCAACGGCCACCGTCCAGGGCAGCCGGAAATCGCCCCAGACGGCGCGTGTGGCCCACGCGCGGCCTAAAATGACCGGAAAATGCACCAAAAATGCATTTTGTGATTGGATCCAAAAAACTAACACGTTTATTAACTAGAAATCAAATAATCACCTACCAAACTTACCCAAAAACAGACAAACAAGGGCTATGTCCGACGAGGCTTCGAACGGCGACCGTCGGTCGAACCATGGTGGGGTTTTTGTTCGCCTCGCGACGGGGAGTCTAGGGGTGGCAACGGTGCGGCGAACTGACGTCTACGGCGGCCGGAATCGACGAAAAGCCTAACGGCTCAACCCTAGGTTCGTCGAACTTTATTCCTTCGATTGGCGGCGATCGGGACGGCAACTGCGCGAGTGGATAAGGGCGTTTGGCTCGGGACGATGAGGCGCTCCGAACGGCGGGGGCGGTGGCCATCACGACGGAACGGTGGGGGTGATCGGGAAAGGCAGCAGCGGTGGCTGGGGAGAAAGCTCTCGAGAGAGATCTGGAATGCTCTCTCTCAAACTCAAGTTCGAAAGGGTAAAACCATGGGTAGGTGAAGGGTCAGAATGGTTATTAGTTAATGCTGGCTTACACAAACTGAACTTCAAAACTTCACCGAGCCAATACTAGACAAACATGGGCACTTGGCCTAGCGGTGACACAATGAAGCTTGCCACTAAGGCAAGAGGTTGCAGGTTCAAGCCCCCACAATCTCAAAACCCTTCCCCCTTTTTTTCTACTTTTTTCTTCCTTATTATCATTTTTTTCTTTTATTTTTGAACATATTTTATGCTAATAAAAATCAGGGTGTTACATGTTGCGTGTAAAATAGTCTATCGCAATTGTAGTGCAAGTATACACGACGCAAGTAGTAAAGTGATACGAAGTATCTGATATCGTCTCCACAGGGATTGGGCTAATAGCTTCACCTTAATTCACTACACGAAAGTAAAGAAAATATTTGAGAAAGTTGTCACGAGAATAATAAAGTAAACGTAAATAAAAGAGTGGAGATATCAAGATAGAGAGAATGGGCTGATATTGAATTGCTCAGTAGTGTAGGTATTGCAGAGTTTAGGAAATCCAGTTCTGTCGTCGCGCCCGTCGCGGCAGCACCTGTCGCGGCAGCAGTCCGTTGATTGTCGCGACAGCAAACACTCAACTCCGTACTTCAAGTTTGGCAAGAATCTCAGATGTGCCTTGGCCTATCCCTAGGTCCAAGTCTGTCGATGATCAGATCTTTGATAATACCTCCCGGCGTGAATCGAAGGATGAACACCGATGTGGATGAATTCTTCTTTAGCCACTTAACCTCGTCCTATCCCTAGGTCCAAGATAGTTCAACTATAAACTAGAGAACTCGCTCTTATTTCTTTCGTATACTTAACTCTCCCGATGCCAAGTAAATAGATAACCTTACAATGCTCTCCCGATGCTCTTGCAAGATATTAATAACCAAAATAAGAGAACTTGAAGTTTATTTTATTGAACTGAAAATTCCTAAAACAAAACAACCCTTGCAACTACTTTACAAATCAACCCGTGGCCCTAGGGGGAATTTAGAACATGGTGTGGGAAGGAAAACGACTAGAGGTTGAGAGAGAAGGCTAGGGTAATCGGTTATGGGATATGCCCTCTAGGTTAAAATACATGCCCTTATATAAGCTTTGGGCTCAAGTTATCTAATTTAATAAGGATTACAACTTTAATTAAAAGTATGATTCTAATAAAGACTAAATCTTCAAGGAATCTACTTTCCAGCCGTCCTCCTTGTTTCTTGGGATTTTCTCTCCTTGAACTTTGGGCTTGACATATCTTTTGATCTGGGGCTTGGAAAAATATAAGGTTTTCACACGACAGACGGGCTGAATTTTCTCTATCTGTCGAGGTCCACTTTGCTTCTTCTCCTCAAAACTACTGTCGTCTTCTGCTGTCACGACAGCAACCATGGCAGCATCGTCCTCTTTGTATGCTTGTCCAGTTCAGCTCTTCTGCTTCACTGCCCAGCGCCTGCCCTCTCCATCTGCTACGGCCGCAACCTGCAAAAACAACCATTTTTAGTAGAATCTGTGCCTTTTAATATATTTGTGATGTTTTGCTGTAAACTAACCTAAATGCAATGAATAATGCTTGAATGCAGCAGAAATATGGGTTAAAAAGGGTGTAAATAATAGAACTTTTACACACTCAACACACCCCAAACTCAAGTTTTTGCTTGCCCTCAAGCAACTAAGACCTAAAAGAAAAATGAAATATTTTTGTATTGGCTTTCAAATAGTGAACTTTCCCTTACCCGTCGTTCCTTCCCTGTGACGGCAGCAACCTGTCGGATAAATTAGGATCTGTCCGGAATCTCACTATAGTCCTCGTGCAGTGTGTGCATGCTTGTGAGCAGTTATATGCCAAGACTCTCTTAGTTTCACTAGAATATTTCAGCTCTTAACTCGAATTTTTATGCCAAAGTTTATCTTTTGAAGACACTTTTTCATGCTCCTTTGATTTTTTTGTTTTGACTCGATTTCTCTATTTTCTTTTTAGCTAAAGTTTTACTAGAGCCGGTTTCGGGCACCTCTAGCTAACTTCCTAGAGCTGGTTTCGAGCACCTCTAGCTAACTTCCTAGAGCCGGTTTCGGGCACCTCTAGGGCTATTGAGTCTATTTTGCTAAACTTCTTTCCTAGAGCCAGTGTTAGGCACCTCTATGGGCTATTCAAGTGCTAAGCTTCCTATTCTAGTTTGGCTAAAAGAAGTCTAAGCAGTATAACAGTCACAATGGTGTTTAAGTTTTTAGAACTATAGAAAGGCTCTAAACTTCTCCTTAAACTATCCTAAAGTTACTGCCACGACAGAGCTGTCACGATAGGTAAGTTCAGTTCACAGTTTTCAGCCAAAATTTCCAATATTTTCATCTCTTTTTTAAGAGAAAAATAACTAAGTAAAAGACACAAAATTTAACTAAGATGCACTCCATTAATATGGAGGGTTGCCACCCCCAAACTCGAGGGTTGCATTGCCCTCAATGCAAAAGACAAAATAAAAATGAAAACATATGAAGGCAGTACATCACAAAATATATATGGCAGGCAGCAATAAGAAGATAAGAAACTTAAATTTAGGCTCTGTCTTCGCTGCTGCTGCTGAGGCGGATCTGGCGGCAGATTCTGGTTCTTGGGGCGGGCTGGGGTGGTTGTTGTACAACCTGAATATCAGAGCTGCTGCCGCTGCTGTCACTACTGCTGCTGGCCTTTGGCAGTTTGTTCTTATCTGCCATTCTTTTCTGCCTCTTTACCGGTGTGAATTCCTTCGACAGGTTCCTCTGAATAGATGGTTCGTCGTCACTGTCTGCCCACACAGAGGAGGAGGAGAACCCAGCAACAAAGGCAGCAAGGTCATCCGATGGCACTGGTCGCTTTGTTCCTCGAGTAGATGGTCCGTCATGAGTGCTGCCGGCTGCTGTCGGGGCAGGCGATGGTATGGAGGCGGCAGATGGTGTTTGTGGGGTAGCAGCATGTGTAGGTGTGTGGACAGGGGTGGTGACAGTGAAGTAATGGGCAGGGAAAGTGGGGAAAACAGCATCAGGGAAATTTAAAGTATTTTGAATAAAATTTACCGTAGAGGCGGTGAAGTCCCTGATGAATGTCATGAGGCCCAACTGTCTTTCCTCCATCTTTTGAATGGCATCTAGGATCTGATTGGAGGAGTCTGTCGGAGCAGCTGCTGCGGCGGCAGGTGCAGGGTTTGGCTGCTCTGATGTTTCAGCTGTGGCGGCAGCGAGGTTGAATGATGATAGGGGGTGGCCACGGTCAGCTCCATGAGGCTGAGTATATTCTTTTCCGTCCAACCTCGTCCTTTCACTATGAAATCGGTGTCGGCTTCCAGCACATTATGGTCGCGGCAGAGTGATATGATGAGGTAGGGGAGGAAAAGGAGGCCCGTCGATCGATGTGCACTTTCCAAAATACTCTCTCGAATATAACTACCCACATTAATGGGCCGTTCATTTAAAATAGAGTGTATTAAGGCTAACCTTTGCTGGTCAACGGTTGTATGATGTGACGACGGCATGATCCTCTTTTTGATGAAGGCATTCCATAGTTTTGCCTCCGGCAGCAGCTGCCCCCTCTTCACCGTGTGTGGATTTTTCCGGCTTGTATTCCATTCGGTCCCCTCTTCCGTCAGTTCTGCCATGACAACGTCATAGGCAGCATCATCCAAGGTGTCGAGGAACTGCTGGTGTGCGTCATCATTGGGGCCTATGTAGAGGCCATATAAGGAATTGATGTGCTCGGCTATAAACGGTACCTCTTTCCCTCTAACACTCACTGCTGTCGCCGTTTTGTTGCTGATGGCAGCATAAAATTCTCTCACCAGCGTATCGTTCATCTCCTCTGGTTGCTCCGCAAATGTTTGCCATAATAGAGCTCTAATCTTCCTGGCTATGAAAGGCTTGAGGCCCAGATTCTTTGCCTTTGGTGTATAGATGAAGCCCCGTTCTTCCCACAGGTCTCTGGTTGCAAAGGACTGTGGGGGAGTTGCTGCCGGTGAGGAAGTAGAGGTAGCACTGCGGCGGGTTTTTCTGGAAGACATGTTAGTGCAAGGGTTGTGAAAAGTAAATGAAAGCAAATGAAAACTAAAGATGGAGAGCAAGTAAGAAAGGCAGAAGTGAGTGAAAATGAAAATGAAACGGGGTTTTATAGAAGAGGAATTGCTGCCCATTGAAGCTGTAACGACAGGCGCGAATAACGGGGCGGCTGTTGAGCTTTAGCGTGTCTGACGCGTCTGACACACGTTTCCGCGTCTGTTACGCGTCTGTCACACGTTTCTGCGTCTGTCGTGACAGCATGGTGACAGCCTGTCTTTTTCGTGTCTGTCACGGCGGCCGTAACGACAGGCTTCAATATTGGGCTTTGTTGGGCTGATGGATGGATGGTGGGCTGAGTTCACTTCTCATGTTCTTCTTGACTCCTTTATTTCCTAAAAACAATAAACATAAAAATATTATTCGAATAAAATAAACCTTATTTCCTAATACTTAATAAATAATAATAAAAAATAGAAATAAAATTTAGGTTAAATTAGGGATGCTAGGTGGGGCATCTCCTAAGGTAACCACTTCCTATATTCTTGGGGCTTCAGTCCCCTGATAATGCTTGAGGCGCTGTCCGTTGACTTTGAATTGGTGCCCGTCTTTTAATGATCGTATTGTGATGGCACCATGGGGAAAAACTTGTACGACTTGGAATGGGCCAGACCATCTAGATTTCAGTTTCCCTGGGAAAAGTTTCAGTCTAGAATTGAACAACAATACAAGCTGCCCTGGGCAGAACTGTCGTGGCAGCAACTTCCTGTCATGCCACTTCTTAGTTTTCTCCTTGTAGATTCTTGCATTTTCGTAGGCCATTGTCCGTATTTCTTCAATTTCGTTCAAATCTAACAGCCTTTTCTGTCCTGCCCTATCCAAGTCCATATTCACTGCCTTGATTGCCCAGTATGCTCTGTGCTCTATCTCGACAGGTAGATGACATGTTTTCCCATAAATCAATTGGTACAGAGACATTCCCAATGGAGTCTTAAAAGCTGTCCTATATGCCCATAACGCATCATTGAGAAGTAAAGACCAGTCTTTCCTAGTTGGCTTAACCATCTTCTCAAGAATGTTCTTAACTTCCCTATTGGATATCTCAGCTTGTCCATTGGTCTGTGGATGATATGCTGTCGCGATCCGATGCTTGACACCATATTTCTTCAAGGCGGCAGCAATAACCCTATTGTCAAAATGTCTCCCTTCATCACTGATAATCGCCTTAGGGTTCTACTGTCCTTTGGCACCTGTCACAGCTCTTGTAGAAGATTTGTGCATCTTTATACAGTGACGGCCAGTAGAACCCTGACTGCAGCACCTTGGCAGCAGTTTTGTTACCTCCTAAGTGACCTCCATACTGTGAAGCATGGCAGTGATGAAGAATGTCTTCTTGCTCTTCTTGTGGTACACACCTCCTTATAACCTGATCTGCACAAATTTTGAAAATAAGAGGTTCGTCCCAATAATAATGCTTAACATCATTTTGGAACCTCTTCCTGGCTTGATAATTAAGATCAGAAGGAATTATTCCGCTAACTATAAAATTAACGAAATCAGCATACCAAGGAAGTTCAGAAGACTTACCTGCCGCCATGGCTGTCGCGGCAGTGATTGCGGTAGCAAAGAGCTGCTCGTCTGGGAAGGTCTCCAGAATGTTTGTCTCATCTATTGGTAGACTCTTTCCCTTCTCCAATCTTGACAAGTGATCTGCCACCTGATTTTCTGTCCCTTTTTTGTCTTTGATTTCAAGGTCGAATTCTTGTAAGAGCAGGATCCACCGTATCAATCAAGGCTTTCATCCTTTTTAGCGAACATATACTTGAGGGCAGAATGGTCTGTGTGCACTATGACCTTCGTTCCAAGTATGTAAGAACGAAACTTGTCAATGGAGAATACCACAGCTAATAACTCCTTTTCTGTGGTGGTGTAGTTCACTTGGGCTTCATTCAGTGTCTTGCTGGCATAGTATATGACATGAAACAATTTGTCTCTCCGCTGCCCAAGTGCTGCCCCGACAGCATAGTCACTAGCATCACACATGATCTCAAACGGCTGTGTCCAGTCTGGTGGCTGTACTATTGGGGCTGTTACCAGCTTTTCCTTCAGAACCTTGAATGCCTCAGTACATTCATCATTAAAGTCAAAGGGTCGGTTCTGCTCCAGGAGATGGCATAGGGGCTTGGTGATTTTTGAGAAATTCGTAATGAACCTCCTGCAAAAACCAGCATGTCCTAAGAAACTTCTAATACCCTTGACTGTGGTCGGCAGCGGCAGCTTCTCGATCACTTCTATTTTGGCCCTGTCCACTTCTATACCACAGCAGCTAATCTTATGGCCAAGGACTATCCCTTCATCCACCATAAAGTGTCATTTTTCCCAATTTAAGACCAGGTTTGCTTTTTCACATCTTTCAAGTACCTTTTGTAGATTGCCTAGGCAGCTCTCAAAATCGTCTCCAAAGACTGAAAAATCATCCATAAATATTTCAAGGAAGTCCTCTACCATATCGGAGAATATGGCCATCATGCACCTTTGGAAGGTGGCGGGTGCATTGCATAATCCAAACGGCATTCTCCTGAAAGCATACGTTCCGTAGGGGCATGTGAAGGTCGTCTTTTCTTGATCTTTCGGTGCGATAGCTATTTGATTATAACCTGAATAACCATCAAGAAAACAATAGTAAGGTTTACCCGCTAATCTATCAAGCATTTGATCAATAAAGGGTAAGAGAAAGTGGTCCTTTCGGGTAGCTTTGTTAAGCTTCTGATAGTCCATACAAACCCTCCAACCGGTCACAGTCCTGGTTGGGATTAACTCATTGTTTTCATTGGTCACCATGGTCATTCCTCCTTTCTTTGGAACGCATTGCACCGGGCTCACCCATTTGCTGTTAGAGATGGCGTAAATAATACCAGCATCTAACCATTTGATTATCTCTTTACGAACCACCTCTTTCATCGCATGGTTTAGCTGCCTTTGGGCATTTATAGTCGGATTATTATCTTCCTCTAAAAGGATTTTGTGCATGCATAACGCCGGACTAATGCCTTGAATATCAGCTATCGTCCATCCAATTGCCTTCTTGTGCTGCCGCAGCATCCCTATTAGCTGTCGTTCCTGTTCCTGCGGCAGCTTAGAAGAGATGATTACGGGCAACGTATCATTTGAACCAAGAAAAGCATATTTTAGTTGCCCTGGCAGGGGCTTTAGTTCTAAGGCAGGTGGTTCAACAGTAGATGGCTTTTGGATTGCATGGTTATCCGAAGTATAATTTAAAGGTTCGAATAACTTACCTGGACGATCGCCTATCCAGTTTACCTCCTCTTGATCTTCAGTATCTGATGTATCAGATTCAGAGGAGTTGCTGCCGTCGGTGCTGTCGTGACAGTCCTGTAGGTGGCTGCCGCGGCAGTGACCAATTTTGATGTCGTGACAGCCCGAACTGATGCAGGGTTGATCAAAGGCAACTTCAGTGATAGCCTTGCATTCCTCGTCTGCATCAGCATGCTTCATAGCTTGGAGAACATTCAACTTAATCTCTTGGTCGTTCACTCTCATGGTGAGTTCTCCTTTTTCCACATCAATCAGTGATCTTCCCGTGGCTAAGAAGGGTCGCCCAAGGATGATTGGTGCGTTTTCGTCTGCTTCACAATCTAAAACAAGAAAGTCAGCAGGAAATATAAATTTATCCACTCTTACCAGAATATCTTCGATTTTTCCTTCCGGATGAACGTAAGAGCGGTCTGCCAGCTGCAGAATTACTGTCGTGGGCCGTGCCTTTCCAATACCTAACTTCTGAAAAACAGATTTTGGCATTAAATTAATACTAGCACCAAGATCACAAAGTGCCTTACCCACATATTTATCTCCGATTACACAAGGTATGATGAAGCTCCCCGGATCCTTCTTTTTCTGGGGTGGCTGCCTATGAAGAATACTCATGCATCCTTTTATCATCTTAACCGTTTCAAATTCCCCAAGTTTAGATTTCTTTGACATGACATCCTTGAGAAATTTGGCGTAACCGGGCATCTCCCTAACGACATCTAACAACGGAATATTAATATGAACCTGCTTAAAAATATCATAAATCTTTTTGAGCTGAGATTCTTGCTTCGCTTGCTGTATCCGTTGAGGAAAAGGAGGTGGGGGACGGTAATCAGCAATACGTCCTTCCCACTGCATACGAATCTGAGGAGGTTTGGGTTCATCATTTTTCTCCTCTGTCACTTCTGCTGTCGTGACAGGCTCATCGGCAGCAGGCTGTTTATTACCTATCGTGGCAGCTTCCTCGGCAGGTGTGTCCAAAGCTGGTTTTCTTACTGATTCCGCTTTCTTTTCTGGCCCTGGTAGTTTCTTCCCACTCTTAGTAGTAATGGCCTTACACTGCTCATGTGTGGGCTGCCTAGCATTTTCAGTATTACTAGGGAATCCTCCAGTCTGCCTTGGCTTAATATGCTGGGAAACCTGACCCATTTGTGTCTCCAAAGATTTCAGAGTAGCTTCATGGTTCGTCATTCGCATCTCTGTTTTATCCATGAATGTCTCTGTTTTCTTGACAAACCGATTCATATTCTCAATATAAGTACATGTCTGAGACATAAAAGTGGCCAAAGTCTGTTCCAGTATACTGTTAGTGGCAGCTAGTGGCTGCTGTTGTTACTGCGGCGGCAGTTGCTGTCGCGTCAGCAATCTAAGTCCTCCCTGATTCTAATTGTGTGCTTGGGGATTCAGGGCATTATTAGGATTGCTCCAAGAAAATTTGGGATCCTTTCTCCAGTTGGGATTATAGTTGTTGGAGTTGTAATTTGGCTTGTAGTTTCCAACATATTTTCCCTCTTCTAACTGTATAGGACACTCATCCGAACTATGATTTCCCTCACAGATTTCACATACCTCCTCAACAGCAAATCCATGTTGTGCATCATCATTCAATAGCTTTTTCATTGCTTTAGTAAGGAATGCTACCTGTGATTTCATCGTGCTGTCGGCCTCATAATCCTTGACAGCTAGTACCCGTTTACCCCTCTTCTTGCTGTCGGAAACTGCTCCTCATTCTTAGCCAGATTTTTCAAAACTTGCATTGCCTCGTCTAGATCTTTATCCAATAATAGTTCGTTTGCTGCTGAATCAATTCGAATACGAGTTTGTAAGTTGGCAGCATTATAAAACTTTGTTACCTGATTCCAGACGGGGAATCCATGCATTGGGCAGTTCCGTAGAAGAGTAGTAAATCTGTCCCAGGCTTCGTGCATCGACTCGTCATCTTCCTGTGGAAAAGTAGCAATTTCATTACGTAATCGCTCAGATAAATGCGAAGGATTAAAACGAGATAAAAATTCACGAGATAAATCTGCCCAAGTTCTAATTGAACCCGGCGTAAGTTTATTCCACCAAGTTTTTGCTCTGTCCCTCAATGAATGGGGAAATAACCGAAGCCTCAGTATCTCCGTATTAACTCCTGGTAGTCTAAACGAACCACAGATCGCCTGGAACGTTTTGAGATGCTCCCTAGCATCCTCTGTAACAGCACCACTAAACTGCCCGACATTGTTGATCATACTAAACATAACATGTTTTAGCTCGAAGTTGTCAACATCTATGTCCGGCAGCGTGGTTTCCAGCTCTACATGATCGTTCAACATGTAGTCACGACAGGACCGTCGGCCGGCAGCGGCAGGAGGGTCGCCGACAGGCGGGTCGTTTCCATTGTGGGCCATCTTCTCTAGTTGTTCCTCAAGGTACTCGTTCCTGGCTAGTAAGTGACGAAGTTGTTTCTTGAGATTGAATGATCGTTCGATTTCTGGATCTAATGGATACTCAGGATCTTTACCTCGGTTCGATCTGCGCATAAACAAGAAACCTTGTGAAAAGCAAGAGTCAAATGCACCAAAGAAAAACAGAAAAATAAAAATAAAAACAAAAACAAAAAGTGTAGTAAAAGAAAAGGTAGAGTTATGTTGCCAATCCCCGGCAACGGCGCCAAAAACTTGTTGCGTGTAAAATAGTCTATCGCAATTGTAGTGCAAGTATACACGACGCAAGTAGTAAAGTGATACGAAGTATCGGATATCGTCTCCACAGGGATTGGGCTAATAGCTTCACCTTAATTCACTGCACGAAAGTAAAGAAAATATTTGAGAAAGTTGTCACGAGAATAATAAAGTAAACGTAAATAAAAGAATGGAGATATCAAGATAGAGAGAATGGGCTGATATTGAATTGCTCAGTAGTGCAAGTATTGCAGAGTTTAGGAAATCCAGTTCTGTCGTCGCGCCCGTCGCGGCAGCACCTGTCGCGGCAGCAGTCCGTTGATTGTCGCGGCAGCAAACACTCAACTCCGTACTTCAAGTTTGGCAAGAATCTCAGATGTGCCTTGGCCTATCCCTAGGTCCAAGTCTGTCGATGATCACGTCTTTGATAATACCTCCCGGCGTGAATCGAAGGATGAACACCGATGTGGATGAATTCTTCTTTAGCCACTTAACCTCGTCCTATCCCTAGGTCCGAGGTAGTTCAACTATAAACTAGAGAACTTGCTCTTATTTCTTTCGTATACTTAACTCTCCCGATGCCAAGTAAATAGATAACCTTACAATGCTCTCCCGATGCTCTTGCAAGATATTAATAACCAAAATAAGAGAACTTGAAGTTTATTTTATTGAACTGAAAATTCCTAAAACAAAACAACCCTTGCAACTACTTTACAAATCAACCTGTGGCCCTAGGGGGAATTTAGAACATGGTGTGGGAAGGAAAACGACTAGAGGTTGAGAGAGAAGGCTAGGGTAATCGGTTATAGGATATGCCCTCTAGGTTAAAATACATGCCCTTATATAAGCTTTGGGCTCAAGTTATCTAATTTAACAAGGATTACAACTTTAATTAAAAGTATGATTCTAATAAAGACTAAATCTTCAAGGAATCTACTTTCCAGCCGTCCTCCTTGTTTCTTGGGATTTTCTCTCCTTGAACTTTGGGCTTGACACATCTTTTGATCTGGGGCTTGGAAAAATATAAGGTTTTCACACGACAGACGAGCTGAATTTTCTCTATCTTTCGAGGTCCACTTTGCTTCTTCTCCTCAAAACTGCTGTCGTCTTCTGCTGTCACGGCAGCAACCATGGAAGCATCGTCCTCTTTGTCTGCTTGTCCAGTTCAACTCTTCTGCTTCACTGCCCAGCGCCTGCCCTCTCCATCTGCTACGGCCGCAACCTGCAAAAACAACCATTTTTAGTAGAATATGTGCCTTTTAATATATTTGTGATGTTTTGCTGTAAACTAACCTAAATGCAATGAATAATGCTTGAATGCAGCAGAAACATGGGTTAAAAAGGGTGTAAATAATAGAACTTTTACACACTCAACAAGTGGCACCTGGGCAGTCCCGCAGCGCATGAATCACAGTTTCGACAATAGTGGGATAGAAAGGGCATATACCGTCGCCCATTCCCAGTGCAGCGAGCCGGTCGCCAGTTGGTAAAGCATTCTGCCCAGCCCGCCATCCAAAGGTGCGAATTTTTGGAAGCGTAGGGGATTTAGCTATGACCTTCCAGAGAGGGCAAGGGCGAGAAAGGGGTCGTGAAGGCCGACGTAAAAAGAGATATCCGGAGCAGACGGTATAGATATTGGTGTCATGAAAACCCCACAGTAAAATATCCCGGCGTTCAGCAGAGATTGGGACTTTCAAGATGTTAGCAGCGTCATCCCAATCAAAGTAGTCGCGAATCTTATGGTCGTCCCAAGAATTCTGATTGCGGAGCATGAAGTCTCTACATCTCAGAGGCAGCTCCTCATTATCTTGGTAGGTCCCAAAAAAAGAGAGCCCACTAGATCCACCCCAATGATCACGGTGAATACGTATTCTACTATCAATGCCAGGACGCCAGAAGAACCCAGGTTGTAGCCGATGCATGGCCTGCCAAATGCCTCGCCATGCAAAGGAAGCGCGTCTGTCTGATTTAGCTTCCATGATGTTGCCCGAGGGAAAGTAGCGGGAACGTAGGACCCGAGCAAGCAGGGACTCAGGCGACTGTATCAGTCGCCAGATTTGTTTCCCTAAAAGTGCGATGTTAAAATCATGTAGGTCCCGGAAGCCCATCCCCCAACAATTTTGGGTGTGCATAAGGCATCCCATGAGAGCAGTGGCCATCCTTTCTTATTGCTTCTGCCCGACCACCAATACCTACGTATCGAGCGAGTCGCATCATCCACAATGTTTTGCGGAAGGAGATAGCAAGACATAATATACTGTGGTATAGCCTGGGCCACTGATTTGATTAAGATTTCACGGCCGCTAAATGAAAGTAAGTTAGTGTCCCACTTAGCCATGCGCGAATTGACCTTGTCTCGAACAAACCCTAAACTGGCCGTTCGGTTCTTCCCCATGAGGAGGGGGACCCCAAGATAAATCCTAGGGTCATCGACCAAACGAATACCAAGTGAATGCTGAAGGGCCTGTGTGAAAGCCGCCGAGCAGGAGGAGCTGCAATAGGCTGTAGATTTGGTAAAATTAACAGATTGGCCCGAGGAGGACTCATAGAGGTGTAGTATTTCCTTCAATCATTGTACTTCCTCTGGGCAGTTCTGTAAGAACACAATACTGTCATCCGCAAAGAACAGATGGGTAATCCGAGGCCCTCGACGATTTGCGTTTAAGCCCAGCAGCCGTCCCTCTCTTTGCTCTGTCTCTAGGGTTGCGGAGAGCCCTTGGGAGCAAATGAGAAAGAGGAAAGGCGAAAGGGGGTCGCCCTGTCGGATGCCCCGCGTCGGAATAAACTCCTGCGATAGTGCCCCATTAAGCCGGACCGAAAAGGAGACAGAGGAGACGCAGCGGAGTAGCAACTGCACCCACTTCGATGCAAACCCCATGCGTGTCATTACATCTCGGAGGAAAGACCATTCGACTTTGTCAAAGGCCTTTTCCATATCCAGTTTTAGAGCTGCCCCTTGATAGATGAAAGCGCTATTGGTGTGAAAGGTATGTGCAAGCTCGTGAGCAATCAGGATGTTATCAGTGATGTTCCTACCGCTAACAAAGGCGGCCTGTGCATCACTGATACAACTAGGTAGGATTGGTTTGAGGCGATTGACAAGAACCTTAGCTACGGTTTTGTAGATGACCGTGCATAAACTGATTGGTCTGAACTGACGCATACTAGTGGCATCATCCACTTTCGGGATGAGGACTATAACCGTTTTGTTGACAGTCGACATGTCCGCCTCCCCCCTCAGGAGTCGCAGACAAAGGCCGACTAACTCAGGTCCAATAACACCCCAGTATTGCCTATAGAAGCTACTAGGGAAGCCATCTATTACAGGCGCTTTCCTAGGGCTAATATCCCTGAACGCAGCAAGTACCTCACCTTCAGTGAATGGTCGTAGTAAAGAATCATTCATTTCGGGAGTAACGACCTGATGGATATGTTCCATAAGGTGGGGAGAGGAGACAGAATTGGATGTCACAAATTGCGTTTGGAAATACCCCGAGGCAATCCTAAGGAGTTTAGGTTTGGCCGTTTGCCAGTTTTGATTGTCATCAAACAATCCACGTATAGAGTTCTTTTTCCGACGCTTAGAGGCCTTAGCGTGGAAAAAAGATGTATTCCTGTCACCTTGCGATAGCCAGGTAACACGGGAACGCTGTGCCCAGTAAGCTTCGCATTCGTCCAAAAGACGTCGAAGTTCCAGTTTCGCGTCTCGTAGATTATCCAGCATCGCAAGTGGTAGCTGCCTACATCACATGTAGGAATTAATTTGACATTGTAATTCTGCGATGCGGTGAGTGGACTAGAAACACCTAGTATTTTGCCAGTCACGAAGATGGTTTCCCACAATAGCCAATTTGTCGAGCAAGGTGTCTGACGCTGTTGACCAAGCTTGATGGAAGGACGATATGTATGAAGGTCATGTGCCCAACAGGACTCAAACCGGAAATGATCGTTAGTATCATGAGGATGACGATCACAAGGTGGAGAGTGAACGGAATCCATGATAATAACGTAATGATCAGAGTCCGGTGAGAAGACATTACGACATTGGAAAGTAAGATGTGCATTGAGCCAAGCATTACATGCAAGAAAACGATCAAGGCGTTCACAAACTGGCGTGACATTAGGTCCTGTGCGAGACCATGTAAACCAGCCCGAACATGGTTTGCAATCGAAAAGTTCATTACGAGATAGGCAATCTCGAAAGTTGTTAATTTGTGACTGTGGCCTGCGACATCTGCCTTGTTTTTCTGAGTCGGACAAAATGTCATTAAGGTCGCCACCAATTAACCAAGGTAACTGTGAAATGCCACGTAGGGAGTCTATGAGTTCCCAGGTTTTATATTTCATGCTTGTGTCAGCATACCCATACATTCCCGTAAAACAAAAGCAATCAGAAGTAGTTGTGACAATAACATCAATAAAGCGACCAGAATACGATAACAAATCTAGTGTAACCGTAGTAAAAGAAGTCCTGAACAAGTGGGGCTGCTTTTCACATGGAAGCAACCCATCATATCTAAAGAAAGTTTTAATCGTTCATAATCAAAATTAAAAAGTCGAGTCTACGACAAGAAAATAATATTTGGTTCCAAACGTCGAACTAGAGCAACCAAACCCTGAACTGCCATTAGCGAACCAAGACCACGACAGTTCCAACAAAACATCCTCATTTTTCTGGGCGGGGTTGAACATCAACCGCCGCCGAAGAGATTTTGCTGCTTATCCCAGCTTTCGAAGGTTTGGAAGATTTGTCAGATGTACCACCGGCCTTTGCCGGTTTCAAGTGGACAGTGGGGGAGGTTCGTGGTCGCTTGGCCACATTATTGGCAGCTAGAGGCGGGCTGTGTTTTGCTTTGCGAGGCAGAGGAGCACCTTTGGGCTGCGTTTTGCTTGGCACAGATGTGGCTGCGAGCCAATCCTCAAATTTCGGATTGACGGGCTCATAGGCATTGCTGCCATTACCGGCAGTAGTGGATTTGGCAGGCTCAGCGGTTGGCATTGGAAACCCTTCCCCATCAAGCAGTACAAATTGCTTATTCGGAGGGGTGGTCGATGCAACAGTTACATCCGTTGCAGGGACAGCGGTGGGCACTCCAGTATTAACAGACTCCGCGTCTGTTGGAATGATGTCAATAGGCACCACTTCAAGAGGCTCAACAGACAGGCCGGCGGTGGGCGTGGCGTGTTGCCTGCTGGTGACGTCTTCCGTTTCAACCATCGGAGCATCAGGAACAGTAGGGCCTGCCTGGTTTGGCACAACGTCTGCATCCATAGGAGCTTCAGCAGCAACTGATTCTGCATCACGGTCAGTGATAGGGTCTGCTGCAGCATCAGTGATTGGCGCAGCAGCAGCATCCCCTAATAACATGGTTGCTGAAGCAGCATCCGCTATCGGTGCATGGTTTGAAGTGGGGGAGGCCACTATAACCTTCTTCCCTTTCCGATCAGCTCCTGAAGAGCAGAAAAATTTAAAGCAATAGTCAGTAATAGTTAACTGACAGAAACTCCTAATCAATTAGTTGAACTCCTAAAATTTGATTAAAACATGTTCTGCGGTCCTTTTTGTCGAGGTTTCGGACGAGCAGGTCTAAATGGTCCTTTCAATGGACCCGTTGGAATTTTAACTGAGTAAAAAGTACAGAAACTGAGGTTTTGCAATATAATTGTGTTGAAAAGCTCCTAATCAATTACATGAACTCCTAAAGTTTAATTAAAACTTGTTTTGCAGTCCTGTTTGTCGAGGTTTCGGACGAGCGGGTCTAAATGGGCCTTTCAATGGACCCGTTGGAATTTTAACTGAGTAAAAAGTAAAAAAAATTGAGGTTTTACAATATAACTGTGTTGAAAATCTCCTAAACAATTATTTGAACTCCTAAAATTTGAATAAATTTTTTTTGCGATCCTTCTTGTACATGTTTCGAACGTGCAGGTCTAAATGGGCCTTTCAATGGACCCGTTGGAATTTTAACTGAGTAAAAAGTATAAAAATTGAGGTTTTGCAATATAATTGTGTTGAAAATCTCCTAATCAATTATTTGAACTGTAACCCCCTTAACCCGGCCTAGACGGTTGACCCGAATTAAGAAGTTTACACGGGGAAAACCAAAGTCAACCCGAAAGTCAACCTTGATTAACGACCCTTTTTTTTCTTTTTAATCTTATCTAAATGCACATTAACCCTAGATATGTTCATACAACATCATACTCAAAGATCAGCGCATTCGGAAAACATTTAGGGACTTAATTGCACAACATACAAGTTTAGGGACCAAAATGTAAATTCTGGAAATTAGAAGGACTTAACCCACTTTTAAGTTACCATTATGAAATTAGTCATATTTCATGCTTCCCTGACAAATTTCAACTCAAACGGACATCTCAAACTCATTCAAATGCATAAACAAGATTCAGGACCAAAACACAAAGATTCCAAAACATTTAACCGTCAATTTCAGTGCCCAACGGTCGAGTGTTCCGAAACAGGGAGAGCCTGTTCCGAAACGCGGGACCGTTCCGAAACGCGTTGCGCAACAGGGCCTGGCAGTGGCCAAACTGTTTCGGAACAGCCCTACCGGTTTCGAAACGCCTAGGCCATTTCAGGCTCTCTGTTCCGAAACGGCAGCACCTGTTCCGAAACAGGCTGCCCAGATTGCAGATTTTTAGCTGGTTAAACATACAATTGACCCATCAATCATGCTCCAAAGGCAACCAAATTATACTAGCAAGACATTACATGCGTAAGGAACATAATGGCATCAACAATTCTTAAACATGGCATCAAACAAGAAAAGCCCCAATTCTATAGGCATGCATCCTATATTGAAAGACCATTCAAACACCAAATCATCAAATAATCCTCATAATGGCCATTTACAAGTTCCAACATTATCAAAGGCATAAAACCAACTTAAGGAGTCCAAAACATCTCCCAAAACAACAACATAGGTTCCCCATTGCCAAATGCCCAAAAGCTAATAGTGTTAGAAAACATGCACCATACATGAGCTTAAACCTTCACTTGGATTCTTGGCTTCCTTGCTGCCCCTAATGCACTTCAATGCTCTGCATTATTGGTTTAAGAAAAGAGAGAGCGTAAGCAAATAGCTTAGTGAGGAATGCTCATTTAAAACAACACAATAATGCATTTATAAACACTTTTATAAACCTTACTTCAAAACAACCTTAAACCATGCACAAAAGCATTTAAAACAAGCATGCATGCTTCACATTATTAACATGTCATATTGGCCACAAGTGATAATCATAATCTTTCCATTTCACAATAAAATCAACATAAGATTCACACAAGGACTTTTAAACACCATTGTGATCTTACAATTCACAAGGACCACACATGGACTTTTAACCACCATTGTGTCCTTAGCACAAGAATCATCCATGGACTTTTAACCACCATGATGTTCTTAAAATACACAAGGTCTACACAAGGACTTTTAACCACCTTGCGACCTTAAAACAAGAATCACCCATGGACTTTTAACCACCATGGTGTTCATAAAATACACAAGGCTCACACAAGGACTTTTAACCACCTTTGTGACCTTACAAGGCTCACCCAAGTACTTTTAACCACCTTGGTGACCTTAGCACAAGAACCAATCATGGACTTTTAACCACCATGTTGTTCTTAACACAAGAACCACCTATGGACTTTTAACCACCATAGTGTTCTTAACCTTTCTCAAAACATCACTCGCCAATATGCATCATTAACATCAATATTTCACTGTTTTAAAGCATTTAACAAAGCCATAAACATCATGCATCATTAAGCATCAAAACCACATTTAACAATGTTCAAAAACAAGGATCTCTTACCTTGAGCATCCTTCAACATATGGCTTATAATCTCAGCAATTAAACATGCTAAAACATGCTTTCAAAACAGAATTTAAAACATGCAAACAAATCACATTGCATTCAACCAACTCATGGTTCATCAACAAGAGAGTTTTTCCGAAAACTTACTCTTGAGCTTAGCTAAGTTGCTTAGACTTAAACTAAGTTCCCAAACCTTCAAAACATTGGTTTCAAAGCTGAAAACCAAAATCCACTCACCGATTCCGTTTCGCCACTTGCCGAAACACCAATCAAGCTTCCGGATCAACACCACAAGGATCCGAAGATGTCTCCCCTGTTTTAAACACATCAAAACAGTAGATTAATGCATCATCATGCATTAATATCCTCAACCAAGACATCTAAACTCGCTGCTCTCATCAACACTCACATTTCGGCTACCAAACACAACCGAAATCACAACCAAACAACTCTACAACACTACCCAGCCAAGATCCATCAGTTCTAAACATCCTTAAACATCAATTAACATCCAAAAAGGATCTAACCACGTCCTTATACCTCCAGCTATAACAGATCATCAAGATCACTCCAAAAACAACCAAAAACTCAAGCAAAACTTAGGAAAATCAACCTATTCAGGATTTCATTGATTAAACCTCAATTTCTCATCAATTATACATTCATTTTACATCAAAATGACATCTCAAAACAGTGCCCAATCAGATCATACGAATTTCATCAAAATTAAAGCAAATCTTGCATTTTAAAGCCAACATCAAGAACACAATTGTAAAACCTTTAATAAAACACAAATCAAGGATTGAGAACTTCGGAATTTCAGTAAAGAACTGAGAATTTAGAGGAGAAGGACGTTCATACCTCTAAACTTGAGTTTTCTCCCTTTTTGGAACCAAAATCTTGAAAATCCAATAAGCAAATGCTAAGGTTTTGTTGAAGAGATGATTAGAGATCAAAAGAGGATTGAAATCTCATATTTGGATGTCAAAATCAGAGGGAAAATGTGCTGGAGAAATGTGTTTGGGTTGAGAGAAAATTGAGAAAAAAGGAAAATGGAATTTGGGAAAAGTTAGTTGAAAATGCCAAAATATCTTTCCGTCCCTTTTACTTTTATTTTAAAACCATTAATTAACTGATAAATATTCAGAAAAAATCTGGAGAAACTCTTTTGGGTAAATAGCTCCTTAAAGATTCAAAGTTTCAATCCTTTTTAAAATAGTCACCAAGTTTCCGAAAATTACATTTTGGTCACTAACCCAAAATGTCACTCTTCCAAACCTCATTTTGTAAAATTGATTTCACCTTTCTCTTATATATAATAAAAGAGGATTTTAAGACATTTTTCCATATTTTTAATGCAACCCGAACTAGGCTTTCCTAAATTCACCCTTTTATATTCGAACCGCAACCCGACCGGCCCGGTCCAAACCTAAAACTTCTAAGCCCAAAATTGGGGTGTTACAACTCTCCCCCCTTAAGAAATTTCGTCCTCGAAATTTACCTGAAGGAAAGAGGTACGGAAACTGCTTCAGCATGTCATCCTTCCGTTCCCACGTGGCTTCTTCAACACCACGATGTTTCCACAACACCTTTACCAACTCAATGGTCTTGCCACGAAGAACCTTACTATCCGAATCTAGAATCTTCACTGGTTCCTCATCATAGGTCAAATCCGGATTCAATTCCACTTCTTCCACAGGCATCACATGTGAAGGATCCGATCTATACTTCCGGAGCATAGAAACATGAAACACATCATGAATCTTTTCCAACTCTTGAGGTAACCTCAACTTGTACGCAACAGGACCCACACGCTCAATCACCTCGTATGGTCCAATGTACCTAGGGCTCAATTTACCCTTTCGGCCAAACCTCATCACCTTTTTCCAAGGCGAAACCTGCAAAAACACACGGTCACCCACCGCATACTCAATCTCCTTACGCTTCAAATCCGCGTAAGACTTTTGCCGATCAGAAGCTGCCTTCAAACGCTCACAAATGAGCTTCACCTTCTCGGTGGTTCCTTTCAACAAAGTTGGCATCGAAACCAACTTCTGACCCGTTTCAGCCCAACAAAGAGGAGTACTACACTTCCTCCCGTACAAAGCTTCATAAGGTGCCATTTGAATACTTGCCTGATAACTATTGTTATAAGCAAACTCCACCAAAGGCAAATGTTTCTCCCAAGAGCTCTGAAACTCAATCACGCAACACCTCAACATATCCTCCAAAACCTGGATAACACGCTCAGACTGACCATCCGACTGAGGATGATAAGAGGTACTGAAATTCAACCGTGTACCTAAAGCTTGATGCAAACACTGCCAGAAACGCGATGTAAACCTCGGATCCCTATCCGACACAATCGACTTAGGCACACCATGCAGCCGCACAATCTCAGCAATGTACAGCTCCGCAAGCTTATCCAAAGAATACGTAGTATGCACAGGCAAGAAATGCGCACACTTCGTCAGGCGATCCACAATCACCCACACCGAATTCCTCTTCGATGGCGACAAAGGCAAACCAGACACAAAGTCCATGGTAATCCTTTCCCACTTCTATTCAGGGATTCTCAACGGTTGCAACAAACCTGACGGAAACTGATGCTCAGCCTTAACTCGTTGACACACCATGCACTTGCTTACAAACTCAGCAACATCCTTCTTTAAACCCACCCAATAGTACTCATCACGAAGATCACGATACATCTTAGTACTACCAGGGTGCATAGCAAAAGGACTACTATGACCTTCAGTCAGAATAGCACGCCTCAAATCAACATCATTGGGCACTACTATCCGACTCCCAAAACACAACACTCCATCATCATTAAAACAGAAATCCGAAGGCCTACCCTCCGCAATATCCTGAACATGCAGTACCAAGGAATCATCCAACAACTGCTTTTCCTTGATCAACTGAACCAAAGATGGTTTCACTTGCAACTCAGCCACTAGACCACCATCGCGCGAAATACTCAAACTGGCAAACATAGCCCTCAATTCAACAGCTACCTTCCTACTCAAGGCATCCGCTACAACATTAGCTTTTCCAAGGTGATACTCAATCGTCAAATCATAATCCTTGAGCAACTCCACCCATCGTCGCTGTCTAAGATTTAACTCCTTCTGAGACATCAGGTACTTCAAACTCTTGTGATCCGTGTACACAGTACACTTCTCACCATACAGATAATGTCTCCAGATCTTCAAAGCAAAAACCACTGCAGCCAACTCGATATCATGCGTAGGATAATTGCGCTCATGCACCTTCAACTGCCGTGATGCATAAGCCACCACCTTACCCTCCTGCATCAACACACATCCGAAACCAACATAGGACGCATCACTATACACCACAAACTCTTTCCCTGATTCAGGTTGAACCAAGATAGGAGCTTGTGTCAAGGCTGCCTTAAGCTTCTCAAAAGCCTGCTGTCTCGCTTCCGTCCACTCATACTTAACATCCTTCTGCAGCAACTTTGTCAAAGGTGCAGCAATCTTCGAAAACCCATCCACAAACCTTCGGTAGTATCCCGCCAAACAAAGGAAACTACGAACTTCATGAACAGACTTAGGAACCTTCCAATTCATCACCGCCTCAATCTTCTGAGGATCAACACGAATCCCCTCAACAGAAACCACATGACCAAGAAACACCACTTCTCTAAGCCAAAACTCACACTTGCTCAGCTTAGCATAAAGCTGATTCTCCAACAAAGCTTGCAGCACAATTCTCAAATGCTCTTCATTCTCCTCCTCAGTACGCGAGTACACGAGGATATTATCAATGAACACCACAACAAATTTATCCAAGTATTCATGAAATACTCGATTCATCATGTCCATGAAAGCTGCAGGAGCATTTGTCAAACCAAACGGCATCACAAGAAACTCATAATGCACATACCTCGTCCTGAAAGCTGTCTTAGGCACATCCACATCCTTTACCTTCAACTGGTAATACCCTGACCTCAAGTCAATCTTAGAGAACACAGCTGCTCCCCGAAATTGATCAAAAAGATCATCAATTCTCGGCAATGGATACCGATTCTTGATAGTCAACTTGTTAAGCTGACGGTAATCAATGCACATTCTCATAGTGCCATCTTTCTTCTTTACAAACAAGACCGGTGCACCCCAAGGAGACACACTCGGCCGAATGAAACCACGATCAAGCAACTCTTGCAATTGCGTCTTCAGCTCCTTCAACTCCTTAGGTGCCATTCGATAAGGAGTAATGGACACTGGAGTTATGTTCTCATACAGCTCAATCCCAAACTCCACCTCACGACTAGGAGGTAATCCAGGCAACTCCTCAGGAAACACACCAGGAAACTCTCGCACAATCCTGATATCTTGCACACGCAACTCCTTAGAGCTAGGATTCATCACAAAAGCGAGATAAGCTTCACAACCTTGCCTCAGCATCCGGCTCGCCTCCAATGTAGACACCACATTGGCAAGAAACTTCACATTCTCACCAACTACAACCACCTCATAATCATCCGCAAGCTTCAACGAAACTCGCTTATTCTCACAATCCACTACAGCATGATGCTCAGCAAGCCAATCCATACCAAGGATTACATCAAAACCATAGAAAGGCAACTCCATAAGATCAACATGAAAAACATGATCTTGCACAACGAAAGGACATCTTCTATAAAGCTTTCGAGTCACAACAGTCTCACCAAAAGAACTAGTGACACGCATACCAACATCCAAAGACTCAACAGGCAAACCAAGCAATTCAGCATGCTCACGCAAAATGTATGAGTGCGTAGATCCAGAATCAATCAAGGAAAGTAATGACAAGGACTGCAAAGTAAAAGTACCTGCAATCACATCCGCGTCATTCCTCCCCTCCCTCTGAGCAAACACTCTAGCCTGGCCACCACCCTCTGGCTGAACAGCTACAACATGAGCCACATTACGTCCACCATCCTCCCTACGCTGGAAGTTACCACGGCCGCGCCCACGACCTCTCTGTGGTGCAGCAACAACAGGAGCACGCCCTTGGCCACCAGCCAACATAGGACACTCTCTCCTCATGTGATCCGTAGATCCACAGTTCCAGCACGAATTACCAGCTGCCACAACAGGAGCTTGCACCTCCCTCACAGCTCGAGGACAATCACGTTTCATATGGCCACGCGATCCACATGTCCAACACGCGCTCGGATCAACTCTAGCCTTGCCTCCCTGAGCAGGCGCACCACCACCTCGCTTAGCTGAAGACTGATACTTCTGATCACGTCCCCTCTTGTTCCGTCCACCACCAGAACTATACTCAGCAGCTCGCTTTCCAGCACTCCTAGAAGATAAACCCAAGTTCATCTCAATGTCCTTTGCTCGGCCAACCAGCACATCAAAATCATTATACTCAGTAGCCAGCACATACATCTTTACTTCCGTCACCAAACCATAACGGAACCTTTCACACCTCTCCCGCTCATCCGGGACAAGCTCAGGTGCATACTGACTGAGTCGAACAAACTGAACTTCGTACTCAGCCACAGACATGCTCCCTTGGGTAAGAGACATGAATTCCCTCTTCTTTTCATCTAGGTACCTCACACCCAAATACCTTCTCTTGAACGCGTTCTGAAAGAACGTCCAAGTTACATCAGCTTCCTCCATTCCAGAGATAGAGGTTGTCCACCAAGTATACGCATCATCCTGTAGCAAGGATACTACACAGCCCAGCTTCTGCACATCAGTGCAACTCATCTGCCCCAAGATTCTCTTGGTACTTTCTAACCAAGACTCCGAACCCTCGGCAGACAAACCCCTGAACTCAGTCCCTCCCAGACTGCGCAAACGTTCCAAGGGTAATCTAACTCCAGCATCTCCCTGATGGCCAGCTCCTTGATCTCCAGCTACCGCTGCTCGAAAAGCACCAACAATAGCTTGAACCAACATCGTCATGTCAGGAATAGCTTGTCCCTGACTAGCTTCAGGTCCAGCGACCCCAGCACCAGCTGAAACTCCAGCTCCTTCACCCCCAGCACCACCACCACCAGGTGGAGGAGGTAAATCCATAGCATTCTCAGCGTTCTCCTCATTCTCATTTCGAGCCATAGCTCGCGTATTAACCCCCAACTCTCTACGAGGTGCCATTCACTAAACAATGCAATCACAATGCAATAAACAAAGTCAGGCTCAGCAAGGTAAGCAATCCAAGTACTCAAGCTCATTTCCAATTAAAACAACATCATTTCATTAGCTTTGATTTGGCAATGGGTCCCCCCTAACATGCTTCACCAAAGAATACATCACAATTGTAACATACTTACAATTCACACATCATGCTTTCAATCAACAAGCATACAAAGCATACATACTTTAATCACCCACATAATCATTCCCAATTACACGAGAACTCAGCTCTGATACCACCAAATGTAACCCCCTTAACCCGGCCTAGACGGTTGACCCGAATTAAGAAGTTTATACGGGGAAAACCAAAGTCAACCCGAAAGTCAACCTTGATTAACGACCTTTTTTTCTTTTTAATCTTATCTAAATGCACATTAACCCTAGATATGTTCATACAACATCATACTCAAAGATCAGCGCATTCGGAAAACATTTAGGGACTTAATTGCACAACATACAAGTTTAGGGACCAAAATGTAAATTCTGGAAATTAGAAGGACTTAACCCACTTTTAAGTTACCATTATGAAATTAGTCATATTTCATGCTTCCCTGCCAAATTTCAACTCAAACGGACATCTCAAACTCATTCAAATGCATAAACAAGATTCAGGACCAAAACGCAAAGATTCCAAAACATTTAACAGTCAATTTCAGTGCCCAACGGTCGAGTGTTCCGAAACAGGGATAGCATGTTCCGAAACGCGGGACCGTTCCGAAACGCGTTGCGCAACAGAGTGGCCAAACTGTTTCGGAACAGCCCTGCCCGTTTCGAAACGCCTAGGCCATTTCAGGCTCTCTGTTCCGAAACAGGCTGCCCAGATTGCAGATTTTTAGCTGGTTAAACATACAATTGACCCATCAATCATGCTCCAAAGGCAACCAAATTATACCAGCAAGACATTACATGCGTAAGGAACATAATGGCATCAACAATTCTTAAACATGGCATCAAACAAGAAAAGCCCTAATTCTATAGGCATGCATCCTATATTGAAAGACCATTCAAACACCAAATCATCAAATAATCCTCATAATGGCCATTTACAAGTTCCAACATTATCAAAGGCATAAAACCAACTTAAGGAGTCCAAAACATCTCCCAAAACAACAACATAGGTTCCCCATTTCCAAATGCCCAAAAGCTAATAGTGTTAGAAAACATGCACCATACATGAGCTTAAACCTTCACTTGGATTCTTGGCTTCCTTGCTGCCCCTAATGCACTTCAATGCTCTGCATTATTGGTTTAAGAAAAGAGAGAGCGTAAGCAAATAGCTTAGTGAGGAATGCTCATTTAAAACAACACAATAATGCATTTATAAACACTTTTATAAACCTTACTTCAAAACAACCTTAAACCATACACAAAAGCATTTAAAACAAGCATGCATGCTTCACATTATTAACATGTCATATTGGCCACAAGTGATAATCATAATCTTTCCATTTCACAATACAATCAACATAAGATTCCAACAGACGTGGCGAAGAACTAGGGTTCGTCGATGTAAACAGCGTCCAAAAATAATCCGAGGCTATTTGAAGGAGCCTTGGCGTAGCTGTATGCCATACATGGTTACCATCGTGAAGGCCACGAATAGTATTCTTTTTCCTGCGCTTAGAGGCTCTAGCATGGAAAAAAGACGTGTTTTTGTCCCCTTGGGACAACCATGTGACCCGCGATCATTGTGCCCAGTAGGCTTCACGGACGTCTAGAAGACGTCGAAGCTCTAGTTTTGCGTCGCGCAAGTCATTTAGCATCGCATGCGATAGATGACGACGTCGCATATATGAATTGATTTTGCGTTGTAATTCTGCAATACGGTTGTGTGACTGGTATCGGCGATGCGATTGCCAATCGCGCAGCTGGTTACCGACCATACGTAATTTTTCAGGCAAGTTACCCGATGCATTCGCCCATGCCTGTTGGACGGTCGTGATGCATGATGGATCATTTGCCCAACAAGATTCAAAACGGAAATGGTCAAAGGTCTCACGAGGAGTAGTGTTGCGCTGGGGAACAAATTTGGTATCCATGACTATGACATAATGGTCAGAATCCGGGGAAAAAATATTACGGCATTCAAAAGTGGAATGTTCACTAAGCCATGCATTACATGCTACAAAACGGTCAAGTCGTTCACAAACAGTTGAGACATTAGGCCCGGTGCGGGACCAAGTGAACCAACCCGATGCTGGCTTGCAATCAAAAAGACTATTGCGAGATAAACATTCGCGAAAGCTAGTGATTTGTGATTGCGGTCGGCGACAGCCTCCCTGTTTTTCTGAATCTGATAAAATATCATTAAGGTCACCGCCGATTAACCAAGGCATTGGTGAAGCGTGACGCAAAGAATCAATCAAATCCCATGTTTTAGACTTCATATTTGTGTCAGCGTAGCCATAAATGCCCGTAAAACGAAAACATTCATCATTCGAATTTAAAACAACATCAATAGATCGATCAGAATACGAAAGCAAATCAAGTTGAATTTTATTATTCCAAAATATGATGAGTCCGGAACATGTGGGGCTGCTATCAACATGGATGCAGCCATACATATCTAATAAAATTCTTAAACGATCATAATAGTAACGACATAAGCGAGTTTCAGACAAAAAGATAACATCCGGTTGCAACCTGCGAGCAATGGTGCTCAACCCTTGAACTGTCGTCAGGGAACCAAGACCGCGGCAGTTCCAGCAAAAGATCCTCATTTCTCTCGGCGGGGTTGAACGTCAACCGCCGCCGAAGAGATTTTGCTGCTCATCCCAGCTTTAGATAGTTTGGAAGGTATGTCAGAGGGCATTCCGGGTTTCACCGGCTTAACTTGAGTGGAGGGGGAAGTTCTCGGCCTCTTGGTAACACCAGCAGCAACCATCGGAGGGCTACGTTTGGTTTTGCACGAGCCATTTGCTCCTTTGGTAGTTCCTGACGTTGCAGCCAACCAATCCTCAAAATTCAATTTTAACTTAGATAATTTAAGTTTGAAATAGAATTTGAAGATGTATGGTATTTTTAGATCAGTAGAGATAGTGATAGATTCCTTACCAACTTCAAAAAATATTCTAAATTTAGATAATTTGGAGAAAATTCGAATTGCAGAGGATAAACTAACGTTTAAATGTAATTTTATCTGCAATTTGATCAAATCTCTCTCAACAAATTCAAAATTCAATTTTAACTTAGATAATTTAAGTTTAAAATAGAATTTGAAAATGTATGGTATTTTTAGATTGGTAGAGATAGTGATAGATTCCCCACCAATTTCAAAAAATATTCTAAATTTAGATAATTTGGAAAAAAATTCGAATTGCAGAGGATAAAATAACATTTAAATGTAATTTTATCTGCAATTTGAAATGCATGGGAATCTTATAGAGCCTTAGATTCACCGAAAAAGGACATATCAAATCTCGTCCAACAAATTCAAAATTCAATTTTAACTTAGATAATTTAAGTTTGAAATAGAATTTGAAAATGTATGGTATTTTTAGTTCAGTAAAGATAGTGATAGATTCCCTACCAACTTCAAAAAATATTCTAAATTTAGATAATTTGGAGAAAATTCGAATTGCAGAGGATAAAATAACGTTTAAATGTAATTTTATCTGCAATTTGATCAAATCTCTCTCAACAAATTCAAAATTCAATTTTAACTTAGATAATTTAAGTTTGAAATAGAATTTGAAAATGTATGATATTTTTAGATTAGTAGAGATAGTGATAGATTCCCCACCAATTTCAAAAAATATTCTAAATTTAGATAATTTGGAGAAAATTCGAATTGCAGAGGATAAAAGAACATTTAAATGTAATTTTATCTGCAATTTGAAGTGCATGGGAATCCTAAAGATACTTAGATTCATCAAAAAAGGAGATATCAAATCTCTTTCAACAAATTCAAAATTCAATTTTAACTTAGATAATTTAAGTTTGAAATAGAATTTGAAAATGTATGGTATTTTTAGATCAGTAGAAAGAGAGATAGATTCCTTACCAACTTCAAGAAATATTCTAAATTTAGATAATTTGGAGAAAATTCGAATTGCAGAGGATAAAATAACGTTTAAATGTAATTTTATCTGCAATTTGATCAAATCTCTCTCAACAAATTCAAAATTCAATTTTAACTTAGTTAATTTAAGTTTGAAATAGAATTTGAAAGTGTATGGTATTTTTAGATTAGTATAGATAGGGATAGATTCCCCACCAACTTCAAAAAATATTCTAAATTTAGATAATTTAGAGAAATTTCGAATTGCAGAGGATAAAATAACATTTAAATGTAATTTTACCTGCAATTTGAAATACATGGGAGTCCTAAAGAGCTTTAGGTTCACCGTAAAAAGAGATATCAAATCTCTCTCAACAAATTTAATATTCAATTTTAACTTAGATAATTTAAGTTTGAAATAGAATTTGAAAAGATTTTCTGTTGTGAAACCGAGATCCATGCCCCTCGTTTCTAGGAACTGGGACTCCCATTGGAGTTGGAGATTCCCAGGCTGCCATCGCTGGCCCGTGCTGTGGTTGCACTCGACTCTGCCAACGCCAGTTTGTGGCCAAGAGTTTGCGATGGTGGATGATATGCCTGTTCTAGACAGTGAATTTTGTGTAGTGGAGAACTTAAGACATAAGAGATTCTTATTCACTTCATTCTTAAAAGAAAAAATGAATAATAAGAATAATAATAAAACATGCAATATCAGAAGAGTATTGCAAGAACAAAGTGGGGGAGACAATGAGAGCACCCTGCCAAAATTGCAAACGTGCTGACTTGCTTCCTCGTACCAACATGGTAATGTGACATAAGGTAGGATAACCCAGTACCGGGACTTGCGCATGGTTGTTTCCACATCATAGGACGAAATACAAGGTCTAACAGACCAGGAAGAAACTTGCATTCTAATATTAGAAGCAAGGTATATGAAGGGTACCAGAAGTGGTACTCCAGCACATGGAAGAAATCCTTGGGGCGGGGCTGTCGCCGGCAAGGCTAGGGAGCCTCGGAAGGGCCCGAGGGCTATTCGAATCCAATAGTAGAAGGATGGCCATGGCCGTTGTGCAGCCATCTTTCGACGTATGAAGATTAGAAAATCATTGCTAAAATTCTCACGGGCATGAAGGGGTTGATGCACCACTACATCGGAGGTGCTAAGCAAGCACCACCACGGTGGTGTTGGGGTTGAAAGGCGGTGGAAGAGGGTGGTTATGGGTGGTGGTAGTGAGAGGGTGGTGGTTAGGAAAAAGATGGAAAGAGAAAAGAAGAGAAAAGTTGAGAGAAAAGTTGAGAGGGTTTTCATCACCCGTTACCCCTTTCCGCCCGTTGGAATTTTAACTGAGTAAAAGGTACATAAATTGAGGTTTTTCAATATAATTGTGTTGAAAAGCTCATAATCAATTATTTGAACACCTAAAATTTGATTAAAATTTTTTTGCGGTCCTTTTTGTCGAGGTTTCGGATGAGAAGGTCTAAATGGGCCTTTCAATGGGCCCGTTAGAATTTTAACTGAGTAAAAAGTATAAAAATTGAGGTTTTTCAATATAATTATGTTGAAAAGCTCCTAATCAATTATTTGAACTCCTAAAATTTGATTCAAACTTGTTTTGCGGTCCTTTTTGTCGAGGTTTCAAACGAGCAGGTCTAAATGGGTCTTTCAATGGACCCGTTGGAATTTTAACTGAGTAAAAAGTACATAAATTGAGGTTTTGCAATATAATTGTGTTGAAAATCTCCTAATCAATTACATGAACTCCTAAAATTTGATTAAAACTTATTTTGCAGTCCTTTTGTAGAGGTTTCAGACGAGCGGATCGAAATGGGCCTTACAATGGATCCGTTGAAATTTTAACTTAGTAAAAAGTACAAAAATTGAGTTTTTGCGATATAATTGTTTTGAAAAGCTCCTAATAAATTATTTGAACTCCTAAAATTTGAACAAAACTTTTTTACGGTCCTTTTTGTAGAGGTTTCGGACGAGCAGGACTAAATGGGCCTCTCAATGGGCCCGTTGGAATTTTAACTGAGTAAAAAGTATAAAAATTGAGGTTTTTCAATATAATTGTTTTGAAAAGCTCCTAATCGATTACATGAACTCCTAAAATTTTATTAAAACTTGTTTTGCAGTCCTTTTCGTAGAGGTTTCGGATGAGCGGGTCGAAATGGGCCCTTTATTGGACCCGTTGGAATTTTAACTAATTAAAAAGTACAGAAATTGAGGTTTTGCAATATAATTGTGTTGAAAAACTCCTAATCAATTATTTGAACTCCTAAAATTTGATTAAAACTTGTTTTGCGGTCCTTTTTTTCGAGGTTTCGGACGAGCAGGTCTAAATGAGCCTTTCAATGGACCCGTTGGAATTTTAACTGATTAAAAAGAACAGAAATTGAGGTTTTGCAATATAATTGTGTTGAAAATCTCCTAATCAATTATTTGAACTCCTAAAATTTGATTAAAACTTGTTTTGCGGTCCTTTTTTTCGAGGTTTCGGACGAGCAGGTCTAAATGAGCCTTTCAATGGACCCGTTGGAATTTTAACTAAGTAAAAAGTACAGAAATTGAGGTTTTGCAATATAATTCTGTTGAAAAACTCCTAATCAATTATTTTAACTCCTAATATTTGATTAAAACTTCTTTTGAGGTCCTTTTTTCGAGGTTTCGGACGAGCAGGTCTAAATGAGCCTTTCCATGGACCCGTTGGAATTTTAACTAAGTAAAAAGTACATAAATTGAGGTTTGGCAATATAATTGTGTTGAAAATCTCCTAATCAATTGCATGAACTCCTAAAATTTGATTAAAACTTGTTTTGCAGTCCTTTTTGTAGAGGTTTCCGACGAGCGGGTCAAAATGGGCCTTTCAATGGACCCGTTGGAAATTTAACTAGGTAAAAAGTACAGAAATTGAGGTTTTGCAATATAATTGTTTTGAAAAGATCCTAATAAATTACATGAACTCCTAAAATTTGATTTAAATTTTTTTTGCAGTCCTTTTTTAGAGATTTCAGACGAGCGGGTCAAAATGGGCCTTTCAATGGGCCCGTTGGAATTTTAACTTAGTAAAAATTATAAAAATTGAGGTTTTTCAATATAATTGTGTTGAAAAGATCATAATCAATTATTTGAACTCCTAAGATTTTATTAAAACTGTTTTGCGGTCCTTTTTCTCGAGGTTTCAAACGAGCAAGTGTAAATGGGCCTTTCAATGGACCCGTTAGAATTTTAACTGAGTAAAAAGTACATAAATTGAGGTTTTGCAATATAATTGTGTTGAAAAGCTCCTAATCAATTACATGAACTCCTAAAATTTGATTAAAACTTGTTTTGCAGTCCTTTTTGTAGAGGTTTCGGACGAGCAGGTCTAAATGGGTCTTACAATGGACCCTTTCGAATTTTAACTCAGTAAAAAGTATAAAATTGAGGTTTTACAATATAACTGTGTTGAAAATCTCCTAAACAATTATTTGAACTCTTAAAATTTGAATAAAACTTTTTTGCGATCATTTTTGTCGAGGTTTTGGACGAGCAGGTCTAAATGGGCCTTTCAATGGACCCGTTGGAATTTTAACTGAGTAAAAAGTACAGAAATTGAGGTTTTGCAATATAATTGTGTTGAAAATCTCCTAATCAATTATTTGAACTCCTAAAATTTGAAGAAAACTTTTTTGCGGTCCTTTTTGTATAGGTTTCAGACGAGCAGGTCTAAATGGGCCTTTCAATGGACCCGTTGGAATTTTAACTGAGTAAAAAGTACAGAAATTGAGGTTTTGCAATATAATAGTGTTGAAAAGCTCCTAACCAATTACATGAACTCCTAAAATTTGATTAAAACTTGTTTTGCAGTCCTCTTTGTAGAGGTTTCGGACGAGCAGGTCTAAATGGGCCTTTCAATGGACCCGTTGGAGTTTTAACTGAGTAAAAAGTATAAAAATTGAGGTTTTTCAATATAACTGTGTTGAAAATCTCCTAATCAATTATTTGAATTCCTAAAATTTGAATAAAACTTTTTTGTGATCCTTTTTGTAGAGGTTTCGGACGAGCAGGTCTAAATAGGCCTTTCAATGGACCCATTGGAATTTTAACTGTGTAAAAAGTACAGAAATTGAGGTTTTGCAATATAATTGTATTGAAAAGCTCCTAATCAATTACATGAACTCCTAAAATTTGATTAAAACTTGTTTTGCAGTCCTTTTTGTAGAGGTTTCGGACGAGCAGGTCTAAATGGGTCTTACAATGGACCCTTTGGAATTTTAAACGAGTAAAAAGTATAAAAATTGAGGTTTTACAATATAACTGTGTTGAAAATCTCCTAAACAATTATTTGAACTCTTAAAATTTGAATAAAACTTTTTTGCGATCCTTTTTGTCGAGGTTTTGGACGAGCAGGTCTAAATGGGCCTTTCAATGGACCCGTTGGAATTTTAACTGAGTAAAAAGTAGAGAAATTGAGGTTTTGCAATATAATTGTGTTGAAAATCTCCTAATCAATTATTTGAACTCCTAAAATTTGAAGAAAACTTTTTTGCGGTCCTTTTTGTATAGGTTTCAGACGAGCAGGTCTAAATTGGCCTTTCAATGGGCCCGTTGGAATTTTTTTTGTTGAAAGGTACAGAAATTGAGGTTTTTCAATATAAATGTGTTGAAAATCTCCTAAACAATTATTTGAACTCCTAAAATTTGAATAAAACTTTTTTGCGATCCTTTTTGTAGAGGTTTCGGACGAGCAGGTCTAAATGGGCCTTTCAATGGACCCGTTGGAATTTCAACTGAGGAAAGAGTATAAAAATTGAGGTTTTACAATATAACTTTGTTGAAAATCTCCTAAACAATTATTTGAACTCCTAAAATTTGAATAAAACTTTTTTGCGATCCTTTTTGTAGAGGTTTCGGACGAGCAGGTCTAAATGGGCCTTTCAATGGACCCGTTGGAATATTAACTGAGTAAAAAGTACAGAAATTGAGGTTTTGCAATATAATTGTGTTGAAAAGCTCCTAATAAATTACATTAACTACTAAGATTTGATTAAAACTTGTTTTGCAGTCCTTTTTGTAGAGGTTTCGGACGAGCAAGTCTAAATGGGCCCTTCAATGGACCCGTTGGAATTTTAACAGAGTAAAAAGTACAGAAATTGAGGTTTCGAAATATAATTGTGTTGAAAATCTCCTTATCAATTATTTGAACTCCTAAATTTGAAGAAAACTTTTTTGCGGTCCTTTTTGTAGAGGTTTCGGACGAGCAGGTCTAAATGGGCCTTTCAAAGGACCCGTTCGAATTTTAATAGAGTAAAAAGTACAGAAATCGAGGTTTTGCAATATAATTGTGTTGAAAAGCTCCAAATCAATTACATGAACTCCTAAAATTTGATTAAAACTTGTTTTGCAGTCCTCGTTGTAGAGGTTTTGGACGAGCAGGTCTAAATGGGCCTTTCAATGGACTCGTTGGAATTTTAACTGAGTAAAAAGTATAAAAATTGAGGTTTTTCAATATAACTGTGTTGAAAATCTCCTAATCAATTATTTGAATTCCTAAAATTTGAATAAAACTTTTTTGTGATCCTTTTTGTAGAGGTTTCGGACGAGCAGGTCTAAATGGGCCTTTCAATGGACCCATTGGAAATTTAACTGAGTAAAAAGTACAGAAATTGAGGTTTTGCAATATAATTGTATTGAAAAGCTCCTAATCAATTACATGAACTCCTAAAATTTGATTAAAACTTGTTTTGCAATCCTTTTGTAGAGGTTTCGGACGAGCGGGTCGAAATGGGCCTTTCAATGGATCCGTTGAAATTTTAATTGAGTAAAAAGTACAGAAATTGAGATTTTGCAATATAATTGTGTTGAAAAGCTCCTAATCAATTATTTGAACTTCTAAAATTTGAAGAAAACTTTTTTGCGGTCCTTTTTGTAGAGGTTTCAGACGAGCATGTCTAAATGGGCCTTTCAATGGGCCCGTTGGAATTTTAACTGAGTAAAAAGTATAAAAATTGAGGTTTTTCAATATAATTGTGTTGAAAAGCTCCTAATCAATTATTTGAACTCCTAAAATTTGATTAAAACTTGTTTTGCGATCCTTTTTGTCGAGGTTTCAGACGAGCAGGTCTAAATGGGCCTTTCAATGGACCCGTTGGAATTTTAACTGAGTAAAAAGTACAGAAATTGAGGTTTTGAAATATAATTGTGTTGAAAAGCTCCTAATCTATTACATGAACTCCTAAAATTTGATTAAAACTTGTTTTGCAGTCCTTTTGTAGAAGTTTCGGACGAGCAGGTCTAAATGGGCCTTTCAATGGATCCGTTGAAATATAAACTTAGTAAAACGTACAGAAATTGAGTTTTTGCAATATAATTGTGTTGAAAAGCTCCTAATCAATTATTTGAACTCCTAAAATTTGAAGAAAACTTTTTTACGGTCCTTTTTGTAGAGGTTTCGTACAAAGCAGGACTAAATGGGCCTTTCAATGGGGCTGTTGGAAATTTAACTGAGTAAAAAGTATAAAAATTGAGGTTTTTCAATATAATTGTGTTGAAAAGCACCTAATCAATTATTTGATCTCCAAAAATTTGATTAAAACTTGTTTTGCGGTCCTTTTTGTCGAGGTTTCGGACGAGCAGGTCTAAATGGGCCTTTTAATGGACCCGTTGGAATTTTAACTTAGTAAAAAGTACAGAAATTGAGGTCTTACAATATAATTGTGTTGAAAAGCTCCTAATAAATTACATGAACTCCTAAGATTTGATTAAAACTTGTTTTGCAGTACATTTCGTAGAGTTTTCGGACGAGCTAGTCGAAATGGGCCTTTCATTGGACCCGTTGGAATTTTAACTGAGTAAAAAGTACAGAAATTGAGGTTTTGCAATATAATTGTGTTGAAATGCGCCTAATCAATTATTTGAACTCCTAAAATTTGAAGAAAACTTTTTTGTGGTCCGTTTTTTTCGAGGTTTCGGACAATCAGGTCTAAATGGGCCTTTCAATGGACCCGTTGGAATTTTAACTGAGTAAAAGGTACATAAATTGAGGTTTTGCAATATAATTGTGTTGAAAAGCTCCTAATCAATTATTTGAATTTCTAAAATTTGAAGAAAACTTTTTTGCGGTCCTTTTTGTAGAGGTTTCAGACGAGCATGTCTAAATGGGCCTTTCAATGGGCCCGTTGGAATTTTAACTGAGTAAAAAGTATAAAAATTGAGGTTTTTCAATATAATTGTGTTGAAAAGCTCCTAATCAATTATTTGAACTCCTAAAATTTGATAAAACTTGTTTTGCGATCCTTTTTGTCGAGGTTTCAGACGAGCAGGGTCTAAATGGTCCTTTCAATGGACCCGTTGGAATTTTAACAGAGTAAAAAGTATAGAAATTTAGGTTTTGCAATATAATTGTGTTGAAAAGCTCCTAATCAATTACATGAACTCCTAAAATTTGATTAAAACATGTTTTGCAGTGCTTTCTGTAGAGGTTTCGGACGAGCAGGTCTAAATGGGCCTTTCAATGGACCCGTTGGAATTTTAACTGAGTAAAAAGTATAAAAATTGAGGTTTTTCAATATAATTGTGTTGAAAAGCTCCTAATCAATTATTTGAACTCCTAAAATTTGAATAAAACTTGTTTTGCGATCCTTTTTGTCGAGGTTTCGGACGAGCAGGTCTAAATGGGCCTTTCAATGGACCCGTTGGAATTTTGACTGAGTAAAAAGTATAGAAATTGAGGTTTTGCAATATAATTTTGTGGAAAAGCTCCTATTCAATTACATGAACTTTTAAAATTTGATTAACACTTGTTTTGCAGTCCTTTTTGTAGAGGTTTCGGACGAGCAGGTCTAAATGGGCCTTTCAATGGACCCGTTGGAATTTCAACTGAGTAAAAAGTATAAAAATTGAGGTTTTACAATATAACTGTGTTGAAAATCTCTTAAACAATTATTTGAACTCCTAAAATTTGAATAAAACTTTCTTGCGATCCTTTTTGTAGAGGTTTCGGACGAGCAGGTCTAAATGGGCCTTTCAATGGACCCGTTGGAATTTTAACTGAGTAAAAAGTACAGAAATTGAGGTTTTGCAATATAATTGTGTTGAAAAGCTCCTAATCAATTACATTAACTCCTAATACTTGATTAAAACTTGTTTTGCAGTCCTTTTTTGTAGAGGTTTCGGACGAGCAAGTCTAAATGGGCCCTTTAATGGACCCGTTGGAATTTTAACAGAGTAAAAAGTACAGAAATTGAGGTTTTGCAATATAATTGTGTTGAAAATCTCCTTATCAATTATTTGAACTCCTAAAATTTGAAGAAAACTTTTTTGCGGTCCTTTTTGTAGAGGTTTCGGACGAGCAGGTCTAAATGGGCCTTTCAAAGGTCCCGTTGGAATTTTAACAGAGTAAAAAGTACAGAAATTGAGGTTTTGCAATATAATTGTGTTGAAAAGATCCTAATCAATTACATGAACTCCTAAAATTTGATTAAAACTTGTTTTGCAGTCCTCTTTGTAGAGGTTTCGGACGAGCAGGTCTAAATGGGCCTTTCAATGGACCCGTTGCAATTTTAATTGAGTAAAAAGTATAAAAATTGAGGTTTTTCAATATAATTGTGTTGAAAAGCTCCTAATAAATTATTTGAACTCCTAAAGTTTGATTAAAACTTGTTTTGCGATCCTTTTTGTAGAGGTTTCGGACGAGCAGGTCTAAATGGGCCTTTCAATGGGCCCGTTGGAATTTTAACTGAGCAAAAGGTACAGAAATTGAGGTTTTTCAGTATAATTGTGTTGAAAAGCTTCTAATAAATTATTTGAACTCCTAAAATTTTATTAAAACTTTTTTCCCGTCCTTTTTGTCGAGGTTTCGGACGAGCAGGTCTAAATGGGCCTTTCAATTGACACGTTGGAATTTTAACTGAGTAAAAAGTATAGAAATTGAGGTTTTGCAATATAAGTGTGTTGAAAATCTCCTAATCAATTACACGATCTCCTAAATTTTGATTAAAACTTTTTGTGGCCCTTTTTGTAGAGGTTTCGGACGAGCAGGTCTAAATGGACCTTTAAATGGGTCCGTTGGATTTTTAACTGAGTAAAAAGTATGAAAATTGTAGTTTTTCAATATAATTGTGTTGAAAAGCTCCTAATCAATTATTTGAACTCCTAAAATTGGATTAAAACTTCTTTTGCGGTCCTTTTTGTCGAAGTTTCGGACGAGCAGGTCTAAATGGTCATTTCAATGGACCCGTTGGAATTTTAACTGAGTAAAAAGTACAGAAATTGAGGTTTTTCAATATAATTGTGTTGAAAAGCTCCTAATCAATTACATTAACTCCTAATATTTGATTAAAACTTGTTTTGCAGTCCTTTTTGTAGAGGTTTCAGACGAGCAGGTCTAAATGGGCCTTTGAATGGACTCGTTGGAATTTTAACTGAGTAAAAAGTATAAAAATTGAGGTTTTACAATATAACTGTGTTGAAAATCTCCTAATCAATTATTTGAATTCCTAAACTTTGAATAAAACTTTTTTGTGGTCCTTTTTCTAGAGGTTTCGGACGAGCAGGTCTAAATGGGCCTTTCAATAGACCTGTTGGAATTTTAACTGAGTAAAAAGTACAGAAATTGAGGTTTTGCAATATAATTGTGTTGTAAATCTCCTAATCAATTATTTGAACTCCTAGAATTTGAAGAAAACCCTTTTGCGGTCCTTTTTGTAGAGGTTTCGGACGAGCAGGTCTAAATGGGCCTTTCAATGGGCCCGTTGGAATTTTACTTGAGTAAAAGGTACATAAATTGAGGTTTTTCAATATAATCTTGTTGAAAAGCTCCTAAGCAATTATTTGAACTCCTAAAATTTGATTAAAACTTTTTTGCGGTCCTTTTTGTCGAGGTTTCGGACGAGAAGGTCTAAATGGGCCTCTCAATGGGCCCGTTGGAATTTTAACTGAGTAAAAAATATAAAATTGAGGTTTTTCAATATAATTCTGTTGAAAAGCTCATAATCAATTATTTGAACTCCTAAAATTTGATTAAACTTGTTTTGCGGTCCTTTTTGTAGAGGTTTCAAACGAGCAGGTATAAATGGGCCTTTCAATGGACCTGTTGGAATTTTAACTGAGTAAAAACTACATAAATTGAGGTTTTGCAATGTAATTCTGTTGAAGAGCTCCTAATCAATTACATGAACTCCTAAAATTTGATTAGAACTTGTTTTGCAGTCCTTCTGTAGAAGTTTCGGACGAGCAGGTCGAAATGGGCCTTTCAATGGATCCGTTGAAATTTTAACTTAGTAAAACGTACAAAAATTGAGTTTTTGCAATATAATTGTGTTGGAAAGCTCCTAATCAATTATTTGAACTCCTAAAATTTGAAGAAAACTTTTTTACGGTCCTTTTTGTAGAGGTTTCGTACGAGCATGACTAAATGGGCCTGTTGGAAATTTAACTGAGTAAAAAGTATAAAAATTGAGGTTTTTCAATATAATTGTGTTTAAAATCTCCTAATCAATTATTTGAACTCCTAAAATTTGATTAAAACTTGTTTTGCGGTCCTTTTTGTCGAAGTTTTGGACGAGCAGTTCTAAATGGGCCTTTTAATAGACCCGTTGGAATTTTAACTGAGTAAAAAGTAAATAAATTGAGGTCTAACAATATAATTGTGTTGAGAAGCTCCTAATCAATTATTTGAACTCCTAAAATTTGATTAAAACATGTTTTGCAGTCCTTTTCGTAGAGTTTTCGGACGAGCTAATCGAAAGGGCCTTTCATTGGACCTATTGGAATTTTAACTGAATAAAAAGTACATAAATTGAGGTTTTGGAATATAATTGTGTTGAAAAGCTCCTAATCAATTATTTGAACTCCTAAAATTTGAAGAAAACTTTTTTGTGGTCCTTTTTTTCTAGGTTTCGGACAAGCAGATCTGAATGGGCCTTTCAATGGACCCGTTGGAATTTTAACAGAGTAAAAGGTACAGAAATTGAGGTTTTTCAATATAATTGTGTTGACAAGCTCCTAATCAATTATTTGAACTCCTAAAATTTGATTAAAACTTGTTTTGCGGTCCTTTTTGTCGAGGTTTCGGACGAGCATGTCTAAATGGGCCTTTTAATGGACCCGTTGGAATTTTAACCTAGTAAAAAGTACAGAAATTGAGGTCTTACAATATAATTGTGTTGAGAAGCCCCTAATCAATTATTTCAACTTCTAAAATTTGATTAAAACTTGTTTTGCAGTCCTTTTCGTAGAGTTTTCGGACAAGCTAGTCGAAATGGGACTTTCATTGGACCCGTTGGAATTTTAGCTAAGTAAAAAGTACAGAAATTGAGGTTTTGCAATATAATTGTGTTGAAATGCTCCTAATCAATTATTTGAACTCCTAAAATTTGAAGAAAACTTTTTTGTGGTCCTTTTTTTCGAGGTTTCGGACAAGCAGGTCTAAATGGGCCTTTCAATAGACCCGTTGGAATTTTAACCGAGTAAAAGGTACAGAAATTGAGGTTTTTCAATATAATTGTGTTGAAAAGCTCCAAATCAATTACATGAACTCCAAAAATTTGATTAAAACTTTTTTGTGGTCCTTTTTGTCGAGGTTTCGGACGAGCATGTCTAAATGGGCCCTTCAATGGGCCCGTTGGAATTTTTTTTTTTTTTTTGAAGAAAGAGGGCCTCATTAAAAACCCCTCTAACCACCTTGTACCGAAGCACAAGGTGAACCTAAGGGGAAAAGAGTGCCCTGAGCGTTGTTATTATTATAACAAGAAAAGGGCTGATAATCAGCCATTACATCAACGTTAATACAATCAGGAATCACTGAATCAAAGTACACCGAAGAGGCAGAGCGTAAAGCCCAAGAGGCTAAGTTGTGGGCCAAAAAATTGGCCGACCTAGGTACAAAAGATATAGTGATTAAAGGAAAAGACCGAAGCAAAAACTAAGTCTCTGCGATCTGTGGTCCCAGAAGGGAATTGTCCGCAGCGGTGCGTGAGAGCTTGTTGATCACCGTAGCCGAGTCGGATTCGATGGTCACCTCACCCCACCCTCTATCTCGGGTCAACATGATACCCGCAACAATGGCATGTAGCTCAACCATAGTGGCATCATGACCGCCAGCCTCGTGGACTGCGCATCCTCCAACAATTGAGCCAGCTGCATCCCTAGCAATGACTCCGATGGCTGCAGCACCAGATCCTGGATGAAAAGCTCCGTCAACGTTGATCTTGATACAGCCCGATCTAGGTGTCGTCCATCGTTGGGGGGCTGCTGCTGGTATGGCGGTTGACACGGCGGGGAGAGCGTTGGCAGCTGCGAATTCCTGTAGAAGACCTGTAGCATTCATAGCGGTAAGCCAAGTTGGCTGAAGTCTGTGAGAATGAATCCAGTCGTTACGACGGTTCCAAATATTCCATATTGTGGTCAGGAGCAGGGCAAACCCCGAGGAGTCCAAGCAATAAGATGCTTCTGAAAGCCAAGCCATAATGGAGTTGGTATGACTGGTAGAGACGCTCAACGGAAGCCCCACAAGGCGGAGAACATCTTGTGCAGTTGGGCAATCCCGTAGTGCATGAATAGCGGATTCTAGCACCGTAGGGCAAAAGGGACAATGTCCCTCGGTTTGATGTATCACTCGGAGCTTTTCCCCCGTGGGTAAGGCATCACGGCTCGCTCGCCAGCTGAAGGATCGAATTTTAGGTAAAGTCGGAGATTTGGATATTACTTTCCATAAATGTGTGGGGCGCAGAACTGGTCTCGCCGGCTGATGGAGAAAAAAGTATCCCGACCTAACAGTATAGGTCCCAGAGTCGTGGCGACTCCAAACCAACTTGTCCGGTCTATCCTGATAAATCGGCACCCGAAGGATACTCTCCGCATCATCCTTATCAAAGGCATTTCGAATTTTGGGCTCATCCCAAGAGGCACCGTCACGCAACATGTAGTCTCGACAGCGCACCGGGAGTTCGTCAGTATCCTCATATTGTCCAAAAAGCGTGATGGGCTTATCCCCTCCCCATGTATCACTGAGAAGACGTATCGAGCTCTTAGTCCCGGGTCTCCAGAAATAACCAGGCCTCAGGAGATGGATAGTTTGGTGCAGACCTTTCCAAGCAAAAGAGGCCCGCTTGTCTGCCGAGGCGTTCAGGAGGTCGCCTGATGGGTAATATTTAGCACGAAGGACCCTTGCCAACAAGGAGTCCGGGTGTGACAGCAAGTGCCAAATTTGCTTCCCCAGCAGGGCAAAATTGAAAGATCGCAGGTCGCGGAAACCTAGGCCTCCCACCTTTTTGGGCGTGCAAAGGGAGTCCCATAACAAAAGCGGCCAGCCACGCTTATTACTACGTCCGGACCACCAGTAACGCCGTATGGAAATAGTAATATCGTCAAGAATGTTTTGTGGTAAGAGGTAGCAGGACATCACATACTGTGGCATAGCTTGTGCGACAGCTTTAATGAGGATTTCTCGCCCGCTATAAGAAAGGAAACTATTATCCCATTTGCTCATACGGGATTGGACTTTATCTCGCACAAAGCCTAAGGATGCAGTTCTATTCCTTTTTATCAAGAGGGGGACTCCCAAGTATATGCCGGGATCATCCACTAGTCGGACGCCCAAGGTTGAGCGCATAGTATGGAGAAAAGCGGATGAGCACCCATTACTGCAGTAAGCGGTAGATTTGTCGAAATTTACCGTTTGCCCAGAAGACGAGGCATACTGGAAAGGACGGAACTCAATCTATCCACCTCCGCTGGATCATTGCGAAGGAACATCATACTATCATCAGCGAATAGTAGGTGTGTAACCCTGGGCCCATGACGACTGGCACTAAGACCGGAGAGGCGTCCTTCTCTTTGCTCCGTTTCCAGGGCCGCTGATAGTCCCTGGGAGCAAATTAGGAATAAGAAAGGAGATAAAGGATCACCTTGACGGATACCCCGGGAAGGGAAGAATTCCTCAGATATCGTGCCATTAATTCTTACCGAATAGGAGACCGAGGATACGCAGCGAAGGATAAGGTTAACCCAATCCCGGGCGAACCCCATACGGAGCATGACATCCCTTAGAAAGGACCATTCTACCTTGTCAAAGGCCTTTTCCATATCTAGCTTGACAGCCGCTCCTTGAGAGGATAGTGTGCCATGAGAGTGAAGGGTATGTACCAGCTCATGTGCGATTAGAATATTGTCGGTGATATTGCGTCCACTGATAAACGCTGCTTGCGAATCGCTGATACAAGAAGGTAAGGATAGTTTCAGGCGATTTACCAGAACCTTAGAGATCGTCTTGTATATGACTGTGCACAGACTAATCGGACGAAAGTGCTTCATGGTGGTGGGGTCCGTAGTCTTGGGTATAAGCACTATGATTGATCGGTTAACCGATGCCATATCGGCTTTCCCTTGAAGGAGATCCATGCATAGAGAGAGGAATTCCGGACCAATCATATCCCAATGCTGTCTGTAGAAGCTACTGGGAAAACCATCAATACCTGGTGCTTTCTTAGGATTGATATCCAGAAAAGCGGTACGGATTTCCTCAACCGTGAAGGGCCGAAGAAGAGTATCATTCATAGCTGTGGTTACTGTAGGCTGAATATTGTTCAGCAGTTCCGGTGAGGACACTGGAGATGCGGATGAAAAAATATCTTTAAAATAGGATGACGCAACCCGTAAAATGTCAGCAGTGGAGGACTGCCAAGCACCGGTATTATCCATAAGTCCCTTGATTGCGTTTTTCCTACGACGTTTAGTGGCCCTCGCATGAAAGTAGTTGGTATTTTTATCCCCATTGGATAACCAGGAGATGCGAGAGCGTTGGGCCCAGTAAGCCTCCTTGGCCACTGACAATTTCCGGAGCTCCAATTTCGCAGTGTGCAAAGTGGAGAGAGCATTTTGGGATAGATGTCTACGTCGCATAAGATTGTTGATAGATCGTTGCAACTGCTGCATGCGGAGAGTGGACAATTTGCGCTGATCATGTTGCCACTCTTGGAGAGAATGGCCCATCGCTGAAAGTTTGTCTAATAGGGACCCCTGTGTGGCAGCCCAAGTGGTTTTACAAACCTGGATGCCGGCTGGGTCATGGGCCCAACATGTTTCAAACCGGAAGTGGTCCCCTGCATGTTGAGTATACCGGTTCGAGAGTGGGGTATTCTCGGTGTCCAATATAATGACACTATGATCCGACTCAAGAGAAAAGGTGTGAAATTGACCATAATTGGGAAAGTTGTGCATCCATTGGGAGCATGCCAAGAAACGGTCAAGCCGTTCGCAAACCGGAGCGACATTAGGCCCCGTACGGGTCCAAGTGAACCAGCCCGTGTGTGGTTTACAATCGAACAAGTTATTCCTCGTTAAACAATCACGAAAGTTTAGAATTTGAGAACGAGGCCTACGACTGCCCCCTTGTTTTTCCGAATCATCTAAGATATCATTTAGGTCTCCTCCGATGAGCCAAGGGAGAGGTGACTTTGTTTTCAGGGAATCTATAAGATCCCACGTGTATTTTTTCATGTTTGTGGCTGCGTACCCGTAAATACCCGTAAAACGAAAACGACAGCTAGAGCTATTCACGATAACATCAATGTATCTCGTCGAGGACGAGAGAAAATCTAGAGTAATATTTTTATTAAAAAACAAGCATAAGCCTGCACAAGTCGGGCTGCTGTCCACAGCAAAAAAACCCTCCATATCAAGATAATGTTTAATGGACTCAAATTTAAAAGAATTCAAGCGAGTTTCAGACAGAAAAATTAAATCTGGACCTAATCGTGAAACAATAGCACGAAGCTCATGAACTGCCGAAGGCATACCAAGTCCCCGACAGTTCCAACATATGGCTCTCATTTCTCTCGGCGGGGTTGGCCGTCAACCACCGCCGAAGAGTTTTTGCTGCTCATCCCAGCTTTCCTTTCATTTTTCTCAAGTTGTTTCACTGCTTTTCTGGCCCCCAGTGGCGAGGATCTCGGGCGCTTGGCTATCCCACCAGTGATACTGGGTGATATGCGTTTAGCCTTCTTTAGGGCTGCAGCATCCGGACCTTTGTCAGTTGTGGCAGCCAACCAAATTTCAAACTCCGGGTTGACCGGTTCTTTCCCCTTGTCCCTGGGGCCTTTCCCTGCATTCGAGCTTTCCCCCGTTGCCGTATCATCCTCAACTGGCACAGGAAAAGACTCCTTATCGATCAAGATGAAGCGTTTGTCCGACGGAGTGTCGGACTTGTGAAGCTGCAAGTCTCGTTCCATCTCGACGTCGGTATCCCTTGATTCATGGATCACGGATTCAGCATCAGCTGGTATCATGGCCAGAGGTGTAACGTCGAGCGGTTCCTGTTGTGCTGCGACAGCATCTACATCTGCTACAACAAGGACAGCAGCAGCTGTTCCTTCAGTCGGCAGCGGCGCTGCAGCATCTGTAGGAGGGGTGGCAATATCCTCGCCCAATAAGTCATCCTCCTCGAGATTCAACGAACCAGCTCCCGGTTTCACAGAGGGTGAATCTTTTGCCACTTCCAGAGTGGCCAGTAGGGTGGCAGCAGCCTTACCCTTCCCCTTGTTCCCTGGAGGGACAGCAGCAGAACCTGACAATGATAAGGAGGATCCAAATGAGGATGAAAGGTATGGCCAAAATACATTCCATACACATATAAAACACTGTCCGCATATCAAACTTGCCAATGAAAAGGTATATGCAGCCCATAAATAATCACTGTGAATAACATGATATGAGAATGATTCAATCCAAGAATATGCACAATATGGCCATCTTAAAAAATATACGGTCATGCTGATAATCCAGCCAGAAACATAACAAGGCTCGCGCAAAAGAAAGATGATATGCCATAAATATGTATTAGAATTGTAGAAAAATACCAATGTGTACCCAACAAACAAAACGCGTATAATACCATAAATAAGCATATCGTTGGAATAAAATTTTGTTGACCAAATCCAAAAGCTGATATGCGCAAAAAAGAAGAGGGAGGAACCTGTGTATTGTTCACGCCGGGTAGAAGAGGAACCGGGCTCGAAATATCGGACCCGTCCTCTAACATTTGTTTTCACCTTTGGCTTAGGAGCCAGTGCACGTAACCAATCACTATATGGCAAACCCTCACTTGGCTTATCCTTGCATACAGCACAGGTTTCACGTAGAAGAAACAACATTCCACAGCCGAGACAAAAGTTGGGAAGCTTCTCATATCTAACCGGAAGCATCTTGGGTTTATCCGGGTTCTCCTCATCAGCAAGAGCAACGCCTCGCCTTAGGGGCCGATTAACATCAATGAGCACTCCTACGCGTAGAAAATGTACGAGGTTCCCCTCATCATCTTTGCGAGTGTCGGTGCTTATCACGGTACCTATCCCACAGCCAAGAGCACGCCCGGATGCATTAGCCACTGTGTCGCCAATCATCATAGCTAATGGGACACGTAGGATACGGACCCATATCCGCATGTGGGTGAACTTGTATTCCTCCATTGTCAGTTGGGGTTGAATGGGAGTGAGGGCTAGCCAATCTCTCTTAAACGTCCAGGGCCCCCTCTTGAGGATATCCCTGACTTTTGCAGCGGTCTCGAACTTGAAAAGGAAATATCCCGAGCCAAGTATGGTGGCTGAGATAAGCTTGTCCTCTTTCCAAACAGCCTTGAAGACCTTCACAAGAGTTGCATCGTCCGGTGTCGACGTTGGGAAGAGTTTCCCTAGTAGAGAGCAACGTTGGTCGTCCAAAGGAATGGACTTGGTGGCCTTTGGGGCGTAAACCACTGCTTGTTCTTCAGCAGTAAATTGTAGGTTGTCAAAATGGTCCAGGAACGAGTCCGAGGATGCCATTGTTTGTGGATGTTTGGAGTAAGGAACTTGAGTGAGGAAACAACCTAAGGCGGAAATATCACGTGGGATACTGCTCCAAAAAAACTCACAAAAATATATTGTGCGATGCGTCACCCTTAAAGTTTGAAATAGTTTCAAGGATAGGGGATGGGGTTGATTCGGATTAAGTGGAATCCAATAGGAGTAAAAGAGTAGGACTCTATAATGGTTCCTATCTTTAGGGTGAGAATCCGACTTGCATAAAAATATTCTAATAAAAGAATATAAGTTTGATTGGAATTCAAATGTGGTCCCAGCGATATTCCTAGATAATAGGAAGTTTGAAATTAGGTAGCGTTTGATACCTAGTTGAATTCTCCAAATAATTTTAAAATAAAGGAAATCCCGTAAAAATAGGCCTATTACGTGGGTATCCCTGAGAATTCGGGCATTGGAGAACGATAGGACTAACGGTAGTCGGAGGGAGCCCGTCACCGGCAGCTGCCAAAGCCACCGCTGCCATCGCCTATGGTGGCCTGTGCGTGCGGTGGCTTCCATGCATTCCGCCAGCATGTGCCATGCAAACTGCATGGAATTTTCAAGAATATGGACGCAGATACGTACGCTCTGTCCTGCATGCATGGAAATGCCTGCAGCATGAATATTAGGCGTATCCTGCCCAGGGGCCCGTTGGAATTTTAACTGAGTAAAAGGTACAGAAATTGAGGTTTTTCAATATAATTGTGTTTAATAGCTCCTAATAAATTATTTGAACTCCTAAATTTTGATTAAAACTTTTTTGCGGTCTTTTTTGTCGAGGTTTCGGACGAGAAGTTTTAAATGTGCCTTTCAATGGATCCGTTCGAATTTTAACTGAGTAAAAAGTACAGAAATATAGGTTTTTCAATATAATTGTGTTGAAAAGCTCATAATCAATTATTTGAACTCCTAAAATTTGAAGAAAAATTTTTTATGGTCCTTTTTTTCGAGGTTTCGGACAAGCAGGTCTAAATGGGCCTTTCAATGGACCAGTTGGAATTTTAACTGAGTAAAAGGTACAAAAATTGAGGTTTTTCAATATAATTGTGTTGAAAAGCTCCTAATCACTTATTTGAACTCCTAAAATTTGATTAAAACTTTTTTGCGGTCCTTTTTGTCGAGGTTTCGGACGAGAAGGTCTAAATGGGCCTTTCAATGGGCCCGTTGGAATTTTAACTGAGTAACCAGAAATTGTGGTTTTGCAATATAATTGTGTTGAAAAGCTCCTAATCAATTACATGAACTCCTAAAATTTGATTAAAATTTGTTTTGCAGTCCTTTTGTAGAGGTTTCAGACGAGCAGGTCTAAATGGGCCTTTCAATGGACCCGTTGGAATTTTAACTGAGTAAAAACTATAAAAATTGAGGTTTTACAATATAAATGTGTTGAAAATCTCCTAATCAATTATTTGAATTCCTAAAATTTGAATAAAACTTTTTTGTGATCCTTTTTGTAGAAGTTTCGGACGAGCAGGTCTAAATGGGGCTTTCAATGGACCCATTGGAATTTTAACTGAGTAAAAATTACAGAAATTGAGGTTTTGCAATATAATTGTATTGAAAAGCTCCTAATCAATTACATGAACTCCTAAAATTTGATTAAAATTTTTTTGCAGTCCTTTTGTAGAGGTTTCGGACGAGCGGGTCGAAATGGGCCTTTCAATGGATCCGTTGAAATTTTAACTGAGTAAAAAGTACAGAAATTGAGGTTTTGCAATATAATTGTGTTGAAAAGCTCCCAATCAATTATTTGAACTCCTAAAATTTGAAGAAAACTTTTTTGCGGTCCTTTTTGTAGAGGTTTCAAACGAGCAGGTCTAAATGGGCCTTTCAATGGGCCCGTTGGAATTTTAACTGAGTAAAAAGTATAAAAATTGAGGTTTTTCAATATAATTGTGTTGAAAAGCTCCTACTCAATTATTTGAACTCCTAAAATTTGATAAAACTTGTTTTGCGATCCTTTTTGTCGAGGTTTCAGACGAGCAGGTCTAAATGGTCCTTTCAATGGACCCGTTGGAATTTTAACTGAGTAAAAATTACAGAAATTGAGGTTTTGCAATATAATTGTGTTGAAAAGCTCCTAATCAATTACATGAACTCCTAAAATTTGATTAAAATTTGTTTTGCAGTCCTTTCTGTAGAGGTTTCAGACGAGCAGGTCTAAATGGGCCTTTCAATGGACCCGTTGGAATTTTAACTGAGTAAAAACTTTAAAAATTGAGGTTTTTCAATATAATTGTGTTGAAAAGCTCCTAATCAATTATTTGAACTCCTAAAATTTGATTAAAACTTGTTTTGCGATCCTTTTTGTCGAGGTTTCGGACGAGCAGGTCTAAATGGGCCTTTCAATGGACACGTTGGAATTTTAACTGAGTAAAAAGTATAGAAATTGAGGTTTTGCAATATAATTGTGTTGAAAAGCTCCTATTCAATTACATGAACTTTTAAAATTTGATTAAAACTTGTTTTGCAGTCCTTTTTGTAGAGGTTTCGGACGAGCAGGTCTAAATGGGCCTTTCAATAGTCCCGTTGGAATTTTAACTGAGTAAAAACTATAAAAATTGAGGTTTTACAATATAACTGTGTTGAAAATCTCCTAATCAATTATTTGAATTCCTAAAATTTGAATAAAACTTTTTTGTGATCCTTTTTGTAGAGGTTTCGGACGAGCAGGTCTAAATGGGCCTTTCAATGGACCCATTGGAATTTTAACTGAGTAAAAAGTACAGAAATTGAGGTTTTGCAATATAATTGTATTGAAAAGCTCCTAATCAATTACATGAACTCCTAAAATTTGATTAAAATTTTTTTGCAGTCCTTTTGTAGAGGTTTCGGACGAGCGGGTCGAAATGGGCCTTTCAATGGATCCGTTGAAATTTTAACTGAGTAAAAAGTACAGAAATTGAGGTTTTGCAATATAATTGTGTTGAAAAGCTCCCAATCAATTATTTGAACTCCTAAAATTTGAAGAAAACTTTTTTGCGGTCCTTTTTGTAGAGGTTTCAAACGAGCAGGTCTAAATGGGCCTTTCAATGGGCCCGTTGGAATTTTAACTGAGTAAAAAGTATAAAAATTGAGGTTTTTCAATATAATTGTGTTGAAAAGCTCCTATTCAATTACATGAACTTTTAAAATTTGATTAAAACTTGTTTTGCAGTCCTTTTGTAGAGCTTTCGGACGAGCAGGTCTAAATGGGCCTTTCAATAGTCCCGTTGGAATTTTAACTGAGTAAAAATTACAGAAATTGAGGTTTTGCAATATAATTGTGTTGAAAAGCTCCTAATCAATTACATGAACTCCTAAAATTTGATTAAAATTTGTTTTGCAGTCCTTTCTGTAGAGGTTTTCAGACGAGCAGGTCTAAATGGGCCTTTCAATGGACCCGTTGGAATTTTAACTGAGTAAAAAGTATAAAAATTGAGGTTTTTCAATATAATTGTGTTGAAAAGCTCCTAATCAATTATTTGAACTCCTAAAATTTGATTAAAACTTGTTTTGCGATCCTTTTTGTCGAGGTTTCGGACGAGCAGGTCTAAATGGGCCTTTCAATGGACACGTTGGAATTTTAACTGAGTAAAAAGTATAGAAATTGAGGTTTTGCAATATAATTGTGTTGAAAAGCTCCTATTAAATTACATGAACTTTTAAAATTTGATTAAAACTTGTTTTGCAGTCCTTTTGTAGAGGTTTCGGACGAGCAGGTCTAAATGGGCCTTTCAATAGTCCCGTTGGAATTTTAACTGAGTAAAAACTATAAAAATTGAGGTTTTACAATATAACTGTGTTGAAAATCTCCTAATCAATTATTTGAATTCCTAAAATTTGAATAAAACTTTTTTGTGATCCTTTTTGTAGAGGTTTCGGACGAGCAGTTCTATATGTGCCTTTCAATGGACCCATTGGAATTTTAACTGAGTAAAAAGTACAGAAATTGAGGTTTTGCAATATAATTGTATTGAAAAGCTCCTAATCAATTACATGAACTCCTAAAATTTGATTAAAATTTTTTTGCAGTCCTTTTGTAGAGGTTTCGGACGAGCGGGTCGAAATGGGCCTTTCAATGGATCCGTTGAAATTTTAACTGAGTAAAAAGTACAGAAATTGAGGTTTTGCAATATAATTGTGTTGAAGAAAACTTTTTTGCGGTCCTTTTTGTAGAGGTTTCAGACGAGCAGGTCTAAATGGGCCTTTCAATGGGCCCGTTGGAATTTTAACCGAGTAAAAAGTATAAAAATTGAGGTTTTTCAATATAATTTTGTTGAAAAGCTCCTAATCAATTATTTGAACTCCTAAAATTTGATAAAACTTGTTTTGCGATCCTTTTTGTCGAGGTTTCAGACGAGCAGGTCTAAATTGTCCTTTCAATGGACCCGTTGGAATTTTAACTGAGTAAAAAGTACAGAAATTGAGGTTTTGCAATATAATTGTGTTGAAAAGCACCTAATCAATTACATGAACTCCTAAAATTTGATTAAAACTTGTTTTGCAGTTCTTTCTGTAGAGGTTTCGGACGAGCAGGTCTAAATGGGCCTTTCAATGGACCCGTTGGAATTTTAACTGAGTAAAAAGTATAAAAATTGAGGTTTTTCAATATAATTGTGTTGAAAAGCTCCTAATCAATTATTTGAACTCCTAAAATTTGATTAAAACTTGTTTTGCGATCCTTTTTGTCGAGGTTTCGGACGAGCAGGTCTAAATGGGCCTTTCAATGGACCCGTTGGAATTTTAACTGAGTAAAAAGTATAGAAATTGAGGTTTTGCAATATAATTGTGTTGAAAAGCTCCTATTCAATTACATGAACTTTTAAAATTTGATTAAAACTTGTTTTGCAGTCCTTTTGTAGAGGTTTCGGACGAGCAGGTCTAAATGGGCCTTTCAATAGTCCCGTTGGAATTTTAACTGAGTAAAAACTATAAAAATTGAGGTTTTACAATATAACTGTGTTGAAAATCTCCTAATCAATTATTTGAATTCCTAAAATTTGAATAAAACTTTTTTGTGATCCTTTTTGTAGAGGTTTCGGACGAGCAGTTCTATATGTGCCTTTCAATGGACCCATTGGAATTTTAACTGAGTAAAAAGTACAGAAATTGAGGTTTTGCAATATAATTGTATTGAAAAGCTCCTAATCAATTACATGAACTCCTAAAATTTGATTAAAATTTTTTTGCAGTCCTTTTGTAGAGGTTTCGGACGAGCGGGTCGAAATGGGCCTTTCAATGGATCCGTTGAAATTTTAACTGAGTAAAAATTACAGAAATTGAGGTTTTGCAATATAATTGTGTTGAAGAAAACTTTTTTGCGGTCCTTTTTGTAGAGGTTTCAGACGAGCAGGTCTAAATGGGCCTTTCAATGGGCCCGTTGGAATTTTAACCGAGTAAAAAGTATAAAAATTGAGGTTTTTCAATATAATTTTGTTGAAAAGCTCCTAATCAATTATTTGAACTCCTAAAATTTGATAAAACTTGTTTTGCGATCCTTTTTGTCGAGGTTTCAGACGAGCAGGTCTAAATTGTCCTTTCAATGGACCCGTTGGAATTTTAACTGAGTAAAAAGTACAGAAATTGAGGTTTTGCAATATAATTGTGTTGAAAAGCACCTAATCAATTACATGAACTCCTAAAATTTGATTAAAACTTGTTTTGCAGTTCTTTCTGTAGAGGTTTCGGACGAGCAGGTCTAAATGGGCCTTTCAATGGACCCGTTGGAATTTTAACTGAGTAAAAAGTATAAAAATTGAGGTTTTTCAATATAATTGTGTTGAAAAGCTCCTAATCAATTATTTGAACTCCTAAAATTTGATTAAAACTTGTTTTGCGATCCTTTTTGTCGAGGTTTCGGACAAGCAGGTCTAAATGGGCCTTTCAATGGACCCGTTGGAATTTTAACTGAGTAAAAAGTATAGAAATTGAGGTTTTGCAATATAATTGTGTTGAAAAGCTCCTAATCAATTACATTAACTCCTAATATTTGATTAAAACTTGTTTTGCAGTCCTCTTTGTAGAGGTTTCGGACGAGCAGGTCTAAATGGGCCTTTCAATGGACCCGTTGCAATTTTAATTGAGTAAAAAGTATAAAAATTGAGGTTTTTCAATATAATTGTGTTGAAAAGCTCCTAATAAATTATTTGAACTCCTAAAGTTTGATTAAAACTTGTTTTGCGATCCTTTTTGTAGAGGTTTCGGACGAGCAGGTCTAAATGGGCCTTTCAATGGGCCCGTTGGAATTTTAACTGAGTAAAAGGTACAGAAATTGAGGTTTTTCAGTATAATTGTGTTGAAAAGCTTCTAATAAATTATTTGAACTCCTAAAATTTTATTAAAACTTTTTTCCCGTCCTTTTTGTCGAGGTTTCGGACGAGCAGGTCTAAATGGGCCTTTCAATTGACACGTTGGAATTTTAACTGAGTAAAAAGTACAGAAATTGAGGTTTTGCAATATAAGTGTGTTGAAAATCTCCTAATCAATTACACGATCTCCTAAATTTTGATTAAAACTTGTTTTGTGGCCCTTTTTGTAGAGGTTTCGGACGAGCAGGTCTAAATGGGCATTTAAATGGGTCCGTTGGAATTTTAACTGAGTAAAAAGTATGAAAATTGAAGTTTTTCAATATAATTGTGTTGAAAAGATCCTAATCAATTATTTGAACTCCTAAAATTTGATTAAAACTTCTTTTGCGGTCCTTTTTGTCGAAGTTTCGGACGAGCAGGTCTAAATGGTCTTTTCAATGGACCCGTTGGAAATTTAACTGAGTAAAAAGTACAGAAATTGAGGTTTTGCAATATAATTGTGTTGAAAAGCTCCTAATCAATTACATTAACTCCTAATATTTGATTAAAACTTGTTTTGCAGTCCTTTTTGTAGAGGTTTCAGACGAACAGGTCTAACTGGGCCTTTCAATGGACCCGTTGGAATTTTAACTGAGTAAAAAGTATAAAAATTGAGGTTTTACAATATAACTGTGTTGAAAATCTCCTAATCAATTATTTGAACTCCTAAAATTTGAATAAAACTTTTTTGTGGTCCTTTTTGTAGAGGTTTCGGACGAGCAGGTCTAAATGGGCCTTTCAATAGACCCGTTGGAATTTTAACTGAGTAAAAAGTACAGAAATTGAGGTTTTGCAATATAATTGTGTTGTAAATCTCCTAATCAATTATTTGAACTCCTAGAATTTGAAGAAAACACTTTTGCGGTCCTTTTTGTAGAGGTTTCGGACGAGCAGGTCTAAATGGGCCTCTCAATGGGCCCGTTGGAATTTTAACTGAGTAAAAAGTATAAAAATTGAGGTTTTTCAATATTATTCTGTTGAAAAGCTTATAATCAATTATTTGAACTCCTAAATTTTGATTAAACTTGTTTTGCGGTCCTTTTTGTAGAGGTTTCAAACGAGCAGGTATAAATGGGCCTTTCAATGGACCTGTTGGAATTTTAACTGAGTAAAAAGTACATAAATTGAGGTTTTGCAATGTAATTATGTTGAAGAGCTCCTAATCAATTACATGAACTCCTAAAATTTGATTAGAACTTGTTTTGCAGTCCTTTTGTAGAAGTTTCGGACAAGCAGGTCGAAATGGGCCTTTCAATGGATCCGTTGAAATTTTAACTTAGTAAAACGTACAGAAATTGAGTTTTTGCAATATAATTGTGTCGAAAAGCTCCTAATCAATTATTTGAACTCCTAAAATTTGAAGAAAACTTTTTTACGGTCCTTTTTGTGGAGGTTTCGTACGAGCAGGACTAAATGGGCCTGTTGGAAATTTAACTGGTCAAAAAGTATAAAAATTGAGGTTTTTCAATATAATTGGGTTGAAAAGCTCCTAATCAATTATTTGAACTCGTAAAATTTGATTAAAACTTGTTTTGCGGTCCTTTTTTTCGAGGTTTTGGACGAGCAGGTCGAAAATGGGCCTTTTAATAGACCCGTTGGAATTTTAACTGAGTAAAAAGTAAATAAATTGAGGTCTAATAATATAATTGTGTTGAGAAGCTCCTAATCAATTATTTGAACTCCTAAAATTTGATTAAAACTTGTTTTGCAGTCCTTTTCGTAGAGTTTTCGGACGAGCTAATCGAAAGGACCTTTCATTGGACCTATTGGAATTTTAACTGAATAAAAAGTACATAAATTTATGTTTTCGAATATAATTGTGTTGAAAAGCTCCTAATCAATTATTTGAACTCCTAAAATTTGAAGAAAACTTTTTTGTGGTCCTTTTTTTGGAGGTTTCGGACAAGCAGATCTGAATGGGCCTTTCAATGGAACCGTTGGAATTTTAACAGAGTAAAAGGTACAGAAATTGAGGTTTTTCAATATAATTCTGTTGAAAAGCTCCTAATCAATTATTTGAACTCCTAAAATTTGATTAAAACTTGTTTTGCGGTCCTTTTTGTCGAGGTTTCGGACGAGCAAGTCTAAATGGGCCTTTTAATGGACCCGTTGGAATTTTAACTGAGTAAAAAGTACAGAAATTGAGGTCTTACAATATAATTGTGTTGAGAAGCCCCTAATCAATTATTTGAACTCCTAAAATTTGATTAAAACTTGTTTTACTGTCCTTTTCATAGAGTTTTCGGACAAGCTAGTCGAAATGGGCCTTTCATTGGACCCGTTGGCATTTTAGCTGAGTAAAAAGTACAGAAATTGAGGTTTTGCAATATAATTGTGTTGAAATGCTCCTAATCAATTATTTGAACTCCTAAAATTTGAAGAAAACTTTTTTGTGGTCCTTTTTTTCGAGGTTTCGGACAAGTAGGTCTAAATCGGCCTTTCAATGGACCCGTTGGAATTTTAACTGAGTAAAAGGTACAGAAATTGAGGTTTTTCAATATAATTGTGTTGAAAAGCTCCAAATCAATTACATGAACTCCAAAATTTTGATTAAAACTTTTTTGTGGTCCTTTTTGTCGAGGTTTCGGACGAGCAGGTCTAAATGGGCCTTTCAATGGGCCCGTTGGAATTTTAACTGAGTAAAAGGTACAGAAATTGAGGTTTTTCAATATAATTGTGTTCAATAGCTCCTAATAAATTATTTGAACTCCTAAATTTTGATTAAAACTTTTTTGCGGTCTTTTTTGTCGAGGTTTCGGACGAGAAGTTTTAAATGTGCCTTTCAATGGATCCGTTCGAATTTTAACTGATTAAAAAGTACAGAAATATAGGTTTTTCAATATAATTGTGTTGAAAAGCTCATAATCAATTATTTGAACTCCTAAAATCTGAAGAAAACTTTTTTGTGGTCCTTTTTTTCGAGGTTTCGGACAAGCAGGTCTAAATGGGCCTTTCAATGGACCCGTTGGAATTTCAACTAATTAAAAAGTATAGAAATTGAGGTTTTGCAATATAATTGTGTTGAAAATCTCCTAATCAATTATTTGAACTCCTAAAATTTGAAGAAAACTTTTTTGCGTTCCTTTTTGTAGAGGTTTCGGACGAGCAAGTCTAAATGGGCCCGTTGGAATTTTCACTGAGTAAAAGGTACAGAAATTGAGGTTTTTCAATATAATTGTGTTGAAAAGCTACTAATCAATTATTTGAACTCCTAAAATTTGATTAGAACTTGTTTTGCGGTCCTTTTTGTTGAGGTTTCGGACGAGCAGGTCCAAATGGGCCTTTCAATGGGCCAGTTGGAATTTTAGCTGAATAATAGGTACAGAAATTGAGGTTTTTCAATATAATTGTGTTGGAAAGCTCCTAATCAATTATTTGAACTTTTAAAATTTGATTAAAACTTGTTTTGTGGTCCTTTTTGTCGAGGTTTCGGACGAGCAGGTCTAAATAGGCCTTTTAATGGACCCGTTGGAATTTTAATTGAGTAAAAAGTACATAAATTGAGGTCTTACAATATAATTGTGTTGAAAAGATCCTAATCAATTACATGAACTCCTAAGATTTTATTAAAACTTGTTTTGCAGTCCTTTTCGTAGAGTTTTCGGACGAGCTAGCCGAAATGGGCCTTTCATTGGACCCGTTGGAATTTTAACTGAGTAAAAAGTACAGAAATTGAGGTTTTGCAATATATTTGTGTTGAAAAGCTCATAATCAATTATTTGAACTCCTAAAATTTGAAGATAACTTTTTTGTGGTCGTTTTTTTCGAGGTTTCGGACAAGCATGTCTAAATGGGCCTTTCAATGGACCCGTTGGAATTTTAACTGAGTAAAAGGTATAGAAATTGATGTTTTTCTATATAATTGTGTTGAAAAGCTCCTAATCAATTATTTGAACTCCTAAATTTTGATTAAAACTTTTTTGCGGTCCTTTTTGTCGAGGTTTCGGATGAGCAGGGCTAAATGGGCCTTTCAATGGACCCGTTGGAATTTTAACAGAGTAAAAAGTACATAAATTGAGGTTTTGCAATATAATTGTGTTGAAAAGCTCCTAATCAATTATTTGAACTCCTAAAATTTGAAGAAAACTTTTTTGCGGTCCTTTTTGTAGAGGTTTCGGACGAGCATGTCTAAATAGGCCTTTCAATGGGCCCGTTGGAATTTTAACTGAGTAAAAGGTACAGAAATTGAGGTTTTTCAATATAATTGTGTTGAAAAGCTCCTAGTCAATTATTTGAACTCCTAAATTTTGATTAAAACTTTTTTGCGGTCCTTTTTGTCGAGGTTTCGGATGAGCAGGGCTAAATGGGCCTTTCAATGGGCCCGTTGGAATTTTAACTGAGTAAAAAGTATAAAAATTGAGGTTTTTTCAAAATAATTGTGTTGAAAATCTCATAATCAATTATTTGAACTCCTAAATGTTGATTAAAACTTGTTTTTCGGTCCTTTTTGTCGAGGTTTCGGACGAGCAGGTCTAAATGGGCCTTTCAATGGACCCGTTGGAATTTTAACTGAGTGAAAAGTACAAAAATTGAGGTTTTGCAGTATAATTTTGTTGAAAAGCTCCTAATCAATTACATAAACTCCTAAAATTTGATTAAACCTTGTTTTGCAGTCCTTTTTGTAGAGGTTTCGTACGAGCGGGTCAAAATGGGCCTTTCATTGGACCCGTTGGAATTTTAACCGATTAAAAAGTATAGAAATTGAGGTTTTGCAATATAATTGTGTTGAAAATCTCCTAATCAATTATTTGAACTCCTAAAATTTGAAGAAAACTTTTTTGCGGTCCTTTTTGTCGAGGTTTCAGAAGAGCAGGTCTAAATGGACCCGTTGGAATTTTAACTGAGTAAAAAGTACAGAAATTGAGGTCTTACAATATAATTGTGTTGAAAAGCTCCTAATCAATTACATGAACTCCTAAAATTTGATTAAAACCTGTTTTGCAGTCATTTTCGTAGAGTTTTCGGACGAGCTAGTCGAAAATGGGTCTTTCATTGGACCCGTTGGAATTTTAACTGAGTAAAAAGTTTAGAAATTGAGGTTTTACAATATAATTGTATTGAAAAGCTTCTAATCAATTATTTGAACTCCTAAAATTTGAAGAAAACTTTTTTGTGGTCCTTTTTTTCAAGGTTTCGGAGAAGCAGGTCTAAATGGGCCTTTCAATGGACCCATTGGAATTTTAACTGAGAAAGGTACAGAAATTGAGGTTTTTCAATATAATTGTGTTGAAAAGTTCCTAATCAATTACATGAACTCCTAAAATTTGATTAAAACTTTTTTGCAGTCCTTTTTGTCGAGGTTTCGGACGAGTAGGTCCAAATGGGCCTTTCAATGGCCCTGTTTGAATTTTAACTGAGTAAGAAGTACAGAAATTGAGGTCTTACAATATAATTGTGTTGAAAAGCTCCTAATCAATTACATGAACTCCTAAAATTTGATAAAAACTTGTTTTGCAGTCCTTTGCGTAGAGTTTTCGGACGAGCTAGTCGAAATGGGCCTTTCATTGGACCCGTTGGAATTTTAACTGAGTAGAAAGTACATAAATTTATGTTTTGCAATATAATTGTGTTGAAAAGCTCGTAATCAATTATTTGAACTCCTAAAATTTGAAGAAAAATTTTTTGTGGTCCTTTTTTTCGAGGTTTCGGACAAGCAGGTCTAAATGGGCCTTTCAATGGACCCGTTGGAATTTTAACTGAGTAAAAGGTACATAAATTGAGGTTGTTCAATATATTTGTGTTGAAAAGCTCCTAATCAATTATTTGAACTCCTAAAATTTGATTAGAACTTGTTTTGCGGTCCTTTTTGTCGAGGTTTCGGACGAGCAGGTCTAAATGGGCCTTTTAATGGACCCGTTGAAATTTTAACTGAGTAAAAAATACAGAAATTGAGGTCTTAAAATATAATTGTGTTGAAAATCTCCTAATTAATTACATGAACTCCTAAAATTTGATTAAACCTGGTTTTGCAGTCCTTTTCGTAGAGGTTTCGTACGAGCGGGTCGAAATGGGCCTTTCATTGGACCCGTTGGAATTTTAACCGAGTAAAAAGTACAGAAATTGAGGTTTTGCAATATAATTGTGTTGAAAAGCTCCTAATCAATTATTTAAACTCCTAAAATTTGATTAAAATTTGTTTTGCGGTCCTTTTTGTCGAGGTTTCGGACGAGCAGGTCTAAATGGGCCTTTTAATGGACCCATTGGAATTTTAACTGAGTAAAAAGTATAAAAATTGAGGTTTTACAATATAACTGTGTTGAAAATCTCCTAATCAATTATTTGAACTCATAAAATTTGAATAAATCTTTTTTGCGATTCTTTTTGTAGAGGTTTCGGACGAGCATGTCTAAATGGGCCTTTCAATGGACCCGTTGGAATTTTAACTGAGTAAAAAGCATAGAAATTGAGTTTTTGCAATATAATTGTGTTGAAAAGCTACTAATCAATTATTTGAACTCCAAAAATTTGATTAAAACTTGTTTTGCGGTTCTTTTTGTAGAGGTTTCGGACGAGCAGGTCTAAATGGGCCTTTCAATGGACCCGTTGGAATTTTAACTGAGTAAAAAGTACAGAAATTGAGGTTTTGCAATATAATTGTGTTGAAAAGCTCCTAATAAATTTATTTGAACTCCTAAAATTTGAAGAAAACTTTTTTGTGGTCCTTTTTTTTCGAGGTTTCGGACAAGCAGGTCTAAATGGGCCTTTCAATGGACCCGTTGGAATTTTAACTGAGTAAAAGGTACATAAATTGATGTTTTTCAATATAATTGTGTTGAAAAGCTCCTAATCAATTATTTGAACTCCTAAAATTTGATTAAATCTTGTTTTGCGGTCCTCTTTGTCGAGGTTTCAGACGAGCAGGTCTAAATGGGCCTTTTAATGGACCCGTTGGAATTTTAACTGAGTAAAAAGTACAGAAATTGAGGTCTTACAATATAATTGTGTTGAAAAGCTTCTAATCAATTACATGAACTCCTAAAATTTGATTAAAACCTGTTTTGCAGTCCTTTTCGTAGAGTTTTCGGACGAGCTAGTCGAAAATGGGTCTTTCATTGGACCCGTTGGAATTTTAACTGAGTAAAAAGTATAGAAATTGAGGTTTTACAATATAATTGTATTGAAAAGCTTCTAATCAATTATTTGAACTCCCAAAATTTGAAGAAAACTTTTTTGTGGTCCTTTTTTTCGAGGTTTCGGAGAAGCAGGTCTAAATGGGCCTTTCAATGGACCCGTTGAAATTTTAACTGAGAAAGGTACAGAATTTGAGGTTTTTCAATATAATTGTGTTGAAAAGCTCCTAATCAATTACATGAACTCCTAAAATTTGATTAAAACTTTTTTGCAGTCCTTTTTGTCGAGGTTTCGGACGAGCAGGTCCAAATGGGCCTTTCAATGGCCCTGTTTGAATTTTAACTGAGTAAGAAGTACATAAATTGAGGTCTTACAATATAATTGTGTTGAAAAGCTCCTAATCAATTACATGAACTCCTAAAATTTGATAAAAAACTTGTTTTGCAGTCCTTTGCGTAGAGTTTTCGGACGAGCTAGTCGAAATGGGCCATTCATTGGACCTGTTGGAATTTTAACTGAGTAAAAAGTACAGAAATTGAGATTTTGCAATATAATTGTGTTGAAAAGCTCCTAATCAATTATTTGAACTCCTAAAATTTGAATAAAACGTTTTTGCGGTCCTTTTTGTAGAGGTTTCGGACGAGCAGGTCTAAATGGGCCTTTCAATGGACCCGTTGGAATTTTAACTGAGTAAAAAGTATAGAAATTGAGGTTTTGCAATATAATTGTGTTGAAAATCTCCTAATCAATTATTTGAACTCATAAAATTTGAAGAAAACTTTTTTGCGTTCCTTTTTGTAGAGGTTTCGGACGAGCAAGTCTAAATGGGCCTTTCAATGGGCCCGTTGGAATTTTCACTGAGTAAAAGGTACAGAAATTGAGGTTTTTCAATATAATTGTGTTGAAAAGCTACTAATCAATTATTTGAACTCCTAAAATTTGATTAGAACTTGTTTTGCGGTCCTTTTTGTTGAGGTTTCGGACGAGCAGGTACAAATGGGCCTTTCAATGGGCCAGTTGGAATTTTAACTGAGTAAAAGGTACAGAAATTGAGGTTTTTCAATATAATTGTGTTGGAAAGCTACTAATCAATTATTTGAACTCCTTAAAATTGATTAAAACTTGTTTTGCGGTCCTTTTTGTCGAGGTTTCGGACGAGCATGTCTAAATGGGCCTTTTAATGGACCCGTTGGAATTTTAACTGAGTAAAAAGTACAGAAATTGAGGTCTTACAATATAATTGTGTTAAAAAGCTCCAAATCAATTACATGAACTCATAAAATTTGATTAAAACTTGTTTTGCAGTCCTTTTCGTAGAGTTTTCGGACGAGCTAGTCGAAATGGGCCTTTCATTGGACCCGTTGGAATTTTTTTTTTGAAGAAAATGGGACTCATTAAAAACCCCTCTAACCACCTTGCGCCGAGGCGCAAGGTGAACCTAAGGGGAAAAGAGTGCCCTGAGGTATGTTATTATCATAACAATAAAAAGGGTGGAAATCAGCCAATGCATCAGCGTTAATACAGTCAGGAACAACTGAATCAAAATACACAGAGGAAGTAGAATGTAAAGCCCAAGAGGCTAAGTTATGTGCCACAAAATTGGCTGATCTAGGTACAAAAGATAATGTGATCAAAGGGAAAGCCTTAAGCAAAGCCTTCGTATCCGCAATTTGCGGACCCAGCAGGGAGTTATCATCAGTAGTGCGCGAGAGCTTATTGACCACCGTAGCCGAGTCGGACTCGATGAGCACCTCGCCCCATCCTCTATCTCGGGTCAACATGATACCCGCAACGATGGCATGTAACTCGACCATGGTGGCATCATGACAACCTGCCTCATGGACAGCACAACCTCCAATAATCGAGCCATGAGCATCCCTAGCAATTACTCCGATGGCCGCAGAACCGGATCCGGGGTGGAAGGCTCCGTCAACATTTATCTTTATACTCTCCGGTCTTGGTGGCGTCCAACGTGGTGGGGCTGCGACTAGTACGGCTGCTGACACGGTGGGGAGAGCGTTTGCGGCGGCGTATTCCTGTAGAAGACCTGTAGCGTTCATGGCCGTGAGCCAAGTTGGCTGAAGTCTCTGTGAATGAACCCAATCATTACGACGGTTCCAAACATTCCAAATTGCTGTTAGGAGCAGAGCAAAACATGTACTGTCCAAACAGTAAGTTCCTTCCGATAACCAAGCCGCCATTGTGCTGGTATGGCTGGCATAGACGCCCGAGGGATGCCCAACTAGGCGGAGAACATCCTGAGCACCTAGGCAATCACGAAGGGCATGGATAGCAGATTCCAGCACTGCTGGACAAAAAGGGCATTGCACATCCGTGTGATGTATTGCTCGTAGCTTGTCCCCAGTGGGTAATGCATCACGGCCCGCTCGCCAGCTGAAGGAGCGGATCTTTGGTAGAGTCGGAGCTTTAGATATTATTTTCCAGAGACGGTTAGGTCGTGCCACCGGCCGCGTGGGCTGATGAAGAAAAAAGTACCCCGATCTAACAGTGTAGTTGCCAGAGTCATGTTGTCCCCAAACAAGCTTATCCGGCCTATTGCGATAAATCGGAACCCGAAGGATGCATTCGACATCATCCTTGTCAAGGTCCCTTCGAAGTTTGGACTCATCCCAGGACGCATAGTCACGTGTCATGTAATCCCGACACCGCAACGGTAACTCATCATTATTCATATATTGCCCAAAAAGCGTAATCGGTTTATCCCCTCCCCAGGTATCTCTGAGCAGTCGTATCGAACTCTTGACTCCTGGCCGCCAAAAATAACCAGGCCCAAGGGAGTGAATTGCTTGGTTTATACCTTTCCATGCAAAAGATGCCCGTTTATCCGCAAAGGCATTCAGTAGGTCACCCGAAGGGAAGTATTTCGCGCGAAGGACTCTTGCCAAGAGAGAATCCGGGTGGGATAGCGGGTGCCAAATCTGCTTTCCCAACAGGGCGATATTAAAGGTGTGCAGATAGCGGAAACCTAGGCCTCCCATATTTTTAGGTGTGCAAAGAGAATCCCACGATAAAAGCGGCCAGCCTCGCTTATTACTGCGCCCGGACCACCAGTAACGCCGGAGTAAAAAGTACAGAAATTGAGGTTTTACAATATAATTGTGTTGAAAAGCTTCTAATCAATTATTTGAACTCCTAAAATTTGAAGAAAACTTTTTTGTGGTCCATTTTTTTGAGGTTTCGGACAAGCAGGTCTAAATGGGCCTTTCAATGGACCCATGGAATTTTAACTGAGTAAAAGGTACAAAAATTGAGGTTTTTCAATATAATTGTGTTGAAAAGCTCCTAATCACTTACATGAACTCCTAAAATTTGATTAAAACTTTTTTGCGGTCCTTTTTGTCGAGGTTTCGGACGAGCAAGTCTAAATGGGCCTTTCAATGGACCCGTTGGAATTTTAACTGAGTAAAAAGTACAGAAATTGAGGTCTTACAATATAATTGTGTTGAAAAGCTCCTAATCAATTACATGAACTCCTAAAATTTGATTAAACCTTGCTTTCAAGTCCTTTTCGTAGAGTTTTCGGACGAGCTAGTCGAAATGGGCCTTTCATTGGACCCCTTGGAATTTTAACTAAGTAAAAAGTACAGAAATTGAGATTTTGCAATATAATTGTGTTGAAAAGCTTCTAATCAATTATTTGAACTCCTAAAATTTGAAGAAAACTTTTTTGTGGTCCTTTTTTTCGAGGTTTCGGACAAGCAGGTCTAAATAGGCCTTTCAATGGACCCGTTGGAATTTTAACTGAGTAAAAGGTACAAAAATTGAGGTTTTTCAATATAACTGTGTTGAAAAGCTCCTATTCAATTACATGAACTCCTAAAATTTGATTAAAACTTTTTTGCAGTCCTTTTTGTCGAGGTTTCGGACGAGCAGGTCTAAATGGGCTTTTCAATGGACCCGTTGGAATTTTAACTGAGTAAAAAGTACATAAATTGAGGTTTTTCAATATAATTGTGTTGAAAAGCTCCTAATCAATTACATGAACTCCTAAAATTTGATTAAAACTTGTTTCGCGGCCCTTTTTGTAGAGGTTTCGGACGAGCATGTCTAAATGGCCTTACAATGGGCCCGTTGGAATTTTAACTGAGTAAAAAGAACAGAAATTGAGGTTTCGCAATATAAATTGTGTTGAAAAGCTCATAATCAATTGTTTGAACTCCTAAAATTTGATTAAAACTTGTTTTGCGGTCCTTTTTGTCGAGGTTTCAAACGAGCATGTGTAAATGGGCCTTTCAATGGACCCGTTGGATATTTAACTGAGTAAAAAGTACATAAATTGAGGTTTTGCAATATAATTGTATTGAAAAGTTCCTAATAAATTACATGAACTCCTAAAATTTGATTAAAACTTGTTTTGCAGTCTTTTTGTAGAGGTTTCGGAAGAGCGGATCGAAATGGGCCTTTCAATGGACTCGTTGATATTTTAACTGAGTAAAAAGTACAGAAATTGAGGTTTTGCAATATAATTGTGTTGAAAAGCTCCTAATCAATTATTTGAACTCCTAAAATTTGAATAAAACTTTTTTGCGGTCCTTTTTATAGAGGTTTCGGACGAGCAGGTATAAATGGGCCTTTCAATGGGCCCGTTGGAATTTTAACTGAGTAAAAGGTACAGAAATTGAGATTTTTCAATATAATTGTGTTGAAAAGCTTCTAATCAATTATTTGAACTCCTAAAAGTTGATTAAAACTTGTTTTGCAGTCCTTTTCGTAGAGTTTTTGGACGAGCTAGTCGAAATGGGTCTTTCATTGGACCTGTTGGAATTTTAACTGAGTAAAAAGTACAGAAATTGAGGTTTTGCAATATAATTGTGTTGAAAAGCTTCTAATAAATTATTTGAACACCTAAAATTTGAAGAAAACTTTTTTGTGGTCCTTTTTTCGAGGTTTTGGACAAGCAGGTCTAAATGGGCTTTTCAATGGACCCGTTGGAATTTTTTTTTTGAAGAAATAGGGCCTCATTAAAAACCCCTCTAACCACCTTGTGCCGAAGCACAAAGTGAACCTAAGGGGAAAAGAGTACCCTGAGTGTTGTTATTATTATAACAAGAAAAGGGCTGAGAGTCAGCCATTACATCAACGTTAATACAGTCAGGAATGACTGAATCAAAGTACACCGAAGAGGTAAAGCGTAAGGCCCAAGCGGCTAAGATGTGGGCCAAAAAAATGGCCGATCTAGGTACAAAAGATAAAGTGATTAAAGGAAAAGACCTAAGCAAATCCTGAGTATCTGCAATCTGTGGTCCCAGAAGGGAATTGTCCGCAGCGGTTCGTGAGAGCTTGTTGATCACCGTAGCCGAGTCGGATTCAATGGTCACCTCGCCCCACCCTCTATCTCGGGTCAACATGATACCCGCAACAATGGCATGTAGCTCAACCATGGTGGCATCATGACCGTCTGCCTCGTGGACTGCGCATCCTCCAACAATTGAGCCATCTGCATCCCTAGCAATGACTCCGATGGCTGCAGCACCAGATCCTGGATGGAAAGCTCCGTCAACGTTTATCTTGATACAGCCCGGTCTAGGTGTCGTCCATCGTTGGGGGGCTGCTGCTGGCATGGCGGTTGACACGGCGGGGAGAGCGTTAGCGGCTGCGTATTCCTGTAGAAGACCTGTAGCATTCATAGCGGTTAGCCATGTTGGCTGAAGCCTTTGGGAATGAATCCAGTCGTTACGACGGTTCCAGATATTCCATATTGTGGTCAGGAGCAGGGCAAACCCCGAAGAGTCCAAGCAATAAGATACTTCTGATAGCCAAGCCATAATGGAGTTGGTATGACTGGTAGAGACGCTCAACGGAAGCCCAACAAGACGAAGAATATCTTGTGTAGTTGGGCAATCCCGAAGGGCATGAATAGCGGATTCCAGCACTGTTGGGCAAAAAGGACAATGTCCATCCATTTGATGTATCGCTCGGAGCTTTTCCCCCGTGGGTAAGGCATCACGGCTCGCTCGCCAGCTGAAGGATCGAATTTTAGGTAAAGTCGGAGATTTGGATATTACTTTCCATAAACGTGTGGGGCGCATTACTGGTCTCGCCGGTTGATGGAGAAAAAAGTATCCCGACCTAACGGTATAGGTCCCAGAGTCATGGCGTCCCTAAACCAGCTTGTCCGGTCTATCCTGATAAATCGGCACCCGAAGGATACTCTCCGCATCATCCTTATCAAAGGCATTTCGAAGTTTGGGCTCATCCCAAGAGGCACCGTCACGCAACATGTAATCCCGAAAGCGCACTGGGAGTTCGTCATTATCCTCATATTGTCCAAAAAGCGTAATAGGTTTATCCCCTCCCCATGTATCACTGAGTAGACGTATCGAGCTCTTAGTCCCTGGTCTCCAAAAATAACCAGGCCCCAGGAGATGGATAGCTTGGTGCAGACCTTTCCATGCAAAAGAAGCCCGCTTGTCTGCCGAGGCGTTCAGGAGGTCGCCTGATGGGTAGTATTTAGCACGGAGGACCCTTGCCAACAAAGAGTCCGGGTGTGACAGCAAGTGCCAAATTTGCTTCCCTAGCAGGGCAATATTGAAAGATCGCAGGTCGCGGAAACCTAGGCCTCCCACATTTTTAGGCGTGCAGAGGGTATCCCACGACAAAAGCGGCCAGCCACGCTTATAACTACGCCCGGACCACCAGTAACGCCGTATGGACATAGTAATATCGTCAATTATGTTTTGTGGTAAGAGGTAGCAGGACATCACATACTGTGGCATAGCTTGTGCGACAGCCTTAATGAGGATTTCTCGCCCGCTATATGAAAGGAAACTATTATCCCATTTGCTCATACGAGATTGGACTTTATCTCTCACAAAGCCTAAGGATGCAGTTCTATTCCTTTTTATTAAGAGGGGGACTCCCAAGTATATGCATGGATCATCCACTAGGCGGACACCCAAAGTTGAACGCATAGTATGGAGAAAGGCGGAGGAGCACCCATGACTGCAGTAAGCGGTAGACTTGTCGAAGTTTACCGTTTGACCGGAAGACGAGGCATACTGGGAAAGGACGTAACGCAATCTATCCACCTCCGCTGGTTCATTGCGAAGGAACACCATACTATCATCAGCGAATAGGAGGTGTGTAACCCTGGGCCCACGGCGACTAGCACTAAGACCAGAAAGGCGTCCTTCTTTTTGCTCCGTTTCTAGAGCCGCTGATAGTCCTTGGGAGCAAATTAGGAATAAGAAAGGTGATAAAGGATCACCTTGACGGATACCCCGGGTAGGGAAAAATTCCTCCGATATCGTGCCATTAATTCTTACCGAAAAGGAGACTGAGGATACGCATCGTAGGATAAGGTTGACCCAATCCCGGGCAAACCCCATACGGAGCATGACATCCCTTAGAAAGGACCATTCTACCCTGTCAAAGGCCTTTTCCATATCGAGCTTGACAGCCGCTCCTTGAGAGGAGAGTGTGCCATTAGAGTGAAGGGTATGTACCAGCTCATGTGCAATTAGAATATTGTCGGTGATATTGCGTCCGCTGATAAACGCCGCTTGCGAATCGCTGATACAAGAAGGTAAGGCTAGCTTCAGGCGATTCACCAGAACCTTAGAGACCATCTTGTAAATGACCGTGCACAGACTGATTGGACGAAAGTGCTTCATGGTGGTGGGGTCCGAAATCTTGGGTATTAGCACTATGATTGATCGGTTAACCGATGCCATATCGGCTTTCCCTTGAAGGAGATCCATGCATAGAGAAATGAAATCTGGACCAATCATATCCCAATGCTGTCTGTAGAAACTACTGGGGAAACCATCAATACCAGGTGCTTTCTTAGGATTGATATCCAGAAAAGCGACACAGATTTCCTCTACCGTGAAGGGCCGTAGAAGAGTATCATTCATAGCTGTGGTTACCGTGGGGCGAATATTGTTCAGCAGTTCCGGTGAGGACACCGGATATGCGGATGAGAAAATATCTTTAAAGTACGATGACGCAACTTGTAAAATGTCAGCAGTGGAGGACTGCCAAACTCCGGTATTATCCATAAGTCCCTTGATTGCGTTTTTCCTACGTCGTTTAGTGGCCCTCGCATGGAAGTAGGTGGTATTTTTATCCCCATTGGTTAACCAGGAGATGCGAGAGCGTTGGGCCCAGTAAGCCTCTTTAGCCACTGACAATTTCCGGAGCTCCAATTTCGCATTGTGCAGAGTGGAAAGAGCTTTTCAGGATAGATGTCTACGTCGCATAAGATTGTTGATAGATCGTTGCAACTGTTGCATGCGGAGAGTTGACAACTTACGTTGAGCGTGTTGCCACTCTTGGAGAGAATGGCCCATCGCAGAAAGTTTGTCCAAAATGGACCCCTGTGTGGCAGCCCATGTGTTTTTACAAACTTGGATGCCAGCTGGGTCATGGGCCCAACATGTTTCAAACCGAAAGTGATCCACTGCTTGTTGGGTATATTGGTTCGATAATGGGGCATTCTCGGTATCCAATATAATGACACTATGATCCGACTCGAGAGAAAAAGTGTGAAACTGACCGTAGTTGGGAAATTTGTGCATCCATTGCGAGCATGCCAAGAAACGGTCAAGCCGTTCGCAAACCGGATCGACATTAGGCCCTGTGCGGGTCCAAGTGAACCAACCCGTGTTTGGTTTACAATCGAACAAGTTATTTCTCGTTAAACAATCACGAAAGTTTAGAATTTGAGAACGAGGCCTACGACTGCCTCCTTGTTTTTCCGAGTCATCTAAGATATCATTTAAGTTACCTCCGATGAGCCAAGGAAGAGATGATTTTGTTGTAAGGGAATCTATAAGATCCCACGTGTATTTTTTCATGTTTGTGGCTGCGTACCCGTAAATACCCGTAAAACGAAAACGACAGTTAGAGCTATTCACAATAACATCAATGTATCTCGTCGAGGACGAGAGAAAATCTAGAGTAATATTTTTATTAAAAAGCAGGCATAAACCTGCACAAGTAGGGCTGCTGTCCACAGCAAAGAAACCCTCCATATCAAGAGAATGTTTAATGGAATCAAATTTAAAAGAGTTCAAACGAGTTTCAGACAGGAAAATAAAATCTGGACCTAAACGTGAAACAATAGAGCGAAGCTCGTGAACTGCCGAAGGCATACCAAGTCCCCGATAGTTCCAACATATGGCTCTCATTTCTCTCGGCGGGGTTGACCGTCAACCACCGCCGAAGAGTTTTTGCTGCTCATCCCAGCTTTCCTTTCATTTTTCTCAACTTGTTTCACTGCTTTTCTGGCCACCAATGGTGAAGATATCGGGCGCTTGGCTATCCCACCAGTGATACTGGGCGATGTGCGTTTAGCCTTCTTTAGGGCTGCAGCGTCCGGACCCTTGTCGGTTGTGGCAGCCAACCAAATTTCAAAATCCGGGTTGACCGGTTCTTTCCCCTTGTCCCTCGAGCCTTTCCCTGTATTCGAGCTTTCCCCCGTGGTCGTATCATCTGCGACTGGTACAGGAAAAGAATCCTTGTCGATCAAGATAAAACGTTTGTCCGGCGGAGTGTCGGACTTGTGAAGCTGCAGGTCTCGTTCCATCTCAACGTCGGCATCCCTTGATTCGTGGATCACAGATTCAGCATCAGCTGGTATCATGGCCAGAGGTGTAACGTCTAGCGGCTCCTGCTGTGCTGCGACAGCATCTACAGCAGCTACAACAATGACAGCAGCAGCTGTTCCTTCTGTCGGCAGCGGCGCTGCAACGTCCGTAGGAGGGGTGGCAATTTCCTCGCCCAATAAATCATCCTCCTCGAGATTCAATGAACCATCTCCCGGCTGCACCGAGGGTGAACCTTTTGCCACGTTCGGAGTGGCCATTGGGGTGGGGGTGGCAGCATCCTTACCCTTCCCATTGTTCCCTGGAAGGACAGCAGCAGAAACTGACAATGGTGAGGAAGAGCCAAATGAGGATGAAACAAAGTATGGCCAAAATACATCCCATACAGATACAATGCACTGTCCGTATGTCAAGCTTGCCAACGAATATGCATATGCAGTCCATATATATTCACTGTATATAACACGATATAAAAATGATACATTCCAAGAATATGCACTATATGGCCAGCTTAAAAAACATAAAAGCATGCTGATAATCCAACCATGAAATCGAAAAAACGCGCACAAAAGGAAGATGATATGCCATATATATGTATTAGAATTGTGGGAAAATTCGAAGGTGTACCCAACAACCAAAACGCGTATAACACCACAGATATACATAACGTTGGAATATAATTTTGCTGACCAAATCCAAAATCCGATATGCGCAAAAAGGAAGAGGGAGGAACCTGTGTATTGTTCACGCCGGGTAGAAGAGGAACCTGGCTCGAAATATCGGATCCGTCCTCTAACATTTGTTTTCACCTTTGGCTTAGGAGCCGGTGCACGTAACCATTCACTGTATGGCAATCCCTCACTTGGCTTATCCTTGAATGCAGCACAGGTTTCACGTAGATGAAACAACATTCCACAGCCAAGACAAAAGTTAGGAAGCTTCTCATATCTAACCGGAAGCATCTTGGGTTTATCCGGGTTCTCCTCATCAGCAAGAGCAACGCCTCGCCTGAGGGGTCGATTAACGTCAATGAGCACTCCAACGCGTAGAAAGTGTACGAGGTTCCCCTCATCATCTTTGCGAGTGTCGGTGCTTATCACGGTACCTAGCCCACAGCCTAGAGCACGCCCGGATGCATTAGCCACTGTGTCGCCAATCATCATAGCTAATGGGACACGTAGGATACGGACCCATATCCTCGTGTGGGTAAACTTGTATTCCTCCATTGTCAACTGGGGTTGGATGGGAGTGAGGGCTAGCCAATCTCTCTTAAACGTCCAGGGCCCCCTCTTGAGGATATCCCTGACTTTTGCAGCGGTCTCGAACTTGAAAAGGAAATATCCCGAGCCAAGTATGGTGGCTGAGATAAGCTTGTCCTCCTTCCAAACAGCCTTGAAGACCTTCACAAGAGTTGTGTCGTCCGGTGTCGTCGTTGGAAAGAGTTTCCCTAATAGGGAGCAACGTTGGTCGTCCAATGGAATGGCCTTGGTGGCCTTTGGGGCGTAAACAACTGCCTGTTCTTCAGCAGTAAATTGTAGATTGTCAAAGTGGTCCAGGAACGAGTCCGAGGAAGCCATTGTTTGTGGAGGTTTGGAGTAAGGAGTTCGAGTGAAGAAACAACCTAGGATGGAAATATCGTGTGGGATGCTGCTCCAAAAATAATGCTCACGAAAATATACCGTGAGGTGCTTCACCCGTAAAATTTGAAATAATTTCAAATTTAGGAGATGGGGTTGGTTCGGATAAAATGTGATCCAATGGGAGTAAAAGAGTAGGACTCTATAAGAATTCCTATCTTTAGGGAGAGTATCCAACTTGCATAAAATTATTATAATAAAAGAAGATAAGTCTGATTGGAATTCAAATGGTAGGGACCACCAGTCACAAATCCGGATCCCAACGATATTCCCAGATAATAGGGAGTTTAAAGTTAGGTAGCGTTTGAGTCCCAGTTGAAAACTCCAAGGGAGTATTGATATAATTTTAAAATAAAATAAATCCCGTAAAGTAGGCCTTTATCGTGGATATTCCTGATAATTCGGGACTTGGAGAACGATAGGATTAACGGTGGTCGGAGGGTGCCAGCCACCGGCAGCTGCCGGGGCCACTGCTGCCATCGTCTATGGTGGCCTGTGTGTGCAGTGACTTCCATGCATTCCGCCTGCATGTGCCATGCAAACTGCGTGAAATTTTCAAGAGTAGGGACGCAGATACGTACGCCCTGTCCTGCATGCATGGGGATGCCTGCAGCATGAGTATTAGGCGTACTATGCCCAGGGGCTAGCCACGAGGGCCTCAATTGCCACCGTTTCAGTGGACCCACTGTCCTAAAACTTTCGAATAAGACAGTAGTTTTACAAGGCCCGGGGGGCCAGGAAAGGTCCCATTCATAAGAATGGAGTAGATGGTTGCAAGGCTTCAAGAGCCAGGATTGTTGCATCACTGTCGGGGGCCTTAGATATAAGGCATAACCCGGCCAATGCCGAATCCACATCCCTAATGCATTAATATTATAGGAAATGTGGCCAATGGGATCGAACCAAGGTTGGATCCTTAAGAAGGTAATTATAAAATAATTACACCATTGAAAAAAGAAAATAAAACTAATAAGGGAAAGAGAACATACCTGTGCTAAATCAGCTCTGATTGTGGCAGGCAACCGATGCCTCTGGTTGTGAGAGTGGTTGCTGGGGATGGTAAGGTGGTTTTCGGAGGCATGAAACCAAAAACAGTGGTTATATGCTGACAGGGGATGGCAGTTTAGGTGGTAGATATGTGGTGGCCGTGGGGGCGGCGTGTTAAGATTGTGGCGGAATGGGCGGTGGTTGGTGTGGAGGAGATGAGAAAGAGAGAGAAAAAGCAAAAGGAGGAAATGAGAAATTTCAGAGAGAATTTTCATTTCCCAAGGTTCCCTGACCCGCCCGTTGGAATGACCCGTTGGAATTTTAACTGAGTAAAAGGTACAGAAATTGAGGTTTTTCAATATAATTGTGTTGAAAAGCTCCTAATCAATTATTTGAACTCCTAAAATTTGATTAAAACTTTTTTGCGGTCCTTTTTGTCGAGGTTTCGGACGAGCAAGTCTAAATGGGCCTTTCAATGGACCCGTTGGAATTTTAACTGAGTAAAAAGTACAAAAATTAAGGTCTTACAATATAATTGTGTTGAAAAGCTCCTAATCAATTACATGAACTCCTAAATTTTGATTAAAACTTGCTTTCAATTCCTTTTCGTAGAGTTTTCGGACGAGCTAGTCGAAATGGGCCTTTCATTGGACCCCTTGGAATTTTAACTGAGTAAAAAGTACAGAAATTGAGATTTTGCAATATAATTGTGTTGAAAAGCTTCTAATCAATTATTTGAACTCCTAAAATTTGAAGAAAACTTTTTTGTGGTCCTTTTTTTCGAGGTTTCGGACAAGCAGGTCTAAATAGGCCTTTCAATGGACCCGTTGGAATTTTAACTGAGTAAAAGGTACAAAAATTGAGGTTTTTCAATATAACTGTGTTGAAAAGCTCCTATTCAATTACATGAACTCCTAAAATTTGATTAAAACTTTTTTGCAGTCCTTTTTGTCGAGGTTTCGGACGAGCAGGTCTAAATGGGCTTTTCAATGGACCCGTTGGAATTTTAACTGAGTAAAAAGTACATAATTGAGGTTTTTCAATATAATTGTGTTGAAAAGCTCCTAATCAATTACATGAACTCCTAAAATTTGATTAAAACTTGTTTCGCGGCCCTTTTTGTAGAGGTTTCGGACGAGCATGTCTAAATGGCCTTACAATGGGCCCGTTGGAATTTTAACTGAGTAAAAAGAATAGAAATTGAGGTTTCGCAATATAAATTGTGTTGAAAAGCTCATAATCCATTATTTGAACTCCTAAAATTTGATTAAAACCTGTTTTGCGGTCCTTTTTGTCGAGGTTTCAAACGAGCAGGTGTAAATGGGCCTTTCAATGGACCCGTTGGATATTTAACTGAGTAAAAAGTACATAAATTGAGGTTTTGCAATATAATTGTATTGAAAAGTTCCTAATAAATTACATGAACTCCTAAAATTTGATTAAAACTTGTTTTGCAGTCTTTTTGTAGAGGTTTCGGAAGAGCGGATCGAAATGGGCCTCTCAATGGACTCGTTGATATTTTAACTGAGTAAAAAGTACAGAAATTGAGGTTTTGCAATATAATTGTGTTGAAAAGCTCCTAATCAATTATTTGAACTCCTAAAATTTGAATAAAACTTTTTTGCGGTCCTTTTTATAGAGGTTTCGGACGAGCAGGTCTAAATGGGCCTTTCAATGGGCCCGTTGGAATTTTAACTGAGTAAAAGGTACAGAAATTGAGGTTTTTCAATATAATTGTGTTGAAAAGCTTCTAATCAATTATTTGAACTCCTAAAAGTTGATTAAAACTTGTTTTGCAGTCCTTTTCGTAGAGTTTTTGGACGAGCTAGTCGAAATGGGTCTTTCATTGGACCTGTTGGAATTTTAACTGAGTAAAAAGTACAGAAATTGAGGTTTTGCAATATAATTGTGTTGAAAAGCTTCTAATAAATTATTTGAACACCTAAAATTTGAAGAAAACTTTTTTGTGGTCCTTTTTTTCGAGGTTTTGGACAAGCAGGTCTAAATGGGCTTTTCAATGGATCCGTTGAAATTTTAACTTAGTAAAAAGTACAGAAATTGAGTTTTTGCAATATAATTGTGTTGAAAAGCTCCTAATCAATTATTTGAACTCCTAAAATTTGATTAAAACTTTTTTGCGGTCCTTTTTGTCGAGGTTTCGGACGAGCAAGTCTAAATGGGCCTTTCAATGGACCCGTTGGAATTTTAACTGAGTAAAAAGTACAGAAATTGAGGTCTTACAATATAATTGTGTTGAAAAGCTCCTAATCAATTACATGAACTCCTAAAATTTGATTAAAACTTGCTTTCAAGTCCTTTTCGTAGAGTTTTCGGACGAGCTAGTCGAAATGGGCCTTTCATTGGACCCCTTGGAATTTTAACTGAGTAAAAAGTACAGAAATTGATATTTTGCAATATAATTGTGTTGAAAATCTTCTAATCAATTATTTGAACTCCTAAAATTTGAAGAAAACTTTTTTGTGGTCCTTTTTTTCGAGGTTTCGGACAAGCAGGTCTAAATAGGCCTTTCAATGGACCCGTTGGAATTTTATCTGAGTAAAAGGTACAAAAATTGAGGTTTTTCAATATAACTGTGTTGAAAAGCTCCTATTCAATTACATGAACTCCTAAAATTTGATTAAAACTTTTTTTGCAGTCCTTTTTGTCGAGGTTTCGGACGAGCAGGTGTAAATGGGCTTTTCAATGGACCCGTTGGAATTTTAACTGAGTAAAAAGTACATAAATTGAGGTTTTTCAATATAATTGTGTTGAAAAGCTCCTAATCAATTACATGAACTCCTAAAATTTGATTAAAACTTGTTTCGCGACCCTTTTTGTAGAGGTTTCGGACGAGCATGTCTAAATGGCCTTACAATGGGCCCGTTGGAATTTTAACTGAGTAAAAAGAACAGAAATTGAGGTTTCGCAATATAAATTGTGTTGAAAAGCTCATAATCAATTATTTGAACTCCTAAAATTTGATTAAAACTTGTTTTGCGGTCCTTTTTGTCGAGGTTTCAAACGAGCAGGTGTAAATGGGCCTTTTAATGGACCCGTTGGATATTTAACTGAGTAAAAAGTACATAAATTGAGGTTTTTCAATATAATTGTATTGAAAAGTTCCTAATAAATTACATGAACTCCTAAAATTTGATTAAAACATGTTTTGCAGTCTTTTTGTTGAGGTTTCGGAAGAGCGGATCGAAATGGGCCTTTCAATGGACTCGTTGATCTTTTAACTGAGTAAAAAGTACAGAAATTGAGGTTTTGCAATATAATTGTGTTGAAAAGCTCCTAATCAATTATTTGAACTCCTAAAATTTGAATAAAACTTTTTTGCGGTCCTTTTTATAGAGGTTTCGGACGAGCAGGTCTAAATGGGCCTTTCAATGGGCCCGTTGGAATTTTAACTGAGTAAAAGGTACAGAAATTGAGGTTTTTCAATATAATTGTGTTGAAAAGCTTCTAATCAATTATTTGAACTCCTAAAAGTTGATTAAAACTTGTTTTGCAGTCCTTTTCGTAGAGTTTTAGGACGAGCTAGTCGAAATGGGTCTTTCATTGGACCTGTTGGAATTTTAACTGAGTAAAATGTACAGAAATTGAGGTTTTGCAATATAATTGTGTTGAAAAGCTTCTAATAAATTATTTGAACACCTAAAATTTGAAGAAAACTTTTTTGTGGTCCTTTTTTTCGAGGTTTTGGACAAGCAGGTCTAAATGGGCTTTTCAATGGACCCGTTGGAATTTTAACTGAGTAAAAGGTACAGAAATTGAGGTTTTTCAATATAATTGTGTTGAAAAGCTCCTAATCAATTATTTGAACTCCTAAAATTTGATTAAAACTTGTTTTGCAGTCCTTTTTGTCGAGGTTTCGGACGAACATGTCTAAATGGGCCTTTTAATGGAACCGTTGGAATTTTAACTTAGTAAAAAGTACAGAAATTGAGGTCTTACAATATAATTGTGTTGAAAAGCTTCTAATAAATTACATGAACTCCTAAAATATGATTAAAACTTGTTTTGTAGTCCTTTTCGTAGAGTTTTCGGACGAGCTAGACAAAATGGGCCTTTCATTGGACCGGTTGGAATTTAAACTGAGTAAAAAGTACAGAAATTGAGGTTTTACAATATAATTGTGTTGAAAAGCTTCTAATCAATTATTTGAACTCCTAAAATTTGAAGAAAACTTTTTTGTGGTTCTTTTTTTCGAGGTTTCGGACAAGCAGGTCTAAATGGGCCTTTCAATGGACCTGTTGGAATATTAACTGAGTAAAAAGTACAGAAATTGAGGTTTTGCAATATAATTGTGTTGAAAAGCTCCAAATCAATTACATTAACTCCTAAGATTTGATTAAAACTTTTTTGCGGTCCTTTTTGTCGAGGTTTCGGACAAGCAGGTCTAAATGGGCCTTTCAATGAACCCGTTGTAATTTTAACTGAGTAAAAAGTACAGAAATTGAGGTTTTGCAATATAATTGTGTTGAAAAGCTCCTAATCAATTATTTGAACTCCTAAAATTTGAATAAAACTTTTTTGCGGTCCTTTTTGTAGAGGTTTCGGACGAGGAGGTCTAAATGGGCCTTTCAATGGGCCCGTTGGAATTTTAACTGAGTAAAAGGTACAGAAATTGAGGTTTTTCAATATACCCATTTCGACCCGCTCGTCCGAAACCTCTACAAAAAGGACCGCAAAAAAAGTTTTAATCAAATTTTAGGAGATCATGTAATTGATTAGGAGATTTTAAACACACTTATATTGCAAAACCTCAATTTCTGTACTTTTTACTCAGTTAAAATTCCAACGGGTCCATTGAAAGGCCCATTTAGACCTGCTCGTTCAAAACCTCGACAAAAAGGACCGCAATACAAGTTTTAATCAAATTTTAGGAGTTCAAATAATTGATTAGGAGCTTTTCAACGAAATTATATTGCAAAACCTCAATTTTTATACTTTTTACTCAGTTAAAATTCCAACGGGCCCATTGAAAGGCCCATTTATACTTGCTCATCCGAAACCTCTACAAAAAGGATTGCAAAACAAGTTTTAATCAAATTTTAGGAGTTCATGTAATTGATTAGGAGATTTTCAACACACTTATATTCCAAAACCGCAATTTCTGTACTTTTTACTCAGTTAAAATTCCAACAGGTCCAATGATAGGCCCATTTAGACCAACTCGTCCAAAACCTCGACAAAATGACCGCAAAACATGTTTTAATCAAATTTTAGGAGTTAAAATAATTGATTAGGAGATTTTCAACACAATTTTATTGCAAAACCTCAATTTCTTTACTTTTTACTAAGTTAAAATTCCAAAGGGTCCGTTGTAAGGCACATTTAGACCTGCTCGTCCAAAACCTCTACAAAAAGGGCCGCAAAACAAGTTTTAATCAAACTTTAGGAGTTCAAATAATTGATTAGGAGATTTTCAACACAATTATATTGCAAAACATAAATTTTTGTACTTTTTACTCAGTTAAAATTCCAACGGGTCCAATGAAAGGCCCATTTCGACCTGCTCGTCCGAAACCTCTACGAAAAGGACTGCAAAACAAGTTTTAATCAAATTTTAGGAGTTCATGTAATTGATTAGGAGATTTTCAACACACTTATATTGCAAAACCACAATTTCTGTACTTTTTACTCAATTAAAATTCCAACGGGTCCATTGAAAGGCCCATTTATCCCTGCTCGTCCGAAACCTCGATAAAAGGACCGCAAAACAAGTTTTAATCAAATTTTAGGAGTTCAAATAATTGATTAGTAGCTTTTCAACACAATTATATTGATAAACCTCAATTTCTGTACTTTTTACTCAGTTAAAATTCCAATGGGTCCATTGTAAAGACCAATTTAGACATGCTCGTACGAAACCACTACAAAAAGGACTGCAAAACAAGTTTTAATCAATTTTTAGGAGTTCATGTAATTGATTAGGATCTTTTCAACACAATTATATTGCAAAACCTCAATTTCTGTACTTTTTACTCAGATAAAATTCCAATGTGCCCATTGAAAGGGCCATTTAGTCCTGCTCGTCCGAAACCTCTACAATAAGGACCGTAAAAAAGTTTTCTTCAAATTTTAGGAGTTCAAATAATTGATTAGGAGCTTTTCAACGCAATTTCTGTACTTTTTACTAAGTTAAAATTTCAACGGATCCATTGAAAGGCCCATTTCGACCCGCTAGTCCGAAACCTCTACAAAAGGACTGCAAAACAAGTTTTAACCAAATTTTAGGAGTTCATGTAATTGATTAGGAGCTTTTCAACCCAATTATATTGCAAAACCTCAATTTATGTACTTTATACTCAGTTAAAATTCCAACGGGTCCATTGAAAGGCCCATTTAGACCTGCTCGTTTGAAACCTCGACAAAAAGGACCGCAAAACAAGTTTTAATCAAATTTTAGGAGTTCAAATAATTGATTAGGAGCTTTTCAACACAATCATATTGCAAAACCTCAATTTCTGTACTTTTTACTCAGTTAAAATTTCAACGGATCAATTGAAAGGCCCATTTCGACCCGCTCGTCCGAAACTTCTAGAAAAAGGACTGCAAAACAAGTTTTAATCAAATTTTAGGAATTCATGTAATTTATTAGGAGCTTTTCAACACAATTATATTGCAAAACCTCATTTTCTGTACTTTTTACTCAGTTAAATATCCAACGGGTCCAATGTAAGGCCCATTTAGACCTTTTCGTCTGAAACCTCTACAAAAGGGCCACAAAACAAGTTTTAATCAAAATTAAGGAGATCGTGTAATTGATTAGGAGATTTTCAACACACTTATGTTGCAAAACCTCAATTTTTGTACTTTTTACCCAGTTAAAATTCCAACGGGTCTATTGAAAGGCCCATTTAGACCTACTCGTTCAAAACCTCGACAAAAAGACTGCAAAACAAGTATTAATCAAATTTTAGGAGTTCAAATAATTGATTAGGAACTTTTTTACACAATTATATTGCAAAACCACAATTTCTGTACTTTTACACAGTTAAAATAACAACGGGTCCAATGAAAGGCCCATTTCGACCCTCTCGTCCAAAACCTCGACAAAAGGACCGCAAAACAAGTTTTAATCAAATTTTAGGAGTTCAAATAATTGATTAGGAGATTTTCAACACAATTATATTGCAAAATCTCAATTTTTGTACTTTTATTCAGTTAAAATTCCAACGGGTCCAATGAAAGGCCCATTTCGACCCGCTCGTCTGAAACCTCTATAAAAAGACTGCAAAACAAGTTTTAATCAAATCTTAGGAGTTCAAATAATTGATTAGGAGCTTTTCAACAAAATTATATTGCAAAACCTCAATTTCTATAATTTTTACTCAGTTAAAATTCCAACGGGTCCATTGAGAGGCCCATTTAGACCTGCTAGTCCGAAACCTTGACAAAAAGGACCGCAAAACAAGTTTTAATCAAATTTTATGAGTTCAAATAATTGATTAGGAGCTTTTCAACACAATTATATTGAAAAACCTCAATTTCTGTACATTTTACTCAGTTAAAATTCCAACGGGTCCATTGAAAGGCCCATTTCGACCCGCTCGTCCGAAACCTCTACAAAAAGGACTGCAAAAACAAGTTTTAATCAAATTTTAGGAGTTCATGTAATTTATTAGGAGCTTTTCAACACAATTATATTGCAAAACCTTAATTTATGTACTTTTTACTCAGTTAAAATTCCAACGGGTCCATTAAAGGCCCATTTAGACCTGATAGTCCGAAACCTCGACAAAAAGGACCGAAAACAAGTTTTAATGAAATTTTAGGAGTTCAAATAATTGACTAGGGGCTTTTCAACACAAATATATTGCAAAACCTCTATTTCTGTACTTTTTACTCAGTAAAAATTTCAACGGGTCCATTGAAAGGCCCATTTCGACCCGCTTGTCCGAAACCTCTACAAAAAGGGCCGAAAAACAAGTTTTAATCAAATTTTAGGAGATCGTGTAATCGATTAGGAGCTTTTCAACATAATTATATTGCAAAACCTCATTTTCCATACTTTTTACTCAGCTAAAATTCCAACGGGTCCATTGTGAGGCCCATTTAGACCTGCTAGTCCGAAACCTCGACAAAAAGAACCGCAAAACAAGTTTAATCAACTTTTAGGAGTTCAAATAATTGATTAGGAGCTTTTCAACACAATTTTATTGCAAAACCTCATTTTCTGTAATTTTTACTAAGTTAAAATTCCAACGGGTCCATTGAAAGGCCCATTTCGACCCGCTCGTCCAAGACCTCCACAAAAAGGACCGAAAAACAAGTTTTAATCAAATTTTAGGAGTTCAAATAAATTATTAGCAGCTTTTCAGCACAATTTTATTGCAAAACCTCAATTTTTGTACTTTTTACTCAGTTAAAATTCCAACTGGTCCATTGAAAGGCCCATTTAGACCTGCTCGTCTAAAACATCGACAAAAAGGACCGCAAAATAAGTTTTAATCAAATTTTAGGGGTTCATGTAATTGATTAGGAGATTTTAAACACAATTATATTGCAAAACCTCAATTTCTGTAATTTGTACTCAGTTAAAATTCCAACGGGTCCATTGAGAGGCCCATTTAGACCTGCTAGTCCGGAACCTCGACATAAAGGACCGCAAAACAAGTTTTAATCAAATTTTAGAAGTTCAAATAATTTATTAGGAGCTTTTCAACACAATTATATTGCAAAACCTCAATTTCTGTACTTTTTACTCAGTTAAAATTCCAACGGGTCCGTTAAATGGCCCTTTTCGACCCGCTCGTCCGAAACCTCTAAAAAATGACTGCAAAACAAGTTTTAATCAAATTTTAGGAGTTCATGTAATTGATTAGGAGCTTTTCAACACAATTATATTTAAAAACCTCAATTTTCATACTTTTTACTCGGTTAAAATTACAACGGGTCCATTGAAAGGCCCATTTAAACCTGCTCGTCCGAAACCTCAACAAAAAGGACTGCAAAACAATTTTAATCATATTTTAAGAGTTCAAATAATTGATTAGTCACTTTTCAACAAAGATATATTGCACAACCTCAATTTCTGTACTTTTTACTCAGTTAAAATTCCAACGGGTCCGTTAGAAGGCCCATTTAGATCTGCTCGTCCGAAACCTCTACAAAAGGGCCGCAAAACAAGTTTTAATGAAATTTTGGGAGATCATGTAATTGATTAGGATATTTTAAACACAATTATATTACGAAACCTCAATTTCTTTACTTTTTACTCAGTTAAAATTCCAACAGGTCCATTGAAAGGCCCATTTAGACCTGCTCGTCCGAAACCTCCACAAAAAGGACCGCAAAACAAGTTTTAATCATATTTTAGGAGTTCATGTAATTGATTAGGAGCTTTTCAACACAATTATATTGCAAAACCTCAATTTTTGTACTTTTTACTCAGTTAAAATTCCAACAGGTCCATTGAAAGGCTCATTTAGACATGCTCGTCCGAAACCTCCACAAAAAGGACCGCAAAAGAAGTTTTAATCAAATTTTAGGAGTTCATGTAATTTATTAGGAGCTTTTCAACACAATTATATTGCAAAACCTCAATTTCTGTATTTTTTACTCAGTTAAAATTCCAACGGGTCCATTGAGAGGCCCATTTTGACCTGCTAGTCCGAAACCTCGACAAAAACAAACGCAAAATAAGTTTTAATCAAATTTTAGGAGCTCAAATAATTGATTAGGAGCTTTTCAACACAATTTTATTGCAAACCCTCATTTTCTGTACTTTTTACTCAGTTAAAATTCCAACGGGTCCATTCAAAGTCCCATTTCGACCCGCTCGTCCGAAACCTCGACAAAAAGGACTGAAAAACAAGTTTTAATCAAATTTTAGGAGTTCATGTAATTGATTAGGAGCTTTTCAACACAATTATATTGCAAAACCTCAATTTCTGTACTTTATACTCAGTTAAAATTCCAACGGGTCCATTGAAAGGCCCATTTAGACCTGCTCGTTTGAAACCTCGACAAAAAGGACCGCAAAACAAGTTTTAATCAAATTTTAGGAGTTCAAATAATTGATTAGGAGCTTTTCAACACAATCATATTGCAAAACCTCAATTTCTGTACTTTTTACTCAGTTAAAATTTCAACGGATCAATTGAAAGGCCCATTTCAACCCGCTCGTCCGAAACTTCTAGAAAAAGGACTGCAAAACAAGTTTTAATCAAATTTTAGGAATTCATGTAATTTATTAGGAGCTTTTCAACACAATTATATTGCAAAACCTCATTTTCTGTACTTTTTACTCAGTTAAATATCCAACGGGTCCAATGTAAGGCCCATTTAGACCTTTTCGTCTGAAACCTCTACAAAAGGGCCACAAAACAAGTTTTAATCAAAATTAAGGAGATCGTGTAATTGATTAGGAGATTTTCAACACACTTATGTTGCAAAACCTCAATTTTTGTACTTTTTACCCAGTTAAAATTCCAACGGGTCTATTGAAAGGCCCATTTTGACCTACTCGTTCAAAACCTCGACAAAAAGACTGCAAAACAAGTATTAATCAAATTTTAGGAGTTCAAATAATTGATTAGGAACTTTTTTACACAATTATATTGCAAAACCACAATTTCTGTACTTTTACACAGTTAAAATAACAACGGGTCCAATGAAAGGCCCATTTCGACCCTCTCGTCCAAAACCTCGACAAAAGGACCGCAAAACAAGTTTTAATCAAATTTTAGGAGTTCAAATAATTGATTAGGAGATTTTCAACACAATTATATTGCAAAATCTCAATTTTTGTACTTTTATTCAGTTAAAATTCCAACGGGTCCAATGAAAGGCCCATTTCGACCCGCTCGTCTGAAACCTCTATAAAAAGACTGCAAAACAAGTTTTAATCAAATCTTAGGAGTTCAAATAATTGATTAGGAGCTTTTCAACAAAATTATATTGCAAAACCTCAATTTCTATAATTTTTACTCAGTTAAAATTCCAACGGGTCCATTGAGAGGCCCATTTAGACCTGCTAGTCCGAAACCTTGACAAAAAGGACCGCAAAACAAGTTTTAATCAAATTTTATGAGTTCAAATAATTGATTAGGAGCTTTTCAACACAATTATATTGAAAAACCTCAATTTCTGTACATTTTACTCAGTTAAAATTCCAACGGGTCCATTGAAAGGCCCATTTCGACCCGCTCGTCCGAAACCTCTACAAAAAGGACTGCAAAAACAAGTTTTAATCAAATTTTAGGAGTTCATGTAATTTATTAGGAGCTTTTCAACACAATTATATTGCAAAACCTTAATTTATGTACTTTTTACTCAGTTAAAATTCCAACGGGTCCATTAAAGGCCCATTTAGACCTGATAGTCCGAAACCTCGACAAAAAGGACCGAAAACAAGTTTTAATGAAATTTTAGGAGTTCAAATAATTGACTAGGGGCTTTTCAACACAAATATATTGCAAAACCTCTATTTCTGTACTTTTTACTCAGTAAAAATTTCAACGGGTCCATTGAAAGGCCCATTTCGACCCGCTTGTCCGAAACCTCTACAAAAAGGGCCGAAAAACAAGTTTTAATCAAATTTTAGGAGATCGTGTAATCGATTAGGAGCTTTTCAACATAATTATATTGCAAAACCTCATTTTCCATACTTTTTACTCAGCTAAAATTCCAACGGGTCCATTGTGAGGCCCATTTAGACCTGCTAGTCCGAAACCTCGACAAAAAGAACCGCAAAACAAGTTTAATCAACTTTTAGGAGTTCAAATAATTGATTAGGAGCTTTTCAACACAATTTTATTGCAAAACCTCATTTTCTGTAATTTTTACTAAGTTAAAATTCCAACGGGTCCATTGAAAGGCCCATTTCGACCCGCTCGTCCAAGACCTCCACAAAAAGGACCGAAAAACAAGTTTTAATCAAATTTTAGGAGTTCAAATAAATTATTAGCAGCTTTTCAGCACAATTTTATTGCAAAACCTCAATTTTTGTACTTTTTACTCAGTTAAAATTCCAACTGGTCCATTGAAAGGCCCATTTAGACCTGCTCGTCTGAAACATCGACAAAAAGGACCGCAAAATAAGTTTTAATCAAATTTTAGGGGTTCATGTAATTGATTAGGAGATTTTAAACACAATTATATTGCAAAACCTCAATTTCTGTAATTTGTACTCAGTTAAAATTCCAACGGGTCCATTGAGAGGCCCATTTAGACCTGCTAGTCCGGAACCTCGACATAAAGGACCGCAAAACAAGTTTTAATCAAATTTTAGAAGTTCAAATAATTTATTAGGAGCTTTTCAACACAATTATATTGCAAAACCTCAATTTCTGTACTTTTTACTCTGTTAAAATTCCAACGGGTCCGTTAAATGGCCCTTTTCGACCCGCTCGTCCGAAACCTCTAAAAAATGACTGCAAAACAAGTTTTAATCAAATTTTAGGAGTTCATGTAATTGATTAGGAGCTTTTCAACACAATTATATTTAAAAACCTCAATTTTCATACTTTTTACTCGGTTAAAATTACAACGGGTCCATTGAAAGGCCCATTTAAACCTGCTCGTCCGAAACCTCAACAAAAAGGACTGCAAAACAATTTTAATCATATTTTAAGAGTTCAAATAATTGATTAGTCACTTTTCAACAAAGATATATTGCACAACCTCAATTTCTGTACTTTTTACTCAGTTAAAATTCCAACGGGTCCGTTAGAAGGCCCATTTAGATCTGCTCGTCCGAAACCTCTACAAAAGGGCCGCAAAACAAGTTTTAATGAAATTTTGGGAGATCATGTAATTGATTAGGATATTTTAAACACAATTATATTACGAAACCTCAATTTCTTTACTTTTTACTCAGTTAAAATTCCAACAGGTCCATTGAAAGGCCCATTTAGACCTGCTCGTCCGAAACCTCCACAAAAAGGACCGCAAAACAAGTTTTAATCATATTTTAGGAGTTCATGTAATTGATTAGGAGCTTTTCAACACAATTATATTGCAAAACCTCAATTTTTGTACTTTTTACTCAGTTAAAATTCCAACAGGTCCATTGAAAGGCTCATTTAGACATGCTCGTCCGAAACCTCCACAAAAAGGACCGCAAAAGAAGTTTTAATCAAATTTTAGGAGTTCATGTAATTTATTAGGAGCTTTTCAACACAATTATATTGCAAAACCTCAATTTCTGTATTTTTTACTCAGTTAAAATTCCAACGGGTCCATTGAGAGGCCCATTTTGACCTGCTAGTCCGAAACCTCGACAAAAACAAACGCAAAATAAGTTTTAATCAAATTTTAGGAGCTCAAATAATTGATTAGGAGCTTTTCAACACAATTTTATTGCAAACCCTCATTTTCTGTACTTTTTACTCAGTTAAAATTCCAACGGGTCCATTCAAAGTCCCATTTCGACCCGCTCGTCCGAAACCTCGACAAAAAGGACTGAAAAACAAGTTTTAATCAAATTTTAGGAGTTCATGTAATTGATTAGGAGCTTTTCAACACAATTATATTGCAAAACCTCAATTTCTGTACTTTATACTCAGTTAAAATTCCAACGGGTCCATTGAAAGGCCCATTTAGACCTGCTCGTTTGAAACCTCGACAAAAAGGACCGCAAAACAAGTTTTAATCAAATTTTAGGAGTTCAAATAATTGATTAGGAGCTTTTCAACACAATCATATTGCAAAACCTCAATTTCTGTACTTTTTACTCAGTTAAAATTTCAACGGATCAATTGAAAGGCCCATTTCAACCCGCTCGTCCGAAACTTCTAGAAAAAGGACTGCAAAACAAGTTTTAATCAAATTTTAGGAATTCATGTAATTTATTAGGAGCTTTTCAACACAATTATATTGCAAAACCTCATTTTCTGTACTTTTTACTCAGTTAAATATCCAACGGGTCCAATGTAAGGCCCATTTAGACCTTTTCGTCTGAAACCTCTACAAAAGGGCCACAAAACAAGTTTTAATCAAAATTAAGGAGATCGTGTAATTGATTAGGAGATTTTCAACACACTTATGTTGCAAAACCTCAATTTTTGTACTTTTTACCCAGTTAAAATTCCAACGGGTCTATTGAAAGGCCCATTTTGACCTACTCGTTCAAAACCTCGACAAAAAGACTGCAAAACAAGTATTAATCAAATTTTAGGAGTTCAAATAATTGATTAGGAACTTTTTTACACAATTATATTGCAAAACCACAATTTCTGTACTTTTACACAGTTAAAATAACAACGGGTCCAATGAAAGGCCCATTTCGACCCTCTCGTCCAAAACCTCGACAAAAGGACCGCAAAACAAGTTTTAATCAAATTTTAGGAGTTCAAATAATTGATTAGGAGATTTTCAACACAATTATATTGCAAAATCTCAATTTTTGTACTTTTATTCAGTTAAAATTCCAACGGGTCCAATGAAAGGCCCATTTCGACCCGCTCGTCTGAAACCTCTATAAAAAGACTGCAAAACAAGTTTTAATCAAATCTTAGGAGTTCAAATAATTGATTAGGAGCTTTTCAACAAAATTATATTGCAAAACCTCAATTTCTATAATTTTTACTCAGTTAAAATTCCAACGGGTCCATTGAGAGGCCCATTTAGACCTGCTAGTCCGAAACCTTGACAAAAAGGACCGCAAAACAAGTTTTAATCAAATTTTATGAGTTCAAATAATTGATTAGGAGCTTTTCAACACAATTATATTGAAAAACCTCAATTTCTTTACATTTTACTCAGTTAAAATTCCAACGGGTCCATTGAAAGGCCCATTTCGACCCGCTCGTCCGAAACCTCTACAAAAAGGACTGCAAAAACAAGTTTTAATCAAATTTTAGGAGTTCATGTAATTTATTAGGAGCTTTTCAACACAATTATATTGCAAAACCTTAATTTATGTACTTTTTACTCAGTTAAAATTCCAACGGGTCCATTAAAGGCCCATTTAGACCTGATAGTCCGAAACCTCGACAAAAAGGACCGAAAACAAGTTTTAATGAAATTTTAGGAGTTCAAATAATTGACTAGGGGCTTTTCAACACAAATATATTGCAAAACCTCTATTTCTGTACTTTTTACTCAGTAAAAATTTCAACGGGTCCATTGAAAGGCCCATTTCGACCCGCTTGTCCGAAACCTCTACAAAAAGGGCCGAAAAACAAGTTTTAATCAAATTTTAGGAGATCGTGTAATCGATTAGGAGCTTTTCAACATAATTATATTGCAAAACCTCATTTTCCATACTTTTTACTCAGCTAAAATTCCAACGGGTCCATTGTGAGGCCCATTTAGACCTGCTAGTCCGAAACCTCGACAAAAAGAACCGCAAAACAAGTTTAATCAACTTTTAGGAGTTCAAATAATTGATTAGGAGCTTTTCAACACAATTTTATTGCAAAACCTCATTTTCTGTAATTTTTACTAAGTTAAAATTCCAACGGGTCCATTGAAAGGCCCATTTCGACCCGCTCGTCCAAGACCTCCACAAAAAGGACCGAAAAACAAGTTTTAATCAAATTTTAGGAGTTCAAATAAATTATTAGCAGCTTTTCAGCACAATTTTATTGCAAAACCTCAATTTTTGTACTTTTTACTCAGTTAAAATTCCAACTGGTCCATTGAAAGGCCCATTTAGACCTGCTCGTCTGAAACATCGACAAAAAGGACCGCAAAATAAGTTTTAATCAAATTTTAGGGGTTCATGTAATTGATTAGGAGATTTTAAACACAATTATATTGCAAAACCTCAATTTCTGTAATTTGTACTCAGTTAAAATTCCAACGGGTCCATTGAGAGGCCCATTTAGACCTGCTAGTCCGGAACCTCGACATAAAGGACCGCAAAACAAGTTTTAATCAAATTTTAGAAGTTCAAATAATTTATTAGGAGCTTTTCAACACAATTATATTGCAAAACCTCAATTTCTGTACTTTTTACTCAGTTAAAATTCCAACGGGTCCGTTAAATGGCCCTTTTCGACCCGCTCGTCCGAAACCTCTAAAAAATGACTGCAAAACAAGTTTTAATCAAATTTTAGGAGTTCATGTAATTGATTAGGAGCTTTTCAACACAATTATATTTAAAAACCTCAATTTTCATACTTTTTACTCGGTTAAAATTACAACGGGTCCATTGAAAGGCCCATTTAAACCTGCTCGTCCGAAACCTCAACAAAAAGGACTGCAAAACAATTTTAATCATATTTTAAGAGTTCAAATAATTGATTAGTCACTTTTCAACAAAGATATATTGCACAACCTCAATTTCTGTACTTTTTACTCAGTTAAAATTCCAACGGGTCCGTTAGAAGGCCCATTTAGATCTGCTCGTCCGAAACCTCTACAAAAGGGCCGCAAAACAAGTTTTAATGAAATTTTGGGAGATCATGTAATTGATTAGGATATTTTAAACACAATTATATTACGAAACCTCAATTTCTTTACTTTTTACTCAGTTAAAATTCCAACAGGTCCATTGAAAGGCCCATTTAGACCTGCTCGTCCGAAACCTCCACAAAAAGGACCGCAAAACAAGTTTTAATCATATTTTAGGAGTTCATGTAATTGATTAGGAGCTTTTCAACACAATTATATTGCAAAACCTCAATTTTTGTACTTTTTACTCAGTTAAAATTCCAACAGGTCCATTGAAAGGCTCATTTAGACATGCTCGTCCGAAACCTCCACAAAAAGGACCGCAAAAGAAGTTTTAATCAAATTTTAGGAGTTCATGTAATTTATTAGGAGCTTTTCAACACAATTATATTGCAAAACCTCAATTTCTGTATTTTTTACTCAGTTAAAATTCCAACGGGTCCATTGAGAGGCCCATTTTGACCTGCTAGTCCGAAACCTCGACAAAAACAAACGCAAAATAAGTTTTAATCAAATTTTAGGAGCTCAAATAATTGATTAGGAGCTTTTCAACACAATTTTATTGCAAACCCTCATTTTCTGTACTTTTTACTCAGTTAAAATTCCAACGGGTCCATTCAAAGTCCCATTTCGACCCGCTCGTCCGAAACCTCGACAAAAAGGACTGAAAAACAAGTTTTAATCAAATTTTAGGAGTTCATGTAATTGATTAGGAGCTTTTCAACACAATTATATTGCAAAACCTCAATTTCTGTACTTTTTACTCAGTTAAAATTCCAACAGGTCCATTGAAAGGCCCATTTAGACCTGCTCGTCCGAAACCTCTACAAAAAGGACCGCAAAACAAGTTTTCATCAAATTTTAGGAGTTCATGTAATTGATTAGGAGCTTTTCAACACAATTATATTGCAAAACCTCAATTTCTGTACTTTTTACTCAGTTAAAATTCCAACGGGTCCTTTGAGAGGCCCATTTAGACCTGCTAGTACGAAACCTCGACAAAAAGAAACGCAAAACAAGTTTTAATCAAATTTTAGGAGTTCAAATAATTGATTAGGAGCTTTTCAACACAATTTTATTGCAAAACCTCATTTTCTGTACTTTTTACTCAGTTAAAATTCCAACGGGTCCATTGAAAGGCCCATTTCGATCCGCTCGTCCGAAACCTCTACAAAAAGGACTGCAAAACAAGTTTTAACCAAATTTTAGTAGTTCATGTAATTGATTAGGAGCTTTTCAACACAATTATATTGTAAAACCTCAATTTCTGTAATTTTTACTCAGTTAAAATTCCAACGGGTCCATTGAGAGGCCCATTTAGACCTGCTAGTCCGAAACCTCGACAAAAAGGATCGCAAAACAAGTTTTAATCAAATCTTAGGAGTTCAAATAATTGATTAGGAGCTTTTCAACACAATTATATTGCAAAACCTCAATTTTTGTACTTTTTACTTATTTAAAATTTTAACGAGTCAATTGAAAGGCCCATTTCGACCCGCTCGTTCGAAACCTCTACAAAAAGGATTGCAAAACAAGTTTTAATCAAATATTAGGAGTTCATGTAATTTATTAGGAGCTTTTCAACACAATTATATTGCAATCCTTTTAAGGACTTGCCAGGTAATGCACTGCAATATGGAGATTGGCTTCGCGCACCTCCGGCAAAGCCATCGGTTAAACCACAACTACGAGGCAAGGTCTTATATTTCGAGCCTGGGACATCCTCCAAAACCCCAACGGCATCCACGGGTAAAACCTCACAGTTTGTTTGTTTACCCTTGATGTCTCTTACTTCCTTTATATTACACTGTCGCTAATGCCCTTTACACAGCTTAGATAATTTTATAATTTGCATCCTTAATTGTTGGCCTATGTTGTTGTATTGGAACTTAGGTATTGGTCACTTCAATACAGGTCCATCTAAAGTCACAGGGGTAGTATCGGGTAAAGCCTTTTTGCTCCTAAATCCCTATATTGATGCTATCGTTACCAAGCTGTCCCTTTTCACTTATACCATTAATTTACTTCATTATTATGTTTTGGCTATCCTGCTTCGTACAGGAACCGCCCAGGCAGCGTCCAGGCATATTAAAGGCAAAGAAGTCTTGGACCCGACCTTGGCTGCTAGCTACAACGAGCCAATTCCGCCAGTGCTGGCAGAACAAACTCCAGCGATGGATGAAGCGGATGATGCTGAAGTTATTCTAGATGTGGCGACCGATGCTGTTGATGCAGTAGAGGAGGCCTTGGGAGCTTATGAGAATGAGGCGTATGAAGAGATACGCCGGATGGAGGAGGAGCTGCAGCCATTAGAGGTTGCTCCGCTTGACATGATTCCGGCGGATGAGGAATCTGTTGTGAATGGCTCTGCGGAGGTGGATAATGCGGATGAGGATTCCACCCCACCCGATAAGAGATTTATCCTCGTTGAGGAAGACGACTTCCCCTTGCCTCCCATCAATGAAACGGCTCCAGGGGGTGAAGAACCTCTGGACCCAGACTTTGAGGCCTGGCTAATCGCCAACTCCGGCAAACCTAATAAGAAGACAAAGCGTAGCCCTCCTATTATTGCAGGCGGCATTGCCAAGAGGCTGCGCACCTCTGGAAAGCACACCTTACATAAAGCAAATGATAAAGGTTCCAAAATTCAAAAAGCTAGGATGAGCAACAAAAACTCTTCGGCGGTGGTTGACGGTCAACCCCGCCGAGAGAAATGAGGATCCTATGTTGGAACTGTCGGGGATTGGGCATGTCGTCGGCAGTTCATGATTTGCGTTCAATTGTTTTTTTGTCTTAAACTAGATTACCTTCTGCTAGGATTATTAGCTTTAAAACTCTTTTAAATATGGATTTTGTTTTGCTGTGGATAACAGCTCTTTCTGCTCGGGCCTCGGCCTCTATTGGAATAAAAACGTTAATCTTAGTTTGCTATCATCCTCCGAGAGATACATTGATGTTATTTTAAATTGTGATAATAATTGTTTTAGATTTACTGGATTGTATGGCTTTGCGGCAACCAATTTGAAATCACGAACGTGGGATCTCATTGACTCCTTACGATCTAAATCTACCCTTCCATGGCTCATAGGGGGACCTTAACGACATTCTTGATGACTCGGAAAAACAGGGAGGGAGTCGGAGACCTCACACACAAATCAACAATTTTAGGGAGTGTCTCTCTCGCAATGATTTGTTTGATTGCAAACCCACAAATTGTTGGTTTACTTGGACAAAACAGGACCCAACGTTAACCCAGTTTGTGAACGATTAGACCGTTTTGTAGCTTGCTCCAAGTGGATTCAAAACCATCCGCAATCTCACACATCCCATGCTTTTTCAGCAGCGTCGGACCATAGTGTCATATTTATGGACACTTCCTTCAACGATGAGTATCAACACAACCGACGGACTGCTCCGGATCACTTCCGGTTTGAGACATGCTGGGCGTCCGACCCTAATTGCATGCAATTATGCCAACAGACGTGGGCTGCATGCTCGGGGTCGTTTGCTGAAAAAATTACCACCCTCGGGAACAAACTTCACGATTGGCAAACAACAAACCGTCAACGTTCCGCGAAACGGATTGCGATTTTGCAACACCGTGTTAATCAATATTTACGACGGCGAAGACTGTCCACTAAAGACATGACAGCATTCCATAATGCTAAATCGGAGCTGCGATGTCATCTAGAGGCTAAGGAAACCTACTGGGCTCAGCGTTCTCGTGTTTCCTGGCTATCCAATGGAGACAAGAATACGACGTACTTCCACGCTAGGGCCTCCCGACGACGGAGGAAAAACACGATATGTGGCCTTTTTGCAGATGACGGCACATGGCAAGTTTCAAACCCAGCACTCTTGCACATTGCGTCCTCCTACTTTCAGAACATGTTCACATCTTCCAACTGTGCCTTTTCTCCAGCCCTTCTAGAACAGGTGCAACCCACCGTCACCTCGAACATGAATGTGACTCTGTTAAATCCTTATACTGAGGAAGAGGTCTTAGCTGCCTTTCGTGATATCCATCCGAATAAGGCTCCAGGTATCGACGGTTTCCCAAGTAGCTTTTATCGCCAACACTGGGACCTGATAGGCCCGAACTTCATTGCTTTATGCCTTGATCTTCTTAGTGGGAAGGCATACATGGCCACGGTTAATCGGTCTGTTATTGTTCTCATTCCCAAAATCTCGGAACCAACCCTAATGAAACAATTCAGACAAATCAGCCTTTGTACAATTATTTATAAGACAGTTTCCAAGGTATTGGTTAACCGCCTCAAGAATGTCCTACCATGCTGTATTAGTGACTCTCAAGCTGCATTCCTCCATGGGCGGAATATTACTGATAATATCCTTATAGCCCACGAATTAATTCACAATCTACACTCGAACGGGTTCATCAACGCTCAAGGCGCTGCAGTCAAACTTGATATGGAAAAGGCTTTTGATCGGGTCGAATGGTCGTTCCTACGCGACATTATGTTACGCATGGGATTTGCTCTAGATTGGGTAAATCTAATTATGCGTTGTGTATCTTCGGTATCGTTCTCGGTAAGGGTCAATGGCTCTCTTTTTACAGAGTTTCTCCCCTCGCGGGGCATCCGACATGGTGACCCACTGTCCCCTTTTCTCTTCCTAATCTGCTCTCAAGGGCTCTCGGCTGCATTAGAAACCGAGCAACAAGAGGGCCGGCTATTGGGCCTCAATAGGTGCCATATGGGCCTCGAGTTACCCACCTCCTTTTCGCAGACGATAGTATCGTCTTCAAACGCAACAACTCCGAGGAAGTCGAGCGTCTTAAGGATGTGCTCACACTTTATGCCACAGCTTCGGGGCAAACTGTTAACTTTGATAAATCTACGGCTTTCTGCAGCCCAAAGTGCTCCCCTACTTTCCTTGATACAATGAGATCAACACTAGGTGTACGACTAGTCGATGATCCGGGCATTTATCTGGGAGTACCTCTTTTGATTAAACACAACAGAACGACTTCCTTAGGATTCATACGGGAGAAAGTGCACTCCCGAATGAGCAAATGGGACAACAGCTTTCTCTCCTACAGTGGAAGAGAGGTTCTCATCAAGTCGGTGGCACAGGCGATGCCTCAGTACATCATGTCGTGCTACTTACTACCTCAGAACATTATAGATGATATCACTGCTTCCATCCGCAGGTACTGGTGGTCTGGACGCAGTAACAAACGGGGATGGCCACTTCTCTCTTGGAACTCCCTCTGCGCCCCTAAAGCTGCAGGTGGGTTGGGACTTAGGGATCTAGGGGCCTTCAATGTCACTCTATTAGGGAAAAAAATATGGCACCTTATTTCTAACCCTGACTCACTCTTATCTCGCGTGCTCCGCGCAAAATATTACCCCTCGGGTGATCTATTGCATGCCAAAGCGGACAAACGTGCCTCCTTCGCATGGAAAGGGATTAGCCACGCTATTCAGCTTCTTGGCCCAGGTTACTTTTGGCGGCCAGGGCTTAGGAGCAATATCCGTATCCTTGGTGATAGTTGGGGCGGTGATTCCCCCATTACGCTCTTCGGGGATTATATGGACAATGAGGAGTTACCCGCCCGTTGCTGAGACTTTATGTCACACAACTCTAATTGCTGGGATGAAGGAAAGCTACGCCGATTCTTTGACTGGGATGATGTAGACCGTATCCTGAGGGTACCCATTGCACGTGAACAACGAGACGCTTTGATCTGGAGTCGTCATGATTCCGGAACGTATTCAGTCCGCTCCGGTTACTACTTTCTCCATGCGCCACCGAGGCCTCTAGATAGTCCCTCCTCTCTTTGAAGGATAATCGCCAAAGCGCCAACCTTGCCTAAGGTTCGATCCTTCGGATGGCGGGCGGGTCGTGATGCCCTACCAACCGGGGACCGTCTACGCGCTATCAGGTTCTCTGATGGTAGTTGCCCCTTTTTGTCCCAATGTTGTGGAAACGACTCTGCATGCGCTTCGCGACTGCTGCGGTGCCAATACAATTCTTCATTTGGTGGGTCTTCCTACTAATATCCACGCTAGTACAACCACCTCCATGGCCTCGTGGCTAGCCGAAAGTGCCCGGAGACTAAATGTACCTACCTTCGCTTTATTGTTGACCACGCTCTGGAACACTTGGAATCGTAGGAATGAATGGGTGCATTCCCAACGCCTTCACCCGATGTGGCTTACAGTGATGAACGCACAGGGTCTGCTTCAAGACTATGCCCGCGCCAACCTCTTCCCGACCCACAACTTTACAACAGACGACCCTGCCGATGCCCCACCCCGATGGAGACCACCGATGCTTACAAAGATCAAGATTAATGTGGATGGCGCCTTTCACCCAGGAACTGGAGCTGCTGCCATCGGTGTGGTTGCCCGCAATGCACAAGGCGTTATCCTTGGTGGATATGCTGTCCATCAAGCAGGTTGCCGAGATGCTGCCACGGTGGAGCTCCACGCTGTTCTTGCCGGGGCCATGCTAGCCAAGGACAATGGATGGACTGCGGTACATATTGAGTCCGACTCGGCCCACATAGTCAACAAATTGAACCGAGCCACGGCCGATGCTTCTCTTTTGGGCCCCCAGATTTTGGAGGCCAAGGCCTTTCTTTATGATTCTTCTTTTCGTGTTTCTTTTGTTCCTAGATCGGCCAATGTGATGGCCCATAAGTTAGCCTCTTGGGCTTTGCATTGTTCTTCTTCCTTATATTTTGACTCCGTCATACCCAATTGTATCCAAATAGATGTACTCACTGATCTTCAGTCTTTTGAATCTAATACATATCAGGGCACTCTTTTCCCCGTAGGACCACCCTTTGCTTCGACACAGGGTGATTAGTGGGGTTTTTAATGAGGCCCTTTCCTTTCAAAAAAAATTCCAACGGGTCCATGGAAAGGACCATTTCGACCCGCTCGTCCGAAACCTCTACAAAAAGGACTACAAAACAAGTTTTAATCAAATTTTAGGAGTTCATGTAATTGATTAGGAGCTTTTCAACACAATTATATTGCAAAACCTCAATTTCTGTACTTTTTACTCAGTTAAAATTCCAACGGGTCCATTGAGAGGCCCATTTAGACCTGCTAGTCCGAAACCTCGACAAAAGGACCACAAAACAAGTTTTAATCAAATTTTAGGAGTTCAAATAATTGATTAGGAGCTTTTCAACACAATTATATTGCAAAACCTCAATTTCTGTACATTTTACTCTGTTAAAATTCCAACGGGTCCATTGAAAGGCCCATTTCGACCCGCTCGTCCGAAACCTCTACAAAAAGGACTGCAAAACAAGTTTTAATCAAATTTTAGGAGTTCATGTAATTGATTAGGAGCTTTTCAACACAATTATATTGCAAAACCTCAATTTCTGTACTTTTTACTCAGTTAAAATTTGTTGAGTGCGTAAAAGTTCTATTATTTACACCCTATTTAACTCATATTTCTGCTGCATTCAAGCATTATTCATTGCATTTAGGTCAGTTTACAGCAAAACATCACAAATATATTCAAAGGCACAGATTCTACTAAAAATGGTTGTTTTTGCAGGTTGCCGCCGCAGCAGACGGTGAGGGCAGGCGCTGGGCAGAGAAGCAAAAGAGCTGAACTGGACAAGCAGACAAAGAGGACGATGCTGCCGTGACAGCAAAGGACGACAGCATTTTTTGTGGAGAAAAAGCAAAGTGGACCTCGACAGATAGAGACAATTTAGCCCGTCTGTCGTGTGAAAACCTCAAATTTTTCCGAGCCCCAGATCAAAGGATATGTCAAGCCCAAAGTTCAAGGAGAGAAAATCCCAAGAAACAAGGAGGACGGCTGGAAAGTAGATTCCTTGAAGATTTAGTCTTTATTAGAATCATACTTTTAATTAAAGTTGTAATCCTTGTTAAATTAGAAAACTTGAGCCCAAAGCTTATATAAGGGCATGTATTTTAACCTAGAGCATATCCGATAGAGAATTCCCCATAACCGATAACCAAAAACCCCTAGCCGTTTTCCCGCCGCCGACATGTTCTAAATCCTTCCTAGGGCCACGGGTTGATTTGTAAAGTATTTGCAAGGGTTGTTTTGTTTTAGGAATTTTTAGTTCAATAAAATAAACTTCAAGTTCTCTTATTTTGGTTATTAATATCTTGCAAGAGCATCGGGAGAGCATTGTGAGGTTATCTATTTACTTAGCATCGGGAGAGTTAAGTATACGAAAGAAATAAGAGCAAGTTCTCTAGTTTATAGTTGAACTATCTCGTGCCTAGGGATAGGGCGAGGTTAAGTGGCTAAAGAAGAATTCATACACATCGGTGTTCATCCTTCGATTCACGCCGGGAGGTATCATCAAGACGTGATCATCGACAGACTTGGACCTAGGGATAGGCCAAGGCAGATATGTGATTCTTGCCAAACTTGAAGTATGGAGTTGAGTGTTTGCTGCCGCGACAATCAACGGACTACTACCGCGACAGGTGCTGCCCGCGACAGGCGCGACGACAGAACTGGATTTCCTAAACTCTGTAATACCTGCACTACTGAGCAATTCAATACCAGCCCATTCTCTCTATCTTGATATCTTTACTCTTTTATTTACGTTTACTTTAATATTTTCGTGACAACTCTCAAATATTTCCTCTACTTTCGTGCAGTGAATTAAGGTGAAGCTATTAGCCCAATCCCTGTGGAGACGATATCCGATACTTCGTATCACTTTACTACTTGCGTCGTGTATACTTGCACTACAATTGCGATAGACTATTTTACACGCAACAAGTTTTTGGCGCCGTTGCCGAGGATTGGCAACATAACTCTACCTTTTCTTTTTCTGCACTTTTTGTTTTTATTTTTGTTTTTATTTTTCTGTTTTTCTTTGGTGCATTCAACTCTTACTTTTCACAAGGTTTCTTGTTTATGCGCAGATCGAACCGAGGTAAAGATCCTGAGTATCCATTAGATCCCGAAATCGAACGTTCATTCAATCTCAAGAAACAACTTCGTCACTTACTAGCCAGGAACGAGTACCTTGAGGAACAGCTAGAGAAGATGGCCTACAATGGAAACGACCCGCCTGCCGCTGCCGGCCGACGGTCCTGTCGTGACTAAATGTTGAACGATCATGTAGAGCTGGAAACCACGCTGCCGGACATAGATGTTGACAACTTCGAGCTGAAACCTTTTATGTTTAGTATGATCAACAATGTCGGGCAGTTTAGTGGTGCTGTTACAGAGGATGCTAGGGAGCATCTCAAAACGTTCCAGGAGATCTGTGGATCGTTTAGACTGCCAGGAGTTAATCCGGAGATACTGAGGCTTCAGTTATTTCCCCATTCATTGAGGGACAGAGCAAAAACTTGGTGGAATAAACTTACGCCGGGTTCAATTAGAACTTGGGCAGATTTATCTCGTGAATTTTTATCTCGTTTTAATCCTTCGCATTTATCTGAGCGATTACGTAATGAAATTGCTACTTTTCAACAGGAAGATGACGAGCCGATGCACGAAGCCTGGGACAGATTTACTACTCTTCTACGGAACTGCCCAATGCATGGATTCCCCGTCTGGAATCAGGTAACAAAGTTTTATAATGCTGCCAACTTACAAACTCGTATTCGAATTGATTCACCAGCAAACGGACTATTATTGGATAAAGATCCAGACGAGGCAATACAAGTTTTAACAAATCTGGCTAAGAATGAGGAGCAGTTTCCGACAGCAAGAAGAGGGGGTAAACAGGTACTAGCTGTCAAGGATTATGAGGCCGACAACACGATGAAATCACAGGTGGCATACCTTAGTAAGGCAATGAAAAAGCTCTTGAACGAGGATGCACAACATGGATTTGCTGTCGAGGAGGTATGTGACATTTGTGAGGGAAATCACAGTTCGGAGGAATGTCCAATACAGTTAGAAGAGGGAAAGTATGTTGGAAATTAAAACAAGCCGAATTACAACTCCAACAACTATAATCCCAACTGGAGAAAGGACCCCAAGTTTTCTTGGAGTAATCCTAATAATGCCCTGAATCCCCAAGCACACAATCAGAATCAGGGAGGACCTAGATTGCTGACGCGACAACAACTGCCGCCGCAGCAGCAACAGTAGCCACCAGCTGCCACTGACAGTATACTGGAACAGACTCTGGCCACTTTTATGTCTCAGACAGGTACTTATATTGAGAATATGAATCAGTTTGTCAAGAAAACAGAGACGTTCATGGATAAAACAGAGATGCGAATGACGAATCATGAAGCTACTCTGAAATCTTTGGAGACACAAATGGGTCAGGTTTCTCAGCATATTAAGCCAAGGCAGACTGGAGGATTCCCTAGTAATACTGAAAATGCTAGGCAGCCCACGCATGAGCAATGTAAGGCCATTACTACTAGGAGTGGGAAGAAACTACCAGGGCCAGAAAAGGAAGCTGAGTCAGTTAGAAAACCAGCTTTGGACAAACCTGCCGAGGAAGCTGCCATGACAGGTACTAAACAGACTGCTGCCGATGAGCCTGTCACGACAGCAGAAGCGGCAGAGGAGAAAAACGATGAACCTAAACCTCCTCAGATTCGTATGCAGTGGGAAGGACGTATTGCTGATTATCGTCCCCCACCCCCTTTTCCTCAACGGTTACAGCAAGCTAAGCAAGAATCTCAGCTTAAAAAGATTTATGATATTTTTAAGCAGGTTCATATTAATATTCCGCTGTTAGATGCCGTTAGGGAGATGCCCGGTTATGCCAAATTTCTCAAGGATGTCATGTCAAAGAAATCTAAACTTGGGGAATTTGAAACGGTTAAGATGACAGAAGGTTGCATGAGCATTCTTCATCGGCAGCCACCCAGAAAAAGAAGGATCCGGGGAGCTTAATCATACCTTGTGTAATCGGAGACAAATATGTGGGTAAGGCACTTTGTGATCTTGGTGCTAGTATTAATTTAATGCCAAAATCTGTTTTTCAGAAATTAGGTATTGGAAAGGCGCGGCCCACGACAGTAATTCTACAGCTGGCAGACCGCTCTTACGTTCATCCGGAAGGAAAAATTGAAGATATTCTTGTAAGAGTGGATAAATTTATAACTGCTGACTTTCTTGTTTTAGATTGTGAGGCAGACGAAAACGCACCAATCATCCTCGGGCGACCCTTCTTAGCCACGGGAAGATCACTGATTGATGTGGAAAAAGGAGAACTCACCATGAGAGTAAACGACCAAGAGATTAAGTTGAATGTTCCCCAAGCTATGAAGCGTGCTGATGCAGACGAGGAATGCAAGGCTATCACTGAATTTGCCTTTGATCAACCCTGCATCAGGTCGGGCTGTCACGACGTCAAAATTGGTCACTGCCGCGGCAGCCACCTACAGGGCTGTCACGACAGCAACTCCTCTGACTTCGATACATCTGATACTGAAGATCAGGAGGAGGTAAACTGGATAGGCGATCGTCCAGGTAAGTTATTCGAACCTTTAAATTATACTTCGGATAACCATGCAATCCAAAAGCCATCTACTATTGAACCACCTGCCTTAGAACTAAAGCCCCTGCCAGGGCAGCTAAAATATGCTTTTCTTGGTTCAAATGATACGTTGCCCGTAATCATCTCTTCTAAGCTGCCACAGGAACAGGAACGGCAGCTAATAGGGATGCTGCGGCAGCACAAGAAGGCAATTGGATGGACGATAACTGATATTCAAGGCATTAGTCCGGCGTTATGCATGCACAAAATCCTTTTGGAAGAAGATCATAAGCTGACTATAGATGCCCAAAGGCGGCTAAACCATGCATGAAAGAGGTGGTGCGTAAAGAGATAATTAAATGGTTAGATGCTGGAATTATTTACGCCATCTCTGACAGCAAATGGGTGAGCCCGGTGCAATGCGTTCCCAAGAAAGGAGGAATGACCGTGGAGACCAACGAAAACAATGAGTTAATCCCAACCAGGACTGTGACCGGTTGGAGGGTTTGTATGGACTATCGGAAGCTCAACAAAGCTACCCGAAAAGACCACTTTCCTTTACCCTTTATTGATCAAATGCTTGATAGATTAGCGGGTAAACCTTACTATTGTTTTCTTGATGGATATTCAGGTTACAATCAAATCGCTATTGCACCGGAAGATCAAGAAAAGACGACTTTCACATGCCCCTACGGAACGTATGCTTTTAGGAGAATGCCGTTTGGATTATGCAATGCACCCGCCACCTTCCAAAGGTGCATGATGGCCATATTCTCCGATATGGTAGAGGACTTCCTTGAGATTTTTATGGATGATTTTTCAGTCTTTGGGGACGATTTTGAGAGCTGCCTAGGCAATCTACAAAAGGTACTTGAAAGATGTGAAAAAGCAAACCTGGTCTTAAATTGGGAAAAATGCCACTTTATGGTGGATGAAGGGATAGTCCTTGGCCATAAGATTAGCTGCCGTGGGATAGAAGTCGACAGGGCCAAAATAGAAGTGATCGAGAAGCTGCCGCCGTCGACTACAGTCAAGGGTATTAGAAGTTTCTTAGGACATGCTGGTTTTTATCGGAGATTCATTGCAAATTTCTCAAAAATCACCAAGCCCATATGCCATCTCTTGGAGCAGAACCGACCCTTTGACTTTAATGATGAATGTAATGAGGCATTCAAGGTTCTGAAGGAAAAGCTGGTAACAGCCCCAATATTACAGCCACCAGACTGGACACAGCCGTTTGAGATCATGTGTGATGCTAGTGACTATGCTGTCGGGGCAGCACTTGGGCAGCGGAGAGACAAATTGTTTCATGTCATATACTATGCCAGCAAGGCACTGAATGAAGCCCAAGTGAACTACACCACCACAGAAAAGGAGTTATTAGATGTGGTATTCTCCATTGACAAGTTTCGTTCTTACATACTTGGAACGAAGGTAATAGTGCACACAGACCATTCTGCCCTCAAATATCTGTTCGCTAAAAAGGATGCAAAGCCTCGATTGATACGGTGGATCCTGCTATTGCAAGAATTCGACCTTGAAATCAAGGAAAAAAAAGGGACAGAAAACCAGGTGGCAGATCACTTGTCAAGGTTGGAGAAGGGACAGAGTCTACCAATAGATGAGACAAACATACTAGAGACCTTCCCAGACGAGCAGCTCTTCGCTGCCGCAATCACTGCCGCGACAGCCATGGCGGCAGGTAAGTATTCTAAACTTCCTTGGTATGCAGATTTCGTTAATTTCTTAGTTAGCGGAATAATTCCCCCTGACCTTAATTATCAAGCCAGGAAGAGGTTCCAAAATGATGTGAAGCATTATTATTGGGACGAACCTCTTCTTTTTCAAAGTCTGTGCAGATCAGGTTATAAGGAGGTGTGTACCTCAAGAAGAGCAAGAAGACATATTACATCACTGCCATGCTTCACAGTATGGAGGTCACTTAGGAGGCAACAGAACTGCTGCCAAGGTGCTGCAGTCAGGGTTCTACTGGCCGTCACTATATAAAGATGCACAAATCTTCTACAAGAGCTGTGACAGGTGCCAAAGGACAGGAAACATCTCAAGGAGAAACGAGATGCCACTGCAGAACATTCTAGAGGTCGAAATCTTCGATGTTTGGGGGATTGATTTTATGGGACCTTTTCCATCTTCATGTGGAAATCTATACATCCTCCTAGCAATAGATTATGTCTCTAAGTGGGTTGAAGCTATCGCCACTCAAAAGAATGATGCCAAGACAGTCCAAAGGTTTTTACACAAAAGCATCTTTTCTAGGTTTTGCATCCCTAAGGCGATTATCAGTGATGAAGGGAGACATTTTGACAATAGGGTTATTGCTGCCGCCTTGAAGAAATATGGTGTCAAGCATCGGATCGTGACAGCATATCACCCACAGACCAATGGACAAGCTGAGATATCCAATAGGGAAGTTAAGAACATTCTTGAAAAGATGGTTAAGCCAACTAGGAAAGATTGGTCTTTACTCCTCAATGATGCGTTATGGGCATATATGACAGCTTTCAAGACTCCATTGGGCATGTCTCCATACCGGTTGATCTATGGAAAAACCTGTCATCTGCCTGTCGAGATAGAGCACAGAGCATATTGGGCGATCAAGGCAGTGAATATGGACTTGGATAGGGCAGGGCAGAAAAGGTTGTTAGATCTGAATGAGATTGAAGAAATAAGGACAATGGCCTACGACAATGCAAGAATTTACAAGGAGAATACTAAGAAGTGGCATGACAGGAAGTTGCTGCCACGACAGTTCTGCCCAGGGCAGCTTGTATTATTGTTCAAATCTAGACTGAAACTTTTCCCAGGGAAACTGAAATCTAGATGGTCTGGCCCATTCCAAGTCGTACAAGTTTTTCCCCATGGTGCCATCACAATCCGATCATTAAAAGACATGCACCAATTCAAAGTCAACGGACAGCGCCTCAAGCATTATCAGGGGACTGAAGCCCCATGAATGCAAGAAGCGGTTACCTTAGGAGATGCCCCATCTGGCGTCCCTAATTTAACCTAAATTTTATTTTTATTTTTATTTATTTATTATTATTAGGAAATAAGGTTTATTTTATTCAAATAATGTTTTTATGTTTATTGTTTTTAGGAAATAAAGGAGTCAAGACGAACAGGAGAAGTGAACTCAGCCCACCATCCATCCATCAGCCCAACAAAGCCCAATATTGAAGCCCGTCGTTCCAGCTGCCGCGGCAGACACGGAAAAGACAGGCTGTCACCAGACTGTCACGACAGACGCGGAAACGTGTGACAAACGCGTAACAGACGCAAAAACGCGTGTCAGACGCGTCAGACACGCTAAAGCTCAACAGTCGCCCCGTTATTCACGCCTGCCGTTACAGTTTCAATGGGCAGCAATTCCTCTTCTATAAAACCCCGTTTCATATTCATTTTCATTCACTTCTGCTTTTCTTACTTGCTCTCCCCCTTTAGTTTTCGTTTGTTTTATTTTACTTTCAACAACCCTTGCACTAACATGTCTTCCAGAAGAACCCGCCGCAGTGCTGCTTCACCTTCTTCACCGGCAGCACCTACCCCACAATCCTTTGCTACTAGAGATTTATGGGAAGAAAAAGGCTTTATTTACACTCCAAGAGCAGTCAATATAGGCCTCAAGCCTTTCATCGCAAGGACGATTAGAGCCATCATGTGGGAACAATTCGCGGAGCAACCGGCAGAAATGAATGAAACACTGGTGAGGGAATTCTATGTTGCCATCGGCAGCAGGACGGCAACAACAGTGATTGTCTGAGGGACAGAAGTGCAGTTCACAGCCGAGCGCATTAACTCTTTCTATGGCCTCTACTTCGGCCCCAACGATGATGCTCACCAACAGTTCCTTGACACTCTAGATGATGCTGCCTATGACGCTGTCATGGCAGAAGTAACGGAAGAAGGGACTGAATGGAACACAAGCCGCAAAAAATCCCCACACAGTGAAGAGGGGGCAGCTGCTACCGGAGGCCAAACTGTGGAATGCCTTCATCAAGAAGAGGATCCTGCCGTCATCACATCACACCACCGTTGACCAGCAGAGGTTAGCCCTAATACACTCCATTCTCAATAAACGACCCATTAATGTGGGGAGTTATATGCGGGAAAGTATTTTGGAAAGTGCCCATAGACCGACGGCCCTCCTATGCCTTCCCTACCTCATCACATCCCTCTGCCGTTGTTATGACGTGCCGGAACCAGACACCGATCGAATAGTGAAAGGCCGGGGCTGGACAGACAAAAATATCATCAGCCTCATGGAGCTAACAGTAGCAACCCCCTTTCATCTTTCAACTATGCTGACGTCCCAGCTAAATCATCAGAGCAGCCAAACCCTAAACCTGCTGCCGCAGCAGCTGCTCCGACAGACCCATCCAATCAAATCCTTGCTGCTATTCAAAGGATGGAGGACAGACAGTTGGGCCTCATGACATTCATCAAAGACTTTGCCGCATCCACGGTAAATTTTATTCATAATACTTTAAATTTCCCTGATGTTGTCTTTCCCACCTTCCCCGCCCACTATTTCACTGTCCCCACCCCTGCCCACACACCTACACCTGCTGCCACACCACATACACCATCTGCCGCCTCCACACCATCACCTGCCCCGACGGCAGCCGGCAGCACCCATGTAGAAACATCCGCTCGCGGAACAAAGCGACCAGTGCCATCGGATGATCTTGAAGCCTTTATCGATGGGTTTTCCTCCGCCTCGGTATGGGCAGCCAGTGATGATGAACCCCCTATTCAGAGGAATCTGTCAAAGGAAGTTACACCGGCAAAGAGGCAGAAAAGAATGGCGGTCAAGAAAACTCTGCCAACAGCCAGCGGCAGCAGTAGCAGCAGTGACAGCAGCGGCAGCAGCTCTGACATTCAGGTTGTACAACAACCAAGAACCAGAATCCGCCGCCAAATCTGCCTCAGCAGCAGCAGTGAAGAGAGCTTAAAAATTTAAGTTTCTTATTTTCTTATTGCTGCCTGCTATTTATATATATTTTGTGATGTACTGCCTTCATTTATTTTGCTTTTTATTTTGTCATTTGCATTGAGGGCAATGCAACCCTTGAGTTTGGGGGTGGCAACCCTCCATATTAATGGAGTCTGAGTACATCTTAGTTAAAATTTGTGTCTTTTACTCAGTTTATTTTTCTAAAAAAAAAGATGAAAATATTGGAAATTTTGGCTGAAAACTGTGAACTGAACTTGCCTGTCGTGACAGCTCTGTCGTGACAGCAACTTTAGGATAGTTTAAGGAGAAGTTTAGAGCCTTTCTATAGTTCTGAAAACTTAAACACCATTGTGACTGTTATACTGCTTAGACTTCTTTTAGCCAAACTAGAATAGGAAGCTTAGCACTTGAATAGCCCCTAGAGGTGCCTATCACTGGCTCTAGGAAAGAAGTTTTAGCAAAATAGACTCAATAGCCCTAGAGGTGCCTAACACCGGCTCTAGGAAAGAAGTTTTAGCAAAATAGACTCAATAGCCCTAGAGGTGCCCGAAACCGGCTCTAGGAAGTTAGCTAGAGGTGCCCGAAACTGGCTCTAGTGAAACTTTAGCTTAAAAAAATGAAATCGAGTCAAAACAGAAAATCAAAGGAGCATAAAAAGTGCCTTCAAAAGATAAACTTTGGCATAAAAATTCGAGTTAAGATTTGAATATTCTAGTGAAACTAAGAGAGTCTTGGCAGATAACTGTTCACAAGCATGCACACACTACACGAGAACTATAGTGAGATTCCGGACAGATCCTAAAGTATCCGACAGGTTGCTGCTGTCACAGGGAAGGAACGACGGGTAAAGGAAAGTTCACTGTTTGAAAGCCAAAACAAAAATATTTCATTTTTCTTTTAGGTCTTAGTTGCTTGAGGGTAAGCAAAAACTTGAGTTTGGGGGTGTGTTGAGTGCGTAAAAGTTCTATTATTTACACCCTATTTAACCCATATTTCTGCTGCATTCAAGCATTATTCATTGCATTTAGGTCAGTTTACAGCAAAACATCACAAATATATTCAAAGGCACAGATTCTACTAAAAATGGCTGTTTTTGCAGGTTGCCGCCGCAGTAGACGGTGAGGGCAGGCGCTGGGCAGAGAAGCAAAAGAGCTGAACTGGACAAGCAGACAAAGAGGACGATGCTGCCATGGTGCTGCCGTGACAGCAAAGGACGACAACAGTTTTTGTGGAGAAAAAGCAAAGTGGACCTCGACAGATAGAGAAAATTTAGCCCGTCTGTCGTGTGAAAACCTCATATTTTTCCGAGCCCCAGATCAAAAGATATGTCAAGCCCAAAGTTCAAGGAGAGAAAATCCCAAGAAACAAGGAGGACGGTTGGAAAGTAGATTCCTTGAAGATTTAGTCTTTATTAGAATCATACTTTTAATTAAAGTTGTAATCCTTGTTAAATTAGAAAACTTGAGCCCAAAGCTTATATAAGGGCATGTATTTTAACCTAGGGCATATCCGATAGAGAATTCCCCATAACCGATAACCAAAAACCCCTAGCCGTTTTCCCACCGCCGACATGTTCTAAATCCTTCCTAGGGCCACGGGTTGATTTGTAAAGTAGTTGCAAGGGTTGTTTTGTTTTAGGAATTTTCAGTTCAATAAAATAAACTTCAAGTTCTCTTATTTTGGTTATTAATATCTTGCAAGAGCATCGGGAGAGCATTGTAAGGTTATCTATTTACTTAGCATCGGGAGAGTTAAGTATACGAAAGAAATAAGAGCAAGTTCTCTAGTTTATAGTTGAACTATCTCGTGCCTAGGGATAGGGCGAGGTTAAGTGGCTAAAGAAGAATTCATACACATCGGTGTTCATCCTTCGATTCATGCCGGGAGGTATCATCAAGACGTGATCATCGACAGACTTGGACCTAGGGATAGGCCAAGGCAGATCTGGGATTCTTGCCAAACTTGAAGTACAGAGTTGAGTTTTTGCTGCCGCGACAATCAACGGACTGCTGCCGCGACAGGTGCTGCCAGCGACAGGCGCGACGACAGAACTGGATTTCCTAAACTCTGCAATACCTGAACTACTGAGCAATTCAATACCAGCCCATTCTCTCTATCTTGATATCTTTACTCTTTTATTTACGTTTACTTTAATATTTTCGTGACAACTCTCAAATATTTCCTCTACTTTCATGCAGTGAATTAAGGTGAAGCTATTAGCCCAATCCCTGTGGAGACGATATCCGATACTTCATATCACTTTACTACTTGCGTCGTGTATACTTGCACTACAATTGCGATAGACTATTTTACACGCAACAAAATTCCAATGGGTAATGGGTCGTGAATGAAAATCCTCTCAACTTTTCTCTCATTTTTTTCTCTCTATCTTTTCCCTAACCGTTTCTCTCTCCTTACCCTTCACCGCCCTTCTTCGCCACTCTCTCCGCTTCTCCATCCACCATCCAACCCCTTCACTGCCATGGTGGTGCTTGCTAGCACATACACGGTGGCAGTGAAATCCCTCCATCATACCCGTCGGAATTTTACCAAATCCCATTTGAGTTTTTCACATTGGAAGATGGCTGAATCTATGGCACCACAATGGAACTGGCCATCCAATAACTGCTGGCTCGAAGGAGTCCAAGGGCCATTCATAGGCTCTCTTGCCTCGAAGGCAGCCAGCTCTATTAAGGAATTTTATCCAATTGCTGGGCTACAATTTCTGGTGCCCTTCGTAGGCCTTGATTCTATTTTCAGAACACAGGCTTTCTCCTGGTCTTTCAGACCTTGTAATCTTTCCTTGGGCGGTGACGCCTCCATGGAAAGCTCACGGTATTGTCCTTGCAATATCGTTACAAGTGCATCACCCACAATATCTGCGTGGAACGAGTCTGCATCCATGCACAAGTGCAATAACGCCATAGTGCAACAGCCTCGTTCCTTTACGTATCCGTTATTTTTCCCAGAACATTCTTGCATTGTTATTTTAATACTATTATTCTTATTCATTTTCCAGATTAAGCTTGAAATGAATACAATTTTATTATAGGCTAGACACAGAATTATTCATGCTCAGCAAGATTCAATGTCTCAGCAAGATCCACTGTCTGTCTCCTTGGGTTACTACCCAAAGGCAGCCGTTGATGGTGCCAGCCACTGCCCTGCAATCGCAAGACGACGACGAAAAAAATATATATCCGAAACGATGGAATCTTAGGCTCCACAAATTCTGGAACCCTGAATCTTGTTTGGTAACGGATAACGTTCTCTCTCCCAAGATTTTTCGCGAATTCAAAATTGATCTCCAACATCTTTTTATGCGACCTTGCATGGGAGTTTGGTTTCCATGCACATGCAGCCTCTCCACGTGTATCGGAGACCCTAGATTTCTTCCCAGATAGTTTCCCATTTTTTCGGAAGCATTTGAATTTCGAAAACAACCTACACCATATTATTTTCAGTCTATATTTTGAATTTGGAAAATTTACACCCTGTAATCTTATGGGTTATCCATAGTGTTTCAAATTCAAACGCAGAATTCTCCGCGACGACCTTGCATGGGAGCTTGACTTCCCTGCACACGCATCTTCTCCACCTACGTTGGAGGACCAAATTTATTTAAATCAAGATAGCCCCCCTTTTTCTCGGATACATTTGGATTTAGAGAATAATTTACAACAAATTATTTTCAATCCCTATCTTGATATAACCCCGACTTACAGGAGGCAATTTAAATTTAAATTTAAATTTCAACAAATCAAATCCTGTAATCTTTTGGGTTATCGACAATGCTTCAAACTCAAACGAGTTGATCTCTTCCTGGATTCTCTTCAACCTCATATATCGTCAACTGGCACTACAACTCCTTTTCCTGCAATTAACTTCTCTAGTGTGACGATAGACTTCAAGTCAGTTCCTTTTCTTCTATTACTACACTCCAAACAGTGCATCGTGCCTCCGATGGCTTCCACCGACTCTTTTCTGTCGCGTTTCGATAACCTCCAGTTCACAGCGGAGGAAAAGAATGTAGTCCTTGTCCCGGCATCCACCAAGGCAGTCCCCCTCGATGACTATAAGTCATCCTTGGTTGGGAAACTATTTCATACTAAGCCCTTCGATGAAACTGCCTTAGTACGCATCTTCTCCTCCGTTTGGAGGAACGACAAACTATCCACGGTAACTACGCTGGGTTCTGGTTTCTTTCTTTTTAAATTCGAGACTAAATCCTACAGGGATGAAGTTCTTAAAAGAGAGCCCTGGACATTCAAGAAGGATTGGTTGGCGCTCCTCCCAGTCCAACCCAAACTGACCATCGATGGCTACGTATTCAACTAGATGCGTATCTGGGTCCGAATTCACAGGGTGCCCCTTGCCATGATGACTGACGATACGGTGGCAAATATCACTGGTCGAGCCTTAGGCAATGGGCTTGGCGCGGTTATCGGAACCGATTCTCGCAAATCGGAAGATGGAAATATGGTGAAGTTCCTTCGCGTCTGGGTTATCATTGATATCCACCAACCTCTACGCCGGTTTGTGGCTATGAGCATGGAGGATGACGAGCCACAAATGCTCCCGATCCAATATGAAAAGTTGCCCACCTTTTGCCATGGGTGTGGTGTTCTCTGCCATCTCAAAGCCACTTGTCAGTTGTTTAAAGACAGCAAGGTGGAACCCCAGGAGTATGGAGACTGGCTCTGTGCCCCTGCTCCGAAGGGAAGGTCTAAGATAACAACCAGGGGTCGGGTTCACTACTTCGAACCGGCTGGCCCATCGACCAAACAACCAACGACCAATGGTACCCCCCTCTCGTATATTTTTTATGATACATATATTTCATGCATCTCCTTTATGGTGCTTTTGACCGAAATTATTGTTCTCTCCCAGGTGTCGGACCATCCACCAAGAAACCGGCAAACAATGGTATCGTCAGCTCCATTTTTTGCGATGATATTAGGGGACACTGCCCCTATTTCTAGTATTTACTACTTCAATAATATGCTGTGCATATGCTGCTCCTGTCAGTTAACTCTTACTGACTTTTGCTTTACATTTTTCTGCTCTTCAGGAGCTGATCGTAAAGGGAAGAAGGTTATCATGGCCTCCTCCACTTCAAACCATGCACCGGTAGCGGATGCTGCATCAGCAACCATGTTATCGGGGGATGTTGCTGCCGATCCTATCACTGATGCTGCGACAGACCCTATCTCTGACGCTGTTGCAGACCCAGCTGCTGATGAAGCACCTATGGATGCAGACGCTGTGCCAAACTAGACGGCCCCTGCTGTTAATGACGCTCCGATGGTAGAAACGGAAGATGTCACCAGCGGGCAGCACGCCACACCCATCACTGGCTTGTCTATTGAGCCTCTTGAAGTGGTGCCTCTTGACATTATCCCAGCAGACGTGGAATCTGTTAATACTGGAGCGCCTACAGTTGTTCCTGCTACGGGTGTAGCTGTTGCATCGTCCACCCCTCCGGAAAAGAGATTTGTTCTGATTGATGAGGAAGGGTTTTCGGTGCCGACCGCTGTGCCTGCCAAATCCACCACTGCCGGTAACGGCAGCAATGCTTATGAACCCATCAATCCGGAATTCGAGGACTGGCTGGCTACCACATCCGTGCCACCCAAAGGTGCACCTGTGCCTCGCAAAGCAAAACGCAGCCCGCCACTAGCTGCCAATAATGTTGCCAAGCGACCACGTACCTCCCCCACTGTCCACTCGAAACCGGCAAAGGCCGGTGGTACATCTGACAAGTCTTCCAAACCTTCGAAAGCTTGGATGAGAAGCAAAATCTCATCGGCGGCGGTTGATGTTCAACCCCACCGAGAGAAATGAGGATATTTTGTTGGAACTGCCGTGGGCTGGGTTCACCAACGGCAGTTCAGGGTTTGGTTGCTCTAGTTCGAAAATTGGAACCACATATTATTTTTTTGTTTGAGACTCGACTTTTTAATTTTGATTACGAACGGTTAAAAATTTCTTTAGATATGATGGGTTGCTTCCATGTGAAAAGCAGCCCCACATGTTCAGGCCTTCTTTTATTATGGAATAATACTGTGACACTGGATTTATTATCGTATTCTGATCGCTTTATTGACTCTATTGTCACAACTACTTCTGATTGCTTTCGTTTCACGGGCATCTATGGGTATGCTGACACTAGCATGAAATATAAAACTTGGGAACTCATAGACTTCTTACGTAGCCTTTCACCGTTACCTTGGTTAATTTGTGGCGACCTTAATGACATTTTATCCGACTCAGAAAAATAAGGCGGATGTCGCCGGCCACAGTCACAAATTAACAACTTTCGGGATTGCTTATCTCGTAATGAACTTTTCGATTGCAAACCATGTTCGGGCTGGTTTACGTGGTCTCGCACGGGACCTAATGTCACGCCCGTTTGCGAACGCCTTGATCGTTTCCTTGCATGTAATGCATGGCTCAATGCACATCTGACTTTCCAATGTCGCAATGTTTTCTCGCCGGATTCTGATCATTACGTTATTATCATGGATTCCATTCACTCTCCACATCGTGATCGTCATCCTCATGATACTAACGATCATTTCCGGTTTGAGTCTTGTTGGGCACATGACCCTTCATGCATATCGTCTTTCCACCAAGCTTGGTCAGCGGCGTCAGGCACCCTGCTCGACAAATTGGAAATTGTGGGAAACCATCTACGTGACCGGCAAACTACTAGGCGTTTCCAGTCCAATCACCGCATCGCTGAATTACAACGTCAAATTAATTCCTACATGCGACGTAGGCAGCTATCACCTGAGATGCTGAATAATCTTCGAGACACGAAACTAGAACTTCGACGTCTACTGGACGCACGTGAAGCTTACTGGGCATAGCGTTCTCGTGTTACCTGGCTGTCGCAAGGTGACAAGAATACATCCTTTTTTCACGCTAAAGCCTCTAAGCGTCGAAAAAAGAATTCTATACGCGGATTGTTTGATGACAGTCAAAACTGGCACACGACCAAACCTGAACTCCTTCGGATTGCCTCGGAGTATTTCCAGGCACTGTTTGCGACATCCAATTCTGTCTCTTCTCCCCATCTTCTGGAACAAATCCACCCGGTCGTTACTCCTGAAATGAATGATTCCTTACTACGACCGTTTACTGAAGGTGAGGTACTTGCCGCGTTCAGGGATATTGGCCCCAGGAAAGCACCTGGGGTTGATGGCTTCCCTAGCAACTTCTATAGGCAGTACTGGGATGTTATTGGGCCTGAGTTTGTTGGACTTTGTCTGCGACTCCTACGGGGGGAGGCAAACATGTCGACAGTCAACAAAACGGTTATAGTCCTCATCCCGAAAGTGGATGACGCCACTAGTATGCGTCAGTTCAGACCTATCAGTTTGTGCACGGTTATCTACAAAACCGTAGCCAAGGTTCTTGTCAATCGTCTCAAATAGATCCTGCCTAGTTGTATCAGTGATGCACAAGCCGCCTTTGTTAGCGGCAGGAACATCACTGATAACATTCTGATTGCTCACGAGCTTGTCCATACCCTTCACACCAATAGCGCTTCCATCTATCAAGGGGCGGCTTTAAAATTAGATATGGAAAAGGCCTTTGACAAGGTCGAATGGTCTTTCCTCCGAGATGTGATGACGCGTATGGGGTTTGCATCGGAGTGGGTGCGTTTGCTACTCCGCTGCGTCTCCTCTCTATCATTCTCGGTCCGTCTTAATGGGGCACTCTCGCAGGAGTTTACTCCGGCGCGGGGCATCCGACAGGGCGACCCCTTTCGCCTTTCCTATTCCTCATTTGCTCCCAAGGGCTCTCCGCAGCCCTCGAGACAGAGCAGAGAGAGGGACGTCTGATAGGCTTAAACGCAAATCGTCGAGGGCCTAGGATTAACCATCTGCTCTTTGCGGATGATAGTATTGTGTTCTTGCGAAATTGCCCAGAGGAAGTACAAAGATTGAAAGAAATACTATATTTATATGAGTCCTCCTCAGGCCAATCTGTTAATTTTTCTAAATCTACAGCCTTTTGTAGCTCCTCCTGCTCGGCGGCTTTCACACGGGCCCTTCAGCATTCCCTTGGTATCCGCTTGGTCGATGACCCTGGGATTTATCTTGGGGTTCCCCTCCTTATTGGGAAGAACCGAACGGCCAACTTAGGGTTTGTCCGAGACAAGGTCAACTCGCGCATGGCTAAGTGGGACACTAATTTACTTTCATTTAGTGGCCGTGAAATCTTAATCAAATCAGTGGCCCAGGCTATACCTCAGTATGTCATGTCCTGTTATCTCCTCCCGCAAAACACTATGGATGATGCGACACGCTCGATACGTAGGTACTGGTAGTCAGGCAGAAGCAATAAGAAAGGATGGCCACTGCTCTCTTGGGATGCCTTATGCACACCCAAAACTGTTGGGGGGATGGGTTTCCGTGACCTACACGATTTCAACATCGCACTTTTAAGGAAACAAATTTGGCGACTGATTCAGTCGCCAGATTCCCTGTTTGCTCGGGTCCTATGTTCCCACTACTTTCCCTCGGGCAATATCTTGGAAGCTAAATCTGACAGACGCGCTTCCTTTGCCTGGCGAGGCATTTGGCAGGCCATGCAACGGCTGCAACCTGGATTCTTCTGGCGCCCTGGCATTGATAGTAGAATCCATATTCACCATGATCACTGGGGTCGATCTAGTGGGCTCTCTTTTTTTGGGAGCTATCAGGATAATGAGGAGCTGCCTCTGAGATGTGGTGACTTAATGATCCGCAATCAGAACTCTTGGGACGACCATAAGATTCGCCACTATTTTGATTGGGATGACGCTGCTAACATCCTGCAAGTCCCAATCTCCGCTGAACGCCGAGATATTTTACTGTGGGGCTTTCATGACACCAATATCTATACAGTCCGCTCCGGATATCTCTTTCTGCGTAGGCCTTCGAGACCACTTGCTCGCCCTTGCCCACTCTGGAAGGTCATAGCTAAATCCCCTACGCTTCCAAAGATTCACACCTTTGGATGGCAAGCTGGGCGAAATGCTTTACCAACTGGAGACCGGCTCGCCGCTCTGGGAATGGGTGATGGTCTATGCCCTTTCTGTCCCGATATTGTCGAAACTGCGATTCATGCGCTTCGAGACTGCCCAGGTACCACTGAAGTGCTCCATCTTGCCGGGTTTCCCCGCACTGTATATGATAGCACGGCATCCTCGATAGCTATCTGGCTAGAACAGGGAGCCTCGCTACTCTCCCGCACTGAGTTTAGCCTACTCCTTACGATCTTGTGGAATCTGTGGAATCGACGGAATGACTGGGTCCATTCTCGACGCATGCAGCCACCATGGCTCACCCTAATGAATTCCCAGGAGATTCTTCAAGACTACGTCTCGGCCACCTCCGACCATCCTACGACGCAGGCACAGATAGAACCAGCCCTTCCCCGACCAGCCTGGAGACCACCATCGGCAGGGAGAATCAAAATCAATGTCGACGGTGCATTCAACCCAGTAACAGGCAACACCGGCTTCGGTATAGTAGCTCGTGATGCCACCGGTGCTATTTTGCTTAGGAGGGCTTTCTTCTCGGAAGACACACCCGACTCCTCCTCCGCTGAACTCCATGCTATCGTCGATGGAGTCAACCTTGGATCAGACGCTGGTTGGCGTGGATTTCACATTGAGTCGGATGCGGCCCTGATTATCAACAAGCTCCGCAATCCGGGCCATGATGCTTCCCTCCTTCGACCGCAGATAGCTGTAACTCGAACTTTATTTGCTACTATCCCTGATTTATGTCTTCATTATGTACCACGCACTGCTAATGTTTTAGCTAATAGTTTAGCCACGTGGGCTCTTCATTCTCGATCTTCTTTGTATTTTGAACCGGGCTTGCCCGACGAGTTGCGATCTTTTGTACCGGTTGCTCATCAACCGCCTTGATTTATTATTAATATATTTGGGTACTTTTTTCCCCTCTTAGGACCCTAATTGGGCCTGCCCAGTTGGGATTAGTGGGGTTTTTAATGAGGCCCTTTTCCTCAAAAAAAATTCCAACGGGTCCATTGAAAGGCCCATTTAGACCTGATAGTCCGAAACCTCGACAAAAAGGACCGAAAAACATGTTTTAATCAAATTATAGGAGTTCAAATAATTGATTAGCAGCTTTTCAACACAATTATATTGCAAAACCTCTATTTCTGTACTTTTTACTTTGTTAAAATTCCAACGGGTCCATTAAAAGGCCCATTTCGACCCACTCGTCCGAAACCTCTACAAAAAGCACCGAAAAACAAGTTTTAATCAAATTTTAGAAGATCATGTAATTGATTAGGAGCTTTTCAACACAATTACATTGCAAAACCTCAATTTCTATACTTTTTACTCAGTTAAAATTCCAACGGGTCCATTGAGAGGCCCATTTAGACCTGCTAGTCCGAAACCTCTACAAAAAGGACTCCAAAACAAATTTTAATCAAATTTTAGGAGTTCATGTAATTGATTATGAGCTTTTCAACACAATTATATTGCAAAACCTCAATTTCTGTACTTTTTACTCAGTTGAAATTCCAACGGATCCATTGAAAGGCCCATTTTGACCTGCTAGTCCTAAACCTCGACAAAAAGAACCGCAAAACAGGTTTTAATCAAATTTTAGGAGATCATGTAATTGTTTAGGAGCTTTTCAACACAATTATATTGCAAAACCTCAATTTCTGAACTTTTTATTCAGTTAAAATTCCAACGGGTCCATTGAGAGGCCCATTTAGACCTGCTAGTCCGAAACCTCGACAAAAAGGACCTAAAAACAAGTTTTAATCAAATTTTAGGAGTTCAAATAATTGATTTGGAGCTTTTCAACACAATTATATTGCAAAACCTCAATTTCTGTACTTTATACTCAGTTAAAATTCCAATGGGTCCATTGAAAGGCCCATTTCAACCCCCTCGTCCGAAACCTCTGCAAAAAGGACTGCAAAACAAGTTTTAATCAAATTTTAAGAGTTCATGTAATTGAATAGGAGCTTTTCAACACAATTATATTGAAAAACCTCAATTTCTATAATTTTTACTTAGTTAAAATTCAAACGGGTCCATTGAGAGGCCTATTTAGACCTACTAGTCCGAAACCTCGACAAAAAGGACCGCAAAATAAGTTTTAATCAAATTTTAGGAGTTCAAATAATTGATTAGGAGCTTTTCAACACAATTATATTGCAAAACCTCAATTTCTGTACTTTTTACTTAGAAATTTCTGTGTAATATTAATTACATTACTTAGAAATTTAAGGCCATTCTCAGCTATCTATTTCTCTCGGAATCAAGGTTTTCCACAACCTTCTGCTATCAACCAAGTTAGTTTTTTTCTCTAACTCCTTTTATTTCTGTTTTGCATGTGCTCTCTACTTTATGTATCGTCCGCATCCAACGAGGGCTTCATCATCTTTCCTCTTGCCGAATCTCCAATACTCATGCCTTCCTTATCTTTACTTTTATTGCTTTATTTTTGTACTTTTCTATCTCCCCCTATTTTTTGCTCTGTCGGTTTGTATTAATTTTCTTTGTCCCCCCTCTTCTGCTTATCCCGGTATGTACTTACTTTCCTGTTCATGCTCTCCCGCTCTTCTTTGATTTTCTTGCATGCATTTATTTTTTCCTTTCGTTTATCTGGGTTTTCTCTGCATTTATTTATCTATCTATATGTTTTTCTCTTAGTTGGCTTCATGTTGTCTTTGTTGGTCCTACCAAATTTCTCTTTGATTGCTCTCTTTTCTGTTTCTATTTCCTTATTTCCTTTATCTCCTCTCCCATATTATCTCTATTCATTATTAAAGTTTTATCTCTAATATTTTACTCCTCTTCCATATTATCCCTATTTTCAAAAAAGGCTCTATCTATACTAGCCATTTGCCTCCCATCTTATGCATCTCACTACACCTCTTTAGGTGCTTTCCTACCATCCCCTCTTGGGGAAATAAATTCGATCACCTTTAAGGTGAACATAATTAATCACAAATTAGAAAGTAAAGGAAAAGTCACAAAAGATGTCACTATCATCCGCCCCAATAATTTACTCAATAAATATAGAACACATTATAATTTTTCTACTCAATTAACCGTCCATTCCTATTCTCGACTATATCATTACTGTATTAAGTTCACTTCTAATATCCTTCCATATTTTACCTACTATCTCCTTAATTTTACTAAGAATCCACCAATACTCCTTTTCGTTTTAGTTTATATAACTTGCTTTTATATGCATCTGTCTTTTTCTGTTACCCACTACACCTCCTATGGTGCATTCTTTCGAACCCTTTCTAGGGGAATTTATACGATCACAACTCAGGTGAAAATAATTAGCTATTTAATTCTTTTATATAACTTAATTACTAAATCTCCACCTACCTCATCAACCCAAATCCTCCACTGGAATTTCTGTGTAATATTAATTACATTACTTAGAAATTTAAGGCCATTCTCAGCTATCTATTTCTCTCGGAATCAAGGTTTTCCACAACCTTCTGCTATCAACCAAGTTAGTTTTTTTTTCTACCTAGTCATATTAACAATTGCTTCTATAAGCTTTTATTTAAACTCCATCTAATTATTACAACAGAACCTATACATCCTATATATTTAAATCCCACATTTTTTGCACTACTATCGTTTCTTTACAGCATTTACCATCCTTTACATTTTCTTCTATTGGTAATACGTTTAATTATCAAAACTGCCATTTTTTTCAACTTATCATTCAATGAAAATATTTCCTTTTTGGAATCTTGGGCTCCTTACTTTAAATATTTATACTAATTTCTTGGATATTTTCCCCTTTAAGTTTTATAACGTTCACAGCTACTTTTCAACTCTGATTTTAAATAACTCACCCTATTTCCAAAATTATAACTCTCCTTCCTTAAATCTTTCCTTTCTTATTTTATTCATTATGAATTTATATACTCCATATCATTTCTTAAGGTATTTTCTTTATTTTTACCTGCATAAATCCCTTAAATCTCTCCTTGACTTGAATTATTTCCTTATAAACCCTCGAATCTCATCCCCATTCAGTGGAAATTACACAATCTGTTTTGATTGCTTATTTTGTTTCCCTTTTATGATTGTTTCTTATTTTAACATTATATCATGCTCTAATTATCAAAATTCCAGGGAACTAATTACTATGTTTTTATTTCCCATATCTCTATATTCCATTAATTTTATAATCACATTAAATTTTATCAGTAATAACTTTCCATCATTACATCCAATTTTAGGAAACTTTTCCCACTTTCCGATTGCTATCTTTCTTGTTTATTTCACATTCCTATTTCTATTACACTATTATCCAATTAATATCTCTTTCTGCATCTTCTCCCTAAAATCTAGACAATCAATCTTTTATTATTCCTTTTATTTTAATTACCTTTTATTTATTTCATTAAGTTCTCCTTTTTCATACATATATTTTCAGTCATTTCCTTCACTCAATTTCCTTTTACCTTTTTACCACTTTTTGTTTGTTCTTACTTCTCCATTTTTTTACTCCAATCAAATGGCTTCCTCTTCCTCCCTCCCTAACTTCATCAATCTCGACCTCACTAATGAGGAAGCTAATGCTATTTACACTCCCGACTTCGATTTCTTTGAGGAGGATCCGAGAGCAATTCTTATAGGCAAATTCATTTCCACGAAACCGATTGATGATTGGGCGATCCTCCAAGCCTTTGAAGGTATCTGGAAGAAGAATCATCTGAAATCTATATCCATTATTCGTGAGTCGTTCTTTCGAATTGAGTTTGCTTCTGTTGTTGAAAGAGATGATGTTTATGAAAGAGGTCCATGGCTATTCAAAGACGAATGGATGGCACTTGCCGAATATGTACCAGGGAAAAGCATGGATGACTACTCTTTTAACCCGATGCGTATATGGTTTCGAATTCTAGCTTTACCTAAGCCGTTCTTGGAAGATCCTGAAAGGACCCACTTAGTGGGACAATCCCTTGGCGCCATAGTTGGTATTGTACTACGTACTGATACACGGAAAGAGAGGGGTAATATGACCGAATTCTTACGTGTGGAAATTTTAATGGACATCTCTAAGCCAATTCGTCGTTTCCTCCTTATCGGAAAAGGTACACGTACAACTTCCTGTCGACTTCAATATGAGCGTCTCCCTCTCCTCTGCCACGGGTGTGGCCTCATCAGTCATATCTTTGAACACTGTCCCAACAAGGCATTGATTGATCCAGCTAAACTCCAGTATGGTGATTGGCTTCGTTGGCTTCCTCCCCGTCGCAGGGAACAGGGTCCACGAGGTCGGATCAGATCTGTTGAACCTTCCGAACCTCCTTCAGGTATTCCACTTACTAACTTCTGGATTCGTCAATTCTTCTCCTTTACATCATTACCTTACTCGAATTCTATCTTAGCTACAGACCCAACATATAAGGGTAAAACTGTTGAGACTCCTATTCCTACCAATCAGCAACAACCATTAGGTATTTTATCATCTCTTTTAAAATTATCATTATACGGCTTTCCATTTTTACATTTTCTTACTATTCTCCCCTATTTCTCAGGCCCCTCGGATAAGGGTAAATCTATTGTTGAGCTTGTGCCCTCAGCACAAGATTCGGGTATACATCTTGCTATATCCTTTCATTTCTCTTTTCTTCGAAGTTTCCAAAATTTAATCTTTTCCTCCCCTTTTTCTATTTTTCTAGGGAACCTCAATGAAGGGGATGCTACTTCTTTTGCAGACTTACCTAATGATGAAAATGATAACAATGAAGAGATGGTGGGAGAGGAATCCTCAGAGCAGCCTCCTCCAAAAGTGGACCCCAAGCAATCTCCCAAAGTACCAATCCCTTCTAGGGTTATTTTTCCAAAGCCATTAAACACCATCTACCCTGCTCAAGTCAATCTGGATGATGATACCGCTCAACAAGTGAGGAAGTTAGATGCTCAACTAAGTAAGCCTTTCCTCCAAACCGATATTTCAATTTTTGATGATTTTGATTCTTGGCTACTTAAGCATTACCCAAATGATGCAGCATCTGCTCCAGCCCCTATACCTATTCCTCCTATCCGTGGTGTCAAGAGACGTTCTCCCATTCAAGTGGTCCTCCAGCCCAAAAAGTCTAGACCCTCTCCTTCTCCAACTTCAAAAGCTGGGATGAGCAGCGGAAAAAACTCTCCGGCGGCGGCTGATGCACAGCCCCGCCAAGGGAAATGATTATTTTATGTTGGAACTGTCAGGGCCTTGGTAAAGCCCAGGCAGTTCAACATCTCCAGCATTATGTTAAGCTTCATGAACCCGATTTACTTTTTTTATGCGAATCTAAACTCAAAAATACGGCTTATAGCCGTCTTGGTGATTTGCTAGGGATGGCCCTAGCTTTTTCTGTTGATTTTTCTTCTACTTGTTCTGGTTTAGCTTTATTTACAAAGAATAATAATAATATTGATCTGCTTGCTTACTCTGATCGCTTTATTCATACGTATGTTAAATGCAACTCTTCTTCGTTCTATTTCACTGGTATCCATGGGTTTTCTGAAACAAGTAACAAACCTAAAACTTGGGATTTAATTGATTCACTCAATACTAATGATGGCCATTCTTGGCTTATCGGTGGCGATTTTAATGAAATCTTATCTGACAATGAAAAACAAGGAGGTTGCCGTCGGCCCAGATCTCAAATTAATAATTTCCGCAATTGCCTTTCTCGTAATAATCTTTTTGATTGCAAACCTACAACGGGTTGGTTTACATGGTCCAAATCGGGGCCCAAAACCCCTACTTTATTTGAGCGTTTAGATCGCTTCGTTGGGAATATGACATAGAAAACTTCCTTTCCTAATTATAACATCATCTCAGACTTTGATGCGAAATCAGATCACTGCTTTTTATTATTAAATACAGAGCCACCTTCCCCAACAAATCACCGTTCTTCTCCAAATACGTTCAGGTTTGAAAATTGCTGGGCCTCCAATGATGAAGGCATTACTGTTGTAAAACAAACTTGGTCAAGTACCAAAGGTACTACTCTGGATAAAATTAAAGCCATTGGCTCCTGTCTAGGAGACTGGCAATCTCAACAAAGGTCTAAGACCAATGGACGTATCAACTTTCTCACTAAGAAAATTAATAAATTATTACAACGTCCTCTTTCAGCTCCTGCTGAAAAAAGATATATCTCTGCTAAAATTGAGCTCCATAAACTTCTTGATGAGCAGGAAGCATATTGGGCACAACGTTCTCGTAACCTATGGCTTTCCCAAGGGGATAAAAATACCCGTTTCTTTCATGCCCGAGCTTCTAATAGGAAGAAAAAGAACACTATCTCAGGTCTTTTTGACTCCGATAATGTTTGGCGCATGGACGATTCTGACCTTATGGAAATTGCTTCCTCATATTTCCACAATCTTTTTACTTCCTCCAATCCTCACTTTTCATACCAAATTCTATCAAAAATCACTCCTTCCATTACGACTGCTATGAATGAGTCCATTTCCAGGGATTTCACTCACGAAGAAATTATCATCGCTTTCCGAGACATTGATCCTAGGAAAGCCCCGGGTATCGATGGTCTACCAAGTGGTTTTTTCCGTCAACATTGGGACACTGTAGGGCAAGATATTATAACATTATGCCTTAATCTCCTTAAAGGGTCAGCTGATATGGCTTCAGTTAACCAAACTATCTTGGTACTCATACCTAAGATTAAGGATCCTACTACCATGAGGCATCTTCGGCCCATCAGTCTCTGTACGGTAATCTACAAAATCATTGCTAAAGTTTTAGTTAATCGTATGAAACATACCATTCCTTTCTGTATCAGTTCAAATCAAGCTGCTTTTGTTCAAGGACGTAACATCACAGATAACATCCTTATTGCCCACGAAATAATTCATTCAATTAACATTGGTACCTCTAAAACCTCTCGTGGAGCTGCCCTTAAACTTGATATGGAAAAGGCTTTTGACAGGGTCGAGTGGTCATTCCTCGAAAACGTTATGAACCGTATGGGGTTTGCCTCATCATGGGTCTCTCTTATCATGAGATGTATTTCTTCAGTTTCCTTTACAGTTAAGGTCAACAATTCCTTTTCCCCTTTGTTTCGACCTCAAAGGGGTCTCCGCCAAGGTGACCCTTTGTCTCCTTTTCTTTTCCCATTTTGTACCCAAGGGCTTTCAGCTTTCTTGGCCGATGCTAAACAACAAGGCCTACTCCCAGGTCTAGGGGCTTGTAAGCATGGTCCCAAGGTTAACCATCTCTTATATGCTGATGATTGCTTAGTTTTCCTCAACGCAAACCCCGATGAAGCTGCACACCTTAAGTTGGCCCTCCAGACTTATGCCTCTGCCTCTGGGCAAGCAGTCAATTTTGATAAGTCTACTATTTTTTACAATCCCCGTACTCCTCCTTCTACTCGCCAAGCTATTAATTCCTATCTTCAAGTACGTGAGGTCTCCAACCCTGGTGTTTACCTGGGGGTTCCTCTTCTTATTGGTAAAAATAAGACTCTCGCTTTAGGGTTTATACGTGATAAAGTTCATGATAGATTATCCAAGTGGGATAAACAGCTTCTTTCCTTCAGTGGTAGGGAAATTTTTATTAAAGCTGTTTTACAATCTTTACCACAATATGTTATGTCCTGTTATTTATTACCCCAAAACATTATTGATGATATGACATCTGCCATTCGACGATATTGGTGGTCTGGGAAATCCAATAAGAAAGGTTGGCATATGCTCCCATGGGATCATGTATGCTTGCCTAAATCTGTTGGCGGTGTGGGTTTCCGGGATCTCAATAATTTTAACATTGCTCTTCTTGGCAAACAACTTTGGCGCCTTATTTGCGATCCTGATTCCCTCTTGGGACAAATCTATAAATTCAAGTACTTCCCGTCAGGTAATATCCTTAACGCCTCTCGGCCTTCGCGAGGTTCTTTTGCCTGGCAAGGTCTTTATAATGCTATGCAACACCTATTTGGTGGTTTCCTCTACCGACCGGGTATTAATAGTAACATACGCATCCATCATGATAACTGGGGAGGCTCCTCACCTATTCACCTCTACGGGGATTACGAGCTATCGGAGGAAGTACACATTCGTTGTCGAGATTTTATGTTGCGGAACCAAGCTGCCTGGGACCCTGACAAGGTTCGTGCTTACTTTACTGTGGATGATGCCAATACCATTCTTTCTGTTCCTATCATTAACGACACTCGTGATACCATCCTCTGGATTCCCAATGATTTCGGAATCTATTCTGTTAGATCTGGCTATCTTTTCTTGCGACGACCCCCTGCGCCTAGACTTCGTCCCCCTCGATTCTGGAAATATCTTGCCAAACTCAAGGTCTTGCCTAAGGTTAAAACTTTTGGTTGGCGTCTGGGGGCAGAAGCCCTGCCTGTTGGGGTTCGCCTTCAGACTTTTGCCCCAGATTCTGGGCCATGCCCCATATATAACTCTAGTTCAGAGTCGGTTTTACACGCTCTCCATGATTGCTTTGGTGCTTCAGAAACCCTCAAACTGATTGGTCTTCCCTCTTCTTTTATCAATAGCTCCGCCTCTACGGGCCTCCAGTGGCTTGAAGAAGGTGCTTCCCTTCTTTCTCCTGATCTTTTTGGCCTCTTCTTAACTACCCTTTGGAATATTTGGAATAGACGTAATGACTGGACCCATAATAAACACCTTCAACCCCCTTGGCTAATTGCTGTAAACTCCATTAGTCTCCATAAGGACTACTCTAACTCAATCTCTTCATCTACATCATCTATTCCTTTGGCATCCCCTACTCGATGGAAACGACCCCCTCGTGGGTTTATTAAAGTTAATGTGGATGGAGCTTTTGATCCTTCCACTCGTGCAACGGCGGTTGGTGTTGTCGCTCGGGATAACACTGGTACGGTTGTTGGTGGTCTGGCTTTTCCGCTTGGTAGCTGTTCCGATGCTATTTCAGCAGAAGGGAGAGGTCTTCTTGCCGGTATTACCTTTGCTCTATCTTAGGGATGGAGCCACTTGATTTTCGAGACCGACTGTGCATCTCTAGCAAACCGGATCAACTCCCTTGGGCCAGATCTTTCTCCTTTGGGGCCGTTGATTCTGCAGGCTCATTCTGCTTTGGAGGATTTATCTGTAGCACATGTTCAGTTTATTCGCCGTGAGGCTAATTTTGTAGCTCATACGTTGGCTACTCATGCCCTTAGATCCATGTCTTCTTTGTCTTTTGGATCTATTTACCCTGATTGTATAAAAAATCTTGTACTTTGCAAGGTTTAACCTCGTCTTAATAATATATTTTGGGTACTCTTTTCCCCTTCTTAGGTTTCTCCAAGTCTTGTGCTTGGGGATTTTAGTAGGGGTTTTTAATGAGGTCCGCTTTCTTCAAAAAAAAATTCCAACGGGTCCATTGAAAGGCCCATTTCGACCCGCTCGTCCGAAACCTCTACAAAAAGGACGGCAAAACAAGTTTTAATCAAATTTTAGGAGTTAAAATAATTGATTAGGTGCTTTTCAACACAATTATATTGCAAAACCTCAGTTTCTGTACTTTTTACTCAGTTGAAATTCCAACGGGTCCATTGAGAGGCCCATTTAGACCTGCTAGTCCGAAACCTCGACAAAAGGACCGCAAAACAAGTTTTAATCAAAATTTAGGAGTTCAAATAATTGATTAGGAGCTTTTCAACACAATTATATTGCAAAACCTCAATTTCAGTACTCTTTACTCAGTTAAAATTCCAACGGGTCCATTGAAAGGCCCATTTAGACCTGCTAGTCCGAAACCTCGACAAAAAGGACCGCAAAACAAGTTTTAATCAAAATTTAGGAGTTCAAAAAATTCATTAGGAGCTTTTCAACACAATCATATTGCAAAACTTCAATTTCGGTACTTTTTTACTCAGTTAAAAATCCAACGGGTCCATTGAAAGGCCCATTTCGACCCGCTCGTCCGAAACCTCTACAAAAGGACTGCAAAACAAGTTTTAATCAAATTTTAGGAGTTCATGTAATTGATTAGGAGCTTTTCAACACAATTATATTTCAAAACCTCAATTTCCGTACTTTTTACTCGGTTAAAATTCCAACTGGTCCATTGAAAGGCCCATTTAGACCTACTCGTCCGAAACCTCAACAAAAAGGACCGCAAAACAAGTTTTAATCAAATTTTAGGAGTTCAAATAATTGATTAGGAGCTTTTCAACACAATTATATGGCAAAACCTCAATTTCTGTATTTTTTACTCAGTTAAAATTCCAACGGGTGAGCATGCGATGATGGCCTGGTGGCCAGAGCACGCTCACCTGCTCCACTCCCTTCCCCTTAGGTCCCAGGTTCAAGACCCCTCAGGAGCATTGCCTTCACCTAGATTTCTCCCCCTCCCCCTCTAGGTAGAAGTAGAATAGGATTTTCAAAAAAAAAAAATTCCAACGGGTTCGTTAAAAGGCCCATTTCGACCCGCTCGTCCGAAACTTATAAAAAAGGACTGCAAAACAAGTTTTAATCAAATTTTAGGAGTTCATGTAATTGATTAGGAGCTTTTAAACACAATTATATTTCAAAACCTCAATTTCCGCACTTTTTACTTGGTTAAAATTGCAACGGGTCCATTGAAAGGCCCATTTAGACCTACTCGTCCGAAACCTCGACAAAAAAGACCGCAAAACAAGTTTTAATCAAATTTTAGGAGTTCAAATAATTGATTAGGAGATTTTCAACATAATTATATGGCAAAACCTCAATTTCTGTACTTTTTACTCAGTTAAAATTCTAACAGGTTCGTTAAAAGGCCCATTTCGACCCGCTCGTCCGAAACCTCTAAGAAGGGACTGCAAAACAAGTTTTAATCAAATTTTAGGAGTTCATGTAATTTATTAGGAGCTTTTAAACACAATTATATTTCAAAACCTCAATTTCCGCACTTTTTACTTGGTTAAAATTTGAACGGGTCCATTGAAAGGCCCATTTAGACCTACTCGTCCGAAACCACGACAAAAAGGACAGCAAAACAAGTTTTAATCAAATTTTAGGAGTTCAAATAATTGATTAGGAGCTTTTCAACACAATTATATTGCAAAACCTCAATTTATGTACTTTTTACTCAGTTAAAATTCCAACGGGTGTGGGATGGGGTCTCTCGAAATTCTCTCAATTCTCTCGGCTCTTCTTGTGGTTTACGCATATTTTTTTGTTTTTCATCTTGTTTCCCTCTTTTGCACCGTGTTTATCCCCCCTTTTCCCCATTCCCGTTATTTTTCCTTCTCCCCTCTCCTTTCCGCCGCCGCATCTGCAGCTTTTACGCCGTCCGCCACCGCTTCTTCTCCCTCACCAACCGGCGCTAAATCGCTTCAAGAGACCAACTTGCATCAAGGTTATGTTTTTCGGAGACCCCATCCCAGCTCCATTTTGCTAACCCCGAATTTTTTTACTTTTTCTATTTTTCTGTCAGATCTACTTTTTGTTTATTCACAGCTTTTCAAATCTGTCTTTGATCTATATTTTTTGTCTGATCTAATATTCTCTTTATTTTTTGCGAGAAATATCACCTTCATCGGCTGTCCCTCCCGATGGGTTTTAAAGTTTTTTTCTATTTGGAGCCGGCTCTCCTCCGACGGGGCTCTTCCTCGTCCAGGCCCCCTGGTTTCTTTCATCCAATTTGGAAAATATGGACGGCTCTCCTCTTCTCCATCAACAGTTCGGCAAGATTTTTTTACATCCTGTATCTCGTTTTCTTTCTTTTTTGTTTTATTTTCTATTATTCTTATCAATTTAATATGTTTTTATTTTTTAGTCAAAATCTTTCTTAAGGTATTTTATCATCTTTTTTCAGATCTTCATATATTTGAATATCTTCTTCCCCCCTTAATAATTTTGGTTATTATTGTTTTTTCATTTCTCTTTAGATTTCCAGATTTGTTTTTTAATCAACGATATTGTATCATCTTTTTTCAGATCTTCATATGGATCTTTCAGATCCGGTTTTTTACAACTCATGAGCGATGTTGTTTTTATGTCTTTTACCCTCATCCCCCTCTACTGTTCATTTCCGGTCAATCCTCAAACGGATCCAACCATTCCCCAGCACTGATGGTCTCTATCGGTCTCCCCTTCCTCCACAATTATAGCTGGACTCATTCTCAGAACCACAAAGAAGCGGAAATGGATCTGCCCCACTGCCCAAGCCTATTGTTCCTTTGCTTCTTTATTTGTATTATTAAATTTAATTATATTTTTCATATATATTATACTCAATTGTTTTTATTTTTTTTTCTCCCCTTGGTCTATACAGATCCTTGTTTATTCTACCTCAGATTATTGGAGTCTTTCACCAATATAAAGGTAAAATCATTTCGAAATTTCAGATTTGTTATTGGACTTTTATTTTCCAAAATTCTTCATATTTTTGCTTGCATGTATTATTGTTTCCCTTGTTTTTTTATTCATTAATTTTCCCTGTTGAGGTTTTTTCTTGCAATTGCCGAAATTTGAATAGAATAATTTTTATTTCTTTGTTGTCAACCATCCTCCATTTGAGGATTAATCGAGCCCCCTGTAGGGAAATTTCAACGAACCACCTTGTGGTCACTTTTATTATATTTATATTTATTTTAATTCATCAGTCTCTTTGCAAATTTCTCTATCCCTTTCATTACCATATCCAAAATTTTGTATTCACATTGCATTCCTTTTTCCTGTTCATTTCTAATATCTACTGCTATCATGTGGGATATTATTATTTTTTATCTAACTTTTCTATATTATATTATCTTTCCATTATAAGTTTTTTAATAATTAATTATCTTTTTATGCTTCAATTATTGCTTGCATCTATTATTGCTTTGTTTCTTTTATGGTTCTATTATTGCTTATATCTACTTACTCTAAATTTTGTTTCTTTCTGCTCCTTGCACATTAATCTTTTGGGTGAGCCCCACGCGTGCTCATGGTGTCCATTCCAAAGAAAATGTTGTTCTCATCATTTAAGCTTTCATTTCATCTTTTTACAAAATTGGTTATCAAAAGTTGAAAAAAAATTTACTACCTGGCGTTTAAACTTATGGGTAATTTTTTTCAATTATTTGGTGTTGGCCTTCCTTTTCTCTTTACAATCACGATCCATTTTAGAGATTTTGCCTATGACCCATCATGTGGGATATTATTATTTTTTCTCTAAATTTTCTATATTATATTATCTTTCCATTATAAGTTTTTTAATAATTAATCATCTTTTCATGCTTCATTTATTGCTTGCATCTATTATTGCTTTGTTTGTTTTATGGTTCTATTATTGCTTACATCTACTTACTCTAAATTTTGTTTCTTTTTGCTCCTTGCACATTAATCTTTTGGGTGAGCCCCACGCGTGCTCATGGTGTCCATTCCAAGCTATTAATTTTTTTCCTTTTATTATATCCTTCCATATTAATTTATGTCTATTGAATTCTTTCCATTATACTTCAATCACCAACACCTTCTTAGGTGGTTCTCTACTATCCCCCTTTGGGGAAATTACCACAATCACCTTCATGGTGAAATTAAATGTTCAAGGACACCTATCCGCAAAATTTCATTTTACTCTGAACTACACTCTTTATCCGCAAATAATTAAAAACTTAATTATTACCTACAAAAATTCATTTTTTCAAGTCTTTAACTTAATTATTTTTTCAAGTAACACCAATGTTACCTCCACTCGTTTATTTTATTACATAGTCATTTTTATGATATTTTCTATGTCAAGAATTTTCATACCTTTTCAGTTATTAAACAATTTTTCATACTCCCTTAAATCTCTCCACGCAACCTATTCCTATTCTACTATGAAATTTTATAATTTTCTAAAAAACCTAAAAAGCTCAACTAACCTCAATATTATTATAATTTCAACAAACTCACTATTCTATTACACTAACCCTGCCATCTTGCTTAATAATTGTTTTTCACATTTCACTATTCTCTATTTGCTAGGGACAAATCTTTCCAGTTATATTATACAATTATTGCCACATTTACCAACTCCCACCCACCTCCTTTTTACTGTTTTCTTTTTGCGGAAGACAAAACTTCCCAGATATAATATACAATTATTTTTACATTTACCTACTCCCTGTCACATCCTTATCTTATTTATTGTCTTACTATCCTATTCTAAATATAAATTAATCATTAATCTTGTCATTATAATTCTTTATTATATCCTTTTTTGGATCCTTTTAATATTTTTTAATATTCTTTTATTTCTTTTATGGTTCTATTCTTACTTGCATATACCTACTCTAACTTTTGTATTTTTTTTCTCTTTGCATATCAATTATTCTAGTGAGGCCCACGTGCACTCATGTTTCCCATTTCAAGGAAATTATTGTCCTAATCGTTACTTTCACTTTGTCTTTACTTTTTCCTTTAATCTTTTTAGCTATTTTTTTACATGTATCTTTTTCTATTATTATTATTATTATTATTATTATTTTGCAATTGTCTTATCTCTAGCTATTACTTTTTCTTTTCCTTTTATTTTAATCTTTCATATTATTTTATGTCTATGTAACTCTTTCCATTCTATTTCAATCACCAACACCTTCTTAGGTGGTTCTCTACTATCCCCTTTTGGGGAAATTACCACGATCACCTTCATGGTGAAATTAAATGTTCAGGGACATATGTCCGAAAAATTTTATTCTATTCTAAACCACAATCCTTATCCGCAAATAATCAACAATCCAATTATTACCTACATAAATCTGTTTTATATAATTTTAAATTATTCACAATTTCAATTCTTTAATTTAATTATTTTTTCAAGTAACACCAATGTTACCTCCACTCGTTTATTTTATTACATCGTCAATTTTATGGTATTTTCTATGTCAAGGATTTTAATACCTTTTCAGTTATTAAACAATTGTTCATACACCTTTAAATCTCTCCACGCAACCTATCCCTATTCTACTATTAAATTTTATAATTTTCTAAAAGCCCTAAAAATCTCAACTAACCTCAATATTATTATAATTTCAACAAACACACTATTTTATTACACTAATCCTGCCACTTTGCTTAATAATTGTTTTCCACATTTCACTCTTCTCTATTTGCTAGAGACAAAACTTTCCAGCTACATTATACAATTATTGCCATTTTTATCAACTCCCAGTCACGTCCTTTTCTTATTTCTGTCTCTACTATCCTATTTTAAAAATAAATTAAGAATTAATCTTGACCCAACTAATTTGAAAGCTGGGATGAGCAGCGGAAAAAACTCTCCGGCGGCGGCTGATGTACAGCCCCGCCGAGGGAAATGATCATTTTATGTTGGAACTGCCAGGGTCTCGGGAAGGTCCAGGCAGTTCAACATCTCCAGCAATACATTCAAATTCATAATCCAGATTTACTTTTTTTATGCGAAACTAAACTTAAAAATACGGCTTATAGTCGTCTTGCTACTTTGTTAGGAATGAACCTAGTTTTTTCGGTTGATTTTTCGGACGCATGTTCTGGACTCGCTTTATTTTCTTTAAAAACTAATAAGATTGATTTGCTTGCTTATTCGGATCGCTTTATCCATACTTATGTTAGTTGTAATTCATCTTCATTTTACTTCACCGGTATTCGTGGTTTCTCGGAAACATGTAACAAACCTAAAACTTGGGAATTAATTAATTCACTCAATAATAATGATGGTCAACCTTGGCTTCTTGGCGGCGACTTTAACGAAATCCTAGCTGATAATGAAAAACAAGGTGGCTGCCGTCGGCCTAGATCTCAAATTAATAACTTTCGCCATTGTCTTTCACGAAATTACCTTTTTGATTGCAAACCTACAACGGGTTGGTTTACTTGGACCAAAACGGGGCCTAAAACTCCAACTTTATTTGAGAGATTAGATCGCTTCGTAGGGAATATGGCATGGAAAACCACCTATCCCAATTATAGCATCACTTCCGACTTTGACGCTAAATCAGATCACTGTTTTCTTCTCTTGAATACGGAACCTCCTTCTCTAACAAATCATCGCCCCCCATCATCCAAGTTCAGATTTGAAAATTGTTGGGCTTCCAATGAAGAAGGTATTTCTGTCGTAAAACAAACTTGGTCATCCACCAAGGGTAACACTTTGGATAAAATTAAAGCCATTGGATCCTGTCTAGGAGACTGACAATCACAACAAAGATTTAAGACCAATGGTCGCATCAACTTTCTTACCACAAAAATTAATAAACTTCTACAACGACCTCTTTCAAATTCGGCTGAAAAAAGATATATCTCTGCCAAATCTGAACTTTACAAACTTCTTGAGGTACAAGAAGCATATTGGGCACAGCGTTCTCGCAATCTATGGCTGTCCCAAGGAGATAAAAACACTCGGTTTTTTCATGCCCGAGCTTCTAGCAGAAAGAAGAAGAACACAATCTCTGGTCTTTTCGACTCCAATAATGTTTGGTGTACTAACGACACCGATCTAATGGAAATAGCTTCTTCATACTTCCACAACCTCTTTACTTCCTCCAACCCATGCTTTTCTGAACAAATCCTATCAAAGATCACTCCTACTATTACGACTGCTATGAATGAGTCCCTTTCTAAGGAATTCACTTCAGAAGAAATCATCACCGCTTTTCGAGACATCGATCCAAGGAAAGCCCCGGGTATCGATGGTCTACCAAGCGGATTCTTTCGTCAACATTGGGATACTGTAGGACCAGACATCATATCACTCTGCCTCAATCTACTTAAAGGGTCAGCTGATATGGCTTCAGTTAACCAAACTATTTTGGTACTCATACCTAAAATCAAAGACCCCACTACTATGAGGCATCTCCGGCCTATCAGTCTCTGTACTGTAATTTATAAAATCATTGCTAAAGTTTTAGTTAATCGAATGAAACATACTATTCCCTTCTGTATCAGTTCCAATCAAGCTGCCTTTGTTCAGGGACGTAACATCACAGATAATATTCTTATTGCTCACGAAATAATTCACTCAATTAATACTGGTACCTCTAAATCCTCTCATGGAGCTGCCCTTAAACTTGATATGGAAAAGGCCTTTGACAGGGTCGAGTGGTCATTCCTTGAAAATGTTATGAAGCTTATGGGTTTCGCCTCATCATGGGTTTCTCTTATCATGAGATGTATTTCTTCAGCTTCCTTTACGGTTAAGGTCAACAATTCCTTTTCCCCATTATTTCGACCTCAAAGGGGTCTCCGCCAAGGAGACCCTTTATCTCCTTTCCTCTTCCTATTTTGTACCCAAGGGCTTTTAGCTTTTTTGGCCGATGCTAAACATCAAGGCCTACTCCCAGGCCTAGGGGCATGTAAGCATGGTCCCAAGGTCAACCATCTTTTGTTTGCAGATGATTGCATAGTTTTCATTAATTCAAAATCCGATGAAGCTAAACACCTTAAGTTAGCCCTCCTGACTTATGCCTCTGCCTCTGGGCAAGCAGTCAACTTTGATAAATCTACTATCTTTTACAATCCCCGTACTCCTACTTCTACTCGTCAAACTATTAACTCCTATCTTCAAGTACGTGAAGTCTCCAACCCTGGAGTCTATCTTGGAGTACCTCTCCTTATTGGTAAAAATAAGACCCTCGCCTTAGGTTTTATACGCGATAAAGTTCATGACAGATTATCCACATGGGACAAACAACTTCTTTCCTTCAGTGGTAGGGAAATTTTTATTAAAGCCGTTTTACAATCTCTACCCCAATACGTTATGTCCTGTTACTTATTACCCCAAAATATTATTGATGATATGACATCTGCCATTCGCCGATATTGGTGGTCTGGGAAAACCAATAAGAAAGGATGGCATATGCTCCTATGGGACCAGGTGTGCTTGCCTAAATCTGTTGGAGGATTGGGTTTCCGGGACCTCAACAACTTTAACATTGCACTTCTCGGTAAACAATTATGGCGCCTTATTTGTGAACCTGACTCCCTCTTGGGACAAATCTATAAATTCAAATACTTTCCCTCAGGAAACATCATTAATGCCTCTCGACCCTCTCGAGGATCGTTTGCTTGGCAAGGTCTTTATAATGCTATGCAACACCTTCTTGGTGGTTTCCTCTATCGGCCTGGTATTAATAGTAACATACGTATCCATCATGATAACTGGGGAGGCTCTTCGTCTATTCATCTCTACGGAGACTATGAGCTATCTGAGAAAGTCCACGTTCGTTGTCGTGACTTTATGGTGCGCAACAAAGCATCTTGGGATCCTATCAAAGTTCGTGCATACTTTACTACGGCTGATGCCGATTCCATTCTTTATGTTCCTATCATCAATGACACTCGGGACTCCATCCTTTGGAGGCCTAACGATTCTGGTATTTATTCTGTCAGATCTGGTTACCTTTTCCTGCAACGCCCCCCCGAGCCAAGACTTCGTCCCCCACGTATATGGAAATTTCTTTCCAAGCTTAAGGTTTTACCTAAGGTCAAAACTTTTGGTTGGCGTCTGGGGTCTGAGGCCCTACCTGTTGGGACTCGTCTTCAGACTTTTGCTCCAGACTCCGGTCCCTGCCCCGTTTGTAATTCTGGTACAGAGTCGATTCTCCATGCTCTCCGTGATTGCTCTGGTGCTTCGGAGTCCCTTAAATTGATTGGTCTACCCTCTTCTCTTATTAATAGCTCTGCCTCCACTGGCCTCCAATGGCTTGAGGAAGGTGCTTCCCTTCTTTCTCCTGATCTATTTGGGCTTTTCTTGACTACCCTTTGGAACATCTGGAACATGCGTAACGACTGGATCCATAATAAACATCTTCAACCCCCTTGGCTAATTGTCGTCAACTCTATTAGTCTTCATCGTGAATACTCTAACTCTATATCCTCACCTACATCTTCCATCCCCTTATCATCGACTCCTCCTTCTCGCTGGAGGCATCCCCCTCGTGGCTTTATTAAAGTTAATGTGGATGGGGCTTTTGACCCTTCCACTCGTGCAGCGGCGGTTGGAGTTGTCGCTCGTGATGACACAGGGATGGTTGTTGGTGGCCTGGCTTTTCCGCTAGGCAGTTGCTCCGATGCTATTTCATCTGAAGGAAGAGGTCTTCTTGCCGGTATAACTTTTGCCCTATCCAAGGGTTGGAGCCATTTGATCTTCGAGACAGACTGTGCATCTCTAGCGAACAGGATCAACTCTCTTGGGCCAGATCTTTCTACTATGGGTCCGACGATTTTGCAGGCTCATACTGCTTTGGAGGATTTTTCTGTAGCACATGTAAAGTACGTTTGCCGTGAGGCTAATTTCGTAGCTCATACATTGGCTACCCATGCCCTTAGATCCATGTCTTCTATGTCTTTTGGATCTATGTATCCTGACTGTATTAAAAACGCTGTACTTAGCGAGGTTTAACCTCATCTTAATAATATATTATGGGTACTCTTTTCCCCTTTTAGGTTTCTCCAAGCCTTGTGCTCGGGGATTTTAGTAGGGGTTTTTAACGAGGCCCGCTTTCTTCAAAAAAAAAATTCCAACGGGTCCATTGAAAGGCGCATTTAGACCTGCTAGTCCGAAACCTCGACAAAAAGGACCGAAAAACAAGTTTTAATCAAATTTTAAGAGTTCAAATAATTGATTAGGAGCTTTTCAACACAATTATATTCCAAAACCTCAATTTCTATACTTTTTACTCAGTTAAAATTTTAACGGGTCCACTGATAGGCCCATTTCTACCCGCTCGTTCGAAACCTCTACAAAAAGGACTGCAATACAAGTTTTAATCAAATATTAGGAGTTCATGTAATTGATTAGGAGCTTTTCAACACAATTATATTGCAAAACCTAAATTTCTGTACTTTTTACTCGGTTAAAATTCCTATGGGTCCATTGAAAGGCCCATTTCGACCCGCTCGTCCGAAACCTCTACAAAAAGGACTACAAAACAAGTTTTAATCAAATTTTAGGAGTTCATGTAATTGATTAGGAGATTTTCAACTCAATTATATTGAAAAACCTTAATTTCTGTATTTTTTACTAAGTTAAAATCCAACGGGTCCATTGAGAGGCCCATTTAGACTTGCTAGTCCGAAACCTCGACAAAAAGGAACGCAAAACAAGTTTAAATCAAATTTTAGGAGTTTAAATAATTGATTAGGATCTTTTCAACAATATTATATTGCAAAACCTCACTTTCTATACTTTTTACTCAGTTAAAATTCCAACGGGTCCATTGAAAGGCCCATTTCGACCCGCTCGTCCGAAACCTCTACAAAAAGGACTGCAAAAAAGTTTTAATCAAATTTTAGGAGTTCATGTAATTGATTAGGAGCTTTTCAACACAATTATATTGCAAAACCTCAATTTCTGTACTTTTTACTCAGTTAAAATTCCAACGAGTCCATTGAAAGGCCCATTTTGACCTGCTAGTCTGAAAGCTCGACAAAAAGAACCACAAAACAGGTTTTAATCAAATTTTAGGAGTTCATGTAATTGATTAGGAGCTTTTCTACACAATTTTATTACAAAACCTCACTTTATGTACTTTTTACTCAGTTAAAATTCCAATGGGTCCATTGAAAGGCCCATTTCGACCCGCTCGTCCGAAAACATTACAAAAAGGACTTGTAAAACAAGTTTTAATCAAATTTTAGCAGTTCATGTAATTGATTAGGAGCTTTTCAACTCAATGATATTCCAAAACCTCAATTTCTGTAATTTTTACTCAGTTAAAATTCCAACGGGTCCATTGAGAGGCCCATTTAGACCTGCTAGTCCGAAACCTCGACAAAAAGGACCACAAAATAAGTTTTAATCAAATTTTAGGAGTTCAAAAAATTCATTAGGAGCTTTTCAACACAATCATATTGCAAAACTTCAATTTCGGTAATTTTTACTCAGTTAAAATTCCAACGGGTCCATTGAAAGGCCCATTTCGACCCGCTCGTCCGAAACCTCTACAAAAAGGACTGCAAAACCAGTTTTAATCAAATTTTAGGAGTTCATGTAATTGATTAGGAGCTTTTCAACACAATTATATGGCAAAACCTCAATTTCTGTACTTTTTACTCAGTTAAAATTCCAACGGGTGAGCATGCGATGATGGCCTGGTGGCCAGAGCATACTCACCTGCTCCACTCCCTTCCCCTTAGGTCCCGGGTTCAAGACCCCTCAGGAGCATTGCCTTCACCTAGATTTTCCCCCTCCCCCTCTAGGTAGAAGTAGAATAGGATTTTCAAAAAAAAAATTCCAACGGGTTCTTTAAAAGGCCCATTTCGACCCACTCGTCCGAAACCTCTAAAAAAGGACTGCAAAAAAAGTTTTAATCAAATTTTAGGAGTTCATGTAATTGATTAGGAGCTTTTAAACACAATTATATTTCAAAACCTCAATTTCCGCACTTTTTACTTGGTTAAAATTGCAACGGGTCCATTGAAAGGCCCATTTAGACCTACTCGTCCGAAACCTCGACAAAAAGGACCGCAAAACAAGTTTTAATCAAATTTTAGGAGTTCAAATAATTGATTAGGAGATTTTCAACACAATTATATGGCAAAACCTCAATTTCTGTACTTTTTACTCAGTTAAAATTCTAACGGGTTCGTTAAAAGGCCCATTTCGACCCGCTCGTCCGAAACCTCTAAAAAAAGGACTGCAAAACAAGTTTTAATCAAATTTTAGAGTTCATGTAATTGATTAGGAGCTTTTAAACACAATTATATTTCAAAACCTCAATTTCCGCACTTTTTACTTGGTTATAATTCGAACGGGTCCATTGAAAGGCCCATTTAGACCTACTCATCCGAAACCTCGACAAAAGGGACAGCAAAACAAGTTTTACTCAAATTTTAGGAGTTCAAATAATTGATTAGGAGCTTTTCAACACAATTATATTGCAAAACCTCAATTTATGTACTTTTTACTCAGTTAAAATTCCAATGGGTCCATTGAAAGGCGCATTTAGACCTGCTAGTCCGAAACCTCGACAAAAAGGACCGAAAAACAAGTTTTAATAGAATTTTAGGAGTTCAAATAATTGATTAGGAGCTTTTCAACACAATTATATTGCAAAACCTAAATTTCTGTACTTTTTACTCGGTTAAAATTCCTATGCGTCCATTGAAAGGCCCATTTCGACCCGCTCGTCCGAAACCTTTACAAAAATGACTGCAAAACAACTTTTAATAAAATTTTAGGAGTTCATGTAATTGATTAGGAGATTTTCAACTCTATTATATTGAAAAACCTCAATTTCTGTATTTTTTACTAAGTTAAAATCCAACGGGTCCATTGAGAGGCCCATTTAGACTTGTTAGTCCGAAACCTCGACAAAAAGGACTGCAAAACAAGTTTTAATCAAATTTTAGGAGTTCATGTAATTGATTAGGAGCTTTTCAACACAATTATATTGCAAAACCTCAATTTCTGTACTTTTTACTCAGTTAAAATTCCAACGGGTCCATTGAAAGGCCTATTTCGACCCGCTCGTCCGAAACCTCTACAAAAAGGACTGCAAAACAAGTTTTAATCAAATATTAGGAGTTCATGTAATTGATTAGGAGCTTTTCAACACAATTATATTGCAAAACCTAAATTTCTGTACTTTTTACTCGGTTAAAATTCCTATGCGTCCATTGAAAGGCCCATTTCGACCCGCTCGTCCGAAACCTTTACAAAAATGACTGCAAAACAACTTTTAATAAAATTTTAGGAGTTCATGTAATTGATTAGGAGATTTTCAACTCTATTATATTGAAAAACCTCAATTTCTGTATTTTTTACTAAGTTAAAATCCAACGGGTCCATTGAGAGGCCCATTTAGACTTGTTAGTCCGAAACCTCGACAAAAAGAACTGCAAAACAAGTTTTAATCAAATTTTAGGAGTTCATGTAATTGATTAGGAGCTTTTCAACACAATTATATTGCAAAACCTCAATTTCTGTACTTTTTACTCAGTTAAAATTCCAACGGGTCCATTGAAAGGCCTATTTCGACCCGCTCGTCCGAAACCTCTAAAAAAGGGCTGCAAAATAAGTTTTAATCAAATTTCAGGAGTTCATGTAAATGATTAGGAGCTTTTCAACACAATTATATTGCAAAACCTCAATTTCTGTAATTTTTACTTAGTTAAAATTCTCACGGGTCCATTGAGAGGCCCATTTAGACCTGCTAGTCCGAAACCTCGACAAAAGGACCGCAAAACAAGTTTAAATCAAAATTTAGGAGTTCAAATAATTGATTAGGAGCTTTTCAACACAATTATATTGCAAAACCTCAATTTCAGTACTTTTTACTCAGTTAAAATTCCAACGGGTCCATTGAAAGGCCCATTTAGACCTGCTAGTCCGAAACCTCGACAAAAAGGACCGCAAAACAAGTTTTAATCAAAATTTAGGAGTTCAAAAATTCATTAGGAGCTTTTAAACACAATCATATTGCAAAACTTCAATTTCGGTACTTTTTACTCAGTTAAAATTCCAACTGGTCCATTGAAAGGCCCATTTCGACTCGCTCGTCCGAAACCTCTACAAAAAGGACTGCAAAACAAGTTTTAATCAAATTTTAGGAGTTCATGTAATTGATTAGGATCTTTTCAACACAATTATATTTCAAAACCTCAATTTCCGTACTTTTTACTCGGTTAAAATTCCAACTGGTCCATTGAAAGGCCCATTTAGACCTACTCGTCCGAAACCTCGACAAAAAGGACCGCAAAACAAGTTTTAATCAAATTTTAGGAGTTCAAATAATTGATTAAGAGCTTTTCAACACAATTATATGGAAAAACCTCAATTTCTGTACTTTTTACTCAGTTAAAATTCTAACGGGTTCATTAAAAGGCCCATTTCGACCCGCTCGTCCGAAACCTCAAAAAAGGACTGCAAAACAAGTTTTAATCAAATTTTAGGAGTTCATGTAATTGATTAGGAGCTTTTCAACGCAATTTTATTACAAAACCTCACTTTCTGTACTTTGTACTCAGTTAAAATTCCAACGGGTCCATTGAAAGGCCCATTACGACCCGCTCGTCCGAAACCTCTACAAAAAGGACTGCAAAACAAGTTTTAATCAAATTTTAGGAGTTCATGAAATTGATTAGGAGCTTTTCAACACAATTATATTAAAAACCTCAATTTCTGTAATTTTTACTCAGTTAAAATTCCAACGGGTCCATTGAGAGGCTCATTTAGACCAGCTAGTCCGAAACCCCGACAAAAAGGACAGCAAAACAAGTTTTAATCAAATTTTAGGAGTTCAAATAATTGATTAGGAGCTTTTCAACACAATTATATTGCAACACCTCAATTTCTGTACTTTTTACTCCGTTAAAATTCCAACGTGTCCATTGAAAGGCCCATTTCGACCCGCTCGTCCGAAACCACTACAAAAAGGACTACAAAACAAGTTTTAATCAAATATTAGGAGTTCATGTAATTGATTAGGAGCTTTTCAATACAATTATTTTGCAAAATTTCAATTTATGTACTTTATACTCAGTTAAAATTCCAATGGGTCCATTGAAAGGCCCATTTCGACCCGCTCGTCCGAAACCTCTACAAAAAGGACTGCAAAACAAGTTTTAATCAAATTTCAGGAGTTCGTGTAATTGATTAGGAGCTTTCCAACACAATTATATTGCAAAACCTCAATTTATGTAATTTTTACTCAGTTAAAATTCCAACGGGTCCATTGAGAGGCCCATTTAGACATGCTAGTCCGAAACCTCGACAAAAAGGACCGCAAAACAAGTTTTAATCAAATTTTAGGAGTTCAAATAATTGATTAGGAGCTTTTCAACACAATTATATTGCAAAACCTCAGTTTCTGTACTTTTTACTCAGTTAAAATTCCAATGGGTCCATTGAGAGGCCCATTTAGACCTGCTAGTCCGAAACCTCGACAAAAAGGACCGCAAAACATGTTTTAATCAAATTTTAGGATTTAAAATAATTGATTAGGAGATTTCAACACAATTATATTGCAAAACCTAAATTTCTGTACTTTTTACTCATTTAAAATTCCAACGGGTCCATTGAAAGGCCCATTTCGACCCGCTCGTTCGAAACCTCTACAAAAAGGACTGCAAAACAAGTTTTAATCAAATATTAGGAGTTCATGTAATTGATTAGGAGCTTTTCAACACAATTATATTGCAAAACCTCAATTTCTGTACTTTTTACTCAATTAAAATTCCAACGGTTCCATTGTAAGGCCCATTTAGACCTACTAGTCCGAAACCTCGACAAATAAGACCGAAAAACAAGTTTTAATCAAATTTTAGGAGTTAAAATAATTGATTAGGAGCTTTTCAACACAATTATATTGCAAAACCTCAATTTATGTACTTTTTACTTAGTTAAAATTCCAACGGGTCCATTGAAAGGCCCATTTCGACTCGCTCGTCCGAAACCTCTACAAAAAGGACTGCAAAACAAGTTTTAATCAAATTTTAGGAGTTCATGTAATTGATTAGGATCTTTTCAACACAATTATATTTCAAAACCTCAATTTCCGTACTTTTTACTCGGTTAAAATTCCAACTGGTCCATTGAAAGGCCCATTTAGACCTACTCGTCCGAAACCTCGACAAAAAGGACCGCAAAACAAGTTTTAATCAAATTTTAGGAGTTCAAATAATTGATTAAGAGCTTTTCAACACAATTATATGGAAAAACCTCAATTTCTGTACTTTTTACTCAGTTAAAATTCTAACGGGTTCATTAAAAGGCCCATTTCGACCCGCTCGTCCGAAACCTCAAAAAAGGACTGCAAAACAAGTTTTAATCAAATTTTAGGAGTTCATGTAATTGATTAGGAGCTTTTCAACGCAATTTTATTACAAAACCTCACTTTCTGTACTTTGTACTCAGTTAAAATTCCAACGGGTCCATTGAAAGGCCCATTACGACCCGCTCGTCCGAAACCTCTACAAAAAGGACTGCAAAACAAGTTTTAATCAAATTTTAGGAGTTCATGAAATTGATTAGGAGCTTTTCAACACAATTATATTAAAAACCTCAATTTCTGTAATTTTTACTCAGTTAAAATTCCAACGGGTCCATTGAGAGGCTCATTTAGACCAGCTAGTCCGAAACCCCGACAAAAAGGACAGCAAAACAAGTTTTAATCAAATTTTAGGAGTTCAAATAATTGATTAGGAGCTTTTCAACACAATTATATTGCAACACCTCAATTTCTGTACTTTTTACTCCGTTAAAATTCCAACGTGTCCATTGAAAGGCCCATTTCGACCCGCTCGTCCGAAACCACTACAAAAAGGACTACAAAACAAGTTTTAATCAAATATTAGGAGTTCATGTAATTGATTAGGAGCTTTTCAATACAATTATTTTGCAAAATTTCAATTTATGTACTTTATACTCAGTTAAAATTCCAATGGGTCCATTGAAAGGCCCATTTCGACCCGCTCGTCCGAAACCTCTACAAAAAGGACTGCAAAACAAGTTTTAATCAAATTTCAGGAGTTCGTGTAATTGATTAGGAGCTTTCCAACACAATTATATTGCAAAACTCAATTTATGTAATTTTTACTCAGTTAAAATTCCAACGGGTCCATTGAGAGGCCCATTTAGACATGCTAGTCCGAAACCTCGACAAAAAGGACCGCAAAACAAGTTTTAATCAAATTTTAGGAGTTCAAATAATTGATTAGGAGCTTTTCAACACAATTATATTGCAAAACCTCAGTTTCTGTACTTTTTACTCAGTTAAAATTCCAATGGGTCCATTGAGAGGCCCATTTAGACCTGCTAGTCCGAAACCTCGACAAAAAGGACCGCAAAACATGTTTTAATCAAATTTTAGGATTTAAAATAATTGATTAGGAGATTTCAACACAATTATATTGCAAAACCTAAATTTCTGTACTTTTTACTCATTTAAAATTCCAACGGGTCCATTGAAAGGCCCATTTCGACCCGCTCGTTCGAAACCTCTACAAAAAGGACTGCAAAACAAGTTTTAATCAAATATTAGGAGTTCATGTAATTGATTAGGAGCTTTTCAACACAATTATATTGCAAAACCTCAATTTCTGTACTTTTTACTCAATTAAAATTCCAACGGTTCCATTGTAAGGCCCATTTAGACCTACTAGTCCGAAACCTCGACAAATAAGACCGAAAAACAAGTTTTAATCAAATTTTAGGAGTTAAAATAATTGATTAGGAGCTTTTCAACACAATTATATTGCAAAACCTCAATTTATGTACTTTTTACTTAGTTAAAATTCCAACGGGTCCATTGAAAGGCCCATTTCGACCCGCTTGTCCGAAACCTCTACCAAAAGGACTACAAAACAGGTTTTAATCAAATTTTAGGAGTTCATGTAATTGATTAGGAGCTTTTCAACACAATTTTATTACAAAACCTCACTTTCTGTACTTTTTACTCAGTTAAAATTCCAACGGGTCCATTGAAAGGCCCATTTCGACCCGCTCGTCCGAAACCTCTACAAAAAGGACTGCAAAACAAGTTTTAATCAAATTTTAGGAGTTCATGTAATTGATTAGGAGCTTTTCAAGACAATTATATTAAAAACCTCAACTTCTGTAATTTTTACTCAGTTAAAATTCCAACGGGTCCATTGAGAGGCTCATTTAGACCAGCTAGTCCGAAACACCGACAAAAAGGACAGCAAAACAAGTTTTAATCAAATTATAGGAGTTCAAATAATTGATTAGGAGCTTTTCAACACAATTATATTACAACACCTCAATTTCTGTACTTTTTACTCAGTTAAAATTCCAACGTGTCCATTGAAAGGCCCATTTCGACCCGCTCGTCCGAAACCACTACAAAAAGGACTACAAAACAAGTTTTAATCAAATATTAGGCGTTCATGTAATTGATTAGGAGCTTTTCAATACAATTATATTGCAAAACCTCAATTTCTGTACTTTATACTCAGTTAAAATTCCAATGGGTCCATTGAAAGGCCCATTTCGACCCGCTCGTCCGAAACCTCTACAAAAAGGACTGCAAAACAAGTTTTAATCAAATTTCAGGAGTTCGTGTAATTGATTAGGAGCTTTTCAACACAATTATATTGCAAAACCTCAATTTATGTAATTTTTACTCAGTTAAAATTCCAACGGGTCCATTGAGAGGCCCATTTAGACATGCTAGTCCGAAACCTCGACAAAAAGGACCGCAAAACAAGTTTTAATCAAATTTTAGGAGTTCAAATAATTGATTAGGAGCTTTTCAACACAATTATATTGCAAAACCTCAGTTTCTGTACTTTTTACTCACTTAAAATTCCAACGGGTCCATTGAGAGGCCCATTTAGACCTGCTAGTCCGAAACCTCGACAAAAAGGACCGCAAAACAAGTTTTAATCAAATTTTAGGATTTAAAATAATTGATTAGGAGATTTCAACACAATTATATTGCAAAACCTCAATTTATGTACTTTTTAATCATTTAAAATTCCAACGGGTCCATTGAAAGGCCCATTTCGACCCGCTCGTTCGAAACCTCTACAAAAAGGACTGCAAAACATGTTTTAATCAAATATTAGGAGTTCATGTAATTGATTAGGATCTTTTCAACACAATTATATTTCAAAACCTCAATTTCCGTACTTTTTACTCGGTTAAAATTCCAACGGTTCCATTGTAAGGCCCATTTAGACCTACTAGTCCGAAACCTCGACAAATAGGACCGAAAAACAAGTTTTAATCAAAATTTAGGAGTTAAAATAAGTGATTAGGAATTTTTCAACACAATTATATTGCAAAACCTCAATTTCTGTACTTTTTACTTAGTTAAAATTCCAACGGGTCCATTGAAAGGCCCATTTCGACCCGCTCGTCCGAAACCTCTACAAAAAGGACTGCAAAACAGGTTTTAATCAAATTTTAGGAGTTCATGTAATTGATTAGGAGCTTTTCAACGCAATTTTATTACAAAACCTCACTTTCTGTACTTTTTACTTAGTTAAAATTCCAACGGGTCCATTGAAAGGCCCATTTCGACCCGCTCGTCCGAAACCTCTACAAAAAGGACTGCAAAACAAGTTTTAATCAAATTTTAGGAGTTCATGAAATTGATTAGGAGCTTTTCAACACAATTATATTAAAAACCTCAATTTCTGTAATTTTTACTCAGTTAAAATTCCAACGGGTCCATTGAGAGGCTCATTTAGACCAGCTAGTCCGAAACCCCGACAAAAAGGACAGCAAAACAAGTTTTAATCAAAGTTTAGGAGTTCAAATAATTGATTAGGAGCTTTTCAACACAATTATATTGCAACACCTCAATTTCTGTACTTTTTACTCAGTTAAAATTCCAACGTGTCAATTGAAAGGCCCATTTCGACCCGCTCGTCCGAAACCACTACAAAAAGGACTACAAAACAAGTTTTAATCAAATATTAGGAGTTCATTTAATTGATTAGGAGCTTTTCAATACAATTATATTGCAAAATTTCTATTTATGTACTTTATACTCAGTTAAAATTCCAATGGGTCCATTGAAAGGCCCATTTCGACCCGCTCGTCCGAAACCTCTACAAAAAGGACTGCAAAACAAGTTTTAATCAAATTTCAGGAGTTCGAGTAATTGATTAGGAGCTTTTCAACACAATTATATTGCAAAACCTCAATTTATGTAATTTTTACTCAGTTAAAATTCCAACGGGTCCATTGAGAGGCCCATTTAGACATGCTAGTCCGAAACCTCGACAAAAAGGACCGCAAAACAAGTTTTAATCAAATTTTAGTAGATCAAATAATTGATTAGGAGCTTTTCAACACAATTATATTGCAAAACCTCAGTTTCTGTACTTTTTACTCAGTTAAAATTCCAACGGGTCCATTGAGAGGCCCATTTAGACCTGCTAGTCCGAAACCTCGACAAAAAGGACCGCAAAACAAGTTTTAATCAAATTTTAGGATTTAAAATAATTGATTAGGAAATTTCAACACAATTATATTGCAAAACCTCAATTTCTGTACTTTTTACTCAACTAAAATTCCAACGGGTCCATTGAAAGGCCCATTTCAACCCGCTCGTTCGAAACCTCTACAAAAAGGACTGCAAAACAAGTTTTAATCAAATATTAGGAGTTCATGTAATTGATTAGGAGCTTTTCAACACAATTATATTGCAAAACCTCAATTTCTGTACTTTTTACTCAGTTAAAATTCCAACGGTTCCATTGAAAGGCCAATTTAGACCTGCTAGTCCGAAACCTCGACAAATAGGACCGAAAAACATGTTTTAATCAAATTTTAGGAATTAAAATAATTGATTAGGAGCTTTTCAACACAATTATATAGCAAAACTTCAATTTCTATACTTTTTACTCTGTTAAAATTCCAATGGGTCCATTGAAAGGCCCATTTCGACCCGCTCGTCCGATAACTCTACAAAAAGGACTTGCAAAACAATTTTTAATCAAATTTTAGCAGTTCATGTAATTGATTAGGAGCTTTTCAACTGAATGATATTGCAAAACCTCAATTTATGTACTTTATACTCAGTTAAAATTCCAATGGGTCCATTGAAAGGCCCATTTTGACCCGCTCGTCCGAAACCACTACAAAAAGGACTACAAAACAAGTTTTAATCAAATATTAGGAGTTCATGTAATTGATTAGGAGCTTTTCAACACAATTATATTGCAAAACCTCAATTTCTGTAGTTTTTACTCAGTTAAAATTCCAACGGGTCCATTGAGAGGCCCATTTAGACCTGCTAGTCCGAAACCTCGACAAAAAGGACCGCAAAACAAGTTTTAATCAAATTTTAGGAGTTCAAAACATTGATTAGGAGCTTTTCAACACAATTATATTGCAAAACCTCAATTTCTGTACTTTTTACTCAGTTAAAATTCCAACGGGTCCATTGTGAGGCCCATTTAGACCTGCTAGTGAGAAACTTCGACAAAAAGGACCGCAAAACAAGTTTTAATCAAGTTTTAGGAGTTAAAATAATTGATTAGGAGCTTTCAACACAATTATATTGCAAAACCTCAATTTTTGTACTTTTTACTTATTTAAAATTCCAACGGGTCCATTGAAAGGCCAATTTCGACCCGCTTGTTCGAAACCTCTACAAAAAGGACTGCAAAACAAGTTTTAATCAAATATTAGGAGTTCATGTAATTTATTAGGAGATTTTCAACACAATTATATTGCAAAACCTCAATTTCTGTACTTTTTACTCAGTTAAAATTCCAATAGTTCCATTGAAAGGCCCATTTAGACCTGCTAGTCCGAAACCTCGACAAATAGGACCGAAAAACAAGTTTTAATCAAATTTTAGGAGTTAAAATAATTGATTAGGAGCTTTTCAACACAATTATATTGCAAAACCTCAATTTCTGTACTATTTACTTAGTTAAAATTCCAACGGGTCCATTGAAAGGCCCATTTCGACCGGCTCGTCCGAAACCTCTACAAAAAGGATAGCAAAAAGAGTTTTAATCAAATATTAGGAGTTCATGTAATTGATTAGGAGCTTTTCAACACAATTATATTGCAAAACCTCAATTTCTGTACTTTTTACTCAGTTAAAATTCCAACGGGTCCATTGCGAGGCCCATTTAGACTTGCTAGTCCGAAACCTCGACAAAAAGGACCGCAAAACAAGTTTTAATCAAATTTTAGGAGTTAAAATAATTTATTAGGAGTTTTCAACACAATTATATTGCAAAACAACAATTTCTGTACTTTTTACTCATTTAAAATTTCAATGGGTCCATTGAAAGGCCCAATTCGACCCACTCGTCCGAAACCTCTACAAAAAGGACTTGCAAAACAAGTTTTAATCAAACTTTAGCAGTTCATGTAATTTATTAGGAGCTTTTCAACTCAATGATATTGCAAAATCTCAATTTCTATAATTTTTACTCTGTTAAAATTCCAACGGGTCCATTGAGAGGCCCATTTAGACCTACTATTCCGAAACCTCGACAAAAAGGACCGCAAAACAAGTTTTAATCAAATTTTAGGAGTTCAAATAATTGATTAGGAGCTATTCAACACAACTATATTGCAAAACCTCAATTTCTGTACTTTTTACTCAGTTAAAATTCCAACGGGTCAATTGAGAGGCCCATTTAGACCTGCTAGTCCGAAACCTCGACAAAAAGGACCGCAAAACAAGTTTTAATCAAATTTTAGGATTTAAAATAATTGATTAGGAGCTTTCAACACAATTATATTGCAAAACTTCAATTTCTATACTTTTTACTCATTTAAAATTCCAACGGGTCCATTGAAAGGCCCATTTCGACCCGCTCATCCAAAACCTCTACAAAAAGGACTGCAAAACAAGTTTTAATCAAATATTAGGAGTTCATGTAATTGATTAGGAGCTTTTCAACACAATTATATTGCAAAACCTCAATTTCTGTACTTTTTACTCAGTTAAAATTCCAACGGGTCCATTGAAAGGCCCATTCCGACCCGCTCGTCCGAAACCTCTACAAAAAGGACTGCAAAACAAGTTTTAATCAAATTTTAGGAGATCATGTAATTGATTAGGAGCTTTTCAACACAATTATATTGCAAAACCTCAATTTCTGTACTTTTTACTCAGTTAAAATTCCAACGGGTCCATAGAAAGGCCCATTTAGACCTGCTAGTCCGAAACCTCGACAAAAAGGACCGCAAAACAAGTTTTAATCAAATTTTAGGAGTTCAAATAATTGATTAGGAGCTTTTCAACACAATTATATTGCAAAACCTCAATTTCTATACTTTTTACTCAGTTAAAATTCCAACGAGTCCATTGAGAGGCCCATTTAGACCTGCTAGTCTGAAACCTCGACAAAAAGGACTGCAAAACAAGTTTTAATCAAATTTTAGGAGTTCAAATAATAGATTAGGAGCTTTTCAACACAATTATATTGCAAAACCTCAATTTCTGTACTTTTTACTCAGTTAAAGTTCCAACGGGTCCATTGTGAGGCCCATTTAGACCTGCTAGTCCGAAACTTCGACAAAAAGGACCGCAGAACAAGTTTTAATCAAAATTTAGGAGTTAAAATAATTGATTATGAGCTTTCAAAACAATTATATTGCAAAACCTCAATTTCTGTACTTTTTACTCATTTAAAATTCCAACGGGTCCATTGGAAGGCCAATTTCGACCCGCTCGTTCGAAACCTCTACAAAAAGGACTGCAAAACAAGTTTTAATCAAATAGTAGGAGTTCATGTAATTGATTAGGAGCTTTTCAACACAATTATATTGCAAAACCTCAATTTTTGTAATTTTTACCCAGTTAAAATTCCAACAGTTCCATTGAAAGGCCCATTTAGACCTGCTAGTCCGAAACCTCGACAAAAAGGACCGCAAAACAAGTTTTAATCAAATTTTAGGAGTTAAAATAATTGATTAGGAGCTTTTCAACACAATTATATTGCAAAACCTCAATTTCTTTACTTTTTACTTAGTTAAAATTCCAACGGGTCCATTGAAAGGCTCATTTCGACCGGCTCGTCCGAAACCTCTACAAAAAGGACTGCAAAACAAGTTTTAATCAAATATTAGGAGTTCATGTAATTGATTAGGAGCTTTTCAACACAATTATATTGCAAAACCTCAATTTTTGTACATTTTACTCAGTTAAAATTCCAACGGGACAATTGAGAGGCCCATTTAGACCTGCTAGTCTGAAACCTCGACAAAAAGGACCGCAAAACAAGTTTTAATCAAATTTTAGGAGTTCAAATAATTGATTAGGAGCTTTTCAACATAATTATATTGCAAAACCTCAATTTCTGTACTTTTTACTCAGTTAAAATTCCAACGGGTCCATTGAAAGGCCCAGTTAGACCTGCTAGTCAGAAAACCTCGACAAAAAGGACTGCAAAACAAGTTTTAATCAAATTTTAGGAGTTCATGTAATTGATTAGGAGCTTTTCAACACAATTATATTGCAAAACCTCAATTTATGGACTTTTTACTTAGTTAAAATTCCAACGGGTCCATTGAAAGGCCCATTTCGACCCGCTCGTCCGAAACCTCTACAAAAAGGTCTGCAAAACAAGTTTTAATCAAATATTAGGAGTTCATCTAATTGATTAGGAGCTTTTCAACACAATTATATTGCAAAACCTCAATTTTTGAACCTTTTACTCAGTTAAAATTCCAACGGTTCCATTGAAAGGCACATTTAGACCTGCTAGTCCGAAACCTCGACAAAAAGGACGGCAAAATAAGTTTTAATCAAATTTTAGGAGTTCAAATAATTGATTAGGAGCTTTTCAACACAATTATATTGCAAAACCTCAATTTCTGTACTTTTTACTCAGTTAAAATTCCAACGGGTCCATTGAGAGGCCCATTTAGACCTGCTAGTCCGAAACCTCGACAAAAAGGACCGCAAAAACAAGTGTTAATCAAATTTTAGGAGTTAAAATAATTGATTACGAGCTTTTCAACACAATTATATTGCAAAATCTCAATTTCTGTACTTTTTACTGAGTTAAAATTCCAACGGGTCCATTGAAAGGCCCATTTCGACCCGCTCGTCCGAAACCTCTACAAAGAGGACTGCAAAACAAGTTTTAATCAAATATTAGGAGTTCATGTAATTGATTAGGAGCTTTTCAACACAATTATATTGCAAAACCTCAATTTCTGTACTTTTTACTCAGTTAAAATTCTAACAGTTCCATTGAAAGGCCCATTTAGACCTGCTAGTCCAAAACCTCTGCAAAAAGGACCGCAAAACAAGTTTTAATCAAATTTTAGGAGTTCAAATAATTGATTAGGAGATTTTCAACACAATTATATTGCAAAACCTCAATTTTTGTACTTTTTACTCAGTTAAAATTCCAACGGGTCCATTGAGAGGCCCATTTAGACCTGCTAGTTCGAAACCTCGACAAAAAGGACCGTAAAACAAGTTTTAATCAAATTTTAGGAGTTCAAATAATTGATTAGGAGCTTTTCAACACTATTATATTGCAAAACCTCAATTTCTGTACTTTTTACTCAGTTAAAATTCCAACGGGTCCATTGAGAGGCCCATTTAGACCTGCTAGTTCGAAACCTCGACAAAAAGGACCGCAAAAAAATTTTAATCAAATTTTAGGAGTTCAAATAATTGATTAGGAGCTTTTCAACACAATTATATTGCAAAACCTCAATTTCTGTACTTTTTACTTAGTTAAAATTCCAACGGGTCCATTGAAAGGCCCATTTCGACCGGCTCGTCCGAAACCTCTACAAATAGGACTGCAAAACAAGTTTTAATCAAATATTAGGAGTTCATGTAATTGATTAGGAGCTTTTCAACACAATTATATTGCAAAACCTCAATTTCTGTACTTTTTACTCAGTTAAAATTCCAACGGTTCCATTGAAAGGCCCATTTAGACCTGCTAGTCCGAAACCTCGACAAATAGGACCGAAAAACAAGTTTTAATCAAATTTTAGGAGTTCAAATAATTGATTAGGAGCTTTTCAACATAATTATATTGCAAAACCTCAATTTCTGTACTTTTTACTCAGTTAAAATTCCAACGGGTCCATTGAAAGGCCCAGTTAGACCTGCTAGTCAGAAACCTCGACAAAAAGGACTGCAAAACAAGTTTTAATCAAATTTTAGGAGTTCATGTAATTGATTAGGAGCTTTTCAACACAATTATATTGCAAAACCTCAATTTATGTACTTTTTACTTAGTTAAAATTCCAACGGGTCCATTGAAAGGCCCATTTCGACCCGCTCGTCCGAAACCTCTACAAAAAGGACTGCAAAACAAGTTTTAATCAAATATTAGGAGTTCATGTAATTGATTAGGAGCTTTTCAACACAATTATATTGCAAAACCTCAATTTCTGTACTTTTTACTCAGTTAAAATTCCAACGGTTCCATTGAAAGGCCCATTTAGACCTGCTAGTCCGAAACCTCGACAAATAGGACCGAAAAACAAGTTTTAATCAAATTTTAGGAGTTAAAATAATTGATTAGGAGCTTTTCAACTCAATTATATTGCAAAACCTCAATTTCTGTACTTTTTACTTAGTTAAAATTCCAACGGGTCCATTGAAAGGCCCATTTCGACCCGCTCGTCCGAAACCTCTACAAAAAGGACTGCAAAACAAGTTTTAATCAAATATTAGGAGTTCATGTAATTGATTAGGAGCTTTTCAACACAATTATATTGCAAAACCTCAATTTCTGTACTTTTTACTCAGTTAAAATTCTAACAGTTCCATTGAAAGGCCCATTTAGACCTGCTAGTCCAAAACCTCTGCAAAAAGAACCGCAAAACAAGTTTTAATCAAATTTTAGGAGTTCAAATAATTGATTAGGAGATTTTCAACACAATTATATTGCAAAACCTCAATTTTTGTACTTTTTACTCAGTTAAAATTCCAACGGGTCCATTGAGAGGCCCATTTAGACCTGCTAGTTCGAAACCTCGACAAAAAGGACCGTAAAACAAGTTTTAATCAAATTTTAGGAGTTCAAATAATTGATTAGGAGCTTTTCAACACAATTACATTGCAAAACCTCAATTTCTGTACTTTTTACTCAGTTAAAATTCCAACGGGTCCATTGAGAGGCCCATTTAGACCTGCTAGTTCGAAACCTCGACAAAAAGGACCGCAAAAAAAGTTTTAATCAAATTTTAGGAGTTCAAATAATTGATTAGGAGCTTTTCAACACAATTATATTGCAAAACCTCAATTTCTGTACTTTTTACTTAGTTAAAATTCCAACGGGTCCATTGAAAGGCCCATTTCGACCGGCTCGTCCGAAACCTCTACAAATAGGACTGCAAAACAAGTTTTAATCAAATATTAGGAGTTCATGTAATTGATTAGGAGCTTTTCAACACAATTATATTGCAAAACCTCAATTTCTGTACTTTTTACTCAGTTAAAATTCCAACGGTTCCATTGAAAGGCCCATTTAGACCTGCTAGTCCGAAACCTCGACAAATAGGACCGAAAAACAAGTTTTAATCAAATTTTAGGAGTTCAAATAATAGATTAGGAGCTTTTCAACATAATTATATTGCAAAACCTCAATTTCTGTACTTTTTACTCAGTTAAAGTTCCAACGGGTCCATTGTGAGGCCCATTTAGACCTGCTAGTCCGAAACTTCGACAAAAAGGACCGCAGAACAAGTTTTAATCAAAATTTAGGAGTTAAAATAATTGATTATGAGCTTTCAAAACAATTATATTGCAAAACCTCAATTTCTGTACTTTTTACTCATTTAAAATTCCAACGGGTCCATTGGAAGGCCAATTTCGACCCGCTCGTTCGAAACCTCTACAAAAAGGACTGCAAAACAAGTTTTAATCAAATAGTAGGAGTTCATGTAATTGATTAGGAGCTTTTCAACACAATTATATTGCAAAACCTCAATTTTTGTAATTTTTACCCAGTTAAAATTCCAACAGTTCCATTGAAAGGCCCATTTAGACCTGCTAGTCCGAAACCTCGACAAAAAGGACCGCAAAACAAGTTTTAATCAAATTTTAGGAGTTAAAATAATTGATTAGGAGCTTTTCAACACAATTATATTGCAAAACCTCAATTTCTTTACTTTTTACTTAGTTAAAATTCCAACGGGTCCATTGAAAGGCTCATTTCGACCGGCTCGTCCGAAACCTCTACAAAAAGGACTGCAAAACAAGTTTTAATCAAATATTAGGAGTTCATGTAATTGATTAGGAGCTTTTCAACACAATTATATTGCAAAACCTCAATTTTTGTACATTTTACTCAGTTAAAATTCCAACGGGACAATTGAGAGGCCCATTTAGACCTGCTAGTCTGAAACCTCGACAAAAAGGACCGCAAAACAAGTTTTAATCAAATTTTAGGAGTTCAAATAATTGATTAGGAGCTTTTCAACATAATTATATTGCAAAACCTCAATTTCTGTACTTTTTACTCAGTTAAAATTCCAACGGGTCCATTGAAAGGCCCAGTTAGACCTGCTAGTCAGAAAACCTCGACAAAAAGGACTGCAAAACAAGTTTTAATCAAATTTTAGGAGTTCATGTAATTGATTAGGAGCTTTTCAACACAATTATATTGCAAAACCTCAATTTATGGACTTTTTACTTAGTTAAAATTCCAACGGGTCCATTGAAAGGCCCATTTCGACCCGCTCGTCCGAAACCTCTACAAAAAGGTCTGCAAAACAAGTTTTAATCAAATATTAGGAGTTCATCTAATTGATTAGGAGCTTTTCAACACAATTATATTGCAAAACCTCAATTTTTGAACCTTTTACTCAGTTAAAATTCCAACGGTTCCATTGAAAGGCACATTTAGACCTGCTAGTCCGAAACCTCGACAAAAAGGACGGCAAAATAAGTTTTAATCAAATTTTAGGAGTTCAAATAATTGATTAGGAGCTTTTCAACACAATTATATTGCAAAACCTCAATTTCTGTACTTTTTACTCAGTTAAAATTCCAACGGGTCCATTGAGAGGCCCATTTAGACCTGCTAGTCAGAAACCTCGACAAAAAGGACCGCAAAAACAAGTGTTAATCAAATTTTAGGAGTTAAAATAATTGATTACGAGCTTTTCAACACAATTATATTGCAAAATCTCAATTTCTGTACTTTTTACTGAGTTAAAATTCCAACGGGTCCATTGAAAGGCCCATTTCGACCCGCTCGTCCGAAACCTCTACAAAGAGGACTGCAAAACAAGTTTTAATCAAATATTAGGAGTTCATGTAATTGATTAGGAGCTTTTCAACACAATTATATTGCAAAACCTCAATTTCTGTACTTTTTACTCAGTTAAAATTCTAACAGTTCCATTGAAAGGCCCATTTAGACCTGCTAGTCCAAAACCTCTGCAAAAAGGACCGCAAAACAAGTTTTAATCAAATTTTAGGAGTTCAAATAATTGATTAGGAGATTTTCAACACAATTATATTGCAAAACCTCAATTTTTGTACTTTTTACTCAGTTAAAATTCCAACGGGTCCATTGAGAGGCCCATTTAGACCTGCTAGTTCGAAACCTCGACAAAAAGGACCGTAAAACAAGTTTTAATCAAATTTTAGGAGTTCAAATAATTGATTAGGAGCTTTTCAACACTATTATATTGCAAAACCTCAATTTCTGTACTTTTTACTCAGTTAAAATTCCAACGGGTCCATTGAGAGGCCCATTTAGACCTGCTAGTTCGAAACCTCGACAAAAAGGACCGCAAAAAAATTTTAATCAAATTTTAGGAGTTCAAATAATTGATTAGGAGCTTTTCAACACAATTATATTGCAAAACCTCAATTTCTGTACTTTTTACTTAGTTAAAATTCCAACGGGTCCATTGAAAGGCCCATTTCGACCGGCTCGTCCGAAACCTCTACAAATAGGACTGCAAAACAAGTTTTAATCAAATATTAGGAGTTCATGTAATTGATTAGGAGCTTTTCAACACAATTATATTGCAAAACCTCAATTTCTGTACTTTTTACTCAGTTAAAATTCCAACGGTTCCATTGAAAGGCCCATTTAGACCTGCTAGTCCGAAACCTCGACAAATAGGACCGAAAAACAAGTTTTAATCAAATTTTAGGAGTTCAAATAATTGATTAGGAGCTTTTCAACATAATTATATTGCAAAACCTCAATTTCTGTACTTTTTACTCAGTTAAAATTCCAACGGGTCCATTGAAAGGCCCAGTTAGACCTGCTAGTCAGAAACCTCGACAAAAAGGACTGCAAAACAAGTTTTAATCAAATTTTAGGAGTTCATGTAATTGATTAGGAGCTTTTCAACACAATTATATTGCAAAACCTCAATTTATGTACTTTTTACTTAGTTAAAATTCCAACGGGTCCATTGAAAGGCCCATTTCGACCCGCTCGTCCGAAACCTCTACAAAAAGGACTGCAAAACAAGTTTTAATCAAATATTAGGAGTTCATGTAATTGATTAGGAGCTTTTCAACACAATTATATTGCAAAACCTCAATTTCTGTACTTTTTACTCAGTTAAAATTCTAACGGTTCCATTGAAAGGCCCATTTAGACCTGCTAGTCCGAAACCTCGACAAATAGGACCGAAAAACAAGTTTTAATCAAATTTTAGGAGTTAAAATAATTGATTAGGAGCTTTTCAACTCAATTATATTGCAAAACCTCAATTTCTGTACTTTTTACTTAGTTAAAATTCCAACGGGTCCATTGAAAGGCCCATTTCGACCCGCTCGTCCGAAACCTCTACAAAAAGGACTGCAAAACAAGTTTTAATCAAATATTAGGAGTTCATGTAATTGATTAGGAGCTTTTCAACACAATTATATTGCAAAACCTCAATTTCTGTACTTTTTACTCAGTTAAAATTCTAACAGTTCCATTGAAAGGCCCATTTAGACCTGCTAGTCCAAAACCTCTGCAAAAAGAACCGCAAAACAAGTTTTAATCAAATTTTAGGAGTTCAAATAATTGATTAGGAGATTTTCAACACAATTATATTGCAAAACCTCAATTTTTGTACTTTTTACTCAGTTAAAATTCCAACGGGTCCATTGAGAGGCCCATTTAGACCTGCTAGTTCGAAACCTCGACAAAAAGGACCGTAAAACAAGTTTTAATCAAATTTTAGGAGTTCAAATAATTGATTAGGAGCTTTTCAACACAATTACATTGCAAAACCTCAATTTCTGTACTTTTTACTCAGTTAAAATTCCAACGGGTCCATTGAGAGGCCCATTTAGACCTGCTAGTTCGAAACCTCGACAAAAAGGACCGCAAAAAAAGTTTTAATCAAATTTTAGGAGTTCAAATAATTGATTAGGAGCTTTTCAACACAATTATATTGCAAAACCTCAATTTCTGTACTTTTTACTTAGTTAAAATTCCAACGGGTCCATTGAAAGGCCCATTTCGACCGGCTCGTCCGAAACCTCTACAAATAGGACTGCAAAACAAGTTTTAATCAAATATTAGGAGTTCATGTAATTGATTAGGAGCTTTTCAACACAATTATATTGCAAAACCTCAATTTCTGTACTTTTTACTCAGTTAAAATTCCAACGGTTCCATTGAAAGGCCCATTTAGACCTGCTAGTCCGAAACCTCGACAAATAGGACCGAAAAACAAGTTTTAATCAAATTTTAGGAGTTCAAATAATTGATTAGGAGCTTTTCAACATAATTATATTGCAAAACCTCAATTTCTGTACTTTTTACTCAGTTAAAATTCCAACGGGTCCATTGAAAGGCCCAGTTAGACCTGCTAGTCAGAAACCTCGACAAAAAGGACTGCAAAACAAGTTTTAATCAAATTTTAGGAGTTCATGTAATTGATTAGGAGCTTTTCAACACAATTATATTGCAAAACCTCAATTTATGTACTTTTTACTTAGTTAAAATTCCAACGGGTCCATTGAAAGGCCCATTTCGACCCGCTCGTCCGAAACCTCTACAAAAAGGACTGCAAAACAAGTTTTAATCAAATATTAGGAGTTCATGTAATTGATTAGGAGCTTTTCAACACAATTATATTGCAAAACCTCAATTTCTGTACTTTTTACTCAGTTAAAATTCCAACGGTTCCATTGAAAGGCCCATTTAGACCTGCTAGTCCGAAACCTCGACAAATAGGACCGAAAAACAAGTTTTAATCAAATTTTAGGAGTTAAAATAATTGATTAGGAGCTTTTCAACTCAATTATATTGCAAAACCTCAATTTCTGTACTTTTTACTTAGTTAAAATTCCAACGGGTCCATTGAAAGGCCCATTTCGACCCGCTCGTCCGAAACCTCTACAAAAAGGTCTGCAAAACAAGTTTTAATCAAATATTAGGAGTTCATGTAATTGATTAGGAGCTTTTCAACACAATTATATTGCAAAACCTCAATTTTTGAACATTTTACTCAGTTAAAATTCCAACGGTTCCATTGAAAGGCACATTTAGACCTGCTAGTCCGAAACCTCGACAAAAAGGACCGCAAAATAAGTTTTAATCAAATTTTAGGAGTTCAAATAATTGATTAGGAGCTTTTCAACACAATTATATTGCAAAACCTCAATTTCTGTACTTTTTACTCAGTTAAAATTCCAACGGGTCCATTGAGAGGCCCATTTAGACCTGCTAGTCCAAAACCTCGACAAAAAGGACCGCAAAACAAGTGTTAATCAAATTTTAGGAGTTAAAATAATTGATTAGGAGCTTTTCAACACAATTATATTGCAAAATCTCAATTTCTGTACTTTTTACTGAGTTAAAATTCCAACGGGTCCATTGAAAGGCCCATTTCGACCCGCTCGTCCGAAACCTCTACAAAAAGGACTGCAAAACAAGTTTTAATCAAATATTAGGAGTTCATGTAATTGATTAGGAGCTTTTCAACACAATTATATTGCAAAACCTCAATTTCTGTACTTTTTACTCAGTTAAAATTCCAACGGTTCCATTGAAAGGCCCATTTAGACCTGCTAGTCCGAAACCTCGACAAATAGGACCGAAAAACAAGTTTTAATCAAATTTTAGGAGTTCAAATAATTGATTAGGAGCTTTTCAACATAATTATATTGCAAAACCTCAATTTCTGTACTTTTTACTCAGTTAAAATTCCAACGGGTCCATTGAAAGGCCCAGTTAGACCTGCTAGTCAGAAACCTCGACAAAAAGGACTGCAAAACAAGTTTTAATCAAATTTTAGGAGTTCATGTAATTGATTAGGAGCTTTTCAACACAATTATATTGCAAAACCTCAATTTATGTACTTTTTACTTAGTTAAAATTCCAACGGGTCCATTGAAAGGCCCATTTCGACCCGCTCGTCCGAAACCTCTACAAAAAGGTCTGCAAAACAAGTTTTAATCAAATATTAGGAGTTCATGTAATTGATTAGGAGCTTTTCAACACAATTATATTGCAAAACCTCAATTTTTGAACATTTTACTCAGTTAAAATTCCAACGGTTCCATTGAAAGGCACATTTAGACCTGCTAGTCCGAAACCTCGACAAAAAGGACGGCAAAATAAGTTTTAATCAAATTTTAGGAGTTCAAATAATTGATTAGGAGCTTTTCAACACAATTATATTGCAAAACCTCAATTTCTGTACTTTTTACTCAGTTAAAATTCCAACGGGTCCATTGAGAGGCCCAGTTAGACCTGCTAGTCCGAAACCTCGACAAAAAGGACCGCAAAACAAGTGTTAATCAAATTTTAGGAGTTAAAATAATTGATTAGGAGATTTTCAACACAATTATATTGCAAAATCTCAATTTCTGTACTTTTTACTGAGTTAAAATTCCAACGGGTCCATTGAAAGGCCCATTTCGACCCGCTCGTCCGAAACCTCTACAAAAAGGACTGCAAAACAAGTTTTAATCAAATATTAGGAGTTCATGTAATTGATTAGGAGCTTTTCAACACAATTATATTGCAAAACCTCAATTTCTGTACTTTTTACTCTGTTAAAATTCCAACGGTTCCATTGAAAGGCCCATTTAGACCTGCTAGTCCGAAACCTCGACAAATAGGACCGAAAAACAAGTTTTAATCAAATTTTAGGAGTTAAAATAATTGATTAGGAGCTTTTCAACTCAATTATATTGCAAAACCTCAATTTCTGTACTTTTTACTTAGTTAAAATTCCAACGGGTCCATTGAAAGGCCCATTTCGACCCGCTCGTCCGAAACCTCTACAAAAAGGACTGCAAAACAAGTTTTAATCAAATATTAGGAGTTCATATAATTGATTAGGAGCTTTTCAACACAATTATATTGCAAAACCTCAATTTCTGTACTTTTTACTCAGTTAAAATTCTAACAGTTCCATTGAAAGGCCCATTTAGACCTGCTAGTCCAAAACCTCTGCAAAAAGGACCGCAAAACAAGTTTTAATCAAATTTTAGGAGTTCAAATAATTGATTAGGAGATTTTCAACACAATTATATTGCAAAACCTCAATTTTTGTACTTTTTACTCAGTTAAAATTCCAACGGGTCCATTGAGAGGCCCATTTAGACCTGCTAGTTCGAAACCTCGATAAAAAGGACCGTAAAACAAGTTTTAATCAAATTTTAGGAGTTCAAATAATTGATTAGGAGCTTTTCAACACAATTATATTGCAAAACCTCAATTTCTGTACTTTTTACTCAGTTAAAATTCCAACGGGTCCATTGAGAGGCCCATTTAGACCTGCTAGTTCGAAACCTCGACAAAAAGGACCGCAAAAAAAGTTTTAATCAAATTTTAGGAGTTCAAATAATTGATTAGGAGCTTTTCAACACAATTATATTGCAAAACCTCAATTTCTGTACTTTTTACTTAGTTAAAATTCCAACGGGTCCATTGAAAGGCCCATTTCGACCGGCTCGTCCGAAACCTCTACAAATAGGACTGCAAAACAAGTTTTAATCAAATATTAGGAGTTCATGTAATTGATTAGGAGCTTTTCAACACAATTATATTGCAAAACCTCAATTTCTGTACTTTTTACTCAGTTAAAATTCCAACGGTTCCATTGAAAGGCCCATTTAGACCTGCTAGTCCGAAACCTCGACAAATAGGACCGAAAAACAAGTTTTAATCAAATTTTAGGAGTTCAAATAATTGATTAGGAGCTTTTCAATATAATTATATTGCAAAACCTCAATTTCTGTACTTTTTACTCAGTTAAAATTCCAACGGGTCCATTGAAAGGCCCAGTTAGACCTGCTAGTCAGAAACCTCGACAAAAAGGACTGCAAAACAAGTTTTAATCAAATTTTAGGAGTTCATGTAATTGATTAGGAGCTTTTCAACACAATTATATTGCAAAACCTCAATTTATGTACTTTTTACTTAGTTAAAATTCCAACGGGTCCATTGAAAGGCCCATTTCGACCCGCTCGTCCGAAACCTCTACAAAAAGGTCTGCAAAACAAGTTTTAATCAAATATTAGGAGTTCATGTAATTGATTAGGAGCTTTTCAACACAATTATATTGCAAAACCTCAATTTTTGAACATTTTACACAGTTAAAATTCCAACGGTTCCATTGAAAGGCACATTTAGACCTGCTAGTCCGAAACCTCGACAAAAAGGACCGCAAAATAAGTTTTAATCAAATTTTAGGAGTTCAAATAATTGATTAGGAGCTTTTCAACACAATTATATTGCAAAACCTCAATTTCTGTACTTTTTACTCAGTTAAAATTCCAACGGGTCCATTGAGAGGCCCATTTAGACCTGCTAGTCCGAAACCTCGACAAAAAGGACCGCAAAACAAGTGTTAATCAAATTTTAGGAGTTAAAATAATTCATTAGGAGCTTTTCAACACAATTATATTGCAAAATCTCAATTTCTGTACTTTTTACTGAGTTAAAATTCCAACGGGTCCATTGAAAGGCCCATTTCGACCCGCTCGTCCGAAACCTCTACAAAAAGGACTGCAAAACAAGTTTTAATCAAATATTAGGAGTTCATGTAATTGATTAGGAGCTTTTCAACACAATTATATTGCAAAACCTCAATTTCTGTACTTTTTACTCAGTTAAAATTCCAACGGTTCCATTGAAAGGCCCATTTAGACCTTCTAGTCCGAAACCTCGACAAATAGGACCGAAAAACAAGTTTTAATCAAATTTTAGGAGTTAAAATAATTGATTAGGAGCTTTTCAACTCAATTATATTGCAAAACCTCAATTTCTGTACTTTTTACTTAGTTAAAATTCCAACGGGTCCATTGAAAGGCCCATTTCGACCCGCTCGTCCGAAACCTCTACAAAAAGGACTGCAAAACAAGTTTTAATCAAATATTAGGAGTTCATGTAATTGATTAGGAGCTTTTCAACACAATTATATTGCAAAACCTCAATTTCTGTACTTTTTACTCAGTTAAAATTCTAACAGTTCCATTGAAAGGCCCATTTAGACCTGCTAGTCCAAAACCTCTGCAAAAAGGACCGCAAAACAAGTTTTAATCAAATTTTAGGAGTTCAAATAATTGATTAGGAGATTTTCAACACAATTATATTGCAAAACCTCAATTTTTGTACTTTTTACTCAGTTAAAATTCCAACGGGTCCATTGAGAGGCCCATTTAGACCTGCTAGTTCGAAACCTCGACAAAAAGGACCGCAAAACAAGTTTTAATCAAATTTTAGGAGTTCAAATAATTGATTAGGAGCTTTTCAACACAATTATATTGCAAAACCTCAATTTCTGTACTTTTTACTCAGTTAAAATTCCAACGGGTCCATTGAGAGGCCCATTTAGACCTGCTAGTTCGAAACCTCGACAAAAAGGACCGCAAAAAAAGTTTTAATCAAATTTTAGGAGTTCAAATAATTGATTAGGAGCTTTTCAACACAATTATATTGCAAAACCTCAATTTCTGTAATTTTTACTCAGTTAAAATTCCAACAGTTCCATTGAAAGGCCCATTTAAACCTGCTAGTCCGAAACCTCGACAAATAGGACCGAAAAACAAGTTTTAATCAAATTTTAGGAGTTAAAATAATTGATTAGGAACTTTTCAACACAATTATATTGCATAACCTCAATTTCTGTGCTTTTTACTTAGTTAAAATTCCAACGGGTCAATTGAAAGGCCCATTTCGACCGGCTCGTCCGAAACCTCTACAAAAAGGACTGCAAAACAAGTTTTAATCAAATATTAGGAGTTCATGTAATTGATTAGGAGCTTTTCAACACAATTATATTGCAAAACATCAATTTTTGTACATTTTACTCAGTTAAAATTCCAACGGGTCAATTGAGAGGCCCATTTAGACCTGCTAGTCTGAAACCTCGACAAAAAGGACCGCAAAACAAGTTTTAATCAAATTTTAGGAGTTCAAATAATTGATTAGGAGCTTTTCAACACAATTATATTGCAAAACCTCACTTTATATACTTTTTACTCAGTTAAAATTCCAACGGGTCCATTGAAAGGCCCATTTCGACCCGCTCATCCGAAACCTCTACAAAAGGACTGCAAAACAAGTTTTAATCAAATTTTAGGAGTTCATGTAATTGATTAGGAGCTTTTCAACACAATTATATTGCAAAACCTCAATTTCTGTACTTTTTACTCGTTTAAAATTCCAACGGGTCCATTGAAAGGCCCATTTCGACCCGCTCGTCCGAAACCTCTACAAAAAGGACTGCAAAACAAGTTTTAATCAAATATTAGGAGTTCATGTAATTGATTAGGAGCTTTTCAACACAATTATATTGCAAAACCTCAATTTATGTACATTTTACCCAGTTAAAATTCCAACGGGTCAATTGAAAGGCCCATTCCGACCCGCACGTCCGAAACCTCTACAAAAAGGACCGCAAAACAAGTTTTAATCAAATTTTAGGAGTTCAAATAATTGATTAGGAGCTTTTCAACACAATTATATTGCAAAAGCTCACTTTATATACTTTTTACTTAGTTAAAATTCCAACGGGTCCATTGAAAGGCCCATTTCGACCCGCTCATCCGAAACCTCTACAAAAAGGACTGCAAAACAAGTTTTAATCAAATTTTAGGAGTTCATGTAATTGATTAGGAGCTTTTCAACACAATTATATTGCAAAACCTCAATTTCTGTACTTTTTACTCGTTTAAAATTCCAACGGGTCCATTGAAAGGCCCATTTCGACCCGCTCGTCCGAAACCTCTACAAAAAGGACTGCAAAACAAGTTTTAATCAAATATTAGGAGTTCATGTAATTGATTAGGAGCTTTTCAACACAATTATATTGCAAAACCTCAATTTCTATAGTTTTTACTCTGTTAAAATTCCAACGGGTCCATTGAAAGGCCCATTCCGACCCGCTCGTCCGAAACCTCTACAAAAAGGACTGCAAAACAAGTATTAATCAAATTTTAGGAGATCATGCAATTGATTAGCAGCTTTTCAACACAATTATATTGCAAAACCTCAATTTCTGTACTTTTTACTCAGTTAAAATTCCAACGGGTCAATTGAAAGGCCCATTCCGACCCGCTCGTCCGAAACCTCTACAAAAAGGACTGCAAAACAAGTTTTAATCAAATATTAGGAGTTCATGTAATTGATTAGGAGCTTTTCAACACAATTATATTGCAAAACCTCAATTTCTGTACTTTTTACTCAGTTAAAATTCCAACGGTTCCATTGAAAGGCCCATTTAGACCTGCTAGTCCGAAACCTCGACAAAAAGGACCGCAAAACTAATTTTAATCAAATTTTAGGAGTTAAAATAATTTATTTGGAGTTTTCAACACAATTATATTGCAAAACTTCAATTTATGTACTTTTTACTCAGTTAAAATTCCAATGGGTCCATTGAAAGGCCCATTTCGACCCGCTCGTCCGAAACCTCTACAAAAAGGACTTGCAAAACAAGTTTTAATTAAATTTTAGCAGTTCATGTAATTGATTAGGAGCTTTTCAACTCAATGATATTGCAAAACCTCAATTTCTGTAATTTTTACTCAGTTAAAATTCCAACGGGTCCATTGAGAGGCCCATTTAGACATGCTAGTCCGAAACCTCGACAAAAAGGACCGCAAAACAAGTTTTAATCAAAGTTTAGGAGTCCAAATAATTGATTAGGAGCTTTTCAACACAACTATATTGCAAAACCTCAATTTCTGTACTTTTTACTCAGTTAAAATTCCAACGGGTCCATTGAGAGGCCCATTTAGACCTACTAGTCCGAAACCTCGACAAAAAGGACCGCAAAACAAGTTTTAATCAAATTTTAGGATTTAAAATAATTGATTAGGAGCTTTCAACAGAAATTATATTGCAAAACCTCAATTTCTGTACTTTTTACTCATTTAAAATTTCAACGGGTCCATTGAAAGGACCATTTCGACCCGCTCGTCCGAAACCTCTACAAAAGGACTGCAAAACAAGTTTTAATCAAATATTAGGAGTTCATGTAATTGATTAGGAGCTTTTCAACAAAATTATATTGCAAAACCTCAATTTCTGTAATTTTTATTCAGTTAAAATTCCAACGGGTCCATTGAAAGGCCCATTCCGACCCGCTCGTCCGAAACCTCTACAAAAAGGACTGCAAAACAAGTTTTAATCAAATTTTAGTAGATCATGTAATTGATTAGGAGCTTTTCAGCACAATTATATTGCAAAACCTCAATTTCTGTACTTTTTACTCAGTTAAAATTCCAACGGGTCCATTGAAAGGCCCATTTCGACCTGCTAGTCCGAAACCTCTACAAAAAGGACTACAAAACAAGTTTTAATCAAATTTTAGGAGTTCATGTAATTTATTAGGAGCTTTTCAACACAATTATATTGCAAAACCTCAATTTTTGTACTTTATACTCAGTTAAAATTCCAACGGATCCATTCAAAGGCCCATTTCTACCCGCTCGTCCGAAACCTCTATAAAAAGGACTGCAAAACAAGTTTTAATCAAATTTCAGGAGTTCATGTAATTGATTAGGAGCTTTTCAACACAATTATATTGCAAAACCTCAATTTCTATAATTTTTACTCAGTTAAAATTCCAACTGGTCCATTGAGAGGCCCATTTAGACCTGCTAGTCCGAAACCTCGACAAAAAGGACCGCAAAACAAGTTTTAATCAAATTTTAGGAGATCATGTAATTGATTAGGAGCTTTTCAACACAATTATATTGCAAAACCTCAATTTCTGTACTTTTTACTCAGTTAAAATTCCAACGGGTCCATTGAGAGGCCCATTTAGACCTGCTAGTTCGAAACCTCGACAAAAAGGACCGTAAAACAAGTTTTAATCAAATTTTAGGAGTTCAAATAATTGATTAGGAGCTTTTCAACACAATTATATTGCAAAACCTCAATTTCTGTACTTTTTACTCAGTTAAAATTCCAATGGGTCCATTGAAAGGCCCATTTCGATCCGCTCGTCCGAAACCTCTACAAAAAGGACTTGCAAAACAAGTTTTAATCAAATTTTAGCAGTTCATGTAATTGATTAGGAGCTTTTCAACTCAATGATATTGCAAAACCTCAATTTCTGTAATTTTTACTCTGTTAAAATTCCAACGGGTCCATTGAGAGGCCCATTTAGACCTGCTAGTCCGAAACCTCGACAAAAAGGACCGCAAAACAAGTTTTAATCAAATTTTAGGAGTTCAAATAATTGATTAGGAGCTTTTCAACACAATTATATTGAAAAACCTCAATTTCTGTAATTTTTACTCAGTTAAAATTCCAACGGGTCCATTGAGAGGCCCATTTAGACCTGCTAGTCCGAAACCTCGACAAAAAGGACCGCAAAACAAGTTTTAATCAAATTTTAGGAGTTAAAATAATTGATTAGGAGCTTTCAACAGAATTATATTGAAAAACCTCAATTTCTGTACTTTTTACTCATTTAAAATTCCAACGGGTCCATTGAAAGGCCCATTTCGACCCGCTCGTCCGAACCCTCTACAAAAAGGACTGCAAAACAAGTTTTAATCAAATATTAGGAGTTCATGTAATTGATTAGGAGCTTTTCAACACAATTATATTGCAAAACCTCAATTTATGTAGTTTTTACTCAGTTAAAATTCCAACGGGTCCATTGAGAGGCCCATTCCGACCCGCTCGTCCGAAACCTCTACAAAAGGACTGCAAAACAAGTTTTAATCAAATTTTAGGAGATCATGTAATTGATTAGGAGCTTTTCAACACAATTATATTGCAAAACCTCAATTTCTGTACTTTTTACTCAGTTAAAATTCCAACGGGTCCATTGAGAGGCCCATTTAGACCTGCTAGTCCGAAACCTCGATAAAAAGGACCTAAAAACAAGTTTTAATCAAATTTTTGGAGTTCAAATAATTGATTAGGAGCTTTTCAACACAATTATATTGCGAAACCTCAATTTCTGTACTTTATACTTAGTTAAAATTCCAATGGGTCCATTGAAAGGCCCATTTCGACCCGCTCGTCCGAAACCTTTGTAAAAAGGACTGCAAAACAAGTTTTAATCAAATTTTAGGAGTTCATGTAATTGATTAGGAACTTTTCAACACAATTATATTGCAAAACCTCAATTTCTGTAATTTTTACTCAGTTAAAATTTCAACGGGTCCATTGAGAGGCCCATTTAGACCTGCTTGTCTGAAACCACGACAAAAAGGACCGCAAAACAAGTTTTAATCAAATTTTAGGAGTTCAAATAATTGATTAGGAGCTTTTCAACACAAATATATTGCAAAACCTCAATTTCTGTACTTTTTACTTAGTTAAAATTCCAACGGGTCCGTTGAGAGGCCCATTTAGACCTGCTAGTCCGAAACCTCGACAAAAAGGACCACAAAATAAGTTTTAATCAAATTTTAGGAGTTAAAATAATTTATTAGGAGCTTTTCAACACAATTATATTGCAAAACTTCAATTTCTGTACTTTTTACTCAGTTAAAATTTCAATGGGTGGGATGGCTTTCGGAATTCTCTCTCTCTCGGGTTTCTCTCAGTTTGATGTGAGGCTTGTTTCTTTTGTGTTTTTCTTTTCCTTTTCCCTTTTCCCCGCGTTCTTTCCCCTTTCCCCTTTCTTTTGGGTTTTTTCCTCTCTGTCGTTTCTTTCCCTCTCACTACGCCGAGCATCCGCTCTCATTCCTCATCACCAGACGGCGGTTTTTGCTTCCAAGAAATCCCAGCACTTCATGGTAAGAATATCGCGGAAAACCATCCCACCTATCCCCTTTATTTTTTCCTCTTTTTTTATTCTTATTTTTTTTTCTGTTTCATTATAGCTATTTCAGTTCCGATTGTTTTTTTTGCTGCTAATCCTTTCTTTTTTATGGTTTTTTGCGAGTTTCTCTCTCAGATCCCTCAGATCTGCTACCCACCCTGAGCCTTTGGTCGCTCCGAACGCTAGATCTCCCCTGTCCTATATGTTTTTCCATTCTCTTTATTTCTTTTTTTCTAATTTTGTTGAGTTTTTTTGTTTCGTCTGCTTTGAGTTTTTACTAAACCATTTTTTCTGGCGGTTTTTTGCGAGATTCAATCTTGGATTTTACAGATCCACCATCTTCCATGAGCCACCAAACTTCAGTTTCCAGATCTACATCCGCCGTTGGAAATCAGCCCATAAGACCTATGTTCCGGATTTGATTCCTTATGTTGCTTATCGTCTCCTAGGGTTTTCTTTCATGCAATCTCCTCCTTGGTTTTTTTTTTCATCCGATATTTACTTTTTTGTTACTCACACTTTGTATTTTCTCAGATTTTCGTACGAAGGAGTGAAACCCTAAAGTCTTCTAGTAATTTTCCTCCACCACCTCAATCCAATTTTCGTTTCTTCCTATTTTTTCAATCTGCATCTTGTTACATTTACGCTTACTTAAATTTTGAACACTGCACATATCCAGTTTCTCTTTTTCAAATCCCCCTATTGGGATCTTTAACACTATTGCTACTTTTTATTTCTTTGTATGCCTTCAAATTCTTTATATCCATATATGCTTTTCCATCACTATTATTGTTAATGTTCCGATTTCTTTTGATGTTAACTGTGATATGTTCCCATTGTTATCTACTCTCATATGTTATTTCGCTAATGTCAATCGATCCCATCTTGGGAAATTTCTTTCGATCCCCCATGTGGGAATTTCTTTCAATCTGTTTGGAAATACATTTCTCCTATGCAATTTTTTTAATTGTAGGTATTTTCTACTATTGCACCACATGTTTAGCCTAAATATTACATTTCCATGTCAATTTGTTATCTTCTTTTTACAATCTTCTCTTTCTCTTCTGTTAATTTGTTTCATTCTATTCATCAAAACTTATGGTCTTTCACACATTGGTTCTTGCACTTCTCACCTATTCATATTGATTTGTATATTTAATTTATTATTGCTTTTAGTGTGTTTTTTCATACAATTTTCTCCTTGGTGTTTTTTCCTCTACTGTTTTATTAATCTTACTATGAACTTTGGTCTCTTTCTTTCCCTTAAAAGGAACTCTGCTTTGACCCACCATGTTGGAATCTTCATATCTTCTATTTCCTATCCTACTATTATGAACAATGTACTCATTGACTGTCCCTATTCTGCACGTATCATCTTCACCAGGCCATTTGGCTCTTTGTGGCGCTGCATCATTCTGCTTTGCTTTTTTGGCTCTCTTACATTCTTACTGTCTCTTTCTGTTTATTGTGTTTTCTTGAATGTTTACAAGAACGGTCTCCTTTCGTTACATGTTCTACATTATAATATTATGCTTCCCTTTTCCTATTTACCGCGATTTATTTCTATGCCTTTCCTTACCTGTGCTTTTATGGCTTATGTGTTTCACTACCTCTTATCACTCTGTTATATATTGCTTATCCATCGTCTTTGCTATGAGACATTGGAACCCTCTGGTTTCTTTCATTTTCTGCACCATTGTATGGTTTCTTCTATACTTCAATCTCTTTTCGTTATCTTACGCTTCTTTTCTTGTATTGCATGTTACATTCCCTACCCGTGAGGCTGTTGTTCTACTAAGCTGGTCACATTGCAGCGTCTGCTGTCTCCGCCCATGTCTTAATACCTTTAATTTTTATATGTTCTTCTTCTATTGTTTAAGTGCCCGTAATTTTTCTTTTACCCCCTTTCTTTTGCTCATTTGGTATGTATTAAGTTTCTTGTCCCCCCTTCTCTCTATCCCATGGTCTGTAATCCTTATTCTTTGTGTGTGCCTTTTCTCTGCTTGCTTCTTTCTTTAATCTTGCTTTCTGCGTTCCTTTTTAATTTTCTATCAAGCTTAGCTTTTTTATTTGTTGGAATGCTTGCTATTTTTTTTCTCCTTTTGATTAGATTCTCTTATACCAATTCTATTTTCCTTTTTCTTTTTTGGCCTTTTTTGTTATCTTTGTTCAGCTTGCTTTTTACTCTCTTTTTGTTTTTTTACTATAGTTGGTTTGTTAGCTCATTAGATTATTTTATTTCTCCTTACACTCTTACGATTTTCAATTACATCATTCATATCTCTTTTAATTTTAATTTGTTATCGCTGCATTTTTCTGTTACCCACTACACCTATTTTGGTGCCATTAATCGAACCCTTTTTAGGGGCCTTATTACGATCACCTCCCAGGTGGAAACAATCTATCACACAAAACTTTTACTCGGTCTAATCCTCAATCCTTTTGTCATTCTTACTCTCCAATCTTCCCTTTACAAAATTTACAATATTCTAACTAAATTTGTTAAAACTGCAAGGCCGTACTCCGACATTTCTTTAATACGATCCCAAGTTTCATCAAAAATACACGCTATCAATCAGACTCTGCCCTCTTTATTTATTAGACAAAAGGACAAATACTACCAAAATTATATACTTTCAATCAAATCACATCCAAGTCTTCCATTTCAATCCCTATTATTTAGGCTACCGTTTGCCACCAACTTTAAAATCAGCTCTCCTTACGTAATACCTTTTTCCATCTCTCACCTTATAGTGATAATTTATGACTTACTAACACCTCCTTACAACAATTACTATCTTTCATTCCTTACACCAATGCCGACATTTACCCCCTATCCTTTAATTATTTCCACAACTTATTTCCTTCTTTACCTCATTACTCTAGCATTCATCACTATTACCGTAAATATTAATATATTATCCATCAAAACTACGAATCTACTCTCCTTATGGGAGATTTTACATTTTATCTTATCTGTTCTATACAATTATTTGAATATTTTTCTTCCTAATTCCTATAATAATTATAGATTGTATCCAACACTTACCTTAATTAATTCCTACACTTCCCCTATTTATAAATTTACTCTCTCAAATTATTCCCATTATTCAAGGGGTTTCTTTCCATGTCTCACCTTATATAAATTCCTATTTAACTTTCCTTTCTTTACCATATTCATTCCTCTATTATTCTTTCTTTCCTTCCTTAATTACATACGATCTTCATATCCAAATTCTGGAAACTATCCCTCCTTTTCTTCCAAAATCCAGTTCATTAAATTCATAAGTCAATTTTCCATGATTTTCTCTCAATTTAATATTATTCCACGCATTTTTTCCTAAACTTTAGAAAGTCAATCTCCTTTCATTCCTATTACATTTCTTTCCTTTCTTTTAATTCATTAATTACTCTCTCTTTTTATGCAAACCTATTTTATAAGTTATTTCTTTTCTTCATTTTCCTTTTCCCAGTTTTCCACTATTTGTCAGCCTTTACTCTTCAGTCCCCCTTCTTCACCCAAATGGCTTCTTCATCCTCCCTTCCCCACTCCATCAATCTTGACCTCACAAATGAGGAAGCAAATGCTATCTACACTCCAGACTTCGACTTCTTTGAGGAAGATCCGAAAACAATTCTAATTGGTAAATTCATCTCCACAAAGCTGATTGATGATTGGGCGGTTCTCTCAGCCTTTGAAGGTATTTGGAAAAAGAATAATCTCAAGTCAATTTCCATTATCCGAGATTCTTTTTTTAGAATTGAGTTTGCAACAATTAGTGATAGAGATGATGTCTTTGAAAGAGGCCCATGGCTTTATAAAGATGAATGGATGGCCCTTGTTGAATATAGCCCTGGAAAAAGCATGGATGATTATTCCTTTAATCCTATGCGGATTTGGTTCCGTATATTAGCTCTACCCAAGCCTTTTCTGGAAGATCCCGATAGAACCCACCTAGTGGGCCAGTCCCTTGGTGCTATGGTAGGCACTGTTTTAAGAACTGATACACGACGAGAAAGAGGCAATATGATCGAATTCTTACGAGTCGAAATTCTCATAGACATTTCTAAGCCTGTCCGTCGATTCCTACTCATCGGGAAAGGTACACGTACTACTTCTTGCCGTCTTCAATATGAGCGTCTTCCTCTACTTTGCCACGGGTGTGGCCTCATTAGTCATATCTTCGAACACTGTCCCAATAAAGCCACGGTTGATCTAGCTAAACTTCAGTATGGTAATTGGCTCCGTTGGCTTCCCCCACGTCGCCGGGAACAGGGACCACGTGGCCGGATCCGAACTGTTGAGCCTCCCTCTACTGCTTGTCGCCAACCACCGATAGGTATTCTATCCACTGTATTTTGGTTCCTAAAATTTATTTATTTTTCACCTTATTCATATACAGATTCTCTTATTGATACAGATCCAACGGATAAGGGTAAATCTGTTGAGGCCCCTACCAATACCAAGCAGCACCCATCGATTGGTATTTTGCCACCTTTTTTCTGGTTCATACAATCTAGCTATTTTCTCTTATGCTTTTTTATTGACTTCCCCTTCTACACAGACCCAAAGGACAAGGGCAAATCTGTCACTGAACCCGTGGTCTCTGCGCAAGATTCGGGTCTGAATCTTATTAAATACTATCATTTTCTTTTCATCCAACGTTTCCAACATTTGAATTTCACTTCCTCTGTTTCTGAATTTTTAGGAAAACTCAATGAAGGGGATGCTGCCTCTTTTGCAGATCTTCCCACCGAGGATATTAACAATAATGATGAGATATTGGGGGAGGAATCCTCCGAGGCGCCCACTACTAAATTGGAATCCCAACAGCAAACACGTGCTCCACTCCCTCCTCGGGTTATATCGCCACATCCCCTGAATACTATATACCCTATCCCTGAGGACTCTGAACAAGGTGACTTGGATGGCCAAGATGATGGAGTACCGAGCCCTACTACTCAACAAGTTCGGAAACTGGATGCTCAATTAAGTAAGCCCTTCCTTCAAACCGGTATTTCCCTTTTTGATGCATTTGACTCCTGGCTTCTTAAGAACTATCCCAATGATGCAGCATCGGCTCCTGCTACTATCCCTATTCCTCCCAACCGAGGGACTAAGAGACGCTCCCCCATCCACGTGATCCTCCAGCCCAAGAAGTCTAGGCCCTCTCCTTCTCCAACCTCGAAAGTTGGGATGAGCAGCGGAAAAAACTCTCCGGCGGCGGCTGATTCACAGCCCCGCCGAGGGAAATGATCATCTTATGCTGGAACTGCCAGGGTCTTGGGAAGATTCAGGCAGTTCAACACCTCCAGCAATATGTTCGTCTTCATTCTCCTGATCTACTTTTTTTTATGTGAAACTAAACTAAAAAATACGGCTTATAGCCGTCTTAGTTCTTTGGTAGGCATGGATTTGGTTTTTTTCGGTTGATTACTCTGATAATTGCTCTGGGATTGCTTTATTTTCTTTAAATAATTATGATATTTCTATGCTTGCTTACTCGGATCGTTTCATTCATACTTATATTAGTTGCAATTCTTATTCGTTTTATTTCACTAGAATACATGGTTTTTCTGAAACAAGTAAAAAAACTAAAACTTGGGATTTAATTGATTCGCTAAACAACAACGATGGTCTACCTTGGCTTCTCGGTGGTGATTTCAATGAAATCCTATCTGATAATGAGAAGCAAGGCGGCTGTCGTCGTGCTAGATCTCAAATTAATAATTTCCGACAATGCCTCTCCCGTAATAACCTTTTTGATTGTAAACCTTCCAAGGGTTGGTTCACTTGGTCTAAAACCGGTCCTAAAACTCCTACTTTATTTGAAAGATTAGACTGTTTTGTCGGAAATATGGCTTGGAAAGCTAATAATCCAAATTATAACATTATTTCTGATTTTGATGCTAAATCTGATCACAATTTTCTTCTTTTGAATACTAAACCGCCATCTAAGTTCCGTTTTGAAAATTGTTGGGCAACCAATGACGAAGGAATTTCTGTTGTCAAACAAGCTTGGACTACTACTAAGGGCAATACCCTTGATAAAATAAAAGCTATTAGCTCCTGTTTAGGAGATTGGCAATCCCAACAAAGGCTTAAATCCTCTGGTCGTATCAATTCTCTCACTAAGAGCATCAACAAATTTTTACAGCGTCCTCTCTCAGCTTCTGCTGAAGCTAAATACATTGCTGCCAAAACTGAGCTCCACAAATTACTAAATGGGCAGGAAGTGTACCGGGCGCAGCGCTCCCGCAATCTATGGTTATCTCAAGGAGACAAAAATACCTGTTTCTTCCATGCTCGTGCTTCTAGTAGGAAAAAAAGAACACCATCAATGGCCTTTTTGACGCCAACAAAAATTGGTGTACTGCCGATTCTGATCTTATGACAATTGCATCCTCATACTTCCACACTCATTTTACTTCCTCTAACCCAACCTTGTCAGAACAAATTCTATCAAAAATCCCTCCCTCCATTACACCTGCTATGAATGAATCCCTCTCTAAGGAATTCACAACGGAGGAAATTATCACCGCTTTCCGCGATATTGATCCAAGAAAAGCCCCTGACATAGATGGCTTGCCTAGCGGTTTCTTTCGACAACATTGGGATATAGTAGGGTCAGATGTAACCACGCTCTGTGTTGCGTGTAAAAGAGTCTATCGCAATTGTAGTGCAAGTGTACACGACGCAAGTAGTAAAGTGATACGAAGTATCGGATTATCGTCTCCACAGGGATTGGGCTAATAGCTTCACCTTATTTCACTGCACGAAGTAAAGGAAATATTTGAGAGTTGTCACGAGAATAATAAAGTAAACTTAAATAAAAGAGTAGAATAATCAAGATAGAGAGAATGGGCTGGTATTGAATTGCTCAGTAGTGCAGGTATTGTATTGCTTAGGAACTCCAGTTCTGTCGTCGCGCCTGTCGCTGGCAGCACTTGTCGCGGCAGCTGTCCGTTGGTCGTTGCGGCAGCAAACACACCAACTCAGTACTTTCAAGTTTGGCAAGAATCCCAGATCTGCCTTGGCCTATCCCTAGGTCCAAGTCTGTCGATGATCACGTCTTTGATGATACCTCCCGGCGTGAATCGAAGGATGAACACCGATGTGTATGAATTCTTCCTTAGCCACTTAACCTTGCCCTATCCCTAGGCACAAGATAGTTCAACTATAAACTAGAGAACTCGCTCTTATTTCTTTCGTATACTTAACTCTCCCGATGCTAAGTAAATAGATAACCTCACAATGCTCTCCCGATGCTCTTGTAAGATATTAAAACCAAAATAAGAGAACTTGAAGTTTATTTTATTGAACTTGGAAAATCCTAAATCAAAACAACCCTTGCAACTACTTTACAAATCAACCCGTGGCCCTAGGGGGTTTTTAGAACATGTCGACGACGGGTAAACGACGGAGGGGTTTGGGTATCGGTTATGGGGTATGATCTCTCCTAGGTTAAAATCTATGCCCTTATATAAGCTTTGGGCTCAAGAATTCTAAGATAACAAGGATTACAACTTTAATTAAAAGTAAGATTCTAATAAAGACTTTAATCTTCAAGTATCCTACTTTTCAGCCGCCTCCTTGTTTCATGGGATTTCCTCTCCTTGAGCTTTGGCTTGACATATCTTTTAATCCGGGGCTTGGAAAAATATATGGTTTTCACACGACAGACGAGCATAATTTTCTCTATCTATCGAGGTCCACTTTGCTTTTCCTCTCCGCAAAACTTGATGTCGTCATTCTGTCACGGCAGATCCATGGCAGCATCGTCCTTATCGTCTGCTTGTCCAGTTCAGCTCTTCTTCTTCTCTGCCCTTCGCCCGCCTTCTCTGTCTACTATGGCAGCAACCTGCAAAATAAACCATCTTTTAGTAGAATCCGTGCCTTTAATATATTTGAGATGTTTTGCTGTAAACTGACCTAAATGCAATGCAATGATGCTTGAATGCAGCAGAAATATGGGTTAAAAAGGGTGTAAATAATAGAACTTTTACACACTCAACACACCCCCAAACTCAAGTTTTTGCTTGCCCTCAAGCAACTAAGACCTAAAAGAAAAAAAAGAATATAAAAATTTTTTGTGTTGGCCTTCAAACAGTGAACTGTCCCTTACCCGTCGCTCATTCTCTGTGGCGGCAGCAACCTGTCGGAAAGATTAGGATCTGTCCGGAATCTCACTATAGTCCTCGTGCAGTGTGTGCATGCTTGTGAACAGTTATATGCCAAGACTCTCTTAGTTTCACTAGAATATTCAACTTTTAACTTGAATTTTTATGCCAAAGTTTATCTTTTTGAAGGCACATTTTCATGCTTCTTTGATTTTCTGTTTTGACTTGCTTTTTATTTTTCAAGCTAAAGTTTCACTAGAGCCGGTTTCGGGCACCTCTAGCTAACTTCCTAGAGCCGGTTTCGGGCACCTCTAGGGCTATTGAGTCTATTTTGCTAAACTTCTTTCCTAGAGCCAGTGTTAGGCACCTCTAGGGGCTATTCAAGTGCTAAGCTTCCTATTCTAGTTTGGCTAAAAGAAATCTAAGCAGTATAACAGTCACAATAGTGTATAAGTTTTCAGAACTATAGAAAGGCTCTAAACTTCTCCTTAATCTATCCTAAAAATGCTGCCACGGCAGAGCTGTCATGACAGGTAAGTTTACTTCACAGTTTTAAGCCAACAGTTTAATCTTTTCTGTTTTTTTAGAGAACTTAATAAAAGACACAGCAATTAATTAAAAATGTACTAAGACTCCATTAAAATGGAGGGTTGCCACCCCCAAACTCGAGGGTTGCATTGCCCTCAATGCAAATGACAGGTAAAATGAAGGCAGGTACATCACAAAATATAAATAAGCAGGCAACAATAAAAAGAAAATAAAGACTTAAATTTTAATCGCTATCTTCACTGCTGCTGCTGACACGGATCTGGCGGCGGCGTCTGGTCGGTAGGGCTGGCTGGGTAGGTTGCTCCATGACCTGGATGTCTGAGCTGCTGCCGCTATCCCAAGTGTTGCTGCTGCTGGTGGTAGTGGTGGCCTTGGGCATTAGTTTTCTGTCCGCCACGTGTTTCTGCCTCTTGACAGGCGTGAACTCTCTCTCCAAATTCCTCCTGATAGGAGGGTCTGTCTCGCTGTCATGTGAGGCAGGTCGCTTATTTCCGCGGGCGGAGGTTTCGGCTGTTGGACTGCCGGCTGCCGGCGGGGTAGGTGATGGGTGGAAGCAGCAGAGTGTGTATGGGGGGAGACAGGTGGCGTAGGTGTGTGGACAGGGGAGGGGATGTGGAAATAGTGGGCAGGGAAGGTGGGGAAATTAACATCAGGATAATTTAAAGTGTTGGTAATGAAATTTACCGTCGAGTTGGCGAAATCCCGGATGAATGTCATCAGCCCCAATTGTCTGTCTTCCACCCGTTGTATTGCAGCGTGGATCTGGGCAGATTGGTTGGTCTGGGCGGCTGCTGTGGTAGGTTCATAGGCAGGTTCCTCGGATGACTCTGCTGGGGAGGCAGCCGGGTTGAAAGAGGAGAGGGGGGTAGCGACTATCAGCTCCATGAGGCTGGTTATGTTGTTGTCAGTCCAGCCTCTGCCTTGGACCAGTTTGTCGGTGGTAGCCTCGGGGACAGCAGCGCAGCGGCAGAGAGAAGTGATCATGAACGGTAGGCAAAGGCGAGAGGTGGAGTGAAATGTGCAGTCCAGGATGCTGTCCCTCATATAACGGCCCACGTTGATAGGCCGGTCGTGTATGACCGAATGGATGAGGGCGAGCCGCTGCTGGTCCACCGTCGTGTGATGGGAGGAAGGCAGGATACGCTTCTTGATAAAAGCGTTCCATAGCTTTGCTTCTGGAAGGAGCTGCCCCCTTTTGACATAGTTGGGGTTCTTTTTGCTCGTGTTCCATGTCGTTCCTTCCTCTGTCACTTCTGCCATGACAGCTCTGTAGGTAGCAGCGTCGAGGGTGTCTAAAAATTGCTGATGGGCATCGTCGTTTGGACCAAAATAGAGGCCATACATGTGGTTGATGCTGTCAGCTGTGAATGGTACCTTGACCCCTCGAACAGTGACGGATGTCGCCGTCTTGTTGTTGATGGCAGCATAGAACTCCCTCACCAACGTGTCATTTAATTCTGCCGGTTGTTCTGCAAACTGCTCCCATAGTTGAGCTCGGATTGCCCTCGCGATGAATGGTCGAAGCCCCATGTTTGGAGCCTTTCGGATGTAGATGAAACCTCTTTCTTCCCATAATTCCTTGGTTGCGAAGGCCGACGGTGTGGGTGCTGCTGATGAAGAGGCTGAAGCAGCACCACGGCAGGTCTGTCTAGAAGAAATTTTAGTTGCAAGGGTTGTGAAAGTAAAGAAAACAAATAAAAACGAGAGGAGAAAGCAAGTAAGAATAAGCAGAAGTGATGAAAATGGAAATGAGAACGGGGTTTTATAGCGGTCGAGTTGCTGCCCGTTGAATGTTGTAACGGCAGGCGTGAATAACGGAGCGACTGTTGAGATTTGGCGTGTCTGACGCGTCTGACACGCATTTATGCGTCTGTTACGCGTCTGCCACACGTTTTTGCGTCTGTCGTGTCAGTCTATTGACAGTCTGTCTTATTCGTGTCTGCGACGGCAGCTGGAACGACAGGCTTCAATAAATGGGCTCTGTTGGGCTGATGGATGGATGGTGGGCTTGGGTCACTTCTTCTTTTCTTCTCGACTCCTTTATTTGCTGAAAACAGAAAATATAAAAACATTATTCTAATAAAATAAACCTAATTTCCTAATAAATAATACTAAATAATAAAATAAATGAAAATACAATTTAGGTTAAATTAGGGATGCCTTGTGGGACATCTCCTAAAGTAACCACTTCCTGTATTCCTGGGGTTTCAGTCCCCTGATAATGCTTGAGGCGCTGTCCATTGACTTTGAATTGGTGCCCGTCTTTTAATGATCGGATTGTGATGGCACCATGGGGAAAAACTTGTACCACTTGGAACGGGCCAGACCATCTAGACTTTAGCTTTCCTGGGAAGAGTTTCAGTCTAGAATTGAACAACAACACAAGCTGCCCTGGGCAGAACTGTCGTGGCAGCAACTTCCTGTCATGCCACTTCTTAGTTTTCTCCTTGTAGATTCTTGCATTGTCATAGGCCATTGTCCGTATTTCTTCAAGCTCGTTCAGATCTAACAGCCTTTTCTGGCCTGCCTTGTCCAAGTCCAAATTTACTGCCTTGATTTCCCAATATGCTTTGTGCTCTATCTCGACAGGCAGATGACAAGTTTTCCCATAAATCAGTCGGTATGGAGACATGCCTAATGGAGTTTTAAAGGCTGTCCTATATGCCCATAATGCATCATTAAGGAGTAAAGACCAATCTTTCCTAGTTGGCTTAACCATCTTCTCAAGAATGTTCTTAACTTCCCTATTGGATATCTCAGCTTGTCCATTGGTCTGTGGGTGATACGCTGTCGCGATCCTGTGCTTGACACCATATTTCTTCAAGGCGGCAGCAATAACTCTATTGTCAAAATGTCTCCCTTCATCACTGATAATCGCCTTAGGGATGCCAAATCTAGAAAAAATGTTTTTGTGCAAAAACTTTTGGACTGTCTTGGCATCATTCTTTTGAGTGGCGATGGCTTCAACCCACTTAGAGACATAATCTACTGCTAAGAGGATGTATAGATTTCCACATGAAGATGGAAAAGGTCCCATGAAATCAATCCCCCAAACGTCGAAGATCTCGACTTCCAGAATGTTCTGCAATGGCATCTCGTTTCTCCTCGAGATGTTACTTGTCCGCTGGCACCTGTCACAGTTCTTGTAGAAGTTCTGTGCATCTTTATACAGTGTTGGCCAGTAGAACCCTGACTGCAGCACCTTGGCAGCAGTTTTATTGCCTCCTAAGTGACCTCCATATTGGGAAGCATGGCAGTGATGGAGAATGTCTTCTTGTTCTTCTTGTGGTGCACACCTCCTTATAACCTGATCTGCGCATAGTTTGAAAAGAAGAGGTTCGTCCCAATAATAATGCTTGACATCATTTTGGAACCTCTTCCTGGCTTGATAATTAAGATCAGAAGGAAGTATTCCGCTAACTATAAAATTAACGAAATCAGCATACCAGGGGAGTTCAGAAGACTTACCTGCCGCCATGGCTGTCGCGGCAGCGATTGCGGCAGCAAAGAGCTGCTCATCTGGGAAGGTCTCCAGTATGTTTGTCTCATCGATTGGTAGACTCTGTCCCTTCTCCAACCTTGACAAGTGGTCTGCCACCTGATTTTCTGTCCCTTTTTTGTCCTTGATTTCTAGATCGAATTCTTGTAATAGCAAGATCCACCGTATCAATCTAGGTTTTGCATCCTTCTTTGCAAACAAATACTTCAGGGCAGAATGGTCTGTGTGCACTATTACCTTCGTCCCAAGTATGTAAGAACGAAACTTGTCAATGGAGAACACCACAGCTAATAGTTCCTTTTCTGTGGTGGTGTAGTTTACTTGGGCGTCATTCAATGTCTTGCTGGCATAATATATGACATGAAATAGCTTATCTCTGCGCTGCCCAAGTGCTGCCCCGACAGCATAGTCACTAGCATCACACATAATTTCAAATGGCTGTGTCCAGTCTGGTGGCTGTACTATGGGGGCTGTTACCAGTTTTTCCTTCAGAACCTTGAATGCTTCAGTACATTCATCATTAAAGTCAAAGGGTCGGTTCTGCTCTAAAAGATGGCATAGGGGCTTGGTGATTTTTGAGAAATTTGCAATGAATCTTCTATAAAAACCAGCATGCCCTAAAAAACTTCTAATGCCCTTGACTGTGGTCGGCGGTGGCAGCTTCTCGATCACTTCTATTTTAGCCCTGTCGACTTCTATCCCACGGCAGCTAATCTTATGGCCAAGGACTATCCCCTCATCCACCATAAAGTGGCATTTTTCCCAATTCAACACAAGATTTGCTTTCTCACATCTTTCAAGTACCTTTTGTAAGTTGCCGAGGCAGCTCTCAAAATCGTCTCCAAAGATAGAAAAATCATCCATAAATATCTCAAGAAAGTCCTCTACCATATCGGAGAATATGGCCATCATACACCGTTGGAAGGTGGCAGGTGCATTACATAGTCCAAACGGCATCCTCCTAAAGGCGTACGTTCCGTAGGGGCAGGTGAAAGTCGTCTTTTCTTGATCCTCCGGTGCAATAGCAATTTGGTTGTAACCTGAGTAACCATCAAGAAAACAATAGTAAGATTTACCCGCTAATCTATCAAGCATTTGATCAATAAAGGGTAAAGGAAAGTGGTCCTTTCGGGTAGCTTTGTTAAGCTTCCGATAGTCCATACAAACCCTCCAACCGGTCACAGTCCTGGTTGGGATTAACTCATTGTTCTCGTTGGTCACCACGGTCATTCCTCCTTTCTTTGGAACACATTGCACCGGGCTCACCCATTTGCTGTCGGAGATGGCGTAAATAATACCAGCATCTAACCATTTGATTATCTCTTTACGCACCACCTCTTTCATCGCATGGTTTAGCCGCCTTTGGGCATCAATAGTCGGCTTATGATCTTCTTCTAGAAGGATTTTGTGCATGCATAAAGCCGGACTGATGCCTTGAATGTCTGCTATCGTCCATCCAATTGCCTTTTTGTGCTGCCGTAGCATGCCGATTAGCTGTCGTTCCTGTTCCTGCGGCAGCTTAGAAGAGATGATTACGGGCAACGTGTCATTTGAACCAAGATAAGCATATTTTAATTGCCCTGGCAGGGGCTTAAGTTCTAAGGCAGGTGGTTCAATAGTAGATGGCTTTTGGATTAAATGGTTATCCGAAGTGTAATTCAAAGGTTCGAATAACTTACCTGGACGATAGCTTAACCAGTTTACCTCCTCCTGATCTTCAATATCAGATATTTCGGAGTCATAGGAGTTGCTGTCGTCGGTGCTGTCGTTACAGGCCTGTAGGTGGCTGTCGCAACAGTGACCAAATTTTATATCATGACAGCCCGACCTAATGCAGGGTTGATCGAGGGTTACTTCAATGATGGCCTTGCATTCCTCGTCCACATTAGCATGTTTCATCGCTTGGAGAACATTTAACTTAATCTCTTGATCGTTCACTCGCATGGTGAGTTCTCCTCTCTCCACATCAATCAATGATCTTCCCGTGGCTAAGAAGGGTCGCCCAAGGATGACTGGTGCTTTTTCGTCTGCCTCACAATCTAAAACAAGAAAGTCAGCAGGAAAAATAAACTTATCCACTCTTACCAGAATATTTTTAATCTTTCCCTCTGGATGAACGTAAGAGCGGTCTGCCAGCTGCAGAGTTACTGTCGTGGGCCGCGCCTTTCCAATACCTAATTTCTGAAAAACAGACTTTGGCATTAAATTAACACTAGCACCAAGATCACAAAGTGCCTTACCCACATATTTGTCTCCGATTACACAAGGTATGATGAAGCTCCCCGGATCCTTCTTTTTCTGGGGTGGCTTCCGATGAAGAATACTCATGCAACCATCTGCCATCCTTACCGTTTCAAATTCCCCAAATTTATATTTTTTTGACATGACATTCTTGAGAAATTTGGCGTAACCGGGCATCTCCCTAACGGCATCTAACAGCGGAATATTAATATGAACCTGCTTAAAAATATCATAAATCTTTTTAAGTTGAGATTCTTACTTAGCTTGCTGTATCCGTTGAGGAAAAGGAGGTGGGGGATGGTAATCAGCAATACGTCCTTCCCACTGCATACGAATCTGAGGACGATGTTCTTCATTTTTCTCCTCTGTCGCTTCTGCTGTCGTGACAGGTTCATCGGCAGCAGTCTGTTTATCACCTGTCGGGGTAGCTTCCTCGGCAGGTTTATCCACGGCTGGTTCCTTTACTGTTTCAGCTTCTTTTTCCGGCCCTGGTAATTTCTTCCCACTCCTAGTAGTAATTGCCTTACATTGCTCATGTGTGGGCGGTCTAGCATTTTCAGTATTGCTAGGGAATCCTTCATTCTGCCTCAGCTTAATATGTTGAGAAACCTGACCCATTTGTGTCTCCAGAGATTTCAAAGTAGCTTCATGATTCGTCATCCTCATCTCTGTCTTATCCATGAAATTCTCTGTCTTCTTGACAAACTGATTCATATTCTCAATATAAGTACCGGTCTGAGACATAAAGGTGGCCAGAGTCTGTTCCAATATACTGCTCGTGGCAGGTGGTGGCTGCTGTTGCTGCTGCGGCGGCAGGTGCTGCGGCAGTTGCTGTCGCGTCAGCAATCTAGGTCCTCCCTGATTCTGATTGTGTGCTTGAGGATTCAGGGCATTGTTAGGATTACTCCAGTAAAATTTGGGATCCTTCCTCCTATTGGGATTATAGTTGTTGGAGTTGTAATTCGGCTTGTTGTAATTTCCAACATATTTTCCCTCTTCTACTTGTATTGGGCACTCATCCCGACTATGATTTCCCTCACAGATATCACATACTTCCTCTACAGCAAATCCTTGTTGACCATCATCATTCAATAACCTTTTCATTGCTTTAGTAAGGAATGCTACATGTGATTTCAACGTGTTGTCGGCTTCATAGTCCTTGACAGCAAGTACCCGTTTACCCCCTCTTCTTGCGGTCGGAAACTGTTCCTCATTCTTGGCCAGATTTTTCAATACTTGCAATGCCTCGTCTGGATCTTTATCCAATAATAGTCCATTTGCTGCAGAATCAATTCGAATACGAGTTTGTAAGTTAGCAGCATTATAGAACTTAGTTACCTGATTCCAGACGGGGAATCCATGCATTGGTCAGTTCCGAAGAAGAGTAGTAAATCTGTCCCAGGCCTCGTGCATCGGCTCGTCATCTTCCTGCTGAAAAGTAGCAATTTCATTACGTAATCGCTCAGATAAATGCGAAGGATTAAAACGAGATAAAAATTCACGAGATAGATCTGCCCAAGTCATAATTGAACCCGGCGTAAGTTTATTCCACCAAGTTTTAGCTCTGTCCCTCAATGAGTGGGGAAATAACCGAAGCCTCAGTATCTCCGGACTAACTCCTGGCAGTCTAAACGAACCACAGATCTCTTGGAACGTTTTGAGATGCTCCCTAGCATCTTCTGTCACAGCACCACTAAACTGTCCGGCATTGTTGATCATACTAAACATGACAGGTTTAAGCTCAAAGTTATCAACTTCAATATCTGGCAGCGTGGTCTCTAGCTCTACATGATCGTTCAGCATGTAGTCACGACAGGACCGTCGTCCGGCTGCCGCAGGCGGGTCGCCGACAGGCGGTATAACAGGTCCATCTCTAGCAGCAGGATTATCTCCTTGGTATGCCATTGTCTCTAACTGTTCTTCAAGGTACTCGTTCCTGGCTAGCACGTACCGAAGTCGGTTCCTAAGATTGAATGAACGTTCAACTTCCAGATCTAATGGATACTCAGGATCTTCACCTCTTTTAGATCTGCGCATAAACAAGATAACCTCGTGAAAAGCAAGAGTTGAAAGCACCAAAGAAAAAAAAGGAAATAAAAGTAAAAGAAAAATAAAAACAAAAAGTGCAATAAAAGAAAGGTAGAGTTATGTTGCCAATCCCCGGCAACGGCGCCAAAAACTTGTTGCGTGTAAAAGAGTCTATCGCAATTTTAGTGCAAGTGTACACGACGCAAGTAGTAAAGTGATACGAAGTATCGGATTATCGTCTCCACAGGGATTGGGCTAATAGCTTCACCTTATTTCACTGCACGAAGTAAAGGAAATATTTGAGAGTTGTCACGAGAATAATAAAGTAAACTTAAATAAAAGAGTAGAATAATCAAGATAGAGAGAATGGGCTGGTATTGAATTGCTCAGTAGTGCAGGTATTGTATTGCTTAGGAACTCCAGTTCTGTCGTCGCGCCTGTCGCTGGCAGCACCTGTCGCGGCAGCTGTCCGTTGGTCGTTGCGGCAGCAAACACACCAACTCGGTACTTTCAAGTTTGGCAAGAATCCCATATCTGCCTTGGCCTATCCCTAGGTCCAAGTCTGTCGATGATCACGTCTTTGACGATACCTCCCGGCGTGAATCGAAGGATGAACACCGATGTGTATGAATTATTCCTTAGCCACTTAACCTTGCCCTATCCCTAGGCACAAGATAGTTCAACTATAAACTAGAGAACTCGCTCTTATTTCTTTCGTATACTTAACTCTCCCGATGCTAAGTAAATAGATAACCTCACAATGCTCTCCCGATGCTCTTGTAAGATATTAAAACCAAAATAAGAGAACTTGAAGTTTATTTTATTGAACTTGGAAAATCCTAAAACAAAACAACCCTTGCAACTACTTTACAAATCAACTCGTGGCCCTAGGGGGTTTTTAGAACATGTCGACGACGGGTAAACGGCGGAGGGGTTTGGGTATCGGTTATGGGGTATGATCTCTCCTAGGTTAAAATCTATGCCCTTATATAAGCTTTGGGCTCAAGAATTCTAAGATAACAAGGATTACAACTTTAATTAAAAGTAAGATTCTAATAAAGACTTTAATCTTCAAGTATCCTACTTTTCAGCCCCCTCCTTGTTTCATGGGATTTCCTCTCCTTGAGCTTTGGTTTGACATATCTTTTGATCCGGGGCTTGGAAAAATATATGGTTTTCACACGACAGACGAGCATAATTTTCTCTATCTATCGAGGTCCACTTTGCTTTTCCTCTCCGCAAAACTTGTTGTCGTCATTCTGTCACGGCAGATCCATGGCAGCATCGTCCTTATCGTCTGCTTGTCCAGTTCAGCTCTTCTGCTTCTCTGCCCTTCGCCCGCCTTCTCTGTCTACTATGGCAGCAACCTGCAAAATAAACCATCTTTTAGTAGAATCCGTGCCTTTAATATATTTGAGATGTTTTGCTGTAAACTGACCTAAATGCAATACAATGATGCTTGAATGCAGCAGAAATATGGGTTAAAAAGGGTGTAAATAATAGAACTTTTACACACTCAACACTCTGCCTTAATCTCTTTAATGGGTCAGCTGATATGGCTTCGATAAACCAAACTATTTTGGTACTCATACCCAAGATTAAGGATCCCACCTCTATGAGGCACCTCAGGCACCTCTATTTTGGTACTCATACCCAAGGTTCTAGTTAATAGGATAAAAAATACTATCCCTTGTTGCATCAGCTCCAACCAAGCTGCTTTCGTTCAGGGACGTAATATCACAGATAATATTCTTATTGCTCACGAAATAATTCATTCAATTAACGCTGGTACTTCTAAGTCTAATCATGGTGCTGCTCTTAATCTTGATATGGAAAAGGCTTTTGACAGGGTTGAATGGTCTTTCCTTGAAAATGTCATGAATCGCATGGGCTTTGCACCATCATGGGTATCTCTTATAATGCGATGTATCTCCTCAGTTTCCTTTACGGTTAAGGTGAACAACTCCTTTTCCCCCTTTTTTCGGCCTCATCGGGGCCTTCGACAAGGAGATCATTTATCTCCCTTTCTCTTCCTTTTTTGCACCCAAGGGCTTTCAGCTTTCTTGACCGATGCTAAACAACATGGTCTGCTTCCTGGTCTTGGGGCTAGTAAGCATGGACCCAAGGTTAACCACCTTTTATTTGCAGATGATTGTATAGTTTTCCACAATTTGAAATCAGAGGAAGCCGCACATCCTAAATTAGCTCTCCAAACATACGCTTCTGCCTCTGTACAAGCAGTTAATTTTGACAAGTCCACTATTTTTTACAATCCACGTACTCCAAGTTCGACTCACCATGCTATTAACTCCTACCTTCAAGTTTGTGTAATTGATTAGTAGCTTTTCAACACAATTATATTGCAAAACCTCAATTTCTGTAATTTTTACTCAGTTAAAATTCCAACGGGTCCATTGAGTGGCCCATTTAGACCTGCTAATCAAAAACCTCGACAAAAAGGACCGCAAAACAAGTTTTAATCAAATATTAGGAGTTCAAATAATTCATTAGGAGCTTTTCAACACAATTATATTGCAAAACTTCAATTTCTGTACTTTTTACTCAGTTAAAATTCCAACAGGTCCATTGAAAGGCACATTTCGACCCGCTCATCCGAAACCACTACAAAAAGGACTGCAAAACAAGTTTTAATCAAATTTTAGGAGTTCATGTAATTGATTAGGAGCTTTTCAACACAATTACATTGCAAAACCTCAATTTCTGTAATTTTTACTCAGTTAAAATTCAAACGGGTCCATTGAGAGGCCCATTTAGACCTGCAAGTCCGAAACCTCGACAAAAAGAACCGCAAAACAAGTTTTAATCAAATTTTAGGAGTTCAAATAATTGATTAGGAGCTTTTCAACACAATTATATTTCAAAACCTCAATTTCTGTACTTTTTACTCAGTTAATATTCCAACGGGTCCATTGAAAGGCCCATTTAGACCTGCTAGTCCGAAACCTCGACAAAAAGGACCGCAAAACAAGTTTTAAAGAAATTTTAGGAGTTCAAATAATTCATTAGGAGCTTTTCAACACAATTATATTGCAAAACTTCAATTTCTGTACTTTTTACTCAGTTAAAATTCCAATGGGTACATTGAAAGACCCATTTCGACCCGCTTGTCCGAAACCTCTACAAAAAGGACTGCAAAACAAGTATTAATCAAATTTTAGGAGTTCATGTAATTGATTAGGAGCTTTTCAACACAACTATATTGCAAAACCTCAATTTCTGTACTTTTTACTCAGTTAATATTCCAACGGGTCCATTGAAAGGCCCATTTAGATCTGCTAGTCCAAAACCTCGACAAAAAGGACCGCAAAACAAATTTTAATCAAATTTTAGGAGTTAAAATAATTGATTAGGAGCTTTCAACACAATTATATTGCAAAACCTCAATTTCTGTAATTTTTACTCAGTTAAAATTCCAACGGGTCCATTGAGAGGCCCATTTAGACCTGCTAATCCAAAACCTCGACAAAAAGGACCGCAAAACAAGTTTTAATCAAATTTTAGGAGTTCAAATAATTCATTAGAAGCTTTTCAACACAATTATATTGCAAAACTTCAATTTCAGTACATTTTACTCAGTTAAAATTCCAACGGGTCCATTGAAAGGCCCATTTCGACCCGCTCGTTCGAAACCTCTACAAAAAGGACTGCAAAACAGGTTTAAATAAAATTTTAGGAGTTCATGTAAATGATTAGGAGCTTTTCAAAACAATTATATTACAAAACCTCACTTTCTGTACTTTTAACTCATTAAAATTCCAACGGGTCCATTGAAAGGCCCATTTAGACCTGCTAGTCCGAAACCTCGACAAAAAGGACCGCAAAACAAGTTTATATCAAATATTAGGAGTTCAAATAATTGATTAGGAGCTTTTCAACACAATTATATTGCAAAACTTCAATTTCTGTAGTTTTTACTCAGTTAAAATTCCAATGGGTCCATTGAAAGACCCATTTCGACCCGCTCGTCCGAAACCTCTACAAAAAGGACTGCAAAAAAAGTATTAATCAAATTTTAGGAGTTCATGTAATTGATTAGTAGCTTTTCAACACAATTATATTGCAAAACCTCAATTTCTGTAATTTTTACTCAGTTAAAATTCCAACGGGTCCATTGAGAGGCCCATTTAGACCTGCTAATCCAAAACCTCGACTAAAAGGACCGCAAAACAAGTTTTAATCAAATTTTAGGAGTTCAAATAATTCATTAGGGGCTTTTCAACACAATAATATTGCAAAACCTCAATTTATGTACTTTATACTCAGTTAATATTCCAATGGGTCCACTGAAAGGCCCATTTCGACCCGCTCGTCCGAAACCTTTGCAAAAAGGACTGCAAAACAAGTTTTAATCAAATTTTAGGAGTTCATGTAATTGATTAGGAGCTTCTCAACACAATTATATTGCAAAACCTCAATTTCTGTAATTTTTACTCAGTTAAAATTCAAACGGGTCCATTGAGAGGCCCATTTCGACCTGCTAGTCCGAAACCTCGACAAAAAGAACCGCAAAACAAGTTTTAATCAAATTTTAGGAGTTCAAATAATTGATTAGGAGCTTTTCAAAACAATTATATTGCAAAACCTCAATTTCTGTAATTTTTACTCAGTTAATATTCCAACGGGTCCATTGAAAGGCCCATTTAGACCTGCTAGTCCGAAACCTCGACAAAAAGGACCGCAAAACAAGTTTTAAAGAAATTTTAGGAGTTCAAATAATTGATTAGGAGCTTTTCAACACAATTATATCGCAAAACTTCAATTTTTGTACTTTTTACTCAGTTAAAATTCCAATGGGTCCATTGAAAGACCCATTTCGACCCGCTCGTCCGAAACCTCTACAAAAAGGACTGCAAAACAAGTATTAATCAAATTTTAGGAGTTCATGTAATTGATTAGGAGCTTTTCAACACAATTATATTGCAAAACCTTAATTTCTGTACTTTTTACTCAGTTAATATTCCAACGGGTCCATTGAAAGGCCCATTTAGATCTGCTAGTCCGAAACCTCGACAAAAAGGACCGCAAAACAAGTTTTAATCAAATTTTAGGAGTTAAAATAATTGATTAGGAGCTTTCAACACAATTATATTTGAAAACCTCAATTTCTTTAATTTTTACTCAGTTAAAATTCCAACGGGTCCATTGAGTGGCCCATTTAGACCTGCTAATCAAAAACCTCGACAAAAAGGACCGCAAAACAAGTTTTAATCAAATTTTAGGAGTTCAAATAATTCATTAGGAGCTTTTCAACACAATTATATTGCAAAACTTCAATTTCTGTACATTTTACTCAGTTAAAATTCCAACGGGTCCATTGAAAGGCCCATTTCGACCAGCTCGTTCGAAACCTCTACAAAAAGGACTGCAAAACAAGTTTTAATCAAATTTTAGGAGTTCATGTAAATGATTAGGAGCTTTTCAAAACATTTATATTACAAAACCTCACTTTCTATACTTTTTACTCATTAAAATTCCAACGGGTCCATTGAAAGGCCCATTTAGACCTGCTAGTCCGAAACCTCGACAAAAAGGACCGCAAAACAAGTTTATGTCAAATATTAGGAGTTCAAATAATTAATTAGGAGCTTTTCAACACAATTATTTTGCAAAACTTCAATTTCTGTACTTTTTACTCAGTTAAAATTCCAATGGGTCCATTGAAAGACCCATTTCGACCCGCTCGTCCGAAACCTCTACAAAAAGGACTGCAAAAAAAGTATTAATCAAATTTTACGAGTTCATGTAATTGATTTGTAGCTTTTCAACACAATTATATTGCAAAACCTCAATTTCTGTAATTTTTACTCAGTTAAAATTCCAACGGGTCCATTGAGAGGCCCATTTAGACCTGCTAATCCAAAACCTCGACAAAAAGGACCGCAAAACAAGTTTTAATTAAATTTTAGGAGATCAAATAATTCATTAGAAGCTTTTCAACTCAATTATATTGCAAAACATCAATTTCTGTACATTTTACTCAGTTAAAATTCCAATGGGTCCATTGAAAGACCCATTTCGACCCGCTCGTCCGAAACCTCTACAAAAAGGACTGCAAAAAAAGTATTAATCAAATTTTAGGAGTTCATGTAATTGATTAGTAGCTTTTCAACACAATTATATTGCAAAACCTCAATTTCTATAATTTTTACTCAGTTAAAATTCCAACGGGTCCATTGAGAGGCCCATTTAGACCTGCTAATCCAAAACCTCGACAAAAAGGACCACAAAACAAGTTTTAATCAAATTTTAGGAGTTCAAATAATTCATTAGGGGCTTTTCAACACAATAATATTGCAAAACCTCAATTTATGTACTTTATACTCAGTTAATATTCCAATGGGTCCACTGAAAGGCCCATTTCGACCCGCTCGTCCGAAACCTTTGCAAACAGGACTGCAAAACAAGTTTTAATCAAATTTTAGGAGTTCATGTAATTGATTAGGAGCTTCTCAACACAATTATATCGCAAAACCTCAATTTCTGTAATTTTTACTCAGTTAAAATTCAAACGGGTCCATTGAGCGGCCCATTTCGACCTGCTAGTCCGAAACCTCGACAAAAAGAACCGCAAAACAAGTTTTAATCAAATTTTAGGAGTTCAAATAATTGATTAGGAGCTTTTCAAAACAATTATATTGCAAAACCTCAATTTCTGTAATTTTTACTCAGTTAATATTCCAACGGGTCCATTGAAAGGCCCATTTAGACCTGCTAGTCCGAAACCTCGACAAAAAGGACCACAAAACAAGTTTTAAAGAAATTTTAGGAGTTCAAATAATTGATTAGGAGCTTTTCAACACAATTATATTGCAAAACTTCAATTTTTGTACTTTTTACACAGTTAAAATTCCAATGGGTCCATTGAAAGACCCATTTCGACCCGCTCGTCCGAAACCTCTACAAAAAGGACTGCAAAACAAGTATTAATCAAATTTTAGGAGTTCATGTAATTGATTAGGAGCTTTTCAACACAATTATATTGCAAAACCTCAATTTCTGTACTTTTTACTCAATTAAAATTCCAACGGGTCCATTGAAAGGCCCATTTAGACCTGCTCATCCGAAACCTCGACAAAAAGGACCACAAAACAAGTTTTAATCAAAATTTAGGAGTTCAAATAATTGATTAGGAGATTTTGAACACAATTATATTGCAAAACCTCAATTTATGTACTTTTTAATCAGTTAAAATTCCAACGGGTCCATTGAAAGGCCCATTTAGACCTGCTCGTCTGAAACCTCTACAAAAAGGGCCGCAAAACAAGTTTTAATCAAAATTTAGGAAATCATGTAATTGATTAGGAGATTTTCAACACACTTATATTGCAAAACCTCATTTTTTGTACTTTTTACTCAGTTAAAATTCCAATGGGTCCATTGAAAGGCCCATTTAGACCTGCTCGTCCGAAACCTCGACAAAAAGGGTCGCAAAACAAGTTTTAATCAAAATTTAGGAGATCATGTAATTGATTAGGAGATTTTCAACACACTTATATTGCAAAACCTTAATTTCTGTACTTTTTACTCAGTTAAAATTCCAATGGGTCCATTGAAAGTCCCATTTAGACCTACTCGTCCGAAACCTCGACAAAAAGGACCTCAAAAGAAGTTTTAATCAAATTTTAAGAGTTCAAATAATTGATTAGTAACTTTTCAACATAAATATATTGCAAAACCTCAATTTCTGTAATTTTTACTCAGTTAATATTCCAACGGGTCCATTGAAAGGCCCATTTAGACCTGCTAGTCCGAAACCTCGACAAAAAGGACCGCAAAACAAGTTTTAAAGAAATTTTAGGAGTTCAAATAATTGATTAGGAGCTTTTCAACACAATTATATCGCAAAACTTCAATTTTTGTACTTTTTACTCAGTTAAAATTCCAATGGGTCCATTGAAAGACCCATTTCGACCCGCTCGTCCGAAACCTCTACAAAAAGGACTGCAAAACAAGTATTAATCAAATTTTAGGAGTTCATGTAATTGATTAGGAGCTTTTCAACACAATTATATTGCAAAACCTCAATTTCTGTACTTTTTACTCAGTTAATATTCCAACGGGTCCATTGAAAGGCCCATTTAGATCTGCTAGTCCGAAACCTCGACAAAAAGGACCGCAAAACAAGTTTTAATCAAATTTTAGGAGTTAAAATAATTGATTAGGAGCTTTCAACACAGTTATATTTGAAAACCTCAATTTCTTTAATTTTTACTCAGTTAAAATTCCAACGGGTCCATTGAGTGGCCCATTTAGACCTGCTAATCAAAAACCTCGACAAGAAGGACCGCAAAACAAGTTTTAAACAAATTTTAGGAGTTCAAATAATTCATTAGGAGCTTTTCAACACAATTATATTGCAAAACTTCAATTTCTGTACATTTTACCCAGTTAAAATTCCAACGGGTCCATTGAAAGGCCCATTTCGACCCGCTCGTCCGAAACCTCTACAAAAAAGGACTGCAAAACAAGTTTTAATCAAATTTTAGGAGTGCATGTAAATGATTAGGAGCTTTTCAAAACATTTATATTACAAAACCTCACTTTCTGTACTTTTTACTCATTAAAATTCCAACGGGTCCATTGAAAGGCCCATTTAGACCTGCTAGTCCGAAACCTCGACAAAAAGGACCGCAAAACAAGTTTATATCAAATATTAGGAGTTCAAATAATTAATTAGGAGCTTTTCAACACAATTATATTGCAAAACTTCAATTTATGTACTTTTTACTCAGTTAAAATTCCAATGGGTCCATTGAAAGACCCATTTCGACCGGCTCGTCCGAAACCTCTACAAAAAGGACTGCAAAAAAAGTATTAATCAAATTTTATGAGTTCATGTAATTGATTTGTAGCTTTTCAACACAATTATATTGCAAAACCTCAATTTCTGTAATTTTTACTCAGTTAAAATTCCAACGGGTCCATTGAGAGGCCCATTTAGACCTGCTAATCCAAAACCTCGACAAAAAGGACCGCAAAACAAGTTTTAATCAAATTTTAGGAGTTCAAATAATTCATTAGAAGCTTTTCAACTCAATTATATTGCAAAACATCAATTTCTGTACATTTTACTCAGTTAAAATTCCAACGGGTCCATTAAAAGGCCCATTTCGACCCGCTCGTCCGAAACCTCTAAAAAAGGACTGCAAAACAAGTTTTAATCAAATTTTAGGAGTTCATGTAATTTATTAGGAGCTTCTCAACACAATTAAATTGCAAAACCTCAATTTTTGTACTTTTTACTCAGTTAAAATTCCAATGGGTCCATTGAAAGGCCCATTTCGACCCGCTTGTCCGAAACCTATACAAAAAGGACTACAAAACAAGTTTTAATCAAATTTAAGGAGTTCATGTAATTGATTACGAGCTTTTCAAAACAATTATATTGCAAAACCTCAATTTCTGTAATTTTTACTCAGTTAAAATTCCAACGAGTCTTCTTCAAAAAAAAGAAATTCCAACGAGTCCATTGAGAGGCCCATTTAGACTTGCTAGTCCGAAAATTGGACAAAAATGACCGCAAAACAAGTTTTAATCATATTTTAGGATTTAAAATAATTGATTAGGAGCCTTTCAACACAATTATATTGCAAAACTTCAATTTCTGTACCATTTACTCAGTTAAAATTCCAACGGGTCCATTGAAAGGCCCATTTCGACCCGCTCGTCCGAAACCTCTACAAAAATGACGGAAAAACAAGTTTTAATCAAATCTTATGAGTTCATGTAATTGATTAGGAGATTTTGAACACAATTATATTGCAAAACCTCAATTTCTGTACGTTTTACTCAGTTAAAATTCCAACTGCTCCACTGAAAGGCCCATTTAGACCTGCTAGTCCGAAACCACGACAAAAAGGACAGAAAAACAAGTTTTAATCTAATTTTAGGAGTTCAAATAATTGATTAGGAGCTTTTCAACACAATTATATTGCAAAACCTCAATTTCTGTAATTTCTTAGCTAAAATTCCAACGGGTCGATTGAGAGGCCCATTTAGACCTGCTACTCCGAAAACTCGACAAAAAGGACCGCAAAACAAGTTTTAATCAAATTTTAGGAGTTCAAATAATTGATTAGGAGATTTTCAACACAATTATATTGAAAGACCCATTTCGACCCGCTCGCCCGAAACCTCTACAAAAGGACTGCAAAACAAGTATTAATCAAATTTTAGGAGTTCATGTAATTGATTAGGAGCTTTTCAACACAATTATATTGCAAAACCTCACTTTCTGTAATTTTTACTCAGTTAAAATTCCAACGGGTCCATTGAGAGGCCCATTTAGACCTGCTAGTCTGAAACCTCGACAAAAAGGACCGCAAAACAAGTTTTAATCAAATTTTAGGAGTCCAAATAATTGATTAGGAGCTTTTCAACACAATTATATTGCAAAACTTCAATTTCTGTACTTTTTACTCTGTTAAAATTCCAATGGGTCCATTGAAAGACCCATTTTGACCCGCTCGTCCGAAACCTCTACAAAAAGGACTGCAAAACAAGTATTAATCAAATTTTAGGAGTTCATGTAATTGATTAGGAGCTTTTCAACACAATTATATTGCAAAACCTCAATTTCTGTACTTTTTACTCAGTTAATATTCCAACGGGTGCATTGAAAGGCCCATTTAGATCTGCTAGTCCGAAACCTCGACAAAAAGGACCGCAAAACAAGTTTTAATCAAATTTTAGGAGTTCAAATAACTGATTAGGTGCTTTTCAACCCAATTATAATCTAAAACCTCTATTTCTATACTTTTTACTCAGTTAAAATTCCAACGGGTCCATTAAAAGGTCCATTTCGACCTGCTCGTCCGAAACCTCTACAAAAGGACTGCAAAACAAGTTTTAATCAAATTTTAGGAGATCAAGTAATTGATTAGGAGCTTTTCAAACCAATTTTATTGCAAACTCTCAATTTCTGTACTTTTTACTCAGTTAAAATTCCAACGGGTCCATTGAGAGGCCCATTTAGACCTGCTAGTCCGAAACCTCGACAAAAAAGGACCGCAAAACAAGTTTAATCAAATTTTAGGAGTTCAAATAATTGATTAGGAGATTTTCTACACAATTATATTGCGAAACCTAAATTTCTGCACTTTTTACTCAGTTAAAATTCCAACGGGTCCATTGAAAGGCCCATTTCGACCCGCTCGTCTGAAACCTTTACAAAAAGGACTGCAAAACAAGTTTTAATCAAAATATAGGAGTTCATGTAAATGATTAGGAGCTTTTCAACATAATTATATTGCAAAACCTCAATTTCTGTACTTTTTACTCAATTAAAATTCCAACGGGTCCATTGAATGGCCCATTTAGACCTGCTAGTCCGAAACCTCGACAAAAAGGACCGCAAAACAAGTTTTAATCAAATTTTAGGAGTTCAAATAATTGATTAGGAGCTTTTCAACACAATTATATTGCAAAACTTCAATTTCTGTACTTTTTACTTAGTTAAAATTCCAATGTGTCCATTGAAAGACCCATTTCGACCCGCTCGTCCGAAACCTCGACAAAAATGACTGCAAAACAAGTTTAATCAAATTTTAGGAGTTCAAATAATTGATTAGGAGCTTTTCAAAACAATTATATTGCAAAACCTCAATTTCTGTACTTTTTACTCAGTTAAAATTCCAATGGGTCCATTGAAAGACCCATTTCGACCCGCTCGCCCGAAACATCTACAAAAGGGCAGCAAAACAAGTATTAATCAAATTTTAGGAGTTCATGTAATTGATTAGGAGCTTTTCAACACAATTATATTGCAAAACCTCAATTTCTGTAATTTTTACTCAGTTAAAATTCCAAAGGGTCCGTTAAAAGGCCCATTTCGACCCGCTCGTCCGAACCTCTACAAAAGTACTGCAAAACAAGTTTTAATCAAATTTTAGGAGATCATGTAATTGATTAGGAGCTTTTCAACACAATTTTATTGCAAACCCCCAATTTCTGTACTTTTTACTCAGTTAAAATTCCAACGGGTCCATTGAGAGGCCCATTTGGACCTGCTAGTCCGAAACCTATCAAAAAGGACCGCAAAACATGTTTTAATCAAATTTTAGGAGTTCAAATAATTGACTAGGAGCTTTTCAACACAATTATTTTGCAAAACCTCAATTTCTGTACTTTTTTACTCAGTTAAAATTCCAACGGGTCCATTGAAGGGCCCATTTCGACCCGCTCGTCCGAAACCTCTACAAAAAGGACTGCAAAACAAGTATTAATCAAATTTTAGGAGTTCATGTAATAGATTAGGAGCTTTTCAACACAATTATATTGCAAAACCTCAATTTCTGTAATTTTTACTCAGTTAAAATTCCAACGGGTCCATTGAGAGGCCCATTTAGACCTGCTAGTCCGAAACCTCGACAAAAAGGACCGCAAAACAAGTTTTAATCAAATCTTAGGAGTTCAAATAATTCATTAGGAGCTTTTCAACACAATTATATTGCAAAACTTCAATTTCTGTACTTTTTACTCAGTTAAAATTCCAACAGGTCCATTGAAAGGCACATTTCGACCCGCTCGTCCAAAACCACTACAAAAAGGACTACAAAACAAGTTTTAATCAAATTTTAGGAGTTCATGTAATTGATTTGGAGCTTTTCAACACAATTATATTGCAAAACCTCAATTTCTGTACTTTTTACTCAGTTAAAATTCCAACGGGTCCATTGAAAGGCGCATTTAGACCTACAAGTCTGAAACCTCGACAAAAAGGACCGAAAAACAAGTTTTAATCAAATTTTAGGAGTTCAATTAATTGATTAGGTGCTTTTCAACCCAATTATAATGCAAAACCTCTATTTCTATAATTTTTACTCAGTTAAAATTCCAACGGGTCCGTTAAAAGGCCCATTTCGACCTGCTCGTCCGAAACCTCTACAAAAGGACTGCAAAACAAGTTTTAATCAAATTTTAGGAGATCAAGTAATTGATTAGGAGCTTTTCAACACAATTTTATTGCAAACTCTCAATTTCTGTACTTTTTACTTAGTTAAAATTCCAACGGGTCCATTGAGAGGCCCATTTAGACATGCTAGTCCGAAACCTCGACAAAAAGGACCGCAAAACAAGTTTAATCAAATTTTAGGAGTTCAAATAATTGATTAGGAGCTTTTCAACACAATTATATTGCAAAACCTAAATTTCTGCACTTTTTACTCAGTTAAAATTCCAACGGGTCCATTGAAAGGCCCATTTCGACCCGCTCGTCTGAAACCTTTACAAAAAGGACTGCAAAACAAGTTTTAATCAAAATTTAGGAGTTCATGTAAATGATTAGGAGCTTTTCAACAAAATTATATTGCAAAACCTCAATTTCTGTACTTTTTACTCAATTAAAATTCCAACGGGTCCATTGAATGGCCCATTTAGACCTGCTAGTCCGAAACCTCGACAAAAAGAACCGCAAAACAAGTTTTAATCAAATTTTAGGAGTTCAAATAATTGATTAGGAGCTTTTCAACACAATTATATTGCAAAACTTCAATTTCTGTACTTTTTACTTAGTTAAAATTCCAATGTGTCCATTAAAAGACCCATTTCGACCCGCTCGTCCGAAACCTCGACAAAAATGACCGCAAAACAAGTTTTAATCAAATTTTAGGAGTTCAAATAATTGATTAGGAGCTTTTCAACACAATTATATTGCAAAACCTCAATTTCTGTACTTTTTACTCAGTTAAAATTCCAATGGGTCCATTAAAAGACCCATTTCGACCCGCTCGCCCGAAACATCTACAAAAGGACATCAAAACAAGTATTAATCAAATTTTAGGAGTTCATGTAATTGATTAGGAGCTTTTCAACACAATTATATTGCAAAACCTCAATTTCTATAATTTTTACTCTGTTAAAATTCCAACGGGTCCATTGAGATGCCCATTTAGACCTGCTAGTCCGAAACCTCGACAAAATGGACCGCAAAACAAGTTTTAATCAAATTTTAGGAGTTCAAATAATTGATTAGGAGCTTTGCAACACAATTATATTGCAAAACCTCTATTTCTATACTTTTTACTCAGTTAAAATTCCAAAGGGTCCGTTAAAAGGCCCATTTCGACCCGCTCGTCCGAAACCTCTACAAAAGTACTGCAAAACAAGTTTTAATCAAATTTTAGGAGATCATGTAATTGATTAAGAGCTTTTCAACACAATTTTATTGCAAACCCCCAATTTCTGTACTTTTTACTTAGTTAAAATTCCAACGGGTCCATTGAGAGGCCCATTTAGACCTGCTAGTCCGAAACCTCGACAAAAAGGACCGCAAAACAAGTTTTAATCAAATTTTAGGAGTTCAAATAATTCATTAGGAGCTTTTCAACACAATTATATTGCAAAACTTCAATTTCTGTACTTTTTACTCAGTTAAAATTCCAACAGGTCCATTGAAAGGCACATTTCGACCCGCTCGTCCAAAACCACTACAAAAAGGACTACAAAACAAGTTTTAATCAAATTTTAGGAGTTCATGTAATTGATTTGGAGCTTTTCAACACAATTATATTGCAAAACCTCAATTTCTGTACTTTTTACTCAGTTAAAATTCCAACGGGTCCATTGAAAGGCGCATTTAGACCTACAAGTCTGAAACCTCGACAAAAAGGACCGAAAAACAAGTTTTAATCAAATTTTAGGAGTTCAATTAATTGATTAGGTGCTTTTCAACCCAATTATAATGCAAAACCTCTATTTCTATAATTTTTACTCAGTTAAAATTCCAACGGGTCCGTTAAAAGGCCCATTTCGACCTGCTCGTCCGAAACCTCTACAAAAGGACTGCAAAACAAGTTTTAATCAAATTTTAGGAGATCAAGTAATTGATTAGGAGCTTTTCAACACAATTTTATTGCAAACTCTCAATTTCTGTACTTTTTACTTAGTTAAAATTCCAACGGGTCCATTGAGAGGCCCATTTAGACATGCTAGTCCGAAACCTCGACAAAAAGGACCGCAAAACAAGTTTAATCAAATTTTAGGAGTTCAAATAATTGATTAGGAGCTTTTCAACACAATTATATTGCAAAACCTAAATTTCTGCACTTTTTACTCAGTTAAAATTCCAACGGGTCCATTGAAAGGCCCATTTCGACCCGCTCGTCTGAAACCTTTACAAAAAGGACTGCAAAACAAGTTTTAATCAAAATTTAGGAGTTCATGTAAATGATTAGGAGCTTTTCAACAAAATTATATTGCAAAACCTCAATTTCTGTACTTTTTACTCAATTAAAATTCCAACGGGTCCATTGAATGGCCCATTTAGACCTGCTAGTCCGAAACCTCGACAAAAAGAACCGCAAAACAAGTTTTAATCAAATTTTAGGAGTTCAAATAATTGATTAGGAGCTTTTCAACACAATTATATTGCAAAACTTCAATTTATGTACTTTTTACTTAGTTAAAATTCCAATGTGTCCATTAAAAGACCCATTTCGACCCGCTCGTCCGAAACCTCGACAAAAATGACCGCAAAACAAGTTTTAATCAAATTTTAGGAGTTCAAATAATTGATTAGGAGCTTTTCAACACAATTATATTGCAAAACCTCAATTTCTGTACTTTTTACTCAGTTAAAATTCCAATGGGTCCATTAAAAGACCCATTTCGACCCGCTCGCCCGAAACATCTACAAAAGGACATCAAAACAAGTATTAATCAAATTTTAGGAGTTCATGTAATTGATTAGGAGCTTTTCAACACAATTATATTGCAAAACCTCAATATCTATAATTTTTACTCTGTTAAAATTCCAACGGGTCCATTGAGATGCCCATTTAGACCTGCTAGTCCGAAACCTCGACAAAATGGACCGCAAAACAAGTTTTAATCAAATTTTAGGAGTTCAAATAATTGATTAGGAGCTTTGCAACACAATTATATTGCAAAACCTCTATTTCTATACTTTTTACTCAGTTAAAATTCCAAAGGGTCCGTTAAAAGGCCCATTTCGACCCGCTCGTCCGAAACCTCTACAAAAGTACTGCAAAACAAGTTTTAATCAAATTTTAGGAGATCATGTAATTGATTAAGAGCTTTTCAACACAATTTTATTGCAAACCCCCAATTTCTGTACTTTTTACTCAGTTAAAATTCCAACGGGTCCATTGAGAGGCCCATTTAGACCTGCTAGTCCGAAACCTCGACAAAAAGGACCGCAAAACAAGTTTTAATCAAATTTTAGGAGTTCAAATAATTGACTAGGAGCTTTTCAACACAATTATTTTGCAAAACCTCAATTTCTGTACTTTTTTACTCAATTAAAATTCCAACGGGTCCATTGAAAGGCCCATTTCGACCCGCTCGTCCGAAACCTCTTCAAAAAGGACTGCAAAACAAGTTTTAATCAAAATTTAGGAGTTCATGTAATTGATTAGGATCTTTTCAACACAATTATATTGCAAAACCTCAATTTCTGTACTTTTACTCAGTTAAAATTCCAATGGGTATTTCCAAACCAATTCGCCGATTTATTCTCATTGGTAAAGGTACACGAACCACTTCTTGTCGACTCCAGTATGAACGTTTACATCTCTTATGCCATGGCTGTGGCTTCATTAGTCATATTTTTGAGAACTGCCCTAATAAAAGTGCATATGATCCGGCTAAACTACAATATGGAGAATGGCTCCGTTGGCTTCCCCCGCGCCGCCGGGATCAGGGACCACGGGGTCGCATCCGTTCTGTTGATGTCTCTATTCCTGTTAACCGCCAACCACCGTTAGGTACTTTATATTTTTTCTCTCGGTTTAAAAAAATTCTTTATTATTTTTCACTTTGCTCATATATGGATTCTTCCGCTTACTTAGATTCCATGGACAAAGGAAAATCTACTGCAAACCCCGCTAATGTCAACCAGCTCCCACCGAAAGGTATTCCATGTTTTTTTATGATACAACTTTACATTCCCTACTTTTCTTTCTGTCTATTCACTGAATATCCTTCATTAACAGATCCAAAGGATAAAGGAAAATCCGTCGTGGAGCCCGTGGCCTCTACGCAAGATTCGGGTCTTTCTCTTATTAAACATTACCACTTGCTCTTTATCCAACGCTTTCCACTTCTACAACTCACTTCATTCTTCTCTGAATTTTTAGGGAAACTGAATGAAGGGGATGCTGCCTCTTTCGCTGATCTCCCCACGGAGGACATTAATAACAATGATGAGATGGTAGGGGAGCAATCCTCTGAGCCGCCTGCTGCTAAGACAGATTCCCAGTAGCATTCACGAGTTCCACCCCCTCTTCAGGTTTTTTCGCCACAGCCTCTGAACACTATCTACCCAGTTCCTGAGGACTCTGAACAAGAAAATTTGGAAGTCCAAGATGATGGTGTTCCAAGTCCTACAGCTCAACAAGTGCGAAAATTGGATACTCAATTAAGTAAGCCCTTCCTTCAAACTGGTATTTCCCTTGTTGATGCATTTGACTCATGGCTACTTAAGTACTATCCCAATGATGCAGCATCGGCTCCTGCTCCTATCCCCATTCCTTCTAACCGTGGTACCAAGAGATGCTCCCCCATCCATGTGGTCCTCCAGCCCAAGAAGTCTAGGCCCTCTCCTTCTCCTACCTTGAAAGCTGGGATGAGCAGCGGAAAAAATTCTCTGGCGGTGGCTGATGTGCAGCCCCGCCGAGGGAAATGATCATCTTATGTTGGAACTGCCAGGGTCTCGGGAAGGTCCAGGCAGTTCAACATCTCCAGCAATACGTTCAACTTCATAATCCTGATTTACTTTTTTTATGCGAAACTAAACTTAAAAATACGGCTTATAGCCGTCTTGGTACTTTGCTAGGTATGGACCTAGCTTTTTCGGTTGATTTTTCTGATGCATGTTCTGGACTTGCTTTATTTTCTTTGAAAACTTATAATATTGATTTGCTTGCTTACTCGGATCGCTTTATTCATACTTATATTAGTTGCCATTCCTCTTCGTTTTATTTCACTGGTATTCATGGTTTTTTTGAAACATGTAATAAACCTAAAACTTGGAACTTAATTGATTCACTCAATAATAATGATGGTCAACCTTGGCTTCTCGGCGGTGACTTTAACGAAATCCTATCTGATAACGAAAAACAAGGTGGCTGCCGACGGGCTAGATCTCAAATTAATAATTTTCGCCATTGCCTCTCCCGTAATAACCTTTTTTATTGCAAACCTACAACGGGTTGGTTCACCTGGTCCAAAACGGGGCCCAAAACTCCTACTTTATTTGAGAGACTAGATCGTTTCATAGGGAATATGGCCTGGAAAGCTACCTATCCCAATTATAGCATCACTTCTGACTTGGACGCTAAATCTGATCACTGCTTTCTTCTCTTGAATACGGAGCCGCCTCCTCTAACAAATCACCGTCCCCCATCAACCAAGTTCAGATTTGAAAATTGCTGGGCTACCAATGATGAAGGAATTTCTGTTGTTAAACAAACTTGGTCGTCCACTAAGGGTAATACTTTGGATAAAATTAAAGCCATTGGTTCCTGCCTAGGAGACTGGCAATCCCAACAAAGACTTAAGACCACTGGACGTATCAACTTTCTCACTAAAAAAATCAATAAACTTTTACAACGACCTCTTTCAGCTTCTGCTGAAAAAAGATATATCTCTGCCAAATCTGAGCTCCACAAACTACTTGAGGTGCAAGAAGCATATTGGGCACAACGTTCTCGCAATCTATGGCTTTCTCAAGGGGATAAAAATACTCGTTTCTTTCATGCCCGAGCTTCTAGTAGGAAGAAGAAGAACACAATATCTGGTCTTTTTGATTCCAATAACGTTTGGTGTACTGACGATACCGACCTTATGAAAATTGCTTCCTCATATTTCCACAATCTTTTTACTTCCTCCAACCCACACTTATCCGAACAAATTCTTTCAAAAATCACTCCCACTATTACGACTGCTATGAATGAGTCCCTCTCCAAGGAATTCACTCTAGAAGAAATTATCACCGCTTTCCGTGATATCGATCCTAGAAAAGCCCCTGGTATTGATGGTTTACCTAGCGGCTTCTTTCGTCAACATTGGGATACTGTTGGGTGAGATATCATTTCACTCCGCCTTAATCTCCTTAATGGGTCAGCTGATATGGCTTCGGTTAACCAAACCATTTTGGTCCTCATACCCAAGATCAAGGACCCCACTACCATGAGGCATCTAAGGCCCATTAGTCTTTGCACTGTAGTCTACAAAATTATTGCTAAAGTTTTAGTTAATCGAATGAAACACACCATTCCATTATGTATTAGTTCCAATCAAGCTGCTTTCGTTCAGGGACGTAATATCACAGATAACATTCTTATTGCCCACGAAACAATTCACTCAATTAATACCGGTACTTCTAAGTCTTCTCAAGGAGCTGCCCTTAAGCTTGATATGGAAAAGGCTTTCGACAGGGTTGAGTGGTCTTTCCTCGAAAATGTCATGAACCGTATGGGGTTTGCCTCATCATGGGTATCTCTTATCATGAGATGTATTTCTTCAGTTTCCTTTACGGTTAAGGTCAACAATTCGTTTTCCCCTTTGTTTCGACCTCAAAGGGGTCTCCGCCAAGGGGACCCTTTATCTCCATTTCTTTTCCTTTTTTGTACCTAAGGGCTTTCAGCTTTTTTGTCTGATGCTAAACAACAAGGCCTACTCCCTGGACTAGGGGCTTGTAAGCATGGTCCCAAGGTTAACCACCTCTTATTTGCTGATGATTGTATAGTTTTCCTTAAATCGAAACCCGAGGAAGCTGCACATTTTAAATTAGCCCTCCAGACTTATGCTTCTGCCTCTGGGCAAGCAGTTAACTTTGACAAGTCTACTATCTTTTACAATCCACGTACTCCTATTTCGACTCGTCAAGCTATTAACTCCTATCTTCAAGTACGTGAGGTTTCCAACCCTGGTGTCTATCTAGGGGTACCTCTTCTTATTGGTAAAAATAAGATCCTCGCTCTAGGGTTTATACGTGATAAAGTTCACGATAGATTATCCAACTGGGACAAACAACTTCTTTCCTTCAGTGGTAGGGAAATTTTTATTAAAGTTGTTTTACAATCTATACCCCAATATGTTATGTCCTGTTATTTATTGCCCCAAAATATTATTGATGATATGACATCTGCCATTCGACGTTATTGGTGGTCTGGAAAAACTAATAAGAAAGGTTGGCATATGCTCCCTTGGGATCAGGTGTGCTTGCCTAAATCTGTTGGCGGTATGGGTTTTCGGGACCTCAACAACTTTAACATTGCACTTCTCGGTAAACAATTATGGCGCCTTATTTGCGAACCTGGCTCCCTCTTGGGACAAATATATAAATTCAAATACTTTCCATCAGTTAACATTCTTAATGCCTCTCGGCCTTCCCGAGGTTCTTTTGCCCGGCAAGGTCTTTATAATGCTATGCAACACCTTTTTGGAGGTTTCCTCTATCGTCCTGGTATTAATAGTAACATACGTATCCATCATGATAACTGGGGAGGCTCTTCGACTATTCACCTCTACGGGGACTATGAGCTATCGGAGGAAGTCCACATTCGTTGTCGCGACTTTATGTTTCGGAACCAAGCTTCTTAGGATCCTGTCAAAGTCCGTGCGTACTTTACAACGGATGATGCCGACTCCATTCTTTCCGTTCCTATCATCAATGATACTCGGGACTCCATCCTCTGGAGTCCTAACGATTCTGGTATCTATTCTGTCAGATCTGGCTATCTCTTTCTGCAATGTCCCCCTGAGCCACGACTTCGTCCCCCTCGGATCTGGAAATTTCTTTCCAAGCTCAAGGTTTTACCTAAAGTTAAAACTTTTGGATGGCGTCTGGGGTCAGAGGCCCTACCTGTTGGGGTTCGCCTTCAGGCTTTTGCTCCAGACTCCGGGCCCTGTCCCGTTTGTCATTCTGGTACAGAGTCGATTCTCCATGCTTTCCGAGATTGCTCTGGTGCTTCGGAGACCCTTAAATTGATTGGACTACCCATTTCTTTTATTAATAGCTCTGCCCCCACTGGCCTTCAATGGCTTGAGGAAGGTGCTGCCCTTCTTTCTCCTGATCTTTTCGGGCTTTTCTTGACTACCCTTTGGAACATTTGGAACATGCGTAACGATTGGATCCATAATAGACATCTTCAACCTCCTTGGCTAATTGCTGTCAACTCCATCAGTCTCCATCGTGACTACTCTAATTCTATATCTTCATCTACCTCTTCCATCCCCTTGTCGTCGACTCCTCCTTCTCGCTGGAGGCATCCCCCTCGTGGATATATTAAAGTTAATGTGGATGGGGCTTTTGATCCTTCCACACGTGCAGCGGCGGTTGGAGTTGTAGCCCGTGATGACACAGGGACGGTTGTTGGTGGCCTGGCTTTTCCGCTAGGAAGTTGCTCTGATGCTATTACATCTGAAGGGAGCGGTCTTCTTGCCGGTATTACTTTCGCCCATTCCTAGGGATGGAGCCACTTAATTTTCGAGACAGACTGTGCATCTCTTGCGAACAGGATCAACTCTCTCGGGCCAGATCTTTCTCCTATGGGTCCGACGATTCTGCAAGCTCATGCTGCTTAGGAGGATTTTTCTGTAGCACATGTTCAGTATGTTTGCCGTGAGGCTAATATTGTTGCTCATACGTTGGCTACCCATGCCCTTAGGTCTATGACTTCTATGTCTTTTGGATTCATATATCCTGCTTGTATTCAAAACGCTGTTCTTTGCGAGGTTTAACCTCGTTATTAATAAATATATTCTGGGTACTCTTTTCCCCTTTTAGGTTTCTCCAAGCCTTGTGCCTGGGGATATTAGTAGGGGTTTTTAACGAGGCCCTCTTTCTTCAAAAAAAAAATTCCAATGGGTCCATTGAAAGGCCCATTTAGACCTGCTACTCCGAAACCTCTACAAAATGGACTGCAAAACAAGTTTTAATCAAATTTTAGGAGTTCATGTAATTGATTAGGAGCTTTTCAACACAATTATATTGCAAAACCTCAATTTCTGTAATTTTTACTCAGTTAAAATTCCAATGGTTCCATTGAGAGGCCCATTTAGACCTGCTAGTCCGAAACCTCGACAAAAAGGACCGCAAAACAAGTTTTAATCAAATTTTAGGAGTTCAAATAATTGATTAGGAGCTTTACAACACAATTATATTGCAAAACTTCAATTTCTGTACTTTTTACTCAGTTCAAATTCCAACGGGTCCATTGAGAGGCCCATTTAGACCTGCTCGTCCGAAACCTCTACAAAAAGGACTGCAAAACAGGTTTTAATCAAATTTTAGGAGTTTATATAATTCATTAGGAGCTTTTCAACACAATTATATTGCAAAACTTCAATTTCTGTACTTTTTAGTCAGTTAAAATTCCAACGGGTCTATTGAAAGGCCCATTTCGACCCGCTTGTCCGAAACCTCTAGAAAAAGGACTGCAAAACAAGTTTTAATCAAATTTTAGGAGTTCATGTAATTTATTAGGAGCTTCTCAACACAATTAAATTACAAAACCTCAATTTTTGTACTTTTTACTCAGTTAAAATTCCAATGGGTCCATTGAAAGGCCCATTTCGACCCGCTCGTCCGAAACCTGTACAAAAAGGACTGCAAAACAAGTTTTAATCAAATATTAGGAGTTCATGTAATTGATTAGGAGCTTTTCAACAAAATTATATTGCAAAACCTCAATTTCTGTAATTTTTACTAAGTTAAATTTCCAACGGGTCCATTGAGAGGCCCATTTAGACTTGCTAGTCCGAAACCTGGACAAAAATGACCGCAAAACAAAGTTTTAATCATATTTTAGGATTTAAAATAATTAATTAGGAGCCTTTCAACACAATTATATTGCAAAACTTCAATTTCTGTACTTTTTACTCAGTTAAAATTCCAACGGGTCCATTGAAAGGCCCATTTCGACCCGCTCGTCCGAAACCTTTACAAAAAGGACAGCAAAACAAGTTTTAATCAAATCTTATGAGTTCATGTAATTGATTAGGAGCTTTTCAACACAATTATATTGCAAAACCTCAATTTCTATACGTTTTACTTAGTTAAAATTCCAACGGGTCCATTGAAAGGCCCATTTAGACTTGCTAGTCCGAAACCTCGACAAAAAGGACCGAAAAACAAGTTTTAATCAAATTTTAGGAGTTCAAATAATTGATTAGGAGCTTTTCAACACAATTATATTGCAAAACCTCAATTTCTGTAATTATTCAGTTAAAATTCCAGCGGGTCCATTGAAAGGCCCATTTAGACCTGCTAGTCCGAAACCTCGACAAAAAGGACCGCAAAAAAAGTTTTAATCAAATTTTAGGAGTTCAAATAATTGATTAGGAGCCTTTCAACACAATTATATTGCAAAACCTCAATTTCTGTAATTTCTCAGTTAGACCTGCTACTCCGAAACCTCGACAAAAAGGACCGCAAAACAAGTTTTAATCAAAATTTAGGAGTTCATGTAATTTAGTAGGATTATTCCAACGGGTCCATTGAGAGGCCCATTTAGACCTGCTACTCCGAAACCTCGACAAAAAGGACCGCAAAACAAGTTTTAATCAAAATTTAGGAGTTCATGTAATTTAGTAGGATCTTTTCAACACAATTATATTGCAAAACCTCAATTTCTGTACTTTTTACTCAGTTAAAATTTCAATGGGTCCATTGAAAGGCCCATTTAGACCTGCTACTCCGAAACCTCTACAAAAAGGACCGCAAAACAAGTTTTAATCAAATTTTAGGAGTTCATGTAATTGATTAGGAGATTTTCAACACAATTATATTGCAAAACCTCAATTTCTGTAATTTTTACTCAGTTAAAATTCCAACGGGTCCATTGAAAGGCCCATTTAGACCTGCTAGTCCGAAATCTCGACAAAAAGGACCGAAAAACAAGTTTTAATCAAACTTTAGGAGTTCACGTAATTGATTAGGAGCTTTTAAACACAATTATATTGCAAAACCTCAATTTCTGTACTTTTTACTTAGTTAAAATTCCAACGGGTCCATTGAAAGGCCCATTTAGACCTGCTAGTCCGAAACCTCGACAAAAAGGACCGAAAAACAAGTTTTAATAAAATTTTAGGAGTTCAAATAATTGATTAGGAGCTTTTCAACACAATTATATTGCAAAACTTCAATTTCTGTACTTTTTACTCAGTTAAAATTCCAACGGGTTCGTTAAAAGGCCCAATTCGACCCGCTCGTCCCAAACCTCTACAAAAAGGACTGCAAAACAAGTTTTAATCAAATTTTAGGAGATTATGTAATTGATTAGGAGATTTGCAACACAATTTTATTGCAAACCCTCATTTTTTGTACATTTTACTCAGGTAAAATTCCAACGGGTCCATTGAGAGGCCCATTTAGACCTGCTAGTCCGAAACCTCGACAAAAAGGACCGAAAAACAAGTTTTAATCAAATTTTAGGAGTTCAAATAATTGTTGAGGAGCTTTTCAACACAATTATATTGCAAAACTTCAATTTCTTTACTTTTTACTCAGTTAAAATTCCAACGGGTCCATTGAAAGGCCCATTTCGACCCGCTCGTCTGAAACCTCTACAAAAAGGACTGCAAAACAAGTTTTCATCAAATTTTAGGAGTTCATGTAATTTATTAGGAGCTTCTCAACACAATTAAATTGCAAAACCTCAATTTCTGTACTTTTTACTCAGTTAAAATTCCAACGGGTCCATTGAAAGGCCCATCTCGACCCGCTCGTCCGAAACCTCTACAAAAAGGACTGCAAAATAGGTTTAAATCAAATTTTCGGAGTTCATGTAAATGATTAGGAGCTTTTCAACACAATTATATTGCAAAACCTCAATTTCTGTACTTTTTACTCAGTTAAAATTCCAACGGGTCCATTGAAAGGCCCATTTACACCTGCTAGTCCGAAACCTCGACAAAAAGGACCGCAAAACAAGTTTTAATCAAAATTTAGGAGTTCATGTAATTTAGTAGGATCTTTTCAACACAATTATATTGCAAAACCTCAATTTCTGTACTTTTTACTCATTTAAAATTTCAATGGGTCCATTGAAAGGCCCATTTAGACCTGCTACTCCGAAACCTCTACAAAAAGGACCGCAAAACAAGTTTTAATCAAATTTTAGGAGTTCATGTAATTGATTAGGAGATTTTCAACACAATTTTATTGCAAAACCTCAATTTCTGTAATTTTTACTCAGTTAAAATTCAAACGGGTCCATTGAAAGGCCCATTTAGACCTGCTAGTCCGAAATCTCGACAAAAAGGACCGAAAAACAAGTTTTAATCAAACTTTAGGAGTTCACGTAATTGATTAGGAGCTTTTAAACACAATTATATTGCAAAACCTCAATTTCTGTACTTTTTACTTAGTTAAAATTCCAACGGGTCCATTAAAAGGCCCATTTAGACCTGCTAGTCCGAAACCTCGACAAAAAGGACCGAAAAACAAGTTTTAATAAAATTTTAGGAGTTCAAATAATTGATTAGGAGCTTTTCAACACAATTATATTGCAAAACTTCAATTTCTGTACTTTTTACTCAGTTAAAATTCCAACGAGTTCGTTAAAAGGCCCAATTTGACCCGCTCGTCCCAAACCTCTACAAAAAGGACTGCAAAACAAGTTTTAATCAAATTTTAGGAGATTATGTAATTGATTAGGAGCTTTGCAACACAATTTTATTGCAAACCCTCAATTTTTGTACATTTTACTCAGTTAAAATTCCAACGGGTCCATTGAGAGGCCCATTTAGACCTGCTAGTCCGAAACCTCGACAAAAAGGACCGAAAAACAAGTTTTAATCAAATTTTAGGAGTTCAAATAATTGTTGAGGAGCTTTTCAACACAATTATATTGCAAAACTTCAATTTCTTTACTTTTTACTCAGTTAAAATTCTAACGGGTCCATTGAAAGGCCCATTTCGACCCGCTCGTCCGAAACCTCTACAAAAAGGACTTCAAAACAAGTTTTTATCAAATTTTAGGAGTTCATGTAATTTATTAGGAGCTTCTCAACACAATTAAATTGCAAAACCTCAATTTCTGTACTTTTTACTCATTTAAAATTCCAACGGGTCCATTGAAAGGCCCGTCTCGACCCGCTCGTCCGAAACCTCTACAAAAAGGACTGCAAAATAGGTTTAAATCAAATTTTCGGAGTTCATGTAAATGATTAGGAGCTTTTCAACACAATTATATTGCAAAACCTCAATTTCTGTACTTTTTACTCAGTTAAAATTCCAACGGGTCCATTGAAAGGCCCATTTACACCTGCTAGTCCGAAACCTCGACAAAAAGGACCGCAAAACAAGTTTTAATCAAATTTTAGGAGTTCAAATAATTGATTAGGAGCTTTTCAACACAATTATATTGCAAAACTTCAATTTCTGTACTTTTTACTCAGTTAAAATTCCAATGGGTCCATTAAAAGACCCATTTCGACCCGCTCGTCCGAAACCTCTACAAAAAGGACTCCAAAACAAGTTTTAATCAAATTTTAGGAGTTCATGTAATTTATTAGGAGCTTCTCAACACAATTAAATTGCAAAACCTCAATTTTTGTACTTTTTACTCAGTTAAAATTCCAACGGGTCCATTGAAAGGACCATTTCGACCCGCTCGTCTGATCCCTCTACAAAAAGGACTGCAAAACAAGTTTAAATCAAATTTTAGGAGTTCATGTAATTGATTAGGAGCTTTTCAACACAATTATATTGCAAACCCTCAATTTCTGTACTTTTTACTCAGTTAAAATTCCAACGGGTCCATTGAGAAGCCCATTTAGACTTGCTAGTCCGAAACCTGGACAAAAATGACCGCAAAACAAGTTTTAATCAGATTTTAGGATTTAAAATAATTGATTAGGAGCCTTTCAACACAATTATATTGCAAATCCTTAATTTATGTAATTTTTACTCAGTTAAAATTCCAACGGGTCCATTGAGAGGCCCATTTAGACCTGCTAGTCCGAAACCTCGAAAAAAAGTACCGCAAAACAGGTTTTAATCAAATTTAAGGAGATCAAATAATTCATTAGGAGCTTTTCAACACAATCCTATTGCAAAACTTCAATTTATGTACTTTTTACTCAGTTAAAATTCCAACAGGTCCATTGAAAGGCACATTTCGACCCGCTCGTCCAAAACCACTACAAAAAGGACTGCAAAACAAGTTTTAATCAAATTTAAGGAGTTCATGTAATTGATTTGGAGCTTTTCAACACAATTATATTTCGAAACCTCAATTTCTGTACTTTTAACTCAGTTAAAATTCCAACGGGTCCATTAAAAGGCGCATTTAGACCTGCTAGTCTGAAACCTCGACAAAAAGGACCGAAAAACAAGTTTTAATCAAATTTTAGGAGTTCAAATAATTGATTAGGTGCTTTTCAACACAATTAAATTTCAAAACCTCAATTTTTGTACTTTTTACTCAGTTAAAATTCCAATGGGTCCATTGAAAGGCCCATTTCGACCCGCTCGTCCGAAACCTCTACAAAAAGGACTGCAAAAGAAGTTTTAATCAAATTTTAGGAGTTCATGTAATTGATTAGGAGCTTTTCAACACAATTTTATTGCAAACCCTCAATTTCTGTACTTTTTACTCAGTTAAAATTCCAACGAGTCCATTGAGAGGCGCATTTAGACCAGCTAGTCCGAAACCTCGACAAAAAGGACCGCAAAACAAGTTTTGATCAAAATTTAGGAGTTCAAATAATTGATTAGGAGCTTTTCAACACAATTATATTGAAAAACCTCAATTTCTGTACTTTTTACTCAGTTAAAATTCCAACGGGTCCATTGAGAGGCCCATTTAGACTTGCTAGTCCGAAACCTGGACAAAAATGACCGCAAAACAAGTTTTAATCATATTTTAGGATTTAAAATAATTGATTAGGAGCCTTTCAACACAATTATATTTCAAAACTTCAATTTCTGTACTTTTTACTCAGTTAAAATTCCAACGGGTCCATTGAAAGGCTCATTTCGACCCGCTCGTCCGAAACCTCTACAAAAAGGACTACAAATCAAGTTTTAATCAAATCTTATGAGCTCATGTAATTGATTAGGAGCTTCTCAACACAACTATATTGCAAAACCTCAATTTATGTATGTTTTACTCAGTTAAAATTCCAACAGGTCCATTGAAAGCCCCATTTAGACCTGCTAGTCCAAAACCTCGACAAAAAGGACCGAAAAAAAAGTTTAATCAAATTTTAGGAGTTCAAATAATTGATTAGGAGCTTTTCAACACAATTATATTGCAAAACCTCAATTTCTGTAATTTCTCAGTTAAAATTCCAGCGGGTCCATTGAGAGGCCCATTTAGACATGCTACTTCGAAACCTCGACAAAAAGGACCGCAAAACAAGTTTTAATCAAATTTTAGGAGTTCAAATAATTGATTAGGAGCTTTTCAACACAATTATATTGCAAAACTTCAATTTCTATACTTTTTATTCAGTTACAATTCCAATGGGTCCATTGAAAGACCAATTTCGACCCGCTCGTCCGAAACCTCTACAAAAAGGACTGCAAAAAAAGTATTAATCAAATTTTAGGAGTTCATGTAATTTATTAGTAGCTTTTCAACACAATTATATTGCAAAACCTCAATTTCTGTAATTTTTACTCAGTTAAAATTCCAACGGGTCCATTGAGAGTCCCATTTAGACCTGCTAATCCAAAACCTCGACAAAAAGGACCGCAAAACAAGTTTTAATCAAAATTTAGGAGTTCAAATAATTCATTAGGAGCTTTTCAACACAATTATATTGCAAAACTTCAATTTCTGTACATTTTACTCCGTTAAAATTCCAACGGGTCCATTGAAAGGCCCATTTCGACCCGCTGGTCTGAAACCTCTACAAAAAGGACTGCAAAACAAGTTTTAATCAAATTTTAGGAGTTCATGTAATTTATTAGGAGCTTCTTAACACAATTAAATTTCAAAACCTCAATTTTTGTACTTTTTACTCAGTTAAAATTCCAATGGGTCCATTGAAAGGCCCATTTCGACCCGCTCGTCCGAAACCTCTACAAAAAGGACTGCAAAAGAAGTTTTAATCAAATTTTAGGAGTTCATGTAATTGATTAGGAGCTTTTAAACACAATTATATTGCAAAACCTCAATTTCTGTAATTTTTACTCAGTTAAAATTCCAAAGGGTCCATTGAGAGGCCCGTTTAGACTTGTTAGTCCGAAACCTGGACAAAAATGACCGCAAAACAAGTTTTAATCATATTTTAGGATTTAAAATAATTGATTAGGAGCCTTTCAACACAATTATATTGCAAATCCTCAATTTATGTAATTTTTACTCAGTTAAAATTCCAACGGGTCCATTGAGAGGCCCATTTAGACCTGCTAGTCCGAAACCTCAAAAAAAAGTACCGCAAAACAGGTTTTAATCAAATTTAAGGAGTTCAAATAATTCATTAGGAGCTTTTCAACACAATCATTTTGCAAAACTTCAATTTCTGTACTTTTTACTCAGTTAAAATTCCAACAGGTCCATTGAAAGGCACATTTCGACCCGTTCGTCCAAAACCACTACAAAAGGACTGCAAAACAAGTTTTAATCAAATTTTAGGAGTTCATGTAATTGATTTGGATCTTTTCAACACAATTATATTTCAAAACCTCAATTTCTGTACTTTTTACTCAGTTAAAATTCCAACGGGTCCATTGAAAGGCGCATTTAGACCTGCTAGTCTGAAACCTCGACAAAAAGGACCAAAAAACAAGTTTTAATCAAATTTTAGGAGTTCAAATAATTGATTAGGTGCTTTTCAACCCAATTATATTGCAAAACCTCTATTTATATACTTTTTACTCAGTTAAAATTCCAACGGGTCTGTTAAAAGGCCCATTTCGACCTGCTCGTCCGAAACCTCTACAAAAACGTCTGCAAAACAACTTTTAATCAAATTTTAGGAGATCATGTAATTGATTAGGAGCTTTTCAACACAATTTTATTGCAAACCCTCAATTTCTATACTTTTTACTCAGTTAAAATTCCAACGGGTCCATTGAGAGGCCCATTTAGTCCAGCTAGTCCGAAACCTCGACAAAAATGACCGCAAAATAAGTTTTGATCAAATTTTAGGAGTTCAAATAATTTATTAGGAGCTTTTAAACACAATTATATTGCAAAACCTCAATTTCTGTACTTTTTACTCAGTTAAAATTCCAACGGGTCCATTGAGAGGCCCATTTAGAATTGCTAGTCTGAAACCTGGACAAAAATGACCGCAAAAAAAGTTTTGATCAAATTTTAGGAGTTCAAATAATTTATTACGAGCTTTTCAACCCAATTATAATGCAAAACCTCTATTTCTATACTTTTTACTCAGTTAAAATTCCAACGGGTCCGTTAAAAGGCCCATTTCGACCTGCTCGTCCGAAACCTCTACAAAAAGGACTGCAAAACAAGTTTTAATCAAATTTTAGGAGATCATGTAATCTATTAGGAGCTTTTCAATACAATTTTATTGCAAACCCTCAATTTCTGTACTTTTTACTCAGTTAAAATTCCAACGGGTCCATTGAGAGGCCCATTTAGACCTGCTAGTCCGAAACCTCGACAAAAAGGACCGCAAAACAAGTTTTAATCAAATTTTAGGAGTTCAAATAATTGATTAGGAGCTTTTCAACACAATTATATTGCAAAACCTCAATTTTATGTACTTTTTACTCAGTTAAAATTCCAACGTATCCATTGAAAGGCCCATTTCGACCCGCTCGTCCGAAACCTTTACAAAAAGGACTGCAAAACAAGTTTTAATCAAAATTTAGGAGTTCATGTAAATGATTAGGAGCTTTTCAACACAATTATATTGCAAAACCTCAATTTCTGTACTTTTTACTCAGTTAAAATTCCAACGGGTCCATTGAATGGCCCATTTAAACCTGCTAGTCCGAAACCTCGACAAAAAGGACCGCAAAACAAGTTTTATTCAAATTTTAGGAGTTCAAATAATTGATTAGGAACTTTTCAACACAATTATATTGCAAAACTTCAATTTATGTACTTTTTACTTAGTTAAAATTCCAATGTGTCGATTGAAAGACCCATTTCGACCCGCTCGTCCGAAACCTCGACAAAAATGACCGCAAAACAAGTTTTAATCAAATTTTAGTAGTTCAAATAATTGATTAGGAGCTTTTCAACACAATTATATTACAAAACTTCAATTTCTGTACTTTTTACTCAGTTAAAATTCCAATGGGTCCATTGAAAGACCCATTTCGACCCGCTCGCCCGAAACATCTACAAAAGGACAGCAAAACAAGTATTAATCAAATTTTAGGAGTTCATGTAATTGATTAGGAGATTTTCAACACAATTATATTGCAAAACCTCAATTTCTGTAATTTTTACTTAGTTAAAATTCCAACGGGTCCATTGAGAGGCCCATTTAGACCTGCTAGTCCGAAACCTCGACAAAATGGACCGCAAAACAAGTTTTAATCAAATTTTAGGAGTTCAAATAATTGATTAGGAGCTTTGCAACACAATTATATTACAAAACCTCTATTTCTATACTTTTTACTCAGCTAAAATTCCAAAGGGTCCGTTAAAAGGCCCATTTCGGCCCGCTCGTCCGAAACCTCTACAAAAGGACTGCAAAACAAGTTTTAATCAAATTTTAGGAGATCATGTAATTGATTAGGAGCTTTTCAACACAATTTTATTGCAAACCCCCTATTTCTGTACTTTTAACTCAGTTAAAATTCCAACGGGTCCATTGAGAGGCCCATTTAGACCTGCTAATCCGAAACCTCGACAAAAATGACCGCAAAACAAGTTTTAATCAAATTTTAGGAGTTCAAATAATTTACTAGCAGCTTTTCAACACAATTATATTGCAAAACCTCAATTTCTGTAATTTTTACTTAGTTAAAATTCCAACGGGTCCATTGGGAAGCCCATTTAGACCTGCTAGTCTGAAACCTCGACAAAATGGATCGCAAAATTAGTTTTAATCAAATTTTAGGAGTTCAAATAATTGATTAGGAGCTTTGCAACACAATTATATTGCAAAACCTTTATTTCTATACTTTTTACTAAGTTAAAATTCCAAAGGGTCCGTTAAAAGGCCCATTTCGACCCGCTCGTCCGAAACCTCTACAAAAAGAACTACAAAACAAGTTTTAATCAAATTTTAGGAGTTCAAATAATTGATTAGGAACTTTTCAACACAATTATATTGCAAAACTTCAATTTATGTACTTTTTACTTAGTTAAAATTCCAATGTGTCCATTGAAAGACCCATTTCGACCTGCTCGTCTGAAACCTCGACAAAAATGACCGCAAAACAAGTTTTAATCAAATTTTAGGAGTTCAAATAATTGATTAGGGGCTTTTCAACACAATTATATTGCAAAACTTCAATTTCTGTACTTTTTACTCAGTTAAAATTCCAATGGGTCCATTGAAAGACCCATTTCGACTCGCTCGCCCGAAACATCTACAAAAGGACAGCAAAACAAGTATTAATCAAATTTTAGGAGTTCATGTAATTGATTAGGACCTTTTCAACACAATTATATTGCAAAACCTCAATTTCTGTACTTTTTACTCAGTTAAAATTCCAACGGGTCCATTGAGTGGCCCATTTAGACTTGCTAGTCCAAAACCTGGACAAAAATGACCGCAAAACAAGTTTTAATCATATTTTAGGATTTAAAATAATTGATTAGGAGCCTTTCAACACAATTATATTGCAAAACTTCAATTTCTGTACTTTTTACTCATTTAAAATTCCAACGGGTCCATTGAAAGGACCATTTCGACTCGCTCGTCCGAAACCTCTACAAAAAGTACTGCAAAACAAGTTTAAATCAAATTTTAGGAGTTCATGTAATTGATTAGGGCTTTTCAACACAATTATATTGCAAAACCTCAATTTCTGTAATTTTTACTCAGTTAAAATTCCAACGGGTCCATTGAGAGGCCCATTTAGACTTGCTAGTCCGAAACCTGGACAAAAATGACCGCAAAACAAGTTTTAATCATATTTTAGGATTTAAAATAATTGATTAGAAGACTTTCAACACAATTTTTTTGCAAATCCTCAATTTATGTAATTTTTACTCAGTTAAAATTCCAACGGGTCCATTGAGAGGCCCATTTAGACCTGCTAGTCCGAAACCTCGAAAAAAGTACCCCAAAACAGGTTTTAATCAAATTTAAGGAGTTCAAATAATTCATTAGGAGCTTTTCAACACAATCATATTGCAAAACTTCAATTTCTGTACTTTTTACTCAGTTAAAATTCCAACAGGTCCATTGAAAGGCACATTTCGACCCGCTCGTCCAAAACCACTACAAAAGGACTGCAAAAAAGGTTTTAATCAAATTTTAGGAGTTCATGTAATTGATTTGGAGCTTTTCAACACAATTATATTTCAAAACCTCAATTTCTGTACTTTTTACTCAGTTAAAATTCCAACGGGTCCATTGAAAGGCGCATTTAGACCTGCTAGTCTGAAACCTCGACAAAAAGGACCGCAAAACAAGTTTTGATCAAATTTTAGGAGTTCAAATAATTGATTAGGAGCTTTTCAACACAATTATATTGCAAAACCTCAATTTCTGTACTTTTTACTCAGTTAAAATTCCAACGGGTCCATTGAGAGGCCCATTTAGAATTGCTAGTATGAAACCTGGACAAGAATGACCGCAAAACAAGTTTTGATCAAATTTTAGGAGTTCAAATAATTGATTAGGAGCTTTTCAACCCAATTATAATGCAAAACCTCTATTTCTATACTTTTTACTCAGTTAAAATTCCAACGGGTCCGTTAAAAGGCCCATTTCGACCTGCTCGTCCAAAACCTCTACAAAAAGGACTGCAAAACAAGTTTTAATCAAATTTTAGGAGATCATGTAATTGATTAGGAGCTTTTCAACACAATTTTATTGCAAACCCTCAATTTCTGTACTTTTTACTCAGTTAAAATTCCAACGGGTCCATTGAGAGGCCCATTTAGACCTGCTAGTCCGAAATCTCGACAAAAAGGACCGAAAAACAAGTTTTAATCAAACTTTAAGAGTTCATGTAATTGATTAGGAGCTTTTAAACACAATTATATTGCAAAACCTCAATTTATGTACTTTTTACTTAGTTAAAATTCTAACGGGTCCATTGAAAGGCCCATTTAGACCTGTTAGTCCGAAACCTCGACAAAAAGGATCGAAAAACAAGTTTTAATAAAATTTTAGGATTTAAAACAATTGATTAGGTGCCTTTCAACACAATTATATTGCAAAACTTCAATTTCTGTACTTTTTACTCAGTTAAAATTCCAACGGGTCCATTGAAAGGCCCATTTCGACCCGCTCGTCCGAAACCTCTACAAAAAGGACTGCAAAACAAGTTTTCATCAAATTTTAGGAGTTCATGTAATTTATTAGGAGCTTCTCAACACAATTAAATTGCAAAACCTCAATTTATGTACTTTTTACTCAGTTAAAATTCCAACGGGTCCATTGAAAGGCCCATCTCGACCCGCTCGTCCAAAACCTCTACAAAAAGGACTGCAAAACAGGTTTTAATCAAATTTTAGGAGTTCATGTAAATGATTAGGAGCTTTTCAACACAATTATATTGCCAAACCTCAATTTCTGTACTTTTTACTCAGTTAAAATTCCAACGGGTCCATTGAATGGCCCATTTAGACCTGCTAGTCCGAAACCTCTACAAAATGGACCGCAAAACAAGTTTTAATCAAATTTTAGGAGTTCAAATAATTGATTAGGAGCTTTTCAACACAATTATATTGCAAAACTTCAATTTCTGTACTTTTTACTCAGTTAAAATTCCAATGGGTCCATTAAAAGACCCATTTCGACCCGCTCGTCCGAAACCTCTACAAAAAGGACTACAAAAAAAGTATTAATCAAATTTTAGGAGTTCATGTAATTGATTAGTAGCTTTTCAACACAATTATATTGCAAAACCTCAATTTCTGTAATTTTTACTCAGTTAAAATTCCAACGGGTCCATTGAGAGGCCCATTTAGACCTGCAAATCCAAAACCTTGACAAAAAGGACCGCATAACAAGTTTTAATCAAATATTAGGAATTCAAATAATTCATTAGGAGCTTTTCAACACAATTATATTGCAAAACTTCAATTTCTGTACATTTTACTCAGTTAAAATTCCAACGGGTCCATTAAAAGGCCCATTTCGACCCGCTCGTCCGAAACCTCTACAAAAAGGATTGCAAAACAAGTTTTAATCAAATTTTAGGAGTTCATGTAATTTATTAGGAGCTTCTCAACACAATTAAATTGCAAAACCTCAATTTTTGTACTTTTTACTCAGTTAAAATTCCTACGGGTCCATTGAAAGACCCATTTCGACCCGCTCGTCCGAAACCTCTACAAAAAGGACTGCAAAACAAGTTTAAAATCAAATTTTAGGAGTTCATATAATTGATTAGGAGCTTTTCAACACAATTATATTGCAAAATCTCAATTTCTGTAATTTTTACTCAGTTAAAATTCCAACGGGTCCATTGAGAGGCCCATTTAGACTTGCTAGTCCGAAACCTGGACAAAAATGACCGCAAAACAAGTTTTAATCATATTTTAGGATTTAAAATAAATGATTAGGAGCCTTTCAACACAATTATATTGCAAATCCTCAATTTATGTAATTTTTACTTAGTTAAAATTCCAACGGGTCCATTGAGAGGCCCAATTCGACCTGCTAGTCCGAAACCTCGACAAAAAGGACCACTAAACAGGTTTTAATCAAATTTAAGGAGTTCAAATAATTCATTAGGAGCTTTTCAACACAATTATATTGCAAAACTTTAATTTATGTACATTTTACTCAGTTAAAATTCCAACGGGTCCATTGAAAGGCCCATTTCGACCCGCTGGTCCGAAACCTCTACAAAAAGGACTGCAAAAACAAGTTTTAATCAAATTTTAGGAGTTCATGTAATTTATTAGGAGATTCTCAACACAATTATATTGCAAAACCTCAATTTCTGTAATTTTTACTCAGTTAAAATTCCAACGGGTCCATTGAGAGGCCCATTTAGACCTGCTTGTCCGAAACCTCGACAAAAAGGACCGCAAAACAAGTTTTAATCAAATTTTAGGAGTTCAAATAATTTATTAGGAGCTTTTCAACACAATTATATTGCAAAACTTCAATTTCTGTACTTTTTACTCAGTTAAAATTCCATCAGGTCCATTGAAAGGCACGTTTCGACCCGCTCGTCCGAAACCACTACAAAAAGGACTGCAAAACAAGTTTTAATCAAATTTTAGGAGCTCATGTAATTGATTTGGAGCTTTTCAACACAATTATATTTCAAAACCTCAATTTCTGTACTTTTTACTCAGTTAAAATTCAAACGGGTCCATTGAAAGGCACTTTTCGACCCGCTCGTCCGAAACCACTACAAAAAGGACAGCAAAACAAGTTTTAATCAAATTTTAGGAGTTCATGTAATTGATTTGGAGCTTTTCAACACAATTATATTTCAAAACCTCAATTTCTGTACTTTTTACTCAGTTAAAATTCAAACGGGTCCATTGAAAGGCGCATTTAGACCTGCTAGTCCGAAACCTGGACAAAAAGGATCGAAAAACAAGTTTTAATATAATTTTAGGATTTAAAATAATTGATTAGGTGCTTTTCAACCCAATTATATTGAAAAACCTCTATTTCTATACTTTTTACTCAGTTAAAATTCCAACGGGTCCGTTAAAAGGCCCATTTCGACCTGCTCGTCCGAAACCTCTACAAAAAGGACTGCAAAACAAGTTTTAATCAAATATTATGAGCTCATGTAATTGATTAGGAGCTTTTCAACACAATTATATTGCAAAACCTCAATTTCTGTAATTTTTACTCAGTTAAATTTCCAACTGGTCCATTGAGAGGCCCATTTAGACCTGCTAGTCCGAAACCTCGACAAAAAGGACCGAAAAACAAGTTTTAATCAAATTTTAGGAGTTCAAATAATTAATTAGGAGCTTTTCAACACAATTATATTGCAAAACCTCAATTTCAGTAATTTCTCAGTTAAAATTCCAGTCGGTCCATTGAGAGGCCCATTTAGACCTGCTACTTCGAAACCTCGCCAAAAAGGACCGCAAAACAAGTTTTAATCAAATTTTAGGAGTTCAAATAATTGATTAGGAGCTTTTCAACACAATTATATTGCAAAACTTCAATTTCTGTACTTTTTACTCAGTTACAATTCCAATGGGTCCATTGAAAGACCCATTTCGACCCGTTCGTCCGAAACCTCTACAAAAAGGACTGCAAAACAAGTATTAATCAAATTTTAGGAGTTCATGTAATTTATTAGTAGCTTTTCAACACAATTATATTGCAAAACCTCAATTTCTGTAATTTTTACTCAGTTAAAATTCCAACGGGTCCATTGAGAGTCCCATTTAGACCTGCTAATCCAAAACCTCGACAAAAAGGACCGCAACACAAGTTTTAATCAAATTTTAGGAGTTCAAATAATTCATTAGGAGCTTTTCAACACAATTATATTGCAAAACTTCAATTTCTGTTCATTTTACTCTGTTAAAATTCCAACGGGTCCATTGAAAGGCCCATTTCGACCCGCTGGTCCGAAACCTCTACAAAAAGGACTGCAAAACAAGTTTTAATCAAATTTTAGGAGTTCATGTAATTTATTGGGAGCTTCTTAACACAATTAAATTTCAAAACCTCATTTTTTGTACTTTTTACTCAGTTAAAATTCCAATGTGTCCATTGAAAGGCCCATTTCGACCCGCTTGTCCGAAACCTCTACAAAAAGGACTGCAAAAGAAGTTTTAATCAAATTTTAGGAGTTCATGTAATTGATTATGAGCTTTTCAACACAAATATATTGCAAAACCTCAATTTCTGTAATTTTTACTCAGTTAAAATTCCAACGGGTCCATTGAGAGGCCCATTTAGACCTGCAAATCTAAAACCTCGACTAAAAAAACTGCAGAACAAGTTTTAATCAAATTTTAGGAATTCAAATAATTCATTAGGAGCTTTTCAACACAATTATATTGCAAAACTTCCATTTCTGTACATTTAACTTAGTTAAAATTCCAACGTTTCCATTGAAAGGCCCATTTCGACCCGCTCGTCCGAAACCTCTACAAAAATGACTGCAAAACAAGTTTTAATCAAATTTTAGGAGTTCATGTAATTTATTAGGAGCTTCTCAACACAATTAAATTGCAAAACCTCAATTTTTGTACTTTTTACTCAGTTAAAATTCCAACGGGTCCATTGAAAGGACTATTTCGACCCGCTCGTCCGAAACCTCTACAAAAAGGACTGCAAAACAAGTTTAAATCGAATTTTAGGAGTTCATGTAATTGATTAGGGGCTTTTCAACACAATTATATTGCAAACCCTCAATTTCTGTAATTTTTACTTAGTTAAAATTCCAACGGGTCCATTGAGAGGCCCATTTAGACCTGCTAGTCCGAAAACTCGACAAAATGGACCGCAAAACAAGTTTTAATCAAATTTTAGGAGTTCAAATAATTTATTAGGAGCTTTTCAACACAATTATATTGCAAAACTTCAATTTCTGTACTTTTTACTCAGTTACAATTCCAATGGGTCCATTGAAAGACCCATTTCGACCCGCTCGTCCGAAACCTCTACAAAAAGGACTGCAAAACAAGTATTAATCATGTAATTGATTAGGAGCTTTTCAACACAATTTTATTGCAAACCCCCTATTTCTGTACTTTTAACTCAGTTAAAATTCCAACGGGTCCATTGAGAGGCCCATTTAGACCTGCTAGTCCGAAACCTCGACAAAAAGGACCGCAAAACAAGTTTTAATCAAATTTTAGGAGTTCAAATAATTGACTAGGAGCTTTTCAACACAATTATATTGCAAAACCTCAATTTCTGTAATTTTTACTTAGTTAAAATTCCAACGAGTCCATTGAGAGGCCCATTTAGACTTGCTAGTCCGAAATCTCGACAAAATGGACCGCAAAACAAGTTTTAATCAAATTTTAGGAGTTCAAATAATTGATTAGGAGCTTTGCAACACAATTATATTGCAAAACCTCTATTTCTATACTTTTTACTCAGTTAAAATTCCAAAGGGTTCGTTAAAAGGCCCATTTCGACCCGCTCGTCCGAAACCTCTACAAAAAGGACTGCAAAACAAGTTTTAATCAAAATTTAGGAGTTCATGTAATTGATTAGGATCTTTTCAACACAATTATATTGCAAAACCTCAATTTCTATACTTTTTACTCAGTTAAAATTCCAATGGGTCCATTGAAAGGCCCATTTAGACCTGCTACTCCGAAACCTCTACAAAATGGACTGCAAAACAAGTTTTAATCAAATTTTAGTTGTTCATGTAATTGATTAGGAGCTTTTAAAGACAATTATATTGCAAAACCTCAATTTCTGTAATTTTTACTCAGTTAAAATTCCAACGGGTCCATTGAGAGGCCCATTTACACCTGCTAGTCCGAAACCTCGACAAAAAGGACCGCAAAACAAGTTTTAATCAAATTTTAGGAGTTCAAATAATTGATTAGGAGCTTTACAACACAATTATATTGCAAAACTTCAATTTCTGTACTTTTTACCCAGTTCAAATTCCATCGGTTCCATTGAGAGGCCCATTTAGACCTACTCGTCCGAAACCTCTACAAAAAGGACTACAAAACAGGTTTTAATCAAATTTTAGGAGTTTATATAATTTATTAGGAGCTTTTAAACACAATCATATTGCAAAACTTCAATTTCTGTTCTTTTTAGTCAGTTAAAATTCCAACGGGTCCATTGAAAGGCCCATTTCGACCCGCTCCTCTGAAACTTCTACAAAAAGGACTACAAAACAAGTTTTAATCAAATTTTAGGAGTTCATGTAAATTATTAGGAGCTTCTCAACACAATTAAATTACAAAACCTCAATTTCTGTACTTTTTACTCAGTTAAAATTCCAATGGGTCCATGGAAAGGCCCATTTCGACCCGCTCGTCCGAAACCTGTACAAAAAGGACTGCAAAACAAGTTTTAATCAAATATTAGGAGTTCATGTAATTGATTAGGAGCTTTTCAACACAATTATATTGCAAAACCTCAATTTCTGTAATTTTTACTCAGTTAAAATTCCAACGGGTCCATTGAGAGGCCCATTTAGACCTGCTAGTCCGAAACCTCGACAAAATGGACCGCAAAACAAGTTTTAATCAACATTTAGGAGTTCAAATAATTGATTAGGAGCTTTGCAACACAATTATATTGCAAAAACTCTATTTCTATACTTTTTAATCAGTTAAAATTCCAAAGGGTCCGTTAAAAGGCCCATTTCGACCCGCTCGTCCGAAACCTCTACAAAAGGATTGTAAAACAAGTTTTAATCAAATTTTAGGAGATCATGTAATTGATTTGGAGCTTTTCAACACAATTATATTTCAAAACCTCAATTTCTGTACTTTTTACTCAGTTAAAATTCCAACGGGTCCATTGAAAGGCGCATTTAGACCTGCTAGTCTGAAACCTCGACAAAAAGGACCGAAAAACAAGTTTTAATCAAAGTTTAGGATTTAAAATAATTGATTAGGAGCCTTTCAACACAATTATATTGCAAAACTTCAATTTCTATACTTTTTACTCAGTTAAAATTCCAACGGGTCCATTGAAAGGCCCATTTCGACCCGCTCGTCCGAAACCTTTACAAAAAGGACAACAAAACAAATTTTAATCAAATCTTATGAGTTCATGTAATTTGTTAGGAGCTTTTCAACACAATTATATTGCAAAACCTCAATTTCTGTACGTTTTACTTAGTTAAAATTCCAACGGGTCCATTGAAAGGCCCATTTAGACTTGCTAGTCCGAAACCTCGACAAAAAGGACCGAAAAACAAGTTTTAATCAAACTTTAGGAGTTCATGTAATTGATTAGGAGCTTTTAAACAAAATTACATTGCAAAACCTCAATTTCTGTAATTACTCAGTTAAAATTCCAGCGGGTCCATTGAAAGGCCCATTTAGACCTGCTAGTCCGAAACCTCGACAAAAAGGACCGAAAAACAAGTTTTAATAAAATTTTAGGACTTAAAATAATTGATTAGTTGCCTTTCAACACAATTATATTGCAAAACTTCAATTTATGTACTTTTTACTCAGTTAAAATTCCAACGGGTCCATTGAAAGGGCCATTTCGACCCGTTCGTCCGAAACCTCGACAAAAAGGACTGCAAAACAAGTTTTCATCAAATTTTAGGAGTTCATGTAATTTATTAGGAGCATCTCAACACAATTAAATTTCAAAACCTCAATTTATGTACTTTTTACTCAGTTAAAATTCCAACGGGTCCATTGAAAGGCCCATCTCGACCCGCTCGTCCAAAACCTATATAAAAAGGACTGCAAAACAAGTTTTAATCAAATTTTAGGAGCTCATGTAATTGATTTTGAGCTTTTCAACACAATTATATTTCAAAACCTCAATTTCTGTACTTTTTACTCAGTTAAAATTCCAACGGGTCCATTGAATGGCGCATTTAGACCTGCTAGTCTGAAACCTCGACAAAAAGGACCGAAAATCAAGTTTTAATCAAATTTTAGGAGTTCAAATAATTGATTAGGTGCTTTTCAACCCAATTATATTGAAAAACCTCTATTTCTATACTTTTTACTCAGTTAAAATTTGTAACATCCGTGTTTTGGGCTAGGAGTTAACCGGGTTTATGGTTCGAGTCAATAAAATTTAATTAAAACAATTCAACCTAAAATGTGGTGTAATTGAGCTTTTGTAAAAAGGGGAAGGACCTATGTTGTAATTAGACCAAAAACTTTCAAAAAGCAAGACAACTTTATAGAAAAAGTTGTCTTCTCTCTTTCCCCTCTCCCTTTTTACGTTGGAAACCATTTCCCCTCTCCAAACTCTCTCTTTTATTCAAGTTACTATTCCATTGAATAGCATCTTCACTTCAAGGTGTTTTTGAAAGGTAAATATGTTTTCCAACTCTCCTCTCTATCCCCTATCTACCTATGGTCTTAAATTTCAAAGTTATGGAGTTTTGAAAAACTAGGGTTTATATCAAAGTTTGGGTTTTTAAGGGGTTTTCCATTTTGTTTTGATAAATTGAGTTGGGGCTTTGTTTAATCAAGTTGAAATACACATTATATGTTAATTTGGTCGAATTTTGGTAAAAATCCGAAGTGAGCTCTTATCCCCATTTTTTGAGTCGTCAAAAACACCATTTTTGGTGGGTTTTAGGTTGAAAACAAAGGGCTGATGGTTAGGGTATGTTAGGAGGGTGATTTGGAACATTTTGGAGGTCATTTGGGTGTTTGGAAATGGGTGTTTCAGCCAAGGGTTGTTGGAGCACGAATTTGAGATGTTTGGGGATTTATTTGGTTGGAAATTTAGGATGGGGTTGGTTTGAATTCAAAGGTTGTGTGATTATTGAATATTAGCATTGATTTTGGTTATCGGTTGTGTTTTTGGTTGGCTAGAAGTAAGAGGGATCGTCGGAGAAGCTTTGGGACCGAATCCGGGTTCGTAGGAGTTTCGCTTGGTAGTCAAGGAAGGGCGGTGAGTGGTTTCAAACTTGTTTTAAAGTTTGGTTCGAGTGTGTTTAGTGTGTGAGTGAAATGTGCTTGGTAGGCCATTTCCTTTTAATTCAAGTTGTTGATTTTAATCATTGATTTCCATTTAATACTTGTGTATTGCCTATCTATGCTCTTGAGAAATGTGGATAAGTTGTGCATGTATGACATGATATGTATATATGTGGTGAGCATGAGTTATGGTTGATGATATGTGATGTGGTTATGAAAATTGGCACTAAATAATTACCGGTTGTAAATGATCGATCATTAGGATTAGTGTGCACACAAATTGAGTCAAAAACGTACGTGGCCTTGATGGCGTTAAGTCATCAAGGAGGAGTACGGTGATGTAATATTCCACCGGAAGCTTTTATTTATTTCTACGTGATGATGAGTGGAATCCCATCCGTAGGGCATGTGGCGATGAGTGGAATCCCGCACATGCAAGGTCCGGTGATGAGTGTAATCCCACCGAGGTAAAGTGTTGTTGAGGTTTAATCCGCACAATCGGGGTAATTTAAAGTGGCCAATTAACTTGTTCATGTATTGTGATATATGATTGTGGTATATGGTGTTGTTACATGATGTTGATATTGATGTATGAACTTGGTAGGATTGAGAAGCCATAATATGCCACTTGAGAGACTAGCTAGGTCTACTTGATTATATGCCATTGTGGGTTGTATGTGAGATTAGGATTTACATGCTTGAACCCTGCATTGTTGATGTTTTTCGTTTTAGAGCACCCTCACTAAGCTTATAGCTTACGCTCTCAATGTTCAACAATGCAGATCATTAGCGTGGTGTTAGCTCGAGGCAAGGCAAGAAGGGCTTTCCAAGTTTTGCGGCTCAAGTACGGTTAACAATTTCTTATTAGTTATCAATGTGGCAAAGGTCTTTGTATGAGCTTGTATGACTCATTTGAAAGATGATGTTTTGAGTTTGTTTATGGATTGTAAAGCATGTAGTACGATGATGTATGTTGATGTGTGATGGCATGCTTTAGATGCTTAGGTTGCCTTGTGTATGAGTGCGAACCTCTTATGATGACTTGTGCCTTTTAAGACCTTTTGAGCCTTTATGTATGCACAATATTGCCTAAATTGCTCTTTAATTGGAATGCTATGAATGAATGCTTGATCCATGTATGAATGCTTTCTTTGGCTTAAGTATGTTTGCTTACATGTTTGTATGCGCTTAGGTGAGTCGAGAAATGCATTTAGAGTCGTGTTGGGGTCGTTTAAGTTGGAATTTGTGGAATTGCAGTGCAGGGCGTATCGATACGCCTCAGGGCCGTATCAATACGGTCTTGCCCAAAGGCCACAGATTTTGCCTAGCGTACCGATACCCTAAGGGTATCGATACCCTCCAAAGTTACTGGAATTTGGAGTTCTGAGTGAGGGTAGAGCGTATCGATACGGGGTGTACGAGTATCGGTACGGGCCTACTCTGTTGACCAAGACGGGTTGACCGAGAAGGGCGTATCGATACGCTCAAGGGCTGTATCGATACGAACTTCTCGGGGTTGACTTCTTGGGTTGACCTAGACAAGGCGTATTGATACCCCTAGCTAGGGTACTGATACGGTCTGCCTTGTAAGCTTAAAAATTGACTGTTTGTGCATGGCCGTGGGTCGAATGTGTTTTCCTTTAATTGTTTTACGCTGCTATGTATCACTTAGGACTTAATGTCATCTAGACAAGATTAAAATGATAAAAAAAAGAGTAGGGTTGCTAACCGATGGGGGAACCCTTTGGGTTTCGCTTCGGTTTTCCCCGTGTGGCCCACTCGGACCGGTCATCCGGCCAGACCGAGACGAGGGGGTTACAAAATTCCAACGGGTCCGTTAAAAGGCCCAATTCGACCTGCTCGTCCGAAACCTCTACAAAAAAGGACTGCAAAACAAGTTTTAATCAAATTTTAGGAGATCATGTAATTGATTAGGAGCTTTTCAACACAATTTTATTGCAAACCTTCAATTTCTGTACTTTTTACTCAGTTAAAATTCCAACGGGTCCATTGAGAGGCCCATTTAGACCTGCTAGTCCGAAATCTCGACAAAAAGGACCGAAAAACAAGTTTTAATCAAACTTTAGGAGTTCATGTAATTGATTAGGAGCTTTTAAACACAATTATATTGCAAAACCTCAATTTATGTACTTTTTACTTAGTTAAAATTCCAACGGGTCCATTGAAAGGCCCATTTAGACCTGCTAGTCCGAAACCTCGACAAAAAGGACCGAAAAACAAGTTTTAATAAAATTTTAGGATTTAAAACAATTGATTAGGTGCCTTTCAACACAATTATATTGCAAAACTTCAATTTCTGTACTTTTTACTCAGTTAAAATTCCAACGGGTCCATTGAAAGGCCCATTTCGACCCGCTCGTCCGAAACCTCTACAAAAAGGACTGCAAAACAAGTTTTCATCAAATTTTAGGAGTTCATGTAATTTATTAGGAGCTTCTCAACACAATTAAATTGCAAAACCTCAATTTATGTACTTTTTACTCAGTTAAAATTCCAACGGGTCCATTGAAAGGCCCATCTCGACCCGCTCTTCCAAAACCTCTACAAAAAGGACTGCAAAACAGGTTTTAATCAAATTTTAGGAGTTCATATAAATGATTCGGAGCTTTTCAACACAATTATATTGCCAAACCTCAATTTCTGTACTTTTTACTCAGTTAAAATTCCAACGGGTCCATTGAATGGCCCATTTAGACCTGCTAGTCCGACACCTCTACAAAATGGACCACAAAACAAGTTTTAATCAAATTCTAGGAGTTCAAATATTTGATTAGGAGCTTTTCAACACAATTATATTGCAAAACTTCAATTTCTGTACTTTTTACTCAGTTAAAATTCCAATGGGTCCATTAAAAGACCCATTCCGACCCGCTCGTCCGAAACCTCTACAAAAAGGACTACAAAAAAGTATTAATCAAATTTTAGGAGTTCATGTAATTGATTAGTATCTTTTCAACACAATTATATTGCAAAACCTCAATTTCTGTAATTTTTACTCAGTTAAAATTCCAACGGGTCCATTGAGAGGCCCATTGAGACCTGCAAATCCAAAACCTCGACAAAAAGGACCGCATAACAAGTTTTAATCAAATATTAGGAATTCAAATAATTCATTAGGAGCTTTTCAACAAAATTATATTGCAAAACTTCAATTTCTGTACATCTTACTCAGTTAAAATTCCAACGGGTCCATTAAAAGGCCCATTTCGACCCGCTCGTCCGAAACCTCTACAAAAAGGATTGCAAAACAAGTTTTAATCAAATTTTAGGAGTTCATGTAATTTATTAGGAGCTTCTCAACACAATTAAATTGCAAAACCTCAATTTTTTTACTTTTTACTCAGTTAAAATTCCTACGGGTCCATTGAAAGACCCATTTCGTCCCGCTCGTCCGAAACCTCTACAAAAAGGACTGCAAAACAAGTTTAAAATCAAATTTTAGGAGTTCATGTAATTGATTAGTAGCTTTTCAACACAATTATATTGCAAAACCTCAATTTCTGTAATTTTTACTCAGTTAAAATTCCAACGGGTCCATTGAGAGGCCCATTTAGACTTGCTAGTCCGAAACCTGGACAAAAATGACCGCAAAACAAGTTTTAATCATATTTTAGGATTTAAAATAATTGATTAGGAGCCTTTCAACACAATTATATTGCAAATCCTCAATTTATGTAATTTTTACTCAGTTAAAATTCCAACGGGTCCATTGAGAGGCCCATTTAGACCTGCTAGTCCGAAACCTAAAAAAAATGTACCGCAAAACAGGTTTTAATCAAATTTAAGGAGTTCAAATAATTCATTAGGAGCTTTTCAACACAATCATATTGCAAAACTTCAATTTCTGTACTTTTTACTCAGTTAAAATTCCAACAGGTCCATTGAAAGGCACATTTCGACCCGCTCGTCCAAAACCACTACAAAAGGACTGCAAAACAAGTTTTAATCAAATTTTAGGAGTTCATGTAATTGATTTGGAGCTTTTCAACACAATTATATTTCAAAACCTCAATTTCTGTACTTTTTACTCAGTTAAAATTCCAACGGGTCCATTGAAAGGTGCATTTAGACCTGCTAGTCTGAAACCTCGACAAAAAGGACCGAAAAACAAGCTTTAATCAAATTTTAGGAGTTCAAATAATTGATTAGGTGCTTTTCAACCCAATTATATTGCAAAACCTCTATTTCTATACTTTTTACTCAGTTAAAATTCCAACGGGTATGTTAAAAGGCCCATTTCGACCTGCTCGTCCGAAACCTCTACAAAAACGTCTGCAAAACAAGTTTTAATCAAATTTTAGGAGATCATGTAATTGATTAGGAGCTTTTCAACACAATTTTATTGCAAACCCTCAATTTCTGTACTTTTTACTCAGTTAAAATTCCAACGGGTCCATTGAGAGGCCCATTTAGACCAGCTAGTCCGAAACCTCGACAAAAAGGACCGCAAAACAAGTTTTCATCAAATTTTAGGAGTTCAAATAATTGATTAGGAGCTTTTCAACACAATTATATTGCAAAACCTCAATTTCTGTACTTTTTACTTAGTTAAAATTCCAACGGGTCCATTGAGAGGCCCATTTAGACTTGCTAGTCTGAAACCTGTACAAAAATGACCGCAAAACAAGTTTTGATCAAATTTTAGGAGTTCAAATAACTGATTAGGAGCTTTTCAACCCAATTAAAATGCAAAACCTCTATTTCTATACTTTTTACTCAGTTAAAATTCCAACGAGTCCGTTAAAAGGCCCATTTCGACCTGCTCGTCCGAAACCTCTACAAAAAGGATTGCAAAACAAGTTTTAATCAAATTTTAGGAGATCATGTAATTGATTAGGAGCTTTTCAACACAATTTTATTGCAAACCCTCAATTTCTGTACTTTTTACTCAGTTAAAATTCCAACGGGTCCATTGAGAGGCCCATTTAGACCTGCTAGTCCGAAACCTCAACAAAAGGACCGCAAAACAAGTTTTAATCAAATTTTAGGAGTTCAAATAATTGATTAGGAGCTTTTCAACACAATTATATTGCAAAACTTCAATTTCTGTACTTTTTACTCAGTTAAAATTCCAATGGGTCCATTAAAAGACCCATTTCGACCCGCTCGTCCGAAACCTCTACAAAAAGGACTACAAAAAAGTATTAATCAAATTTTAGGAGTTCATGTAATTGATTAGTAGCTTTTCAACACAATTATATTGCAAAACCTCAATTTCTTTAATTTTTACTTAGTTAAAATTCCAACGGGTCCATTGAGAGGCCCATTTAGACCTGCAAATCCAAAACCTCGACAAAAAGGACCGCATAACAAGTTTTAATCAAATAATAGGAATTCAAATAATTCATTAGGAGCTTTTCAACACAATTATATTGCAAAACTTCAATTTCTGTACATTTTACTCAGTTAAAATTCCAACGGGTTCATAGAAAGGCCCATTTCGACCCGCTCGTCCGAAACCTCTACAAAAAGGATTGCAAAACAAGTTTTAATCAAATTTTAGGAGTTCGTGTAATTTATTAGGAGCTTCTCAACACAATTAAATTGCAAAACCTCAATTTTTGTACTTTTTACTCAATTAAAATTCCAACGGGTCCATTGAAAGACCCATTTCGACCCGCTCGTCCGAAACCTCTACAAAAAGGACTGCAAAACAAGTTTAAAATCAAATTTTAGGAGTTCATGTAATTGATTAGGAGCTTTTCAACACAATTATATTGCAAAACATCAATTTCTGTAATTTTTACTCAGTTAAAATTCCAACGGGTCCATTGAGAGGCCCATTTAGACTTGCTAGTCCGAAACCTGGACAAAAATGACCGCAAAACAAGTTTTAATCATATTTTAGGATTTAAAATAATTGATTAGGAGCCTTTCAACACAATTATATTGCAAATCCTCAATTTATGTAATTTTTACTCAGTTAAAATTCCAACGGGTCCATTGAGAGGCCCAATTCGACCTGCTAGTCCGAAACCTCGACAAAAAGGACCGCAAAACAAGTTTTAATCAAATTTTAGGAGTTCAAATAATTTATTAGGAGCTTTTCAACACAATTATATTGCAAAACTTTAATTTCTTTACATTTTACTCAGTTAAAATTCCAACGGGTCCATTGAAAGGCCCATTTCGACCCGCTGGTCTGAAACCTCTACAAAAAGGACTGCAAAACAAGTTTTAATCAAATTTTAGGAGTTCATGTAATTTATTAGGAGATTCTCAACACAATTATATTGCAAAACCTCAATTTCTGTAATTTTTACTCAGTTAAAATTCCAACGGGTCCATTGAGAGGCCCATTTAGACCTGCTAGTCCGAAACCTCGACAAAAAGGACCGGAAAACAAGTTTTAATCAAATTTTAGGAGTTCAAATAATTTATTAGGAGCTTTTCAACATAATTATATTGCAAAACTTCAATTTCTGTACTTTTTATTCAGTTAAAATTCCATCAGGTCCATTGAAAGGCACATTTCGACCCGCTCGTCCGAAACCACTACAAAAAGGACTGCAAAACAAGTTTTAATCAAATTTTAGGAGCTCATGTAATTGATTTGGAGCTTTTCAACACAATTATATTTCAAAACCCCAATTTCTGTACTTTTTACTCAGTTAAAATTCAAACGGGTCCATTGAAAGGCACTTTTCGAACCGCTCGTTCGAAACCACTACAAAAAGGACAGCCAAACAAGTTTTAATCAAATTTTAGGAGTTCATGTAATTGATTTGGTGCTTTTCAACACAATTATATTTCAAAACCTCAATTTCTGTACTTTTTACCCAGTTAAAATTCAAACGGGTCCATTGAAAGGCGCATTCAGACCTGCTAGTCCGAAACCTGGACAAAAAGGATCGAAAAACAAGTTTTAATATAATTTTAGGATTTAAAATAATTGATTAGGTGCTTTTCAACCCAATTATATTGCAAAACCTCTATTTCTATACTTTTTACTCAGTTAAAATTCCAACGGGTCCGTTAAAAGGCCCATTTCGACCTGCTCGTCCGAAACCTCTACAAAAAGGACTGCAAAACAAGTTTTAATCAAATCTTATGAGCTCATGTAATTGATTAGGAGCTTTTCAACACAATTATATTGCAAAACCTCAATTTCTGTACGTTTTACTCAGTTAAAATTCCAACGGGTCCATTGAAAGCCCCATTTAGACCTGCTAGTCCGAAACCTCGATAAAAAGGACCGAAAAACAAGTTTTAATCAAATTTTAGGAGTTCAAATAATTGATTAGGAGCTTTTCAACACAATTATATTGCAAAACCTCAATTTCAGTAATTTCTCAGTTAAAATTCCAACGGGTCCATTGAGAGGCCCATTTAGACCTGCTACTTCGAAACCTCGACAAAAAGGACCGCAAAACAAGTTTTAATCAAATTTTAGGAGTTCAAATAATTGCTTAGTAGCTTTTCAACACAATTATATTGCAAAACTTCAGTTTCTGTACTTTTTACTCATTTAAAATTCCAACGGGTCCATTGAAAGGCCCATTTCGACCCGCTCGTCCGAAACCTCTACAAAAAGGACTGCAAAACAAGTTTTAATTAAATTTTAGGAGTTCATGTAATTTATTAGGAGCTTCTCAACACAATTAAATTGCAAAACCTCAATTTTTATACTTTTTACTCAGTTAAAATTCCAACGGGTCCATTGAAAGGACCATTTCAACCCGCTCGTCTGAAACCTCTACAAAAAGGACTGCAAAAAAGTATTAATCAAATTTTAGGAGTTCATGTAATTGATTAGTAGCTTTTCAACACAATTATATTGCAAAATCTCAATTTCTGTAATTTTTACTCAGTTAAAATTCCAACGGGTCCATTGAGAGGCCCATTTAGACCTGCAAATCCAAAACCTCGACAAAAAAAACTGCAGAACAAGTTTTAATCAAATTTTAGGAATTCAAATAATTCATTAGGAGCTTTTCAACACAATTATATTGCAAAACTTCCATTTCTGTACATTTTACTTAGTTAAAATTCCAACGTTTCCATTGAAAGGCCCATTTCGACCCGCTCGTCCGAAACCTCTACAAAAATGACTGCAAAACAAGTTTTAATCAAATTTTAGGAGTTCATGTAATTTATTAGGAGCTTCTCAACACAATTAAATTGCAAAACCTCAATTTTTGTACTTTTTACTCAGTTAAAATTCCAACGGGTCCATTGAAAGGACTATTTCGACCCGCTCGTCCGAAACCTCTACAAAAAGGACTGCAAAACAAGTTTAAATCGAATTTTAGGAGTTCATGTAATTTATTAGAGGCTTTTCAACACAATTATATTGCAAACCCTCAATTTCTGGACTTTTTACTCAGTTAAAATTCCAACGGCTCCATTGAGAGGACCATTTAGACTTGCTAGTCCGAAACCTGGACAAAAATGACCGCAAAACAAGTTTTAATCATATTTTAGGATTTAAATTAATTGATTAGGAGCTTTTCAACACAATTATATTGCAAATCCTCAATTTATGTAATTTTTACTCAGTTAAAATTCCAACGGGTCCATTGAGAGGCCCATTTAGACCTGCTAGTCCGAAACCTCAAAAAATAGTACCGCAAAACAGGTTTTAATCAAATTTAAGGAGATCAAATAATTCATTAGGAGCTTTTCAACACAATCATATTGCAAAACTTCAATTTCTGTACTTTTTACTCAGTTAAAATTCCAACAGGTCCATTGAAAGGCACATTTCGACCCGCTCGTCCAAAACCACTACAAAAGGACTGCAAAACAAGTTCTAATCAAATTTTAGGAGTTCATGTAATTGATTTGGAGCTTTTCAACACAATTATATTTCAAAACCTCAATTTCTGTACTTTTTACTCAGTTAAAATTCCAACGGGTCCATTGAAAGGCGCATTTAGACCTGCTAGTCTGAAACCTCGACAAAAAGGACCGAAAAACAAGTTTTAATCAAATTTTAGGAGTTCAAATAATTGATTAGGTGCTTTTCAACCCAATTATATTGCAAAACCTCTATTTCTATACTTTTTACTCAGTTAAAATTCCAACGGGTCTGTTAAAAGGCCCATTTCTACCTTCTCATCCGAAACCTCTACAAAAACGTCTGCAAAACAAGTTTTAATCAAATTTTAGGAGATCATGTAATTTATTAGGAGCTTTTCAACACAATTTTATTGCAAACCCTCAATTTCTGTACTTTTTACTCAGTTAAAATTCCAACGGGTCCATTGAGAGGCCCATTTAGACCAGCTAGTCCGAAACCTCGACAAAAAGGACCGCAAAACAAGTTTTCATCAAATTTTAGGAGTTCAAATAATTGATTAGGAGCTTTTCAACACAATTATATTGCAAAACCTCAATTTCTGTACTTTTTACTTAGTTAAAATTCCAACGGGTCCATTGAGAGTCCCATTTAGACTTGCTAGTCTGAAACCTGGACAAAAATGACCGCAAAACAAGTTTTGATCAAATTTTAGGAGTTCAAATAATTGATTAGGAGCTTTTCAACCCAATTAAAATGCAAAACCTCCATTTCTATACTTTTTACTCAGTTAAAATTCCAACGGGTCCGTTAAAAGGCCCATTTCGACCTGCTCGTCCGAAACCTCGACAAAAAGGACAGCAAAACAAGTTTTAATCAAATTTTAGGAGATCATGTAATTGATTAGGAGCTTTTCAACACAATTTTATTGCAAACCCTCAATTTCTGTACTTTTTACTCAGTTAAAATTCCAACGGGTCCATTGAGAGGCCCATTTAGACCTGCTAGTCCGAAACCTCGACAAAAAGGACCGCAAAACAGGTTTTAATCAAATTTTAGGAGTTCAAATAATTGATTAGGAGCTTTTCAACACAATTATATTGCAAAACCTCAATTTCTGTACTTTTTACTCAATTAAAATTCATACGTGTCCATTGAAAGGCCCATTTTGACCCGCTCGTCTGAAACCTTTACAAAAAGGACTGCAAAACAAGTTTTAATCAAAATTTAGGAGTTCATGTAAATGATTAGGAGCTTTTCAACACAATTATATTGCAAAACCTCAATTTCTGTACTTTTTACTCAGTTAAAATTCCAACGGGTCCATTGAATGGCCCATTTAGACCTGCTAGTCCGAAACCTCGACAAAAAGGACCGCAAAACAAGTTTTAATCAAAATTTAGGAGTTCAAATAATTGATTAGGAACTTTTCAACACAATTATATTGCAAAACTTCAATTTCTGTACTTTTTACTTAGTTAAAATTCCAATGAGTCCATTGAAAGACCAATTTCGACCCGCTCGTCCGAAACCTCTACAAAAGGACTGCAAAACAAGTATTAATCAAATTTTAGGAGTTCATGTAATTGATTAGGAGCTTTTCAACACAATTATATTGAAAAACCTCAATTTCTATACTTTTTACTCAGTTAAAATTCCAACAGGTCCATTGAAAGGCACATTTCGACCCGCTCGTCCAAAACCACTACAAAAGGACTGCAAAACAAGTTTTAATCAAATTTTAGGAGTTCATGTAATTGATTAGGAGCTTTTCAACACAATTAAATTGCAAAACCTCAATTTCTATACTTTTTACTCAGTTAAAATTCCAACGGGTCCATTGAAAGGCGCATTTAGACCTGCTAGTCTGAAACCTCAACAAAAAGGATCGAAAAACAAGTTTTAATCAAATTTTAGGAGTTCAAATAATTGATTAGGTGCTTTTCATCCCAATTATATTGCAAAACCTCTATTTCTATACTTTTTACTCAGTTAAAATTCCAAAGGGTCCGTTAAAAGGCCCATTTCGACCCGCTCGTCCGAAACCATGACAAAAGGACTGCAAAACATGTTTTAATCAAATTTTAGGAGATCATGTAATTGATTAGGAGCTTTTCAACACAATTTTAATGCAAACCCCCAATTTCTGTACTTTCTACTCAGTTAAAATTCCAACGGGTCCATTGAGAGGCCCATTTAGACTTGCTAGTCCGAAACCTGGACAAAAATGACCGCAAAACAAGTTTTAATCATATTTTAGGATTTAAAATAATTGATTAGGTGCCTTTCAACACAATTATATTGCAAAAATTCAATTTCTGTACTTTTTACTCAGTTAAAATTCCAACGGGTCCATTGAAAGGCCCATTTCGACCCGCTCGTCCGAAACCTCTACAAAAAGGACTGCAAAACAAGTTTTAATCAAATCTTATGAGTTCATGTAATTCATTAGGAGCTTTTCAACACAAATATATTGCAAAACCTCAATTTATGTATGTTTTACTCAGTTAAAATTCCAACGGGTTCATTGAAAGGCCCATTTAGACCTGCTAGTCCGAAACCTCGACAAAAAGGACCAAAAAACAAGTTTTAATCAAATTTTAGGAGTTCAAATAATTGATTAGGAGATTTTGAACACAATTATATTGCAAAACCTCAATTTATGTAATTTCTCAGTTAAAATTCCAACGGGTCCATTGAGAGGCCCATTTAGACTTGCTAGTCCGAAACCTGGACAAAAATGACCGCAAAACAAGTTTTAATCATATTTTAGGATTTAGAATAATTGATTAGGAGCCTTTCAACAAAATTATATTGCAAAACTTCAATTTCTGTACATTTTACTCAGTTAAAATTCCAATGGGTCCATTGAAAGGCCCATTTCGACCCGCTCGTCCGAAACCTCTACAAAGAGGACTGCAAAACAAGTTTTAATCAAATCTTATGAGTTCATGTAATTGATTAGGAGCTTTTCAACACAATTATATTGCAAAACCTCAATTTCTGTACTTTTTACTCAGTTAAAATTCCAACGGGTCCATTAAAAGGCCCATTTAGACCTGCTAGTCCGAAACCTCGACAAAAAGGACCGAAAAACTAGTTTTAATCAAATTTTAGGAGTTCAAATAATTTATTAGGAGCTTTTCAACACAATTATATTGCAAAACCTCAATTTCTGTAATTTCTCAGTTAAAATTCCAATGGGCCCATTGAGAGGCCCATTTAGAATTGCTACTCCGAAACCTCGACAAAAAGGACCGCAAAACAAGTTTTAAACAAACTTTAGGAATTCATATAATTGATTAGTATCTTTTCAACACAATTATATTGCAAAACTTCAATTTCTGTACTTTTTACTCAGTTAAAATTCCAACGGGTCCATTGAAAGGCCCATTTCGACCCGCTCGTCCGAAACCTCTACAAAAAGGACTGCAAAACAAATTTTAATCAAATCTTATAAGTTCATGTAATTGATTAGGAGCTTTTCAACACAATTATATTGCAAAACCTGAATTTCTGTACTTTTTACGCAGTTAAAATTCCAACGGGTCTATTGAAAGGCCCATTTAGACCTGCTAGTCCGAAACCTCGACAAAAAGGACCGCAAAACAAGTTTTAATCAAATTTAGGAGTTTAAATAATTGAGTAGGAGCTTTTCAACAGAATTATATTGCAAAACCTCAAATTCTGTAATTTCTCAGTTAAAATTCCAATGGGTCCATTGAGAGGCCCATTTAGACATGCTACTCCGAAACCTCGACAAAAAGGACCGCAAAACAAGTTTTAATCAAACTTTAGGAATTCAAATAATTGCTTAGTAGCTTTTCAACACAATTATATTGCAAAACTTCAGTTTCTGTACTTTTTACTCAGTTAAAATTCCAACGGGTCCATTGAAAGGCCCATTTCGACCCGCTCGTCCGAAACCTCTACAAAAAGGACTGCAAAACAAGTTTTAATCAAATCTTATAAGTTCATGTAATTGATTAGGAGCTTTTCAACACAATTATATTGCAAAACCTCAATTTCTGTACTTTTTACTCAGTTAAAATTCCAACGGGTCCATTGAAAGGCCCATTTAGACCTGCTAGTCCGAAACCTCGACAAAAAGGACCAAAAAAACTAGTTTTAATCAAATTTTAGGAGTTCAAATAATAGATTAGGAGCTTTTCAACACAATTATATTGCAAAACCTCAATTTCTGTAATTTCTCAGTTAAAATTCAAACGGGACCATTGAGAGGCCCATTTAGACTTGCTAGTCTGAAACCTGGACAAAAATGACCGCAAAACAAGTTTTAATCATATTTTAGGAGTTCAAATAATTGATTAGAAGCCTTTCAACACAATTATATTGCAAAACCTCAATTTTTGTACTTTTTACTCAGTTAAAATTCCAACGTGTCCTATGAAAGGCCCATTTCGACCCACTCGTCCGAAACCTCTACAAAAAAGGACTGCAAAACAAGTTTTAATCAAATTTTAGGAGTTCATGTAATTGATTTGGAGCTTTTCAACACAATTATATTTCAAAACCTCAATTTCAGTAATTTTTACTCAGTTAAAATTCCAACGGGTCCATTGGAAGGCCCATTTAGACCTGCTAGTCCGAAACCTCGACAAAAAGGATCGAAAAAACAAGTTTTATTCAAAATTTAGGAGTTCAAATAATTGATTAGGAGCTTTTCAACACAATTATAATGCAAAACCTCTATTTATGTACTTTTTACTCAGTTAAAATTCCAACAGGTCCATTGAAAGGCCCATTTAGACCTGCTAGTCCGAAACCTCGACAAAAAGGACCGAAAAACAAGTTTTAATCAGATTTTAGGAGTTCAAGTAATTGATTAGGAGCTTTTCAACCCAATTTTATTGCAAAACCTCAATTTATGTAATTTCTCAGTTAAAATTCCAACGGGTCCATTGAGAGGCCTATTTAGACCTGCTACTCCGAAACCTCGTCAAAAAGGACCGCAAAACAAGTTTTAATCAAATCTTAGGAATTCAAATAATTGATTAGGAGCTTTTCAACACAATTATATTGATAAACTTCAATTTCTGTACTTTTTACTCAGTTAAAATTCCAATGGGTCCATTAAAAGACGCATTTCGACCCGCTCGTTCGAAACCTCTACAAAAGGACTGCAAAACAAGTTTTAATCAAATTTTAGGAGTTCAATTAATTAATTAGGATCTTTTCAACACATTTATTTTGCAAAACCTCAATTTCTGTACTTTTTACTATGTTAAAATTCCAACGGGTCCATTGGAAGGCCCATTTCGACCTGCTAGTCCGAAACCTCGACAAAAAGGACCGAAAAACAAGTTTTAATCAAATTTTAGGAGTTCAAATAATTGATTAGGAGCTTTTCAATACAATTATATTGCAAAACCTCAATTTATGTAATTTCTCAGTTAAAATTCCAACGGGTCCATTGAGTGGCCCATTTAGACCTGCTACTCCGAAACCTCGACAAAAAGGACCGCAAAACAAGTTTTAATAAAATTTTAGGAATTCAAATAATTGATTAGGAGCTTTTCAACACAATTATATTCCTAAACTTCAATTTCTGTACTTTTTACTCAGTTAAAATTCCAATGGGTCCATTGAAAGACCCATTTCGACCCGATCGTCCGAAACCTCTACAAAAAGGACTGCAAAACAAGTTTTAATCAAATTTTAGGAGTTTATTTAATTAATTAGGATCTTTTCAACACATTTATTTTGCAAAACCTCAATTTCTGTACTTTTTACTATGTTAAAATTCCAACGGGTCCATTGAGAGGCCCATTTAGACCTGCTAGTCCGAAACCTTAAAAAAAGGACTGCAAAACAAGTTTTAATCAAATTTTAGGAGTTCATGTAATTGATTAGGAGCTTTTCAACACAATTATATTGCAAAACCTCAATTTCTGTAATTTTTACTTAGTTAAAATTCCAACGGGTCCATTGAGAGGCCCATTTAGACTTGCTCGTCTGAAACCTGGACAAAAATGACCTCAAAACAAGTTTTAATCATATTTTAGGAGTTCAAATAATTGATTAGGAGCTTTTCAACACAATTATATTGCAAAACCTCAATTTCTGTACTTTTTACCCAGTTAAAATTCGAACGGGTCCATTGAAAGGCCCATTTCGACCCGCTCGTCCGAAACCTCGACAAAAAGGACCGCAAAAGAAGTTTTAATCAAATTTTAGGAGTTCAAATAATTGATTAGTAGGTTTTCAACACAATTATATTGCAAAACCTCAATTTATGTACTTTTTACTCAGTTAAAATTCCAACGGGTCCATTGGAAGGCCCATTTAGACCTGCTAGTCCGAAACCTCGACAAAAAGGATCGAAAAACAAGTTTTAATCAAATTTTAGGAGTTCAAATAATTGATTAGGAGCTTTTCAACACAATTATAATGCAAAACCTCTATTTATGTACTTTTTACTCAGTTAAAATTCCAACGGGTCCATTGAAAGGCCCTTTTAGACCTGCTCGTCCGAAACATCGACAAAAAGGACCGCAAAACAAGTTTTAATCAAATTTAAAGAGTTCAAATAATTGAATAGGAGCTTTTCAACACAATTATATTGCAAAACCTCATTTTTTTCACTTTTTACTCAGTTAAATTTCCAACAGGTCCGTTGAAAGACCCATTTAGACCCGCTCGTCCGAAACCTCTACAAAAAAGGACTGCAAAACAAGTATTAATCAAATTTTAGGAGTTCATGTAATTTATTAGGAGCTTTTCAACACAATTATATTGCAAAACCTCAATTTCTGTAGTTTTTACTCAGTTAAAAGTCCAACGGGTCCATTGAGAGGCCCATTTGGATCTGCTAGTCCGAAACCTCGACAAAAAGGACTGCAAAACAAGTTTTAATCAAATTTTAGGAGTTCATGTAATTGATTAGGAGCTTTTCAACACAATTATATTGCAAAACCTCAATTTCTGTAATTTTTACTCAGTTAAAATTCCAACGGGACCATTGAGAGGCCCATTTAGACTTGCTAGTCTGAAACCCAGACAAAAATGACCGCAAAACAAGTTTTAATCATATTTTAGGAGTTCAAATAATTGATTAGGAGCCTTACAACACAATTATATTGCAAATCCTCAATTTCTGTACTTTTTACTCAGTTAAAATTCCAACGTGTCCTATGAAAGGCCCATTTCGACCCACTCGTCCGAAACCTCTACGAAAAGGACTGCAATACAAGTTTTAATCAAATTTTAGGAGTTCATGTAATTGATTAGGAGCTTTTCAACACAATTATATAGCAAAACCTCAATTTCTGTAGTTTTTACTCAGTTAAAAGTCCAACGGGTCCATTGAGAGGCCCATTTGGATCTGCTAGTCCGAAACCTCGACAAAAAGGACTGAAAAACAAGTTTTAATCAAAATTTAGGAGTTCATGTAACTTATTAGGAGCTTTTAAACACAATTATATTGCAAAACCTCAATTTCTGTACTTTTTCTTAGTTAAAATTCCAACGGGTCCATTGAAAGGCCCATTTAGACCTGCTAGTCCGAAACCTCGACAAAAAGGACCGAAAAACAAGTTTTAATAAAATTTTAGGAGTTCAAATAATTGATTAGGAGCTTTTCAACACAATTATATTGCAAAACCTTAATTTCTGTACTTTTTACTCAGTTAAAATTCCAACGGGTCTGTTAAAAGGCTCATTTCGACCCGCTCGTCCGAAACCCTTACAAAAAGGACTACAAAACAAGTTTTAATCAAATTTTAGGAGATCATGTAATTGATTAGGAGCTTTTCAACACAATTTTATTGCAAACCCTCAATTTTTGTACCTTTTACTCAGTTAAAATTCCAACGGGTCCATTGAGAGGCCCATATGGACCTGCTAGTCCGAAACCTCGACAAAAAGGACCGCAAAACAAGTTTTAATCAAATTTTAGGAGTTCAAATAATTGATTAGGTGCTTTTCAACCCAATTATAGTGCAAAACCTCTATTTCTATACTTTTACTCAGTTAAAATTCCAACGGGTCCATTGAGAGGCCCATTTAGACCTGCTAGTCCGAAACCTCGACAAAAAGGACCGCAAAACAAGTTTTAATCAAATTTTAGGAGTTCATCTAATTGATTAGGAGCTTTTCAACACAATTATATTGCAAAACCTCAATTTCTTTAATTTTTACTCAGTTAAAATTCCAACGGGTCCATTGAATGGCCCATTTAGACCTGCTAGTCCGAAACCTCGACAAAAAGGACCGCAAAACAAGTTTTAATCAAATTTTAGGAGTTCAAATAATTTATTAGGAGCTTTTCAACATAATTATATTGCAAAACTTCAATTTCTGTACTTTTTACTCAGTTAAAATTCCAACGGGTCCATTGAAAGGCCCATTTCGACCCGCTCGTCCGAAACCTCTACAAAAAGGACTGCAAAACAAGTTTTAATCAAAATTTAGGAGTTCATGTAATTTATTAGGAGCTTCTCAACACAATTAAATTGCAAAACCTCAATTTCTATAATTTTTACTCAGTTAAAATTGCAATAGGGTCATTGAAACGCCAATTTCTACCCGCTCGTCCGAAACCTCTACAAAAAGGACTGCAAAACAAGTTTTAATCAAATTTTAGGAGTTCATGTAATTGATTAGGAGCTTTTCAACACAATTATATTGCAAAACCTCAATTTCTGTAATTTTTACTCTGTTAAAATTCCAACGGGATGACGCTGCTAACATCCTGCAAGTCCCAATCTCCGCTGAACGCCGAGATATTTTACTGTGGGGCTTTCATGACACCAATATCTATACAGTCCGCTCCGGATATCTCTTTCTACGTAGGCCTTCGAGACCCCTTGCCCACTCTGGAAGGTCATAGCTAAATCCCCTACGCTTCCAAAGATTCGCACCTTTGGATGGCGGGCTGGGCGGAATGCTTTACCAACTGGAGACCGGCTCGCCGCTCTGGGAATGGGTGATGGTCTATGCCCTTTCTATCCCGATATTGTCAAAACTTCGATTCATGCGCTTCGAGACTGCCCAGGTGCCATTTTAGTGCTCCATCTTGCCGGGTTTCCCCGCACTGTATATGATAGCACGACATCCTCGATAGCTATCTGGCTAGAACAAGGAGCCTCGCTACTCTCCCGCACTGAGTTTAGCCTGCTCCTTACGATCTTGTGGAATCTGTGGAATCGACGGAATGACTGGGTCCATTCTCGACGCCTGCAGCCACCATGGCTCACCCTAATGAATTCCTAGGAGCTTCTTCAAGACTACGTCTCGGCCGCCTCCGACCATCCTACGACGCAGGCGCAGACAGAACCAGCCCTTCCCCGACCAGCCTGGAGACCACCATCGGCATGGAGAATCAAAATCAATGTCGACGGTGCATTCAACCCAGTAACAGGTAACGCCAGCTTCGGTATAGTAGCTCGTGATGCCACCGGTGTTATTTTGCTTGGGAGGGTTTTCTTCTCGGACGATACACCTGACTTCTCCTCCGCTGAACTCGATGATATCATCGCCGGAGTCAGCCTTGGATCAGACGCTAGTTGGCGTGGATTTCACATTAAGTCGGATGCGGCCCTGATTATCAACAAGCTCCGCAATCCGGGCCATGATGCTTCTCTCCTTCGACCGCAGATAGTTGCAGCTCAAACTTTATTTGCTCATATCCTTGATTTATGTCTTCATTATGTACCACACATTGCTAATGTTTTAGCTCATAGTTTAGCCACGTGGGCTCTTCATTCTCGATCTTCTTTGTATTTTGGACCGGGCTTGCCCGAGGAGTTGCGATATTTTGTACCGGTTGCTCATCAACCGCCTTGATTTATTATTAATATATTTGGGTACTCTTTCCCCCTCTTAGAACCCTAATTGGGCCTGGCCAGTTGGGATTAGTGGGGTTTTTAATGAGGCCCTTTTCCTAAAAAAAATTCCAACGGGTCCATTGAGAGGCCCATTTAGACTTGCTAGTCCGAAACCTGGACAAAAATGATCGCAAAACAAGTTTTAATCATATTTTAGAAGTTCAAATAATTGATTAGGAGCATTTCAACACAATTATATTGCAAAACTTCAATTTCTGTACTTTTTACTCAGTTAAAATTCCAACGGGTCCATTGAAAGGCCCATTTCGACCCGCTCGTCCGAAACCTCTACAAAGAGGACTGCAAAACAAGTTTTAATCAAATCTTATGAGTTCATGTAATTGATTAGGAGCTTTTCAACACAATTATATTGCAAAACCTCAATTTCTGTACTTTTTACTCAGTTAAAATTCCAACGGGTCCATTAAAAGGCCCATTTAGACCTGCTAGTCTGAAACCTCGACAAAAAGGACCAAAAAACTAGTTTTAATCAAATTTTAGGAGTTCAAATAATTGATTAGGAGCTTTTCAACACAATTATATTGCAAAACCTCAATTTCTGTAATTTCTCAGTTAAAATTCAAACGGGTCCATTGAGAGGCCCATTTAGACCTGCTACTCCGAAAACTCGACAAAAAGGACCACAAAACAAGTTTTAATCAAATTTTAGGAGTTCAAATAATTGATTAGGAGCTTTTCAACACAATTATATTGCAAAACTTCAATTCTTGTACTTTTTACTCAATTAAAATTCCAATGGGCCATTGAAAGACCCTTTTCGACCCGCTCGTCCGAAACCTCTACAAAAAGGACTGCAAAACAAGTATTAATTAAATTTTAGGAGTTCATGTAATTTATTAGGAGCTTTTCAACACAATTATATTGCAAAACCTCAATTTCTGTAATTTTTACTCAGTTAAATTTCCAACGGGTCCATTGAGAGGCCTATTTAGACCTGCTAGTCTGAAACCTCGACAAAAAGGACCGCAAAACAAGTTTTAATCAAATTTTAGGAGTTTAAATAATTCATTAGGAGCTTTTCAACACAATTATATTGCAAAACTCCAATTTCTGTACTTTTTACTCAGTTAAAATTCTAACGGGTCCATTGAAAGGCCCATTTCGACCCGCTCGTCCGAAACCTCCACAAAAAGGACTGTAAAACAAATTTTAATCAAATTTTAGGAGTTCATGTAATTTATTAGGAGCTTCTCAACACAATTAAATTGCAAAACCTCAATTTCAGTACTTTTTACTCAGTTAAAATTCCAATGGGTCCATTGAAAAGCACATTTCGACCCGCTCGTCCGAAACCTCTACAAAAATGACTACAAAGCAAGTTTTAATCAAATTTTAGGAGTTCATGTAATTGATTAGGAGCTTTTCCACAGAATTATATTGCAAAACCTGAATTTTTGTACTTTTTACGCAGTTAAAATTCAAAAGGGTCCATTGAAAGGCCCATTTAGACCCGCTAGTCCGAAACCTCGACAAAAAGCACCGCAAAACGAGTTTTAATCAAATTTTAGGAGTTCAAATAATTGATTAGGAGCTTTTCAACAGAATTATATTGCAAAACCTCAAATTCTGTAATTTCTCAGTTAAAATTCCAATGGGTCCATTGAGAGGCCCATTTAGACCTGCTACTCCGAAACCTCGACAAAAAGGACCGCAAAACAAGTTTTAATCAAACTTTAGGAATTCAAATAGTTGATTAGGAGCTTTTCAACATAATTATATTGCAAAACTTCAATTTCTGTACTTTTTACTCAGTTAAAATTCCAACGGGTCCATTGAAAGGCCGATTTCGACTCGCTCGTCCGAAACCTCTACAAAAAAGACTGCAAAACAAGTTTTAATCAAATCTTATAAGTTCATGTAATTTATTAGGAGCTTTTCAACACAATTATATTGCAAAACCTCAATTTCTGTACTTTTTACTCAGTTAAAATTCCAACGGGTCCATTGAAAGGCCCATTTAGACCTGCTAGTCCGAAACCTCGACAAAAAGGACCGAAAAACTAGTTTTAATCAAATTTTAGGAGTTCAAATAATGGATTAGGAGCTTTTCAACACAATTATATTGCAAAACCTCAATTTCTGTAATTTCTCAGTTAAAATTCAAACGGGTCCATTGAGAGGCCCATTTAGACCTGCTACTCCGAAACCTCGACAAAAAGGACCGCAAAACAAATTTTAATCAAATTTTAGGAGTTCAAATAATTGATTAGGAGCTTCTCAACACAATTATATTGCAAAACTTCAATTTCTGTACTTTTTACTCAGTTAAAATTCCAATGGGTCCATTGAAAGATCCATTTCGACCCGCTCGTCCGAAACCTCTACAAAAAGGACTACAAAACAAGTTTTAATCAAATTTTAGGAGTTCATTTAATTAATTAGGATCTTTTCAACACATTTATTTTGCAAAACCTCAATTTCTGTACTTTTTACTATGTTAAAATTCCAACGGGTCCATTGAGAGGCCCATTTAGACATGCTAGTCTGAAACTTCAAAAAAAGGACTGCAAAACAAGTTTTAATCATATTTTAGGAGTTCATGTAATTGATTAGGAGATTTTCAACACAATTATATTGCAAAACCTCAAATTCTGTAATTTTTACTAAGTTAAAATTCCAACGGGTCCATTGAGAGGCCCACTTAGACCTGCTAGTCCGAAACCTCGACAAAAAGGACCGAAAAACTAGTTTTAATCAAATTTTAGGAGTTCAAATAATTGATTAGGAGCTTTTCAACACAATTATATTGCAAAACCTCAATTTCTGTAATTTCTCAGTTAAAATTCAAACGGGACCATTGAGAGGCCCATTTAGACCTGCTACTCCGAAACCTCGACAAAAAGGACCGCAAAACAAGTTTTAATCAAATTTTAGGAGTTCAAATAATTGATTAGGAGCTTTTAAACACAATTATATTGCAAAACTTCAATTCCTGTACTTTTTACTCAATTAAAATTCCAATGGGTCCATTGAAAGACCCTTTTCGACCCGCTCGTCCGAAACCTCTACAAAAAGGACTACAAAACAAGTATTAATCAAATTTTAGGAGTTCATGTAATTTATTAGGAGCTTTTCAACACAATTATATTGCAAAACCTCAATTTCTGTAATTTTTACTCAGTTAAATTTCCAACGGGTCCATTGAGAGGCCCATTTAGACCTGCTAGTCTGAAACCTCGACAAAAAGGACCGCAAAACAAGTTTTAATCAAATTTTAGGAGTTTAAATAATTCATTAGGAGCTTTTCAACACAATTATATTGCAAAACTCCAATTTCTGTACTTTTTACTTAGTTAAAATTCCAACGGGTCCATTGAAAGGCCCATTTCGACCCGCTCGTCCGAAACCTCCACAAAAAGGACTGGAAAACAAATTTTAATCAAATTTTAGGAGTTCATGTAATTTATTAGGAGCTTCTCAACACAATTAAATTGCAAAACCTCAATTTCAGTACTTTTTACGCAGTTAAAATTCCAACGGGTCCATTGCAAGGCCCATTTAGACCTGCTACTCCGAAACCCCGACAAAAAGGACCGCAAAACGAGTTTTAATCAAACTTTAGGAATTCAAATAATTGATTAGCAGCTTTTAAACACAATTATATTGCAAAACTTCAATTTCTGTACTTTTTACTCAGTTAAAATTCCAACGGGTCCATTGAAAGGCCCATTTCGTCCCGCTCGTCTGAAACCTCTACAAAAAGGACTGCAAAACAAGTTTTAATCAAATCATATAAGTTCATGTAATTGATTAGGAGCTTTTCAACACAATTATATTGCAAAACCTCAATTTCTGTACTTTTTACTTAGTTAAAATTCCAACGGGTGTAACGGGTGTTGGGAAATGAAAATTCTCTCTGAACTCTCTCATTTCCTCCCTTTGCTTTTTCTCTCTCTTTCTCTCCTCCTCAACATCAACCACCGTCCCCTCCGCCACAACTTTGAATCTCCACCCCCACGGCCACCACATATCCACCACCTAAATTTCCCCTTTCTGCCAGCATACAACCAATGCTATTGGTTTCATGCCACCAAACGCCACCTTATCCTCCCCTCACCGCTGCTTTGCAGCAACCAATCTTACAACCATGGGCAATGGTTGCACGCTACGATCAGAGCAGAGTTGGCAAAGGTAAGTACATCTTCTCTTGATAATTTTATTTTCGCTATTTACTCTTGTATTATTTTATTTATAATTTTCTGGATCAAGCTTTGGCTCGATCACTCCGGCCACATTCCTTATGTCATTAGTGCATTATGGAAGTGGTTCCAGCATCGGCCGGGCCTTGCATTATTCCTAATGCTCCCGGCAGCGGTGCAACGATCCTGGTCCTCGAGGCCTTGCAACCATTTACTCCGTTCCTTTGAATGGACATTTTCCTAGCCTTCTGGGCCTTGTCAATCTATTGGCTTATTCGCAAGAATAATGTCAAATGGGCCATCGAATAGGTGGCAATTGGAGCCCTCGTGGCTAGTCTCTGGGCATAGAAAGCTCATTCCGAACGCTGGAGGCCTTCTACTGCGTGCAGGGCAGGGTTTACACACACACGTCCCTAAAACTGAAACCCTCATACTGCATGCATGGCACATGCAGACGGGGTTCATGGTGGCTGCTGCATCAATATGTTATCGAATTCAATGGAAGCAGTGGCTTCTGCCGCTTCCGATGGTCGGCATCCTCCGGCCACCACCACTGCCATCGATCTCCAAATCCCGGAATATCGGGAATTTACTGATTAACGCTCAGGGCCTAATTTTATGGGATTTGTTTTCTTTTGAATTCGAATCCAAATTCCCTTGGGGTCTTCTGCTGGGACTCAACCACTGCCCAACAGCAAGCCTCCTAAAATCTAGGATTTTTGTTGGGATCTATATTATTGATTGGTGGACTATAACACTTAAATTACAATTTGAATTATCATCTTTTAATATAATCCATATATTCAGCTCGGATACACTCCTAAAAGATAGGAGACTTACTACAGTCATACGTCTCTACCCTAGATGGATTATCTTCAATCCAAATAATCTTCAACAATTAAAATTTGAATTCCTAAATTTAGAATTAATTCAAATTGTTCTGGTGGATTACCTCACCTTATCGAATAGAGATGGATATTATTGGAGTAACACTTCATACTGTATCTCCATCCTAGCTTTTTGCTTCCTTCGATTTCCCTACTCTAAGTCTTCACAAACAATGGCCTCCTCGGATTCTTTCTTGGACCACTTCGACAACCTACAGTTTACTGCAGAGGAGCAGGCTGTGGTTTACGCTCCCAAAGCCACGAAGGCAATACCGTTGGAGGACCAACGATGCTCACTGTTAGGGAAGCTTTTTCCCACAACCAAACCGGACGACACTGCCCTGGTAAAGGTTTTCACGGCTGTTTGGAAGGAAGATAAGCTTATCTCCACCACGATTCTTGGCTCGGGCTACTTCCTTTTCAAGTTTGAGACCGCTGCAAAGGTCAAGGATATTCTTAAGAGAGGGCCATGGACATTCAAGCGTGACTGGCTAGCCCTAACTCCCATTCAACCTCAGCTGACGTTGGAGGAATATAAATTTACGCACATGAGGATATGGGTCCGTATCCTACGTGTGCCCCTAGTGATGATGATAGGCGACACTGTGGCCAACGCATCCGGACGTGCCCTAGGCAGTGGTCTAGGTGCAGTGATAAGCACCGACACTCGCAAAGACGATGAAGGGAACCGGGTACAGTTCCTAAGGGTTGGGGTGCTCATCGATGTTAATCAGCCCCTCCGGCGAGGTGTAGCTTTAGCAGATGAGGAGAATCCGGACAAGCCTAAAATGCTTCCGGTGAGATATGAGAAATTACCTAATTTCTGTCATGGTTGTGGGATGTTGTTCCATCTCCGTGCAACTTTTGCCGCTTTCAAGGATAAGCCAAGTGCAGGGCTACAATACGGTGACTGGCTTCGTGCACCTGCCCCTAAACCAAAGGTTAAAACGAACGTTAGAGGCCGGGTCCGTTACTTCGAACCAGGATCCTCTTCTAATCCGCAAGAACAATCCACATGTTCTTTTTTCTTTTTTTCATGGTTTTTCCGGAATATGTATGTGGACTATAGGCTTATACTCCAATTTTATGTATGGTTGTTACGCCACATGTATTTCGATTCTAGGGCTAAACTCCTATTTTTTTCAAGAGTTCTACAGTAAATGTGTTTCGATTCTAGGGCTTATACTCCAATTTTATGTATGGTTGTCATGCTCCTTTTTCCGATTTCACTGTGCATGTATATGGGTTATAAGCTTGTTCTCATATTCATTTTACCGATTTCACTGTGCATGTATAAGGTTTATAAACTTGTTCTCATGTTCATTTTACCGACTGTACAGTGCTTATTCATGGGATGTGATGTTACTATATATGGTTGCATACAGTGCATGTATATGGTTTACAAATTTGATATCATGCTCCTTTTACCGGCTGTGCAGTGCTTCTTTATGGGATGTAATATTATTATATTTGGTTGCATCTTCAGCTGCTTTATATTCACAAAAACATGTATTCTCCACTGTTGCCATTTCAGGGAACAATGGGAAGGATAAGGCAACTGCCACCCCGATGGCCAAAGGAACACCCACGGTGCAACCGGGTGGTGGTACGATGAATCTGGAGGAGGATGATCTGCTGGGCGAGGAGCTTGCCACCCCTCCTTCCAATGTAGCATCGCCACTGCCAGCAAAAGGGACAGTCGCTGAAGTTGCTGTCGATGCAGCCGCTGGCCAGCAGGAGCCGCTGGATGTTGCACCACTGGACATGATTCCAGCGGATGAAGAGTCCGTGGTTAACGGCTCGAAGGAGGCTGGTGTTGATGAAGAACATGATGTGCAGCCTTAAAAGTCTGACACACCACCGGACAAACGTTTCATTTTGATTGATGAGGATGCGATTCCAGAGCCTATCGTGGATGACACGGCCACAGGGGAAAGCTCGAACAAAGGTAAAGGTCCGAGGGACAAAGGCAAGGAACCGGTTAATCCGGAATTTGAAGTTTGGTTGGCGGCCACGACCGATAAGGGACCGGATGCTGCTGTCCTTAAGAAGTCTAAACGCACGTCACCTATTATTACTGGAGGGATTGCCAAACGGCCGAGAACTTCACCTTCGGTTGCCGGTAAAGCAGTAAAACAGGTCGAAAAAAATCAAAAGAAAGCTGGGATGAGCAGCAAAAACTCTTCGGCGGTGGTTGACAGTCAACCCCGCCGAGAGAAATGAGGGCAATATGTTGGAACTGTCGGGGACTTGGTATGCCCTCGGCAGTTCACGAGCTTCGTTCTATTATTTTTCGTTTATGTCCAGATTTCATTTTCCTGTCAGAAACTCGTTTAAACTCTTCTAAGTTTGATTCTCTTAAACTTTATCTTGAAATGGAGGGTTTTTTTGCTGTGGACAGCAGCCCTTCTTGTGCAGGTTTATGCCTGCTTTTTAATAAAAACATTACATTAGATTTTCTCTCGTCATCGACGAGATACATTGATATTATTGTGAATGGTTTAAATTGTCGCTTTCGCTTTACTGGTATATACGGGTACGCAGCCACGAACATGAAAAAACACACTTGGGAACTCATCGACTCCCTTAAAACAAACTCATCTCTTCCTTGGCTCATCGGCGGTGACTTAAATGACATCTTAGATGACTCGGAAAAACAAGGGGGCAATCGTAGGCCTCGATCACAAATCCTCAACTTTCGTGATTGTCTCACACGAAATAATTTGTTTGATTGTAAACCCAACACTGGCTGGTTCACTTGGACCCGCACGGGGCCTAATGTTAACCCGGTATGTGAAAGACTTGACCGTTTCGTGGCATGCTCCCAATGGTTGCATGATTTTCCCAACTAAGGCCATTTTCATTCCTTTTCCCTCGAATCGGACCATAGCGTTATCAACTTGGACACTGAAAATGCCACCATAACGAACCAATATACTACACAGGCCATGGATCATTTTTGGTTTGAAGCTTGTTGGGCTCATGACCCAGCAGGCATTCAAGTTTGTAAACAAACTTGGGCTGCCACGCATGGGTCCATTCTGGATAAATTATCTGCATTGGGCCATAACCTTCAAGAGTGGCAGCATGCTCAACGTAAGCTTTCCACTCTCCGCATGCAAAAGTTGCAACGCTCTATTAATAACCTTCTCCGACGTCGCCATCTTTCCCGGAAAGCTCTTTCCACGCTTCACAGCGCTAAATTGGAACTCCGAAAATTGACAGTGGCTAAAGAGGCGAACTGGGCTCAACGCTCTCGCATTTCCTGGTTAACCAACGGGGATAAAAATACCACCTACTTCCATGCGAGGGCCACAAAAAGACGTAGGAAAAACGCAATCCGGGGATTAATGGATGAGAACGGTGTTTGGCAGACTACCACTGCTGACACGTTACAAATTGCGTCGTCCTACTTTCAAGGAATTTTTTCATCATTTTGTCCGGTGTCCTCACCGGAATTGCTGCACAATATTCGCCCTACAGTGACTACAGATATGAATGATACTCTTCTACGCCCATTCACTGTAGATGAAATCCGCGCCGCTTTTCTGGATATCAATCCTAAAAAAGCACCAGGGATTGATGGTTTCCCCAGTAGTTTCTACAGACAACACTGGGATATGATTGGTCCTGATTTCCTATCTCTTTGCATGGATCTCCTACAAGGGAAAGCCGATATGGCGTCGGTTAACCGATCGGTCATTGTGCTTATACCTAAGATATCTGACCCCACCACTATGAAGCACTTTCGACCAATAAGTTTGTGTACTGTCATATACAAGACGGTTTCAAAGGTTCTGGTTAATCGCCTGAAACTATCCCTATCTTCTTGTATCAGCGATTCCCAGGCTGCGTTCATTAGCGGACGCAATATCACTGACAACATTTTAATTGCACATGAGTTGGTGCACACCCTTCACTCTAGTGGCATAATGTCCTCCCAAGGGGCTGCTGTCAAGCTCGATATGGAGAAGGCCTTTGATAGGGTCGAATGGTCCTTTTTAAGGGATGTCATGCTCCGTATGGGGTTTGCTAGGGACTGGGTCAACCTTATCCTACGATGTGTCTCCTCGGTCTCCTTTTCGGTAAGAGTTAATGGCACACTTTCAGAGGAATTCTTCCCTACCAGGGGTATCCGTCAAGGAGACCCTCTGTCACCTTTCCTTTTCCTCATTTGTTCCCAAGGGCTCTCAGCGGCTTTGGAAACGGAACAAAGGGAAGGGCGCCTATCGGGACTTAGCGCTAGCCGCCATGGGCCCAGGGTTACCCATCTGCTCTTCGCGGATGATAGTATGGTGTTCCTATGCAATGAGCCCACGGAGGTGGATAGATTACGATACGTCCTCTCCCAGTATGCCTCATCCTCCGGTCAAACGGTAAATTTTGATAAGTCCACCGCCTACTGCAGTCACAGGTGTTCCTCTGACTTTCTCCATGCTATGCGTTCAACCCTGGGTGTACGCTTAGTGGATGATCCAGGCATATATTTGGGGGTCCCTCTTTTAATTAAAAGGAATAGGACCGCCTCTTTAGGCTTTGTGAGGGATAAAGTCCAATCCCGAATGAGCAAATGGGATAACAGCTTCCTTTCATATAGTGGAAGAGAAATTCTCATTAAGTCGGTTGCACAAGCAATGCCACAATATGTGATGTCCTGCTACCTATTACCCCAAAACATAATTGATGACATTACTATGTCCATACGGCGTTACTGGTGGTCAGGGCGAAGTAATAAGCGAGACTGGCCGCTTTTATCGTGGGAATCTCTCTGCACACCTAAGAATGTGGGAGGCCTAGGTTTCCGCGATCTACGCACTTTTAATATCGCCCTTTTGGGGAAGCAAATTTGGCATCTGCTATCACACCCGGACTCTCTCTTGGCACGAGTCCTTCGCGCGAAATACTACCCCTCAGGTGACCTTCTGAATGCATCAGCGGACAAACGGGCCTCGTTTGCATGGAAAGGTATACACCAAGCAATTCACTCCCTTGGGCCTGGTTATTTTTGGCGGCCAGGAGTCAAGAGTTCGATACGTCTGCTCAGCGATACCTGGGGAGGGGATAAACCACTTACGCTTTTTGGGCAATATATGGACAATGACGAGCTCCCGTTGCGTTGTCGGGATTACATGTCACATGACTATACGTCATGGGATGAGTCCAAACTTCGAAATGATTTCGACAAGGATGATGTCGAATGCATCCTTAGGGTTCCGAATTATCAGAATAGGCCGGATAAGCTTGTTTGGGGACAACATGACTCTGGAAACTATACCGTCAGGTCAGGGTACTTTTTTCTCCATCAACCTGCGAGACTGGTGACGCGACCTACCCGTCTCTGGAAAGTAATATCTAAAGCTCCGACTTTACCAAAGATTCGCTCTTTTAGCTGGCGAGCGGGCCGTGATGCCTTACCCACTGGGGACAAACTCCGAGCGATACATCACACGGATGGACATTGTCCTTTTTGCCCAGCAGTACTGGAATCCACTATACATGCCCTTCGTGATTGCCCAAGTGCTCAAGAGGTTCTTCGCCTAGTGGGGCTTCCATCGGGTTTCTATACCAGTCCCACCGGCACAATGGCGGCGTGGTTGTCGGAAGGAACTTACTGTTTGGACATTTCAGGATTTGCTCTGCTCCTAACAACAATTTGGAACATCTGGAACCGTCGTAATGACTGGGTTCACTCACAAAGACTTCAGCCAACCTGGCTTACGGCCATGAATGCTACAGGTCTTCTACAGGAATACGCCGCCGCTAACGCTCTCCCCGCCGTGTCAGCAGCCATACCAGCAGCGGCCCCGCCACGATGGACGACGCCAAGCCCGGGATGTATAAAGATAAATGTTGACGGAGCCTTCCATCCAGGATCCGGTGCTGCAGCTATCGGAGTCATTGCTAGGGATGCACATGGCTCGATTGTTGGAGGATGTGCTGTCCATGAGGCAGGTTGTCACGATGCCACCATGGTCGAGCTACATGCCATCGTTGCGGGTATCATGTTGACCCGAGATAGAGGATGGGGCGAGGTGCTCATCGAATCCGACTCGGCTACGGTGATCAACAAGCTCTCGCGCACCACTGATGATAACTCCCTGCTGGGGCCACAGATTACAGATACGAAGGCCTTGCTTAGGTCTTTTCCTTTGATCACCTTATCTTTTGTACCTAGATCAGCCAACTTTGTGGCTCATAACTTAGCCGCTTGGGCTTTACACTTTACTTCTTCTGTGTATTTTGATTCAGTTGTTCCTGACTGTATTAACATTGATGTACTGGCTGACTCTCAGCCCTTTTCTTGTTATAATAATAATAGCACTCAGGGCACTCTTTTCCCCTTAGGTTCATCTTGTGCCTCCGCACAAGGTGGTTAGAGGGGTTTTTAATGAGGCCCTTTTTCTTCAACAAAAAAAATTCCAACGGGTCCATTGAGAGGCCCATTTAGACCTGCTACTCCGAAACCTCGACAAAAAGGACCGCAAAACAAGTTTTAATCAAACTTTAGGAATTCAAATAATTGATTAGGAGCTTTTCAACACAATTATATTGCAAAACTTCAATTTCTGTACTTTTTACTCAGTTAAAATTCCAACGGGTCCATTGAAAGGCCCATTTCGACCCGCTCGTCCGACACCTCTACAAAAAAGGACTGCAAAACAAGTTTTAATCAAATCTTATAAGTTCATGTAATTGATTAGGAGCTTTTCAACACAATTATATTGCAAAACCTCAATTTCTGTACTATTTACTCAGTTAAAATTCCAACGGGTCCACTGAAAGGCCCATTTAGACCTGCTAGTCCGAAACCTCGACAAAAAGGACCGAAAAACTAGTTTTAATCAAATTTTAGGAGTTCAAATAATTGATTAGGAGCTTTTCAACACAATTATATTGCAAAACCTCAATTTCTGTAATTTCTCAGTTAAAATTCAAACGGGTCCATTGAGAGGCCCATTTAGACCTGCTACTCCGAAATCTCGACAAAAAGGACCGCAAAACAAGTTTTAATCAAATTTTAGGAGTTCAAATAATTGATTAGGAGCTTTTCAACACAATTATATTGCAAAACTTCAATTTCTGTACTTTTTACTCAGTTAAAATTCCAATGGGTCCATTGAAAGACCCATTTCGACCCGCTCGTCCGAAACCTCTACAAAAAGGACTACAAAACAAGTTTTAATCAAATTTTAGGAGTTCATTTAATTAATTAGGATCTTTTCAACACATTTATTTTGCAAAACCTCAATTTCTGTACTTTTTACTATGTTAAAATTCCAACGGGTCCATTGAGAGGCCCATTTAGACCTGCTAGTCCGAAACCTCAAAAAAAGGACTGCAAAACAAGTTTTAATCAAATTTTAGAAGTTCATGTAATTGATTAGGAGCTTTTCAACACAATTATATTGCAAAACCTCAATTTCTGTAATTTTTACATAGTTAAAATTCCAACGGGTCCATTGAGAGGCCCATTTAGACTTGCTAGTCTGAAACCTGTACAAAAATGACCGCAAAACAAGTTTTAATCATATTTTAGGAGATCAAATAATTGATTAGGAGCTTTTCAACACAATTATATTGCAAAACCTCAATTTATGTACTTTTTACCCAGTTAAAATTCGAACGGGTCCATTGAAAGGCCCATTTCGACCCGCTCGTCCGAAACCTCGACAAAAAGGACCGCAAAAGAAGTTTTAATCAAATTTTAGGAGTTCAAATAATTGATTAGTAGGTTTTCAACAAAATTATATTGCAAAACCTCAATTTAGGTACTTTTTACTCAGTTAAAATTCCAACGGGTACATTGGAAGGCCCATTTAGACCTGCTAGTTCGAAACCTCGACAAAAAGGATCGAAAAACAAGTTTTAATCAAAATTTAGGAGTTCAAATAATTGATTAGGAGCTTTTCAACACAATTATAATGCAAAACCTCTATTTATGTACTTTTTACTCAGTTAAAATTCCAACGGGTCCATTGAAAGGCCCTTTTAGACCTGCTCGTCCGAAACATCGACAAAAAGGACCGCAAAACAAGTTTTAATCAAATTTTAGGAGTTCAAATAATTGAATAGGAGCTTTTCAATACAATTATATTGCAAAACCTCAAATTTTTTTTACTTTTCACTCAGTTAAATTTCCAACAGGTCCGTTGAAAGACCCATTTAGACTCGCTCGTCCGAAACCTCTACAAAAAAGGACTGCAAAACAAGTATTAATCAAATTTTAGGAGTTCATGTAATTGATTAGGAGCTTTTCAACACAATTATATTGCAAAACCTCAATTTCTGTAATTTTTACTCAGTTAAAATTCCAACAGGACCATTGAGAGGCCCATTTAGACTTGCTAGTCTGAAACCAGGACAAAAATGACCGCAAAACAAGTTTTAATCATATTTTAGGAGTTCAAATAATTGATCAGGAGCCTTTCAACACAATTATATTTCAAAACCTCAATTTTTGTACTTTTTACTCTGTTAAAATTCCAACGTGTCCTATGAAAGGCCCATTTCGACCCACTCGTCCGAAACCTCTACGAAAAGGACTGCAATACAAGTTTTAATCAAATTTTAGGAGTGTATGTAATTGATTAGGAGCTTTTCAACACAATTATATTGCAAAACCTCAATTTCTGTACTTTTTACTCAGTTAAAATTCCAACAGGTCCATTGAAAGGCCCATTTAGACTTGCTAGTCCGAAACTTGGACAAAAAGGACCGATAAACAAGTTTTAATCAAATTTTAGGTGTTCAAGTAATTGATTAGGAGCTTTTCAACACAATTATATTGCAAAACCTCAATTTCTGTAATTTCTCAGTTAAAATTCCAACGAGTCCATTGAGAGGCCCATTTAGACCTGCTACTCCGAAACCTCGTCAAAAAGGACCGCAAAACAAGTTTTAATCAAATCTTAGGAATTCAAATAATTGATTAGGAGCTTTTCAACACAATTATATTGATAAACTTCAATTTCTGTACTTTTTACTCAGTTAAAATTCCAATGGGTCCATTGAAAGACGCATTTCGACCCGCTCGTTCGAAACCTCTACAAAAGGACTGCAAAACAAGTTTTAATCAAATTTTAGGAGTTCAATTAATTAATTAGGATCTTTTCAACACATTTATTTTGCAAAACCTCAATTTCTGTACTTTTTACTATGTTAAAATTCCAACGGGTCCATTGGAAGTCCCATTTAGACCTGCTAGTCCGAAACCTCGACAAAAAGGACCGAAAACCAAGTTTTAATCAAATTTTAGGAGTTCAAATAATTGATTAGGAGCTTTTCAACACAATTATATTGCAAAACCTCAATTTATGTAATTTCTCAGTTAAAATTCCAACGGGTCCATTGAGTGGCCCATTTAGACCTGCTACTCCGAAACCTCGACAAAAAGGACCGCAAAACAAGTTTTAATCAAATTTTAGGAATTCAAATAATTGATTAGGAGCTTTTCAACACAATTATATTCCTAAACTTCAATTTCTGTACTTTTTACTCAGTTAAAATTCCAATGGGTCCATTGAAAGACCTATTTCGACCCGCTCATCCGAAACCTCTACAAAAAGGACTGCAAAACAAGTTTTAATCAAATTTTAGGAGTTCATTTAATTAATTAGGATCTTTTCAACACATTTATTTTGCAAAACCTCAATTTCTGTACTTTTTACTATGTTAAAATTCCAACGGGTCCATTGAGAGGCCCATTTAGACCTGCTAGTCCGAAACCTCAAAAAAAGGACTGCAAAACAAGTTTTAATAAAATTTTAGGAGTTCATGTAATTGATTAGGAGCTTTTCAACACAATTATATTGCAAAACCTCAATTTCTGTAATTTTTACTTAGTTAAAATTCCAACGGGTCCATTGAGAGGCCCATTTAGACTTGCCAGTCTGAAACCTGGACAAAAATGATCGCAAAACAAGTTTTAATCATATTTTAGGAGTTCAAATAATTGATTAGGAGCTTTTCAACATAATTATATTGCAAAACCTCAATTTCTGTACTTTTTACCCAGTTAAAATTCGAACGGGTCCATTGAAAGGCCCATTTCGACCCGCTCGTCCGAAACCTCGACAAAAAGGACCGCAAAAGAAGTATTAATCAAATTTTAGGAGTTCAAATAATTGATTAGTAGGTTTTCAACACAATTATATTGCAAAACCTCAATTTATGTACTTTTTACTCAGTTAAAATTCCAACGGGTCCATTGGAAGGCCCATTTAGACCTGCTAGTCCGAAACCTCGACAAAAAGGATCGAAAAACAAGTTTTAATCAAATTTTAGGAGTTCAAATAATTGATTAGGAGCTTTTCAACACAATTATAATGCAAAACCTCTATTTGTGTACTTTTTACTCAGTTAAAATTCCAATGGGCTCATTGAAAGGCCCTTTTAGACCTGCTCGTCCGAAACATCGACAAAAAGGACCGCAAAACAAGTTTTAATCAAATTTTAGGAGTTCAAATAATTGAATAGGAGCTTTTCAACACAATTATATTGCAAAACCTCAATTTCTGTAATTTCTCAGTTAAAATTCCAATGGGTCCATTGAAAGGCCCATTTCGACCCGCTCGTCCGAAACTTCTACAAAAAGGACTGCAAAACAAGTTTTAATCAAATATTAGGAGTTCATGTAATTGATTAGGTGCTTTTCAACACAATTATATTGCAAAACCTCAATTTCTGTAATTTTTACTCAGTTAAAATTCCAATGGGTCCATTGAAAGGCCCATTTAGACCTGCTAGTCCGAAACCTCGACAAAAAGGACCGAAAAACAAGTTTTAATCAAACTTTAGGAGTTCATGTAATTTATTAGGAGCTTTTAAACATAATTATATTGCAAAACCTCAATTTCTGTACTTTTTCTTAGTTAAAATTCCAACGGGTCCATTGAAAGGCCCATTTAGACCTGCTAGTCCGAAACCTCGACAAAAAGGACCGAAAAACAAGTTTTAATAAAATTTTAGGAGTTCAAATAATTGATTAGGAGCTTTTCAACACAATTATATTGCAAAACCTTAATTTCTGTACTTTTTACTCAGTTAAAATTCCAACGGGTCCGTTAAAAGGCTCATTTCGACCCGCTCGTCCGAAACCTTTACAAAAAGGACTGCAAAACAAGTTTTAATCAAATTTTAGGAGATCATGTAATTGATTAGGAGCTTTTCAACACAATTTTATTGCAAACCCTCAATTTTTGTACCTTTTACTCAGTTAAAATTACAACGGGTCCATTGAGAGGCCCATATGGACCTGCTAGTCCGAAACCTCGACAAAAAGGACCGCAAAACAAGTTTTAATCAAATTATAGGAGTTCAAATAATTGATTAGGTGCTTTTCAACCCAATTATATTGCAAAACCTCTATTTCTATACTTTTACTCAGTTAAAATTCCAACGGGTCCATTGAGAGGCCCATTTAGACCTGCTAGTCCGAAACCTCGACAAAAAGGACCGCAAAACAAGTTTTAATCAAATTTTAGGAGTTCATCTAATTGATTAGGAGATTTTCAACACAATTATATTGCAAAACCTCAATTTCTTTAATTTTTACTCAGTTAAAATTCCAACGGGTCCATTGAAAGGCCCATTTAGACCTGCTAGTCCGAAACCTCGACAAAAAGGACCGCAAAACAAGTTTTAATCAAATTTTAGGAGTTCAAATAATTTATTAGGAGCTTTTCAACATAATTATATTGCAAAACTTCAATTTCTGTACTTTTTACTCAGTTAAAATTCCAACGGGTCCATTGAAAGGCCCATTTCGACCCGCTCGTCCGAAACCTCTACAAAAAGGACTGCAAAACAAGTTTTAATCAAAATTTAGGAGTTCATGTAATTTATTAGGAGCTTCTCAACACAATTAAATTGCAAAACCTCAATTTCTATAATTTTTACTCAGTTAAAATTGCAATAGGGTCATTGAAACGCCAATTTCTACCCGCTCGTCCGAAACCTCTACAAAAAGGACTGCAAAACAAGTTTTAATCAAATTTTAGGAGTTCATGTAATTGATTAGGAGCTTTTCAACACAATTATATTGCAAAACCTCAATTTCTGTAATTTTTACTCTGTTAAAATTCCAACGGGATGACGCTGCTAACATCCTGCAAGTCCCAATCTCCGCTGAACGCCGAGATATTTTACTGTGGGGCTTTCATGACACCAATATCTATACAGTCCGCTCCGGATATCTCTTTCTGCGTAGGCCTTAGAGACCCCTTGCTCGCCCTTGCCCACTCTGGAAGGTCATAGCTAAATCCCCTACGCTTCCAAAGATTCGCACCTTTGGATGGCGGGATGGGCGGAATGCTTTACCAACTGGAGACCGGCTCGCCGCTCTGGGAATGGATGATGGTCTATGCCCTTTCTATCCCGATATTGTCGAAACTGCGATTCATGCGCTTCGAGACTGCCTAGGTGCCACTGAAGTGCTCCATCTTGTCGGGTTTCCCCCCATTGTATATGATAGCACGGCATCCTCGATAGCTATCTGTCTAGAACAAGAAGCCTCGCTACTTTCCCGCACTGAGTTTAGCCTGCTCCTTACGATCTTGTGGAATCGACGGAATGACCGGGTCCATTCTCGACGCCTGCAGCCACCTCCGACCATCCTACGACGCAGGCGCAAACAGAACCAGCCCTTCCCCAACCAGCCTGGAGACCACCATCGGCAGGGAGAATCAAAATCAATGTCGACGGTGCATTCAACCCAATAATAGGCAACGCCGGCTTCGGTATAGTAGCTCGTGATGCCACCGGTGTTATTTTGCTTGGGTGGGCTTTCTTCTCGGACGATACACCCGACTCCTCCTCCACTGAACTCCATGCTATCGTCGCCGGAGTCAGCCTTGGATCAGACGCTGGATGGCGTGGATTTCACATTGAGTCGGATGCGGCCTTGATTATCAACAAGCCCCGTAATCCGGGCCATGATGCTTCCCTCCTTCGACCGCAGATAGTTGCAGCTCAAACTTTATTTGCTCCTATCCCTGATTTATGTCTTCATTATGTACTACGCATTGCTAATGTTTTAGCTCATAGTTTAGCCACGTGGGCTCTTCATTCTCGTCTTCTTTGTATTTTGGACCGGGCTTGCCCGACGAGTTGCGATCTTTTGTACCGGTTGCTCATCAACTGCATTGATTTATTATTAATATATTTGGGTACTCTTTTCCCCTCTTAGGACCCTAACTGGGCCTGTCCAGTTGGGATTAGTGGGGTTTTTAATGAGGACCTTTTCCTAAAAAAAAAATTCCAACGGGTCCATTGAGATGCCCATTTAGACTTGCTAGTCCGAAACCTGGACAAAAATGACCGCAAAACAAGTTTTAATCATATTTTAGGAGTTCAAATAATTGATTAGGAGCCTTTCAACACAATTATATTGCAAAACTTCAATTTCCGTACTTTTTACTTAGTTAAAATTCCAACGGGACCATTGAAAGAACCATTTCGACCCGCTCGTCCGAAACCTCTACAAAAAGGACTGCAAAACAAGTTTTAATCAAATTTAAGTAGTTTATTTAATTAATTAGCATCTTTTCAACACATTTATTTTGCAAAACCTCAATTTATGTACTTTTTACTATGTTAAAATTCCAACGGGTCCATTGAAAGGCCCATTTAGACCTGCTAGTTCGAAACCTCGACAAAAAGGACCGAAGAACAAGTTTTAATCAAATTTTAGGAGTTCAAATAATTGATTAGGAGCTTTTCAACACAATTATATTGCAAAACCTCAATTTATGTACTTTTTACTCAGTTAAAATTCAAACGGGTCCATTGAAAGGTCCATTTCGACCCGCTCGTTCGAAACCTCTACAAAAGGGACTGCAAAATAAGTTTTAATCAAATTTTAGGAGTTCATGTAATTGATTAGGAGCTTTTCAACACAATTATATTGCAAAACCTCAATTTCAGTAATTTTTACTCAGTTAAAATTTCATCGGGTCCATTGAGAGTCCCATTTAGACCTGCTAGTCTGAAACCTCGACAAAAAGGACCGCAAAACAAGTTCTAATCAAATTTTAGGAGTTCAAATAATTGATTAGGAACTTTTCAACACAATTATATTGCAAAACCTTAATTTATGTAATTTCTCAGTTAAAATTCCAACGGGTCCATTGAGAGGGTCATTTAGACCTGCTACTCTGAAACCTCGACAAAAAGGACCACAAAACAAGTTTTAATCAAATTCTAGGAATTCAAATAATTTATTAGAAGCTTTTCAACACAATTATATTGCTAAACTTCAATTTCTGTACTTTTTACTTAGTTAAAATTCCAATGGTTCCATTGAAAGACCCATTTCGACCCGCTCGTCCGAAACCTCTACAAAAAGGACTGCAAAACAAGTTTTAATCAAATTTTAGGCGTTCATTTAATTGATTAGGATCTTTTCAACACATTTATTTTGCAAAACCTCAATTTCTGTACTTTTTACTATGTTAAAATTCCAACGGGTCCATTGAAAGGCCTATTTAGACCTGCTAGTCCGAAACCTCGACAAAAAGGACCGAAAAACAAGTTTTAATCAAATTTTAGGAGTTCAAATAATTTATTAGGAGCTTTTCAACACAATTATATTGCAAAACCTAAATTTCAGTAATTTTTACTCAGTTAAAATTTCAACGGGTCCATTGAGAGGCCCATTTAGACCTGCTAGTCCGAAACCTCGACAAAAAGGACCGCAAACCAAGTTTTAATCAAATTTTAGGAGTTCATGTAATTGGTTAGAAGAATTTCAACACAATTATATTGCAAAACCTCAATTTCAGTAATTTTTACTCAGTTAAAATTTCAACGGGTCCATTGAGAGGCCCATTTAGACCTGCTAGTCCGAAACCTCGACAAAAAGGACCGCAAAACAAGTTTTACTCAAATTTTAGGAGTTCAAATAATTGATTAGGAGCTTTCCAACACAATTATATTGCAAAACCTAAATTTCAATATTTTTTACTCAGTTAAAATTTCAACGGGACCATTGAGAGGCCCATTTAGACCTGCTAGTCCGAAACCTCGACAAAAAGGACCGCAAAACAAGTTTTAATCAAATTTTAGGAGTTTAAATAATTCATTAGGAGCTTTTCAACACAATTATATTGCAAAACTTCAATTTCTGTACTTTTTACTCAGTTAAAATTCCAACGGGTCCATTGAAAGGCCCATTTCGACCCGCTCGTCCGAAACCTCTACAAGAAGGACTGCAAAACAAGTTTTAATCAAATTTTAGGCGTTCATTTAATTGATTAGGATCTTTTCAACACGTTTATTTTGCAAAACCTCAATTTCTGTACGTTTTACTATGTTAAAATTCCAACGGGTCCATTGAAAGGCCCATTTAGACCTGCTAGTCCGAAACCTCGACAAAAAGGACCGAAAAACAAGATTTAATCAAATTTTAGGAATTCAAATAATTGATTAGGAGCTTTTCAACACAATTATATTGCAAAAACTCATTTTCTGTAATTTCTCAGATAAAATTCCAACGGGTCCATTGAGAGGCCCATTTAGACCTGCTACTCCGAAACCTCGACAAAAAGGACCGCAAAACAAGTTTTAATCAAATTTTAGGAATTCAAATAATTGATTAGGAGCTTTTCAACACAATTATATTGCAAAACTTCAATTTCTGTACTTTTTACTCAGTTAAAATTCCAATGGGTCCATTGAAAGATCCATTTCGACCCGCTCGTCCGAAACCGCTACAAAAAGGACAGCAAAGCAAGTTTTAATCAAATTTTAGGAGTTCATTTAATTGATTAGGATCTTTTCAACACGTTTATTATGCAAAACCTCAATTTCTGTACGTTTTACTATGTTAAAATTCCAACGGGTCCATTGAAAGGCCCATTTAGACCTGCTAGTCCGAAACCTCGACAAAAAGGACCGAAAAACAAGTTTTAATCTAATTTTAGGAGTTCAAATAATTGATTAGGAGCTTTTCAACACAATTATATTGCAAAACCTCAATTTATGTACTTTTTACTCAGTTAAAATTCCAACTGGTCCATTGAAAGGCCCATTTCGACCCGCTCGTCGGAAACCTCTACAAAAGGGACTGCAAAATAAGTTTTAATCAAATTTTAGGAGTTCATGTAAACTATTAGGAGCTTTTCAACACAATTATATTGCAAAACCTCAATTTCGGTAATTTTTACTCAGTTAAAATTCCAACGGGTCCATTGAGAGGCCCATTTAGACCTGCTAGTCCGAAACCTCAACAAAAAGGACCGCAAAACAAGTTTTAATCAAATTTTAGGAGTTCCAATAATTGATTAGGAGCTTTTCAACACAATTATATTGCAAAACTTCAATTTCTGTACTTTTTACTTAGTTAAAATTCCAACTGGTCCATTGAAAGGCTCATTTCGACCCGCTCGTCCGAAACTTCTACAAAAAGGACTGCAAAACAAGTTTTAATCAAATTTTAGGAGTTCATGTAATTTATTAGGAGCTTCTCAACACAATTAAATTGCAAAACCTCAATTTCTGTACTTTTTATTCAGTTAAAATTCCAACGGGTCCATTGAAAGGCCCATTTAGACCTGCTAGTCCGAAACCTCGACAAAAAGGACCGCAAAACAGGTTTTAATCAAATTTTAGGAGTTCAAATAACTGATTAGGAGCTTTTAAACACAATTATATTGCAAAACTTCAATTTCTGTACTTTTTACTCAGTTAAAATTCCAACGGGTCCATTGAAAGGCCCATTTCGACCCGCTCGTCTGAAACCTCGACAAAAAGGACTGCAAAACAAGTTTTAATCAAATTTTAGGAGTTCATGTAATTTATTAGGAGCTTCTCAACACAATTAAATTGCAAAACCTCAATTTCTGTACTTTTTACTCAGTTAAAATTCCAACGGGTCCATTGAAAGGCCCATTTAGACCTGCTAGTCCGAAACCTCGGCAAAAAGGACCGAAAAAAAGTTTTAATCAAATTTTAGGAGTTCAAATAATTGATTACGAGCTTTTCAACACAATTATATTGCAAAACCTCAATTTCTGTAATTTCTCAGTTAAAATTCCAACGGGTCCATTGAGAGGCCAATTTAGACCTGCTACTCCGAAACATCGACAAAAAGGACCGCAAAACAAGTTTTAATCAAATTTTAGGAATTCAAATAATTGATTAGGAGCTTTTCAACACAATTATATTGCAAAACTTCAATTTATGTACTTTTTACTCAGTTAAAATTCCAATGGGTCCATTGAAAGACCCATTTCGACCCGCTCGTCCGAAACCTATACAAAAAGGACAGCAAAACATGTTTTAATCAAATTTTAGGAGTTCATTTAATTGATTAGGATCTTTTCAACACATTTATTTTGCAAAACCTCAATTTCTGTACGTTTTACTATGTTAAAATTCCAACGGGTCCATTGAAAGGCCCATTTAGACCTGCTAGTCCAAAACCTCGACAAAAAGGACCGAAAAACAAGTTTTAATCAAACTTTAGGAGTTCAAATAATTTATTAGGAGCTTTTCAACACAATTATATTGCAAAACCTAAATTTCAGTAATTTTTACTCAGTTAAAATTTCAACGGGTCCATTGAAAGGCCCATTTCGACCCTCTCGTCGGAAACCTCTACAAAAGGGACTGCAAAAAAAGTTTTAATCAAATTTTAGGAGTTCATGTAATTGATTAGGAGCTTTTCAACACAACTATATTGCAAAACCTCAATTTCTATAATTTTTACTCAGTTAAAATTCCAACGGGTCCATTGAGAGGCTCATTTAGACCTGCTAGTCCGAAACCTCGACAAAAAGGACCGCAAAACAAGTTTTAATCAAATTTTAAGAGTTCCAATAATTGATTAGGAGCTTTTCAACACAATTATATTGCAAAACTTCAATTTCTGTACTTTTTACTTAGTTAAAATTCCGACGGGTCCATTGAAAGGCCCATTTCGACCCGCTCGTCCGAAACCTCTACAAAAAGGACTGCAAAAAAAGTTTTAATCAAATTCTAGGAGTTCATGTAATTTATTAGGAGCTTCTCAACACAATTAAATTGCAAAACCTCAATTTCTGTACTTTTTACTCAGTTAAAATTCCAATGGGTCCATTGAAAGGCCCATTTCGACCTGCTCGTCCGAAACCTCTACAAGAAGAACTGCAAAACAAGTTTTAATCAAATTTTAGGAGTTCATGTAATTGATTAGGAGCTTTTCAACACAATTATATTGCAAAACCTCAATTTCTGTAATTTTTACTCAGTTAAAATTCCAATGGGTCCATTGAGAGGCCCATTTAGACCTACTAGTCCGAAACCTCGACAAAAGGACCGCAAAACAAGTTTTAATCAAATTTTAGGAGTTCAAATAACTGATTAGGAGCTTCTCAACACAATTAAATTGCAAAACCTCAATTTCTGTACTTTTTACTCAGTTAAAATTCCAATGGGTCCATTGAAAGGCCCATTTCGACCCGCTCGTCCGAAACATCTACAAGAAGGACTGCAAAACAAGTTTTAATCAAATTTTAGGAGTTCATGTAATTTATTAGGAGCTTTTCAACACAATTATATTGCAAAACCTCAATTTCTGTAATTTTTACTCAGTTAAAATTCCAACGGGTCCATTGAGAGGCCCATTTAGACCTGCTACTACGAAACCTCGACAAAAAGGACCGCAAAACAAGTTTTAATCAAATTATAGGAGGTCAAATAACTGATTAGGAGCTTTTCAACACAATTATATTGCAAAACTTCAATTTCTGTACTTTTTACTTAGTTAAAATTCCAACGGGTCCATTGAAAGGCCCATTTCGACCCGCTCGTCCGAAACCTCTACAAAAAGGACTGCAAAAAAAGTTTTAATCAAATTCTAGGAGTTCATGTAATTTATTAGGAGCTTCTCAACACAATTAAATTCCAAAACCTCAATTTCTGTACTTTTTACTCAGTTAAAATTCCAATGGGTCCATTGAAAGGCCCATTTCGACCCGCTCGTCCGAAACCTCTACAAGGACTGCAAAACAAGTTTTAATCAAATTTTAGGAGTTCATGTAATTGATTAGGAGCTTTTCAACACAATTATATTGTAAAACCTCAATTTCTGTAATTTTTACTCAGTTAAAATTGCAACGGGTCCATTGAGAGGCCCATTTAGACCTACTAGTCCGAAACCTCGACAAAAGGACCGCAAAACAAGTTTTAATCAAATTTTAGGAGTTCAAATAACTGATTAGGAGCTTTTCAACACAATTATATTGCAAAACTTCAATTTCTGTACTTTTTACTCAGTTAAAATTCCAACGGGTCCATTGAAAGGCCTATTTCGACCCGCTCGTCGGAAACCTCTACAAAAGGGACTGCAAAATAAGTTTTAATCAAATTTTAGGTGTTCATGTAATTGATTAGGAGCTTTTCAACACAATTATATTGCAAAACCTCAATTTCTGTACTTTTTACTCAGTTAAAATTCCAACGGGTCCATTGAAAGGACCATTTAGACCTGCTAGTCCGAAACCTCGGCAAAAAGGACCGAAAAAAAGTTTTAATCAAATTTTAGGAGTTCAAATAATTTATTACGAGCTTTTCAACACAATTTTATTGCAAAACCTCAATTTCTGTAATTTCTCAGTTAAAATTCCAACGGGTCCATTGAGAGGCCCATTTAGACCTGCTACTCCGGAACCTCGACAAAAAGGACTGCAAAACAAGTTTTAATCAAATTTTAGGAATTCAAATAATTAATTAGGAGCTTTTCAACACAATTATATTGCAAAACTTCAATTTCTGTACTTTTTACTCAGTTAAAATTCCAATGGGTCCATTGAAAGACCCATTTCGACCCGCTCGTCCGAAACCTCTACAAAAAGGACAGCAAAACTTGTTTATTACGAGCTTTTCAACACATTTATTTTGCAAAACCTCAATTTCTGTACGTTTTACTATTTTAAAATTCCAACGGGTCTATTGAAAGGCCCATTTAGACCTGCTAGTCCGAAACCTCGACAAAAACGACCGAAAAACAAGTTTTAATCAAATTTTAGGAGTTCAAATAATTGATTAGGAGCTTCTCAACACAATTATATTGCAAAACCTCAATTTATGTACTTTTTACTCAGTTAAAATTCCAACGGGTTCATTGAAAGGCCTATTTCGACCCGCTCGTCGGAAACCTCTACAAAAGGGACTGCAAAATAAGTTTTAATCAAATTTTAGGAGTTCATGTAATTGATTAGGAGCTTTTCAACACAATTATATTGCAAAACCTCAATTTCTGTACTTTTTACTCAGTTAAAATTCCAACGTGTCCATTGAAAGGACCATTCAGACCTGCTAGTACGAAACCTCGGCAAAAAGGACCGAAAAAAAGTTTTAATCAAATTTTAGGAGTTCAAATAATTTATTACGAGCTTTTCAACACAATTATATTGCAAAACCTCAATTTCTGTAATTTCTCAGTTAAAATTGCAACGGGTCCATTGAGAGGCCCATTTAGACCTGCTACTCCGAAACCTCGACAAAAAGGACCGCAAAACAAGTTTTAATCAAATTTTAGGAGTTCAAATAACTAATTAGGAGCTTTTCAATACAATTATATTGCAAAACTTCAATTTTTGTACTTTTTACTCAGTTAAAATTCCATAGGGTCATTTGAAAGGCCCATTTCGACCCGCTCGTCCGAAACCTCTACAAAAAGGACTGCAAAAAGAGTTTTAATCAAATTCTAGGAGTTCATGTAATTTATTAGGAGCTTCTCAACACAATTAAATTCCAAAACCTCAATTTCTGTACTTTTTACTCAGTTAAAATTCCAATGGGTCCATTGAAAGACCCATTTCGACCCGCTCGTCCGAAACCTCTACAAAAAGGACAGCAAAACTTGTTTATTACGAGCTTTTCAACACATTTATTTTGCAAAACCTCAATTTCTGTACGTTTTACTATTTTAAAATTCCAACGGGTCCATTGAAAGGCCCATTTAGACCTGCTAGTCTGAAACCTTGACAAAAACGACCGAAAAACAAGTTTTAATCAAATTTTAGGAGTTCAAATAATTGATTAGGAGCTTCTCAACACAATTATATTGCAAAACCTCAATTTATGTACTTTTTACTCAGTTAAAATTCCAACGGGTTCATTGAAAGGCCTATTTCGACCCGCTCGTCGGAAACCTCTACAAAATGGACTGCAAAATAAGTTTTAATCAAATTTTATGAGTTCATGTAATTGATTAGGAGCTTTTCAACACAATTATATTGCAAAACCTCAATTTCAGTAATTTTAACTCATTTAAAATTTCAACGGGTCCATTGAGAGGCCCATTTAGACCTGCTAGTCCGAAACCTCGACAAAAAGGACCGCAAAACATGTTTTAATAAAATTTTAGGAGTTCAAATAATTTATTAGGAGCTTTTCAACCCAATTATATTGCAAAACCTCAATTTATGTACTTTTTACTCAGTTAAAATTTCAACGAGTCCATTGAAAGGCCTATTTCGACCCGCTCGTCGGAAACCTCTACAAAAGGACTGCAAAATAAGTTTTAATCAAATTTTAGGAGTTCATGAAATTGATTAGGAGCTTTTCAACACAATTATATTGCAAAACCACAATTTCAGTAATTTTTACTCAGTTAAAATTTCAACGGGTCTATTGAGAGGCCCATTTAGACCTGCTAGTCCGAAACCTCGACAAAAAGGACCGCAAAACAAGTTTTAATCAAATTTTAGGAGTTCAAATAATTGATTAGGAGCTTTTCAACACAATTATATTGCAAAACCTCAATTTCTGTACTTTTTACTCAGTTAAAATTCCAACGGGTCCATTGAAAGGCCTATTTCGACCAGCTCGTCGGAAACCTCTACAAAAGGGACTGCAAAATAAGTTTTAATCAAATTTTAGGAGTTCATGTAATTGATTAGGAGCTTTTCAACACAATTATATTGCAAAACCGCAATTTCTGTACTTTTTACTCAGTTAAAATTCCAACGTGTCCATTGAAAGGACCATTTAGACCTGCTAGTCCGAAACCTCGGCAAAAAGGACCGAAAAAAAGTTTTAATCAAATTTTAGGAGTTCAAATAATTTATTACGAGCTTTTCAACACAATTATATTGCAAAACCTCAATTTCTGTAATTTCTCAGTTAAAATTGCAACGGGTCCATTGAGAGGCCCATTTAGACCTGCTACTCCGAAACCTCGACAAAAAGGACCGCAAAACAAGTTTTAATCAAATTTTAGGAGTTCAAATAACTGATTAGGAGCTTTTCAATACAATTATATTGCAAAACTTCAATTTCTGTACTTTTTACTCAGTTAAAATTCCATAGGGTCATTTGAAAGGCCCATTTCGACCCGCTCGTCCGAAACCTCTACAAAAAGGACTGCAAAAAAAGTTTTAATCAAATTCTAGGAGTTCATGTAATTTATTAGGAGCTTCTCAACACAATTAAATTCCAAAACCTCAATTTCTGTACTTTTTACTCAGTTAAAATTCCAATGGGTCCATTGAAAGACCCATTTCGACCCGCTCGTCCGAAACCTCTACAAAAAGGACAGCAAAACTTGTTTATTACGAGCTTTTCAACACATTTATTTTGCAAAACCTCAATTTCTGTACGTTTTACTATTTTAAAATTCCAACGGGTCCATTGAAAGGCCCATTTAGACCTGCTAGTCCGAAACCTCGACAAAAACGACCGAAAAACAAGTTTTAATCAAATTTTAGGAGTTCAAATAATTGATTAGGAGCTTCTCAACACAATTATATTGCAAAACCTCAATTTATGTACTTTTTACTCAGTTAAAATTCCAACGGGTTCATTGAAAGGCCTATTTCGACCCGCTCGTCGGAAACCTCTACAAAAGGGACTGCAAAATAAGTTTTAATCAAATTTTATGAGTTCATGTAATTGATTAGGAGCTTTTCAACACAATTATATTGCAAAACCTCAATTTCAGTAATTTTAACTCATTTAAAATTTCAACGGGTCCATTGAGAGGCCCATTTAGACCTGCTAGTCCGAAACCTCGACAAAAAGGACCGCAAAACATGTTTTAATAAAATTTTAGGAGTTCAAATAATTTATTAGGAGCTTTTCAACCCAATTATATTGCAAAACCTCAATTTATGTACTTTTTACTCAGTTAAAATTTCAACGAGTCCATTGAAAGGCCTATTTCGACCCGCTCGTCGGAAACCTCTACAAAAGGGACTGCAAAATAAGTTTTAATCAAATTTTAGGAGTTCATGTAATTGATTAGGAGCTTTTCAACACAATTATATTGCAAAACCTCAATTTCAGTAATTTTAACTCATTTAAAATTTCAACGGGTCCATTGAGAGGCCCATTTAGACCTGCTAGTCCGAAACCTCGACAAAAAGGACCGCAAAACAAGTTTTAATCAAAATTTAGGAGTTCAAATAACTGATTAGGAGCTTTTCAACACAATTATATTGCAAAACTTCAATTTCTGTACTTTTTACTCAGTTAAAATTCCAACGGGTCCATTGAAAGGCCTATTTCGACCAGCTCGTCGGAAACCTCTACAAAAGGGACTGCAAAATAAGTTTTAATCAAATTTTAGGAGTTCATGTAATTGATTAGGAGCTTTTCAACACAATTATATTGCAAAACCGCAATTTCTGTACTTTTTACTCAGTTAAAATTCCAACGTGTCCATTGAAAGGACCATTTAGACCTGCTAGTCCGAAACCTCGGCAAAAAGGACCGAAAAAAAGTTTTAATCAAATTTTAGGAGTTCAAATAATTTATTACGAGCTTTTCAACAAAATTATATTGCAAAACCTCAATTTCTGTAATTTCTCAGTTAAAATTGCAACGGGTCCATTGAGAGGCCCATTTAGACCTGCTACTCCGAAACCTCGACAAAAAGGACCGCAAAACAAGTTTTAATCAAATTTTAGGAGTTCAAATAACTGATTAGGAGCTTTTCAATACAATTATATTGCAAAACTTCAATTTCTGTACTTTTTACTCAGTTAAAATTCCATAGGGTCATTTGAAAGGCCCATTTCGACCCGCTCGTCCGAAACCTCTACAAAAAGGACTGCAAAAAAAGTTTTAATCAAATTCTAGGAGTTCATGTAATTTATTAGGAGCTTCTCAACACAATTAAATTCCAAAACCTCAATTTATGTACTTTTTACTCAGTTAAAATTCCACTGGGTCCATTGAAAGACCCATTTCAACCCGCTCGTCCGAAACCTCTACAAAAAGGACAACAAAACTTGTTTATTACGAGCTTTTCCACACATTTATTTTGCAAAACCTCAATTTCTGTACGTTTTACTATTTTAAAATTCCAACGGGTCCATTGAAAGGCCCATTTAGACCTGCTAGTCCGAAACCTCGACAAAAACGACCGAAAAACAAGTTTTAATCAAATTTTAGGTGTTCAAATAATTGATTAGGAGCTTCTCAACACAATTATATTGCAAAACCTCAATTTATGTACTTTTTACTCAGTTAAAATTCCAACGGGTTCATTGAAAGGCCTATTTCGACCCGCTCGTCGGAAACCTCTACAAAAGGGACTGCAAAATAAGTTTTAATCAAATTTTATGAGTTCATGTAATTGATTAGGAGCTTTTCAACACAATTATATTGCAAAACCTCAATTTCAGTAATTTTAACTCATTTAAAATTTCAACGGGTCCATTGAGAGGCCCATTTAGACCTGCTAGTCCGAAACCTCGACAAAAAGGACCGCAAAATAAGTTTTAATCAAATTTTAGGAGTTCATGTAATTGATTAGGAGCTTTTCAACACAATTATATTGCAAAACCTCAATTTATGTACTTTTTACTCAGTTAAAATTCCAACGGGTCCATTGAAAGGCCTATTTCGACCCGCTCGTCGGAAACCTCTACAAAAGGGACTGCAAAATAAGTTTTAATCAAATTTTAGGAGTTCATGAAATTGATTAGGAGCTTTTTAACACAATTATATTGCAAAACCACAATTTCAGTAATTTTTACTCAGTTAAAATTTCAACGGGTCCATTGAGAGGCCCATTTAGACCTGCTAGTCCGAAACATCGACAAAAAGGACCGAAAACAAGTTTTAATCAAATTTTAGGAATAATTTATTAGAAGCTTCTCAACACAATTTAATTGCAAAACTTCAATTTCTGTACTTTTTACTCAGTTAAAATTCCAATGGGTCCATTAAAAGGCCCATTTCGACCCGCTCGCCCGAAACCTCTACTAGAAGGACTGCAAAACAAGTTTTAATCAAATTTTAGGAGTTCATGTAATTGATTACGAGCATTTCAACACAATTATATTGAAAAACCACAATTTCAGTAATTTTTACTCAGTTAAAATTTCAACGGGTCTATTGAGAGGCCCATTTAGACCTGCTAGTCCGAAACCTCGACAAAAAGGACCGCAAAACAAGTTTTAATCAAATTTTAGGAGTTCAAATAATTGATTAGGAGCTTTTCAACACAATTATATTGCAAAACCTCAATTTATGTACTTTTTACTCAGTTAAAATTCCAACGGGTCCATTGAAAGGCCTATTTCGACCCGCTCGTCGGAAACCTCTACAAAAGGGACTGCAAAATAAGTTTTAATCAAATTTTAGGAGTTTATGAAATTGATTAGGAGCTTTTCAACACAATTATATTGCAAAACCACAATTTCAGTAATTTTTACTCAGTTAAAATTTCAACGGGTCCATTGAGAGGCCCATTTAGACCTGCTAGTCCGAAACATCGACAAAAAGGACCGAAAACAAGTTTTAATCAAATTTTAGGAATAATTTATTAGAAGCTTCTCAACACAATTTAATTGCAAAACTTCAATTTCTGTACTTTTTACTTAGTTAAAATTCCAATGGGTCCATTAAAAGGCCCATTTCGACCCGCTCGTCCGAAACCTCTACTAGAAGGACTGCAAAACAAGTTTTAATCAAATTTTAGGAGTTCATGTAATTGATTACGAGCATTTCAACACAATTATATTGAAAAACCTCAATTTCTGTAATTTCTCAGTTAAAATTCCAATGGGTCCATTGAGAGGCCCATTTAGACCTGCTAGTCCGAAACCTCGACAAAAAGGACCGCAAAACAAGTTTTAATCAAATTTTAGGAGTTAAAATAATTGATTAGGAGCTTTTCAACACAATTATATTGCAAAACTTCAATTTCTGTACTTTTTACTCAGTTAAAATTCCAATGGGTCCATTGAAAGACCCATTTCGACCCGCTCGTCCGAAACCTATACAAAAAGGACAGCAAAACATGTTTTAATCAAATTTTAGGAGTTCATTTAATTGATTAGGATCTTTTCAACACATTTATTTTGCAAAACCTCAATTTCTGTACGTTTTACTATGTTAAAATTCCAACGGGTCCATTGAAAGGCCCATTTAGACCTGCTACTCCAAAACCTCGACAAAAAGGACCGAAAAACAAGTTTTAATCAAACTTTAGGAGTTCATTTAATTGATTAGGAGCTTTTCAACACAATTATATTGCAAAACCTCAATTTATGTACTTTTTACTTAGTTAAAATTCCAACGGGTCCATTGAAAGGCCCATTTCGACCCGCTCGTCAGAAACCTCTACAAAAGGGACTGCAAAATAAGTTTTAATAAAATTTTAGGAGTTCATGTAATTGATTAGGAGCTTTTCAACACAATTATATTGCAAAACCTCAATTTCAGTAATTTTTACTTAGTTAAACTTTCAACGGGTCCATTGAGAGGCCCATTTAGACATGCTAGTCCGAAACCTCGACAAAAAGGACCGCAAAACAAGTTTTAATCAAATTTTAGGAGTTCAAAAAATTCATTAGGAGCTTTTGAACACAATTATATTGCAAAACTTCAATTTCTGTACTTTTTACTCATTAAAATTCCAACGGGTCCATTGAAAGGCCCATTTTGACCCGCTCGTCCGAAACCTCTACAAAAAGGACTTAAAAACAAGTTTTAATCAAATTTTAGGATTTCATGTAATTTATTAGAAGCTTCTCAACACAATTAAATTGCAAAACCTTAATTTTTGTAATTTTACTCAGTTAAAATTCCAATGGGTCCATTAAAAGGCCCATTTCGACCCGCTTGTCCGAAACCTCTACTAGAAGGACTGCAAAACAAGTTTTAATCAAATTTTAGGAGTTCGTGTAATTGATTAGGAGCTTTTCAACACAATTATATTGCAAAACCTCAGTTTCTGTAATTTTTACTCAGTTCAAATTCCAACGGGTCCATTGAGAGGCCCATTTAGACCTGCTAGTCCGAAACCTCGACAAAAAGGACCGCAAAATAAGTTCTAATCAAATTTTAGGAGTTCAAATAATTGATTAGGAGCTTTTCAACACAATTATATTGCAAAACTTCAATTTCTGTACTTTTTACTCAGTTAAAATTCCAACGGGTCCATAGAAAGGCCTATTTCGACCCGCTCGTCGGAAACCTCTACAAAAGGGACTGCAAAATAAGTTTTAATCAAATTTTAGGAGTTCATGTAATTGATTAGGAGCTTTTCAACACAATTATATTGCAAAACCTCAATTTCAATAATTTTTACTCAGTTAAAATTTCAACGGGTCTATTGAGAGGCCCATTTAGACCTGCTAGTCTGAAACATCGACAAAAAGGACCGCAAAACAAGTTTTAATCAAATTTTAGAAAATAATTCATTAGGAGCTTTTCAACACAATTATATTGCAAAACTTCGGTTTCTGTACTTTTTACTCATTAAAATTCCAACGGGTCCATTGAAAGGCCCATTTCGACCCGCTCGTCCGAAACCTCTACAAAAAGGACTGAAAAACAAGTTTTAATCAAATTTTAGGAGTTCATGTAATTTATTAGAAGCTTCTCAACACAATTAAATTGCAAAACCTCAATTTCTGTACTTTTTACTCAGTTAAAATTCCAATGGGTCCATTAAAAGGCCCATTTCGACCCGCTCGTCCGAAACCTCTACTAGAAGGACTGCAAAACAAGTTTTAATCAAATTTTAGGAGTTCATGTAATTGATTAGGAGCTTTTAACCACAATTATATTGAAGAACCTCAATTTCTGTAATTTTTACTCAGTTAAAATTCCAACGGGTCCATTGAGAGGCCCATTTAGACCTGCTAGTCCGAAACCTCGACAAAAAGGACCGCAAAACAAGTTTTAATCAAATTTTAGGAGTTCAAATAATTGATTAGGAGCTTTTCAACACAATTATATTGCAAAACTTCAATTTCTGTACTTTTTACTCAGTTAAAATTCCAACGGGTCCATTGAAAGGCCTATTTCGACCCGCTCGTCGGAAACCTCTACAAAAGGGACTGCAAAATAAGTTTTAATCAAATTTTAGGAGTTAATGTAATTGATTAGGAGCTTTTCAACACAATTATATTGCAAAACCTCAATTTCTGTACTTTTTACTCAGTTAAAATTACAACGGGTCCATTGAAAGGCCCATTTCGATCCGCTCGTCCGAAACCTCTACAAAAAGGACTGCAAAACAAGTTTTAATCAAATTTTAGGAGTTCATGTAATTTATTAGGAGCTTCTCAACACAATTAAATTGCAAAACCTCAATTTCTGTACTTTTTACTCAGTTAAAATTCCAACGGGTCCATTGAGAGGCCCATTTAGACTTGCTAGTCTGAAACCTGGACAAAAATGACCGCAAAACAAGTTTTAATCATATTTTAGGAGTTAAAATAATTGATTAGGAGCCTTTCAACACAATTATATTGCAAAACATCAATTTCTGTACTTTTTACTCAGTTAAAATTCCAACGGGTCCAATGAAAGGCCCATTTCGACCCACTCGTCCGAAACCTCTACGAAAAGGACTGCAAAACAAGTTTTAATCAAATTTTAGGAGTTCATGTAATTGATTAGGAGCTTTTCAACACAATTATATTGCAAAACCTCAATTTCTGTACTTTTTACTCAGTTAAAATTCCAACGGGTCCATTGAAAGGACCATTTAGACCTGCTAGTCCGAAACCTCGGCAAAAAGGACCGAAAAAATGTTTTAATCAAATTTTAGGAGTTCAAATAATTGATTGCGAGCTTTTCAACACAATTATATTGCAAAACCTCAATTTCTGTAATTTCTCAGTTAAAATTCCAACGGGTCCATTGAGAAGCCCATTTAGACCTGCTACTCCGAAACCTCGACAAAAAGGACTGCAAAACAAGTTTTAATCAAATTTTAGGAATTCAAATAATTGATTAGGAGCTTTTCAACACAATTATATTGCAAAACTTCAATTTATGTACTTTTTACTCAGTTAAAATTCCAATGGGTCCATTGAAAGACCAATTTCGACCCGCTCGTCCGAAACCTCTACAAAAAGGACAGCAAAACAAGTTTTAATCAAATTTTAGGAGTTCATTTAATTGATTAGGATCTTTTCAACACATTTATTTTGCAAAACCTCAATTTATGTACGTTTTACTATTTTAAAATTCCAACGGGTCCATTGAAAGGCCCATTTAGACCTGCTAGTCCGAAACCTCGACAAAAAGGACCGAAAAACAAGTTTTAATCAAATTTTAGGAGTTCAAATAATTGATTAAGAGCTTTTCAACACAATTATATTGCAAAACCTCAATTTATGTACTTTTTACTCATTAAAATTCCAACGGGTCCATTGAAAGGCCCATTTCGACCCGCTCGTCCGAAACCTCTACAAAAACGACTGAAAAACAAGTTTTAATAAAATTTTAGGAGTTCATGTAATTTATTAGAAGCTTCTCAACACAATTAAATTGCAAAACCTCAATTTTTGTACTTTTTACTCAGTTAAAATTCCAACGGGTCCATTGAAAGGCCTATTTCGACCCGCTCGTCGGAAACCTCTACAAAAGGGATTGCAAAATAAGTTTTAATCAAATTTTAGGAGTTCATGTAATTGATTAGGAGCTTTTCAACACAATTATATTGCAAAACCTCAATTTTCAGTAATTTTTACTCAGTTAAAATTTCAACGGGTCCATTGAGAGGCCCATTTAGACCTGCTAGTCCGAAACCTCGACAAAAAGGACCGCAAAACAAGTTTTAATCAAATTTTAGGAGTTCAAATAATTCATTAGGAGCTTTTCAACACAATTATATTGCAAAACTTCAATTTCTGTACTTTTTACTCATTAAAATTCCAACGGGTCCATTGAAAGGCCCATTTCGACCCGCTCGTCCGAAACCTCTACAAAAAGGACTGAAAAACAAGTTTTAATAAAATTTTAGGAGTTCATGTAATTTATTAGAAGCTTCTCAACACAATTAAATTGCAAAACCTCAATTTTTGTACTTTTTACTCAGTTAAAATTCCAATGGGTCCATTAAAAGGCCCATTTCGACCCGCTCGTCCGAAACCTCTACTAGAAGGACTACAAAACAAGTTTTAATCAAATTTTAGGAGTTCATGTAATTGATTAGGAGCTTTTCAACACAATTATATTGCAAAACCTCAATTTCTGTAATTTTTACTCAGTTCAAATTCCAACGGGTCCATTGAGAGGCCCATTTAGACCTGCTAGTCTGAAACCTCGACAAAAAGGACCGCAAAATAAGTTTTAATCAAATTTTAGGAGTTCAAATAATTGATTAGGAGCTTTTCAACACAATTATATTGCAAAACTTCAATTTCTGTACTTTTTACTCAGTTAAAATTCCAACGGGTCCATTGAAAGGCCTATTTCGACCCGCTCGTCGGAAACCTCTACAAAAGGGACTGCAAAATAAGTTTTAATCAAATTTTAGGAGTTCATGTAATTGATTAGGAGCTTTTCAACACAATTATATTGCAAAACCTCAATTTCTGTACTTTTTACGAAGTTAAAATTACAACGGGTCCATTGAAAGGCCCATTTCGATCCGCTCGTCCGAAACCTCTACAAAAAGGACTGCAAAACAAGTTTTAATCAAATTTTAGGAGTTCATGTAATTTATTAGGAGCTTCTCAACACAATTAAATTGCAAAACCTCAATTTTTGTACTTTTTACTCAGTTAAAATTCCAATGGGTCCATTGAAAAGCCCATTTCTACCCGCTCATCCAAAACCTCTACAAAAAGGACTGCAAAACAAGTTTTAATCAAATTTTAGGAGTTCATGTAATTGATTAGGAGCTTTTCAACACAATTATATTGCAAAACCTCAATTTTCAGTAATTTTTACTCAGTTAAAATTTCAACGGGTCCATTGAGAGGCCCATTTAGACCTGCTAGTCCGAAACCTCGACAAAAAGGACCGCAAAACAAGTTTTAATCAAATTTTAGGAGTTCAAATAATTCATTAGGAGCTTTTCAACACAATTATATTGCAAAACTTCAATTTCTGTACTTTTTACTCATTAAAATTCCAACGGGTCCATTGAAAGGCCCATTTCGACCCGCTCGTCCGAAACCTCTACAAAAAGGACTGAAAAACAAGTTTTAATAAAATTTTAGGAGTTCATGTAATTTATTAGAAGCTTCTCAACACAATTAAATTGCAAAACCTCAATTTTTGTACTTTTTACTCAGTTAAAATTCCAATGGGTCCATTAAAAGGCCCATTTCGACCCGCTCGTCCGAAACCTCTACTAGAAGGACTGCAAAACAAGTTTTAATCAAATTTTAGGAGTTCATGTAATTGATTAGGAGCTTTTCAACACAATTATATTGCAAAACCTCAATTTCTGTAATTTTTACTCAGTTCAAATTCCAACGGGTCCATTGAGAGGCCCATTTAGACCTGCTAGTCTGAAACCTCGACAAAAAGGACCGCAAAATAAGTTTTAATCAAATTTTAGGAGTTCAAATAATTGATTAGGAGCTTTTCAACACAATTATATTGCAAAACTTCAATTTCTGTACTTTTTACTCAGTTAAAATTCCAACGGGTCCATTGAAAGGCCTATTTCGACCCGCTCGTCGGAAACCTCTACAAAAGGGACTGCAAAATAAGTTTTAATCAAATTTTAGGAGTTCATGTAATTGATTAGGAGCTTTTCAACACAATTATATTGCAAAACCTCAATTTCTGTACTTTTTACGAAGTTAAAATTACAACGGGTCCATTGAAAGGCCCATTTCGATCCGCTCGTCCGAAACCTCTACAAAAAGGACTGCAAAACAAGTTTTAATCAAATTTTAGGAGTTCATGTAATTTATTAGGAGCTTCTCAACACAATTAAATTGCAAAACCTCAATTTTTGTACTTTTTACTCAGTTAAAATTCCAATGGGTCCATTGAAAAGCCCATTTCTACCCGCTCATCCAAAACCTCTACAAAAAGGACTGCAAAACAAGTTTTAATCAAATTTTAGGAGTTCATGTAATTGATTAGGAGCTTTCAACACAATTATATTGCAAAACCTCAATTTCTGTAATTTTTACTCGGTTAAAATTCCAACGGGTCCATTGAGTGGCCCATTTAGACCTGCTAGTCCGAAACCACGACAAAAAGGATCGAAAAACAAGTTTTAATCAAACTTTAGGAGTTCATGTAATTGATTAGGAGCATTTAAACACAATTATATTGCAAAACCTCAATTTATGTTCTTTTTACTTAGTTAAAATTCCAAAGGGTCCATTGAAAGGCCCATTTAGACCTGCTAGTCCGAAACCTCGACAACAAGGACCGAAAAACAAGTTTTAATAAAATTTTAGGAGTTCATGTAATTGATTAGGAGCTTTTCAACACAATTATATTGTAAAACCTCAATTTCTGTAATTTTTACTCGGTTAAAATTCCAACGGGTCCATTGAGAGGCCCATTTAGACTTGCTAGTATGAAACCTGGACAAAAATGACCGCAAAACAAGTTTTAATCATATTTTAGGAGTTAAAATAATTGATTAGGAGCCTTTCAACACAATTATATTACAAAACATCAATTTTTGTACTTTTTACTCAGTTAAAATTCCAACGGGTCCAATGAAAGGCCCATTTCGACCCATTCGTCCGAAACCTCTACGAAAAGGATTGCAAAACAAGTTTTAATCAAATTTTAGGAGTTCATGTAATTGATTAGGAGCTTTTCAACACAATTATATTGCAAAACCTCAATTTCTGTAATTTTTACTCAGTTAAAATTCCAACGGGTCCATTGAGAGGCCCATTTAGACTTGCTAGTCTGAAACCTGGACAAAAAGGACCGCAAAACAAGTTTTAATCATATTTTAGGAGTTAAAATAATTGATTAGGAGCCTTTCAACACAATTATATTGCAAAACCTCAATTTCTGTACTTTTTACTCAGTTAAAATTCCAACGGGTCCAATGAAAGGCCCATTTCGACCCATTCGTCCGAAACCTCTACGAAAAGGACTGCAAAACAAGTTTTAATCAAATTTTAGGAGTTCATGTAATTGATTAGGAGCTTTTCAACACAATTATATTGCAAAACCTCAATTTCTGTACTTTTTACTCAGTTAAAATTCCAACGGGTCCATTGAAAGGACCATTTAGACCTGCTAGTCCGAAACCTCGGCAAAAAGGACCGAAAAAAAGTTTTAATCAAATTTTAGGAGTTCAAATAATTGATTACGAGCTTTTCAACATAATTATATTGCAAAACCTCAATTTCTGTAATTTCTCAGTTAAAATTCCAACGGGTCCATTGAGAGGCCCATTTAGACCTGCTACTCCGAAACCTCGACAAAAAGGACTGCAAAACAAGTTTTAATCAAATTTTAGGAATTCAAATAATTTATTAGGAGCTTTCAACACAATTATATTGCAAAACTTCAATTTCTGTACTTTTTACTCAGTTAAAATTCCAATGGGTTCATTGAAAGACCCATTTCGACCCGCTCGTCCAAAACCTCTACAAAAAGGACAGCAACAGAAGTTTTAATCAAATTTTAGGAGTTCATTTAATTGATTAGGATCTTTTCAACACATTTATTTTTCAAAACCTCAATTTCTGTACGTTTTACTATTTTAAAATTCCAACGGGTCCATTGAAAGGCCCATTTAGACCTGCTAGTCCGAAACCTCGACAAAAAGGACCGAAAAACAAGTTTTAATCAAATTTTAGGAGTTCAAATAATTAATTAGGAGCTTTTCAACACAATTATATTGCAAAACCTCAATTTATGTACTTTTTACTTAGTTAAAATTCCAACGGGTCCATTGAAAGGCCTATTTCGATCCGCTCGTCGGAAACCTCTACAAAAGGGACTGCAAAATAAGTTTTAATCAAATTTTAGGAGTTCATGTAATTGATTAGGAGGTTTTCAACACAATTATATTGCAAAACCTCAATTTCAGTAATTTTTACTCAGTTAAAATTTCAACGGGTCCATTGAGAAGCCCATTTAGACCTGCTAGTCCGAAACCTCGACAAAAAGGACCGCAAAACAAGTTTTAATCAAATTTTAGGAGTTCAAATAATTCATTAGGAGCTTTTCAACACAATTATATTGCAAAACTTCAATTTCTTTACTTTTTACTCATTAAAATTCCAACGGGTCCATTGAAAGGCCCATTTCGACCCGCTCGTCCGAAACCTCTACAAAAAGGACTGAAAAACAAGTTTTAATAAAATTTTAGGAGTTCATGTAATTTATTAGAAGCTTCTCAACACAATTAAATTGCAAAACCTCAATTTCTGTACTTTTTACTCAGTTAAAATTCCAATGGGTCCATTAAAAGGCCCATTTCGACCGGCTCGTCCGAAACCTCTACAAGAAGGACTGCAAAACAAGTTTTAATCAAATTTTAGGAGTTCATGTAATTGATTAGGAGCTTTTCAACACAATTATATTGCAAAACCTCAATTTCTGTAATTTTTACTCAGTTAATATTCCAACGGGTCCATTGAGAGGCCCGTTTAGACATGCTAGTCCGAAACCTCGACAAAAAGGACCGCAAACAAGTTTTAATCAAACTTTAGGAGTTCAAATAATTGATTAGGAGCTTTTCAACACAATTATATTGCAAAACCTCAATTTCTGTACTTTTTACACAGTTAAAATTTCAACGGGTCCATTGAAAGGCCCATTTCGATCCGCTCGTCCGAAACCTCTACAAAAAGGACTGCAGAACAAGTTTTAATCAAATTTTAGGAGTTCATTTAATTTATTAGGAGCTTCTCAACACAATTAAATTGCAAAACCTCAATTTCTGTACTTTTTACTCAGTTAAAATTCCAATGGGTCCATTGAAAGGCCCATTTCTACCCGCTCGTCCAAAACCTTTACAAAAAGGACTGCAAAACAAGTTTTAATCAAATTTTAGGAGTTCATGTAATTGATTAGGAGCTTTTCAACACAATTATATTGCAAAACCTCAATTTCTGTAATTTTTACTCAGTTAAAATTCCAACGGGTCCATTGAGAGGCCCATTTAGACTTGCTAGTCTGAAACCTGGACAAAAAGGACCGCAAAACAAGTTTTAATCATATTTTAGGAGTTAAAATAATTGATTAGGAGCCTTTCAACACAATTATATTGCAAAACCTCAATTTCTGTACTTTTTACTCAGTTAAAATTCCAACGGGTCCAATGAAAGGCCCATTTCGACCCATTCGTCCGAAACCTCTACGAAAAGGACTGCAAAACAAGTTTTAATCAAATTTTAGGAGTTCATGTAATTGATTAGGATCTTTTCAACACAATTATATTGCAATACCTCAATTTCTGTACTTTTTACTCAGTTAAAATTCCAACGGGTCCATTGAAAGGACCATTTAGACCTGCTAGTCCGAAACCTCGGCAAAAAGGACCGAAAAAAAGTTTTAATCAAATTTTAGGAGTTCAAATAATTGATTACGAGCTTTTCAACATAATTATATTGCAAAACCTCAATTTCTGTAATTTCTCAGTTAAAATTCCAACGGGTCCATTGAGAGGCCCATTTAGACCTGCTACTCCGAAACCTCGACAAAAAGGACTGCAAAACAAGTTTTAATCAAATTTTAGGAATTCAAATAATTTATTAGGAGCTTTCAACACAATTATATTGCAAAACTTCAATTTTTGTACTTTTTACTCAGTTAAAATTCCAATGGGTTCATTGAAAGACCCATTTCGACCCGCTCGTCCAAAACCACTACAAAAAGGACAACAACAGAAGTTTTAATCAAATTTTAGGAGTTCATTTAATTGATTAGGATCTTTTCAACACATTTCTTTTTCAAAACCTCAATTTCTGTATGTTTTACTATTTTAAAATTCCAAAGGGTCCATTGAAAGGCCCATTTAGACCTGCTAGTCCGAAACCTCGACAAAAAGGACCGAAAAACAAGTTTTAATCAAATTTTAGGAGTTCAAATAATTAATTAGGAGCTTTTCAACACAATTATATTGCAAAACCTCAATTTATGTACTTTTTACTTAGTTAAAATTCCAACGGGTCCATTGAAAGGCCTATTTCGATCCGCTCGTCGGAAACCTCTACAAAAGGGACTGCAAAATAAGTTTTAATCAAATTTTAGGAGTTCATGTAATTGATTAGGAGGTTTTCAACACAATTATATTGCAAAACCTCAATTTCAGTAATTTTTACTCAGTTAAAATTTCAACAGGTCCATTGAGAAGCCCATTTAGACCTGCTAGTCCGAAACCTCGACAAAAAGGACCGCAAAACAAGTTTTAATCAAATTTTAGGAGTTCAAATAATTCATTAGGAGCTTTTCAACACAATTATATTGCAAAACTTCAATTTCTGTACTTTTTACTCATTAAAATTCCAACGGGTCCATTGAAAGGCCCATTTCGACCCGCTCGTCCGAAACCTCTACAAAAAGGACTGAAAAACAAGTTTTAATAAAATTTTAGGAGTTCATGTAATTTATTAGAAGCTTCTCAACACAATTAAATTGCAAAACCTCAATTTCTGTACTTTTTACTCAGTTAAAATTCCAATGGGTCCATTAAAAGGCCCATTTCGACCGGCTCGTCCGAAACCTCTACAAGAAGGACTGCAAAACAAGTTTTAATCAAATTTTAGGAGTTCAAATAATTCATTAGGAGCTTTTCAACACAATTATATTGCAAAACTTCAATTTCTGTACTTTTTACTCATTAAAATTCCAACGGGTCCATTGAAAGGCCCATTTCGACCCGCTCGTCCGAAACCTCTACAAAAAGGACTGAAAAACAAGTTTTAATAAAATTTTAGGAGTTCATGTAATTTATTAGAAGCTTCTCAACACAATTAAATTGCAAAACCTCAATTTTTGTACTTTTTACTCAGTTAAAATTCCAATGGGTCCATTAAAAGGCCCATTTCGACCCGCTCGTCCGAAACCTCTACTAGAAGGACTGCAAAACAAGTTTTAATCAAATTTTAGGAGTTCATGTAATTGATTAGGAGCTTTTCAACACAATTATATTGCAAAACCTCAATTTCTGTAATTTTTACTCAGTTCAAATTCCAACGGGTCCATTGAGAGGCCCATTTAGACCTGCTAGTCTGAAACCTCGACAAAAAGGACCGCAAAATAAGTTTTAATCAAATTTTAGGAGTTCAAATAATTGATTAGGAGCTTTTCAACACAATTATATTGCAAAACTTCAATTTCTGTACTTTTTACTCAGTTAAAATTCCAACGGGTCCATTGAAAGGCCTATTTCGACCCGCTCGTCGGAAACCTCTACAAAAGGGACTGCAAAATAAGTTTTAATCAAATTTTAGGAGTTCATGTAATTGATTAGGAGCTTTTCAACACAATTATATTGCAAAACCTCAATTTCTGTACTTTTTACGAAGTTAAAATTACAACGGGTCCATTGAAAGGCCCATTTCGATCCGCTCGTCCGAAACCTCTACAAAAAGGACTGCAAAACAAGTTTTAATCAAATTTTAGGAGTTCATGTAATTTATTAGGAGCTTCTCAACACAATTAAATTGCAAAACCTCAATTTTTGTACTTTTTACTCAGTTAAAATTCCAATGGGTCCATTGAAAAGCCCATTTCTACCCGCTCATCCAAAACCTCTACAAAAAGGACTGCAAAACAAGTTTTAATCAAATTTTAGGAGTTCATGTAATTGATTAGGAGCTTTCAACACAATTATATTGCAAAACCTCAATTTCTGTAATTTTTACTCGGTTAAAATTCCAACGGGTCCATTGAGTGGCCCATTTAGACCTGCTAGTCCGAAACCACGACAAAAAGGATCGAAAAACAAGTTTTAATCAAACTTTAGGAGTTCATGTAATTGATTAGGAGCATTTAAACACAATTATATTGCAAAACCTCAATTTATGTTCTTTTTACTTAGTTAAAATTCCAAAGGGTCCATTGAAAGGCCCATTTAGACCTGCTAGTCCGAAACCTCGACAACAAGGACCGAAAAACAAGTTTTAATAAAATTTTAGGAGTTCATGTAATTGATTAGGAGCTTTTCAACACAATTATATTGTAAAACCTCAATTTCTGTAATTTTTACTCGGTTAAAATTCCAACGGGTCCATTGAGAGGCCCATTTAGACTTGCTAGTCTGAAACCTGGACAAAAATGACCGCAAAACAAGTTTTAATCATATTTTAGGAGTTAAAATAATTGATTAGGAGCCTTTCAACACAATTATATTACAAAACATCAATTTCTGTACTTTTTACTCAGTTAAAATTCCAACGGGTCCAATGAAAGGCCCATTTCGACCCATTCGTCCGAAACCTCTACGAAAAGGATTGCAAAACAAGTTTTAATCAAATTTTAGGAGTTCATGTAATTGATTAGGAGCTTTTCAACACAATTATATTGCAAAACCTCAATTTCTGTAATTTTTACTCAGTTAAAATTCCAACGGGTCCATTGAGAGGCCCATTTAGACTTGCTAGTCTGAAACCTGGACAAAAAGGACCGCAAAACAAGTTTTAATCATATTTTAGGAGTTAAAATAATTGATTAGGAGCCTTTCAACACAATTATATTGCAAAACCTCAATTTCTGTACTTTTTACTCAGTTAAAATTCCAACGGGTCCAATGAAAGGCCCATTTCGACCCATTCGTCCGAAACCTCTACGAAAAGGACTGCAAAACAAGTTTTAATCAAATTTTAGGAGTTCATGTAATTGATTAGGAGCTTTTCAACACAATTATATTGCAAAACCTCAATTTCTGTACTTTTTACTCAGTTAAAATTCCAACGGGTCCATTGAAAGGACCATTTAGACCTGCTAGTCCGAAACCTCGGCAAAAAGGACCGAAAAAAAGTTTTAATCAAATTTTAGGAGTTCAAATAATTGATTACGAGCTTTTCAACATAATTATATTGCAAAACCTCAATTTCTGTAATTTCTCAGTTAAAATTCCAACGGGTCCATTGAGAGGCCCATTTAGACCTGCTACTCCGAAACCTCGACAAAAAGGACTGCAAAACAAGTTTTAATCAAATTTTAGGAATTCAAATAATTTATTAGGAGCTTTCAACACAATTATATTGCAAAACTTCAATTTCTGTACTTTTTACTCAGTTAAAATTCCAATGGGTTCATTGAAAGACCCATTTCGACCCGCTCGTCCAAAACCTCTACAAAAAGGACAGCAACAGAAGTTTTAATCAAATTTTAGGAGTTCATTTAATTGATTAGGATCTTTTCAACACATTTATTTTTCAAAACCTCAATTTCTGTACGTTTTACTATTTTAAAATTCCAACGGGTCCATTGAAAGGCCCATTTAGACCTGCTAGTCCGAAACCTCGACAAAAAGGACCGAAAAACAAGTTTTAATCAAATTTTAGGAGTTCAAATAATTAATTAGGAGCTTTTCAACACAATTATATTGCAAAACCTCAATTTATGTACTTTTTACTTAGTTAAAATTCCAACGGGTCCATTGAAAGGCCTATTTCGATCCGCTCGTCGGAAACCTCTACAAAAGGGACTGCAAAATAAGTTTTAATCAAATTTTAGGAGTTCATGTAATTGATTAGGAGGTTTTCAACACAATTATATTGCAAAACCTCAATTTCAGTAATTTTTACTCAGTTAAAATTTCAACGGGTCCATTAAGAAGCCCATTTAGACCTGCTAGTCCGAAACCTCGACAAAAAGGACCGCAAAACAAGTTTTAATCAAATTTTAGGAGTTCAAATAATTCATTAGGAGCTTTTCAACACAATTATATTGCAAAACTTCAATTTCTGTACTTTTTACTCATTAAAATTCCAACGGGTCCATTGAAAGGCCCATTTCGACCCGCTCGTCCGAAACCTCTACAAAAAGGACTGAAAAACAAGTTTTAATAAAATTTTAGGAGTTCATGTAATTTATTAGAAGCTTCTCAACACAATTAAATTGCAAAACCTCAATTTCTGTACTTTTTACTCAGTTAAAATTCCAATGGGTCCATTAAAAGGCCCATTTCGACCGGCTCGTCCGAAACCTCTACAAGAAGGACTGCAAAACAAGTTTTAATCAAATTTTAGGAGTTCATGTAATTGATTAGGAGCTTTTCAACACAATTATATTGCAAAACCTCAATTTCTGTAATTTTTACTCAGTTAATATTCCAACGGGTCCATTGAGAGGCCCGTTTAGACATGCTAGTCCGAAACCTCGACAAAAAGGACCGCAAACAAGTTTTAATCAAACTTTAGGAGTTCAAATAATTGATTAGGAGCTTTTCAACACAATTATATTGCAAAACCTCAATTTCTGTACTTTTTACACAGTTAAAATTTCAACGGGTCCATTGAAAGGCCCATTTCGATCCGCTCGTCCGAAACCTCTACAAAAAGGACTGCAGAACAAGTTTTAATCAAATTTTAGGAGTTCATTTAATTTATTAGGAGCTTCTCAACACAATTAAATTGCAAAACCTCAATTTCTGTACTTTTTACTCAGTTAAAATTCCAATGGGTCCATTGAAAGGCCCATTTCTACCCGCTCGTCCAAAACCTTTACAAAAAGGACTGCAAAACAAGTTTTAATCAAATTTTAGGAGTTCATGTAATTGATTAGGAGCTTTTCAACACAATTATATTGCAAAACCTCAATTTCTGTAATTTTTACTCAGTTAAAATTCCAACGGGTCCATTGAGAGGCCCATTTAGACTTGCTAGTCTGAAACCTGGACAAAAAGGACCGCAAAACAAGTTTTAATCATATTTTAGGAGTTAAAATAATTGATTAGGAGCCTTTCAACACAATTATATTGCAAAACCTCAATTTCTGTACTTTTTACTCAGTTAAAATTCCAACGGGTCCAATGAAAGGCCCATTTCGACCCATTCGTCCGAAACCTCTACGAAAAGGACTGCAAAACAAGTTTTAATCAAATTTTAGGAGTTCATGTAATTGATTAGGATCTTTTCAACACAATTATATTGCAATACCTCAATTTCTGTACTTTTTACTCAGTTAAAATTCCAACGGGTCCATTGAAAGGACCATTTAGACCTGCTAGTCCGAAACCTCGGCAAAAAGGACCGAAAAAAAGTTTTAATCAAATTTTAGGAGTTCAAATAATTGATTACGAGCTTTTCAACATAATTATATTGCAAAACCTCAATTTCTGTAATTTCTCAGTTAAAATTCCAACGGGTCCATTGAGAGGCCCATTTAGACCTGCTACTCCGAAACCTCGACAAAAAGGACTGCAAAACAAGTTTTAATCAAATTTTAGGAATTCAAATAATTTATTAGGAGCTTTCAACACAATTATATTGCAAAACTTCAATTTTTGTACTTTTTACTCAGTTAAAATTCCAATGGGTTCATTGAAAGACCCATTTCGACCCGCTCGTCCAAAACCACTACAAAAAGGACAACAACAGAAGTTTTAATCAAATTTTAGGAGTTCATTTAATTGATTAGGATCTTTTCAACACATTTCTTTTTCAAAACCTCAATTTCTGTATGTTTTACTATTTTAAAATTCCAAAGGGTCCATTGAAAGGCCCATTTAGACCTGCTAGTCCGAAACCTCGACAAAAAGGACCGAAAAACAAGTTTTAATCAAATTTTAGGAGTTCAAATAATTAATTAGGAGCTTTTCAACACAATTATATTGCAAAACCTCAATTTATGTACTTTTTACTTAGTTAAAATTCCAACGGGTCCATTGAAAGGCCTATTTCGATCCGCTCGTCGGAAACCTCTACAAAAGGGACTGCAAAATAAGTTTTAATCAAATTTTAGGAGTTCATGTAATTGATTAGGAGGTTTTCAACACAATTATATTGCAAAACCTCAATTTCAGTAATTTTTACTCAGTTAAAATTTCAACAGGTCCATTGAGAAGCCCATTTAGACCTGCTAGTCCGAAACCTCGACAAAAAGGACCGCAAAACAAGTTTTAATCAAATTTTAGGAGTTCAAATAATTCATTAGGAGCTTTTCAACACAATTATATTGCAAAACTTCAATTTCTGTACTTTTTACTCATTAAAATTCCAACGGGTCCATTGAAAGGCCCATTTCGACCCGCTCGTCCGAAACCTCTACAAAAAGGACTGAAAAACAAGTTTTAATAAAATTTTAGGAGTTCATGTAATTTATTAGAAGCTTCTCAACACAATTAAATTGCAAAACCTCAATTTCTGTACTTTTTACTCAGTTAAAATTCCAATGGGTCCATTAAAAGGCCCATTTCGACCGGCTCGTCCGAAACCTCTACAAGAAGGACTGCAAAACAAGTTTTAATCAAATTTTAGGAGTTCATGTAATTGATTAGGAGCTTTTCAACACAATTATATTGCAAAACCTCAATTTCTGTAATTTTTACTCAGTTAAAATTCCAACGGGTCCATTGAGAGGCCCGTTTAGACATGCTAGTCCGAAACCTCGACAAAAAGGACCGCAAACAAGTTTTAATCAAACTTTAGGAGTTCAAATAATTGATTAGGAGCTTTTCAACACAATTATATTGCAAAACCTCAATTTCTGTACTTTTTACACAGTTAAAATTTCAACGGGTCCATTGAAAGGCCCATTTCGATCCGCTCGTCCGAAACCTCTACAAAAAGGACTGCAGAACAAGTTTTAATCAAATTTTAGGAGTTCATTTAATTTATTAGGAGCTTCTCAACACAATTAAATTGCAAAACCTCAATTTCTGTACTTTTTACTCAGTTAAAATTCCAATGGGTCCATTGAAAGGCCCATTTCTAACCGCTCGTCCAAAACCTTTACAAAAAGGACTGCAAAACAAGTTTTAATCAAATTTTAGGAGTTCATGTAATTGATTAGGAGCTTTTCAACACAATTATATTGCAAAACCTCAATTTCTGTAATTTTTACTCAGTTAAAATTCCAACGGGTCACTTGAGAGGCCCATTTAGACTTGCTAGTCTGAAACCTGGACAAAAAGGACCGCAAAACAAGTTTTAATCATATTTTAGGAGTTAAAATAATTGATTAGGAGCCTTTCAACACAATTATATTGCAAAACCTCAATTTCTGTACTTTTTACTCAGTTAAAATTCCAACGGGTCCAATGAAAGGCCCATTTCGACCCATTCCTCCGAAACCTCTACGAAAAGGACTGCAAAACAAGTTTTAATCAAATTTTAGGAGTTCATGTAATTGATTAGGAGCTTTTCAACACAATTATATTGCAAAACCTCAATTTCTGTACTTTTTACTCAGTTAAAATTCCAACGGGTCCATTGAAAGGACCATTTAGACCTGCTAGTCCGAAACCTCGGCAAAAAGGACCGAAAAAAAGTTTTAATCAAATTTTAGGAGTTCAAATAATTGATTACGAGCTTTTCAACATAATTATATTGCAAAACCTCAATTTCTGTAATTTCTCAGTTAAAATTCCAACGGGTCCATTTAGAGGCCCATTTAGACCTGCTACTCCGAAACCTCGACAAAAAGGACTGCAAAACAAGTTTTAATCAAATTTTAGGAATTCAAATAATTTATTAGGAGCTTTCAACACAATTATATTGCAAAACTTCAATTTCTGTACTTTTTACTCAGTTAAAATTCCAATGGGTTCATTGAAAGACCCATTTCGACCCGCTCGTCCAAAACCTCTACAAAAAGGACATCAACAGAAGTTTTAATCAAATTTTAGGAGTTCATTTAATTGATTAGGATCTTTTCAACACATTTATTTTTCAAAACCTCAATTTCTGTACGTTTTACTATTTTAAAATTCCAACGGGTCCATTGAAAGGCCCATTTAGACCTGCTAGTCCGAAACCTCGACAAAAAGGACCGAAAAACAAGTTTTAATCAAATTTTAGGAGTTCAAATAATTAATTAGGAGCTTTTCAACACAATTATATTGCAAAACCTCAATTTATGTACTTTTTACTTAGTTAAAATTCCAACGGGTCCATTGAAAGGCCTATTTCGATCCGCTCGTCGGAAACCTCTACAAAAGGGACTGCAAAATAAGTTTTAATCAAATTTTAGGAGTTCATGTAATTGATTAGGAGGTTTTCAGCACAATTATATTGCAAAACCTCAATTTCAGTAATTTTTACTCAGTTAAAATTTCAACGGGTCCATTGAGAAGCCCATTTAGACCTGCTAGTCCGAAACCTCGACAAAAAGGACCGCAAAACAAGTTTTAATCAAATTTTAGGAGTTCAAATAATTCATTAGGAGCTTTTCAACACAATTATATTGCAAAACTTCAATTTCTGTACTTTTTACTCATTAAAATTCCAACGGGTCCATTGAAAGGCCCATTTCGACCCGCTCGTCCGAAACCTCTACAAAAAGGACTGAAAAACAAGTTTTAATAAAATTTTAGGAGTTCATGTAATTTATTAGAAGCTTCTCAACACAATTAAATTGCAAAACCTCAATTTCTGTACTTTTTACTCAGTTAAAATTCCAATGGGTCCATTAAAAGGCCCATTTCGACCGGCTCGTCCGAAACCTCTACAAGAAGGACTGCAAAACAAGTTTTAATCAAATTTTAGGAGTTCATGTAATTGATTAGGAGCTTTTCAACACAATTATATTGCAAAACCTCAATTTCTGTAATTTTTACTCAGTTAAAATTCCAACGGGTCCATTGAGAGGCCCATTTAGACTTGCTAGTCTGAAACCTGGACAAAAAGGACCGCAAAACAAGTTTTAATCATATTTTAGGAGTTAAAATAATTGATTAGGAGCCTTTCAACACAATTATATTGCAAAACCTCAATTTCTGTACTTTTTACTCAGTTAAAATTCCAACGGGTCCAATGAAAGGCCCATTTCGACCCACTCGTCCGAAACCTCTACGAAAAGGACTGCAAAACAAGTTTTAATCAAATTTTAGGAGTTCATGTAATTTATTAGGAGCTTTTCAACACAATTATATTGCAAAACCTCAATTTCTGTACTTTTTACTCAGTTAAAATTCCAACGGGTCCATTGAAAGGACCATTTAGACCTGCTAGTCCGAAACCTCGGCAAAAAGGACCGAAAAAAAGTTTTAATCAAATTTTAGGAATTCAAATAATTGATTTTAGCTTTTCAACACAATTATATTGCAAAACCTCAATTTCTGTAATTTCTCAATTAAAATTCCAACGGGTCCATTGAGAGGCCCATTTAGAGAAGCTACTCCGAAACCTCGACAAAAATGAACGCAAAACAAGTTTTAATCAAATTTTAGGAATTCAAATAATTGATTAGGAGCTTTTCAACACAATTATATTGCAAAACTTCAATTTCTGTACTTTTTACTTAGTTAAAATTCCAATGGGTCCATTGAAAGGCCTATTTCGACCCGCTCGTCGGAAACCTCTACAAAAGGGACTGCAAAATAAGTTTTAATCAAATTTTAGGAGTTCATATACTTGATTACGAGCATTTCAACACAATTATATTGCAAAACCTCAATTTCTATACTTTTTACTCAGTTAAAATTTCAACGGGTCCATTGAAAGGCCCATTTCGTTCCGCTCGTCCGAAACCTCTACAAAAAGGACTGCAAAACAAGTTTTAATCAAATTTTAGGAGTTCATGTAATTTATTAGGAGCTTCTCAACACAATTAAATTGCAAAACCTCAATTTATGTACTTTTTACTCAGTTAAAATTCCAATGGGTCCATTGAAAGGCCCATTTCTACCCGCTCGTCCAAAACCTCTAAAAAAGGACTGCAAAACAAGTTTTAATCAAATTTTAGGAGTTCATGTAATTGATTAGGAGCTTTTCAACACAATTATATTGCAAAACCTCAATTTCTGTAATTTTTACTCAGTTAAAATTCCAACGGGTCCATTGAGAGGACCATTTAGACTTGCTAGTCTGAAACCTGGACAAAAATGACCGCAAAACAAGTTTTAATCATATTTTAGGAGTTAAAATAATTGATTAGGAGCCTTTCAACACAATTATATTGCAAAACCTCAATTTCTGTACTTTTTACTCAGTTAAAATTCCAATGGGTCCATTGAAAGACCCATTTCGACCCGCTCTTCCGAAACCTCTACAAAAAGGACAGCAAAACAAGTTTTAATCAAATTTTATGAGTTCATTTAATTGATTAGGATCTTTTCAACACATTTATTTTGCAAAACCTCAATTTCTGTACGTTTTACTATTTTTAAAATTCCAACGCGTCCATTGAAAGGCCCATTTAGACCTGCTAGTCCGAAACCTCGATAAAAAGGACCGAAAAACAAGTTTTAATCAAATTTTAGGAGTTCAAATAATTCATTAGGAGCTTTTCAACACAATTGTATTGCAAAACCTCAATTTATGTACTTTTTACTCAGTTAAAATTCCAACGGGTCGATTGAAAGGCCCATTTCGACCCGCTCGTCCGAAACCTCTACAAAAGGTACTACAAAATAAGTTTTAATCAAATTTTAGGAGTTCATGTAATTTATTAGGAGCTTTTCAACACAATTATATTGCAAAACCTCAATTTCAGTAATTTTTACTCAGTTAAAATTCCAACGGGTCCATTGAGAGGCCCATTTAGACCTGCTAGTCCGAAACATCGACAAAAAGGACCGCAAAACAAGTTTTAATCAAATTTTAGGAGTTTAAATAATTGATTAGCAGCTTTTCAACACAATTATATTGCAAAACTTCAATTTCTGTACTTTTTACTCAGTTAAAATTCCAATGGGTCCATTGAAAGACCCATTTCGACCCGCTGGTCCGAAACCTCTACAAAAACGACAGCAAAACAAGTTTTAATCAAATTTTAGGAGTTCATTTAGTTGATTAGGATCTCTTCAACACATTTATTTTGCAAAACCTTAATTTCTGTACGTTTTACTATTTTAAAATTCCAACGGGTCCATTGAAAGGCCCAATTAGACATGCTAGTCCGAAACCTCGACAAAAAGGATCAAAAAACAAGTTTTAATCATATTTTAGGAGTTCAAATAATTGATTAGGAGCTTTTCAACACAATTATATTGCAAAACCTCAATTTATGTACTTTTTACTCAGTTAAAATTCCAACGGGTCCATTGAAAGGCCTATTTCGATCCGCTCGTCCGAAACCTCTACAAAAGGGACTACAAAATAAGTTTTAATCAAATTTTAGGAGTTCATGTAATTTATTAGGAGCTTTTCAACACAATTATATTGCAAAACCTCAATTTCAGTAATTTTTACTCAGTTAAAATTCCAACGGGTCCATTGAGAGGCCCATTTAGACCTGCTAGTCCGAAACCTCGACAAAAAGGACCGCAAAACAAGTTTTAATCAAATTTTAGGAGTTAAAATAATTTATTAGGAGCTTTTCAACACAATTATATTTGCGAGGTTTAACCTCATCTTAATAATATTTTAAGGGTACTCTTTTCCCCTTTTAGGTTTCTCCAAGCCTTGTGCTTGGGGATTTTAGTAGGGGTTTTTAACGAGGCCCGCTTTCTTCAAAAAAAAAAAAAAAATTCCAACGGGTCCATTGAAAGGACCATTTAGACCTGCTAGTCCGAAACCTCGGCAAAAAGAACTGAAAAACAAGTTTTAATCAAATTTTAGGAGTTCATGTAATTTATTAGAAGCTTCTCAACACAATTAAATTGCAAAACCTCACTTTCTGTACTTTTTACTCAGTTAAAATTCCAATGGGTCCATTAAAAGGCCCATTTCGACCCGCTCGTCCGAAACCTCTACAAGAAGGACTACAAAACAAGTTTTAATCAACTTTTAGGAGTTCATGTAATTGATTACGAGCTTTTCAACACAATTATATTGCAAAACCTCAATTTCTGTAATTTTTACTCAGTTAAAATTCCAACGGGTCCATTGAGAGGCCCATTTAGACCTGCTAGTCCGAAACCTCGACAAAAAGGACCGCAAAACAAGTTTTAATCAAATTTTAGGAGTTCAAATAATTCATTAGGAGCTTTTCAACACAATTATATTGCAAAACTTCAATTTCTATACTTTTTACTCAGTTAAAATTCCAACGGGTCCATTGAAAGGCCCATTTCGACCCGCTCGTCCGAAACCTCTACAAAAAGAACTGAAAAACAAGTTTTAATCAAATTTTAGGAGTTCATGTAATTTATTAGAAGCTTCTCAACACAATTAAATTGCAAAAGCTCACTTTCTGTACTTTTTACTCAGTTAAAATTCCAATGGGTCCATTAAAAGGCCCATTTCGACCCGCTCGTCCGAAACCTCTACAAGAAGGACTACAAAACAAGTTTTAATCAACTTTTAGGAGTTCATGTAATTGATTAGGAGCTTTTCAACACAATTATATTGCAAAACCTCAATTTCTGTAATTTTTACTCAGTTCAAATTCCAACGGGTCCATTGAGAGGCCCATTTAGACCTACTAGTCCGAAACCTCGACAAAAAGGAACGCAAAAAAGGTTTTAATCAAATTTTAGGAGTTCAAATAATTGATTAGGAGCTTTTCAACACAATTATATTGCAAAAATTCAATTTCTGTACTTTTTACTCAGTTAAAATTCCAACGGGTCCATTGAAAGGCCTATTTCGACCCGCTCGTCGGAAACCTCTACAAAAGGGACTGCAAAATAAGTTTTAATCAAATTTTAGTAGTTCATGTAATTGATTAGGAGCTTTTCAACACAATTATATTGCAAAACCTCAATTTCTGTACTTTTTACCTAGTTAAAATTTCAACGGGTCCATTGAAAGGCCCATTTCGATCCGCTCGTCTGAAACCTCTACAAAAAGGACTGCAAAACAAGTTTTAATCAAATTTTAGGAGTTCATGTAATTTATTAGAAGCTTCTCAACACAATTAAATTGCAAAACCTCAATTTCTGTACTTTTTACTCAGTTAAAATTCCAATGGGTCCATTGAAAGACCCATTTCGACCCGCTCTTCCGAAACCTCTACAAAAAGGACAGCAAAACAAGTTTTAATCAAATTTTAGGAGTTCATTTAATTGATTAGGATCTTTTCAACACATTTATTTTGCAAAACCTCAATTTCTGTACGTTTTACTATTTTAAAATTCCAACGGGTCCATTGAAAGGCCCATTTAGACCTGCTAGTCCGAAACCTCGACAAAAAGGACCGAAAAACAAGTTTTAATCAAATTTTAGGAGTTCAAATAATTCATTAGGAGCTTTTCAACACAATTATATTGCAAAACCTCAATTTATGTACTTTTTACTAAGTTAAAATTCCAACGGGTCGATTGAAAGACCCATTTCGACCCGCTCGTCCGAAACCTCTACAAAAGGGACTACAAAATAAGTTTTAATCAAATTTTAGGAGTTCATGTAATTTATTAGGAGCTTTTCAACACAATTATATTGCAAAACCTCAATTTAAGTAATTTTTACTCAGTTAAAATTCCAACGGGTCCATTGAGAGGCCCATTTAGACCTGCTAGTCCGAAACCTCGACAAAAAGGACCGCAAAACAAGTTTTAATCAAGTTTTAGGAGTTCAAATAATTGATTAGGAGCTTTTCAACACAATTATATTGCAAAACTTCAATTTCTGTACTTTTTACTCAGTTCAAATTCCAACGGGTCCATTGAAAGTCCTATTTCGACCCGCTCGTCGGAAACCTCTACAAAAGGGACTGCAAAATAAGTTTTAATAAAATTTTAGGAGTTCATGTAATTGATTAGGAGCTTTTCAACACAATTATATTGCAAAACCTCAATTTCTGTACTTTTTACTCAGTTAAAATTTCAACGGGTCCATTGAAAGGCCCATTTCGATCCGCTCGTCCGAAACCTCTACAAAAAGGACTGCAAAACAAGTTTTAATCAAATTTTAGGAGTTCATGTAATTTATTAGAAGCTTCTCAACACAATTAAATTGCAAAACCTCAATTTCTGTACTTTTTACTTAGTTAAAATTCCAATGGGTCCATTGAAAGACCCATTTCGACCCGCTCTTCCGAAACCTCTACAAAAAAGACAGCAAAACAAGTTTTAATCAAATTTTAGGAGTTCATTTAATTGATTAGGATCTTTTCAACACATTTATTTTGCAAAACCTCAATTTCTGTACGTTTTACTATTTTAAAATTCCAACGGGTCCATTGAAAGGCCCATTTAGACCTGCTAGTCCGAAACCTCGACAAAAAGGACCGAAAAACAAGTTTTAATCAAATTTTAGGAGTTCAAATAATTCATTAGGAGCTTTTCAACACAATTATATTGCAAAACCTCAATTTATGTACTTTTTACTCAGTTAAAATTCCAACGGGTCGATTGAAAGGCACATTTCGACCCGCTCGTCCGAAACCTCTACAAAAGGGACTACAAAATAAGTTTTAATCAAATTTTAGGTGTTCATGTAATTTATTAGGAGCTTTTCAACACAATTATATTGCAAAACCTCAATTTCAGTAATTTTTACTCAGTTAAAATTCCAACGGGTCCATTGAGAGGCTCATTTAGACCTGCTAGTCCGAAACCTCGACAAAAAGGACTGCAAAACAAGTTTTAATCAAATTTTAGGAGTTCATGTAATTTATTAGGAGCTTTTCAACACAATTATATTGCAAAACCTCAATTTCAGTAATTTTTACTCAGTTAAAATTCCAACGGGTCCATTGAAAGGCCCATTTCGATCCGCTCATCCGAAACCTCTACAAAAGGGACTACAAAATAAGTTTTAATCAAATTTTAGAAGTTCATGTAATTTATTAGGAGCTTTTCAACACAATTATATTGCAAAACCTCAATTTCAGTAATTTTTACTCATTTAAAATTCCAACGGGTCCATTGAGAGGCCCATTTAGACCTGCTAGTCCGAAACCTCGACAAAAAGGACCGCAAAACAAGTTTTAATCAAATTTTAGGAGTTCAAATAATTTATTAGGAGCTTTTCAACACAATTATATTGCAAAACTTCAATTTCTGTACTTTTTACTCAGTTAAAATTCCAATGGGTCCATTGAAAGGCCCATTTCGACCCGCTCGTCCGAAACCTCTGCAGAAGGGACTACAAAATAAGTTTTAATCAAATTTTAGGAGTTCATTTAATTTATTAGGAGCTTTTCAACACAATTATATTGCAAAACCCCAATTTCAGTAATTTTTACTCAGTTAAAATTCCAACGGGTCCATTGAGAGGCCCATTTAGACCTGCTAGTCCGAAACCTCGACAAAAAGGACCGCAAAACAAGTTTTAATCAAATTTTAGGAGTTCAAATAATTCATTAGGAGATTTTCAACACAATTATATTGCAAAACTTCAATTTCTGTACTTTTTACTCAGTTAAAATTCCAATTGGTCCATTGAAAAGCCCATTTCGACCCGCTCGTCCGAAACCTCTACAAAAAGGACTGCAAAACAAGTTTTAATCAAATTTTAGGAGTTCATGTAATTGATTAGGAGCCTTTCAAAACAATTATATTGCAAAACCTCAATTTCTGTAATTTTTACTCAGTTAAAATTCCAGCGGGTCCATTGAGAGGCCCATTTAGACCTGCTAGTCCGAAACCTCGACAAAAAGGACCGCAAAACAAGTTTTAATCAAATTTTAGGAGTTCAAATAATTGATTAGGAGCTTTTCAACACAATTATATTGCAAAACTTCAATTTCTCTACTTTTTACTCAGTTAAAATACCAACGGGTCCATTGAAAGGGCCATTTCGACCCGCTCGTCCGAAACCTTTACAAAAAGGACTGCAAAACAAGTTTTAATCAAATTTTAGGAGTTCATGTAATTTATTAGGAGCTTCTCAACACTATTATATTGCAAAACCTCAATTTCTGTAATTTTTACTCAGTTAAAATTCCAACGGGTCCATTGAGAGGCCCATTTACACCTGCTAGTCCGAAACCTCGACAAAAAGGACTGCAAAACAAGTTTTAATCAAATTTTAGGAGTTCATGTAATTGATTAGGAGCTTTTCAACACAATTATGTTGCAAAACCTCAATTTATGTACTTTTTACTCAGTTAAAATACCAACCGGTTCCATTGAAAGGCCCATTTCGACCCGCTCATCCGAAACCTCTACAAAAGGACTGCAAAACAAGTTTTAATCAAATTTTAGGAGTTCATGTAATTTATTAGGAGTTTCTCAACACAATTAAATTGCAAAAACTGAATTTCTGTACTTTTTACTCAGTTAAAATTCCAATGGGTCCATTGAAAGGCCCATTTCGACCCGCTCGTCCGAAACCTCTACAAAAAGGACTGCAAAACAAGTTTTATTCAAATTTTAGGAGTTCATGTAATTGATTAGGAGCTTTTCAACACAATTATATTGCAAAACCTCAATTTCTGTAATTTTTACTCAGTTAAAATTCCAACGGGTCCATTGAGAGGCCCATTTAGACCTGCTACTCTGAAACCTCGACAAAAAGGACCACAAAACAAGTTTTAAACAAATTTTAGGAAATCAAATAATTTATTAGAAGCTTTTCAACACAATTATATTGCTAAACTTCAATTTCTGTACTTTTTACTCAGTTAAAATTCCAATGGGTCCATTGAAAGACCTATTTCGACCCGCTCGTCCGAAACCTCTACAAAAAGGACAACAAAACAAGTTTTAATCAAATTTTAGGAGTTCATTTAATTGATTAGGATCTTTTCAACACATTTATTTTGCAAAACCTCAATTTTTGTACTTTTTACTATGTTAAAATTCCAAAGGGTCCATTGAAAGGCCCATTTAGACCTGCTAGTTCAAAACCTCGACAAAAAGGACCGAAAAACAAGTTTTAATCAAATTTTAGGAGTTCAAATAATTGATTAGGAGCTTTTCAAAACAATTATATTGCAAAACCTCAATTTCTGTAATTTTTACTCAGTTAAAATTCCAGCGGGTCCATTGAGAGGCCCATTTAGACCTGCTAGTCCGAAACCCTGACAAAGAGTACCGCAAAACAAGTTTTAATCAAATTTTAGGAGTTCAAATAATTGATTAGGAGCTTTTCAACACAATTATATTGCAAAACTTCAATTTCTGTACTTTTTACTCAGTTAAAATACCAACGGGTCCATTGAATGGGCCATTTCGACCCGCTCGTCCGAAACCATTACAAAAAGGACTGCAAAACAAGTTTTAATCAAATTTTAAGAGTTCATGTAATTTATTAGGAGCTTCTCAACACAATTATATTGCAAAACCTCAATTTATGTACTTTTTACTCAATTAAAATTCCAACGGGTCCAATGAAAGGCCCATTTCGACCCACTCGTCTGAAACCTCTACGAAAAGGACTACAAAACAAAGTTTAATCAAATTTTAGGAGTTCATGTAATTGATTAGGAGCTTTTCAACACAATTATATTGCAAAACTTCAATTTCTGTACTTTTTACTCAGTTAAAATTCCAACGGGTCCATTGAAAGGCCCATTTAGACCTGCTAGTCCGAAACCTCGACAAAAAGGACCGAAAAACAAGTTTTAATCAAATTTTAGGAGTTCAAATAATTGATTAGGAGCTTTTCAACACAATTATTCTGTAAAACCTCAATTTCTGTAATTTCTCAGTTAAAATTCCAACGGGTCCATTGAGAGGCCCATTTAGACCTGCTAGTCCGAAACCTCGACACAAAGGACCGCAAAACAAGTTTTAATCAAATTTTAGGAGTTCAAATAATTCATTAGGAGCTTTTCAACACAATTATATTGCAAATCTTTAATTTCTTTACATTTTACTCAGTTAAAATTCCAACGGGTCCATTGAAAGGCCCATTTCGACCCGCTGGTCTGAAACCTCTACAAAAAGGACTGCAAAACAAGTTTTAATCAAATTTTAGGAGTTCATGTAATTTATTAGGAGATTCTCAACACAATTATATTGCAAAACCTCAATTTCTGTAATTTTTACTCAGTTAAAATTCCAGCGCGTCCATTGAGAGGCCCATTTAGACCTGCTAGTCCGAAACCTCGACAAAAAGGACCGCAAAACAAGTTTTAATCAAATTTTAGGAGTTCAAATAATTCATTAGGAGCTTTTCAACACAATTATATTGCAAAACTTCAATTTCTATACTTTTTACTCAGTTAAAATTCCAATGGGTCCATTGAAAGGCCCATTTCGACCCGCTCGTCCAAAACCTCTACAAAAAGGACTGCAAAACAAGTTTTAATCAAATTTTAGGAGTTCATGTAATTGATTAGGAGCTTTTCAAAACAATTATATTGCAAAACCTGCTACTCTGAAACCTCGACAAAAGTGACCACAAAACAAGTTTTAAACAAATTTTAGGAATTCAAATAATTTATTAGAAGCTTTTCAACACAATTATATTGCTAAACTTCAATTTCTGTACTTTTTACTCAGTTAAAATTCCAATGGGTCCAATGAAAGACCCATTTCGACCCGCTCGTCCGAAACCTCTACAAAAAGGACAACAAAACAAGTTTTAATCAAATTTTAGGAGTTCATTTAATTGATTAGGATCTTTTCAACACATTTATTTTGCAAAACCTCAATTTTTGTACAATTTACTATGTTAAAATTCCAAAGGGTCCATTGAAAGGCCCATTTAGACCTGCTAGTTCAAAACCTCGACAAAAAGGACCGAAAAAAAAGTTTTAATCAAATTTTAGGAGTTCAAATAATTGATTAGGAGCTTTTCAAAATAATTATATTGCAAAACCTCAATTTCTGTAATTTTTACTCAGTTAAAATTCCAGCGGGTCCATTGAGAGGCCCATTTAGACCTGCTAGTCCGAAACCTCGACAAAAAGGACCGCAAAACAAGTTTTATTCAAATTTTAGGAGTTCAAATAATTTATTAGGAGCTTTTCAACACAATTATATTGCAAAACTTCAATTTCTGTACTTTTTACTCAATTAAAATTCCAATGGGTCTATTGAAAGGCCCATTTCGACCCGCTCGTCCGAAACCTCTACAAAAAGGACTGCAAAACAAGTTTTAATCAAATTTTAGGAGTTCATGTAATTGATTAGGAGCTTTTCAAAACAATTATATTGCAAAACCTCAATTTCTGTAATTTTTACTCAGTTAAAATTCCAACGGGTCCATTGAGAGGCCCATTTAGACCTACTACTCTGAAACCTCGACAAAAAGGACCACAAAACAAGTTTTAAACAAATTTTAGGAATTCAAATAATTTATTAGAAGCTATTCAACACAATTATATTGCTAAACTTCAATTTCTGTACTTTTTACTCAATTAAAATTCCAATGGGTCCATTGAAAGACCCATTTCGACCCGCTCGTCCGAAACCTCTACAAAAAGGACAACAAAACAAGTTTTAATCAAATTTTAGGAGTTCATTTAATTGATTAGGATCTTTTCAACACATTTATTTTGCAAAACCTCAATTTTTGTACAATTTACTATGTTAAAATTCCAAAGGGTCCATTGAAAGGCCCATTTAGACCTGCTAGTTCAAAACCTCGACAAAAAGGACCGAAAAAAAAGTTTTAATCAAATTTTAGGAGTTCAAATAATTATTTAGGAGCTTTTCAAAACAATTATATTGCAAAACCTCAATTTCTGTAATTTTTACTCAGTTAAAATTCCAGCGGGTCCATTGAGAGGCCCATTTAGACCTGCTAGTCCGAAACCTCGACAAAAAGGACCGCAAAACAAGTTTTAATCAAATTTTAGGAGTTCAAATAATTCATTAGGAGCTTTTCAACACAATTATATTGCAAAACTTCAATTTCTGTACTTTTTACTCAGTTAAAATTCCAGCGGGTCCATTGAGAGGCCCATTTAGACCTGCTAGTCCGAAACCTCGACAAAAAGGACCGCAAAACAAGTTTTAATCAAATTTTAGGAGTTCAAATAATTCATTAGGAGCTTTTCAAAACAATTATATTGCAAAACCTCAATTTCTGTAATTTTTACTCAGTTAAAATTCCAGCGGGTCCATTGAGAGGCCCATTTCGACCCGCTCGTCCGAAACCTCTACAAAAAGGACTGCAAAACATGTTTTAATCAAATTTTAGGAGTTCATATAATTCATTAGGAGCTTTTCAACACATTTATTTTGCAAAACCTCAATTTTTGTACAATTTACTATGTTAAAATTCCAAAGGGTCCATTGAAAGGCCCATTTCGACCCGCTCGTCCGAAACCTCTACAAAAAGGACTGCAAAACAAGTTTTAATCAAATTTTAGGAGTTCAAATAATTGATTAGGAGCTTTTCAAAACAATTATATTGCAAAACCTCAATTTCTGTAATTTTTACTCAGTTAAAATTCCAGCGGGTCCATTGAGAGGCCCATTTAGACCTGCTAGTCCGAAACCTCGACAAAAAGGACCGCAAAACAAGTTTTAATCAAATTTTAGGAGTTCAAATAATAGATTAGGAGCTTTTCAAAACAATTATATTGCAAAACCTCAATTTCTGTAATTTTTACTCAGTTAAAATTCCAGCGGGTCCATTGAGAGGCCCATTTAGACATGCTTGTCCGAAACCTCGACAAAAAGGACCGCAAAACAAGTTTTAATCAAATTTTAGGAGTTCAAGTAATTGATTAGGAGCTTTTCAACACAATTATATTGCAAAACTTCAATTTCTGTTCTTTATACTCAGTTAAAATACCAACGGGTCCATTGAAAGGCCCATTTCGACCCGCTCGTCCGAAACCTCTACAAAAAGGACTGCAAAACAAGTTTTAATCAAATTTTAGGAGTTCAAATAATTGATTAGGAGCTTTTCAACACAATTATATTGCTAAACTTCAATTTCTGTACTTTTTACTCAGTTAAAATTCCAATGGGTCCATTGAAAGACCCATTTCGACCCGCTCGTCCGAAACCTCTACAAAAAGGACTGCAAAACATGTTTTAATCAAATTTTAGGAGTTCATATAATTCATTAGGAGCTTTTCAACACATTTATTTTGCAAAACCTCAATTTTTGTACAATTTACTATGTTAAAATTCCAAAGGGTCCATTGAAAGGCCCATTTCGACCCGCTCGTCCGAAACCTCTACAAAAAGGACTGCAAAACAAGTTTTAATCAAATTTTAGGAGTTCAAATAATTGATTAGGAGCTTTTCAAAACAATTATATTGCAAAACCTCAATTTCTGTAATTTTTACTCAGTTAAAATTCCAAAGGGTCCATTGAGAGGCCCATTTAGACCTGCTAGTTCAAAACCTCGACAAAAAGGACCGAAAAAAAAGTTTTAATCAAATTTTAGGAGTTCAAATAATTATTTAGGAGCTTTTCAAAACAATTATATTGCAAAACCTCAATTTCTGTAATTTTTACTCAGTTAAAATTCCAATGGGTCCATTGAAAGGCCCATTTCGACCCGCTAGTCCGAAACCTCGACAAAAAGGACCGCAAAACAAGTTTTAATCAAATTTTAGGAGTTCAAATAATTCATTAGGAGCTTTTCAACACAATTATATTGCAAAACTTCAATTTCTGTACTTTTTACTCAGTTAAAATTCCAGCGGGTCCATTTAGAGGCCCATTTAGACCTACTAGTCCGAAACCTCGACAAAAAGGACCGCAAAACAAGTTTTAATCAAATTTTAGGAGTTCAAATAATTCATTAGGAGCTTTTCAAAACAATTATATTGCAAAACCTCAATTTCTGTAATTTTTACTCAGTTAAAATTCCAGCGGGTCCATTGAGAGGCCCATTTCGACCCGCTCGTCCGAAACCTCTACAAAAAGGACTGCAAAACATGTTTTAATCAAATTTTAGGAGTTCATATAATTCATTAGGAGCTTTTCAACACATTTATTTTGCAAAACCTCAATTTTTGTACAATTTACTATGTTAAAATTCCAAAGGGTCCATTGAAAGGCCCATTTCGACCCGCTCGTCCGAAACCTCTACAAAAAGGACTGCAAAACAAGTTTTAATCAAATTTTAGGAGTTCAAATAATTGATTAGGAGCTTTTCAAAACAATTATATTGCAAAACCTCAATTCCTGTAATTTTTACTCAGTTAAAATTCCAGCGGGTCCATTGAGAGGCCCATTTAGACCTGCTAGTCCGAAACCTCGACAAAAAGGACCGCAAAACAAGTTTTATTCAAATTTTAGGAGTTCAAATAATTCATTAGGAGCTTTTCAACACAATTATATTGCAAAACTTCAATTTCTGTACTTTTTACTCAGTTAAAATTCCAATGGGTCCATTGAAAGGCCCATTTCGACCCGCTCGTCCGAAACCTCTACAAAAAGGACTGCAAAACAAGTTTTAATCAAATTTTAGGAGTTCATGTAATTGATTAGGAGCTTTTCAAAACAATTATATTGCAAAACCTCAATTTCTGTAATTTTTACTCAGTTAAAATTCCAACGGGTCCATTGAGAGGCCCATTTAGACCTACTACTCTGAAACCTCGACAAGAAGGACCACAAAACAAGTTTTAATCAAATTTTAGGAGTTCAAATAATTGATTAGGAGCTTTTCAACACAATTATATTGCTAAACTTCAATTTCTGTACTTTTTACACAGTTAAAATTCCAATGGGTCCATTGAAAGACCCATTTCGACCCGCTCGTCCGAAACCTCTACAAAAAGGACTGCAAAACATGTTTTAATCAAATTTTAGGAGTTCATATAATTCATTAGGAGCTTTTCAACACATTTATTTTGCAAAACCTCAATTTTTGTACAATTTACTATGTTAAAATTCCAAAGGGTCCATTGAAAGGCCCATTTCGACCCGCTCGTCCGAAACCTCTACAAAAAGGACTGCAAAACAAGTTTTAATCAAATTTTAGGAGTTCAAATAATTGATTAGGAGCTTTTCAAAACAATTATATTGCAAAACCTCAATTTCTGTAATTTTTACTCAGTTAAAATTCCAGCGGGTCCATTGAGAGGCCCATTTAGACCTGCTAGTCCGAAACGTCGACAAAAAGGACCGCAAAACAAGTTTTATTCAAATTTTAGGAGTTCAAATAATTCATTAGGAGCTTTTCAACACAATTATATTGCAAAACTTCAATTTCTGTACTTTTTACTCAGTTAAAATTCCAATGGGTCCATTGAAAGGCCCATTTCGACCCGCTCGTCCGAAACCTCTACAAAAAGGACTGCAAAACAAGTTTTAATCAAATTTTAGGAGTTCATGTAATTGATTAGGAGCTTTTCAAAACAATTATATTGCAAAACCTCAATTTCTGTAATTTTTACTCAGTTAAAATTCCAACGGGTCCATTGAGAGGCCCATTTAGACCTACTACTCTGAAACCTCGACAAGAAGGACCACAAAACAAGTTTTAAACAAATTTTAGGAATTCAAATAATTTATTAGAAGCTTTTCAACACAATTATATTGCTAAACTTCAATTTCTGTACCTTTTACTCAGTTAAAATTCCAATGGGTCCATTGAAAGACCCATTTCGACCCGCTCGTCCGAAACCTCTACAAAAAGGACTGCAAAACATGTTTTAATCAAATTTTAGGAGTTCATATAATTCATTAGGAGCTTTTCAACACATTTATTTTGCAAAACCTCAATTTTTGTACAATTTACTATGTTAAAATTCCAAAGGGTCCATTGAAAGGCCCATTTCGACCCGCTCGTCCGAAACCTCTACAAAAAGGACTGCAAAACAAGTTTTAATCAAATTTTAGGAGTTCAAATAATTGATTAGGAGCTTTTCAAAACAATTATATTGCAAAACCTCAATTTCTGTAATTTTTACTCAGTTAAAATTCCAGCGGGTCCATTGAGAGGCCCATTTAGACCTGCTAGTCCGAAACCTCGACAAAAAGGACCGCAAAACAAGTTTTATTCAAATTTTAGGAGTTCAAATAATTCATTAGGAGCTTTTCAACACAATTATATTGCAAAACTTCAATTTCTGTACTTTTTACTCAGTTAAAATTCCAATGGGTCCATTGAAAGGCCCATTTCGACCCGCTCGTCCGAAACCTCTACAAAAAGGACTGCAAAACAAGTTTTAATCAAATTTTAGGAGTTCATGTAATTGATTAGGAGCTTTTCAAAACAATTATATTGCAAAACCTCAATTTCTGTAATTTTTACTCAGTTAAAATTCCAACGGGTCCATTGAGAGGCCCATTTAGACCTACTACTCTGAAACCTCGACAAGAAGGACCACAAAACAAGTTTTAAACAAATTTTAGGAATTCAAATAATTTATTAGAAGCTTTTCAACACAATTATATTGCTAAACTTCAATTTCTGTACTTTTTACTCAGTTAAAATTCCAATGGGTCCATTGAAAGACCCATTTCGACCCGCTCGTCCGAAACCTCTACAAAAAGGACTGCAAAACATGTTTTAATCAAATTTTAGGAGTTCATATAATTCATTAGGAGCTTTTCAACACATTTATTTTGCAAAACCTCAATTTTTGTACAATTTACTATGTTAAAATTCCAAAGGGTCCATTGAAAGGCCCATTTCGACCCGCTCGTCCGAAACCTCTACAAAAAGGACTGCAAAACAAGTTTTAATCAAATTTTAGGAGTTCAAATAATTGATTAGGAGCTTTTCAAAACAATTATATTGCAAAACCTCAATTTCTGTAATTTTTACTCAGTTAAAATTCCAGCGGGTCCATTGAGAGGCCCATTTAGACCTGCTAGTCCGAAACCTCGACAAAAAGGACCGCAAAACAAGTTTTATTCAAATTTTAGGAGTTCAAATAATTCATTAGGAGCTTTTCAACACAATTATATTGCAAAACTTCAATTTCTGTACTTTTTACTCAGTTAAAATTCCAATGGGTCCATTGAAAGGCCCATTTCGACCCGCTCGTCCGAAACCTCTACAAAAAGGACTGCAAAACAAGTTTTAATCAAATTTTAGGAGTTCATGTAATTGATTAGGAGCTTTTCAAAACAATTATATTGCAAAACCTCAATTTCTGTAATTTTTACTCAGTTAAAATTCCAACGGGTCCATTGAGAGGCCCATTTAGACCTACTACTCTGAAACCTCGACAAGAAGGACCACAAAACAAGTTTTAAACAAATTTTAGGAATTCAAATAATTTATTAGAAGCTTTTCAACACAATTATATTGCTAAACTTCAATTTCTGTACTTTTTACTCAGTTAAAATTCCAATGGGTCCATTGAAAGACCCATTTCGACCCGCTCGTCCGAAACCTCTACAAAAAGGACTGCAAAACATGTTTTAATCAAATTTTAGGAGTTCATATAATTCATTAGGAGCTTTTCAACACATTTATTTTGCAAAACCTCAATTTTTGTACAATTTACTATGTTAAAATTCCAAAGGGTCCATTGAAAGGCCCATTTCGACCCGCTCGTCCGAAACCTCTACAAAAAGGACTGCAAAACAAGTTTTAATCAAATTTTAGGAGTTCAAATAATTGATGAGGAGCTTTTCAAAACAATTATATTGCAAAACCTCAATTTCTGTAATTTTTACTCAGTTAAAATTCCAGCGGGTCCATTGAGAGGCCCATTTAGACCTGCTAGTCCGAAACCTCGACAAAAAGGACCGCAAAACAAGTTTTAATCAAATTTTAGGAGTTCAAATAATAGATTAGGAGCTTTTCAAAACAATTATATTGCAAAACCTCAATTTCTGTAATTTTTACTCAGTTAAAATTCCAGCGGGTCCATTGAGAGGCCCATTTAGACCTGCTTGTCCAAAACCTCGACAAAAAGGACCGCAAAACAAGTTTTAATCAAATTTTAGGAGTTCAAGTAATTGATTAGGAGCTTTTCAACACAATTATATTGCAAAACTTCAATTTCTGTACTTTATACTCAGTTAAAATACCAACGGGTCCATTGAAAGGCCCATTTCGACCCGCTCGTCCGAAACCTCTACAAAAAGGACTGCAAAACAAGTTTTAATCAAATTTTAGGAGTTCAAATAATTGATTAGGAGCTTTTCAACACAATTATATTGCTAAACTTCAATTTCTGTACTTTTTACTCAGTTAAAATTCCAATGGGTCCATTGAAAGACCCATTTCGACCCGCTCGTCCGAAACCTCTACAAAAAGGACTGCAAAACATGTTTTAATCAAATTTTAGGAGTTCATATAATTCATTAGGAGCTTTTCAACACATTTATTTTGCAAAACCTCAATTTTTGTACAATTTACTATGTTAAAATTCCAAAGGGTCCATTGAAAGGCCCATTTCGACCCGCTCGTCCGAAACCTCTACAAAAAGGACTGCAAAACAAGTTTTAATCAAATTTTAGGAGTTCAAATAATTGATTAGGAGCTTTTCAAAACAATTATATTGCAAAACCTCAATTTCTGTAATTTTTACTCAGTTAAAATTCCAGCGGGTCCATTGAGAGGCCCATTTAGACCTGCTAGTCCGAAACGTCGACAAAAAGGACCGCAAAACAAGTTTTATTCAAATTTTAGGAGTTCAAATAATTCATTAGGAGCTTTTCAACACAATTATATTGCAAAACTTCAATTTCTGTACTTTTTACTCAGTTAAAATTCCAATGGGTCCATTGAAAGGCCCATTTCGACCCGCTCGTCCGAAACCTCTACAAAAAGGACTGCAAAACAAGTTTTAATCAAATTTTAGGAGTTCATGTAATTGATTAGGAGCTTTTCAAAACAATTATATTGCAAAACCTCAATTTCTGTAATTTTTACTCAGTTAAAATTCCAACGGGTCCATTGAGAGGCCCATTTAGACCTACTACTCTGAAACCTCGACAAAAAGGACCACAAAACAAGTTTTAAACAAATTTTAGGAATTCAAATAATTTATTAGAAGCTTTTCAACACAATTATATTGCTAAACTTCAATTTCTGTACTTTTTACTCAATTAAAATTCCAATGGGTCCATTGAAAGACCCATTTCGACCCGCTCGTCCGAAACCTCTACAAAAAGGACAACAAAACAAGTTTTAATCAAATTTTAGGAGTTCATTTAATTGAATAGGATCTTTTCAACACATTTATTTTGCAAAACCTCAATTTTTGTACAATTTACTATGTTAAAATTCCAAAGGGTCCATTGAAAGGCCCATTTAGACCTGCTAGTTCAAAACCTCGACAAAAAGGACCGAAAAAAAAGTTTTAATCAAATTTTAGGAGTTCAAATAATTATTTAGGAGCTTTTCAAAACAATTATATTGCAAAACCTCAATTTCTGTAATTTTTACTCAGTTAAAATTCCAGCGGGTCCATTGAGAGGCCCATTTAGACCTGCTAGTCCGAAACCTCGACAAAAAGGACCGCAAAACAAGTTTTAATCAAATTTTAGGAGTTCAAATAATTCATTAGGAGCTTTTCAACACAATTATATTGCAAAACTTCAATTTCTGTACTTTTTACTCAGTTAAAATTCCAATGGGTCCATTGAAAGGCCCATTTCGACCCGCTCGTCCGAAACCTCTACAAAAAGGTTTGCAAAACAAGTTTTAATCAAATTTTAGGAGTTCATGTAATTGATTAGGAGCTTTTCAAAACAATTATATTGCAAAACCTCAATTTCTGTAATTTTTACTCAGTTAAAATTCCAGCGGGTCCATTGAGAGGCCCATTTAGACCTGCTTGTCCGAAACCTCGACAAAAAGGACCGCAAAACAAGTTTTAATCAAATTTTAGGAGTTCAAATAATTGATTAGGAGCTTTTCAACACAATTATATTGCAAAACTTCAATTTCTGTACTTTATACTCAGTTAAAATACCAACGGGTCCATTGAAAGGGCCATTTCGACCCGCTTCTCCGAAACCTCGACAAAAAGGACCGCAAAACAAGTTTTAATCAAATTTTAGGAGTTCAAATAATTGATTAGGAGCTTTTCAACACAATTATATTGCAAAACTTCAATTTCTGTACTTTTTACTCAGTTAAAATACCAACGGGTCCATTGAAAGGGCCATTTTGACCCGCTCGTCCGAAACCTTTACAAAAAGGACTGCAAAACATGTTTTAATCAAATTTTAGGAGTTCATATAATTCATTAGGAGCTTTTCAACACAATTATATTGCAAAACTTCAATTTCTGTACTTTTTACTCAGTTAAAATTCCAATGGGTCAATTCAAAGGCCCATTTCGACCCGCTCGTCCGAAACCTCTACAAAAAGGACTGCAAAACAAGTTTTAATCAAATTTTAGGAGTTCATGTAATTGATTAGGAGCTTTTCAAAACAATTATATTGCAAAACCTCAATTTCTGTAATTTTTACTCAGTTAAAATTCCAACGGGTCCATTGAGAGGCCCATTTAGACCTACTACTCTGAAACCTCGACAAAAAGGACCACAAAAAAAGTTTTAAACAAATTTTAGGAATTCAAATAATTTATTAGAAGCTTTTCAACACAATTATATTGCTAAACTTCAATTTCTGTACTTTTTACTCAATTAAAATTCCAATGGGTCCATTGAAAGACCCATTTCGACCCGCTCGTCCGAAACCTCTACAAAAAGGACAACAAAACAAGTTTTAATCAAATTTTAGGCGTTCATTTAATTGATTAGGATCTTTTCAACACATTTATTTTGCAAAACCTCAATTTTTGTACAATTTACTATGTTAAAATTCCAAAGGGTCCATTGAAATGCCCATTTAGACCTGCTAGTTCAAAACCTCGACAAAAAGGACCGAAAAAAAAGTTTTAATCAAATTTTAGGAGTTCAAATAATTATTTAGGAGCTTTTCAAACCAATTATATTGCAAAACCTCAATTTCTGTAATTTTTACTTAGTTAAAATTCCAGCGGGTCCATTGAGAGGCCCATTTAGACCTGCTAGTCCGAAACCTCGACAAAAAGGACCGCAAAACAAGTTTTAATCAAATTTTAGGAGTTCAAATAATTCATTAGGAGCTTTTCAACACAATTATATTGCAAAACTTCAATTTCTGTACTTTTTACTCAGTTAAAATTCCAATGGGTCCATTGAAAGGCCCATTTCGACCCGCTCGTCCGAAACCTCTACAAAAAGGATTGCAAAACAAGTTTTAATCAAATTTTAGGAGTTCATGTAATTGATTAGGAGCTTTTCAAAACAATTATATTGCAAAACCTCAATTTCTGTAATTTTTACTCAGTTAAAATTCCAGCGGGTCCATTGAGAGGCCCATTTAGACCTGCTTGTCCGAAACCTCGACAAAAAGGACCGCAAAACAAGTTTTAATCAAATTTTAGGAGTTCAAATAATTGATTAGGAGCTTTTCAACACAATTATATTGCAAAACTTCAATTTCTGTACTTTATACTCAGTTAAAATACCAACGGGTCCATTGAAAGGCCCATTTCGACCCGCTTCTCCGAAACCTCGACAAAAAGGACCGCAAAACAAGTTTTAATCAAATTTTAGGAGTTCAAATAATTGATTAGGAGCTTTTCAACACAATTATATTGCAAAACTTCAATTTCTGTACTTTTTACTCAGTTAAAATACCAACGGGTCCATTGAAAGGGCCATTTCGACCCGCTCGTCCGAAACCTTTACAAAAAGGACTGCAAAACATGTTTTAATCAAATTTTAGGAGTTCATATAATTTATTAGGAGCTTCTCAACACAATTAAATTGCAAAATCTCAATTTCTGTACTTTTTACTCAGTTAAAATTCCAATGGGTCCATTGAAAGGCCCATTTCGACCCGCTCGTCCGAAACCTCTACAAAAAGGACTGCAAAACAAGTTTTAATCAAATTTTAGGAGTTCATGTAATTTATTAGGAGCTTTTCAACACAATTATATTGCAAAACCTCAATTTCTGTACTTTATACTCAGTTAAAATACCAACGGGTCCATTGAGAGGCCCATTTAGACCTGCTAGTCCGAAACCTCGACAAAAAGGACCGCAAAACAAGTTTTAATCAAATTTTAGGAGTTCAAATAATAGATTAGGAGCTTTTCAACACAATTATATTGCAAAACTTCAATTTCTGTACGTTTTACTCATTTAAAATTCCAACGGGTCCATTGAAAGGCCCATTTCGACGCGCTCGTCCAAAACCTCTACAAAAAGGATTGAAAAACAAGTTTTAATCAAATTTTAGGAGTTCATGTAATTTATTAGGAGCTTCTCAACACAATTAAATTGTAAAACCTCATTTTCTGTACTTTTTACTCAGTTAAAATTCCAACGGGTCCATTGAAAGGCCCATTTAGACCTGCTAGTCCGAAACCTCGACAAAAAGGTCCGCAAAACTAATTTTAATCAAATTTTAGGAGTTCAAATAATTGATTAGGAGATTTTCAACACATTTTTATTGCAAAACCTCATTTTCTGTACTTTTTACTCAGTTAAAATTCCAACGGGTCCATGGAAAGGCTCATTTCGTCACTCTCGTTAGAAACCTCTACAAAAGGACTGCAAAACAAATTTTAATCAAATTTTAGGAGTTCATGTAAATGATTAGGAGCTTTTCAACACAATTATATTGCAAAACATCAATTTATGTACTTTTTACTCAGTTAAAATTCCAATGGGTCCATTGAAAGGCCCATTTCGACCCGCTCGTCCGAAACCTCTACAGAAGGGACTGCAAAATAAGTTTTAATCAAATTTTAGGAGTTCATGTAATTTATTAGGAGCTTTTCAACACAATTATATTGAAAAACCTAAATTTCTGTACTTTTTACTCAGTTAAAATACCAACCGGTTCCATTGAAAGGCCCATTTCGACCCGCTCGTCCGAAACCTCTACAAAAGGACTGCAAAACAAGTTTTAATCAAATTTTAGGAGTTCAAATAACTGATTAGGAGCTTTTCAACACAATTATATTGCAAAACATCAATTTATGTACTTTTTACTCAGTTAAAATTCCAATGGGTCCATTGAAAGGCCCATTTCGACCCGCTCGTCCGAAACCTCTACAGAAGGGACTGCAAAATAAGTTTTAATCAAATTTTAGGAGTTCATGTAATTGATTAGGAGCTTTTCAACACAATTATATTGCAAAACCTCAATTTATGTACTTTTTACTCAGTTAAAATACCAACCGGTTCCATTGAAAGGCCCATTTCGACCCGCTCGTCCGAAACCTCTACAAAAGGACTGCAAAACAAGTTTTAATCAAATTTTAGGAGTTCATGTAATTTATTAGGAGCTTCTCAACACAATTAAATTGCAAAAACTCAATTTCTGTACTTTTTACTCAGTTAAAATTCCAATGGGTCCATTGAAAGGCCCATTTCGACCCGCTCGTCCGAAACCTCTGCAAAAAGGACTGCAAAACAAGTTTTAATCAAATTTTTAAGAGTTCATGTAATTGATTAGGATCTTTTCAACACAATTATATTGCAAAACCTCAATTTCTGTAATTTTTACTCAGTTAAAATTCCAACGGGTCCATTGAGAGGCCCATTTAGACCTGCTACTCTGAAACCTCGACAAAAAGGACCACAAAACAAGTTTTAAACAAATTTTAGGAATTCAAATAATTTATTAGAAGCTTTTCAACACAATTATATTGCTAAACTTCAATTTCTGTACTTTTTACTCAGTTAAAATTCCAATGGGTCCATTGAAAGACCCATTTCGACCCGCTCGTCCGAAACCTCTACAAAAAGGACAACAAAACAAGTTTTAATCAAATTTTAGGAGTTCATTTAATTGATTAGGATCTTTTCAACACATTTATTTTGCAAAACCTCAATTTTTGTACTTTTTACTATGTTAAAATTCCAAAGGGTCCATTAAAAGGCCCATTTAGACCTGCTAGTTCAAAACCTCGACAAAAAGGACCGAAAAACAAGTTTTAATCAAATTTTAGGAGTTCTAATAATTGATTAGGAGCTTTTCAAAACAATTATATTGCAAAACTTCAATTTCTTTACTTTTTACTCAGTTAAAATACCAACAGGTCTATTGAAAGGGCCATTTCGACCCGCTCGTCCGAAACCTTTACAAAAAGGACTGCAAAACATGTTTTAATCAAATTTTAGGAGTTCATAAAATTTATTAGGAGCTTCTCAACACAATTAAATTGCAAAATCTCAATTTCTGTACTTTTTACTCAGTTAAAATTCCAATGGGTCCATTTAAAAGGCCCATTTCGACCCGCTCGTCCGAAACCTCTACAAAAAGGACTGCAAAACAAGTTTTAATCAAATTTTAGGAGTTCATGTAATTGATTAGGAGCTTTTCAACACAATTATATTGCAAAAGCTCAATTTCTGTACTTTTTACTAAGTTAAAATTCCAATGGGTCCATTGAAAGGCCCATTTCGACCCGCTCGTCCGAAACCTCTACAAGAAGGACTACAAAACAAGTTTTAATCAAATTTTAGGAGTTCATGTAATAGATTAGGAGCTTTTCAACACAATTATATCGCAAAACCTCAATTTCTGTAATTTTTACTCAGTTAAAATTCCAACGGGTCCATTGAGAGGCCCATTTAGACCTGCTAGTCCGAAACCTCGACAAAAAGGACCGCAAAACAAGTTTTAGTCAAATTTTAGGAGTTCAAATAATAGATTAGGAGCTTTTCAACACAATTATATTGCAAAACTTCAATTTCTGTACGTTTTACTCAGTTAAAATTCCAACGGGTCCATCGAAAGGCCCATTTCGACCCGCTCGTCCGAAACCTCTACAAAAAGGATTGAAAAACAAGTTTTAATCAAATTTTAGGAGTTCATGTAATTTATTAGGAGCTTCTCAACACAATTAAATTGTAAAACCTCATTTTCTGTACTTTTTACTCAGTTAAAATTCCAACGGGTCCATTGAAAGGCCCATTTAGACCTGCTAGTCCGAAACCTCGGCAAAAAGGATCGAAAAAAAGTTTTAATCAAATTTTAGGAGTTCAAATAATTGATTACGAGCTTTTCAACACAATTATATTGCAAAACCTCAATTTCTGTAATTTCTCAGTTAAAATTCCAACGGGTCCATTGAGAGGCCCATTTAGACCTGCTACTCCGAAACCTCGACAAAAAGGACCGCAAAACAAGTTTTAATCAAATTTTAGGAATTCAAATAATTGATTAGGAGCTTTTCTACACAATTATATTGCTAAACTTCAATTTCTGTACATTTTACTCAGTTAAAATTCCAACGGGTCCATTGAAAGGCCCATTTCGACCCGCTCGTCCGAAACCTCTACAGAAGGGACTGCAAAATAAGTTTTAATCAAATTTTAGGAGTTCATGTAATTTATTAGGAGCTTTTCAACACAATTATATTGAAAACCCTCAATTTCTGTAATTTTTACTCAGTTAAAATTCCAACGGGTCCATTGAGAGGCCCATTTAGACCTGCTAGTCCGAAACCTCAACAAAAAGGACCGCAAAACAAGTTTTAATCAAATTTTAGGAGTTCATTTAATTGATTAGGAGCTTTTCAACACAATTATATTGCAAAACCTCAATTTATATACTTTTTACTCAGTTAAAATACCAACTGGTTCCATTGAAAGGCCCATTTCGACCCGCTCGTCATAACCTCTACAAAAGGACTGCAAAACAAGTTTTAATCAAATTTTAGGAGTTCATGTAATTTATTAGGAGCTTCTCAACACAATTAAATTGCAAAACCTCAATTTCTCTACTTTTTACTCAGTTAAAATTCCAATGGGTCCATTGAAAGGCCCATTTCGACCCGCTCGTCCGAAACCTCTACAAGAAGGACTGTAAAACAAGTTTTAATCAAATTTTAGGAGTTCATGTAATTGATTAGGAGCTTTTCAACACAATTATATTGCAAAAACTCAATTTCTGTAATTTTTACTCAGTTAAAATTCCAACAGGTCCATTTAGACCTGCTCGTCCGAAACCTCTACAAAAAGGGTCGCAAAACAAGTTTTAATCAAATTTTATGAGATCATGTAATTGATTAGGAGCTTTTCAACACAATTATATTGCAAAACGTCAATTTCTGTACTTTTTACTCAGTTAAAATTCCAACGGGTCCATTGAAAGGCCCATTTTGACCTGCTCGTCTGAAACCTCTACAAAAAGTACTGCAAAACAAGTTTTAATCAAATTTTAGGAGTTCATGTAATTGATTAGGAGCTTTTCAACACAATTATATTGCAAAACCTCAATTTCTGTACTTTTTACTCAGTTAAAATTCCAACGGGTCCATTGAAAGGCCCATTTAGACCTGCTAGCCCGAAACCTCGACAAAAAGGACCGAAAAAAAGTTTTAATCAAATTTTAGGAGTTCAAATAATTGATTAGGAGCTTTTCAACACAATTATATTGCAAAACCTCAATTTATGTACTTTTTACTTAGTTAAAATTCCAACGGGTGCATTAAAAGGCCCATTTCGACCTGCTCGTCCGAAACCTCTACAAAAGGGACTGCAAAATAAGTTTTAATCAAATTTTAGGAGTTCATGTAATTTATTAGGAGCTTTTCAACACAATTAGATTGCAAAACCTCAATTTTTGTACTTTCTACTCAGTTAAAATTCCAACGGGTCCATTGAAAGGCCCTTTTAGACCTGCTCGTCCGAAACATCGACAAAAAGGACCGCAAAACAAGTTTTAATCAAATTTTAGGAGTTCAAATAATTGAATAGGAGCTTTTCAACACAATTATATTGCAAAACCTTAACTTTTGTACTTTTTACTGAGTTTAATTACCAACGGGTCCGTTGAAAGACCCATTTCGACCCGCTCGTCCAAAACCACTACAAAAAGGAATGCAAAACAAGTTTTAATCAAATTTTAGGAGATCATGTAATTGATTAGGAGCTTTTCAACACGATTATATTGCAAACCCTCAATTTCTGTACTATTTACTCAATTAAAATTCCAACGGGTCCATTGAAAGGCCCATTTAGACCTGCTAGTCCGAAACCTCGACAAAAAGGACCGCAAAACTAATTTTAATCAAATTTTAGGAGTTCAAATAATTGATTAGGAGATTTTCAACACATTTTTATTGCAAAACCTCATTTTCTGTACTTTTTACTCAGTTAAAATTCCAACGGGTCCATGGAAAGGCTCATTTCGACACTCTCGTTACAAACCTCTACAAAAAGGACTGCAAAACAAATTTTAATCAAATTTTAGGAGTTCATGTAATTGATTAGGAGCTTTTCAACACAATTATATTGCAAAATCTCAATTTCTGTACTTTTTACTCAGTTAAAATTCCAACAAGTCCATTCAAAGACCCATTTCAACCCGCTAGTCCGAAACCTCTACAAAAAGGACTGCAAAACATGTTTTAATCAAATTTTAAGAGTTCAATTAATTGATTAGGATCTTTTCAACACATTTATTTTGCAAAACCTCAATTTCTGTACTTTTTACTATGTTAAAATTCCAACGGGTCCATTGAAAGGCCCATTTAGACCTGCTAGTCCGAAATCTCGACAAAAAGGATCGAAAAACAAGTTTTAATCAAATTTTAAGAGTTCAAATAATTGATTAGGAGCTTTCAACACAATTATATTGCAAAACATCAATTTATGTACTTTTTACTCAATTAAAATTCCAACGGGTGCATTGAAATGCCCATTTCAACCTGCTCGTCCGAAACCTCTACAAAAGGGACTGCAAAATAAGTTTTAATCAAATTTTAAGAGTTCAAATAATTGATTAGGAGCTTTTCAACACAACTATATTGCAAAACCTCAATTTATGTACTTTTTACTCAGTTAAAATTCCAACGGGTCCATTGAAAGGCCCATTTCCACCCGCTCGTCCGAAACCTCTACAAAAAGGAGTACAAAATAAGTTTTAATAAAATTTTAGGAGTTCATGTAATTGATTAGGAGCTTTTGAACACAATTATATTGCAAAACCTCAATTTCTGTACTTTTTACTCAGTTAAAATTCCAACGGGTCCATTGAAAGGCCCATTTAGACCTGCTCGTCCGAAACATCGACAAAAAGGACCGCAAAACAAATTTTAATCAAATTTTAGGAGTTCAAATAATTGATTAGGAGCTTTTCAACACAATTATATTGAAAAACCTCAATTTTTGTACTTTTTACTTAGTTAAATTCCCAACGGGTCCGTTGAAAGGCCCATTTCTACCCGCTCGTCCGAAACCTCTACAAAAAGGAATGCGAAACAAGTTTTAATCAAATTTTAGGAGATCATGTAATTAATTAGGAGCTTTTCAACACAATTATATTGCAAACCCTCAGTTTTTGTACCTTTTACTCAGTTAAAATTCCAACGGGTCCATTGAGAGGCTCATTTAGACATGCTAATCCGAAACCTTGACAAAAAGGACCGCAAAACAAGTTTTAAACAAGATAATTATATTGCAAAACCACAATTTCTGTACTTTTTACTCAGTTAAAAGTCCAACGGGTCCATTGATAGGCCCGTTTAAAATTGATTAGGAGATTTTCAACACAATTATATAATTTCAAATAATTGATTAGGAGATTTTCAACACAATTATATTGCAAAACCTCAATTTATGTACTTTTTACTCAGTTAAAATTCCAACCGGTCCATTGATAGGCCCATTTAGACATGCTCGTCCGAAACCTCGACAAAAAGAACCGCAAAACAAATTTTAATAAAATTTTAGGAGTTCAAATAATTGATTAGTAGCTTTTCAACACAACAATATCGCAAAACCTCAATTTATGCACTTTTTACTTAGTTAAAATTCCAACGGGTCCATTGAAAGGCCCATTTAGACATGCTCGTCCGAAACCTATACAAAAAGGGCCGCAAAACATGTTTTAATGAAATTTTAGGATATCATGTAATTGATTAGGAGATTTTCAACACAATTATATTGCAAAACCTCAATTTTTGTACATTTTACTCAGATGAAATTCTAACGGGTGCATTGAAAGGCCCATTTAGACCTGCTCGTCCGAAACCTCTACAAAAAGGGTCGCAAAACAAGTTTTAATCAAATTTTATGAGATCATGTAATTGATTAGGAGCTTTTCAACAAAATTATATTGCAAAACCTCAATTTCTGTACTTTTTACTCAATTAAAATTCCAACGGGTCCATTGAAAGGCCCATTAAGACCTGCTCGTCCGAAACCTCTACAAAATGTACCGCAAAGCAAGTTTTAATCAAATTTTAGGAGTTCATTCAATTGACTAGGAGCTTTTCAACACAGTTATATTGCAAAACCTCAATTTTTGTACTTTTTACTCAGTTGAAATTCCAACGAGTCCATTGAAAGGCCCATTTAGACCTGCTCGTCCGAAACCTCTACAAAAAGGGTCGCAAAACAAGTTTTAATCAAATTTTAGGAGATCATGTAATTGATTAGGAGATGTTCAACACAATTATATTGCAAAACCTCAATTTATGTACTTTTTACTCAGTTAAAAGTCCAACGCGTCCATTGAAAGGCCAATTTCGACCCGCTCGTCCGGAAACTCTACAAAAGTACTGCAAAACAAGTTTTAATCAAATTTTAGGAGTTCAAATAATTGATTAGTAGGTTTTCAACACAATTATATTTTAAAACCTCAATTTATGTACTTTTTACTCAGTTAAAATTCCAACGGGTCCATTGAAAGGCCCATTTAGATCTGCTCGTCCGAAACCTATACAAAAAGGACCGCAAAACAAGTTTTAATCAAATTTTAGGAGTTCAAATAATTGATTAGTAGGTTTTCAACACAATTATATTGCAAAACCTCAATTTATGTACTTTTTACTAAGTTGAAATTCCAACAGGTCCATTGAAAGGCCCATTTATAGCTGCTCGTCCGAAACCTCTACAAAAAGGGTCGCAATACATGTTTTAATCAAATTTTAGGAGATCATGTAATTGATTAGGAGATTTTCAACACAATTATATTGCAAAACCTCAATTTCTGTACTTTTTACTTAGTTAAAATTCCAACGGGTCCATTGAAAGGCCCATTTCGACCTGCTAGTCCGATACCTCTAAAAAATGGACCGCAAAACAAGTTTTAATCAAATTTTAGGAGTTCATTCAATTGACTAGGAGCTTTTCAACACAGTTATATTGCAAAACCTCAATTTCTGTACTTGTTACTCAGTTGAAATTTCAACGGGTCCATTGAAAGGCCCAATTAGACATGCTCGTCCGAAACCTCTACTAAAAGGGTCGCAAAACAAGTTTTAATCAAATTTTAGGTGATCATGTAATTGATTAGGAGATTTTCAACACAATTATATTGCAAAACCTCAATTTATGTACTTTTTACTTAGTTAAAATTCCAACGCGTCCATTGAAATGCAAATTTCGACCTGCTCGTCCGAAACCTCTACAAAAGGACTACAAAACAAGTTTTAATCAAATTTTAGGAGTTCAAGTAATTGATTAGGAGCTTTTCAACACAATTATATTGCAAAACTTCAATTTTTATACATTTTACTCAGTTAAAATTCCAACGGGTCCATTCAAAGGCCCATTTAGACCTGCTCGTCCGAAACCTCTACATAAAGGACCGCAAAACAAGTTTTGATCATATTTTAGGAGTACAAATAATTGATTAGGATCTTTTCAACACAATTATATTGCAAAACCTCAATTTTTATACTTTTTACTCAGTTAAAATTCCAACAGGTCCATTGAAAGGCCAATTTAGACATGCTCATTTGAAACCTCTACAGAAAGGACCGCAAAACAAGTTTTAATCAAATTTTGGGAGTTCAAATAAGTGATTAGGAGCTTTTCAAAACAATTATATTGCAAAACCTCAATTTTTGTACTTGTTACTCAGTTAAAATTCCAACGGGTCCATTAAAAGACCCATTTCGACCCGCTCGTCCGAAACCTCTACAAAAAGGACAGCAAAACAAGTTTTAATCAAATCTTAGGAGCTCATGTAATTGACTAGGAGCTTTTCAACACAATTATATTGCAAAACCTCAATTTTTGTACTTTTTACTCAGTTAAAATTCCAACGGGTCCATTGGAAGGCCCATTTAGACCTGCTCGTCCGAAACCTCGAGAAAAAGGACCGCAAAACAAGTTTTAATCAAATTTTAGGAGTTCAAATAATTGAATAGGAGCTTTTCAACACAATTATATTGCAAAACCTCCATTTTTTTACTTTTTACCCAGTTAAAATTCCAACGGGTCCATTGAAAGACCCATTTCAACCCGCTAGTCCGAAACCTCTACAAAAAGGACTGCAAAACATGTTTTAATCAAATTTTAGGAGTTCATTTAATTGATTAGGATCTTTTCAACACATTTATTTTGCAAAACCTCAATTTCTGTACTTTTTACTATGTTAAAATTCCAACGGGTCCATTGAAAGGCCCATTTAGACCTGCTAGTCCGAAACCTCGACAAAAAGGATCGAAAAACAAGATTTAATCAAATTTTAGGAGTTCAAATAATTGATTAGGAGCTTTTCAACACAATTATATTGAAAAACCTCAATTTATGTACTTTTTACTCAGTTAAAATTCCAACGGGTCCATTGAAAGGCCCATTTCGACCTGCTCGTCCGAAACATCTACAAAAGGGACTGCAAAATAAGTTTTAATCAAATGTTAGGAGTTCATGTAATTGATTAGGAGCTTTTCAACACAATTAGATTGCAAAACCTCAATTTCTGTACTTTTTACTCAGTTAAAATTCCAACGGGTCCATTGAAAGGCCCGTTTAAAATTGATTAGGAGATTTTCAACACAATTATATTGCAATAACTCAATTTCTGTAATTTTTACTCAGTTAAAATTCGAACGAGTCCATTGAGAGGCTCATTTAGACATGCTAGTCCGAAACCTCGACAAAAAGGACCGCAAAACAAGTTTTAATCAAATTTTAGGAGTTCATATAATTGATTAGGAGCTATTCAAGATAATTATATTGCAAAACCTCAATTTCTGTACTTTTTACTCAGTTAAAATTCCAACGGGTCCATTGATAGGCCCGTTTAAAATTGATTAGGAGATTTTCAACACAATTATATAAGTTCAAATAATTGATTAGGAGATTTTCAACACAATTATATTGCAAAACCTCAATTTATGTACTTTTTACTCAGTTAAAATTCCAACTGGTCCATTGATAGGTCCATTTAGACATGCTCATCCGAAACCTCGACAAAAAGGACCGCAAAACAAGTTTTAATAAAATTTTAGGAGTTCAAATAATTGATTAGTAGCTTTTCAACACAAAAATATCGCAAAACCTCTATTTATACACTTTTTACTTAGTTAAAATTCCAATGGGTCCATTGAAAGGCCCATTTAGAAATGCTTGTCCGAAACCTATACAAAAGGGCCGCAAAACATGTTTTAATGAAATTTTAGGATATCATGTAATTGATTAGGAGATTTTCAACACAATTATATTGCAAAACATCAATTTTTGTACATTTTACTCAGATGAAATTCCAACGGGTGCATTGAAAGGCCCATTTAGACCTGCTCGTCCGAAACCTCTACAAAAAGGGTCACAAAACAAGTTTTAATCAAATTTTATGAGATCATGTAATTGATTAGGAGCTTTTCAACACAATTATATTGCAACACCTCATTTTCTGTACTTTTTACTCAATTAAAATTCCAACGGGTCCATTGAAAGGCCCATTAAGACCTGCTCGTCTGAAACCTCTACAAAATGGACCGCAAAGCAAGTTTTAATCAAATTTTAGGAGTTCATTCAATTGACTAGGAGCTTTTCAACACAGTTATATTGCAAAACCTCAATTTTGTACTTTTTACTAAGTTGAAATTCCAACGGGTCCATCGAAAGGCCCATTTAGACCTGCTCGTCCGAAACCTCTACAAAAAGGGTCGCAAAACAAGTTTTAATCAAATTTTAGGAGATCACGTAATTGATTAGGAGATGTTCAACACAATTATATTGCAAAACCTCAATTTATATACTTTTTACTCAGTTAAAAGTCCAACGCGTCCATTGAAAGGCCAATTTCGACCCGCTTGTCCGAAACCTCTAAAAAAAGGACGCAAAACAAGTTTTGATCAAATTTTAGGAGTTCGTGTAATTGATTAGGAGCTTTTCAACACAATTATATTGCAAAACCTCAATTTCTGTACTTTTACCCATTTAAAATTCGAACGGGTCCATTGAAAGGCCCATTTCGACCCGCTCGTCAGAAACCTCGACAAAAAGGACAGCAAAAGAAGTTTTAATCAAATTTTAGGAGTTCAAATAATTGATTGGTAGGTTTTCAACACAATTATATTTTAAAACCTCAATTTATGTACTTTTTACTCAGTTAAAATTCCAACGGGTCCATTGAAAGGCCCATTTAGATCTGCTCGTCCGAAACCTCTACAAAAAGGACCGTAAAAAAAGTTTTAATCAAATTTTAGGAGTTCAAATAAATTATTAGGAGATTTTCAAAACAATTTTATTGCAAAACCTCAATTTATGTACTTTCTACTCAGTTAAATTTCCAACTGGTCCATTGAAAGGGCCATTTGGACCTGCTCATCCGAATCCTCGACAAAAATGACCGCAAAACAAGTTTTAATCAAATTTTAGGAGTTCAAATAATTGATTAGTAGCTTTTCAACACAATAATATCACAAAACCTCAATTTATGTACTTTTTACTCAGTTAAAATTTCAACGGATCCATTGAAAGGCCCTTTTAGACCTGCTCGTCCGAAACCTCGACAAAAAGGACCGCAAAAGAAGTTTTAATCAAATTTTAGGAGTTCAAATAATTGATTAGTAGGTTTTCAACACAATTATATTGCAAAACCTCAATTTCTGTACTTTTTACTAAGTTGAAATTCCAACGGGTCCATTGAAAGGCCCATTTATAGCTGCTCGTCCGAAACTTCTACAAAAAGGGTCGCAATACAGGTTTTAATCAAATTTTAGGAGTTCATGTAATTGATTAGGAGATTTTCAACACAATTATATTGCAAAACCTCAATTTATGTACTTTTTACTTAGTTAAAATTCCAACGCGTCCATTGAAAGGCAAATTTCGACCTGCCCGTCCGAAACCTCTACAAAAGGACTACAAAACAAGTTTTAATAAAATTTTAGGAGTTCATGTAATTTATTAGGAGCTTTTCAACACAATTATATTGCAAAACTTCAATTTTTATACATTTTACTCAGTTAAAATTCCAACGGATCCATTTAAAGGCCCATTTAGACCTGCTCGTCCGAAACCTCTACAAAAAGGATCGCAAAACAAGTTTTGATCATATTTTAGGAGTACAAATAATTGATTAGGATCTTTTCAACATAATTATATTGCAAAACCTCAATTTTTATACTTTTTACTCAGTTAAAATTCCAACGGGTCCATTGAAAGGCCCATTTAGACATGCTCATCCGAAACCTCTACAAAAAGGGCCACAAAACAAGTTTTAATCAAATTTTAGGAGATCATGTAATTGATTAGGAGATTTTCAACACAATTATATTGCAAAACTTCAATTTTTGCACTTTTTACTCAGTTAAAATTCCAACGGGTCCACTGAAAGGCCCATTTAGACCTGCTCGTCCGAAACCTCTACAAAAAGGACCGCAAAACAGGTTTTAATCAAATTTTAGGAGTTCATGTAATTGACTAGGAGATTTTCAAAACACTTACATTGCAAAACCATAATTTATGTACTTTTTACATAGTTAAAATTCCAACGGGTCTATTGAAAAACCCATTTAAACTTGCTCGTCCGAAACCTCGACAAAAAGGACCGCAAAACAAGTTTTAATCAAATTTTAGAAGTTCAAATAATTGATTAGGAGCTTTTCAACACAATTATATTGCAAAACCTCAATTTTTGTACTTTTTACTCAGTTAAAATTCAATCGTGTCCATTGAAAGGCCCATTTTGACCTGCTCGTTCGAAACATCGACAAAAAGGACCGCAAAACAAGTTTTTATCAAATTTTAGGAGTTCAAATAATTGATTAGTAGCTTTTCAACACAATAATATTGCAGAACCTCAATTTATATACTTTTTACTCAGTTAAAATTCAAACAGGTCCATTGAAAGGCGCATTTAGACATGCTCGTCCGAAACCTATACAAAATGGCCGCAAAACAAGTTTTAATGAAATTTTAGAAGATCATGTAATTGATTAGGAGATTTTCAACACAATTATATTGCAAAACCTCAATTTCTGTACTTTTTACTCATTTAAATTTTCAACGGGTATATTGAAAGGCCCATTTAGACCTGTTCGTCCGGAACCTCGAAAAAAAGGACCATAGAACAAGTTTTAATCAAATTTTAGGAGTTCAAATAATTGATTAGTAGCTTTTCAACACAATTATATTGCAAAACCTCAATTTCTGTACTTTTTACTCAATTAAAATTCCAACGGGTCCATTGAAAGACCCATTTAGTCCTGCTCGTCCGAAACCTCTACGAAAAGGGCCGCAAAACAAGTTTTAATCAAAGTTTACGAGATCATGTAATTGATTAGGAGATTTTCAACACACTTATATTGAAAAACCTCAAGTTATGTACTTTTTACTCAGTTAAAATTCCAATGGGTTTATTGAAAGTCCCATTTAGACCTGCTCGTCCGAAACCTTGACAAAAAGCACCGCAATAAAAGTTTTAATCAAATTTTAGGAGTTCAAATAATTGATTAGGAGATTTTCAACACAATTATATTGAAAAACCTCAATTTTTATACTTTTTACTCGGTTCAAATTCCAACGGGCCCATTGAAAGGACCATTTAGACCTGCTCGGCCGAAACCTCTACAAAAAGGACCGCAAAAAGTATTATTCAAATTTTAGGAGTTCAAATAATTGATTAAGAGCTTTTCAACACAATTATGTTGCAAAACCTCAATTTCTGTACTTTTTACTCAGTTAAAATTCCAACGTGTCCATTGAAAGGCCCATTTAGACCTGCTCGTCCGAAACCTCGACAAAAAGGACTGTAAAATAAGTTTTAATCAAATTATAGGTGTTCAAATAATAGATTAGGAGCTTTTCAACACAATTATATTTCAAAAACTCAATTTCCGTACTTTTTACTTAGTTAAAATTCCAACGGGTCCATTGAAAGGCCGATTTCGACCCGCTCGTCCGAAACAACTACAAAAATGACTGCAAAACAAGTTTTAATCAAATTTTAGTAGATCATGTAATTTATTAGGAGCTTTTCATCACAATTATATTGCAAAACCTCAATTTCTATAGTTTTTACTCAGTTGAAATTCCAACGGGTCCATTGAAAGGCCCATTTAGACACGCTCGTCCAAAACCTCTACATTATTGACCGCAAAACAAGTTTTGATCAAATTTGAGGAGTTCAAATAATTGATTAGAATATTTTCAACACAACTATATTTCAAAACCTTAATTTTTGTCCTTTTTACTCAGTTAAAATTCCAACGGGTCCGTTGAAAGGCCCATTTAGACATGCTCATCCGAAACCTCTAGAGAAAGGACGGCAAAACAAGTTTTAATCAAATTTTAGGAAGTCAAATAATTGATTAGGAGCTTTTTCACACAATTATATTGCAAAACCTCAATTTCTATACTTTTTACTCAGTTAAAATTCCAACAGGTCCATTGAAAGGCCCATTTAGACCTGCTCGTCCGAAACCTCGACAAAAAAGACTGCAAAACAAGTTTTAATCAAATTTTAGGAGTTCAAATAATTGATTAGAAGCTTTTCAACACAATTATATTGCAAAACCTCAATTTATGTACTTTTTACTCAGTTAAAATTCCAACGGGTCCATTGAAAGGACCATTTAGACATGCTCATCTGAAACCTCTACAGAAAGGACCGCAAAACAAGTTTTAATCAAATTTTAGGAGTTCAAATAAGTGATTAGAAGCTTTTCAAAACAATTATATTGCAAAACCTCAATTTTTGTACTTTTTACTCAGTTAAAATTCCAACGGGTCCATTAAAAGGCCCATTTCGACCCGCTCGTCCGAAACCTCTACAAAAAGGACAGCAAAACAAGTTTTAATCAAATCTTAGGAGTTCATGTAATTGACTAGGAGCTTTTCAACACAATTATATTGCAAAACCTCAATTTCTGTACTTTTTACTCAGTTAAAATTCCAACGGGTCCATTGGAAGGCCCATTTAGACCTTCTCGTCCGAAACCTCGACAAAAAGGACAGCAAAACAAGTTTTAATCAAATTTTAGGAGATCATGTAATTGATTATGAGATTTTCAACACAATTATATTGCAAAACCTCAATTTATGTACTTTTTACTCAGTTAAAATTCCAACGGGTCCATGGAAAGGCCCATTTAGACCTGCTCGTCCGAATCCTCTACAAAATAGACCGCAAAACAAGTTGTAATCAAATTTAGGAGTTCATTCAACTGACTAGGAGCTTTTCAACACAATTATATTGCAAAACCTCAATTTATGTACTTTTTACTCAGTTAAAATTCAAACTTGTCCATTGAAAGGCCCATTTAGCCCTGGTCGTCCGAAACCTCTAAAAAAGGGTCGCAAAACAAGTTTTAATCAAATTTTTGGATATCATGTAATTGATTAGTAGCTTTTCAACACAATTATATTGCAAAACCTCAATTTATGTACTTTTTACTCAGTTAAAATTCCAATAGGTCCATTGAAAGGCGCATTTAGACATGCTCGTCCGAAACCTATACAAAAAGGGCCGCAAAACAAGTTTTAATTAAATTTTAGAAGATCATGTAATTGATTAGGAGAATTTCAACACAATTATATTGCAAAACCTCAATTTCTGTACTTTTTACTCAGTTAAAATTCCAATGGGTCCATTGAAAGGCCCACTTAGACCTGCTCGTTCGAAACCTCAATTTCTGTACTTTTTACTCAGTTAGAATTTCAACGGGTCCATTGAAAGACCCATTTCGACCCGCTTGTCCGAAACCTCTACAAAAGGACCGCAAAACAACTTTTAATCAAATTTTAGGAATTCAAATAATTGATTAGGAGCTTTTTAACACAATTATATTGCAAAACCTCAATTTTTGTACTTTTTACTCAGTTAAAATTCCAACAAGTCCATTGAAAGGCGCATTTCGACCCGCTCGTCCGAACTCTCTACAAAAAGGGCCGCAAAACATGTTTTAATGAAATTTTAGGAGATCATGTAATTGATTAGAAGATTTTCAACACAATTATATTGCAAAACCTCAATTTATGTATTTTTTACTCATATGAAATTCCAACGGGTCCATTGAAGGGACCATTTAGACCTGCTCGTCCGAAACCTCTACAAAAAGGGTCGGAAAATAAGTTTTAATCAAATTTTAGGAGATCATGTAATTGATTAGGAGCTTTTCAACTCAATTATATTGCAAATCCTCAATTTCTATACTTTTGACTCAGTTAAAATTCCAACTGGTCCATTGAAAGGCGCATTTCGACCCGCTCGTCCGAAGTCTCTACAAAAAGGACTTGGAAACAAGTTTTAATCAAATTTTAGGAGTTTATGTAATTGATTAGGAGCTTTTCAACACAATTATATTGCAAAACCTCAATTTCTTTACTTTTTACTCAGTTAAAATTCCAACGCGTCCATTGAAAGGCCCATTTAGACCTGCTCCTCCGAAACCTCTACAAAAAAGGCCGCAAAACAAGTTTAATCAAATTTTAGGAGATCATGTAATTGATTAGGAGATTTTCAACACAATTATATTGCAAAACCTCAAATTCTGTACTTTTTGCTCAGTTAAAATTCCAACGGGTCCATTGAAAGGCCCATTTCGAGCTGCTCGTCCGAAACCTCTACAAAAAAACTGCAAAACAAGTTTTAATCAAATTTTAGGAGTTTATGTAATTGATTAGGAGCTTTTCAACACAATTATATTGCAAAACCTCAATTTATGTACTTTTTACTCAGTTAAAATTCCAAAGAGTCCATTGAAAGGCCCATTTAGACATGCTCGTCCGAAACCTATACAAAAAGGGCCGCAAAACATGTTTTAATGAAATTTTAGGAGATCATGTAATTGATTAAGAGATTTTAAACACAATTATATTGCAAAACCTCAATTTATGTACTTTTTACTCAGATGAAATTCCAACGGGTCCATTGAAGGGCCCATTTAGACCTGCTCGTCCGAAACCTCTACAAAAAGGGTCGGAAAATAAGTTTTAATCAAATTTTAGGAGATCATGTAATTGATTAGGAGCTTTTCAACACAATTATATTGCAAAACCTAAATTTTTGTACTTTTTACTCAGTTAAAATTCTAATGGGTCCATTGAAAGGCCCATTTAGACCTGCTCGTCTGAAACCTCTACAAAATGGACCGCAGAACAAGTTTCAATCAAATTTTAGGAGTTCATTCAATTGACTAGGAGCTTTTCAACACAGTTATATTGCAAAACCTCAATTTTTGTACTTTTTACTCAGTTGAAATTCCAACGGGTCCATTGAAAGGCCCATTTAGACCTGCTCGTCCGAAACCTCTACAAAAAGGATCGCAAAACAAGTTTTAATCATATTTTAGGAGATCATGTAATTTATTAGGAGATTTTCAACACAATTATATTGCAAAACCTCAATTTATGTACTTTTTACTCAGTTAAAATTCCAACGCATCCATTGAAAGGCCAATTTCGACCAGCTCGTCCGAAACCTCTACAAAAGGTCTGCAAAACAAGTTTTAATCAAATTTTAGGAGATCATTCAATTGAATAGGAGCTTTTCAACACAATTATATTGCAAAACCTCAATTTATGTACTTTTTACTCAGTTAAAATTCCAACGCGTCCATTGAAAGGCCAATTTCGACCCGCTCGTCCGAAACCTCTAAAAAAGGACTGCAAAACAAGTTTTAATCAAATTTTAGGAGTTCATGTAATTGATTAGGAGCATTTCAACACAATTATATTGCAAAACCTCAATTTCTATACTTTTTACCCAGTTAAAATTCGAACGAGTCCACTGAAAGGCCCATTTCGAGCCGCTCGTCCGAAACCTCGACAAAAAGGACCGCAAAAGAAGTTTTAATCAAATTTTAGGAGTTCAAATAATTGATTAGTAGGTTTTCAACACAATTATATTGCAAAACCTCAATTTATGTACTTTTTACTCAGTTAAAATTCCAACGGGTCCATTGAAAGGCCCATTTAGACATGCTCGTCCGAAACCTATACAAAAAGGGCCGCAAAACATGTTTTAATGAAATTTTAGGAGATCATGTAATTGATTAGGAGATTTTCAACACAATTATATTGCAAAACCTCAATTTATGTACTTTTTACTCAGTTAAAATTCCAACGCATCCATTGAAAGGCCAATTTCGACCAGCTCGTCCGAAACCTCTACAAAAGGTCTGCAAAACAAGTTTTAATCAAATTTTAGGAGATCATTCAATTGAATAGGAGCTTTTCAACACAATTATATTGCAAAACCTCAATTTCTGTACTTTTTACTCAGTTAAAATTCCAACGGGTCCATTGAAAGGCCCATTTAGACCTGCTCGTCCGAAACCTCTACAAAATGGAACGCAAAACAAGTTTTAATCAAATTTTAGGAGTTCATTCAATTGACTAGGATCTTTTCAACACAGTTATATTGCAAAACCTCAATTTTTGTACTTTTTACTCAGTTGAAATTCCAACGGGTCCATTGAAGGGCCCATTTAGACCTGCTCGTCCGAAACCTCTACAAAAAGGGTCGGAAAATAAGTTTTAATCAAATTTTAGGAGATCATGTAATTTATTAGGAGCTTTTCAACACAATTATATTGCAAAACCTCAATTTATGTACTTTTACGTCAGTTAAAATTCCAACGCATCCATTGAATGGACAATTTCGACCCGCTCGTCCGAAACCTCTGCAAAAGGACTGCAAAACAAGTTTTAATCAAATTTTAGGAGTTGATTCAATTGAATAGGAGATTTTCAACACAATTATATTGCAAAACCTCAATTTATGTAATTTTCACTCAGTTAAAATTCCAACTGGTCCATTGAAAGGCCAATTTCGACCAGTTCGTCTAAAACCTCTAAAAAAGGACTGCAAAACAAGTTTTAATCAAATTTTAGGAGTTCATTCAATTGAATAAGAGCTTTTCAACACAATTATGTAGCAAAACCTCAATTTATGTACTTTTTACTCAGTTAAAATTCCAACGCGTCCATTGAAAGGCCAATTTCGACCCGCTCGTCCAAAACCTCTAAAAAAGGAATGCAAAACAAGTTTTAATCAAATCTTAGGAGTTCATGTAATTGACTAGGAGCTTTTCAACACAATTATATTGCAAAACCTCAATTTATGGACTTTTTACTCAGTTAAAATTCCAACGAATCCATTGAAAGGCACATTTAGACCTGATCGTTCGAAACCTCGACAAAAAGGACCGCAAAACAAGTTTTAATCAAATTTTAGGAGATCATGTAATTGATAAGGAGCTTTTCATCACAATTATATTGCAAAACTCAATTTTTGTACTTTTTACACAGTTAAAATTCCAACGGGTCCATTTGAAGGCCCATTTAGACCTTCTCGTCTGAAACCTCGACAAAAAGGACCACAAAACAAGTTTTAATAAAATTTTAGGAGTTCAAATAATTGATTAGGATCTTTTCAACACAATTATATTGCAAAACCTCAATTTATGTACTTTTTACTCAGTTAAAATTCTAACGGGTCCATTAAAAGGCCCATTTGGACATGCTCGTCCGAAACCTATACAAAATGGGCCGCAAAACATGTTTTAATGAAATTTTAGGAGATCATGTAATTGATTAGGAGATTTTCAACACAATTATATTGCAAAACATCAATTTATACTTTTTACTCAGATGAAATTCCAACGGGTCCATTGAAGGGCCCATTTAGACCTGCTCGTCCGAAACCTCTACAAAAAGGGTCGGAAAATAAGTTTTGATAAAATTTTAGGAGATCATGTAATTGATTAGGAGCTTTTCAAAACAATTATATTGCAAAACCTCAATTTCTGTACTTTTTACTCAGTTAAAATTCCAACGGGCCCATTGAAAGGCCCATTTAGACCTGCTCGTTCGAAACCTCGACAAAAAGGACCGCAAAACAAGTTTTAATCAAATTTTAGGAGTTTAAATAATTTATTAGTAGCTTTTCAACCCGATTATATTGCAAAACCTCAATTTCTGTACTTTTTACTCACTTGAAATTCCAACGGGTCCATTGAAAGGCCCATTTAGACCTGCTCGTCCGAAATCTCTACAAAAAGGGTCGCAAAACAAGTTTTAATTAAAATTTAGGAGATCTTGTAATAGATTAGGAGATTTTAAAAACAATTATATTGCAAAACCTCAATTTCAGTACTTTTTACTCAGTTAAAATTCCAACGGATCCATTGGAAGGCCCATTTAGACCTGCTCGTCTGAATCCTCTACAAAAAGGGTCGTAAAACAAGTTTTAATCAAATTTTAGGAGATCATGTAATAGATTAGGAGATTTTCAACACAATTATATTGCAAAACCTCAATTTCTGTACTTTTTACTCAGTTAAAATTCCAATTCGTCCATTGAAAGGCCCATTTAGACTTGCTCGTCTGAAACCTCGACAAAAAGGACCGCAAAACATGTTTTAATCAAATTTTAGGAGTTTAAATAATTGATTAGGAGATTTTAAACACAATAAAATCGAGAAACCTCAATTTCTGTACTTTTTACTCAGTTAAAATACCAACTGGTCCATTGAAAGGCCCATTTTGACCCGCTCGTCCGAAACCTCTACAAAAAGGGTCACAAAACAAGTTTTAATCAAATTTTAGGAGATCATGTAATTGATTAGGAGATTTTCAGCACAATTATATTGCAAAACCTCAATTTCTGTACTTTTTACTTAGTTAAAATTCCAACGGGTCCATTGATCGGCCCATTTAGACCTCCTCGTCCGAAACCTCGACAAAAAGGACCGCAAAACAAGTTTTAATCAAATTTTAGGAGATCATGAAATTTATTAGGAGCTTTTCATCACAATTATATTGCATAACCTCAATTTCTGTACTTTTTACTCAGTTAAAATTCCAACGGGACCATTGAAAGGCCCATTTAGACCTGCTCGTCCGAAACCTCGACAAAAAGGACCGCAAAACAAGTTTTAATCAAATCTTAGGAGATCATGTAATTGATTAGGAGCTTTTCATCACAATTATATTGCATAACCTCAATTTATGTACTTTTTACTAAGTTAAAATTCAAACGGGTCTATTGAAAGACCCATTTGACCTGCTCGTCTGAAACCTCGACAAAAAGGAACGCAAAACAAGTTTTAATAAAATTTTAGGAGTTCATTCAATTGACTAGGAGCTTTTCAACACAATTATACTGCAAAACCATTTCGAACCGCTCATCCGAAACCTCTACAGAAGGACTGCAAAACAAGTTTTAATCAAATATTAGGACTTTATGTAATTGATTAGGAGCTTTTCAACACAATTATATTGAAAAACCTCAATTTCTGTACTTTTTACTCAGTTAATATTCCAACGGGTCCATTGAAAGGCCTATTTAGACCTGCTCGTCCGAAACCTCGACAAAAAGGACCGCAAAACAAGTTTTAATCAAATTTTAGTAGTTCAAATAATTTATTAGGATATTTTCAACACAATTATTTTACAAAACCTCAATTTCTGTACTTTTTACGCAGTTGAAATTCCAACGGGTCCATTGAAAGGCCCATTTCGACCCGCTCGTCTGAAGCTACTACAAAAAGGGCCGCACAACAAGTTTTAATCAAATTTTAGGAGATCATGTAATTGATTAGGAGATTTTCAACACAATTATATTGCAAAACCTCAAATTCTGTACTTTTTCCTCAGTTAAAATTCCAGCGGGTCCAATGAAAGGCCCATTTCGAGCTGCTCGTCCGAAACCTCTACAAAAGAACTGCAAAACAAGTTTTAATCAAATTTTAGGAGTTTATGTAATTGATTAGGAGCTTTTCAACACAATTATATTGCAAAACCTCAATTTATGTACTTTTTACTCAGTTAAAATTCCACCGAATCCATTGAAAGGCACATTTAGACATGCTCGTCCAAAACCTATACAAAAAGGGCCGCAAAACATGTTTTAATGAAATTTTAGGAGATCATGTAATTGATTAAGAGATTTTAAACACAATTATATTGCAAAACCTCAATTTATGTACTTTTTACTCAGATGAAATTCCAACGGGTCCATTGAAGGGCCCATCTAGACCTGCTCGTCCGAAACCTCTACAAAAAGGGTCAGAAAATAAGTTTTAATCAAATTTTAGGAGATCCTGTAATTGATTAGGAGCTTTTCAACACAATTATATTGCAAATCCTAAATTTTTGTACTTTTTACTCAGTTAAAATTCTAATGGGTCCATTGAAAGGCCCATTTAGACCTGCTCGTCTGAAACCTCTACAAAATGGACCGCAGAACAAGTTTCAATCAAATTTTAGGAGTTCATTCAATTGACTAGGAGCTTTTCAACACAGTTATATTGCAAAACCTCAATTTTTGTACTTTTTACTCCGTTGAAATTCCAACGAGTCCATTGAAAGGCCCATTTAGACCTGCTCGTCCGAAACCTCTACAAAAAGGGTCGCAAAACAAGTTTTAATCATATTTTAGGAGATCATGTAATTGATTAGGATATTTTCAACACAATTATATTGCAAAACCTCAATTTATGTACTTTTTACTCAGTTAAAATTCCAACGCATCCATTGAAAGGCCAATTTCGACCAGCTCGTCCGAAACCTCTACAAAAGGTCTGCAAAACAAGTTTTAATCAAATTTTAGGAGTTCATTCAATTGAATAGGAGCTTTTCAACACAATTATATTGCAAAACCTCAATTTATGTACTTTTTACTCAGTTAAAATTCCAACGCGTCCATTGAAAGACCAATTTCGACCCGCTCATCCGAAACCTCTAAAAAAGGACTGCAAAACAAGTTTTTATCAAATTTTAGGAGTTCATGTAATTGATTAGGAGCATTTCAACACAATTATATTGCAAAAACCTCAATTTCTGTACTTTTCACCCATTTAAAATTCGAACGAGTCCACCGAAAGGCCCATTTCGAGCCGCTCGTTCGAAACCTCGACAAAAAGGACCGCAAAAGAAGTTTTAATCAAATTTTAGGAGTTCAAATAATTGATTAGTAGATTTTCAACACAATTATAATGCAAAACCTCAATTTATGTACTTTTTACTCAATTAAAATTCCAACGGGTCCATTGAAAGGCCCATTTAGACATGCTCGTTCGAAACCTATACAAAAAGGGCCGCAAAACATGTTTTAATAAAATTTTAGGAGATCATGTAATTGATTAGGAGATTTTCAACACAATTATATTGCAAAACCTCAATTTATGTACTTTTTACTCAGATGAAATTCCAATGGGTCCATTGAAGGGCCCATTTAGACCTGCTCGTCCGAAACCTCTACAAAAAGGGTCGGAAAATAAGTTTTAATCAAATTTTAGGAGATCATGTAATTTATTAGGAGCTTTTCAACACAATTATATTGCAAAACCTCAATTTCTGTACTTTTTACTTAGTTAAAATTCCAACGGGTCCATTGAAAGGCCCATTTAGACTTGCTCGTCCGAAACCTCTACAAAATGGAACGCAAAACAAGTTTTAATCAAATTTTAGGAGTTCATTCAATTGACTAGGAGCTTTTCAACACAGTTATATTGCAAAACCTCAATTTTTGTACTTTTTACTCAGTTGAAATTCCAACGGGTCCATTGAAGGGCCCATTTAGACCTGCTCATCCGAAACCTCTACAAAAAGGGTCGGAAAATAAGTTTTAATCAAATTTTAGGAGATCATGTAATTGATTAGGAGCTTTTCAACACAATTATATTGCAAAACCTCAATTTATGTACTTTTACCTCAGTTAAAATTCCAACGCATCCATTGAATGGCCAATTTCGACCCGCTCGTCCGAAACCTCTGCAAAAGGACTGCAAAACAAGTTTTAATCAAATTGTAGGAGTTCATTCAATTGAATAGGAGATTTTCAACACAATTATATTGCAAAACCTCAATTTATGTACTTTTCACTCAGTTAAAATTCCAACTGGTCCATTGAAAGGCCAATTTCGACCAGCTCGTCTAAAACCTCTAAAAAAGGACTGCAAAACAAGTTTTAATCAAATTTTAGGAGTTCATTCAATTGAATAGGAGCTTTTCAACACAATTATGTTGCAAAACCTCAATTTATGTACTTTTTACTCAGTTAAAATTCCAACGCGTCCATTGAAAGGCCAATTTCGACCCGCTCGTCCAAAACCTCTAAAAAAGGAATGCAAAACAAGTTTTAATCAAATCTTAGGAGTTCATGTAATTGACTAGGAGCTTTTCAACACAATTATATTCCAAAACCTCAATTTCTGTACTTTTTACTCAGTTGAAATTCCAACGAATCCATTGAAAGGCACATTTAGACCTGCTCGTCCGAAACCTCGACAAAAAGGACCGCAAAACAAGTTTTAATCAAATTTTAGGAGATCATGTAATTGATTAGGAGCTTTTCATCACAATTATATTGCAAAACCTCAATTTCTGTACTTTTTACTTAGTTAAAATTCAAACGGGTCCATTGTAAGGCCCATTTCGACCCGTTCGTCTGAAACCTCTAAAAAAGGACTCCAAAAGAAGTTTTGATAAAAAAAAGGAGTTCATGTAATTGATTAGGAGCTTTTCAACACAATTATATCAAATAACCTCAATTTATGTACTTTTTACTCAGTTAAAATTCCAACGGGTCCATTGAAAGGCCCATTTAGACCTGCTCGTCCGAAACCTCGACAAAAAGGACCGCAAAACAAGTTTTAATCAAATTTTAGGAGTTCAAATAATTGATTAGGAGCTTTTCAACACAATTATATTGCAAAACCTCAAGTTCTGTACTTTATACTCAGTTAAAATTCCAACGGGTCCATTTGAAGGCCCATTTAGACCTTCTCGTCTGAAACCTCGACAAAAAGGACCACAAAACTAGTTTTAATAAAATTTTAGGAGTTCAAATAATTGATTAGGAGATTTTAAACACAATTATATTGCAAAACATCAATTTATGTACTTTTTACTCAGATGAAATTCCAACGGGTCCATTGAAGGGCCCATTTAGACCTGCTCGTCCGAAACCTCTACAAAAAGGGTCGGAAAATAGGTTTTATTAAAATTTTAGGAGATCATGTAATTGATTAGGAGCTTTTCAACACAATTATATTGACAAACCTCAATTTCTTTACTTTTTACTCAGTTAAAATTCCAACGGGTCCATTGAAAGGCCCATTTAGACCTGCTCGTTCGAAACCTCGACAAAAAGGACCGCAAAACAAGTTTTAATCTAATTTTAGGAGTTTAAATAATTTATTAGTAGCTTTTCAACCCGAATATTGCAAAACCTCAATTTCTGTACTTTTTACTCACTTGAAATTCCAACAGGTCCATTGAAAGGCCCACTTAGACCTGCTCGTCAGAAACCTCTACAAAAAGGGTCGCAAAACAAGTTTTAATTAAATTTTATGAGATCATGTAATAGATTAGGAGATTTTAAAAACAATTATATTGCAAAACCTCAATTTCAGTACTTTTTACTCAGTTAAAATTCCAACGGATCCATTGGAAGGCCCATTTAGACCTGCTCGTCTGAATCCTCTACAAAAAGGGTCGCAAAACAAGTTTTAATCAAATTTTAGGAGATCATGTAATAGATTTAGAGATTTTCAACACAATTATATTGCAAAACCTCAATTTCTGTACTTTTTACTCAGTTAAAATTCCAACTCGTCCATTAAAAGGCCTATTTAGACCTGCTCGTCTGAAACCTCGACAAAAAGGACCGCAAAACATGTTTTAATCAAATTTTAGGAGTTTAAATAATTGATTAGGAGATTTTAAACACAATAAAATCGAGAAACCTCAATTTCTGTACTTTTTACTCAGTTAAAATTCCAACTGGTCCATTGAAAGGCCCATTTCAACCCGCTCGTCCGAAACCTCTACAAAAAGGGTCGCAAAACAAGTTTTAATCAAATTTTAGGAGATCATGTAATTGATTAGGAGATTTTCAGCACAATTATATTGCAAAACCTCAATTTCTGTACTTTTTATTCAGTTAAGATTCCAACGGGTCCATTGATCGGCCCATTTAGACCTCCTCGTCCGAAACCTCGACAAAAAGGACCGCAAAACAAGTTTTAATCAAATTTTAGGAGATCATGTAATTGATTAGGAGCTTTTCATCACAATTATATTGCATAACCTCAATTTCTGTACTTTTTACTTTGTTAAAATTCCAACGGGTCCATTGAAAGGCCCATTTAGACCTGCTCGTCCGAAACCTCGACAAAAAGGACCGCAAAACAAGTTTTAATCAAATCTTAGGAGATCATGTAATTGATTAGGAGCTTTTCATCAAAATTATATTGCATAACCTCAATTTATGTACTTTTTACTAAGTTAAAATTCAAACGGGTCCATTGAAAGGCCCATTTGACCTGCTCGTCCGAAACCTCGACAAAAAGGAACGCAAAACAAGTTTTAATAAAATTTTAGGAGTTCATTCAATTGACTAGGAGCTTTTCAACACAATTATACTGCAAAACCTCAATTTATGTAGTTTTTACTCAGTTACAATTCCAACGAGTCCATTGAAAGGTCCATTTCGAACCGCTCATCCGAAACCTCTACAGAAGGACTGCAAAACAAGTTTTAATCAAATTTTAGGACTTTATGTAATTGATTAGGATCTTTTCAACACAATTATATTGCAAAACCTCAATTTCTGTACTTTTTACTCAGTTAAAATTCCAACGGGTCCATTGAAAGGCCTATTTAGACCTGCTCGTCCGAAACCTCGACAAAAAGGACCGCAAAACAAGTTTTAATCAAATTTTAGTAGTTCAAATAATTTATTAGGAGCTTTTCAACACAATTATATTACAAAACCTCAATTTCTGTACTTTTTACGCAGTTGAAATTCCAACGGGTCCATTGAACGGCCCATTTCGACCCGCTCGTCTGAAGCTACTACAAAAAGGGCCGCAAAACAAGTTTTAATCAAATTTTAGGAGATCATGTATATGATTAGGATCTTTTCAACACAATTATATTGCAAAACCTCAAATTCTGTACTTTTTGCTCAGTTAAAATTCCAACGGGTCCATTGAAAGGCCCATTTCGAGCTGCTCGTCCGAAACCTCTACAAAAGAACTGCAAAACAAGTTTTAATCAAATTTTATGAGTTTATGTAATTGATTAGGAGCTTTTCAACACAATTATATTGCAAAACCTCAATTTATGTACTTTTTACTCAGTTAAAATTCCAAAGAGTCCATTGAAAGGCCCATTTAGACATGCTCGTCCGAAACCTATATAAAAAAGGCCGCAAAACATGTTTTAATGAAATTTTAGGAGATCATGTATTTGATTAAGAGATTTTCAACACAATTATATTGCAAAACCTCAATTTATGTACTTTTTACTCAGATGAAATTCCAACGGGTCCATTGAAGGGCCCATTTAGACCTGCTCGTCCGAAACCTCTACAAAAGGGTCAGAAAATAAGTTTTAATCAAATTTTAGGAGATCATGTAATTGATTAGGAGCTTTTCAACACAATTATATTGCAAATCCTAAATTTTTGTACTTTTTACTCAGTTAAAATTCTAACGGGTCCATTGAAAGGCCCATTTAGATCTGCTCGTCCGAAACCTCTACAAAATGGAACGCAAAACAAGTTTTAATCAAATTTTATAAGTTCATTCAATGGACTAGGAGATTTTCAACACATTTATATTGCAAAACCTCAATTTTTGTACTTTTTACTCAGTTGAAATTCCAACGGGTCCATTGAAGGGCTCATTTAGACCTGCTCGTCCAAAACCTCTACAAAAAGGGTCGGAAAATAAGTTTTAATCAAATTTTAGGAGATCATGTAATTGATTAGGTGCTTTTCAACACAATTATATTGCAAAACCTCAATTTATGTACTTTTACCTCAGTTAAAATTCCAACGCGTCCATTGAATGGCCAATTTCGACCCGCTCGTCCGAAACCTCTGCAAAAGGACTGCAAAACAAGTTTTAATCAAATTTTAGGAGTTCATTCAATTGAATAGGAGATTTTCAACACAATTATATTGCAAAACCTCTATTTATGTACTTTTCACTCAGTTAAAATTCCAACTGGTCCATTGAAAGGCCAATTTCGACCAGCTCGTCTAAAACCTCTAAAAAAGGACTGCAAAACGAGTTTTAATCAAATTTTAGGAGTTCATTCAACTGAATAGGAGATTTTCAACACAATTATGTTGCAAAACCTCAATTTATGTACTTTTTACTCAGTTAAAATTCCAACGCGTCCATTGAAAGGCCAATTTCGACCCGCTCGTCCAAAACCTCTAAAAAGGAATGCAAAACAAGTTTTAATCAAATCTTAGGAGTTCATGTAATTGACTAGGAGCTTTTCAACACAATTATATTGCAAAACCTCAATTTCTGTACTTTTTACTCAGTTAAAATTCCAACGAATCCATTGAAAGGCACATTTAGACCTACTCGTCCGAAACCTCGACAAAAAGGACCGCAAAACAAGTTTTAATCTAATTTTAGGAGATCATGTAATTGATTAGGAGCTTTTCATCACAATTATATTGCAAAACCTCAATTTATGTACTTTTTACTTAGTTAAAATTCAAACGGGTCCATTGTAAGGCCCATTTCGACCCGCTCGTCTGAAACCTCTAAAAAAGGACTCCAAAAGAAGTTTTGATCAAAAAAAAGGAGTTCATGTAATTGATTAGGAGCTTTTCAACACAATTATATCAAATAACCTCAATTTCTGTACTTTTTACTCAGTTGAAATTCCAACGGGTCCATTGAAAGGCCCATTTAGACCTGCTCGTCCGAAACCACGACAAAAAGGACCGCAAAACAAGTTTTAATCAAATTTTAGGAGTTCAAATAATTGATTAGGAGCTTTTCAACACAATTATATTGCAAAACCTCAAGTTCTGTACTTTATACTCAGTTAAAATTCCAACGGGTCCATTTGAAGGCCCATTTAGACCTTCTCGTCTGAAACCTCGACAAAAAGGACCACAAAACTAGTTTTAATAAAATTTTAGGAGTTCAAATAATTGATTAGGATCTTTTCAACACAATTATATTGCAAAACCTCAATTTATGTACTTTTTACTCAGTTAAAATTCCAACGGGTCCATTGAAAGGCCCATTTGGACATGCTCGTCCGAAACCTATACAAAAAGGGCCACAAAACATGTTTTAATGAAATTTTAGGAGATCATGTAATTGATTAGGAGATTTTCAACACAATTATATTGCAAAACATCAATTTATGTACTTTTTACTCAGATGAAATTCCAACGGGTCCATTGAAGGGCCCATTTAGACCTGCTCGTCTGAAACCTCTACAAAAAGGGTCGGAAAATAAGTTTTAATAAAATTTTAGGAGATCATGTAATTGATTAGGAGCTTTTCAACACAATTATATTGCAAAACCTCAATTTCTGTACTTTTTACTCAGTTAAAATTCCAATGGGTCCATTGAAAGGCCCACTTAGACCTGCTCGTTCGAAACCCCGACAAAAAGGACCGCAAAACAAGTTTTAATCAAATTTTAGGAGTTTAAATAATTTATTAGTAGCTTTTCAACCCGATTATATTGCAAAACCTCAATTTCTGTACTTTTTACTCACTTGAAATTCCAACGGGTCCATTGAAAGGCCCATTTAGACCTGCTCGTCCGAAACCTCTACAAAAAGGGTCGCAAAACAAGTTTTAATTAAATTTTAGGAGATCATGTAATAGATTAGGAGATTTTAAAAACAATTATATTGCAAAACCTCAATTTCAGTACTTTTTACTCAGTTAAAATTCCAACGGATCCATTGGAAGGCCCATTTAGACCTGCTCGTCTGAATCCTCTACAAAAAGGGTCGCAAAACAAGTTTTAATCAAATTTTAGGAGATCATGTAATAGATTAGGAGATTTTCAACACAATTATATTGCAAAACCTCAATTTCTGTACTTTTTACTCAGTTAAAATTCCAACTCGTCCATTGAAAGGCCCATTTAGACCTGCTCGTCTGAAACCTCGACAAAAAGGACCGCAAAACATGTTTTAATCAAATTTTAGGAGTTTAAATAATTGATTAGGAGATTTTAAACACAATAAAATCGAGAAACCTCAATTTCTGTACTTTTTACTCAGTTAAAATTCCAACTGGTCCATTGAAAGGCCCATTTCGACCCGCTCGTCCGAAACCTCTACAAAAAGGGTCGCAAAACAAGTTTTAATCAAATTATAGGAGATCATGTAATTGATTAGGAGATTTTCAGCACAATTATATTGCAAAACCTCAATTTCTGTACTTTTTAGTCAGTTAAAATTCCAACGGGTCCATTGATCGGCCCATTTAGACCTCCTCGTCCGAAACCTCGACAAAAAGGACCGTAAAACAAGTTTTAATCAAATTTTAGGAGATCATGTAATTGATTAGGAGCTTTTCATCACAATTATATTTCATAACCTTGTAACGGGGTTTTTTCTTCGTCCCGCTACTTTTGAAAAAAACATATTCGATTTGATTTAAAAATGGGGGATTTTAAAAATTAATTCGGGTTTCGGGAAAACAACCTTTAAAAAAATCTTTTTTTTTTCGGTTGGAGTCGCCACCGGCCACTATGGTAGGCCAGACACCGTAAGAAAACAAAAACAGAGATTCGTTTGAAAGGGTTCGAGAGTTGGTTACGTGTGGGGAAGGGTTAGCACCCCCATCACGCCCGGAAATCGGTACCAAAACAATTGTTGCTTTTAAATGATTGAAATTATCTAAAATTTAAGAAGACTTTAATTAGTGGTTCTTGATTGAAAACCGGACTTTAAATATACGAGCTTTATCCAAATTGGTGGTTTTGGACTAATTAAACATTTAATCAAAAAGGATGACGGTACACCGGACCAAAGACTAAACCGACATCATATAAGACTGACTGCCGTATTAGTTTAGGGTTCGGATCCCGTACGTCACCTTTATGCATGATGCAAGCAGATAAGATATAATGCTATGGTCTTGTCTATTTTAATTACGGATTTACCTTTAGACGATTCGAATTAATCCGAATATTCGGGGGACATCCAATAAGCTAGGCTAGTCGACCCGAATTCGTGAATTAATAAGTATCTCCGTTTTATAATTAAAAGTCATTAACATGCGAACTTAGCACTAAAAATCACATGAAATGACATTAAATGCATGTCACAAATATATTCGAATGCCATTAAAACAAATAGGCATGCAACTTCAAGAACACATATGCACAAGCTAACATAAACAATATGGTAAAATATATACATTCGATAAAAGAAAATGCAACATGCGTGAACAATAACATTAATAGTGATGACATGCAATATGAATAAAATGCAATGTAAGTAAAATGCAAACAGACAGGGACCTCAATAGTAATTAACCCGTTGATTAAAATGCGTAATGGGACCAAAATAAAAGAAGACGAAAAGCCACAGGGACCAGAATAGGAATTTTCCCTTCGGAAACCGATTAAAACCACGTTGGGGACCAAATTAAAAACGCCCGAAAAACTGGGAGGACTGCGGGAAGGTTTTTGAAAAGCGGAAGCCCCTCTCGCGCGAATATGCCGACGCGGAGGGACTTAAAACCAATTAATCCCATTTTTAAAGCCCCAAAACTCTATAAAAGCGGAGTAGAAACATTTCAAAACCCTTTTTTTCATTTATTAAACCTAAACATTTCATAAAGCTTCCCCTCTTTTCTCTTTACCTCTCCGGCGCCGTCACGGCTCCGGTCGCCGTTGCCGGCGCCTGAACACTAGAAAAAGCTTTTTTTCGACCTTTTTCGAACTCGAAAACCAGAAAACCCCTTTGTTTTCACGAAATCAAAACCAAAATAAAAAACCTTTTCGAAATCCTTTTATTTCAAAGCCCTAAAGCCAAAACCGAAAAGAAACAAAAAAAACTCCCTCACCGGCTCACATGCATGGCCTTGGGAAGGGCCACGGAGCTTATCGCCGGAGAGGATGAGTGAAGGAGAAGAAGAAGACACAAAGGTAAAACCCTATCCGTTTCTGTTTTTTTATTTATTTTTGCTTTCGATTCGACTGAAATGAAAATGAAAAGGAAGATACCTCCGATAAACTTCTTGCTTGTATTGATATGAAAAATGCTAGATTACAACTTTTTCTCTCTAAGAAAAATCCTCTGAAAACAAGCCTCTAATGCTCTCTAAAAACCTTTCCGAAAATCCTCTCAAAATCCTCCTCATTACATGCATCTCTCGGGTTTTTATAGGCCCCGATTTTTACATTTTTGCTTTTCCTAAAATATGAAATTGCTGGAAATCGTTTGCTGATTTGTACGATCTTCTACTGATTGCCTCTGAAATTGGTTGCTATTTTTGCTTCGTACGTTTCCGTTGCGTCCGTTTTGGCTCTGACATTTTGTTTTCTTGTGTTGCATGTGACCCGTGAGGAGGAGAGGGGACCATGGAGAGCTGTGGCCGGCCGTGGATGATGCACCGTGGATGGGATTCGGATGAGGCATTCGAAAGGGCCAGCGTGAGATGTACGCGCGCGTCTGGCACTGAAGAGCCGCGCGTGGGCTGCTGGGGAGTCGCGCGTGCGGCGCGTGGGGCTCTGGAAGCTTCCGAGCTTCGATCTCAGCCGTCCAATGCGCTCCTGATCGAACGGTGGAGATTGAGCGGCGCTGAGGCTTGAGGAAGGGGCCGGCTAGGGTTTCTCGCGTCTGGTGCGATCTGGACCGTCAGATCTAGATTAGATCTGACGGTGGAGAGGGGGTGGCGGCTGCACAGGTCAAAAGGGAGGCATTAGGTTTTTTTAGATTATGGTTTTTTTTTAATTATTTGGGCCCGAATTGGGCTATGTAATATATGTATAATGTTTTTTTTTGGGTTTTGATAATGTAAAATGGACTTTAAAATAAATAAATTGTGGGCTTTATTTATTTAATATGTTGGACTTATTTACTTAATGTTTTTGGTTTTCAGATTTAATTATAATAATAATAATAATAATAATAATAATAATAATAGTAATAGTAATAATAGGTATGATACCAAATATTATAATGATAATATAATAGTAATATAATAGTAATAATAATAGATGGTAATAATGATATATGATAATAAATATATGAGGATAAGATAATAATATTTAATAATGAATTATATACTGTTTTATTTTTTATTTTTTCTTTTTCCTTTTTTTCCAGTTTTTGATTTTTGCCATAACAACATATATAAATATCAAAAATATAAAGCCCATTATTAAAGAAAAGAAAAGAAAAACGGGTTTTAACCCCGGACAAAATAGGTGATTACAAACCTCAATTTATGTACTTTTTACTCAGTTAAAATTCCAACGGGTCCATTGAAAGGCCCATTTAGACCTGCTCGTCCGAAACCTCGACAAAAAGGACCGCAAAACAAGTTTTAATCAAATTTTAGGAGATCATGTAATTGATTAGGAGCTTTTCATCACAATTATATTGCATAACCTCAATTTATGTACTTTTTACTAAGTTAAAATTCAAACGGGTCCATTGAAAGGCCCATTTGACCTGCTCGTCCGAAACCTCGACAAAAAGGAACGCAAAACAAGTTTTAATAAAATTTTAGGAGTTCATTCAATTGACTAGGAGCTTTTCAACACAATTATATTGCAAAACCTCAATTTATGTACTTTTTACTTAGTTACAATTCCAACGAGTCCATTGAAAGGTCCATTTCGAACCGCTCATCCGAAACCTCTACAGAAGGACTGCAAAACAAGTTTTAATCAAATTTTAGGACTTTATGTAATTGATTAGGAGCTTTTCAACACAATTATATTGCAAAACCTCAATTTCTGTACTTTTTACTCAGTTAAAATTCCAACGGGTCCATTGAAAGGTCTATTTAGACCTGCTCGTCCGAAACCTCGACAAAAAGGACCGCAAAACAAGTTTTAATCAAATTTTAGTAGTTCAAATAATTTATTAGGAGCTTTTCAACACAATTATATTACAAAACCTCAATTTCTGTACTTTTTACGCAGTTGAAATTCCAACGGGTCCATTGAAAGGCCCATTTCGACCCGCTCGTCTGAAGCTACTACAAAAAGGACTGCAAAACAAGTTTTAATCAAATTTTAGGAGTTCATGTAATTGATTAGGAGATTTTCAACACAATTATATCGCAAAACCTCAATTTTTGTACTTTTTACTTAGTTAAAATTCCTACGGGTACGGGTGGGGATGGCTCTTAATTTTCTCTCAACTTTTCTGGATTCCGTTTTCGCTTTTGGTCTTGTCTCTTCATCTTCCCCCCTTTTTCGGCCGCTTTCCTCCTTTCATCTTTTACATTTCCCCTCCCCCTCACGGCTCTTTGTTTTTCTCTACCGCTTATGATATTCATTCGAAACAACCTTTGCAATTCGGAGTTCATGGATCGTGGTAAGAGTATATTGAGGGTTACCCCACCTGCCCAACTTCTTTATTTTTCTTATTTTCATTTTATTTGATTTTTTTCATCCGATTTTGGTGTAACTTCTTTATTTTGTTTGTTTTTCGTGAGAATCGACCATTTTCTCTCCAATCTATCCAAGTTTTCATATTAAACTTGGCCAGATCCATTCCATCAGGCACTGGGATCTACCTGTGGGCGGTTCTCTTTTCCCAGCACCCGGCATCCCGTCTTTTGGGCTCTCCAGTCTTAGGGTTTCTTACAAACCCCCATGCTCCGATCAGATACGTCTTTGGAATATGAACCGGACTCTCGTCCCTTTGTCTTCTATTCCTTTATCTTATCTTATGGGTTCCGATTTATTTTGTTTTTTGATTTCTGTTCGTTTTCTTCTATTTCCCCCATTTTCTGTTAACTTCCCTTATTTTTTTTTGCAGATCTCCATCTTTGCGACAAAGGTTTTTAAAACTTTGTGATCCGCCTGTGGTTTTTCGGCATCCCTTCGAATGATCGATCTACATCTGTGGCTCTTTGTCTCATCTTGTTTTTTTCCTTTCGACAGATCAGTTTATGGGTTCCCTTTGTTTTGTTTTTTGCTATGTTATTATAGTTTTGATTTCAATCTTTTCCGTTTCTGGATTTTCTTTTATTTACCTAACCTTTCCCTTTTTTCATGCGCTTTTCAATTTCTTTCTAACCCCTTCCCTTTCCTCTTTCATTTGTCAGAAATGGAGGAGCGACATCTATACATGGCCCCTTTCGTGGAATAGAAGCTTTTTAAGGTCTCTACTAAAATGGTACAAACTCTCTTCCCTGTTATTCTATCCCTCTATAATCTCTGTTTTCTTTTGCTATTTACATTGCTTACTTTGCTTGACTATTGGACTATCTAAACTCCTTATGCTTATGACTTTCTTTACGGTTAGAGATTTATTTGTATCCATGATATTTACCCACAATTCATCTCTATGCTATGTTTTTTATTTCTTTCTCATACATGTTCTTTTTTACTGTTTTTGCTTAAGTTTTGACTCCTGGTTATTCTCTTCCTTATATGGGCAATCTTTTATTTTTTTTGTTTCTAATGCTCTCTTCCTTGTCTATTACTGAATTTTGTTGTTTTGTTATAATGAATTTAATATGGATGATTATTTCTTCTTATATTATTTCTCCTTTTCCTCTTATTCCATATCTCTTTCTCGTAATCTTTATCATCTTTGCCCCTTATGGTGTCACTAATATATCTACTTGCTTCGTTTATACTGTTTATATTTACAACTTATTACGATCCCTTTTAGGGAAATTACGTTCAACCCACCTTGTGGGAACATTTCAATCATTGGCTTGCTATTGTGGTATCACCCATAAGAGTCCTATGTCAATTATGTTCAAACTTCTGTGCTTGACTTTTCCTCAAAACTTACTGTCATTATGCGCTCTTCTCCGGTTTACTTGCCTCCCATTAGCATATTATTGTTCATACTTTGCGGCTTTAATTTCTCTATTCTCTAGGAATTATTCTACCATTTTGATAATCTCTCGCACCCTCTCTGGGACTGTTTCTTCGACCCACCCAGTGGGGTTTTTTCTATTCAACATCAATCTAATTACCCTCTTTTACGACCCCTTTGTTGCCTAATATGTTATGATCATTTTCGTTTTCGTTTTCTGAGAACCTATGCTTTTTGGCCTATGCTGCATTGTTACTTTATGTTGAATGGGCAAATTTTAATGAATAATAGTGTTTTACTTATTAGTTTTTCATTTAACTATTCAACTTTACTTATTACTTGCATCTCTGTAAACAACATAGAAATTCAGGCTGCCTCCATGCTTCTTTCTCCCCGTTATCTACAACTTTATCTCTTGATCACTATGCTTCATTACTCTTTCTTAAAGCCCTTGTACGGGGAACAATTCCCGGCCTCCTTACGAGTTTTTACATTTCTTCTATTCTATCTCCTATTATCTATTTCGCATGCTTCGATTATCTTTATTTTTGTTGCATACTATGGGATAAAATACGAGTTTTTAATTATCTCTCCTTTCTTACCCCTCTATTATGGGTTTTATCCTTATCTTGCTTTACTTGTTTTCTAATTTCTACTAAATATCTCTGGGTTGATGATTTTGATAATACTCGCTCCTTGCTTCTTTGGGTGATACATTTGCATATATGGGAGCTCCGCCATCAGCACCGTTTATCACCTCACAAGGATTGGTTTCAAATTCGACTCATGCAAAGTACCCACATCCATTATTCCATTTCAGGGGTTTGTATTTATTTTTATGCTCTTGGTATTATTATTTTCTTTATCTTATATTCCCCCCATATTTTTTTGCTCATTTGGTATGTAATTAATTTCTTGGCCCCGCTTCTTTCCTCCCCATGGTCTGTAATTTTAATTTCCTGCTCTTCCTTTTTGCTCTTCTTTTCGTTATGTTTTAATTGCTTGTATGTCTGCTATTTTTCTGTTTTCTCAATTAGCTTTTCTTCTTTTTCCTCAATCCTGCGTTGGTTTATTATTACCTTATCTACCCTTCGCATAAGGGAACTATCTCTCTACTACACCTTTAAAGGTGCATCCCATCCAGCCCTTCTCAGGGATCTTTACTACGATTTTCTTGTTTCAATCACACTCCACCATTATACACATGAGTGCAAAACTTTTACTCCCCCAATCCTTAATTCTTCCCTTCTCAATTGCCCCGGCCAGCATATTTTGTCATCTTTAATTATTACCTTCCTTGTATGTCTGTTGCCTTTTATATATTCCCATATCATTATTAGTCTCTTGTATTGGCCAAGCACACTCCTCTACGAGCCCATATTAATATTAAATGTTGTCTTAAATCTCTCTATTACATCAATGGAAAACAATTTCTCTTTCATATTTTATTTCTCCTATATAGTTTTAATTCTCTTTATTACCTTAACAACGTATACAATGGAATTTCTTAACTTCCATTTATATTTCATTATGACCATATTTACTATGATCTTAACTCTCTCCGGAAATCTATATGTTACGCATATAATGGAACTTCTTTCCTTTTCTCTCTCTTTTCAAATTCTACCAACCACTTATTACTCTTTTAATCCTTTGAATTTATATCTCCATAATTATTCCTATTTATATGATATTATGACCATATTTATTATGCTCTTAAATTTTACTCTTATCACAATTTCTTTTTTTCCAATTATTCTGCTTTTGGAATTTCCACTATTATCTCATGCTCTTATTAATCTTTCCCCTTTACCAATTATTTTATTTTCGGAATCTTCTTTTTTATTTCGGGTATGCTATTCTACTAATCAATACCCCCTATTTGTTAGGGATACACTTTCAATCTTCTTTCCTTTTACCCATACTTCCTATAACCTAATTAACACTGGCATCTATTATTTATGCCGGCCACAAACATATACTGCTCTACAAACCTTCTCTCAATCCCTTTACTTCATTAATCCTTCTTTTGTCCTCATGGCTTCCTCTTCCTTCCCCCAGCTTAGCTCTATTGCTCTCACTAATGAAGAAGCTGAACTTCTTTATACCCCAGACTTTGGCTGGGATTTCGTTAAGGAAGATCCCAAACTATTCCTAATAGGCTGCTTTATTTCATCAAAACCAATAGACATATACGCAGTTCTCAGCGCTTTTGAGGGAATTTGGAAGCCAAGCAACCTAGCATCTATATCTGTCCTTCAGGATAATTTCCTCAAGATTAAGTTTAAGGAGGTCAAATCCTGCTATGAAGTTCTCAACCGTGGGCCCTGGTTGTATAAGGACGAATGATTAGCTCTCACATAATATAACCCCTCAAAAGCCATCAGTGATTATTCTTTCAATATCATGCGCATCTGGATCTGTATTTTCGGTCTGCCTACCTCACTTTTCGAGGATATCGATCGTTCACACCTTGTGGGACACGCTCTAGGCTCCATGGTAGGCAATGTACTACGCACTGATACTCGAGAGCTCGAAGGCAATATGAAAGAATTTCTGCGTGTGGAAATTATGCTCGATATCACCCGTCCGGTCACCAGATTTCTCTTTATCGGGAATGGAGCTGATAAGACCATGTGTCGATTACAGTACGAACGCCTCCCTACCTTATGCCCTGGCTGTGGTATAGTTAGCCATACCATTGAAAATTGTCCAATCCGTTCTTCTCTCGACTTAAGGAAGTTGCAATATGGGGAGTGGCTTCGTTACCTCCCCCCAAGACATCGTCCAATTGGTACACATGGGCGAATCCGCAATGTTGAACCTGAACTCAATCAAGATAATCCCTTACCATTTGGTAATTTATTTCTTTCTCCTATAGCTGTTTTCTTTAACTTAAATTATTCAATTAATCTGATTTTATCATTAATCTTCCTTCTAATTCTTTCAGTCCCTACTGCTAATGCCCCTGTGGCCAATGATCCGAATACTATAGGTTACTCCTCGAACTTTGATCTCAATATTTTACTCTATTTTTTCCGATACCCAGTCTCTGTTGCAATCACTAATTCCCAACTATTCACAGGCTCTCTGAATGAGGGTGACGCTGCATCATTCTCTGAACAGCCCAATGAGGAAGCACCCAACACCGACACCACTATGGGTGATGTTCCTCTACCAAAGGAGCCTTCTGCTTTGGAGTCAAAGCAAAAAAATCCTCAATATCCTCAAAGGCCTCTTGAGCCACAACCTTTGAACACAATCTATTCTATTCCGGAGGATGCTTCGGACGATGATTGGGATGCCAATGATGACAGTATTCCTAGCCCCACTGCTCATCAAATCAAGAAGATTGAAGTTGATCTACGTAAGCCTCCTATTCACACCGAATCCACTTTCCATGATTTTAACCTTTGGCTATTACAAACTTACCCGAATGATGCAGCTTCTGCCCCTGTTCCAGCCCCCCCAAATCGAGGTACTAAATGTCGCTCACCCATCCAAGTGGTTCTCCAACCCAAGAAGTCCAAACCCTCCGGCTCCACTCCTAAGGCTGGGATGAGCATCTCAAAAAACTCTTCGGCGGCGGCTAACTCTCAGCCCCGCCGAGCAAAATGAGGATCCTTTGTTGGAACTGCCAGGGTTTAGGACAAGTCCAGGCAGTTCAACATTTTCAGAACTATGTCCAACAATCCACCCGGATATTATTTTTATTTGCGAAACTAAGATTAATAATGCGGCATGTAGCCGGCTTTGTCTCTCTCTAGGCATGTTAGAAATTATAACTATTCCCCCGAATGATGGATGTTCTGGTATGACACTTTTTATTTCGAATAATATTAATCTTAGTTTGCTCTCGTATTCGAATCGCTTCATACATACTCAAATTCATTTGGATTCATGCACTATGTATTTCACGTGCATGCATGGTTATTCTGAAACTAGTCAGAAATATAAAACATGAGATATTATTGATTCCTTAAACCCAAATAATAATAATACTCCTTGGCTCCTTGGCGGGGATTTTAATGAAATTTTATCCGACAATGAAAAACAGGGTGGTAGCCGTCGTGCTAGATCACAAATTAACAACTTTCGTCAATGCCTTTCCCGCAACAACCTCTATGATTGTAAACCTTCATCCGGATGGTTTACTTGGACGAAAGTTGGGCTTCTAACCCCAACTATCCATGAGCGATTAGATCGTTTCATTTCCAACTCGGCTTGGAAAGACCTACATCCCTCGCATCGAATTACTACGGATTATGTTGCCAAATCTGATCATTGTTTTCTACTCCTTTATACATCTCCTATGCCAACAACTCCACTTCATCACTTTCCCAATGCTTTTCGATTCAAAAATTGTTGGGCAAACCGTGCGGACAATATCTCAATTATCCAACGCACTTGGGATAATACAAATGGGACAGCCCTAGAGAAAATACAAGCAATTGGTGTATGTCTAGAAGACTGGCAAAACCAACAAAGATTTAAGACCTCTGGGCGCATCAATTTTCTTACCAAGAAAATTAATAAGTTCTTGTGTCGTCCATTAACATCAACGAATGAAGACTCCTATCTCAAATACAGAGCTGAACTCAATAAGCTCCTAATGGAACAAGAAATATATTGGGCGCAAAGATCTAGAAATTTATGGCTTTTCTCAAGGGGATAAAAACACAAGATTCTTTCATGCCCGAGCGAATAATAGAAGGAAAAAAATTCAATCACTGGTCTTTTCGACTCTAATTCAAATTGGTGTACTGACGAAAATGATTTAATGTCAATTGCTTCTGATTATTTCAAAAATCTTTTTATGTCATCCAGTCCACAGTTTTCCGAACAAATTCTTGATAAAATCCCACCTTCTATAACACAATCTATGAATGATACTCTCTTGAAGACCTTCACAAAAGAGGAAATTGTCCATGCTTTCCGGGACATTGACCCACGGAAGGCACCGGGTATTGACAGATTGCCAAGCAGTTTCTTTAGACAACACTGGGACACAGTAGGCGATGATGTTACTACCATATGCCTTAATCTAGTCAATGGCACTGCAGATATGGCCTCGGTTAACAAAACTATCCTAGTTCTTATTCCTAAAATTAAGGATCCCACTTCTATGAGACACCTAAGACCTATTAGCCTATGCACTGTTGTTTATAAAATAGTAGCTAAAACTATTGTCAACAGAATGAAACAAACAATACCCCTCTATATCAGTTCTAACTAGGCCGCCTTCGTTCAGGGCCATAATATCTCAGATAATATCCTTGTCGCCCATGAAATTATCCACAATATCAATTCTGGTTTTACAAAATCTGCCCATGGTGCTGCTCTAAAACTAGACATGGAAAAAGCTTTTGATAGAGTCGAATGGTCTTTTTTGGCTAATGTTATGGAACGAATGGGCTTTGCACCTGCATGGGTCTCTCTTATTATGCGGTGCATTTCCTCAGTTTCTTTTTCTGTCAAAATTAACAATTCTTTCTCCCCATTTTTTCAACCATAACGTGGCCTTCGTCAAGGTGATCCCCTATCACCTTTTCTTTTCCTCTTTTGCACGCAAGGTCTACCTACCTATCTATCTGACGCCCAACAAACAAATGTCCTACCTGGGCTTGGGGCATGTAGATATGGTCCTAAAGTCAACCATCTCCTCTTTGCAGATGACTGCATGGTCTTCATTAATACTAATCCAGATGAAGCAACCCAACTAAAAAGGGCACTACAAACCTATGTTGCAGCTTCTGGTCAAGTAGTAAATTTTGAGAAATCGACCATCTTTTATAACCCGCGCACCCCACATTCAACAAAAACTGCAATTAACAATCTCTTGCAAGTATGTGAGGTCTCTAACCCTGATGTCTACCTAGACGTTCCACTTCTCATTGGGAAAAATAAAACTGAGTCCTTAGGTTTCATTCGTGAGAAAGTCCACGACCGCCTATCAAATTGGGATAAACAACTCCTCTCTTTTAGTGGACGTGAAATTTTCATTAAAGCAGTCCTACAATCACTACCTCAATATGTCATGTCCTGTTATCTACTGCCGCAAAACATTATTGATGATATGACCTCTGCCATTCGACAATATTGGTGGTCTGGTAAATCTAATAAGTAGGGTTGGCACATGCTTCCCTGGAATCGTGTTTGTCTACCTAAATCAGCAAGGGGCATGAGATTCAAAGACCTGAATGATTTTAACATTGCCCTCCTGGGTAAGCAACTATGGCGACTCATTTGTGAACCGGATTCCTTATTGGGCCAAATCTATCGTTCCAAATATTTCCCTTCTGGGAATATTTTAGATGCTTCTCGACCTATCCGCGGCTCCTTTGCTTGGCAAGGACTCTATAATGCTTTACAACGCCTATTCCAGGGCTTTTTATACCGGCCGGGTATTAATAGTAACATACGCGTCCATAAAGACATCTGGGGAGGCTCCTCTCCTGTTAACCTTTCTGGGGACTACGAAGTCTCGGATGAAGTCCATATTCGATGTCGTGACTTCATGGTTCGTAATCAGACTGCTTGGGATCCTGCAAAGGTCTGAAGCTATTTTACTCCGGTTGATGCCGAGGTCATTCTCCACATTCCTATTATTAATGACTACCGAGATTCTATTCTATGGGCTCCTAACGACTCTGGCATTTACTCAGTACGCTCTGGCTACTTATTTCTACAACGAACTTCAGAATCACATACCTCCTCGACGCGGTTGGCATCTGGTTAGAGGAATATTTAGATGGCGCATGGCATCTGAAGCCCTACCTGTTGGCTCCAAAATGTGGGTTTTCTCCCCTAATTCTGAGCCCTGTCCAGTTTGCGGGTCCTCCTCGGAATCTACCCTTCATGCTCTTCGTGACTGTGCTGGGGCCTCCGAGGCCCTTCAGCTCTTAGGAGTTCCCACCGTTCTCTCTAGGAGTTCGGCTATTACCTCTTTTCAATGGTTAGAGGAAGCTGCTCATCTCTTAACTACTTATCAATTTTGTCTATTCCTTACAACCATTTGGAATATTTGGAATAGGCGTAACGACTGGGTTCATAACCGCCATCTTCAACCACCGTGGCTTACTGCTATTAATTCGATCAGCCTACATAATGACTTTTGCAAAGCCACCCCTTCATCCCATCCGCCATCATCCATTCTCTCTCCTCCATGTTGGAGACCTCCCCCACATGATCACATCAAGATAAATGTGGATGGGGCTTTTGACCCTACCACCCATGCAGCGGTTGTTGGTGTCGTGGCACGTGATGCTACAGGTGCGGTCGTCGGGGGCCTTGCTTACCCGTTAGGCAGCTATTTGGATGAGGTCACTTGTGAAGGTGAAGGCCTTCTTGCGGGTATTACCTTTGCTCAATCTCAGGGCTGGCAACGGATTTTGTTCGAAACGGATTGTGCCTCTCTTGCGAATAGGCTCAACAATCTAGAGCACGACCTCTCTACGTTGGAACCTCTTCTCCTCAGACTTCGTGAAGCTATACATTCTTTACCTTTTGCTCTTGTAACTTATGTACGCCGTGAGGCAAATTTTGTGGCTCATACTTTGGCCACTAATGCTCTAGGATCTATGTCTTCCATGTCTTTTAGCTCTATCATTCCACCGTGTATTAATCATCTTGTAAAGAGCTCCTTATCGAATTAATAAACTTAAGGCACTCTTTTCCCCTTTTTAGGGTCCTCTAGCTCTGCTTGAAGGATATTAGTAGGGGATTTTAATGAGGCATTTTACTTCAAAACAAAAATTCCAACGGGTCCATTGGAAGGCCCATTTAGACCTCCTCGTCCGAAACCTCGACAAAAAGGACCACAAAACAAGTTTTAATCAAATTTTAGGAGATCATGTAATTGATTAGGAGCATTCCATCACAATTATATTGCATAACCTCAATTTCTGTACTTTTTACTCAGTTAAAATTTAAACGGGTCCATTGAAAGGCCCATTTAGACCTGCTCGTCCGAAACCTCGACAAAAAGGACCGCAAAACAAGTTTTAATAAAATTTTAGGAGTTCAAATAATTGATTAGGAGCTTTTCAACACAATAATATTGCAAAACCTCAATTTCTGAACTTTTTACTCAGTTAAAATTCAACGGGTCCATTGAAAGGCCCATTTAGACATGCTCGTCCAAAACCTATACAAAAAGGGCCGCAAAACAAGTTTTAATGAAATTTTAAGAGATCATGTAATTGATTAGGAGATTTTCAAAACAATTATATTGCAAAACCTCAATTTATGTACTTTTTACTCAGTTAAAATTCCAACGGGTCCATTGAAAGGCCCATTTAGACCTGCTCGTCCGAAACCTCAACAAAAAGGACCGCAAAACAAGTTTTAATCAAATTTTAGGAGTTCAAATAATTGATTAGGAGCTTTTTAACACAATTATATTGCAAAACCTAAATTTCCGTACTTTTTACTCAGTTAAAATTCCAACGGGTCGATTGAAAGGCCCATTTCGACCTGCTCGTCCGAAACCTCGACAAAAAGGACCGCAAAACAAGTTTTAATCAAATTTTAGGAGTTCAAATAATTGATTAGTAGCTTTTCAACACAATATTATTGCAAAACCTCAATTTTTGAACTTTTTACTCAGTTAAAATTCCAACGGGTCAATTGAAAGGCACATTTAGACATGCTCGTCCGAAACCTATACAAAAAGGGCCGCAAAACAAGTTTTAATGAAATTTTAGGAGTTCATGAAATTGATTAGGAGATTTTCAAAAAAATTATATCGAAAAACCTCAATTTCTGTACTTTTTACTCAGTTAAAATTCCAACTGGTCCACTGAAAGGCCCATTTCGACCCGCTCGTCCGAAACCTCTACAAAAAAGGTCGCAAAACAAGTTTTAATCAAATTTTAGGAGATCATGTAATTGATTAGGAGCTTTTCAACACAATTATATTGCAAAACCTCAATTTTTGTACTTTTTACTCAGTTAAAATTCCAACGGGTCCATTGATAGGCCCATTTAGACCTCCTCGTCCGAAACCTCGACAAAAAGGACTGCAAAACAAGTTTTAATCAAATTTTAGGAGATCATGTAATTGATTAGGAGCTTTTCATCACAATTATATTGCATAACCTCAATTTCTATACTTTTTACTCAGTTAAAATTCAAACGGGTCCATTGAAAGGCCTAATTAGACCTGCTCGTCCGAAACCTCGACAAAAAGGACCGCAAAACAAGTTTTAATAAAATTTTAGGAGTTCAAATAATTGATTAGGAGCTTTTCAACACAATTATATTGCAAAACCTCAAGTTCTGTACTTTTTACTCAGTTGAAATTCCAACGGGTCCATTGGAAGGTCCATTTAGACCTGCTCGTCCGAAACCTCGACAAAAAGGACCGCAAAACAAGTTTTAATCAAATTTTAGGAGTTCAAATAATTAATTAGGAGCTTTTCAACACAATTATATTGCAAACCCTCAAATTCTGTACTTTTTACTCAGTTAAAATTCCAACGGGTCCATTGAAAGGCCCATTTAGACCTGCTCGTCCGAAACCTCCACAAAAAAGGCCACAAAACAAGTTTTAATCAAATTTTAGGAGATCAAATAATTGATTAGGAGATTTCCAACACAATTTTATTGCAAAACCTCAATTTCTGAACTTTTTACTCAGTTAAAATTCCAATAGGTCCATTGAAAGGCCCATTTCGACCTTCTCGCCCGAAACCTCTACAAAAAGGGACGCAAAACAAGTTTTAATATAATTTTAGGAGATCAAGAAATTGATTATGAGATTTTCAACACAATTATATTGCAAAACCTCAATTTCTGTACTGTTTACTCAGTTAAAATTCCAACGGGTCCATTGAAAGAACCATTTCGAACCGCTCGTCCGAAACCTCTACAAAAGGACCACAAAACAAGTTTTAATCAAATTTTGGGAGTTCAAGTAATTGATTAGGAGCTTTTCAACACAATTATATTGTAAAACCTCAATTTCTGAACTTTTTACTCAGTTAAAATTCCAACAGGTCCATTGAAAAGCCCATTTCGACCTGCTTGTCCGAAACCTCTACAAAAGGGTCGCAAAACAGGTTTTAATGAAATTTTAGGAGATCAAGAAAATGATTAGGAGATTTTTAACACAATTATATTGCAAACCTCAATTTCTGTACTTTTTACTCAGTTAAAAATCCAACGGGTCTATTGAAAGACCCATTTCGACCTGCTCGTCCGAAACCTCTACAAAAGGACCACAAAACAAGTTTTAATCAAATTTTAGGAGTTCAAATAATTGATTAGGAGCTTTTCAACACAATTATATTGCAAAACCTCAATTTCTACACTTTTTACTCAGTTAAAATTCCAACGGGTCCATTGAAAGGCCCATTTAGACCTACTAGTCCGAAACCTCGACAAAAAGGACCGCAAAAAAAGTTTTAATCAAATTTTAGGAGTTCAAATAATTGATTAGGAGCTTTTAATCACAATTATATTGCAAAACCTCAATTTCTGTACTTTTTACTCAGTTAAAATTCCAACGGGTCCATTGAAAGGACCATTTCGACCCGCTCGTCTGAAACCTCTACAAAAGGACTGCAAAACAAGTTTTAATCTAATTTTAGGAGTTCATGTAATTGATTAGGAGCTTTTCAACACAATTATTTTGCAAAACCTCAATTTCTGTACTTTTTACTCAGTTAAAATTCCAACGGGTCCATTGAAATGCCCATTTAGACATGCTCGTCCGAAACCTATACAAAAGGGTCGTAAAACAGGTTTTAATGAAATTTTAAGAGATCATGTAATTGATAAGGAGATTTTCAACACAATTATATTGCAAAACCTCAATTTCTGTACTATTTACTCAGTTGAAATTCCAACGGATCGATTGAATGGCCCATTTAGACCTGCTCGTCTGAATCCTCTACGAAAAGGACCGCAAAACAGGTTTTATTCAAATTTTAGGAGTTCATGTAACTTACTAGGAGCTTTTCAACACAATTATATTGTAAAACCTCAATTTCTGTATTTATTACTCAGTTAAAATTCTGACGGGTCCATTGAAAGGCCCATTTAGACCTGCTCGTCTGAAACCTCGATAAAAAGGACCGCAAAACAAGTTTTTATCAAATTTTAGGAGTTCAAATAATTTATTAGTAGCTTTTCAACACAATAATATTGCAAAACCTCAATTTCTGAACTTTTTTACTTAGTTAAAATTCCAACGGGCCCATTAAAAGGCCCTTTTAGACATGTTCTTCCGAAACCTCTACAAAAAGGGTCGCAAAACAAGTTTTAATGAAATTTTAGGAGATCATGTAATTGATTAGGTGATTTTCAACACAATTATATTGCAAAACCTCAATTTCTGTACTTCTTACTCAGTTAAAATTCCAACGAGTCCATTAAAAGACCCATTTCGACCCGCTCGTCCGAAACCTCTACAAAAGGACCGCAAAACAAGTTTTAATCAAATTTGAGGGTTTCAAATAATTGATTAGGAGCTTTTCAACACAATTATATTGCAAAACCTCAATTTATATACTTTTTACACATTTAAAATTCCAACGGGTCCATTGAAAGACCCATTTCGACCCGCTCATCCAAAACCTCTACAAAAGGACCGCAAAACAAGTTTTAATCAAATTTTAGGAGTTCAAATAATTGATTAGGAGCTTTTCAACACAATTATATTGCAAAACCTCAAATTTTGTACTTTTTACTCAGTTAAAATTCCAACTGGTCCAATAAAAGGCTCATTTTGACCCGCTCGTCCGAAACCTCTACAAAAAGGACTGCAAAACAAGTTTTAATCAAATTTTAGGAGTTCATGTAATTAATTAGGATCTTTTCAACACAATTATATTGCAAAACTCAATATCTATACTTTTTACTCAGTTAAAATTCCAACGAGTCCATTGAAAGGCCCATTCAGACCTACTCGTCCGAAACCTCGACAAAAGGACTGCAAAACAAGTTTTAATCTAATTTTAGGAGTTCATGTAATTGATTAAGAGCTTTTCAACACAATTATATTCCAAAATATCAATTTCTGTACTTTTTACTCAGTTAAAATTCCAACGGGTCCATTGAAAGGCCCATTTAGACCTGCTAGTCCGAAACCTCGACAAAAAGGATCGAAAAACAAATTTTAATCAAATTTTAGGAGTTCAAATAATTGATTAGGAGCTTTGCAACACAATTATATTGCAAAACCTCAATTTCTGTACTTTTTACTCAGTTAAAATTCCAACGGGTCCATTGAAAGGCTCATTTCGACCCCTCGTAAGAAACCTCTACAAAGAGGACCGCAAAACAAGTTATAATCAAATTTGAGGGTTTCAAATAATTGATTAGGAGCTTTTCAACACAATTATATTGCAAAACCTCAATTTCTATACTTTTTACTCAGTTAAAATTCCAACGGGTCCATTGAAAGGCCCATTTCGACCCGCTCGTCCGAAACCTCTACAAAGAGGACCGTAAAACAAGTTATAATCAAATTTTAGGAGTTCAAATAATTGATTAGGAGCTTTTCAACACAATTATATTGCAAAACCTCAATTTCTGTACTTCTTACTCAATCAAAATTCCAACGAGTCCATTGAAAGGCCCAATTAGACCTGCTAGTCCGAAACCTCGAAAAAAAGGATCGAAAAACAAATTTTAATCATATTTTAGGAGTTCGAATAATTGATTAGGAGCTTTGAAACACAATTATATTGCAAAACCTCATTTTCTGTACTTTTTATTTAGTTAAAATTCCATCGAGTCCATTGAAAGGCCCATTTCGACCCACTCGTCCGAAACCTCTACAAAAAGGGCTGCAAAACAAGTTTTAATCAAATTTTAGGAGTTCATGTAATTGATTAGGAGCTTTTCAACACAATTATATTGCAAAACCTCAATTTCTATACTTTTTACTCAGTTAAAATTCCAACGAGTCCATTGAAAGGCCCATTTAGACCTGCTAGTCCGAAACCTCGACAAAAAGGAACGCAAAACAAGTTTTAATCAAATTTTAGGAGTTCAAATAATTGATTAGTACCTTTTCAACACAATTATATTGCAAAACCTCAATTTCTATACTTTTTACTCAGTTAAAATTCCAACGAGTCCATTGAAAGGCCCATTCAGACCTACTCGTCCGAAACGTCTACAAAAAAGGCCGCAAAACAAGTTTAATCAAATTTTAGGAGTTCATGTAATTAATTAGGAGCTTTTCAACACAATTAAATTGCAAAACCTCAATTTTTGTACTTTTTACTCAGTTAAAATTCCAACGGGTCCATTGAAAGGCCCAATTAGACCTGCTAGTCCGAAACCTCAACAAAAAGGATCGAAAAACAAATTTTAATAAAATTTTAGGAGTTCAAATAATTGATTAGGAGCTTTGCAACACAATTATATTGCAAAACCTCATTTTCTGTACTTTTTACTTAGTTGAAATTCCAACGGGTCCATTGAAAGGCCCATTTCGACCCGCTCGTCCGAAACCTCTACAAAAAGGACCGCAAAACAAGTTATAATCAAATTTTAGGATTTCAAATAATTGATTAGGATCTTTTCAACACAATTATATTGCAAAACCTCAATTTCTAAACTTTTTACTCAGTTAAAATTCCAACGGGTCCATTGAAAGGCCCAATTAGACCTGCTAGTCCGAAACCTCGACAAAAAGGATCGAAAAACAAATTTTAATCAAATTTTAGGAGTTCAAATAATTGATTAGGAGCTTTGCAACACAATTATATTGCAAAACCTCATTTTCTGTACTTTTTACTTAATTAAAATTCCAACGGGTCCATTGAAAGGCCCATTTCGACCCGCTCGTCCGAAACCTCTACAAAAAGGACTGCAAAACAAGTTTTAATCAAATTTTAGGAGTTCATGTAATTGATTAGGAGCTTTTCAACACAATTATATTTCAAAACCTCAATTTCTATACTTTTTACTCAGTTAAAATTCCAACGAGTCCATTGAAAGGCCGATTCAGACCTACTCGTCCGAAACCTCGACAAAAGGACTGCAAAACAAGTTTTAATTTAATTTTAGGAGTTCATGTAATTGATTAAGAGCTTTTCAACACAATTATATTGCAAAATATCAATTTCTGTACTTTTTACTCAGTTAAAATTCCAACGGGTCCATTGAAAGGCCCATTTAGACCTGCTAGTCCGAAAACTCGACAAAAAGGATCAAAAAACAAATTTTAATCAAATTTTAGGAGTTCAAATAATTGATTAGGAGCTTTGCAACACAATTATATTGCAAAACCTCAATTTCTGTACTTTTTACTCAGTTAAAATTCCAACGGGTCCATTGAAAGGCCCATTTCGACCCGCTCGTCTGAAACCTCTACAAAAAAGACTGCAAAACAAATTTTAATCAAATTTTAGGAGTTCATGTAATTAATTAGGAGCTTTTCAACACAACTATATTGCAAAACCGCAATATATGTACATTTTACTTAGTTAAAATTCCTACGGGTCCATTGAAAGGCCCATTTGGACCTGCTCGTCCGAAACCTCGACAAAAAGGACCTCAAAACAAATTTTAATCAAATTTTAGGAGTTCAAATAATTGATTAGGAGCTTTTCAACACAATTATATTGCAAAACCTCAATTTTTGTACTTTTTACTCAGTTAAAATTCAAACGGGTCCATTCAAAGGCCCATTTCGACCCGCTCGTCCGAAACCTCTACAAAAGGACTGAAAAACAAGTTTTAATCAAAATTTAGGAGTTCATGAAATTGATTAGTAGCTTTTCAGCAAAATTACATTGCAAAACCTCAATTTTTATACTTTTTACTCAGTTAAAATTCCAACGGGTCCATTGAAAGGTCCATTTAGACCTGCTAGTCCGAAACCTCGACAAAAAGGATCGAAAAACAAATTTTAATCAAATTTTAGGAGTTGAAATAATTGATTAGGAGCTTTGCAACACAATTATATTGCAAAACCTCATTTTTTGTACTTTTTACTTAATTAAAATTCCAACGGGTCCATTGAAAGGCCCATTTCGACCCGCTCGTCCGAAACCTCTACAAAAAGGACTGCAAAACATGTTTTAATCAAATTTTAGGAGTTCATGTAATTGATTAGGAGCTTTTCAACACAATTATATTGCAAAACCTCAATTTCTATACTTTTTACTCAGTTAAAATTCCAACGAGTCCATTGAAAGGCCCATTCAGACCTACTCGTCCGAAACCTCGACAAAAGGACTGCAAAACAAGTTTTAATCTAATTCTAGGAGTTCATGTAATTGATTAAGAGCTTTTCAACACAATTATACTGCAAAATATCAATTTCTGTACTTTTTACTCAGTTAAAATTCCAACGGGTCCATTGAAGGGCCCATTTAGACCTGCTAGTCCGAAACCTCGACAAAAAGGATCGAAAAACAAATTTTAATCAAATTTTAGGAGTTCAAATAATTGATTAGGAGCTTTGCAACACAATTATATTGCAAAACCTCAATTTTTGTACTTTTTACTCAGTTAAAATTCCAACGGGTCCATTGAAAGGCCCATTTCGACCCGCTCGTCCGAAACCTCTACAAAGAGGACCGCAAAACAAGTTATAATCAAATTTTAGGAGTTCAAATAATTGATTAGGAGCTTTTCAACACAATTATATTGCAAAACCTCAATTTCTGTACTTTTTACTTAGTTAAAATTCCAACGGGTCCATTGAAAGGCCCAATTAGACCTGCTAGTCCTAAACCTCGACAAAAAGGATCGAAAAAAAATTTTAATCAAATTTTAGGAGTTCAAATAATTTATTAGGAGCTTCGCAACACAATTATATTGCAAAACCTCAATTTTTGTACTTTTTACTCAGTTAAAATTCCAACGGGTCCATTGAAAGGCCCATTTCGACCCGCTCGTCCGAAACCTCTACAAAAAGGACTGAAAAACAAGTTTTAATCAAAATTTAGGAGTTCATGAAATTGATTAGGAGCTTTTCAACAAAATTACATTGCAAAACCTCAATTTCTATACTTTTTATTTAGTTAAAATTCCTACGGGTCCATTGAAAGGTCCATTTAGACCTGCTAGTCCGAAACCTCGACAAAAAGGATTGAAAAACAAATTTTAATCAAATTTTAGGAGTTCAAATAATTGATTAGGAGATTTGCAACACAATTATATTGCAAAACCTCATTTTCTGTACTTTTTACTTAATTAAAATTCCAACGGGTCCATTGAAAGGCCCATTTCGACCCGCTCGTCCGAAACCTCTACAAAAAGGACTGCAAAACAAGTTTTAATCAAATTTTAGGAGTTCATGTAATTGATTTGGAGCTTTTCAACACAATTATATTGCAAAACCTCAATTTCTATACTTTTTACTCAGTTAAAATTCCAACGAGTCCATTGAAAGGTCCATTCAGACCTACTCGTCCGAAACCTCGACAAAAGGACTGCAAAACAAGTTTTAATCTAATTTTAGGAGTTCATGTAATTGATTAAGAGCTTTTCAACACAATTATATTGCAAAATATCAATTTCTGTACTTTTTACTCAGTTAAAATTCCAACGGGTCCATTGAAAGGCCCATTTAGACCTGCTAGTCCGAAACCTCGACAAAAAGGATCGAAAAACAAATTTTAATCAAATTTTAGGAGTTCAAATAATTGATTAGGAGCTTTGCAACACAATTATATTGCAAAACCTCAATTTCTGTACTTTTTACTCAGTTAAAATTCCAACGGGTCCATTGAAAGGCCCATTTCGACCCGCTCGTCCGAAACCTCTACAAAGAGGACCGCAAAACAAGTTATAATCTAATTTTAGGAGTTCAAATAATTGATTAGGAGCTTTTCAACACAATTATATTGCAAAACCTCAATTTCTGTACTTTTTACTCAGTTAAAATTCCAACGGGTCCGTTGAAAGGCCCAATTAGACCTGCTAGTCCTAAACCTCGACAAAAAGGATCGAAAAAAAAATTTTAATCAAATTTTAGGAGTTCAAATAATTGATTAGGAGCTTTGCAACACAATTATATTGAAAAACCTCATTTTCTGTACTTTTTACTTAGTTGAAATTCCAACGGGTCCACTGAAAGGCCCATTTCGACCCGCACGTCCGAAACCTCTACAAAAAGGACTGAAAAACGAGTTTTAATAAAAATTTAGGAGTTCATGTAATTGATTAGGAGCTTTTCAACACAATTATATTGCAAAACCTCAATTTCTATACTTTTTACTCAGTTAAAATTCCAACGGGTCCATTGAAAGGCCCATTTAGACCTGCTAGTCCGAAACCTCGACAAAGGGACTGCAAAACAAGTTTTAATCTAATTTTAGGAGTTCATGTAATTGATTAAGAGCTTTTCAACACAATTATATTGCAAAACCTCAATCTCTGTACTTTTTACTCAGTTAAAATTCCAACGGGTCCATTGAAAGGTCCATTTAGACCTGCTAGTCTGAAACCTCGACAAAAAGGATCGAAAAACAAATTCTAATCAAATTTTAGGAGTTCAAATAATTGATTAGGAGCTTTGCAATACAATTATATTGCAAAACATCAATTATTGTACTTTTTACTCAGTTAAAATTCCAACGGGTCCATTGAAAGGCCTATTTCGACCCGCTCGTCGGAATCCTCTACAAAAGGGACTGCAAAATAAGTTGTAATCAAAATTTAGGAGTTCAAATAATTGATTAGGAGCTTTTCAACACAATTATATTGCAAAACCTCAATTTCTGTACTTTTTACTCAGTTAAAATTCCAACGGGTCCATTGAAAGGCCCATTTTGGCTAGCTCGTCCGAAACCTCTACAAAAAGGACTGCAAAACAAGTTTTAATCAAATTTTAGGAGTTCATGTAATTGATTAGGAGCTTTTCAACACAATTATATTGCAAAACCTCAATTTCTATACTTTTTACTCAGTTAAAATTCCAACGGGTCCATTGAAAGGCCCATTTAGACCTGCTAGTCCGAAACCTCGACAAAATGACTGCAAAACAAGTTTTAATCTAATTTTAGGAGTCCATGTAATTGATTAGGAGCTCTTCAACACAATTATATTGCAAAACCTCAATTTCTGTACTTTTTACTCAGTTAAAGTTCCAACGGGTCCATTGAAAGGCCCATTTAGACATGCTCGTCCGAAACCTCTACAAAAAGGTTCACAAAACAAGTTTTAATGAAATTTTAGAAGATCATGTAATTTATTAGGATATTTTCAACACAATTATATTGCAAAACCTCAATTCTGTACTTTTTACTCAGTTAAAATTCCAACGGGTCCATTGAAAGGCCCATTTCGACCCGATCGTCCGAAACCTCTACAAAGAGGACCGCAAAACAAGTTATAATCAAATTTTAGGAGTTCAAATAATTGATTAGGAGCTTTTCAACACAATTATATTGCAAAACCTCAATTTCTGTACTTTTTACTCAGTTAAAATTCCAACGGGTAACGGGTGTAAAAAGTCCAACGGGTCATCGGAAATGAAAATTCTCTCTGAACTCTCTCATTTCCTCCCTTTGCTTCTTCTCTCTCTTTCTATCTTCCTCACCTCCAACCACCGGCCCCTCCGCCACATCCTTGACCCTCCACCCCCACAGCCACCACATAGCCACCGCACAACCCTTCCCCCTCTGCCAGCATGCCACCGCATTTCTTGGTCTCATGCGTTTCTCCCCCCCTCACAGCTGCCTGGCAGCAATTTGTCTTACAACAATATGCAAAAACTGCATATCAGATTGTTGCAAGTCCAGATCAGAGTAGAGTTGGCAAAGGTAAGTACCTCTCCTCCTGTTTTTTTAAATTTTTCTGCCATTATTAACAGTGGTAACACTTTAATATTACTTGTTTGGATCAAGCCTCAGCTCGATCAATCTGGCCACATTTCGTTTGCCATTCGCACAATAAGGAGGTGGTTTAAGCATCAGTTTCTAACAACGATGCACCGATCCTGGCCCTCGAGGCCTTGTACCAATCCTTTCCATTCGATAGAATGGATATTTTCTTGGCTCTTCGGGCCTTGTCACGACTTATTCACTCGAATAATGTCAAGCGGGCTATCGTTTCGATGGCAAGTAAAGCCCCTAGGGCTGGTATTTGGGCAATGGAAGACCGCTTCCCACATTGGACATGCATGGCACATGCAGACAAGGCTGCCGGTGGCAGCTACGTTGGAGCTGGTACATTCCACACTGCATGCATGGCACATGCAGACGAGGCTATCGGTGGCCGCTACACCTTGGTGGGGGAGGAGGCGTCAGTCGGCCCAGGGGGTGGTTGGCATACTCCGGCCACCGGCATTACCTTCGATACCTGAATCCCGGATTTCCAGGAATGACTCAACCGATGTTTCATCCCTATTTTTTTGGGATTTAATTTTTTTCAAATTCAAAATCAAAGGGACCTATAATATTAAATTTAATTTAATTTTTTCTCCACATAAATTTAATTTAATTTATTCACCACATAAATTAAATCTTGAATGGATATTATCACACAAACTAAATTTAATTTATGTATCACATAAATTAAAGTTTGAGTGGATATTATCACTTAAATTCAAATTAATTTATGATTTGGGTTGTTTCAAATGCAAAATCCAATCGTCTTGGAGTCTCATACTGGGACTCTACCACTACCAAACAGCAAAATTTCTACAATATAGGAGACATGCTGGGGTCCATATCACTAAATTAAATTAAATTTATCTATCCCATAAATTAAATTTTGAATGGATATTATCCCATAAATTAAATTTAACTTACTTATCTCACAAGTTAAATTTTGAATGGATATTATCACATGGATTAAACTCAATCTATTTATCATATAAATTAAATTTTGAATGGATTTTATCCCATAAATTAAATTTAACTTACTTATCTTTCAAATTAAATTTTGAATGGATATTATCACACGGATTAGATTTAATTTCTTCTCCTCATAAATTAAATTTTGAATGGATATTATCACAATGGCTAAATTTAATTTATTTACCCCATAAATTAAATTTTGAATGGATTTTATCACATCAATCAAATTTAATTTATTTATCCCTTAAATTAAATTTTAAATTATCTACCTCCCCTTTCACCCATGTAGTTTTATCGGATACACTCCTCAACAATATGGAAAGTATTCGAATCATAAGAATTATCTTAATTCCACATTTTTCTCTCCATTCAAAATTTAAAATTTTATTTTTCCCACTTATCCAACATTTGACGGTGGACCACTTCACCTCATCAACTAAAAAAGGTTACTATTGGAGTAACATCTCCCAGTGTCTTTCTCGTCTACCCTTCTGTGTCAATCGTTTTCCCATCCTTCGATCTTCACAAACAATGGCCTCCTCGGATTCTTTCCTGGATCACTTCGATAACCTCCAGTTTACTGCAGAGGAACATGCTGTAGTTTACGCCCCTAAGGCCACGAAGGCCATACCCTTGGAGGATCAAAGATGCTCACTGTTAGGGAAGCTTTTTCCCACAACCAAGCCAGGCGACACTGCCCTGGTGAAGGTGTTCACGGCCATTTGGAAGGAAGATAAGCTTATCTCCACCACGATCCTTGGTTCGGGTTACTTTCTGTTTAAGTTTGAAACCGCGGCAAAGGTTAAGGATATTCTCAAGAGAGGGCCATGGACCTTCAAACATGACTGGCTCGCCCTTGCCCCCATTCAGCCTCAACTGACACTGGAGGAATATAAATTTACACATATGAGGATTTGGGTCCGTATCTTACGCGTGCCCCTAGCAATGATGATAGGCGACACAATGGCCAATGCATCTGGACGTGCCCTAGGCAGTGGCCTTGGAGCAGTGATAAGCACCGACACTCGCAAAGATGATGAAGGGAACCGGGTACAGTTCCTAAGGGTGGGTGTACTCATCGATGTTAATCGGCCTCTCCGACGAGGTGTTGCATTAGCGGATGAAGAGAACCCGGAAAAGCCCAAAATGCTTCCAGTGAGATACGAGAAATTACCCAATTTCTGTCTTGGTTGTGGGATGTTGTTTCATCTCCGCGAAACCTGTGCAGCCTTCAAAGATAAGCCAAGTGCTGGGCTGCCTTATAGTATTTGGCTTCGTGCACCTGCCCCTAAACCGAAGGTTAAAACAAATGCTAGAGGCCGGGTCCGTTACTTCGAACCAGGATCTTCTTCTACTCCGAAGGAACAATTCACAGGTTTTATTCCTTTTTTTAATGGTTGTAATAACGTATGTATGTGGAGAGTCGACTTATACTACTCTTTTCTTCATGAGTATTACACCACACATGCCTCATTTTTAAGGCTAAATTCCTATATTTTTCTTCTACGCCCCCTTCACTTCCTCCATGCATGTATAGGAATTATAAGCTTATTTTTATTCCCCTTTCTCCGGATATGCTATGCCTATGCATGGGATCTCTTTTTTGTCGTACACTGGGGTAACAATGAATGGATGCGATACAGATGTTTGCTTTCATACTCTTTATATCGGTTATATATAGTATTTATATATTTGCCATCAATCTCCTTTTACCGGCTGTGCACTGTTGGATTATGGTATATAATGTTTGCTTATCCCATTGCTACTTCCTTACCAAATTTATCGTCCACTGTTTTCCTTACAGTGAACAACGGGAAGGGCACGGCTACGGCCACCCCAGACGTGGTGAAGGGATCGCCTGCAATACCGCCGGGAGGTGGTTCGATGAACATAGAGGAGGACGATTTGCTGGGCGAAGAACTTGCCGCATCTCCTGCTGCAAAATCGCCGTTGCCGGCAGACGAAACAGCCGCTGAGGTTGCTGTTGAGGTTGCGGTTGCACAGATGGAACCACTTGATGTTGCACCACTGGACATGATTCCAGCAGATGCAGAATCCGTTGTTAACGGCTCGAAGGAGGTGGAGTTGGATGACGGCTCAAAGGAGGCTGACTTGAAGGATGGCCTCGCTGTGCAGCCGTACAAGTCCGATACACCACCGGACAAGCATTTCATCCTGATTGACAGGGACTCCAACCCGGTGCCAATTGTGGATGACACGGCAACCGGGGAAAGCTCGAACAAAGGCAAAGGTCCTAAGGACAAGGGTAAAGAACCGGTCAATCTGGAATTCGAAGTTTGGTTGGCTGCCACGACCGATAAAGAACCGGATCCTGCGGTCCTAAAGAAGTCTAAGCGCACGTCACCTATTATCACCGGAGGAATTACCAAAAGGCCGCGTACATCTCCTCTGGTTGCCGGCAAAACAATGAAACAAGGAGACAAAAATCAAAGGAAAGCTGGGATGAGCAGCAAAAACTCTTCGGCGGTGGTTGACGGTCAACCCCGCCGAGAGAAATGAGGGCCATATGTTGGAACTGTCGGGGACTTGGTATGCCCACGGCAGTTCACGAACTTCGTTCTATTATTTTACGTTTATGTCCTGATTTTATTTTTCTTTCCGAAACTCGTTTGAATGCTTCTAAGTTTGAATCTCTTAAACTCTATCTTGAAATGGAGGGTTTTTTTGCTATGGATAGCAGCCCTTCTTGTGCAGGTTTATGCATGCTTTTTAATAAAAACGTTAAATTAGATTTTCTCTCGTCTTCGACGAGATACATTGATGTTATAGTGAATAATTCAAATTTTCGCTTTCGCTTTACCGGTATTTACGGATATGCAGCCACAAACATGAAAAAACATACTTGGGAACTCATTGATTCCCTTAAAACAAAATCTAATCTTCCTTGGCTCATCGGAGGTGACCTAAACGATATCTTAGATGACTCGGAAAAACAAGGCGGCAATCGTAGGCCTCGATCGCAAATTCTAAACTTTCGCGATTGTCTAACAAGGAACAATTTATTTGATTGTAAACCGAACACGGGTTGGTTCACTTGGACCCGCACGGGGCCTAACGTCAATCCGGTTTGTGAAAGGCTGGACCGTTTCTTGGCATGCTCACAATGGATGCATCAATTTCCCAACTTCGGTCATTTTCATTCCTTTTCACTCGAATCGGACCATAGTGTCATTATCTTGGACACCGATAATGCCCCTCTAACGAACCATTATAACCAGAAGGCCGTGGATCATTTTAGATTTGAAGCCTGTTGGGCTCATGACCCAGCCGACATCCAAGTTTGCAAACGAACTTGGGCTACCACGCCGGGGTCCATTTTGGACAAGTTATCCGCATTGGGTCATAATCTTCAAGAGTGGCAGCATGCTCAACGTAAGTAGTCCACTCTCCGCATGCAACAATTGCAACGTTCCATTAATAATCTTCTACGACGTAGACACCTATCCCGGAAAGCTCTTTCCACGCTTCATAATGCTAAATTGGAACTTCGGAAATTGGCAGTGGCTAAAGAAGCTTACTGGGCTCAACGCTCCCGCATCTCCTTGTTAACCAATGGGGATAAAAATACCACCTACTTCCATGCGAGGGCCACCAAACGACGTAGGAAAAACGCAATTAAGGGATTAATGGATGACAACGGTGTTTGGCAGTCTTCCACTCCCAACATATTACAAATTGCGTCGTCCTACTTCTAAGGTATTTTTTCATCATCATGTCCGGTGTCCTCCCCGGAATTACTGAACAACATACGGCCTACTGTGACCACAGCTATGAATGATGCTCTTCTACGGCCTTTCATGGCAGAAGAGATCCGTGCCGCTTTTTTGGATATCAATCCTAAGAAAGCACCTGGTATTGATGGGTTCCCCAGTAGTTTCTACAAGCAGCATTGGGATATGATTGGTCCTGATTTCATCTCTCTTTGCATGGATCTCCTACATGGGAAAGCCGATATGGCATCGGTTAACCGATCGGTAATAGTGCTTATACCTAAGATTTCTGACCCCACCACTATGAAGCATTTTCGTCCGATCAGCCTGTGTACCGTCATTTACAAGACGGTTTCAAAGGTTCTTGTGAATCGCCTGAAGCTATCCCTTTCTTCTTGTATCAGCGACTCGCAAGCAGCGTTCATTAGCGGCCGCAATATTACCGACAATATTTTGATCGCACATGAGCTGGTGCATACCCTTCACTCTAGTGGCACTCTATCCTCCCAAGGGGCGGCTGTCAAACTCGATATGGAAAAAGCCTTCGATAGGGTAGAATGGTCCTTTCTAAGGGATGTCATGCTCCGTATGGGGTTTGCTCGGGATTGGGTTAACCTTATCCTACGTTGTGTCTCCTCGGTCTCCTTTTCGGTAAGAATTAACGGCACGATTTCAGAGGAATTCTTCCCTACCCGGGGTATCCGTCAAGGTGACCCTCTGTCACCTTTCCTGTTTCTCATTTGCTCCCAAGGGCTCTCAGCGGCCTTGGAAACAGAGCAAAAAGAAGGACGCCTCTCGGGACTTAGTGCTAGTCGCCGAGGACCCAGGGTTACACATCTCCTCTTCGCAGATGATAGTTTGGTATTTCTTCGCAATGAAACAGCAGAAGTGGATAGATTGCGTTACGTCCTTTCCCTATATGCATCATCTTCCGGTCAAACGGTAAACTTTGATAAGTCTACCGCTTACTGCAGTCGCGGGTGTTCCTCCGCTTTTCTCCATGCTATGCGTTCAACTCTGGGTGTATGCCTAGTGGATGATCCAGGCATATATTTGGGAGTCCCCCTTTTAATCAAAAAGAATAGGACTGCCTCCTTAGGCTTTGTGAGAGATAAAGTCCAATCCCGTATGAGCAAATGGGATAACAGTTTCCTTTCATATAGTGGAAGAGAAATCCTCATTAAGGATGTCGCACAAGCTATGCCACAATATGTGATGTCCTGCTATCTCTTACCCCAAAACATAATTGATGACATTACTGTGTCAATACGGCGTTATTGGTGGTCAGGTCGTAGTAATAAGCGTGGCTGGCCGCTTTTGTCGTGGGATTCTCTCTGCACGCCTAAGAATGTGGGAGGCCTAGGTTTCCGCGACCTGCGTTCCTTTAATATTGCCCTTTTAGGGAAGAAAATTTGGCATCTGCTGTCACATCCGGACTCTCTCTTGGCAAGGGTCCTTCGCGCTAAATACTACCCTTCCGGCGATCTCCTGAACGCCTCGGCGGACAAGCGGGCTTCGTTCGCCTGGAAAGGTTTGCACCACGCAATCCACTCCCTGGGGCCTGGTTATTTTTGGCGGCCCGGAATCAAGAGCTCAATACGTCTGCTCAGTGATACATGGGGAGGGGATAAACCGATTACGCTTTTTGGACAATATATGGACAATGAAGAGCTCCCATTGCGTTGTCGGGACTACATGTTGCGTGACTGTGCTTCATGGGATGAGTCCAAACTTCGAAATGATTTCGACAAGGATGATGTCGATAGTATCATCCGGGTTCCAATTTATAAGGATAGACCGGACAAACTGGTCTGGGGACAACATGACTCTGGGAACTATACAGTCAGGTCAGGGTACTTCTTTCTTCATCAACCTGCGAGGCCGCTGCAGCGACCTACACGTCTCTGGAAGGTAATATCTAAATCTCCGACTTTGCCAAAAATACGCTCTTTCAGCTGGCGAGCGGGCCGTGATGCCTTACCCACGGGGGAAAAGCTCAGAGCGATACATCATACAGATGGACATTGTCCATTTTGCCCAGCGGTGTTGGAATCCGCTATGCATGCCCTTCGTGATTGCCCAACTGCTCAGGATGTTCTCCGCCTAGTGGGACTCCCATCGAGCGTCTACACCAGTAACAAAAGCACAATGGTGGCATGGCTGTCAGAAGGAACTTATTGTTTAGACGCCTCCTGCTTTGCTCTGCTACTCACAACGATTTGGAATATCTGGAACCGTCGTAATGACTGGGTTCATTCCCAAAGACTTCAGCCATCCTGGCTTACGGCCATGAATGCTACCGGTCTTCTACAGGAATACGCAGCCGCTAACGCCCTCCCCGCCGTGTCAGCCGCCGTACCAGCCGCAGCCCCCCACGATGGAAGCCGCCAAGCCCGGGCTGTATAAAGATAAACGTAGACGGAGCCTTTCATCCAAGATCTGGTGATGTAGCTATCGGAGTCATTGCCAGGGATGCACATGGCTCGATTGTTGGAGGATATACTGTCCATGAGGCAGGCTGTCATGATGCCACCATGGTCGAACTACATGCCATCATTGCGGGTATCATGATGACCCGAGATAGAGGGTGGGGCGAGGTGCTCATTGAATCCGACTCGGCTACGGTGGTCAACAAGCTCTCGCGCACCATTGAGGACAACTCCCTGCTGGGACCACAGATTGCAGATACGCAGGCCTTGCTTAGATCTTTTCCTTTAATCACTCTTTCTTTTGTACCTAGATCGGCCAATTTTATGGCCCATAACTTAGCCACTTGGGCTTTACGCTTTACCTCTTCTGTGTACTTTGATTCAGTTGTTCCTGACTGTATTAACGTCGATGTACTGGCTGATTCTCAGCCTTTTTCTTGTTATAATAATAACAACACTCAGGGCACTCTTTTCCCCTTAGGTTCACTTTGTGCTTCGGCACAAGGTGATTAGAGGGGTTTTTAATGAGGCCTTTTTTCACAAAAAAAAAATTCCAACGGGTCCATTGAAAGGCCCAATTAGACCTGCTAGTCCTAAACCTCGACAAAAAGGATCGGAAAAAATTTTAATCAAATTTTAGGAGTTCAAATAATTTATTAGGAGCTTTGCAACACAATTATATTGCAAAACCTCAATTTTTGTACTTTTTACTTAGTTAAAATTCCAACGGGTCCATTGAAAGGCCCATTTCGACCCGCTCGTCCGAAACCTCTACAAAAAGGACTGAAAAACAAGTTTTAATCAAAATTTAGGAGTTCATGAAATTGATTAGGAACTTTTCAACAAAATTACATTGCAAAACCTCAATTTCTATACTTTTTACTCAGTTAAAATTCCTACGGGTCCATTGAAAGGTCCATTTAGACCTGCTAGTCCGAAACCTCGACAAAAAGGATCGAAAAACAAATTTTAATCAAATTTCAGGAGTTCAAATAATTGATTAGGAGATTTGCAACACAATTATATTGCAAAACCTCATTTTCTGTACTTTTTACTTAATTAAAATTCCAACGGGTCCATTGAAAGGCCCATTTCGACCCGCTCGTCCGAAACCTCTACAAAAAGGACTGCAAAACAAGTTTTAATCAAATTTTAGGAGTTCATGTAATTGATTAGGAGCTTTTCAACACAATTATATTGCAAAACCTCAATTTCTATACTTTTTACTCAGTTAAAATTCCAACGAGTCCATTGAAAGGCCCATTCAGACATACTCGTCCGAAACCTCGACAAAAGGACTGCAAAACAAGTTTTAATCTAATTTTAGGAGTTCATGTAATTGATTAAGAGCTTTTCAACACAATTATATTGCAAAATATCAATTTCTGTACTTTTTACTCAGTTAAAATTCCAACGGGTCCATTGAAAGGCCCATTTAGACCTGCTAGTCCGAAACCTCGACAAAAAGGATCGAAAAACAAATTTTAATCAAATTTTAGGAGTTCAAATAATTGATTAGGAGCATTGCAACACAATTATATTGCGAAACCTCAATTTCTGTACTTTTTACTCAGTTAAAATTCCAACGGGTCCATTGAAAGGCCCATTTCGACCCGCTCGTCGGAATCCTCTACAAAAGGGACAGCAAAATAAGTTGTAATCAAAATTTAGGAGTTCAAATAATTGATTAGGAGCTTTTCAACACAATTATATTGTGAAACCTCAATTTCTGTACTTTTTACTCAATTAAAATTCCAACGGGTCCATTGAAAGGCCCATTTTGGCTAGCTCGTCCGAAACCTCTACAAAAAGGACTGCAAAACAAGTTTTAATCAAATTTTAGGAGTTCATGTAATTGATTTGGAGCTTTTCAACACAATTATATTGCAAAACCTCAATTTCTATACTTTTTACTCAGTTAAAATTCCAACGGGTCCATTGAAAGGCCCATTTAGACCTGCTAGTCCGAAACCTCGACAAAAGGACTGCAAAACAATTTTTAATCTGATTTTAGGAGTTCATGTAATTGATTAAGAGCTTTTCAACACAATTATATTGCAAAACCTCAATTTCTGTACTTTTTACTCAGTTAAAATTCCAACGGGTCCATTGAAAGGTTCATTTAGACCTGCTAGTCTGAAACCTCGACAAAAAGGATCGAAAAACAATTTTTAATCTAATTTTAGGAGTTCATGTAATTGATTAAGAGCTTTTCAACACAATTATATTGCAAAACCTCAATTTCTGTACTTTTTACTCAGTTAAAATTCCAACGGGTCCATTGAAAGGTTCATTTAGACCTGCTAGTCTGAAACCTCGACAAAAAGGATCGAAAAACAAATTCTAATCAAATTTTAGGAGTTCAAATAATTGATTAGGAGCTTTGCAATACAATTATATTGCAAAACCTCAATTTTTGTACTTTTTACTCAGTTAAAATTCCAACGGGTCCATTGAAAGGCCTATTTCGACCCGCTCGTCGGAATCCTCTACAAAAGGGACTGCAAAATAAGTTGTAATCAAATTTTAGGAGTTCAAATAATTGATTAGGAGCTTTTCAACACAATTATATTGCAAAACCTCAATTTCTGTACTTTTTACTCAGTTAAAATTCCAACGGGTCCATTGAAAGGCCCATTTTGGCTAGCTCGTCCGAAACCTCTACAAAAAGGACTGCAAAACAAGTTTTAATCAAATTTTAGGAGTTCATGTAATTGATTAGGAGCTTTTCAACACAATTATATTGCAAAACCTCAATTTCTGAACTTTTTACTCAGTTAAAATTCCAACGGGTCCATTTAAAGGCCCATTTAGACCAGCTCGTCCGAAACCTCGATAAAAAGGACCACAAAACAAGTTTTAATCAAATTTTAGGAGTTAAAATAATTTATTAGTAGCTGTTCAACACAATAATATTGCAAAACCTCAATTTCTGAACTTTTTACTCAGTTAAAGTTCCAACGGGTCCATTGAAAGGCCCATTTAGACATGCTCGTCCGAAACCTCTACAAAAAGGTTCGCAAAACAAGTTTTAATGAAATTTTAGAAGATCATGTAATTTATTAGGATATTTTCAACACAATTATATTGCAAAACCTCAATTCTGTACTTTTTACTCAGTTAAAATTCCAACGGGTCCATTGAAAGACCCATTTCGACCCGCTCGTCCGAAACCTCTACAAAAGGACCGCAAAACAAGTTTTAATCAAATTTTAGGAGTTCAAATAAATGATTAGGAGTTTTTCAACACAATTATATTGCAAAACCTCAATTTTTGTACTTTTTACTCAGTTAAAATTTCAACTAGTCCAATGAAAGGCTCATTTCGACCAGCTCGTCCGAAACCTCTAAAAAAAGGACTGCAAAACAAGTTTTATTCAAATTTTAGGAGTTTACGTAATTGATAGGAGCTTTTCAACACAATTATATTGCAAAACCTCAATTTATGTACTTTTTACTCAGTTAAAATTCCTATGGGTCCATTGAAAGGCCCATTTCGACCAGCTCGTCCGAAACCTCTACAAAAAGGACTGCAAAACAAGTTTTAATCAAATTTTATGAGATCATGTAATTGTTTAGGAGATTTTCAACACAATTATATTGCAAAACTTCAATTTCTGTACTTTTTACTCAGTTAAAATTCCAATGGGTCCATTGAAAGGCCCATTTCGACCTGCTCGTCCGAAACCTCGACAAAAAGGACCGCCAAACAAGTTTTAATCAAATTTTAGGAGTTCAAATAATTGATTAGTACGTTTTCAACACAATTATATTGCAAAACCTCAATTTCTATACTTTTTACTCAGTTAAAATTCCAATGAGTCCATTGAAAGGCACATTCAGACCTAATCGTCCGAAACCTCTACAAAAAAGGCCGCAAAACAAGTTTAATCAAATTTTAGGAGTTCATGTAATTGATTAGGAGCTTTTCAACACAATTATATTGCAAAACCTCATTTTCTGTACTTTTTACTCAGTTAAAATTCCAACGGGTCCATTGAAAGGCCCAATTAGACCTGTTAGTCCGAAACCTCGACAAAAAGGATCGAAAAAGAAGTTTTAATCAAATTTTAGGAGTTCAAATAATTGATTAGGAGCTTTTCAACACAATTATATTGCAAAACATCAATTTCTGTACTTTTTACTTAGTTAAAATTCCAACGGGTCAATTGAAAGGCCCTTTTCGGCCCGCTCGTCCGAAACCTCTACAAAAAGGACTGCAAAACAAGTTTTAATCGAATTTTAGGAGTTCATGTAATTGATTAGGAGCTTTTCAACACAATTATATTGCAAAACCTCATTTTCTGTACTTTTTACTCAGTTAAAATTTCAACGTGTCCATTGAAAGGCCCAATTAGACCTGTTAGTCCGAAACCTCGACAAAAAGGATTGAAAAAGAAGTTTTAATCAAATTTTAGGAGTTCAAATAATTGATTAGGAGCTTTTCAACACAATTATATTGCAAAACCTCAATTTCCGTACTTTTTACTCAGTTAAAATTCCAATGGGTCCATTGAAAGGCCCATTTCGGCCCGCTCGTCCGAAACCTCTACAAAAAGGACTGGAAAACAAGTTTTAATCAAATTTTAGGAGTTCATGTAATTGATTAGGAGCTTTTCAACACAATGATATTGCAAAACCTCAATTTCTGTACTTTTTTGATAGAGTAGCGCAAACTTGGATTTGGAAGCCTTCAATCAAGTTGTTGCAAGAACTAGGGGCTCTAGACTCAATCAAGAAGATTAGGAGCAGATCTGAAAATTTAAGAGAAAAGAGGACTTTTCTTGAAAAATTCAGATTCAAGGTTTGTTTATGGCTATGGAGATGGCTTGATGGATTTGTGATGGTTTTGTCCTCGGTACCCTCTTAGACGCAATTACCTAAGCAAGCAACCTCAAGCGGCTCTAACCCACCCTCCTAGACGTGATTACCTAGGCAAGCAGGAGTGTGAAGATGATCTCCCTCACAAGAACTCGTGGAACTTATGTTGAAGAAGACTTCTAAGGCACAAGTAATCAGCACTTGCAAAAACAAAACTCACTAAATATTTTATTAACCAAAGAAAATCTGAATAATCTCTATTACAATGGTGGAGGCTTCATCTTTTTATAGGTGAAGGATAGCCAAAGTAATCTAACTTCTACTAAAACTAGGAAACCCTAATTTAATTAAAAATGAAAGAAAAACAACCTTTAAACTCCTTGCGCTTGGGCTGCAAGTGATAAGCTGATAAGTGCAGGTGATAAGTTGATAAGAGTTGCTTGGGAGAAGGGTGGCTGGTTCCTAAAGTATATAAAACCCTAAAAACATAATTTAAATGTTAATAATTAAGTTGGGCTAAGTCTAATTCGTCCAAAAGCCTTATATAATAGCTTTTGGGCTGAATTTTACAAATTCCCGTAATAATCCCGTATCCAGTTTTCTGCATGCACAGTCTTCAGTAAAATGGACGTATCTTGAGTTTCCGATGTCCGATTGATGCGTTTCAAGATGTGTTGGAAAGGTAACTGAATGCCGGTCAATTTGATAGAAGACAAATCTGCCCAGAAATGCCAGGATCCCATCCGAAATGTCGTCTCAAGTTGGCTGACTTTCCAGACTTCACAAACAGATTCAACTTCTTGTCCAATATGCATTGCTTTAGCCCTCCCATGCATGTATCTCCTCAAAAGGATTCGTCCTCGAATCAAAAACAATAAAAGAAGAATGTTTAAAAATGGAAATCGAAACAGAATCTTTGTCATAGGTGGAGTGATCCAATTGAGCTCCTCTTAATGGTTCAACAAAATCCTGAAAAAAGAACTCAAAGCCACTCGAAACAATGATGTTATGGTTAGGTCGAAAAAAATCTCTCATTATCTTTTTCTCGCCTTTTTTGATTTGGACATTGTTCGACTTTTACCTCATATTTCTTTTCACTCACCAAAATTGGGCCAATAATTTGACTTTTATTGCTCTTGGCCTCTTGACTCTTGGTCTTTTTCAAATAAGATAACTCACATACCCAATTCCTCTCACAAAAATATCATCGAAATACAATTTCTGTAGAGGATGAAGTGTTTCTAACAGAATGATAGGACGAGAATTAAATAAAGGGTTAGAATCACGCTTACTTTCTTGGGATGTTGTTGATGAATCAAGAGAACTCATTACTAAGCATGAAAGATTGTCTTGATTTATGGGTTCAAATCTTTCTTCTTCCGAAACGTCATATTCTGAAAGTATTTGCTCATTATTGTGTATGGTTAAACTCTCAATAGTGACATCTTCCTCATGTTCTCGAGGATAATAAATTTCTTCGACATCTTGCTTTCCTTGGTCTTCTTCGACATGACTCACCGATGGTTGTTCATTATCCTTTTGGAATAGCGATGATTCTTCTTCCTTCGGCGCCGTACTACTAGAGTCGAATAGTGCATTAGTAGGGTTGTGAAAAGATGAAGGTTGAGATGTACCTTTATCAAAAGAGGAGTATTTCTTATGAGAAGTCTTGGATTCTTGTCGTTTGTAATGTTTGGGAACGAATCGCTCTCTCATGACCTTTTTAAGTTCAGCCCATGTTCTTATTTTGGCTTCACCATTGAGACGTCTATCTCGTTGTAATAAATGCCACCATAGTACTGCATATTCCTCGAACTTTAGGGCCACTAATGAAGCTTGATCTTCCTCGGGATATCCGAACTAATTAAACAGGAAATCAACCCTATTTTCCCAATCACAATAACCATCAGGATCATACCTTCCTTGAAAAGAAGGTATTCTGAATTTTAGGACTGCAAAACAAGTTTTAATCAAATTTTAGGAGTTCATTTAATTAATTAGGATCTTTTCAACACATTTATTTTGCAAAACCTCAATTTCTGTACTTTTTACTATGTTAAAATTCCAACGGGTCCATTGAAAGGCCCATTTAGACCTGCTAGTCCGAAACTTCGACAAAAAGGACAGAAAAACAAGTTTTAATCAAATTTTAGGAGTTCAAATAATTGATTAGGAGCTTTTCAACACAATTATATTGCAAAACCTCAATTTATGTACTTTTTACTCAGTTAAAATTCCAACGGGTCCATTGAAAGGCCTATTTCGACCCGCTCGTCGGAAACCTCTACAAAAGGGACTGCAAAATAAGTTGTAATCAAAATTTAGGAGTTCATGTAATTGATTAGGAGCTTTTCAACACAATTAAATTGCAAAACCTCAATTTCAGTAATTTTTACTCAGTTAAAATTTCAACAGGTCCATTGAGAGGCCTATTTAGACCTGCTAGTCCGAAACCTCGACAAAAAGGACCGCAAAACAAGTTTTAATCAAATTTTAGGAGTTCAAATAATTCATTAGGAGCTTTTCAACACAATTATTTTGCAAAACTTCAATTTCTATACTTTTTACTCTGTTAAAATTCCAACGGGTCCATTGAAAGGCCCATTTCGACCCGCTCGTCCGAAACCTCTATAAAAAGGACTGAAAAACAAGTTTTAATCAAATTTTAGGAGTTCATGTAATTTATTAGAAGCTTCTCAACACAATTAAATTGCAAAACCTCAATTTCTGTACTTTTTACTCAGTTAAAATTCCAATGGGTCCATTGAAAGGCCCATTTCGACCCGCTCGTCCGAAACCTCTACAAGAAGGACTGCAAAACAAGTTTTAAGCAAATTTTAGGAGTTCATGTAATTGATTAGGAGCTTTTCGACACAATTGTATTGCAAAACCTCAATTTCTGTAATTTTTACTCAGTTAAAATTCCAACGGGTCCATTGAGAGGCCCATTTAGACCTACTAGTCCTAAACCTCGACAAAAAGGAACGCAAAACAAGTTTTAATCAAATTTTAGGAGTTCAAGTAATTGATTAGGAGCTTTTCAACACAATTATATTGCAAAACTTCAATTTCTGTACTTTTTACTCAGTTAAAATTCCAACGGGTCCATTGAAAGGCCTATTTCGACCCGCTCGTCGGAAACCTCTACAAAAGGGACAGCAAAATAAGTTTTAATCAAATTTTAGGAGTTCATGTAATTGATTAGGAGCTTTTCAACACAATTATATTGCAAAACCTCAATTTCTATACTTTTGACTCAGTTAAAATTCCAACGGGCCCATTGAAAGGACCATTTAGACCTGCTAGTCCGAAACCTCGGCAAAAAGGACCGAAAAAAAGTTTTAATCAAATTTTAGGAGGTCAAATAATTGATTACGAGCTTTTCAACACATTATATTGCAAAACCTCAATTTCTGTAATTTCTCAGTTAAAATTCCAACGGGTCCATTGAGAGGCCCATTTAGACCTGCTACTCCGAAACCTCGACAAAAAGGACCGCAAAAAAAGTTTTAATCAAATTCTAGGAATTCAAATAATTGATTAGGAGCTTTTCAACACAATTATATTGCAAAACTTCAATTTCTGTACTTTTTACTCAGTTAAAATTCCAATGGGTCCATTGAAAGACCCATTTCGACCCGCTCGTCCGAAACCTCTACAAAAAGGACAGCAAAACAAGTTTTAATCAAATTTTAGGAGTTCATTTAATTGATTAGGATCTTTTCAACACATTTATTTTGCAAAACCTCAATTTCTGTATGTTTTACTATTTTAAAATTCCAACGGGTCCATTGAAAGGCCCATTTAGACCTGCTAGTCCGAAACCTCGACAAAAAGGACCGAAAAACAAGTTTTAATCAAATTTTAGGAGTTCAAATAATTCATTAGGAGCTTTTCAACACAATTATATTGCAAAACCTCAATTTATGTACTTTTTACTCAGTTAAAATTGCAACGGGTCCATTGAAAGGCCCATTTCGACCCGCTCGTCCGAAACCTCTACAAAAAGGACTGAAAAACAAGTTTTAATCAAATTTTAGGAGTTCATGTAATTTATTAGGAGCTTCTCAACACAATTAAATTTCAAAACCTCATTTTCTGTACTTTTTACTCAGCTAAAATTCCAACGGGTCCATTGAAAGGCCCATTTAGACCTGCTAGTTCGAAACCTCGGCAAAAAGGACCGAAAAAAGTTTTAATCAAATTTTAGGAGTTCAAATAATTGATTACGAGCTTTTCAACACAATTATATTGCAAAACCTCAATTTATGTACTTTTTACTCAGTTAAAATTCCAACGGGTCCTTTGAAAGGCCCATTTCGACCCGCTCGTCCGAAACCTCTACAAATGGGACTACAAAATAAGTTTTAATCAAATTTTAGGAGTTCATGTAATTTATTAGGAGCTTTTCAACACAATTATATTGCAAAACCTCAATTTCAGTAATTTTTACTCAGTTAAAATTCCAACGGGTCCATTGAGAGGCCCATTTAGACCTGCTAGTCCGAAACCTCGACAAAAAGGACCGCAAAACAAGTTTTAATCAAATTTTAGGAGTTCAAATAATTGATTAGCAGCTTTTCAACACAATTATATTGCAAAACTTCAATTTCTGTACTTTTTACTCAGTTAAAATTCCAATGGGTCCATTGAAAGACCCATTTCCACCCGCTCGTCCGAAACCTCTACAAAAAGGACAGCAAAACAAGTTTTAATCAAATTTTAGGAGTTCATTTAGTTTATTAGGATCTTTTCAACACATTTATTTTGCAAAACCTCAATTTCTGTACGTTTTACTATTTTAAAATTCCAACGGGTCCATTGAAAGGCCCATTTAGACCTGCTAGTCTGAAACCTCGACAAAAAGGACCGAAAAACAAGTTTTAATCAAATTTTAGGAGTTCAAATAATTGATTAGGAGCTTTTCAACACAATTATATTACAAAACCTCAATTTATGTACTTTTTACTCAGTTAAAATTCCAACGGGTCCATTGAAAGGCCCATTTCGACCCGCTCGTCCGAAACCTCTACAAAAAGGACAGCAAAACAAGTTTTAATCAAATTTTAGGAGTTCATTTAGTTGATTAGGATCTTTTCAACACATTTATTTTGCAAAACCTCAATTTTTGTACGTTTTACTATTTTAAAATTCCAACGGGTCCATTGAGAGGCCCATTTAGACCTACTAGTCCGAAACCTCGACAAAAAGGACCGCAAAAAAAGTTTTAATCAAATTTTAGGAATTCAAATAATTGATTAGGAGCTTTTCAACACAATTATCTTGCAAAACTTCAATTTCTGTACTTTTTACTCAGTTAAAATTCCAACGAGTCCATTGAAAGGCCCATTTCGACCCGCTCGTCCGAAACCTCTACAAAAAGGACAGCAAAACAAGTTTTAATCAAACTTTAGGAGTTCATTTAGTTGATTAGGATCTTTTCAACACATTTATTTTGCAAAACCTCAATTTCTGTACGTTTTACTATTTTAAAATTCCAACGGGTCCATTGAGAGGCCCATTTAGACCTGCTAGTCCGAAACCTCGACAAAAAGGACCGCAAAAAAAGTTTTAATCAAATTTTAGGAGTTCAAATAATTGATTACGAGCTTTTCCACACAATTATATTGCAAAACCTCAATTTATGTACTTTTTACTCAGTTAAAATTCCAACGGGTCCTTTGAAAGGCCCATTTCGACCCGCTCGTCCGAAACTTCTACAAAAGGGACTACAAAATAGGTTTTAATCAAATTTTAGGAGTTCTTGTAATTTATTAGGAGCTTTTCAACCCAATTATATTGCAAAACCTCAATTTCAGTAATTTTTACTCAGTTAAAATTCCAATGGGTCCAATGAAAGGCCCATTTCTACCCGCTCGTCCAAAACCTCTACAAAAAGGACTGCAAAACAAGTTTTAATCAAATTTTAGGAGTTCATGTAATTGATTAGGAGCTTTTCAACACAATTATATTGCAAAACCTCAATTTCAGTAATTTTTACTCAGTTAAAATTTCAACGGGTCCGTTGAGAGGCCCATTTAGACCTGCTAGTCCGAAACCTCGACAAAAAGGACCGCAAAACAAGTTTTAATCAAATTTTAGGAGTTCAAATAATTGATTAGGAGCTTTTCAACACAATTATATTGTAAAACTTCAATTTCTGTACTTTTTACTCAGTTAAAATTCCAATGGGTCCATTGAAAGGCCCATTTCGACCCGCTCGTCCGAAACCTGTACAAAAAGGACTGAAAAACAAGTTTTAATCAAATTTTAGGAGTTCATGTAATTTATTAGGAGCTTCTCAACACAATTAAATTGCAAAACCTCAATTTCTGTACTTTTTACTCAGTTAAAATTCCAATGGGTCCATTGAAAGGCCCATTTCGACCCGCTCGTCCGAAACCTCTACAAGAAGGAATGCAAAAAAAGTTTTAATCAAATCTTAGGAGTTCATGTAATTGATTAGGAGCTTTTCAACACAATTATATTGCAAAAACTCAATTTCTGTAATTTTTACTCAGTTAAAATTCCAACGGGTCCATTTAGACCTGCTAGTCCGAAAACTCGACAAAAAGGACCGCAAAACAAGTTTTAATCAAATTTTAGGAGTTCAAATAATTGATTAGGAGCTTTTCAACACAATTATATTGTAAAACTTCAATTTCTGTACTTTTTACTCAGTTAAAATTTCAACGTGTCCATTGAAAGGCCCAATTAGACCTGTTAGTCCGAAACCTCGACAAAAAGGATTGAAAAAGAAGTTTTAATCAAATTTTAGGAGTTCAAATAATTGATTACGAGCTTTTCAACACAATTATATTGCAAAACCTCAATTTATGTACTTTTTACTCAGTTAAAATTCCAACGGGTCCTTTGAAAGGCCCATTTCGACCCGCTCGTTCGAAACCTCTACAAATGGGACTACAAAATAAGTTTTAATCAAATTTTAGGAGTTCATGTAATTTATTAGGAGCTTTTCAACACAATTATATTGCAAAACCTCAATTTCAGTAATTTTTACTCAGTTAAAATTCCAACGGGTCCATTGAGAGGCCCATTTAGACCTGCTAGTCCGAAACCTCGACAAAAAGGACCGCAAAACAAGTTTTAATCAAATTTTAGGAGTTCAAATAATTGATTAGCAGCTTTTCAACACAATTATATTGCAAAACTTCAATTTCTGTACTTTTTACTCAGTTAAAATTCCAATGGGTCCATTGAAAGACCCATTTCCACCCGCTCGTCCGAAACCTCTACAAAAAGGACAGCAAAACAAGTTTTAATCAAATTTTAGGAGTTCATTTAGTTTATTAGGATCTTTTCAACACATTTATTTTGCAAAACCTCAATTTCTGTACGTTTTACTATTTTAAAATTCCAACGGGTCCATTGAAAGGCACATTTAGACCTGCTAGTCCGAAACCTCGACAAAAAGGACCGAAAAACAAGTTTTAATCAAATTTTAGGAGTTCAAATAATTGATTAGGAGCTTTTCAACACAATTATATTACAAAACCTCAATTTATGTACTTTTTACTCAGTTAAAATTCCAACGGGTCCATTGAAAGGCCCATTTCGACCCGCTCGTCCGAAACCTCTACAAAAGGGACTACAAAAAAGTTTTAATCAAATTTTAGGAGTTCATGTAATTTATTAGGAACTTTTCAACACAATTATATTGCAAAACCTCAATTTCAGTAATTTTTACTCAGTTAAAATTCCAACGGGTCCATTGAGAGGCCCATTTAGACCTGCTAGTCTGAAACCTCGACAAAAAGGACCGGAAAACAAATTTTAATCAAATTTTAGGAGTTCAAATAATTGATTAGCAGCTTTTCAACACAATTATATTGCAAAACTTCAATTTCTGTACTTTTTACTCAGTTAAAATTCCAATGGGTCCATTGAAAGACCCATTTCGACCCGCTCGTCCGAAACCTCTACAAAAAGGAGAGCAAAACAAGTTTTAATCAAATTTTAGGAGTTCATTTAGTTGATTAGGATCTTTTCAACACATTTATTTTGCAAAACCTCAATTTCTGTACGTTTTACTATTTTAAAATTCCAACGGGTCCATAGAGAGGCCCATTTAGACCTGCTAGTCCGAAACCTCGACAAAAAGGACCGCAAAAAAAGTTTTAATCAAATTTTAGGAATTCAAATAATTGATTAGGAGCTTTTCAACACAATTATCTTGCAAAACTTCAATTTCTGTATTCTTTACTCAGTTAAAATTCCAACGGGTCCATTGAAAGGCCCATTTCGACCCGCTCGTCCGAAACCTTTACAAAAAGGACTGCAAAACAAGTTTTAATCAAATTTTAGGAGTTCATGTAATTTATTAGGAGCTTCTCAACACAATTAAATTGCAAAACCTCAATTTCTGTACTTTTTACTCAGTTAAAATTCCAATGGGTCCATTGAAAGGCCCATTTTGACCCGCTCGTCCGAAACCTCTACAAGAAGGACTGCAAAACAAGTTTTAATCAAATTTTAGGAGTTCATGTAATAGATTAGGAGCTTTTCAACACAATTATATTGCAAAACCTCAATTTCTGTAATTTTTACTCAGTTAAAATTTCAACGGGTCCATTGAGAGGCCCATTTAGACCTGCTAGTCCGAAACCTCGACAAAAAGGACCGCAAAACAAGTTTTAATCAAATTTTAGGAGTTCAAATAATTGATTAGGAGCTTTTCAACACAATTATATTGTAAAACTTCAATTTCTGTACTTTTTACTCAGTTAAAATTCCAATGGGTCCATTGAAAGGCCCATTTCGACCCGCTCGTCCGAAACCTCTACAAGAAGGACTGCAAAAAAAGTTTTAATCAAATCTTAGGAGTTCATGTAATTGATTAGGAGCTTTTCAACACAATTATATTGCAAAAACTCAATTTCTGTAATTTTTACTCAGTTAAAATTCCAACGGGTCCATTTAGACCTGCTAGTCCGAAAACTCGACAAAAAGGACCGCAAAACAAGTTTTAATCAAATTTTAGGAGTTCAAATAATTGATTAGGAGCTTTTCAACACAATTATATTGCAAAACTTCAATTTCTGTACTTTTTACTTAGTTAAAATTCCATCGAGTCCATTGAAAGTCCCATTTCGACCCGCTCGTCCAAAACCTCTACAAAAAGGACTGAAAAACAAGTTTTAATCAAATTTTAGGAGTTCATGTAATTTATTAGGAGCTTTTCAACACAATTAAATTTCAAAACCTCATTTTCTGTACTTTTTACTCAGCTAAAATTCCAACGGGTCCATTGAAAGGCCCATTTAGACCTGCTAGTCCGAAACCTCGGCAAAAAGGACCGAAAAAAGTTTTAATCAAATTTTAGGAGTTCAAATAATTGATTACGAGCTTTTCAACACAATTATATTGCAAAACCTCAATTTATGTACTTTTTACTCAGTTAAAATTCCAACGGGTCCTTTGAAAGGCCCATTTCGACCCGCTCGTCCGAAACCTCTACAAAAGGGACTACAAAATAAGTTTTAACCAAATTTTAGGAGTTCATGTAATTTATTAGGAGCTTTTCAACCCAATTATATTGCAAAACCTCAATTTCAGTCATTTTTACTCAGTTAAAATTCCAAGGGGTCCATTGAAAGGCCCATTTCTACCCGCTCATCCAAAACCTCTACAAAAAGGACTGCAAAACAAGTTTTAATCAAATTTTAGGAGTTCATGTAATTGATTAGAAGCTTTTCAACACAATTATATTGCAAAACCTCAATTTTAGTAATTTTTACTCAGTTCAAATTTCAACGGGTCCATTGAGAGGCCCATTTAGACCTGCTAGTCCGAAACTTCGACAAAAAGGACCGCAAAACAAGTTTTAATCAAATTTTAGGAGTTCAAATAATTGATTAGGAGCTTTTCAACACAATTATATTGCAAAACCTCAATTTCTGTAATTTCTCAGTTAAAATTCCAACGGGTCCATTGAGAGGCCCATTTAGACCTGCTACTCCGAAACCTCGACAAAAAGGACCGCAAAACAAGTTTTAATCAAATTCTAGGAATTCAAATAATTGATTAGGAGCTTTTCAACACAATTATATTGCAAAACTTCAATTTTTGTACTTTTTACTCAGTTAAAATTCCAATGGGTCCATTGAAAGACCCATTTCGACCCGCTCGTCCGAAACTTCTACAAAAAGGACAGCAAAACAAGTTTTAATCAAATTTTAGGAGTTCATTTAATTGATTAGGATCTTTTCAACACATTTATTTTGCAAAACCTCAATTTCTGTATGTTTTACTATTTTAAAATTCCAACGGGTCCATTGAAAGGCCCATTTAGACCTGCTAGTCCGAAACCTCTACAAAAAGGACTGAAAAACAAGTTTTAATCAAATTTTAGGAGTTCATGTAATTTATTATGAGCTTCTCAACACAATTAAATTGCAAAACCTCATTTTCTGTACTTTTTACTCAGTTAAAATTCCAACGGGTCCATTGAAAGGCCCATTTAGACCTGCTAGTCCGAAACCTCGGCAAAAAGGACCGAAAAAAGTTTTAATCAAATTTTAGGAGTTCAAATAATTGATTACGAGCTTTTCCACACAATTATATTGCAAAACCTCAATTTATGTACTTTTTACTCAGTTAAAATTCCAACGGGTCCTTTGAAAGGCCCATTTCGACCCGCTCGTCCGAAACTTCTACAAAAGGGACTACAAAATAGGTTTTAATCAAATTTTAGGAGTTCATGTAATTTATTAGGAGCTTTTCAACCCAATTATATTGCAAAACCTCAATTTCAGTAATTTTTACTCAGTTAAAATTCCAATGGGTCCATTGAAAGGCCCATTTCTACCCGCTCGTCCAAAACCTCTACAAAAAGGACTGCAAAACAAGTTTTAATCAAATTTTAGGAGTTCATGTAATTGATTAGGAGCTTTTCAACACAATTATATTGCAAAACCTCAATTTATATACTTTTTACTCAGTTAAAATTTCAACGGGTCCGTTGAGAGGCCCATTTAGACCTGCTAGTCCGAAACCTCGACAAAAAGGACCGCAAAACAAGTTTTAATCAAATTTTAGGAGTTCAAATAATTGATTAGGAGCTTTTCAACACAATTATATTGCAAAACTTCAATTTATGTACTTTTTACTCAGTTAAAATTCCAATGGGTCCATTGAAAGGCCCTTTTCGACCCGCTCGTCCGAAACCTCTACAAAAAGGACTGAAAAACAAGTTTTAATCAAATTTTAGGAGTTCATGTAATTTATTAGGAGCTTCTCAACACAATTAAATTGCAAAACCTCAATTTCTGTACTTTTTACTCAGTTAAAATTCCAATGGGTCCATTGAAAGGCCCATTTCGACCCGCTCGTCCGAAACCTCTACAAGAAGGACTGCAAAAAAAGTTTTAATCAAATTTTAGGAGATAATGTAATTGATTAGGAGCTTTTCAACACAATTATATTGCAAAGCCTCAATTTCTGTACTTTTTACTCAGTTAAAATTCCAACGGGCCCATTGAGAGGCCCATTTAGACATGCTATTCTGAAACCTCGACAAAAAGGACCGAAAAACAAATTTTAATCAAATTTTCGGAGTTCAAATAATTAATTAGGAGCTTTTCAACACAATTTTATTGCAAAACCTCATTTTCTGTACTTTTTACTCAGTTATAATTCCAACGGGTCCATTGAAAGGCTCATTTCGACCCGCTCGTCAGAAACCTCAACAAAAAGGAATGCAAAACAAGTTTTAATCAAATTTTAGGAGTTCATGCAATTGATTAGGAGCTTTTCAACACAGTTATATTGCAAAACCTCAATTTTTGTAATTTTTACTCAGTTAAAATTCTAGCGGGTCCATTGAGAGGCCCATTTAGACATGTTAGTCCGAAACCTCTACAAAAAGAACCTCAGAACAAGTTTTAATCAAATTTTAGGAGTTCATATAATTGATTAGGAGCTATTCAAGATAATTATATTGCAAAACCTCAATTTCTGTACTTTTTACTCAGTTAAAATTCCAACGGGTCCATTGACAGACCCATTTCGACCCGCTAGTCCGAAAACTCTACAATAAGGACTGCAAAACATGTTTTAATCAAATTTTAGGAGTTCATTTAATTGATTAGGATCTTTTCAACACATTTATTTTGAAAAACCTCAATTTTTTTACTTTTTACTATGTTAAAATTCCAACGGGTCCATTGAAAGGCCCATTTAGACCTGCTAGTCTGAAACATCGACAAAAAGGACCGCAAAACAAGTTTTAATCAAATTTTAGGAGTTCATATAATTGATTAGGAGCTATTCAAGATAATTATATTGCAAAACATCAATTTCTGTACTTTTTACTCAGTTAAAATTCCAACGGGTCCATTGATAGACCCATTTCGACCCGCTAGTCCGAAACCTCTACAAAAGGACTGCAAAACATGTTTTAATCAAATTTTAGGAGTTCATTTATTTGATTAGGATCTTTTCAACACATTTATTTTGCAAAACCTCAATTTCTGTACATTTTAATATGTTCAAATTCCAACGGGTCCATTGAAAGGCCCATTTAGACCTGCTAGTCCGAAACCTCAACAAAAAGAATCGAAAAACAAGTTTTAATCAAATTTTAGGAGTTCAAATAATTGATTAGGAGCTTTTGAACACAATTATAATGCAAAACCTCTATTTATTTACTTTTTAGTCAGTTAAAATTCCAACGGGTCCACTGAAAGGCACATTTCGACCAGCTCGTCCGAAACCTCTACAAAAGGGACTGCAAAATAAGTTTTAATCAAATTTTAGGAGTTCATGTAATTGATTAGGAGCTTTTCAACACAATTATATTGCAAAACCTCAATTTCTGTACTTTTTACTCAGTTAAAATTCCAACGGGTCCATTGAAAGGCCCTTTTAGACCTGCTCGTCCGAAACATCGACAAAAAGGACCGCAAAACAAGTTTTAATCAAATTCTAGGAGTGCAAATAATTTATTAGGAGCTATTCAAGATAATTATATTGCAAAACCTCTACAAAAAGGACTGCAAAACATGTTTTAATCAAATTTTAGGAGTTATGTAATTGATTAGGAGCTTTTCAACAAAATTATATTGCAAAACCTCAATTTTTGTACTTTTTACTCTGTTAAATTTCCAGCGGGTCCGTTGAAAGACCCATTTCGACCCGCTCGTTCGAAACCTCTACAAAAAGGAATGCAAAACAAGTTTTAATCAAATTTTAGGAGATCATGTAATTGATTAGGAGCTTTTCAACACGATTATATTGCAAACCCTCAATTTCTGTACTTTTTACTCAGTTAAAATTCCAACGGGTCCATTGAGAGGCCCATTTAGACCTGCTATTCTTAAACCTCGACAAAAAGGACCGCAGAACAAATTTTAATCAAATTTTAGGAGTTCAAATAATTGATTAGGAGCTTTTCAAAACAATTTTATTGCAAAACCTCATTTTCTATACTTTTTACTCAGTTAAAATTCCAACGGGTCCATTGAAAGGCTCATTTCGACCCGCTCGTCCGAAACCTCTACAAAAAGGACTCCAAAACAAGTTTTAATCAAATTTTAGAAGTTCTTGTAATTTGATTAGGAGCTTTTCAACACAATTATATTGCAAAACCTCAATTTCTTTAATTTTTACTAATTTAAAATTCCAAGGGGTCCATTGAGAGTCCTATTTAGACATGCTAGTCCGAAACCTCGACAAAAAGGACCACAAAACAAATTTTAATCAAATTTTAGGAGTTCAAATAATTGATTAGGAGCTATTCAATATAATTATATTGCAAAACCTCAATTTCTGTACTTTTTACTCAGTTAAAATTCCAACGGGTCCATTGATAGGCTCATTTCGACCCGCTAGTCCGACACCTCTACAAAAAGGACTGCAAAACAAGTTTTAATCAAATTTTAGGTGTTCATTTAATTGGTTAGGAACTTTTCAACACATTTATTTTGCAAAATTTCAATTTCTATACTTTTTACTCAGTTAAAATTCCAACGGGTCCATTGAAAGGCCCATTTAGTCCTGCTAGTCCGAAACCTCGACAAAAAAGACCGAAAAACAAGTTTTAATCAAATTTTAAAAGTTCAAATAATTGATTAGGAGCTTTTCAACACAACTATATTGCAAAACCACAATTTATGTACTTTTTACTCAGTTAAAATTCCAACGGGTCCATTGATAGGCCCATTTCGACCCGCTCGTCCGAAACCTCTACAAAAAGGACTACAAAATAAGTTTTAATCAAATTTTAGGAGTTCATGTAATTGATTAGGAGCTTTTCAACACAATTATATTGCAAAACCTCAATTTCTGTACTTTTTACTCAGTTAAAATTCCAACGGGTCCATTGAAAGGCCCATTTAGACCTGCTCGTCCGAAACATCGACAAAAAGGACTGCAAAAAGAAATTTTAATCAAATTTTAGGAGTTCAAATAATTGATTAGGAGCTTTTCAACACAATTATATTGAAAACCCTGAAATTTTGTACTTTTTACTCAGTTAAATTCCCAACGGGTCCGTTGAAAGGCCCATTTCTACCCGCTCGTCCGAAACCTCTACAAAAAGGAATGCAAAACAAGTTTTAATCAAATTTTAGGAGATCATGTAATTGATTAGGAGCTTTTCAACACAAGTATATTGCAAACCCTCAGTTTTTGTACCTTTTACTCTGTTAAAATTCCAACAGGTCCATTGAGAGGCCCATTTAGACCTGCTCGTCCGAGACCTCGACAAAAAGGACCGCAAAACAAGTTTTAATAAAATTATAGGAGTTCAAATAAATGATTAGTAGATTTTCAACACAACAATTTTAGGATATCATGTAATTGATTAGGAGATTTTCAACACAATTATATTGCAAAACCTCAATTTCTGTACTCTTTACTCAGATGAAATTCCAACGGGTGCATTGAAAGAGCCATTTAGACCTACTCGTCCGAAACCTCTACAAAAAGGGTCGCAAAACAAGTTTTAATCAAATTTTAGGAGATCATGTAATTGATTAGGAGCTTTTCAACACAATTATATTGCAAAACCTCAATTTCTCTACTTTTTACTCAATTAAAATTCCAACGGGTCCATTGAAAGGCCCATTTAGACCTGCTAGTCCGAAACCTCTACAAAATGGACCGCAAAGCAAGTTTTAATCAAAATTTAGGAGTTCATTCAATTGACTAGGAGCTTTTCAACACAGTTATATTGCAAAACCTCAATTATTGTACTTTTTACTCAGTTGAAATTCCAACGGGTCCATTGAAAGGCCCATTTAGACCTGCTCGTCCGAAACCTCTACAAAAAGGGTCGCAAAAAAAGTTTTAATCAAATTTTAGGAGATCATGTAATTGATTAGGAGATTTTTAACACAATTATATTGCAAAACTTCAATTTATGTACTTTTTACTCAGTTAAAATTCCAACGCGTCCATTGAAAGGCCAATTCCGACCCGCTCGTCCGAAATCTCTACAAAAGGACTGCAAAACAAGTTTTAATCAAATTTTAGGAGTTCATTCAATTGAATAGGAGCTTTTCAACACAATTATATTGCAAAACCTCAATTTCTGTACTTTTTACTCAGTTAAAATTCCAACGCGTCCATTGAAAGGCCAATTTCGACCCGCTCGTCTGAAACCTCTTAAAAAGGACGCAAAACAAGTTTTGATCAAATTTTAGGAGTTCGTGTAATTGATTAGGAGCTTTTCAACACAATTATATTGCAAAACCTCAATTTCTGTACTTTTTACCCAGTTAAAATTCGAACGGGTCGATTGAAAGGCCCATTTCGACCCGCTCGTCCGAAACCTCGACAAAAAGGACCGCAAAAGAAGTTTTAATCAAATTTTAGGAGTTCAAATAATTGATTAGTGGGTTTTCAACACAATTATATTGCAAAACCTCAATTTATGTACTTTTTACTCAGTTAAAATTCCAACGGGTCCATTGAAAGGCCCATTTAGACCTGCTCGTCCGAAACCTCTACAAAAAGGACCGTAAAAGAAGTTTTAATCAAATTTTAGGAGTTCAAATAATTGATTAGGAGATTTTCAACACAATTTTATTGCAAAACCTCAATTTTTGTACTTTTTACTCAGTTAAATTTCCAAATGGTCCATTGAAAGGGCCATTTAGACCTGCTCGTCCGAATCCTCGCCAAAACGGACCGCAAAACAAGTTTTAATCAAATTTTAGGAGTTCAAATAATTGATTAGTAGCTTTTCAACACAATAATATCACAAAACCTCAATTTATGTACTTTTGACTCAGTTAAAATTCCAACGGATCCATTGAAAGGCCCTTTTAGACCTCCTCGTCCGAAACCTCGACAAAAAGGACCGCAAAACAAGTTTTAATCAAATTTTAGGAGTTCAAATAATTGATTAGTAGCTTTTCAACATAATTATATTGCAAAACCTCAATTTCTGTACTTTTTACTCAGTTGAAATTCCAACGGGTCCATTGAAAGGCCCATTTATAGCTGCTCGTCCGAAACCTCTCCAAAAAGGGTCGCAATACGGGTTTTAATCAAATTTTAGGATATCATGTAATTGATTAGGAGATTTTCAACACAATTATATTGCAAAACCTCAATTTTTTTACTTTTTACTCAGATGAAATTCCAGCGGGTGCATTGAAAGGCCCATTTAGACCTGCTCGTCCGAAACCTCTACAAAAAGGGTCGCAAAACAAGTTTTAATCAAATTTTATGAGATCATGTAATTGATTAGGATCTTTTCAACACAATTATATTGCAAAATCTCAATTTCTGTAATTTTTACTCAATTAAAATTCCAACGGGTCCATTGAAAGGCCCATTTAGACCTGCTCGTCCGAAACCTCTACAAAATGGACCGCAAAGCAAGTTTTAATCAAAATTTAGGAGTTCATTCAATTGACTAGGAGCTTTTCAACACAGTTATATTGCAAAACCTCAATTATTGAACTTTTTACTCAGTTGAAATTCCAACGGGTCCATTGAAAGGCCCATTTAGACCTGCTCGTCCAAAACCTCTACAAAAGGGTCGCAAAACAAGTTTTAATCAAATTTTAGGAGATCATGTAATTGATTAGGAGATGTTTAACACAATTATATTGCAAAACCTCAATTTATGTACTTTTTACTCAGTTAAAATTCCAACGCGTCCATTGAAAGGTCAATTTCGACCCGCTCGTCCGAAATCTCTACAAAAGGACTGCAAAACAAGTTTTAATCAAATTTTAGGAGTTCATTCAATTGAAGAGGAGCTTTTCAACACAATTATATTGCAAAACCTAAATTTCTGTACTTTTTACTCAGTTAAAATTCCAACGCGTCCATTGAAAGGCCAATTTCGACCCGCTCGTCCGAAACCTCTAAAAAAGGACGCAAAACAAGTTTTGATCAAATTTTAGGAGTTCGTGTAATTGATTAGGAGCTTTTCAACACAATTATATTGCAAAACCTCAATTTCTGTACTTTTTACCCAGTTAAAATTCGAACGGGTCTATTGTAAGGCCCATTTCGACCCGCTCGTCCGAAACCTCGACAAAAAGGACCGCAAAAGAAGTTTTAATCAAAATTTAGGAGTTCAAATAATTGATTAGTAGGTTTTCAACACAATTATATTGCAGAACCTCAATTTATGTACTTTTTACTCAGTTAAAATTCCAACGGGTCCATTGAAAGGCCCATTTAGACCTGCTCGTTCGAAACCTCTACAAAAAGGACCGCAAAACAAGTTTTAATCAAATTTTAGGAGTTCAAATAATTGATTAGGAGATTTTTAACACAATAATATCACAAAACCTCAATTTATGTACTTTTTACTCAGTTAAAATTCCAACGGATCCATTGAAAGGCCCTTTTAGACCTGCTCGTCCGAAACCTCGACAAAAAGGACCGCAAAACAATTTTTAATCAAATTTTAGGAGTTCAAATAATTGATTAGTAGCTTTTCAACACAATTATATTGCAAAACCTCAATTTCTGTACTTTTTACTCAGTTGAAATTCCAACGGGTCCATTGAAAGGCCCATTAATAGCTGCTCGTCCGAAACCTCTACAAAAAGGGTCGCAATACAGGTTTTAATCAAATTTTAGGATATCATGTAATTGATTAGGAGATTTTCAACACAATTATATTGCAAAACCTCAATTTCTGTACTTTTTACCCAGTTAAAATTCGAACGGGTCGATTGAAAGGCCCATTTCGACCCGCTCGTCCGAAACCTCGACAAAAAGGACCGCAAAAGAAGTTTTAATCAAATTTTAGGAGTTCAAATAATTGATTAGTGGGTTTTCAACACAATTATATTGCAAAACCTCAATTTATGTACTTTTTACTCAGTTAAAATTCCAACGGGTCCATTGAAAGGCCCATTTAGACCTGCTCGTCCGAAACCTCTACAAAAAGGACCGTAAAAGAAGTTTTAATCAAATTTTAGGAGTTCAAATAATTGATTAGGAGATTTTCAACACAATTTTATTGCAAAACCTCAATTTTTGTACTTTTTACTCAGTTAAATTTCCAAATGGTCCATTGAAAGGGCCATTTAGACCTGCTCGTCCGAATCCTCGCCAAAACGGACCGCAAAACAAGTTTTAATCAAATTTTAGGAGTTCAAATAATTGATTAGTAGCTTTTCAACACAATAATATCACAAAACCTCAATTTATGTACTTTTGACTCAGTTAAAATTCCAACGGATCCATTGAAAGGCCCTTTTAGACCTCCTCGTCCGAAACCTCGACAAAAAGGACCGCAAAACAAGTTTTAATCAAATTTTAGGAGTTCAAATAATTGATTAGTAGCTTTTCAACATAATTATATTGCAAAACCTCAATTTCTGTACTTTTTACTCAGTTGAAATTCCAACGGGTCCATTGAAAGGCCCATTTATAGCTGCTCGTCCGAAACCTCTCCAAAAAGGGTCGCAATACGGGTTTTAATCAAATTTTAGGATATCATGTAATTGATTAGGAGATTTTCAACACAATTATATTGCAAAACCTCAATTTTTTTACTTTTTACTCAGATGAAATTCCAGCGGGTGCATTGACAGGCCCATTTAGACCTGCTCGTCCGAAACCTCTACAAAAAGGGTCGCAAAACAAGTTTTAATCAAATTTTATGAGATCATGTAATTGATTAGGATCTTTTCAACACAATTATATTGCAAAATCTCAATTTCTGTAATTTTTACTCAATTAAAATTCCAACGGGTCCATTGAAAGGCCCATTTAGACCTGCTCGTCCGAAACCTCTACAAAATGGACCGCAAAGCAAGTTTTAATCAAAATTTAGGAGTTCATTCAATTGACTAGGAGCTTTTCAACACAGTTATATTGCAAAACCTCAATTATTGAACTTTTTACTCAGTTGAAATTCCAACGGGTCCATTGAAAGGCCCATTTAGACCTGCTCGTCCAAAACCTCTACAAAAGGGTCGCAAAACAAGTTTTAATCAAATTTTAGGAGATCATGTAATTGATTAGGAGATGTTTAACACAATTATATTGCAAAACCTCAATTTATGTACTTTTTACTCAGTTAAAATTCCAACGCGTCCATTGAAAGGTCAATTTCGACCCGCTCGTCCGAAATCTCTACAAAAGGACTGCAAAACAAGTTTTAATCAAATTTTAGGAGTTCATTCAATTGAAGAGGAGCTTTTCAACACAATTATATTGCAAAACCTAAATTTCTGTACTTTTTACTCAGTTAAAATTCCAACGCGTCCATTGAAAGGCCAATTTCGACCCGCTCGTCCGAAACCTCTAAAAAAGGACGCAAAACAAGTTTTGATCAAATTTTAGGAGTTCGTGTAATTGATTAGGAGCTTTTCAACACAATTATATTGCAAAACCTCAATTTCTGTACTTTTTACCCAGTTAAAATTCGAACGGGTCCATTGTAAGGCCCATTTCGACCCGCTCGTCCGAAACCTCGACAAAAAGGACCGCAAAAGAAGTTTTAATCAAAATTTAGGAGTTCAAATAATTGATTAGTAGGTTTTCAACACAATTATATTGCAGAACCTCAATTTATGTACTTTTTACTCAGTTAAAATTCCAACGGGTCCATTGAAAGGCCCATTTAGACCTGCTCGTTCGAAACCTCTACAAAAAGGACCGCAAAACAAGTTTTAATCAAATTTTAGGAGTTCAAATAATTGATTAGGAGATTTTTAACACAATAATATCACAAAACCTCAATTTATGTACTTTTTACTCAGTTAAAATTCCAACGGATCCATTGAAAGGCCCTTTTAGACCTGCTCGTCCGAAACCTCGACAAAAAGGACCGCAAAACAATTTTTAATCAAATTTTAGGAGTTCAAATAATTGATTAGTAGCTTTTCAACACAATTATATTGCAAAACCTCAATTTCTGTACTTTTTACTCAGTTGAAATTCCAACGGGTCCATTGAAAGGCCCATTTATAGCTGCTCGTCCGAAACCTCTACAAAAAGGGTCGCAATACAGGTTTTAATCAAATTTTAGGATATCATGTAATTGATTAGGAGATTTTCAACACAATTATATTGCAAAACCTCAATTTCTGTACTTTTTACCCAGTTAAAATTCGAACGGGTCGATTGAAAGGCCCATTTCGACCCGCTCGTCCGAAACCTCGACAAAAAGGACCGCAAAAGAAGTTTTAATCAAATTTTAGGAGTTCAAATAATTGATTAGTGGGTTTTCAACACAATTATATTGCAAAACCTCAATTTATGTACTTTTTACTCAGTTAAAATTCCAACGGGTCCATTGAAAGGCCCATTTAGACCTGCTCGTCCGAAACCTCTACAAAAAGGACCGTAAAAGAAGTTTTAATCAAATTTTAGGAGTTCAAATAATTGATTAGGAGATTTTCAACACAATTTTATTGCAAAACCTCAATTTTTGTACTTTTTACTCAGTTAAATTTCCAAATGGTCCATTGAAAGGGCCATTTAGACCTGCTCGTCCGAATCCTCGCCAAAACGGACCGCAAAACAAGTTTTAATCAAATTTTAGGAGTTCAAATAATTGATTAGTAGCTTTTCAACACAATAATATCACAAAACCTCAATTTATGTACTTTTGACTCAGTTAAAATTCCAACGGATCCATTGAAAGGCCCTTTTAGACCTCCTCGTCCGAAACCTCGACAAAAAGGACCGCAAAACAAGTTTTAATCAAATTTTAGGAGTTCAAATAATTGATTAGTAGCTTTTCAACATAATTATATTGCAAAACCTCAATTTCTGTACTTTTTACTCAGTTGAAATTCCAACGGGTCCATTGAAAGGCCCATTTATAGCTGCTCGTCCGAAACCTCTCCAAAAAGGGTCGCAATACGGGTTTTAATCAAATTTTAGGATATCATGTAATTGATTAGGAGATTTTCAACACAATTATATTGCAAAACCTCAATTTTTTTACTTTTTACTCAGATGAAATTCCAGCGGGTGCATTGAAAGGCCCATTTAGACCTGCTCGTCCGAAACCTCTACAAAAAGGGTCGCAAAACAAGTTTTAATCAAATTTTATGAGATCATGTAATTGATTAGGATCTTTTCAACACAATTATATTGCAAAATCTCAATTTCTGTAATTTTTACTCAATTAAAATTCCAACGGGTCCATTGAAAGGCCCATTTAGACCTGCTCGTCCGAAACCTCTACAAAATGGACCGCAAAGCAAGTTTTAATCAAAATTTAGGAGTTCATTCAATTTACTAGGAGCTTTTCAACACAGTTATATTGCAAAACCTCAATTATTGAACTTTTTACTCAGTTGAAATTCCAAAGGGTCCATTGAAAGGCCCATTTAGACCTGCTCGTCCAAAACCTCTACAAAAGGGTCGCAAAACAAGTTTTAATCAAATTTTAGGAGATCATGTAATTGATTAGGAGATGTTTAACACAATTATATTGCAAAACCTCAATTTATGTACTTTTTACTCAGTTAAAATTCCAACGCGTCCATTGAAAGGTCAATTTCGACCCGCTCGTCCGAAATCTCTACAAAAGGACTGCAAAACAAGTTTTAATCAAATTTTAGGAGTTCATTCAATTGAAGAGGAGCTTTTCAACACAATTATATTGCAAAACCTAAATTTCTGTACTTTTTACTCAGTTAAAATTCCAACGCGTCCATTGAAAGGCCAATTTCGACCCGCTCGTCCGAAACCTCTAAAAAAGGACGCAAAACAAGTTTTGATCAAATTTTAGGAGTTCGTGTAATTGATTAGGAGCTTTTCAACACAATTATATTGCAAAACCTCAATTTCTGTACTTTTTACCCAGTTAAAATTCGAACGGGTCCATTGTAAGGCCCATTTCGACCCGCTCGTCCGAAACCTCGACAAAAAGGACCGCAAAAGAAGTTTTAATCAAAATTTAGGAGTTCAAATAATTGATTAGTAGGTTTTCAACACAATTATATTGCAGAACCTCAATTTATGTACTTTTTACTCAGTTAAAATTCCAACGGGTCCATTGAAAGGCCCATTTAGACCTGCTCGTTCGAAACCTCTACAAAAAGGACCGCAAAACAAGTTTTAATCAAATTTTAGGAGTTCAAATAATTGATTAGGAGATTTTTAACACAATAATATCACAAAACCTCAATTTATGTACTTTTTACTCAGTTAAAATTCCAACGGATCCATTGAAAGGCCCTTTTAGACCTGCTCGTCCGAAACCTCGACAAAAAGGACCGCAAAACAATTTTTAATCAAATTTTAGGAGTTCAAATAATTGATTAGTAGCTTTTCAACACAATTATATTGCAAAACCTCAATTTCTGTACTTTTTACTCAGTTGAAATTCCAACGGGTCCATTGAAAGGCCCATTTATAGCTGCTCGTCCGAAACCTCTACAAAAAGGGTCGCAATACAGGTTTTAATCAAATTTTAGGATATCATGTAATTGATTAGGAGATTTTCAACACAATTATATTGCAAAACCTCAATTTCTGTACTTTTTACCCAGTTAAAATTCGAACGGGTCGATTGAAAGGCCCATTTCGACCCGCTCGTCCGAAACCTCGACAAAAAGGACCGCAAAAGAAGTTTTAATCAAATTTTAGGAGTTCAAATAATTGATTAGTGGGTTTTCAACACAATTATATTGCAAAACCTCAATTTATGTACTTTTTACTCAGTTAAAATTCCAACGGGTCCATTGAAAGGCCCATTTAGACCTGCTCGTCCGAAACCTCTACAAAAAGGACCGTAAAAGAAGTTTTAATCAAATTTTAGGAGTTCAAATAATTGATTAGGAGATTTTCAACACAATTTTATTGCAAAACCTCAATTTTTGTACTTTTTACTCAGTTAAATTTCCAAATGGTCCATTGAAAGGGCCATTTAGACCTGCTCGTCCGAATCCTCGCCAAAACGGACCGCAAAACAAGTTTTAATCAAATTTTAGGAGTTCAAATAATTGATTAGTAGCTTTTCAACACAATAATATCACAAAACCTCAATTTATGTACTTTTGACTCAGTTAAAATTCCAACGGATCCATTGAAAGGCCCTTTTAGACCTCCTCGTCCGAAACCTCGACAAAAAGGACCGCAAAACAAGTTTTAATCAAATTTTAGGAGTTCAAATAATTGATTAGTAGCTTTTCAACATAATTATATTGCAAAACCTCAATTTCTGTACTTTTTACTCAGTTGAAATTCCAACGGGTCCATTGAAAGGCCCATTTATAGATGCTCGTCCGAAACCTCTCCAAAAAGGGTCGCAATACGGGTTTTAATCAAATTTTAGGATATCATGTAATTGATTAGGAGATTTTCAACACAATTATATTGCAAAACCTCAATTTTTTTACTTTTTACTCAGATGAAATTCCAGCGGGTGCATTGAAAGGCCCATTTAGACCTGCTCGTCCGAAACCTCTACAAAAAGGGTCGCAAAACAAGTTTTAATCAAATTTTATGAGATCATGTAATTGATTAGGATCTTTTCAACACAATTATATTGCAAAATCTCAATTTCTGTAATTTTTACTCAATTAAAATTCCAACGGGTCCATTGAAAGGCCCATTTAGACCTGCTCGTCCGAAACCTCTACAAAATGGACCGCAAAGCAAGTTTTAATCAAAATTTAGGAGTTCATTCAATTGACTAGGAGCTTTTCAACACAGTTATATTGCAAAACCTCAATTATTGAACTTTTTACTCAGTTGAAATTCCAACGGGTCCATTGAAAGGCCCATTTAGACCTGCTCGTCCAAAACCTCTACAAAAGGGTCGCAAAACAAGTTTTAATCAAATTTTAGGAGATCATGTAATTGATTAGGAGATGTTTAACACAATTATATTGCAAAACCTCAATTTATGTACTTTTTACTCAGTTAAAATTCCAACGCGTCCATTGAAAGGTCAATTTCGACCCGCTCGTCCGAAATCTCTACAAAAGGACTGCAAAACAAGTTTTAATCAAATTTTAGGAGTTCATTCAATTGAAGAGGAGCTTTTCAACACAATTATATTGCAAAACCTAAATTTCTGTACTTTTTACTCAGTTAAAATTCCAACGCGTCCATTGAAAGGCCAATTTCGACCCGCTCGTCCGAAACCTCTAAAAAAGGACGCAAAACAAGTTTTGATCAAATTTTAGGAGTTCGTGTAATTGATTAGGAGCTTTTCAACACAATTATATTGCAAAACCTCAATTTCTGTACTTTTTACCCAGTTAAAATTCGAACGGGTCCATTGTAAGGCCCATTTCGACCCGCTCGTCCGAAACCTCGACAAAAAGGACCGCAAAAGAAGTTTTAATCAAAATTTAGGAGTTCAAATAATTGATTAGTAGGTTTTCAACACAATTATATTGCAGAACCTCAATTTATGTACTTTTTACTCAGTTAAAATTCCAACGGGTCCATTGAAAGGCCCATTTAGACCTGCTCGTTCGAAACCTCTACAAAAAGGACCGCAAAACAAGTTTTAATCAAATTTTAGGAGTTCAAATAATTGATTAGGAGATTTTTAACACAATAATATCACAAAACCTCAATTTATGTACTTTTTACTCAGTTAAAATTCCAACGGATCCATTGAAAGGCCCTTTTAGACCTGCTCGTCCGAAACCTCGACAAAAAGGACCGCAAAACAATTTTTAATCAAATTTTAGGAGTTCAAATAATTTATTAGTAGCTTTTCAACACAATTATATTGCAAAACCTCAATTTCTGTACTTTTTACTCAGTTGAAATTCCAACGGGTCCATTGAAAGGCCCATTTATAGCTGCTCGTCCGAAACCTCTACAAAAAGGGTCGCAATACAGGTTTTAATCAAATTTTAGGATATCATGTAATTGATTAGGAGATTTTCAACACAATTATATTGCAAAACCTCAATTTCTGTACTTTTTACCCAGTTAAAATTCGAACGGGTCGATTGAAAGGCCCATTTCGACCCGCTCGTCCGAAACCTCGACAAAAAGGACCGCAAAAGAAGTTTTAATCAAATTTTAGGAGTTCAAATAATTGATTAGTGGGTTTTCAACACAATTATATTGCAAAACCTCAATTTATGTACTTTTTACTCAGTTAAAATTCCAACGGGTCCATTGAAAGGCCCATTTAGACCTGCTCGTCCGAAACCTCTACAAAAAGGACCGTAAAAGAAGTTTTAATCAAATTTTAGGAGTTCAAATAATTGATTAGGAGATTTTCAACACAATTTTATTGCAAAACCTCAATTTTTGTACTTTTTACTCAGTTAAATTTCCAAATGGTCCATTGAAAGGGCCATTTAGACCTGCTCGTCCGAATCCTCGCCAAAACGGACCGCAAAACAAGTTTTAATCAAATTTTAGGAGTTCAAATAATTGATTAGTAGCTTTTCAACACAATAATATCACAAAACCTCAATTTATGTACTTTTGACTCAGTTAAAATTCCAACGGATCCATTGAAAGGCCCTTTTAGACCTCCTCGTCCGAAACCTCGACAAAAAGGACCGCAAAACAAGTTTTAATCAAATTTTAGGAGTTCAAATAATTGATTAGTAGCTTTTCAACATAATTATATTGCAAAACCTCAATTTCTGTACTTTTTACTCAGTTGAAATTCCAACGGGTCCATTGAAAGGCCCATTTATAGCTGCTCGTCCGAAACCTCTCCAAAAAGGGTCGCAATACGGGTTTTAATCAAATTTTAGGATATCATGTAATTGATTAGGAGATTTTCAACACAATTATATTGCAAAACCTCAATTTTTTTACTTTTTACTCAGATGAAATTCCAGCGGGTGCATTGAAAGGCCCATTTAGACCTGCTCGTCCGAAACCTCTACAAAAAGGGTCGCAAAACAAGTTTTAATCAAATTTTATGAGATCATGTAATTGATTAGGATCTTTTCAACACAATTATATTGCAAAATCTCAATTTCTGTAATTTTTACTCAATTAAAATTCCAACGGGTCCATTGAAAGGCCCATTTAGACCTGCTCGTCCGAAACCTCTACAAAATGGACCGCAAAGCAAGTTTTAATCAAAATTTAGGAGTTCATTCAATTGACTAGGAGCTTTTCAACACAGTTATATTGCAAAACCTCAATTATTGAACTTTTTACTCAGTTGAAATTCCAACGGGTCCATTGAAAGGCCCATTTAGACCTGCTCGTCCAAAACCTCTACAAAAGGGTCGCAAAACAAGTTTTAATCAAATTTTAGGAGATCATGTAATTGATTAGGAGATGTTTAACACAATTATATTGCAAAACCTCAATTTATGTACTTTTTACTCAGTTAAAATTCCAACGCGTCCATTGAAAGGTCAATTTCGACCCGCTCGTCCGAAATCTCTACAAAAGGACTGCAAAACAAGTTTTAATCAAATTTTAGGAGTTCATTCAATTGAAGAGGAGCTTTTCAACACAATTATATTGCAAAACCTAAATTTCTGTACTTTTTACTCAGTTAAAATTCCAACGCGTCCATTGAAAGGCCAATTTCGACCCGCTCGTCCGAAACCTCTAAAAAAGGACGCAAAACAAGTTTTGATCAAATTTTAGGAGTTCGTGTAATTGATTAGGAGCTTTTCAACACAATTATATTGCAAAACCTCAATTTCTGTACTTTTTACCCAGTTAAAATTCGAACGGGTCCATTGTAAGGCCCATTTCGACCCGCTCGTCCGAAACCTCGACAAAAAGGACCGCAAAAGAAGTTTTAATCAAAATTTAGGAGTTCAAATAATTGATTAGTAGGTTTTCAACACAATTATATTGCAGAACCTCAATTTATGTACTTTTTACTCAGTTAAAATTCCAACGGGTCCATTGAAAGGCCCATTTAGACCTGCTCGTTCGAAACCTCTACAAAAAGGACCGCAAAACAAGTTTTAATCAAATTTTAGGAGTTCAAATAATTGATTAGGAGATTTTTAACACAATAATATCACAAAACCTCAATTTATGTACTTTTTACTCAGTTAAAATTCCAACGGATCCATTGAAAGGCCCTTTTAGACCTGCTCGTCCGAAACCTCGACAAAAAGGACCGCAAAACAATTTTTAATCAAATTTTAGGAGTTCAAATAATTGATTAGTAGCTTTTCAACACAATTATATTGCAAAACCTCAATTTCTGTACTTTTTACTCAGTTGAAATTCCAACGGGTCCATTGAAAGGCCCATTTATAGCTGCTCGTCCGAAACCTCTACAAAAAGGGTCGCAATACAGGTTTTAATCAAATTTTAGGATATCATGTAATTGATTAGGAGATTTTCAACACAATTATATTGCAAAACCTCAATTTCTGTACTTTTTACCCAGTTAAAATTCGAACGGGTCGATTGAAAGGCCCATTTCGACCCGCTCGTCCGAAACCTCGACAAAAAGGACCGCAAAAGAAGTTTTAATCAAATTTTAGGAGTTCAAATAATTGATTAGTGGGTTTTCAACACAATTATATTGCAAAACCTCAATTTATGTACTTTTTACTCAGTTAAAATTCCAACGGGTCCATTGAAAGGCCCATTTAGACCTGCTCGTCCGAAACCTCTACAAAAAGGACCGTAAAAGAAGTTTTAATCAAATTTTAGGAGTTCAAATAATTGATTAGGAGATTTTCAACACAATTTTATTGCAAAACCTCAATTTTTGTACTTTTTACTCAGTTAAATTTCCAAATGGTCCATTGAAAGGGCCATTTAGACCTGCTCGTCCGAATCCTCGCCAAAACGGACCGCAAAACAAGTTTTAATCAAATTTTAGGAGTTCAAATAATTGATTAGTAGCTTTTCAACACAATAATATCACAAAACCTCAATTTATGTACTTTTGACTCAGTTAAAATTCCAACGGATCCATTGAAAGGCCCTTTTAGACCTCCTCGTCCGAAACCTCGACAAAAAGGACCGCAAAACAAGTTTTAATCAAATTTTAGGAGTTCAAATAATTGATTAGTAGCTTTTCAACATAATTATATTGCAAAACCTCAATTTCTGTACTTTTTACTCAGTTGAAATTCCAACGGGTCCATTGAAAGGCCCATTTATAGCTGCTCGTCCGAAACCTCTCCAAAAAGGGTCGCAATACGGGTTTTAATCAAATTTTAGGATATCATGTAATTGATTAGGAGATTTTCAACACAATTATATTGCAAAACCTCAATTTTTTTACTTTTTACTCAGATGAAATTCCAGCGGGTGCATTGAAAGGCCCATTTAGACCTGCTCGTCCGAAACCTCTACAAAAAGGGTCGCAAAACAAGTTTTAATCAAATTTTATGAGATCATGTAATTGATTAGGATCTTTTCAACACAATTATATTGCAAAATCTCAATTTCTGTAATTTTTACTCAATTAAAATTCCAACGGGTCCATTGAAAGGCCCATTTAGACCTGCTCGTCCGAAACCTCTACAAAATGGACCGCAAAGCAAGTTTTAATCAAAATTTAGGAGTTCATTCAATTGACTAGGAGCTTTTCAACACAGTTATATTGCAAAACCTCAATTATTGAACTTTTTACTCAGTTGAAATTCCAACGGGTCCATTGAAAGGCCCATTTAGACCTGCTCGTCCAAAACCTCTACAAAAGGGTCGCAAAACAAGTTTTAATCAAATTTTAGGAGATCATGTAATTGATTAGGAGATGTTTAACACAATTATATTGCAAAACCTCAATTTATGTACTTTTTACTCAGTTAAAATACCAACGCGTCCATTGAAAGGTCAATTTCGACCCGCTCGTCCGAAATCTCTACAAAAGGACTGCAAAACAAGTTTTAATCAAATTTTAGGAGTTCATTCAATTGAAGAGGAGCTTTTCAACACAATTATATTGCAAAACCTAAATTTCTGTACTTTTTACTCAGTTAAAATTCCAACGCGTCCATTGAAAGGCCAATTTCGACCCGCTCGTCCGAAACCTCTAAAAAAGGACGCAAAACAAGTTTTGATCAAATTTTAGGAGTTCGTGTAATTGATTAGGAGCTTTTCAACACAATTATATTGCAAAACCTCAATTTCTGTACTTTTTACCCAGTTAAAATTCGAACGGGTCCATTGTAAGGCCCATTTCGACCCGCTCGTCCGAAACCTCGACAAAAAGGACCGCAAAAGAAGTTTTAATCAAAATTTAGGAGTTCAAATAATTGATTAGTAGGTTTTCAACACAATTATATTGCAGAACCTCAATTTATGTACTTTTTACTCAGTTAAAATTCCAACGGGTCCATTGAAAGGCCCATTTAGACCTGCTCGTTCGAAACCTCTACAAAAAGGACCGCAAAACAAGTTTTAATCAAATTTTAGGAGTTCAAATAATTGATTAGGAGATTTTTAACACAATAATATCACAAAACCTCAATTTATGTACTTTTTACTCAGTTAAAATTCCAACGGATCCATTGAAAGGCCCTTTTAGACCTGCTCGTCCGAAACCTCGACAAAAAGGACCGCAAAACAATTTTTAATCAAATTTTAGGAGTTCAAATAATTGATTAGTAGCTTTTCAACACAATTATATTGCAAAACCTCAATTTCTGTACTTTTTACTCAGTTGAAATTCCAACGGGTCCATTGAAAGGCCCATTTATAGCTGCTCGTCCGAAACCTCTACAAAAAGGGTCGTAATACAGGTTTTAATCAAATTTTAGGATATCATGTAATTGATTAGGAGATTTTCAACACAATTATATTGCAAAACCTCAATTTCTGTACTTTTTACCCAGTTAAAATTCGAACGGGTCGATTGAAAGGCCCATTTCGACCCGCTCGTCCGAAACCTCGACAAAAAGGACCGCAAAAGAAGTTTTAATCAAATTTTAGGAGTTCAAATAATTGATTAGTGGGTTTTCAACACAATTATATTGCAAAACCTCAATTTATGTACTTTTTACTCAGTTAAAATTCCAACGGGTCCATTGAAAGGCCCATTTAGACCTGCTCGTCCGAAACCTCTACAAAAAGGACCGTAAAAGAAGTTTTAATCAAATTTTAGGAGTTCAAATAATTGATTAGGAGATTTTCAACACAATTTTATTGCAAAACCTCAATTTTTGTACTTTTTACTCAGTTAAATTTCCAAATGGTCCATTGAAAGGGCCATTTAGACCTGCTCGTCCGAATCCTCGCCAAAACGGACCGCAAAACAAGTTTTAATCAAATTTTAGGAGTTCAAATAATTGATTAGTAGCTTTTCAACACAATAATATCACAAAACCTCAATTTATGTACTTTTGACTCAGTTAAAATTCCAACGGATCCATTGAAAGGCCCTTTTAGACCTCCTCGTCCGAAACCTCGACAAAAAGGACCGCAAAACAAGTTTTAATCAAATTTTAGGAGTTCAAATAATTGATTAGTAGCTTTTCAACATAATTATATTGCAAAACCTCAATTTCTGTACTTTTTACTCAGTTGAAATTCCAACGGGTCCATTGAAAGGCCCATTTATAGCTGCTCGTCCGAAACCTCTCCAAAAAGGGTCGCAATACGGGTTTTAATCAAATTTTAGGATATCATGTAATTGATTAGGAGATTTTCAACACAATTATATTGCAAAACCTCAATTTTTTTACTTTTTACTCAGATGAAATTCCAGCGGGTGCATTGAAAGGCCCATTTAGACCTGCTCGTCCGAAACCTCTACAAAAAGGGTCGCAAAACAAGTTTTAATCAAATTTTATGAGATCATGTAATTGATTAGGATCTTTTCAACACAATTATATTGCAAAATCTCAATTTCTGTAATTTTTACTCAATTAAAATTCCAACGGGTCCATTGAAAGGCCCATTTAGACCTGCTCGTCCGAAACCTCTACAAAATGGACCGCAAAGCAAGTTTTAATCAAAATTTAGGAGTTCATTCAATTGACTAGGAGCTTTTCAACACAGTTATATTGCAAAACCTCAATTATTGAACTTTTTACTCAGTTGAAATTCCAACGGGTCCATTGAAAGGCCCATTTAGACCTGCTCGTCCAAAACCTCTACAAAAGGGTCGCAAAACAAGTTTTAATCAAATTTTAGGAGATCATGTAATTGATTAGGAGATGTTTAACACAATTATATTGCAAAACCTCAATTTATGTACTTTTTACTCAGTTAAAATTCCAACGCGTCCATTGAAAGGTCAATTTCGACCCGCTCGTCCGAAATCTCTACAAAAGGACTGCAAAACAAGTTTTAATCAAATTTTAGGAGTTCATTCAATTGAAGAGGAGCTTTTCAACACAATTATATTGCAAAACCTAAATTTCTGTACTTTTTACTCAGTTAAAATTCCAACGCGTCCATTGAAAGGCCAATTTCGACCCGCTCGTCCGAAACCTCTAAAAAAGGACGCAAAACAAGTTTTGATCAAATTTTAGGAGTTCGTGTAATTGATTAGGAGCTTTTCAACACAATTATATTGCAAAACCTCAATTTCTGTACTTTTTACCCAGTTAAAATTCGAACGGGTCCATTGTAAGGCCCATTTCGACCCGCTCGTCCGAAACCTCGACAAAAAGGACCGCAAAAGAAGTTTTAATCAAAATTTAGGAGTTCAAATAATTGATTAGTAGGTTTTCAACACAATTATATTGCAGAACCTCAATTTCTGTACTTTTTACTCAGTTAAAATTCCAACGGGTCCATTGAAAGGCCCATTTAGACCTGCTCGTTCGAAACCTCTACAAAAAGGACCGCAAAACAAGTTTTAATCAAATTTTAGGAGTTCAAATAATTGATTAGGAGATTTTTAACACAATAATATCACAAAACCTCAATTTATGTACTTTTTACTCAGTTAAAATTCCAACGGATCCATTGAAAGGCCCTTTTAGACCTGCTCGTCCGAAACCTCGACAAAAAGGACCGCAAAACAATTTTTAATCAAATTTTAGGAGTTCAAATAATTGATTAGTAGCTTTTCAACACAATTATATTGCAAAACCTCAATTTCTGTACTTTTTACTCAGTTGAAATTCCAACGGGTCCATTGAAAGGCCCATTTATAGCTGCTCGTCCGAAACCTCTACAAAAAGGGTCGCAATACAGGTTTTAATCAAATTTTAGGATATCATGTAATTGATTAGGAGATTTTCAACACAATTATATTGCAAAACCTCAATTTCTGTACTTTTTACCCAGTTAAAATTCGAACGGGTCGATTGAAAGGCCCATTTCGACCCGCTCGTCCGAAACCTCGACAAAAAGGACCGCAAAAGAAGTTTTAATCAAATTTTAGGAGTTCAAATAATTGATTAGTGGGTTTTCAACACAATTATATTGCAAAACCTCAATTTATGTACTTTTTACTCAGTTAAAATTCCAACGGGTCCATTGAAAGGCCCATTTAGACCTGCTCGTCCGAAACCTCTACAAAAAGGACCGTAAAAGAAGTTTTAATCAAATTTTAGGAGTTCAAATAATTGATTAGGAGATTTTCAACACAATTTTATTGCAAAACCTCAATTTTTGTACTTTTTACTCAGTTAAATTTCCAAATGGTCCATTGAAAGGGCCATTTAGACCTGCTCGTCCGAATCCTCGCCAAAACGGACCGCAAAACAAGTTTTAATCAAATTTTAGGAGTTCAAATAATTGATTAGTAGCTTTTCAACACAATAATATCACAAAACCTCAATTTATGTACTTTTGACTCAGTTAAAATTCCAACGGATCCATTGAAAGGCCCTTTTAGACCTCCTCGTCCGAAACCTCGACAAAAAGGACCGCAAAACAAGTTTTAATCAAATTTTAGGAGTTCAAATAATTGATTAGTAGCTTTTCAACATAATTATATTGCAAAACCTCAATTTCTGTACTTTTTACTCAGTTGAAATTCCAACGGGTCCATTGAAAGGCCCATTTATAGCTGCTCGTCCGAAACCTCTCCAAAAAGGGTCGCAATACGGGTTTTAATCAAATTTTAGGATATCATGTAATTGATTAGGAGATTTTCAACACAATTATATTGCAAAACCTCAATTTTTTTACTTTTTACTCAGATGAAATTCCAGCGGGTGCATTGAAAGGCCCATTTAGACCTGCTCGTCCGAAACCTCTACAAAAAGGGTCGCAAAACAAGTTTTAATCAAATTTTATGAGATCATGTAATTGATTAGGATCTTTTCAACACAATTATATTGCAAAATCTCAATTTCTGTAATTTTTACTCAATTAAAATTCCAACGGGTCCATTGAAAGGCCCATTTAGACCTGCTCGTCCGAAACCTCTACAAAATGGACCGCAAAGCAAGTTTTAATCAAAATTTAGGAGTTCATTCAATTGACTAGGAGCTTTTCAACACAGTTATATTGCAAAACCTCAATTATTGAACTTTTTACTCAGTTGAAATTCCAACGGGTCCATTGAAAGGCCCATTTAGACCTGCTCGTCCAAAACCTCTACAAAAGGGTCGCAAAACAAGTTTTAATCAAATTTTAGGAGATCATGTAATTGATTAGGAGATGTTTAACACAATTATATTGCAAAACCTCAATTTATGTACTTTTTACTCAGTTAAAATTCCAACGCGTCCATTGAAAGGTCAATTTCGACCCGCTCGTCCGAAATCTCTACAAAAGGACTGCAAAACAAGTTTTAATCAAATTTTAGGAGTTCATTCAATTGAAGAGGAGCTTTTCAACACAATTATATTGCAAAACCTAAATTTCTGTACTTTTTACTCAGTTAAAATTCCAACGCGTCCATTGAAAGGCCAATTTCGACCCGCTCGTCCGAAACCTCTAAAAAAGGACGCAAAACAAGTTTTGATCAAATTTTAGGAGTTCGTGTAATTGATTAGGAGCTTTTCAACACAATTATATTGCAAAACCTCAATTTCTGTACTTTTTACCCAGTTAAAATTCGAACGGGTCCATTGTAAGGCCCATTTCGACCCGCTCGTCCGAAACCTCGACAAAAAGGACCGCAAAAGAAGTTTTAATCAAAATTTAGGAGTTCAAATAATTGATTAGTAGGTTTTCAACACAATTATATTGCAGAACCTCAATTTCTGTACTTTTTACTCAGTTAAAATTCCAACGGGTCCATTGAAAGGCCCATTTAGACCTGCTCGTTCGAAACCTCTACAAAAAGGACCGCAAAACAAGTTTTAATCAAATTTTAGGAGTTCAAATAATTGATTAGGAGATTTTTAACACAATAATATCACAAAACCTCAATTTATGTACTTTTTACTCAGTTAAAATTCCAACGGATCCATTGAAAGGCCCTTTTAGACCTGCTCGTCCGAAACCTCGACAAAAAGGACCGCAAAACAATTTTTAATCAAATTTTAGGAGTTCAAATAATTGATTAGTAGCTTTTCAACACAATTATATTGCAAAACCTCAATTTCTGTACTTTTTACTCAGTTGAAATTCCAACGGGTCCATTGAAAGGCCCATTTATAGCTGCTCGTCCGAAACCTCTACAAAAAGGGTCGCAATACAGGTTTTAATCAAATTTTAGGATATCATGTAATTGATTAGGAGATTTTCAACACAATTATATTGCAAAACCTCAATTTCTGTACTTTTTACCCAGTTAAAATTCGAACGGGTCGATTGAAAGGCCCATTTCGACCCGCTCGTCCGAAACCTCGACAAAAAGGACCGCAAAAGAAGTTTTAATCAAATTTTAGGAGTTCAAATAATTGATTAGTGGGTTTTCAACACAATTATATTGCAAAACCTCAATTTATGTACTTTTTACTCAGTTAAAATTCCAACGGGTCCATTGAAAGGCCCATTTAGACCTGCTCGTCCGAAACCTCTACAAAAAGGACCGTAAAAGAAGTTTTAATCAAATTTTAGGAGTTCAAATAATTGATTAGGAGATTTTCAACACAATTTTATTGCAAAACCTCATTTTTTGTACTTTTTACTCAGTTAAATTTCCAAATGGTCCATTGAAAGGGCCATTTAGACCTGCTCGTCCGAATCCTCGCCAAAACGGACCGCAAAACAAGTTTTAATCAAATTTTAGGAGTTCAAATAATTGATTAGTAGCTTTTCAACACAATAATATCACAAAACCTCAATTTATGTACTTTTGACTCAGTTAAAATTCCAACGGATCCATTGAAAGGCCCTTTTAGACCTCCTCGTCCGAAACCTCGACAAAAAGGACCGCAAAACAAGTTTTAATCAAATTTTAGGAGTTCGAATAATTGATTAGTAGCTTTTCAACATAATTATATTGCAAAACCTCAATTTCTGTACTTTTTACTCAGTTGAAATTCCAACGGGTCCATTGAAAGGCCCATTTATAGCTGCTCGTCCGAAACCTCTCCAAAAAGGGTCGCAATACGGGTTTTAATCAAATTTTAGGATATCATGTAATTGATTAGGAGATTTTCAACACAATTATATTGCAAAACCTCAATTTTTTTACTTTTTACTCAGATGAAATTCCAGCGGGTGCATTGAAAGGCCCATTTAGACCTGCTCGTCCGAAACCTCTACAAAAAGGGTCGCAAAACAAGTTTTAATCAAATTTTATGAGATCATGTAATTGATTAGGATCTTTTCAACACAATTATATTGCAAAATCTCAATTTCTGTAATTTTTACTCAATTAAAATTCCAACGGGTCCATTGAAAGGCCCATTTAGACCTGCTCGTCCGAAACCTCTACAAAATGGACCGCAAAGCAAGTTTTAATCAAAATTTAGGAGTTCATTCAATTGACTAGGAGCTTTTCAACACAGTTATATTGCAAAACCTCAATTATTGAACTTTTTACTCAGTTGAAATTCCAACGGGTCCATTGAAAGGCCCATTTAGACCTGCTCGTCCAAAACCTCTACAAAAGGGTCGCAAAACAAGTTTTAATCAAATTTTAGGAGATCATGTAATTGATTAGGAGATGTTTAACACAATTATATTGCAAAACCTCAATTTATGTACTTTTTACTCAGTTAAAATTCCAACGCGTCCATTGAAAGGTCAATTTCGACCCGCTCGTCCGAAATCTCTACAAAAGGACTGCAAAACAAGTTTTAATCAAATTTTAGGAGTTCATTCAATTGAAGAGGAGCTTTTCAACACAATTATATTGCAAAACCTAAATTTCTGTACTTTTTACTCAGTTAAAATTCCAACGCGTCCATTGAAAGGCCAATTTCGACCCGCTCGTCCGAAACCTCTAAAAAAGGACGCAAAACAAGTTTTGATCAAATTTTAGGAGTTCGTGTAATTGATTAGGAGCTTTTCAACACAATTATATTGCAAAACCTCAATTTCTGTACTTTTTACCCAGTTAAAATTCGAACGGGTCCATTGTAAGGCCCATTTCGACCCGCTCGTCCGAAACCTCGACAAAAAGGACCGCAAAAGAAGTTTTAATCAAAATTTAGGAGTTCAAATAATTGATTAGTAGGTTTTCAACACAATTATATTGCAGAACCTCAATTTCTGTACTTTTTACTCAGTTAAAATTCCAACGGGTCCATTGAAAGGCCCATTTAGACCTGCTCGTTCGAAACCTCTACAAAAAGGACCGCAAAACAAGTTTTAATCAAATTTTAGGAGTTCAAATAATTGATTAGGAGATTTTTAACACAATAATATCACAAAACCTCAATTTATGTACTTTTTACTCAGTTAAAATTCCAACGGATCCATTGAAAGGCCCTTTTAGACCTGCTCGTCCGAAACCTCGACAAAAAGGACCGCAAAACAATTTTTAATCAAATTTTAGGAGTTCAAATAATTGATTAGTAGCTTTTCAACACAATTATATTGCAAAACCTCAATTTCTGTACTTTTTACTCAGTTGAAATTCCAACGGGTCCATTGAAAGGCCCATTTATAGCTGCTCGTCCGAAACCTCTACAAAAAGGGTCGCAATACAGGTTTTAATCAAATTTTAGGATATCATGTAATTGATTAGGAGATTTTCAACACAATTATATTGCAAAACCTCAATTTCTGTACTTTTTACCCAGTTAAAATTCGAACGGGTCGATTGAAAGGCCCATTTCGACCCGCTCGTCCGAAACCTCGACAAAAAGGACCGCAAAAGAAGTTTTAATCAAATTTTAGGAGTTCAAATAATTGATTAGTGGGTTTTCAACACAATTATATTGCAAAACCTCAATTTATGTACTTTTTACTCAGTTAAAATTCCAACGGGTCCATTGAAAGGCCCATTTAGACCTGCTCGTCCGAAACCTCTACAAAAAGGACCGTAAAAGAAGTTTTAATCAAATTTTAGGAGTTCAAATAATTGATTAGGAGATTTTCAACACAATTATATTGCAAAACCTCAATTTCTGTACTTTTTACCCAGTTAAAATTCGAACGGGTCCATTGTAAGGCCCATTTCGACCCGCTCGTCCGAAACCTCGACAAAAAGGACCGCAAAAGAAGTTTTAATCAAAATTTAGGAGTTCAAATAATTGATTAGTAGGTTTTCAACACAATTATATTGCAGAACCTCAATTTCTGTACTTTTTACTCAGTTAAAATTCCAACGGGTCCATTGAAAGGCCCATTTAGACCTGCTCGTTCGAAACCTCTACAAAAAGGACCGCAAAACAAGTTTTAATCAAATTTTAGGAGTTCAAATAATTGATTAGGAGATTTTTAACACAATAATATCACAAAACCTCAATTTATGTACTTTTTACTCAGTTAAAATTCCAACGGATCCATTGAAAGGCCCTTTTAGACCTGCTCGTCCGAAACCTCGACAAAAAGGACCGCAAAACAATTTTTAATCAAATTTTAGGAGTTCAAATAATTGATTAGTAGCTTTTCAACACAATTATATTGCAAAACCTCAATTTCTGTACTTTTTACTCAGTTGAAATTCCAACGGGTCCATTGAAAGGCCCATTTATAGCTGCTCGTCCGAAACCTCTACAAAAAGGGTCGCAATACAGGTTTTAATCAAATTTTAGGATATCATGTAATTGATTAGGAGATTTTCAACACAATTATATTGCAAAACCTCAATTTCTGTACTTTTTACCCAGTTAAAATTCGAACGGGTCGATTGAAAGGCCCATTTCGACCCGCTCGTCCGAAACCTCGACAAAAAGGACCGCAAAAGAAGTTTTAATCAAATTTTAGGAGTTCAAATAATTGATTAGTGGGTTTTCAACACAATTATATTGCAAAACCTCAATTTATGTACTTTTTACTCAGTTAAAATTCCAACGGGTCCATTGAAAGGCCCATTTAGACCTGCTCGTCCGAAACCTCTACAAAAAGGACCGTAAAAGAAGTTTTAATCAAATTTTAGGAGTTCAAATAATTGATTAGGAGATTTTCAACACAATTTTATTGCAAAACCTCAATTTTTGTACTTTTTACTCAGTTAAATTTCCAAATGGTCCATTGAAAGGGCCATTTAGACCTGCTCGTCCGAATCCTCGCCAAAACGGACCGCAAAACAAGTTTTAATCAAATTTTAGGAGTTCAAATAATTGATTAGTAGCTTTTCAACACAATAATATCACAAAACCTCAATTTATGTACTTTTGACTCAGTTAAAATTCCAACGGATCCATTGAAAGGCCCTTTTAGACCTCCTCGTCCGAAACCTCGACAAAAAGGACCGCAAAACAAGTTTTAATCAAATTTTAGGAGTTCAAATAATTGATTAGTAGCTTTTCAACATAATTATATTGCAAAACCTCAATTTCTGTACTTTTTACTCAGTTGAAATTCCAACGGGTCCATTGAAAGGCCCATTTATAGCTGCTCGTCCGAAACCTCTCCAAAAAGGGTCGCAATACGGGTTTTAATCAAATTTTAGGATATCATGTAATTGATTAGGAGATTTTCAACACAATTATATTGCAAAACCTCAATTTTTTTACTTTTTACTCAGATGAAATTCCAGCGGGTGCATTGAAAGGCCCATTTAGACCTGCTCGTCCGAAACCTCTACAAAAAGGGTCGCAAAACAAGTTTTAATCAAATTTTATGAGATCATGTAATTGATTAGGATCTTTTCAACACAATTATATTGCAAAATCTCAATTTCTGTAATTTTTACTCAATTAAAATTCCAACGGGTCCATTGAAAGGCCCATTTAGACCTGCTCGTCCGAAACCTCTACAAAATGGACCGCAAAGCAAGTTTTAATCAAAATTTAGGAGTTCATTCAATTGACTAGGAGCTTTTCAACACAGTTATATTGCAAAACCTCAATTATTGAACTTTTTACTCAGTTGAAATTCCAACGGGTCCATTGAAAGGCCCATTTAGACCTGCTCGTCCAAAACCTCTACAAAAGGGTCGCAAAACAAGTTTTAATCAAATTTTAGGAGATCATGTAATTGATTAGGAGATGTTTAACACAATTATATTGCAAAACCTCAATTTATGTACTTTTTACTCAGTTAAAATTCCAACGCGTCCATTGAAAGGTCAATTTCGACCCGCTCGTCCGAAATCTCTACAAAAGGACTGCAAAACAAGTTTTAATCAAATTTTAGGAGTTCATTCAATTGAAGAGGAGCTTTTCAACACAATTATATTGCAAAACCTAAATTTCTGTACTTTTTACTCAGTTAAAATTCCAACGCGTCCATTGAAAGGCCAATTTCGACCCGCTCGTCCGAAACCTCTAAAAAAGGACGCAAAACAAGTTTTGATCAAATTTTAGGAGTTCGTGTAATTGATTAGGAGCTTTTCAACACAATTATATTGCAAAACCTCAATTTCTGTACTTTTTACCCAGTTAAAATTCGAACGGGTCCATTGTAAGGCCCATTTCGACCCGCTCGTCCGAAACCTCGACAAAAAGGACCGCAAAAGAAGTTTTAATCAAAATTTAGGAGTTCAAATAATTGATTAGTAGGTTTTCAACACAATTATATTGCAGAACCTCAATTTATGTACTTTTTACTCAGTTAAAATTCCAACGGGTCCATTGAAAGGCCCATTTAGACCTGCTCGTTCGAAACCTCTACAAAAAGGACCGCAAAACAAGTTTTAATCAAATTTTAGGAGTTCAAATAATTGATTAGGAGATTTTTAACACAATAATATCACAAAACCTCAATTTATGTACTTTTTACTCAGTTAAAATTCCAACGGATCCATTGAAAGGCCCTTTTAGACCTGCTCGTCCGAAACCTCGACAAAAAGGACCGCAAAACAATTTTTAATCAAATTTTAGGAGTTCAAATAATTGATTAGTAGCTTTTCAACACAATTATATTGCAAAACCTCAATTTCTGTACTTTTTACTCAGTTGAAATTCCAACGGGTCCATTGAAAGGCCCATTTATAGCTGCTCGTCCGAAACCTCTACAAAAAGGGTCGCAATACAGGTTTTAATCAAATTTTAGGATATCATGTAATTGATTAGGAGATTTTCAACACAATTATATTGCAAAACCTCAATTTCTGTACTTTTTACCCAGTTAAAATTCGAACGGGTCGATTGAAAGGCCCATTTCGACCCGCTCGTCCGAAACCTCGACAAAAAGGACCGCAAAAGAAGTTTTAATCAAATTTTAGGAGTTCAAATAATTGATTAGTGGGTTTTCAACACAATTATATTGCAAAACCTCAATTTATGTACTTTTTACTCAGTTAAAATTCCAACGGGTCCATTGAAAGGCCCATTTAGACCTGCTCGTCCGAAACCTCTACAAAAAGGACCGTAAAAGAAGTTTTAATCAAATTTTAGGAGTTCAAATAATTGATTAGGAGATTTTCAACACAATTTTATTGCAAAACCTCAATTTTTGTACTTTTTACTCAGTTAAATTTCCAAATGGTCCATTGAAAGGGCCATTTAGACCTGCTCGTCCGAATCCTCGCCAAAACGGACCGCAAAACAAGTTTTAATCAAATTTTAGGAGTTCAAATAATTGATTAGTAGCTTTTCAACACAATAATATCACAAAACCTCAATTTATGTACTTTTGACTCAGTTAAAATTCCAACGGATCCATTGAAAGGCCCTTTTAGACCTCCTCGTCCGAAACCTCGACAAAAAGGACCGCAAAACAAGTTTTAATCAAATTTTAGGAGTTCAAATAATTGATTAGTAGCTTTTCAACATAATTATATTGCAAAACCTCAATTTCTGTACTTTTTACTCAGTTGAAATTCCAATGGGTCCATTGAAAGGCCCATTTATAGCTGCTCGTCCGAAACCTCTCCAAAAAGGGTCGCAATACGGGTTTTAATCAAATTTTAGGATATCATGTAATTGATTAGGAGATTTTCAACACAATTATATTGCAAAACCTCAATTTTTTTACTTTTTACTCAGATGAAATTCCAGCGGGTGCATTGAAAGGCCCATTTAGACCTGCTCGTCCGAAACCTCTACAAAAAGGGTCGCAAAACAAGTTTTAATCAAATTTTATGAGATCATGTAATTGATTAGGATCTTTTCAACACAATTATATTGCAAAATCTCAATTTCTGTAATTTTTACTCAATTAAAATTCCAACGGGTCCATTGAAAGGCCCATTTAGACCTGCTCGTCCGAAACCTCTACAAAATGGACCGCAAAGCAAGTTTTAATCAAAATTTAGGAGTTCATTCAATTGACTAGGAGCTTTTCAACACAGTTATATTGCAAAACCTCAATTATTGAACTTTTTACTCAGTTGAAATTCCAACGGGTCCATTGAAAGGCCCATTTAGACCTGCTCGTCCAAAACCTCTACAAAAGGGTCGCAAAACAAGTTTTAATCAAATTTTAGGAGATCATGTAATTGATTAGGAGATGTTTAACACAATTATATTGCAAAACCTCAATTTATGTACTTTTTACTCAGTTAAAATTCCAACGCGTCCATTGAAAGGTCAATTTCGACCCGCTCGTCCGAAATCTCTACAAAAGGACTGCAAAACAAGTTTTAATCAAATTTTAGGAGTTCATTCAATTGAAGAGGAGCTTTTCAACACAATTATATTGCAAAACCTAAATTTCTGTACTTTTTACTCAGTTAAAATTCCAACGCGTCCATTGAAAGGCCAATTTCGACCCGCTCGTCCGAAACCTCTAAAAAAGGACGCAAAACAAGTTTTGATCAAATTTTAGGAGTTCGTGTAATTGATTAGGAGCTTTTCAACACAATTATATTGCAAAACCTCAATTTCTGTACTTTTTACCCAGTTAAAATTCGAACGGGTCCATTGTAAGGCCCATTTCGACCCGCTCGTCCGAAACCTCGACAAAAAGGACCGCAAAAGAAGTTTTAATCAAAATTTAGGAGTTCAAATAATTGATTAGTAGGTTTTCAACACAATTATATTGCAGAACCTCAATTTATGTACTTTTTACTCAGTTAAAATTCCAACGGGTCCATTGAAAGGCCCATTTAGACCTGCTCGTTCGAAACCTCTACAAAAAGGACCGCAAAACAAGTTTTAATCAAATTTTAGGAGTTCAAATAATTGATTAGGAGATTTTTAACACAATAATATCACAAAACCTCAATTTATGTACTTTTTACTCAGTTAAAATTCCAACGGATCCATTGAAAGGCCCTTTTAGACCTGCTCGTCCGAAACCTCGACAAAAAGGACCGCAAAACAATTTTTAATCAAATTTTAGGAGTTCAAATAATTGATTAGTAGCTTTTCAACACAATTATATTGCAAAACCTCAATTTCTGTACTTTTTACTCAGTTGAAATTCCAACGGGTCCATTGAAAGGCCCATTTATAGCTGCTCGTCCGAAACCTCTACAAAAAGGGTCGCAATACAGGTTTTAATCAAATTTTAGGATATCATGTAATTGATTAGGAGATTTTCAACACAATTATATTGCAAAACCTCAATTTCTGTACTTTTTACCCAGTTAAAATTCGAACGGGTCGATTGAAAGGCCCATTTCGACCCGCTCGTCCGAAACCTCGACAAAAAGGACCGCAAAAGAAGTTTTAATCAAATTTTAGGAGTTCAAATAATTGATTAGTGGGTTTTCAACACAATTATATTGCAAAACCTCAATTTATGTACTTTTTACTCAGTTAAAATTCCAACGGGTCCATTGAAAGGCCCATTTAGACCTGCTCGTCCGAAACCTCTACAAAAAGGACCGTAAAAGAAGTTTTAATCAAATTTTAGGAGTTCAAATAATTGATTAGGAGATTTTCAACACAATTTTATTGCAAAACCTCAATTTTTGTACTTTTTACTCAGTTAAATTTCCAAATGGTCCATTGAAAGGGCCATTTAGACCTGCTCGTCCGAATCCTCGCCAAAACGGACCGCAAAACAAGTTTTAATCAAATTTTAGGAGTTCAAATAATTGATTAGTAGCTTTTCAACACAATAATATCACAAAACCTCAATTTATGTACTTTTGACTCAGTTAAAATTCCAACGGATCCATTGAAAGGCCCTTTTAGACCTCCTCGTCCGAAACCTCGACAAAAAGGACCGCAAAACAAGTTTTAATCAAATTTTAGGAGTTCAAATAATTGATTAGTAGCTTTTCAACATAATTATATTGCAAAACCTCAATTTCTGTACTTTTTACTCAGTTGAAATTCCAACGGGTCCATTGAAAGGCCCATTTATAGCTGCTCGTCCGAAACCTCTCCAAAAAGGGTCGCAATACGGGTTTTAATCAAATTTTAGGATATCATGTAATTGATTAGGAGATTTTCAACACAATTATATTGCAAAACCTCAATTTTTTTACTTTTTACTCAGATGAAATTCCAGCGGGTGCATTGAAAGGCCCATTTAGACCTGCTCGTCCGAAACCTCTACAAAAAGGGTCGCAAAACAAGTTTTAATCAAATTTTATGAGATCATGTAATTGATTAGGATCTTTTCAACACAATTATATTGCAAAATCTCAATTTCTGTAATTTTTACTCAATTAAAATTCCAACGGGTCCATTGAAAGGCCCATTTAGACCTGCTCGTCCGAAACCTCTACAAAATGGACCGCAAAGCAAGTTTTAATCAAAATTTAGGAGTTCATTCAATTGACTAGGAGCTTTTCAACACAGTTATATTGCAAAACCTCAATTATTGAACTTTTTACTCAGTTGAAATTCCAACGGGTCCATTGAAAGGCCCATTTAGACCTGCTCGTCCAAAACCTCTACAAAAGGGTCGCAAAACAAGTTTTAATCAAATTTTAGGAGATCATGTAATTGATTAGGAGATGTTTAACACAATTATATTGCAAAACCTCAATTTATGTACTTTTTACTCAGTTAAAATTCCAACGCGTCCATTGAAAGGTCAATTTCGACCCGCTCGTCCGAAATCTCTACAAAAGGACTGCAAAACAAGTTTTAATCAAATTTTAGGAGTTCATTCAATTGAAGAGGAGCTTTTCAACACAATTATATTGCAAAACCTAAATTTCTGTACTTTTTACTCAGTTAAAATTCCAACGCGTCCATTGAAAGGCCAATTTCGACCCGCTCGTCCGAAACCTCTAAAAAAGGACGCAAAACAAGTTTTGATCAAATTTTAGGAGTTCGTGTGATTGATTAGGAGCTTTTCAACACAATTATATTGCAAAACCTCAATTTCTATGTCTTCCATGTCTTTTAGCTCTATCATTCCACCGTGTATTAATCATCTTGTAAAGAGCTCCTTATCAAATTAATAAACTTAAGGCACTCTTTTCCCCTTTTTAGGGTCCTCTAGCTATGCTTGAAGGATATTAGTAGGGGATTTTAATGAGGCCTTTTTCTTCAAAAAAAAAATTCCAACGGGTCCATTGGAAGGCCCATTTAGACCTCCTCATCCGAAACCTCGACAAAAAGGACCGCAAAACAAGTTTTAATCAAATTTTAGGAGATCATGTAACTGATTAGGAGCTTTTCATCACAATTATATTGCATAACCTCAATTTCTGTACTTTTTACTCAGTTAAAATTTAAATGGGTCCATTGAAAGGCCCATTTAGACCTGCTCGTCCGAAACATCGACAAAAAGGACCGCAAAACAAGTTTTAATAAAATTTTAGGAGTTCAAATAATTGATTAGGAGCTTTTCAACACAATAATATTGCAAAACCTCAATTTCTGAACTTTTTACTCGTCCGAAACCTATACAAAAAGGGCCGCAAAACATGTTTTAATGAAATTTTAAGAGATCATGTATTTGATTAGGAGATTTTCAACACAATTATATTGCAAAACCTCAATTTCTGTACTATTTACTCAGTTGAAATTCCAACGGGTCGATTGAATGGCCCATTTAGACCTGCTCGTCTGAAACCTCTACGAAAAGGACCGCAAAACAGGTTTTAATCAAATTTTAGGAGTTCATGTAATTTACTAGGAGCTTTTCAACACAATTATATTGCAAAACCTCAATTTTTGTACTTATTACTCAGTTAAAATTCCAACGGGTCCATTGAAAGGCCCATTTAGACCTGCTCGTCCGAAACCTCGATAAAAAGGACCGCAAAACAAGTTTTAATCAAATTTTAGGAGTTCAAATGATTTATTAGTAGCTTTTCAACACAATAATATTGCAAAACCTCAATTTCTGAACTTTTTTACTCAGTTAAAATTCCAACGGGTCCATTGAAAGGCCCTTTTAGACATGTTCGTCCGAAACCTCTGCAAAAAGGGTCGCAAAACAAGTTTTAATGAAATTTTAGGAGATCATGTAATTGATTAGGTGATTTTAGACACAATTATATTGCAAAACCTCAATTTCTATACTTTTTACTCAGTTAAAATTCCAACGGGTCCATTGAAAGACCCATTTCGACCCGCTCGTCCGAAACCTCTACAAAAGGACCGCAAAACAAGTTTTAATCAAATTTTAGGAGTTAAAATAATTGATTAGGAGATTTTCAACACAATTATATTACAAAACCTCAATTTATATAATTTTTACACAGTTAAAATTCCAACGGGTCCACTGAAAGACCCATTTCGACCCGCTCGTTCAAAACCTCTACAAAAGGACCGCAAAACAAGTTTTAATCAAATTTTAGGAGTTCAAATAATTGATTAGGAGCTTTTCAACATAATTATATTGCAAAACCTCAATTTTTGTACTTTTTACTCAGTTAAAATTCCAACTGGTCCATTGAAAGGCTAATTTCGTCCCGCTCGTCCGAAACCTCTAAAAAAAGGACTGCAAAACAAATTTTAATCAAATTTTAGAAGTTTACGTAATTGAAGAAGCTTTTCAACACAATTATATTGCAAAACCTCAATTTCTGTACTTTTTACTCTGTTAAAATTCCAACGACTCCATTGAAAGGCCCATTTAGACATGCTCGTCCGAAACCTCTACAAAAAAGGCCGCAAAACAAGTTTTAATAAAATTTTAGAAGATCATATAATTGATTAGGAAATTTTCAACACAATTATATTGCAAAACTTCAATTTCTGTACTTTTTACTCAGTTAAAATTCCAACGGGTCCATTGAAAGGCCCATTTCAACCTGCTCGTCCGAAACCTCGACAAAAAGGACCGCAAAACAAGTTTTAATCAAATTTTAGGAGTTCAAATATTAGATTAGTACCTTTTCAACACAATTATATTGGAAAACCTCAATTTCTATACTTTTTACTCAGCTAAAATTCCAACGAGTCCATTGAAAGGCCCATTCAGACCTACTCGTCTGAAAACCTCTACAAAAAGGCAGCAAAACAAGTTAAATCAAATTTTATGAGTTCATGTAATTGATTAGGAGCTTTTCAACACAATTATATTGCAAAACCTAAATTTCTATACTTTTTACTCAGTTAAAATTCCAACGGGTCCATTGAAAGGCCCATTTCGACCCGCTCATCCGAAACCTCTACAAAGAGGACTGCAAAACAAGTTATAATCAAATTTTTGGAGTTCAAAAAATTGATTAGGAGCTTTTCAACACAATTATATTGCAAAACCTCAATTTCTGTACTTTTTACTCAGTTAAAATTCCAACGGGTCCATTGAAAGGTCCAATTAGACCTGCTAATCCGAAACCTCGACAAAAAGGATCGAAAAACAAATTTTAATCAAATTTTAGGAGTTCAAATAATTGATTAGGAGCTTTGCAACACAATTATATTGCAAAACCTCATTTTCTGTACTTTTTACTTGGTTAAAATTCCAACGGGTCCATTGAAAGGCCCATTTCGGCCCGCTCGTCCGAAACCTCTACAAAAAGGACTGGAAAACAAGTTTTAATCAAATTTTAGGAGTTCATGTAATTGATTAGGAGCTTTTCAACACAATTATATTGCCAAACCTCAATTTCTGTACTTTTTTGATAGAGTAGCGCAAACTTGGATTTGGAAGCCTTCAATCAAGTTGTTGCAAGAACTAGGGGCTCTAGACTCAATCAAGAAGATTAGGAGCATATCTGAAAATTTAAGAGAAAAGAGGACTTTTCTAGAAAAATTCAGATTCAAGGTTTGTTTATGGCTATGGAGATGGCATGAAGTTGAAGATGGAGATGGCTTGATGGATTTGTGATGGTTTTTTCCTCGGTACCCTCTTTAGACGCAATTACCTAAGCAAGCAACCTCAAGCGGCTTTAACCCACCCTCCTAGACGTGATTACCTAGGCAAGCACGAGTGTGAAGATGATCTCCCTCACAAGAAATCGTCGAACTTATGTTGAAGAAGACTTCTAAGGCACAAGTAATCAGCACTTGCAAAAACAAACTCACTAAATATTTTATTAACCAAAGAAAATCTGAATAATCTCTATTACAATGGTGGAGGCTTCATCTTTTTATAGGTGAAGGATAGCCAAAGTAATCTAACTTCTACTAAAACTAGGAAACCCTAATTTAATTAAAAATAAAAGAAAAACAACCTTTGAACTCCTTGTGCTTGGGCTAGAAGTGATAAGCTGATAAGTGCAGGTGATAAGTTGATAAGAGTTGCTTGGGAGAAGGGTGGCTGGTTCCTAAAGTATATAAAACCCTAAAAACATAATTTAAATGTTAATAATTAAGTTGGGCTAAGTCTAATTCGTCCAAAAGCCTTATATAATAGCTTTTGGGCTGAATTTTACAAATTCCCGTAATAATCCCGTATCCAGTTTTCTGCATGCACAGTGTTCAGTAAAATGGACGTATCTTGAGTTTCCAATGTCCGATTGATGCATTTCAAGATGCGTTGGAAAGGTAACTGAATGCCGGTCAATTTGATAGAAGACAACTCTGCCCAGAAATGCCAGGATTCCATCCGAAATGTCGTCTCAAGTTGGCTGACTTTCCAGACTTCACAAACAGATTCAACTTCTTGTCCAATATGCATTGCTTTAGCCCTCCCATGCATGTATCTCCTCAAAAGGATTCGTCCTTGAATCAAAAACAGTAAAAGAAGGATGTTTAACAATGGCAATCGAAACGGAATCTTTGTCATAGGTGGAGTGATCCAATTGAGCTCCTCTTAATGGTTCAACAAAATCCTGAAAAAAGAACTCAAAGCCACTCGAAACAATGATGTTATGGTTAGGTCGAAAAAAATCTCTCATTATCTTTTTCTCGCCTTTTTCATTTGGACATTGTTCGACTTTTGTAATGTTTGGGAACGAATCGCTCTCTCATGACCTTTTTAAGTTCAGCCCATGTTCTTATTTTGGCTTCACCATTGAGACGTGTATCTCGTTGTAATAAATGCCATCATAGTACTGCATATTCCTCGAACTTTAGGGCCACTAATGAAGCTTGATCTTCCTCGGGATATCCGAAATAATTAAACAGGAAATCAACCCTATTTTCCCAATCACAATAACCATCAGGATCATACCTTCCTTGAAAAGAAGGTATTCTGAATTTTGGGATGGCCAAAGTGTGTGTGGTTCGCCTTGGTTCAGTTCGCCTTTCTTCACAAAAATTGAACGAATGCCTCGATTTGGTCAATGAAGGCTTTCCTCAATAAGTAGAACCCAAAGTATCATGTTGTTTTGCACGAGTCTTGTCTCTGTGAAACATCCTGGAACACTCAAATTTACAAAGGTGAAAAACAAAAGAAAGAAAACTAGAAATCTCACTAAACACTCCAAGAAAGAAATACTTAGCGAGGCAAGTAAGTCGATCTTGTACTCTTTAAATACCTTCCTGCCACAAGTCAACAAGTTATAATAGGAGTTTAATCTTAACAATGAGTCATATTTGTACTAGGAGTCCGATGAAAGGTGTGACACCAATTGAATTCTAGTTGCAAGGAGAAAGAAAGGTATGCAACTTTTAATTTCCTTGAAATATGCAGCAAATTGATCCACTTTGTTCGAGGTGTTCCCGAAGTCAAAAAATTCTGAAATTTTTTGTGGTGACTCCTATAATAGTGTAGATCTGATCTGGAAATTTTCAGCTCAAATTTTGTTCGCTTGATTTTTGCGAATTTTCGCATTTTGTTCGAATTTTTCACCCAAAACGCCAAAATTCTTGCCAAGAATCGACCCAAATCTGATACCAAATGATAGAGTAGCGCAAACTTGGATTTGGAAGCCTTCAATCAAGTTGTTGCAAGAACTAGGTGCTCTAGACTCAATCAAGAAGATTAGGAGCAGATCTGAAAATTTAAGAGAAAAGAGAACTTTTCTTGAAAAATTCAGATTCAAGGTTTGTTTATGGCTATGGAGATGGCATGAAGTTGAAGATGGAGATGGCTTGATGAATTTGTGATGGTTTTGTCCTCGGTACCCTCTTAGACGCGATTACCTAAGCAAGCAACCTCAAGCGGCTTTAACCCACCCTCCTAGACGTGATTACCTAGGCAAGCAGGAGTGTGAAGATGATCTCCCTCACAAGAACTCGTCGAACTTATGTTGAAGAAGACTTCTAAGGCACAAGTAATCAGCACTTGCAAAAACAAACTCACTAAATATTTTATTAACCAATGAAAATCTGAATAATCTCTATTACAATGGTGGAGGCTTCATCTTTTTATAGGTGAAGGATAGCCAAAGTAATCTAACTTCTACTAAAACTAGGAAACCCTAATTTAATTAAAAATAAAAGAAAAACAACCTCTAAACTCCTTGTGCTTGGGCTGCAAGTGATAAGCTGATAAGTGCAGGTGATAAGTTGATAAGAGTTGCTTGGGAGAAGGGTGGCTGGTTCCTAAAGTATATAAAACCCTAAAAACATAATTTAAATGTTAATAATTAAGTTGGGCTAAGTCTAATTCGTCCAAAAGCCTTATATAATAGCTTTTGGGCTGAATTTTACAAATTCCCGTAATAATCCCGTATCCAGTTTTCTGCATGCACAGTCTTCAGTAAAATGGACGTATCTTGAGTTTCCAATGTCCGATTGATGCGTTTCAAGATGCGTTGGAAAGGTAACTGAATGCCAGTCAATTTGATAGAAGACAACTCTGCCCAGAAATGCCAGGATCCCATCCGAAATATCGTCTCAAGTTGGCTGACTTTCCAGACTTCACAAACAGATTCAACTTCTTGTCCAATATGCATTGCTTTAGCCCTCCCGTGCATGTATCTCCTCAAAAGAATTCGTCCTCGAATCAAAAACAGTAAAAGAAGGATGTTTAACAATGGCAATCGAAACGGAATCTTTGTCATAGGTGGAGTGATCCAATTGAGCTCCTCTTAATGGTTCAACAAAATCCTGAAAAAAGAACTCAAAGCCACTCGAAACAATGATGTTATGGTTAGGTCGGAAAAAATCTCTCATTATCTTTTTCTCGCCTTTTTCATTTGGACATTGTTCGACTTTTACCTCATATTTCTTTTCACTCACCAAAATTGGGCCAATAATTTGACTTTTATTGCTCTCGGCCTCTTGACTCTTGGTCTTTTTCAAACAAGATAACTCACATACCCAATTCCTCTCACAAAAAATATCATCGAAATACAATTTCTGTAGAGGATGATGTGTTTCTAACAGAATGATAGGACGAGAATTAAATAAAGGGTTAGAATCACGCTTACTTTCTTGGGATGTTGTTGATGAATCAAGAGAACTCATTACTAAGCATGAAAGATTGTCTTGATTTATGGGTTCAAATCTTTCTTCTTCCGAAACGTCATATTCTGAAAGTATTTGCTCATTATTGGGTGTGGTTAAACTCTCAGTAGTGACATCTTCCTCATGTTCTCGAGGATAATAAATTTCTTCGACATCTTGCTTTCCTTGCTCTTCTTCGACATGACTCACCGATGGTTGTTCATTATCCTTTTGGAATAGCGATGATTCTTCTTCCTTCGGCGCCGTACTACTAGAGTCGAATAGTGCATTAGTAGGGTTGTGAAAAGAAGAAGGTTGAGATGTACCTTTATCAAAAGAGGAGTATTTCTTATGACAAGTCTTGGATTCTTGTCGTTTGTAATGTTTGGGAACGAATCGCTCTCTCATGACCTTTTTAAGTTCAGCCCATGTTCTTATTTTGGCTTCACCATTGAGACGTCTATCTCGTTGTAATAAATGCCATCATAGTACTGCATATTCCTCGAACTTTAGGGCCACTAATGAAGCTTGATCTTCCTCGGGATATCCGAAATAATTAAACAGGAAATCAACCCTATTTTCCCAATCACAATAACCATCAGGATCATACCTTCCTTGAAAAGAAGGTATTCTGAATTTTGGGATGGCCAAAGTGTGTGTGGTTCGCCTTGGTTCAGTTCGCCTTTCTTCACAAAAATTGAACGAATGCCTCGATTTGGTCAATGAAGGCTTTCCTCAATAAGTAGAACCCAAAGTATCATGTTGTTTTGCACGAGTCTTGTCTCTGTGAAACATCCTGGAACACTCAAATTTACAAAGGTGAAAAACAAAAGAAAGAAAACTAGAAATCTCACTAAACACTCCAAGAAAGAAATACTTAGCGAGGCAAGTAAGTCGATCTTGTACTCTTTAAATACCTTCCTGCCACAAGTCAACAAGTTATAATAGGAGTTTAATCTTAACAATGAGTCATATTTGTACTAGGAGTCCGATGAAAGGTGTGACACCAATTGAATTCTAGTTGCAAGGAGAAAGAAAGGTATGCAACTTTTAATTTCCTTGAAATATGCAGCAAATTGATCCACTTTGTTCGAGGTGTTCCCGAAGTCAAAAAATTCTGAAATTTTTTGTGGTGACTCCTATAATAGTGTAGATCTGATCTGGAAATTTTCAGCTCAAATTTTGTTCGCTTGATTTTTGCGAATTTTCGCATTTTGTTCGAATTTTTCACCCAAAACGCCAAAATTCTTGCCAAGAATCGACCCAAATCTGATACCAAATGATAGAGTAGCGCAAACTTGGATTTGGAAGCCTTCAATCAAGTTGTTGCAAGAACTAGGTGCTCTAGACTCAATCAAGAAGATTAGGAGCAGATCTGAAAATTTAAGAGAAAAGAGAACTTTTCTTGAAAAATTCAGATTCAAGGTTTGTTTATGGCTATGGAGATGGCATGAAGTTGAAGATGGAGATGGCTTGATGAATTTGTGATGGTTTTGTCCTCGGTACCCTCTTAGACGCGATTACCTAAGCAAGCAACCTCAAGCGGCTTTAACCCACCCTCCTAGACGTGATTACCTAGGCAAGCAGGAGTGTGAAGATGATCTCCCTCACAAGAACTCGTCGAACTTATGTTGAAGAAGACTTCTAAGGCACAAGTAATCAGCACTTGCAAAAACAAACTCACTAAATATTTTATTAACCAATGAAAATCTGAATAATCTCTATTACAATGGTGGAGGCTTCATCTTTTTATAGGTGAAGGATAGCCAAAGTAATCTAACTTCTACTAAAACTAGGAAACCCTAATTTAATTAAAAATAAAAGAAAAACAACCTCTAAACTCCTTGTGCTTGGGCTGCAAGTGATAAGCTGATAAGTGCAGGTGATAAGTTGATAAGAGTTGCTTGGGAGAAGGGTGGCTGGTTCCTAAAGTATATAAAACCCTAAAAACATAATTTAAATGTTAATAATTAAGTTGGGCTAAGTCTAATTCGTCCAAAAGCCTTATATAATAGCTTTTGGGCTGAATTTTACAAATTCCCGTAATAATCCCGTATCCAGTTTTCTGCATGCACAGTCTTCAGTAAAATGGACGTATCTTGAGTTTCCAATGTCCGATTGATGCGTTTCAAGATGCGTTGGAAAGGTAACTGAATGCCAGTCAATTTGATAGAAGACAACTCTGCCCAGAAATGCCAGGATCCCATCCGAAATATCGTCTCAAGTTGGCTGACTTTCCAGACTTCACAAACAGATTCAACTTCTTGTCCAATATGCATTGCTTTAGCCCTCCCGTGCATGTATCTCCTCAAAAGAATTCGTCCTCGAATCAAAAACAGTAAAAGAAGGATGTTTAACAATGGCAATCGAAACGGAATCTTTGTCATAGGTGGAGTGATCCAATTGAGCTCCTCTTAATGGTTCAACAAAATCCTGAAAAAAGAACTCAAAGCCACTCGAAACAATGATGTTATGGTTAGGTCGGAAAAAATCTCTCATTATCTTTTTCTCGCCTTTTTCATTTGGACATTGTTCGACTTTTACCTCATATTTCTTTTCACTCACCAAAATTGGGCCAATAATTTGACTTTTATTGCTCTCGGCCTCTTGACTCTTGGTCTTTTTCAAACAAGATAACTCACATACCCAATTCCTCTCACAAAAAATATCATCGAAATACAATTTCTGTAGAGGATGATGTGTTTCTAACAGAATGATAGGACGAGAATTAAATAAAGGGTTAGAATCACGCTTACTTTCTTGGGATGTTGTTGATGAATCAAGAGAACTCATTACTAAGCATGAAAGATTGTCTTGATTTATGGGTTCAAATCTTTCTTCTTCCGAAACGTCATATTCTGAAAGTATTTGCTCATTATTGGGTGTGGTTAAACTCTCAGTAGTGACATCTTCCTCATGTTCTCGAGGATAATAAATTTCTTCGACATCTTGCTTTCCTTGCTCTTCTTCGACATGACTCACCGATGGTTGTTCATTATCCTTTTGGAATAGCGATGATTCTTCTTTCTTCGGCGCCGTACTACTAGAGTCGAATAGTGCATTAGTAGGGTTGTGAAAAGATGAAGGTTGAGATGTACCTTTATCAAAAGAGGAGTATTTCTTATGACAAGTCTTGGATTCTTGTCGTTTGTAATGTTTGGGAACGAATCGCTCTCTCATGACCTTTTTAAGTTCAGCCCATGTTCTTATTTTGGCTTCACCATTGAGACGTCTATCTCGTTGTAATAAATGCCATCATAGTACTGCATATTCCTCGAACTTTAGGGCCACTAATGAAGCTTGATCTTCCTCGGGATATCCGAAATAATTAAACAGGAAATCAACCCTATTTTCCCAATCACAATAACCATCAGGATCATACCTTCCTTGAAAAGAAGGTATTCTGAATTTTGGGATGGCCAAAGTGTGTGTGGTTCGCCTTGGTTCAGTTCGCCTTTCTTCACAAAAATTGAACGAATGCCTCGATTTGGTCAATGAAGGCTTTCCTCAATAAGTAGAACCCAAAGTATCATGTTGTTTTGCACGAGTCTTGTCTCTGTGAAACATCCTGGAACACTCAAATTTACAAAGGTGAAAAACAAAAGAAAGAAAACTAGAAATCTCACTAAACACTCCAAGAAAGAAATACTTAGCGAGGCAAGTAAGTCGATCTTGTACTCTTTAAATACCTTCCTGCCACAAGTCAACAAGTTATAATAGGAGTTTAATCTTAACAATGAGTCATATTTGTACTAGGAGTCCGATGAAAGGTGTGACACCAATTGAATTCTAGTTGCAAGGAGAAAGAAAGGTATGCAACTTTTAATTTCCTTGAAATATGCAGCAAATTGATCCACTTTGTTCGAGGTGTTCCCAAAGTCAAAAAATTCTGAAATTTTTTGTGGTGACTCCTATAATAGTGTAGATCTGATCTGGAAATTTTCAGCTCAAATTTTGTTCGCTTGATTTTTGCGAATTTTCGCATTTTGTTCGAATTTTTCACCCAAAACGCCAAAATTCTTGCCAATAATCAACCCAAATCTGATACCAAATGATAGAGTAGCGCAAACTTGGATTTGGAAGCCTTCAATCAAGTTGTTGCAAGAACTAGGGGCTCTAGACTCAATCAAGAAGATTAGGAGCAGATCTGAAAATTTAAGAGAAAATATGACTTTTCTTGAAAAATTCAGATTCAAGGTTTGTTTATGTCTATGGAGATGGCATGAAGTTGAAGATGGAGATGGCTTGATGGATTTGTGATGGTTTTGTCCTCGGTACCCTCTTAGACGCGATTACCTAAGCAAGCAACCTCAAGCGGCTTTAACCCACCCTCCTAGACGTGATTACCTAGGCAAGCAGGAGTGTGAAGATGATCTCCCTCACAAGAACTCGTCGAACTTATGTTGAAGAAGACTTCTAAGGCACAAGTAATCAGCACTTGCAAAAACAAACTCACTAAATATTTTATTAACCAATGAAAATCTGAATAATCTCTATTACAATGGTGGAGACTTCATCTTTTTATAGGTGAAGGATAGCCAAAGTAATCTAACTTCTACTAAAACTAGGAAACCCTAATTTAATTAAAATAAAAGAAAAACAACCTTTAAACTCCTTGTGCTTGGGCTGCAAGTGATAAGCTGATAAGTGCAGGTGATAAGTTGATAAGAGTTTCTTGGGAGAAGGGTGGCTGGTTCCTAAAGTATATAAAACCCTAAAAACATAATTTAAATGTTAATAATAAAGTTGGGCTAAGTCTAATTCGTCCAAAAGCCTTATATAATAGCTTTTGGGCTGAATTTTACAAATTCCCGTAATAATCCCGTATCCAGTTTTCTGCATGCACAGTCTTCAGTAAAATGGACGTATCTTGAGTTTCCAATGTCCGATTGATGCGTTTCAAGATGCGTTGGAAAGGTAACTGAATGCCAGTCAATTTGATAGAAGACAACTCTGCCCAGAAATGCCAGGATCCCATCCGAAATATCGTCTCAAGTTGGCTGACTTTCCAGACTTCACAAACAGATTCAACTTCTTGTCCAATATGCATTGCTTTAGCCCTCCCATGCATGTATCTCCTCAAAAGAATTCGTCCTCGAATCAAAAACAGTAAAAGAAGGATGTTTAACAATGGCAATCGAAACGGAATCTTTGTCATAGGTGGAGTGATCCAATTGAGCTCCTCTTAATGGTTCAACAAAATCCTGAAAAAAGAACTCAAAGCCACTCGAAACAATGATGTTATGGTTAGGTCGGAAAAAATCTCTCATTATCTTTTTCTCGCCTTTTTCATTTGGACATTGTTCGACTTTTACCTCATATTTCTTTTCACTCACCAAAATTGGGCCAATAATTTGACTTTTATTGCTCTCGGCCTCTTGACTCTTGGTCTTTTTCAAACAAGATAACTCACATACCCAATTCCTCTCACAAAAAATATCATCGAAATACAATTTCTGTAGAGGATGAAGTGTTTCTAACAGAATGATAGGACGAGAATTAAATAAAGGGTTAGAATCACGCTTACTTTCTTGGGATGTTGTTGATGAATCAAGAGAACTCATTACTAAGCATGAAAGATTGTCTTGATTTATGGGTTCAAATCTTTCTTCTTCCGAAACGTCATATTCTGAAAGTATTTGCTCATTATTGGGTGTGGTTAAACTCTCAGTAGTGACATCTTCCTCATGTTCTCGAGGATAATAAATTTCTTCGACATCTTGCTTTCCTTGCTCTTCTTCGACATGACTCACCGATGGTTGTTCATTATCCTTTTGGAATAGCGATGATTCTTCTTTCTTCGGCGCCGTACTACTAGAGTCGAATAGTGCATTAGTAGGGTTGTGAAAAGATGAAGGTTGAGATGTACCTTTATCAAAAGAGGAGTATTTCTTATGACAAGTCTTGGATTCTTGTCGTTTGTAATGTTTGGGAACGAATCGCTCTCTCATGACCTTTTTAAGTTCAGCCCATGTTCTTATTTTGGCTTCACCATTGAGACGTCTATCTCGTTGTAATAAATGCCATCATAGTACTGCATATTCCTCGAACTTTAGGGCCACTAATGAAGCTTGATCTTCCTCGGGATATCCGAAATAATTAAACAGGAAATCAACCCTATTTTCCCAATCACAATAACCATCAGGATCATACCTTCCTTGAAAAGAAGGTATTCTGAATTTTGGGATGGCCAAAGTGTGTGTGGTTCGCCTTGGTTCAGTTCGCCTTTCTTCACAAAAATTGAACGAATGCCTCGATTTGGTCAATGAAGGCTTTCCTCAATAAGTAGAACCCAAAGTATCATGTTGTTTTGCACGAGTCTTGTCTCTGTGAAACATCCTGGAACACTCAAATTTACAAAGGTGAAAAACAAAAGAAAGAAAACTAGAAATCTCACTAAACACTCCAAGAAAGAAATACTTAGCGAGGCAAGTAAGTCGATCTTGTACTCTTTAAAGACCTTCCTGCCACAAGTCAACAAGTTATAATAGGAGTTTAATCTTAACAATGAGTCATATTTGTACTAGGAGTCCGATGAAAGGTGTGACACCAATTGAATTCTAGTTGCAAGGAGAAAGAAAGGTATGCAACTTTTAATTTCCTTGAAATATGCAGCAAATTGATCCACTTTGTTCGAGGTGTTCCCGAAGTCAAAAAATTCTGAAATTTTTTCTGGTGACTCCTATAATAGTGTAGATCTGATCTGGAAATTTTCAGCTCAAATTTTGTTCGCTTGATTTTTGCGAATTTTCGCATTTTGTTCGAATTTTTCACCCAAAACGCCAAAATTCTTGCCAATAATCAACCCAAATCTGATACCAAATGATAGAGTAGCGCAAACTTGGATTTGGAAGCCTTCAATCAAGTTGTTGCAAGAACTAGGGGCTCTAGACTCAATCAAGAAGATTAGGAGCAGATCTGAAAATTTAAGAGAAAATATGACTTTTCTTGAAAAATTCAGATTCAAGGTTTGTTTATGTCTATGGAGATGGCATGAAGTTGAAGATGGAGATGGCTTGATGGATTTGTGATGGTTTTGTCCTCGGTACCCTCTTAGACGCGATTACCTAAGCAAGCAACCTCAAGCGGCTTTAACCCACCCTCCTAGACGTGATTACCTAGGCAAGCAGGAGTGTGAAGATGATCTCCCTCACAAGAACTCGTCGAACTTATGTTGAAGAAGACTTCTAAGGCACAAGTAATCAGCACTTGTAAAAACAAACTCACTAAATATTTTATTAACCAATGAAAATCTGAATAATCTCTATTACAATGGTGGAGACTTCATCTTTTTATAGGTGAAGGATAGCCAAAGTAATCTAACTTCTACTAAAACTAGGAAACCCTAATTTAATTAAAATAAAAGAAAAACAACCTTTAAACTCCTTGTGCTTGGGCTGCAAGTGATAAGCTGATAAGTGCAGGTGATAAGTTGATAAGAGTTTCTTGGGAGAAGGGTGGCTGGTTCCTAAAGTATATAAAACCCTAAAAACATAATTTAAATGTTAATAATAAAGTTGGGCTAAGTCTAATTCGTCCAAAAGCCTTATATAATAGCTTTTGGGCTGAATTTTACAAATTCCCGTAATAATCCCGTATCCAGTTTTCTGCATGCATAGTCTTCAGTAAAATGGACATAGCTTGAGTTCCCAATGTCCGATTGATGCGTTTCAAGATGCGTTGGAAATGTAACTGAATGTCGGTCAATTTGTTAGAAGACAACTCTGCCCAGAAATGCCAGGATCCCATCCGAAATGTCGTCTCAAGTTGGCTGACTTTCCAGACTTCACAAACAGATTCAACTTCTTGTCCAATATGCATTGCTTTAGCCCTCCCATGCATTTATCATTTTTACTCAGTTAAAATTCCAACGGGTCCATTGAAAGGCCCAATTAGTCATGTTAGTCCGAAACCTCGACAAAAATGATCGAAAAAGAGGTTTTAATCAAATTTTAGGAGTTCAAATAATTGATTAGGAGCTTTTCAACACAATTATATTGCAAAACCTCAATTTCTGTACTTTTTACTCAGTTAAAATTCCAACGGGTCCATTGAAAGATCCATTTTGGCCTGCTCGTCCGAAACCTCTACAAAAAGGACTGCAAAACATGTTTTAATCAAATTTTAGGAGTTCATGTAATTGATTAGGAGCTTTTCAACACAATTATATTGCAAAACCTCAATTTCTGTACTTTTTACTCAGTTAAAATTCCAACTGGTCCATTTAAAGGCCCATTTAGACCTGCTCGTCCGAAACCTCTACAAAAAGGACTGCAAAACATGTTTTAATCAAATTTAGGAGTTCAAATAATTGATTAGGAGATTTTCAACACAATTTTATTGCAAAACCTCAATTTCTGTACTTTTACTCAGTTAAAATTCCAACGGGTCCATTGAAAGGCCCATTTAGACCTGCTAGTCCGAAACCTCGACAAAAAGGACCGCAAAACAAGTTTTAATCAAATTTTAGGAGTTCAAATAATTGATTAGGAGCTTTTCAACACAATTATATTGCAAAACCTCAATTTCTGTGCTTTTAACTCAGTTAAAATTCCAACGGGTCCATTGAAAGGCACATTTCGACCCGCTCGTCCGAAACCTCTACAAAGAGGACCGCAAAACAAGTTTTAATCAAATTATAGGAGTTCAAATAATTGATTAGGAGCTTTTCAACACAACTATATTGTAAAACCTCAATTTCTGTACTTTTTACTCGGTTAAATTTCCAACGGGTCCATTGAAAGGCCCAATTAGACCTGCTAGTCCGAAACCTCGACAAAAAGGATCAAAAAACAAATTTTAATCAAATTTTAGGAGTTCAAATAATTGATTAGGAGCTTTTCAACACAATTATATTGCAAAACCTCAATTTCTATATTTTTTACTCAGTTAAAATTCCAACGGGTCCATTAAAAGGCCCATTTCAACCTGCTCGTCTGAAACCTCTACAAAAAGGACTGCAAAACAAGTTTGAATCAAATTTTAGGAGTTCATGTAATTGATTAGGAGCTTTTCATCATAATTATATTGCAAAACCTCAATTTCTTTACTTTTTACTCAGTTAAAATTCCAACGGGTCCATTGAAAGGACAATTTAGACCTGCTAGTCTGAAACCTCGACAAAAAGGACCGCAAAACAAGTTTTAATCAAATTTTATGAGTTCAAATAATTGATTAGGAGCTTTTCAACACAATTATATTGCAAAACCTCAATTTCTATACTTTTTACTCAGTTAAAATTCTAACGGGTCCATTGAAAAGACCATTTCGACCCGCTCGTCCGAAACCTCTACAAAAGGACTGCAAAACAAGTTTTAATCTAATTTTAGGAGTTCATGTAATTGATTAGGAGCTTTTCAACACAATAATATTGCAAAACCTCAATTTCAGTACTTTTTACTCAGTTAAAATTCCAACGGGTAACGGGTGATGGCTCTCGTTTCTCTCTCCCTCTTCCCGAGATTCTCTGAATTTGTCTTTGGTCTTTTCGGTTTCCACCTCCCCCTTTCACGGTTTCTCTCCCCCTCCCCCACACGGCACTATCTCCTCTACCGATTCATTTCCAAGACAAACTTCTCTCAACAGATCAAAGGATTATGGGTAAGAGTAAACTAAGAGCCTTCCCGTCTTTTCAAATTTTTTCATATATTTTAATATATTGTATTTTCATAATCTTAATTTTCCCTTTACCTGGGTTTTATTCGCTGATTTGTTTTTGTTTTTCCCCCAAATCACTTTTATCTTGGTCTTCCGCTTCATGGTTTGGTCTGAGGCATCTGTCTGGCCGTCTCACTTTTCCCAGAAAACAACCATGCCCTTACAGATAAGCTTCATCAGAAAACACATGTGCCGTCTTTTGTTTCTGTTTTCTTGTCAAGCTTTACAAATCTATCGTCTAATTTATTTTTATTCTTTTTGCAGATTCAATAAATCGCTCCATTCGTTTCAGATCTGTCCTCTGGTTTCCAGATCTGGGCTAATCGAGGGTTTCCCCCTTTTTTGTGTTTGGCTTTTTTTTGATCTGCCACATTTCTTTCGATTGCATGTTATTTCCTCTTGTTCTAATTTTCTTTCACCGATTCTGATTATTTTATATTTTACAGTTCTATCTAATCATTTCCTTCTCAGATCCACTTCGAAGACGAAAAGAAATCCCCCTTTCTTTGGGGTCTGGTGGATGATTCCAGTGACGGATTTATCTCCTCTTTCACTCCGTTTATCTTTTCCGATTTGGGGTTTTCCCAAGCCGTCGAATCGACTAGGGATTCTTTCTACTTTCCTTATTTCTGTGTTCTTTCTTCTCTTAATATTGTGGTTTTTACTTCTCTTTTGTTGCTTGATTTTCCAGATCCGGACCGACTCAATCTGTACCAGGATTAGAAGATCTGACTATCAGAGGTATAAACCCTATTGGTTTTCGAATAACTCTTTATCTTCTATCTTCTTGTTTATCAGTATTATTTTAGTTATTTTCCCTGGTTTTCTATGTTTTTCCGCCATTACTAGTATTATTATTAAGCTTTCTTTGATTGAATACCTCTATGTTGACTGCTGGGCTTTGCCTATCGAATCTTCAATGATTTTTTTAATCCACCCTATAGTTATCTTTTATATCGGTTGTTTTCTTTTTTCTAATATAAGCCATGCATCAACCTTCTCTTCCATACCAGGATACCCTCCTATTCATCTACATTTTCTATCATACAATTACAGAAACAATCTGTTTGGCTCATCCTTTTTTTTCAATCTCTATGCTAACATGTCTGTTGTGGTAACTACGATTATTATTTATTCAAATATACATCGAGCCCTTATAGGGAAAAATACTCTAGCCCATATTTTGGGATTCTCAAATACTACATATAATTATCAATATATGTGCTTCATCTCTGTTTATTTATATACACTAACTCTTTCCAATCTTACTTTGTCTTTTTTCATCCCCTTGGTCCACTGCTTGAAAGCAAATTTCAAAAGATTCTCCTCTGATCAAATCCAGAGATCTACAACAACAATAATAGCTGTTTATTTGGACAAATTTAATATAGTTGCCAATCTCAGTTTTTTCACCATCTAAGGACATCCTCCTTCATTTGGCTGACACAAAGGTACAATATTATCTTTCCCCATACTAATTACGTTTTGGTGTCTAATCTAATTAATTTTTTTTATTACTGACTTTTACATTTATCTATTGATTTCAATCTCCCTGCAAATCACTGCCCTGATATTTTCCCTTAAACTCACATGTGGATCGTATACTTTTCAACCGATTATCCTCAATACAATTTGTTTAATTTACTCATATAAATCCCTAAAATTGTATGCTAATTATCCAACTGTTGTTCTCCTGCCTTCCTGCTATAAAATTAAACTACCCAATATTCTAGGAATTTATACTTGGCCTATTATCTCTAAGTATTCTATTATAGTAATCTCCTTTTTAACCATCTTCCTCATGCTAGTTTTTTGCTTCCCCTACTCCCCAACTTCTATAACCATGGTGTTGCATGTCTACTCTATAATAGTAATTTTATCTAGCATTATTATGAGCTCTAATACTAAATGGTTCATTCCTATAGCATATATGTTTTGCTGGTGGCTGCATTTTGCTTATCTTTATAAGTATATTATTTTTATCCCCTTCTATCCTTCTATGTGTCATGAACCTTTATACATGCTCTACATCTTTGTCTTTAATTTTAATTGGTGCTCTTTACCATCTGATATTTTTATTCGTTATTATCATCTTGTCTTTGGCCTCTTAAATTCTCCCTCAAACTATGAGTTTTATCACTATATTCAATGTTATTTTGACCTTTCTATGCTGCACCCTAACCTTCTGTCATTCTGTTTCTTGCAACCATATACATGGGAGTTCATCATTCAAATCACTTCATATTATACAATAATGGAACCTTTGGCCTACATCACCATGCAGCGCTGCAAGAAAGTTTGTACTTCCTACCCAACCTATTCCCTTTGGCTCTGTTTTAATTTGTTTGTAGATTATTTTAATTGCATCTCCCCCTATTTTCATTTGCTCATTTGGTTTGTAATTATTTTCTTTTCCCCGCTTCCTCCTCTCCCCGGGTTTGTAATTTTTTATGACTGTTTTTCTTTCCCGCCTTTTATTTGTTTTTACTATGCCTTTAGATGCCTGCATTCATGCCATAATATTGCATTGCATATTCCCTACAATTCCTTTTATGGATGGTATTATGATCACATACGCTCCGTTTTGTCAATCACTAAGGAATTTTATTCCTACTACACCTCTTTAGGTGAATCTTTACAAGCCCACAACTGGGATCTTATCAAAATCCTACTAAGTAGGGTCCTTTTTCTGCTAAATTTAAACCATATTTACATTCTCTCACAATTCCTTCTTCTTACTTTAGGAATTATTCTAAACGGTTGGTCGACTTTAATTGCTAAATTAATTTTTCCGCTTCCTTCCATAACCACTTCTAGCCTTTTAATGGAATTATTTATTCAAATTTTTTCAATTCATTACCCATTAGCTTTAAATTTTATTTTAACTTCTCGATTAATTTGTTCCTCTATAAAAATATCGTCTATTATTGCCAAGACTAATCTAGCCTTTCCTTATATATCCCCAAAAATCAGCCCATACATCTGCAAAAATTTATTGTATTTACTTTTACACTTTCCTTTACAACTATGTATGTATAAAAGGAATATCTCCTTAAATTTTGTTCCCAATATACCGCTATTTAACCTCTCTAACGGAATTTCTTTTTTTACCTATTCATCTAGATTTATTAAGGAAAGTTCTTTTCAAATCCTCTTTTATGTTATTAAAATATCCCAACTTTTACAATCTCTAATTTTCTTTCCAAACCCTTTTCCTACTACTTACCATAGTACAGCTTACCCAATCGCATCCTTTAAATATGAACAACATATTTATACCAAACCACAAAACCACCCCTATCTTTCTATTCTTCTCAATCTCTACACTTCCTCGATGGCATCCTCTTCTATCCCCCAACTCAGTTCTATCGACCTCACTAATGAGAAAGCAGAGCTCCTTTACACCCCTGACTTTGGTTGGGATTTTATCAAGGAGGATCCCAAGCTCTTTCTATTCGGATGCTTTATCTCCTCCAAGGCGATTGATATATATGCTGTTATTAATGCTTTCGAAGGCATATGGAAGCCTAACGATGTGGTGTCTATCTCTGTTATCCAAGACAACTTTCTCAAGATAAAATTCAAGGAGTCCAAGAACTGTTATGAAATCCTTAACTGTGGTCCTTGGCTGTACAAGGACGAATGGTTAGCCATCACCGAGTACGACCCTGCCAAATCAGTTGGAGAATACTCTTTCAATATTATGAGGATTTGGATACGTATCTTCGCCCTCCCTTCCTCACTCTTTGAGGATATAGATCGATCACATCTGGTGGGACATGCCCTTGGGTCAATGGTAGGCAACGTTATTCGAACCGATACTCGAGAGATTGAAGGAAACATGAAAGACTTCCTTCGGGTAGAAATCTTGCTGGATATCACAAGACCTGTCACCCGTTTCGTCTTCATCGGATCCGGGGCCAACAAAACTATGTGTCGTCTCCAATACGAACGCCTTCCTACTCTATGCCCCGGCTGTGGTATAATCAGCCACACAATTGAAAATTGTCACATTCGTTCTTCTCTTGATCTCAATAAGCTGCAGTACGGGGAGTGGCTCCGCTACCTCCCCCCAAGACGTCGCCCAGTTGGTACTCGTGGGCGTATCCGTAATGTTGAGCCAAACCTTAACCAAAATATCCCCCCACCGAATGGTACTCTTTATTCTCTTACTGCCAATATCTTGTTTTCTTATCGGTTTAATTCTATATTTCATCTATCTCTTTTGCTATCTCTAGTTCTATCTATATACTTATCATCTTCTTTCCTCATAGTGCCTCTTGTTCCAGCAGCTTCGGCCAACACTAATGCTCCTCCCACCGATCCGACTAATATGGGTATATTGCTATTCCCCTTTCTTATCAATTATCTCGTTTTTAACATGCAATCAATAACTAAACTGGTCTTTACCTACATCCTACTCATAGGTTCTCTAAACGAAGGCGACGTTGCATCCTTTACGGAACAACCCACCGAGGAAGCTCCAAACACGGATACAGCTATGGATGATGTCCCCAACTCTACCAAAGATCCATCTGCATCTGATTCGAAACAGAAAGCACCCCTCGAGCCTCAGCCCCTAAACACCATCTATCTTATCCCTGAAGATGGTTCAGATGATGATTGGGATTCCACGGATGATGGTGTTCCTAGCCCAACTGCCCAGCAAATAAAAAAGATTGAAGCTGAATTGCGTAAGCCCCCTGCTCCTACCGATACAATTTTCAATGATTTTAACCAATGGTTATTAAAAACTTACCCAAATGATGCAGCCCCTGCACCTGTTCCAGCCCCACCGAACCGTGGCACAAAACGCCGTTCTCCTATCCAAGTGTCGCTCCCGCCAAAAAAATCCAAACCATCCGGATCCACTCCTAAGGCTGGGATGAGCAGCTCAAAAAACTCTCCGGCGGCGGCTGACTCCCAGCCCCGCCGAGTAAAATGAGGATCCTATGCTGGAACTGTCAGGGTCTAGGACAAGCCCCAACGGTTCAACATTTTCGGACCTATGTCCAACATACCAACCCGGATGTTATTTTCCTAAGTGAAACCAAAATTAATAATGCGGCATGTAGCCGACTTTGTCTTTCTTTAGGTATGCTAGAAATTATTTCGATTCCCCCAACAGAAGGGTGTTCCGGTATTGCTATATTTGCCTCGAACAATATTAATATAAATTTAATTTCGTACTCGGCGCGTTATATACATACTCAAATTATTTTGAACAATTGCACTATGTTTTTTACTGGAATGCATGGCTACTCCGAAACTAGTCAAAAATATAAAACATGGGAAATCATCGATTCACTACATATAAATAATAATGATACCCCCTGGCTCCTAGGAGGGGATTTTAATGAAATCCTAACTAACTCTGAAAAACAAGGTGGTTGTCGAAGAGCTAGATCACAAATAAATAATTTCCATCACTGTCTATCACGCAACAATCTCTTCGATTGTAAAACAACTTCTGGATGGTTTACCTGGACAAAAGTAGGGCCTTCAACTCCTATTATACATGAACGATTAGATCGGTTCATAGCTAATTCGGCTTGGCAAAATCTTTTCCCTTCCTATCGTATAACAACAGACTATGTGGCCAAATCCGACCATTGTTTCCTGCTCCTTGACTTATTTCCTGCGGCTGTAACCCCCCTTCAGCGGACATCCAACACTTTTCGTTTCGAAAACTGTTGGGCGCATAATGAGGATAATATACATATTATTAAAAGTACTTGGGCCAATACCTCTGGTACATCAATTGAAAAAATTAAAGCTATCAGCACAAGTCTGGAGGAATGGAAAAATCACCAAAGATTTAAATCTACTGGACGGATCAATTTCCTTACCAAAAAAATAAACAAATTCTTATGCCGCCCCTTAAATGCCACAAATGAAGAAATCTACATAAAACATAGAACTGAACTTAATAAACTTCTAACGGAACAAGAAATCTATTGGGCTCAAAGATCTCGTACACTTTGGCTCTCCCAAGGGGATAAAAATACAAGGTTCTTCCATGCTCGGGCAACTAATAGTAAAAAGAAAAATTCGATTACTGGTCTTTTTGACTCTAATTCGAATTGGTGTACGACTGACTCAGACCTAATGTCTATTGCTTCTAAATATTTTCAAAATCTCTTTACATCCTCCAATCCCCAAATTTCGGATAATATTCTCGATAAAATTATGCCTTCCATCACCCAACCAATGAATGATACTCCTTTAAGGTCCTTCACAAAAGAAGAAATACTCCATGCCTTTCGGGACATTGATCCTAGGAAAGCGCCTAGTATCGATGGACTACCAAGTAGTTTTTTTCGACAACACTGGGACACGGTTGGCGAAGATGTCATTAATCTTTGCCTTAACCTACTAAACGGCACCGCTGATATGGCCTTAGTGAATAAAACTATTCTGGTACTAATCCCTAAAATCCACGACCCGACTTCCATGAAACAACTAAGACCTATCAGCCTTTGTACTGTCCTTTATAAAATAGTTGCTAAAACCATCGTCAATAGAATGAAACAAACAATTCCCTTCTGTATCAGCCCTAATCAAGCAGCTTTTGTCCAGGGACGCAACATCTCGGATAACATCCTTGTTGCCCATGAAATTATTCACAACATCAATTCAGGAGCAACTAAATCCTCCCAAGGTGCTGCTCTTAAATTAGACATGGAAAAAGCATTTGATAGAGTTGAATGGTCCTTTCCAGCAAATGTTATGGAACGCATGGGCTTCGCTTCAGATTGGGTTTCCCTCATAATGCGATGTATTACCACAGTCTCTTTTTTAGTCAAAATTAATAATTCCTTCTCCCCTTTTTTTCAACCTCAACGTGGCTTACGCCAAGGTGACCCCCTATCTCCTTTCCTATTCCTCTTTTGCACACAAGGGCTTTCTGCTTATCTATCTGCTGCCCAACAAACAAACACTCTACCGGGACTTGGTGCCTGTAAATATGGGCCCAAATTCAACCATCTGCTTTTTGCTGATGACTGCATGGTCTTCATTAATAATACTCCAACCGAAGCTTCTCATCTTAAAAGAGCACTGCAAACTTATGCTGCTGCTTCCGGTCAAGCGGTTAATTTTGAGAAATCGACAATTTTTTATAATCCGCGTACCCCATCCTCAACAAGAATCGCGATCAATAGTCTTTTGCAAGTACGTGAGGTATCCAACCCTGGTGTATATCTAGGTATCCCACTTCTCATTGGGAAAAACAAAACCGAGTCACTAGGTTTTGTGCGTGATAAAGTTCATGATCGTCTTTCTAGCTGGGATAAACATTTCCTCTCTTTTAGTGGTCGGGAGATTTTCATCAAAGCAGTCCTACAATCTCTACCTCAATATGTTATGTCTTGTTATCTTCTTCCACAAAACATTATTGATGACATGACTTCAGCAATCTGACAATACTGGTGGACTGGCAAATCCAATAAAAAAGGATGGCATATGCTTCCATGGAATCATGTTTGTTTACCTAAGGCTGCCGGAGGCATGAGATTTAAGGATTTGCATGATTTCAATATCGCTCTCTTAGGTAAGCAACTATGGAGACTCATTTGTGAACCGGACTCTTTATTGGGACAAATATATCGTTCTAAATACTTTCCTTCTGGAAATATCCTAGATGCCCCCAGACCCAATCGTGGCTCTTTTGCATGGCAAGATATGTATAACGCTCTACAGCGTCTCTTTCCAGGCTTTCTATATCGTCCAGGTATTAACAGTAATATTAGAGTACACAAAGATATATGGGGTGGCTCTTCCCCTATTACTCTCACTGGGAATTACGAAACCTCGAATGAATTCCATATTCGTTGCCGTGATTTTATGCTTCGTAATCAAACTGCTTGGGATACGGAAAAGGTCCGGCGTTATTTTAACCCAACTGATGCCACTGCAATTCTAAGTATTCCTATCATAAATGATCATCGTGATTCTATACTTTGGTCTCCTAATGACTCGGGTATCTACTCAGTCCGCTCTGGTTATATTTTCCTACAACGGTCTATATACCAACATACGTCACCTACACGTTTTTGGAAATTTCTGTCCAAAGTCAAGGCCTTACCCAAAGTCAAAACTTTTGGTTGGCGTATGGCGTCTAATGCTCTACCAGTTGGGGCCAAAATGCAAGTCTTTTCACCAAACTCAGGGCCTTGTCCCATCTGTGGAAGCCACTCGGATTCCATTCTCCATGCTCTTCGTGATTGCTCTGGGGCTTCTGAAGTCCTCCAGCTTTCTGGTATTCCCATAAATCTTTCTAGGAGCTTGGCTATAACCCCACTACAATGGTTAGAGGAAGCTGCCCACATCATATCCCCTGATAAGTTTGGCCTTTTCCTCACAGCTATTTGGAATGTTTGGAATAGACGTAACGTCTGGGTTCATAATCACCATCTACAACCGCCTTGGCTTATTGCCGTTAACTCCATTAGTTTACATGATGACTTTTGTAAAGCCTTTTCTGTTACTACCCCAACACCCTCTATCCTTTCTACTCCATGCTGGAACCCTCCCCCACTTCACCATATTAAAATAAACGTGGATGGTGCTTTTAATCCATCAACTCGTGCAACGGCTGTTGGTGCCGTTGCTCGTGATTCTACAGGTGCAGTCGTGGGCGGCCTTGCGTTTCCGCTTGGTAGCTGTTTGGAAGCAGTTACCTGTGAAGGTGAAAGCCTTCTCGCTGGTCTCACCTTCGCCCGATCTCAAGGATGGTATCGGATCTTGATTGAAACTAATTGCGCTTCTCTCGCGAATAGGATCAACAATCCCGCACAGGACCTTTCTACCATGGGACCTCTTCTTCATCAGATTCAAGAGTCTCTTCATGATTTTGATTCTGTTTCTGTTTCTTTTGTACGCCGTGAGGCAAATCATTTGGCCCATACATTAGCTACTTTTTCTTTGAGTTCTATGTCTTCCATGTCTTTTACTTCTGATGTTCCAACTTGTATCAAACATCTTGTAACAAATTCTCTATGATTTAATAAAACTTAGGTACTCTTTTCCCCTTTTTAGGGTCCTCTAGCTCTGCTTGAAGGACATTAGTAGGGGTTTTTGATGAGGCCTTTTTCTTCAAAAAAAAATTCCAACAGGTCCATTGAAAGGCCCATTTAGACATGCTCGTCCGAAACCTATACAAAAAAGGACTGCAAAACAAGTTTTAATCAAATTTTAGGAGTTTATGTAATTGATTAGGAGCTTTTCAACACAATTATATTGCAAAACCTCAATTTCTGTACTTTTTACTTAGTTAAAATTCCAACGAGTCCATTGAAAGGCCCATTTAGACCTACTCGTCCGAAACCTCTACAAAAAAGGCCGCAAAACAAGTTTTAATCAAATTTTAAGAGTTCATGTAATTGATTAAGAGCTTTTCAACACAATTATATTGCAAAGCCTCAATTTCTATACTTTTTACTCGGTTAAAATTCCAACAAGTCCATTAAAAGGCCCATTTAGACCTGCTAGTCCGAAATCTCGACAAAAAGGACCGCAAAACAAGTTTTAATCAAATTTTAGGAGTTCAAATAATTGATTAGGAGATTTTCAACATAATTATATTGCAAAACCTCAATTTCTATACTTTTTACTTAGTTAAAATTCCAACGGATCTATTGAAAGGCCCATTTCGACCCGCTCGTCTGAAACCTCTACAAAAAGGACTGCAAAACAAGTTTTAATCAAATTTTAGGAGTTCATGTAATTGATTAGGAGCTTTTCAGCGCAATTATATTGCAAAACCTCAATATCTGTACTTTTTACTCAGTTAAAATTCCAACGTGTCCATTCAAAGGCCCATTTAGACTTGCTAGTCCGAAACCTCGACAAAAAGGACCGAAAAACAAGTTTTAATCAAATTTTAAGAGTTCAAATAATTGATTAGGAGCTTTTCAACACAATTATATTACAAAACCTCAATTTCTGTACTTTTTACTCAGTTAAAATTCTAACGGGTCCATTGAAAGGCCCATTTCGACCCGCTCGTCCAAAAACTGTAACGTCCCGGGTTTAGGGATCGGATGTTACTCGGGTAAATCGGGTTTGAGTCGTGGGTTCGTTTTAAAATTTAGTTAAGCTCTGGTTTTAATTAAAAGGGTTTGGATTCATTACGGGCAAACTAGTAATTTTAAAATAAAAGGAAATAAGATGAGAGAAAAGGGGATTTTTGAAAATGCTATCCATCTTCTTCTTCCTCACAATTTCACGTTAAACCCTCCCCTTAACCCCTAAACACTATTTCATCAAATTTCTTCATCAATTCAAGGGCTCTCTTCAAGGTAAGCACATTTTTGAATTCTCCTCATTATTTCCAATATTTCCATAGCTTTAGTTTTCATAGAAATCCCCTTTCAAAGTTTTGGAGGTTTTCAAGTTTTGAAGTGAAAGTATGAAACTTTAATGGATTTTCGTTTTGTTTTTGACATGTAGAGTTAAGCTATGAGTTAACCTAACCCTAAGATACATTATATCTCAATTTGGTTGGCTTTTATCAAGAATCCCGAAATTGGGTTTTGGTGGTATTTTAAAAGTGTCAAAATTTGTGTTTTTGGTGTGGTTTTGTGAAAGGGAGTTGAGCTGGTGCTATAGTGATGCTAGAAGGGTGTTTTGAAGGTGTTTGGAGGTGTTTTGGGCATTGGATTTGGTAGTTTTCTGCTGGGTTATTAGGGAGTACGAAAATGAAGAAGTTTTGTTTAGTTCATGGGTTGGAAATGCGGTAAATGGGTCTTGGAATTGTATCTTGATTGTGACAGTGGTTTTGGGGCTGAATGATTTAGTAAATTGTTGTTTTTGATTGGCTAGAATCAAGGGAAACCATCGGAAAGGCTTAGGGAACGATTTCGAGGAATTCGGAAACTTGAGATCGGTGTTCGGTTTCCGTTTGGGTTGCATCGGTGAGTGAAAATGTCTTGAACTTGTTTTGATTACAAAGAGGGTTTCTTGGGGGTTTGGGTGGAGCCTCGAGGGCTAACCTAAACCCAAGTGTAAGTTTACTAATCCTACCTTGATGGTTAAGTGATGATGTATGAGTAATTGTTGTGATATCATATGCTTTATGGATTGCTTTTATATCCGTTGTTGTTGTGAAGTCGTTGTTGGTGTCGAGCCTCACATGATGGTTGTGTAACTACGGTGATGAGTGGTCCCACCGGTAGTGACTAGTAGTAGAGTAAGGTGATGTGTGGTCCCATCGGAAAACTACTAGTCGAACGGTGATGTGTGGTCCCACCGTGTGTTTTAGGTTGTGCATGTGCAAACCATTTAGTTGTGTTGCTTTCGTGCATTCAAATGGTTTATTTATCACTTACGAAATGTGTTTTGAAAACTGCATGATTGATGATGTTTTTAGAGCTTCGCTCACTAAGCTATCAAGCTTACGCTCTCCTTTTTCCAAAATGCAGATCGTTAGAGTTCGGAAGGCAAGTGGGCAAGGGAGGAGCTTTTTGGAGTTCTCGAGTAGCTCAAGTATGATTTAAGTAATTGTAATAATGCCTAGACATTGGGGGTATTAGACTTGTATGTAGTTGGAGTTCAAACTCGTTTGTTGGCTTTTGATGTCCTAGCATGTTTGGTTTGTTGATGCCATGTGGTTGTATGAGCATTGTTAGACTCATATAGGTTGGTTTGTTGTTAAGGCCTTGTCATGGATTTGTAAACCATGTATGTTGTTACCTTTATGCTTGTGTTCAAAGGCTTATAACCTTGATCCATGAATGCTTATGTTTGTTTTAAAAGCATGTGAAACCTTGCCATGAAATGCCTATTTGTGTGTTTACTGCCTTTGAGGGAATTGGTGAAGTCATGTATGTTTTTATGCATGTTTCCTACCTAAATGCCTATCTTGAGAGGAATGCCATGTTTGTTCGGTTAAGTAGCCTCGTATGCTTAGTCTTGGATGCTAAATGATGTATGAATGTTGGTGTGTTGCTAGACGAGTCGTAAAATGCATCTAGAGTTGAGTCTTAGGTTGTCCTTCAGCTAATTTGAGTCTTGTAGTGCAGGGCGTATCGGTACGCCCAAGGGCCGTATCGATACGGTCCTACACTTTGGGGCTCAGATTAAGCCTAGCGTACAGGTACACGGGGGTGTATCGATACGCCAAAAGCTCTCTAGAAATCTGAGATATTGACGAGATTTTGGCGTATCGGTACGGGTCTATGGTGTATCGGTACGGTCTTATATCGTTGACTGTGAGAAGTTGACCGTTGAGGGCGTATCGGTACGGTCAATCCAGTGTACCGATATGGTCTCCCTTGGTTGACTCTGGGTTGTTGACCAAGTCAAGGCGTATCGATACGGTCTCCTAGCGTATCGATACAGCCTGTTGAAAAGGCTAAAATGGGCTGTTGAATTACTTGTTTTGATTGCTTTGCATCGCTTCGTTGTCTTTCCGCTTTCGTATCTCACATAGGATGTATGAATGCCTTTAGACAAGATAATGTTTAAAAGGAATTTTCTAGGGTTTCTAATCGAAGGTGAGCTTTAACGGGTTTCACTTCAGTTTTCCCCGTGTAACCTACTCGGACCGGTCAGTCGTCCAGACCGGGACGAGGGGGTTACATTTGGTGGTATCAGAGCCTGAGGTTTCCAAGACCTCGGGTAGGTAAGTGAGGTAAGTTGATGTGCTATGTTGTTGCTATGTCTCGGTGAGTGTTTTACCATGTATGCTTGAAGTTTGCTTGCTAGTACGGTGTTTGAAAGCATGTTTTAATGGCCTTTTGATTTTGGTTAAGGGTTAGTCAAATGTCCCCATTGTTAGGTGTTGTTGTCAAAAAAATGGTTTTTGTTTAACGAGCTTGAGAACCTAAGTCCTTGCCCTTTTTCTAACCTAACATTTTTCTTGTGTGTTTGTTGTTTTAGATTCTATCTTGATATGGTGAGACTGAGGGGGCGACCTAGAGCGGGTGATCAGGCACCCGGGGGTGAGCCTCATGTTCCTCCTACTCCCGGTGGTAATGGAGTAGGTGGCGAAGGTAACGTGCCTCAGGCTGGTGTGCAAGTCAGAGGTGATGGTAATGGGCCTCAGGCCGGTGCTAATGTTGGGGGTGTTAGGGCTCAGGCGGGTCAGGGTCCAGCGGGTGCAGACATGACCCATTTGATTCAGACCATAGCCGGAGCTTTTTAGACAGCTTTGGCCGGTGTACAAGCTGCAGCACCACCACCTCAGGGTGCGGGGACAGGATTACCCCTAGAGAGGCTCCGTAGTTTGGGTGGAGTTGAGTTCCGTGGGTTGACTCATGAAGGCTCAGAGGCGTGGCTTGAGAGTACCACACGCATCTTGGGTCAGATGGAATGCTCAGACGCCCGTAAGTTGGGTTGCATTGTCTCCTTGCTTCAGGGGGAAGCATATACTTGGTGGACCACTGTTACTTCGAGTATGGCCGAAGCGGATATCACGTGGGAGTTCTTCAGAAATGCCTTCAAGAGGAAGTATCTCAGAGTTTGATACTTGGATGAGAAGAAGAGGGAGTTTATGGCCTTGGTTCAGGGTAACAGGACCGTGTCTGAATACGAGGTTCAGTTTGTGAGATTGAGCCAGTATGCACCTGAGTTGGTTCCTAGTGAGAGGGAACGGTGTGAGCACTTCCGGTATGGGTTGACTAGAGATGTGAAGACGTACATGCTAGCCTCTGACTATACTGAGTTTGACGTTTTGGTCTCTAGGGCCAAGGATATTGAGCAGAACTTAGGCTCCAGTGCTTGTGCTAGTGGGTCCGATTCCGGGAAGAGACACGCGAATTGGGACAGAGATCATGCCTCTTAGGAGGTATCAGCCTAATTTGAGACATAGGGGTGGTAACTATGGATGGGGCCATCAGGGCCAAGGAGCTGTTGTACACACTCTGGAGTGCACTAGATGCGGGAGACGCCACCAGGGCGAGTGTACGGGTACCTTTGGGCCGTGTTGGAACTGTGGTTCCCGAGATCACATGAGACGCAACTGTCCACACCTGGCTAGGGGCGGACCGGCTCCACCTAGGGGTTTTGAGCATCAGAGAGGCTGTGGGTGCGGTCGTGGTAACTTTCAGTCGAGGAACGAGGGTCAGAGGAACTTAGCTCATGTAGTAGCAGTTCAGCCCGAGGGAGGATGACCGGCTAGGGTATATGCTCAGCGAGAGGCTGGGAATGACACGGATGTTATTGCATGTAATTTCTCGTTACAGTCTTTGAGTTTGCTTTCTTTGATAGATTCGGGGTCGACACATTCTTATATTTTGGGTGAGCACGCAAGGTCATTAGGGTTACCAAGTGAATGGTTAGAAGTAGGCGTAAATGTTACTAGCTCTTTTGGTTGTACAGTGGTAGTTAGGAAAATGTATAGGAGGTGTCCCTTGATGGTTCAGGGCCACATGTTTCCGGTTGATATGATGGATGATACGGACACGGCCCCGTATACGCGAACGTTGAGCTTGCGGAAGCGGATAAGGATGTTGGCGCGGCGAATGTTGGATCGGTGAAAAGATGGATGAAGATAGGAGATGGCGATGGAGATGGAAAATAAATGGATAAATTGTCCTCGGCACCCTCTTAGACGCAATTATCTAAGCAAGCAACCTCAAACGGCTCTAACCCACCCTCCCAGATGTAGTTACCTAGGCAAGCAGGAGTGTGAAGATCAACAACAAATTCTGACAAACTTGAAGAATCGCTTCTAAAATAAAGAACACAAGTTATACTTCTTGCAAGTCTGAACTCAAAAGAGAAATTTTTTTTAATCATTCAAATCTTAATTATAATGTGGTTGAAGCCTCCTTATATAAGCTTAGAGAAGTTCTAATCCTAGTAAACTTAGGAAATTAAATACAATAAATAAATGCTGAAATCTAATATCCTAATTACATAAGTAACTTCTAATAATAAATAAATATTAAAAATAAAATCCTAATTAAATAAATCTGATCCTAATAGATATTGCAGAATCCTATATTGATTTAAATTACAAATAATCAAATAAAATCATGAAAATTTGTAATTATCCAAAAATCTCGTATTAATCCTGTATAGGAATTTCTGCATGCGTTGTCTTAGCTAAAATAGACATGTCTTGAGTTCCAGATGTCCGATTGAGGCGTTTCAAGATTCGTTGGAAAGATAATTGATAGCCGGACAAGTTTTACGAAGACATGTCGACCCAAATATGCCTGGATCCCATCCAAAAAGGGGTCGCAAGTTGACTGACGTTTCTGACTTGCAAAACAGTTTTAACTTCTTTTCCAAGATGATTAGTTTCACTCCTCTCATGCATGTATCATTCCCCCACTCCTCAAAAATATTCTCCCTCGAATCTAAACCGGTTAATGGAGAAATTTCATCAAAGTACCAGGAAAGAGAAGATGTCTTGAAGGATCCTTGTGCATAGTCTCTTTTTGTAATGTAATTTACAAGTTCCTTCTTATTGAGATCATCACTATTGTTCTTTCGGTTGCAAAGTGTCTCATTCTCATCTTCAAAATTGTTATTAATGCTAGAAGAGGAATAAGCATAAATAGAATTTTGAAAACAATCAATGATACCGATAGAGTAGCGCAAACTTGGAATTGGAAGCCTTCAATCAAGTTGTTGCAAGAACTAGGGGCTCTAGACTCAATCAAGAAGATTAGGAGCAGATCTGAAAATTCAAGAGAAGAGAGAAGAGCTTTTCTTGAAAAATTCAGATTCAAGGCTGGAAAATTAAAGAAACGAAGATAATAAAGAAGATTAAGGAATAAATAATAAGAATTAAAACAAAAAGATTGAAAAAGATTGAAAGAGAGGTAGATAAAACAAATCTGAAAATTCAGTTTTGTTTATGGCTATGGAGATGGCATGAAGTTGAAGATGGAGATGGCTTGATGGATTTGTGATGGTTTTGTCCTCGGCACCCTCTTAGACGCAATTACCTAAGCAAGCAACCTCAAGCGGCTCTAACCCACCCTCCTAGACGCGATTACCTAGGCAAGCAGGAGTGTGAAGATGATCTCCCTCACAAGAACTCGTCGGACTTATGTTGAAGAAGACTTCGAAGGCACAAGTAATCAGCACTTGCAAAAATAAACTCACTAAATATTTTATTAATCCAAGAAAATCTGAATAATCTGTCTTACAATGGTGGAGGCTTCATCCTTTTACAGGTGAAGGATAGCCAAAGTAATCTAACTTCTACTAAAACAAGGAAACCCTAATTTAATTAAGAAAATAAAAGAAAAACAGCCTTTAAACTCCTTGTGCTTGGGCTGCAAGTGATAAGCTGATAAGTGCAAGTGATAAGTTGATAAGAGTTGCTTGGGAGAAGGGTGGCTGGTTCCTAAAGTATATAAAACCCTAAAAACATAATTTAAATATTAATAATTAAGTTGGGCTAAGTCTAATTCGTCCAAAAGCCTTATATAATAGCTTTTGGGCTGAATTTTACAAATTCCCGTAATAATCCCGTATCCAGTTTTCTGCATGCGCAGTCTTTAGTAAAATGAACGTATCTTGAGTTCCCGATGTCCGATTGATGCGTTTCAAGATGCGTTGGAAAGGTAACTGAATTCCGGTCAAATTGTTAGACGACAACTCTGCCTAGAAATGCCAGGATCCCATCCGAAATGTCGTCTCAAGTTGGATGACTTTCCAGACTTCACAAACATATTCAACTTCTTGTCCAATATGCATTGCTTTAGCCCTCCCATGCATGTATCATTCCCCCTCTCCTCAAAAGGATTCGTCCTCGAATCAAAAACAGTAAAAGAAGGACGTTTAACAATGGCAATTGAAACAGAATCTTTGTCATAGGTGGAGTGATCCAATTGAGCTCCTCTTAATGGTTCAACAAAATCCTGAAAAAAGATCTCAAAGCCACTCGAAACAATGATGTTATGGTTAGGTCGAAAAAAATCTCTCTTTATCTTTTTATCGCCTTTTTCATTTGGACATTGTTCGACTTTTACCTCATGTTTCTTTTCACTCACAAAAATTGGGCCATTAATTTGACTTTTATTGCTCTCGGCCTCTTGACTCTCAGTCTTTTTCAAATAAGATAAGTCACGTACCCAATTCCTCTCACAAAAAATATCATCGAAATACAATTTATGTAGAGGATGAAGTGTTTCTAACAGAATAATGGGACGAGAATTAAATAAAGGGTTAGAATCACGCTTACTTTCTTGGGATGTTGTTGATGAATCAAGAGAACTCATTACTAAGCATGAAAGATTGTCTTGATTTATGGGTTCAAATCTTTCTTCTTCCGAAACGTCATCTTCTGAAAGTATTTGCTCATTATTGGGTATGGTTAAACTCTTAGTAGTGACATCTTCCTCATGTTCTCGAGTATAATAAATTTCTTCGACATCTTGCTTTCCTTGGTCTTCTTCGACATGACTCACCGATGGTTGTTCATTATCCTTTTGGAATAGCGATGATTCTTCTTCCTTCGGTGCCGTACTACTAGAGTCGAATAGTGCATTAGTAGGGTTGTGAAAAGATGAAGGTTGAGATGTACCTTTATCAAAAGAGGAGTATTTCTTATGACAAGTCTTGGATTCTTGTCGTTTGTAATGTTTGGGAACGAATCGCTCTCTCATGACCTTTTTAAGTTCAGCCCATGTTCTTATTTTGGCTTCACCATTGAGACGTCTATCTCGTTGTAATAAATGCCACCATAGTACTGCATATTCCTCGAACTTTAGGGCCACTAATGAAGCTTGATCTTCCTCGGGATATCCGTAACAATTAAACAGGAAATCAACCCTATTTTCCCAATCACAATAACCATCAGGATCATACCTTCCTTGAAAAGAAGGTATTCTGAATTTTGGGATGGCCAAAGTGTGTGCGGTTCGCCTTGGTTCAGTTCGCCTTTCTTCACAAAAATTGAACGAATGCCTCGATTTGGTCAATGAAGGCTTTCCTCGATAAGTAGAACCCAAAGTATCATGTTGTTTTGCACGAGTCTTGTCTCTGTGAAACATCCTGGAACACTAAAATTTACAAAGGTGAAAAACAAAAGAAAGAAAACTAGAAATCTCACTAAACACTCCAAGAAAGAAATACTTAGCGAGGCAAGTAAGCCGATCTTGTACTCTTTAAAGACCTTCCTGCCACAAGTCAACAAGTTATAATAGGAGTTTAATCCTAACAATGAGTCCTATTTGTACTAGGAGTTCAATGAAAGGTGTGACACCAATTGAATTCTAGTTGCAAGGAGAAAGAAAGGTATGCAACTTTTAATTTCCTACTAACACAAGAAGCAAAAAAGTGTTAGATAATGTACAGAAGACAATAAAAAGGTAAAACAAATGAAAACAAATAGTTAAGAATGAAAGAAGATCAGAAAACCCGAAAAAACCCTGAAATATGCAGCAACTTGATCCACTTTGTTCGAGGTGTTCCCGAAGTCAAACAATTCTGAAATTTTTTGTGGTGACTCCTACAATAGTGTAGATCTGATCTGGAAATTTTCATCTCAAAATTCGTTCGTTTAATTTTTGCGATTTTCCCCCTTTTGTTCGAATTTTTCACCCAAAACGCCAAAATTCTTGCCAAGAATCGTCCCAAATCTGATACCAAATGATAGAGTAGCGCAATCTTGGATTTGGAAGCCTTCAATCAAGTTGTTGCAAGAACTAGGGGCTCTAGACTCAATCAAGAAGATTAGGAGCAGATCTGAAAATTCAAGAGAAGAGAGAAAAGCTTTTCTTGAAAAATTCAGATTCAAGGCTGGAAAATTAAAGAAACGAAGATAATAAAGAAGATTAAGGAATAAATAATAAGAATTAAAACAAAAAGATTGAAAAAGATTGAAAGAGAGGTAGATAAAACAAATCTGAAAATTCAGTTTTGTTTATGGCTATGGAGATGGCATGAAGTTGAAGATGGAGATGGCTTGATGGATTTGTGATGGTTTTGTCCTCGGCACCCTCTTAGACGCAATTACCTAAGCAAGCAACCTCAAGCGGCTCTAACCCACCCTCCTAGACGCGATTACCTAGGCAAGCAGGAGTGTGAAGATGATCTCCCTCACAAGAACTCGTCGGACTTATGTTGAAGAAGACTTCAAAGGCACAAGTAATCAGCACTTGCAAAAATAAACTCACTAAATATTTTATTAATCCAAGAAAATCTGAATAATCTGTCTTACAATGGTGGAGGCTTCATCCTTTTATAGGTGAAGGATAGCCAAAGTAATCTAACTTCTACTAAAACAAGGAAACCCTAATTTAATTAAGAAAATAAAAGAAAAACAGCCTTTAAACTCCTTGTGCTTGGGCTGCAAGTGATAAGCTGATAAGTGCAAGTGATAAGTTGATAAGAGTTGCTTGGGAGAAGGGTGGCTGGTTCCTAAAGTATATAAAACCCTAAAAACATAATTTAAATATTAATAATTAAGTTGGGCTAAGTCTAATTCGTCCAAAAGCCTTATATAATAGCTTTTGGGCTGAATTTTACAAATTCCCGTAATAATCCCGTATCCAGTTTTCTGCATGCGCAGTCTTTAGTAAAATGAACGTATCTTGAGTTCCCGATGTCCGATTGATGCGTTTCAAGATGCGTTGGAAAGGTAACTGAATTCCGGTCAAATTGTTAGACGACAACTCTGCCTAGAAATGCCAGGATCCCATCCGAAATGTCGTCTCAAGTTGGATGACTTTCCAGACTTCACAAACATATTCAACTTCTTGTCCAATATGCATTGCTTTAGCCCTCCCATGCATGTATCAGATACCTTTTGATTGCATCGTACCTTCGTTGGTGTTTGTCATTTGATGATCATCTTGAATCGGAATAGTAGGTTTGTCACTGGAAACAAACACACTACTTACAATTTCTTCCTCATCAATAAGCAAGGTTAAACTCTCGATGGTATCACCTTCTTCATGTTCTTTAGGAGAACAAATTTCTTTATCATGTTCCGAATCACAGATTTCAATATCATTAGAAGACATGATTTCAGACAACATATCTCTCAAATTTTTTTCTTGAAAATAAGACTTATCTGGACAATCATACTCGGAATGATCTAGTCGACAACAATAATGACATCGAGTCCCCAAAAGAGTAAAATTCAATATGTTGCTCAATGACATCCTCAAGAACGATCTGAATCTGATACCAAATGATACAGACACAGCCCCGTATACGCGAACGTTGAGCTTGCGGAAGCGGATAAGGATATTGGCGCGAATGTTGGATCGGTGAAAAGATGGCTGAAGATAGGCGATGACGATGGAGATGGAAGATAAATGGATAAATTGTCCTCGGCACCCTCTTGATCGCAATTAACCAAGCAAGCAACCTCAAGCGGCTCTAACCCACCCTCCTAGATGCAGTTACCTAGGCAAGCAGGAGTGTGAAGATCAACAACAAATTCTGACGAACTTGAAGAATCGCTTTTAAAATAAAGAACACAAGTTATACTTCTTGCAAGTCTGAACTCAAAAGAGAACTTTATTTAATCATTCAAATTTAATTACAATGTGGTTGAAGCCTCCTTATATAAGCTTGGAGAAGTTCTAATCCTAGTAAACTTAGGAAATTAAATACAATAAATAAATGCTGAAATCTAATCTCCTAATTACATAAGTAACTTCTAATAATAAATAAATATTAAAAATAAAATCCTAATTAAATAAATCTGATCCTAATAGATATTGCAGAATCCTATATTGATTTAAATTACAAATAATCAAATAAAATCATGAAAATTCGTAATTATCCAAAAATCTCGTATTAATCCCGTATAGGAATTTCTGCATGCGCTGTCTTTGCTAAAATAGACATATCTTGAGTTCCTGATCTCCGATTGAGGTGTTTCAAGATCCGTTGGAAAGATAATTGATAGCCGGACAAGTTTTACGAAGACATGTTGACCCAAATATGCCTGGATCCCATCCAAAGAGGTGTAGCAAGTTGAATGACGTTTCTGACTTGCAAAACAGTTTTAACTTCTTTTCCAAGATGATTAGTTTCACTCCTCTCATGCATGTATCAATGGAGCTACCGTTCTATGGCTTCGACATGATTTTGGTCATGGATTGGCTCGTAGAGCATAGATCTAGGGTTGACTTTGAGACCAAGAGAGTCTCCTTGAAGCTTACGGATGATTTTGAGGTTGTGGTAGTTGGCGAGAACGTTAGTTTCTTGTCCAATGTTGTTTCTGCTTTGGAAGCTCAGAAGTTGTTGAATTCGGGTTGTCAGGCTTATTTGGCTTATGTGATGAATCCAAATATGAGTGAGGTTAGACCGCAAGACATCAGGATAGTTTGTGACTTTCCGAGTGTTTTTCCGAAAGAGTTGTCGGGTTTGCCTCCCGATAGAGCAATTGAGTTTGCTATTGAGATGTATTCTGATTCTGCCCCAGTGTCTATTGCTCCATATAGAATGGCACCGAAAGAGTTGAAGACACAGCTTCAGGAGTTGTCCGATAGGGGTTTCATTAGACCTAGTATTTCTCCGTGGGGTGCTCTGGTCTTGTTTGTGAAAAAGAAAGACGGTAGCATGAGGATGTGTATAGATTATAGGCAGTTGAACAAAGTGACAGTGAAGAACAAGTACCCTCTGCCTAGGATAGATGACTTGCTTGATCAGTTGAGAGGTGCTTCCGTGTTTTCAAAGATTGACTTGAGGTCCAGATACTATCAATTGAAGGTGAAAGATGTGGACATACCGAAGACAGCCTTCCGTACACGTTATGGGCACTATGAGTTCTTGGTGATGCCTTTCGGGTTGACTAACGCTCCAGCAGCTTTCATGGATATGATGAACTATGTGTTTCACGAGTTTTTGGACAGGTTTGTGGTAGTGTTCATAGACGACATCTTAGTATACTCTAGGACCGAAGAGGAGCATGATGAGCATTTGCGGTTGGTGCTTCAGACCTTGCTAGAGAATCAGTTGTATGCCAAGATAAGCAAATGTGAGTTTTAGATTAGGGAGGTGGTCTTCCTAGGTCACGTGATCTCGGCTAATGGGATTAGTATGGATCCCAAGAAGATAGAAGCTATAGTGAATTGGAAACAACCGAAGTCAGTAACAGAAATCTGTAGTTTCCTAGGCTTGGCAGGGTATTATAGAAGATTTTTCGAGAGATTTTCTAGGATAGCGGCTCCTTTGACTAAGTTGCTTCAGAAGAATGTCCCCTATGAGTGGTCAGATGCAAGACAAGAAGCGTTTGAGAAGTTAAAGAAAGCTTTGACCGAAGCTCCTATCTTGATACAGCCTGAGTCAGGAAGAGAATTTGTGATTTATAGTGATGCATCATACGTAGGTTTAGGTTGTGTGCTTATGCAAGAAGGTAAGGTGGTAGCCTATGCTTCGAGACAGTTGAAAGTGCACGAGAAGAACTATCCCACTCATGACATAGAGTTGGTCGCCGTAGTGTTCGCTTTGAAGATTTGGAGACACCATATTTATGGTGAGAAGTGTACCGTATATACCAACCACAAGAGTTTGAAGTACTTGATGTCTCAGAGGAAGTTGAACCTTAGGCAGCGTAGGTGGTTAGAACTTCTTAAGGACTATGATCTTACGATAGAGTACCATCCGGGTAAGTCAAACGTAGTGGCCTATGCTTTGAGTAGAAAAGTGGATGTTGAGTTGCGAGCTATGTTTGCGAGATTGAGTGTGTCCAAGGATGGTGGTTTGATAGCCGAGCTCCAAGTTAAGCCTTCGTTAGTTCAGTTGATTCGAGAGAAGTAGTTGCGAGATGAGTCTTTGGCACCTCACGTACAAGATATAGCCGAAGACAGGCCTATCGATTATTGTTTTGGTGAGAATGGGATCCTATGTTACAAGGATAGGATAGTGGTTCTGGAGGATGCCGAGTTGAGACGTATGATCTTGAACGAAGCTCATAATAGTCCTTTTGCTATGCATCCGGGTAGTACGAAGATGTATCGGGGGTTAAAGGAGGAGTACTATTGGGTTGGGTTGAAGAAGGATGTGGCCGAGTTTGTGAGTAAGTGTATGGTTTGTTAGTGAGTCAAGGCCGAGCATCAGTTTCCTTCATGGTTGTTACAGCCGTTGAAGATTCCGGAATGGAAGTGGGAACGTATCACCATGGACTTTGTGTCAGGTTTACTGTTGACTCCTTCGAGGAAGAATTCAGTGTGGGTGATAGTGGATAGATTTACTAAGTGTTCTCACTTCATACCACCTATACCTTAGATAAGTTGGCCGATTTGTACATCTGTGAGATAGTGAGGCTACATGGGGTACCGAAATTGATTGTGTCAGACCGAGATCCGAGGTTTACAGCTAGATTTTGGGAGTGTTTGCATCGATCCTTAGGTACTTGGTTGAACTTCAGTACTTCGTATCATCCGCAGTCAGATGGTCAGTCAGAGAGGGTGATTCAGGTGTTGGAGGACATGTTGAGGTGTTGTGTCATCGATTTTCAGGGGTCGTGGGAGAAGCATCTACCGTTAGTAGAGTTTGCATACAACAGTTACCAGGCTAGTATTCAAATGGCACCGTATGAAGCTCTATATGGTAGGAAGTGTAGGACTCTAATTTGTTGGGCCGAAGCCGGACAGAAGCTTGTACCGATGCCCGACTTGCTTAAGGGCACTACCGAGAAGGTAAAGTTGATATGTGATCGTTTGAAGGCAGCTTCAGACCGGCAGAAGTCGTATGCCGATTTAAAGAGGAAAAAGATAGAGTATGACGTGGGTGAGAAAGTGTTTTTGAAAGTCTCACCTTGGAAGAAGGTGATGAGGATTGGTAGGAAAGGTAAGTTGAGTCTGAGATTCATTGAACCTTATGAGGTAGTTGAGAGGATTGGTCCTGTTGCATATAGATTGAGACTCCCGACTGAGCTAGAGAAGATTCACGATGTGTTTCATGTGTCGATGCTCCGCAAATATAGATCGGATCCGTCTCACGTAATGCCCGTAGAAAAGATTGAATTGAATCCGGATTTGACATATGATGAGGAACCAATGGAGATCTTAGCCTCAGACAGCAAGGTGTTGCGTGGTAGATCAATTGAGTTGGTCAAGGTGAGGTGGCAACGTTGAGAGTTGGACGAGGCCACTTGGGAGAGAAAGGAGGATATGGAAAGGCAGTTTCCTTATCTCTTCAAGTCAGGTAATTTCGGGGATGAAATGATACGGACACGGCCTCGTATACGCGAACGTTGAGCTTGCGGAAGCGGATAAGAATATTGGCGCGAATGTTGGATCGGTGAAAAGATGGCTGAAGATAGGCGATGACGATGAAGATGGAAGATAAATGGATAAATTGTCCTCGGCACCCTCTTGATCGTAATTAACCAAGCAAGCAACCTCAAGCGGCTCTAACCCACCCTCCTAGACGCAATTACCTAGGCAAGCAGGAGTGTGAAGATCAACAACAAATTCTGACGAACTTGAAGAATCGCTTCTAAAATTAAGAACACAAGTTATACTTCTTGCAAGTTTGAACTCAAAAGAGAACTTTTTTTAATCATTCAAATCTGAATTACCATGTGGTTGAAGCCTCCTTATATAAGCCTTGGAGAAGTTCTAATCCTAGTAAACTTAAGAAAATAAATACAATAAATAAATGCTAAAATCTAATCTCCTAATTACATAAGTACCTTCTAATAATAAATAAATATTGAAAATAAAATCATAATTAAATAAATCTGATCCTAATAGATATTGCAGAATCCTATATTGATTTAAATTACAAATAATCAAATAAAATTATGAAAATTCGTAATTATCCAAAAAACTCGTATTAACCCCGTATAGGAATTTCTGCATGCGCTGTCTTTGCCAAAATAGACGTATCATGAGTTTCAGATGTCCAATTGAGGCGTTTCAAGATCCGTTGGAAAGCTAATTGATAGCCGAACAAGTTTTAAGAAGACATGTTGACCTATAAATGCCTGGATCCCATCCAAAATAGGGTCGCAAGTTGACCGAAGTTTCTGACCTGTAAAACAATTTTAACTTCTTTTCCAAGATGATTAGTTTCACCCCTCTCATGCATGTATCACGAAATTCCTTAAGTGGGGGAGAGTTGTAACGCCCCAGGTTTAGGGTTCGGATGTTACTCGGGTAAATCGGGTTTGAGTCGTGGGTTCGTTTTAAAATTTAATTAAGCTTTGGTTTAATTAAAAGGGTTTGGATTCATTAAGGACAAACTAGTAATTTTAAAATAAAAGGAAATAAGATGAGAGAAAAGGGGATTTTTGAAAATGCTATCCATCTTCTTCTTCCTCACAATTTCACGTTAAACCCTCCCCTTAACCCCTAAACACTATTTCATCAAATTTCTTCATCAATTCAAGGGCTCTCTTCAAGGTAAGCACATTTTTGAATTCTCCTCATTATTTCCAACATTTCCATAGCTTTAGTTTTCATAGAAATCTCCTTTCAAAGTTTTTGAGGTTTTCAAGTTTTGAAGTGAAAGTATGAAACTTTAATGGATTTTCGTTTTGTTTTTGACATGTAGAGTTAAGCTATGAGTTAACCTAACCCTAAGATACATTATATCTCAATTTGGTTGGCTTTTATTAAGAATCCTTAAATTGGGTTTTGGGGTATTTTAAAAGTGTCAAAATATGTGTTTTTGGTGTGGTTTTTTGAAAAGGAGTTGGGCTGGTGCTATAGTGATGCTAGAAGGGTGTTTTGAATGTGTTTGGAGGTGTTTTGGGCATTGGATTTGGTAGTTTTCTGCTGGGTTATCAGGGAGTACGAAAATGAAGAAGTTTTGTTTAGTTCATGGGTTGAAAATGCGGTAAATGGGTCTTGGAATTGTATCTTGATTGTGACAATGGTTTTGGGCTGAATGATTTAGTAAATTGTTGTTTTTTATTGGCTAGAATCAAGGGAAAACATCGGAGAGGCTTCGGGCACGATTCCAGGGAATTCGGAGACTTGAGATCGGTGTTCGGTTCCGTTTGGGTTGCATCGGTGAGTGAAAATGTCTTGAACTTGTTTTGATTACAAAGAGGGGTTCTTGGGGATTTGGGTGGAGCCTTGAGGGCTAACCTAAACCCAAGTGTATGTTTACTAATCCTACCTTGATGGTTAAGTGATGATGTATGAGTAATTGTTGTGATATCATATGCTTTATGGATTGCTTTTATATCCGTTGTTGTTGTGTAGTCGTTGTTGGTGTCGAGCCTCACGTGATGGCTGTGTAACTACGGTGATGAGTGGTCCCACCGGTAGTGACTAGTAGTAGAGTAAGGTGATGTGTGGTCCCATCAGAAAACTACTAGTCGAACGGTGATGTGTGGTCCCAGTGTGTGTTTTGGTTGTGCATGTTTCAAAACCATGTAGTTGTGTTGCTTTCGTGCATTCAAATGGTTTATTTATCACTTACAAAATGTGTTTTGAAAACTGCATGATTGATGATGTTTTTAGAGCTTCGCTCACTAAGCTATCAAGCTTACGCTCTCCTTTTTCCAACATGCAGATCGTTAGAGTTCGGAAGGCAAGTGGGCAAGGGAGGAGCTTTTTGGAGTTCTCGAGTAGCTCAAGTATGATTTAAGTAATTGTAATAATGTCTAGACATTGGGGGTATTAGACTTGTATGTAGTTGGAGTTCAAACTCCTTTGTTGGCTTTTGATGTCCTAGCATGTTTGGTTTGTTGATGCCATGTGGTTGTATGAGCATTGTTAGACTCATATAGGTTGGTTTGTTGTTAAGGCCTTGTCATGGATTTGTAAACCATGTATGTTGTTGCCTTTATGCTTGTGTTCAACCCATTAATCCACCTTCATGTGCTTCACGGATCAGAATATCACGCATAAATCCTTGTGGAATGCATATCCTATTTTCTTTAAAAAGATAACCATCATGCCTGTAAAACTTTCCATCTGCACTTTTTCACAAGCAATAAACTTATCTCTAAAATCATGATCATCAGTGTATAACTCACGAATATATACAAATCCAATCAAATGAGAATCAAGGTAATTTAAAAGTGCATATCTGCGTTATAAAGCATCAACAACGACATTGTCTTTACCCTTTTTGTAATGAATGACATAAGGAAAAGACTCAAGAAATTCAACCCATTTAGCATGTTGTTTATTCAATTTATGCTGACCTGTAATGTATCATAAAGCCTCATGATCGGTGTCAATCACAAACTCCTTAGGCAAAAAATAATGCAGCCAAGTCTCTAATGCCCGAATTAGTGCATACATCTCTTTGTCGTAGACTGGATAGTTCAACATTGCTCCACTCAGTTTCTCACTGGAGTGTGCAACGAGCCTCTTTTCCTACATCAAAACACTTGAAACATCACACACAATCTCGAAAGTTTTATCAAAGTTAGGTAAGGCTAACACTGGTGCTTTTGTCAAACAATCTTTAATGTTCATAAAGGCTTTTTCCTGTTCAATACCCTACGAGAAGATTGAATTCTTCTTTATAATCACGGTTAAGGGTGCAGTAATAGAACTAAAATTAGGAACAAGCCGAAGATATAAACTAGCTAAACCATGAAAAGATCTAACCCGACTTATCGATGTCAGTTGTAGCCATTCTCGAATCGCCTTAATCTTCTCAGGATCGACTTCAACACCCTGTGAACTAACAATGTAACCAAGAAATGTAAGTTTGTTAGTACAAAACACACATTTCTCCATGTTACCAAACAACTTTTCTTCTCGCAAAGTCTGCAAAATAGCTCACAAATGTTCTACATGATCCTGCAAAGTCTTGCTATAGATCAAAATGTCATCAAAATACACAACACAAAACTTTCCAATAAAAGATCGCAGACATGATTCATCAAACACATAAAAGTACTAGGTGCATTAGTTAAACCAAAAGGCATCACTAACCATTCGTACAGACCTAGCTTCGTCTTGAAGGTTGTCTTCCACTCGTCGCCTTCTCTCATGCGAATCTGATGATATCCAATCTTCAAATCAATTTTGGAGAAGATAGCCGCTCCGCACAACTCGTCCAGCATGTCATCGAGTCGAGGAATGGGATGTCGATACTTGATTGTAATCTGGTTCACTGCTCGACAATCAACACATATCCTCCAAGTTCTGTCTTTCTTTGGTACCAACAGCACTGGTACAGCACACGGACTCAAACTCTCTCGAATGTACCCCTTGTCCAACAACTCAGAAATCTGTCTTTGAAGTTCCTTCGTCTCTTCGGGGTTACTTTAGTATGCTGGTCTATTCGGAATCATGGCTGATAGAGTAGCGCAATCTTGGATTTGGAAGCCTCCAATCATGTTGTTGCAAGAACTAAGAGCTCTAGACTCAATCAAGAAAGCTATGGGCAGATCTGAAAATTCAATAGAAAAGAGAAGGGCTTTTCTTGAAAATTTCAGATTCAATGATGGAAATTTAAAAAAAGAAGACAATAAGGAAGATTAGAAGATGAATAATAAGAATATAACGAAAAAAATTAAAAAAGACGAAGAGAAGAATAGGTAAAACAAATCTGAAATTTCCAGTTTTGTTTATGGAATTATGGGAGATGGCGTGAAGATTGAAGATGGCTTGCGATTTGTTGTTGTTGTTTTGTCCTCGGCACCCTCTTAGACGCAATTATCTAAGCAAGAAACCTCAAGCGAACCCACCCTCCTAGACGCATTACCTAGGCAAGCAAGAGTGTGAAGATGATCTCCCTCACAAGAACTCGTCGAACTTATGTTGAAGAAGACTTCTAAGGCACAAGTAATCAACACTTGCAAAAAAAAAAAAAAAACTCACTAAATATTTCATTAACCAAAGAAAATATGAATAATTTGAATTACAATGGTGGAGGCTTCATCCTTTTATAGGTAAAGGATAGCCAAAGTAATTTAACTTCTACTAAAACAAGGAATCCCTAATTAAATTAAAAAATAAAAGAAAAACAGCCTTTAAACTCCTTGTGCTTGGGCTGCAAGTGATAAGCTGATAAGTGGAAGAGATAAGCTTATAAGAGTTGCTTGGGAGAAGAGTGGTTGGTTCCTAAAGTATATAAAACCCTAAAAACATAATTTAAATGTTAATAATTAAGTTGGGCTAAGTCTAATTCGTCCAAAAGTTTTATATAATAGCTTTTGGGCTGAATTTTACAAAATCCCGTAATTATCCCGTATCCAGTTTTCTGCATGCGCAGTCTTCAGTAAAATGGACGTATATTGAGTTCCCGATATCCGATTGATGCATTTTAAGATGCGTTGGAAAGGTAATTGAATGAAGATCAATTTGTTAGAAGACAAATTTGCCCAGAAATTCTCGGATCCCATCGGAAAAGTCGTCGCAAGTTGGCTAAATTTCCAGACTTCACAAACAGATTCAGCTTCTTGCCCAATATGCATTGCTTTAGCCCTCCCATGCATGTATAATCCCCCCTCTCCTCAAAAGAATTCGTTCTCGAATCAGAAACAACAAAAGAAGGACGTTTAACAATGGAAATCAAAAAGGAATCTTTGTTATAGGTGGAGTGATCCAATTGAGCTCCTCTCAATGGTTCAACAAAATCCTGAAAAAAGAAGTCAAAGCCACTTGAAACAATGATGTTATGGTTAGGTCGAAAAAATATCTCTTTATCTTTTTCTCGCCTTTTTCATTTGGAAATTGTTCAACTTTTACCTCATGTTTCTTTTCACTCATCAAAATTGGGCCATTAATTTGACTTTTATTGCTCTCGGCCTCTTGATTCTCGGTCTTTTTCAAATAAGATAACTCACGTACCCGATTCCTCTCACAAAAAATATTATCGAAGTACAATTTCTGTAGAGGATGAAGTGTTTCTAACAGAATGATAGGACAATAATCAAATAAAGGGTTAGAATCACACTTACTTTCTTGGGAGGTTGTTGATGAATCAAGAGAACTCACTACTATGCATGAAAGATTGTCTTGATTTATGGGTTCAAGTGTTTCTTCTTCCGAAACGCCATCTTCTGAAAGTATTTGCTCATTATTGGGTAAGGTGAAACTCTCAGTAGTGACATCTTCCCCATGTTCTCGAGGATAACAAATTTCTTTGTCATCTTGTTTTCCTTGGTCTTCTTCGACATGACTAACCGATGGTTGTTCATTATCCTGTTGTACTTTATCAAAAGAGGAGTATTTTTCTGACAAGTCTTGGATTCTTGTCATTGGTAATGTTTGGGAACGAATTGCTCTCTCATGAACTTTTTAAGTTCAGCCCATGTTCTTATTTTGGCTTCACCATTGAGACGCCTATCTCGTTGTAATAAATGCCACCATAGTACTGCATATTCCTCGAACTTTAGGGCCACTAATGGAGCTTGATCTTCCTCGGGATATCCGTAACAATCAAACAGGAAATCAACCTTATTTTCCCAATCACAATAACCATCATGATCATACCTTCCTTGAATTTTGGGATGGCCAAAGTGTGTGCGGTTCGCCTTGGTTCAGTTTGCCTTTCTTCACAAAAATTGAACGAATGCCTCAGTTTGGTCAAGGAAGGCTTTCCTCGATAAGTAGTACCCAAAGTATCATGTTGTTTTGCACGAGGCCTGTCTCTGTGAAACATCCTAGAACACTCAAATTTACAAAGGTGAAAAACAAAAGAAAAAAAACTAGGAATCTCACTAAACACTATCTTGTACTCTTTAAAGACCTTCCTGCCACAAGTCAACAAGTTATAATCAGAGTTTAATCCTAACAATGAGTCCTATTTGTACTAGGAGTCTAATGAAAGGTATGACACCAATTGAATTCTAGTTGCAAGGAGAAAGAAAGGTATGCAACTTTTAATTTCCTACTGACACAAGAAGAAATAAAGTGTTAGATAATGTATAGAAGACAATAAAAAGGTAAAAACAAATGAGAACAACTTGTTAAGAATGAAAGAAGATCAGATAACCCAAAAAAACCCTGAAATATGCAGCAACTTGATCCACTTTGTTCGAGGTGTTCCCGAAGTCAAAAAATTCTGACAATTTTTTGGCGACTCCTACAATAGTGTAGATGTGGTCTGGAAATTTTCAGCTCAAAATTCGTTCGTTTGATTTTTGCGAATTTTCCCCCTTTTTCGAAATTTCCACCCAAAACGCCAAAATTCTTGCCAAGAATTGTCTCAAATCTGATACCAAATGATAGAGTAGCGCAATCTTGGATTTGGAAGCCTTCAATCAAGTTGTTGCAAGAACTAAGAGCTCTAGACTCAATCAAGAAAGCTATGGGCAGATCTGAAAATTCAATAGAAAAGAGAAGGGCTTTTCTTAAAAATTTCAGATTCAATGTTGGAAATTTAAAGAAAAAAAGACAATAAGGAAGATTAGAAGATGAATAATAAGAATATAATGAAAAAGATTAAAAAAGATGAAGAGAAGAACAGGTAAAACAAATTTGAAATTTTCAGCTTTGTTTATGGAATTATGGGAGATGGTGTGAAGATTGAAGATGGCTTGCGATTTGTTGTTGTTGTTTTGTCCTCGGCACCCTCTTAGACGCAATTATCTAAGCAAGCAACCTCAAGCGGCTCTAACCCACCCTCTTAGACGCAATTACCTAGGCAAGCAAGAGTGATGTGAGCACGTTTATGCCACCCAACGATGAAGCTTCAAACTTTCAGGGAAGTTTATTTTTTTCTCTTGTTACATACTGATGTGTAACATTTTCTATGCTATATTATTTTTATTAGTGTGTTTACTATGAATATAGTATGTTTGGTGTGTTTTGAATAAGTTTGATATGCCTTATAATGTTTTTATACTTGTTTAAGTGTTATTGAATAAGTTTACAAAACTTTGATAGAAGTTTCATTGTTTTGTGACAGGTACGTAGGAGGACACTAGATCAAGTGAGCATATGCAGCTCAACTCCAGCTCAAGTGAGTGTGTGCAGCTCATCTCCAGCTCACCAGAGTGTATGCAGCTCGGACCCAGCTCAAGAGAGTGTAACCAGCTCACTTTCAGCTCATTACACTTTCAGCTAGTTCGTTTCAGCTCAGCTCATTTTTTGTCAGCCCAACTTAGATTCAGTAGCTCAACTACAGCTGACATGTCCAGTAGCAGCTGAACAAGTGTCCAACAAGGGTGTGACATCCAGTGCAACAGGTGTGAACCGGATTGCCGTTGTCTCAAGTATGTGTGTGATTGTGCGAGCCCTTGTTTTCATCATGGAACAGCGAGCCGAACCATTGTTTCCACATTTACACATGTGCGTCAATGACCATTTGATTTTCAATCACGGCATATTTTATATATATGGCCGTTTGCTTTGAATTTCAAATTTCAAACAAACATGCACATTTTGCATGTGCCATTATCACATTGCCGCTCCACTTTGAAAGTTTTTTTTGTGGCTTTGAAATTCAAAATCCGTGCATGCACATTTATCACGTGGCCTTATCCACATTACAACCACCAAATTTCAAATACAAGGGCAGAAAGGTGCAGCCGCCCATTGGAGGTTTATATTTGTAATTTTAGTTTTTTTAAAGGCTTAATTAACAGCCAGAAATTTCATTCGGTAGTTTCCCTCTTGTCCCTATATATGTACACCGAATTTCACCATGTAAAAGGTTAGACAGTTTATGAATAAAATTTTGTGAGATTATTCTCTCAATTTCGGTTTTTCAACGAGCTTTCTTTGGCATTTCAGACGTTTTTTGTGACAAATTTACTTGATACTTCTGGTTCCTAGATCGCTATCTAGTGGGTCCAAGTCCTCCGACGTGAAGCATATTCGATTCGGGTTTGCATTGTATATTGTGCAGGTTCTTTCGAGCTTTCCGTTACCGAATTTCGCTAAATTTCCAGAAATGTTTCTATCATTTTCCGGACACCGAAACAGCCGTGAACGCATCTTGAAGCATTCATCTTCTTCGTCGTCTAAATCTGTCCAGAAATTCCTACACCCTTTTTCTTTGTTTCTTTTTATTTTATTTTTTATTTTTTCTTGTTATTTTGATCCTAAAACAATGTCCAATTTTGTTTTTATTGCAGAGATATGCTTGCTACTATCCTAGATCCGTTACAGACAAGAAACTTTGTTTCTCAAGCAACGTACCCCTTTTATCATATGGTATCAGAGCTTAGTCAGATTTTAGCACTTTCTGCACTACCAGACATCAAAAAATACAAATGTCAAAAACAAAAAGGAGGAAAATTCGAAGAAAAAAATTACAGAAAAAAAGTCAACGTTGACCAAAAAAATTCAAAAAAAAAATTTAAATTCAAAAATTGTGTTTCTTTTCATACATATGTGCTATTTGTTTGTGAAAATGATGAAGGATGCTCAAATTTTCCATGGAATGCTTCAAAATCACCCGAAATGATGTGTTCTTGTTTGTTCGGTGATAGGATCGTTGTAAGCATTTCTTTTGTAGTAAGTTGTTTCCTTTCCTTCATTTTATCAGCCTTCATTTATTTTTGTTTCATCACCAATTTTCAGCCTTCTTATTTTTTTTTCTTTTTCAGCCTTTTTTATTTCACCTAACAGCCTCTATTTTGTCCTTTAACCATTTGTTTGTTTACCTATTATATTATCTTGTAAGTTTGACACAGTTAACAAGTCCGAAAGATCGTGTTAGTTCCTTAAAGAACTAATTGCGAGAGATCGAGTGGAAAAGGCAATTGAGCGTGTGAGAACAAAAGGGGGGGCAAAAAGAGCCATTCAAGTATTCTCCCGAGTGAAACACGAGCGTTTGAGTGCAATTGTTGAGCGATCTTTCCTTGGAGCGATCCGTGAGATTTTGTTGAGTGTGCAGTGAGGTCCATTTTTTTTATTTTTATCACTAATATATATATATATATATATTGTGTTTTTTTGTTTGTTGTTTTGGTTTTTCAACATGGCAGGTTTTGATGATAATTCGGGTGAGAACAACAACCACCGAATCTCTAGATGCAAGCCTTAGAGCGCATGATACAACGAGTGATTGCTAATGCATTGCAACCTATACATTCTCAATTGGATAGATTAGATGGGGGTGGTTTCCATTATGTCCATAAAGAGATAAATGATGACAATGTGCAGACATTGGCTACCGGTGAAGCACTTGTTGACAAGAGAAGTCTGAATGATTAGCCAGCACAAGATGAATCACAACGAAACAATCTCTTCCATAAGAGATGCAACGTGAACGACAAGGTATGTATTGTGATTATTGATAGTGGTAGTTGTGCTAACGTTGCTAGTACTCTCATGGTTGACAAGTTAGGACTGAAGACGACAGCGTATCCCAATCCGTACAAGTTACAATGGTTGAATGATGATGTTGAAATCAAAGTTACCGAACAAGTTGTTATACCATTTTTCATTGGAAAATACAAGGATTAGGTAACTTGTGATGTTTGTTCTATGGATACTTGTCATTTGTTGTTAGGAAGACCGTGACAGTATGATAAGAGAGTTTTGCACGATTGTTACACCAATCGATACTCTTTTACTCATGATGGCAAAAAGGTAACTTTGGCACCTATGACTCCAAGTGAAGTATATGAAGACGAAGTTCATTTGAAAGCGAGTACTGCAACTTGGAAGGCCAACAAAGAGAAGAATGAATGTGAAAACAAGAAAGCAAATCCACAAGTATTATCTGATTCGACATTTTCTTCTATTTCTTCTTCTAACTTGCAGGTTAATAAGGTGCTACCATGTGAAGTTCCCAAGGTTGCTACTGTTGGTATGTCTAGCGCATCTATGTTCTTTCCAGAAATTCAGCAACCTTTTTACCACGTTTTGGCGTTCCTTTCCATTGTACTATTGATTTTTCATTTTTTATATACTGATTTCTTTGGTTGTACATTGGATTGTGAACAACCTTGTGTTGTGATTCTGGATGATCGTCGAGATTCTTGTTGTTCTTTGGAGTTGCCTTTGTATGTCATTGTTTGTAGGATTACGAATGTGCAACGAGCATTGTCTAACTTTATGTTGTGCATTATTCGGAAAGGTGCAAGAAAGAAGGCATTTCCATTTGTGTTCTTTATAAAAGAACTTGATTCGAGAGGATGGCATATGTGCCGAGCATGAAAGATGAGGAAGTTCCCTGCCATGCAAAAGTCGAAATTGTTCCCTTTTATAATGAGGGTCGATTTGGAGACAAATCACATCAAAGAAGGGGGGATGATGTGAGCACGTTTATGCCACCCAACGATGCAGCTTCAAACTTTCAGGGAAGTTTGTTTTTTTCTCTTGTTACATACTGATGTGTAACATTTTCTATGCTATATTATTTTTATTAGTGTGTTTACTAGGAATATAGTATGTTTGGTGTGTTTTGAATAAGTTTGATATGCCTTATAATGTTTTTATACTTGTTTAAGTGTTATTGAATAAGTTTACAAAACTTTGATAGAAGTTTCATTGTTTTGTGATAGGTACGTAGGAGGACACTAGCTCAAGTGAGCATATGCAGCTCAACTCCAGCTCAAGTGAGTGTGTGCATCTCATCTCCAGCTCACCATAGTGTATGCAGCTCGGACCCAGCTCAAGAGAGTGTAACCAGCTCACTTTCAGCTAGTTCGTTTCAGCTCAGCTCATTTTCTGTCAGCCCAACTTAGATTCAGTAGCTCAACTACAGTTGACACGTCTAGTAGCAGCTGAGCAAGTGTCCAACAAGGGTGTGGCAGCCAGTGCAACAAGTGTGAACCGAATTGTCGTTGTCTCGAGTATGTGTGTGATTGTGCGAGCCCTTGTTTTCATCATGGAAAAGCAAGCCGAACCATTGTTTCCACATTTACACATGTGCGTCAATGGCCATTTGATTTTCAAATATGACATGTTTTATATATATGGCCGTTTGCTTTGAATTTCAAACAAACATGCACATTTTGCATGTGCCATTATCACATTGCCGCTCCACTTTGAAAGTTTTTTTGTGGCTTTGAAATTCAAAAGCCATGCATGCACATTTATCACGTGGCCTTATCCACATTACAACCACCAAATTTCAAATACACGGCCAGAAAGGTGCAGCCGCCCATTGGAGGTTTATATTTGTAATTTTAGTGTTTTCAAAGGCATTAACAGCCAGAAATTTCATTAGGTAGTTTCCCTCTTGTCCCTATATATGTACACCGAATTTCACCATGTAAAAAAGGTTAGATAGTTTATGAATAAAATTTTGTGAGATTATTCTCTCAATTTCAGTTTTTCACCGAACTTTCATTGGCATTTTAGACGTTTTTTGTTGTGTCAAATTTACTTGATACTTCGGGTTCCTAGATCGCTATCTAGTGGGTCCAAGTCCTCCGACGTGAAGCATATTCGATTCGGGTTTGCATAGTATATTGTGCAGGTTTTTTGAGCTTTCTGTCTTTGACGTTAGATAGATTCGATTCGGGTTTGCTCAGTAGATTGTGCAGGTTCTTTCGAGTTTAACGTTACCAAATTTCCGTTGAATTTCCAGCAACGTTTCTGTCATTTTTCGGACACTGAAACAGCCATGAACGCATCTTGAAGCATTCGTCTTCTTCGTCGTCCAAATCTGTCCAGAAATTCCTACACCCTTTTTCTTTGTTTCTTTTTATTTTCTTTTTATATTTTCTTGTTATTTTGATCCTAAAACAATGTCCATTTTTGTTTTTATTGCAGATATATGCTTGCTACTATCCTAGATCCGTTACAGACAAGGAACGTTATTTCTCAAGCAACGTACCCCTTTTGTCAAAGAGTGTGAAGATGATCTCCCTCACAAGAACTCGTCGAACTTATGTTGAAGAAGACTTCTAAGGCACAAGTAATCAACACTTGCAAAAACAAACTCACTAAATATTTCATTAACCAAAGAAAATATGAATAATCTGAATTACAATGGTGGAGGTTTCATCCTTTTATAAGTGAAGGATAGCCAAAGTAATTTAACTTCTACTAAAACAAGGATTCCCTAATTTAATTTAAAAATAAAAGAAAAATAGCCTTTAAACTCCTTGTGCTTGGGCTGCAAGTGATAAGCTGATAAGTGGAAGTGATAAGCTGATAAGAGCTACTTGGGAGAAGAGTGGTTGGTTCCTAAAGTATATAAAACCCTAAGAACATAATTTAAATGTTAATTATTAAGTTGGGCTAAGTCTAATTTGTCCAAAAGTTTTATATAATAGCTTTCAAGATGCGTTGGAAAGGTAACTGAATGACGGTCAATTTGTTAGAAGACAACTCTACCCAGAAATTCCCGGATCCCATCGGAAAAGTCGTCGCAAGTTGGCTAACTTTCCAGACTTCACAAACAGATTTAGCTTCTTATCCAATATGCATTGCTTTAGCCCTCCCATGCATGTATCAATGGCTCTTGGAATAAAATCAATCTGATGTTCAATGCCACAAAGAGGGGGCAAACCCTTTGGTGTTTCATCCGAAAACACATCCTCAAATTCCTGCAAAAGAGATGAAATTGAAGCAGACAAATCACTTGGAATCTCAGCCAATAAACAACTATCTTTAAACAACAAAATAAACAAAGAATGCTAAGAGGAAAGACATTTCCTAATTTCCTTGCTGCTTGCGTACACATTCATCTTCTTTTTCCCTCGAGCTTCTTCGATATTCTTTCGCTATCTCACTTGGTCTTCTTGCACTTGACTCGATGTCAAAGGTGCCAAGGTGATCTTCTTACCTGCATGCATAAAAGAATACTTGTTCGTAAAGCCATCATGCATCGCCCTTTTGTCATACTGCCATGGGCGTCCCAAAGGTAAATGGCTTGCATCCATTGAGACAACATCGCAAAGTACTTCATCCTTGTACTTTCCAACGGCAAACGACACTAGAACCTGCTTAGTCACTCTGATCTCTCTTCAAACCTAACTTATCAACCATCACAGAACTAGGAACATTAGTGCAACTACCACCATCGATAATTACAACACATACCTTATCATTGATGAGACATGATACGCTCCAACTCTCCAATTGATGTTGTAGAGAGAAGCTTTGATTGCCCGGACCTTTGAATGCAAGAAAGCCTTGTATCACGAATGTTTTCTTGTGAAAATATGTTGAAATGGATGAAAGGAGATAGGTTGCGGAAGGATGGTAGTGTTTGTATGTCAAAAGGGTGTAAGGAAAGGAAGATAGATAAGTAGGAAGATGGTTTCGGATGGTGTATGGAAGATGGTGAAGAGAAAGGATGTTGGTAGTATTCAAAGGCTCAAAAAGATGAACATATGCTAAGGAGCATATACCCTAACTTGGATGAAGCCTTGAGGGTGGTAAAAGGACTTAGACTGAGAAACAATGGATGTTTAAAAATCTAAAGTATCAAGATGGAAAGAAAAGGGAGACGCCACAAATCAATAAAGATTTGATAAGTCAAGAAGTTCTAAAAAGAACAAGGATGAGAGAAAACCTCACAAAGTAATTTTTATAATCCGAATTGTGTGTTTACAAATGAAAATGCATTACATATTTATAGTAAATGAAAGGTGATACATGCATGGGAGGGCTAAAGCAATACATATTGGACAAAAAAGTTGAATCTGTTTGTGAAGTCTGGAAAGTCAGCCAACTTGCGATGACTTTTCGGATGCGATCCAGGCATTTCTGGGCAGAAATGTCTTCTAACAAATTGACCGCCATTCAGTTATCTTTCCAACGCATCTTGAAACGCATCAATCGAACATCGGGAACTCAAGATACGCTCATTTTACTGAAGACTGCGCATGCAGAAAACTGGATACGGATTACTACGGGATTTTGTAAAATTCAGCCCAAAAGCTATTATATAAGGCTTTTGGACGAATTAGACTTATCCCAACTTAATTATTAACATTTAAATTATATTTTTAGGGTTTTATATACTTTAGGAACCAGCCACCCTTCTCCCAAGCAACTCTTATCAACTTATCACCTGCACTTATCAGCTTATCACTTGCAGCCCAAGCACAAGGAGTTTAAAGGCTGTTTTTCTTTTATTTTTTTAATTAAATTAGGGTTTCCTTGTTTTAGTAGAAGTTAGATTATTTTGGCTATCCTTCACCTATAAAAGGATGAAGCCTCCACCATTACAATTTAGATTATTCAGATTTTCTTTGGTTAATAAAATATTTAGTGGGTTTGTTTTTGCAAGTGCTGATTACTTGTGCCTTAGAAGTCTTCTTCAACATAAGTTCGACGAGTTCTTGTGAGGGAGATCATCTTCACACTCCTGCTTGCCTAGGTAATCACGTCTAGGATGGTGGGTTAGAGCCGCTTGAGGTTGCTTGCTTAGGTAATTGCGTCTAAGAGGGTGCCGAGGACAAAACCATCACAAATCCATCAAGCCATCTCCATCTTCAACTTCATGCCATCTCCATAGCCATAAACAAAGCTGAATTTTCAGATTTGTTTTATCTACCTCTCTTTCAATCTTTTTGTTTTAATTCTTATTATTTATTCATTAATCCTCTTTATTATCTTTGTTTCTTTAATTTTCCAGCCTTGAATCTGAATTTTTCAAGAAAAGCCCTTCTCTTTTCTCTTGAATTTTCAGATCTGCTCTTAATCTTCTTGATTGAGTCTAGAGCCCCTAGTTCTTGCAATAACTTGATTGAAGGCTTCCAAATCCAAGTTTGCGCTACTCTATCATTTGGTATCAGATTTGTGACGATTCTTGGCAAGAATTTTGGCGTTTTGGGTGAAAATTTCGAATAAAAGTGGAAAATTCACAAAAATCAAACGAACGAATTTTCAGCTGAAAATTTCCAGATCAGATCTACACTATTGTAGGAGTCACTCCAAAAAATTTCAGAATTTTTGGACTTCCGGAACACCTCGAACAAAGTGGATCAAGTTGTTGCATATTTCAGGGTTTTTTGGGATTTCTGATCTTCTTTCATTCTTAACTATTTGTTTTCATTTGTTTTACCTTTTTATTGTCTTCTATACATTATCTAACACTTTTTTGCTTCTTGTGTTAGTAGGAAATTAAAAGTTGCGTACCTTTCTTTCTCCTTGCAACTAGAATTCAATTGGTGTCACACCTTTCATTGGACTCCTAGTACAAATAGGACTCATTGTTAGGATTAAACTCCTATTATAACTTGTTGACTTGTGGCAGGAAGGTCTTTAAAGAGTACAAGATCGGCTTGCGTGCCTCGCTAAGTATTTCTTTCTTGGAGTGTTTAGTGAGATTTCTAGTTTTCTTTCTTTTGTTTTTCACCTTTGTAAATTTGAGTGTTCCAGGATGTTTCACAGAGACAAGACTCGTGCAAAACAACATGATACTTTGGGTTCTACTTATCGAGGAAAGCATTCATTGACCAAATCGAGGCATTCATTCAATTTTTGTGAAGAAAGGCGAACTGAACCAAGGCGAACCGCACACACTTTGGCCATCCCAAAATTCAGAATACCTTCTTTTCAAGGAAGGTATGATCCTGATGGTTATTGTGATTGGGAAAATAGGGTTGATTTCCTGTTTGATTGTTACGGATATCCCGAGGAAGATCAAGCTTCATTAGTGGCCCTAAAGTTCGAGGAATATGCAGTACTATGGTGGCATTTATTACAACGAGATAGACGTCTCAATGGTGAAGCCAAAATAAGAACATGGGTTGAACTTAAAAAGGTCATGAGAGAGCGATTCGTTCCCAAACATTACAAACGACAAGAATCCAAGACTTTTCATAAGAAATACTCCTTTTTTGATAAAGGTACATCTCAACCTTCATCTTTTCACAGCCCTACTAATGCACTATTCGACTCTAGTAGTACGGCGCCGAAAGAAGAAGAATCATCGCTAGTCCAACAGGATAATGAACAACCATCGATGAGTCATGTCGAAGAAGACCAAGGAAAACAAGAGGTCGAAGAAATTTGTTATCCTCGAGAACATGCGGAAGATGTCACTACTGAGACTTTAACCTTACCCAATAATGAGCAAATACTTTTGGAAGATGACGTTTCGGAAGAAGAAACAATTGAACCCATAAATCAAGACAATCTTTCATGCTTAGTAGTGAGTTCTCTTGATTCATCAACAACCTCCCAAGAAAGTAAGTGTGATTCTAACCCTTTATTTGATTATCGTCCTATCATTATGTTAGAAACACTTCATCCTCTACAGAAATTGTATTTCGATAATATTATTTGTGAGAGGGATTGGGTATGTGAGTTATCTTATTTGAAAAAGACCAAGAGTCAAGAGGCCGAAAGCAATAAAAGTCAAATTAATGGCCCAATTTTGGTGAGTGAAAAGAAACATGAGGTAAAAGTCGAACAATGTCCAAATGAAAAAGGCGAGAAAAAGATAAAGAGAGATTTTTTTCGACCTAACCATAACATCATTGTTTCGAGTGGCTTTGAGTTCTTTTTTCAGGATTTTGTTGAACCATTGAGAGGAGCTCAATTGGATCACTCCACCTATGACAAAGATTCCTTTTTTATTGCCATTGTAAAACGTTCTTCTTTTGTTGTTTCTGATTCGAGGACGAATCCTTTTGAGGAGAGGGGGAATGATACATGCATGGGAGGGCTAAAGCAATACATATTGGACAAAAAGTTGAATCTGTTTGTGAAGTCTGGAAAGTCAGCCAACTTGCGACGACTTTTCGGATGGGATCGAGGCATTTCTGGGCAGAAATGTCTTCTAACAAATTGACCGTCCTTCAGTTATCTTTCCAACGCATCTTGAAACGCATCAATCGGACATTGGGAACTCAAGATACGATCATTTTACTGAAGACTGCGCATGCAGAAAACTGGATACGGATTACTACGGGATTTTGTAAAATTCAGCCCAAAAGCTATTATATAAGGCTTTTGGACGAATTAGACTTATCCCAACTTAATTATTAACATTTAAATTATATTTTTGGGGTTTTATATACTTTAGGAACCAGCCACCCTTCTCCCAAGCAACTCTTATCAACTTATCACCTGCACTTATCAGCTTATCACTTGCAGCCCAAGCACAAGGAGTTTAAAGGCTGTTTTTCTTTTATTTTTTTAATTAAATTAGGGTTTCCTTGTTTTAGTAGAAGTTAGATTATTTTGGCTATCCTTCACCTATAAAAGGATGAAGCCTCCACCATTGTAATTCAGATTATTCAGATTTTCTTTGGTTAATAAAATATTTAGTGGGTTTGTTTTTGCAAGTGCTGATTACTTGTGCCTTAGAAGTCTTCTTCAACATAAGTTCGACGAGTTCTTGTGAGGGAGATCATCTTCACACTCCTGCTTGCCTAGGTAATCACGTCTAGGATGGTGGGTTAGAGCCGCTTGAGGTTGCTTGCTTAGGTAATTGCGTCTAAGAGGGTACCGAGGACAAAACCATCACAAATCCATCAAGCCATCTCCATCTTCAACTTCATGCCATCTCCATAGCCATAAACAAAGCTGAATTTTCAGATTTGTTTTATCTACCTCTCTTTCAATCTTTTTGTTTTAATTCTTATTATTTATTCCTTAATCTTCTTTATTATCTTCGTTTCTTTAATTTTCCAGCCTTGAATCTGAATTTTTCAAGAAAAGCCCTTCTCTTTTCTCTTGAATTTTCAGATCTGCTCTTAATCTTCTTGATTGAGTCTAGAGCCCCTAGTTCTTGCAATAACTTGATTGAAGGCTTCCAAATCCAAGTTTGCGCTACTCTATCAAAAGGGGCGGCCGAAATGGTGTGTAGGGGAGAGGGAATGATTCGGAAGCCTTGGTGTCTCCCTCCTTTGGCCGAATTGGTGTGATAAGGGCTTGAACCTTTCCAAATTGGCAGCCTTGCACCTTTCCAAATTGGCGCCAAGGTGTGTAGAGGTGCCTAGGTTCCCTCCTTTGCTATTCGGCTAGGTAGGTGCCCTTCCATCACTTAGCTAGGTAGCTAGAGTCACTAGCTGGACCACTGAAAGAGCTGGTAGTAGTTAGAGGAGCTGGAGATGAGCTGGACGAGCTAGGCTTGAGCTGACTTGAGCTGAGCTAGCTAAAGGGGAGTAGCTGATTTGAGCTGATCTGAGCTTCCTTTAGCTGAGTGAGCTAGTCTTGAAGTGCCTTTAAGTTGTCCTCTAGCTACTGGAGTGTTTTGGAGCTGAAACGAATCCTCCTTTGCTCAGAAATCACTCTTTTGCTATTTGAGCTCTTTGAAGCTGTTTTGAGCTGAGTGAGCTAGTCCTTTAGTATCCTTGAGCTCTTTTAAGACTTCATAAGTGTCCTCGAACCATTTGGCAGCTTGTAGAGTCTTGAAACGGTCAAACAACGTTTTGAGCTGATTTTGACATTTTGAGCTAGAACCGAGCTGTAGCACACTCCCTTGAGCTGTGTTAATATAATCTATGAAGAAAACAATGAATTGTATAAGTAATGTCTCCTTAAAATAGTATAGGGACTATAATGCATAAGTATAAAGTAAAGTTTTAAATGATGCAAACTATAATATAAAGATGTAAACATTTGCTTAAGTAAAGATGTGGTTTTAAACTTAAGTATGGGTATCACATATAACATGCTAAGGTCATGAAAATAAAGTATGCAAAACATATACAGAGTATGATGTGATAACATGAATCTAAATAACCAGAAATGAGTAGAAAAAGTAAGTAATATGAGAGAAGTAAAGAAAACTCTTGTGTCTTTCATGTTTAAAACACAACATGAAAGTGTGCAAAACTTACTGGTGAACGTGCACACATCATCCCCTCCTTCTTTTGAGCGATTTGTCCTCAAATCGAAGGTTGCTGGTTTAGGACCGTCTCTTCTATGAATGGTAGAACCTTGGTGTGCTTCCTTTCCAAGTTTCTTCTTAGTTTTCTGCAAAGAAAAAAAAGAAACATGTGCTTGATTGGGGTTAGAATAAACTGATTTGATCGTAGGGCGTGTCAAAATACATTCCCTAATCATTTGAATATTGGTTGTATGGAAGATGGTTTCGGATGGTGTATGGAAGATGGTGAAGAGAAAGGATGTTGGTAGTATTCAAAGGCTCAAAAAGATGAACATATGCTAAGGAGCATATACCCTAACTTGGATGAGGCCTTGAGGGTGGTAAAAGGACTTAGACTGAGAAACAATGGATGTTTAAAAATCTAAAATATCAAGATGGAAAGAAAAGAGAGACGCCACAAATCAATAAAGATTTGATAAGTCAAGAAGTTCTAAAAAGAACAAGGATGAGAGAAAACCTCACAAAGTAATTTTTATAATCTGAATTGTGTGTTTACAAATGAAAATGCATTACATATTTATAGTAAATGAAAGAGGTGGCCAAAATGATGTGTAGGGGAGAGGGAATGATTCGACAGCCTTGGTGTCTCCCTCCTTTGGCCGAATTGGTGTGATAAGGGCTTGAACCTTTCCAAATTGGCAGCCTTGCACCTTTCCAAATTGGCGCCAAGGTGTGTAGAGGTGCCTAGGTTCCCTCCTTTGCTATTCGGCTAGGTAGGTGCCCTTCCATCACTTAGCTAGGTAGCTAGAGTCACTAGCTGGACCACTGAAAGAGCTGGTAGTAGTTAGAGGAGCTGGAGATGAGCTGGACGAGCTAGGCTTGAGCTGACTTGAGCTGAGCTAGCTAAAGGGGAGTAGCTGATTTGAGCTGATCTGAGCTTCCTTTAGCTGAGTGAGCTAGTCTTGAAGTGCCTTTAAGTTGTCCTCTAGCTACTGGAGTGTTTTGGAGCTGAAACGAATCCTCCTTTGCTCAAAAATCACTCTTTTGCTATTTGAGCTCTTTGAAGCTGTTTTGAGCTGAGTGAGCTAGTCCTTTAGTATCCTTGAGCTCTTTTAAGACTTCATAAGTGTCCTCGAACTATTTGGCAGCTTGTAGAGTCTTGAAACAGCCAAACAACGTTTTGAGCTGATTTTGACATTTTGAGCTGGAACCGAGCTGTAGCACACTTCCTTGAGCTGTGTTAATATAACCTGATACATGCATGGGAGGGCTAAAGCAATGCATATTGGACAAGAAGTTGAATCTGTTTGTGAAGTCTGAAAAGTCAGCCAACTTGAGACGACATTTCGGATGGGATCCTGGCATTTCTAGGCAGAGTTGTCTTTTAACAAATTGACCGGCATTCAGTTACTTCTCTCATATTACTTACTTTTTCTACACTCATTTCTGGTTATTTAGATTCATGTTATCACATCATACTCTATATATGTTTTGCATACTTTATTTTCATGACCTTAGCATGTTATATGTGATACCCATACTTAAGTTTAAAGCCACATCTTTACTTAAGCAAATGTTTGCATCTTTAGATTATAGTTTGCATTGTAAATTTCAAATCACTGGACTTTATATCAATCAAAAGGAAATTTTGATAAAGCTCCAACATAATGGATCACAAACCCTAACAAATTTTAGCACACAACACAAGCTCAATATTTTACAATAACAGGAATTGTTGAGAACTACCATTTTGGTTCATTCTTTAACGGCAATACATCATTCAGGTTATGTAAAAATATAAGTAAAGATACCGGCTCTTAGTTCTTGCAACAACTTGATTGAAGGCTTCCAAATCCAAGTTTGCGCTACTCTATCATAACCTATGAAGAAAACAATGAATTATATAAGTAATGTCTCCTTTAAATAGTATAGGGACTATAATGCATAAGTATAAAGTAAAGTTTTAAATGATGCAAACTATAATCTAAAGATGCAAACATTTGCTTAAGTAAAGATGTGGTTTTAAACTTAAGTATGGGTATCACATATAACATGCTAAGGTCATGAAAATAAAGTATGCAAAACATATATAGAGTATGATGTGATAACATGAATCTAAATAACCAGAAATGAGTGTAGAAAAAGTAAGTAATATGAGAGAAGTAAAGAAAACTCATGTGTCTTTCATGTTTAAAACACAACATGAAAGTGTGCAAAACTTGCTGGTGAACGTGCACACATCAAGACATCTTGTATGAAAGATTTTGATGTGAGCACATTCATGCATGCAAAGGAGGCTGATCCGGAGGTCTTGCCAATAGGACCTATCACTCATTCTAAGGTAAAGAAATTCAGGGAAGTTCTTTCCCTCACTTTTGCTAAAGTTTCTGAATCTTTTGATAGTGATTATGCCTTAGAAAATAGGCTTTATAATGTGTTGTAAGCTGATATGTGACATATCTTTGCTTATACTATGTATCTAAGTGTGTTTACATGTATCTATTATGTTCGATGTGTTTTATATTGTATTTGACATGACTTATAATGTTTTTGTATTTGTTTGTGTGTTGTTGAATAAGATTACAAAGCTTTGATAAGTGTTCCATTGTTTTCTAACATGTACATGAAAGGAAAGCAGCTCAGGAGAGTTATATTCAGCTCGGAGGAAGCTCAAGTGAGTGTATGCAGCTCATCACCAGCTCAAGAGAGTGTATGCAGCTCAGCTCCAGCTCAGGAGAGTGTAACCAGCTCACTTTCAACTCAAGATAGCTGGAAGCCTTTGATCCCAGCTCACCTCATTTCACTTCACTTGTAGCTAGCTCATTCTAGCTCAGCTCAGTTCCAGTCAGCTCAACTTCAGCTGACAAGTCTAGAAGTAGCTGAAAAGTGTCCTACATGTCGGGGAGTGTACTAGTGCACATGTGGTAGCCTATGTGGCATCTAGTCATGCGAAGCATACACGTGGCAGCTTGGATGATGTGTGTGCATGTGTGGCCGAACCAAACATCCCCTACCTTCTCATTGTGCAGCAAACTTAATGGATAAGACCAAGAAGTTTTACGTTTGAATTTCAAACATTTATCACATGTTAAATGTGATTCATGTTGCGCATAAAGGTTCAAATGAGTGGCTGATTTTTGTTACCGCCCAAAGGAGGTTTTCATTAGTTACAAATTTAAAGTTGAATTTTAAATTGTAATTTAATTTCAACCACATGTTATGGCCAGCCACCCCTCCCTCTTCTCCTATATATATATTCCAAACAATGTAAAAGGGTTACTTTTTTTAATGAAAAATTTATTTGTGAGTTTTCTCTCAAATTTGATTCTTTTTAGAGACCGTGCAAGCTATGTTTCAGCTCCAAAACACTCACATGGTTCAAGGGCAGCTCAAAGACACTAAAGAACCAGCTCACTCAGCTAGATGAAGCTCTGTTTAGATCAAAACATCACTCAACTTTAGCTAGCTAGCTCAGCTCGAACCAGCTCAACCTCAACTCAATCAGCTCATCTCAGCTTACCCTACAACTACCAGCTCGAGAGTGTGGACACCCCAAGGGTCACCTACCAGCTGAAACATCATGGAAGCTTCCATGCACCCATTCGACCAAGGGAGGGAAAGCTTGGCGCCATTCCCATGCTTGGCGCCATCATGGAGAGACACCAAGGGGCCGAATCATTTCTTATAACTTATCAAGGCCTATTCATGCACTTATCAAGCCTTTTCGGCCATTTTGAAGGGGTACAAGCCCTAGCCGAAACATTCCTTGCCTTTGTACATGCCTATTCGGCCACCTCCTTCCCCTACTATAAATATGTAAGCCATTTTGGCATTTGGACACACACTTTGATCAATACAAATTATATTTTGTGAGTTTATCTCTCATTCTTATTCTTTTAAGAACATCTTTGACTTATCAAATCATTTTATTGATTTGTGGTGTCTCTTATTCCATCTTTTGATACTTTAGGTTGTTGAGTATTTATTATTCATCAATCTAAGTCCTTCCTACCACCCTCAAAGCCTTATTCAAGTTCGGGTTTATGCTTCTTAGCATAAGTTCATCTTTTTGAGACTTTGAATACTATCCATGTTATTTCTTTAATCCTCTTTTGTTTCGTTATTCGAAACCATCACCTTTCACCTTCCATCTTCATTCCCTTCATCCATTTTACCTTAAAAACACTACCATCCTTCTGCCACCTATCTTCTTTCATCCATTTTAACATATTCCCACAAGAAGACGATCGTGCAACAAGGCTTACTTGCATTATAAGGTCTGGGCAATCAAAGCTTCTCTCAACAATGTCAATTAGAGAGTTGGAGGGTATCATGTGGTAATCAGAGCAAAGGAAGAATCAAGTAAGCCCTATCTTTTTGTCATTTCTTATTTCTGATTTAAAAAAAGAGCAAAAAAAAACAAAAAGAAAAGAAAAAGAAATTTAGATTGTTCCTTACTACAAATACAAGGAATCTGAATTAGATAAAAAAAATAAGAGGAAAGAAATCAGAATTTCAAAAGGGTGAAGATTGAAGTACAAACGTCCAAGCAACCAACTCGGAGAAGTTCCTCAAGTTTGATTGCTCGCGACCAGTTTGTAAGTCAAGTTTTGTGGTAACAATTATGTTTTCTTCATTTCTTTCTTTCAATTTATCTTTTCTTAGATTTTAGTCCCTAAACTTTTCTTTCTTCTTTTAAACTCCTTCGTTCTTTCAATTTCCCAAACTTAACCCTTGTTTTGCAGCCCAAACGTCATAATATCATAAAATATTTGACAGGTTTTAGTTAGTTCTTTCAAGAACTTGATTTGTGAGATTCGAGAGGTAAAAGGCAAGATAGTGGTGAGCACAGAAGGGGAAGTAAAAGCCAGAATTCCCAGAGTGTAAACACGAGTGAAATTGAGTGACATCTTTCTCTTTTCTTTGGAGTGACCGTGAGGTTTTGTGTATGTGTGTTGTGAGGTCCTTTTATACATTTCTTTCATCTTTCTTTTACTAACCATGTCACAGGATTCCTTCAACAATCCATCAACCCAAGACGTGCCGGATGATCTACAATGTTCAAACATCTTTCAGACACATTGCCATGTTCAAGGAAAAGTGTGCTCCATTGTCATAGATGGTGGAAGTTGTACAAATATTGCCAGCACTTTGATGGTCAAGAAACTTGGTTTGACAACAACGAAGCATCCAAGTCCATAAAAGATTCAGTGGTTTAATGATGATGATGAGATCGAAATCACCGAGCAAGTTATCATTCCATTTTCCATTGGAAGATACAAGTATGAAGCAATTTGTGATGTGACACCCATGTATACCAGCCATCTACTTCTTGGACGACCGTGGCAATACGATAGACGAGCAATTCATGATGGATTCGCCAATCGATATTCCTTTTCTTTTCAAGGCAAAAAGATTATGATGTGAGCATGTTTATGCCAACCCAACGATGCAGCTTCAAACTTTCAGGGAGTTTACTTTTTCACTTGTTACATACTGATGTGTAACATTTTTTATGCTATATTATTTATATTAGTGTGTTTACTATGCATATAGTACGTTTGGTGTGTTTTAACTTAGTTTGATATTACTTATGGTGTGTTTACGACTTGTATTATTGTTTCCATTATATATTGCTTTGATGGAAGTTTGTTGCCTTTTGACGTAGGTACGTAGGAGGACACTCACTCAAGTGAGCATATGCAGCTCAACTCCAGCTCAAGTGAATGTGTGCAGCTCATCTCCAGCTCACCAGAGTATATGCAGCTCAGTCCCAGCTCAGGAGAGTGTAACCAGCTCACTTTCAGCTAGTTCGTTTCAGCTCAGCTCAATTTCCGTTAGCTCAACTTCAGCTCCACTAGCTCAACTACGGCTGACAAGTCCCGTAGCAGCCGAACAAGTGTCCTACAAGAGTGTGGCAGCCAGTACAACAAATGTGAGCCGAATTGACAGTACCATATGTTCGTGTGAGCATGTACCGTGCATATCCCACATCAATTGCTTGGTGCAGCTAGGTGCAGCCGAGAGGCTTCCTTGTTCATCCATCACATGTGCGGGCAAATGGAATTACATATGTGTGACATTTGACTTCAACATTTGACCATGCACGGCATTTTTTTTCATTTCCAGTGTGGAATTCCATTTAAAGAGCACATGGGTTTATTACCTTTGATGGAAGCACATGCAGAATGGCCTTTGTTTTCACTCTCACACGTCTTGCAAGTGGGGTTTGAAAATTGCTTCAGCACATAATTACATGTGCAGCAATCTGTATGAGAACAAATGCAGAATTCTTTGAAATTCAAAGATGATGTGTGATTGCATGTGATTTAATTCACATTGCCGCCCACATACCATACACGGCCAGAAATGGATAAGCATATACGGCTTTGTGGGTTTGAAATTCAAACCATGCACATTTTACAAGTGCTTAAAATATTTGGCGCACCAAATTGAATTCACGGCTGAAAAGCACATGCCGCCCTTAGTTAGTTTTCCACTTTGAATTTAATTTTAAAATGGCCGAAAGACAGCCACAAATTGAATTGGGCAACCCCCTCCCTTGTATTATATATTGTAGCCGAACATATTTGTAAAACGTTGGATCATTTTATGAATAAAATTTTTGTGAGATTATTCTCTCAATTTTGGTTATTCACCGAACTTTCTTTGGCATTTCAGACGTTGTTTGTTGTGTCAAAATTTTACTTGATACTTCGTGTTCCTAGATCGCTATCTAGTGGGTTCAAGTCCTATTGACGCGGAGCAGATTCGATTCGGGTTTGCATAGTAGATTATGTAGGTTCTTTCGAGCTTTTCATCACCAAATTTCAGCTGAATTTCCAGCAACATTTCTGTCAGATTTCGGACGCCGAAACAGCCATGAACGCCCTTTGAAGCATTCGTTTTCTTCGTCGTCCAAATCTGTCCAGAAATTCCTACACCCTTTTTGTATGTTTCTTTTTATTTTCTTTTTATTTTTCTTGTTATTTTGATCCTAAAACAATGTACATATTTGTTTTTATTGTTGAGATATGCTTGCTACTATTCTAGATCCGTTACAGACAAGGAACATTGTTTCAACAAACAATGCCCTTATCAGCTCAAAAGGAGGGGATGTTGTATGCACGTTTCTACTCACATTCACTATGCTTTCATCTTGTTTATCAAGCATGAAAGAAGAGGGAGTTCTTCCTTACTTCATTATCTATTTACTTATTTATGCATTATATAATATGCTTGGATTATCATATGTTATCATTCATTTGTATATCATATGATATTCATGCATTACATAAACCACATCTTTAGTTAGTATTTCAGCTCATTTCCAGCTCAATTCTATCATAGGTAGTCAGCTATATATATTTAATCATATTCACTTATATTTTTATGTGTTTTCTTTGTCGGACATGATAAACACAGCTTAAGGGACTAGTGGCCAGCTCCATTTCAGCTCAAAGGCTTTCTATGAGCTCAAAATAGCTCATTGATGATTCGAGACCGTGCAAGCTATGTTTCAGCTTCAAAACACTCCTATGGTTCAAGGGCAGCTTAAGGACACTAAAGAACCAGCTCACTTAGCTAGAGAAAGCTCCGTTTAGCTCAAAACATCACTCAACTTTAGCTAGCTAAATCAGCTAGCTAGCTCAGCTCGAACCAGCTCAACCTCAGCTCAATCAGCTCATCTCAGCTCAGCCTACAACTACCAGCTCAAGAGTGTGGACACCCAAGGGTCACCTACCAACCGAAACACCATGTAAGCTTCCATGCACCCATTCAGCCAAGGGAGGGAAAGCTTGGCGCCATCGTGGAGAGACACCAAGGGGCCGAATCATTGCTTATAACTTATCAAGGCCTATTCATGCACTTATCAAGTCTTTTCAGCCATTGTGAAGGGGTACAAGCTCTAGCTGAAACATTCCTTGCCTTTGTACATGCCTGTTTGGCCACTCCCTTCCCCTACTATAAATATGTAAGCCATTTTGGCATTTGGACACACACTTTGATCAATACAAATTTTATTTTGTGAGTTTATATATCTTTCTTGTTCTTTTAAGAACTTCTTTGACTTATCAAATCATTTTATTGATTTGTGGTGTCTCCTATTCCATCTTTTGATACTCTAGGTTGTTGAATATTTATTATTCACCAGTCTAAGTCCTTCCTACCACCCTCAAAGCCTTATTCAAGTTCAGGTTTATGCTTCTTAGCATAAGTTCATCTTTTTGAGACTTTGAATACTATCCATCTTATTTCTTTCATCCTCCTTTCTTTCACTATTCGAAACCATCACCTTTCACCTTCCATCTTCATTTCCTTCATCCCTTTTACCTTCCATCTTCATTTCCTTCATCCCTTTTACCTTACAAACACTACCATCCTTCTGCCACCTATCTTGATAGAGTAGCGCAAACTTGGGTTTGGAATTCTTCAATCAAGTTGTTGCAAGAACTAGGGGCTCTAGACTCAATCAAGAAGATTAGGAGCAGATCTGAAAATTCAAGAGAAAAGAGAAGGGCTTTTCTTGAAAAATTCAGCTTCAAGGCTGGAAAATTAAAGAAACGAAAATAAGAAAGAAGATTAATGATTAAATAATAAGAAGTAAAGCAAAAGGATTGAAAAAGACTGAAAGAGAAATAGATAAAACAAATCTGAAAATTCAGCTTTGTTTATGGCTATGGAGATGGCATGAAGTTGAAGATGGAGATGGCTTGATGGATTTGTGATGGTTTTGTCCTCGGCACCCTCTTAGACGCAATTACCTAAGCAAGCAACCTCAAGCGGCTGATTATTGAGATTTTCTTGGATTGATAAAATATTTAGTGAGTTTATTTTTGCAAGTGCTGATTACTTGTGCCTTCGAAGTCTTCTTCAACATAAGTCCGACGAGTTCTTGTGAGGGAGATCATCTTCACACTCCTGCTTGCCTAGGTAATCACGTCTAGGAGGGTGGGTTAGAGCCACTTGAGGTTGCTTGCTTAGGTAATTGCGTCTAAGAGGATGCGCGTATCTTGAGTTCCTGATGTCTGATTGATGCGTTTCAAGATGCGTTGGAAAGTCAGCCAACTTGTGAAAATATGTTTTCAAGATGCGTTTCAAGATGCCCGGACCTTTGAATGCAAGAAAGCCTTGTATCACGAATGTTTTCTTGTGAAAATATGTTGAAATGGATGAAAGGAGATAGGTTGCGGAAGGATGGTAGTGTTTGTATGTCAAAAGGGTGTAAGGAAAGGAAGATAGATAAGTAGGAAGATGGTTTCGGATGGTGTATGGAAGATGGTGAAGAGAAAGGATGTTGGTAGTATTCAAAGGCTCAAAAAGATGAACATATGCTAAGGAGCATATACCCTAACTTGGATGAGGCCTTGAGGGTGGTAAAAGGACTTAGACTGAGAAACAATGGATGTTTAAAAATCTAAAGTATCAAGATGGAAAGAAAAGGGAGACGCCACAAATCAATAAAGATTTGATAAGTCAAGAAGTTCTAAAAAGAACAAGGATGAGAGAAAACCTCACAAAGTAATTTTTATAATCTGAATTGTGTGTTTACAAATGAAAATGCATTACATATTTATAGTAAATGAAAGGTGATACATGCATGGGAGGGCTAAAGCAATACATATTGGACAAAAAGTTGAATCTGTTTGTGAAGTCTGGAAAGTCAGCCAACTTGCGATGACTTTTCGGATGCGATCCAGGCATTTCTGGGCAGAAATGTCTTCTAACAAATTGACCGAAATTCAGTTATCTTTCCAACGCATCTTGAAACGCATCAATCGGACATCAGGAACTCAAGATACGCTCATTTTACTGAAGACTGCGCATGCAGAAAACTGGATACGGAATTATCACGGGATTTTGTAAAATTCAGCCCAAAAGCTATTATATAAGGCTTTTGGACGAATCTTGTGAGGGAGATCATCTTCACACTCCTGCTTGCCTAGGTAATCACGTCTAGGAGGGTGGGTTAGAGCCGCTTGAGGTTGCTTGCTTAGGTAATTGCGTCTAAGAGGGTGCCGAGGACAAAATCATCACAAATCCATAAAGCCATCTCCATCTTCAACTTCATGCCATCTCCATAGCCATAAACAAAGCTGAATTTTCAGATTTGTTTTATCTATTTCTCTTTCAGTCTTTTTCAATCCTTTTGCTTTACTTCTTATTATTTAATCATTAATCTTCTTTCTTATCTTCGTTTCTTTAATTTTCCTAAGTTTACTAGGATTAGAACTTCTCCAAGGCTTATATAAGAAGGCTTCAACCACATTGTAATTAAGATTTGAATGAATAAAAAAAGTTCTCTTTTGAGTTCAGACTTGCAAGAAGTATAACTTGTGTTCTTTATTTTAGAAGCGATTCTTCAAGTTCGTCAGAATTTGTTGTTGAACTTCACACTCCTGCTTGCCTAGGTAACTGCGTCTAGGAGGGTGGGTTAGAGCCGCTTGAGGTTGCTTGCTTGGTTAATTGCGATCAAGAGGGTGCCGAGGACAATTTATCCATTTATCTTCCATCTCTATCGTCATCACCTAGCTTCAGCCATCTTTTCACCGATCCAACATTCGCGCCAATATCCTTCTCCGCTTCCGCAAGCTCAACGTTTGCGTATACGAGGTCGTGTCCGTATCATCTTGGAAAAGAAGTTAAAACTGTTTTGCAAGTTGATAAGAGTTGCTTGGGAGAAGGGTGGCTGGTTCCTAAAGTATATAAAACCCTAAAAACATAATTTAAATGTTAATAATTAAGTTGGGCTAAGTCTAATTCGTCCAAAAGCCTTATATAATAGCTTTTGGGCTGAATTTTACAAAATCCCGTGATAATTCCGTATCCAGTTTTCTGCATGCGCAGTCTTCAGTAAAATGAGCGTATCTTAAGTTCTTGATGTCCAATTGATGCGTTTCAAGATGCGTTGAAAAGATAACTGAATTCCGGTCAATTTGTTAGAAGACAACTCTGACCAGAAATGCCCGGATCCCATCCGAAAAGTCGTCGCAAGTTGGCTGACTTTCCAGACTTCACAAACAGATTTAGCTTCTTGTCCAATATGCATTGCTTTAGACTTCCCATGCATGTATCATTCGAAGGGTGGTTGGTTCCTAAAGTATATAAAACCCTAAAAACATAATTTAAATGTTAATAATTAAGTTGGGCTAAGTCTAATTCGTCCAAAAGCCTTATATAATAGCTTTTGGGCTGAATTTTGCAAAATCCCGTGATAATTCCGTATCCAGTTTTCTGCATGCACGGTCTTCAGTAAAATGAGCGTATCTTGAGTTCCTGATGTCCGATTGATGCGTTTCAAGATGCGTTAACTGAATTCCGGTCAATTTGTTAGAAGACAACTCTGCCCAGAAATGCCCAGATCCCATTCGAAAAGTCGTCGCAAGTTGGCTGACTTTCCAGACTTCACAAACAAATTTAGCTTCTTGTCCAATATGCATTGCTTTAGACTTCCCATGCATGTATCATATCTTCTTTCATCCATTTCAATATATTCCCACAAGAAGACGATCGTGCAACAAGGCTTACTTGCATTCTAAGGTCCGAGCAATCAAAGCTTCTCTCAACAATGCCAATTGGAGAGTTGGAACATATCAGTTTTAGTGTGCACGTGTTTTCTATTATGTTGTTTATGGTTTATTTTAGTAGCACTAGAGTTTGTTGAATCATATAACATATATTTAGTATGCATCATATTATCTTGTTTTATTTCTTGTATCTACCGGTGTTATGCAAGGACAATGAATAGACACGTCACTAGGGTGATTCAGAGAATTGTTACTATTGGAGAGGTGCTTGCTTGAGGTGCTTTCTTACATTCACATGGAAATTGACATGCTTGCTTACATTCACGATGGACGACAATTCTAGAGAGGTGCTTGCTTACATTACATGGAAATTGACATGTTTGCTTACATTCCCAATGGACGGACGGCAACCTTAGAGAGGTGCTTGCTTACATCCACTTGCAAATTGACATGCTTGCTTACATCCACTTGAAAATTGACATGCTTGCTTCTGATACATACATTTGCGAATTGACTTTCTTGTGATACATGCATGGGAGGGCTAAAGCAATGCATACTGGACAAGAAGCTGAATCTGTTTGTGAAGTCTGGAAAGTCAGCCAACTTGCGACGACTTTTCGGATAAGATCCAGGCATTTCTAGGAAGAGTTGTCTTCTAACAAATTGACCGCCATTCAGTTACCTTTCCAACACATCTTGAAACGTATCAATCGAACATCGAGAACTCAAGATACGTTCATTTTACTGAAGACTGCGCATGCAGAAAACTGGATACAGGATTATTACGGGATTTTGTAAAATTCAGCCCAAAAGCTATTATATAAAGCTTTTGAACGAATTAGACTTAGCCCAACTTAATTATTGACATTTAAATTATGTTTTTAGGGTTTTATATACTTTAGGAACCATCCACCCTTCTCCCAAACAGCTCTTATCAGCTTATCACTTGTAGCCTAAGCACAAGGAGTTTAAAGGCTGTTTTTCTTCTATTTTTTTAATTAAATTAGGGTTTCCTTGTTTTAGTAGAAGTTAAATTACTTTGGCTACCCTTCACCTATAAAAGGATGAAGCATCCACCATTGTAATGCAGATTATTCAGATTTTCTTTGATTAATGAAATATTTAGTGAGTTTGTTTTTGCAAGTGCTGATTACTTGTGCCTTAGAAGTCTTCTTCAACATAAGTTCGACGAGTTCTTGTGAGGGAGATCATCTTCACACTCTTGCTTGCCTAGGTAATTGCGTCTAGGAGGGTGGGTTAGAGCCGCTTGAGGTTGCTTGCTTAGATAATTGTGTCTAAGAGAGTGCCGAGGACAAAACAACAACAAATCGAAAGCCATCTTCATCTTCAATCTTCGCGTCATCTCCCATAATTCCATTAACAAAGCTGGAAATTTCAGATTTGTTTTACCTATCCTTCTCTTCATCTTTTTTAATCATTTTCATTATATTCTTATTATTCATCTTCTAATCTTCCTTATTGTCTTCTTTTCTTTAAATTTCAAGAATTGAATCTGAAATTTTCAAGAAAAGCCCTTCTCTTTTCTATTGAATTTTCAGATCTGCCCATAGCTTTCTTGATTGAGTCTAGAGCTCTTAGTTCTTGCAACAACTTGATTGAAGGCTTCCAAATCCACAATTGCGCTACTCTATCAGCTTGCTTCTGATTACATTGGGTGGCAAAGGCACACATTTCAATGTTTTTAATTTTTAATTCATTATCCTTTCACACCTCCCTAGGAATGATGGCTGGTCACTTTAGTTTGTAAAGCCTATAAATAGAGGTTGGTTTTTCAACTGTAAGACACAACTTTGATTAATGAAATTTGAGAGTTTATCTCTTTTGTTCTTTTGAGAACTTTATCGATCCTTCAAGTTATGCTTATTGAATTAAAATTTGATATCTTTGATTTCTAGTTCTACATAACTCTCGTCAATATCCTTATTTCGTTTAGAGACTGTTATAGGGTTCGGGCCAAACTTTTTAGTGTTTGTTCAATTCTCAAGTCCTAAACTACATTCCATCTTCCATCATCCAATTCTACCACCACCATCAAACACACCATCACCCTTTTAAACCATCTGAAACTGTTGCAAGTCTTACAACACAAAGTTACTTCATTTACGGTTGGGAAAATCAAGCATCTCAGTAAATTCCAAGACGAGATCGCATCAGATGGTAATCAGAGCTTAGGCTAAATCAAGTAAGCCTTTGTGTTTTGTTGTTAAAAAACAAAGAGAAAAGAAAGGAATTTTGTGAAAAAAAGAAAGAAAAAAGAGATAAAAAAGAAAAAAAATCGACAGCAAGGTTAGAAATATTTTTCCTTATTTTAGATCGTTAGTTGTTTGTTTCAATATTCTAACTTTGACCATAAGCCTTTTCATCTAAGCCTACCTTATACACCATTTCTTTCCAAACCTTAACATCTATTTTGCAGCCGAGAGATTGAGTACATTAGAGGGTAAAAGTCGAAGAGAGCGAGTGAATTTTTATTTTTTTGCTATTTTTCTTTCTTTTGGAGTGAACATGGAGCCATGAATGCTTATAAGAATATATGGGAGTCTAATGAAAGACAAACAAGAGGAATCCCGAGGCTACAATTTCAAGCACTGGTTCAAGAATTGGGACAACTTATGGACCAGAAACTCAAGTCAATACATGAGCGGATTGATGGCCTTGAAGTGAGATTCATGGGAGCCACACCCGTTCTAGCACAGGGTAACCCAGGACAAGGCATCCAAGAAGGGGAGATTGAGCAGATTGTGGATGACAACGAACAGCCCATTGTTGTGCAAAATCAACGTCCACATCGGGGGAATCAAGAAAGGATTGATGATAACCTTGCAAATATAAAAGATGAACATTCTGCCATTTCAAGGGAAAACATATCCGGAGGCTTATCTTGAGTGGGAGCAAATGATCGAACACATCTTCGATTGTCACAATTACTCCGAGAAAAAGAAGGTAGAAATAGAATCCATTGAATTCACTAATTATGCAATAGTTTGGTGGAACCAGTTAACCATGAACAAACAAAGAAATAGAGAACGTTCGGTGTCCACGTGGGAGGAAATGAAAAGCATAATGAGAAAGAGGCTTATACAAGCTTACTATCATCGAGAATTAATGCGGAAACTCCAGAACTTCAAACAAGGTAACATGAGTGTGGAAGATTATTTTAAAGAGATGGAGATGGCAATGATACGAGCAAATGTGGAGGAAGATGCTGAATCTACTATGGCAAGGTTCATTTCGGGTCTAAATCAAGACATAGCCGACACCGTGGATTTGTAATACTATGTGGACTTAGAAGAACTAGTTCACTTGGCTATGAAGGTGGAACAACAATTTAAACGTAAAGGTACGTTCTGAAACAATCCTTCTACTTCTAAGTGGAGTCAGAATTTTAAATTGGGACAGATTACTCCCAAAGTGCCATACAAGCCAAATCAGTTTAAAGAAAACGTTGGGACTTCAAAACCCAACAAGACTGTTGATATGAACAAAGGAAAGCCACAAGCTACATCAAATTGATCCAAGGATATTCAATGCTTCTAATGTCTTAGAAGGGAACATATAGCTAGTCAATCCCCAAATAGGCATACTATGGTGATTCGAGGAAGTGTCGAGATAGAATCCAAATCAGAAAAAGAAGAAGTTGGTGTCATAAGTGAAGATGATGAAGACATGGACCCTCCCATTGAAGGAGAAGTGCTCGTTGTGAAGAGGAGTCTAAATACACAAATTGCACAAGGCGACCAACAATGAGAGAATATCTTTCATACACGCTGCCATATCAATAGAAAGGTATGTTTTGTGATCATTTATGGAGGAAGTTTTACTAATGTTGCTAGCATGTTAATGGTGGACAGACTTGGATTGGTGGCAACAAAACACCCACACCCGTACAAGCTTCAATGGCTTAATTATGGTGGGGAATTGAAGGTGACCAACAGGTAATCGTACCATTTTCCATCAGTAGATACAAGGACGAGGTCCTATGTGATGTTGTATCCATGGACACCAGCCACTTACATTTGGGGAGGCCTTGGCAGTTCGATCAAAGAGTGAATCATGATGGATATAGTAATCGATACTCATTCACTTTTGAAGGAAGGAAGCACACGCTAACCCTTTTATCACCACAACAAGTTCAAGATGATCAATTACACTTGAAAAAGAGTTTCCAAGGATTAAAAGAAAAAGAAATTGAAAATGAGAGGAAAAATGAGTGAGAGAATGAGAGAAAATAGCAAGTATTAGAAAAAGTGGGAAGGGAAAGAGTGAAATTGAAAGAGGGGGGAGAAGCTTAAAATGAGCGTATATGCGAGGGGTAGTGAAATTAGAAAATGTGTTTTTGGCAAGGCAAACACTTCTTGTGCTTTTTTACAAGGAGAATTTTCTGAACACTAACAAACTCGATGCAACATTGCCTTCTTCTATTGTTTCTCTTTTGCAGGATTTTGAAGATGTTTTACCCGATGAGATTCCAGGAGGTTTACCACCTATCCGTGGCATAGAGCATCAAATTGAATTTGTGCCTAGTTGATACGAGGATGCATGTTAAAACGGACTTCCTTCGATCGTAACAGATTTAGAATTGCGGTAAGCTTGTCCTACAAAGAAAACATAACAAAAACTAGAATTCAAAGACATTTAAGTATTGGAAATGAACAAAGAAAAGAAAGAAGAAAGGAAAAGAAAGCTTCGAATTATGATGTGAGCACGATTATGCCACCCAACGATGCAACTTCAACCTTTCAGGAGAGTTTTCTTTTTCACTTGTTACATACTGATGTGTAACATTTTTTATACTTATATTATTTATATTAGTATGTTTGGTGTGTTTTAACTTAGTTTGATATAAATTATGGTGTGTCTATATTTGTTTGTGAGTTAATAAATAAGGTTGCAAGTGTTTATGACTTGTATTATTGTTTCCATTAAGTTTACAATACTTTGATGGAATGTTTGTTGTCTTTTGACATAGGTACGTAGGAGGACGTTGCATGTACCATGAACGATCAAGTCCTAATATGTAACAAGTGCAGCCGAGTATCCCTTATTGTTTTACCCATGTGCATACAATGGGGTTTGAAATTTCTCTACACATGTGCGCCAATTACGTGGAGTTCACCATGCAGTAGCCCGTGCAGCATTTCCTTTGAAATTTAATAAATAAAAAAAACAAAGCAGCACGTGGACTTGAAAATCCCTTCAACGCACATTACATGTGCAGCAATGGAATTGACATTTCCAAAACAAAACCATGCAGTTGACTCTTCTCACATGTACGGCTAGTGCAGCAATGGAATTGAAGCATCTGAATCACTCCAGCTCACTTTGCATGCGGATAAGATAATATCAAAGGGGAGTTTTACTTTGAATTTCAAATATTAGCACATTTTGCATGTGCTTTTATCCATTTGGCGCACAAATTTCATGCATACGGCTAGAAATGCATGCCGCCCTTGAGTGGTTATTTGATTTAAATTTTTAATTTCAAATGGCTTAATTATAGCCACATATGATATAACCGGCCAACTTCCCTTGTATTTATAAATATAGTCGAACAACACTTTGTAAAGGTAAGACATTTTTGGAAATAAAATTTTTGAGAGAGTTTCTCTTGTTCGGTTCTTTTTAGAACTATCTTTTGACATTTCAAACTGAGTTTTGTTGTGTCAAATTTTACTTGATACTTCGGGTTCCTAGATCGCTATCTAGTGGGTCCAAGTCCTCCGACATTAAGCATATTCGATTCGGGTTTGCTTAGTAGATTGTGCAGGTTCTTTCGAGCTTTTCGTCTTTGACGTTAGACAGATTCGATTCGGGTTCGTTCAGCAGATTGTTCGAGTTCTTTCGAGTTTAACGTTGCCAAACTTTTGCTGATTTTCCAGCAACGTTTCTGCCACAATTTGGTCACCGAATCAGCCTTGAAAGCCTGTTCAAGCCTTCATCTTTGTTCGATTCCAAATTCGTCCAGAAATTCCTACTCCCTTTTTTCTTTGTTTCTTTTTATTTCTTTTTGTTGTTTTCTTTTTTTTCTTTGTTATTGTAACTATCTAAAAAAGTCCATTCTTGTTTCTATTGCAGAGAATTGCTTGCTATTATCCTAGATCCGTGAATGAACGAGGAATGTTGTTTTCTTCAACAACACCCTTTATCATATGGTAATCAGAGCTTTGGTCGGATTTTAGCACTTTCTGCACTACTAGACATCAAAAAATATATATACAAAAGTTAAAAAAATCGGAAAAAAAATTCTGAAAAAAGTCAAAATTCAAAGTTTGACCAAAAAGTCAAAGTAAAAAAAAATCGGAAAAATTAAAAAAATATTCAAAAAATCAGTTTCGAATATTTGGGGTAATTTGTGTTAATATGTGCTGTTTGGACGTGAAATGATGAAGGATATGCTTATCTTACCTTAAAATACCTTAAAATCACCCGAAATCAACTTTTCTTGTTTATTCCGGAGATAGGATGGTAGTAAGCATTTCTACGGTGTAAGTTGCTAAATTCTTGTTCTTTTAGCATCCTTTCTTTCATTTCATATTGTTATCTTCTTTACAGCCCAATTCTCAACTTTTATTTTTTTATTATTATTTATTTCTTTTTCTCCTAACCCTTATCTTTGTTCTAATAATATTCACCTGTCACCCGTTGTTTTCTTTCAATTTGACAACACTTGCAGAATCTGAACATCGGAATCATTTTCTTTAAAGAACTAAGTACGAGAGATTGAGGGGAAAGGCAAACAGAGCGTGTGAGAACAGAAGGGGGGACAAAAAGAGCCATTCGAGTATTCTCCCGAGTGAAACACGAGTGCTGAGTGTTAATTCCTTATTTTCTTGAGTGCAAATTCTTTGGAGTGACTAGTGAGGATTTTTGTTGTGTGATTGGTGAGGACTACTTTTTTTATTTCTAACCTTTAACCCGTTTGTTTGCTTGTTTTTGTTTGTTTGTTTGTTTTCTTTGTGTGAAAATGACAGGTTCTGATGAACAACAACCACCGAATCTTCAGATGCAAGTCTTAGAGCATATGATGCAACGAGTGATTGCAAATGCATTGAAACCTATACATTCTCAATTGGATAGATTAGATGGGGGTTGTTCCCATTCTGTCCATGAAGAGATAAATGATGACAATGTGAAAACATTGGTTACCGATGAAGCACTTGTTGACAAGAGAAGTCTGAATGATCAACCATCACATGATGAACCGCAACGAAACAACCTCTTCCATACGAGATGCAACGTGAACGGCAAGGTATGTATTGTGATTATTGACAGTGGTAGTTGTGCTAACGTTGCTAGTACTCTCATGGTTGACAAGTTAGGACTAAAGACGACCACACATCCCAATCCGTACAAGTTACAATGGTTGAATGATGGTGTTGAAATCAAAGTTCCGAACAAGTTGTTATACCATTTTTCATTGGTAAATACAAGGATGAGGTAACTTGTGATGTTTGTTCTATGGATACTTGTCATTTGTTGTTAGGAAGACCGTGGCAGTATGATAAGAGAGTTTTGCACGATTGTTACACCAATCGATACTCTTTTACTCATGAGGGCAAAAAGGTAACTTTGGCACCTATGACTCCAAGTGAAGTATATGAAGACGAAGTTCGTTTGAAAGCGAGTGCTGCAGCTTGGATTGCCAACAAAGAGAAGAATGAATGCGAAAAGAAGAAAGCAAATTCACAGGTATTATCTGATTCGACATTTTCTTCTATTTCTTCTTCTAACTTGCAGGTTAATAAGGTGATGCCATGTGAAGTTCCCAAGGTTGCTACTGTTGGTATGTTTGGTGCATCTATGTCCTTTTCAAAAATTCAGCAACCTTCTTTACCACGGTTTGACGTTCCTTTCCATTGTACTATTGATTTTTCATTTTTATATGTTGATTTCTTTGGTTGTACATTGGATTGTGAACAACCTTGTGTTGTGATTCTGGATGATCGTCGAGATTCTTGTTGTTCTTTGGAGTTGCCTTTGTATGTCATTTATTTCAGGTTTAAGGATGCACGACGAGCATTGTCTGACTTTATGTTGTGTATTATTCGGAAAGGTACAAGAAAGAAGGCATTTCCATTTGTGTTCTTTGTAAAAGAACTTGATTCGAGAGGATGGCATATGTGCCGAGCAAGACGACTGAAGAAGTTCCCTGCCAAGCGAAAGTCGAAATTGTTCCCTTTTGTAATGAGGGTCGATTTGGGGACAAATCGCATTAAAGAAGGGGGGGATGATGTGAGCACGTTTATGCCACCCAACGATGCAACTTCAAAATTTCAGGGAAGTTTGCATTTTCATTTGTTACATACTGATGTGTAACATTTCTTATACTTATATTATTTATATTAATATGTTTGGTGTGCTTTAACTTAGTTTGATATAAATTATGGTGTGTCTATATTTGTTTGTGAGTTAATAAATAAGGTTGCAAGTGTTTACGACTTGTATTAGTGTTTCCATTAAGTTTACAATGCTTTGATGAAATGTTTGTTGTCTTTTGATATAGGTACGTAGGAGGAGCTTGGGCAAGTGAGGCGTGCAAATGTGTCCAACATGCATATACCATGCACGATCAGCACAAATATGCAACAAGTGCAGCCGAGTCCCTAATGAAAATATGTGCAGCCACATTTATTTTCATTCTCACACATATGCGGCTTTGTGGGGTTTGAATTTCCAAATGCAAAGCACCTGCAGCCGACACACATTTAACATGTGCAGAGATTTTGAATTTTAAATGGCATGCATATTTTGCATGTGTTTTAATTCAATTGCTGCCACTCCAAATTGGAAATCACGACTAGGAAGAAATCAATTGCCGCCCATAATTGGTTATCCCTCTTTGAATTTTAATATTAAAAAATAATGCACATTAAACATGTGCTCGATTGTGCAGCCACATATTTGTAAACCGGCCAACCCCCATTGTATCTATATATTTGGCCATAATTCACTTGTACAAAGGTTAGACTCTTTGACGAATAAATTTTTTTGTGAGATTTTCTCTCAAATTTGGTTCTTTTTAGAACTTTTTCTTTAATAGTTTGGGTTCTCAATTGTTCGATAATTGAAGGGTCCAAGTCCGTATTCGAGCAAATTCAAGATAAGGTTCGGGTTCGTTCAACAGATTGTTCGAGTTCTTCCTTGGAGTTTGTTCATCTTTTCCGACTACGAAGAACAGATTCGATTCGGGTTTGCATAACAGATTATTCAGGTTCTTTCGAGTTCATCGTGTCAAATTCCAAGAACGTTGCTACCGTTGTTGAATGCTTGAAGAACTCCATCTTCATCGTTCAAATTACCCTAAAATTTCTGCAACTTTCTTCTCTCCCAATTCTGATTTTTTTTCTTTCTTTCATTTTTTTTGTTTTAAAAAATCAGATTCGAATATTTTGTGTATTTTTACGTTCATATGTGCTGTTGGTTCGTGAAAATGATGAAGGATGATCAAATTTGCCATGGAATGCTTCGAAATCACCCGAAACAACTTCTTCTTGTTTGTTCGGTGATAGGGTCGTTGTAAGCATTTCTTTTGCAGTAAGTTGTTTCTTTTTCCTTCACTTTTTATCAGCCTTTATTTTCTTTTGTTTCATCACCAATTTCCAGCCTTCTTATTTTTTCTTTTTCAACCTTTTTTTATTATTTTCATTTCACCTAACAGCCCCTATTTGTCCTTTAACCATTTGTTTGTTTACCTATTATATTATCTTGTAAGTTTGACACGGTTAACAAGTCCGAAAGATCGAGTTAGTTCTTTAAAGAACTGATTGCGAGAGATTGAGTGGAAAAGGCAATTGAGCGTGTGAGAACAGAAGGGGAGACAAAAAGAGCCATTCAAGTATTCTCCCGAGTGAAACACGAGCGTTTGAGTGCAATTGTTGAGCGATCTTTCCTTGTAGCGATCTGTGAGATTTTTGTTGAGTGTGCAGTGAGGTCCATTTTTTATTTCACTAACATGTATATATATATATATATATTGTGTGTTTTTGTTTGTTGTTTTGGTTTTTCAACATGGCAGGTTCTGATGATAATTCAGGTGAACAACAACCACTGCATCTCCAGATGCAAGCCTTAGAGCGCATGATGCAACGAGTGATTGCTAATGCATTGAAGCCTATACATTCTCTAATGGATAGACTTGATGGGGGTGGTTCCCATTCTGTCCATGAAGAGATAATTGATGACAATGTGCAGACATTGGCTACCGATGAAGCACTTGTTGACAAGAGAAGTCTGAATGATCAACCATCACAGGATGAACCGCAACGAAACAACCTCTTCCATACGAGATGCAACGTGAACGGCAAGGTATGTATTGTAATTATTGATAGTGGTAGTTGTGCTAACGTTGCTAGTACTCTCATGGTTGACAAGTTAGGACTGAAGACGGCCACACATCCCAATCCGTACAAGTTACAATGGTTGAATGATGGTGTTGAAATTGAAGTTACCGAACAAGTTATTATACCATTTTTCATTGGTAAATACAAGGATGAGGTAACTTGTGATGTTTGTTCTATGGATACTTGTCATTTGTTGTTAGGAAGACCGTGGCAGTATGATAAGAGAGTTTTGCACGATTGTTACACCAATCGATACTCTTTTACTCATGAGGGCAAAAAGGTAACTTTGGCACCTATGACTCCAAGTGAAGTATATGAAGACGAAGTTCGTTTGAAAGCGAGTACTACAGCTTGAAAGGCCAACAAAAAGAAGAACGCAAATTCACAGGTATTATATGATTCGACATTTTCTTCTATTTCTTCTTCTAACTTGCAAGTTAATACGGTGATGCCATGTGAAGTTCCCAAGGTTGCTACTGTTAGTATGTCTAGTGCATCTATGTCCTTTTCAGAAATTCAGCAACCTTCTTTACCACGGTTTGACGTTCCTTTCCATTGTACTATTGATTTTTCATTTTCATATGCTAATTTCTTTGGTTGTACATTGGATTGTGAACAACCTTGTGTTGTGATTCAGGATGATCGTCGAGACTCTTGTTGTTCTTTGGAGTTGCCTTTGTATGTCATTTTTTTCAGGTTTAAGGATGCACGACGAGCATTGTCTGACTTTATGTTGTGCATTATTCGGAAAGGTACAAGAAATAAGCCATTTCCATTTGTATTCTTTGTAAAAGAACTTGATTCGAGAGGATGGCATATGTGCCGAGAAAGACGACTGAGGAAGTTCCCTGCCAAGCGAAAGTCGAAATTGTTCCCTTTTGTAATGAGGGTCGATTTGGGGACAAATCGCATTAAAGAAGGGGGGATGATGTGAGCACGATTATGCCACCCAACGATGCAACTTCAACCTTTCAGAAGAGTTTTCTTTTTCACTTGTTACATACTGATGTGTAACATTTTTTATACTTATATTATTTATATTAGTATGTTTGGTGTGTTTTAACTTAGTTTGATATAAATTATGGTGTGTCTATATTTGTTTGTGAGTTAATAAATAAGTTTGCAAGTGTTTACGACTTGTATTATTGTTTCCATTAAGTTTACAATACTTTGATGGAATCTTTGTTGTCTTTTGACATAGGTACGTAGGAGGACGTTGCATGTACCATGAACGATCAAGTCCTAATATGTAACAAGTGAAGCCGAGTATCCCTTATTGTTTTACCCATGTGCGTACAATGGGGTTTGAAATTTCTCTACACATGTGCGCCAATTACGTGGAGTTCACCATGCAGTAGCTCGTGCAGCATTTCCTTTGAAATTTAATAAATAAAAAACAAAGCAGCACGTGGACTTGAAAATCCCTTCAACGCACATTACATGTGCAGCAATGGAATTGACATTTCCAAAACAAAACCATGCAGTTGACTCTTCTCACATGTACGACTAGTGCAGCAATGGAATTGAAGCATCCGAATCACTCCAGCTCACTTTGCATGCGGATAAGATAATATCAAAGGGGAGTTTTACTTTGAATTTCAAATATTAGCACATTTTGCATGTGCTTTTATCCATTTGGCGCACAAATTTCATGCATACGGCTAGAAATGCATGCCGCCCTTGAGTGGTTATTTGATTTAAATTTTTAATTTCAAATGGCTTAATTATAGCCACATATGATATAACCGGCCAACTTCCCTTGTATTTATAAATATAGTCGAACAACACTTTGTAAAGGTAAGACATTTTTGGAAATAAAATTTTTGGGAGAGTTTCTCTTGTTCGGTTCTTTTTAGAACTATCTTTTGACATTTCAAACTGAGTTTTGTTGTGTCAAATTTTACTTGATACTTCGGGTTCCTAGATCGCTATCTAGTGGGTCCAAGTCCTCCGACGTTAAGCATATTCGATTCGGGTTTGCTCAGTAGATTGTGCAGGTTCTTTCGAGCTTTTCGTCTTTGACGTTAGACAGATTCGATTCGGGTTCGTTCAGCAGATTGTTCGAGTTCTTTCGAGTTTAACGTTGCCAAACTTTTGCTGATTTTCCAGCAACGCTTCTGCCACAATTTGGTCACCGAATCAGCCTTGAAAGCCTGTTCAAGCCTTCATCTTTGTTCGATTCCAAATTCGTCCAGAAATTCCTACTCCCTTTTTTCTTTGTTTCTTTTTATTTCTTTTTGTTGTTTTCTTTTTTTTTCTTTGTTATTGTAACTATCTAAAAACGTCCATTCTTGTGTTTTATTGCAGAGAAATGTTTGCTTCGTTCCTAGATCCGTTTACGAACAAGGAGCGTTGTTTCTGAAGCAACGTATCCCTTTATCATTTAAGTATTGGAAATGAACAAAGAAAAGAAAGAAGAAAGGAAAAGAAAGCTTCGAATTATGAAAGTTTCTGAGGTTGAAGATGTGCTTCGGGTGTGCATCAATGGCAACAACTTCAAGCATTCAACAATGATAGAAACTTCATGAAAACGAACAAAATCCAAGGAAGAAGTCGAACAGTATACTGAACGAACCCGAACCTTATAACGATCTTGTTCAAATGGACCCAGACCCTTCGATTATACAACAACCGAGAACCCAAAGTATCAAAGGATTGTCACAACAAACTAAGTCTGAAATGTCAAAAGAAAGTTCTAAAAAGAACCGAATTGGAGAGAACTCTCCCGAAGTAAGTTTTCATTCAAAGTGTGTAACACTTGTTCATACAAATTCAACAAATATATAGCCAACATGAAGGGAGAAGGCGCCCAAACTTGTGGCTGAAATTTGAAGTACAAAATGCTTTAAATTTCAAACTAAATCCGCCAGAAACTACCCCCAAAATGGCGCCCAAATGTATGGGTGATATTTGAACGAATTCAACAAATGTTTAATGTCTTAGATTCATTTGAATTTCAATTGAAATTAGCCAAAAACTTCCGCACATGTGCTTTGTGCACACATGCTCAAATCTGCCCGCACATGCACATGCACATGCCAAGGCTACCACGCGTCGTGCACATACATGGAGGAAGGGTAGGGCGCCTATATGCAAGGCACATGCCTCTCGGACACTCTCACATACGTAGGACAGGTTTCATCTGCTTCTGGACTCGTTAGCTGGAGTTGAGCTAGTGGAGCTGAAGTTGAGCTGAACGAAGCTGAAGTGAGCTGAATTTAGCTAACTGAGAGTGTAGTGAGCTGCATACACTCCTTTGAGCTGCAACCGAGCTAAGATTAAGTCCTTAAGCTACTGTCCTTCAATATACCTACAAGGAAACAATTCAAACACATATAAAAAGCTTTTTCAAACTTAATGTAAACTTATAATAAGCTGAAATAACAATCCAAGCTTATTCTAAATTACACAACAAGCTGGCATAACTTAGTAAACATATTTATTAACTAGATAAGTTATTGAAAACATATCAAACGGGCAACAAAGCTTGTGCAAACTTATTTATAAACAACATATACTTAGCAAACCAAACCCAAAACACACAATACGTAGTATATACAATGCAAACATCTATAAATACTAAGTATAACTACAAGGGGTTATTCATCAGTACGTAACACATTATAAACTCTATTTTCTAAGGCACAAAATTATCAAACGATTCTAAAACTTTAGCACAAGTGAGAGAAAGAACTTCCCTGAATTGTTTTGCCTTATAGCGAGTGATGGGTCCTGTTGGAAGGACTTCCGGATCAACATCCTTTGTTGGCATATATGTGCTCACATCATCCCCCTTCTTGAAAAGGATTTGTCCTCAAATCTGCAGAATCATCATAAGGGGATAAATCATAAACATCATATGTAGCACTTACATTGTATTCACCCGGTAAGTCTAGCTTGTAGGCGTTGTCATTCACTTTCTCCAACACCTGAAAAGGACCATCTCCTCTCGGTAACAGCTCTGAACGTCGTTGGGCTGGAAAATGTTCCTTTCGGAAGTGAACCCAAACCCAATCACCAACTTCAAAGGTAACTCGCTTTCTGCCCTTGTTTGCTTGCATTTCGTACTCCTGAGTCCTTCGTTCTAGGTTCTCCTTAACCTGTTGATGCAACTTCTTCACATATTTTGCTTTAGTTGTACCGTCCATGTTCATCACCTGTTCATGTGGTAAAGGCAACATATCTAAAGGAGTGATAGGATTAAATCCATAAACAACCTCAAATGGTGACATTTTAGTAGCAGAATGAACAACATGATTATAGGCAAACTCAACATGTGGCAAACAATCTTCCCAAGTCTTAATGTTCTTTTTAATGATGGAGCGAAGTAAAGTAGATAAAACTCTATTAACAACCTCAGTTTGTCCTTCAGTTTGGGGATGACATGTAGTAGAAAACATAAGTTTCGTACCTAATTTGTACCAAAGAGTCCTCCAGAAATGACTCAAAAACTTTACATCCCTTTCAGAAACAATTGACCTAGGTATACCATGCAAACATACAATATCTCTAAAGAATAAGTTAGCCACATTAACAACATCATCAGTCTTATGGCAAGCAATAAAATGTGTCATCTTCGAGAGCCTGTCAACCACTACAAATATGCTATCTCTACTTGTCCTAGTTCTAGGCAGTCCCAAAACAAAATCCATAGAAATATCAATCCAAGGGGAATCAAGAATAGGTAAAGGTAAGTACATACCATGTGGTGAAACCTTCGATTTTGCTTTCTTACATGTCACACAATGTTCACAGTACCTTTCAACATCTCTACGCATCTTAGGCCAAAACAAATGCTCCTTCAATGTCTGTAACATTTTGGTGACTCCAAAGTAACCCATTAATCCACTTTCATGTGCTTTACGGATCAGAATGTCACGCATAGAACCTTGTGGAATGCATATCCTATTTTCTTTAAGAAGATAGCCATCATGCCTATAAAACTTGCCATCTACACCCTTTTCACAAGAACTAAACTTATCTCTAAAATCAGGATCATCAACATACAACTCACGAATATATGCAAATCCAATCAAGTGAGAATCAAGGTAATTTAAAAGCACATATCTGCATGATAAAGCATCAACAACGACATTGTGATAGAGTAGCGCAATTATGGATTTGGAAGCCTTCAATCAAGTTGTTGCAAGAACTAGGGGCTCTAGACTCAATCAAGAAGATTAGGAGCAGATCTGGAAATTCAAGAGAAAAGAGAATGACTTTTCTTAAAAGAAATTAGATCCAAGACTGAAAAATCAAAGAATCGAAGGTAAGAAGGAAGATTAGGGGATAAATAATAAGTATTAAAACAAAAGGATTAAAAGAAGGATAGTGATGTGAGCACATTTATGCCACCCAACTATGCAACTTCAAACTTTTAGGGAAGTTTGCTTTTTCACTTCTTACATACTGATGTGTAACATTTTTTATGATATCTTATTTATATTAGTGTGTTTACTATGTATATAGTATGTTTGATGTATTTTGAATAAGTTTGATATAACTTATGATGTGTTTATATTTATTTGTGTGTTAACAAATAAGTGTGCACTTGTCTACAACTTGTATTATTGTTTCCATTAAGTTTACAATACTTTGATAGAAGTTTGTTGCCTTTTGACGTAGGTACGTAGGAGGACACTAGCTCAAGTGAGCATATGTAGCTCAACTCCAGCTCAAGTGAGTGTATGCAGCTCGGTCCCAGCTCAGGAGAGTGTAACCAGCTCACTTTCAGCTCATCACACTTACAGCTAGTTCGTTTTAGCTCAGCTCATTTCCAGTCAGCTCAATTTTAGCTCCACTAGCTCAACTTCAGCTAACAAGTCCAGAAGTAGCTGAATTGCGTCCTACAAGTCGGGGAGTGTGCCAGTGCACGCGTGGTAGCCTAGGTGGCCTTCGAGCATGTGACCAGCGTCTATTTGCATGTACCATACAAGAATCGGCCTAAGGAAACACATGTGCCGCCAAGTATACGTGACCCGCTTTTCTTTTAATTCCCCTCCATGCACGGCACGTGGAAATTCATTTGCTTTCATAAATAAAATCACATGCAGCCGCTCCACTTTGAAAATTACATGCAGCCGAGATATGCTTTTATTCACATGTGCGGACAGAATTCAATTTCAAGCAAAAAATGAAGCACATGCGCACCATTTCGGTTTTGTTGCTTTGAAATTCAAAGCCATGCATATATTATCACGTGTTTTATCCACACAAGCAGCCAACCATTCTAGTTTGAGCGGCAGAAGGGATAAGAAGAAGTGGTTCACTTTGAAATTCAAAATAGTTGCACATTAAACATGTGCTCTTTCAAGTTGGCGCACATCATTTGAAATTGCATGGCTGAAATGCATTTCCGCCAAGAAGAGAAGTTTTTATTTCAAATTCAAAATTGTTTCTTTAATTTTCAGTCATACATTTAATTTCGGCAGCCCCTCTCTTGTATGCTATACATATGTAATCTGAATTCATTTGTAAGGGTAGATAGTTTATGAATAAATTTTTTTGTGAGATTATTCTCTCAATTTCGGTTTTTCATCGAACTTTCTTTGGCATTTCAGACGTTGTTTGTTGTGTCAAAATTTTACTTGATACTTCGGGTTCCTAGATCGCTATCTAGTGGGTCCAAGTCCTTTGACGTTAGACAGATTCAATTCGGGTTTGCACAATAGATTGTGCAGGTTCTTTCGAGTTTAATGTTCCCGAATTTCCGCTGAATTTCCAGCAACATTTCTGCCATTTTTGGGGCACCGAAACAGCCATGAACTCCCTTTGAAGGATTCGTCTTCTTCGTCGTCCAAATATGTCCAGAAATTTCTACACCCTTTTTCTTTGTTTCTTTTTATTTTTCTTGTTATTTTGATCCTAAAACAATGTCAATATTTGTTTTTATTGCAGAGATATGCTTGCTACTATCCTAGATCCGTTGCAGACAAGGAACATTGTTAAACTAATCTGGAAATTCAGTTTTGTTTATGGATGATGGAGATGGCGTGAAGTTGAAGATGGAGATGGCTTGATGGTTTTGTCATCAGCTTCCTCTTAGACGAAATTACCTAAGCAAGCAACCACAAGCGACTCTAACCCACCCTCATAGACGGAATTACCTAGGCAAGCAGGAGTGTGAAGATGATCTCCCTCACAAGAACTCGTCGAACTTATGATGAAGAAGAATTCTAAGGCACAAGTAATCAGCACTTGCAAAAACAAACTCACTAAATATTTCATTAATCAAAGAAAATCTGAATAATCTGCTTTACAATGATGGAGGCTTCATCCTTTTATAGGTGAAGGATAGCCAAAGTAATTTAACTTCTACTAAAACTAGGAAACCCTAATTAAATTAAAAAAATAAAATAAAAACAGCCTTTAAACTCCTTGTGCTTGGGCTGCAAGTGATAAGCTGATAAATGCAAGTGATAAGCTGATAAGTGCAAGTGATAAGCTGATAAGAGCTGATTGGGAGAAGGGTGGCTGGTTCCTAAAGTATATAAAACCCTAAAAACATAATTTAGATGTTAATAATTAAGTTGGGCTAAGTCTAATTCGTCCAAAAGCTTTATATTATAGCTTTTGGGCTGAATTTTACAAAATCCCGTAATAATCCCGTATCCAGTTTTCTGCATGCACAGTCTTCAGTAAAATAAGTGTATCTTGAGTTCCTGATGTCTGACTGATGTGTTTCAAGATGCGTTGGAAAGGCAACTGAATGACGGTCAAACTGTTAGAAGACAACTCTGCCTAGAAATTCCCGGATCCCATCCGAAATGTCATCTCAAGTTGGCTGACTTTCCAAACTTCACAAACATATTCAGCTTCTTGTCCAATATGCATTGTTGTAGCCCTCCCATGCATATTCCCCCTCTCCTCAAAAGGATTCATCCTCGAATCAGAAATAGTAAAAGAAGGATGTTTAATAATGGCAATCGAAAAGGAATCTTTGTCATAGGTGGAGTGATCCAATTGAGCTCCTCTCAATGGTTCAACAAAATCCTGGAAAAAATTCAAAGCAACTCGAAACAATGAAGTTATGGTTAGGTCGAAAAAAATATCTCTTTATATTTTTCTCGCCTTTTTCATTTGGACATTGTTCGACTTTTACCTCATGTTTATTTTCTCTCACCAAAATTGGGTCATTAATTTGACTTTTATTGCTCTCGGCCTCTTGACTCTCGGTCTTTTCAAATAAGATAACTCACATACCCAATTCCTCTCACAAAAAAATATCATCGAAATACAATTTCCGAAGAGGATGAAGTGTTTCTAACATAATGATAGGACAAAAATCAAATAAAGGGTTAGAATCACACTTACTTTATTGGGAGGTTGTTGGTGAATCAAGAGAACTCACTACTAAGCATGAAAGATTGTCTTGATTAAAGGGTTCAAGTGTTTCTTCTTTCGAAACATCATCTTCTAAAAGTATTTGCTCATTATTGGGTAAGGTTAAACTATCAGTAGTGACATCTTCCGCATGTTCTTGAGGATAACAAATTTCTTCATCATCTTGTTTTCCTTGGTCTTTTTCGACATGACTCACCGATGGTTGTTCATTATCCTGTTGAACTAGCGGTGATTCTTCTTCCTTTAGCGTCGTACTACTAGAGTCGAATAGTGCATTAGTAAGGCTATGAAAAGATGAAGGTTGAGATGTACCTTTATCAAAAGAGGAGTATTTCTTATGACAAGTCTTGGATTCTTGTCATTGGTAATGTTTGGGAACGAATTGCTCTCTCATGACCTTTTTAAGTTCAGTCCATGTTCTTATTTTGGCTTCACCATTGAGACGCCTATCTCGTTGTAACAAACGCCACCATAGTACTGCATATTCCTCGAAATTTACGGCCACTAATGGAGCTTGATCTTCCTCGGGATATACGTAACAATCAAACAGGAAATCAACCCTAATTTCCCAATCACAATAACCATCAGGATCATACCTTCCTTGAAAAGAAGGTATTTTGAATTTTGGGATTGCCAAAGTGTGTGCGGTTCGCCTTGGTTCAGTTCGCCTTTCATCACAAAAATTGAACGAATGCCTCGGTTTGGTCAAGGAAGGCTTTCCTCGATAAGTAGAACTCAAAGTACATGTTGTTTTGCACGAGGCTTGTCTCTGTGAAATATCTTGGAACACTCAAATTTACAAAGGTGGAAAACAAAAGAAAGAAAACTAGGAATCTCACTAAACACTCCAAGAAAGAAATACTTAGCGAGGCAAGTAAGTCGATCTTGTACTCTTTAAAGACCTTCCTGCCACAAGTCAACAAGTTATAATCGGAGTTTAATCCTAACAATGAGTCCTATTTGTACTAGGAGTCTAATGTAAGGTATGGAACCAATTGAATTCTAGCTGTAATGAGAAAGAAATGTATGCAACTTTTAATTTCCTACTAACACAAGAATCAAGAAAGTGTTAGATAATGTATAGAAGAAAATAAAAAGGTAAAACAAATGAAAACAAGTAGTTAAGAATGAAAGAAGATCAGAAAACCCAAAAAAAAAACCATGAAATATGCAGCAACTTGATCCACTTTGTTCGAGGTGTTCTTGAAGTCAAAAAATTCTGAAATTTTTTGTGGTGACTCCTACAATAGTTTAGATCTGATCTGGAAATTTTCAGCTCAAATTTCGTTTGTTTGTTTTTTGTGAATTTTCCCCTTTTATTCGAATTTTTCACCCAAAACGCCAAAATTCTTGCCAAAAATCGTCCCAAATCTGATACCAAATGATAGAGTAGCGCAATTATGGATTTGGAAGTCTTCAATCAAGTTGTTGCAAGAACTAGGGGCTCTAGACTCAATCAAGAAGATTAGGAGCAGATCTGAAAATTCAAGAGAAAAGAGAAGGGCTTTTCTTGAAAAATTCAGATCCAAGACTGAAAACTCAAAGAATCGAAGGTAAGAAGAAAGATTAGGGGATAAATAATAAGTATTAAAACAAAAAGATTAAAAGGAGGATAGATAAAACAAATCTGGAAATTCGGTTTTGTTTATGGATGATGGAGATGGCGTGAAGTTGAAGATGGAGATGGCTTGATGGATTTGTGATGGTTTTGTCCTCGGCACCCTTTTAGACCCAATTACCTAACCAAGCAACCTCAAGCGGCTCTAACCCACCCTCCTAGACGTAATTACCTAGGCAAGCAGGAGTGCGAAGATGATCTCCCTCACAAGAACTCGTCGAACTTATGTTGAAGAAGACTTCTAAGGCACAAGTAATCAGCACTTCCAAAAACAAACTCACTAAATATTTCATTAATCATATAAAATCTGAATAATCTGCTTTACACTGATGGAGGCTTCATCCTTTTATAGGTGAAGGATAGCCAAAGTAATTTAACTTCTACTAAAACAAGGATCCCATGACAATTCTGCCCAGAAATGCCCGGATCCCATCCGAAATGTCGTCTCAAGTTGGCTGACTTTCAAGACTTCACAAATAGATTCAGTTTCTTCTCCAATATGCATTGCTTTAGCCCTCCCATGCATGTATCATGTTGTCTTTACACTTTTTGTAACGAATAACATAAGGAAAAGACTCAAGAAATTCAACCCACTTAGCATGTCATTTATTCAGTTTATGCTGACCTGTAATGTGTCGCAAAGCCTCATGATCAGTATGAATCATGAACTCCTTAGGCAACAAATAATGTTGTCAAGTCTCCAATGCCCAAATCAGTGCATACATCTCTTTGTCGTAGACTAGATAGTTCAACGTTGCTCCACTAAGTTTCTCACTAAAATATGCAATGAGCCTCTTTTCCTATGACAAAACAGCACCTATACCCACTTTAGAAGCACCACATTCAATTTCAAACATTTTATCAAAATCAGGTAATGCTAAAACAAGCACTTTTGTCAAACAATCTTTAATTTTCAGAAAGGCGTCCACTTGTTCTTTACCCCATGAGAAGACTGAATTCTTCTTTATAATCCTGGTTAAGGGAGCGGTAATATAACTAAAATGGGGAACAAACCGACGGTAGAAACTAGTTAAACCATGAAACAATCTAACCTGACTAATCGATGTCGGTCGTGGCCATTCTTGAATCGCCTTAATCTTCTCAGGATCGACCTCTACTCCCTGTGCACTTACATAAAATCCAAGAAAGGTAACTTTATCAGTACAAAACACACATTTCTTCAGATTACCATACAACTTTTCTTGTCTCAATGTACCAAGAACATTTCTCAAATGTTCCTCATGCTCCTGCAAAGATCAACTATATATAAGGATATCATCAAAGTAAACAACACAAAATTTACCAATGTAAGGTTGCAACACATGATTCATCAGCCTCATAAAAGTACTTGGTGCATTAGTTAAACCAAAAATCATTACTAACCATTCATATAAACCAAGTTTCATTTTGAAGGTCGTCTTCCACTCGTCACCTTCTCGCATGCGAATTTGATGATATCCACTCTTTAAGTCTATCTTAGAGAAGATACACAAACCACATAACTCGTCCAGCATGTCATCGAGGCGAGGAATGGGATGTCGGTATTTGATGGTGATTTGATTCACTGCTCGACAATCAACACACATCCTCCAAGAACCGTTTTTCTTTGGCACTAATAGCACTGGTACAGCACACGGACTCAAACTTTCTTGAATGTACCCCTTTTCCATCAATTTAGTTATCTGCCTTTGAAGTTCTTTCATTTCTTCAGGGTTACTTTGATAAGCTGGTCGATTAGGAATAGTAGCTCCTGGAATGAAATCGATTTGATGTTCTATACCTCGAAGAGGAGGTAAATCGCTTTGTGTTTCTTCAGGAAAAACATCCTCGAATTCCTGCAAAAGAGATGAAATCGTAGCAGGCAAATCAGTAGGCAAATCTGTCAACAAACAATTTTCTTTAAGCAGTAATAGAATCACAATTTGTTGAGAGGAAAGACATTTCCTGATTTCTTTGCTACTTTTATACACGTTCATCTTCTTCTTTCCTTTGGCTTCTTCAACATTCTTTCTCAAACGAACCTGATCTTCTTGCACTAGCTTTGGTGTCAAAGGTGCTAAGGTGATCTTATTGCATGCATGCATAAAAGAATATCAATTTGTAATACCATCATGTAATGTACCTTTATCGTACTGCCATGGACGTCCCAAAAGTAAGTGACATGCATCCATTGAAACAACATCGCAAAGGACTTCATCCTTGTACTTCCCAATGGTAAATGGTACCAAAACATGCTTAGTGACTCGTACCTCTCCCCCGCGTTAGTACAACTACCACCATCAATAATGACAACACATACCTTATCGTTGACAAGACATCTTGTATGAAAGATGTTCTCTCCTTGTTGGTCGTCTTGTGTAGGTTTGCCATTCAAACTTCTCTTGATGACAAGTGCCTCTCCTGTCATGAATGTCTGTAAATCTTCATCACAATCATCCTTAACATCCACTGGTAAAGGATCATGTTCTTCGTCTTCAAAGTCAGACTCAGTCTCTCCATTCTCACGCATCAGCATGGTTTTCCTATTAGGTCATTGCTCGCAACATGCCCTCTGCCAAGGCACTTGAAGCATTGGATGTCCCTTGTTCGTTCCTGCATCACCACTTGCTTATTGCGCCCATTATCAGTAATGGGTGGCTTCAGTTTACTCGAATCTGCCTTCTCTTTAATCTGAAGCGGTGCTTGCTTCCTGGAAGTGTTAGGAGTATATGATGGATGAGAAAAGACTTAAAAGGTATATTACCTCGGTTAGAAGACTTTCTATATTGTTGTCGCTCAATCTTTATCGCCATGTGCACCATGTCATCCACCTCGACATAATGCTGCAACTCAACAACATTAGCAATTTCAGCATTCAAACCTGTAAGAAAATGTGCCATGGTTGCTTCTCGATCTTCCTTGATGTTTGCACGCATCATGGCCATCTCCATCTCCTTAAAGTAATCTTCAACACTTAGATTACCCTATTTCAAACCTTGTAATTTCTTATATAAATCACGATGGTAATGAGATGGAACAAACCATTTTTGCATTATTCGTTTCATTTCGTCCTGTGTAGTCACTGGACCTTCACCTGTACGTCTCCGGCTAAGCAGTAACTGATCCCACCATATAAAGACATAATCGACAAACTCCATTGCTGCTAAACGAATCTTCTTTTGTTCTGAGTAATTGTAACACTCAAAAATGTGTTCAACTTTGCTTTCCCAAGCTAAGTACGCATCAGGATATGTATGTCCCTGAAAAGAAGGAATAGCAACCTTTATGTTAGTCAAATTGTTGTCTACCTGTTGCACACGTCCTTGCCTAGGAGTATGTTGTCTCGGTGACTGATCGACTTCATTATCGTTTAGTCCTTCATGGGTAGAATTGGATCATCCATCAATTTTTATCCATTCTAAACTGTAATGGCTCCAATGCAATAGTCACCACTCGTTGCATCATGCGTTCCAAGGCTTGCATCTGGAGATTCGGTGGCTACTGTCCACCCGAATTATCATCAGAACCTGTCATTTTAAATAACAAAACAAACAGCAAACATTAATAAAATAAAGTGAGTAAAATGGACCTCACTACACACAACAAAAGCCTCACAATGACGATCCAAGGGAAAGGAAAGATTTTCACTCAAAGACACTCATGTTTCACTCGAGAGAATACTTTAAATGGCTCTTTTTGTCCATCCTTCTGTTCTCACACCACACAATTGCCTTTTTCCCACTCAATCCCTCGTAATCAATTCTTTACTGAACTAAATTTGATCTTTCAGAACCTGTTTAATTGTGTCGGCTTTAAGGAAACAATGGTAACACAAGGAAGAAAACAAAGGCTGGAAATCAAACAAAAAGCTAAAAATTAAAAGAAAAGATGAAAAATAGAGAAAATGCGAAGAAAAGATCAACAACTGCTGCAAAGAAAGGCTTACAACAACTCTATCACATAACAATCAAAGAAAGTGTCGTTTTGGGTGATTTCAAGCATCTCATTGTTGCAGAACACAAGGGATTGCATTTTCTTCAATGTTTACACAAATCAAACACATTGCTTGAGAATTTTTTCCTTTTTGAATATTCTGATTTTTTTCTTCAAATTTTGACTTTTGAAAAGTCAAACTTTGACTTTGACTTGCTGGCATTTCGAATATGATTTTTTTTTTCGTTTTTTTGTTTTCTCTTTTTTGTGTTTTTTAGTTTTGCAGAAACTAATGAATTCAACCTAGGCTTTGATCACAGCTCACCTCAGCTCACTTCACTTGTAGCTAGCTCATTCTAGCTCAGCTCAGTTCCAGTCAGCTCGACTTCAGCTGATAAGTCCAGAAGTAGCTGAAAAGTGTCCTACGTGCCGGGGAGTGTACCAGTGCACATGTGGCAGCCTAGGTGGCATCCAGTCATACGAAGCATCCACGTGGAAGCTTGACACATGTGTGTGCATGTGTGGCCGAACCAAACAGCCCCCTCTCTCCTATTGTGCCGAAAATTGCAAGATAAGGGCAAGAAATTATTTGTTTGAATTTCAAACAAAAATGCACATGTTAAATGTGCAAAGCATGCTGCCAATGTTCAAATTGCATGGCTCTCATGCAATGCCGCCCAAAAGAGGTTTTAGTTGGTTGAATTTTTTAGTTTGAATTTTTAATTTGTAATTCAAATTCAACCACACAAGTGGCCGGCCTCCCTCCCTCTTTTCTTCTATATATATGTACAAAAACAATGCAAGAAAGGTTAGACTTTTTGAATGGAAATTTTATTTGTGAGTTTTCTCTCAAATTTGGTTCTTTTTAGAAATTCTTTGACATTTTAGACTTAGTTTTGTTGTGTCAAATTTCCTTGATACTCTGGGTTCCTAGATTGCTATCTAGAGGGTCCAAGTCCGTTGACATTGAACGTATTCGATTTGGGTTTGCATAACAGATTGTATGAGTTCTTCGTTGTTCAAGTTTCCAGCAAGTTTTTGCCATTTTTGAGCACTTAAGACGGCCATGGTTGAACGTTGAAGCACTCATCTTCGTCCTCCTTCAATTATGCCCAAAAATTCCAGCAACTTTCTCACTTATTTCCTTTTGTTTTCTTTCTTCATTTCGTATCATTTCAAAGTCTAAATCAACCTTCTTGTTTTGTTTCACTTGTAGGGAAATGCTTGCTTCAATCCTAGATCCGTATCACTCAAGGAACGTTGTTTCGACAATCAACGCCCTTATAATATGGTATCAGAGTGAGGTTGGATTTTAGCATGTTTTGTATTCAAAAAATCAAGAAAACAAGACAAAAGGAAAAAAAATGAGTTCGAAAATTACAGATGTCAAAGTCAAAGTTCGAAAAAACAAAATCTAGATTCGAAATTTTCAAAAGAAAGTGAAAACGAAAGTGTGCTGGTTCGTTGAAATGATGAAGGATGCTCAAGTTATGCCATGAAATGCTTGGAAATCAACCGAAACAACTTATTCTTGTTTGTTCGGTGATAGGATCGTCGTAAGCATTTCTTTTGCAGTAAGTTGTTGAATTTTCTGTTGCATTGTCATCCTAATTCCTTCATTTCACGTGTTTTTAATTTTCCAGCCTTGTTATTTCATTTTCCACCCCTAACTTTGTTTTAACCGTTTGTTTCTTTGACCTTATTACTTTCTTTGAAAGTTGACACAGTTAACAAGTCTGAAAGATCGAGTTAGTTCCTTAAAGAACTGATTGCGAGAGATCGAGTGGAAAAAGGCAATTGTGCGTAGTGAGAACAAAAGGGGAGACAAAAAGAGCCATTCAAGTTTTCTCCCGAGTGAAACACGAGTGTTGAATGATTTTCTTTGGAGCGATCTGTGAGACTTTGTTGTGTGTGCAGTGAGGTCCATTTCTTTATTTTTCACTAACCTATATATATTGTGTTGTTTTGTTTGTTGTTTTTGTTATTTAAAATGAGAGGTTCTGATGATAATTCGGGTGGACAGCAACCATTGAATCTCCAGATGCAAGCCTTGGAACGTATGATGCAACGAGTGGTGACTACTGCATTGGAGCCATTACAGTCTAGAATGGATAGAATTGATGGAGGATCCAATTCTGCCCATGAAGGACTAAACCACCGTGTGATGTACCAGTGTTGTTGGTACTAAAGAAAGACGGAACTTGGAGGATGTGTGTTGATTGTTGAGCAGTGAACCAGATTACAATCAAGTAACGACATCCCATTCCTCGACTCGATGACATGCTGGATGAGTTGTGCGGAGCGACTATCTTCTCCGAAATTGATTTGAAGAGTGGATATCATCAGATTCGCATGAGAGAAGGCGACGAGTGGAAGTCAGCCTTCAAGAGGAAGCTAAGTCTGTATGAATGGTTAGTGATGCCTTTTTGTTTAACTAATGCACCTAGTACTTTTATGTGTTTGATGAATCATGTTCTGCGATCTTTTATTGGCAAGTTTTGTGTTGTGTATTTTGATGATATTTTTATCTATAGCAAGACTTTGCAGGATCATGTAGAACATTTGAGAACTGTTTTGCAGACTTTGTGAGAAGAGAGATTGTTTGGTAACATGGAGAAATGAGTGTTTTGTACCGACAAACTTACATTTCTTGGTTACATTGTTAGTTCTCAGGGAGTTGAAGTCGATCTTGAGAAGATTAAGGCGATTCAAGAATGGCCACGACCGACATCGATTAGTCAAGTTAGATTGTTTCATGGTTTAGCTAGTTTCTACCGTCGATTTGTTCCTAATTTTAGTTCTATTACCGCCCCCTTAACCGGGATTGTAAAGAAGAATTCAGTCTTCTCATGGGGTATAGAACAAGAGGACAACTTTTTGAAAATAAAATATTGTTTGACAAAAGCGCCTGTTTTAGCATTACCTAATTTTAATAACATGTTTGAAGTTGAATGTGATGCTTCTGGAGTTGGTATAGGTGTTGTTTTGTCATAGGAAAAGAGGATTGTTGCACATTTCAGTGAGAAACTTAGTGGAGCAACATTGCTGTCTATGACAAGGAGATGTATGCACTGATTTGGGCATTGGAGACTTGGCAGCATTATTTGTTGCCTAAGGAGTTTGTGATTCATACTGATCATGAGGCTTTACGCTACATTACAAGTCAGCATAAATTGAATAAATGACATGCTAAATGGGTTGAATTTCTTGAGTATTTTCCTTATGTCATTCATTACAAAAAAAGTAAAGGCAATGTCGTTGCTGATGCTTTATCACGCAGATATGCACTTTTAAATTACCTTGATTCTCATTTGATTGGATTTGCATATATTCGTGAGTTATACACTGATTATTGTAATTTTATAGATAAGTTTAATGCTTGTGAAAAAGGTGCAGATGGAAAGTTTTATAGGCATGATGGCTATCTTTTCAAAGAAAACAGGATATGCATTCCACAAGGATCTATGCGTGATATTCTGATCCGTGAAGTACATGAAGGTGGACTAATGGGTCACTTTGGAGTCACCAAGACGTTGTAGACATTGAAGGAGGGTCTATTTTGGCCTAAGATGCGTAGGGATGTTGAAAGGCACTGTGAACGTTGTGTGACTTGTAGGAAAGCAAAATCGAAGGTTTCCCACATGGTATGTACTTACCTTTACCTATTCCTGATTCCTCTTGGACTGATATTTCGATGGATTTTGTTTTGGGACTGCCTAGAACTAGGACAGGTAGAGATAGTATATTTGTTGTGGTTGATAGGTTCTCGAAGATGGCACATTTTATTGCATGCCATAAGACTGATCATGTTGTGAATGTGGCTAACTTGTTCTTTAGAGATGTTGTCTGTTTGCATGGTATTCCTTGGTCAATTGTTTCTGACGGGGATGTAAAGTTTTTGTGTCATGATGTGTGCACGTTTCTACTCACATTCACTATGCTTTCATCTTGTTTATCAAGCATGAAAGAAGAGGGAGTTCTTCCTTACTTCATTATCTATTTACTTATTTATGCATTATATAACATGCTTGGATTATCATATGTTATCATTCATTTGTATATCATATGATATTCATGTATTACATAAACCACATCTTTGCTATTAAGTTGCTTATTAAACCTCATACTTAGTTTGCATTACTAAATAGTCCCTATACTATTTACATATGCTCTAATATTATCATACTTATTATTTTTGGTGTTTTCATTGTAGGATACAATAACCACAGTTCAAGGGAGTAATGGTCAGCTCAGTTTCATCTTAAAGCATCAGAATGATCTCAAAACAGTGTTTGAATGATTTAAGGCTCTACTAGCATCCCATCAGCTCAAAAACACTCATGAGGCATAAGAAGAGCTCAATGACACTAGGAAACCAGCTCAACCAGCTAGGAGTAGCTCCAAATAGCTCAAACGGCTAAAGGATGGATTATGAGTGAAGAAGGATTCGTTTCAGCTCCAAAACACTCTAGTAGCTAGAGGACAACTCAAGGACACTTAAGGACCAGCTCACCTAGCTAAAGGCTGCTCCAATCATCTCAAATCAGCTCTTAACATTTAGCTAGCTAAGTCAGCTAGCTAGCTCAGCTCAAGTCAGCTCAAGCTCAGCTCGTCCAGCTCAACATTAGCTCCACTAACTACTACCAGCTCCTTCAGTCGGCCAGCTAGTGACACTAGCTACCTAGCTAAGTGTGTGGAGGGACACCACCCAAGCCGAATGGTTATGGAACCTTCCTAAGGCCCCCTTTCATTTTGGCGCCATCCTTGAAGCATCACCATCAGCCGAATAGTTGTGCATAACTTATCAGCACCTATTCACCACTTATCACACCCATTCGGCCACCAAGAGAAGGCACAAGCCTAGCTGAATAATTCCCTTCCTTGTACAAGCCTTTTTGGCAACCCCTCTCCTACAACTATAAATAGGAGTTCATTTGGCATTTTGTAAACACACTTTGATCAATACAAATTATATTTTGTGAGTTTATCTCGCATTCTTGTTCTTTTAAGAACTTCTTTGACTTATCAAGTCATTTTATTGATTCGTGGCGTCTCATATTCCATCTTTTGATACTTTAGGTTGTTGAATATTTATTATTCTTCAGTCTAAGTCCTTTTACCACTCTCAAAGCCTTATTGAAGTTTGGGTTTATGCTTCTTAGCATAAGTTCATCTTTTTGAGACTTTGAATACTATCCATCTTATTTCTTTCATCTTCCTTTCTTTCACTATCTTAAACCATCACCTTTCACATTCCATCTTCACTTCCTTCAACCCTTTTAACATACAAACACTACCATCCTTCCGCCACCTATCTCCTTTCATCCATTTCAATATATCTCCACAAGAAGACGATCATGCAACAAGGCTTACTTGCATTCCAAGGTCTGGGCAATCAAAGATTCTCTCAACAATGCTATTTCAACATGTTGAACTTGCTTATAATCATGTTGTACATTCTGCTACTAATATGTCACCGTTTGAGGTTTTTTATGGATTTAATCCTATCACTCCTCTAGATATGTTTCCTTTACCACAGGAATAGGTGATGAACAGGGATGGTCAAAGCAAAGCAGAATATGTGAAGAAATTGCATCAACAGGTTAAGGAGAACCTAGAACGAAGGACTCACCAGTATGAAAAGCAAACAAACAATGGAAGGAAGCGAGTCACCTTCGATGTTGGTGATTGGGTCTGGGTTCACTTCTGAAAGGAACAATTTCCAACCCAAAGACGGTCTAAGTTTTTACCACGAGGAGATGGTTCTTTCCAGGTGTTGGAGAAAGTGAATGACAACGCCTACAAGTTGGACTTACCGGGTGAATACAATGTAAGTGCCACATTTAATGTTTCTGATTTAACCCCTTATGACGATTCTGCAGATTTGAGGACAAATCCTTTTTAAGAAGGGGGATGATGTGAGCACATCCATGCCAGCAAAAGAGGCTGATCCAGAGGTCTTGCCCATAAGATCTGTTACTCGTTCTATGGCAAAGAAATTCAGGGAAGTTCTTTCCCTCACTTTTGCTAAAGTTTCTGAATCTTTTGATAGTGATTGTGCCTTAGAAAATAGGCTTTATAATGTGTTTCATGCTGATATGTGACATATCTATGATTATACTATGTATCTAAGTGTGTTTACTATGTATATATTATGTTTGGTGTGTTTTGGATTTGTTTGATATGACTTATAATGTTTTTGTATTTGTATGTGTGTTGTTGAATAAGATTACAAAGCTTTGATAAGTGTTTCATTGTTTTGTAACATGTACATGAAAGGACAATAGCTCAAGAGAGTTATATTCAACTCGGAGGAAGCTCAAGTGTGTGTATGTAGCTCATCACCAGCTCAAGAGAGTGTATGCAGCTCAACTCCAGCTCACCTTCAGCTCAAGATAGCTGGAAGGCTTTGATCCCAGCTCACCTCAGCTCACTTCACTTGTAGCTAGCTCATTCTAGCTCAGCTCAGTTCCAGACAGCTCAACTTCAACTAACAAGTCCAGAAGTAGCTGAAAAGTGTCCTACATGTCGGGGAGTCTACCAGTGCACATGTGGCAGCCTAGGTGGCATCCAGTCATACGAAGCATCCACGTGGCAGCTTGACACATGTGTGTGCATGTGTGGCCGAACCAAACAGCCCCTTCTCTCCTTTTGTGCGGCAAATTGCAAGATAAGGACAAGAAGTTATTTGTTTGAATTTCAAACAAAAATGCACATGTTAAATGTGCAAAAAGCATGCCGCCAATGTTCAAATTGCATGGCTCTCATGCAATGCCGCCCAAAAGAGGTTTTAGTTGGTTGAATTTTTGAGTTTGAGTTTTTAATTTGTAATTCAAATTCAACCACACAAGTGGCCGGCCTCCCTCCCTCTTTTCTTCTATATATATGTACAAAAACAATGAAAGAAAGGTTAGACTTTTTGAATGAAAAATTTATTTGTGAGTTTTCTCTCAAATTCGGTTCTTTTTTGAACTTCTTTGACATTTCAGACTTAGTTTTGTTATGTCAAATTTTCTTGATACTTTGGGTTCCTAGATTGCTATCTAGAGGGTCCAAGTCTGTTGACGTTGAACGTATTCGATTCGGGTTTGCATAACAAATTGTGCGAGTTCTTTGTTGTTCAAGTTTCCAGCAAATTTCCAGAAAGTTTCTACCATTTTTGAGCACTCAAGACGGCCATGGATGAATGTTGAAGCATTCATCTTCCTCCTTCTTCAAATCTGCCCAAAAATTCCAGCAACTTTCTCCCTCATTTCCTTTTGTTTATTTTCTTCATTTCGTGTCATTTCAAAGTCTAAATCAGCCTTCTTGTTTTGTTTCACTTGCAGGGAAATACTTGCTTCAATCCTAGATCCGTATCACTCAAGAAACGTTGTTTCGACAAGCAACGCCCTTATCAAGAACGAACCTGAACCTTATAATGATCTTGTTCACACGGACCCGGACCCTTCGATTATACAACAACCGAGAACCCAAAGTATCAAAAGGATTGACACATCAAACTAAATCTGAAATGTCAAAAGAAAGTTCTAAAAAGAACTGAAATGGAGAGAACTCTCACAAAGTAATTTTTCATTCAAAGTGTGTAACCCTTGTTCATACAAATTCAACAAATATATAGCCAACATGAAGGGAGAGGGCACCCAAACTTGTGGCTGAAATTTGAAGTACAAAATGCTTTAAATTTCAAACTAAATCTGCCAAAAACTACCCCCCGAATGGCACCCAAATGTATGGCTGATATTTGAACGAATTAAACACATGTTTAATGTGTTAGATTCGTTTGAATTTCAATTGAAATCAGCCAAAAACATCCGCACATGTACTTTGTGCACACATGCTCAAATCTACCCGCACATGCACATGCACATGCCAAGGCTACAACATGTCGTGCACATGCATGGAGGAAGGGTAGGGCGCCCATATGCAAGGCACATGCCTCTCGGACACTCTCCCACACGTAGGATAGGTTTCAGCTGCTTCTGGACTCGTCAGCTAGAGTTGAGCTAATGGACCTGAAAGGAGCTGAAGTGAGCTGAATTCAGCTAACTGAGAGTGTAGTGAGCTGAGTTGAGCTGAGATGAGCTGCATACACTCCTTTGAGCTGCAACCGAGCTAAGATTAAGTCCTTAAGCTGTTGTCCTTCAATGTACCTACAAGGAAACAAATCAAACACATATAAAAGCTTTGCAAACTTAATGTAAACTTATAATAAGCTGAAATAACAATCCAAGCTTATTCTAAATTACACAACAAGCTGGCATAATTTAGTAAACATATTTATAAACTAGATAAGTTATTGAAAACATATCAAACGGGCAACAAAGCTTGTGCAAACTTATTTATAAACAACATATACTTAGCAAACCAAACCCAAAACACACAATACGTAGTATATACAATGAAAACATCTATAAATACTAAGTATAAATACAAGGGGTTACACATCAGTACGTAACACATTATAAACTCTATTTTCTAAGGCACAAACATTATCAAACGATTCTGAAACTTTAGCACAAGTGAGAGAAAGAACTTCCATGAATTGTTTTGCCTTAGAGCAAGTGGTGGGTCCTATTGGAAGGACTTCCGGATCAGCATCATTTATTGGCATAGATGTGCTCAAATCATTGTTGCTACATTACCCAATCGACAAGCATATAGGAGTAACCCCGAGGAAACAAAAGAAATACAACGACAAGTAAAAGAATTGATGGAGAAAGGCTATATTCGAGAGAGATTTTAAGCCCGTGTGTAATTCATGTACTGTTGGTACCCAAGAAAGATGAGTCATGGTGCATGTGTGTGGATTGTCGTGCAATCAATCAGATCACAATCAAATATCGACATCCTATACCACGCTTAGATGATTTGTTGGATGATTTGAGTGTTTCTAGTGTGTTTTGAAATATCGATCTTAAAAGCGTATATGATAAGGGTGTTGCTTGTAGAGACGACGTTCCTTGAGTAAAACAGATCTAGGATTGAAGCCCTTAAGCTGCTGCCCTTTCATTGTACCTATATGAAAACAAAAGAAACACATTCAGAGCATTGTAAACTTATTGAAAACATTCAAGTAAACTATAAAACAATGCAACCTTATTGTTTAAACACACAACAAGCTGACATAGCTTAACACACAACATTATAAGCTGGCAAACTAATCTAAAAACACACTTATCAAAAATATACATAGAAAACACTTATAAAACTCGTAATATAAGTAAAGAAATGTTACACATCAGTATGTAACAAGTGAAAGAGCAAACTTCCATGAAAGTTTGAAGTTGCACCGCTGGGTGGCATAAACGTTCTCACATCATCCCCTCTCTTTAATGCTATTTGTCCCCAAATCGACGGTCAGGACAAAAGGGAACAACTTTGATTTCCATTTGGCGGGGAACTTCTTTAACCTCCGTGCTTGGCACAAATGCCAGCCACATGGCACAAATTCTTTTGCAAAGAACACAAATGTTGAAGGTGCAAGATGTGCCTTCATTTTTGCACCCTTCCAAATAATGCACATCATAGATGCAAACAAACCTCGCTGCACATTCTTGATCCTGCAAACACGTATACACAAATACAGCTCCAAAAGAACAATGCAAATCTCGACTATCATCCAGAATCACAAACGTAGATCCACAAATCCAAGTACAACCAAAGAACTCATAATCCAAAGATGAAAAATCAATAGCACTATGGAAAGGAATGTCAAACCGTGTTAAAGGAGGTTGTTGAATTTCTGAAAAGAACATAAATGCGCTAGTCATACCAACGTTTGCAACCTTTGGTACTTCATATGGCATCACTTTATCAATTTGCAAATTAGAAGAAGAAGTAGAAGAAAATGTAGAATAAGATAATACCTTTGAATCCGCTTTCTCCTTTTCATATTCATTCTCCACTTTGCTTGCCTTCCAAGCTTCAATACTCACTTTCAAACGAATTTGGTCTTCATATACTTCACTTGGAGTCAAACGTGCCAAAATTACCTTTTTGCTCTCATGAGTAAAAGACTATCGATTGGTGTAACAACCATGCAAAACTCTCTTATCATACTAACACGGTCTTCCTAACAACAAATGACTTGCATCCATTGAGAAAACATCGCAAAGTACTTCATCCTTGTACTTTCCAATGACAAACGGCACTAGAACCTTCTTAGTCACTTTGAGCTCTCTTCCGTCATTCAGCCACTACAACTTGTACGGATTGGGATGCTTTGTCGTCTTCAATCCTAACTTTTCAACCATAACAGAACTAGCAACATTAGTGCAACTACCACCATTGATAATTACAACACATACCTTATCATTTATGAGACATCTTGTATGGAAGATGTTCTCTCGCTGCTGTTTATACTGGATTGGTTGCGTGTTCAAACTTCTCTTGACAACAAGTGCTTCACTGGTAGCAAATGTCTGCACGTTGTCATCATCTTCTTCAATGTCCACTGTAGGGGGCTCTTGCTCATCTTCCTCAGACACAGACTCGATCTCGTCAATCTCTAACAACATCACGGTCCTTCGATTTAGGCACTGACTGGCAACGTGTCCTCGTCCTAAGCACTTGAAACACAGAATGTCTCTCGAACGTTCTTGTGTCACCACCTGCTTAAATCGCCTATTTTTAGTAATAGGTGTATTTAGCTTGCTTAGTTCTGCTTTCTCGCGTATCTGAAGTGGTGCTTGTGGTGCTTGTTTCCTTAAATTGTTAGGAGCATTCAATGGTTTGAAAATGATCTAAATGGAGTATTACCTCGATTTGAAGATTTTCTACGTTGTTGTCTTTCAACTTTTATCGCCATATGCACCATGTTATCCAACTCGACTTAATGTTGCAACTCAACAACGTTAGCAAATTTAGGGTTCAAACCTGCAAGAAAACGTGTCATGGTTGCTTCTCGATCTTCCTTGATGTTTGCACGTATCATGGCCATCTCCATCTCCTTGAAATAGTATTCAACAATCCGATTACCCTATTTCAAACTTTGTAATTTCTGATATAAATCACGATAGTAATGAGATGGAACAAACCGTTTTTGCATTATTCGTATCATTTCGTCCCATGTAGTCACTGGACCTTCACCTGTATGTCTCCGGCTAAGCAGTAACTGATCCCAACATATCAGGGCATAGTCGACAAATTCCGTTGCTGCTAAACAAACCTTCTTTTGTTCTGAGTAGTTGTAACACTTGAAAACGTGTTCAACTTTGCTTTCCCAAGCTAAGTATGCATCAGGATCTGTATGTCCCTAAAAAGAAGGAATAACAACCTTAATGTTAGTCAAATTGTCATCTACCTGTTGCACACGTCCTTGTCTAGGAGTATGATGTCTCGGTGACTGTTCGACTTCATTGTCGTTTATTACTTCATGGACAGAATTGGATCCTCCACCAATTCTATCCATTCTAGACTGTAATGGCTCCAATGCATTAGCCACCACAAGTTGCATCATGCGTTCCAAGGCTTGCATCTGAAGATCTGGTGGCTGTTGTAATCCCAAATTTTCTTCAGAACCTACCATTTTAAATAAAAAAACAACAACAAAAAACAACACTATATATATATATATATATATATATATATATATATATATATATATATATATATATATGTTAGTGAAAAATAAAGAAATGGACATCACTGCACACACAACAAATTCTCACAGATCACTCCAAGGAAAGATCACTCCACAATAGCACTCAACACTCGTGTTTCACTCGGGAGAATACTTGAATGGCTCCTTTTGTCTCCCCTTTTATTCTCACCACGCACAATTGCCGTTTTCCACTCGATCTCTCGCAATCAGTTCTTTAAAGAAACTAATTCCGATCTTTCAGAATCTGTTTACCGTGTCAACTTACAAGGAACAACAAAGGATAAAGAAACAAAGGGTTAAAACGAAAATAGGGGCTGAAAATTGAAAGATAAAGGCTGGAAAATTAAAACACGTGAAATGAAGGAATTAGGATGACAATGCAACAGAAAATTCAACCACTTACTGCAAAAGAAATGCTTACGATGAACCTATCACCGAACAAACAAGAATAAGTTATTTCGGTTGATTTCCAAGCATTTCATGGCATAACTCGAGCATCCTTCATCATTGCAACGAACCAGCACACTATTATATTTTTTTTCACTTTCTTTTGTAATTTTCAAAACTGAATTTTTTATTTCTAATTTAGAAGGTCAAATTTTGACTTTGACTTTTGCATTTTCGGATTTCTTTTTTTTTTGTTTTCTTGATTTTTTGAATGCAGAACATGTTAAAATCCAACCGAGGCTCTGATTACCATATGATAAGGGTGTTTCTTGTTGAAACAACATTCCTTGAGTGAAACGGATCTAGGATTGAAGCAAGCATTTCCCTACAAGTGAAACAAACAAAAAAAAGGCTGATTTAGGCTATGAAATGACACGAAAAGAAGAGAAGAAAACAAAAAGAAACAAGGGGGAAAGTTGCTGGAAATTCCGGAAATTTGAAGAGGTTGAAGATGAGTGCTTCAAATGTTCAACAATGGCAGCAACTTGAAGAAGAAAATTCAAACAAAAACTCCAAGGAAGAACTCGAACAATAGACTGAGTGAACCCGAACCTTATACTGATTTTTTGTTCAACACGTACTTGGACCCATTGATTATATCGAATCAAGAACCCAAAGTATCCAAAATATTGACACAACAAATGAATCTGAAATGTCAATGAAAGTTCAATAAAGAACCGAATTTGAGAGAAATTCTCACAAATAAAATTTTCATTCAAAGTGTCTAACCTTCTTATATTTTTTAAGCACATATATAGGAAAATAAAGGGTATAGACGAATTAAATGTGTGGCTGAAAATTAAAAGAGAAAAAATTAAAATTTAAACATAATAACTCCTTTTGGGTGGCATTGCATGAGAACCATGCATTTTGAACACTTAGGCGCCACACCTATCACATTTAACATGTGATTTTTGTTTGAAATTCAAACAAATAACCTATCCTTATCTTCACTTTGCTGCACATTTGAGAGAGATAGGGGTTGTTTTCGGCCACACATGCACACACATGTGTCAAGGCTGCCACGTGTGTGCCTCACATGCTTGGAAGAAACCTAAGCTGTCACATGTGCATGGTACACTCCTCGACACGTAGGACACCTTTCAGCTACTTCTGGACTTGTCAGCTGAAATTGAGCTGGTGGAGCTGGAGTTGAGCTGACTGGAGCTGAGTTGAGCTGAAACGAGCTAGCTGAGAGTGTTAGGAGCTGAATTGAGTTGGGAGCTAAGCCACTGAGCTGCCCTGAGCTTAGGTGAGCTACGTACACTCCTTTGAGCTTCATCCGAGCTAATATTAAGCCCTTAAGCTGCTGCCCTTTTATTGTACCTATATAAAAACAAAAGAAACACATTCAGAGCATTGCAAACTTATTGAAAACATTCAAGTAAGCTATAAAATAATGCAACCTTATTGTTTAAGCACACAACAAACTGACATAGCTTAACACACAACATTATAAGCTAGAAAACTAATTTAAAAACACACTTATCGTAATATATACATAGCAAACACTTATAAAACTCGTAATATAAGTAAAGAAATGTTACACATTTGTAACAAGTGAAAGAGCAAACTTCCCTGAAAGTTTGAAGTTGCACCGTTGGGTGGCATAAACATGCTCACATCATCCCCCTTCTTTAATGCGATTTGTCCCCAAATCGACGATCAGGACAAAAGGGAACAACTTCGATTCCGTTTGGCGGGGAACTTCTTTAACCTCCATGCTTGGCAAAATGCCAGCCATCTAGCACAAATTCTTTTGCAAAGAACACTAATGCTGAAGGTGCAAGATGTGCTGATACATGCATGAGAGGGGTGAAACTAATCATCTTGGAAAAGAAGTTAAAATTGTTTTACAGGTCAGAAACGTCGGTCAACTTGCGACCCCTTTTTGGATGGGATCCAGGCATTTATAGGTCAACATGTCTTCTTGAAACTTGTCCGGATGTCAATTAGCTTTCCAACGGATCTTGAAACGCCTCAATCGGACATCTGGAACTCAAGATACGTCTATTTTAGCAAAGACATCGCATGCAGAAATTCACTTCACAAACAGATTCAACTTCTTGTCCAATATGCATTGCTTTAGCCCTCCCATGCATGTATCATTCCCCCTCTCTTCAAAAGGATTCGTCCTCGAATCAAAAACAGTAAAAGAAGGACGTTTAACAATGGCAATCGAAACGGAATCTTTGTCATAGGTGGAGTGATCCAATTGAGCTCCTCTTAATGGTTCAATAAAATCCTGGAAAAAGATCTCAAAGCCACTCGAAACAATGATGTTATGGTTAGGTCGAAAAAAATCTCTCTTTATCTTTCTATCACCTTTTTCATTTGGACATTGTTCGACTTTTACCTCATGTTTCTTTTCACTCACCGAAATTGGGCCATTAATTTGACTTTTATTGCTCTCGGCCTCTTGACTCTCGGTCTTTTTCAAATAATATAACTCATATACCCAATTCCTCTCACAAAAAATATCATCGAAATACAATTTCTGTAGAGGATGAAGTGTTTCTAACAGAATGATAGGACGAGAATCAAATAAAGGGTTAGAATCACACTTACTTTCTTGGGAGGTTGTTGATGAATCAAGAGAACTCATTTCTAAGCATGAAAGATTGTCTTGATTTATGGGTTCAAGTGTTTTTTCTTCCAAAACATCATCTTCTGAAAGCATTTGCTCAATATTGGGTATGGTTAAACTCTCAGTAGTGACATCTTCCCCATGTTCTCGAGGATAACAAATTTCTTGGACATCTTGCTTTCTTTGGTCTTCTTCGACATGACTCACCGATGGTTGTTCATTATCTTTTTGGAATAGCGATGATTCTTCTTCCTTCGGCGTCGTACTACTAGAGTCGAATAGTGCATTAGTAGGGCTGTGAAAAGATGAAGGTTGAGATGTACCTTTATCAAAAGAGGAGTATTTCTTATGACAAGTCTTGGATTCTTGTCGTTGGTAATGTTTGGGAACGAATCGCTCTCTCATGACCTTTTTGAGTTCAGCCCATGTTCTTATTTTGGCTTCACCATTGAGACGCCTATCTCGTTGTAATAAATGCCACCATAGTACTGCATATTCCTCGAACTTTAGGGCCACTAATGGAGCTTGATCTTCCTCGGGATATCCGTAACAATCAAATAGGAAATCAATCCTATTTTCCCAATCACAATAACCATCAGGATCATACCTTCCTTGAAAAGAAGGTATTCTAAATTTTGGGATGGCCAAAGTGTGTGCAGTTTGCCTTGGTTCAGTTCGCCTTTCTTCACAAAAATTGAACGAATGCCTCGGCTTGGTCAATGAAGGCTTTCCTCGATAAGTAGAACCCAAAGTATCATGTTGTTTTGCACGAGGCTTGTCTCTGTGAAACATCCTGGAACACTCAAAATTACAAAGGTGAAAAACAAAAGAAAGAAAACTAGAAATCTCACTAAACACTCCAAAAAAGAAATACTTAGCGAGGCAAGTAAGCCGATCTTGTACTCTTTAAAGACCTTCCTGCCACAAGTCAACAAGTTATAATAGGAGTTTAATCCTAACAATGAGTCCTATTTGTACTAGGAGTCCAATGAAAGGTGTGACACCAATTGAATTCTAGTTGCAAGGAGAAAGAAAGGTATGCAACTTTTAATTTCCTACTAACACAAGAAGCAAAAAAGTGTTAGATAATGTATAGAAGACAATAAAAAGGTAAAACAAATGAAAACAAGTAGTTAAGAATGAAAGAAGATCAGAAAACCCGAAAAAAACCCTGAAATTTGCAGCAACTTGATCCACTTTGTTCGAGGTGTTCCCGATGTCAAAAAATTCTGAAATTTTATTTGGTGACTCCTACAATAGTGTAGATCTGATCTGGAAATTTTCAGCTCAAAATTCGTTCGTTTGATTTTTGCGATTTTCCCCCTTTTGTTCGAATTTTTCACCCAAAACGCCAAAATTCTTGCCAAGAATCGTCCCAAATCTGATACCAAATGATAGAGTTGGGCTAAGTCTAATTCGTCCAAAAGCCTTATATAATAGCTTTTGGGCTGAATTTTACAAATTCCCGTAATAATCCCGTATCCAGTTTTCTGTATGCACAGTCTTCAGTAAAATGAACGTATCTTGAGTTCCCGATGTCCGATTGATGCGTTTCAAGATGCGTTGGAAAGGTAACTGAATGCTGGTCAAACTGTTACAAGACAACTCTGCCTAGAAATGCCAGGATCCCATCCGAAATGTCGTCTCAAGTTGGCTGACTTTTCAGACTTCACAAACATATTCAACTTTTTGTCCAATATGCATTGCTTTAGCCCTCTCATGCATGTATCATGTGCCTTCATTTTTTCACCCTTCCGAATAATGCACAGCATAGATGCAGACAAAGCTCGCTGCACATTCTTTATCCTGCAAACGCGTATACACAAATACAACTCCAAAGAACAATGCAAATCTCGACTATCATCCAGAATCACAAACGTAGATCCACAAATCCAAGTACAACCAAAGAACTCATAATCCGAAGATGAAAAATCAATAGCACTATGGAAAGGAATGTCAAACCGTGTTAAATGGGGTTGCTGAATTTGTAAAAAGAACATAAATGTGCTAGTCATACCAACGTTTGCAACCTTTGGGACTTCATATGGCATCACTTTATCAATTTGCAGATTAGAAGAAGAAGTAGAAGAAAATGTAGAATCAGATAATACCTTTGAATTCGCTTTCTCTTTTTCACATTCATTCTCCTTTTTGCTTGCCTTCCAAGCTGCAATACTCGCTTTCAAAGGAATTTGGTCTTCATATACTTCACTTGGAGTCAAAGAAGTAGACATCTTGTATGGAAGATGTTCTCTCGCTGTTGTTCATCCTGGATCGGTTGCGTGTTCAAACTTCTCTTGACAACAAGTGCTTCACCGGTAGCAAATGTCTGCACGTTGTCATCATCTTCTTCAATGTCCACTGTAGGGTCTCCTGCTCGTCTTCCTCAGACTTAGACTCGATCTCGCCACTCTCTAACAACACCATGCTCCTTCGATTTGGGCACTGACTGGCAACGTGTCCTCGTCCTAAGCACTTGAAACACAAAATGTCTGATATGAACCCGATAATGTGACCCGAGTCATATAGATGTGCCCGATCGTGATTCTAGTAAGAAATATTCTTTGCTACGCTTTGAACTCTGAGATATCACAAAACATACATGTGAGATGAATAGCAATATAATAAAAAAATAATGAAGAAAGGAATTGGATAGGTAATTTGGATAGTATGGTGGCTAAGGATGGAGGATGATAATCATGGAAAGGTGTAAATCAAAGAAGGAGTGATGTGAGATGCTAAAGGCGGCGTGGATTTGTATGGTTGCAAGGTTAGCGAATTGTGACCCGCTAGCTATAACGAGCTAGGAACCAACAATATACTTTGATGGAGTCGATGTGGAGGAGTGTGGAACGTGACCCACAAGCTATAAGAGAGCTTGGAACCAACGCTATATTAAAATGAAATGGATAGAAGACTACAAGCACAACTTGAAGCCGATAAAGTTCTCGCAAGAACAAGATGAAAGCAATCTTTCAAAGATTTATATTCTCTAAAAAAAGTCCCTACAAATGAATCTAAGGTGCCTATTTATAGTGTGTCTAGGCACCATATGAAAAGTCACACAAAAGAGAGATGAATGCTCATCTAAATGCTATTGACTACAAATAAATGAAATGTTTCTTTCTTATCCTTTTGATGGGTGAATTTTGCTTTAAATTGAGATGAATTTAGCCTTAAATTCGTCCAAAAGGAGTGGTGACTCTTGGGCTGCTTCATTTTGCTTGCAAATGGATAAAAGAGAATGAATGTGGACATAGGATGAATGTAGACATCCCACACATCCAAATCAGCTTGTCTCTTTGAATTCCTTGATGATTTTATCACTTAATTTGATGATTAAATGATATTAAACCAGCCTTCATTGCTTGCCCATTTGTGGAATATGATCAACCTTCAAAAATGATAAATAAAGGCCTTGAATGCATAATTTGAATGCTGATTATTGCATGTCCCTTCTCTTGAACGTGAATGGCCTTCATTGGTTCATAATTTCAACCTTGAATAGGTGAATTATGAAGCTTAAATGCTTTGTTACTCTAAGAAGATGAACAGCCTTGAAAAGATGAAAAGAATTCAGCCTTGAATTGCCTTCAATTGCCTTGTTTGGATGAGTAAAGATGGTCATCAATGACTTGTTTCCAAGTTGAAGTTGAAAAGTCTCTTCTTTAATCCACATGTCACATGAACCTAGACACACACAAAGGATTTATTCAAACTTAAAATAATATATGCATGAAACAATTAAAGAGTTAGTTAATTGAGTGAACTAGTTAAATGAATGAACTAGTTTAATTAAAGAACTAACTTTATTGAATTTAACTAAATGCATGAATGAAGTTTGAAATACTTAAATTCTCATGCAAATGCATGCATGAGCAAGGTAAGGCATTCCTCCCTTATTATTTCTTCTTTCTCACGTTCATGGCTTGTTGTAAACAAGCTTTCCATGGCTGATTGAAACTCCTTGGCCCGTGCACGTGTAATGGGGCCACTTGGGTACTTCTCCGGGTCCTTGTTCTTGATGGTCATATCATTCCCTCCCTCTTTAAAGCGATTTGTCCCCAAATCATCACCTACATCAAAAGGAGATAAATCAGCAACATTAAAGGTTGCACTAACATTAAACTCACCTGGGAGGTCTAGTTGATAAGCATTATCATTGATCCTCTTAACTACTTGAAATGGCCCATCTCCTCGAGGCATCAATTTAGATTTCCGTTGGGCTGGAAACCTTTCTTTTCTCATGTGCAACCATACCCAATCTCCCGGCTCAAAGACAACTCTCCTTCGACCCTTGTTTGCTTGCTGCTCATATTGCTTGGTTTTCTTTTCAATATTATCCCGCACTTGTTGATGAAGTTTCTTAACAAATTCAGCTTTGTTAAGTCCATCTTTATTAACAATTTGATCAGCGGGTAATGGCAATAAGTCCATCGGAGTTAATGGATTGAACCCATACACAACTTCAAAAGGAGTGTGTCCCGAGGTGGTATGGACTGATCGGTTATATGCAAACTCCATATGTGGTAAGCACTCTTCCCATGTCTTTAGATTCTTCTTAATAATGCTCCTAAGCAACGTGGAGAGTACTCGATTCACCACTTCGGTTTGGCCATCCGTTTGAGGGTGACAAGTGGTGGAAAATAGCAGCTTAGTTCCAATCTTACTCCATAAGGCTCTCCAGAAGTGGCTTAAGAACTTCACGTCTCGATCGGAAACGATAGTTCTTGGCACACCATGTAATCTCAAGACTTCCCTAAAAAACAAGTTAGCAATATGTAAGGCATCATTAGTCTTGTTGCAAGGAATAAAATGAGGCATTTTGGAAAATCTATCCACTACTACAAAGATGGAGTCTTTGTTATTCTTTGTGCGTGGAAGCCCTAGCACAAAATCCATTGAAATGTCCATCCATGGTGCTTCTGGAATAGGTAGTGGTGTGTAGAGTCCATGTGGCATGGATTTAGACTTAGCCTTCTTGCAAGTGATGCAACGTTCACATAACCTCTCTACATCTCGTCTCATCTTTGGCCAATATAAATGCTCTTGAAGTATGGCCAAAGTCTTTGTTATTCCAAAATGTCCCATTAAGCCTCCTCCATGGGCTTCTTTGATAAGTAATTCACGTGTGGAACCTTGTGGAATACAAAGTCTTCCTTCCTTGAATAGGAACCCATTGTCCCTATAATAGTTTTCAAACGTGCCTTTCTCACAAGCTTTGTAAATTTTTTCAAAATCAGAATCAGATTCGTATAAATCCTTAATGATACGAACACGACCCCGTATACGCGAACGTTGAGCTTGCGGAAGCGGATAAGGATGTTGGCGTGAATGTTGGATCGGTGAAAAGATGGTTGAAGATAGGCGATGACGATGGAGATGTAAGGTAAATGGATAAGTTGTCCTCGGCACCCTCTTGATCGCAATTAACCAAGCAAGCAACCTCAAATGGCTCTAACCCACCCTCCTAGACGTAGTTACCTAGGCAAGCAGGAGTGTGAAGATCAACAACAAATTCTTACGAACTTGAAGAATCGCTTCTAAAATAAAGAACACAAGTTATACTTCTTGCAAGTCTAAACTCAAAAGAGAACTTTATTTAATCATTCAAATCTTCATTACAATGTGGTTGAAGCCTTCTTATATAAGCCTTGGAGAAGTTCTAATCCTAGTAAACTTAGGAAATTAAATACAATAAATAAATGTTGAAATCTAATCTCCTAATTACATAAGTAACTTCTAATAATAAATAAATATTAAAAATAAAATCCTAATTAAATAAATCTGATCCTAATAGATATTGCAGAATCCTATATTGATTTAAATTACAAATAATCAAATAAAATCATGAAAATTCGTAATTATCCAGAAATCTCGTATTAATCCCGTATAGGAATTTCTGCATGCGCTGTCTTCACTAAAATAGACGTATCTTGAGTTCTAGATGTCCGATTGAGGCGTTTCAAGATCCGTTGGAAAGATAATTGACAGCCGGACAAGTTTCAAGCAGACATGTCGACCCATAAATGCCTGGATCCCAACCAAAAAGGAGTCGCAAGTTGACTGACGTTTCTGACTTGCAAAACAGTTTTAACTTCTTTTTCAAGATGATTAGTTTCACCTCTCTCATGCATGTATCACTTAATGAAAACAAAACCCAACAACTTAGATTCTAAGGTGTTTAGAAGAGCGTACCTCCGAGACAATGCATCGGCAACTATATTCTCCTTACCTTTCTTATATTTGATGACATAGGGAAAAGATTCAAGAAACTCCACCCATTTGGCATGTCGTTTGTTGAGTTTATGTTGCCCCCGAATGTGCTTCAATGCCTCATGATCGGTGTGAATAATGAACTCCTTAGGCCATAGATAGTGTTGCCATGTTTCCATTGCGCGAACAAGGGCATACATCTCCTTATCATATGTTGGATAATTCAACGCAGCTCCGCTTAATTTCTCACTAAAATATGCTATAGGACGTCCACCTTGAGATAATACCGCTCCAATTCCCACACCTGATGCATCACATTCAATTTCAAACGTTTTGTTAAAATCAGGTAAGGTAAGCAAAGGGGCATGAATTAAACATTCTTTAATGTCATTAAAAGATTTCTCTTGGTCTCCCCCCCAGAAAAAGTTAGCATTCTTCTTGATGACACTAGTTAAAGGGGCGACAATGGTGCTGAAGTTTGGCACAAATCTCCGGTAAAAGCTTGCAAGTCCATGGAAACTCCTAACTTGGGAAATGCTTGCTGGTCGTGGCCATTCTTCAATGGCTTTAACCTTCTCTTTGTCAACCTCTAAGCCTTTAGAACTGACAACAAAACCAAGAAAGACAACTTTGTCAGTACAAAATGTACACTTGTCTAAATTAGCATATAACTTCTCCTTTCTTAAAACCAACAAAACTAACCTCAAGTGTTGAACATGTTCTTCCATTGATTTACTATAGATTAGGATGTCATCAAAATAAACCACACAAAATTTACCCAAAAACGGTCTAAGAACATGGTTCATTAACCTCATGAAAGTACTTGGTGCATTAGTTAAGCCAAAAGGCATAACCAACCATTCATAGAGTCCTTGCTTTGTTTTAAATGCTGTTTTCCATTCATCACCTTCCCGCATCCTTATTTGGTGATAACCACTCTTAAGATCAATCTTAGAGAAAAGGTTAGAACCACTAAGCTCATCTAACATATCATCTAAACGAGGAATAGGGTGACGATACTTTACCGTAATTTTGTTTACCGCTCGACAATCTACACACATGCGCCAAGTTCCATCCTTCTTTGGCACAAGTAATACCGGAACGGAACATGGGCTAAGGCTCTCCCTCACGTAGCCTTTGGCCATTAGTTCAGCCACTTGCCTTTGTAACTCCTTGGTTTCCTCGGGATTGCTTCGGTAAGCTGGACGGTTAGGAATGACGGCACCGGGAATGAAATCTATTTGATGTTCAATGCCACGGATTGGTGGCAGCCCACTTGGTATCTCCTCTAGAAATAATTCGTCAAATTCCTGCAACAAAGACACAATAGAAGAAGGCAAAGTGTGATCAAGTTGGTTAGTGTTCAATAAACTTTCCTTGTACACAAGTACAAGTAATTCCTTTCCCGACAGCAAACACTTTCTCAACTCTCTTTCTTTGGTAAACACACTCATTTTCGCACCCTCACTTTGCTCACTCTCACTTGCTTTTACCTCCATTTTTGACTCTCTCTCTTTGGCTCTTTCAATACTTTCTCTCAAATATATTTGGTCTTTGTGAATTTGTTTTGGTGAAAGAGGGGCTAAGGTAATCTTTCTTACTCCATGGGTGAGTGTATACCGATTGGTATATCCATCATGTATGACTCGTTTATCGAATTGCCATGGCCTCCCAAGTAGTAAATGGCCAGCGTGCATCGGAACAACATCGCAAAGAATTTCATCCTTATACTTTCCAATGGAGAAAGCAACAAGAACTTGCTTGGTAACCTTGAGTTCTCCTCCGTCATTAAGCCACTGCAGCTTGTAGGGTTGTGGATGCTTTGTGGTTGCTAATCCAAGTTTTTCTACCATAAGAGTACTAGCAACATTAGTACAACTACCTCCATCAATAATGACAAAGCATACCTTTCCATTAACATGGCAGCGAGTATGAAAGATATTCTCGCGTTGCTCATTACCTTCACTCGCTTGCACACTTAGGCTCCTTTTCACAATAAGGGCCTCTCCTTCTGCTGCATACTCTATATCATCACCTTCATCTTCTTGTATGGCAGCAATTTCATCTTCCTCCTCTTGTTCCGATTCAACCTCTCCATCATCACGAAGAAGCATGGTGTTGCGATTTGGGCATTGGCTTGCAATATGCCCTCTTCCCAAGCACTTGAAGCATTGTATATCTCGGGAACAGTTTGGAACATTCGGAGCCTTACCTTTGCTAGTTTCTGCATTGGCCTTGCTTCCTTTGGGTGGTGCGCCTCTTTCATTGGGTGGTATTGGAGGACTCCGTTTGTAAGAACTTTGCCCCGATCTTGATGATGCTCCCCCATAGGTTCGTGTGGAACCCTTCCGTTTAAGTTGCTTTTCCACTTTTATGGCCATATGCACCATGTCTTCGATCTCCACATAATGTTGCAACTCAATGACGACCGCAATATTTGGGTCAAGGCCGGATAGAAATCTTGCCATGGTGGCTTCTCGATCCTCATCAATGTTAGCTCGGATCATGGCTACTTCCATCTCTTTAAAGTAGTCCTCAACACTACGGTTGCCTTGGGTGAGATTTTGAAGCTTGTTGAACAACTCCCTATGATAGTGAGTTGGAACGAACCTCCTACGCATAACGGCCTTCATCTCATTCCAAGTAGAAATTGGATGTTCGCCATTGCGTCTCCTGCTAGATGTCAACTGATCCCACCATATTAGTGCATAATCGGTAAATTCAATGGCTGCAAGTTTTACCTTCTTAATCTCGGAGTAGTTGTGGCACTCAAAGATGTGCTCAACTTTTTTTCCCATGCAAGATAGGCTTCAGGATCCATTCTTCCTTGGAAATGAGGAATGGTTATTTTGATGTTGCTAAGATTATCATCAACTCTTGCCCGAGCTCTTTGGTACCTAGGTTCTTGACGCCTCAAACTTTGCTGGGAGGCTCGCTCGTCTATGAGTTCTTCGTCCACCTCTCCCTCATACTCTTCCTCATGATCTGAATTATGCCTTCGTTGAGATCTTTCCTCCAAATGATCTAATCGTTCTTGCATCGGCCCCAACCTTTGTTGCAACAACCTGTCCATCTCTCGGATAATATCTTGAAGATTGGAGTTAGTTGCATCTACGTTAACATTATTACTTCCTCCAACAGAGTTTCTCACAGAATTTTGAGACATTATTAGTAACAAAAATAAGAAAAAATTAAAACCTCACAAACACAAAACCTCACCTATTCCACTCCAAGAAAATGCACTAACACTCGTGTTTCACTCGGGATGGCTTTTACCCTTGATGTGCACTCTTGCCTTTTTCCACTCTTGCTCTCAATCAAGTTCTTTTAAGAACTTCCTCAAGGCTTGCAAATGGCATGTAGAATTCGGCTGAAAAAAACAAAACTTGGCGAAAGGAATTTGGAAGGTGGGATAAGAAAAAGTGGCAACAACAAAAAAAGGTAAATTGTGAGAGTTGGTAAAGATGACAAAATGGTAGCAAAAGAAAAAAAATGATGTAAGATTTTTTTTAAAGAAGAATAGAGAATACGATGCCCCCTCCCTCTTTAACTTTCTCTAAATTTTTTTTCAATTCTTTTTTTTTTCTTTTTTTTTCTTTTTTTTCCTTTTTTTTTCAGAAGAGAGACAACGACTATCTTACTGAATCAACCTTGCTCTGATACCAATTGATATGAACCCGATAATGTGACCCGAGTCATATAGATGTGCCCGATCGTGATTCTAGTAAGAAATATTCTTTGCTACGCTTTGAACTCTGAGATATCACAAAACATACATGTGAGATGAATAACAATATAATAAAAAAATAATGAAGAAATGAATTGGATAGTATGGTGGCTAAGTATGGAGGATGATAATCATGGAAAGGTGTAAATCAAAGAAGGAGTGATGTGAGATGCTAAAGGCGGCGTGGATTTCTATGGTTGCAAGGTTAGCGAATTGTGACCCGCTAGCTATAATGAGCTAGGAACCAACAATATACTTTGATGGAGTCGATGTGGAGGAGTGTGGAACGTGACCCACAAGCTATAAGAGAGCTTGGAACCAACGCTATATTAAAATGAAATGGATAGAAGACTACAAGCACAACTTGAAGCCGATAAAGTTCTCACAAGAACAAGATGAAAGCAATCTTTCAAAGATTTATATTCTCTAAAAAAAAGTCCCTACAAATGAATCTAAGGTGCCTATTTATAGTGTGGCTAGGCACCATATGAAAAGTCACACAAAAGAGAGATGAATGCTCATCTAAATGCTATTGACTACAAATAAATGAAATGTTTCTTTCTTATCCTTTTGATGGATGAATTTTGCTTTAAATTGAGATGAATTTAGCCTTAAATTCGTCCAAAAGGAGTGGTGACTCTTGGGCTGCTTCATTTTGCTTGCAAATGGATAAAAGAGAATGAATGTGGACATAGGATGAATGTAGACATCCCACACATCCAAATCAGCTTGTCTCTTTGAATTCCTTGATGATTTTATCACTTAATTTGATGATTAAATGATATTAAACCAGCCTTCATTGCTTGCCCATTTGTGGAATATGATCAACCTTCAAAAATGATAAATAAAGGCCTTGAATGCATAATTTGAATGCTGATTATTGCATGTCCCTTCTCTTGAACGTGAATGGCCTTCATTGGTTCATAATTTCAACCTTGAATAGGTGAATTATGAAGCTTAAATGCTTTGTTACTCTAAGAAGATGAACAGCCTTGAAAAGATGAAAAGAATTCAGCCTTGAATTGCCTTCAATTGCCTTGTTTGGATGAGTAAAGATGGTCATCAATGACTTGTTTCCAAGTTGAAGTTGAAAAGTCTCTTCTTTAATCTACATGTCACATGAACCTAGACACACACAAAGGATTTATTCAAACTTAAAATAATATATGCATGAAACAATTAAAGAGTTAGTTAATTGAGTGAACTAGTTAAATGAATGAACTAGTTTAATTAAAGAACTAACTTTATTGAATTTAACTAAATGCATGAATGAAGTTTGAAATACTTAAATTCTCATGCAAATGCATGCATGAGCAAGGTAAGGCATTCCTCCCTTATTATTTCTTCTTTCTCACGTTCATGGCTTGTTGTAAACAAGCTTTCCATGGCTGATTGAAACTCCTTGGCCCGTGCACGTGTAATGGGGCCACTTGGGTACTTCTCCGGATCCTTGTTCTTGATGGTCATATCAATGTCTCTCGAACGTTCTTGTGTCACAACCTACTTATCACGCCTATTTTCTGTATTAGGAGTCTTTAGCTTGCTTGGTTCTGCTTTCTCGCGTATCTGAAGTGGTGCTTGTTTCCTTAAATTGTTAGGACCATTCAATGGATTTGAAAATGATTTAAATGGAGTATTACCTCGATTTGAAGACTTTCTATGTTGTTGTCTTTCAACTTTTATCGCCATATGCACCATGTCATCCAACTCGATATAATGCTGCAACTCAACAACGTTAGCAATTTTAGGGTTCAAACCTGCAAGAAAACGTGCCACGGTTGCTTCTCAATCTTCCTCGATGTTTGCACGCATCATGGCCATCTCCATCTCCTTAAGATAGTCTTCAACGCTCATATTACCCAGTTTCAAACTTTGTAATTTCTAATATAAATCACGATGATAATGAGATAGAACAAACCGTTTTCGCATTATTCGTTTCATTTCGTCCCATGTAGTCACTAGACCTTCACATGTACGTGATACGGACACAGCCCCGTATACGCGAACGTTGAGCTTGCGGAAGCGGATAAGGATATTGGCGAGAATGTTGGATCGGTGAAAAGATGGCTGAAGATAGGCGATGACGATGGAGATGGAAGATAAATGGATAAATTGTCTTCGGCACCCTCTTGATCGCAATTAACCAAGCAAGCAACCTCAAGCGGCTCTAACCCACCCTCCTAGACGCAGTTACCTAGGCAAGCAGGAGTGTGAAGATCAACAACAAATTCTGACGAACTTGAAGAATCGCTTCTAAAATAAAGAACACGGGTTATACTTCTTGCAAGTCTGAACTCAAAAGAGAACTTTATTTGATCATTAAAATCTTAAATTATAATGTGGTTGAAGCCTCCTTATTTAAGCCTTGAAGAAGTTCTAATCCTAGTAAACTTAGGAAATTAAATACAATAAATAAATGCTGAAATCTAATCTCCTAATTACATAAGTAACTTCTAATATTAAATAAATATTAAAAATAAAATCCTAATTAAATAAATCTAATTCTAATAGATATTGCAGAATCCTATATTGATTTAAATTACAAATAATCAAATAAATTCTTGAAAATTCGTAATTATCCAAAAATCTCATATTAATCCCGTATAGGAATTTCTGCGTGCACTGTCTTTGCTAAAATAGACGTATCTTGAGTTCCAGATGTCCGATTGAGGTGTTTCAAGATTCGTTTGAAATCTAATTGACATCCGGACAAGTTTTAAGAAGACACGTCGACCCATAAATGCCTGGATCCCATCCAAAAATGGTTCGCAAGTTGACTGACGTTTCTGACTTGCAAAACAGTTTTAACTTCTTTTCCAAGATGATTAGTTTCACCCCTCCCATGCATGTATCAGTACGTCTCCGGCTAAGTAGTAACTGATCCCACCATATCAGGGCATTGTCGACAAACTCCATTGCTGCTAAACGAACCTTCTTTTGTTCTGAATAGTTGTAACACTCAAAAACGTGTTCAACTTCGCTTTCTCAAGCTAAGTGCGCATCAGGATTTGTATGTCCCTGAAAAGAAGGAATAGCAGCCGTAATGTTAGTTAAATTGTCATCTACGTGTTGCACACGTCCTTGTCTAGGAGTATGATGCCTCGGTGACTATTCGACTTCATTGTCGTTTATTCCTTCATGGACAGAATTGGATCCTCCATCAATTCTATCCATTCTAGACTGTAATGTCTCCAATGCCTTAGCCACCACTCGTTGCATCATGCGTTCCAAGGCTTGCATCTGAAGATCTGGTGGCTGTTGTCCACCTGAATTATCATCAAAACCTACCATTTTAAATAACAAAAACAACAAACAAAGCAACACAATATATATATATATATATATATATATGTTAGTGAAAAATAAAGAAATGGACCTCACTATACACACAACAAATTCTCACAGATCACTCCAATGAAAGATCACTCCACAATAGCACTCAACACTCGTGTTTCACTCGGCAGAATACTTGAATGGCTCTTTTTGTCTCCCCTTCTATTCTCACCACGCACAATTGCCTTTTTCCACTCGATCTCTCGCAATCAGTTCTTTAAAGTAACTAATTTCGATCTTTTAGAATTTGTTTACTGTGTCAACTTACAAGGAGGTGATGTGAGCACATCTTTGCAACCAAAGGACTCTGACCCGGAGGTTCTTCCAACAAGACCCATCACACGGTCTAAGGCTAAACAATTCATGGAAGCTCTATCCCTAACTTGTTCTAACATTCCAGATTCATTATATCATGTTTATGCCTTAGATAATAGGACTTTTAATGTGTTGCATGCTGATATGTGACATATTTATGTTATACTATTTATTAGGTGTGTTTAAGTATGTATATAATATGTTAAGTGTGTTTTGAATAAGTTTAATATAACTTATGAAGTGTTTATATTTGTTTCTGAGTTAATGAATAAGACCACAAGTGTTTACAACTTGTTTTAGTAGAGGAACTCTTCCTGTTGGACGAAATGATAAAAGAATACCCGGAAACACATCTACAAAAACTACGTATAGGAATCCACAAAGAAACGATCCAATTGATCAAGATGCACAATGAGGATCGTATCCATACGATTTTGCACTTCTCGACAAATCTAATATGTTTCGTTATTCTAAGTGGTTATTCTATTTTGGGGAATGAAGAACTTCTTATTCTTAACTCTTGGGTTCAAGAATTCCTATATAATTTAAGCGACACAATAAAAGCTTCTTCTATTCTTTTATTAACAGATTTATGTATCGGATTCCATTCGCCCCACGGTTGGGAACTAATGATTGGCTATATCTACAAAGATTTTGGATTTGCTCATAATGATCAAATTATATCTGGTCTTGTTTCTACATTTCCAGTCATTCTAGATACAATTTTTAAATATTGGATCTTTCGTTATTTAAATCGTGTATCTCCGTCACTTGTAGTTATTTATCATTCAATGAATGACTGAAAAATGATTCACGGATTCAAGTATAATCTTTCCTTACTTTCTATATAAGCAAAGCATGCAAAGTCGTACTTACTTTACTCTTTCTACCCATCAGGAGACTCCTCTATTTCAGTAATTTTTTTTTAGTTTTCAATAAAAGTAAATAGCAGAATCGTGGATAGGGAACTATACTAGTGACCTACCTAATTTTATTGTAGAAATTTTCGGGATCAATGATTGGACCATGCAAACTAGAAATACTTTTTCTTGGATAAAGAAGGAGATTACTCGATCCATTTCCGTATCGCTCATGATCTATATAATAACCGGGGATCCATTTCAAATGCATATCCCATTTTTGCGCAGCAGGGGTATGAAAATCCACGAGAAGCAACTGGGCGTATTGTATGTGCCAATTTCCATTTAGCTAATAAACCCGTGGATATTGAGGTTCCACAAGCGGTACTTCCTGATACTGTATTTGAAGCGGTTGTTAGAATTCCTTATGATATGCAACTGAAACAAGTTCTTGCTAATGGTAAGAAAGGAGCTTTGAATGTGGGTGCTGTTCTTATTTTACCGGAGGGGTTTGAGTTAGACCCTCCTGATCGTATTTCGCCTGAGATGAAAGAAAAGATAGGCAATCTGTCTTTTCAGAACTACCGCCACACTAAGAAAAATATTCTTGTGATAGGTCCTGTTCCTGGTCAAAAATATAGTGAAATCACCTTTCCTATTCTTTCCCCAGACCCTGCTAGTAATAAGGATGTTCATTTCTTAAAATATCCCATATACGTAGGCGGAAACAGGGGAAGGGGACATATTTATCCCGACGGGAACAAAAGTAACAATACAGTTTATAATGCTACGACAACATGTATAGTAAGCAAAATCATACGAAAAGAAAAGGGGGGTACGAAATAACCATAACGGATGCATTGGATGGACATCAAGTGGTTGATATTATTCCCCCAGGACCAGAACTTCTTGTTTCAGAGGGTGAATCTATCAAACTGGATCAACCATTAACAATTAATCCTAATGTGGGTGGATTTGGTCAGGGGGATGCAGAAATAGTACTTCAAGATCCACTATGCGTCCAAGGCCTTTTGTTCTTCTTGGCATCTATTGTTTTTGCACAAATCTTTTTTGTTCTTAAAAAGAAACAGTTTGAGAAGGTTCAAGTGTCCGAAATGAATTTCTAGATTCGTGGATTTATCAACATCAAATTTGTAAAAAAGAACAAATTCTTCCTGGCAATTAGGTTAGGTATGATGAAAAAAGTATGAAAAGTCTTTGCTTGTTTATATTCTTTCTCTAGGAATTACTTTTCTTGCATTCAAAATATGTATATTGTGAAGAAGACTATTTGTCTTTACCCTTTTTTTTCTTTTTTCAATCTAAATTGGATTAAATTGGAGGGGTGTAATTATATTCCTATTGTCAGATTTAAATGTCACATAATAGGTTCAGATTTAAATGTCACAGAATGGGTTTTGTTTTCTAAATTCAATTTGATTAGATACTAAACATAAGATAAGTAAGCGGAGAATCGAAAGGAAGGATAAATGAGGGGAACAAATAATTACAGGGAGTATTCTTCGTCTTCTTAGCCTTCGACACAAGAAAAGGAATTTTACATATCTTTTCTTGTGTCGAAATAATTACGGAACCCGTTCGTCAAAGATTTCTATTCTTAGTTTAGATTTTTCCAGATTTTTCAGAACCCTTTATTTTATTTATTTATTTATAATTTACTTATAATAGAATAAGTAATAAGTAATAGAATAAGTAATAAGGATAATATAATAAGTATAAAATAAGTCTAAACTAAATAAGTAAAATATAAAGTAATGGACAACAATAAAAAAGAGAATGAATCCTTTTTTTTTGTTTTTTGATAAAATAGAATCAAGGCTATGAACTTATAAAAGAATTTCAAACTTTGATGAAATACTAAAATAAATAGAGTAAGATTAGGCTAATCTAGAAAGGGTTTGCTTGATATCTGGTCGACAGAAAAAAAAAAGAAATAATATATATATTAAATATATATTGTGTCATCCAATTGAGTGATTCCTTTTTTTTCTTCTAACCTTGAAAGTCTCGATAGATACTATCGAAGAACAGATGCTATGAATCAATTAATTGAGTTCGTTTTTCAAAAAAATCATCGGAAAAAGTGATCCATTTGTTGTCATTTATACGACCAAAATATTATGATCATGATCATTAAGAATTGAGCGGGCCCCCTCCTCTTTCGTTGTATGATTCGCGAGGAGGGGGCCCCGTTGAGTTCTTACACTTTCATGCTTATAACTTAGTTCATCCCATTATTACATCTTATATTACATATTAGAGGGACGAACCCAATCCAGAATATGAACCATAAAAGAAAATACCTATTAAACCGATCACAGGAATACCAGTTACCGTACCTATTATCCAAAGAGGAATCCTTCCAGTAGTATCGGCCATTTATCCCGCTTCCCTCCGCATTTCATCAAGTGGTCGTGCTAAAGACATAAACAGTCATAGATAATTATGAGATACAATCCTTCCGAATGGGATAAGAGAATTCCTACTACTATTTAATATTCTACTACTCTTTGATGGAAGTTTTTTATGTTTTGGCATTGGTACGTAGGAGGAAACTAGCTCAAGTGAGCATATGCAGCTCAACTCCAGCTCAAGTGAGCATATACAGCTCAACTCCAGCTCAAGTGAGCATATGCAGCTCAACTCCAGCTCAAGTGAGCATATACAGCTCAACTCCAGCTCAAGTGAGCATATGCAATTCAACTCCAGCTCACCAGAGTATATGTAGCCCGGTCCCAGCTCAGGAGTGTAACCAGCTCACTTTCAACTCAACACACTTTCAGCTAGTTCGTTTCAGCTTAGATCATTTCTAGTCAGCTCAGCTTTAGCTCCACTAGCTCAACTACAGTTGACAAGTCCAATAGCAGCCGAACAAGTGTCCTGTGTTCGTGTGAGCATGTACCATGCATAAATAGGAGGGCGTTGCATGTTCCATGCAAATCGGCTAAGAGATAGTGCAAGGTGCAGCCGAGAAATTGTTTTTTTTTCATCCATGCACGTGCAGCAAGCATTGCAGCAAATGGGATTTAAATTTCAATATATATATATATATATATATATATATATATATATATATATATAATAAACAATCATGTGCGGCAACTTGAATCTCCAAAACACATCAGCAGAATGAATTTGGCCATTCTCCACGTGATTTCCCCATGTGCAGAATTCCTTACATGTGGTGCAGAAGAATGGGATAAGATCAATTGATTTTGCCATTTGAATTTCAAACCAGCACATTTAACATGTGCCTTATCCCTTAGGCGCCCAAAGTTGAATACACAGCTGAAGTATTATACTGCCCATTTGAGTAGTTTTTTTAATTCAAATTTAACTTTCAAATGGCTAATTAACAGCCACATATTTGAATTCGGCAACCACCCATTGTATCTATATATTTGGCTGAAATTCACTTGTACATGGTTAGACAATTTGCAATAAAATTTTCATTTGAGAGTATTTCTCTTCTTTGGTTCTTTTTAGAACTTTTCTGATACTCAAACTTGTTTGATTGTCAACTTGATACTACGGGTTCCTAGATCGCTATCTAGTGGGTCCAAGTCCTTTAACGTTAGACAGATTCGATTCGGGTTTGCTCAGTAGATTGTGCAGGTTCTTTCGATTTTAACATTGTCATCTTCATTCCAGCAACATAATACTCCACTGTTGAATACCCAAGTTGCTGCCATGGATGTTTCTTGAAGCATTCATCTTCTCCGTTCTAATTTCCTTCCAAAAACGGCCAAAACATCTCCTTTTCTTTAATTTTCATTTTTATTTTAAACACTTATTTTACCATGACCACTTCATTGATTCCTTGCTATTTTCTTGTTGTTTTTATTGCAGGAGTGTGCTTACAACATTCCTAGATCCGTAACATACGAAGAAAGTCCGTTTCGACAGGCTACCTCGTATCATATGGTAATCAGAGCCTAGGTTTGGAATTGTTGTAATTTTTTCTGCACATTTTATCCAAAAAAAAGAAAAACAAATTCGAAAAAAATCGAAATTCTGAAAGTCAAAGTTTGATTAACACAAAAAAGTTAAAATTCGAAAAAAATAATCAGAAATCAGATTCGAACATTACAAAAAAGGAGTTGTGTTTCTATTGTGAAATTATGAAGATTGTACAAGTTTACATACTATGTGATTACGAAGTGCTTGGATATCTACCGAAACAAACTGTTCTTGTTTGTTCGGTGATAGGAACGTTGTAAAGCACTTCTTTGCAGTAAGTTTCTTTTAATTCTTCATATTTCCGTCTTTTTACTTTTTTCTTTCTTTTTATCATATTTTAGCCTTTTCTCGAATTTCCAGCCCTTTTCTTCATTTTACCTTTGTTTCCTTTAACCGTTTGTTTCCTTTTAGCCAACACAATTGTAACAGGTTTTGAGACATTGGATTAGTCCTTTAAAGAACTAAAAAACGAGAAATTGTAAAGGGAAAAGGCATTGAGCGTTGTTAGAATAGAAGGGGAGACAAAAGAGCCATTCAAGCATTCTCCTAAGTGAAACACGAGTGCTGAGTGTTACTTTTGAGTGCACTGTTCTTTGGAGCAAACACCGAGAGGTTTTGTGAGTGTGCTATGAGGACTTTTCATTTTGTTTTATTTTACTCATTATCCGTGTTTTCTTTGTGTTTTGCCTAAATATGACAGGATCGGAAGATCGTAGTCACGGTGGAGATCAGCCACCAGATTTGTAAATGCAGGCTCTCACTAGTACATCACAACGTCTACTAGACAATGCATTAGAGCCTATACAGTCTCGTTTGGACAAGATTGATGGGGGTGGATCCAATCTGTCCAAAATGAGAACAATGATGAAAACGACATCGAAAAATCACAAAGGACGAATCAACGACTGATACATGTAGTTGACGATAATATTTCTAACATAAAAGTTGCTATACCTTCCTTTCAGGGACGTTCAGATCTAGATGCTTATTTGGCATGGGAAAGCAAGGTTGAATACGTTTTCGAGTGTTATAATTACTCGGAACAGAAGAAAGTTCGACTAGCAGCTATGGAGTTTGTTGACTATGCACTGTTATGGTGGGACCAATTACTGATTAGTCGACGACGTACAGGTGAAGGTCCAGTGAGAATATGGGGCGAGATGAAGCGTATCATGTGAAAACGGTTTGTTAATTCTCACTATCATCGAGATTTATTTCAGAAATTACAAACCTTGAAACAGGGCAATAGGAGCGTCGAGGATTATTTCAAGGAGACGAAAATGTCCATAATGCGTGCGAACATAGTTGAGGACCGTGAGGCGACTATGGCTCAGTTTATGGCAGGTTTAAATTCTAAAATAGTAAACATTGTTGAGTTGCAGTATTATGTTGAGTTGGATGACATGGTGCATATTGCGATCAAAGTTGAGCGACAACAACGTAGAAAAGCTTCTACTCGAGGTAATACTCCATTTAAATCTTTTTCAAATCCATTATATACTCCTAACACACCAAAGCCTCATGTTTCTAATAATGGGCGTGGCAAACAATACTAGGAAACAAGCACCGCAAACGCCACTTCGGATTCGAGAGCAAGGTGAATCCAGCACACCAAAGCCTCATGTTGCTAATAATGGGCATTGCAAACAGCAAGTGGTGGTAAAAGAACGATCGAGAGATATCCAGTGCTTTAAGTGCCTTGGTCGAGGACATGTTGCTAGCCAGTGTCCTAATCGGAGAGTTATGTTGATGGGAGAAGATGGAGAGATCGAGTCAGATTCTGAGGAAGATGTACAAGAAACCCCTACTGCGGATGAAGAGAATGACCTAGAAGTTGCCGAAACTGGTCAGGTAATGGAAATCATGGTTGTAAAACGTAGTTTGAATGTGCAACAGGTTCAGGACGAGCAACAACGTGAGAATATCTTTCACACACGATGCAAGGTTCAAGATAAGGTATGTGTTGTGATTATTGATAGCGGTAGTTGTACTAATGTTGCTAGTTCAGTGATGGTTGACAGGCTAGGTCTAAAGACAACAAAGCATCCGAATCCATACAAATTGCAGTGGTTGAATGATGATGGAGAACTTAAAGTGACGAGACAAGTTGTTGTACCATTTTTGATTGGAAACTACAAGGACGAGGTCCTTTGTGATGTTGTGTTGATGGATGCTACTCACCTTCTTTTGGGACGCCCTTGGCAGTATGACCAAAAGGTAATGCATGATGGTTTTACAAACAAATACTCCTTTATGCATGCAGGTAAGAAGATTACTTTGGCTCCTTTGACGCCGAGTCAAGTAATTGAAGATCAAGCAAGCTTGAAAAAGAGTAAGGAAGATGCAAAGGAGAAGAAAAAGATGAACATTTATGCAAGCAGTCGAGAAATCAGGAAATGTCTTTCCTCTCACCAATCTTTGTTTATTTTAATGTTTAAAGATTATTGTTTATTGCATGAGTTTCCTATTGATTTGCCTGCATCGATTGTGTCCCTTTTGCAGGAATTTGAGGATGTGTTTCCGGAAGAAACACCGAAGGGATTGCCACCTTTTCGTGGCATTGAGCACCAGATTGATTTCATTCCAGGTGCTACCATTCCAAATCGACCAGCTTATCGAACTAACCCTGAAGAGACGAAAGAGATTCAAAGACAAGTTACAGAGTTGATGGATAATGGTTATATTCGAGAAAGTTTGAGTTCATGTGCTGTTTCAGTGCTGTTAGTGCCGAAGAAAGATGGGTCTTGGAGGATGTGCGTAGATTGTAGAGCTATGAATCAGATTACGATTAACTATCGTCATCCCATTCCTAGACTTGATGACATGTTGGACGAGCTTTGTGGGGCCGTCATCTTCTCCAAAATTAATTTGAAGAGCGGTTATCATCAGATTCGCATGCGAGAAGGCGACGAGTGGAAGATAGCCTTCAAAACCAAGCTAGGTTTGTATGAATGGTTAGTGATGCCTTTTGGTTTAACTAATGCACCCCACCTAGTACTTTCATGCGTTTGATGAATCATGTTTTGCGATCCTTTATTGGCAAATTTTGTGTTGTGTACTTTAACGATATTTTGATTTATAGCAAGACTTCGCAGGATTATGCAGAACATTTGAGAGTTGTTTTGCAAACATTGCGAGAAGAGAAGTTGTTCGGTAACATGCAGAAATGTGTGTTTTGTACTGACAAACTTACATTTCTTAGTTACATTGTCAGTGCACAGGGTGTTGAAGTCGATCCTGAGAAGATAAAAGCAATTCAGGAATGGCCACGACCGACATCGATTACTCAGGCTAGATCATTTCATGGTTTAGCTAGTTTTTATCGACGGTTTGTTCCTAACTATAGTTCTATTACCGCCCCCTTAACCGGGATTATTAAGAAGAATTCTAGCTTCTTGTGGGGTAAAGAACAAGAAGATGCCTTTCTGAAAATTAAGGATTGTTTGACGAAAGCACCAGTGTTAGTCTTACCTGACTTTGATAAAACTTTTGAAATTGAATGTGATGCTTCTGGAGTTGGTATAGGCGCAGTTTTAATCAGGAAAAGAGGCCCGTTGCATATTTCAGTGAGAAACTAAGTGGAGCGACATTGAATTATCCGGTTTACGATAAATAGATGTATGCACTGATTCGGACATTGGAGACGTGACAGCATTACTTGTTGCCTAAGGAGTTTGTGATCCACAATGACCACAAGGCTTTGCGATATATCACATGTTAGTAGAAATTAAATAAACGACATGCTAAATGGGTTGAATTCTTAGAGTCTTTTCCTTATGTCATTCGTTACAAAAAGGGTAAAGACAATGTCGTTGTTGATGCTTTATCATGAAGATATGCACTATTGAGTTATCTTGATTCACATTTGATTGGATTTGCATATATTCGTGAGTTATATCATGCTGATCTTGATTTTAGAGATAAGTATAATGCTTGTGAGAATGGTGCAGATGGAAAGTTTTACAGTCATGATGGTTATCTTTTCAAAGAGAATAGGATATGCATTCCACAGGGTTCCATGCGTGATATATTGATCCGTGAAGCTCATGAAGGTGGATTGGTGGGTCATTTTGGAGTCACCAAGACGTTACATACCTTGAAGGAGCATCTATTTTAGCCTAAGATGTACAGGGACGTTGAAAGGTATTGTGAACGTTGTGTTGCTTGTCGAAAAGCCAAATCGATGGTTTCACCACATGGTATGTACTTATCTTTACCTATTCCTGATTCCCCTTGGACTGATATATCGATGGATTTTGTTTTGGGATTGCCTTGAACTAAGACAGGTAGAGATAGCATATTTTTTGTGGTTGATAGGTTCTTGGAAATGGCGCATTTCATTGCATGCCATAAAACTGATGATGTTGTTAATGTGGCTAACTTGTTCTTTAGAGATGTTGTGCGTTTACATGGTATTCCTAGGTCGATTGTTTCTGACAGGGATGTGAAGTTTTTGTCACTTTTGGGGGACTCTTTGGAGCAAATTAGGTATGAATCTTGTGTTTTCTACTACTTGCCATCCCCAGAATGATGGACAAACTGAAGTTGTTAATAGAGTTTTATCTACTTTACTTCGATCCATCATCAAAAAGAACATAAAAACTTGGGAAGATTGTTTGCCACATGTTGAGTTTGCTTATAACCATGTTGTACATTCTGCTACTAGAATGTCACCATTTGAGGTTGTTTATGGTTTTAACCCTTTTACGCCTCTAGATTTGTTGCCTTTGCCATAGGAACAGGTGACGAATAGGGATGGTCAAAGCAAAGCCGAATATATGAAGAAGTTGCATCAACAGGTTAAGGAGAACCTGGAACGAAGGACTCAGCAATATGAGAAGCAAGCGAACAAAGGAAGGAAGCGAGTCACCTTCCAAGTTTCGTCTTTCTTTGGTACTAACAGCACTGGTACATCACACAGACTCAAACTCTCTCGAATGTACCACTTGTCCAACAACTCAGAAATCTGTCTTTGAAGTTCCTTCGTCTCTTCAGGGTTACTTCGGTATGTTGGTTGGTTCGGAATCATGGCTCCTGGAATAAAATTAATATGATGTTCAATGCCACGAAGAGAGGGCAAACCCTTCAGTGTTTCATCAAGAAACACATCCTCAAACTCCTGCAAAAGAGATGAAATAGAAGCAGGCAAATCACTAGGAATCTCAGCCAATGAACAATTATCTTTAAATAACAAAATAAGCAAATAATGCCGAGAGGAAAGACATTTCTTGATTTCCTTGCTGCTTGCGTACACATTTATCTTCTTTTTCCCTTGAGCTTCTTTGATATTATTTTGCAATCTCACTTGGTCTTCTTGCACTTGACTTGGTGTCAAATGTGCCAAGGTGATCTTCTTATCTACATGCATAAAAGAATACATGTTCGTAAAGCCATCATGCATCACCCTCTTGTCAAACTGCCACGGGTGTCCCTAAAGAAAATGGCTTGCATCCATCGAAACGACATCGCAAAGTACTTCATCCTTGTACTTTCCAATGGCAAACGACACTAGAACCTGCTTAGTCAATGATACATGCATGGGAAGGCTAAAGCAATGCATATTGGACAAGAAGTTGAATCTGTTTGTGAAGTCTGGAAAGTCAACCAACTTGAGACGACATTTCGGATGGGATCCTGACATTTTTGGGCAGAGTTGTCTTCTAACAATTTGACCGACATTCAGTTACCTTTCCAATGCATCTTGAAACACATCAACCAGACATCAGAAACTCAAGATATGTTCATTTTACTGAAGACTGCGCATGCAGAAAATTAGGGGCTTCCAAACTTGATTGAAGGCTTCCAAATCCAAGTTTGCACCACTCTATCATTAATGACTCACCGAAATTGTTAGAAGACAACTGAATGCCGGTAACTGAATGCCATTTTACTGAAGATATGTCCATTTTACTAAAGACTGTGCATGCAGAAAACTAGGGCTTCCAAACTTGATTGAAGACATTTCAAGATGCGTTGGAAAAGTAACTGAATGCCGGTCAAATTGTTAGAAGACAACTCTGCCCAGAAATCCCAGGATCCCATCCGAAATGTCGTCTCAAGTTGGCTGACTTTCTAGACTTCACAAACAGATTCAACTTCTTGTCCAATATGCATTGCTTTAGCCCTCCCATGCATGTATCAGTCACTGTGATCTCTCCTCCGTCGTTCAACCACTGTAACTTGTAAGGATTTGGATGCTTTGTCATCTTCAAACCTAGCTTATCAACCATCACAGAACTAGCAGCATTAGTGCAACTACCACCATCGATAATTACAACACATACCTTATCATTGATGAGACATCTTGTATGAAAGATGTTCTCTCGTTGCTGTTCATCCTGGATCGGTAGCGTGTTCAAGCTTCTATTGACAACAAGTGCTTCACCGGTAGCAAATGTCTGTACGTTGTCATCATCTTCTTCAACGTCCACTATAGGGGGCTCCCGCTCGTCTTCCTCAGAGTCAGACTTGATCTCGCCACTCTCTAACAACATCATGTCCTTCGATTTGGGCATTGAAATGCAACATGTCCTCGTCCTAAGCAGTTAAAACACAGAATGTCTCTTGAACGTTCTTGTGTCACCACCGGCTTATCACGCCTATTTTCAGTAATAGGAGTCTTTAACTTGCTTGGTTCTGCTTTCTCGCGTATCTGAAGTGGTGCTTGTGGTGCTTGTTTCCTGAAATTGTTAGGAGCATTCAATGGATTTGAAAATGATTTAAATGGAGTTTTACCTCGATTTGAAGACTTTCTACGTTGCTATCTTTCAACTTTTATCACCATATGCACCATGTCATCCAACTCAACATAATGCTACAACTCAACAACGTTAGCAATTTCAGAATTCAAACCTGCAAGAAAACGAGCTGATACGCTCCAACTCTCCAATTGATGTTGTAGAGAGAAGCTTTGATTGCCCGAACCTTTGAATGCAAGCAAGCCTTGTATCACGAAAGTTTTCTTGTGAAAATATGTTGAAATGGATGAAATGAGATAGGTTGTGGAAGGATGGTAGTGTTTGTATGTCAAAAGGGTATAAGGAAAGGAAGATAGATAAGTAGGAAGATGGTTTCGGATGGTGTATGGAAGATGGTGAAGAGAAAGGATGTTGGTAGTATTCAAAGGCTCAAAAAGATGAACATATGCTAAGGAGCATATACCCTAACTTGGATGAGGCCTTGAGGGTGGTAAAAGGACTTAGACTGAGAAACAATGGATGTTTAACAATCTAAAGTATCAAGATGGAAAGAAAAGGGAGACCCCACAAATCAATAAAGATTTGATAAGTCAAGAAGTTCTAAAAAGAACAAGGATGAGAGAAAACCTCACAAAGTAATTTTTATAATCTGAATTGTGTATTTACAAATGAATGGGGGCGGCCGAAATGGTGTGTAGGGGAGAGGGAAAGATTCGGCAGCCTTGGTGTCTCCCTCCTTTGGCTGAATTGGTGTGATAAGGGCTTGAATAGGTGTTGATAACCTATCAAGCACTATTCGGCAGTCTTGCACCTTTCCGAGCTTGCTTTAGCTGAGTGAGCTAGTCTTGAAGTGCCTTTAAGTTGTCCTCTAGCTACTGGAGTGTTTTGGAGCTGAAACGAATCCTCCTTTGCTTAGAAATCACCCTTTTGCTATTTGAGCTATTTGAAGCTGTTTTGAGCTGAGTGAGCTGGTCCCTTAGTATCTTTGAGCTCTTTTAAGACTTCATAAGTGTCCTCGAACCATTTGGCAGCTTTTAGAGTCTTGAAATGGCCTAACAATGTTTTGAGTTGATTTTGACACTTTGAGCTGGAACCGAGCTGTAGCACACTCCCTTGAGCTGTGTGAATATAACCTATGAAGAAAACAATGAATTATATAAGTATTGTCTCCTTTAAATAGTATAGGGACTATAATGCATAAGTATAAAGTAAAGTTTTAAATGATGCAAACTATAATCTAAAGATGCAAACATTTGCTTAAGTAAAGATGTGGTTTTAAGCTTAAGTATGGGTATCACATATAACATGCTAAGGTCATGAAAAGAAAGTATGAAAAACATATACAGAGTATGATGTGATAACATGAATCTAAATAACCAGAAATGAGTGTAGAAAAAGTAAGTAATATGAGAGAAGTAAAGAAAACTCATGTGCCTTTCATGTTTAAAACACAACATGAAAGTGTGCAAAACTTGCTGGTGAACGTGCACACATCATCCCCTCCTTCTTTTGAGCGATTTTTCCTCAAATCGAAGGTTGCTGGTTTAGGACCGTCTCTTCTATGAATGATAGAACCTTGGTGTGCTTCCTTTCTGAGTTTCTTCTTAGTTTTCTACAAATAAAAAGAAAAAGAAATGTGCTTGATTGGGGTTAGAATAAACTGATTTGATCATAGGGCGTGTCAAAAGACATCCCCTAATCATTTCAATATTGCCGCTCATTTGGTCATCCTTGGCTTTGAGTTTTGCTTGAGCCTTTTCTTGCTTCCATGCCTCCACACTTTGTTTCATCAAATCCTGATCATGCTGCACTTGTTTAGGAGTCATTGGCATGAGAACAATCTTCTTTCCTCCATGCTTGAATATGAACCGATTTGAGTAGCAATCATGCATGGTTCTTCGATCATATTGCCATGGCCTCCCGAGTAGTATATGGCTCGCGTGCATGGGTACAACATCACACAGAACTACATCTTTGTAAGAACCAATGGAGAAAGGAATAAGAACATGTTTGGTAACCTTTAACTCTCCCGAATCGTTCAGCCACTGAAGCTTGTATGGTGCTGGATGTTTGAGGGTTTTAAGGCCCAATTTGTCTACCATAAGTGTGCTGGCCACATTTGTGCAACTTCCCCCGTCGATGATCAAAAAACAAACTTTATCTTGAACATGGCACCGGGTGTCTAAGATGTTTTCTCTTTGTTCTTCTCCTGCTGCCATTTGAGCATTTAGGAGTCTCTTGACCACCATTAATTTGCCATCCACAGCAGGGGTGATGATAGAGTAGCGCAATTGTGGACTTGGAAGCCTTCAATCAAGTTGTTGCAAGAACTAGGGACTCTAGACTCAATCAAGAAGATTAGGAGCAGATCTGGAAATTCAAGAGAAAAGAGAAGGGCTTTTCTTGAAAAAAATTCAGATTCAAGGCTGGAAAATTAAAGAGACAAAGATAAGAAAGAAGATTAAGGATTAAATAATAAGAATTAAAACAAAAAGATTGAAAAAGATTGAAAGAGAAGTAGATAAAAACAAATCTGAAAATTCAGCTTTGTTTATGGCTATGGAGATGGCATGAAGTTGAAGATGGAGATGGCTTGATGGATTTGTGTTGGTTTTGTCCTCGGCACCCTCTTAGACGCAATTACCTAAGCAAGCAACCTCAAGCGGCTCTAACCCACCCTCCTAGATGTAATTACCTAGGCAAGTAGGAGTGTGAAGATGATCTCCCTCACAAGAACTCGTCGGACTTATGTTGAAGAAGACTTCGAAGGCACAAGTAATCAGCACTTGCAAAAACAAACTCACTAAATATTTTATTAATCCAAGAAAATCTGAATAATCTACATTACAATGGTGGAGGCTTCATCCTTTTATAGGTGAAGGATAGCCAAAGTAATCTAACTACTACTAAAACAAGGAAACCCTAATTTAATTAAAAAATAAAAGAAAAACAGCCTTTAAACTCCTTGTGCTTGGGCTGCAAGTGATAAGCTGATAAGTGCAGGTGATAAGTTGATAAGAGTTGCTTGGGAGAAGGGTGGCTGGTTCCTAAAGTATATAAAACCCTAAAAACATAATTTAAATGTTAATAATTAAGTTGGGCTAAGTCTAATTCGTCCAAAAGCCTTATATAATAGCTTTTGGGCTGAATTTTACAAATTCCCGTAATAATCCCGTATCCAGTTTTCTGCATGCGCAGTCTTCAGTAAAATGAATGTATCTTGAGTTCCTGATGTCCGATTGATGCGTTTCAAGATGCGTTGGAAAGGTAACTGAATGCCGATCAAAATGTTAGAAGACAACTCTGCCTAGAAATGCCAGGATCCCATCTGAAATTTCGTCTCAAGTTGGCTGACTTTCCAGACTTCACAAACAGATTCAACTTCTTGTTCAATATGCATTGCTTTAGCCCTCCCATGCATGTATCAGGTGATCTCCTCTTCTTCAGATTCTAATTCTTCTTCTTGGATTTCTTCTTCTTGATCTGATGCAATTTCCCCATTGTCCATTAGAAGCATAGTATTCTTGTTAGGACATTGACTAGCAATATGGCCATGTCCTAAGCACTTGAAACATTTGATTTCTCTGGACCGGGTATGTGGTTCTGATTGCTTCCCTCGAGCATTCTCTACAACAGCCTTACTCTTGGAAGATTCGGCTGGTTCCTTGGCCTGAAAAGGAGTGGCCTTCTTTGGTGCATTAGGAGTCCATTTTGGTGTAGAGGTGATGACACTCCTAGAGGAAGTCCTCCTACGTTGCTACCTTTCTATTTTAATGGCCATGTGCACCATTTCTTCAATTTCAATGTAGTGTTGTAATTCCACCACATTAGCAACGTCTGGATTAAGCCCTGCTAGAAACATGGCCATGGTAGTCTCTCGATCTTCCTCCACACTTGCACGTATCATGGAAACTTCCATTTCTTTATAATAATCCTCCACGCTTCTGTTGCCTTGTTTGAGGTTCTACAACTTATAATAGAGATCACGGTGATAATGGTTAGGTACAAAGCCTTTTCTCATTATACCTTTCATTTGTGTCCAAGTGCTGATTGGTCTTTCACCGTTTCTTCTCGTAGAACTCTTCAACTGATCCCACCATATCAAAGCATAATCAGTGAATTCCATGGCTGCCAATCGAACCTTCTTTTGTTCAGAATAGTTGTGACATTCGAAAATGTGTTCGACCATGCTTTCCCATTCTAAATAAGCTTCTGGATTCGTTTTGCCTTGAAAAGGAAGTATGTTAACCCGAATGCTTCCCAAATTGTCATCAACTGGCCTCGGTCTCTTGCATGACTTCTGATGGATACGACATCCTCTGCATCACTTTCTTCAACAGTCTCATGCTAAAAGATATTTCTAGGCGGTTTTGCCTCTCATGTCCCCTATTGCTTCGGTTATCTCCTTGAGAACCTTCAAGCCGATCCATTCTCTCATGAATAGGCTCTAATTCTGCACGTAGAAGCTTTCTCATCTCCTGAATTAGTGCTTGAGTCTGGAGGTTTTGAGTAGGGCGTTCTTCTTCATTGTCACCTGCATGTTGAGCCATTTTAAATTGAAAATATGATAGAAATTTAGGACCTCACCAGTTTACACACACAAAATCCTCACGTTCACTCCAAGGAAAGTAAGATGTCGCTCCATTCACTCGAGTTTGCACTCTAGGACTTATTTGACTTTTACTTGTCCTCTTCTGCTCTCACAAACTCTCGGTGCCTTTTCCACTCAAATTCTCTCAAAACGAGTTCTTAAGAGAACTAACTCGAACCTGTCAAAACTTTTATTGATAATGTGGCATTTGGGCTGCAAAACAATGGTTAGGGTTGGAAATAGAAAGAAAGAGTTTAAAATGAAAAGGAAAAAGTTTAGGGACTAAAATGTAAGAAAAAAATAAAAAAAAAGGATACAAATGAAAGAAGTGAAGAAAACAGAACGTTACCACAAAACTTGACTTACAAATTGGTCATGAGCAATCAAACTTGAGGAACTTCTCGGAGTTGGTTGCTTGGACGTTTGTACTTCAATCTTCACCCTTTTGAAATTCTGATTTTCTTTTCTTGTTTTTCTTTTTTTGATCTACTTCAGATTCCTTGTGTTTGGAACAATCTAAATTTTCTCTTTTTTTATTTTTTTATTATCAGAATTGAAATAAGAAGATATAGGGCTTACTTGATTCTTCCTTTTTGCTATGATTACCACATGATACACTCCAACTCTCCAATTGATGTTGTAGAGAGAAGCTTTGATTGCCCGGACCTTTGAATGCAAGCAATCCTTGTATCATGAATGTTTTCTTGTGAAAATATGTTGAAATGGATGAAATGAGATAGGTTGCGGAAGGATGGTAGTGTTTGTATGTCAAAAGGGTGTAAGGAAAGGAAGATAGATAAGTAGGAAGATGATTTCGGATGGTGTATGGAAGATGGTGAAGAGAAAAGATGTTGGTAGTATTCAAAGGCTCAAAAAGATGAACATATGCTAAGGAGCATATACCCTAACTTGGATGAGGCCTTGAAGGTGGTAAAAGGACTTAGACTGAGAAATAATGGATGTTTAACAATCTAAAGTATCAAGATGGAAAGAAAAGGGAGACGCCACAAATCAATAAAGATTTGATAAGTCAAGAAGTTCTAAAAAGAACAAGGATGAGAGAAAACCTCACAAAGTAATTTTTATAATCTGAATTGTGTATTTACAAATGAAAATGCAGTACATATTTATAGTAAATGAAAGGGGTGGCCGAAATGGTGTGTAGGGGAGAGGGAATGATTCGACAGCCTTGGTGTCTCCCTCCTTTGGCCGAATTGGTGTGATAAGGGCTTGAATAGGTGTTGATAACCTATCAAGCACTATTCGGCAGCCTTGCACCTTTCCAAATTGGCGCCAAGGTGTGTAGAGGTTCCTAGGTTCCCTCCTTTGCTATTCACCTAGGTAGATGCCCTCCCATCACTTATCTAGGTAGCTAGTGTCACTAACTGGACCACTGAAGGAGCTGGTAGTAGTCAGAGGAGCTGGAGATGAGCTGGATGAGCTAGGCTTGAGCTGAGCTAGCTAGCTGACTTAACTAGCTAAAGGTGAGTAGCTGATTTGAGCTTGATCCGAGCTTCCTTTAGCTGAGTGAGCTAGTCTTGAAGTGCCTTTAAGTTGTCATCTAGCTACTGGAATGTTTTGGAGCTGAAACGAATCCTCCTTTGCTCAGAAATCACTCTTTTGCTATTTGAGCTCTTTGAAGCTGTTTTGAGCTAAGTGAGCTGGTCCTTTAGTATCCTTGAGCTCTTTTAAGACTTCATAAGTGTCCTCGAACCATTTGGCAGCTTATAGAGTCTTGAAACGGCCAAAAATGTTTTGAGATGGAACCGAGCTGTAGCACACTCCCTTGAGCTGTGTTAATATAACCTATGAAGAAAACAATGAATTATATAAGTAATGTCTCCTTTAAATAGTACAGGGACTATAATGCATAAGTATAAAGTAAAGTTTTAAATGATGCAAACTATAATCTAAAGATGCAAACATTTGCTTAAGTAAAGATGTGGTTTTAAGCTTAAGTATGGGTATCACATATAACATGCTAAGGTCATGAAAATAAATTATGCAAAACATATACAGAGTATGATGTGATAACATGAATCTAAATAACCAGAAATGAGTGTAGAAAAAGTAAGTAATATGAGAGAAAAGTAAAGAAAACTCATGTGTCTTTCATGTTTAAAACACAACATGAAAGTGTGCAAAACTTGCTGGTGAACGTGCACACATCATCCCCTCCTTCTTTTGAGCGATTTGTCCTCAAATTGAAGGTTCTTGGTTTAGGAGCGTCTCTTCTATGAATGATAGAACCTTGGTGTGCTTCCTTTCCAAGTATCTTCTTAGTTTTTTGCAAAGAAAAAGAAAAAGAAACGTGCCTGATTGGGGTTAGAATAAACTGATTTGATCATAGGGCGTGTCAAAAGACATCCCCTAATCATTTCAATATTGCCGCTCATTTGGTCATCCTTGGCTTTGAGTTTTGCTTGAGCCTTTTCTTGCTTCCATGCCTCCACACTTTGTTTCATCAAATCCTGATCATGCTGCACTTGTTTAGGAGTCATTGGCATGAGAACAATCTTCTTTTCTCCATGCTTGAATATGAACCGATTTGAGTAGCAATCATGCATGGTTCTTCGATCATATTGCCATGGCCTCCTGAGTAGTATATGGCTAGCGTGCATGGGTACAACATTACACATAACTTCATCTTTGTAAGAACCAATGGAGAAAGGAATAAGAACATATTTGGTAACCTTTAACTCTCCTGAATCATGCAGCCACTGAAGCTTGTATGGTGCTGGAAGTTTGAGGGTTTTAAGGCCCAATTTGTCTACCATAAGTGTGCTGGCCACATTTGTGCAACTTCCCCCGTCGATGATAAAAAAACAACTTTATCTTGAACATGGCACCGGGTCTGGAAGATGTTTTCTCTTTGTTCTTCTTCTGCTGCCATTTGAGCATTTAGGAGTCTCTTGACCACCATTAATTTGCCATCCATAGCAGGGGTGATCTCCTCTTCTTCAAATTCTAATTCTTCTTCTTGGATTTCTTCTTCTTGATCTGATGCAATTTCCCCATTGTCCATTAGAAGCATAGTATTCTTGTTAGGACATTGACTAGCAATATGGCCATGTCCTAAGCACTTGAAGCATTTGATTTCTCTGGACCGGGTATGTGGTTCTGATTGCTTCCCTCGAGCATTCTCTACAACAGCCTTACTCTTGGAAGATTCGGCTAGTTCCTTGGCCTGAAAAGGAGTGGCCTTCTTTGGTGCATTAGGAGTCCATTTTGGTGCGGAGGTGATGGCGCTCCTAGAGGAAGTCCTCCTACGTTGCTGCCTTTCAATTTTAATGGCCATGTGCACCATTTCTTCAATTTCAATGTAGTGTTGTAATTCCACCACATTAGCAATGTCTGGATTAAGCCCTGCTAGAAACCTGGCCATGGTAGCCTCTCGATCTTCCTCCACACTTGCACGGATCATGGCAACTTCCATTTCTTTATAATAATCCTCCACGCTTCTGTTGCCTTGTTTGAGGTTCTGCAACTTATAATAGAGATCACGGTGATAATGGTTAGGTACAAAGCTTTTTCTCATTATACATTTCATTTGTGTCCAAGTACTGATTGGTCTTTCACCGTTTCTTCTCCTAGAACTCTTCAACTGATCCCACCATATCAAAGCATAATCAGTGAACTCTATGGCTGCCAATCGAACCTTCTTCTGTTTAGAATAGTTGTGACATTCGAAAATGTGTTCGACCTTGCTTTCCCATTCTAAATAAGCTTCTGGGTCCGTTTTTCCTTGAAAAGGAGGTATGTTAACCCGAATGCTTCCCAAATTGTCATCAACCTGGCCTCGGTCTCTTGTATTACTTCTGATGGATACGACATCCTCTACATCACTTTCTTCAACAGTCTCATGCTGAAAGATATTTCTAGGCCGGTTTTGCCTCTCATGCCCCCTATTGCTTCGGTTATCTCCTTGGGAACCTTCAAGCCGATCCATCCTCTCATGAATAGGCTCTAATTCTGCACGTAGAAGCCTTCTCATCTCCTGAATTAGTGCTTGAGTCTGGAGGTTTTGAGTAGGGCGTTCTTCTTCATTGTCACCTGCATGTTGAGCCATTTTAAATTGAAAATATGATAGGAATTTAGGACCTCACCAGTTTACACACACAAAATCCTCATGTTCACTCCAAGGAAAGTAAGATGTCGCTCAATTCACTCGTGTTTGCACTCTAGGACTTATTTGACTTTTACTTGTCCTCTTCTGCTCTCACAAACTCTCTGTGCCTTTTTTCCACTCAAATTCTCTCAAAACGAGTTCTTAAGAGAACTAACTCGAACCTGTCAAAACTTTTATTGATAATATGGCGTTTGTGCTACAAAACAATGGTTAGGGTTGGAAATAGAAAGAAAGAAAGAGTTTAAAATGAAAAGGAAAAAGTTTAGGGACTAAAATGTAAGAAAAAATAAAAATAAGGATACAAATGAAAGAAATGAAGAAAACAGAACGTTACCACAAAACTTGACTTACAAACTGGTCACGAGCAATCAAACTTGAGGAACTTCTTGGTATTGGTTGCTTGGACGTTTGTACTTCAATCTTCACCCTTTTGAAATTCTGATTTTCTTTTCTTTTTTTTGATCTACTTCAGATTCCTTGTGTTTGGAACAATCTGAATTTTCTCTTTTTTTTGTTTTTTATTATCAGAATTGAAATAAGAAGATATTGGGCTTACTTGATTCTTCCTTTTTGCTATGATTACCACATGATATGCTCCAACTCTTCAATTGATGTTGTAGAGAGAAGCTTTGATTGCCTGGACCTTTGAATGCAAGCAAGCCTTGTATCACGAATGTTTTCTTATGAAAATATGTTGAAATGAGATAGGTTGCGGAAGGATGGTAGTGTTTGTATGTCAAAAGGGTGTAAGGAAAGGAATATAGATAAGTAGGAAGATGGTTTCGGATGGTGTATGGAAGATGGTGAAGAGAAAAGATGTTGGTAGTATTCAAAGGCTCAAAAAGATGAACATATGCTAAGGAGCATATACCCTAACTTGGATAAGGCCTTGAGGGTGGTTGATAGAGTAGCGCAATTGTGGATTTGGAGGCCTTCAATCAAGTTGTTGCAAGAACTATGGGCTCTAGACTCAATCAAGAAGATTGGGAGCAGATCTAAAAATTCAAGAGAAAAGAGAAGGGCTTTCTTGAAAAATTCAGATTCAAGGCTGGAAAATTAAAAAAGTGAAGATAAGAAATAAGATTAAGGAATAAATGATAAGAATTAAAACAAAAAGATTGAAAGAGAGGTAGATAAAACAAATCTGAAAATTCAGCTTTGTTTATGGCTATGGAGATGACATGAAGTTGAAGATGGAGATGGCTTGATGGATTTGTGATGGTTTTGTCCTCGGCACCCTCTTAGACGCAATTACCTAAGCAAGCAACCTCAAGCGGCTCTAACCCACCCTCCTAGACGTGATTACCTAGGCAAGCATGAGTGTGAAGATGATCTCCCTCACAAGAACTCGTCGAACTTATGTTGAAGAAGACTTCTAAGGCACAAGTAATCAGCACTTGCAAAAATAAACTCACTAAATATTTCATTAATCAAAGAAAATCTCAATAATCTCAATTACAATGGTGGATGCTTCATCCTTTTATAGGTGAAGGATAGCCAAAGTAATCTAACTTCTACTAAAACAAGGAAACCCTAATTTAATTAAAAAATAAAAGAAAAATAGCCTTTAAACTCCTTGTGCTTGGGCTGCAAGTGATAAGCTGATAAGTGCAGGTGATAAGTTGATAAGAGTTGCTTGGAAGAAGGGTGGCTGGTTCCTAAAGTATATAAAACCCTAAAAACATAATTTAAATGTTAATAATTAAGTTGGGCTAAGCCTAATTCGTCCAAAAGCCTTATATAATAGCTTTTGGGCTGAATTTTACAAATTCCCGTAATAATCCCGTATCCAGTTTTCTGCATGTGCAGTCTTCAGTAAAATGGACGTATCTTGAGTTCCCGATGTCCGATTGATGCGTTGGAAAGGTAACTGAATGCCGATCAAATTGTTAGAAGACAACTCTGCCCAGAAATGCCAGGATCTCATCTGAAATGTCGTCTCAAGTTGACTGACTTTCCAGACTTCACAAACAGATTCAACTTCTTGTCCAACATGCATTGCTTTAGCCCTCTCATGCATGTATCATTCCTCCTCTCCTCAAAAGGATTCGTCCTCATAGGTGGAGTGATCCAATTGAGCCCCTCTTAATGGTTCAACAAAATCCTGAAAAAAGGTCTCAAAGCCACTCGAAACAATGATGTTATGGTTAGGTCGAAAAAATTATCTCATTATCTTTTCTCTCCTTTTTCATTTGGACATTGTTCGACTTTTACCTCATGTTTCTTTTCACTCACCAAAATTGGGCTATTAATTTGACTTTTATTGCTCTCGGCCTCTTGACTCTCGGTCTTTTTCAAATAAGATAACTCACGTACCCAATTCCTCTCACAAATAATATCACCGAAATACAATTTCTGTAGAGGATAAAGTGTTTCTAACATAATGATAGGACGGGAATCAAATAAAGGGTTAGAATCACACTTACTTTCTTGGGAGGTTGTTGATGAATCTCGCTACTAAGCATGAAAGATTGTCTTGATTTATGGGTTCAAGTGTTTCTTCTTCCGAAACGTCATCTTCTGAAAGTATTTGCTCATTATTGGGTATGGTTAAACTCTTAGTAGTGACATCTTCCCCATGTTCTCGAGGATAAAAAATTTCTTCGACATCATGCTTTCCTTGGTCTTCTTCGACATGACTCACCGATGGTTGTTCATTATCCTGTTGGACTAGAAATGATTCTTGATACGGACACGACCCCTTATACGCGAACTTTGAGCTTGCGGAAGCGGATAAGGATATTGGCGCGAATGTTGGATCGGTGAAAAGATGGCTGAAAATAGGCGATGACGATGGAGATGGAAGATAAATGGATAAATTGTCCTCGACACCCTCTTGATCGCAATTAACCAAGCAAGCAACCTCAAATGGCTCTAACCCACCCTCCTAGACGCAGTTACCTAGGCAAGCAAGAGTGTGAAGATCAACAACAAATTCTGACGAACTTGAAGAATCGCTTCTAAAATAAAGAACACAAGTTATACTTCTTGCAAGTCTTAACTCAAAAGAGAACTTTATTTAATCACTCAAGTCTTAAATTACAATGTGGTTGAAGCCTCCTTATATAAGCCTTGAAGAAGTTCTAATCCTAGTAAACTTAGGAAATTAAATACAATAAATAAATGCTGAAATCTAATCTCCTAATTACATAAGTAACTTCTAATAATAAATAAATATTAAAAATAAAATCCTAATTAAATAAATCTGATCCTAATAGATATTGCAGAATCCTATATTGATTTAAATTACAAATAATCAAATAAATTCTTGAAAATTCGTAATTATCCAAAAATCTCGTATTAATCCCGTATAGGAATTTCTGCATGCGCTGTCTTTGCTAAAATAGACGTATCTTGAGTTCCAGATGTCCGATTCAATCGTTTCAAGATCCGTTGGAAAGCTAATTGACAGCCGGACAAGTTTTAAGAAGACATGTTGACCTATAAATGCCTGGATCCCATTCATAAAGGGGTCGCAAGTTGACCGACGTTTCTGACCTGTAAAACAATTTTAACTTCTTTTCCAGGATGATTAGTTTCACCCCTCTCATGCATGTATCAATTCTTCTTCCTTCGGCGTCGTACTATTAGAGTCGAATAGTACATTAGTAGGGCTGTGAAAAGATGAAGTTTGAGATGTATCTTTATCAAAAGAGGAGTATTTCTTATGACAAGTCTATGATTCTTGTCGTTGGTAGTGTTTGGGAACGAATCGCTCTCTCATGACCTTTTTAAGTTCAGCCCATGTTCTTATTTTGGCTTCACCATTGAGACGCCTATCTCGTTGTAATAAACGCCACCATAGTACTGCATATTCCTCGAACTTTAGGGCCACTAATGAAGCTTGATCTTCCTCGGGATATTCGTAAAAACCAAACAGGAAATCAACCCTATTTTCCCAATCACAATAACCATCAGGATCATACCTTCCTTGAAAAGAAGGTATTCTAAATTTTGGGATGGCCAAAGTGTGTGCGGTTCGCTTTGGTTCAGTTCGCCTTTCTTCACAAAAATAGAACGAATGCCTCGATTTGGTCAATGAAGAATTTCCTCGATAAGTAGAACCCAAAGTATCATGTTGTTTTGCACGAGTCTTGTCTCTGTGAAACATCCTGGAACACTCAAAATTACAAAGGTGAAAAACAAAAGAAATAAAACTAGAAATCTCACTAAACACTCCAAGAAAGAAATACTTAGCGAGGCAAGTAAGCCGATCTTGTACTCTTTAAAGACCTTCCTGCCACAAGTCAACAAGTTATAATCGGAGTTTAATCCTAACAACGAGTCCTATTTGTACTAGGAGTCGCAAAGGAGAAAGAAAGGTCTGCAACTTTTAATTTCCTAATAACACAGAAGCAAGAAAGTGTTAGATAATGTATAGAAGACAATAAAAAGGTAAAACAAATGAAAACAAGTAGTTAAGAATGAAAGAAGATCAGAAAACCCGAAAAAAACCCTGAAATATACAGCAACTTGATCCACTTTGTTCGAGGTGTTCCCGAAGTCAAAAAATTCTGAAATTTTTTGTAGGGACTCCTAAAATAGTTTAGATCTGATCTGGAAATTTTCAGCTTAAATTTCGTTCATTTGATTTTTGCGAAATTTCCCCTTTTGTTCGAATTTTCACCCAAAACGCCAAAATTCTTGCCAAGAATCGTCCCAAATTTGATACCAAATGATAGAGTAGCGCAATTGTGGATTTGAAAGCCTTCAATCAAGTTGTTGCAAGAACTATGGGCTCTAGACTCAATCAAGAAGATTAGGAGCAGATCTAAAAATTCAAGAGAAAAGAGAAGGGCTTTCTGAAAATTCAGCTTTGTTTATGGCTATGGAGATGACATGAAGTTGAAGATGGAGATGGCTTGATGGATTTGTGATGGTTTTGTCCTCGGCACCCTCTTAGACGCAATTACCTAAGCAAGCAACCTCAAGCGCCTCTAACCCACCCTCCTAGACGTGATTACCTAGGCAAACAAGAGTGTGAAGATGATCGCCCTCACAAGAACTCGTCGAACTTATGTTGAAGAAGACTTCTAAGGCACAAGTAATCAGCACTTGCAAAAATAAACTCACTAAATTTTTCATTAATCAAAGAAAATCTCAATAATCTCAATTACAATGGTGAAGGCTTCATCCTTTTATAGGTGAAGGATAGCCAAAGTAATCTAACTTCTACTAAAACAAGGAAACTCTAATTTAATTAAAAAATAAAAGAAAACAGCCTTTAAACTCCTTGTGCTTGAGCTGCAAGTGATAAGCTGATAAGTGCAGGTGATAAGTTGATAAGAGTTGCTTGGAAGAAGGGTGGCTGGTTCCTAAAGTATATAAAACCCTAAAAACATAATTTAAATGTTAATAATTAAGTTGGGCTAAGTCTAATTCGTCCAAAAGCCTTATATAATAGCTTTTGGGCTGAATTTTACAAATTCCCGTAATAATCACGTATCCAGTTTTCTGCATGCGCAGTCTTCAGTAAAATGAACGTATCTTGAGTTCCCGATGTCCGATTGATGCGTTTCAAGATGATTTGGAAAGGTAACTGAATGACGGTCAAATTGTTAGAAGACAACTCTGCCCAGAAATGCCAGGACTTATAATAATCCTCCACGCTTATGTTGCCTTGTTTGAGGTTCTGCAACTTATAATAGAGATCACTGTGATAATGGTTAGGTACAAAGCTTTTTCTCATTATACCTTTCATTTGTGTCCAAGTGCTGATTGGTCTTTCACTGTTTCTTCTCCTAGAACTCTTCAACTGATCCCACCATATCAAAGCATAATCAGTGAATTCCATGGTTGCCAATCGAACCTTCTTCTGTTCAGAATAGTTGTTACATTTGAAAATGTGTTCGACCTTGCTTTCCCATTCTAAATAAGCTTCTGGATCCGTTTTGCCTTGAAAAGGAGGTATGTTAACCTGAATGCTCCCCAAATTGTCATCAACCTGGCCTCGGTCTCTTGCATGACTTCTGATGGATACGACATCCTCTGCATCACTTTCTTCAACAGTCTCATGTTGAAAGATATTTCTAGGCCGGTTTTGCCTCTCATGTCCCCTATTGCTTCGGTTATCTCCTTGGGAACCTTCAAGCCGATCCATCCTCTCATGAATAGGCTCTAATTCTGCACGTAGAAGTCTTCTCATCTCCTGAATTAGTGCTTGAGTCTGGTGGTTTTGAGTAGGGCGTTCTTCTTCATTGTCACCTGCATGTTGAGCCATTTTAAATTGAAAATATGATAGGAATTTAGGACCTCACCAGTTTACACACACAAAATCCTCACGTTCACTCCAAGGAAAGTAAGATGTCGCTCAATTCACTCGTGTTTGCACTCTAGGACTTATTTGACTTTTACTTGTCCTCTTCTGCTCTCACAAACTCTCTGTGCCTTTTTTCCACTCAAATTCTCTCAAAACGAGTTCTTAAGAGAACTAACTCGAACTTGTCAAAACTTTTATTGATAATATGGCGTTTGGGCTGCAAAACAATGGTTAGGGTTGGAAATAGAAAGAAAGAAAGAGTTTAAAATGAAAAGGAAAAGGTTTAGGGACTAAAATGTAAGAAAAAATAAAAAAGAATGATACAAATGAAAGAAATGAAGAAAATAGAACGTTACCACAAAACTTGACTTACAAACTAGTCATGAGCAATCAAACTTGAGGAACTTCTCGGAGTTGGTTGCTTGGACGTTTGTACTTCAATCTTCACCTTTTTGAAATTCTGATTTTTTTTATCTACTTTAGATTCCTTGTGTTTGGAACAATCTGAATTTTCTCTTTTTTTGTTTTTTTATTATCAGAATTGAAATAAGAAAATATATGGCTTACTTGATTCTTCCTTTTTGCTATGATTACCACATGATACGCTCCAACTCTCCAATTGATGTTGTAGAGAGAAGCTTTGATTGCCCGGACCTTTGAATGCAAGCAAGCCTTGTATCACGAATGTTTTCTTGTGAAAATATGTTGAAATGGATGAAATGAGATAGGTTGCGGAAGGATGGTAGTGTTTGTATGTCAAAAGGGTGTAAGGAAAGGAAGATAGATAAGTAGGAAGATGGTTTCGGATGGTGTATGGAAGATGGTGAAGAGAAAGGATGTTGGTAGTATTCAAAGGCTCAAAAAGATGAGCATATGCTAAGGAGCATATACCCTAACTTGGATGTGGCCTTGAGGGTGGTAAAAGGACATAGACTGAGAAACAATGGATGTTTAACAATCTAAAGTATCAAGATGGAAAGAAAAGGGAGACGCCACAAATCAATAAAGATTTGATAATTCAAGAAGTTCTAAAAAGAACAAGGATGAGAGAAAACCTCACAAAGTAATTTTTATAATCTGAATTGTGTATTTACAAATGAAAATGCATTACATATTTATAGTAAATGAAAGGGGGCGGCCGAAATGGTGTGTAGGGGAGAGGGAATGATTCGACAGCCTTGGTGTCTCCCTCCTTTGGTTGAATTGGTGTGATAAGGGCTTGAATAGGTGTTGATAACCTATCAAGCACTATTCAGCAGTTTTGCACCTTTCCAAATTGGTGCCAAGGTGTGTAGAGGTGCCTAGGTTCCCTCCTTTGCTATTCGCCTAGGTAGGTGCCCTTCCATCACTTAGCTAGGTAGCTAGTACCACAAACTGGACCACTGAAGGAGCTGGAGATGAGCTGGACAAGCTAGGCTTGAGCTGACTTGAGCTGAGCTAGCTAGCTGAGTTAACTAGCTAAAGGTGAGTAGCTGATTTGAGCTGATCCGAGCTTGCTTTAGCTGAGTGAGCTAGTCTTGAAGTGCCTTTAAGTTGTCCTCTAGCTATTGGAGTGTTTTGGAGCTGAAACTAATCCTCCTTTGCTCAGAAATCACCCTTTTGCTATTTGAGCTATTTGAAGCTGTTTTGAGCTGAGTGAGCTGGTCCTTTAGTATCTTTGAGCTCTTTTAAGACTTCATAAGTGTCCTCGAACCATTGGCAGCTTTTAGAGTCTTGAAATGGCCTAACAATGTTTTGAGCTGATTTTGACACTTTGAGCTGGAACCGAGCTGTAGCACACTCCCTTGAGCTGTGTGAATATAACCTATGAAGAAAACAATGAATTATATAAGTAATGTCTCCTTTAAATAGTATAGGGACTATAATGCATAAGTATAAAGTAAAGTTTTAAATGATGCAAACTATAATCTAAAGATGCAAACATTTGCTTAAGTAAAGATGTGGTTTTAAGCTTAAGTATGGGTATCACATATAACATGCTAAGGTCATGAAAATAAAGTATACAAAACATATACAGAGTATGATGTGATAACATGACTAAATAACCAGAAATGAGTGTAGAAAAAGTAAGTAATATGAGAGAAGTAAAGAAAACTCCTGTGTCTTTCATGTTTAAAACACAACATGAAAGTGTGCAAAACTTGCTGGTGAACGTGCACACATCACGTGCCATGGTTGCTTCTCGATCATCTTCAATGTTTGCACGCATCATGGCCATCTCCATCTCCTTGAAATAGACTTCGACGCTCCGAGTACCCTATTTCAAACTTTGTAATTTCTGATATAAATCATGATGGTAATGAGATGGAACAAACCGTTTTCGCATTATTCATTTCATTTCGTCCCAAGTAGCTACTGGACCTTCGCATGTACATCTCCGTTAAGCAGTAACTGATCCCACCATATCAGGGCATAGTTGACAAACTCCATTGCTGCTAAATGAACCTTCTTTTGTTCTGAGTAGTTGTAACACTCGAAAACATGTTCAACTTTGCTTTCCCAAGCTAAGTATGCATCAGGATTTGTACGTCCCTGAAAAGAAGGAATAACAACCTTAATGTTAGTCAAATTGTCATCTACGTGTTGCACACGTCCTTGTCTAAGAGTATGATGTCTCGGCGACTGTTTGACTTCATTGTTGTTTATTCCTTCATGGACAGAATTGGATCCTCCATCAATTCTATCCATTTTTTACTATAATGGCTCCAATGCATTAGCCACCACTTGTTGTATCATACGTTCCAAGGCTTGCATCTGGAGATCCGGTGGCTGTTATCCACCCGAATTATCTTCAGAACCTACCATTTTAAATAACAAAACAACAAACAAAACAATACAATATATAGGTTAGTGAAAAATAAAGAAAGGGACATCACTGTACACTCAACAAATTCTCACAGACCATTCCAAGGAAAGATCACTCCACAATTGCACTCATGTTTCACTCGGGAGGATACTCGAATGGCTCCTTTTGTCTCCCTTTCTATTCTCACCATGCACAAAAGCCTTTTCCACTCGATCTCTCGCAAACAGTTCTTTAAGGAACTAGCTTGATCCTTCAAACTTGTTAATTGTGTCAAACTTACAAGATAATGTAACAGTTAAAGAAACAAATGGTTAAAGGATGAAATAGGGCTGTTAGGTGAATTAAAAGGCTGAAGAAAAAAGAATTATAAGGCTAGAAATTTGACAATGAAACAAGAAAATAAGACTGACAAAATGATGGAAAGAGAACAACTTAATGCAAAGAAATGCTTACAATGATCCTATCACCAAACAAACAAGAACAAGTTGTTTCGGGTGATTTCCAAGCATTTCATCGCATAATTTGAGCATCCTTCATCATTTCACACACAATCATCACACTTTCTTTCATTTTTCTTTGAAAATTTTGATTCCGATTTTTTTTTGAATTTTGAATTTCTTTTTCTTACTTTGACTTTTATATACTGGAAATTTCGAAATACATACATACATACATACATATATATATATATATATTTGAAAGGTATAAATTTTATTAATGAAACAAACACTAACGTCGGCCTCGTTAAAAAACCTCCTTAAAGCCTATGGAGGAAAAAGAGTGATACATGCATGGGAGGGGTGAAACTAATCATCTTGGAAAAGAAGTTAAAACTGTTTTGCAAGTCAGAAACGTCAGTCAACTTGCGAACCCTTTTTGGATGGGATCCAGGCATTTATGGGTCGACATGTCTTCTTGAAACTTGTTCGGCTGTCAATTAGCTTTCCAACGGATCTTGAAACGCCTCAATCGGACATCTGGAACTCAAGATACATCTATTTTAGCAAAGACAGCACATGCAGAAATTCCTATACGGGATTAATACGAGATTTTATGATAATTACGAATTTTCAAGGATTTATTTGATTATTTGTAATTTAAATCAATATAGGATTCTGCAATATCTATTAGGATCAGATTTATTTAATTAGAATTTTATTTTTAATATTTATTTATTATTAGAAGTTACTTATGTAATTAGGAGATTAGATTTTAGCATTTATTTATTGTATTTAATTTCCTAAGTTTACTATGATTAGAACTTCTTCAAGGCTTATATAAGGAGGCTTCAACCACATTGTAATTGAAGATTTGAATGATTAAATAAAAGTTCTCTTTTGAGTTCAGACTTGCAAGAAGTATAACTTGTGTTTTTTTTTTATTTTAGAAGCGATTCTTCAAGTTCGTAAGAATTTGTTGTTGATCTTCACACTCCTGCTTGCCTAGGTAATTGCGTCTAGGAGGGTGGGTTAGAGCCGCTTGAGGTTGCTTGCTTGGTTAATTGCGATCAAGAGGGTGCCGAGGACAATTTATCCATCTATCTTCAATCTATATCGTCATCGCATATCTTCAACCATCTTTTCACCGATCCAACATTCGCGCTAACATCCTTATCCGCTTCCGCAAGTTCAACGTTCGCGTATACGGGGTCGTGTCCGTATCATTTGGTATCAGATTTAGGTCGTTCTTGAGGATGTCATTGAGCAACATATTGAATTTTACTCTTTTGGGGACTCGATGTCATTATTGTTGTCGACTAGATCATTCCGGGTATGGCTGTCCAGATAAGTTTTATTTTCAAGAAAAATTTTTGAGAGATATGTTGTCTGAAATCATGCCTTCTAATGATATTGAAATATGTGATTCAGAACATGATGGAGAAATTTGTTCACCTAAAGAACATGAGGAAGGCGATATCGAGTGTTTAACATTGCCTGTTGATGAAGAAGAAATTGTAAGTAGCGTGTTTGTTTCTAGTGACAAATCTATTATTCTGATTCAAGATGACCATCAAACGACAAACACCGACGAAGGTACGCTACAATCAAAAGGTACCATTGATTGTTTTCAAAATTCTATTTATGCTTATTTCTCTTCTAGCATTGATAACAATTTTGAAGATGAGAATGAGTCACTTTGCAACCAAAAGAACAATAGTGATGATCTCAATGAGAAGGAAATTGTAAATTACATTACAAAAAAAGACTATGCACAAGGATTCTTCAAGACATCTTCTCTTTCCTGGTACTTTGATGAACTTCTTCCATTGACCGGTTTAGATTCGAGGGCGAATCTTTTTGAGGAGTGGGGGAATGATACATGCATGGGAGGGGTGAAACTAATCATCTTGGAAAAGAAGTTAAAACTGTTTTGCAAGTCAGAAACGTCAGTCAACTTGCGAACCCTTTTTGGATGGGATCCAGGCATTTATGGGTCGACATGTCTTCTTGAAACTTGTCCGGCTGTCAATTAGCTTTCCAACGGATCTTGAAACGCCTCAATCGGACATCTGGAACTCAAGATACGTCTATTTTAGCAAAGACAGCACATGCAGAAATTCCTATACGGGATTAATACGAGATTTTATGATAATTACGAATTTTCAAGGATTTATTTGATTATTTGTAATTTAAATCAATATAGGATTCTGCAATATCTATTAGGATCAGATTTATTTAATTAGAATTTTATTTTTAATATTTATTTATTATTAGAAGTTACTTATGTAATTAGGAGATTAGATTTTAGCATTTATTTATTGTATTTAATTTCCTAAGTTTACTATGATTATAACTTCTTCAAGGCTTATATAAGGAGGCTTCAACCACATTGTAATTGAAGATTTGAATGATTAAATAAAAGTTCTCTTTTGAGTTCAGACTTGCAAGAAGTATAACTTGTGTTTTTTTTTTATTTTAGAAGCGATTCTTCAAGTTCGTAAGAATTTGTTGTTGATCTTCACACTCCTGCTTGCCTAGGTAATTGCGTCTAGGAGGGTGGGTTAGAGCCGCTTGAGGTTGCTTGCTTGGTTAATTGCGATCAAGAGGGTGCCGAGGACAATTTATCCATCTATCTTCAATCTATATCGTCATCGCATATCTTCAACCATCTTTTCACCGATCCAACATTCGCGCTAACATCCTTATCCGCTTCCGCAAGTTCAACGTTCGCGTATACGGGGTCGTGTCCGTATCAAAGAGTGCACGACATTAATGTGGATACAACCTTGAGGCAGTTCAAATGACCATCCTGCACCACTACAATACAAATTCATGTAAGCTCATAGAGCGTCGGACCCAGGGCCACAAGCTTTCATCTTTAATCAACCGAAACAATGAGGCCCTTGTTCCTACAAATTAAACACCCCACCAAGACTGGGGGCTCCACTTGCCTTACAGCAAAATCAGCAGCACAACTTAATAACATCCAAGCCCGACATCTATCCAAGGTTTATATCTACTCATACTAGAGAATTCCAGTTCACTGGAGATCTTCCTGTGGCGTTTATCAACTTGAAACAGGACCGGTAAATACTACTAAGGACAGTCAGCCTTACTTAACCAATACCTGCTTTTGCCAGGGTATCAGCTATTGAATTGCAGCATCGAGGTATCCATTTCAGAAGGCAGTTGTTCTCCCTAATTGCATTCCTAATTTCTTTGACAACCTGAGAAAGGTGAACCAGAGTGGCAATTTCAGACTTGATCATTTCCACGGCCGATTTACAATCAGATTCAACTACTAGTCTCTTAGATTTGGACCAAACCGACTCAGAGAAAAAATTTAGACCTGCACGTACGGCTAGTAATTCAATCATTAACGGGGGACCTGTAGGCGATGGATCCGAAAACTGCCCCAGCGAAGCGCCATCCTCATCACGCAGCACTCCCCCCACACCACATTTTCCATCCGAGGGTCGCAAAGCCCCATCGACATTTAGTTTTAACCAGCCCACTGGTGGAGGAACCCAGGTGCAGGGAGGATCAGATTTCTTCATTAGCAGTATGTTCTCTACTAGTAAGGGGTCAGTTACTATATTGTCAAACTGAACACTGCACTCAGCAAATTTCGATTTTAACCAGGTTGCAATTCTCAACCGGGTTACAAAGAGGAGTTGACTAATATCCACTTTCAATTTGTTAAAAACGATTTCATTTCGCATCAGCCAAATAGACCAAATTATCGCAAAAGGTAAGAGGGACCAAACCTCGCTCAGACCGGGTCTTCCAATACCTCCCCAAGCTTCAAGGAAATTCGTCGGCTCCTTCGGAAAAGCAGCAGCAACACCAAGCTGTCCGCAGAAGAAAGACCACACTTTCCAACTTATACTGCAATTGAAAAAAGGTGGCTGACATTTTCCGGATCTACATTACACAAAGGGCAGCTTATTTCTTCAAGAGACACACCGCGTCTTGCTAATTCAGTCTTTACTGGGACTCTTTTTTTCATAACTAACCATATGAAGAATTCGATCTTAGGAGGCGCGATACCTAACCACACAAAAGTTTTCCAGAATTTAGATTCTGGGAGGGGGCCAGCACATAACTTTTTCAAGGATTTTACCGAGAAGGAGCCATCACTCGAACCCATCCACCTTACCCAATCTTGGTCCAATCCACTGTCCCTAAAGTCTTTGAGGCAATTTAGAAGCTCTTCCCAACTTGGAAGCTCACGATCAAAAAGGTTCCTTCGCAAAGGAATGGACCAGCTCCACCCATCTGAGGATTTAACACCGAAATCAGAAATAGGACCAATTTTGTTAGAGGCTAGAGCGAATATTCGGGGAAACCTCGATTTTAGCGTACTGTCACCAATCCAAACTTCCTCCCAAAAAGAAATGCTATCACCGTTTCTGACTTGGAGCGACAAATTTTCTCTAAAACAGCATCCCAACCTATCTTCGCTGTGGATGGACTTTGAAATGTCGTTCCAAATCCAAGAATACTTTCTATACGCACCTTTTGGAGGTAATAAACTGTTTGTTTCACCCGGGGTCTTACAGTCCAAAAGACGGCGCCATAGGCACTCCCTTTCATTCCCATATCTCACATCCCATTTTCAAAGTAACGCTTTGTTTGTACTCACCAGGTCGGCAATTCCAAGTCCTCCCAAGTGAAGTGGTTTGCAAAGAAGATCCCACCTTATCCAGTGAATTTTGTTTTTGTCAGCCGATCCCCCCCAAAAGAAGCGCGCCATGAGAGAATTCAGCCTTGAAGAGACTGAAGCAGACATCTTGAAGATAGCGAGGAAATAGGAGGGTAAACTAGACAGGATGGTTTTGATCAGCACCAAACGACCTCCGTACGAGAGGAATTTTGATTACCATCCTTCAAGGTGTTTAGTTACCTTACTGATGATAGGTTCCCATAGAGTTGAAGTGTTTCTTCTTGCACCCAGTGGTAATCCCAGGTACGATGAAGGGAAATTTTCAGTCTTGCACCCGATTGAATAAGCCCAACCTTGTAAAGTTTGGCCGTCGACATTAATCCCCATTAGTTTGCTCTTCTTTAGGTTTAATTTAAGACCAGAAGCTAACTCGAACAGTCTGAGGATACGCTTCACATTTCTCACTTGGGTATCCGACGCACCACAGAAGATCAAAAGATCATCCGCAAATTGAAGGTGTGATACTAGGATGGTCTCTTCGCTTCTTCCAATTGTAAAACCAGAAAATAAACCCAAACTTACTGCCTTTGACAGCATAAGGTTCAAATCTTCCCCCACGAAATTAAATAATAGCGGGGATAGCGGACACCCTTGGCGAAGCCCTTTAGAGATATCGAAAGCTTCCGTTGGAGCACCGTTAACTAATACAGAAATTTTTGCCGTTGATATACACTGGGAAATCCATCCACACCACTTACTGCTGAAACCACACTTGTTAAGAATTTGCAATAAAAATCCCCAACTCACATTATCATATGCTTTTTTGAAGTCTATCTTGAAAGCAATTCCACTACTGCCTGCCTTTGACACATAATCGATTGACTCATTTGCAATCAAGACACAATCTAGAATCTGTCTGCCTCTGATGAAGGCGAATTGTGTTTCGCCTATAACCTGTCCCATTACCTCACGAAGCCTATTAGCCAGAACTTTTGCGATGATTTTGTAGACTCCTCCCACCAAACTGATTGGCCTGAAGTCCTCCAGTAATTTTGCATTCATGATCTTAGGGATAAGGGTAATATAAGAATGATTCAAACCGTTCTCCCAATCTCGACCCTCACCGAATTCTTTTAACCCCCGCATAATTAGGTCTTTCAGTTGAGGCCAGAATTTTTTTATAAAAGCCCAGATTAAACCCATCTGGGCCAGGGGCTCGGTTCCCATTGGTCTTTGTCAGAACATTCCAGACTTCGGAAGCAGTGAATTCACGATCTAGCAATAGAGATTGGTCTTCACTAATGGTCTTGAAATTGAGGTTGAAATCCAGCAGCTCCAGGGAAAAAATATCATTATAGGCTTGCTTGAAATGTTTTTGGATCTTATTTTTAATTTCCGGAGGATCAAATAGAGTAGAATCGCCCACCTTTAGCAAGTTAATTGCGTTCGATCTGCGTCTAGCTGAGGCGTGAAGATGGAAGAATCGCGTATTTCGGTCGTCTTCACTAAACCAACGCAGTCTCGACTTTTGTAACCACACGCTTTCCTCTCTACGGTATTCTGTCCATAAATTAGCCCTCAAGGAAACCAGTCTGGTGTTAAATTCTGCATTGTCAGGGTCGGATTGCCAAAGACCTTCAAGTGCAGTGATTTCAGCCTCCAAACTCTTTATATTCTTAGAGCTGTCTTTTTCAAATTTACGAGACCACTCCTTCAGATTAAATTTAACCTTGCGAATAACCATACCTATACTACTGGGATTAATCTACCTCTTCCCCAGTTGATAAGCTGAAGTTACGATCTCATTGAATCCCTCCATCGAATACTAGAAGTTAAAACACCTAAAGGGTTTAGGGCCCCAATTGGTCTTAGGTTTAGACAAGGAGATGGTCGAATGATCTGATATTGACTTGTCAAGCAACCTTTGAATAACACCCATAAAATTTAATTCGAAGTCAGCAGTGATCAAGAAACGATCCAGGCGAATAAACATCGGGGGGTCCCTGTTGTTGCTCCACGTGAATCTACCACCTTGAAGAGGGAGATCCTTTAGACCAGACTCGAAAATGAAGCTTTGGAAGGCCTCCATCAAAGAGAAGTTAAGAGTGATCCCTATCTTTTCCTCCAGATACAGAAACAAATTAAAGTCCCCACCAACACACCAAGGGATTTTCCATCGATTCATCACCTCCTGTAAATTGTTGAGAAAAGCAACTCTCTCCGACTCGATAGGAGGTCCGTAAACATTTATGAAACCAAACAATAAACTAGTCTGTTTGAAGACCCCAAATAGGACAATAAAATTTGAGGAAATTACTTGGTCTTTAACTTCAAAAGATTCAGAATTCCAGAGGGTCAGAAGGCCACCAGCAGAACCGGACGAGGGGGAAATCACAAAATTTATACTTGCAGCTGGCCATAGATTGCTAACTTGATTTTGCATTAACTTCTCCACCTTAGTTTCTTGGATGAAAACTAGTAACAGATTGGATTTTAAGATTGCAAGCTTCACCGCTCGCGACTTTTCCTTTCGACTGATACCTCTAATATTCCAACTTAGAATTGACAGCTTCATCATAATAAAAAGTAAAAAAATACCCAATTTACCTCGACCTTCAATGGCTTTCTCGGAGCTCCTTTTCCAGCTCACAAACCTTCGATATCACTATCTCCTTCCCCCCTTTGAAGGTGAATTCGAGCAGGTTACTAATCTCCCAAACCGCTTCAGCTTCAACCAAATCAGTCGAGATTCCATCAGCCATGTGCTCGCGCGATGGCGAAAGTCTTCTGCATGCTTGCGGCTCATCCAAAGATTTCCGGAATCATTTTCTAAATATCCTCCTGTAGTTTGCTTGATAAAAGCCATTTGAGCAAACTCCCTTACGGATCTGTGGAGCCAGTAAGGTACTTCCCATGATTCCCCCATTAGGACTAGAAACATCCTGAGTCTCATAACTGTCAGGAACGAAATCAACAGAAGCACCGCTCTTGATTTTGGGAGACCCCAAAATAGAATTGGGGGCAACTTCACCTGAGAAATCGAAATTGGTTTCTAACTCGCCGCTGCTGACCACAGAAATCACTGGACCCGGTTTATCCACCATATGATCCACCCCCACCCGAGTTTGACAAACAGTTGGGTTATTGTATATTGGGTCCTGGTTAGAGTTTGTTGAGCCGGACGACCCAATGAATTGGCCCAACTCTGCCGGGTGGTCCAAAACTACAACATTTTCACCCTCCAAACGACGCGACTGGGGAGAATTAACTGCATGTTCGTGCATGGGGAAATGAGGAGGATTGGGAGGAGAGCCCCCATTAACATCACCCATTTCAGAAGCCAAAGCATTGTCTTCCGGGACCGAGAAATCCACATCTGACCTCACCGGCCGATCAAAACTTGCTGTATCATGGTTTTCCGAACCGTCCGAATCTGCTCGAGAAACAGAACCATCCACCCCGCCACTGTTATTCAGGGGATCATGTGGCCATACGTCTACATAGTTTACTTCTCCATCTTCATATTCGGGATCAGACAAGGGTTCAAAGAACACACCCAACGTGATAGAAACCTCAAATGACGTCCCCATTGAACGAACATTTAGAGTCTTTGGGATATCCTTAGGGCTCACCACCCTAACTACCATGCTAGCCTTGTCGAGTCGAGTCTTCCTTAAGGTTGCTTCGTCTGTACAAATATGGTAACCCCATCGGTTCCCTAAGAGTTTAAAGAACCTTTCATGCCAGCAAGAGAGTGGGATTCTAGTTAATTTGATTTTATAATACCCATATGGAATTCCATTAATCAGGAGATGATCCAGATGCTCGAACCAGAACATCAATTCTTCTTTCTTTGTAGACCATGTAGATTTTGGGACCTCTTCAAAATCGAACTTCATGATGAAAACGTTTTGAGTATCCTCCCATCTTATAATTCTTGCTTTAATGCCATCATGGGTAATCCCTCGTTGTACCAGATTATCATCATAAGAGTTTTTAATGATCCCAACCAAACACTTCTGCATCCAGTCCGTGTCTTCAGCACCTATAGAAAAATCTGTATGAGTATTGCTATTTTCTTCCAGGATAGTAGACGAACCCAGAATCTCGAAACTTGCCCTAGTCATGCACACTGATATATTCTTCAACAGAGCTTCTCTATACGATACTCCCGACCGTCTTTCATTTCCAGGGTTAACCCTCTTATTGCTCAAACTTTCGAACTTGCTAGTGGGTTGTACCGGGATTGCCCTAGATTTGAATCCCCACGAAGTTTGCTTCCGATATCCTCCTCTTTTAGGGTATTTCTCCTTTGAAACCCTAACGATTTTGCCATCAACTGGGGTGTTGTTAAGATTTTGAATAAGCTTTTCCATATCTTTCTGGCTTCCCGCAGATACGAAAGCAAAAGTAGAGTCTTTGTACTTGGATCTCCTGTTGATTATCGGAATGAAAACTCGAACGACTTTACCGTAATGACTGCACAGCTCCTTCAACGCCCCTCTTGAGACTCTCTTACTCAGATTGTCAATAAAAATGGTCCACTGGCATCCTTTTTCATGATTCAAAACCGGACTGGAACTACTACCTTCTGTTCGCTTCCTACTTCCTGCTCCATCTTCGTTTCCATGCAGACTGAAAGACTGTCCTTCACCGTCTACCTGCGCCCCACGGCGGTCTGTCGATTTGGCTCCTGGCACCATCGTTTTTTATTAGCCGACTGGACCCTTAAACTCTTAAACCTTAAACTTTAAACTTTAAACACTAAAGCCTAACCCTTAAGTTATAAACTCATAAACTAAAAATTCAAGACATGAATAAGAGTTTAGGCTTTCCTAATATATATATATATTTGATTTTTTTGTTTTGTTGGGCAGAACGTGCTAAAATCCAACCGAGGCTCTAATTACCATATGATAAGGGCGTTGCTTGTCGAAACAACGTTCCTTGAGTGAAATGGATCTAGGATAGTAAGCATCTCTCTGCAATAAAACAAAACAAGAATGTTGTTTTTAGGATTAAAATAACACGAAAACAAGAAAGAAAATAAAAAGAAACAAAGAAGAAAGGTGTAGGAATTTCTAGACAGATTTGAACACTGATGAAGATGAAGACTTCAAAGGGCTTTCATGGCTGCATTTGGTGTCCAAAAATGGCAGAAACGTTGCTGGAAATTAAGCGAAAGTTTGGTGACGAAAAGCTCGAAAGAACCTGCACAATATCCTATGCAAACCCGAATCAAATATGCTCCACGTCGAAGGACTTGGACCCTCTAGATAGCAATCTAGGAACCCGAAGTATCAAGAAAATTGACACAGCAAAACAAAGTCTGATATGCCAAGAGAGTTCGGTGAAGAACCGAAGTTGAGAGAAAATTCTCACAAATATTTTGTTTCATAAAATTGTGTAACCCTTGTACATTGTTTGAAACAAATATATAGGAGAAGAGGGAGGAATGGCCGGCCATACATTTGGTTGAAATTAAATTACAATTTAAAATTCAATTTTAAATTTGTAACTAAGAAAAACCACCTTTGGGCGGCAACACAAATCAGCCACTCATTTGAACCTTTAGGTGCCACATGAATCACATTTAACATGTGATAAATGTTTGAAATTCAAACATAAACTTCTTGGCCTTATCTAGTAAGTTTGCCGCACAATAAGAAGATAGGGGCTATTTGGTTCGGCCACACATGCACACACATCATCCAAGCTGCCACATGGATGCTTCGCGGGATGGGATGCCACGTAGGCTGCCACACGTGCACTGGTACACTCTCCGACATGTAGGACACTTTTCAGCTACTTCTGGACTTGTCAGCTGAAGTTGAGCTAGTGGCACTTATGTTGAGCTGAAGGGAACTGAGCTAAGCTGAAATGAGCTAGCTAAGAGTGTTAGGAGCTGAACTGAGCTGGGAGCTAAGCCTTTGAGCTGCCTTGAGCTGAGGGTGAGCTGGTCACACTCTCCTGAGCTAAAGATGAGCTGGTTACACTCTCCTGAGTTGGGGCTGAGCTGCATATACTCTTGTGAGCTGAAGATGAGCTGCATACACTAACTTGAGCTAGTGTCCTCCTATGTACATGTTACAAAATAATGAAACTCCTATCAAAGCTTTGTAAACTTATTCAACAACACTTAAACAAATATAAAAACATTATAAGTCATATCAAACTAATCCAAAACACACCAAACATACTATATACATAGTAAACACACTAATATAAGTAATATAACATAAAGATGTTACATATCAGCATGTAGCACGTTGTAAACCCTATTGTCTAAGGCACAAACATTGTTTAATGATTCTGAAATGTTAGAACAAGTTAGGGATAGAACTTCCCTGAATTGTTCAGCCTTAGATCGTGTGATGGGTCATGTTGGAAGAACTTCCGGGTCAGATTCTTTTGGTGGCGAAGATGTTCTCACATCAGATATGTTCTTCCTTGAAAAGGAGGAATAGAAACCTTGTTGTTAGTTAAATTATCATCTATTGGTGCACGCCCTTGTCTTAAATTTTGTATTGGAGACTGTTCAATTTCATTCTCATCATTATGTTCTCATTAACAGATTGGGATCCACCATTGATTTTGTCCAACCTCGATTGTAAAGGCTTGAGATCAGCCCTTAATAACCTCTGAATTTCACGAGTAATGACTTGCATTTGTAAATTTGGTTGCTTGCCAACCTGATTGTCATCACTTGAACCTGTCATGTTAGTAAAAACAACACAAACACGAACAATTGAAAAATAAGGATCTCACTGCACATACACACAAGAAACCTCTCAATTTCACTCCAAGGAAAAAAATTATGGCACTCAACACTCGTGTTTCACTCAGGAACACTTGAATGGCTCTTTTGATTCCCCTTCTGTTCTCACACCCTCATATTGCCTTTCCCTCTCCTTCTCTCGTAATCAGTTCTTAAAGAAACTAATTTCGATCTTTCAAGACCTGTAAGTGTGTCGGCTTAAAGGAAAACAATGGTTATTGCAAAAAAGGAAATAACGTAAAGGAAAGGCTTAGAAATTGAAAGGAATTGAAGAGAAATGAAGAAAAGAAGAAAAATAGAAAAAACAATATTGGCACTCAACACTCGTGTTTCACTCAGGAACACTTGAATGGCTCTTTTGATTCCCCTTCTGTTCTCACACCCTCATATTGCCTTTTCCCTCTCCTTCTCTCGTAATCAGTTCTTAAAGAAACTAATTTCGATCTTTCAAGAGTTGTAAGTGTGTCGGCTTAAAGGAAAACAATGGTTATTGAAAAAAGGAAATAAGGTAAAGGAAAGGCTTAGAAATTGAAAGGAATTGAAGAGAAATGAAGAAAAGAAGAAAATTAGAAAAAAAAAACTTACTGCAAAGAAAGCCTTACAACGATTCTATCACCGAACAATCAAAGAATCTTCATTTTTGATTTATTTCAGGCTTTTCGACGTTGAAGAACACATTGCAATGGTGATTCTTTCCATATTCTCAATTCTGGAATTTTTTTTTGAATTTTCAGATTTTTTTACTTTGACTTTTTGACTTTTTTTGTTGACTTTGACTTTTTTTTAATTTTCGTTTTTTTTGAATTTGTAGATTGCTTACTTGAATCCAACCTATGCTCTGATTACCATATGATACGAGGCAACCTCTTGGAGAAGACTTCCTTCGATTGTTAGGATCTAGGATTGAAGTAAGGACAACTCTGCAGAAAGTTGAAAGAAAAAGAAGATTTCTTATGTAGGTTGCATGGTGCTAGATTGGTAAGAAATGGAGTAATTTTGATGAAGAAAAGAAGAAGAAAGTTGCTGTAAATTTTTAGAAGTTCAAAGGTTGAAGATGAAGCTCATCCGAGTGTTCAACGATGGTGGAAAATGCTGGAAATTCAAGAAAAACAAAGAACAAAGAAGAACTTATACTAAAAAGTATAAACCCAAACCTTATATATTCAATTCTTGCAAGGACCTGGACCCGTTGATTATTGAAATCAAGAACCCGAAGTATCAAGGGAATTGACACAATAAGACAGACTTGAAATGTCAAGAAAAGAGTTCAATGAAGAACTGAAATTGAGAGAAAATTCTCACAAATATATTGATCATAAAAGTGTCTAACCTTTGTACATTATTTGTTTACAAATATATAATGAAAGATGAAGGAAGATGGCGCCCAAATGTGTAGTTGAAATTGAAGTACAAAATGCATTTGAATTCAAACTAAAATCTGCCATAAACTCCCTTAAGTTGTCATCTACATGTTGAAAAGAAGTGGTTGAAATTTGAACGAAATTAGCATATGTTTAATGTGTGTAATGTGCTTAAAATTAAAATGGAATCTGCCAAAAACTTCCCTTGCACTTGGCGCCCTCTCCTTGTCCACACATTCAAATTTGTGGCTGCATTTGAAAGAGGAATGGAGGGAAACTTGAAAGGAGGCCGGTAACACATGTGCTTTGTGCACACATGCTCAAATCTTCCCGCACATGCACATGCACATGCACATGCCAAGGCTGCCACATGTCGTGCACATGCATGGAAGAAGGGTAGGATGCCCATATGCAAGGCACATGCCTCTCGGACATTCTCCCACACTAGGACAGGTTTCAGCTGCTTCTGGACTTGTCAGCTGGACAACTGTGGAGCTGGAGTTGAGCTAGCTGGAGCTGAAACGAGCTAGATTGAGCTAGCTAAGAGTGTAATAAGCTGAGTTGAGCTGGAAACAATTCCTAGGAGTTGTTTCGAGATGAGTGGAGTTGCATACACTACGTTGAGCTTCAAACGAGCTAAGGTAAAGCCTTTGAGCTACTGTCCTTTATTGTACCTTATTGTAAATCACACAAGCTGAAAATACAAGGTAAACACACTTACAAACTAGAAACTGTAGTGAAAACATATAATACTTAGTAATGATAATACACACACATATATACTAAGCATAGATAATATGATGTTACACATCAGTATGTAACACATTATAAACCCTATTTTTTAAGGCACAAACACTCTCAAAAGACTTGAAGACATTAACACACTGATACATGCATGGGAGGGGTGAAACTAATTATCTTGGAAAAGACGTTAAAACTGTTTTGTAAGTCAGAAACGTCAGTCAAATTGAGACCCCTTTTTGGATGGGATCCAACCATTTATGTGTCGACATGTCTTCTTGAAACTTGTCCGGCTGTCAGTTGTCTTTCCAAGGGATCTTGAAACGCCTCAATCGGACATCTGGAACTTAAGATACGTCTATTTTAGCAAAGACAGCGCATGCAGAAATTCCTATACGGGATTATTACGAGATTTTTTTATAATTACGAATTTTCAAAATTTTATTTGATTATCTGTAATTTAAATCAATATAGGATTCTACAATATCTATTAGGATCATATTTATTTAATTAGGATTTTATTTTCAATATTTATTTATTATTAGAAGTTACTTATGTAATTAGGAGATTCGAATGGTTAAAAAAGGTCTCTTTTGAGTTCAGACTTGCAAGAAGTATAACTTGTGTTCTTTATTTTAGAAGTGATTTTTCAAGTTCGTCAGAATTTGTTGTTGATCTTCACACTCTTGCTTGCCTAGGTAACTGCGTCTAGGAGGGTGGGTTAGAGCCGCTTGAGGTTGCTTGCTTGGTTAATTGCGATCAAGAGGGTGCCGAGGTCAATTTATCCATCTATCTTCCATCTACATCGTCATCGCCTATCTTCAGCCATCTTTTCACCGATCCAGCATTCTCCATCAACATTCGCGCCAACATACTTATCCGTTTCCGCAAGCTCAACGTTCGTGTATACGGGGCCCATCCGTGTCATTTGATACCAAATGACTAAGTTATCCACGTGGCAGCTTGGATGATGTGTGTGCATGTGTGAGGCCGAAACCAGCCTTCTTCATGTGTGTATGTGCGGCAAAGTGAAGATAAGAAGGAGAAGTTAATTGTTTGAATTCCAAACAAATTAACACATGTTAAATGTGTTAAACATGGCGCCATCTTTTCAAATGCATGGCTAGGATTTAGGAATGCATGCCGCCCAAAGGAGGAGTTTATGTGTTTGAATTTAATTTTTTTTAATTAATTTCAGCCACATAATCAAATTCGGCCACCCTCCTCTTTCTCCTATATATATGTGTTCTAAACAATGTATAAGGGTTAGACTTTTTGAATGAAAAATTTATTTGTGAGTTTTCTCTCAAATTCGGTTCTTTTTAGAACTTCTTTGACATTTCAGGCTTAGTTTTGTTGTGTCAAATTTCCTTGATACTTCGGGTTCCTAGATTGCTATCTAGAGGGTCCAAGTCCGTTGACGTTGAACGTATTGGATTCGGGTTTGCATAACAGATTGTACGAGTTCTTTCGAGTTCTTCGTTGTTCAAGTTTTCAGCAAATTTCCAAAAAGTTTTTGCCATTTTTGTGCACTCAAGACGGCCATGGATGAACGTTGAAGCATTCATCTTCCTCCTTCAAATCTGCCCAAAGATTCCAGCAACTTCTTCTCTTGTTTCTTTTGTTTTCTTTCACCATTTTCGTGTAATTCTAAGCCTAAAAACAGCATCTTTGTTTTGTTTAATTGCAGGGAAATGCTTGCTTCAATCATAGATCCGTATCACTTAAGGAACGTTGTTTCGACAAGCATCACCCTTATCAAAAGAAAAGTTGGCGTGAACTATAAGGAACTGTTAGTGAAAGGATTTATTGATCTAGGAGGTAGGAATCAAAAAAAAAAAAGAGCTGAAACCTTGATGAAAGATCATGATGTTTCCAAAAAATCGTGTACCTTCACAAACAGTCATGATATTACCAACCAACACCACGAGAAGGTTGAAGGGATTAATGCCCTTACCAAAGGGTGTGATGATTCCAATCATTGCAAAGAAGAACCCCAAAGGACATGTGCCTATTCGAAACAGGATATGATTAGGAAGTGTCCCTTGACACTACCTATGATCGATGTTGTTTTTGCTAACCAAAGGCCAAAAGATGTTTCTTTCTTTGTTTTGCAGATTTATCCTAAGGAAAGCATTCCGTTAAAGGGAGAAGATGAAAATTCAGACACCCCAACAACAAGAGAATGTCAAAAAAACAAGACTATTCAATTTGAGGACAAATTGCTCAAAAGAAGGAGGGGATGATGTGTGCATGTTTCTACTCACATTCACTATGCTTTCATCTTTTTATCAAGCATGAAAGAAGAGGGAGTTCTTCCTTACTTCATTATCTATTTACTTATTTATGCATTATATAATATGCTTGGATTATCATATGTTATCATTCATTTGTATATCATATGATATTCATGCATTACATAAACCACATCTTTACCTTAATTTCAGCTCATTAGTTCATTTTAGCTTATTTTACTTAAATACATTTGAACTTGATACGAACACGGCCCCGTATACGCGAACGTTGAGCTTGTGGAAGCGAATAAGTATATTGGCGCGAATGTTGGATCGGTGAAAAGATGGCTGAAGATAGGCGATGACGATGGAGATGGAAGATAAATGGATAAATTGTCCTCGGCACCCTCTTGATTGTAATTAACCAAGCAAGAAACCTCAAGCGACTCTAACCCACCCTCCTAGACGCAGTTACCTAGGCAAGCAGGAGTGTGAAGATCAACAACAAATTCTGACGAACTTGAAGAATCGCTTCTAAAATAAAGAACACAAGTTATACTTCTTGCAAGTCTGAACTCAAAAGAGAACTTTTTTTAATCATTCAAATCTTAATTACAATGTGGTTGAAGCCTCCTTATATAAGCCTTGGAGAAGTTCTAATCCTAGTAAACTTAGGAAATTAAATACAATAAATAAATGTTGAAATCTAATCTCCTAATTACATAAGTAACTTCTAATAATAAATAAATATTAAAAATAAAATCCTAATTAAATAAATCTGATCCTAATAGATATTGCAGAATCCTATATTGATTTAAATTACAAATAATTAAATAAAATCATGCAAATTTCTTAATTATCCAAAAATCTCGTATTAATCCCGTATAGGAATTTCTGCATGCACTGTCTTTGCTAAAATAGACATATCTTGAGTTCCAGATGTCTGATTGAGGCGTTTCAAGATCCGTTGGAAAGATAATTGATAGCCGGACAAGTTATAAGAAGACATGTCAACCCAAATATTCCTGGATCCCATCCAAAAAGGGGTCGCAAGTTGACTGACGTTTCTGACTTGCAAAACAGTTTTAACTTATTTTCCAAGATGATTAGTTTCACCCCTCTCATGCATGTATCATTCCCCCACTCCTCAAAAAGATTCGCCCTCAAATCTAAACCGGTTAATGGAGAAATTTCATCAAAGTACCAGGAAAGAGAAGATGTCTTGAAGGATCCTTGTGCATAGTCTCTTTTTGCAATGTAATTTACAAGTTCCTTCTCATTGAGATCATCACTATTGTTCTTTCGGTTGCAAAGTGTCTCATTCTCATCTTCAAAATTGTTATTAATACTAGAAGAGGAATAAGCATAAATAGAATTTTGAAAACAATCAATGATACCTTTTGATTGTAGCGTACCTTCGTTGGTGTTTGTCATTTGATGATCATCTTAAATTGGAATAGTAGGTATGTCACTGGAAACAAACACACTACTTACAATTTCTTCCTCATCAATATGCAGGGTTAAACTCCCGATGGCATCGCCTTCTTCATGTTCTTTAGGAGAACAAATTTCTTTATCATGTTCTGAATAACAAATTTCAATAACATTATAAGATATAATTTCAGAAAACATATCTCTCAAAATTTTTTCTTGAAAATAAGACTTATCTGGACAATCATACCTGGAATGATCTAGTCGACAACAATAATGACATCAGTCCCCAAAAGAGTAAAATTCAATATGTTGCTCAATGGCATCCTCAAGAACGATCTCTCTCTGATACCAAATGATACGAATACGACCCCGTATACGCGAACGTTGAGCTTGTGGAAGCGAATAAGGATATTGGCGCGAATGTTGGATCGGTGAAAAGATGGATGAAGATAGGCGATGACGATGGAGATGGAAGATAAATGGATAAATTGTCCTCGGCACCCTCTTGATCGTAATTAACCAAGCAAGCAACCTCAAGCGGCTCTAACCCGCCCTCCTAGACGCAGTTACCTAGGCAAGCAGGAGTGTGAAGATCAACAACAAATTCTAACGAACTTGAAGAATCGCTTCTAAAATAAAGAACACAAGTTATACTTCTTGCAAGTCTGAACTCAAAAGAGAACTTTTTTTAATCATTCAAATCTTAATTACAATGTGGTTGAAGCCTCCTTATATAAGCCTTGGAGAAGTTCTAATCCTAGTAAACTTAGGAAATTAAATACAATAAATAAATGCTGAAATCTTATCTCCTAATTACATAAGTAACTTCTAATAATAAATAAATATTAAAAATAAAATCCTAATTAAATAAATCTGATCCTAATAGATATTGCAGAATCTTATATTGATTTAAATTACAAATAATTAAATAAAATCATGAAAATTCGTAATTATCCAAAAATCTCGTATTAATCCCGTCTAAGAATTTCTGCATGCACTGTCTTTGCTAAAATAGACATATCTTGAGTTACAGATGTCCGATTGAGGCGTTTCAAGATCGTTTGGAAAGATAATTGATAGCCGAAAAAGTTTTAAGAAGACATGTCGACCCAAATATGCCTGGATCCCATCCAAAAAGGGGTCGTAAGTTGACCGACGTTTCTAACTTGCAAAACAGTTTTAACTTCTTTTCCAAGATGATTAGTTTCACCCCTCTCATGCATGTATCAGAACTTATGTTATTTTATTTGGTTTTATTTGTAGGACATGTTAGACACAGCTCAAGGGACTAGTGGCCAGCTCAGTTTCAGCTCAAAGGCTTCCTATGAGCTCAAAACAGCTCATTGTTGATTTGCAACCTTGCAAGATTTATTTCAGAACCAAAACACTCCTATGGTTCAAGGGCAGCTCAAGGACACTAATGGATCAGCTCACTTAGCTAGAGGAAGCTCCATTCAGCTCAAATCATCACTCAACTTTAGCTAGCTAAATCAGCTAGCTCGCTCAGCTCGATACAGCTCAACCTCAGCTCAATCAGCTCACCCTACAACTACTAGCTCAAGTGTGTGGACACCCCAAGTGTCACCTACCAGCCGAATCATCATGGAAGCTTCCAAAGACCCATTCGGCCAAGGGAGGGAAAGCACGACACCATTCCCATGCTTGGCGCCAAAGTGGAGAGGCACCAAGGATCGAAGCATCACCGATAGCTTATCAACCCCTCTTCAAGGCGTATCACACCATTTCTGCCACCATGAAGGGATGCAACCCATGTCGAATCATCCCCACCAAGTTGTACATGCCCATTCGGCGTTCCCCTTAGAAAACTATAAATAGGAATGCCATTTTCATTTGTAAGACACACATTTGATATCAATATATTTCTTTTGTGAGTTTATCTCTCATTCTTGTTCTTTTAAGAACTTCTTGACTTATCAAATCATTTTATTGATTTGTGGCGTCTCTCTTATTTCACCTTGACTTATCAAAGCCTTATTCAAGTTTGGGTTTATGCTTCTTGGCATAAGTTCATCTTTTTGAGACTTGAATACTATCCAACTTATCAAATAAAGAGGTTATTCTTTTGAGTACATGTTTGCAAGTATCGGGAAATGATATGTGCACGTTCATACTAAAGTTTGACTCACTTCCATGTTTTGTTTTACACAACAAAGATCAGGGGGTTTTCTTTATTTATCTTTTATTCCTTAATACAATTGCTACACTCATTTCTAGTTATCTAGATACTTGCCATCATATCTTACTATACATATATTTTGCATACTTTATTCTAATGATCATAGCATATATGATACATGCACAAGTTATTAAAACCACATCTTTACTTATCATTTATGCATTTCATTATATGTTTGCATCATATATTCATTCATGCTTTTCATCATATTCTATGTCTTTATGCATTTTAGTCCTTATACTATTTATATATGAAATATTACTTATGCAATTGGTGTTTTCTTTGTAGGACAAGATAAACACAGCTCAAGGTGATACATGCATGGGAGAGCTAAAGCAATGCATATTGGACAAGGAGCTGAATTTGTTTGTGAAGTCTAGAAAGTCATCCAACTTGCGACGAATTTTCGGATGGGATCCGGGCATTTCTGGGCAGAGTTGTCTTCTAGAAAATTGACCGTAATTCAGTTATCTTTCCAAATCATCTTGAAATGCATCAATCGGACATCAGGAACTCAAGATATGTCCATTTTACTGAAGACTGCGCATGTAGAAAACTAGATACGGGATTATTACGGGATTTTGTAAAATTCAGCCCAAAGGCTATTATATAAAAAGCTTTTGGACGAATTAGACTTAGCCCAACTTAATTATTAATATTTAAATTATGTTTTTATGGTTTTATATACTTTAGGAATCAACCACCTTCTCCCAAGCAACTCTTATCAGCTTATCACTTGCACTTATCACCTTATCACTTGCAGCCCAAGCACAAGGAGTTTAAAGGCTGTTTTCTTTTATTTTTTTAATTAAATTAGGATTTCCTTGTTTTAGTAGAAGTTAGATTACTTTGGCTATCCTTCACCTATAAAAAGATGAAGCCTCCACCATTGTAATTCAGATTATTCAGATTTTCTTTGATTAATGAAATATTTAGTGAGTTTGTTTTTGCAAGTGCTGATTACTTGTGCCTTAGAAGTCTTCTTCAACATAAGTTCGACGAGTTCTTGTGAGGGAGATCATCTTCACACTCTTGCTTGCCTAGGTAATTGCGTCTAGGAGGGTGGGTTAGAGCCGCTTGAGGTTGCTTGCTTAGATAATTGTGTCTAAGAGGGTGTGATAGAGTAGCGCAAACTTGGATTTGGAAGCCTTCAATCAAGTTGTTGCAAGAACTAGGGGCTCTAGACTCAATCAAAAAGATTAGGAGCAGATCTGAAAATTCAAGAGAAGAGAGAAGAGCTTTTCTTGAAAAATTCAGATTCAAGGCTGGAAAATTAAAGAAACGAAGATAATAAAGAAGATTAAGGAATAAATAATAAGAATTAAAACAAAAAGATTGAAAGAGAGGTAGATAAAACAAATCTGAAAATTCAGTTTTGTTTATGGCTATGGAGATGGCATGAAGTTGAAGATGGAGATGGCTTGATGGATTTGTGATGGATTTGTCCTCGGCACCCTCTCAGACGCAATTACCTAAACAAGCAACCTCAAGCGGCTCTAACCCACCCTCCTAGACGCGATTACCTAGGCAAGAAGGAGTGTGAAGATGATCTCCCTCACAAGAACTCGTCGAACTTATGTTGAAGAAGACTTCTAAGGCACAAGTAATCAGCACTTGCAAAAACAAACTCACTAAATATTTTATTAACCAAAGAAAATCTGAATAATCTCCATTACAATGGTGGAGGCTTCATCCTTTTATAGGTGAAGGATATCCAAAGTAATCTAACTTCTACTATAACAAGGAAACCCTAATTTAATTAAAAAATAAAAGAAAAACAGCCTTTAAACTCCTTGTGCTTGGGCTGCAAGTGATAAGCTGATAAGTGCATGTGATAAGTTGATAAGAGTTGTTTGGGAGAAGGGTGGCTGGTTCCTAAAGTATATAAAACCCTAAAAACACAATTTAAATGTTAATAATTAAGTTGGGCTAAGTCTAATTCGTCCAAAAGCCTTATATAATAGCTTTTGGGCTGAATTTTACAAATTCCCGTAATAATCCCGTATCCAGTTTTTTGCATGCGCAGTCTTCAGTAAAATGGACGTATCTTGAGTTTCCGATGTCCGATTGATGCGTTTCAAGATGCGTTGGAAAGGTAACTGAATTCTAGTCAAATTGTTAGAAGATAACTCTGCCCAGAAATGCCAGGATCCCATCCGAAATGTCGTCTCAAGTTGGCTGACTTTCCAGACTTCACAAACAGATTCAACTTCTTGTTCAATATGCATTGCTTTAGCCCTCCCATGCATGTATCATTCCCCCTCTCCTCAAAAGGATTCGTCCTCGAATCAAAAACAGTAAAAGAATGACGTTTAACAATGGCAATCGAAACAGAATCTTTGTCATAGGTGGAGTGATCCAATTGAGCTTGTCTTAATGGTTCAACAAAATCCTGAAAAAAGAACTCAAAGCCACTCGAAACAATGATGTTATGGTTTGGTCGAAAAAAATCTCTCATTATCTTTTTCTCGCCTTTTTCATTTGGACATTGTTCGACTTTTACCTCATGTTTCTTTTCACTCACCAAAATTGGGCCATTAATTTGACTTTTATTGCTCTCGGCCTCTTTACTCTCGGTCTTTTTCAAATAAGATAACTCACGTACCCAATTCCTCTCACAAAAAATAGCATCGAAATACAATTTCTGTAGAGGAAGAAGTGTTTCTAACAGAATGATAGGACGAGAATTAAATAAAGGGTTAGAATCACACTTACTTTCTTGGGAGGTTGTTGATGAATCAAGAGAACTCATTACTAAGCATGAAAGATTGTCTTGATTAATGGGTTCAAGTGTTTCTTCTTCCAAAACGTCATCTTCTGAAAGTATTTTCTCATTATTAGGTAAGGTTAAAGTCTCAGTAGTGACATCTTCCACATGTTCTCGAGGATAACAAATTTCTTCGTCATCTTGTTTTCCTTGGTCTTCGTCGACATGACTCACCGATGGTTGTTCATTATCCTTTTGGACTAGCAATGATTCTTTTTCCTTCGGCGTCGTACTACTAGAGACGAATAGTGCATTAGTAGGGCTGTGAAAAGATGAAGGTTGAGATGTACCTTTATCAAAAGAGGAGTATTTCTTATGACAAGCCTTGGATTCTTGTCGCTGGTAATGTTTGGGAACGAATCGCTCTCTCATGACCTTTTTAAGTTCAGCCCATGTTCTTATTTTGGCTTCACCATTGAGACGCCTATCTCGTTGTAATAAACGCCACCATAGTACTGCATATTCCTCGAACTTTAGGGCCACTAATGAAGCTTGATCTTCCTCGGGATATCCATAACAACCAAACAGGAAATCAACCCTATTTTCCCAATCACAATAACCATCAGGATCATACCTTCCTTGAAAAGAAGGTATTCTAAATTTTGGGATGGCCAAAGTGTGTGCAGTTTGCCTTGCTTCAGTTCGCCTTTCTTCACAAAAATTGAACGAATGCCTCGGCTTGGTAAATGAAGGCTTTCCTCGATAAGTAGAACCCAAAGTATCATGTTGTTTTGCACGAGGCTTGTCTCTGTGAAACATCCTGGAACACTCAAAATTACAAAGGTGAAAAACAAAAGAAAGAAAACTAGAAATCTCACTAAACACTCCAAAAAAGAAATACTTAGCGAGGCAAGTAAGCCGATCTTGTACTCTTTAAAGACCTTCATGCCACAAGTCAACAAGTTATAATATGAGCTTAATCCTAACAATGAGTCCTATTTGTACTAGGAGTCCAATGAAAGGTGTGACACCAATTGAATTCTAGTTGTAAGGAGAAAGAAAGGTATGCAACTTTTAATTTCCTACTAACACAAGAAGCAAAAAAGTGTTAGATAATGTATAGAAGACAATAAAAAGGTAAAACAAATGAAAACAAATAGTTAAGAATGAAAGAAGATCAGAAAACCCGAAAAAACCCTGAAATATGCAGCAACTTTATCCACTTTGTTCAAGGTGTTCCCGAAGTCAAAAAATTCTGAAATTTTTTGTGGTGACTCCTACAATAGTGTAGATCTGATCTGGAAATTTTCAGCTCAAAATTCATTCGTTTGATTTTTGCAAATTTTCTCCTTTTGTTCGAATTTTTCACCCAAAACGCCAAAATTCTTGCCAAGAATCGTCCCAAATCTGATACCAAATGATAGAGTAGCGCAATTGTGGACTTGGAAGCCTTCGATCAAGTTGTTACAAGAACTAGGAGCTCTGATACCAAATGATAGAGTAGCGCAAACTTGGATTTGGAAGCCTTCAATCAAGTTGTTGCAAGAATTAGGGGCTCTAGACTCAATCAAAAAGATTAGGAGCAGATCTGAAAATTCAAGAGAAGAGAGAAGAGCTTTTCTTGAAAAATTCAGATTTAAGGCTGGAAAATTAAAGAAACTAAGATAATAAAGAAGATTAAGGAATAAATAATAAGAATTAAAACAAAAAGATTGAAAGAGAGGTAGATAAAATAAATCTGAAAATCCAGTTTTGTTTATGGCTATGGAGATGGCATGAAGTTGAAGATGGAGATGGCTTGATGGATTTGTGATGGTTTTGTCCTCGGCACCCTCTCAGACGCAATTACCTAAGCAAGCAACCTCAAGCGGCTCTAACCCACCCTCCTAGACGCGATTACCTAGGCAAGCAGGAGTGTGAAGCGATAAGTGCATGTGATAAGTTGATAAGAGTTGTTTGGGAGAAGGGTGGCTGGTTTCTAAAGTATATAAAACCCTAAAAACACAATTTAAATGTTAATAATTAAGTTGGGCTAAGTCTAATTCGTCCAAAAGCCTTATATAATAGCTTTTGGGCTGAATTTTACAAATTCCCGTAATAATCCCGTATCCAGTTTTCTGCATGCGCAGTCTTCAGTAAAATGGACGTATCTTGAGTTCCCGATGTCCGATTGATGCATTTCAAGATGCGTTGGAAAGGTAACTGAATTCCAGTCAAATTGTTAGAAGATAACTCTGCCCAGAAATGCCAGAATCCCATCCGAAATGTCGTCTCAAGTTGGCTGACTTTCCAGACTTCACAAACAGATTCAACTTCTTGTTCAATATGCATTGCTTTAGCCCTCCCATGCATGTATCAGGGTGCCAAGGACAAAACAACAACAACAAATCGCAAGCCATCTTCATCTTCAATCTTCGCGTCATCTCCCATAATTCCATTAACAAAGCTGGAAATTTCAGATTTGTTTTACCTATCCTTCTCTTCATCTTTTTTAATCTTTTTCATTATATTCTTATTATTCATGTTCTAATCTTCCATATTGTCTTCTTTTCTTTAAATTTCCAGAATTGAATCTGAAATTTTTAAGAAAAGCCCTTCTATTTTCTATTGAATTTTCAGATCTGCCCATAGCTTTCTTGATTGAGTCTAGAGCTCTTAGTTCTTGCAAAAACTTGATTGAAGTCTTTCAAATCCACAATTGCGCTACTCTATCATTTGGTATCAGATTTGGGACGATTCTTGGCAAGAATTTTGGTGTTTTGGGTGAAAAATTCGAACAAAAGGGGAATATTCGCAAAAATCAAACGAACGAATTTTGAGCTGAAATTTTCCAGATCAAATCTACACTATTATAGAAGCCACCACAAAAAATTTCAGAATTGTTTGACTTCGGGAACACCTCGAACAAAGTGGATCAAGTTGTTGTATATTTCAGGGTTTTTTCGGGTTTTCTAATCTTCTTTCATTCTTAACTACTTGTTTTCATTTGTTTTACCTTTTTATTGTCTTCTATACATTATCTAACACTTTCTTGCTTCTTGTGTTAGTAGGAAATTAAAAGTTGCATACTTTTATTTCTCCTTGCAACTAATTCAATTGGTGTCAAACTTTTCTTTGGATTTTTAAAGCCTTTAGGATTCATTGTTAGGATTGAACTCCGGTTATATCTTTTTTGAACTTGTGACAAAAAGGTCTTTAAAGAGCACAAGATCAACTTACTAGCCTCGCTAAGTATTTCTTTCTTGGAGTGTTTAGTGAGATTCCTAGTTTTCTCACTTTTATTTTTCACATTTGTAAATTTGAGTGTTTCAGAATGTTTCACAGAGACAAGCCTCGTGCAAAACAACATGATACTTTCGGTTCTACTTATCGAGGAAAGACTTCCTTGACCAAACTGAGGCATTCGTTCAATTTTTGTGAAGAAAGGCGAACTAAACCAAGGCGATCTGCACACACTTTGGCCATCCCAAAATTCAGAATACCTTCTTTTCAAGGAAGGTATGATCCTGATGGTTATTATGATTGGGAAAATAGGGTTGATTTCCTGTTTGGTTTTTACAGATATCCCGAGGAAGATCAAGCTTCATTAGTGGCCCTAAAGTTCGAGAAATATGCAGTACTATGGTGGCGTTTATTACAACGAGATAGGCGTCTCAATGATGAAGCCAAATTAAAAACATGGGCTGAACTTAAAAAGGTCATGGAGAGCGATTCGTTCCCAAACATTACCAACGACAAGAATCTAAGACTTGCCATAAGAAATACTCCTCTTTTGAAAAAGGTACATCTCAACCTTAATCTTTTCACAACCCTACTAATGCACTATTCGACTCTAGTAGTACGATGCCGAAGGAAGAAGAATCATCGCTAGTCCAACAGGATAATGAACAACCATCGATGAGTCATGTCAAAGAAGACCAAGGAAAACAAGATGACGAAGAAATTTGTTATCCTCGAGAACATGCGGAAGATGTCACTACTGAGACTTTAACCTTACCCAATAATGAGCAAATACTTTCAGAAGATGACGTTTCGGAAGAAGAAACACTTGAACCCATAAATCAAGACAATACTTCATGCTTAGTAATGAGTTCTCTTGATTCATCAAAAACCTCCCAAGAAAGTAAGTGTGATTCTAACCCTTTATTTAATTTTCGTCCTATCATTCTATTAGAAATACTTCATCCTCTACAGAAATTGTATTTCGATGATATTTTTTGTAAGAGGAATTAGGTACGTGAGTTATCTTATTTGAAAAATATCGAGAGTCAAGAGGCCGAGAGCAATAAAAGTCAAATTAATGGCCCAATTTTGGTGAGTGAAAAGAAACATGAGGTAAAAGTCGAACAATGTCCAAATGAAAAAGGCGAGAAAAAGATAAAGAGATATTCTTTTCAACCTAACCATAACATCATTGTTTCGAGTGGCTTTGAGTTCTTTTTTCAGGATTTTGTTGAACCATTGAGAGGAGCTCAATTGGATCACTCCACCTACGACAAATATTCCTTTTTGAGTGCCATTGTTAAACGTCATTCTTTTGTTATTTCTGATTCGAGGACGAATCCTTTTGAGGAGAGGGTGAATGATACATGCATGGGAGAGCTAAAGCAATGCATATTGGACAAGGAGCTGAATCTGTTTGTGAAGTCTAGAAAGTCAGCCAACTTGCGACGAATTTTCGGATAGGATCCGGGCATTTCTGGGAAGAGTTGTCTTCTAGAAAATTGACCGTAATTCAGTTATCTTTCCAAATCATCTGTAAACGCATCAATCGGACATCGGGAACTCAAGATATGTCTATTTTACTGAAGACTGCGCATGCAGAAAACTGGATACGGGATTATTACGGGATTTTATAAAATTCTGCCCAAAGGCTATTATATAAAGCTTTTGGACGAATTAGACTTAGCCCAACTTAATTATTAATATTTAAATTATGTTTTTAGGGTTTTATATACTTTAGGAACCAACCACCTTCTCCCAAGCAACTCTTATCAGCTTATCACTTGCAGCCCATGCACAAGGAGTTTAAAGGCTATTTTTCTTTTATTTTTTTTAATTAAATTAGGGTTTCCTTGTTTTAGTAGAAGTTAGATTACTTTGGTTATCCTTCACCTATAAAAGGATGAAGCCTCCACCATTGTAATTAAGATTATTCAGATTTTCTTTGATTAATGAAATATTTAGTGAGTTTGTTTTTGCAAGTGTTGATTACTTGTGCCTTAGAAGTCTTCTTCAATATAAGTTCGACGAGTTCTTGAGAGGGAGATCATCTTCACACTCTTGCTTGCCTAGGTAATTGCGTCTATGAGGGTGGGTTAGAGCCGCTTGAGGTTGCTTGCTTAGATAATTGTGTCTAAGATGGTGCCGAGGACAAAACAACAACAAATCGCAAGCCATCTTCATCTTTAATCTTCGCGTCATCTCCCATAATTCCATTAACAAAGCTGGAAATTTCAGATTTGTTTTACCTATCCTTCTCTTCATCTTTTTTAATCTTTTTCATTATATTCTTATTATTCATCTTCTAATCTTCCTTATTGTCTTCTTTTCTTTAAATTTCTAGAATTGAATCTGAAATTTTCAAGAAAAACCCTTCTCTTTTCTATTGAATTTTTAGATCTGCCCATAGCTTTCTTGATTGAGTCTAGAGCTCTTAATTCTTGCAACAACTTGATTGAAGGATTCCAAATCCACAATTGCGCTACTCTATCATTTGGTATCAGATTTGGGACGATTCTTAGCAAGAATTTTGGCGTTTTGGGTGAAAAATTCGAACAAAGGGGGAAAATTCGCAAAAATCAAACGAACGAATTTTGAGCTGAAAATTTCCAGATCAAATCTATACTATTGTAGAAGCCACCACAAAAAAATTCAGAATTGTTTGACTTCAGGAACACCTCGAACAAAGTGGATCAAGTTGCTGCATATTTCAGGGTTTTTTCGGGTTTTCTGATCTTCTTTCATTCTTAACTACTTGTTTTCATTTGTTTTACCTTTTTATTGTCTTCTATACATTATCTAACACTTTCTTGCTTCTTGTGTTAGTAGGAAATTAAAAGTTGCATACTTTTATTTCTCTTTGCAACTAATTCAATTGGTGTCAAAACTTTTCTTTGGATTCTTAAAGCCTTTAGGATTCATTGTTATGATTGAACTCCGGTTATATCTTTTTTGAACTTCTGACAAAAAGGTCTTTAAAGAGCACAAGATCAACTTACTTGCCTCGCTAAGTATTTCTTTCTTGGAGTGTTTAGTGAGATTCTTAGTTTTCTCACTTTTATTTTTCACCTTTGTAAATTTGAGTTGTAACCCCCTCGTCCCGGTCTGGCCGGATGACCGGTCCGAGTAGGCCACACGGGGAAAACCGAAGTGAAACCCGTTAAGGTTCCCCCTCGGTTAGCAACCCTAATTTTTTTCTTTAACTTATTCTTTTCTAAAAGCTCATTTAAGTCCTATGTGATCAAACAGCAGAATAAAATACAGGAGATAAACATTCGAACCCAAGACAGCATTTAAACAACCCAATTTTAATCCTTTAAACAGGCCGTTTCGAAACACCCTTGAGGCGTATCGAAACGCCTTGACCAGGTCAACTGCCCCAAAGCCCATACGAAGGGGCCGTATCGAAACGGAGGTCAACCGTTCCGAAACACCCTCAACGGTCAACTTCTCGTGGTCAACGAGATTTTGACCGTTTCGAAACCCTTAGACCCGTTTCGAAACGCTTTAATCTCGTCATTTTCTCAAAATTCCAGTAGCCAAAACGTTCCGATACCCATTTCGGAACAGGGGATTCACAGGCCAAACCGTATCGAAACGCGTTCCGATACGGGGTCCCTGAAGCCTTACTCGTTCCGAAACGTCCCAGCTCGTTTCGAAACGCGGGCTATCTGCAGCTTTGGAAAACCAGAATTAGGCGATTTTCAACAAGTCTAAAGGTCCCAAACGACCTCTAAAGGCACTCAACACAAGCAAACAAGGTCTAGAGGCATACATCCTATATCAAGCATGCTCAAATACACACAAGGCATAGATTTAAACAATCATTCATAGCATCTACACATTAGCGACATCTCATATAAAGCATGCTTGTAAACATTGAAAAGCCAAAGGCACAATACATCTCAAAAGGGTTTACATGCCATCAAAGCAACTTAAACATCCATAAGGCATACATCACACAAGCATTTGACAAGATATATCATGCTTACAAACCAAGTCTATTCATAAACCTCAAAACCATAAATGAGTCATACATAGCTCATTCAAAACACACACTCTTGCCACATTGCTAAGCTACTACATAATTGTTAACCGTACTTGAGCAACAAATACTTGGAAAGCCCTTCTTGCCTTGCTCCGAGCTAACACCACGCTAATGATCTGCATTGTTGAAAATGAGAGCGTAAGCTATAAGCTTAGTGAGGATGCTCTAAAAGCGAAAACATCAACAATGCAGGGTTCAAGCACGTATCCCCTAATTCTCATATACAACATACATAGGTAAATCAACAAGTAGACCTAGCTAGTCTTTCAAGAGTCATAATATGGCATCTCACATCATACTAAGCTCAGACATCGCATATCAACATCACATATCACGATTAAAAGAACAAGTTCAATTGGCCACTATTAGTTACCTGGATGTGCAGATTTAATCTCAACAATCACATTACCTCGGTGGGATTACACTCATCACCGGACCTTGCATGGGCGGGATTCCACTCATCACCACATGCCCTACGGATGGGATGCTACTCATCATCCCGTAGAATATAAATAAATTTCCGATTGAATGTTACATCATTGTACTCCTCCTTGATGACTCAACGCCATCAAGGCCACGTACGTTTTGACTCAATTTGTGTGCACACTAATCCTAATGATCGATCATTTACACCCGGTAAGTTAATTAGTGCCAATTTCATTTACCACATCACACATCCACCGTTTACATCACATGCTCATCATATACATATGTCAAGATGCACACATACATATCAAACCACATTTCACAATGGCATAAAGGCAAAGCATGAATATCATTTAATAGAATCAAAGAGCTATGTTTACCAATTTAACTCCACATTGAAATGGCCTACCAAGCACATTCCAACTCATACACTACACACACTTGAACCAACTTTAAAACACATTTTAAGTCACTCACCACCCTTCCTTAGCAACCCAAGCAAGCCTCCTACAAGCCCGGATTCGATCCCGATGCTCCACCAATGTCTCCTCTTGTTTCTAGCCAAACAAAACACACCCATTACTTCACAAATCAATGCTAATACTCAGCCATCATCTCACCCCATAAACACAAGCCAACATCAATAATTTCCAATCCAAATAACCACCCAAAATACCCATTTTCGTGCTCCTTCAAAACCTAGCCGAAAATCCCATTTTCAAACATCCAAATGACACCCAAATGCTCTCAAAACATCCTCGTAACATACTTAAACCATCAGCCCTCCAATTTAAACCTAAAACCCACCAAAAACCAAGTTTTTGACACTTTGAAATTTGCCTCAAGAACCCATTTCGGGTTTTCACCCAAACCTAACCATTTTAACATATTATGTTCATTTTAAGGTCAATAACCTAAAACCCAACATTATATTTCAAAACAAAGTGAAGAACTCCATAAAAACCTTAACTTTCATTAAACCCTAACTTTTCAAAAGTGGGTAGTTTTAAAATCTATAACCATGGATAGATAGGAAATGAAGAGGAGAGTGGGAAAGTACCATTACCTTTGAAAAATGACCTTAGGTTAATGTAGAAATCAATGGAATAGTGATTTTGGGTGCTAGGGGGGTTTTGAAAGTTTTCCCACGTTGGAAGAGGGGAGAGGATAGAGAAGATGATAGCTTTTTTTTCCTTTTTGTTCTCTTTTAAAAATTCTAAAAGTTGTCTAGCTTTTAAAACATTTGGGTTAAATCACCGCATTGGTCCCTCCTTTATATTTTAAAACCCAATTAGCCCAAGTCAAGGTCAAATCGATTTAATTTAATTTTACCGACTCGGACCACTAACCCGACTAACTCCTAACCCCAAAACACGGGTGTTACGTGAGTGTTTCAGAATGTTTCACAGAGACAAGTCTCGTGCAAAACAACATGATACTTTTGGTTCTACATATCGAGGAAAGACTTCCTTGACCAAACTGAGGCATTCGTTCAATTTTTGTGAAGAAAGGCGAACTAAACCAAGGCGAACCGCACACACTTTGGCCATCCCAAAATTCAGAATACCTTCTTTTCAAGGAAGGTATGATCCTGATGGTTATTATGATTGGGGAAATAGGGTTGATTTCCTGTTTGGTTTTTACGGATATCCCGAGGAAGATCAAGCTTCATTAGTGGCCCTAAAGTTTGAGAAATATGCAGTACTATGGTGGCGTTTATTACAACGAGATAGGCGTCTCAATGATGAAGCCAAATTAAGAACATGGGCTGAACTTAAAAAGGTCAGGAGAGAGCGATTTGTTCCCAAACATTACCAACGACAAGAATCCAAGACTTGTCATAAGAAATACTCTTCTTTTGATAAAGGTACATCTCAACCTTCATCTTTTCACAACCCTACTGATACGGACACGGCCCCGTATACGCGAACGTTGAGCTTGCGGAAGCGGATAAGGATATTGGCGCGAATGTTAGATCGCTGAAAAGATGGCTGAAGATAATTGATGACGATGGAGATGGAAGATAAATGGATAAATTTTCCTCAGCACCCTATTGATCGCAATTAACCAAGCAAGCAACCTCAAGCGGCTCTAACCCACCCTCCTAGACGTAGTTACCTAGGCAAGCAGGAGTGTGAAGATCAACAATAAATTCTGACGAACTTGAAGAATCGCTTCTAAAATAAAGAACACAAGTTATACTTCTTGCAAGTCTGAACTCAAAAGAGAACTTTATTTAATCATTCAAATCTTAAATTACAATGTGGTTGAAGCCTCCTTATATAAGCCTTGAAGAAGTTCTAATCCTAGTAAACTTAGGAAATTAAATACAATAAATAAATGCTGAAATCTAATCTCCTAATTACATAAGTAACTTCTAATAATAAATAAATATTAAAAATAAAATCCTAATTAAATAAATCTGATCCTAATAGATATTTCAGAATCCTATATTGATTTAAATTACAAATAATCAAATAAATTCTTGAAAATTCGTAATTATCCAAAAATCTCGTATTAATCCCGTATAGGAATTTCTGCATGCGCTGTCTTCACTAAAATAGGTATCTTGAGTTCTAGATGTTCGATTGAGGCGTTTCAAGATCCGTTGGAAAGATAATTGACAGTCGGACAAGTTTTAAGAAGACATGTCGACCCATAAATTCTTGGATCCCATCCAAAAAGGAGTCGCAAGTTGACTGACGTTTCTGACTTGCAAAACAATTTTAACTTCTTTTCCAAAATTATTAGTTTCACCTCTCTCATGCATGTATCATTCTCCCACTCCTCAAAAAGATTCGCCCTCGAATCTAGACCGGTAAATGTAGGAAGTTCATCAAAGTACCAGGAAAGAGAAGATGTCTTGAACGATCCTTGTGCATAGTCTCTTTTTGCAATGTAATTTAGTTCCTTCTCATTGAGATCATCACTATTGTTCTTTTGGTTGCAAAGTGACTCATTTTCATCTTCAAAATTGTTACTAATGCTAGAAGAGGAATAAGCATAAATAGAAAATTGAAAACAATCAATGGTACCTTTTGATTGTAGTGTACCTTCGTCGGTTTTTGTCGTTTGATGATCATCTTGAATCAAAATAGTTGGTTTGTCACTGGAACCAAACACACTACATAGAATTTCTTCCTCATCAATAGGCAAGGTTAAACTCTCGATGGTATCGCCTTCTTCATGTTCTTTAGGAGAACAAATTTCTTTATCATGTTTCGAATCACAGATTTCAATATCATTAGAAGGCATGATTTCAGACAACATATCTCTCAAAAAAATTTCTTGAAAATAAGACTTATCTGGACAATCATACCCGGAATGATCTAGTCGACAACAATAATGACATCGAGTCCCCAAAAGAGTAAAATTTAATACGTTGCTCAATGACATTCTCAAGAACGATCTGAATCTAATACCAAATGATACGGACACGGCCCCGTATACGCGAACGTTGAGCTTGCGGAAGTGGATAAGGATATTGGCGCGAATGTTAGATCGGTGAAAAGATGGCTGAAGATAATTGATGACGATGGAGATGGAAGATAAATGGATAAATTGTCCTCGGCACCCTCTTGATCGTAATTAACCAAGCAAGCAACCTCAAGTGGCTCTAACCCACCCTCCTAGACATAGTTACCTAGGCAAGCAGGAGTGTGAAGATCAACAACAAATTCTGACAAACTTGAAGAATCGCTTCTAAAATTAATAACACAAGTTATACTTCTTGCAAGTCTGAACTCAAAAGAGAACTTTATTTAATCATTCAAATCTTAAATTACAATGTGGTTGAAGCCTCCTTATATAAGCCTTGAAGAAGTTCTAATCCTAGTAAACTTAGTAAATTAAATACAATAAATAAATGCTGAAATCTAATCTCCTAATTACATAAGTAACTTCTAATAATAAATAAATATTAAAAATAAAATCCTAATTAAATAAATCTGATCCTAATAGATATTTTAGAATCCTATATTGATTTAAATTAAAAATAATCAAATAAATTCTTGAAAATTCGTAATTATCCAAAAATCTCGTATTAATCCCGTATAGGAATTTCTGCATGCGCTGTCTTCACTAAAATAGACGTATCTTGAGTTCTATATGTCCGATTGAGGCGTTTCAAGATCCGTTGGAAAGATAATTGACAGTCGGACAAGTTTTAAGAAGACATGTCGACCCATAAATGCCTGGATCCCATCCAAAAAGGAGGAGCAAGTTGACTGACGTTTCTGACTTGCAAAACAGTTTTAACTTCTTTTCCAAGATTATTAGTTTCACCTCTCTCATGCATGTATCACATACTAATGCACTATTCGACTCTAGTAGTACGATGCCGAAGGAAGAAGAATCATCGCTAGTCCAACATGATAATGAACAACCATCGATGAGTCATGTCAAAGAAGACCAAGGAAAACAAGATGACGAAGAAATTTGTTATCCTCGAGAACATGCGGAAGATGTCACTACTGAGACTTTAACCTTACCCAATAATGAGCAAATACTTTAACCTTACCCTAAATGGAGTCCAAACACTTCTCAGAAGGGCACTCCCTTTCAAGCCAAAGACCCAGCCGAATCTTCCAAAACAATTCCTACCATATGTGAGAATGCTTGTGGAAAGACATCAGAAGTTCCTACTCGGTCCCGTGAAATTAAATGCTTCAAGTGTTTAGGACATGGCCACATTGCTAGCCAATGCCCAAATAAACACACTATGCTTCTAAGGGAGAATGGAGAAGTAACTTCGGACCAAGAGGATGAATTCAAGAAGATTCTGAGCAAGAAGAAGAAGAATAGATCACCCCTGCTGTTGACGACCAACTTATGGTGGTTAAAAGGCTTTTGAACACTCAAATGGCCGTGGAAGAGGAACAACGAGAAAACATATTTCACACCCGGTGTTATGTCAACGAAAAGGTGTGTTTTATGATTATTGATGGGGGGAGTTGCACGAACGTGGCAAGCACACTTATGATAGATAAATTGGGCCTAAAGACTATAAAGCATCCAGCACCATACAAGCTTCAATGGTTGAACGATTCGCGAGAACTAAAGGTCACCAAACATGTTCTTATTCCTTTCTCTATCGGTTCTTACAATGAAGAAGTTTTATGTGATGTTGTGCCTATGCACCTAAGTCATATTTTACTTGGAAGGCCATGGCAATATGACCGAAGGACTATGCATGATTTCTATACAAACCGGTTCATTTTCAAGCATGAAGGGAAGAAAATAGTGCTTACACCTATGACACCCAAACAAGTGCAAAGTTACCAGATTCTCATGAAACAAAGTGTGGATGCTTGGAAATAAGAGAAGAATCAAGCCAAGTTCAAGGAGAAGGTTCTCAAGGTGGAGAATAATGCAGGCATCATTGAAATGATTAGGGCATGTCTTTTGACACTCCCTATGATCACCTCTAATATTTCTAACCCCAAGGAAGCAAAAACGTTATTTTTGTCTTTTCAGGAATACAAGAAGAGCTTCGGGGCAAGTGATTGTATCATTCCCATACCCGGAGGAGATTCATACACAAGGATGTTCGATTTGAGGATAAATCGCTCAAAAGAAGGAGGGATGATATGAGCATGTTCATACTCAAGTTTGACTCACTTCTATGTTGTGTTTTACACAACAAAGATCAGGGGGTTTTCTTTATTTATCTTTTATTCCTTAATACAATTGCTACACTCATTTCTAGTTATCTAGATACTTGTCATCATATCATACTATACGTATATTTTGCATACTTTATTCTATTGATCATAGCATATATAATACATGCACACGTTATTAAACCACATCTTTACTTATCATTTATGCATTTCATTATATGTTTGCATCACATATCTATTTATTCATTTCATCATATTCTATATACTTATGCATTTTAGTTCTTATACTATTTATATGAAATATTACTTATTCAATTTGGTGTTTTCTTTGTAGGACATGATAGACACAGCTCAAGGGACTAGTGGCCAGCTCAGTTTCAGCTCAAAGGCTTCTTATGAGCTCAAAACAGCTCATTGTTGATTCGAGACCTTGCAAGATATATTTCAACTCCAAAACACTCCTATGGTTCATGGGCAGCTCAAGAACACTAAAGGACCAGCTCACTTAGCTAGAGGAAGCCCCGTTTAGCCAAAACATCACTCAACTTTAGCTAGCTAATTCAGCTAGCTAGCTCAGGTCGAACCAGCTCAACCTCAGCTCACCCTACAACTACTAGCTCGAGTGTGTGGACACCCCAAAGGCCACCTACCAGCCGAATCATCATGGAAGGTTCCAAAGCACCCATTCGGCCAAAAGAGGGAAAGCAAGGCCCCATTCCCATGCTTGGCGCCATTGTGGAGAGGCACCAAGGGCCGAATCATTGCCTATAGCTTATCAAGCATTATTCATGCACTTATCAAGCCTTTTCAACAATTGTGAAGGGGTACAAGCCCTAGCCGAACCATCCCTTACCCTTGTACATGCCTATTCGGCCACCCCCTTCCCCTACTATAAATATGTAAGCCATTTTGGTATTTGAGACACACACCTTGATTAATACAAATTATCTTTTTAGAGTTTATCTCTCATTCTTGTTCTTTTAAGAACTTCTTTGACTTATCAAATCATTTTATTGATTTGTTGCGTCTCCTATTCCATCTTTGATACTCTAGGTTGTTGAATATTTATTATTCTTTAGTCTAAGTCCTTTCACAACCCTCAGAGATACTTCTAAAGAACGGGTTTATACACTTTAGTATAAGTTCTTTTTGTAACTTTGAATACTATTCATTTCCTTTTTCCATCTTCCTTTCTTTCACTATCCGAAACCACCATCCTTCACATTCCATTTTCACTTCCTTCACCCCTTTTATCATACAAACACTACCATCCTTTCGCCACTTATCTTCTTTCATCCATTTCAACATACTTCCACAAGAAGAGGATCGTGCAACAAGGCTTACTTGCATTCTAAGGTCCGGACAATCAAAGCTTCTCTCAACAGTGCAAATTGGAGAGTTGGAGCATATCATGTTGTAATCAAAGCAAAGGAAGAATCAAGTAAGCCCTATCTTTTTTTCATTTCTTATTTCTGATAAAAAAAGAAAAGAAAAAGAAATTCATATTGTTTCAAATACAAGGAATCTAAATTAAATCAAAAAAAGAGAGAGAAAGAAATCAGAATTTCAAAATTGTGAAGATTCAAGCACAAAACGTCCAAGTAACCAACTCCGAGAAGTCTCAAGTTTGATTGCTCACGGCCAGTTTGTAAGTCAAGTTTTGTGGTAACGATTCTATTTTCTTTATTTCTTTTCATTTCTATCCTTTATTTTATCCTTTCTTACATTTTAGTCCCTAAACTTTATTTTCTTCTTTTAAACTCCTTATTTCTTTCAATTTTCAAGCCTAACCTTTGTTTTGCAGCCCAAACGCCATATTTCATAAAATATTTGACAGGTTTTAAGTTTGTTCTTTCAAGAACTTGTTTTGAAAGATTTGAGTGGAAAAAGGCAAGAGAGTGGTGAGCACAGAAGCGGAAATAAAAGCAAAAAATTCCCAGAGTATAAACACGAGTGAATTTGAGTGACATTTCTTTTCTTGGAGTGACCGTGAGGTTTTTGTTGTGTGAATCGGTAAGGTCCTAAATTTCATTACATTTTATTTTTTTTCTTTACTATAAAATGTCACAGCAGTCAGGAGACAATAATGGTGAGGAACGACCGGTCCAAAATCTTCAAACTCAAGCATTGATCCGGGAAATGCAAAGGCTTCTACATACTAAATTGGAGCCTATTCACGATTGGATAGATCAACTCGAAGGATCACAAGGTGACAACATAAGCAATAGGGGTCATGAACGACATAATAGGCCAAAGACATTATATGCAACATGAAGTTATTGATGTTAGTGATACAGAATATGCTATTTTGATCAGGAGTAACGCAAGAGATCGTGGCCAGTTAGATGAAAACCTCAGAAGCATTAGGGTTAATGTTCCTCCTTTCCAAGGCAAAACTGATCCAAAAGCTTATTTGGAGTGGGAAAGCAAAGTAGAACACATATTTGAATGTTACAACTACTCCGAACAAAAGAAGGGTCGCTTGGCAGCCATGGAATTCACAGACTACGCTCTAATCTGGTGGGATTAGTTGAAGAGTTCTAGAAGACGCAACGGTGAAAGACCAATTAGCACATGGCTTGAAATGAGAGGTATCGTGAGAAAACGATTTGTGCCTAACCATTATCATCGTGATCTTTATTATAAGTTGCATAATCTCAAGAAAGGCAATAGAAGCATAGAAGACTACTATAAGGATATGGAAATTGTCATGATCCGTGCTAATGTGGAGGAAGACCGAGAGGCCACCATGGCTAGATTTCTAGCAGGATTGAACTGAGAGATTGCCGATATAGTGGAATTGCAACATTACATTGAAGTAGAAGAAATGGTGCACATGGCTATCAAAGTTGAGAGGCAACAACGCAAGCGATTCTCATCCAAAAATGTCACAAGTGCTACCCCTAAATGGAGTCCAAACACTTCTCGGAAGGGCACTCCTTTTCAAGCCAAAGACCCAGCTGTGTCTTCCAAAACAAAGACTTCTGTAGTGGAGAATGCTCGTGGAAAGCAAGCAGAAGTTCCTACTCGGTCCCGTGAGATCAAATGCTTCAAGTGTTTAGGACATGGTCACATTGCTAGCCAATGTCCAAATAAACACACTATGTTTCTAAGGGATAATGGAGAAGTAACTTCGGACCAAGAGGATGAATTCCAAGAAGATTCCGAGCAAGAAGATGAAGAGATCACCTTATACATGCATGGGAGGGGTGAAACTAATCATCTTGGAAAAGAAGTTAAAACTGTTTTGCAAGTCAAAAACGTCAGTCATTTTGCGACCCCTTTTTGGATGGGATCCAGGCATATTTGGGTCAACATGTCTTCTTAAAACTTGTCTGGCTATCAATTATCTTTCTAACGGATCTTGAAACGCCTCAATCGGACATCTGGAACTCAAGATATGTCTATTTTAGCAAAGACAGCGCATGCAGAAATTTCTATACGGGATTAATACGAGATTTTTGGATAATTACGAATTCTCATGATTTTATTTGATTATTTGTAATTTAAATCAATATAGGATTCTGCAATATCTATTAGGATCAGATTTATTTAATTAGGATTTATTTTTAATATTTATTTATTATTAGAAGTTACTTATGTAATTAGGAGATTAGATTTCAACATTTATTTATTGTATTTAATTTTATAAGTTTACTAGGATTAGAACTTCTCCAAGGCTTATATAAGGAGGCTTCAACCATATTGTAATTAAAGATTTGAATAATTAAATAAAGTTCTCTTTTGAGTTCAGACTTGCAAGAAGTATAACTTGTGTTCTTTATTTTAGAAGCGATTCTTCAAGTTCGTCAGAATTTGTTGTTGATCTTCACACTCCTGCTTGCCTAGGTAACTGCGTCTAGGAGGGTGGGTTAGAGCCGTTTGAGGTTGCTTGCTTGGTTAATTGCGATCAAGAGGGTGCCGAGGACAATTTATCCATTTATCTTTCATCTCCATCGTCATCGCCTATCTTCAGCCATCTTTTCACCGATCCAACATTCGCGCTAACACCCTTATCCGCTTCCGCAAGTTCAACGTTCGCGTATACGGGGTCGTGTCTGTATCATCACCCCTACCGTTGACGACCAACTTATGATGGTTAAAAGGCTTTTAAACACTCAAATAGCGGCGGAAGAGGAACAACGAGAGAACATGATAAAAGGGGTACGTTGCTTCAGAAACAACGCTCCTTGTTCGTAAACGGATCTAGGATCGTAGCAAACATTTCTCTGCAATAAAACAAAAGAATGGACGTTTTTAGATAGTTAAAATAACAAAGAAAAAAAAGACAGAATAAGGTGTAGAAATTTCTGGACAGATTTAGACGACGAAAAGGACGAATGCTTCAAGTAGCGTTCATGGCTGTTTCGGTGTCCTAAAATGGCAGAAACGTTGCTGGAAAATAAGCGAAAGTTTGGCAACGTTAAACTCGAAAGAACTCGAACAATCTGTTGAACGAACTCGAATCAAATCTGTCTAACGTCAAAGACAGAAAGCTCGAAAGAAACTGCACAATCTACTGAGCAAACCCGAAACAAATATGCTTCACTTTGGAGGACTTGGACCCACTAGATAGCGATCTAGGAACCCGAAGTATCAAGTAAATTTGACAAATCAAAACAAAGTCTGAAATATCAAAAGATAGTTCTAAAAAGAACCGAACAAGAGAAACTCTCTCAAACAAATTTTATTTCCAGAATGTCTAACCTTGTCATTAAAAAAATTACAAATATATAGCAAGGGGAAAGGGGTGGCCGAATCTATGTATGGCTGATAATTAATCATTCAAAATTGAATTTTGAATGAAAAACCACCCTAAGAGGCGACAAAGCAATCTTAGCCAAGTAATTTTAATTTTAGCGTCAACTTCAATTAGCACATGTTAAATGTGCTGCTTTTGAAATTTAAATGGCAAAACCAATTGGTCTTATCTCATTCTTCTGCCGCACATGTAAGGAATTCTGCATGTGATTTTCAGTTTTGTAACCCATGTCATCTTTGAATTGCTGCTTTGCTCTTTGTTTTATGCCGCACATGTGAAAATATGTGTGGAAAGAATTTTCAAACCCCATTTCTCCACAAATGCCGTTGCTGCACATGTGTCTTGTGTAATGAAATTTAAATTCCATTTGCTTGCTGCTCTAAGCCGTTTTGCATAAAAAATGCAATTTATGTGGGTTACGCCCGATACGTGCTCACACGAACACATGGCACTGTCAATTTGGCTCACACTTGTTGTAGTGGCTGCCACATATTTGTAGGACACTTGTTCAGCTGCTACGGGACTTGTCAGCTGTACTTGAGCTAGTGGAGCTAAAGTTGAGCTGACTGGAAATGAGCTGAGCTGAAACGAACTAGCTGAAAGTGTGATGAGCTGAAAGTGAGCTGGTTACACTCTCTTGAGCTGGGACCGAGCTACATATACTCTGGTGGAGATGGAGTTGAGCTACATATGCTCACTTGAGCTAGTGTCCTCCTACGTACCTACGTCAAAAGGCAACAAGCTTCCATCAAAGCATTATAAACATAATGGAAACAATAATACAAGTCGTAAACACACCATAAGTAATATCAAACTAAGTTAAAACACACATAGCATATTATATACATACTCGAACACACCAATAATTAGTATAAGTATAGAAATGTTACACATCAGTATGTAACAAATGAAAAAGTAAACTTCCCCGAAAGTTTGAAGTTGCATCGTTGGGTGGCATAAACGTGCTCACATCATCCCCCCTTCTTTAATGCGATTTGTCCCCAAATCGACCCTTATTACAAAAGGGAACAATTTCGACTTTTGCTTGGCAAGAAATTTCTTCAGTCGTCTTGCTCGGCACATATGCCATCCTCTCAAATCAAGTTCTTTTACAAAGAACACAAATGGAAATGCCTTCTTTCTTGTACCTCTCCGCATAATGCACAACATAAAGTCAGACAATGCTCGTTGCACATTCGTAATCCTGCAAACAATGACATACAAAGGCAACTCCAAAGAACAACAATAATCTCGACGATCATCTAGAATAACAACACAAGGTTGTGCACAATCCAATGTACAACCAAAGAAATCAGCATATAAAATGGAAAAGTCGATAGCACAATGGAAAGGAACGTCAAACCGTGGTATGGAAGGTTGCTGAATTTTTGAAAAGGACATAGATGCACTAGACATACTAACAGTAGCAACATTTGGAACATCACATGGCATCACCTTATTAACCTGCAAGTTAGAAGAAGAAATAGAAGAAAACGTTGAATCAGATAATACCTGTGAATTTGCTTTCTTCTTTTCGCATTCGTTCTTCTTTTTGTTGGCCTTCCAAGCTGTAGTACTCGCTTTCAAACGAACTTCATCTTCATATACTTCACTTGGAGTCATAGGTGCCAAAGTTACCTTTTTGCCCTCATGAGTAAAAGAGTATCGATTGGTGTAACAATCGTGCAAAACTCTCTTCTCATACTGCCACGGTCTTCCTAACAACAAATGAAAAGTATCCATAGAACAAACATCACAAGTTACTTCATCCTTGTATTTTCCAATGAAAAATGGTATAACAACTTGTTCAGTAACTTCGATTTCAACACCATCATTCAACCATTGCAACTTGTACGGATTAGTATGCTTTGTCGTCTTCAGTCCTAACTTATCAACCATGAGAGTACTAGCAACGTTAGCACAACTACCACTATCAATAATCACAATACATACCTTGCCGTTCACGTTGCATCTCGTATGGAAGAGGTTGTTTCGTTGCGGTTCATCCTGTGATGGTTGATCATTCAGACTTCTCTTGTCAACAAGTGCTTCATCGGTAGCCAATGTCTGTACATTGTCATCAATTATCTCTTCATGGAAAGAATGGGAACCACCCCCATCAAGTCTATCCATTCGAGAATGTATAGGCTTCAATGCATTAGTAATCACTCGTTGCATCATGCGCTCTAAGGCTTGCATCTGGAGATTCAGTGGTTGTTGTTCACCCGAATTATCATTAGAACCTGCCATGTTGAAAAACCAAAACAACAAACAAAAACGCACAATATATATATATATATATATATATATATATGTTAGTGAAATAAATAATAATAAAAATGGACCTCACTGCACACACAACAAAATCTCACAGATCGCTCCAAGGAAAGATCGCTCAACAATTGCACTCAAACGCTCGTGTTTCACTCGGGAGAATGCTTGAACGGCTCTTTTTGTCTCCCCTTCTGTTCTCACACGCTCAAATGCCTTTTCCACTCGATCTCTCGTAATCAGTTCTTTAAGGAACTAACTCGATCCTTCAGACTTGTTAACTGTGTCAACTTTCAAGAAAACTTAAAGAGGTGAAGAAAATAAAGGTTAGGAATAATTTAGGGGCTGTTAAAATAAAAATAAAAGGTTAGAAAATAAAAGAAAGGTGGCTGGAAATTTGGTGATGAAACAAAGAACAAGGCTGAAAAATGAAATGAAGGAACGAAAACAAAGAACTTACTGCAATAGGAATGCTTGCAGCAACCCTATCACTGAACAAACAAGAAGAAGTTGTTTCGGGTGATTTCGAAGCATTCCATGGCAAAGTTGATCATCCTTCATCATTTTCACGAACCAACAGCACATATGAACGTAAAAATACACCAAATATTCAAATCTGATTTTTTGAATTTTTTTGAAATTTTTGGTGACTTTGACTTTTTGGTCAAACTTTGACTTTGACTTTTTTTTCCAGAATTTCGATTTTTTTTACTTTTGTATTTTTTTTATTTCTTGTAGTGCAGAAAGTGCTATAATCCGACCAAAGCTCTGATTACCATATGATAATGGGGTGTTGCTTATCGAAACAACGCTCCTTGTTCGTAAACGGATCTAGGATCGTAGCAAACATTTCTCTGCAATAAAACAAAAGAATGGACATTTTTAGATAGTTAAAATAACAAAGAAAAGAAAAGAAAAGAAAAAGACAGAATAAGGCGTAGGAATTTCTGGACAGATTTGGACGACGAAAAGGACGAATGCTTCAAGTAGCGTTCATGGCTGTTTCGGTGTCCTAAAATGGCAGAAACGTTGCTGGATATTCAGCAAAAGTTTGGCAACGTTAAACTCGAAAGAACTCGAACAATCTGCTGAACGAACCCAAATTGAATCTGTCTAACGTCAAAGACAGAAAGCTCGAAAGAACCTGCACAATCTACTGAGCAAACCCGAATCGAATATGCTTCACGTCGGAGGACTTGGACCCACTAGATAGCGATTTAAGAACCCGAAGTATCAAGTAAATTTGAAAAATCAAAACAAAGTCTGAAATGTCAAAAGATAGTTCTAAAAAGAACCGAACAAGAGAAACTCTCTCAAACAAATTTTATTTCCAGAATGTCTAACCTTGTCATTAAAAAAATTACAAATATATAGCAAGGGGAAAGGGGTGGCCGAATCTATGTATGGCTGATAATTAATCATTCAAATTTGAATTTTGAATGAAAAACCACCCGAGGAGGCGGCAAAGCAATCTTAGCCAAGTAATTTTAATTTGTGCATCAACTTCAATTAACACATGTTAAATGTGCTGCTTTTGAAATTTAAATGGCAAAACCAATTGGTCTTATCTCATTCTTCTGCCGCACATGTAAGGAATTCTGCATGTGATTTTCAGTTTTGTAACCCACGTCATCTTTGAATTGCTGCTTTGCTCTTTGTTTTATGCCGCACATGTGAAAATATGTGTGGAAAGAATTTTCAAACCCCATTTCTCCACAAATGCCGTTGCTGCACATGTGTCTTGTGTAATGAAATTTAAATTCCATTTGCTTGCTGCTCTAAGCCGTTTTGCATAAAAAATGCAATTTATGTGGGTTACGCCCGATACGTGCCCAAACGAACACATGGCACTGTCAATTCGGCTCACACTTGTTGTAGTGGCTGCCACATATTTGTAGGACACTTGTTTAGTTGCTACGGGACTTGTCAGCTGTACTTGAGCTAGTGGAGCTAAAGTTGAGCTGACTGGAAATGAGCTGAGCTGAAACGAACTAGCTGAAAGTGTGATGAGCTGAAAGTGAGCTGGTTACACTTTCTTGAGCTGGGACCGAGCTACATATACTCTGGTGGAGATGGAGTTGAGCTACATATGCTCACTTGAGCTAGTGTCCTTCCTACGTACCTACGTCAAAAGGCAACAAGCTTCCATTAAAGCATTATAAAATGATGTGAGCACATCAGTTCAGAACAAACAAGCTGATCCGGAGGTCTTACCAACAGGACCCATCACTCGTTCTAAGGCGAAGAAATTCAGGGAAGCCCTTTTTCTTACTTGTGCTACAATTCTTGATTCATTCGAACATGTTCATGCCTTAGAATATAGGCTTTATAATGTGTTGCATGCTGATATGTGACATACTTATATTATACTACATATATAGGTGTGTTTGCTATGTATATATTATGTTAAGTGTGTTTGCTATGTATATATTATGTTAAGTGTGTTTTAGATAAGTTTTCCAGCTTATAATATTGTTTGTTAAGCTATGTTAGCTTGTTCTGTGTTAAAACAATAAAGATGCATTGTTTTGTAGCTTGCTTGAATGTTTTCAATAAGTTTACAATGCTCTAAGTGTGTTTCTTTTGTTTTTATATAGTTACAATAAAAGGGCAGCAGGTCAAGGGCTTAAACTTAGCTCGAATGAAGCTCACGGGAGTGTACGTAGCTCATCTTCAGCTCAAAGGCGTATAGGCAGCTCACTTCACTCCCAGCTAGCTGAATTCAGCTCGTTCCAGCTCCAGTCAGCTCAACTTCAGCTCCACTAGCTCAATTCTAGCTAACGAGTCCAGAACCAGCTGAAAGCTATCCTACACGTGGGAGAGTGTCCTACACATGCGCGATCAGCCTTGTATGGCCCATGCGTGACCAGCCTTGTGCGCACCATGCAGCAACCAGCCGGTGGTGTAATTCACAAATAATTCCACATGCGCAGCAACTCATACGTGGAGACACATGCAGCAGATGAAGGCGTATATCACAAGAGGGGATAAGGATAAAGTCACTTTTTGTTTCCCATGTGCTGATTTTTTTAAATTTAAAACAGCAGCACCTTTTTGCATGAGCTTGCATGTGTGACGTGTGTGAAGGCCATGTGCATGTGGTGGCTGAAAGCATGCAGCCTTGTCTTGCATTTTTTTGATGCGGCAAGAGCATAGATAAGATCACATGTTTTTTTTGTTTGAATTTCAAACAAAAACACATGTTAAATGTGTTTCACATATGGCACCTTGTATTTCAAATGTGTGGCTGGTTTTAAGTGCCACCCAAGGGTGGTTTATATTAGTTTATAATTTAAGTTTTGAATTTAAAATGTAATTTAAATTCAGCCACATGTTTGGCCGGCCACCCCTCCCCCCTTTGTCCTATATATATGTACGAAATCCTTTGTAAAAGGGTTAGACAATATTTATGAAACAAAATTATTGTGAGTTTTTCTCTCAATTTCGGTTCTTCATTGAACTTCTTTGGCATTTTCAGACTTTGTTTGATTGTGTCATCCTCCTTGATACTTCGGGTTCCTAGATCGCTATCTAGAGGGTCCAAGTCCGTTGGCGAAGAACGTATTCGATTCGGGTCCGCTCAGTATATTGTTAAGGTTCTTTCGAGTTCAACGTCTTGTTAATTTCCAGCAACTTCAACACCATTTTCTGCCATTTTAGTCGTTCATTTGCTGCCATGAAAGTCCTTTGAAGCATTCATCAACATTTGAATTCTGAAACTGCTAGAAAATTCCTTCCTCTCACTTCTTTCTTTAGATTAAAAAATGATGGAAAATGTCTTTGTTTACCGTGGAATGCTTCAAAATCACCCAAAACAACCTGTTCTTGTTTGTTCGGTGATACGGTTGTGGTAAGTATTTCTTTTGCAGTAAGTACTTTGTTTTTCCTTTCTTTCACTTCATTTTAAGCTTTAATTCCAGTCGTGTTCTTATTTTATTTTCAGCCTTTGTTTTTGTTCAATTAAACAGCCCCTAAACTCCGTTTAACCTTTGTTCTATCATTTGTGCATTTATATCTTGGAGTTGACACAGATAACTAGTTTGAAGGGTCAGATTAGTTTCTTAAAGAACTGTTTGCGAGAGAACGAGTGGAAAAGGCATTTGAGCGTTGTGAGAACAGAAGGGGAGACAAAAAAAGCCATTCAAGAGCATTCTCCCGAGTGAAACACGAGCGCTGAGTGGAGTGCACTGTTCTTTTGAGTGATCCGTGAGAATTTGATTGTGTGTGCAGTGAGGGACTTTAATTTTCATTTTTACTAACCTATTGTTTTATTTTCTTGTGTTTTGTGTTATAATGACAGGAAGTGATGGTCGTAGTCCCGGTGGAGGTAATCCACCAGATTTGCAAATGCAGGCTCTTACTAGAACTTTGCAACAATTGTTAGATCGAGCATTGGAGCCTATTAAGTCTCATTTGGATAGAATAGATGGGGGTGGTTCCCAATCTGTCCAAAATGAGAATAATGATGAGAATGACGTCGAACATTCACCTAGAGTGAACCATCGTGCAAGACAAGTTATTGATGACAATTTGACTAACATTAAGGTTGCTATCCCTTCTTTTCAGGGACGGACAGATCCGGATGCATATCTTGCTTGGGAAAGCAAGGTTGAACATGTGTTCGAGTGTTACAATTATTCCGAACAAAAGAAGGTACGTTTGGCTGCGATGGAATTCACTGATTATGCCTTGATATGGTGGGATCAGTTGCTGATCAGTCGGAGACGTGCCGACGAAGGTCCCGTGGCTTCATGAACTGAAATGAAGCGTATCATGCGTAAGAGGTTTGTTCCTTCCCATTATCATCGTGATTTGTTTCAGAAATTGCAAACTTTGAAACAGGGGAATCGGAGTGTTGAAGATTACTACAAGGAGATGGAGATGGCCATGATGCGAGCCAACATCGTCGAGGATCGTGAGGCGACGATGGCACGTTTCCTTGCAGGTTTGAATTCTGAAATTTCTAACGTTGTTGAATTACATCATTATGTTGAGTTGGATGACATGGTGCACATGGCAATTAAAGTTGAAAGATAACAATGAAGGAAGTCTTCAAACCGAGGTAATACTACTTTTAAGTCATTTTCAAATAATTTAAATGACCCTAACAATTTCAGGAAACAAGCACCACCACCACCACTTTAGAGTCGTGATAAAGCCGAATCTAGCAAACCGAAGGCACCTACTAATGAGGGTAGGCGTGACAAGCAGGTGGTGTCACAGGAGTGTTCGAGAGACATCCTGTGCTTCAAGTGTTTAGGACGAGGACACATTGCCAGTCAGTGCCCCAACCGGAGGACCATGTTGATGTTAGAGAACGGCGAGATCGAGTCCGAGTCTTAGGAAGACACCCAGGACCCTCTATGGAGGTTACAGATGATGATGATGAGGAGGTGCAGTTGTTTACCACTGGAGAAGCACTTGTTGTCAAGAGAAGTCTGCAGACGCAACCGATCCAGAACGAGCAGTAGCGAGAGAACATCTTTCACACGAGATGTCTTGTGAATAATAAGGTATGTGTTGTAATTATCGATGGTGGTAGTTGCACTAATGTTGCTAGTGCTGTGATGGTTGAAAAGCTAGGTTTACCGATGACGAAGCATCCCAATCCTTACAAGCTTCAGTGGCTGAATGACGGTGGAGAGATTCGAGTGACCAAGCAGGTTTTGGTGCCATTTGCCATTGGGAAGTACAAGGACGAAGTACTTTGTGACGTAGTTGCAATGGATGCGAGTCATTTGTTGTTGGGTCGCTCGTGGCAGTTTGATAAAAAGACGACTCATGATGGTTTCACGAACAGGTATTCTTTTATGCATGCGGGTAAAAAGATAACTTTGGCTCCTTTGACACCGAGTCAAGTTCAGGAGGATCAAGCGAGATTGCGAAAGAATGTTGAAGAAGTTCGTGGGAAAAAGAAGATGAACGTGTATGCAAGCAGCAAAGAAATCAGGAAATGTCTTTCCTCTCAGCAGTTTGTTTATATTTTATTGTTTAAGGATTATTGTTTACTGTCTGAGTTTCCGAGTGATTTGCCTGCTTCTATGTCATCTCTTTTGCAGGAATTTAAGGATGTGTTTCCGGATGAAACACCGAAGGGATTGCCACCTCTTCGTGGCATTGAGCACCAGATTGATTTCATTCCAGGTGCTACTATTCCGAACCGGCCAGCTTATCGAACCAACCCTGAAGAGGCAAAAGAGCTTCAACGCCAAGTTACTGAGTTGATGGACAAGGGTTACATTCGAGAGAGCTTGAGTCCGTGTGCTGTTCCGGTGCTATTGGTGCCGAAGAAAGATGGATCTTGGAGGATGTGCGTAGATTGTAGAGCTGTGAATCAGATTACAATTAAGTATCGTCATCCCATTCCGAGACTTGATGACATGTTGGACGAGCTTTGCGGAGCCATCATCTTCTCCAAAATTGACTTAAGGAGCGGCTATCATCAGATTCGCATGCGAGAAGGTGATGAGTGGAAGACAGCCTTCAAAACAAAGCTAGGTTTGTACGAATGGTTAGTAATGCCTTTTGGTTTAACTAATGCACCTAGTACTTTTATGCGTCTGATGAATCATGTTCTGCGACCTTTCATTGGAAGATTCTGTGTTGTATACTTTGATGATATCTTGATTTATAGCAAGTCTTTACAGGATCATGTGGAACATTTGCGAGCTGGTTTGCAGGTTTTGCGAGAAGAGAGATTATTTGGTAACATGGAGAAGTGTGTATTTTGTACTGACAAACTCACATTTCTTTGTTACATTGTTAGTTCTCAGGGAGTTGAAGTTGATCCTGAGAAGATAAAGGCAATTCAGGAATGGCCACGACCGACATCGATTACTCAGGTTAGATCGTTTCATGGTTTAGCGAGTTTTTATCGACGGTTTGTTCCTAACTTTAGTTCCATTACCACCCCCTTATTATTAAGAAGAATTCTAGCTTCTTTTGGGGTAAGGAACAAGAAGATGCCCTTTTGAGAATTAAAGACTCTTTAACTCAAGCACCTATTTTAGCATTACCTGATTTTGATAAAATGTTTAATATTGAATGTGATGCTTCCGGAATTGGTATTGGTGCTGTTTTGATGCAGGAAAAGAGGCCCGTTGCTTACTTTAGCGAGAAATTGAGTGGTGCTACATTGAACTATCCGGTTTATGATAAAGAGATGTATGCACTGATTTGGGCATTGGAGACATGGCAGCATTATTTGTTGCCTAAGAAGTTTGTGATCCACACCGACCACGAGGCTTTGCGTTACATCACAGTTCAGCATAAATTGAATAAACGACATGCTAAGTGGGTTGAATTCTTAGAATCTTTTCCTTATGTCATTCATTACAAGAAAGGGAAAGAAAATGTCGTTGCTGATGCATTATCATGTAGGTATGTACTTTTGAATTATCTTGATTCACATCTGATTGGTTTTGCATATATTCGTGATTTATACCATGATGATCCTGATTTTAGAGATAAGTTTAATGCTTGTTCGAAAGGTGCAGATGGAATGTTTTACAGGCATGATGACTTTCTTTTCAAAGAAAACAGGATATGCATTCCACAGGGTTCCATACGTGATATTCTGATTCGTGAGGCTCATGAAGGTGGATTGATGGGTCATTTTGGTGTCACTAAGACGTTGCACACATTGAAGGAGCATCTGTTTTGGCCAAAGATGCGCAGGGACGTTGAAAGGTACTGTGAACGTTGTGTGACATGTAAGAAAGCAAAATCGAAGGTTTCACCACACGGTATGTACTTACCTTTACCTATTCCTGAATCCCCTTGGACTGACATTTCTATGGATTTTGTTTTGGGATTGCCTCGAACTAGGACTGGTAGAGATAATGTGTTTGTTGTGGTTGATAGATTCTCTAAGATGGCACATTTCATTGCATGCCATAAGACTGATGATGCTGTTAATGTGGCTAACTTGTTCTTTAGAGAGATTGTTCGTTTACATGGTATTCCTAGGTCGATTGTTTCTGACAGGGATGTAAAGTTTTTGAGTCACTTCTGGAGGACTCTTTGGAGCAAACTAGGTACGAAACTTATGTTTTCTACTACTTGCCATCCCCAAACTGATGGACAAACTGAGGTTGTTAATCGCGTTTTATCTACTTTACTTCGTTCCATCATTAAAAAGAACATTAGGACTTGGGAGGATTGTTTGCCACATGTTGAATTTGCATATAATCATGCCATTCATTCTGCTACTAAGATGTCACCATTTGAGGTTGTTTATGGTTTTAACCCCATTACGCCTCTAGATTTGTTACCTCTGCCACAGGAACAGGTGACGAACAGGGACGGTTAAGCGAAAGCAGAATATGTCAAGAAGTTGCATAAGCAAGTGAAGGAGAATCTTGAGCGAAGGACTCAGCAATATGAAAATCAAGCAAACAAGGGAAGAAAGCGAGTCACCTTCGAAGTTGGAGACTGGGTTTGGGTTCATTTCCGAAAGGAAAGATTTCCAGCCCAAAGGCGGTCCAAACTGTTACCGCGCGGAGATGGTCCTTTCCAGGTGTTGGCGAAAGCGAACGACAATGCCTACAAGATAGACTTACCGGGAGATTATAATGTGAGTGCCACTTTTAATGTTTGTGACTTAACCCCTTTTGATGACTCTACAGATTTGAGGTCAAATCCTTTTCAAGAAGGGGGGGATGATGTGAGCACATCAGTTCAGAACAAACAAGCTGATCCGGAGGTCTTACCAACAGGACCCATCACTTGTTCTAAGGCAAAGAAATTCAGGGAAGCCCTTTTTCTTACTTGTGCTACAATTCTTGATTCATTCGAGCATGTTCATGCCTTAGAACATAGGCTTTATAATGTGTTGCATGCTGATATGTGACATACATATACTATACTACTTATATAGGTGTGTTTGCTATGTATATATTATGTTAAGTGTGTTTTAGATAAGTTTGTCAGCTTATAATATTTTATGATAAGCTATGTTAGCTTGTTGTGTGTTAAAACAATAAGGGTGCATTGTTTTGTAGCTTGCTTGAATGTTTTCAATAAGTTTACAATGCTCTGAGTGTGTTTCTTTTGTTTTCATATAGTTACAATAAAAGGGCAGCAGCTCAAAGGCTTAAACTTAGCTCGGATGAAGCTCACGAGAGTGTACGTAGCTCATCTTCAGCTCAAAGGAGTATAGGCAGCTCAACTCAGCTCACTTCACTCCCAGCTAGCTGAATTCAGCTCGTTTCAGCTCCAGTCAGCTCAACTTTAGCTCCACTAGCTCAACTCCAGCTAACAAGTCCAGAAGCAGCTCAAAGGTGTCCTACATGTGGGAGAGTGTCCTACAAGCATGTGAGCAGCATGTGGGGCGTCCTACATCTCTTGAATCATTTCCTTATGTTATTTGTTACAAAAAGGGAAAGGAGAATGTCGTTGCTGATGCTTTATCACGTAGATATGTGCTTTTGAATTATCTTGATTCACATCTGATTGGTTTTGCATATATTCGTGAATTATACCCTGATGATCCTGATTTTAGGGATAAGTTTAATGCTTGTGAAAAATGTGTAGATGGAAAGTTTTACAGGCATGAAGGCTATCTTTTCAAAGAAAGCAGGATATGCATCACACAAGGTTCCATACGTGATATTCTGATTCGTGAGGCTCATGAAGGTGGATTGATGGGTCATTTTGGTGTCACTAAGACGCTGCACACATTGAAGGAGCATCTGTTTTGGCCAAAGATGCGTAGGGATGTTGAAAGGTACTGTGAACGTTGTGTGACATGTAAGAAAGCAAAATCGAAGGTTTCACCACATGGTATGTACTTACCTTTACCTATTTCTGATTCACCTTGGACTGATATTTCGATGGATTTTGTATTGGGTTTGCCAAGGACTAGAACTGGTAGGGATAGCATATTTGTTGTGGTTGATAGGTTCTCTAAGATGGCACATTTCATTGCATGCCATAAGACTGATGATGCTGTTAATGTGGCTAACTTATTTTTCAGAGAAATTGTGCGATTACATGGCATTCCTAGGTCTATTGTTTCTGACAGGGATGTAAAGTTTTTTAGTCACTTCTGGAGGACTCTTTGGAGCAAAATAGGTATGAAACTCATGTTTTCTACTACTTGCCATCCCCAAACTGATGGACAAACTGAAGTCGTTAATAGGGTACTATCTACTTTACTTCGTTCCATCATCAAAAAGAACATTAAGACTTGGGAAGATTGTTTGCCACATGTTGAATTCGCTTATAATCATGCTGTGTATTTATTAATTCAATTCAACGATGCATTCATTCTGCTACGAAAATGTCACCATTTGAGGTTGTTTATGATTTTAATCCTATTACGCCTCTAGATTTGTTGCCTTTGCCACAGAAACAGGTGATTAGCAAGGATGGTAAAGCGAGAGCAGATTATGTTAAGCGTTTACATCAGCAGGTTAAGGAGAACTTAGTACGAAGGACTCAGTAGTACGAAAAGCAAGCAAACAAAGGAAGAAAGTGAGTCACCTTCGAGGTTGGTGATTGGGTTTGGGTTCACTTCCGAAAGGAACGTTTTCCAGCCCAAAGGTGGTCAAAGCTGTTACCGCGAGGAGATGGTCCTTTTCAGGTGTTGGAGAAAGTGAATGAAAACGCCTACAAAATAGACTTGCCGGGTGAATTTAATGTAAGTGCTACATTCAATGTTTCCAATTTATCCCCTTATGTTGATTTTGCAGATTTGAGGACAAATCCTTTTCAAGAAGGGGGGATGATGTGAGCACATCTAGGCCAACAAAGAATTCTGATCCGGAAGTCCTTCCACAAGGACCTGTCACACGTTCTAAGGCTAGGCAATTCAGGGAAGCTTTGTTCTCTACTTGTTCTTATATTCTTGAATCATTTGAACAAGTTCCTGCCTTAGAATATAGGACTTTTAATGTGTTACATGCTGAAATGTAACATTTCCATACTTAGTATATTAATATAAGTGTGTTTGATAAGTACCAATAATGATATACTATGTTTCATAATGTTTTTGATATTAGCATTACGTGTTTGAATAAGTTTCCAAGACTTTGATCAAGTTTTCAATGTTTTGTAACATGTACACGGGAGAACTCTAGCTCACGTAGCTCTGGGCAGCTCAATTCCAGCTCAAGTGAGCGTAGGCGGCTCAACTCCAGCTCAGGAGAGTGCAACTAGCTCAACTCCAGCTCAGGAGATCATAACTAGCTCAATCCTAGCTCAGGAGAGTATTACCAGCTCATTCCCTGCTCAGGAGAGTGTTACCAGTTCATCTCCAGCCCATTTTTAGCTCAACTCCTTTTCAGTTAGCTCACTGTCAACTCAGAAGCTCAACTATAGCTAATCAACTCCATAGCAGCTGCATGGGTACTCAGCAAGTAAGCCCAGCTCGAGTGGTGCTTTTTCAAGCAAGATATGTGCATAGGAGGCTGAAATACACACCATGCTTATAATCAGATTTGGGCAGCCGAATTCAGCCCTCCTTGATGTCATTGGCGGCATTTGGATAAATATGAGAGGAGTTGGTGTTTAAATTTCAAACAAAACACATATTTAACATGTGTTAAACATGCTAGGCGCCAAATACATCATTTGTGTGGCTGATCTGCCTTTGCCGCCCAATAGGAGTTACAACTCCTTATTTTTATTTTTTAAATGCATCATTTTCAGCCACAAACTAAATTCGGCCACCCCCTCCCCTTTGCTTATAAATTTGGCCGAAATTTTCATGTAAAAGGGTTAGACTTTTATGAAACAAATTACACTTGTGAGAATTTCTCTCAATTCAGTTCTTTTTAGAACTTTTCTTGACTTTCAATTCTGAATTGATTGTCAAACACTTGATACTTCGGGTTCTCAATTGTTCGATAATTGAAGGGTCCAAGTCCTATTCGAGCAGAATTCAAGATAAGGTTCGGGTTCGTTCAGTAGATTGTTCGAGTTCTTCCTTGGAATTTTGTTCAAATTCTTCAAGATAGTTGCTGCCATTGTTGAATGCTCGAAGAGCATCATCTTCAACCTTCAGAATTGCCCAGAATTTCCAGCAACATTCTTTCTCCCTATTTCTTCTTTTCTTTCGTTTTTTTAACACTTTAGCCTCTAAATATCAGCCCATATTTGTTTCTATTGCAGAGAAATGTTTGCTTCAATCCTAGATCCGCGAATGAACGAGGAATGTTGTTTTGATCAACAACACCCTTGTATCATATGGCTTAAAATCGACCCTCCTACTTGCGATTAAATAGGCAACCTGGAGTGTAAAGATTCTCCCTCGCTCAACTTGGTCGAAGATGTTGAAGAAAGCTTCGAAGACACAAGTTTCCCGACACTTGCAAACATGTACTCAAAAGAATAATCTCTTTATTTAATAACTCAAATCTGATTTACAAAGAAGAAGATCTCATCCTTTTATAGGGGAAGGATGACTAAACTAAAAGAAATTCCTAAATAAAATAAAATTCCCTTTCTAATAAAATAATACTAAAAGAAATAATAAAATAACATGAAACTAATAAAATAATGTAATTACTTGCTGAATGGGAACTCTCCCTTGTTTAGAGAGTCTTGGGCGGCACCCTTCCATGGATGATAAAGGGGGAAGCTTATTAGGGCTGTAGCTTGAATATGAGGCTGATTTGGGCTGTTTTAAAGGGAATGACAAGACCAAACTTAAATGCGTCTGATTTGGGCTGGAAATTAACTAATTAGACCCAAGCTTTATTATTCAGCTTTGGGTATAAAAATTACAATGAAAACCCAATTTTAATAGACTTCAAATATGATTAAGGACTTGTCCTTGCATTGTTGGGCGTGTGCTTCCTCAACATGGGTATGTGTGACCCAATTCTTCAAACTTGGACAGTGAGTGTTTTCCCGGAATACTTCTCTTGCGTGAATGATTGTAAGACATTGGTCAGCATTCCTTGCATGGTGGTGTATAGTTTATCCTTAAGGATCTTGGACTTGGTTCGTGTGGTTGGTCCAAGAGAGAATGTGAGTCCATCGTTGACTTTGGCTTGTCCCGTGCATGTATCATCATGCAACTTTTAGAATCCTAATAACACAAGAAAATGAAAAGGTGTTAGATAATGTAAACGAGAAAAAAAAGAAGGCAAACAAAAGAACTTAAATGAAATCTAAGAGCAAAAGAAGTGAAAGAAGCAAAACCTTAAAACTTGGAAAGCAATCATGAGAGTCCAAACGATATGAAATATGTATGGGAATAGGTGTGATGCTTAACACATGCTTTGCTTGCTGATTGTGTTGTTCTTGTCTCTTTCTATTTCTTTTCTTTTTGTTTCTTTTTCTTTTTTGTGGTAAAAATGAAATAAAACAGCAAGAAAACGAAAATTATAGTTTATTGGAAAGAAAGAACCCTAAAATGCTAAAAATAGCCCAACTTGCAAAGTTGCGGCAGATTGAGATTGGAACCCTCCCAAATTCTACCAAACTTGAATCTCTTGCCGAAAAATTATGCCCAATCTGATACCAACAGATGTAGGTGTTGCTAATATGTTGGAAACTCTCAAAATCACTTGGAAACAAGCCTAGGGCGTTGACTTGATCAAGAAACTTTGAATTTGGAAAATCTGAAATTTCAAGAGAATATGCAATGGTGTTTCTTGAAGATTCTAAAAATAAGAGCCCAAAGTTAAAGGTTCAAAGGTGAATAAGAAGATTAGAAGAAAATAAGAAGGAATTGAACAAAAAAGATAAAGAAAGATAAGTGCAAAGTAAAGAAAAATGAATCTGAAAATTTTAGATATGTTTGTCGAAGATGGCGCAATGGTGAAGACTTGAACAAGATGGATTTGGAGTTATTTAAAGTTTTGGAATGGTAGAGATGCACGTAGAACCCTCCTACTTGCAATTAACTAGGCAACTCCATGATATGGCTTAAAATCGACCCTCCTACTTGTGATTAGATAGGCAACCCGGAGTGTAAAGATTCTCCCTCGCTCAACTCGGTCGAAGATGTTGAAAAAAGCTTCGAAGACACAAGTTTCCCGACACTTGCAAACATGTACTCAAAAGAATAATCTCTTTATTTAATAACTTAAATCTGATTTACAAAGAAGAAGATCTCATCCTTTTATAGGGAAATGATGGCTAAACTAAAAGAAATTCCTAAATAAAATAAAATTCCCTTTCTAATAAAATAATACTAAAAGAAATAATAAAATAACATGAAACTAATAAAATAATGTAATTACTTACTGAATGGGAACTCCCCCTTGTTTAGGGAGTCTTGGGCGGCACCCTTCCATGGATGATAAAGGGGACAGCTTATTAGGGCTGTAGCTTGAATATGAGGCTGATTTGGGCTGTTTTAAAGGGAATGACAAGGCCAAACTTAAATGCGTCTGATTTGGGCTGGAAATTAACTAATTAGACCCAAGCTTTATTATTCAGCTTTGGGTCTAAAACTTACAATGAAAACCCAATTTTAATAGACTTCAAATATGATTAAGGACTTGTCCTTGCATTGTTGGGCGTGTGCTTCCTCAACATGGGTTTGTGTGACCCAATTCTTCAAACTTGGATAGTGAGTGTTTTCCCGGAATACTTCTCTTGCGTGAATGATTGTAAGACATGGGTCAGCATTCCTTGCATGGTGGTGTATAGTTTATCCTTAAGGATCTTGAACTTGGTTCGTGTGGTTGGTCCAAGAGAGAATGTGAGTCCATCGTTGACTTTGGCTTGTCCCGTGCATGTATCATCATGCAACTTTTAGAATCCTAATAACACAAGAAAATGAAAAGGTGTTAGATAATGTAAAGGAGAAAAAAAGAAGGCAAACGAAAGAACTTAAATGAAATCTAAGAGCAGAAGAAGTGACAGAAGCAAAACCTTAAAACTTGGAAAGCAATCATGAGAGTCCAAACGATATGAAATATGTATGGGAATAGGTGTGATGCTTAACACATGCTTTGCTTGCTGATTGTGCTGTTCTTATCTCTTTCTATTTCTTTTTCTTTTTTGTGGTAAAAAATGAAATAAAAGTAGGGTTTATTGGAAAGAAAGAACCATAAAATGCTAAAAATAGCCCAACTTGCAAAGTTGCGGCAGATTAGGATTGGAACCCTCCCAAATTCTACCAAACTTGAATTTCTTGCCGAAAAATTGTGCCCAATCTGATACCAACAGATGTAGGGCTTGCTAATACATTGGAAACTCTCAAAATCACTTGGAAACAAGCCTAGGGCGTTGACTTGATCAAGAAACTTTGAATTTGGAAAATCTGAAATTTCAAGAGAATATGCAATGGTGTTTCTTGAAGATTCTAAAAATAAGAGCCCAAAGTTGAAGGTTCAAAGGTGAATAAGAAGATTAGAAGAAAATAAGAAGGAATTGAACAAAAAAGATAAAGAAAGATAAGTGCAAAGTAAAGAAAAATGAATCTGAAAATTTTAGATATGTTTGTCGAAGATGGCGCAATGATGAAGACTTGAACAAGATGGATTTGGAGTTATTTGAAGTTTTGGAATGGTAGAGATGCCCGTGGAACCCTCCCACTTGCAATTACCTAGGCAACCTCCGTGATGTGGCTTAAAATCGACCCTCCTACTCGTGATTAGATAGGCAACCCGGAGTGTAAAGATTCTCCCCCGCTCAACTCGGTCGAAGATTTTGAAGAAAGCTTCGAAGACACAAGTTTCCCGACACTTGTAAACATGTACTCAAACGAATAACCTCTTTATTTAATAACTCAAATCTGATTTACAAAGAAGATCTCATCCTTTTATAGGGGAAGGATGGCTAAACTAAAAGAAATTCCTAAATAAAATAAAAATCCCTTTCTAATAAAATAATACTAAAAGAAATAATAAAATAACCTGAAACTATAAAATAATGTAATTACTTACGGAATAGGAACTCTCCCTTGTTTAGATAGTCTTGGGCGGCACTCTTCCATGGCTGATGTGAGCACGTTTATGTCACCCAACGACGCAACTTCAAACTTTCATGGAAGTTTGCTTATTCACTTGTTACATGCTGATATGTAACATCTTTATGCTATATTACTTATATTAGTGTGTTTACTATGGATATAGTATGTTTGGTGTGTTTTGAATTAGTTTGATATAACTTATAGTGTTTTTATATTTGTTTAAGTGTTATTGAATATGTTTACAAAGCTTTGATAGGAGTTTCATTGTTTTGTAACATGTACTTAGGAGGACACTAGCTCATGTGAGTATATGCAGCTCAACTCCAGCTCAAGTGAGTGTATGCAGCTCATCTTTAGCTCACCAGAGTGTATGTAGCTCGGTCCCAGCTCATGAGAGTGTAACCAGCTCACTTTCAGCTTAGGAGAGTGTGATCAGCTCATCCTCAGATCAAGTCATCTCAGAGGCTTAGCTCCCAGCTCAGTTAAGCTCCTAACACTCTTAGCTAGCTCATTTCAGCTCTGCTTGATTCCTATCAGCTCAACTTCAGCTCCACTAGCTCAACTTCAGCTGACAAGTCCAGAAGTAGCTAAAAAGCGTCCTACATGTCTGGGAGTGAACCAGTGCACGCGTGGCAGCCTAGGTGGCATCCGAGTATGAGACTTGCACATGTGGCAGCCTTGGCACATGTGTGTGCAAGTTTGGCCGAAACAACCTCTCTTCTTTGCATTTGTGCGGCACATGACTGGATAAGCATGGGTAGACGTTTTTGTTTGAATTTTAAACATTTAGCACATGTTAAATGTGCAAAGGAGGCGCCACTTGCATTTTGAATGCATGACTGATGTTTGTTGCCGCCCAAAGAGGTTATTAGCATTCAAATTCAATTTTTGAGTGCTTTAATTTCAGCCACACTAGTAAATTTGGCCACCACCCTTTTTTTGCTATATATATGTCTTCTAAACAATGTTAAAAAGGTTGAACAATTTGGAATAAAAATTATTTGAGAGAGTTTCTCTTGTTATGTTCTTTTTATTGCAGAGATATGCTTGCTACTATCCTAGATCCATTAACATTCAAGGAACGTTATTTCGACAAGCAACACACCCCTTATCATATGGTAATCAGAGTCTAGTCGGATTTTAGCATGTTCTGCACTACAAAACCAAAAAAATAAAAAGATAAAAAAATTGAATTCTGAAAAAATAACTCAAAGTGAACAGAAAAAATTTCGAAAAAAATCAGATTCAAAAAGTTAGTCGACTATGACCTAATATGGTGGGATCAATTACTGCTTAGCCGAAGACATGCAAGTGAAGGTCTAGTGACTACATGGGACAAAATGAAACGAATCATGCGAAAATGGTTCGTTCCATCCCATTACCATCGTGATTTATATCAGAAATTACAAGCTTTGAAACAGGGTAATCGAAGTGTTGAAGACTATTTCAAGGAGATGGAGATGGTCATGATGCGTGCGAACATCGAGGAAGATCGAGAAGCTACCATGGCACGTTTTATTGGAGGTTTGAACCTTGAAATTGCTAACATTTTTGAATTGCAGCATTATGTCGAGATTGATGACATGGTGCACATGGCGATAAAAATTGAACGACAACAACGTTACTGATAAAGTGCGAGGCAAGCAAGTGGTGACACAGGAAAGGTCGAGGGACATCGAGTGCTTCAAGTGTCTTAGCAGAGGACATGTTGCGAGCCAATGTCCTAATAGGAGGACCAGGCTGATGCGTGAGAATGGAGAAATAGAGTCAGATTCTGAAAAAGACGAAATGAGCCCACTATTGAAGATGTTGAAGAGGATGTGGAGTTAGCAGCAACTGGTGAAATTATGGTTGTCAAACAGAGTTTAAATGTGCCGCCATCTCAAGATGAACAACAACGAGAAAACATTTTCCATACACGATGCCATGTGAATGATAAGGTATGTATTGTGATTATTGATAGTGGTAGTTGTACTAACGTTGCTAGTACTCTCATGGTTGAAAAGTTAGGCTTGACGACAATGAAGCATCCTAATCAGTACAAGCTACAATGGTTGAATAATGGTGGTGAAATCAAAGTTACCAAACAAGTTGTTGTACCATTTTCCATTGGTAAATACAAGGATGAGGTACCTTGTGTTGTTTGTTCTATGGATACTTGTCATTTGCTTTTAGGGAGGGCGTGGCAATATGATAAAAGAGTTCTACATGATTGTTACACCAATTGATACTCTTCTGATCATGAGGGAAAAAAGGTTATTTTGGCACCATTGACTCCAAGTGAAGTACATGAAGACCAAATTCGTTTGAAAATGAGCATCGAAGCATGGAAAGCCATCAAAGAGAAAAATGAATGTGAAAAAGAGGAAGCAAATTCCACGATATTATCAGGTTCTACATTTTCTTCTACTTCTTTTTCTAATTTGCAAATTGACAAAGTGATGCCAAATGAAGTCTCAAAGATTGCAAACGTTGGTATGTCTAGTGCATTTATGTTCTCTTCAAAAATTCAGCAACCTTCTTTATCTCGGTTTGACATTCCTTTCCATAGTGCTCTTGATTTTTCATCTTTGGATTATGAATTCTTTGGTCGTACATTGGATTATGCATATTGTGTTGTGATTCTGATAGTTCGTCGAGATCCTTGTTGTTCTTTGGAGTTGTCTTTATTTGCAGGTTTAAGGATGCACGAAGAGAATTGTTTGTATATATGTTGTGCATTATTCGGAAGGGTACAAGAAAGAAGGCCCATCTTGCACCTTCAAATTTCGTTGCTCTTGAGAAAGAATTTGTACCAAGTGAATGGCATTTGTGCCGAGTAAAAAGGATGAAGAAGTTCTGATGTGAGCACATCCATTCAGAACTCTCCAACAGATCCGGAAGTCTTACCAACAGGACCTATCACCCGCTCTAAGGCTAAGAAGTTCAGGGAAGCCCTTTTCTTTACTTGTGCTAACATTCCTGATTCCTTTGATCATGTTCATGCCTTAGAACATAGGTTGTATAACGTGTTGCATTCAGATATGTGACATGTTTAGGTATATGTACTTATTAGGTATATTAATAGGTATATATATATTAGTTTGGTGTGTTTAACATATGTTTTAGTGTGTTTATTTATCTTATTGTATGAATAAGTTGCTGCCTAAGTATGTTTGCTATGTTGTGCATTAGGGACCATGGAAAACAATAGCTTAAGGACGTGTACTCAGCTCGGTTGAAGCTCAAGCTAGCGTATACAGCTCCTATTCAGCTCAGAAGGGAGTATCTTAGCTCAACTCAGCTCATCACACTGTGAGCTAGCTCGTTTCAGCTCATGTCAGCTCCGTTCAGCTCAACTCCAGCTCCACCAGCTCAACTCTAGCTGACAAGTCCAGAACCAGCTGAATGATACCCTACATGTGGGAGAGTGTCCTACAAGTGTGTGTGGCAGCAAGGGACGTGTGTGCATGGCCCATGCACAATGCCATGCATGATTCGGCCTAGTAAGGCCCTAGAGCAGCGTGCCCAGCCCTTGTGTGCGCACCCCATGCAGCCCAGCGTGCCCAGCCCTTGTGTGCGCAGCAGCAGCCCAGCAGGTGGCCTTGTGTGCGCACCCCATGCAGCCCAGCGTGCCCAGCCAAGTGTGCAGCCCCTTCTCTTGTGTGGATAAGCACAAGGTTGGTTGTGCCTTTGAATTTCAAACTCAAAGCACAATTAACATGTGCCTAAAAGGATTTTGGCTCCCAAAATTCAAACGCAAGGCTCATATTCATTTCTGCCAACTTGGGTAGTTTTTGTTCAAAATTTAAACTTTATTATTTTTTTTAATTTAATTTGTACCACACATTTCCATTTCGTCCAACCACCCTCCTACACTATAAATGTAAGCCAAATTCCCTTTGTACAAGGTTAGACCTTTTATGCAATCAAATATAATTGTGAGATTTCTCTCAAACTCAGTTCTTTTTAGAACTATTTCCTTGATACTTCGGGTTCTCAATTGCTAGATAATTGAAGGGTCCAAGTGCTTATTCGAGCAAATTCAAGATAAGGTTCAGGTTCGTTCAACAAATTGTTCGAGTTCTTCCTTGGAGTTTGTTCATTTTTCGACTACGAAGAACTGCTTCGATTCGGGTTTGCATAACTGATGATGCAAGTTCTTTCGAGTTCATCGTGTCAAGACCAAGAATGTTGCTGCCATTGTTGAAAGCTTGAAGACATCATCTTCAACCTTCCACCTAGTCCCTAAATTAATTTCGGCAACTTCTTCTTTTCTCATTTCTGATTTTTCTTTCTTTTTCCTTAATTTAAACATCTAAAAACAAAACAATGTTTGTTTCTGTTGCAGAGAATTACTTGCTATCATCCTAGATCCGTGAATGAACGAGGAACGTTGTTTTCTTCAACAACATCCTTGTATCATATGGTAATCAGAGCTTAGGTCGGATTATAGAGTTTTCTGCATTTACAAGAAGTCAAAATATACAAAGACAAAAGAAAAAAAAGTCAAAGTCAAAGTTTGACCAGAAAGTCAAAAGTAAAAAAAATTCGGAAAAAATACAAAAAAATTCAAAAAAATTCAGTGTCGAATATTTGGGGTATTTTGTGTTTTTATATGCTGTTTGAACGTGAAATGATGAGAAATGTGCTTATCTTACCTTGAAATGCCTTGAAATCACCCGAAATCAACTTTCTTGTTTATTCCGGAGATAGGATGGTGGTAAGCATTTCTACTGCGTAAGTTGCTAATTTCTTGTCCTTTTAGCACCATTTCTTTCATTTCTTTTTGTTTATCATCTTTTCAGCCCCAAATTCTCAACTTTCATCTTTTTTCTTTTTTCTCCTAACCCTTATCTTTTTCTAATAACATTTCACCCGTCACTTGTTGTTTTCTTTCAATTTGACAACATTTGCAGAATCTGAACATCGGAATCAGTTCCTTTAAAGAACTAAGTACGAGAGATTGAGGGAAAAGGCAAACAGAGCGTGTGAGAACAGAAGGGGAGACAAAAAGAGCCATTCAAGTATTCTCCCGAGTGAAACACGAGTGCTGAGTGATTCCTCTTTTCTTGAGTGCATATTCTTTGGAGTGACTAGTGAGGATCTTGCTGTGTGATTGGTGAGGACTATTTTTTTTCTTTTTTTTCTACTAACCTTAATCAGTTTGTTTGTTTTTGTTTGTTTGTGTTCTTTGTTGTGAAAGATGACAGGTTCTGATGATACACCACCACCGGACTTGCAAATGCAAGCCTTGGAAAGAATGATGCAAAGGATAGTGACTAATGCCTTAGAACCATTGCAGTCCCGAATGGACAGAATTGATGGAGATTCCAATTCTGCCCATGATGAAGTCAACGAAAATGAAGTCAACCATTCCCCGAGGATTAACCTTAGACGTGATCAGCAAATGGATAATAATATGACTAACATCAAAGTTGCTATACCTTCTTTTCAGGGACGAACAGATCCGGATGCATATCTTGCTTGGGAAAGCAAGGTTGAACATGTGTTCGAGTGTTACAATTATTCTGAACAGAAGAAGGTTCGTCTAGCAGCCATGGAGTTTGTCGATTATGCATTGATATGGTGGGACCAGTTGTTGATTAGTCGGAGACGTGCCGGTGAAGGTCCAGTGGCTTCATGGAACGAAATGAAGCGTATCATGCGTAGGAGGTTTGTTCCTTCCCATTATCATCGTGATTTGTTTCAAAAATTGCAAACTTTGAAACAGGGAACTCGGAGCGTGGAAGACTACTACAAGGAAATGGAGATGGCCATGATGCGAGCCAACATCGTTGAATATAGAGAAGCGACCATGGCACGATTCCTTGCAGGTTTGAACTTTGAAATTGCTAATGTCGTTGAATTGCAGCATTATGTCGAGTTGGATGACATGGTGCATATGGCGATAAAGATAGAGCGAAAACAGCGAAGAAAGTCTTCAAACCGAGGTACTACTCCATTTAAGTCTTTCTCTAACCCTTTGTATACTCCTAATGCTTCTAGGAAGCAAGCACCACAACAACCACTTCGGATTCGTGAGCAAGGCGAACCCAGCAAGCCAAAGACCCCGTTGCTGAAAATGGGCGTGGCAAACAGCAAGTGGTGACGCAAGAGCGAGCACGAGATATCCAGTGTTTCAAGTGCCTTGGAAGAGGACATGTTGCTAGTCAATGTCCTAACCGGAGAGTTATGTTGATGCGAGATGATGGTGAGATTGAGTCAGATTCCGAGGAGGAAGTGCATGATGTCCCTACTGAAGAGAAAGATGAGACTGACCTAGAGGTTCCTGAATCTGGTAAGGTAATGGAACTTTTGGTTATTAAAAGAAGTCTGAATGTGCAACAGGTACCGGATGATCTACAGCGTGAGAATATCTTTCACACACGATGCAAGGTGCAAGACAAGGTATGTGTTGTGATTATTGATAGCGGTAGTTGTACTAATGTTGCCAGTTTAGTGATGGTTGACAGGTTAGGTCTGAAAACGACAAAGAATCCTCATCCATATAAGTTACAATGGTTGAATGATGGTGGCGAGCTTAAAGTGACCAGACAGGCTATTGTACCATTTTCAATTGGAAACTACAAGGACGAGGTCCTTTGTGATGTTGTGACGATGGATGCTACTCACCTTCTTTTGGGACGCCCTTGGCAGTATGACAAGAAGGTAATACATGATGGTTATACAAATCGTTACTCTTTTATGCATGCAGGTAAGAAGATCACTTTGGCTCCTTTGACACCGAGTCAAGTGTTTGAAGATCAGGCAAGCTTGAAAAAGAGTAAAGAGACTGCAAAAGAGAAGAAGAAGATGTCCGTGTATGCGAGCAGTAGCGAAATCAGGAAATGTCTTTCCTCTCAACAATCTGTTCTTATTTTGATGTTTAAAGATTATTGTTTATTGACAGATTTTCCTACTGATCTACCGTCACCGATTTTGACACTTTTGCTGGAGTTTGAGGACGTGTTTCCAGCTGAAACACCAAAGGGATTGCCACCTCTTCGTGGCATTGAGCACCAGATTGATTTCATTCCAGGTGCTACTATTCCGAACCGGCCAGCTTATCAAACCAACCTTGAAGAGACAAAAGAGCTTCAACGCCAAGTTACTGAGTTGATGGAAAAGGGTTACATTCGAGAGAGCTTGAGTCTGTGTGCTGTTCCGGTGCTATTGGTGCCGAAGAAAGATGGATCTTGGAGGATGTGCGTAGATTGTAGAGCTGTGAATCAGATTACAATTAAGTATCATCATCCCATTCCGAGACTTGATGACATGTTGGACGAGCTTTGCGGAGCCGTCATCTTCTCCAAAATTGACTTAAGGAGCGGCTATCATCAGATTCGCATGCGAGAAGGCGATGAGTGGAAAACAGCCTTCAAGACAAAGCTAGGTTTGTACGAATGGTTAGTAATGCCTTTTGGTTTAACTAATGCACCTAGTACTTTTATGCGTTTGATGAATCATGTTCTGCTACCTTTCATTGGAAGATTCTGTGTTGTATACTTTGATGATATCTTGATCTATAGCAAGTCTTTACAGGATCATGTGGAACATTTGCGAGCTGTTTTGCAGGTTTTGCGAGAAGAGAGATTATTTGGTAACATGGAGAAGTGTGTATTTTGTACTGATAAACTCACATTTCTTGGTTACATTGTTAGTTCTCAGGGAGTTGAAGTTGATCCTGAGAAGATAAAGGCAATTCAGGAATGGCCACGACCGACATCGATTACTCAGGTTAGATCGTTTCATGGTTTAGCGAGTTTTTATCGACGGTTTGTTCCTAACGTTAGTTCCATTACCGCCCCCTTAACTGGTATTATTAAGAAGAATTCTAGCTTCTTTTGGGTTAAGGAACAAGAAGATGCCTTTTTGAGAATTAAAGACTCTTTAACTCAAGCACCTGTTTTAGCATTACCTGATTTTGATAAAATGTTTGAGATTGAATGTGATGCTTCCGGAATTGGTATTGGTGCTGTTTTGATGCAGGAAAAGAGGCCCGTTGCTTACTTTAGCGAGAAATTGAGTGGTGCTACATTGAACTATCCGGTTTATGATAAAGAGATGTATGCACTGATTCGGGCATTGGAGACAAGGCAGCATTATTTGTTGCCTAAGGAGTTTGTGATCCACACCGACCACGAGGCTTTACGTTACATCACAGGTCAGCATAAATTGAATAAACGAGGCTTTCCTTATGTCATTCGTTACAAGAAAGGGAAAGAAAATGTCGTTGCTGATGCATTGTCACGTAGGTATGCACTTTTGAGTTATCTTGATTCACATCTGATTGGTTTTGCATATATTCGTGATTTATACCCTGATTTTAGAGATAAGTTTAATGCTTGTTCGAAAGGTGCAGATGGAAAGTTTTACAGGCATGATGACTTTCTTTTCAAAGAAAACAGGATATGCATTCCACAGGGTTCCATATGTGATATTCTGATTCGTGAGGCTCATGAAGGTGGATTGATGGGTCATTTTGGTGTCACTAAGACGTTGCACACATTGAAGGAGCATCTGTTTTGGCCAAAGATGCGCAGGGACGTTGAAAGGTACTGTGAACGTTGTGTGACATGTAAGAAAGCAAAATCGAAGGTTTCACCACACGGTATGTACTTACCTTTACCTATTTCTGAATCCCCTTGGACTGACATTTCTATGGATTTTGTTTTGGGATTGCCTCGAACTAGGACTGGTAGAGATAGCGTATTTGTTGTGGTTGATAGGTTCTCTAAGATGGCACATTTCATCGCATGCCATAAGACTGATGATGCTGTTAATGTGGCTAACTTATTTTTCAGAGAAATTGTGCGATTACATGGTATTCCTAGGTCTATTGTTTCTGACAGGGATGTAAAGTTTTTGAGTCACTTCTGGAGGACTCTTTGGAGCAAAATAGGTACGAAACTCATGTGTGCGCAGCCCTTGTGTGCGCAGCAGCAGCCCAGCAGGTGGCCTTGTGTGCGCACCCCATGCATCCCAGCATGCCCAGCCAAGTGTGCAGCCCCTTCTCTTGTGTGGAGAAGCACAAGGTTGGTTGTGCCTTTGAATTTCAAACTCAAAGCACAATTAACATGTGCCTAAAAGGATTTTGGCTCCCAAAATTCAAACGCAAGGCTCATATTCATTTTTGCCAACTTGGGTAGTTTTTGTTCAAAATTTAAACTTTATTATTTTTTTAATTTAATTTGTACCACCCATTTCCATTTCGTCCAACCACCCTCCTACACTATAAATGTAAGCGAAATTCCCTTTGTACAAGGTTAGACCTTTTATGCAATCAAATATAATTGTGAGATTTCTCTCAAACTCAGTTCTTTTTAGAACTATTTCCTTGATACTTCGGGTTCTCAATTGTTAGATAATTGAAGGGTCCAAGTGCTTATTCGAGCAAATTCAAGATAAGGTTCGGGTTCGTTCAACAGATTGTTCGAGTTCTTCCTTGGAGTTTGTTCATTTTTCGACTACGAAGAACGGCTTCGATTCGGGTTTGCATAACAGATTATGCAAGTTCTTTCGAGTTCATCGTGTCAAGACCAAGAATGTTGTTGCCATTGTTGAAAGCTTGAAGACATCATCTTCAACCTTCCACCTAGTCCCTAAATTAATTTCGGCAACTTCTTCTTTTCTCATTTCTGATTTTTCTTTCTTTTTCCTTAATTTAAACATCTATCTTGATTTTTCATCTTTGGATTATGAATTCTTTGGTCGTACATTGGATTATGCATATTGTGTTGTGATTCTGATAGTTCGTCGAGATCCTTGTTGTTCTTTGGAGTTGTCTTTATTTGCAGGTTTAAGGATGCACGAAGAGAATTGTTTGTATATATGTTGTGCATTATTCGGAAGGGTACAAGAAAGAAGGCCCATCTTGCACCTTCAAATTTCGTTGCTCTTGAGAAAGAATTTGTACCAAGTGAATGGCATTTGTGCCGAGTAAGAAGGATGAAGAAGTTTCCTGCCAAGCGAAAGTCAAAATTGTTCCCTTTTGTAATGAGTGTTGATTTGGGGACAAATCGCATTAAAGAAGGGGGGATGATGTGAGCACGTTTATGCCACCCAACGATGCAACTTCAAACTTTCAGGGAAGTTTGCTTTTTCACTTGTTACATGATGATATGTAACATCTTTATGTTATATTACTTATAGTATTTTTATATTTGTTTAAGTGTTATTGAATAAGTTTACAAAGCTTTGATAGGAGTTTCATTGTTTTGTAACATGTACTTAGGAGGACACTAGCTCAAGTGAGTATATGCAGCTCAACTCCAGCTCAAGTGAGTGTATGCAGCTCATCTTCAGCTCACCAGAGTGTATGTAGCTCGGGCCCAGCTCAGGAGAGTGTAACCAGCTCACTTTTAGCTCATGAGAGTGTGATAAGCTCATCCTCAGCTCAAGTCAACTCAGAGGCTTAGCTCCCAGCTCAGTTCAACTCCTAACACTCTTAGCTAGCTCATTTCAGCTCAGCTTGATTCCTGTCAACTCAACTTCAGCTGACAATTCCAGAAGTAGCTGAAAAGCGTCCTACATGTCGGGGAGTGTTCCAGTGCACATGTGGCAGCCTAGGTGGCATCCGAGCATGTGACTTGCATATGTGGCAGCCTTGGCACATGTTTGTGCAAGTTTGGCTGAAAAGAACCTCTCTTCTTTGCATTTGTGCGACACATGAATGGATAAGCATGGGTGGACGTTTTTGTTTGAGTTTCAAACATTTAGCACATGTTAAATGTGTAAAGGAGGCGCCGCATGCATTTTGAATGCATGACTGATGTTTGCTGCCGCCCAAAGAGGTTACTGGCATTCAAATTCAATTTTTGAGTGCTTTAATTTCAGCCAAAAGAATGGCTCACTTTTCTTCAGTTTCTGTTTTTGTTTTTGTTTTTTTTTTCTTTTTTTTTTCTTTTTTGATTTATAAGATAAATAAACTAAAAAGAATGAAAATTGGCAGAAAGAAACTAAACTAGGTTGAAAATAGAGGAAAAGAACCTAATTCTGGTCAATTTTGATCCACTTTGTTCGAAGTGTTCCCGATGTCAAAAAATTCTGAAATTTTATGTGGAGACTCCTCCAATGGTTTTAAATCTGATATGAAAATTTTCAGCTCAAAATTCGTTCGTTTGATTTTTACAAAATTTCCCCTTTTGTTCGAATTTCTCACCCAAAACGCCAAAATTCTTGCCAAGAATCATCCCAAATCTGATACCAAATTATAGAGTAGTGCAATTGTGGATTTGGAAGCCTTCAATCAAGTTGTTGCAAGAACTAAGAGCTCTAGACTCAATCAAGAAAGCTATGGGCAGATCTGAAAATTCAATAGAAAAGAGAAGGGCTTTTCTTAAAAATTTCAGATTCAAGGCTGGAAATTTAAAGAAAAGAATACAATAAGAAAGATTAGAATATGAATAATAAGAATATAACGAAAAAGATTAAGAAAGATGAAGAGAAGAATAGTAAAAACAAATATGAAATTTCCAGCTTTGTTTATGGAATTATGGGAGATGGCGTGAAGATTGAAGATGAAGATGGCTTGCGATTTGTTGTTGTTGTTTTGTCCTCAGCACCCTCTTAGACGCAATTATCTAAGCAAGCAATGATACATGCATGAGAGGGGTGAATCTAATCATCTTGGAAAAGAAGTTAAAACTGTTTTGCAAGTCAGAAACGTTAGTTAACTTGCGACCTCTTTTTGGATGGGATCCAGGCATTTACGGGTCGACATGTCTTCTTCAAACTTGTTCGGCTGTCAATTAAATTTCCAATGGATCTTGAAACGCCTCAATCGGACATCTAGAACTCAAGATACGTCTATTTTAGCAAAGACAACGCATGCAGAAATTCCTATACGGGATTAATACGAGATTTTTGGATAATTACGAATTTTCAAGAATTTATTTGATTATTTGTAATTTAAATCAATATAGGATTCTGCAATATCTATTAGGATCAGATTTATTTAATTAGGATTTTATTTTTAATATTTATTTATTATTAGAAGTTACTTATGTTATTAGGAGATTAGATTTCAGCATTTATTTATTGTATTTAATTTCCTAAGTTTACTAGGATTAGAACTTCTCCAAGGCTTATATAAGGAGGCTTCAACCACATTGTAATTCAGATTTGAATGATTAAAAAAAGTTCTCTTTTGAGTTCAGACTTGCAAGAAGTATAACTTGTGTTCTTTATTTTAGAAGCAATTCTTCAAGTTCGTAAGAATTTGTTGTTGATCTTCACACTCCTGCTTGCCTAGGTAACTGCGTCTAGGAGGGTGAGTTAGAGCCGTTTGAGGTTGCTTGCTTGGTTAATTGCGATCAAGAGGGTGTCGAGGACAATTTATCCATTTATCTTCCATCTCCATCGTCATCGCCTATCTTCAGCCATCTTTTCACCGATCCAACATTCGCGCCAACATCCTTATCCGCTTCCGCAAGTTCAACGTTCGCGTATACGGGGTCGTGTCCGTATCATTTGGTATCAGATTCAGATCGTTCTTGAGGATGTCATTGAGCAACGTATTGAATTTTACTCTTTTGGGGACTCGATGTCATTATTGTTGTCGACTAGATCATTCCTGGTATGATTGTCTAGATAAGTCTTATTTTCAAGAAAAAATTTTGAGAGATATGTTGGCTGAAATCATACATTCTAATGATATTGAAATTTGTGATTCGGAACATGATAAAGAAATTTGTTCTCCTAAAGAACATGAAGAAAGCGATATCATCGAGAGTTTAACCTTGCCTATTGATGAAGAAGAAATTCTATGTAGTGTGTTTGGTTCTAGTGACAAACCTACTATTTTGATTCAAGATGATCATCAAATGACAAACACCGAGGAAGATACGCTACAATCAAAAGGTACCATTGATTGTTTTCAAATTTCTATTTATGCTTATTCCTCTTCTAGCATTAATAACAATTTCGAAGATGAGAATGAGTCACTTTGCAACGAAAAGAACAATAGTGATGATCTCAATGAGAAGGAAATTGTAAATTACATTGCAAAAAGAGACTATGCACGAGGATCCTTCAAGACATCTTCTCTTTCCTGGTACTTTGATGAACCTCCTCCATTTACCGGTTTAGATTCGAGGGCGAATCCTTTTGAGGAGTGGGGGAATGATACATGCATGAGAGGGGTGAATCTAATCATCTTGGAAAAGAAGTTAAAACTGTTTTGCAAGTCAGAAACGTTAGTTAACTTGCGACCTCTTTTTGAATGGGATCCAGGCATTTACGGGTCAACATGTCTTCTTCAAACTTGTTCGGCTGTCAATTAGCTTTCCAACAGATCTTGAAACGCCTCAATCGGACATCTGGAACTCAAGATACGTCTATTTTAGCAAAGACAGCGCATGCAGAAATTCCTATACGGGATTAATACGAGATTTTTGGATAATTACGAATTTTCAATAATTTATTTGATTATTTGTAATTTAAATCAATATAGGATTCTGCAATATCTATTAGGATCAGATTTATTTAATTAGGATTTTATTTTTAATATTATTTATTATTAGAAGTTACTTATGTTATTAGGAGATTATATTTCAGCATTTATTTATTGTATTTAATTTCCTAAGTTTACTAGGATTAGAACTTCTCCAAGGCTTATATAAGGAGGCTTCAACCACATTGTAATTCGGATTTGAATGATTAAAAAAAGTTCTCTTTTGAGTTCAGACTTGCAAGAAGTATAACTTGTGTTCTTTATTTTAGAAGCAATTCTTCAAGTTCGTAAGAATTTGTTGTTGATCTTCACACTCCTGCTTGCCTAGGTAACTGCGTCTAGGAGGGTGGGTTAGAGCCGTTTGAGGTTGCTTGCTTGGTTAATTGCGATCAAGAGGGTGCCGAGGACAATTTATCCATTTATCTTCCATCTCCATCGTCATCGCCTATCTTCAGCCATCTTTTCACCGATCCAACATTCGCGCCAACATCCTTATCCGCTTCCGCAAGTTCAACGTTCGCGTATACGGGGCCGTGTCCGTATCAAGCAACCTCAAGCGGCTCTAACCCACCCTCCTAGACGCAATTACCTAGGCAAGCAAGAGTGTGAAGATGATCTCCCTCGCAAGAACTCGTCGAACTTATGTTGAAGAAGACTTCTAAGGCACAAGTAATCAGCACTTACAAAAACAAACTCACTAAATATTTCATTAATCAAAGAAAATCTGAATAATCGGAATTACAATGGTGGAGGCTTCATCCTTTTATAGGTGAATAATAGCCAAAGTAATTTAACTTCTACTAAAACAAGGAAACCCTAATTTAATTAAAAAAAATAAAAGAAAGACAACCTTTAAACTCCTTGTGCTTGGGCTGCAAGTGATAAGATGATAAGTGCAAGTGATAAGCTGATAAGAGTTGCTTGGGAGAAGGGTAGTTGGTTCCTAAAGTATATAAAACCCTAAAAACATAATTTAAATGTTAATAATTAAATTGGGATAAGTCTAATTCGTCCAAAAGCTATAATAGCCTTTGGGCTGAATTTTACAAAATCCCGTAATAATCTCGTATCCAGTTTTCTACATACGCAATCTTCAGTAAAATGGACGTATCTTGAGTTCCCAATGTACGATTGATGCGTTTCAAGATTCGTTGGAAAGGTAATTGAATGACGGTAAATTTTTTAGAAGACGACTCTGCCCAGAAATACCTGGATCCCATCCGAAAAGTCGTTGCAAGTTGGCTGACTTTCCCGACTTCACAAACAGATTCAGCTTCTTGTCCAATATGCATTGCTTTAGCCCTCTCATGCATGTATCACGGCTATGGCTCGGTTTATAGCAGGTTTAAATTCTGAAATAGCAAACATTGTTGAGTTGCAGCATTATGTTGAGTTGGATGACATGTTGCATATGACGATCAAAATTGAGTGACAACAACGTAGAAAAGCTTCTACTCGAGGTAATATTCCATTTAAATCTTTTTCAAATCCATTATATACTCCTAACCATACCAGGAAACAAGCAACACAAACGCCACTTCAGATTCAAGAGCAAGGAGAATCCAGCACACCAAAGCCTCTCGTTGCTGATAATGGGCGTGGCAAACAACAAGTGGTGGCAAAAGAACGATCGAGAGATATCCAGTGCTTTAAGTGTCTTGGTCGAGGACATGTTGCTAGCCAGTGTCCTAATCGGAGAGTTATGTTGATGCGAGAAGATGGAGAGATCGAGTCAGATTCTGAGGAAGATGTACAAGAAACCCCTACTGCAGATGATGAAGAGAATAACCTAAAAGTTGTCGAAACTGGTCAGGTAATGGAAATCATGGTTGTAAAACGTAGTTTGAATGTGCAACAGGTTCAGGCACAAGTAATCAGCACTTGCAAAAACAAACTCACTAAATATTTCATTAATCAAAGAATTATAAACGCACAATAAAGCATATCAAACTTATTCAAAGCACACATAACATATTAGATACATACTTAAACATACTAATAAAAATAAGATAGCATAAAAATGTTACACATTAGTATGTAACAAGTGAAAAAGCAAACTTCCCTGAAATTTTGATGTTGCATTCGTTAGGTGGCATAAACGTGCTCACATCATCCACCAAAAGACGTTCGTGAAGACAAGGCTTGCTTGCATTCTAAATCGGGACAGTCAAAGCTTCTCTCTACAACAACAATTGGAGAGTTGGAGCGTATCATTTATAATTCAGCTTTGGGTATAAAAATTACAATTAAAACCCAATTTCAATGGACTTCAAATATGGTTAAGGACTTGTCCTTGCATTCTTGGGCGTGTGCTTCCTCAACATGGGTTTGTGTGGCCTAATTCTTCAAACCCGGAATTCTTGCTTTTGCGTGAAAGATTGTAAGCCTTTGGTTAGCATTCCTTGCATGGTGGTGTATAGTTTATCCTTAAGGATCTTGGACTTGGTTCATGTGTTTGGTCCAAGAGAGAATGTGAGTCCATCGTTGACTTGGGCTTGTCCCGCGCATGTATCATCATGCAACTTTTCGAATCCTACGAACACAAGAAAACGAAAAGGTGTTACATAATGTAAAGGAGAAAAAAAGAAGGCAAACAAAAGAACTTAAATGAAATCTAAGAACAAAAGAAGTGAAAGAAGCAAACCCTTAAAACCCGGAAAGCAATCATGAGATTATTGGAAAGTGGGGTTTATTGGAAAGAAATGAAAAGTAGGGTTTATTGGAAAGAAAACCCTTAAAACCTTTTTCTTTTTCTTTTTTTTTTGTGGTAAAAAATGAAATAAAACAACAAGAAAATGAAAAGTCGGGTTTAATGGAAAGAAAGAACCCTAAAATGCTAAAAACAGCCAACTTGCAAAGTTGCGGCAGATTCAGATTAGAACCCTCCCAAATTCAACCAAACTTGAATTTCTTGCCCAAAAATCGTGCCTAATCTGATACCAACTGATGTAGGGCTTGCTAATACGTTGAAAACTCTCAAAATCACTTGGAAACAAGCCTAGAGCGCTGACTTTATCAAGAAACATTGAATCTGGAAAAATTTAGAATTTCAAGAGAATATGCAATGGTGTTTCATGAAGATTCTGAAAATAAGAGCCCTAAATTAAAGGTTCAAAGGTGAATAAGAAGATTAGAAGAAAATAAGAAGGAATTGAACAAAAAAGATAAAGAAAGATAAGTGCAAAGTAAAGAAAAATGAATCTGGAAATTTTAGATATGTTTGTGGAAGATGGCGCAATGGTGAAGACTTGAACAAGATCGATTTGGAGTTTTGGAATGGTAGAGATGCCCGCAGAACCCTCCTACTTGCAATTAACTAGGCACCCTCTATGTTATGGCTTAAAATTGACCCTCCAACTCGCGATTAGATAGGCAACCCGGAGTGTAAAGATTCTCCCTCGCTCAACTCGGTCGAAGATGTTGAAGAAAGCTTCGAAGACACAAGTTTCCCGACACTTGAAAACATGTACTCAAAAGAATAACCTCTATATTTAATAACTCAAATCTGATTTACAATGAAGAAGATCTCATCCTTTTATAGGGGAAGGATGGCTAAACTAAAAGAAATTCCTAAATAAAATAAAACTCTCTTTCTAATAAAATAATACTAAAAGAAATAATAAAATAACATGAAACTAATAAAATAATGTAATTACTTGCTGAATGGGAACTCTCCCTTGTTTAGGGACTCTTGGGCAGCACTCTTCCATGGCTTATAAAGGAGACGGCTTATTAGGGCTATAGCTTGAATATGCGGCTGATTTGGGCTGTTTTAACGGGAATGACAGGGCCAATCTTAAATGAGTCTGATTTGGGCTGGAAATTAACTAATTAGACCCAAGCTTTATGATGTAGGCCAATCTTGTTGATGATGCTGAACAACACACTTTGATTGTAGGACATGGGAAGGAAGCAAGTATCTCGCAAGAAGTGACTGCAAAAGGAAGAAATAAAGTTAAGGGATGGAATGAATAGTTTAGGGACTGATTTGGAAATGAAGGAATGCGTGGTGTTTGGAAAGGGGGTAAGGGGTGTTTGGACGTTTTGGGTGATGGTGAAGGCTGAGATAAGGCGATGGGTTTAAAAGAAAATAATTCGGAAGGTGTTTGATGGTGGTAAGAAAGGATGGAAATGGAGATCATATCTTAAAGATACTTAAAGAAGAAACTAGGCTATAGAAAACGTAACCCCGAACCTTATATTGATCTTTATGGGTTGGTAGTAAGGATTTGACCCTTTTAGTATATTAAACTAAAAGAACCAAAAGTATCAAGGTGGATAGAGGGTTGACGCCAAAAGTACAAAATACTTGATAAGTCGATAAAGTTCTAAAAAGAACTAAAAGAGAGAAAATTCTCACAAAGGATGAATTGTATTCTGAATTGTTGTTTAAATTCCCAGAGGGCTTACATATTTATAGTAAGGGAAAGGGGGCCCGAATAGGCATCATACATGGGTGAATGATTCGGCTAAGCATGGTGTCTCCCTCCAATATTGCCGAAATGGTGTGATAAGTGTTGGATACTGGTGATAAGCCTTTGGTGCTTATTCGACAGCCTTGGTGACTCTCCATCTTGGCCATGCTTGAAAGGAGTCGTCGGTTGCTGGACGAGCTAGGCTTGAGCTGACTTCAGCTGAGCTAGCTAGCTGACTTAGCTAGCTGAATCCACACTTTAATTTGAGCTTCCTGGAGCTGAATTTAGCTGGTTGAGCTTGAGTTTTAAGTTCATGGGCTCTTCTAGGTAGTTCCATTAAATTCACGAGCTGAAATGATCTTCCATTATGCTCCTATGCAATTCCAAGCGTTTGGGCTGCTAAAAGCTGCCATAAGCCTTCCCAAGCTATGTTGAGCTACCCTTGAATCATTTAAGTTTTCTTGGACTAATATCTTCACTTAAAAGAGCTGAAACAATGAGCAAAAAATGTCTAAACTGAAACAGATAAGAATGAGCTAAAAAGAGCAAGAAACAATTTAGTTTAGCTAATTTTAAATATAAACTAACTTAGAATGGATATAAAGATGTGGTGATATGCTTATCTTAGTTAATATAATTAATATAGCTTATTATAATCCTAAGTATATCATAGATAATGTATATGATAAATATATGAGCATAAGGCAGGATGCATATAATATGATATCTAATCATGCTATATAAGTAATGATACACTCTAACTCTCCAATTGTTGTTGTAGAGAGAAGCTTTGATTGCTCGGACCTTAGAATGCAAGTATGCCTTGTTGCACGATCGCCTTCTTGTGGAAATATGTTGAAATGGATAAAAGGAGATAGGTGGCGGAAGGATGGTAGTGTCTGTATGATAAAAGGGATGAAGGAAATGAAGATGGATAGTATTCAAAGTCTCAAAAAGATGAACTTATGCTATGAAGCATAAACCCGAACTTGAATAAGGCTTTGAGGGTGGTAGGAAGGACTTAGACTGAAGAATAATAAATATTCAACAACCTAAAGTATAAAAAGATGGAATAGGAAACGCCACAAATCAATAAAATGATTTGATAAGTCAAAGAAGTTCTTAAAAGAACAAGAATGAGAGATAAACTCACAAATATAATTTGTATTGATCAAAGTGTTGTGTTACAAAATGAAATGGGCAGCCCTATTTATAGTGTTTGAAGGGCTGGCCGAATGGGTGCATTACATGGTGAAGGGGTGGCCGAATAGGCACTTAAAAGATATGGGAATTGTTCATAAAGGGTTGGTGATGATTCGGCCATGTTGTGCCTCCCTCCAAGGCTGATTTTGGCACCCAATACATGTTTCCCTCCAAGGCTGGTCGGTCATGTCTCTTGGGGAGGGAACATGCCCTTTAGGTGTTGATCTGGGTATGGTAGCTTGAGCTGAATGAGCTAGTGGTGAGCTGAAATGTGCTGAGCTACTAGCTGAATGAGCTAGCTAAATGTTAAGAGCTGATTTGAGATGATTGGAGCTTTCTTTAGCTAGGTGAGCTGGTCCTTAAGTGTCCTTGAGTTGTCCTCTAACTACTGGAGTGTTTTGGAGCTGAAACGAATTCTTCTTCACTCAGAATCCATCCTTTAGCCGTTTGAGCTATTTGGAGCTACACCTAGCTGGTTAAGCTGGTTTCCTAGTGTCCTTGAGTTCTCCTTATGCTACATGAGTGTTTTTGAGCTGATCGGATGCTAGTAAAGCCTTAAATCACTCAAACACTGTTTTGAGCTCATTTTGATGCTTTAAGCTGAAACCGAGCTGATCATCACTCTCTTGAGCTGTGGTATTCTACCCTACAAAGAAAAAACACCAAAAATAATAAGTATGATAATATTAGAGCATATGTAAATAGTATAAGGATTGTTTAGTAATGTAAACTAAGTATGAGGTTTAATATGCAACTTAATAGCAAAGATGTGGTTTATGTAATGCATGAATATCATATGATATACAAATGAATGATAACATATGATAATCCAAGCATGTTATATAATGCATAAATAAGTAAATAGATAATGAAGTAAGGAAGAACTCCCTCTTCTTTCATGCTTGATAAATAAGATGAAAGCATAGTGGATGTGAGTAGAAACGTGCACACATCAAGTAATAAACTAAAAGAAATAATATGAAAAGATAGAGTTTAATGAAAACTCCTTGTTTCTTCATCCTTAGTAAGATTATCATAAGAAGGAATAGAATTGAGCGCCCAAGCTTGATTGTATCATCCTCCCCTTCTGATACGCTCCAACTCTCCAATTGTTGATGTAGAGAGAAGCTTTGATTGCCCGGACCTTAGAATGCAAGTAAGCCTTGTTGCACGATCGTCTTCTTGTGGAAATATGTTGAAATTGATGAAAGGAGATAGGTGGCGGAAGGATGGTAGTGTTTGTATGTCAAAAGGGATGAAGGAAATGAAAATGGATGGTGAAAGGTGATGGTTTCGGATGGTGAAAGAAAGGAAGATAAAAGAAATAGATGGGTAGTATTCAAAGTCTCAAAAAGATAAACTTATGATAAGAAGCATAAACCCGAACTTGAATAAGGTTTTGAGGGTGGTAGGAAGGACTTAGACTGAAAAATAATAAATATTCAACAACCTAGAGTATCAAAAGATGGGATAGAAGATGCCACAAATCAATAAAATGATTTGATAAGTCAAAGAAGTTTTTAAAAGAACAAGAACGAGAGATAAACTCACAAATATAATTTGTATTAATCAAGGTGTTGTGTTACAAAATGAAATGGGCAGCCCTATTTATAGTTGTTGAAGGGCTGGCCGAAAGGGTGCATTACATGGTGAAGGGGTGACCGATTAGGCACTTAAAAGAGATGGAAATCGTTCATAAAGGGCTGGTGATGATTCGGCCAAGTTGTGCCTCCCTCCAAGGCTGATTTTGGCGCCCAATACATGTTTCCCTCCAAGGCTGGTCGGTCATGTCTTTTGGGGAGGGAACATGCCCTTTAGGTGTTGAGCTGGGTATGGTAGCTTGAGCTGAGATGAGTTGACTGAGCTAGTGGTGAGCTGAAATGAGCTGAGCTACTAGCTGAATGAGCTAGCTAAAGGTTAAGAGCTGATTTGAGATAATTGGAGCTTTCTTTAGCTAGGTGAGCTGGTCCTTAAGTGTCTTTGAGTTGTCCTCTAGCTACTAGAGTGTTTTCGAGCTGAAACGAATCCTTCTTCACTCAGAATCTATCCTTTAGCCATTTGAGCTATTTGGAGCTACTCCTAGCTGGTTGAGCTAGTTTCCTAGTGATACATGCATGAGAGGGGTGAAACTAATCATCTTGGAAAAGAAGTTAAAACTGTTTTACAAGTCAGAAACGTCAGTCAACTTGCGACCCCTTTTCGAATGGGATCCAGGCATTTATGGGTCGACATGCCTTCTTGAAACTTGTCCGGCTGTCAATTAGCTTTCCAACGGATCTTGAAACGCCTCAATCGGACATCTGAAACTAAAGATACGTCTATTTTAGCAAAGACAGCGCATGCAGAAATTCCTATACGGGATTAATACGAGATTTTTGGATAATTACGAATTTTCAAGATTTTATTTGATTATTTGTAATTTAAATCAATATAGGATTCTGCAATATCTATTAGGATCAGATTTATTTAATTAGGATTTTATTTTCAATATTTATTTATTATTAGAAGTTACTTATGTAATTAGGAGATTAGATTTCAACATTTATTTATTGTATTTAATTTCTTAAGTTTACTAGGATTAGAACTTCTCCAAGGCTTATACAAGGATGCTTCAACCACATTGTAATCAAGATTTGAATGATTAAAAAAAGTTCTCTTTTGAGTTCAGACTTGCAAGAAGTATAACTTGTGTTCTTTATTTTAGAAGCGATTCTTCAAATTGGGCAGATTTGAAGGAGGAAGACGAATGCTTCAACGTTCATCCATGGCCGTCTTGAGTGCTCAAAATGGCAAAAACTTGCTAGAAATTTGTTGGAAACTTGAACAACGAAGAACTCGAAAGAACTCGCACAAACTATTATGCAAACCCGAATCGAATACGTTCAACATCAACGGACTTGGACCCACTCAAGGAAATTTGACACAACAAAACTAAGTCTGAAATGTCAAAGAAATTCTAAAAAGAACCAAATTTGAGAGAAAACTCACAAATAAAATTTTCATTCAAAAAGAACCTTCTTACATTGTTTTAAGTACATATATATAGGAAAAATAAAGGGTATAGCCGAATTGAATGTGTGGCTGAAAATTAAAAGAAAAAAATTTAAAATTTAAACATAATAACTCCTTTTGGGCAGCATTGCATGAGAACCATGCATTTTGAACACTTAGGCGCCACATTTATCACATTTAACATGTGATTTTTGTTTGAAATTCAAACAAGTAACCTCTCCTTCTTATATTGCAAATTGTCGCACAATGAGAGAGAAAGGGTTGTTTGTTTCGGCCACACATGCACACACATGTCCTATTCAACTTGTCCTAACTCCCATCCCCCACTGAGGCAGCAGAGTCTGGCAGCGCAAAACAACTTGTCCTATTCAACGCAATTTCACACTAAACAGCAGCATAACCCGGGCCATTCTATCAATCTGATCTCTTCCCTCTTATTTACTTGTGTTTTTATATTATTTTCCTCTCAAACGAGCCAACTTAATTGTGCATTTAATTTTCTTTGTGCATGAACTACGATTCGAATCAAGTTGTCCAATCCATGTGGGAGATGATATATTTTATACTATTACTTGATAAGAGTGTGCACTTGCGCTCATATTTAGAGAAGACTAAAACGTTCTATAGCAAGCAAAGCAAATGCTAAGCATCACGCCTATTCCCATACATATTGCATATCGTTTGGACTCTCATGATTGCTTTCTGGGTTTTAAGGGTTTGCTTCTTTCACTTCTTTTGTTCTTAAATTTCATTTAAGTTCTTTTGTTTGCCTTCTTTTTTCTCCTTTACATTATCTAAAACCATTTCATTTTCTTGTGTTAGTAGGATTCTAAACGTTGCATGATGATACATTCACGGGACAAGCCCAAGTCAACGATGGACTCATATTCTCTCTTGGACCAACCACACGAACCAAGTCCAAGATCCTTAAGGATAAACTATACATCACCATGCAAGGAATGCTGACCAAAGGCTTACAATCTTTCACGCAAGAGCAAGAATTCCTAGAAAACACTCACTCTCCAAGTTTGAAGAATTGGGTCACATAAGCCCATGTTGAGGAAGCACGCGCCCAAGAATGCAAGGACAAGTCCTTAACCATATTTGAAGTCCATTAAAATTGGGTTTTAATTGTAATTTTTAGACCCAAAGCAGAATTATAAAGCTTGGGTCTAATTAGTTAATTTCTAGCCCAAATCAGACTCATTTAAGTTTAGACCTTGTTATTCCCTTTAAAACAGCCCAAATCAGGCTCATATTCAAGCTGCAACTGATAGAGTAGCGCAAACTTGGGTTTGGAAGCCTTCAATCAAGTTGTTGCAAGAACTAGGGGCTCTAGACTCAATCAAGAAGATTAGGAGCAGATCTGAAAATTCAAGAGAAAAGAGAAGGACTTTTCTTGAAAAATTCAGATTTAAGGCTGGAAAATTAAAGAAACGAAGATAAGAAAGAAGATTAAGGATTAAATAATAAGAACTAAAGCAAAAAGATTGAAAAAGAATGAAAGAGAAGTAGATAAAACAAATCTGAAAATTCAGCTTTGTTTATGACTATGGAGATGGCATGAAGTTGAAGATGGAGATGGATTGATGGTTTTGTGATGGTTTTGTCCTCGGCACCCTCTTAGACGCAATTACCTAAGCAAGCAACCTCAAGCGGCTCTAACCCACCCTCCTAGACGTGATTACCTAGGCAAGCAGGAGTGTGAAGATGATCACCCTCACAAGAACTCGTCAGACTTATGTTGAAGAAGACTTCGAAGGCACAAGCAATTAGCACTTGCACAAACAAACTCACTAAATATTTTATTAATCCAAGAAAATCTCAATAATCTCCATTACAATGGTGGAGGCTTCATCCTTTTATAGGTGAAGGATAGCCAAAGTAATCTAACTTCTACTAAATCAAGGAAACCCTAATTTAATTAAAAAAATAAAAGAAAAACATCCTTTAAACTCCTTGTGCTTGGGCTGCAAGTGATAAGTTGATAAGAGTTGCTTGGGAGAAGGGTGGCTGGTTCCTAAAGTATATAAAACCCTAAAAACATTATTTAAATGTTAATAATTAAGTTGTGCTAAGTTTAATTCGTCCAAAAGCCTTATATAATAGCTTTTGGGCTGAATTTTACAAATTCCCGTAATAATCCCGTATCCAATTTTCTGCATGCGCAGTCTTCAGTAAAATGGACGTATCTTGAGTTCCCGATGTCCGATTAATGCGTTTCAAGATGCATTGGAAAGGTAACTGAATTCCGGTAAATTTGTTAGAAGACAACTCTGCCCAGAAATGCCAGGATCCCATCCGAAATGTCGTCTCAAGTTGGCTGACTTTCCAGACTTCACAAACAGATTCAACTTCTTGTCCAATATGCATTGCTTTAGCCCTCCCATGCATGTATCATTCCCCCTCTCCTCAAAAGGATTCGTCCTCGAATCAAAAACAGTAAAAGAAGGACGTTTAACAATGGCAATCGAAACTGAATCTTTGTCATAGGTGGAGTGATCCAATTGAGCTCCTCTAAATGGTTCAACAAAACCCTAAAAAAAGAACTCAAAGCCACTCGAAACAATGATGTTATGGTTAGGTCGAAAAAAATCTCTCATTATCTTTTTCTCACCTTTTTCATTTGGACATTGTTCGACTTTTACCTCATGTTTCTTTTCACTCACCAAAATTGGGCCATTAATTTGACTTTTATTGCTCTCGGCCTCTTGACTCTCGGTCTTTTTCAAATAATATAACTCATATACCCAATTCCTCTCACAAAAAATATCATCGAAATACAATTTCTGTAGAGGATGAAGTGTTTCTAACAGAATGATAGGACGAGAATCAAATAAAGGGTTAGAATCGCACTTACTTTCTTGGAAGGTTGTTGATAAATCAAGAGAACTCACTACTAAGCATGAAAGATTGTCTTGATTTATGGGTTCAATTGTTTCTTCTTTCGAAGCGTCATCTTCTGGAAGTATTTGCTCATTATTGGGTAAGGTTAAAGTCTCGATAGTGACATCTTCCCCATGTTCTCGAGGATAACAAATTTCTTCATCATCTTGTTTTCCTTGGTCTTCTTCGACATGACTCATTGATGGTTGTTCATTATCCTGTTGGACTAGCGATGATTCTTCTTCCTTCGGTGTCGTACTACTAGAGTCGAATAGTGCATTAGTAGGGCTGTGAAAAGATGAAGGTTGAGATGTACCTTTATCAAAAGAGGAGTATTTCTTATGACAAGCCTTGGATTCTTGTTGCTGGTAATGTTTGGGAACGAATCGCTCTCTCATGACCTTTTTAAGTTCAGCCCATGTTCTTATTTTGGCTTCACCATTGAGACGCCTATCTCGTTGTAATAAACGCCACCATAGTACTGCATATTCCTCGAACTTTAGGGCCACTAATGAAGCTTGATCTTCCTCGGGATATCCATAACAACCAAACAGGAAATCAACCCTATTTTCCCAATCACAATAACCATCAGGATCATACCTTCCTTGAAAAGAAGGTATTCTAAATTTTGGGATGGCCAAAGTGTGTGCAGTTTGCCTTGGTTCAGTTCGCCTTTCTTCACAAAAATTGAACGAATGCCTCGGCTTGGTCAATGAAGGTTTTCCTCGATAAGTAGAACCCAAAGTATCATGTTGTTTTGCACGAGACTTGTCTCTGTGAAACATCCTGGAACACTCAAAATTACAAAGGTGAAAAACAAAAGAAAGAAAACTAGAAATCTCACTAAACACTCCAAAAAAGAAATACTTAGATAGGCAAGTAAGCCGATCTTGTACTCTTTAAAGACCCTCCTGCCACAAGTCAACATGTTATAATAGGAGTTTAATCCTAACAATGAGTCCTATTTGTACTAGGAGTCCAATGAAAGGTGTGACACCAATTGAATTCTAGTTGCAAGGAGAAAGAAAGGTATGCAACTTTTAATTTCCTACTAACACAAGAAGCAAAAAAGTGTTAGATAATGTATAGAAGACAATAAAAAGGTAAAACAAATGAAAACAAATAGTTAAGAATGAAAGAAGATCAGAAAACCCGAAAAAACCCTAAAATATGCAGCAAATTGATCCACTTTGTTCGAGGTGTTCCCGAAGTCAAAAAATTCTGAAATTTATTGTGGTGGCTCCTACAATAGTGTAGATCTGATCTAAAAATTTTCAGCTCAAAATTCGTTTGTTTGATTTTTGCGAATTTTCTCCTTTTGTTCAAATTTTTCACCCAAAACGCCAAAATTCTTGCCAAGAATCGTCCCAAATCTGATACCAAATGATAGAGTAGCGCAAACTTGGGTTTGGAAGCCTTCAATCAAGTTGTTGCAAGAACTAGGGGCTCTAGATTCAATCAAGAAGATTAGGAGCAGATCTGAAAATTCAAGAGAAAAGGGAAGGGCTTTTCTTGAAAAATTCAGATTCAAGGCTGGAAAATTAAAGAAACGAAGATAAGAAAGAAGATTAAGGATTAAATAATAAGAACTAAAGCAAAAAGATTGAAAAAGATTGAAAGAGAAGTAGATAAAACAAATCTGAAAATTCAGCTTTGTTTATGACTTTGGAGATGGCATGAAGTTGAAGATGGAGATGGCTTGATGGATTTGTGATGGTTTTGTCCTCGGCACCCTCTTAGACGCAATTACCTAAGCAAGCAACCTCAAGCGGCTCTAACCCACCCTCCTAGACGTGATTACCTAGGCAAGCAGGAGTGTGAAGATGATCTCCCTCACAAGAACTCGTCAGACTTATGTTGAAGAAGACTTCGAAGGCACAAGCAATCAGCACTTGCACAAACAAACTCACTAAATATTTTATTAATCCAAGAAAATCTCAATAATCTCCATTACAATGGTGGAGGCTTCATCCTTTTACAAGTGAAGGATAGCCAAAGTAATCTAACTTCTACTAAATCAAGGATACCCTAATTTAATTAAAAAAATAAAAGAAAAACATCCTTTAAACTCCTTGTGCTTGGGCTGCAAGTGATAAGTTGATAAGTGCAGGTGATAAGTTGATAAGAGTTGCTTGGGAGAAGGGTGGCTGGTTCCTAAAGTATATAAAACCCTAAAAACATTATTTAAATGTTAATAATTAAGTTGGGCTAAGTCTAATTCGTCCAAAAGCCTTATATAATAGCTTTTGGGCTGAATTTTACAAATTCCCGTAATAATCCCGTATCCAGTTTTCTGCATGCGCAGTCTTCAGTAAAATGGACGTATCTTGAGTTCCCGATGTTCGATTAATGCGTTTCAAGATGCGTTGGAAAGGTAACTGAATTCCGGTCAATTTGTTAGAAGACAACTCTGCCGAGAAATGCCAGGATCCCATCCGAAATGTCGTCTCAAGTTGGCTGACTTTCCAGACTTCACAAACAGATTCAACTTCTTGTCCAATATGCATTGCTTTAGCCCTCCCATGCATGCATCAGCAACCCTAATAAGTCGTCCCCCTTATCAGCCATGGAAGAGTGCCACCCAAGGCTCCCTGAACAAGGGAGAGTTCCCATTCAGCAAGTAATTACATTATTTTATTAGTTTCAGGTTATATTATTATTTCTTTTAGTATTATTTTATTAGAAAGAGGGTTTTATTTTATTTAGGAATTTCTTTTAGTTTAGCCACGCTTCCCCTATAAAAGGATGAGATCTTCTTCTTTGTAAATCATATTTGATTTATTAAATAAAGATGTTATTCTTTTGAGTACATGTCTGCAAGTGTCGGGAAACTCGTGTCTTCAAAGCTTTCTTCAACATCTTCGACCGAGTTGAGCGAGGGAGAATCTTTACACTGTGGGTTGCCTATCTAATTGCGGGTAGGAGCGTCGGTTTTAATCCATATCACGGAGTTTGCCTAATTAATTGCAAGTAGGAGGGTTCCACGGGCATCTCTACCATTTCAAAACTCCAAATCCATCTTGTTCAAGTCTTCACCATTGTGCCATCTTCAACAAACATATTTGAAATTTCCAGATTCTTTTTTCTTTACTTTGCACTTATCTTTCTTTATTTTTTTCGTTCAATTTCTTCTTATTTTCTTCTAATCGTCTTATTCACCTTTGAACCTTTAACTTTGGGGTCTTATTTTCAGAATTTTCAAGAAACACCATTGCATATTCTCTTGAAATTCTAGATTTTTACAGATTCAAAGTTTCTTGATAAAGTCAGTGCCCTAGGCTTGTTTCCAAGTGATTTTGAGAGTTTCCAACGTATTAGCAAGCCCTACATTAGTTGGTATAAGATTGGGCACGATTTTTGGGCAAGAAATTCAAGTTTGGTCGAAATTGGGAGGGTTCCAAACTCAATCTGCCGCAACTTTACAAGCTGGGCATTTTCAGCATTTTAGGGTTCTTTCTTTCTAATAAACCCTAAATTTCATTTTCTTGCTCCTTTATTTCATTTTTACCACAAAAAATGAAAATTAAAAAGAAAAGAAAAGAAAAGAAAGAGACAAGAACAACACAATCAGCAAGCAAAGCAAGTGCTAAGCATCACGTCTATTCCCATATATATATTGCATATCGTTTGGACTCTCATGATTGCTTTCTGGGTTTTAAGAGTTTGCTTCTTTCACTTCTTTTGCTCTTAGATTTCATTTAAGTTCTTTGTTTGCCTTATTTTTTCTCCTTTACATTATCTAACACCTTTTCATTTTCTTATGTTAGTAGGATTCTAAAAGTTGCATGATGCATGCACGGGACAATCCCAAGTCAACGATGGACTCACATTCTCTCTTGGACGAACCACACGAACCAAGTCCAAGATCCTTAAGGATAAACTATACACCACCATGTAAGGAATGCTGACAAAGGCTTACAGTCTTTCACACAAGAGCAAGAATTCCTGGAAAACACTCACTCTCCAAGTTTGAAGAATTGGGTCACACAAACCCATGTTGAGGAAGCACACGCCCAAGAATTCAAGGACAAGTCCTTAACCATACTTGAAGTCCATTAAAATTGGGTTTTAATTGTATTTTTAGACCCAAAGCTAAATTAAAAAGTGATACAATCTAGCTTGGGCGCCTAATTATCTTCCTTCTTATGATAATCTTACTAAGGATGAAGAAACATGGAGTTTTCATTAAACTCTATCTTTTCATATTATTTCTTTTAGTTTATTACTTATATAGCATGATTAGATATCATATTATATGCATCCCACCTTATGCTCATATAGTTATCATATGCATTATCTATGATATACTTAGGATTATAATAAGCTATATTAATTATATTAATTAAGATAAGCATATCATCTCATCTTTATATTCATTCTAAGTTAGTTTATATTTAAAATTAGCTAAACTCTATTGTTTCTACCTCTTTTTAGCTTATTCTTATCTGTTTCAGCTTACAAATTGTTTGCTCATTTTTTCAGCTCTTTTATGTGAAGATATTAATCCGAGATAACTTAAATATTTCAAGGGTCGCTCAATATAGCTTGAGAAGGCTTATGGCAGCTTCTAGCAGCTCAAGGACAACTCAAACGCTTGGAATTGCATAGTTGCTTAATGGAAGATCATTTCAGCTCGTGAACTTAATGGAAATTCCTAGAAGATCCCATGAACTTAAAACTCAAGCTCAACCAGCTAAATTCAGCTCCAGGAAGCTCAAGTTAAAGTGTGGATTGAGCAAGCTAAGTCAGCTAGCTAGCTCAGCTTAAGTTAGCTCAAGCCTAGCTCGTCGAGCTCATCTCAGCACCCCCTATCCCCTCCAGCTTGATGTTACATAGCTAGCTAGTGTCACTACCCAACTAGCTAGACCCATGGAGGCACCTACCCACCTATTCGGCCAAGGGAGGGAACCAACGGCTCCTTTCAAGCATGGCATCAAGATGGAGAGTCACCATTACTGTCGAATAAGCACTAGAGGCTTATCACCACTATCCATCACTTATCACACCATTCGACAATATTGGAGGAAGACACCATGCTTAGCCGAATCATTCACCCATGTATGATGCCTATTCGCCCCCTTTCCCTTACTATAAATCTGTAAGCCCTTTGGGCATTTAAACAACAATTAAGAATACAATTCATCCTTTGTGAGAATTTTCTCTCTTTTTGATGTGAGCACATCCATTCAGAACTCTCCAACGGATCCGGAAGTCTTACCAACAGGACCTATCACCCGCTCTAAGGCTAAGAAGTTCAGGGAAGCCCTTTTCTTTACTTGTGCTAACATTCCTGATTCCTTTGATCATGTTCATGCCTTAGAACATAGGTTGTATAACGTGTTGCATTCAGATATGTGACATGTTTAGGTATATGTACTTATTAGGTATATTAATAGGTATATATATTAGTTTGGTGTGTTTAACATATGTTTTAGTGTGTTTATTTATCTTATTGTATGAATAAGTTGCTGCCTAAGTATGTTTGCTATGTTGTGCATTAGGGACCATGGAAAACAATAGCTTAAGGACGTGTACTCAGCTCGGTTGAAGCTCAAGCTAGCGTATGCAGCTCCTATTCAGCTCAGAAGAGTGTAGCTTAGCTCAACTCAGCTCATCACACTGTGAGCTAGCTCGTTTCAGCTCATGTCAGCTTCGTTCAGCTCAACTCCAGCTCCACCAGCTCAACTCTAGCTGACAAGTCCAGAACCAGCTGAATGATACCCTACATGTGGGAGAGTGTCCTACAAGTGTGTGTGGCAGCAAGGGACGTGTGTGCATGGCCCATGCACAATGCCATGCATGATTCGGCCTAGTAAGGCCCTAGAGCAGCGTGCCCAGCCCTTGTGTGCGCAGCAGCAGCCCAGCAGGTGGCCTTGTGTGCGCACCCCATGCAGCCCAGCGTGCCCAGCCAAGTGTGCAGCCCCTTCTCTTGTGTGGATAAGCACAAGGTTGGTTGTGGCTTTGAATTTCAAACTCAAAACACAATTAACATGTGCCTAAAAGGATTTTGGCTCCCAAAAATTCAAACGCAAGGCTCATATTCATTTCTGCCAACTTGGGTAGTTTTTGTTCAAAATTTAAACTTTATTTATTTTTTTTAATTTAATTTGTACTACACATTTCCATTTCGTCCAACCACCCTCCTACACTATAAATGTAAGCCAAATTCCCTTTGTACAAGGTTAGACCTTTTATGCAATCAAATATAATTGTGAGATTTCTCTCAAACTCAGTTCTTTTTAGAACTATCTCCTTGATACTTCGGGTTCTCAATTGTTAGATAATTGAAGGGTCCAAGTGCTTATTCGAGCAAATTCAAGATAAGGTTCGGGTTCGTTCAACAGATTGTTCGAGTTCTTCCTTGGAGTTTGTTCATTTTTCGACTACGAAGAACGGCTTCGATTCGGGTTTGCATAACAGATTATGCAAGTTCTTTCGAGTTCATCGTGTCAAGACCAAGAATGTTGCTGCCATTGTTGAAAGCTTGAAGACATCATCTTCAACCTTCCACCTAGTCCCTAAATTAATTTCGGCAACTTCTTCTTTTCTCATTTCTGATTTTTCTTTCTTTTTTCCTTAATTTAAACATCTAAAAACAAAACAATGTTTGTTTCTATTGCAGAGAATTACTTGCTATCATCCTAGATCCGTGAATGAACGAGGAACGTTGTTTTCTTCAACAACACCCTTGTATCATATGGTAATCAGAGCTTAGGTCGGATTATAGCGTTTTCTGCATTTACAAGAAGTCAAAATATACAAAGTCAAAAAAAAAAGAAAATTCGAAATTCTGAAAAAAAAAGTCAAAGTCAAAGTTTGACCAGAAAGTCAAAAGTAAAAAAATCGGAAAAAATTCAAAAAAATTCAGTGTCGAATATTTGGGGTATTTTGTGTTTTTATATGCTGTTTGGACGTGAAATGATGAGAAATGTGCTTATCTTACCTTGAAATGCCTTGAAATCACCCGAAATCAACTTTCTTGTTTATTCCGGAGATAGGATGGTGGTAAGCATTTCTACTGCGTAAGTTGCTAATTTCTTGTCCTTTTAGCATCCTTTCTTTCATTTCTTTTTGTTTATCATCTTTTCAGCCCCAAATTCTCAACTTTCATCTTTTTTCTTTTTTCTCCTAACCCTTATCTTTTTCTAATAACATTTCACCCGTCACTTGTTGTTTTCTTTCAATTTGACAAGATTTGCAGAATCTGAACATCAGAATCAGTTCCTTTAAAGAACTAAGTACGAGAGATTGAGGGAAAAGGCAAACAGAGCGTGTGAGAACAGAAGGGGAGACAAAAAGAGCCATTCAAGTATTCTCCCGAGTGAAACACGAGTGCTGAGTGATTCCTCTTTTCTTGAGTGCATATTCTTTGGAGTGACTAGCGAGGATCTTGCTGTGTGATTGGTGAGGACTACTTTTTTTCTACTAACCTTAATCAGTTTGTTTGTTTTTGTTTGTTTGTGTTCTTTGTTGTGAAAGATGACAGGTTCTGATGATACACCACCACCGGACTTGCAAATGCAAGCCTTGGAAAGAATGATGCAAAGGATAGTGACTAATGCCTTAGAACCATTGCAGTCCCGAATGGACAGAATTGATGGAGGTTCCAATTCTGCCCATGATGAAGTCAACGAAAATGAAGTCAACCAGTCCCCGAGGATTAACCTTAGACGTGATCAGCAAGTGGATGATAATATGACTAACATCAAAGTTGCTATACCTTCTTTTCAGGGACGAACAGATCCAGATGCATATCTTGCTTGGGAAAGCAAGGTTGAACATGTGTTCGAGTGTTACAATTATTCTGAACAGAAGAAGGTTCGTCTAGTAGCCATGGAGTTTGTCGATTATGCATTGATATGGTGGGACCAGTTGTTGATTAGTCGGAGACATACCGGTGAAGGTCCAGTGGCTTCATGGAACGAAATGAAACGTATCATGCGTAGGAGGTTTGTTCCTTCCCATTATCATCGTGATTTGTTTCAAAAATTGCAAACTTTGAAACAGGGAACTCGGAGCGTGGAAGACTACTACAAGGAAATGGAGATGGCCATGATGCGAGCCAACATCGTTGAAGATAGAGAAGCGACCATGGCACGATTCCTTGCAGGTTTGAACTTTGAAATTGCTAATGTCGTTGAATTGCAGCATTATGTCGAGTTGGATGACATGGTGCATATGGCGATAAAGATAGAGCGACAACAGCGAAGAAAGTCTTCAAACCGAGGTACTACTCCATTTAAGTCTTTCTCTAACCCTTTGTATACTCCTAATGCTTCCAGGAAGCAAGCACCACAACAACCACTTCGGATTCGTGAGCAAGGCGAACCCAGCAAGCCAAAGACCCCCGTTGCTAAAAATGGGCGTGGCAAACAGCAAGTGGTGACGCAAGAGCGAGCACAAGATATCCAGTGTTTCAAGTGCCTTGGAAGAGGACATGTTGCTAGTCAATGTCCTAACCGGAGGGTTATGTTGATGCGAGATGATGGTGAGATTGAGTCAGATTCCGAGGAGGAAGTGCATGATGTCCCTACTGAAGAGGAAGATGAGACTGACCTAGAGGTTCCTGAATCTGGTAAGGTAATGGAACTTTTGGTTATTAAAAGAAGTCTAAATGTGCAACAGGTACCGGATGATCTAAAACGTGAGAATATCTTTCACACACGATGCAAGGTGCAAGACAAGGTATGTGTTGTGATTATTGATAGCGGTAGTTGTACTAATGTTGCCAGTTCAGTGATGGTTGACAGGTTAGGTCTGAAAACGACAAAGCATCCTCATCCATATAAGTTACAATGGTTGAATGATGGTGGCGAGCTTAAAGTGACCAGACAGGCTATTGTACCATTTTCAATTGGAAACTACAAGGACGAGGTCCTTTGTGATGTTGTGACGATGGATGCTACTCACCTTCTTTTGGGACGCCCTTGGCAGTATGACAAGAAGGTAATACATGATGGTTATACAAATCGTTACTCTTTTATGCATGCAGGTAAGAAGATCACTTTGGTTCCTTTGACACCGAGTCAAGTGTTTGAAGATCAGGCAACTTGAAAAAGAGTAAAGAGACTGCAAAAGAGAAGAAGAAGATGTCCGTGTATGCGAGCAGTAGCGAAATCAGGAAATGTCTTTCCTATCAACAATATGTTCTTATTTTGATGTTTAAAGATTATTGTTTATTGACAGATTTTCCTACTGATCTACCGTCACCGATTTTGACACTTTTGCAGGAGTTTGAGGACGTGTTTCCAGCTGAAACACCGAAGGGATTGCCACCTCTTCGTGGCATTGAGCACCAGATTGATTTCATTCCAGGTGCTACTATTCCGAACCGGCCAGCTTATCGAACCAACCCTGAAGAGACAAAAGAGCTTCAACGCCAAGTTACTGAGTTGATGGACAAGGGTTACATTCGAGAGAGCTTGAGTCTGTGTGCTGTTCCGGTGCTATTGGTGCCGAAGAAAGATGGATCTTGGAGGATGTGCGTAGATTGTAGAGCTGTGAATCAGATTACAATTAAGTATCGTCATCCCATTCCGAGACTTGATGACATGTTGGACGAGCTTTGCGGAGTCGTCATCTTCTCCAAAATTGACTTAAGGAGCGGCTATCATCAGATTCGCATGCGAGAAGGCGATGAGTGGAAAACAGCCTTCAAGACAAAGCTAGGTTTGTACGAATGGTTAGTAATGCCTTTTGGTTTAACTAATGCACCTAGTACTTTTATGCGTTTGATGAATCATGTTCTGCGACCTTTCATTGGAAGATTCTGTGTTGTATACTTTGATGATATCTTGATTTATAGCAAGTCTTTACAGGATCATGTGGAACATTTGCGAGCTGTTTTGCAGGTTTTGCGAGAAGAGAGATTATTTGGTAACATGGAGAAGTGTGTATTTTGTACTGATAAACTCACATTTCTTGGTTACATTGTTAGTTCTCAGGGAGTTGAAGTTGATCCTGAGAAGATAAAGGCAATTCAGGAATGGCCACGACCGACATCGATTACTCAGGTTAGATTGTTTCATGGTTTAGCGAGTTTTTATCGACGGTTTGTTCCTAACTTTAGTTCCATTACCACCCCCTTAACTGGTATTATTAAGAAGAATTCTAGCTTCTTTTGGGGTAAGGAACAAGAAGATGCCTTTTTGAGAATTAAAGACTCTTTAACTCAAGCACCTGTTTTAGCATTACCTGATTTTGATAAAATGTTTGAGATTGAATGTGATGCTTCCGGAATTGGTATTGGTGCTGTTTTGATGCAGGAAAAGAGGCCCGTTGCTTACTTTAGCGAGAAATTGAGTGGTGCTACATTGAACTATCCGGTTTATGATAAAGAGATGTATGCACTGATTCGGGCATTGGAGACATGGCAGCATTATTTGTTGCCTAAGGAGTTTGTGATCCACACCGACCACGAGGCTTTACGTTACATCACAGGTCAGCATAAATTGAATAAACGAGGCTTTCCTTATGTCATTCGTTACAAGAAAGGGAAAGAAAATGTCGTTGCTGATGCATTGTCACGTAGGTATGCACTTTTAAGTTATCTTGATTCACATCTGATTGGTTTTGCATATATTCGTGATTTATACCCTGATGATCCTGATTTTAGAGATAAGTTTAATGCTTGTTCGAAAGGTGCAGATGGAAAGTTTTACAGGCATGATGACTTTCTTTTCAAAGAAAACGGGATATGCATTCCACAGGGTTCCATATGTGATATTCTGATTCGTGAGGCTCATGAAGGTGGATTGATGGGTCATTTTGGTGTCACTAAGACGTTGCACACATTGAAGGAGCATCTGTTTTGGCCAAAGATGCGCAGGGACGTTGAAAGGTACTGTGAACGTTGTGTGACATGTAAGAAAGCAAAATCGAAGGTTTCACCACACGGTATGTACTTACCTTTACCTATTTCTGAATCCCCTTGGACTGACATTTCTATGGATTTTGTTTTGGGATTGCCTCGAACTAGGACTGGTAGAGATAGCGTATTTGTTGTGGTTGATAGGTTCTCTAAGATGGCACATTTCATCGCATGCCATAAGACTGATGATGCTGTTAATGTGGCTAACTTATTTTTCAGAGAAATTGTGCGATTACATGGTATTCCTAGGTCTATTGTTTCTGACAGGGATGTAAAGTTTTTGAGTCACTTCTGGAGGACTCTTTGGAGCAAAATAGGTACGAAACTCATGTTTTCTACTACTTGCCATCCCCAAACTGAAGTTGTTAATAGGGTATTATCTACTTTACTTCGTTCCGTCATCAAAAAGAATATTAAGACTTGGGAAGATTGTTTGCCACATGTTGAATTCTCTTATAATCATGTTGTTCATTCTGCTACGAAAATGTCACCATTTGAGGTTGTTTATGGTTTTAATCCTATTACGCCTCTAGATTTGTTGCCTTTGCCACAGGAACAGGTGATTAGCAAGGATGGTAAAGCGAGAGCAGATTATGTTAAGCGTTTACATCAGCAGGTTAAGGAGAACTTAGAACGAAGGACTCAGCAGTATGAAAAGCAAGCAAACAAAGGAAGAAAACGAGTCACCTTCGAGGTTGGTGATTGGGTTTGGGTTCATTTCCGAAAAGAACGTTTTCCAGCCCAACGGCGGTCAAAGCTGTTACCGCGAAGAGATGGTCCTTTCCAGGTGTTGGAGAAAGTGAACGACAATGCCTACAAGATAGACTTACCGGGAGATTATAATGTAAGTGCCACTTTTAATGTTTGTGACTTAACCCCTTTTGATGACTCTGCAGATTTGAGGTCAAATCCTTTTCAAGAAGGGGGAGATGATGTGAGCACATCCATTCAGAACTCTCCAACGGATCCGGAAGTCTTACCAATAGGACCTATCACCCGCTCTAAGGCTAAGAAGTTCAGGGAAGCCCTTTTCTTTACTTGTGCTAACATTCTTGATTCCTTTGATCATGTTCATGCCTTAGAACATAGGTTGTATAACGTGTTGCATTCAGATATGTGACATGTTTAGGTATATGTACTTATTAGGTATATTAATAGGTATATATATTAGTTTGGTGTGTTTAACATATGTTTTAGTGTGTTTATTTATCTTATTGTATGAATAAGTTGCTGCCTAAGTATGTTTGCTATGTTGTGCATTAGGGACCATGGAAAACAATAGCTTAAGGACGTGTACTCAGCTCGATTGAAGCTCAAGCTAGCGTATGCAGCTCCTATTCAGCTCAGAAGAGTGTAGCTTAGCTCAACTCAGCTCATCACACTGTGAGCTAGCTCGTTTCAGCTCATGTCAGCTCCGTTCAGCTCAACTTCAGCTCCACCAGCTCAACTCTAGCTGACAAGTCTAGAACCAGCTGAATGATACCCTACATGTGGGAGAGTATCCTACAAGTGTGTGTGGTAGCAAGGGACGTGTGTGCATGGCCCATGCACAATGCCATGCATGATTCGGCCTAGTAAGGCCCTAGAGCAGAGTGTCCAGCCCTTGTGTGCGCAGCAGCATCCCAGCAGGTGGCCTTGTGTGCGCACCCCATGCAGCCCAGCGTGCCCAGCCCTTGTGTGCGCAGCAGCAGCCCAGCAGGTGGCCTTGTGTGCGCACCCCATGCATCCCAGCGTGCCCAGCCAAGTGTGCAGCCCCTTCTCTTGTGTGGAGAAGCACAAGGTTGGTTGTGCCTTTGAATTTCAAACTCAAAGCACAATTAACATGTGCCTAAAAGGATTTTGGCTCCCAAAATTCAAACGCAAGCCTCATATTCATTTTTGCCAACTTGGGTAGTTTTTGTTCAAAATTTAAACTTTATTATTTTTTTTAATTTAATTTGTACCACACATTTCCATTTCGTCCAACCACCCTCCTACACTATAAATGTAAGCCAAATTCCCTTTGTACAAGGTTAGACCTTTTATGCAATCAAATATAATTGTGAGAGTTCTCTCAAACTCAGTTCTTTTTAGAACTATTTCCTTGATACTTCGGGTTCTCAATTGTTAGATAATTGAAGGTCCAAGTGCTTATTCGAGCAAATTCAAGATAAGGTTCGGGTTTGTTCAACAGATTGTTCGAGTTCTTCCTTGGAGTTTGTTCATTTTTCGACTACGAAGAACGGCTTCGATTCGGGTTTGCATAACAGATTATGCAAGTTCTTTCGAGTTCATCGTGTCAAGACCAAGAATGTTGCTGCCATTGTTGAAAGCTTGAAGACATCATCTTCAACCTTCCACCTAGTCCCTAAATTAATTTCGGCAACTTCTTCTTTTCTCATTTCTGATTTTTCTTTCTTTTTCCTTAATTTAAACATCTATCTTGATTTTTCATCTTTGGATTATGAATTCTTTGGTCGTACATTGGATTATGCATATTGTGTTGTGATTCTGATAGTTCGTCGAGATCCTTGTTGTTCTTTGGAGTTGTCTTTATTTGCAGGTTTAAGGATGCACGAAGAGAATTGTTTGTATATATGTTGTGCATTATTCGGAAGGGTACAAGAAAGAAGGCCCATCTTGCACCTTCAAATTTCGTTGCTCTTGAGAAAGAATTTGTACCAAGTGAATGGCATTTGTGCCAAGTAAGAAGGATGAAGAAGTTTCCTGCCAAGCGAAAGTCAAAATTGTTCCCTTTTGTAATGAGTGTTGATTTGGGGACAAATCGCATTAAAGAAGGGGGGATGATGTGAGCACGTTTATGCCACCCAACGATGCAACTTCAAACTTTCAGGGAAGTTTGCTTTTTCACTTGTTACATGATGATATGTAACATCTTTATGTTATATTACTTATATTAGTGTGCTTACTATGCATATAGTATGTTTGGTGTGTTTGGAATTAGTTTAGTATAACTTATAGTGTTTTTATATTTGTTTAAGTGTTATTGAATAAGTTTACAAAGCTTTGATAGGAGTTTCATTGTTTTGTAACATGTACTTAGGAGGACACTAGCTCAAGTGAGTATATGCAGCTCAATTCCAGCTCAAGTGAGTGTATGCAGCTCATCTTCAGCTCACCAGAGTGTATGTAGCTCGAGCCCAGCTCAGGAGAGTGTAACCAGCTCACTTTTAGCTCATGAGAGTGTGATAAGCTCATCCTCAGCTCAAGTCAACTCTGAGGCTTAGCTCCCAGCTCAGTTCAACTCCTAACACTCTTAGCTAGCTCATTTCAGCTCAGCTTGATTCCTGTCAACTCAACTTCAGCTGACAAGTCCAGAAGTAGCTGAAAAGCGTCCTACATGTCGGGGAGTGTTCCAGTGCACATGTGGCAGCCTAGGTGGCATCCGAGTATGTGACTTGCATATGTGGCAGCCTTGGCACATGTTTGTGCAAGTTTGGCTGAAAAGAACCTCTCTTCTTTGCATTTGTGCGACACATGAATGGATAAGCATGGGTGGACGTTTTTGTTTGAGTTTCAAACATTTAGCACATGTTAAATGTGTAAAGGAGGCGCCACATGCATTTTGAATGCATGACTGATGTTTGCTGCCGTCCAAAGAGGTTACTGGCATTCAAATTCAATTTTTGAGTGCTTTAATTTCAGCCAAAAGAATGGCTCACTTTTCTTCAGTTTCTGTTTCTGTTTTTGTTTTTTTTTTCTTTTCTTTTTTTGCTTTTTTGTTTTATAAGATAAATAAACTAAAAAGAATGAAAATTGGCAGAAAGAAACTAAACTAGGTTGAAAATAGAGGAAAAGAACCTAATTCTGGTCAATTTTGATCCACTTTGTTCGAAGTGTTCCCGATGTCAAAAAATTCTGAAATTTTATGTGGAGACTCCTCCAATGGTTTTAAATCTGATATGAAAATTTTCAGCTCAAAATTCGTTCATTTGATTTTTACAAAATTTCCCCTTTTGTTTGAAATTCTCACCCAAAACGCCAAAATTCTTGCCAAGAATCATCCCAAATCTGATACCAAATTATAGAGTAGTGCAATTGTGGATTTGGAAGCCTTCAATCAAGTTGTTGCAAGAACTAAGAGCTCTAGACTCAATCAAGAAAGCTCTGGGCAGATCTGAAAATTCAATAGAAAAGAGAAGGGCTTTTCTTAAAAATTTCAGATTCAAGGCTGGAAATTTAAAGAAAAGAATACAATAAGAAAGATTAGAATATGAATAATAAGAATATAACGAAAAAGATTAAGAAAGATGAAGAGAAGAATAGTAAAAACAAATATGAAATTTCCAGCTTTGTTTATGGAATTATGGGAGATGGCGTGAAAATTGAAGATGAAGATGGCTTGCGATTTGTTGTTGTTGTTTTGTCCTCAGCACCCTCTTAGACGCAATTATCTAAGCAAGCAATGATACATGCATGAGAGGGGTGAATCTAATCATCTTGGAAAAGAAGTTAAAACTGTTTTGCAAGTCAGAAACGTTAGTTAACTTGCGACCTCTTTTTGGATGGGATCCAGGCATTTACGGGTCGACATGTCTTCTTCAAACTTGTTCGGCTGTCAATTAGATTTCCAATGGATCTTGAAACGCCTCAATCGGACATCTGGAACTCAAGATACGTCTATTTTAGCAAAGACAACGCATGCAGAAATTCCTATACGGGATTAATACGAGATTTTTGGATAATTACGAATTTTCAAGAATTTATTTGATTATTTGTAATTTAAATCAATATAGGATTCTGCAATATCTATTAGGATCAGATTTATTTAATTAGGATTTTATTTTTAATATTTATTTATTATTAGAAGTTACTTATGTTATTAGGAGATTAGATTTCAGCATTTATTTATTGTATTTAATTTCCTAAGTTTACTAGGATTAGAACTTCTCCAAGGCTTATATAAGGAGGCTTCAACCACATTGTAATTCAGATTTGAATGATTAAAAAAAGTTCTCTTTTGAGTTCAGACTTGCAAGAAGTATAACTTGTGTTCTTTATTTTAGAAGCAATTCTTCAAGTTCGTAAGAATTTGTTGTTGATCTTCACACTCCTGCTTGCCTAGGTAACTGCGTCTAGGAGGGTGAGTTAGAGCCGTTTGAGGTTGCTTGCTTGGTTAATTGCGATCAAGAGGGTGTCGAGGACAATTTATCCATTTATCTTCCATCTCCATCGTCATCGCCTATCTTCAGCCATCTTTCCACCGATCCAACATTCGCGCCAACATCCTTATCCGCTTCCGCAAGTTCAACGTTCGCGTATACGGGGTCGTGTCCGTATCATTTGGTATCAAATTCAGTTCGTTCTTGAGGATGTCATTGAGCAACGTATTGAATTTTACTCTTTTGGGGACTCGATGTCATTATTGTTGTCGACTAGATCATTCCGGGTATGATTGTCTAGATAAGTCTTATTTTCAAGAAAAAATTTTGAGAGATATGTTGGCTGAAATCATACCTTCTAATGATATTGAAATTTGTGATTCGGAACATGATAAAGAAATTTGTTCTCCTAAAGAACATGAAGAAAGCGATATCATCGAGAGTTTAACCTTGCCTATTGATGAAGAAGAAATTCTATGTAGTGTGTTTGGTTCTAGTGACAAACCTACTATTTTGATTCAAGATGATCATCAAATGACAAACACCGAGGAAGATACGCTACAATCAAAAGGTACCATTGATTGTTTTCAAATTTCTATTTATGCTTATTCCTCTTCTAGCATTAATAACAATTTCAAAATGAGAATGAGTCACTTTGCAACGAAAAGAACAATAGTGATGATCTCAATGAGAAGGAAATTGTAAATTACATTGCAAAAAGAGACTATGCACGAGGATCCTTCAAGACATCTTCTCTTTCCTGGTACTTTGATGAACCTCCTCCATTTACCGGTTTAGATTCGAGGGCGAATCTTTTTGAGGAGTGGGGGAATATTACATGCATGAGAGGGGTGAATCTAATCATCTTGGAAAAGAAGTTAAAACTGTTTTGCAAGTCAGAAACGTTAGTTAACTTGCGACCTCTTTTTGGATGGGATCCAGGCATTTACGGGTCAACATGTCTTCTTCAAACTTGTCCGGCTGTCAATTAGCTTTCCAACAGATCTTGAAACGTCTCAATCGGACATCTGGAACTCAAGATACGTCTATTTTAGCAAAGACAGCGCATGCAGAAATTCCTATACGGGATTAATACGAGATTTTTGGATAATTACGAATTTTCAAGAATTTATTTGATTATTTGTAATTTAAATCAATATAGGATTCTGCAATATCTATTAGGATCAGATTTATTTAATTAGGATTTTATTTTTAATATTTATTTATTATTAAAAGTTACTTATGTTATTAGGAGATTATATTTCAGCATTTATTTATTGTATTTAATTTCCTAAGTTTACTAGGATTAGAACTTCTCCAAGGCTTATATAAGGAGGCTTCAACCACATTGTAATTCGGATTTGAATGATTAAAAAAAGTTCTCTTTTGAGTTCAGACTTGCAAGAAGTATAACTTGTGTTCTTTATTTTAGAAGCAATTCTTCAAGTTCGTAAGAATTTGTTGTTGATCTTCACACTCCTGCTTGCCTAGGTAACTGCGTCTAGGAGGGTGGGTTAGAGCCGTTTGAGGTTGCTTGCTTGGTTAATTGCGATCAAGAGGGTGCCGAGGACAATTTATCCATTTATCTTCCATCTCCATCGTCATCGCCTATCTTCAGCCATCTTTTCACCGATCCAACATTCGCGCCAACATCCTTATCTGCTTCCGCAAGTTCAACGTTCGCGTATACGGGGCCGTGTCCGTATCAAGCAACCTCAAGCGGCTCTAACCCACCCTCCTAGACGCAATTACCTAGGCAAGCAAGAGTGTGAAGATGATCTCCCTCACAAGAACTCGTCGAACTTATGTTGAAGAAGACTTCTAAGGCACAAGTAATCAGCACTTGCAAAAACAAACTCACTAAATATTTCATTAATCAAAGAAAATCTTAATAATTGGAATTACAATGGTGGAGGCTTCATCCTTTTATAGGTGAATAATAGCCAAAGTAATTTAACTTCTACTAAAACAAGGAAACCCTAATTTAATTAAAAAATAAAAGAAAGACAACCTTTAAACTCCTTGTGCTTGGGCTGCAAGTGATAAGATGATAAGTGCAAGTGATAAGCTGATAAGAGTTGCTTGGGAGAAGGGTAGTTGGTTCCTAAAGTATATAAAACCCTAAAAACATAATTTAAATGTTAATAATTAAATTGGGATAAGTCTAATTCGTCCAAAAGCTATAATAGCCTTTGGGCTGAATTTTAAAAAATCTCGTAATAATCTCGTATCCAGTTTTCTACATGCGCAATCTTCAGTAAAATGGACGTATCTTGAGTTCCCAATGTACGATTGATGCGTTTCAAGATTCGTTGGAAAGGTAATTGAATGACGGTCAATTTTTTAGTAGATGACTCTGCCCAGAAATAACTGGATCCCATCCGAAAAGTCGTTGCAAGTTGGCTGACTTTCCCGACTTCACAAACAGATTCAGCTTCTTGTCCAATATGCATTGCTTTAGCCCTCTCATGCATGTATCACGACTATGGCTCGGTTTATAGCAGGTTTAAATTCTGAAATAGCAAACATTGTTGAGTTGCAGCATTATGTTGAGTTGGATGACATGTTGCATATGACGATCAAAATTGAGTGACAACAACGTAGAAAAGCTTCTACTCGAGGTAATACTCCATTTAAATCTTTTTCAAATCCATTATATACTCCTAACCATACCAGGAAACAAGCAACACAAACGCCACTTTAGATTCAAGAGCAAGGAGAATCCAGCACACCAAAGACTCCCGTTGCTGATAATGGGCGTGGCAAACAACAAGTGGTGGCAAAAGAACGATCGAGAGATATCCAGTGCTTTAAGTGTCTTGGTCGAGGACATGTTGCTAGCCAGTGTCCTAATCGGAGAGTTATGTTGATGCGAGAAGATGGAGAGATTGAGTCAGATTCTGAGGAAGATGTACAAGAAACCCCTACTGCAGATGATGAAGAGAATAACCTAAAAGTTGTCGAAACTGGTCAGGTAATGGAAATCATGGTTGTAAAATGTAGTTTGAATGTGCAACAGGTTCAGGACGAGCAACAACGTGAGAATATCTTTCACACACTATGCAAGGTTCAAGATAAGGTATGTGTTGTGATTATTGATATCGGTAGTTGTACTAATGTTGCTAGTTCAGTGATGGTTGACAGGCTAGGTCTAAAGACGACAAAGCATCCAAATCCGTACAAATTGAAGTGGTTGAATGACGGTGGAGAACTTAAAGTGACGAGACAAGTCGTTGTACCGTTTTCGATTGGAAACTACAAGGACGAGGTCCTTTGTGATGTTGTGACGATGGATGCTACTCACCTTCTTTTGGGACGCCCTTTGGCAGTATGACAAGAAGACAATGCATGATGGTTGATAGAGTAGCGCAAACTTGGATTTGGAAGCCTTCAATCAAGTTGTTGCAAGAACTAGGGGCTCTAGACTCAATCAAGAAGATTAGGAGCAGATCTGAAAATTCAAGAGAAAAGAGAAGGGCTTTTCTTGAAAAATTCAGATTCAAGGCTGGAAAATTAAAGAAACGAAGACAAGAAAGAAGATTAAGGATTAAATAATAAGAACTAAAACAAAAAGATTGAAAAAGATTGAAAGAGAGGTAGATAAAACAAATCTGAAAATTTAGCTTTGTTTATGGCTATGGAGATGGCATGAAGTTGAAGATGGAGATGACTTGATGGATTTGTGATGGTTTTGTCCTCAGCACCCTCTTAGACGCAATTACCTAAGCAAGCAACCTCAAGCGGCTCTAACCCACCCTCCTAGACGTGATTACCTAGGCAAGCAGGAGTGTGAAGATGATCTCCCTCACAAGAACTCGTCGAACTTATGTTGAAGAAGACTTCTAAGGCACAAGTAATCAGCACTTGCAAAAACAAACTAACTAAATATTTCATTAATCAAAGAAAATCTGAATAATCTGAATTATAATGGTGGAGGCTTCATCCTTTTATAGGTGAAGGATAGCCAAAGTAATTTAACTTCTACTAAAACATGGAAACCCTAATTTAATTAAAAAAAACTAAAAGAAAAGCAGCCTTTAAACTCCTTGTGCTTGGGCTACAAGTGATAAGCTGATAAGAGTTGCTTGGGAGAAGGGTGGATGGTTTCTAAAGTATATAAAACCCTAAAAACATAATTTAAATGTTAATAATTAAGTTGGGTTAAGTCTAATTCGTCCAAAAGCTTTATATACTAGCTTTTTGGGCTGAATTACAAAATCCCGTTATAATCCCGTATCCAGTTTTCTGCATGCGCAGTCTTCAGTAAAATGGACATATCTTGAGTTCCCGATGTCTGATTGATGCGTTTCAAGATGAGTTGGAAAGGTAACTGAATGCCGGTCAAATTGTTAGAAGACAACTCTGCCCAGAAATGCCAGGATCCCATCCGAAATGTCGTCTCAATTTGGCTGACTTTCCAGACTTCACAAATAGATTCAACTTATTGTCCAATATGCATTGCTTTAGCCCTCCCATGCATGTAACATTCCTCCTTTCCTCAAAAGGATTCGTCCTCGAATCAGAAACAGTAAAATAAGGACGTTTAACAATGGCAATCGAAACGGAATCTTTGTCATAGGTGGAGTGATCCAATTGAGCTCTTCTTAATGGTTCAACAAAATCCTGAAAAAAGATCTCAAAGCCACTCGAAACAATGATGTTATGGTTAGGTCGAAAAAAATCTCTCTTTATCTTTTTATCGCCTTTTTCATTTGGACATTATTCGAATTTTACCTCATGTTTCTTTTCACTCACCAAAATTGGGCCATTAATTTGACTTTTATTGCTCTCGGCCTCTTGACTCTCGGTCCTTTTCAAATAAGATAACTCACGTACCCAATTCCTCTCACAAAAAATATCATTGAAATGCAATTTCTGTAGAGGATGAAGTGTTTCTAATAGAATGATAGGACGGGAATCAAATAAAGGGTTAGAATCACACTTACTTTCTTGGGAGGTTGTTGATGAATCAAGAGAACTCACTACTAAGCATGAAAGATTGTCTTGATTTATGGGTTCAAGTGTTTCTTCTTCCGAAACGTCATCTTCTGAAAGTATTTACTCATTATTGGGTAAGGTTAAAGTCTCAGTAGTGACATCTTCCGCATGTTCTCGAGGATAACAAATTTTTTCGTCATCTTGTTTTCCTTGGTCTTCTTTGACATGACTCACCGATGGTTGTTCATTATCCTTTGGACTAGCGATGATTCTTCTTCCTTCGGTGTCGTACTACTAGAGTCGAATAGTGCATTAGTAGGGTTGTGAAAAGATGAAGGTTGAAATGTACCTTTATCAAAAGAGGAGTATTTCTTATGCCCATAGTACTGCATATTCCTCAAACTTTAGGGCCACTAATGGAGCTTGATCTTCCTCATGATATCCGTAACAATCAAACAGGAAATCAACCCTATTTTCCCAATCACAATAACCATCAGGATCATACCTTCTTTGAAAAGAAGGTATTCTAAATTTTGGGATGGCCAAAGTGTGTGCGGTTCGCCTTGGTTCAGTTTGCCTTTCTTCACAAAAATTGAATGAATGCCTCGGTTTGGTCAAGGAAGGCTTTCCTCGATAAGTAGAACCCAAAGTATCATGTTGTTTTGCACGAGGATTGTCTCTGTGAAACATCCTGGAACACTCAAATTTACAAAGGTGAAAAACAAAAGAAAGAAAACTCGGAATCTCACTAAACACTCCAAGAAAGAAATACTTAGCAAGGCAAGTAAGTCGATCTTGTACTTTGTAAAGACCTTCCTGCCACAAGTCAACAAGTTATAATCGGAGTTTAATCATAACAATGAGTCCTATTTGTACTAGGAGTCCAATGAAAGGTATGACACCAATTGAATTCTAGTTGCAAGGAGAAAGAAAGGTATGCAACTTTTAATTTCCTACTAACACAAGAAGAAAGAAAGTGTTAGATAATGTATAGAAGACAACAAAAAGGTAAAACATATGAAAACAAGTAGTTAAGAATGAAAGAAGATTAGAAAACACGAAAAAAAAACCCTAAAATATGCAGCAACTTGATCCACTTTGTTCGAGGTGTTCCCGAAGTCAAAAAATTCTGAAATTTTTTGTGGTGACTCATACAATAGAGTAGATCTGATTTGGAAATTTTCAGCTCAAAATTCGTTCGTTTGATTTTTGCGATTTTTCCCCTTTTGTTCGAATTTTTCACCCAAAATGCCAAAGTTCTTGCCAAGAATCATCCCAAATCTGATACCAAGTGATAGAGTAGCGCAAACTTGGATTTGGAAGCCTTCAATCAAGTTGTTGCAAGAACTAGGGCTCTAGACTCAATCAAGAAGATTAGGAGAAGATCTGAAAATTCAACAGAAAAGAAAAGGGCTTTTCTTGAAAAATTCAGATTCAAGGCTGGAAAATTAAAGAAACGAAGACAAGAAAGAAGATTAAGGATTAAAATAAGAATTAAAACAAAAAGATTGAAAAAGATTGAAAGAGAGGTAGATAAAACAAATCTGAAAATTCAGCTTTGTTTATGGCTATGAAGATGGCATGAAGTTGAAGATGGAGATGGCTTGATGGATTTGTGATGGTTTTGTCCTCGACACCCTCTTAGACGCAATTACCTAAGCAAGCAACCTCAAGCGGCTCTAACCCACCCTCCTAGACGTGATTACCTAGGCAAGCAGGAGTGTGAAGATGATCTCCCTCACAAGAACTCGTTGAACTTATGTTGAAGAAGACTTCTAAGGCACAAGTAATCAGCACTTGCAAAAACAAACTCACTAAATATTTCATTAATCAAAGAATTATAAACGCACAATAAAGCATATCAAACTTATTCAAAGCACACATAACATATTAGATACATACTTAAACATACTAATAAAAATAAGATAGCATAAAAATGTTACACATCAGTATGTAACAAGTGAAAAAGCAAACTTCCCTGAAATTTTGATGTTGCATTCGTTAGGTGGCATAAACGTGCTCACATCATCCACAAAAGGCGTTCGTGAAGACAAGGCTTGCTTGCATTCTAGATCGGGACAATCAAAGCTTATCTCTACAACAACAATTGGAGAGTTGGAGCGTATCATTTATAATTCAGCTTTGGGTATAAAAATTACAATTAAAACCCAATTTCAATGGACTTCAGATATGGTTAAGGACTTGTCCTTGCATTCTTGGGCGTGTGCTTCCTCAACATGGGTTTGTGTGGCCCAATTCTTCAAACCCGGAATTCTTGCTTTTGCGTGAAAGATTGTAAGCCTTTGGTTAGCATTCCTTGCATGGTGGTGTATAGTTTATCCTTAAGGATCTTGGACTTGGTTCATGTGTTTTGTCTAAGAGAGAATGTGAGTCCATCGTTGACTTGGGCTTGTCCCGCGCATGTATCATCATGCAACTTTTCGAATCCTACGAACACAAGAAAACGAAAAGGTGTTACATAATGTAAAGGAGAAAAAAGAAGGCAAACAAAAGAACTTAAATGAAATCTAAGAGCAAAAGAAGTGAAAGAAGCAAACCCTTAAAACCCGGAAAGCAATCATGAGATTATTGGAAAGCGGGGTTTATTGTAAAGAAATGAAACGTAGGGTTTATTGGAAAGAAAACCCTTAAAACCTTTTTCTTTTTTTCTTTTTTTTTTTGTGGTAAAAAATGAAATAAAACAACAAGAAAATGAAAAATTGGGTTTAATGGAAAGAAAGAACCCTAAAATCCTAAAAACAGCCAACTTGCAAAGTTGCGGCAGATTGAGATTAGAACCCTCCCAAATTCGACCAAACTTGAATTTCTTGCCCAAAAATCGTGCCCAACCTGATACCAACTGATGCAAGGCTTGCTAATACGTTGAAAACTCTCAAAATCACTTGGAAACAAGCCTAGAGCGCTGACTTTATCAAGAAACATTGAATCTGGAAAAATTTAGAATTTCAAGAGAATATGCAATGGTGTTTCATGAAGATTCTGAAAATAAGAGCCCTAAATTAAAGGTTCAAAGGTGAATAAGAAGATTAGAAGAAAATAAGAAGGAATTGAACAAAAAAGATAAAGAAAGATAAGTGCAAAGTAAAGAAAAATGAATCTGGAAATTTTAGATATGTTTGTGGAAGATGGCGCAATGGTGAAGACTTGAAGAAGATGGATTTGGAGTTTTAGAATGGTAGAGATGCCCGCAGAACCCTCCTACTTGCAATTAACTAGGCACCCTCTGTGATATGGCTTAAAATCGACCCTCCAACTAACGATTAGATAGGCAACCCGGAGTGTAAAGATTCTCCCTCGCTCAACTTGGTCGAAGATGTTGAAGAAAGCTTCGAAGACACAAGTTTCCCGACACTTGCAAACATGTACTCAAAAGAATAACCTCTTTATTTAATAACTCAAATCTGATTTACAAAGAAGAAGATCTCATCCTTTTATAGGGGAAGGATGGCTAAACTAAAAGAAATTCCTAAATAAAATAAAACTCTCTTTCTAATAAAATAATACTAAAAGAAATAATAAAATAACATGAAACTAATAAAATAATGTAATTACTTGCTGAATGGGAACTCTCCCTTGTTTAGGGACTCTTGGGCGGCACTCTTCTATGGCTTATAAAGGGGACGGCTTATTAGGGCTATAGCTTGAATATGCGGCTGATTTGGGCTGTTTTAACGGGAATGACAGGGCCAAACTTAAATGAGTCTGATTTGGGCTGGAAATTAACTAATTAGACCCAAGCTTTATGATGCAGGCCAATCTTGTTGATGATGCTGAACAACACACTTTAATTGTAGGACATGGGAAGGAAGCAAGTATCTCGCAAGAAGTGACTGCAAAAGGAAGAAATAAAGTTAAGGGATGGAATGAATAGTTTAGGGACTGATTTGGAAATGAAGGAATGCGTGGTGTTTGGACGTTTTGGGTGATGGTGAAGGCTGAGATAAGGCGATGGGTTTAAAAGAAAAGAATTCGGAAGGTGTTTGATGGTGGTAAGAAAGGATGGAAATGGAGATCATATCTTAAAGATACTTAAGGAAGAAACTAGGCTATAGAAAACGTAACCCCAAACCTTATATTGATCTTTATGGGTTGGTAGTAAGGATTTGACCCTTTTAGTATATTAAACTAAAAGAACCAGAAATATCAAGGTGGATAGAGGGTTGACGCCAAAAGTACAAAATACTTGATAAGTCGATAAAGTTCTAAAAAGAACTAAAAGAGAGAAAATTCTCACAAAGGATGAATTGTATTCTGAATTGTTGTTTAAATGCCTAGAGGGTTTACATATTTATAGTAAGGGAAAGGGGGGCCGAATAGGCATCATACATGGGTGAATGATTCGGCTAAGCATGGTGTCTCCCTCCAATATTGCCGAAATGGTGTGATAAGTGTTGGATACTGGTGATAAGCCTTTGGTGCTTATTCGACAGCCTTGGTGACTCTCCATCTTTGCGCCATGCTTGAAAGGAGTCGTCGGTTGCTGGACGAGCTAGGCTTGAGCTGAGCTAGCTAGCTTACTTAGATAGCTCAATCCACACTTTAATTTGAGCTTCCTTGAGCTGAATTTAGCTGGTTGAGCTTGAGTTTTAAGTTCATGGGCTCTTCTAGGTAGTTCCATTAAATTCACGAGCTGAAATGATCTTCCATTATGCTCCTATGCAATTCCAAGCGTTTGGGCTGCTAAAAGCTGCCATAAGCCTTCCCAAGCTATGTTGAGCTACCCTTGAATCATTTAAGTTTTCTTGGACTAATATCTTCACTTAAAAGAGCTGAAACAATGAGCAAAAAATGTCTAAACTGAAACAGATAAGAATGAGCTAAAAATAGCAAGAAACAATTTAGTTTAGCTAATTTTAAATATAAACTAACTTAGAATGAATATAAAGATGTGGTGATATGCTTATCTTAGTTAATATAATTAATATAGCTTATTATAATCCTAAGTATATCATAGATAATGCATATGATAAATATATGAGCATAAGGCAGGATGCATATAATATGATATCTAATCATGCTATATAAGTAATGATACACTCTAACTCTCCAATTGTTGTTGTAGAGAGAAGCTTTGATTGCCTGGACCTTAGAATGCAAGTAAGCCTTGTTGTACGATCGTCTTCTTGTGGAAATATGTTGAAATGGATAAAAGGAGATAGGTGGCGGAAGGATGGTAGTGTCTGTATGATAAAAGGGATGAAGGAAATGAAGATGGATAGTATTCAAAGTCTCAAAAATATGAACTTATGCTATGAAGCATAAACTCGAACTTGAATAAGGCTTTGAGGGTGGTAGGAAGGACTTAGACTGAAGAATAATAAATATTCAACAACCTAAAGTATCAAAAGATGGAATAGGAGACGCCACAAATCAATAAAATGATTTGATAAGTCAAAGAAGTTCTTAAAAGAACAAGAATGAGAGATAAACTCACAAATATAATTTGTATTGATCAAAGTGTTGTGTTACAAAATGAAATGGGCAGCCCTATTTATAGTTTTTGAAGGGCTGGCCGAATGGGTGCATTACATGGTGAAGGGGTGGCCGAATAGGCACTTAAAAGATATGGGAATTGTTCATAAAGGGTTGGTGATGATTCGGCCATGTTGTGCCTCCCTCCAAGGCTGATTTTGGCACCCAATACATGTTTCCCTCCAAGGCTGGTCGGTCATGTCTCTTGGGGAGGGAACATGCCCTTTAGGTGTTGATCTGGGTATGGTAGCTTGAGCTGAATGAGCTAGTGGTGAGCTGAAATGTGCTGAGCTACTAGCTGAATGAGCTAGCTAAAGGTTAAGAGCTGATTTGAGATGATTGGAGCTTTCTTTAGCTAGGTGAGCTGGTCCTTAAGTGTCCTTGAGTTGTCCTCTAGCTACTTGAGTGTTTTGGAGCTGAAACGAATTCTTCTTCACTCAGAATCCATCCTTTAGCCGTTTGAGCTATTTGGAGCTACACCTAGCTGGTTAAGCTGGTTTCCTAGTGTCCTTGAGTTCTCCTTATGCTACATGAGTGTTTTTGAGCTGATCGGATGCTAGTAAAGCCTTAAATCACTCAAACACTGTTTTGAGCTCATTTTGATGCTTTAAGCTGAAACCGAGCTGATCATCACTCTCTTGAGCTGTGGTTATTGTACCCTACAAAGAAAAAACACCAAAAATAATAAGTATGATAATATTAGAGCATATGTAAATAGTATAAGGATTGTTTAGTAATGTAAACTAAGTATGAGGTTTAATATGCAACTTAATAGCAAAGATGTGGTTTATGTAATGCATGAATATCATATGATATACAAATGAATGATAACATATGATAATCCAAGCATGTTATATAATGCATAAATAAGTAAATACATAATGAAGTAAGGAAGAACTCCCTCTTCTTTCATGCTTGATAAACAAGATGAAAGCATAGTGGATGTGAGTAGAAACGTGCACACATCAAGTAATAAACTAAAAGAAATAATATGAAAAGATAGAGTTTAATGAAAACTCCTTGTTTCTTCATCCTTAGTAAGATTATCATAAGAAGGAATTGAATTGAGCACCCAAGCTTGATTGTATCATCCTCCCCTTCTGATACGCTCCAACTCTCCAATTGTTGATGTAGAGAGAAGCTTTGATTGCCCGGACCTTAGAATACAAGTAAGCCTTGTTGCACGATCGTCTTCTTGTGGAAATATGTTGAAATTGATGAAAGGAGATAGGTGGCGGAAGGATGGTAGTGATTTATGTCAAAAGGGATGAAGGAAATGAAAATGGAAGGTGAAAGGTGATGGTTTCGGATGGTGAAAGAAAGGAAGATAAAAGAAATAGATGGGTAGTATTCAAAGTCTCAAAAAGATAAACTTATGCTAAGAAGCATAAACCCGAACTTGAATAAGGTTTTGAGGGTGGTAAGAAGGACTTAGACTGAAGAATAATAAATATTCAACAACCTAGAGTATCAAAAGATGGGATAGAAGACGCCACAAATCAATAAAATGACTTGATAAGTCAAAGAAGTTTTTAAAAGAACAAGAATGAGAGATAAACTCACAAATATAATTTGTATTAATCAAGGTGTTGTGTTACAAAATGAAATGGGCAGCCCTATTTATAGTTGTTGAAGGGCTGGCCGAAAGGGTGCATTACATGGTGAAGGGGTGGCCGATTAGGCACTTAAAAGAGATGGAAAATCGTTCATAAAGGGCTGGTGATGATTCGGCCAAGTTGTGCCTCCCTCCAAGGCTGATTTTGGCTCCCAATACAGGTTTCCCTCCAAGGCTGGTCGGTCATGTCTTTTGGGGGAGGGAACATGCCCTTTAGGTATTGAGCTGGGTATGGTAGCTTGAGCTAAGATGAGTTGACTGAGCTAGTGGTGAGCTGAAATGAGTTGAGCTACTAGCTGAATGAGCTAGCTAAAGGTTAAGAGCTGATTTGAGATGATTGGAGCTTTCTTTAGCTAGGTGAGCTAGTCCTTAAGTGTCTTTGAGTTGTCCTCTAGCTACTAGAGTGTTTTCGAGCTGAAACGAATCCTTCTTCACTCAAAATCTATCCTTTAGCCGTTTGAGCTATTTGGAGCTACTCCTAGCTGGTTGAGCTAGTTTCCTAGTGTCCCCGAGTTCTCCTATACTACATGAGTGTTTTTGAGCTGATCGGATGCTTGTAGAGCCTTAAATCACTCAAACATTGTTTCTAGCTCATTATGATGCTTTAAGCTAAAACCGAGCTGACCATTACTCCCTTGAGTTGTGGTTATTGTATCCTACAAAGAAAACACCAAAAATAATAAGTATGATAATATTAGAGCATATGTAAATAGTATATGGACTGTTTAGTAATGCAAACCAAGTATGAGGTTTAAAATGCAACTTAATAGCAAAGATGTGGTTTATGTAATGCATGAATATCATATGATATACAAATGAATGATAACATATGATAATCCAAGCATGTTATATAATGCATAAATAAGTAATAGATAATGAAGTAAGGAAGCACTCCCTCTTCTTTCATGCTTGATAAACAAGATGAAAGCATACTGAATGTGAGTAGAAACGTGCACACGTCACCTTATTTTGAGCGATTTGTCCTCAAATCGGAAGGGTCTTTCCATAATTGCTTTTTGGTAGTGTTGAAGGTGATGTTTTCCTTCCTCGAGGTATTCTCCAAATTGTATGATGGCTGCAAAATAGAATGGAAATCTAAAGAGAAGGGGTTAGTGTAATTTGTCCGAAGGATAAGAGGAAATTCCCAATTGACTTCTTTTGCCGAAAAGGCATTAGTTTTTGGAGTTTCTCTTGCAATTTGCCCTTGCACAAGGGTGGTTCGACAATCTTCATTGGTACTTGCCGAAACATGACTAGGTGATAAGGGTGTTGCTTGTCGAAACAACGTTCCTTGAGTGATACGGATCTAGGATTGAAGCAAGCATTTCCATGCAAGTGAAACAAAACAAGAAGGCCGAGTTAGACTCTGAAATGACTCAGAATGCCGAGTTAGACTCTAAAATGACTCGAAATGCTGAGTTAGACTCTGAAATGACTCAGAATGAAGTAAAGAAATAAAAGGAAATAAGGGAGAAAGTTGCTAGAATTTTTGGGCAGATTTGAAGGAGGAAGACGAATGCTTCAACATTCATCCATGGTCGTCTTGAGTGCTCTAAATTGCAAAAACTTGCAGGAAATTTGTTGGAAACATGAACAACGAAGAACTCGAAAGAACTCGCACAATCTATTATGCAAACCCGAATCGAATACGTTCAACATCAACGGACTTGGACCTACTCAAGGAAATTTGACACAACAAAACTAAGTCTGAAATGTCAAAGAAATTCTAAAAAGAACCAAATTTGAGAGAAAACTCACAAATAAAATTTTCATTCAAAAAGTCTAACCTTCTTACATTGTTTTAAGTACATATATATAGGAAAAATAAAGGGTATAGCCGAATTGAATGTGTGGCTGAAAATTAAAAGAAAATAATTTAAAATTTAAACATAATAACTCCTTTTGGGCAGCATTGCATGAGAACCATGCATTTTGAACACTTGGACGCCACATTTATCACATTTAACATGTGATTTTTTTTTAAAAATTCAAACAAGTAACCTCTCCTTCTTATATTGCAAATTGTCGCACAATGAGAGAGAAAGGGCTGTTTGTTTCAGCCACACATGCACACACATGTCCTATTCAACTTGTCCTAACTCCCATCCCCCACTGAGGCAGCAGAGTCTGGCAGCGCAAAACAACTTGTCCTATTCAACGCAATTTCACACTAAACAGCAGCATAACCTGGGCCATTCTATCAATCTGATCTCTTCCCTCTTATTTACTTGTGTTTTTATATTATTTTCCTCTCAAACGAGCCAACTTAATTGTGCATTTAATTTTCTTTGTGCAGGAACTACGATTTGAATCAAGCTGTCCAATCCATGTGGGAGATGATATATTTTATACTATTACTTGATAAGAGTGTGCACTTGCGCTCATATTTAGAGAAGACTAAAACGTTCTATAGCAAGCAAAGCAAATGCTAAGCATCACGCCTATTCCCATATATATTGCATATCGTTTGGACTCTCATGATTGCTTTCTGGGTTTTAAGGGTTTGCTTCTTTCACTTCTTTTGTTCTTAAATTTCATTTAAGTTCTTTTGTTTTCCTTCTTTTTTCTCCTTTACATTATCTAACACCTTTTCATTTTCTTGTGTTAGTAGGATTCTAAACGTTGCATGATGATACATTCACGGGACAAGCCCAAGTCAACAATTGACTCATATTCTCTCTTGGACCAACCACACGAACCAAGTCCAAGATCCTTAAGGATAAACTATACACCACCATGCAAGGAATGCTGACCAAAGGCTTACAATCTTTCACGCAAGAGCAAGAATTCCTGGAAAACACTCACTCTCCAAGTTTGAAGAATTGGGTCATATAAGCCCATGTTGAGGAAGCACGCGCCCAAGAATGCAAGGACAAGTCCTTAACCATATTTGAAGTCCATTAAAATTGGGTTTTAATTGTAATTTTTAGACCCAAAGCAGAATTATAAAGCTTGGGTCTAATTAGTTAATTTCTAGCCCAAATGATGTGAGCACATCAGTTTAGAAAAACAAGCTGATCCGGAGGTCTTACCAACAGGACCCATCACTCGTTCTAAGGCAAAGAAATTCAGGGAAGCCCTTTTTCTTACTTGTGCTACAATTCCTGATTCATTCGAGCATGTTCATGCCTTAGAACATAGGCTTTATAATGTGTTGCATGCTGATATGTGACATACATATACTATACTACTTATATAGGTGTGTTTGCTATGTATATATTATGTTAAGTGTGTTTTAGATAAGTTTGCTAGCTTATAATATTGTATGTTAAGCTATGTTAGCTTGTTGTGTGTTAAAACAATAAGGGTGCATTGTTTTGTAGCTTGCTTGAATGTTTTCAATAAGTTTACAATGCTCTGAGTGTGTTTCTTTTGTTTTCATATAGTTACAATAAAAGGGCAGCAGCTCAAAGGCTTAAACTTAGCTCGGATGAAGCTCACGGGAGTGTACGTAGCTCATCTTCAGCTCAACTCAGCTCACTTCACTCCCAGCTAGCTGAATTCAACTCGTTTCAGCTCCAGTCAGCTCAACTTTAGCTCCACTAGCTCAACTCCAGCTAACAAGTCCGGAAGCAGCTCAAAGGTGTCCTACATGTGGGAGAGTGTCCTACAAGCATGTGAGCAGCATGTGGGGCGTCATACATCTCTTCAAGCATGTGCACGGCATGTGTGGACAGAATGTGCATGTGTGTGCAAGCATGTGGCAAATTTGAAGCAATTTGGGCGCCATTTTGAAGAGAAGTTATCAGCCACCCTTTTTGAAATTTGAACACATTTAACATGTGTTAATTTCATTCAAACTCAGCCACAAATTATTATCACATGTGCGGCAACTTGGGGGAGGTTAATGGCAGATTTCTTTTGCATTTTTTAAACACATTTAACATGTGTTTATTTTCAATTCAAACTCAGCCACTAATTTGGGCGCCCTCTCCCTTGTTTTTCCATATATATTTGTTAAATTTGTATGAACAAGGTTAGACAATTTTATGAAACAAAATTATTGTGAGTTTTTCTCTCAATTTCGGTTCTTCATTGAACTTCTTTGGCATTTTCAAACTTTGTTTGATTGTTTCATCCTCCTTGATACTTCGGGTTCCTAGATCGCTATCTAGAGGGTCCAAGTCCGTTGGCGAAGAACGTATTCAATTCGGGTTCGCTCAGTATATTGTTCGGGTTCTTTCGAGTTCAACGTCTTGTTAATTTCCAGCAACTTCAACACCATTTTCTACCATTTTAGACGTTCATTTGCTGCCATGAAATCCCTTTGAAGCATTCATCAACATTTGAATTCCGAAACTGCCAGAAAATTCCTTCTTCTCATTTATTTCTTTATTTTCGCTTTTTTCCTTTGTTCTTGTTGTTTTAACATCATTCTAACATCCATAACATTGTATTTATTGCAGAAACATGCTTGCTACAATCCTAGATCCGTTACAAACAAAGGGTCGTTGTTTCTAAAGCAACGTACCCTTTATCACCAAATCAGACTCATTTAAGTTTAGACCTTGTCATTCCCTTTAAAACAGCCCAAATCAGGCTCATATTCAAGCTGCAATTCTAATAAGCCGCCCCCTTATCAGCCATGGAAGAGTGCCATCCAAGGCTCCCTGAACAAGGGAGAGTTCCCATTCAGCAAGTAATTATATTATTTTATTAGTTTCATGTTATATTATTATTTCTTTTAGTATTATTTTATTAGAAAGATGATTTTTTTTAATTAGGAATTTCTTTTAGTTTAGCCATGCTTCCCCTATAAAAGGATGAGATCTTCTTCTTTGTAAATCATATTTGAGTTATTAAATAAAGATGTTATTCTTTTGAGTACATGCCTGCAAGTGTCAGGAAACTCGTGTCTTCGAAGCTTTCTTCAACATCTTCGACCGAGTTGAGCGAGGGAGAATCTTTTCACTCTGGGTTGCCTATCTAATCACGGGTAGGAGCGTCGGTTTTAATCCATATCACGGAGTTTGCCTAATTAATTGCAAGTAGGAGGGTTCCACGGGCATCTCTACCATTCCAAAACTCCAAATCCATCTTGTTCAAGTCTTCACCATTGTGCCATCTTCAACAAACATATTTGAAATTTCCAGATTCTTTTTTCTTTACTTTGCACTTATCTTTCTTTATTTTTTTCGTTCAATTTCTTCTTATTTTCTTCTATTCGTCTTATTCACCTTTGAACCTTTAACTTTGGGGGTCTTATTTTCAGAATTTTCAAGAAACACCATTGTATATTCTCTTGAAATTCTAGATTTTTCCAGATTCAAAGTTTCTTGATAAAGTCAGCGCCCTAGGCTTGTTTCCAAGTGCTTTTGAGAGTTTCCAACATATTAGCAAGCCCTACATTAGTTGGTATAAGATTGGGTACGATTTTTTGGCAAGAAATTCAAGTTTGGTCGAATTTGGGAGGGTTCCAATCTCAATCTGCTGCAACTTTGCAAGCTGGGCTATTCTAAGCATTTTAGGGTTCTTTCTTTCCAATAAACCCTAATTTTCATTTTCTTGCCATTTTATTTCATTTTTACCACAAAAAATGAAAATAAAAAAGAAACAAAAAGAAAGAGACAAGAACAACACAATCAGCAAGCAAAGCAAGTGCTAAGCATCACGCCTATTCCCATACATATTGCATATCGTTTGGACTCTCATGTTTGCTTTCCGGGTTTTAAGGGTTTGATTCTTTCACTTCTTTTGCTCTTAGATTTCATTTAAGTTCTTTTGTTTGCCTTCTTTTTTCTCCTTTATATTATCTAACACCTTTTCGTTTTCTTATGTTAGTAGGATTCTAAAAGTTGCATGATGCATGCACGGGACAATCCCAAGTCAACGATGGACTCACATTCTCTCTTGGACGAACCACACGAACCAAGTCCAAGATCCTTAAGGATAAACTATACACCACCATGTAAGGAATGCTGACCAAAGGCTTACAGTCATTCACACAAGAGCAAGAATTCCAGAAAAACACTCACTCTCCAAGTTTGAAGAATTGGGTCACACAAACCCATGTTGAGGAAGCACACGCCCAAGAATGCAAGTACAAGTCCTTAACCATACTTGAAGTCCATTAAAATTGGTTTTTAATTGTATTTTTTAGACCCAAAGCTAAATTAAAAAGTGATACAATCTAGCTTGGGCACCTAATTATCTTCCTTCTTATGATAATCTTACTAAGGATGAAGAAACATGGAGTTTTCATTGAACTCTATCTTTTCATATTATTTCTTTTAGTTTATTACTTATATAGCATGATTAGATATCATATTATATGCATCCTGCCTTATGCTCATATAGTTTTCATATGCATTATCTATAATATACTTAGGATTATAATAAGCTATATTAATTATATTAATTAAGATAAGCATATCACCTATCTTTATATTCTTTCTAAGTTAGTTTATATTTAAAATTAGCTAAACTACATTGTTTCTACCTCATTTTAGCTTATTCTTATCTGTTTCAGCTTACAAATTGTTTGCTCATTTTTTCAGCTCTTTTATGTGAAGATATTAATCTGAGATAACTTAAATATTTCAAGTGTAGCTCAATATAGCTTGAGAAGACTTATGGCAGCTTCTAGCAGCTCAAGGACAACTCCTAGAAGATCATTTCAGCTCGTGAACTTAATGGAAATTCCTAGAAGATCCCATGAACTTAAAACTCAAGCTCAACCAGCTAAATTCAGCTCCAGGAAGCTCAAGTTAAAGTGTGGATTGAGCAAGCTAAGTCAGCTAGCTAGCTCAGCTTAAGTTAGCTCAAGCCTAGCTCGTCGAGCTCATCTCAGCTCCCCCTATCCCCTCCAGCTCGATGTTACATAGCTAGCTAGTGTCACTACCCAACTAGCTAGACCTAATGAGGAACCTACCCACCTATTCGGCCAAGGGAGGGAACCAACAGCTCCTTTCAAGCATGGGACCAAGATGGAGAGCCACCATTGCTGCCGAATAAGCACCAGAGGCTTATCACCACTATCCATCACTTATCACACCATTCGACAATATTCGCCCCCCCCCATGTATGATGCCTATTCGCCCCCCTTTCGCTTACTATAAATCTGTAAGCCCTTTGGGCATTTAAACAACAATTAAGAATAGAATTGAGCGCCCAAGCTTGATTGTATCATCCTCCCTTTCTGATACACTCCAACTCTCCAATTGTTGATGTAGAGAGAAGCTTTGATAGCCCGAACCTTAGAATGCAAGTAAGCCTTGTTGCACGATCGTCTTCTTATAGAAATATGTTGAAATTGATGAAAGGAGATAGGTGGCGGAAGGATGGTAGTGTTTGTATGTTAAAAGGGATGAAGGAAATGAAAATGGATGGTGAAAGGTGATGGTTTCGGATGGTGAAAGGTGATGGTTTTGGATGGTGAAAGAAAGGAAGATAAAAGAAATAGATGGATAGTATTCAAAGTCTCAAAAAGATAAACTTATGCTAAGAAGCATAAACCCGAACTTGAATAAGGTTTTGAGGGTGGTAGGAAGGACTTAGACTGAAGAATAATAAATATCCAACAACCTAGAGTGTCAAAAGATGGGATAGAAGATGCCACAAATCAATAAAATGATTTGATAAGTCAAAGAAGTTTTTAAAAGAACAAGAATGAGAGATAAACTCACAAATATAATTTGTATTAATCAAGGTTTTGTGTTACAAAATGAAATGGGCGGCCCTTTTTATAGTTGTTGAAGGGCTGGCCGATTGGGCACTTAAAAGAGATGGAAATCGTTCATAAAGGGCTGGTGATGATTCGGCCATGTTGTGCCTCCCTCCAAGGCTGATTTTGGCGCCCAATACATGTTTCCCTCCAAGGCCGGTCAGTCATGTCTTTTGGGGAGGGAACATGCCCTTTAGGTGTTGAGCTGGGTATGGTAGCTTGAGCTGAGATGAGTTGAATGAGCTAGTGGTGTGCTGAAATGAGCTGAGCTACTAGCTGAATGAGCTAGCTAAAGGTTAAGAGCTGATTTGAGATGATTGGAGCTTTCTTTAGCTAGGTGAGCTGGTCCTTAAGTGTCTTTGAGTTGTCCTCTAGCTACTAGAGTGTTTTCGAGCTGAAACGAATCCTTCTTCACTCAAAATCTATCCTTTAGCCGTTTGAGCTATTTGGAGCTACTCCTAGCTGGTTGAGCTAGTTTCCTAGTGTTCTCGAGTTCTCCTTATGCTACATGAGTGTTTTTGAGCTGATCGGATGCTTGTAGAGCCTTAAATCACTCAAACATTGTTTCTAGCTCATTATGATGCTTTAAGCTAAAACCGAGCTGACCATTACTCCCTTGAGTTGTGGTTATTGTATCCTACAAAGAAAACACCAAAAATAATAAGTATGATAATATTAGAGCATATGTAAATAGTATATGGACTGTTTAGTAAAACTAAGTATGAGGTTTAAAATGCAACTTAATAGCAAAGATGTTGTTTAAGTAATGCATGAATATCATATGATATACAAATGAATGATAACATATGATAATCCAAGCATGTTATATAATGCATAAATAAGTAAATAGATAATGAAGTAAGGAAACACTCCCTCTTCTTTCATGCTTGATAAACAAGATGAAAGCATAGTGAATGTGAGTAGAAACGTGCACACATCACCTTCTTTTGAGCGATTTGTCCTCAAATCGGAAGGGTCTTTCCTTAATTGCTTTTTGGCAGTGCTGAAGGTGATGTTTTCCTTCCTCGAGGTATTCTCCAAATTGTATGATGGCTGCAAAATAGAATGGAAATCTAAAGAGAAGGGGTTAGTGTAATTTGTCCGAAGGATAAGAGGAAATTCCCAATTGACTTCTTTTGCCGAAAAGGCATTAGTTTTTGGAGTTTCTCTTGCAATTTGCCCTTGCACAAGGGTGGTTCGACAATCTTCATTGGTACTTGCCGAAACATGACTAGGTGATAAGGGTGTTGCTTGTCGAAACAACGTTCCTTGAGTGATACGGATCTAGGATTGAAGCAAGCATTTCCATGCAAGTGAAACAAAACAAGAAGGCCGAGTTAGACTCTAAAATGACACGAAATGAAGTAAAGAAACAAAAGGAAATAAGGGAGAAAGTCGCTGGAATTTTTGGGCAGATTTGAAGGAGGAAGATGAATGCTTCAACGTTCATCCATGGCCGTCTTGAGTGCTCAAAATGGCAAAAACTTGCTGGAAGTTTGTTGGAAACTTGAAAAACGAAGAACTTGAAAGAACTCGCACAATCTATTATGCAAACCCGAATCGAATACGTTCAACATCAATAGACTTGGACCCACTCAAGGAAATTTGACACAACAAAACTAAGTCGGAAATGTCAAAGAAATTCCAAAAAGAACCAAATTTGAGAGAAAACCCACAAATAAAATTTTCATTCAAAAAGTCTAACCTTCTTACATTGTTTTAAGTACATATATATATGAAAAATAAAGGGTATAGCCGAATTGAATGTGTGACTGAAAATTAAAAGAAAAAAATTTAAAATTTAAACATAATAACTCCTTTTGGGCAGCATTGCATGAGAACCATGTATTTTGAACACTTAGGCGCCACATTTATCACATTTAACATGTGATTTTTTTTTTAAATTCAAACAAGTAACCTCTCCTTCTTAACTTGCAAAATGCCGCACAATGAGAGAGAAAGGGCTGTTTGTTTCGGCCACACATGCACACACATGTCCTATTCAACTTGTCCTAACTCCCATCCCTCGCCGAGGTAGCAGAGTCTGGCAGCGCAAAACAACTTGCCCTATTCAACGCAGTTTCACACTAAACAGTAGCTGAACCCGGCCCATTCTATCAATCTGATCTCTTCTCTCTTATTTACTTGTGTTTTTATATTATTTTCCTCTCAAACGAGCCAACTTAATTGTGCATTTAATTTTCTTTGTGCAGGAACTACGATTCGAATCAAGTTGTCCAATCCATGTGGTAGATGATATATTTTATACTATTACTTGATAGGAGTGTGCACTTGCGCTCATATTTAGAGAAGACTAAAACGTTATACAACAAGCAAAGCAAATGCTAAGCATCACGCCTATTCCCATACATATTGCATATCGTTTGGACTCTCATGATTGCTTTCTAGGTTTTAAGGGTTTGCTTCTTTCACTTCTTTTGTTCTTAAATTTCATTTAAGTTCTTTTGTTTGCCTTCTTTTTTCTCCTTTACATTATCTAACACCTTTTCATTTTCTTGTGTTAGTAGGATTCTAAACGTTGCCTGATGATACATTCACGGGATAAGCCCAAGTCAACGATGGACTCATATTCTCTCTTGGACCAACCACACGAACCAAGTCCAAGATCCTTAAGGATAAACTATACACCACCATGCAAGGAATGCTGACTAAAGGCTTACAATCTTTCACGCAAGAGCAAGAATTCCTGGAAAACACTCACTCTCCAAGTTTGAAGAATTGGGTCACATAAGCCCATGTTGAGGAAGCACGCGCCCAAGAATGCAAGGACAAGTCCTTAACCATATTTGAAGTCCATTAAAATTGGGTTTTAATTGTAATTTTTAGACCCAAAGCAGAATTATAAAGCTTGGGTCTAATTAGTTAATTTCTAGCCCAAATCAGACTCATTTAAGTTTATACCTTGTCATTCCCTTTAAAACAGCCCAAATCAGGCTCATATTTAAGCTGCAACCCTAATAAGTCGTCCCCCTTATCAACCATGGAAGAGTGCCACCCAAGGCTCCCTGAACAAGGGATAGTTCCCATTCAGCAAGTAATTACATTATTTTATTAGTTTCAGGTTATATTATTATTTCTTTTAGTATTATTTTATTAGAAAGAAGTTTTTATTTTATTTAGGAATTTCTTTTAGTTTAGCCATGCTTCCCCTATAAAAGGATGAGATCTTCTTCTTTGTAAATCATATTTGAGTTATTAAATAAAGATGTTATTCTTTTGAGTACATGTCTGCAAGTGTCGGGAAACTCGTGTCTTCGAAGCTTTCTTCAACATCGTCGACCGAGTTGAGCGAGGGAGAATCTTTACACTGTGGGTTGACTATCTAATCGCGGGTAGGAGCGTCGGTTTTAATCCATATCACGGAGTTTGCCTAATTAATTGCAAGTAGGAGGGTTCCACGGGTATCTCTACCATTCCAAAACTCCAAATCCATCTTGTTCAAGTCTTCACCATTGTGCCATCTTCAACAAACATATTTGAAATTTCCAGATTCTTTTTTCTTTACTTTGCACTTATCTTTCTTTATTTTTTTCGTTCAATTTCTTCTTATTTTCTTTTAATCGTCTTATTCACCTTTGAACCTTTAACTTTGGGGTCTTATTTTCAGAATTTTCAAGAAACACCATTGCATATTCTCTTGAAATTCTAGATTTTTCCAGATTCAAAGTTTCTTGATAAAGTCAGCGCCCTAGGCTTGTTTCCAAGTGATTTTGAGAGTTTCCAACGTATTAGCAAGCCCTACAATAGTTGGTATAAGATTGGGCATGATTTTTGGGCAAGAAATTCAAGTTTGGTCGAAATTGGGAGGGTTCCAATGATACATGCATGAGAGGGGTGAAACTAATCATCTTGGAAAAGAAGTTAAAATTGTTTTGCAAGTCAGAAACGTCAGTCAACTTGCGACCCCTTTTTGGATGGGATCCAGGCATACTTGAGTCGACATGTCTTCGTAAAACTTGTCCGGCTATCAATTATCTTTCCAACGGATCTTGAAACGCCTCAATCAGACATCTGGAACTCAAGATATGTCTATTTTAGCAAAGACAACGCATGTAGAAATTCTTATACGGGATTAATACGAGATTTTTGGATAATTACGAATTTTCATGATTTTATTTGATTATTTGTAATTTAAATCAATATAGGATTCTGCAATATCTATTAGGATCAGATTTATTTAATTAGGATTTTATTTTTATTATTTATTTATTATTGGAAGTTACTTATGTAATTAGGAGATTAGGTTTTAGCATTTATTTATTGTATTTAATTTCCTAAGTTTACTAGGATTAGAATTTCTCCAAGGCTTATATAAGGAGGCTTCAACCACATTGTAATGAAGATTTGAATGATTAAATAAAATTCTCTTTTGAGTTCAGACTTGCAAGAAGTATAACTTGTGTTCTTTATTTTAGAAGCGATTCTTCAAGTTCGTCAGAATTTGTTGTTGATCTTCACACTCCTGCTTGCCTAGGTAACTGCGTCTAGGAGGGTGGGTTAGAGCCGCTTGAGGTTGCTTGCTTGGTTAATTGCAATCAAGAGGGTGCCGAGGACAATTTATCCATTTATCTTCCATTTCCATCTTCATCGCCTATCTTCAGCCATCTTTTTCACCGATCCAACATTCACGCCAACATCCTTATCCGCTTCCGCAAGTTCAACGTTCGCGTATATGGGGCCGTGTCTGTATCAACCAATCTCAATCTGCCGCAACTTTACAAGCTGGGCTTTTTTCAGCATTTTAGGGTTCTTTCTTTCTAATAAACCCTAAATTTCATTTTCTTGCTCTTTTATTTCATTTTTACCACAAAAAATGAAAATTAAAAAAAGAAACAAAAAGAAAAGAAAAGAAAGAACAAGAACAACACAATCAGCAAGCAAAGCAAGTGCTAAGCATCACGTCTATTCCCATACATATTGCATATCGTTTGGACTCTCATGATTGCTTTCCGGGTTTTAAGGGTTTGCTTCTTTCACTTCTTTTGCTCTTAGATTTCATTTAAGTTCTTTTGTTTGCCTTATTTTTTCTCTTTTACATTATCTAACACCTTTTCATTTTCTTATGTTAGTAGGATTCTAAAAGTTGCATGATGCATGCACGGGACAATCCCAAGTCAACGATGGACTCACATTCTCTCTTGGACGAACCAAGTCCAAGATCCTTAAGGATAAACTATACACCACCATGTAAGGAATGCTGACCAAAGGCTTACAGTCTTTCACACAAGAGCAAGAATTCCTGGAAAACACTCACTCTCCAAGTTTGAAGAACTGGGTCACACAAACCCATGTTGAGGAAGCACACGCCCAAGAATTTAAGGACAAGTCCTTAACCATACTTGAAGTCCATTAAAATTGGGTTTTAATTGTATTTTTTAGACCCAAAGCTAAATTAAAAAGTGATACAATCTAGCTTGGGCGCCTAATTATCTTCCTTCTTATGATAATCTTACTAAGGATGAAGAAACATGGAGTTTTCATTAAACTCTATCTTTTCATATTATTTCTTTTAGTTTATTACTTATATAGCATGATTAGATATCATATTTTATGCATCCCACCTTATGCTCATATAGTTATCATATGCATTATCTATGATATACTTAGGATTGTAATAAGCTATATTAATTATATTAATTAAGATAAGCATATCATCTCATCTTTATATTCATTCTAAGTTAGTTTATATTTAAAATTAGCTAAACTCTATTGTTTCTACCTCTTTTTAGCTTATTCTTATATGTTTCAGCTTACAAATTGTTTGCTCATTTTTTCAGCTCTTTTATGTGAAGATATTAATCCGAGATAACTTAAATATTTCAAGGGTAGCTCAATATAGCTTGAGAAGGCTTATGGCTTCTTCTAGCAGCTCAAGGACAACTCAAACGCTTGGAATTGCATAGTTGCTTAATGGAAGATCATTTCAGCTCGTGAACTTAATGGAAATTCCTAGAAGATCCCATGAACTTAAAACTCAAGCTCAACCAGCTAAATTCAGCTCCAGGAAGCTCAAGTTAAAGTGTGGATTGAGCAAGCTAAGTCAGCTAGCTAGCTCAGCTTAAGTTAGCTCAAGCCTAGCTCGTCGAGCTCATCTCAGCTCCCCCTATCCCCTCCAGCTTGATGTTACATAGCTAGCTAGTGTCACTACCCAACTAGCTAGACCCAAGGAGGCACCTACCCACCTATTCGGCCAAGGGAGGGAACCAACTGCTCCTTTCAAGCATGGCACCAAGGTGGAGAGTCACCATTACTGCCGAATAAGCACCAGAGGCTTATCACCACTATCCATCACTTATCACACCATTCGACAATATTGGAGGAAGACACCATGCTTAGCCGAATCATTCGCCCATGTATGATGTCTATTCGCCCCCCTTTCCCTTACTATAAATCTGTAAGCCCTTTGGGCATTTAAACAACAATTAAGAATACAATTCATCCTTTGTGAGAATTTTCTCTTTTAGTTCTTTTTAGAACTTTATTGACTTATCAAGTATTTTGTACTTGTGGCGTCAACCCTCTATCCACCTTGATACTTCTGGTTCTTTTAGTTTAATATAGTAAAAGGGTTAAAGTCCTTACTACCATCCCTTAAAGATCAATATAAGGTTCGGGGTTAGGTTTTCTATAGCCTAGTTTCTTCGTTAAGTATCTTTAACATACTATCTCCATTTCTATCCTTTCTTACCACCAACAAACACCTTCTGATTTCTTTTCTTTTAAACCCATCACATTATCTCAGCCTTCACCATCACCCAAAACGTCCAAACACTCCTTACCCCCTTTCCAAACACCACACATTCCTTCATTTCCATATCAGTCCCTAAACTATTCATTCTATCACTTATCTTTATTTCTTCATTTTGCAGCCACTTCTTGCCAGATACTTGCTTCCTTCCTAGGTCCTACAATCAAAGTGTGTTGTTCAGCATCATCAACAAGATTGGCCTACATCATATGGTAATCGGAGCTTTGGTGGAAGAAGTAAAGTGAAACAAGAAGCCAGTTTCAAGCAAAATTCAGATTGTAAGTGACTAATCTTTGTCATTTTCAATTATATTGCCAAAAAAGAGAAGAAAAAATCAGATTCAAAAATTACAAATTCAAGAGTGAGAAAGCACAACAACAACATCTTCAACATCAAGCCGAGAAGCGAAATCATCTTCAACACTTTGATTGTTGGAGAAGGAAGGTTGTGAGTTTCTTGACAAGTAGGTAACCTCGTTTCTATTCTTTTCGTTCTAAACCTATCTTTTCATCCTATTTCCTTTCCTTTTCTTTTTAAACTAACCTTCTCAGCAACATACAAGCACATTTACTTGTCTAAGTCTCGAGTAAGTTCTTCTAAGAACTATACAAGAGAGAAAGGAGTGGAAAAGGGCAATTTTAAGTGTGTGAGAGCGGAAGAGGACACAAAAATCCATATAAGTCCTAGAGTGCAAACACGGAGAGAGAATAGAGATTGGCTTTCTTGGAGTGAATTAGTGAGGCTTTTGGAAAAGAATTTGGGTAAAGTCCTAATATCCTTTTTCAGATTCTTTTATGTTCACTAACAAAATGTCTCAGAATTCAAATCTGGAAGAAGTACGACAAGCTTCAAATCTCCAAACAGAAGCAATGATCCGAGAGTTGCAAAGAATACTACGAGCAGAATTGGAGCCTATTCATGATAGAAAGGACCAATTAGAGGCTTCACAAGGCAATGTACTTAGGCAGCAACCAAGACATCGAAATGAAGAGATTGTAGATGAAGATGAAGATGAGCAATTATCTGTTCGAAGTGCTCAACAATATCAAAGAGGGCATGCTCAAATTAATAACAACCTCAGCAACATCCGAGTTACCATTCCACCATTCCAAGGAAAGATCGATCCAGAAGCATATCTAGATTGGGAGAGTAAAGTGGAACATATATTCGAGTACCATAATTATTCGGAATAGAAAAAGGTACGATTGGCCATAATGGAATTCATTGATTATGCACTAATCTGGTGGGATCAACAAGTTCTATCTAGGAGACGCAATGGAGAAAGGCCAATAAACACATGGCACGATATGAAGAGTATTATGCACCAAAGATTCATACCAACTCATTACCACCGGGATCTTTTTCACAAGTTACAAACTTTGAAACAAGGAAACCAGAGCGTTGAGGAGTACTACCAAGAGATGGAGATTGCAATGATCTGTGCCAATATAGAAGATCGTGAGGCAACCATGGCCAGATTTCTCACCGGGCACAATAAAGATCCATATACGTGAACATTGAGCTTTCAAAAACGGATAAGGATGTTCGCGCGAATGTTGGATCGGTGAAAAGATAGTTGAAGATAGGTGATGACGACGGAGATGGAAGATAAATAGATAAATTGTCCTCGGCACACTCTTGATCGCAATTAACCAAGCAAGCAACCTCAAACGGCTCTATCCCACCCTCCTAGATGTAGTTATCTAGGCAAGCAAGAGTGTGAAGATCAACAACAAATTCTGATGAACTTGAAGAATCTCTTCTAAAATAAAGAACACAAGTTATACTTCTTGCAATTCTGAACTCAAAAGAGAATTTTTTTAACCATTCAAATCTGAATTATAATGTGGTTGAAGCCTCCTTATATAAGCCTTGGAGAAGTTCCAATCCTAGTAAACTCAAGGAATTAAATACAATAAATAAATGCTGAAATCTAATCTCCTAATTACATAAGTAACTTCTAATAATAAATAAATATTAAAAATAAAAGCCTAATTAAATAAATTTGATCCTAATAGATATTGCAGAATCCTATATTGATTTAAATTACAAGTAATCAAATAAAATCTTGAAAATTCGTAATTACCCAAAAATCTCATATTAATCCCGTATAGGAATTTCTGCATGCATGTTGTATTTGCTAAAATAGACGTATCTTGAGTTCCAGATGTCCGATTGAGACGTTTCAAATCCGTTGGAAAGATAATTGACAGCCGGACAAGTTTCGAGAAGACATGTCGACCCATAAATGCCTGGATCCCATCCAAAAAGGAGTCGCAAGTTGACTGACGTTTCTGACTTGCAAAACAGTTTTAACTTCGTTTCCAAGATGATTAGTTTCACCCCTCTCATCTGACTTGCAAAAGTGTTGTGTTACAAAATGAAATGGGCAGCCCTATTTATAGTTTTTGAAGGGCTGGCCGAATGGGTGCATTACATGGTGAAGAGGAGGCCGAATAGGCACTTAAAAGATATGGGAATTGTTCATAAAGGGCTGGTGATGATTCGGCCATGTTGTGCCTCCCTCCAAGGCTGATTTTGGCGCCCAATACATGTTTCCCTCCAAGAAATGGCACTCAAACATGTTTCCCTCCAAGGCTGGCCGGTCATGTCTCTTAGAGAGGGAACATGCCCTTTAGGTGTTGATCTGGGTATGGTAGCTTGAGCTGAATGAGCTAGTGGTGAGCTGAAGTGAGCTGAGCTACTAGCTGAATGAGCTAGCTAAAGGTTAAGAGCTAATTTGAGATGATTGGAGCTTTCTTTAGCTAGGTGAGCTGGTTCTTAAGTGTCCTTGAGTTGTCCTCTAGCTACTGGAGTGTTTTGGAGCTGAAATGAATCCTTCTTCACTCAGAATCCATCCTTTAGCCGTTTGAGCTATTTGGAGCTACACCTAACTGGTTAAGCTGATTTCCTAGTGTCCTTGACTTCTTATGCCTCATGAGTGTTTTTGAGCTGATCGGATGCTAGTAAAGCCTTAAATCACTCAAACACTGTTTTGAGCTCATTTTGATGCTTTAAGCTGAAACCGAGCTGATCATCACTCCCTTGAGCTGTGGTTATTGTACCCTACAAAGAAAAAACACCAAAAATAATAAGTATGATAATATTAGAGCATATGTAAATAGTATAAGGATTGTTTAGTAATGTAAACTAAGTATGAGGTTTAATATGCAACTTAATAGCAAAGATGTGGTTTATGTAATGCATGAATATCATATGATATACAAATGAATGATAATATATGATAATCCAAGCATGTTATATAATGCATAAATAAGTAAATAGATAATGAAGTAAGGAAGAACTCCCTCTTCTTTCATGCTTGATAAACAAGATGAAAGCATAGTGGATGTGAGTAGAAACGTGCACACATCAAGTAATAAACTCACATCAAGTAATAAACTAAAAGAAATAATATGAAAAGATAGAGTTTAATGAAAACTCCTTGTTTCTTCATCCTTAGTAAGATTATCATAAGAAGGAAGAGAATTGAGCGCCCAAGCTTGATTGTATCATCCTCCCCTTCTGATACGCTCCAGCTCTCCAATTGTTGATGTAGAGAGAAGCTTTGATTGCCCGGACCATAGAATGCAAGTAAGCCTTGTTGCAGGATAGTCTTCTTGTGGAAATATGTTGAAATTGATGAAAGGAGATAGGTGGTGGAAGGATGGTAGTGTTTGTATGTCAAAAGGGATGAAGGAAATGAAAATGGATGGTGAAAGAAAGGAAGATAAAAGAAATAGATGGATAGTATTCAAAGTCTCAAAAAGATAAACTTATGCTAAGAAGCATAAACCCGAATTTGAATAAGGTTTTGAGGGTGGTAGGAAGGACTTAGACTGAAGAATAATAAATATTCAACAACCTAGAGTATCAAAAGATGGGATAGAAGACGCCACAAATCAATAAAATGATTTGATAAGTCAAATAAGTTCTTAAAAGAACAAGAATGAGAGATAAAGTCACAAATATAATTTGCATTAATCAAGGTGTTGTGTTACAAAATGAAATGGGCAGCCCTATTTATAGTTGTTGAAGGGCTGGCCGAAAGGGTGCATTACATGGTGAAGGGGTGGCCGTTTAGGCACTTAAAAAAGAGATGGAAATCGTTCATAAAGGGCTGGTGATGATTCGGCCAGGTTGTGCCTCCCTCCAAGGCTGATTTTGGCGCCCAATACATGTTTCCCTCCAAGAAATGGCGCTCAAACATGTTTCCCTCCAAGTCTGGCCGGTCATGTCTTTTGGGGAGGGAACATGCCCTTTAGGTGTTGAGCTGGGTATGGTAGCTTGAGCTGAGATGAGTTGACTAAGCTAGTGGTGAGCTGAAATGAGCTGAGGTACTAGCTGAATGAGCTAGCTAAAGGTTAAGAGCTGATTTGAGATGATTTGAACTTTTTTAGCTAGGTGAGCTGGTCCTTAAGTGTCTTTGAGTTGTCCTCTAGCTACTAGAGTGTTTTTGAGTTGAAACGAATCCTTCTTCACTCAGAATCTATCCTTTAGCCGTTTGAGCTATTTGGAGCTACTCCTAGCTGGTTGAGCTAGTTTCATAGTGTCCTCGAGTTCTCCTTATGCTACATGAGTGTTTTTGAGCTGATCGGATGCTTGTAGAGCTTTAAATCACTCAAACATTGTTTCTAGCTCATTCTGATGCTTTAAGCTAAAACTGAGCTGACCATTACTCCCTTGAGTTGTGGTTATTGTATCCTACAAAGAAAACACCAAAAATAATAAGTATGATAATATTAGAGCATATGTAAATAGTATAGGGACTGTTTAGTAATGCAAACTAAGTATGAGGTTTAAAATGCAACTTAATAGCAAAGGTGTGGTTTATGTAATGCATGAATATCATATGATATACAAATGAATGATAACTAATGATAATCCAAGCATGTTATATAATGCATAAATAAGTAAATAGATAATGAAGTAAGGAAGCACTCCCTCTTCTTTCATGCTTGATAAACAAGATGAAAGCATAGTGAATGTGAGTAGAAACGTGCACACATCACCTTCTTTTGAGCGATTTGTCCTCAAATCGGAAGGGTCTTTCCTTAATTGCTTTCTGGTAGTGCTGAAGGTGATGTTTTCCTTCCTCGAGGTATTCTCCAAATTGTATGATAGCTGCAAAACAGAATGGAAATCTAAAGGGAAGGGGTTAGTGTAATCTGTTGGAAGGATAAGAGGAAATTCCCAATTGACTTCTTTTGCCGAAAAGGCATTAGTTTTTGGAGTTTCTCTTGCAATTTGTCCTTGCACAAGGCTGGTTCGACGACCTTCATTGGTACTTGCCGAAACATGACTAGGTGATAAGGGTGTTGCTTGTCGAAACAACGTTCCTTGAGTGATACAGATCTAGGATTGAAGCAAGCATTTCCCTGCAAGTGAAACAAAACAAGAAGGTTGAGTTAGACTCTAAAATGACACGAAATGAAGTAAAGAAACAAAAGGAAATAAGGGAGAAAGTTGCTGGAATTTTTGGGTAGATTTGAAGGAGGAAGACGAATGCTTCAACGTTCATCCATGGCCGTCTTGAGTGCTCAAAATGGAAAAAACTTGCTGGAAATTTGTTGGAAACTTGAACAACGAAGAACTCGAAATAACTCGCACAATCTATTATGCAAACCCGAATCGAATACGTTCAACATCAACGGACTTGGACCCACTAGATAGCAATCTAGGAACTTGAAGTATCAAGGAAATTTGACACAACAAAACTAAGTCTGAAATGTCAAAGAAGTTCTAAAAAGAACCAAATTTGAGAGAAAACTCACAAATAAAATTTTCATTCAAAAAGTCTAACCTTCTTACATTGTTTTAAGTACATATATATAGGAAAAATAAAGGGTATAGCGGAATTGAATGTGTGGCTGAAAATTAAAAGAAAAAAATATAAAATTTAAACATAATAACTCCTTTTGGGCAGCATTGCATGAGAACCATGCATTTTGAACACTTAGGCGCCACATTTATCACATTTAACATGTGATTTTTGTTTGAAATTCAAACAAGTAACTTCTCCTTCTTATCTTGCAAATTGTCGCACAATGAGAGAGAAAGGGTTGTTTGTTTCGGCCACACATGCACACACATGTCCTATTCAACTTGTCCTAACTCCCATCCCTCGCCGAGGTAGCAGAGTCTGGCAGCGCAAAACAACTTGTTCTATTCAACGCAGTTTCACACTAAACAACAACATAACCCGGCCCATTCTATCAATCTGATCTCTTCCCTCTTATTTACTTGTGTTTTTGTATTATTTTCCTCTCAAACAAGCCAACTTAATTGTTCATTTAATTTTCTTTGTGCAAGAACTACGATTCGAATCAAGCTCTCCAATCCCTGTGGGAGATGATATATTTTATACTATTACTTGATAGGAGGGTGCACTTGCGCTCATATTTAGAGAAGACTAAAACGTTCTACAGCAAGCAAAGCAAATGCTAAGCATCACGCCTATTCCCATACATATTGCATATCGTTTGGACTCTCATGATTGCTTTCTGGGTTTTAAGTGTTTGCTTCTTTCACTTCTTTTGTTCTTAAATTTCATTTAAGTTCTTTTGTTTGCCTTCTTTTTTCTCCTTTACATTATCTAACACCTTTTCTTTTTCTTGTGTTAGTAGGATTCTAAACGTTGCATGATGATACATTCACGTGACAAGCCCAAGTCAACGATGGACTCATATTCTCTCTTGGACCAACCACACGAACCAAGTCCAAGATCATTAAGGATAAACTATACACCACCATGCAAGGAATGCTGACCAAAGGTGATACGCTCCAACTCTCCAATTGATGTTGTAGAGAGAAGCTTTGATTGCCCGGACCTTTGAATGCAAGCAAGCCTTGTATCACGAATGTTTTCTTGTGAAAATATGTTGAAATGGATGAAAGGAGATAGGTTGCGGAAGGATGGTAGTGTTTGTATGTCAAAAGGGTGTAAGGAAAGGAAGATAGATAGGTAGGAAGATGGTTTCGGATGGTGTATGGAAGATGGTGAAGAGAAAGGATGTTGGTAGTATTCAAAGGCTCAAAAAGATGAACATATGCTAAGGAGCATATACCCTAACTTGGATGAGGCCTTGAGGGTGGTAAAATGACTTAGACTAAGAAACAATGGATGTTTAACAATCTAAAGTATCAAGATGGAAAGAAAAGTGAGACGCCACAAATCCATAAAGATTTGATAAGTCAAGAAGTTCTAAAAAGAACAAGGATGAGAGAAAAACCTCACAAAGTAATTTTTATAATTTAAATTGTGTATTTACAAATGAAAATGCATTACATATTTATAGTAAATGAAAGGGGGTGGCTGGAATGGTGTGTAGGGGAGAGGGAATGATTCGGCAGCCTTGGTGTCTCCCTCCTTTGGCCGAATTGGTGTGATAAGGGCTTGAATATGTGTTGATAACCTATCAAGCACTATTCGGCAGCCTTGCACCTTTCCAAATTGGCGCCAAGGTGTGTAGAGGTGCCTAGGTTCCCTCCTTTGCTATTCGGCTAGGTAGGTGCCCATCCATCACTTAGCTAGGTAGCTAGTGTCACTAACTGGACCACTGAAGGAGCTGGTAGTAGTCAGAGGAGCTTGAGATGAGCTGGACGAGCTAGGCTTGAGCTGAGCTAGCTAGCTAACTTAACTAGCTAAAGGTGAGTAGCTGATTTGAGCTGATCCGAGCTTTCTTTAGCTGAGTGAGCTAGTCTTGAAGTGCCTTTAAGTTGTCCTCTAGCTACTGGACTGTTTTGGAGCTGAAACGAATCCTCCTTTGCTCAGAAATAATCCTTTTGCTATTTGAGCTCTTTGAAGCTGTTTTGAGCTGAGTGAGCTGGTCCTTTAGTATCCTTGAGCTCTTTTAAGACTTCATAAGTGTCCTCGAACCATTTGGCAGCTTGTAGAGTCTTGAAACGGACAAACAATGTTTTGAGCTGATTTTGACACTTTGAGCTGGAACCGAGCTTTAGCACACTCCCTTGAGCTGTGTTAATATAACCTATGAAGAAAACAATGAATTATATAAGTAATGTCTCCTTTAAATAGTATAGGGACTATAATGCATAAGTATAAAGTAAAGTTTTAAATGATGCAAACTATAATCTAAAGATGCAAACATTTGCTTAAGTAAAGATGTGGTTTTAAGCTTAAGTATGAGTATCACATATAAAATGCTAAGGTCATGAAAATAAAGTATGCAAAACATATACAGAGTATGGTGTGATAACATGAATCTAAATAACCATAAATGAGTGTAGAAGAAGTAAGTAATATGAGAGAAGTAAAGAAAAATCTTGTGTCTTTCATGTTTAAAACACAACATGAAAGTGTGCAAAACTTGCTGGTGAACGTGCACACATCATCCCCTACTTCTTTTGAGCGATTTGTCCTCAAATCGAAGGTTGCTGGTTTAGGACCGTCTCTTCTATGAATGATAGAACCTTGGTGTGCTTTATTTCCAAGTTTCTTCTTAGTTTTCTACAAAGAAAAGAAAAAGAAACATGTGCTTGATTGGGGTTAGAATAAACTTATTTGATCATAGGGCGTGTCAAAAGACATTCCCTAATCATTTCAACATTGCCGCTCATTTGGTCATCCTTGGCTTTGAGTTTTGATTGAGCCTTTTCTTGCTTCCATGCCTCCACACTTTGTTTCATCAATTCCTGATCATGCTGCACTTGTTTAGGAGTCATTGGCATGAGAACAATCTTCTTTCCTCCATGCTTGAATATGAACCGATTTGAGTAGCAATCATGCATGGTTCTTCGATCATAGTGCCATGGCCTCCCGAGTAGTATATGGCTAGCGTGCATGGGTACAACATCACACAGAACTTCATATTTGTAAGAACCAATGGAGAAAGGAATAAGAACCTGTGATAAAAGGGGGTACGTTGCTTCAGAAACAACGCTCCTTGTTCGTAAACGGATCTAGGATCGTAGCAAACATTCCTCTGCAATAAAACACAAAAATGGACGTTTTTAGATAGTTAAAATAACAAAGAAAAAAAGGACAGAATAAAGGGTGTAGGAATTTCTGGACAGATTTGGACTCGAACAAGATGAAGGCTTCAACGGGCTTTCATGGCTGTTACGGAGACCACAATATGGCAGAAATGTTGCTGGAAAATCAGCGAAAGTTTGGCAACGTTAAACTCGAAAGAACTCGAAAAATCTGCTGAACGAACCCGAATCGAATCTGTCTAACGTCAAAGACAGAAAGATCGAAAGAACCTGCACAATCTACTGAGCAAACCCGAATCGAATATGCTTTACGTCAGAGGACTTGGACCCACTAGATAGCGATCTAGGAACCCGAAGTATCAAGTAAATTTGACAAATCAAAACAAAGTCTGAAATGTCAAAAGATAGTTCTAAAAAGAACCGAACAAGAGAAACTCTCTCAAACAAATTTTATTCCCAAAATGTCTAACCAAATTACATTGTTTAAACACATATATATAGGTACAAGGGCTGCCAAATTCGTTTAAGTTGTGTGGCTGATATTAAAAGGAGTTTAAAAATTGAATTTGAGTGAAAATAACTCCTTTTGGGCGGACTCAATTGGCAGCCACAAGTTTAGGCGCCCAAAACACATGAAAATCACATTTAACATGTGATTTTTATGTTTGAAATTCAAACATAACCACTCGGGCTTATCCTTTCTTGCAAATGGCACATAATGAAGGAGAAAACGGGCTGATTCGGCTGCACATTCACACACATGTGTCAAGCTGCCACGTGGGTGCTGGAGATGACCGGATGCCACCTAGGCTGCCACATGTGCACTAGCACACTCCCCGATATGCAAGACGCTTTTTCAGCTACTTTTGGACTTGTCAGCTAAAGTTGAGCTAGTGGAGCTAAAGTTGAGCTGACTAAAAATGAGCTGAGCTGAAACGAACTAGCTGAAAGTGTGATGAGCTGAAAATGAGCTGGTTGCATTCTCCTGAGCTGGATTTAAGCTGCATATGCTTACTTGAGCTGGAGTGGAGCTGCATATACTCACTTGAGCTAGTGTCCTCCTACGTACCTATGTCAAAAGGCAACAAACTTCCATCAAAGCATTGTAAACTTAATGGAAACAATAATACAAATCGTAAACAAGTGCACAATTATTTATTAACACGCAAACAAAAATAAACACACCATAAGTTATATTAAACTTATTCAAAACACACCAAATATACTATATACATAGTAAACACACTGATATAAATAATTTAAGTATAAGAAATGTTACACGTCAGTATGTAACAAATGAAAAAGCAAACTTCCCTGAAAGTTTGAAGTTGCATCGTTGGGTGGCATAAACGTGCTCACATCAACATGTTTGGTAACTTTTAACTCTCCCGAATCGTTCAGCCACTGAAGCTTGTATGGTGCTGGATGTTTGAGGGTTTTAAGGCCCAATTTGTCTACCATAAGTGTGCTGGCCACATTTGTGCAACTTCCCCCGTCGATGATCAGAAAACAAACTTTATCTTGAACATGGCACCGAGTGTGGAAGATGTTTTCTCTTTGTTCTTCTTCTACTGCCATTTGAACATTTAGGAGTCTCTTGACCACCATTAATTTGCCATCCACAGCAGGGGTGATCTCCTCTTCTTCAGATTCTAATTCTTCTTCTTGGATTTCTTCTTCTTGATCTGATGCAATTTCCCCATTGTCCATTAGAAGCATAGTATTCTTGTTAGGACATTGACTAGAAATATGGCCATGTCCAAAGCACTTGAAGCATTTGATTTCTCTAGACCAGGTATGTGGTTCTGATTGCTTCCCTAGAGCATTCTCTACAACAGTCTTACTCTTGGAAGATTCGGCTGGTTCCTTGGCCTGAAAAGGAGTGGCCTTTTTTGGTGCATTAGGAGTCCATTTTGGTGCATAGGTGATGATGCTCCTAGAGGAAGTCCTCCTACGTTGCTGCCTTTCAATTTTAATGGTCATGTGCACCATTTCTTCAATTTCAATGTAGTGTTGTAATTCCACCACATTAGCAATGTCTGGATTAAGCCCTGCTAGAAACCTGGCCATGGTAGCCTCTCGATCTTCCTCCACACTTGCACGGATCATGGCAACTTCCATTTCTTTATAATAATCCTCCACGCTTTTGTTGCCTTGTTTGAGGTTCTGCAACTTATAATAGAGATCGCGGTGATAATGGTTAGGTAGAAATTTTTTTCTCATTATACCTTTCATTTGTGTCCAAGTGCTGATTGGTCTTTCACCGTTTCTTCTCCTAGAACTCTTCAACTGATCCCACCATATCAAAGCATAATCAGTGAATTCCATGGCTGCCAATCGAACATTCTTCTGTTCAGAATAGTTGTGACATTTGAAAATGTGTTCGACCTTGCTTTCCCATTCTAAATAAGTTTCTGGATCCGTTTTGCCTTGAAAAGGAGGTATGTTAACCCGAATGCTTCCCAAATTGTCATCAACCTGGCCTCGGTCTCTTGCATGACTTCTGATGGATACGACATCCTCTGTATCACTTTCTTCAACAATCTCATGCTGAAAGATATTTCTAGGCCAGTTTTGCTTCTCATGTCCCCTATTGCTTCGGTTATCTCCTTGGGAACCTTCAAGCCGATCCATCCTCTCATGAATAGGCTCTAATTCTGCACGTAGAAGCCATCTCATCTCCTGAATTAGTGCTTGAGTCTGGAGGTTTTGAGTTGGGCATTCTTCTTCATTGTCACATGCATGCTGAGACATTTTAAATTGAAAATATTATAGGAATTTAGGACCTCACCAGTTTACACACATAAAATCCTCACGTTCACTCCAAGGAAAGTAAGATGTCGCTCAATTCACTCGTGTTTGCACTCTAGGACTTATTTGGCTTTTACTTGTCCTCTTCTGCTCTCACAAACTCTCTGTGCCTTTTTCCACTCAAATTCTCTCAAAACGAGTTCTTAAGAGAACTAACTCGAACCTGTCAAAACTTTTATTGATAATATGGCGTTTGGGCTGCAAAACAATGATTAGGGTTGGAAATAGAAAGAAAGAGTTTAAAATGAAAAGGAAAAAGTTTAGGGACTAAAATGTAAGAAAAAAATAAAAATAAGGATACAAATGAAAGAAATGAAGAAAACAAAATGTTACCACAAAACTTGACTTACAAACTGGTCATGAGCAATCAAACTTGAGGAACTTCTCGGAGTTGGTTGCTTGGACGTTTGTACTTCAATCTTCACCCTTTTGAAATTCTGATTTTCTTTTCTTTCTTTTCTTTTTTTTTATCTACTTCAGATTCCATGTGTTTGGAACAATCTAAATTTTCTCTTTTTTTTGTTTTTTTATTATCAGAATTGAAATAAGAAGATATAGGGCTTACTTGATTCTTCCTTTTTGCTCTGATACCACATGATACGCTCCAACTCTCCAATTGATGTTGTAGAGAGAAGCTTTGATTGCCCGGACCTTTGAATGCAAACAAGCCTTGTATCATGAATGTTTTCTTGTGAAAATATGTTGAAATGGATGAAAGGAGATAGGTTGCGGAAGGATGGTAGTGTTTGTATGTAAAAAGGGTGTAAGGAAAGGATGATAGATAGGTATGAAGATGGTTTTGGATGGTGTATGGAAGATGGTGAAGAGAAAGGATGTTGGTAGTATTCAAAGGCTCAAAAAGATGAACATATGCTAAGGAGCATATACCCTAACTTGGATGAGGCCTTGAGGGTGGTAAAATGACTTAGACTAAGAAACAATGGATGTTTAACAATCTAAAGTATCAAGATGGAAAGAAAAGTGAGACGCCACAAATCAATAAAGATGTGATAAGTCAAGAAGTTCTAAAAAGAACAAGGATGAGAGAAAACCTCACAAAGTAATTTTTATAATCTGAATTGTGTGTTTACAAATGAAAATGCATTTAATATTTATAGTAAATGAAAGGGGGTGGCCGAAATGGTGTGTAGGGGAGAGGGAATGATTCGGCAGCCTTGGTGTCTCCTTCCTTTGGCCGAATTGGTGTGATAAGGGCTTGAATATGTGTTGATAACCTATCAAGCACTATTCGACAATCTTGCACCTTTCCAAATTGGCGCCAAGGTGTGTAGAGGTGTCTAGGTTCCCTCCTTTGCTATTCGGCTAGGTAGGTGCCCTTCCATCACTTAGCTAGGTAGCTAGTGTCACTAACTAGACCACTGAAGGAGCTAGTAGTAGTCAGAGGAACAGGAGATGAGTTGAACGAGCTAGGCTTGAGCTGACTTAACTAGCTAAAGGTGAGTAGCTGATTTGAGCTGTTCTGAGCTTCCTTTAGCTGAGTGAGCTAGTCTTGAAGTGCCTTTAAGTTGTCCTCTAGCTACTGGAGTGTTTTGGAGCTGAAACAAATCCTCCTTTGCTCAGAAATCACCCTTTTGCTATTTGAGCTCTTTGAAGCTGTTTTGAGCTGAGTGAGTTGGTTCTTTAGTATCCTTGAGCTCTTTTAAGACTTCATAAGTGTCGTCAAACCATTTGGCAGTTTGTAGAGTCCTGAAACTGCCAAACAATGTTTTGAGCTGATTTTGACACTTTGAGCTGGAACCGAGCTGTAGCACACTCCCTTGAGCTGTGTTAATATAACCTATGAAGAAAACAATGAATTATATAAGTAATGTCTCCTTTGTATAGGGACTATAATGCATAAGCATAAAGTAAAGTTTTAAATGATGCAAACTATAATCTAAAGATGCAAACATTTGCTTAAGTAAAGATGTGGTTCTAAGATTAAGTATGGGTATCACATATAACATGCTAAGGTCATGAAAATAAAGTATGCAAAACACATACAGAGTATGATGTGATAACATGAATCTAAATAACCAGAAATGAGTGTAGAAAAAGTAAGTAATATGAGAGAAGTAAAGAAAACTCATGTGTCTTTCATGTTTAAAACACAACATGAAAGTGTGCAAAACTTGCTGGTGAACGTGCACACATCAAAAGGCATACAATCTTTCATGCAAGAGCAAGAATTCCTTGAAAACACTCTGATACATGCATGGGAGGGCTAAAGCAATGCATATTGGACAAGAAGTTGAATCTGTTTGTGAAGTCTGGAAAGTCAGCCAACTTGAGACGACATTTCGGATGGGATCCTGGCATTTTTGGGCAGAGTTGTCTTCTAACAAATTGACCGGAATTCAGTTACCTTTCCAACACATCTTGAAACGCATTAATCGGACATCGGGAACTCAAGATACGTCCATTTTACTGAAGACTGCGCATGCAGAAAACTGGATACGGGATTATTACGGGAATTTGTAAATTTCAGCCCAAAAGCTATTATATAAGGCTTTTGGAAGAATTAGACTTAGCCCAACTTAATTATTAACATTTAAATAATGTTTTTAGGGTTTTTTATACTTTAGGAACCAGCCACCCTTCTCCCAAGCAATTCTTATAAACTTATCACCTGCATTTATCAGCTTATCACTTGCAGCCCAAGCACAAGGAGTTTAAAGGATGTTTTTCTTTTATTTTTTTAATTAAATTAGGGTTTCCTTGTTTTAGTAGAAGTTAGATTACTTTGGCTATCCTTCACCTATAAAAGGATGAAGCCTCCACCATTGTAATGGAGATTATTGAGATTTTCTTGGATTAATAAAATATTTAGTGAGTTTGTTTGTGCAAGTGCTGATTGCTTGTGCCTTCGAAGTCTTCTTCAACATAAGTCTGACGAGTTCTTGTGAGGGAGATCATCTTCACACTCCTGCTTGCCTAGGTAATCACGTCTAGGAGGGTGGGTTAGAGCCGCTTGAGGTTGCTTGCTTAGGTAATTGCGTCTAAGAGGGTGCCGAGGACAAAACCATCACAAATCCATCAAGCCATCTCCATCTTCAACTTCATGCCATCTCCATAGTCATAAACAAAGCTGAATTTTCAGATTTGTTTTATCTACTTCTCTTTCAATCTTTTTTCAATCTTTTTGCTTTAGTTCTTATTATTTAATCCTTAATCTTCTTTCTTATCTTCGTTTCTTTAATTTTCAAGCCTTGAATCTGAATTTTTCAAGAAAAGCCCTTCTCTTTTCTCTTGAATTTTCAGATCTGCTCCTAATCTTCTTGATTGAGTCTAGAGCCCCTAGTTCTTGCAACAACTTGATTGAAGGCTTCCAAACCCAAGTTTGCGCTACTCTATCACACTCACTCTCCAAGTTTGAAGAATTGGGTCACATAAGCCCATGTTGAGGAAGCACGCGCCCAAGAATGCAAGGACAAGTCCTTAACCATATTTGAAGTCCATTAAAATTGGGTTTTAATTGTAATTTTTAGACCCAAAGTAGAATTATAAAGCTTGGGTCTAATTAGTTAATTTCCAGTCCAAATCAGACTCATTTAAGTTTAGACCTTGTCATTCCCTTTAAAACAGCCCAAATCAGGCTCATATTCAAGCTGCAACATGATACATGCATGAGAGGGGTGAAACTAATCATCTTGGAAAAGAAGTTAAAATTGTTTTACTGGTCAGAAACGTCGGTCAACTTGCGACCTCTTTGGCCAAATTGGTGTGATAAGGGCTTGAATATGTGTTGATAACCTATCAAGCACTATTCGGCAGCCTTGCACCTTTCCAAATTGGCGCCAAGGTGTGTAGAGGTGCCTAGGTTCCCTCCTTTGCTATTCGGCTAGGTAGGTGCCCATCCATCACTTAGCTAGGTAGCTAGTGTCACTAGCTGGACCACTTGAGCGGAGCTAGCTAGCTGACTTAGCTAGCTAAAGGTGAGTAGCTGATTTGAGCTGATCCGAGCTTCCTTTAGCTGAGTGAGCTAGTCTTGAAGTGCCTTTAAGTTGTCCTCTAGCTACTGGAGTGTTTTGGAGCTAAAACGAATCCTCCTTTGCTCAGAAATCACCCTTTTGCTATTTGAACTCTTTGAAGCTGTTTTGAGCTGAGTGAGCTGGTCCTTTAGTATCCTTGAGCTCTTTTAAGACTTCATAAGTGTCCTCGAACCATTTGGCAGCTTGTAGAGTCTTGAAACGGCCAAACAATGTTTTGAGCTGATTTTGAAACTTTGAGCTGGAACCGAGCTGTAGCACACTCCCTTGAGCTTTGTTAATATAACCTATGAAGAAAACAATGAATTATATAAGTAATGTCTCCTTTGTATAGGGACTATAATGCATAAGTATAAAGTAAAGTTTTAAATGATGCAAACTATAATCTAAAGATGCAAACATTTGCTTAAGTAAAGATGTGGTTTTAAGCTTAAGTATGGGTATCACATATAACATGCTAAGGTCATGAAAATAAAGTATGCAAAACATATAACATGAATCTAAATAACCAGAAATGTGTGTAGAAAAAGTAAGTAATATAAGAGAAGTAAAGAAAACTCCTGTGTCTTTCATGTTTAAAACACAACATGAAAGTGTGCAAAACTTGCTGGTTGACGTGCACACATCATCCCCTCCTTCTTTTGAGCGATTTGTCCTCAAATAGAAGGTTGCTGATTTAGGGCCAAACGTGCACATATCAACACACAAGCACATTTACTTGCCTAAGTCTCGAGTAAGTTCTTCTAAGAACTATACAAGAGAGAAAGGAGTGGAAAATGGCAATTTTGAGTGTGTGAGGGCACAAGAGGACACAAAAAAGCCATATAAGTCCTAGAGTGCAAACACGGAGAGAGAATAGAGATTGACTTTCTTGGAGTGAATTAGTGAGGCTTTTGGAAAAAAAATTGGGTAAAGTCCTAATATCCTTTTTCAGATTCTTTTATTTTCACTAACAAAATGTCTCAGAATTCAAATTTGGAAGAAGTACGACAAGCCTCAAATCTCCAAACATAAGCAATGATCCAAGAGTTGCAAAGAATACTATGAGCAGAATTGGAGCCTATTCATGATAGAATGGACCAATTAGAGGCTTCACAAGGCAATGTACATAGGCAGCAACCAAGACATCGAAATGAAGAGATTGTAGATGAAGATGAAGATGAGCAGTTATCTGTTCGAAGTGCTCAACAGTATCAAAGAGGGCGTGCTCAAATTAATAACAACCTCAGCAACATCCGAGTTACCATTCCACCATTCCAAGGAAAGACCGATCCAGAAGCATATCTAGATTAGGAGAGTAAAGTGGAACATATATTCGAGTGCCATAATTATTCGAAACAGAAAAATGTACAATTGGCCATAATGGAATTCATTGATTATGCACTAATTTGGTGGGATCAACTAGTTCTTTCTAGGAGACGCAATGGAGAAAGGCCAATTAACACGTGGCACAATATGAAGAGTATTATGCACCGAAGATTCATACCAACTCATTACCACCGGGATCTTTTTCACAAGTTACAAACTTTGAAACAAGGAAACCGGAGCGTTGATGATACATGCATGAGAGGGGTAAAACTAATCATCTTGGAAAAGAAGTTAAAACTGTTTTGCAAGTCAGAAACATCAGTCAACTTGCGACCCCTTTTTGGATGGGATCTAGGCATATTTGGGTCGACATGTCTTCATAAAACTTGTCTGGCTATCAATAATCTTTCCAACGGATCTTGAAACGCCTCAATCGGACATCTGGAACTCAAGATATGTCTATTTTAGCAAAGACAACGCATGCAGAAATTCTTATACGGGATTAATACGAGATTTTTGGATAATTACGAATTTTCAAGATTTTATTTGATTATTTGTAATTTAAATCAATATAGGATTCTGTAATATCTATTAGGATCAGATTTATTTAATTAGGATTTTATTTTCAATATTTATTTATTATTAGAAGTTACTTATGTAATTAGGAGATTAGATTTCAACATTTATTTATTGTATTTAATTTCTTAAGTTTACTAGGATTAGAACTTCTCCAAGGCTTATATAAGGAGGCTTCAACAACATTGTAATGGAGATTTGAATGATTAAATAAAGTTATCTTTTGAGTTCAGACTTGCAAGAAGTATAACTTGTTTTCTTTATTTTAGAAGCGATTCTTCAAGTTCGTCAGAATTTGTTGTTAATCTTCACACTCCTGCTGGCCTAGGTAACTGCGTCTAGGAGGGTGGGTTAGAGCCGCTTGAGGTTGCTTGCTTGGTTAATTGCAATCAAGAGGGTGCCGAGGACAATTTATCCATTTATCTTTCATCTCCATCGTCATCGCCTATCTTCGTCCATCTTTTCACCGATCCAACATTCGCGCCAACATCCTTATCCGCTTCCGCAAGCTCAACGTTCGCGTATACGGGGCCGTGTTCGTATCAGTTGAGGAGTACTACCAAGAGATGGAGATTGCAATGATCTGTGCCAATATAGAAGATCGTGAGGCAACCATGGCCAGATTTCTCACCGGGCACAATAAAGATCCATATACGTGAACGTTGAGCTTTCGAAAGCGGATAAGGATGTTCGCGCGAATGTTGGATCGGTGAAAATATAGCTGAAGATAGGCGATGACGATGGAGATGGAAGATAAATAGATAAATTGTCCTCGGCACACTCTTGATCGCAATTAACCAAGCAAGCAACCTCAAACGGCTCTATCCCACCCTTCTAGATGTAGTTATCTAGGCAAGCAAGAGTGTGAAGATCAACAACAAATTCTGATGAACTTGAAGAATCTCTTCTAAAATAAAAAACACAAGTTATACTTCTTGCAATTCTGAACTCAAAAGAGAATTTTTTTTAACCATTCAAATCTGAATTATAATGTGGTTGAAGCCTCCTTATATAAGCCTTGGAGAAGTTCCAATCCTAGTAAACTCAAGGAATTAAATACAATAAATAAATGCTGAAATCTAATTTCCTAATTACATAAGTAACTTCTAATAATAAATAAATATTAAAAATAAAAGCCTAATTAAATAAATCTGATCCTAATAGATATTGCAGAATCCTATATTGATTTAAATTACAAGTAATCAAATAAAATCTTGAAAATTCGTAATTACCCAAAAATCTCATATTAATCCCGTATAGGAATTTCTGCATGCATGTTGTATTTGCTAAAATAGACGTATCTTGAGTTCCAGATGTCTGATTGAGACGTTTCAAATCCGTTGGAAAGATAATTGACAGCCGGACAAGTTTCGAGAAGACATGTCGACCCATAAATGCCTGGATCCCATCCAAAAAGGAGTCGCAAGTTGACTGACGTTTCTGACTTGCAAAACAGTTTTAACTTCGTTTCCAAGATGATTAATTTCACTCCTCTCATCATGTATCAATGCGGAAGGATGGTAGTGTTTGTATGGTAAAATGGATAAAGGAAATGAGGATGGATGTGTAGGAAGATGGATTTTTTGGATTGTGAAGGAAGGATGATGAAAGAAATAAGATGGATAGTATTCAAAGTCTCAAAAAGATGAACTTATGCCAAAAAGCATAAACCCGAACTTGAATAAGGCTTTGAGGGCGGTAGGAAGTGCTTAGACTGAAGAACAATATATGTTCAACAGCCTAAAGTATCAAGGTGAAATAAGAGAGACGCCACAAATCGCTCAAAAGAAGGGGAGGATGATACAATCCAGCTTGGGCGCTCAATTATCTTCCTTCTTATGTTAATCTTACTAAGGATGAAGAAATAAGGAGTTTTCATTAAACTCTATCTTTTCATATTATTTCTTTTAATTTATTACTTATATACCATGATTAGATATCATATTTTATGCATCCTACCTTATGCTCATATATTTATCATATGCATTATCTATAATTTACTTAGGATTATAATAAACTATATTAATTATATTAACTAAGATAAGCATATCACCACATCTTTAGATTCATTCTAAGATAAGCATATTTAAAATTAGCTAAAGTACATTGTTTCTAGCTCTTTTTAGCTCATTCTTATCTGTTTTTGCTTACACATTGTTTGCTCATTGTTTCAGCACTTTAAAGTAAATATATTAGTCCGAGACAACTTAAATGATTCAAGGATAGCTCAACATAGCTTGGGAAGGCTTATGGAAGCTTGTAGCAGCTCAAGGACAGCTCAAACGCTTGGAATTGCAAGGAGCTTAATGGAAGATCATTTCAGCTCATGAACTTAATAGAATTACCTAGAAGAGCTCATGAACTTAATGGAATTACCTAGAAGAGCTCATGAGCTTAAAACTCAAGCTCAACCAGCTAAATTCAGCTCCAAGAAGCTCAAATTGAAGTGTGGATTGAGCTAGCTAAATCAGATAGCTAGCTCAGCTCAAGCCTAGATCCTCTAGCTCATCTCAGCTCCCCCTATCCCCTCCAGCTCAATGTTACCTAGCTAGCTAGTGTCACTACCCAACTAGCTAGACCTGATGAGGCGCCTACCCACCTATTCGGCCAAGGGAGGGAACCAACGACTCCTTTCAAGCATGGCGCCAAGATGGAGAGTCACCAAGGCTGCTGAATAAACACCAAAGGCTTATCACCACTATCCAACGCTTATCACGCCATTTCAGCAATATTGGAGGGAGACACCATGCTTAGCCGAATGATTCACCCATGTATGATGCCTATTCGGCTACCTCCTTTCCCTTACTATAAATATGTAAGCCCTTTGGGCATTTAAACAACAATTCAGAATACAATTTATCCTTTGTGAGAATTTTCTCTCTTTTAGTTCTTTTTAGAACTTTATCGACTTATCAAGTATTTTGTACCTGTGGCGTCAACCCTTTATCCACCTTGATACTTCTGGTTCTTTTAGTTTAATATACTAAAGGGGTCAAAGTCCTTACTACCATCCCTTAAATTTCAATATATGATTCGGGGTTAGGTTTTCTATAGCCTAGTTTCTTCCTTAAGATACTATCTTCGTTTCCATCCCCTCTTACCACCATCAAACACCATCTGAATTCCTTTCTTTAAACCTATCACTTTATCTCAGCCTTCACTATCACCAAAACGTCTAAAGACCCCTTACACCCTTTCCAAACATCACGCATTCCTTCATCTCCAAATCAGTCCCTAAACTTTCATTTGCATCCCTTATCTTTATTTCTTCATTTTACAGCCACTTCTTGCGAGATACTTTGATAGAGTAGCGCAATTATGGATTTGGAAGCCATCAATCAAGTTGTTGCAAGAACTAGGGGCTCTAGACTCAATCAAGAAGATTAGGAGCAGATCTGAAAATTCAAGAGAAAAAGAGAAGGGCTTTTCTTGAAAATTTCAGATTCAAGGCTGGAAAAATCAAAGAAACGAAGATAAGAAAGAAGATTAGGGGATAAATAATAAGAATTAAAACAAAAAGATTGAAAAAGATTGATAGAGAGGTAGATAAAACAAATCTGAAAATTCAGCTTTGTTTATGGCTATGGAGATGACATGAAATTGAAGATGGAGATGGCTTGATGGATTTGTGATGGTTTTGTCCTCGGCACCCTCTTAGACGCAATTACCTAAGCAAGCAACCTCAAGCGGCTCTAACCCACCCTCCTAGACGCGATTACCTAGGCAAGCAGGAGTGTGAAGATGATCTCCCTCACAAGAACTTGTTGAACTTATGTTGAAGAAGACTTTTAAGGGCACAAGTAATCAGCACTTGCAAAAACAAACTCACTAAATATTTCATTAATCAAAGAAAATCTTAATAATCTTAATTACAATGGTGGAGGCTTCATCCTTTTATAGGTGAAGGATAGCCAAAGTAATTTAACTTCTACTAAAACAAGAAAACCCTAATTTAATTAAAAAATAAAAGAAAAGCAGCCTTTAAACTCCTTGTGCTTGGGCTGCAAGTGATAAGCTGATAAGAGTTGCTTGGGAGAAGGGTGGTTGATTCCTAAAGTATATAAAACCCTAAAAACATAATTTAAAATGTTAATAATTAAATTGGGCTAAGTCTAATTCGTCCAAAAGCTTTATATAATAGCCTTTGGGCTGAATTTTACAAAATCCCGTATCCAGTTTTCTGCATGTGCAGTCTTTAGTAAAATTGATGTATCATGAGTTCCTGATGTCCAATTGATGCGTTTCAAGATGCGTTGGAAAGAAAACTGAATTGCGGTCAATTTTCTAGAAGACATCTCTACCCAGAAATACCTGGATCCCATCCGAAAAGTCGTCTCAAGTTGGCTGACTTTCCCGACTTCACGAACATATTCAGCTTCTTGTCCAATAAGGATTGCTTTAGCCCTCCCATGCATGTATCATACTTGCTTCCTTCCAAGGTCCTACAATCAAAGTGTGCCTTTAGCATCATCAACAAGATCGGCCTACATCATATGGTAATCAGAGCTTTGGTGGAAGAAGCAAAGTGAAACAAGAAGCCAGTTTCAAGCAAAATTCAGATTGTAAGTGACTAATCTTTGCCAATTTTAATTATTCCGCAAAAAAGAAAAAAAGAGAGAAAAAAATCAGATTCAAAATTTACAAATTCAAGGGTGAGAAAGCACAACAACAACATCTTCAACATCAAGCTGAGAAGTCAAATCATCTTCAAGACTTTGATAGTTGGTGAAGGAAGGTTGTGAGTTTCTTGACAAGTAAGTAACCCCATTTTTATTCTTTTCATTCTAAACCTATCTTTTCATCCCATTTCCTTTCCTTTCCTTTTCTTTTTAAACTAACCTTTCAACAACGCACAAGCACATTTACTTGCCTAAGTCTCGAGTAAGTTCTTCTAAGAACTATACAAGAGAGAAAGGAGTGGAAAAAGGCTATTTTGAGTGTGTGAGAGCAGAAGAGGACACGGAAAAGCTATATAAGTCCTAGAGTGCAAACACAGAGAGAAGCCATATAAGTTCCTAATATCCCTTTTCAGATTTTTTTTATTTTCACTAACTAAATATCTCAGAATTCAAATCCAGAAGAAGTACGACAAGCCCCAAGTCTTCAGACGGAAGCAATGATCCGAGAGTTGCAACGAATACTACGAGTAGAATTGGAGCCTATTCATGATAGAATGGACCAATTAGAGGCTTCACAAGGCAATGTACGTAGGCAACAACCAAGACATCGAAATAAAGAGATTGTGGATGAGAATGAAGATGAGAAAGTTGAGCAGTTATCTATTCGAAGTGCTCAACGGTATCAAGGAGGGGGTGCTCAAATTGATAGCAACATATGAGTTACCATTCCACCATTCCAAGGAAAGACCGATCCGGAAGCATATCTAGATTGGGAGAGTAAAGTGGAACATATATTCGAGTGCCATAATTATTCGGAACAGAAAAAGGTACGATTAGTCGCAATGGAATTCATTGATTATGCACTAATTTGGTGGGATCAACTAGTTCTATCCAGGAGACGCAATGGAGAAAGGCCAATTAACACATGGCGCAATATGAAGAGTATTATGCGTCGGAGATTCATACCAACTCATTACAACCGGGATCTTTTTCACAAGTTACAAACTTTGAAACAAGGAAACCGAAGCGTTGAGGAGTACTACCAAGAGAAGGAGATTGCAATGATCCGTGCCAATATAGAAGTAGATCGTGAGGCAACCATGACCAGATTCCTCACCAGGCTCAATAAAGACATTGTCGATGTTGTAGAGCTTCAGCACTATGTTGAGATTGACGAAATGGTGCATATGGCAATAAAGGTTGAAAGGCAAAAAAGAAGGAGGAGTGTGAACCGAAGTAACAGTTCCACCACTTCTAAGCGGACACAAAACAATGCCCGACCCCGCTCCAGATTAGAGAGCCAGCTGAAACTTTAAAGCCAAAGCCTGTCATGGTAGAAAACAATCGAGGCAAGCAAGTGGAGAGCAAGGTTCGATCCAATGAGATTAAATGCTTCAAATGCCTTGGAAGAGGGCATATGGCCAATCAATGTCCAAATCGAAACACTATGTTGATTTTGGACAACAGAGAAGTCGTTTCTGATCATGAAGATGAAAAGGAAGAAGAAGAGATCGAGGATAAGGATGATGTACCAGAATATGCTAATGCCACTGATGGAGAACTATTCATGGTCAAAAGACTACTTAATACTCAAGTCTCCAATGAGGAACCGCAACGCAAAAACATCTTCCACACCAAGTGCAACATTAATGGAAAGGTATGTTTCATGATCATAGATGGTGGAAGTTGCACAAATGTGGCTAGTACTATTCCTATGGACAGATTGGGATTAAGGACTCAAAAACATCTTGAGCCCTACAAACTACAATGGCTAAACGACGGAGGAGAGTTGAACGTGACTAGACAAGCATTGGTGTCGTTTATAATTCGAAACTACAAGGATGAAGTACTATGCGACGTAGTACATGCAGGCCATTTCTACTTGGGAGACCTTGGCAGTATGATAAGAAGACTATTCATGATTGTTACACCAACCAATACACCTTTAAGCATGAAGGGAAGAAGTTCGTGCTGGTAACTTTGTCCCCCACGGAGGTTAGAAAGGAACAAATGCAAATGACAAAAGTGGTGGAGCAATTAAGCCAAGAACATTCCAAACCACCCGAAGGAACTCCTAATCATGTTTCGGCAAGTACCAATGAAGGTCGTCGAACCAGCCTTGTGCAAGGGCAAATTGCAAGAGAAACTCCAAAAACTAATGCCTTTTCGAAAAAAGAAGTAAATTGGGAGTTTCCTCTTATCCTTCCGATAGATTACACTAACCTCTTCTCTTTATATTTCCATTCTATTTTGCAGCCATCATACAATTTGGAGAATACCTCGAGGAAGGAAAACATCACCTTCAGCACTACAAGAAAGCAATTGAGGAAAGACCCTTCCGATTTGAGGACAAATCGCTCAAAAGAAAGGGGAAGATGATACAATCCAGCTTGGGAGCTCAATTATCTTCCTTCTTATGTCAATCTTACTAAGGATGAAGAAACATGGAGTTTTCATTAAACTCTATCTTTTCATATTATTTCTTTTAGTTTATTACTTATATAGCATGATTAGATATCATATTTTATGCATACTACCTTATGCTCATATATTTATCATATGCATTATCTATGATATACTTAGGATTATAATAAACTATATTAATTATATTAACTAAGATAAGCATATCACCACATCTTTATATTCATTCTAAGTTAATTTATATTTAAAATTAGCTAAAGTACATTGTTTCTAGCTCTTTTTAGCTCATTCTTATCTATTTCAGCTTACACATTGTTTGCTCATTGTTTCAGCTTTTTTAAGTAAATATATTAGTCCGAGACAACTTAAATGATTCAAGGATAGCTCAACAAAGCTTGGGAAGGCTTATGGAAGCTTGTAGCAGCTCAAGGACAGCTCAAACGCTTGGAATTGCATAGGAGCTTAATGGGAGATCATTTCAGCTCATGAACTTAATGAAACTACCTAGAAGAGCTCATGAACTTAAAACTCAAGCTCAACCAGCTAAATTCAGCTCCAAGAAGCTCAAATTGAAGTGTGGATTGAGCTAGCTAAATCAGCTAGCTAGCTCAGCTCAAGTCAGCTCAAGCCTAGCTCGTCCAACTCATCTCAGCTCCCCCTATCCCCTCCAGCTCGATGTTACCTAGCTAGCTAGTGTCACTACCTAACTAACTAGACCCGAGGAGGCACCTACCCACCTATTCGGCCAAGAGAGGGAACCAACGGCTCCTTTCAAGCATGGCGCCAAGATGGAGAGTCACAAAGGCTGCCGAATAAGCACCTGATAAAGGGTACGTTGCTTCAGAAACAACGCTCCTTGTATATAAACAGATCTAGGATCATAGCAAACATTTCTCTGAAATAAAACACAAGTAAGGGATGTTTTAAAGGTGTTAAAATAACAAATAAAAACAAAAGAAAACGAAAAGAAAGAAAGAAAGAATAAGGGTGTAGGAATTTCTGGACGAATTTGGACTCGAATGAGGATGAAGGCTTTCAAGGCTGTTTCGGTGTCCAAAATGTGGCAGAAACGTTGCTGAAAAATCAGCGGTTGATTCACAACGACGAACTCGAAAGAACTCGATCAATATGTTGAACGAACCCGAATCGAATATGTTCTTCGCCAAACGGACTTGGACCCACTAGATAGCGATCTAGAAACCCGAAGTATCAAGTAAAATGACACAATCAAACAGAGTCTGAAAATGCCAAGTAGTTCTTCAAAGAACCAAAATTGAGAGTAAAACTCACAAAGAAAATTTTCATATAATTGTCTAACCTTGTACAAATGAATTTCGGCTAACATATATAGGGAAAGGGGGATGGCCGAAAACTTAGTTTTGTGGCTGATAATTAAGCATTCAAAATTGAAATTTGAATTAACAACTACCTAAGGGGCGGCAAGCTATTCCTAGCCATACATTTGAAGTTTGGGCACCAAGTAGATAAAAGCACATGGTTAATGTGCTGTTTGTTTAAAATTCAAAGAATGAGCGCATGTTAAATGTGCATTCTTTGGTGTTTATCCGCCCATCAAGAGAGAAGCATAGTAATTCGGCTACACCCTTACTGCTCTAGGTCGAACATGCAAGGGACATGCAAGGCTGGTCACGCATGCACACATATGCTCACAAACGTACACTTGGCTGCCACACACGCTTGTAGGACACTTCCCCACACATAAGGTAGCTTTCAGCTGGTTCTAGATTCGTCAGCTGGAGTTGAGCTAGTGGAGCTAAAGTTGAACGAGCTGACTGTAATTGAGTTGAGCGTACGAGTGAAGTGAGCTGAGTTGATGTGAGCATGTTTATGCCACCCAACGATGCAACTTCAACCTTTCATGGAAGTTTGCTTTTTCATTTGTTACATACTGATGTGTAACATTTCTTGTACTTATATTATTTATATTAGTATGTTTGGTGTGTTTTGACTCAGTTTGATATAACTTATGGTGTGTTTATATTTGTTATTGAGCTAATGAATAAGGTTGTAAGTGTTTACGACTTGTATTAGTGTTTCCATTAAGTTTACACTACTTTGATGGAAGTTTATTGCCTTTTGACATAGGTACGTAGGAGGACACCAGCTCAAGTGAGTGTATGCAGCTCATCTCCAGCTCACCAGAGTGTATGCAGCTTGACCCCAGCTCAGGAGAGTGTAACCCGCTTACTTTCAGCTCAGGAGAGTGTGATCAGCTCATCCTCAGCTTAAGTCAGCTCAGAGGCTTAGCTCCCAGCTTAGTTCAGCTCCCAACACTCTTAGCTAGCTCATTTCAGCTCAGCTTGATTCACATCAGCCCAACTTCAGCTCCACTAGCTCAACTTCAACTGACAAGTCCAGAAGTAGCTGAAAAGCGTCCTACATGTCGGGGAGTGTACCAGTGCACGCGTGGCAGCCTAGGTGGCAGCCGAGTATGTAACTTGCACACGTGGCAGCCTTGTCACATGTATGTGCAAGTTTGGCCGAAAATCAGCCCATTCCTCTCTCAAATGTGCGGCAAACTTGAAGATAAGAACAAAGGAAACACATTTAACATGTGTTTATTCTTTGAAATCCAAATAAAAAGCACAAATAACATGTGCTTTATCCATTTGGGCGCCTAAACTTCAAACATATGGCCAGAATTGCATGCCGCCCCTTTAGTGGTTATTTAGTTATTTTTTTAATTTCAAATGGCTAATTAACAGCCACATATTTGAATTCAGCCAACTTCCCTTGTACTCTATATATATGAACGAAAATCAATTGTAAAAGGTTAGGCATTTTATGAATAAAATCCTTTGTGAGTTTATCTCTCAATTTTGGTTCTTCATTGAACTAACTTTGGCATTTTCAAACTTTGTTTGATTGTGTCATCTTCTTGATACTTCGGGTTCCTAGATTGCTATCTAGCGGGTCCAACTCCGTTTGGTGAAGAACATATTCGATTCGGGTTCGTCCAACATATTGTTCGAGTTCTTTCGAGTTCGTCGTTGTGAATTGACCGCTGAATTTTCAGCAACGTTTCTGCCACATTTTGGACACCAAAACAGCCTTGAAAGCCCCTTGGCGTCTTCATCTTGTTCGAGTCCAAATTCATCTAGAAGTTCCTACGCCTTTGTTCTTTCTATCTTTTTTTTGTTTTCTTTATTTTCCTTGTTATTTTAACTCCTAAAAACGTCCTTTACTTGTGTTTTATTGTAGAGAAATGTTTGCTACGATCCTAGATCCGTTTACAAACAAGGAGCGTTGTTTCTGAAGCAATGAATCCCTAATCATGAGTTGAGCTGCCCACTCTCCCCTGAGCTGAAGATGAGCTACATACACTCACTTGAGCTGTGTGATAGAGTAGCGCAAACTTTGATTTGGAAGCCTTCAATCAAGTTGTTGCAAGAACTAGGGGCTCTAGACTCAATCAAGAAGATTAGGAGCAGATCTGAAAATTTAAGAGAAAAGAGGACTTTTCTTGAAAAATTCAGATTCAAGGCTGGAAAATTAAAGAAGCGAAGATAAGAAAGAAGATTAAGGATTAAATAATAAGAATTAAAACAAAAAGATTGAAAGAAAGGTAGATAAAATAAATCTGAAAATTCAACTTTGTTTATGGCTATGGAGATGGCATGAAGTTGAAGATGGAGATGGCTTGATGGATTTGTGATGGTTTTGTCCTCGGTACCCTCTTAGACGCAATTACCTAAGCAAGCAACCTCAAGCGGCTCTAACCCACCCTCCTAGACGTGATTACCTAGGCAAGCAGGAGTGTGAAGATGATCTCCCTCACAAGAACTCGTCGAACTTATGTTGAAGAAGACTTCTAAGGCACAAGTAATCAGCACTTGCAAAAACAAACTCACTAAATATTTTATTAACCAAAGAAAATCTGAATAATCTCTATTACAATGGTGGAGGCTTCATCCTTTTATAGGTGAAGGATAGCCAAAGTAATCTAACTTCTACTAAAACTAGGAAACCCTAATTTAATTAAAAATAAAAGAAAAACAACCTTTAAACTCCTTGTGCTTGGGCTTCAAGTGATAAGCTGATAAGTGCAGGTGATAAGTTGATAAGAGTTGCTTGGGAGAAGGGTGGCTGGTTCCTAAAGTATATAAAACCCTAAAAACATAATTTAAATGTTAATAATTAAGTTGGGCTAAGTCTAATTTGATGTGAGCACGTTTATGCCACCCAACGATGCAACTTCAAACTTTCAGGGAAGTTTGCTTTTTCATTTGTTACATACTGATGTGTAACATTTCTTATACTTATATTATTTATATCAGTGTGTTTACTATGTATATAGTATGTTTGGTGTGTTTTGAATAAGTTTGATATAACTTATGGTGTGTTTATATTTGTTTGTGTGTTAATGTGTTGCATGTTGATATGTGACATATTTATATGATAATAATTATTAGGTGTGTTTGAGTATGTATATAATTTGTTAAGTATGTTGGTTTAGTTTGATATGATTTATAATGTTTTTATATTGGTTTAGTTTTGAGATTATTATAAGGTGACTTATTATTATTATATATTTGTTTGATAGCAGCCTAAGTGCATGTGCCATGCGTGACAGCCCTATTCTTTTCGCATGAACCATGCATGCTCGGCCTAAGGGCAGCAAGGGTGTAGCCGAACCAGCCCTGCAAATGGTGAAGTGCGGATAAGATCAAATGGTTGCCAAGTTTGAATTTCAAACATTGCACATTTAACATGTGCTAGATTACACAAGGGGGCGCCACTTCCAAGTTCAAATACATGGCAGAAATGCAATCTGCAATGGATCTAAAATATAGTTTTTTTATATTATTATTTATTTATTTGAATTTAAATTCAAATCTCCTTTAATTATAGCCACATGTATATTTCGGCTAAACCACCTTTTCTCCCTATAAATGTAAGCCATATTTACATTGTACATGGTTAGACATTTGATGAATAAAATTTTTGTGAGATTATTCTCTCAATTTTAGTTCTTTTTAGAACTTTTTCCTTGATACTCCAGGTTCTCAATTGTTCGATAATTGAAGGGTCCAAAGTCCGTATTCGAACAAAATCAAGATAAGGTTCGGGTTCGTTCAATAGATTGTTCGAGTTCTTCCTTGGAGTTTGTTCATCTTTCGACTACGAAGAACAGTTTCGATTCGGGTTTGCATAACAGATTATGCAGGTTCTTTCGAGTTCATCGTGTTAAGTCCAAGAACGTTGCTGCCATTGTTGAATGCTTGATGATATCATCTTCAACCTTTCACCTAGTCCTTAAATTATTTCGGCAACTTTCTTCTTTCCTCATTTCTGATTTTTTCTTTTATTTTTTTCTTCTTTTCTTTATTTTTGACATCTAAATACAAAACCATGTTTGTTTCTGTTGCAGAGAAATACTTGCTATTATCTTAGATCCGTGAATGAACGAGGAATGTTGTTTTCACCCCTGTATCATAATTCGTCCAAAAGCCTTATATAATAGCTTTTGGGCTGAATTTTACAAATTCCCGTAATAATCCCGTATCCAGTTTTCTGCACGCACAGTCTTTAGTAAAATGGACGTATCTTGAGTTTACGATGTCTGATTGATGCGTTTCAAAATGCATTGGAAAGGTAACTGAATGCCGGTCAATTTGTTAGAAGATAACTCTGCCCAGAAATGCCAGGATCCCAACCGAAATATCGTCTCAAGTTGGCTGACTTTCAAGACTTCACAAAAAGATTCAACTTCTTGTCCAATATGCATTGCTTTAGCCCTCCCATGCATGTATCATTCCCCCTCTCCTCAAAAGGATTCGTCCTCGAATCAAAAACAGTAAAAGAAGGACGTTTAACAATGGCAATCGAAACGGAATCTTTGTCATAGGTGGAGTGATCCAAATGAGCTCCTCTTAATGGTTCAACAAAATCCTGAAAAAAAGAACTCAAAGCCACTCGAAACAATAATGTTATGGTTAGGTCGAAAAAAATCTCTCATTATCTTTTTCTCGCCTTTTTCATTTAGACATTGTTCGACTTTTACCTCATGTTTCTTTTCACTCACCAAAATTGGGCCAATAATTTGACTTTTATTGCTCTCGGCCTCTTGACTCTTGGTCTTTTTCAAATAAGATAACTCACATACCCAATTCCTCTCACAAAAAATATCATCGAAATACAATTTCTGTAGAGGATGAAGTGTTTCTAACAGAATGATAGGACGAGAATTAAATAAAGGGTTAGAATCACGCTTACTTTCTTGGGAGGTTGTTGATGAATCAAGAGAACTCATTACTAAGCATGAAAGATTGTCTTGATTTATGGGTTCAAATCTTTCTTCTTCCGAAACGTCATCTTCTGAAAGTATTTGCTCATTATTGGGTATGGTTAAACTCTCAGTAGTGACATCTTCCTCATGTTCTCGAGGATAACAAATTTCTTCGACATCTTGCTTTCCTTGGTCTTCTTCGACATGACTCACCGATGATTGTTCATTATCCTTTTGGAATAGCGATGATTCTTCTTCCTTCGGCGCCGTACTACTAGAGTCGAATAGTGCATTAGTAGGGCTGTGAAAAGATGAAGGTTGAGATGTACCTTTATCAAAAAAGGAGTATTTCTTATGAAAAGTCTTGGATTCTTGTCGTTTGTAATGTTTGGGAACGAATCGCTCTCTCATGACCTTTTTAAGTTCAACCCATGTTCTTATTTTGGCTTCACCATTGAGACGTCTATCTCGTTGTAATAAATGCCACCATAGTACTGCATATTCCTCGAACTTTAGGGCCACTAATGAAGCTTGATCTTCCTCGGGATATCCGTAACAATCAAACAGGAAATCAACCCTATTTTCCCAATCACAATAACCATCAGGATCATACCTTCCTTGAAAAGAAGGTATTCTGAATTTTGGGATGGCCAAAGTGTGTGCGGTTTGCCTTGGTTCAGTTTGCCTTTCTTCAGAAAAATGGAACGAATGCCTCGATTTGGTCAATGAAGGCTTTCCTCGATAAGTATAACCCAAAGTACCATGTTGTTTTGCACGAGTCTTGTCTCCGTGAAACATCCTGGAACACTCAAATTTACAAAGGTGAAAAACAAAAGAAAGAAAACTAGAAATCTCACTAAACACTCCAAGAAAGAAATACTTAGCGAGGCAAGTAAGCCGATCTTGTACTCTTTAAAGACCTTCATGCCACAACTCAACAAGTTATAATATGAGTTTAATCTTAACAATGAGTCCTATTTGTATTAGGAGTCCAATGAAAGGTGTGACACCAATTGAATTCTAGTTGCAAGGAGAAAGAAAGGTATGCAACTTTTAATTTCCTTGAAATATGCAGCAAATTGATCCACTTTGTTCGAGGTGTTCCCGAAGTCAAAAAATTCTGAAATTTTTTGTGGTGACTCCTATAATAGTGTAGATCTGATCTGGAAATTTTCAGCTCAAAATTCGTTCGTTTGATTTTTGTGAATTTTCGCCTTTTGTTCAAATTTTTCACCCAAAACGCCAAAATTCTTGCCAAGAATCAACCCAAATCTGATACCAAATGATAGAGTAGCGCAAACTTTGATTTGGAAGTCTTCAATCAAGTTGTTGCAAGAACTAGGGGCTCTAGACTCAATCAAGAAGATTAGGAGCAGATCTGAAAATTTAAGAGAAAAGAGGACTTTTCTTGAAAAATTCAGATTCAAGGCTGGAAAATTAAAGAAACGAAGATAAGAAAGAAGATTAAGGATTAAATAATAAGAATTAAAACAAAAAGATTGAAAGAGAGGTAGATAAAACAAATCTGAAAATTCAACTTTGTTTATGGCTATGGAGATGGCATGAAGTTGAAGATGGAGATGGCTTGATGGATTTGTGATGGTTTTGTCCTCGGTACCCTCTTAGACGCAATTACCTAAGCAAGCAACCTCAAGCGGCTCTAACCCACCCTCCTAGACGTGATTACCTAGGCAAGCAGGAGTGTGAAGATGATCTCCCTCACAAGAACTCGTCGAGCTTATGTTGAAGAAGACTTCTAAGGCACAAGTAATCAACACTTGCAAAAACAAACTCACTAAATATTTTATTAACCAAAGAAAATCTGAATAATCTCTATTACAATGGTGGAGGCTTCATCCTTTTATAGGTGAAGGATAGCCAAAGTAATCTAACTTCTACTAAAAACTAGGAAACCCTAATTTAATTAAAAAATAAAAGAAAAACAACCTTTAAACTCCTTGTGCTTGGGCTGCAAGTGATAAGCTGATAAGTGCAGGTGATAAGTTGATAAGAGTTGCTTGGGAGAAGGGTGGCTGGTTCCTAAAGTATATAAAACCCTAAAAACATAATTTAAATGTTAATAATTAAGTTGGGCTAAGTCTAATTCGTCCAAAAGCCTTATATAATAGCTTTTGGGCTAAATTTTACAAATTCCCGTAATAATCCCGTATCCAGTTTTTTGCATGCACAGTCTTTAGTAAAATGGATGTATCTTGAGTTCCCGATGTCCGATTGATGTGTTTCAAGATGCATTTGAAAGGTAACTAAATGCCAGTCAATTTGTTAGCAGATAACTCTGCCCAGAAATGCCAGGATCCCATCCGAAATGTCGTCTCAAGTTGGCTGACTTTCCAGACTTCACAAACAGATTCAACTTCTTGTCGAATATGCATTGCTTTAGCCCTCCCATGCATGTATCATTCCCCCTCTCCTCAAAAGGATTCGTCCTCGAATCAAAAACAGTAAAAGAAGGACGTTTAACAATGGCAATCGAAACGGAATCTTTGTCATAGGTGGAGTGATCCAATTGAGCTCCTCTATGGTTCAACAAAATCCTGAAAAAAAGAACTCAAAGCCACTCGAAACAATGATGTTATGGTTAGGTCGAAAAAAATCTCTCATTATCTTTTTCTCGCCTTTTTCATTTGGACATTGTTCGACTTTTACTTCATGTTTCTTTTCACTCACCAAAATTGGGCCAATAATTTGACTTTTATTGCTCTCGGCCTCTTGATTCTTGGTCTTTTTCAAATAAGATAACTCACATACCTAATTCCTCTCACAAAAAATATCATCGAAATACAATTTCTGTAGAGGATGGAGTGTTTCTAACAGAATGATAGGACGAGAATTAAATAAAGGGTTAGAATCACGCTTACTTTCTTGGGAGGTTGTTGATGAATCAAGAGAACTCATTACTAAGCATGAAAGATTGTCTTGATTTATGGGTTCAAATCTTTCTTCTTCCGAAACGTCATCTTCTGAAAGTATTTGCTCATTATTGGGTATGGTTAAACTCTCAGTAGTGACATCTTCCTCATGTTCTCGAGGATAACAAATTTCTTCGACATCTTGCTTTCCTTGGTCTTTTTCGACATGACTCACCGATGGTTGTTCATTATCCTTTTGGAATAGTGATGATTCTTCTTCCTTCGGCGCCGTACTACTAGAGTCGAATAGTGCATTAGTAGGGCTGTGAAAAGATGAAGGTTGAGATGTACCTTTATCAAAAAAGGAGTATTTCTTATGAAAAGTCTTGGATTCTTGTCGTTTGTAATGTTTGGGAACGAATCGCTCTCTCATGACCTTTTTAAGTTCAACCCATGTTCTTATTTTGGCTTCACCATTGAGACGTCTATCTCGTTGTAATAAATGCCACCATAGTACTGCATATTCCTCGAACTTTAGGGCCACTAATGAAGCTTGATCTTCCTCGGGATATCCGTAACAATCAAACAGGAAATCAACCCTATTTTCCCAATCACAATAACCATCAGGATCATACCTTCCTTGAAAAGAAGGTATTCTGAATTTTGGGATGGCCAAAGTGTGTGCGGTTCGCCTTGGTTCAGTTCGCCTTTCTTCACAAAAATTGAACGAATGCCTCGATTTGGTCAATGAAGGCTTTCCTCGATAAGTATAACCCAAAGTATCATGTTGTTTTGCACGAGTCTTGTCTCTGTGAAACATCCTGGAACACTCAAATTTACAAAGGTGAAAAACAAAAGAAAGAAAACTAGAAATCTCACTAAACACTCCAAGAAAGAAATACTTAGCGAGGCAAGTAAGCCGATCTTGTACTCTTTAAAGACCTTCATGCCACAAATCAACAAGTTATAATATGAGTTTAATCTTAACAATGAGTCCTATTTGTACTAGGAGTCCAATGAAAGGTGTGACACCAATTGAATTCTAGTTGCAAGGAGAAAGAAAGGTATGCAACTTTTAATTTCCTTGAAATATGCAGCAAATTGATCCACTTTGTTCGAGTTGTTCCCGAAGTCAAAAAATTCTGAAATTTTTTGTGGTGACTCCTACAATAGTGTAGATCTGATCTGGAAATTTTCAGCTCAAAATTCGTTCGTTTGATTTTTGCGAATTTCGCCTTTTGTTCGAATTTTTCACCCAAAACGCCAAAATTCTTGCCAAGAATCGACCCAAATCTGATACCAAATGATAGACTAGCGCAAAATTGGATTTGGAAGCCTTCAATCAAGTTGTTGCAAGAACTAGGGGCTCTAGACTCAATCAAGAAGATTAGGAGCAGATCTGAAAATTTAAGAGAAAAGAGGACTTTTCTTGAAAAATTCAGATTCAAGGCTGGAAAATTAAAGAAACGAAGATAAGAAAGAAGATTAAGGATTAAATATTAAGAATTAAAACAAAAAGATTGAAAGAGAGGTAGATAAAACAAATCTGAAAATTTAACTTTGTTTATGGCTATGGAGATGGCATGAAGTTGAAGATGGAGATTGCTTGATGGATTTGTGATGGTTTTGTCCTCGGTACCCTCTTAGACGCAATTACCTAAGCAAGCAACCTCAAGCGGCTCTAACCCACCCTCCTAGACGTGATTACCTAGGCAAGCAGGAGTGTGAAGATGATCTCCCTCACAAGAACTCGTCGAACTTATGTTGAAGAAGACTTCTAAGGCACAAGTAATCAGCACTTGCAAAAACAAACTCTCTAAATATTTTATTAACCAAAGAAAATCTGAATAATCTCTATTACAATGGTGGAGGGTTCATCCTTTTATAGGTGAAGGATAGTCAAAGTAATCTAACTTCTACTAAAACTAGGAAACCCTAATTTAATTAAAAAATAAAAGAAAAACAACCTTTAAACTCCTTGTGCTTGGGCTGCAAGTGATAAGCTGATAAGTGCAGTTGATAAGAGTTGCTTGGGAGAAGGGTGGCTGGTTCCTAAAGTATATAAAACCCTAAAAACATAATTTAAATGTTAATAATTAAGTTGGGCTAAGTCTAATTCGTCCAAAAGCCTTATATAATAGCTTTTGGGCTGAATTTTACAAATTCCCGTAATAATCCCGTATCCAGTTTTCTGCATGCACAGTCTTTAGTAAAATGGATGTATCTTGAGTTCCCGATGTCCGATTGATGTGTTTCAAGATGCATTTGAAAGGTAACTGAATGCCGGTCAATTTGTTAGAAGATAACTCTGCCCAGAAATGCCAGTATCCCATCCTAAATGTCGTCTCAAGTTGGCTGACTTTCCAGACTTTACAAACAGATTCAACTTCTTGTCCAATATGCATTGCTTTAGCCCTCCCATGCATGTATCATTCCCCCTCTCCTCAAAAGGATTCGTCCTCGAATCAAAAACAGTAAAAGAAGGACGTTTAACAATGGCAATCGAAACGGAATCTTTGTCATAGGTGGAGTAATCCAATTGAGCTCCTCTTAATGGTTCAACAAAATCCTGAAAAAAGAACTCAAAGCCACTCAAAACAATGATGTTATGGTTAGGTCGAAAAAAATCTCTCATTATCTTTTTCTCGCCTTTTTCATTTGGACATTGTTCGACTTTTACCTCATGTTTCTTTTCACTCACCAAAATTGGGCCAATAATTTGACTTTTATTGCTCTCGGCCTCTTGACTCTTGGTCTTTTTCAAATAAGATAACTCACATACCCAATTCCTCTCACAAAAATATCATCGAAATACAATTTCTGTAGAGGATGGAGTGTTTCTAACAGAATGATAGGACGAGAATTAAATAAAGGGTTAGAATCACGCTTACTTTCTTGGGAGGTTGTTGATGAATCAAGAGAACTCATTACTAAGCATGAAAGATTGTCTTGATTTATGGGTTCAAATCTTTCTTCTTCCGAAACGTCATCTTCTGAAAGTATTTGCTCATTATTGGGTATGGTTAAACTCTCAGTAGTGACATCTTCCTCATGTTCTCGAGGATAACAAATTTCTTCGACATCTTGCTTTCCTTGGTCTTCTTCGACATGACTCACCGATGGTTGTTCATTATCCTTTTGGAATAGCGATGATTCTTCTTCCTTCGGCGCCGTACTACTAGAGTCGAATAGTGCATTAGTAGGGCTGTGAAAAGATGAAGGTTGAGATGTACCTTTATCAAAAAAGGAGTATTTCTTATGAAAAGTCTTGGATTCTTGTCGTTTGTAATGTTTGGGAACGAATCGCTCTCTCATGACCTTTTTAAGTTCAACCCATGTTCTTATTTTGGCTTCACCATTGAGACGTCTATCTCGTTGTAATAAATGCCACCATAGTACTGCATATTCCTCGAACTTTAGGGCCACTAATGAAGCTTGATCTTCCTCGAGATATCCGTAACAATCAAACAGGAAATCAACCCTATTTTCCCAATCACAATAACCATCAGGATCATACCTTCCTTGAAAAGAAGGTATTCTGAATTTTGGGATGGCCAAAGTGTGTGCGGTTCGCCTTGGTTCAGTTTGCCTTTCTTCACAAAAATTGAACGAATGCCTCGATTTGGTCAATGAAGGCTTTCCTCGATAAGTATAACCCAAAGTATCATGTTGTTTTGCACGAGTCTTGTCTCTGTGAAACATCCTGGAACACTCAAATTTACAAAGGTGAAAAACAAAAGAAAGAAAACTAGAAATCTCACTAAACACTCCAAGAAAGAAATACTTAGCGAGGCAAGTAAGCCGATCTTGTACTCTTTAAAGACCTTCATGCCACAAGTCAACAAGTTATAATATGAGTTTAATCTTAACAATGAGTCCTATTTGTACTAGGAGTCCAATGAAAGGTGTGACACCAATTGAATTCTAGTTGCAAGGAGAAAGAAAGGTATGCAACTTTTAATTTCCTTGAAATATGCAGCAAATTGATCCACTTTGTTCGAGGTGTTCCCAAGTCAAAAAATTCTGAAATTTTTTGTGGTGACTCCTACAATAGTGTAGATCTGATCTGGAAATTTTTAGCTCAAAATTCGTTCGTTTGATTTTTGCGAATTTTCGCCTTTTGTTCGAATTTTTCACCCAAAACGCCAAAATTCTTGCCAAGAATCGACGCAAATCTGATACCAAATGAAAGAGTAGCGCAAACTTGGATTTGGAAGCCTTCAATCAAGTTGTTGTAAGAACTAGGGGCTCTAGACTCAATCAAGAAGATTAGGAGCAGATCTGAAAATTTAAGAGAAAAGAGGACTTTTCTTGAAAAATTCAGATTCAAGGCTGGAAAATTAAAGAAACGAAGATAAGAAAGAAGATTAAGGATTAAATAATAAGAATTAAAACAAAAAGATTGAAAGAGGGGTAGATAAAACAAATCTGAAAATTCAACTTTGTTTATGGCTATGGAGATGGCATGAAGTTGAAGATGGAGATGGCTTGATGGATTTGTGATGGTTTTGTCCTCGGTACCTCTTAGACGCAATTACCTAAGCAAGCAACCTTAAGCGGCTCTAACCCACCCTCCTAGACGTGATTACCTAGGCAAGCAGGAGTGTGAAGATGATCTCTCTCACAAGAACTCGTCGAATTTATTTTGAAGAAGACTTCTGAGGCATAAGTAATCAGCACTTGCTAAAACAAACTCACTAAATATTTTAATAACCAAAGTAAATCTGAATAATCTCTATTACAATGGTGGAGGCTTCATCCTTTTATAGGTGAAGGATAGCCAAAGTAATCTAACTTCTACTAAAACTAGGAAACCCTAATTTAATTAAAAAATAAAAGAAAAACAACCTTTAAACTCCTTGTGCTTGGGCTGCAAGTGATAAGCTGATAAGTGCAGGTGATAAGTTGATAAGAATTGCTTGGGAGAAGGGTGGCTGGTTCCTAAAGTATATAAAACCCTAAAAACATAATTTAAATGTTAATAATTAAGTTGGGCTAAGTCTAATTCATCCAAAAGCCTTATATAATAGCTTTTGGGATGAATTTTACAAATTCCTGTAATAATCCCGTATCCAGTTTTCTGCATGCACAGTCTTTAGTAAAATGGACGTATCTTGAGTTCCCGATGTCCGATTGATGCGTTTCAAGATGCATTTGAAAGGTAACTGAATGCCGGTCAATTTGTTAGAAGATAACTCTGCCCAGAAATGCCAGGATCCCATCCGAAATGTCGTCTCAAGTTGGCTGACTTTCCAGACTTCACAAACAGATTCAACTTCTTGTCCAATATGCATTGCTTTAGCCCTCCCATGCATGTATCATTCCCCCTCTCCTCAAAAGGATTCTTCCTCGAATCAAAAACAGTAAAAGAAGGACGTTTAACAATGGCAATCGAAACAGAATCTTTGTCATAGGTGGAATGATCCAATCGAGCTCCTCTTAATGGTTCAAAAAATCCTGAAAAAAGAACTCAAAGCCACTCGAAACAATGATGTTATGGTTAGGTTGAAAAAAATCTCTCATTATCTTTTTCTCGCCTTTTTCATTTGGACATTGTTCGACTTTTACCTCATGTTTCTTTTCACTCACCAAAATTGGGCCAATAATTTGACTTTTATTGCTCTCGGCCTCTTGACTCTTGGTCTTTTTCAAATAAGATAACTCACATACCCAATTCCTCTCACAAAAAATATCATCGAAATACAATTTCTGTAGAGGATGAAGTGTTTCTAACAGAATGATAGGACGAGAATTAAATAAAGGGTTAGAATCACGCTTACTTTCTTGGGAGGTTGTTGATGAATCAAGAGAACTCATTACTAAGCATGAAAGATTGTCTTGATTTATGGGTTCAAATCTTTCTTCTTTCGAAACGTCATCTTCTGAAAGTATTTGCTCATTATTGGGTATGGTTAAACTCTGAGTAGTGACATCTTCCTCATGTTCTCGAGGATAACAAATTTCTTTGACATCTTGGTTTCCTTGGTCTTCTTCGACATGACTCACCGATGGTTGTTCATTATCCTTTTGGAATAGCGATGATTCTTCTTCCTTCGGCGCCGTACTACTAGAGTCGAATAGTGCATTAGTAGGGCTGTGAAAAGATGAAGGTTGAGATGCACCTTGATAAAAAAAGGAGTATTTCTTATGAAAAGTCTTGGATTCTTGTCGTTTGTAATGTTTGGGAACGAATCGCTCTCTCATGACCTTTATAAGTTCAACCCATGTTCTTATTTTGGCTTCACCATTGAGACGACTATCTCGTTGTAATAAATGCCACCATAGTACTGCATATTCCTCGAACTTTAGGGCCACTAATGAAGCTTGATCTTCCTCGGGATATCTGTAACAATCAAACAGGAAATCAACCCTATTTTCCCAATCACAATAACCATCAGGATCATACCTTCCTTGAAAAGAAGGTATTCTGAATTTTGGGATGGCCAAAGTGTGTGCGGTTCGCCTTGGTTCAGTTCGCCTTTCTTCACAAAAATTGAACGAATGCCTCGATTTGGTCAATGAAGGCTTTCCTCGATAAGTATAACCCAAAGTATCATGTTGTTTTGCACGAGTCTTGTCTCTGTGAAACATCCTGGAACACTCAAATTTACAAAGGTGAAAAACAAAAGAAAGAAAACTAGAAATCTCACTAAACACTCCAAGAAAGAAATACTTAGCGAGGCAAGTAAGCCGATCTTGTACTCTTTAAAGACCTTCATGCCACAAATCAACAAGTTATAATATGAGTTTAATCTTAACAATGAGTCCTATTTGTACTAGGAGTCCAATGAAAGGTGTGACACCAATTGAATTCTAGTTGCAAGGAGAAAGAAAGGTATGCAACTTTTAATTTCCTTGAAATATGCAGCAAATTGATCCACTTTGTTCGAGTTGTTCCCGAAGTCAAAAAATTCTGAAATTTTTTGTGGTGACTCCTACAATAGTGTAGATTTGATCTGGAAATTTTCAGCTCAAAATTCGTTCGTTTGATTTTTGCAAATTTTCGCCATTTCTTCGAATTTTTCACCCAAAACGCCAAAATTCTTGCCAAGAATCGACCCAAATCTGATACCAAATGATAGAGTAGCGCAAACTTGGATTTGGAAGCCTTCAATCAAGTTGTTGCAAGAACTAGGGGCCCTAGACTCAATCAAGAAGATTAGGAGCAGATCTGAAAATTTATGAGAAAAGAGGACTTTTCTTGAAAAATTCAGATTCAAGGCTGGAAAATTAAAGAAACGGAGATAAGAAAGAAGATTAAGGATTAAATAATAAGAATTAAAACAAAGAGATTGAAAAAGATTGAAAGAGAGGTAGATAGAACAAATCTGAAAATTCAACTTTGTTTATGGCTATGGAGATGGCATGAAGTTGAAGATGGAGATGGCTTGATGGATTTGTTATGGTTTTGTCCTCGGTACCCTCTTAGACGCAATTACCTAAGCAAGCAACCTCAAGCGGCTCTAACCCACCCTCCTAGACGTGATTACCTAGGCAAGCAGGAGTGTGAAGATGATCTCTGATACATGTACCACAAGGCAATTCCAAGGACGAGATGGACTTACTTTTCCACTTGGCCCAATAACTTGAGCCAAGTCCAAGATGATCAAGAGTGAGCTGAATTAAACCGTTCAAGGATTTGTGAGCAAATGATTGCAAGCTGCCATGAAGAAAGAAGAATTTATTGAAGGAAGCCCACACTTAAAATCCCTCGAGCATAATTGGGTAACAAAAACCCAACTTGCTGCACCTTTGGAGATAGATATCCATGAGCCTTTAGATGTCCATTAATTATCCCTTTTATTGTATTTAGCCCAATACTCCTTATTATGAAAGGATTAGGTCAGACTTTTATTTTTAGCCCAAGTTAGGATTTACAAGTGTTATTTAAGCCTAGTTTGCATTAAAACAGCCCATACATGCTTCCTACCCAAAACCAAAGTACTTGCCAGCCAAATAAGCCCAAATCCCTTCAAATTTTCGTCCAAAAAGAAGCCCTAACAACCCATTACTTGCTGCCCAAGCAACCAGCCCCTAACAAGCAATTACTTGCCGCCCAAGCAACCAAGCTTATTTGCAGCCCAAGAAATCAGCACATATCAGCTTATCACTTGCCTTATCACCTTATTCCTTGCTGGCCAAGTACAAGGAGTTTGTAGGCTGTTTATATTTTATTTTTTTAATTAAATTAGGATTTCCTTGTTTCAGTAGAAGTTAAATTACTTTGGCTATCCTTCATCTATAAAAGGATGAAGCCTCCACCATTGTAATTCAGAGATTTTCTTGGATTAATAAAATATTTAGTGAGTTTGTTTTTGCAAGTGCTGATTTGCTTGTGCCTTCGAAGTCTTCTTCAACATAAGTCTGACGAGTTCTTGTGAGGGAGATCATCTTCACACTCCTGCTTGCCTAGGTAATCACGTCTAGGAGGGTGGGTTAGAGCCGCTTGAGGTTGCTTGCTTAGGTAATTGCGTCTAAGAGGGTGCCGAGGACAAAACCATCACAAATCCATCAAGCCATCTCCAGCTTCAACTTCATGTCATCTCCATAGCCATAAACAAAGCTGAATTTTCAGATTTGTTTTATCTACTTCTCTTTCAGTCTTTTTCAATCCTTTTGCTTTAATTCTTATTATTTAATCATTAATCTTCTTTCTTATCTTCGTTTCTTTAATTTTCCAGCCTTAAATCTGAATTTTTCAAGAAAAGCCCTTCTCTTTTCTCTTGAATTTTCAGATCTGCTCCTAATCTTCTTGATTGAGTCTAGAGCCCCTAGTTCTTGCAACAACTTGATTGAAGACTTCCAAACCCAAGTTTGCGCTACTCTATCATTTGGTATCAGATTTGGGACGATTCTTGGCAAGAATTTTGGTGTTTTGGGTGAAAAATTCGAATAAAAGGGGAAAATTCGAAAAATTCAAATGAACGAATTTTGAGCTGAAAATTTCCAGATCAGATCTACACCATTGGAGGAGTCGCCACATAAAATTTCAGAATTTTTTGACATCGGGAACACCTCGAACAAAGTGGATCAAAATTGAGCAGAATTAGGTTCTTTTCCTCTATTTTCACCCTAGTTTAGTTTCTTTCTATCAATTTTCAATCTTTTTAGTTTATTTATCTTATAAAACAAAAAAATCAAAAAAAAAAATAGAAAAGAAAAGAAAACAAAAACTGAAACTGAAGAAAAGTGAGAAAGATCATACCTAGCCGCCAACTACCATCAAGATCAACATCATCCATCGCTGCAAGCATCACATTGAAGTGGGTTCAACTTTGGATTTCTTTCTTCAAGTTGTTTCCGGGTTTTGGGTTTCCATCTTTCTAGTTTTTTTCTTTTCTACTTTTTAGTTATTTAAGTTCGTTTGTTTTGCTTTTCTTTCTTCTCTTATGCCATTAACACCTTCTCTATTCTGGTGTGAGTAGGATTAAACAAGTTGCATTGTAATTCTTCCTTCTTGCGACTATATTTCAATTGGTGTCAAGCCTTTCCTTGGACTCCTAGTACAATTAGGAATCATTGTTAGGATTAAACTCCGATTGTAACTTGTTGACTTGTGGCAGGAAGGTCTTTAAAGAGTACAAGATTAGCTTACTTGCCTCGCTAAGTATTTCTTTCTTGGAGTGTTTAGTGAGATTTCTAGCTTTTCTTTCTTTTGTTTTTCACCTTTTTAAATTTGAGTGTTTTCAGGATGTCACAAACTAGTGACGACGACAAACCACACAAGGTGACTCTTCAAGAGGTTGCGGATACTCTAAATAAACTTACACGGACTGTAACCTCATTGGCAACCAAGCTTGATCACACCGATACAGTCGTGACCGCAATAACTCAAACCATTGGAGGAATCGAAACCAATGAGGTTGGAGACGAAACAGAAGAGCCTAAGCGTCCACCTCTTTTTAACATTCAGAATAGACGCCAAAATCCCCTACATAGGCACAACCCTCGCACAGAACCAAAACGAGCACAAAACTCCTTGGCGAAACCAAAGATCACTGTGCCGCCTTTTCAAGGAAGGTATGACCCTGATGCTTATTGTGACTGGGAAAATCAAGTTGATCTTTTGTTCGAGTATTATCAATGTCCTGAAGAGGATCAAGTCCCATTGCTGACTCTCGAATTCACTAAATATGCATCCATTTGGTGGTCCCAATTGGTCCGAAATCGGCGTCTCAATGGAGAAGCCAAGATAACATCATGGGGAGAACTTAAAGAAGTCATGCGAGAACGATTCGTTCCCCCATTATATCGACGAGAGCTCAAACAAAAGTTGCAAAAGATTAGACAAGGCTACAAAACTGTTGATGAATATCTCAAAGAGATGGAATCCTTGATGCAAAGAGCCGATATACAAGAGGACGAAGAAGATACATTGACTAGGTTTATTGTCGGACTCAATGACAACATTCTTGAGGTGCTTGAACTCAAAACCTACGACACTCTTGAAGAGGCATTCCAATTTGCCATGACAATTGAAAAACACATCAAAGATAGACAACGATATCGCCAAAAGAGTTCTCCATATGATAGAGGTACCATTCAACCCTTGTCTAATTCTAATACTTCTAATCATTTGGCCGACTCTAGTAGAACAAAACAGAAACCTGAAGCATCCAAGCCATTGGAAAAAACCAAGGCCAAAATTCCCATGACGACGGAAAATACACAAACAGCTCAGAAAACCCGGGATATTGTATGCTTCAAGTGCAAAGGACATGGACACTATCAAAGGGACTGCCCAAATACAAGACTTTTTCTTGTTCGAGAAGATGGGACATGCACATTCGATTCAGAATTGCCCGATAATGAATTCATCGCCGATAATTACTCTAGTGATGAACCTGATCCTAGAAGCTTGGTGATTCAATGTTCACTTAATATCCAAGCAATCGACGATACAGAAGTGCAAAGAACAAATATTTTCCACACACGATGTTTGATCAAAGGTAAACTTTATTCTGTCATCATTGATAGCGGAAGTTGTGCGAATGTGGTGAGCAGCTATCTAGTTGATGCACTTGACCTACCTTGTCAACGCCATCCAAAGCCATATTATCTCCAATGGCTTCATGAAGGATCAGAGTTAAAGGTAACCAAACGTGCATTAGTCACTTTTACTATAGGCAAATATTGTGATGACGTTTGGTGTGATGTTATTCCTATGCAAGCATCTCACTTGCTTTTAGGGAGACCTTGGCAGTATGACCGTGATGTGACTCACCATGGTAAATTAAATAAATATTCCTTTGTATACCATGGCAAGAAGTATACCTTAGCCCCACTCGATCCAAAAGAGGTGTACAAAGACCAGATGCGAATGAAGAAGTTTTGTGAGGGGGTGGGAATTCTAAAAGATGGAAACAAGGAACAAAAGGCAACGACGAAAGAGGCCAGTAGTAATAAAAGCCAAATGAACAAAGGCCCAGGGGTGGTGAGTGATCCTTACTGTGAGAAAAAAAGAGTATCTCAAAATATTTATGCGAGAGAAAAAGAAGTGAGACAAGCCCCTTTTCTTAAACAACCTTGCATTCTCGTCCGATTTAGGGAAAATTTTATTTCTATCACTGACAATAACGACCGTTTGCCTAGTGTTTTTGTTTCTCTTTTGCAAGACTTTAATGATGTTTTAGGTGATCCACCCGATGGTTTGCCGCCCTTAAGAGGAATTGAACATCAAATTGACCTAATTCCGGGTTCGTCTATCCCAAATAGACCAGCATATAGATGCAATCCTGAAGAAACCAAGGAGTTAGAAAGGCAAGTGGAAGAACTACTCCACAAAGGCTACATTCGTGAGAGTTTTGGTGCCAAAGAAAGATGGTTCATATCGAATGTGTGTAGATTGTAGACCAATAAACCGAATCACCATCAAATATCGACATCCTATCCCACGACTAGATGACATGCTTGATGAACTCTACGGCGCATGCATCTTCACCAAGATTGACTTGAAGAGTGGTTATCATCAAATTCGGATGAAGGAAGGAGATGAATGGAAAACCGTTTTCAAGACCAAGTTCGGTCTATATGAGTGGACAATCATGCCTTTTGGTTTGACCAATGCCCCTAGCACGTTCATGAGGTTGATGAACCACATCTTACGGGAATTTCGAGGTAAGTTTGTTGTTGTTTATTTCGATGATATTCTTATATACTCTTCTTCCTTTGATTCACACCTCTTTCATGTGAAATTAGTCTTTGAAGTTCTCCGACGGGAACGATTATATGCTAACATGGAAAAGTGCGTGTTTTGTAGTGCAAGTCTTAATTTTCTAGGCTTTATAATAAGTGCACAGGGTATCCATGTTGATGATGAAAAGGTTAGAGTAATTAAAGATTGACCCACACCATCTTCCATAACCGAGGTGAGATCCTTCCATGGCCTAGCAAGCTTCTACCGCCGTTTTGTCAAGGATTTCTCTACCATCACCGCACCATTGACGGATATTATAAAAAAACAGTAGGTTTACATTGGGATGAGGCACAAGAAACAGCTTTCCAAACCCTAAAAAGTAAACTTTGTACTGCCCCAATTCTTCGCCTTCCCGATTTCTCTAACACTTTTGAGTTAGAATGTGATGCCTCCGGTATAGGCATAGGTGCAGTTCTTTTGCAGGAAAAACAACCAATCGCTTACTTTAGTGAGAAGTTAAAAGGAGCACATTTGAACTACTCAACATATGATAAAGAGCTCCTTGCATTAGTTCGTGCACTTGAAGTTTGGCAACACTATCTTCTTCCAAAGGAGTTTGTCATACATACCGACCATGAATCCTTGAAGTGGCTCAACGGCCAAGGTAATTTGAGCAAGAGACATGCTCGTTGGGTGGAATTCATTGAAACATTCCCTTATATCATCAAATACAAGAAAGGTAAGGATAATGTAGTAGCAGATGCACTATCTCGAAGGTATACCCTAATTACTCAAATGCATGCTACTATATTGAGATTTGAGCATATAAAGGAATTATATCCTAATGACCCATATTTTAAGGAAATTTATACTCATTGTTTAAAAGGTGCTTTTAACAAGTTTTATCTTGTAGATGGGTTTCTTTTCCGAATGAACAGGTTGTGTATACCACAAGGATCCATTAGAGAACTTCTAGTCCATGAATCACACTCTGGAGGCTTAATGGGACACTTTGGCATATCCAAAACTTTGGACATGGTAATGGAGCACTTCTTTTGGCCACATATGAGGAAAACTGTGGAGAAAGTATGTGCATCTTGCATAGTATGTAAACAAGCCAAGTCCAAGGTTAGTCCTAATGGTTTATATACCCCCTTCCTATTCCTTCTCTCCCTTGGGTCGATTTATCTATGGACTTTATTCTTGGATTACCTCGTACCAAGAGGGGTCGAGATAGTATTTTTGTTGTGGTCGACAGGTTTTCAAAGATGGCTCACTTTATACCTTGCCATAAAACGGACGATGCAACATATGTCGCTGATCTCTTCTTTAGAGAAGTAGTACGACTTCATGGAATTCCACGCACCATTGTTTCCGATAGAGATGTCAAGTTCATAAGCCATTTTTGGAAAGTTTTGTGGGGGAAAATAGGTACCAAACTACTCTATTCTACAACTTGTCACCCACAGACGGACGGACAAACCGAGGTAATAAACCGGATATTAGGTGTGTTACTCAGAACAGTTGTCGGTAAGAACACTAAGACTTGGGAAGAATATTTACCTTTCGTAGAGTTCGCCTACAACCGTTCTATTCATTCATCCACCGGTTATTCCCCATTTGAAGTAGTTTATGGTTTTAACCCCTTAACTGCTTTAGACCTTGTCCCTTTGCCTATTGATAATATTTGCAGCTTAGATGGTGCAAAGAAAGCAGAATTGGTGATGTGAGCACGTTCAGGCCACCCAACGATGCGACTTTAATTTTTCAGGGAAGTTTGTTTTTTTTTTCATTTTTTGTTACATACTGATGTGTAACATTTTTCTATGTTATTTATTATTATTATGTTTACTATGCATATAATATGTTTTGGTGTGTTTTGAATAAGTTTGATATGCCTTATAATGTTTTTATATTTGTTTTAAGTTTTATTATTTATTACGAATGTTTAAATAATATATATAATTTGTTAACAGTGTTTTGTGTTAGTATAATATAATTTATATTGTATCTCCTTTTAATATGTTTATTTTTATGTGTGTAGTGTTATGTGCATGTGTGTGATCGAATGATGCATGTGTGAAGTGCATGGAATAACCGAATGGTGCAGCCCCCTTTCCAAGTATTTGTGCGGCAGGATTGGATATCAACACCAGCTTTTTCTCCACTTTAAAGGCAACACAACATGTGCCAATTCCCACTTACTGCCCATGCTGCAATTTGAATAATAAAAAGGGCCCAGTTCACGTGCTCAGCCAGCAAACATCCCAATTGCCGCCCAGCCAGCTCAAATTACACGGCTGGAAAGAATAAAGCAATTGCAGCCCATGTGCTTATAAAATAAACAAGTGCCAGCATGCTGCCATGTTTCCACTAACCAGCCACCCACCTTTCCAATATTATATAAATTGGCCAAATGTGCAATAACTGATTTGAAGCTGCTGTCCACTCAAGTTAAAGTGTAAAATACACGCTGGAGAGAGTCAAAGTGCTGCCCATGCTCCACTTACCATTGTTGATTGAATTTTTTAATTCAATTGGACAACCACTGATTTCTTAATTGCTGCACGGCTGGAATGGAATCCACTTGCTGGAATCAGCATTTGCCGCCCCTTTTAGCTCTCCAATAAGCCACATCAGCTGCCATTGATTATTTGAATATTAAGTTCCACTAGCCAACTCAAGCCCATGCTCCACTGCCCCTCAAATTGCTGCCATTATCATTGAAAATTAAATGGCCAAGTGCACAGCCAACAAACACCTCAAATTGCTGCCGGTTGAATTGGATTGATTTTAAACTCTAAAAGGCAACACATGTGCGTGGAATTTAAAATGGCTGCCCATGTCAGCTCATTTTCCTACATTAAAAATGTCCCACTCATGGCTGATTCCTACACGGCTGGAAAATGGTGTTTTGATTATTTTATTATTAATTTTTTCTTCTTTTTCTTATTTTCATTCACTATAAATATGTATTGAATTTTCATTTGTAAGGACACCGATTCAGAATATAAAGACTTCTTTGTGAGAGTTTCTCTCAATTATGGTTCTTTTTAGAACTATTTTCTTTGATACTTCGGGTTCCCAATTGTTAGATAATTGACGGGTCCAAGTACTTATTCGGATAAATTCAAGATAAGGTTCGGGTTCGTTCAACAGATTGTTCGAGTTCTTCCTTGGAGTTTATTCATCTATCGACTACGAAGAACAGATTCGATTCGGGTTTGCATAACAGATTATGCAGGTTCTTTCGAGTTCGTCGTGTCAAGACCAAGAACGTTGCTGCTATTGTTGAATGTTTGAAGATATCATCTTCATCTTTAAATTATTTCAGCAATTTTCTTCTTTTTCTCATTTCTGATTTATTTTCTTATTTTCTTTATTTTTGACACCTATATAAAAATCTAGGTTTGTTTCTATTGCAGAGAAAATACGTGCTATTATCCTAGATCCGTGAATGAACGAGGAAAGTTGATTTCACCAACAGCCACCCTTGTATCATATGGTATTCAGAGCTTTGGTCGGATTCTAGCACCTTCTGCACTACCAGACAAAAATATATATATATATATATATATATATATCCAAAAGTCAAAAAAAAATATATATATATACATATCTACCCAAAAGACAAAAAAAAAAGTAAAAAAAATATATATATATATATCTATCCAAAAGTAAAAAAAAAATCAGAGTTATATATATATATATATATATATATATATATATATATATATATATATACGAAAATTCAAAAAAAAAAGAAAAGAAAAAGAGTGATGAGTTGTGAAGAATAAAAAAAAACAACAAAAAAAAAATTGTTGAAAGGTTTTGATATGTTGAAGGATGTATCTATCTTACCTTGAAATGCTTTGAAATCACCCGAAATCAACTTTTCTTGTTTGTTCCGGAGATAAGATGGTGGTAAGCATTTCTACTGCGTAAGTTGCTAAATTCTTGTTCTTTTAGCATCCTTTCTTTCATTTCATATTGTTATTTTTTTTCTCAACTTTCATTTTTTTTTATTTTTTTTCTCCTAACCCTTATCTTTGTTCTAACAATATTCACCCGTTACCCGTTATTTCAATTTGATAACACTTGAAGAATCTAAACATCGGAATTAGTTTCCTTTAAAGAACTAAATACGAGAGATCGAGGGAAAAGGCAAACAGAGCGTGTGAGAACAGAAGGGGAGACAAAAAGAGCCATTCAAGTATTCTTCCGAGTGAAACACGAGTGCTGAGTGTTAATTCTTTAATTTCTTGAGTGCAAATTCTTTGAAGTGACTAGTGAGGATTTTTGTTGTGTGATTGGTGAGGACTATTTTTTTTAACCTTTAACCCATTTGTTTGTTTGTTTGTTTTTCTTTGTGTGAAAATGACAGGTTCTGATAAACAACAACCACTGAATTTTCAGATGCAAGCCTTAGAACGTATGATGCAACGAGTGATGGCAAATGTATTAAAACCTATACATTCTCAATTGGATAAATTAGATGGGGGTGGTTCCCATTCTGTCCATGAAGAGATAAATGATGACAATATGCAGACATTTTCTACCGATGAAAAACTTGTTGACGAAAGAAGTCTGAATGATCAACCACCACAGGATGAACCGCAACGAAACAACCTCTTCCATACGAGATCCAATGTGAATGGCAAGATATGTATTGTGATTATTGATAGTGGTAGTTTTGCTAACATTGCTAGTACTCTCATGGTTGACAAGTTAGGACTGAAGACGACCCCACATCCCAATCCGTACAAGTTACAAGGGTTGAATGATGGTGTTGAAATCAAAGTTACCGAACAAGTTGTTATACCATTTTTCATTGGTAAATACAAGGATGAGGTAACTTGTGATGTGTGTTCTATGGATACTTGTCATTTGTTGTTAGGAAGACCGTGGCAGTATGATAAGAGAGTTTTGCACGATTGTTACACCAATCGATACTCTTTTACTCATGAGGGCAAAAAGGTAACTTTGGCACCTATGACTCCAAGTGAAGTATATGAAGACGAAATTCATTTAAAAGCAAGTATTGCAGCTTGGAAGGCCAACAAAGAGAAGAATGAATGTGAAAAGAAGAATGCAATTTCACAGGTATTATCTGATTCGACATCTTCTTCTATTTCTTCTTCTAACTTGCAGGTTAATAAGGTGATGCCATGTGAAGTTCCCAACGTTGCTACTGTTGGTATGTCTAGTGCATTTAAATTCTATCCAGAAATTCAGCAACCTTCTTTACCACGGTTTGACATTCCTTCCCATTGTACTATTAATTTTTCATTTTTACATGCTGACTTCTTTGGTTGTACATTAGATTATGAACAACCTTATGTTGTGAATTTTGATGATCATCAAGATTCTTGTTGTTCTTTGGAGTTGCCTTTGTATGTCGTTGTTTGCAGGATTATAAATGTGCAACGAACATTGTCTAACTTTATGTTGTGCATTATTCGGAGAAGTACAAGAAAGAAGGCATTTCCATTTGTGTTCTTTGTAAATGAACTTGGTTCGAAACAATGGCATATGTACCGAGCAAGACGACTAAAGAAGTTCCCTGCCAAGCGAAAGTCGAAATTGTTCCCTTTTGTAATAAAGGTCGATTTGGGGACAAATCGCATTAAAGAAGGGGGAGATGATGTGAGCACGTTCAGGCCACCCAACGATGCGACTTTAATTTTTCAGGGAAGTTTGTTTTTTTTTTCATTTTTTGTTACATACTGATGTGTAACATTTTTCTATGTTATTTATTATTATTATGTTTACTATGCATATAATATGTTTTGGTGTGTTTTGAATAAGTTTGATATGCCTTATAATGTTTTTATATTTGTTTAAGTTTTATTATTTATTACGAATGTTTAAATAATATATATAATTTGTTAACAGTGTTTTGTGTTAGTATAATATAATTTATATTGTATCTCCTTTTAATATGTTTATTTTTATGTGTGTAGTGTTATGTGCATGTGTGTGATCGAATGATGCATGTGTGAAGTGCATGGAATAACCGAATGGTGCAGCCCCCTTTCCAAGTATTTGTGCGGCATGATTGGATATCAACACCAGCTTTTTCTCCACTTTAAAGGCAACACAACATGTGCCAATTCCCACTTACTGCCCATGCTGCAATTTGAATAATAAAAAGGGCCCAGTTCACGTGCTCAGCCAGCAAACATCCCAATTGCCGCCCAGCCAGCTCAAATTACACGGCTGGAAAGAATAAAGCAATTGCAGCCCATGTGCTTATAAAATAAACAAGTGCCAGCATGCTGCCATGTTTCCACTAACCAGCCACCCACCTTTCCAATATTATATAAATTGGCCAAATGTGCAATAACTGATTTGAAGCTGCTGTCCACTCAAGTTAAAGTGTAAAATACACGCTGGAGAGAGTCAAAGTGCTGCCCATGCTCCACTTACCATTGTTGATTGAATTTTTTAATTCAATTGGACAACCACTGATTTCTTAATTGCTGCACGGCTGGAATGGAATCCACTTGCTGGAATCAGCATTTGCCGCCCCTTTTAGCTCTCCAATAAGCCACATCAGCTGCCATTGATTATTTGAATATTAAGTTCCACTAGCCAACTCAAGCCCATGCTCCACTGCCCCTCAAATTGCTGCCATTATCATTGAAAATTAAATGGCCAAGTGCACAGCCAACAAACACCTCAAATTGATGCCGGTTGAATTGGATTGATTTTAAACTCTAAAAGGCAACACATGTGCGTGGAATTTAAAATGGCTGCCCATGTCAGCTCATTTTCCTACATTAAAAATGTCCCACTCATGGCTGATTCCTACACGGCTGGAAAATGGTGTTTTGATTATTTTATTATTAATTTTTTCTTCTTTTTCTTATTTTCATTCACTATAAATATGTATTGAATTTTCATTTGTAAGGACACCGATTCAGAATATAAAGACTTCTTTGTGAGAGTTTCTCTCAATTATGGTTCTTTTTAGAACTATTTTCTTTGATACTTCGGGTTCCCAATTGTTAGATAATTGACGGGTCCAAGTACTTATTCGGATAAATTCAAGATAAGGTTCGGGTTCGTTCAACAGATTGTTCGAGTTCTTCCTTGGAGTTTATTCATCTATCGACTACGAAGAACAGATTCGATTCGGGTTTGCATAACAGATTATGCAGGTTCTTTCGAGTTCGTCGTGTCAAGACCAAGAACGTTGCTGCTATTGTTGAATGTTTGAAGATATCATCTTCATCTTTAAATTATTTCAGCAATTTTCTTCTTTTTCGAGTTCGTCGTGTCAAGACCAAGAACCTATATAAAAATCTAGGTTTGTTTCTATTGCAGAGAAAATACGTGCTATTATCCTAGATCCGTGAATGAACGAGGAAAGTTGATTTCACCAACAGCCACCCTTGTATCAATTGGTTAAATCCATACACGCTAAGGCAAAGCAAAGAATGGAGAAAACATATGAAAACGTTGCTGCTAAAGTCAACAAAGGCCGACGCCAAGTTGTCTTTGAACCAGGAGATTGGGTTTGGTTGCACATGCGTAAAGAGAGATTTCCAAACCATAGGAAATCCAAGTTGGATCCAAGAGGAGATGGACCATTCCAAGTCCTTGAAAGAATCAACAATAATGCATACCAAATTGATCTACCCGGTGAGTATAATGTGAGTACAACTTTTAATGTTGCTGATCTTTCTCCCTTTGACATTTCAGATTCGTGGACGAATCCTTTTGAGGAGGGAGGGGATGATACATGTACCACAAAGGCAATTCCAAGGACGAGATGGACTTACTTTTCCACTTGGCCCAATAACTCGAGCCAAGTCCAAGATGATCAAAAGTGAGCTGAATTCAACCGTTCAAGGATTTGTGAGCAAAGGATTGCAAGCTGCCATGAAGAAAGAAGAATTTATTGAAGGAAGCCCACACTTAAAATCCCTCGAGCATAATTGGGTAACAAAAACCCAACTTGTTGCACCTTTGGAGATAGATATCCATGAGCCTTTAGATGTCCATTAATTATCCCTTTTATTGTATTTAGCCCAATACTCCTTATTATGAAAGGATTGGGTCAGACTTTTATTTTTAGCCCAAGTTAGGATTTACAAGTGTTATTTAGGCCTAGTTTGCATTAAAACAGCCCACACATGCTTCCTACCCAAAACCAAAGTACTTGCCAGCCAAATAAGCCCAAATCCCTTCAAATTTTCGTCCAAAAAGAAGCCCTAACAACCCATTACTTGCTGCCCAAGCAACCAGCCCCTAACAAGCCATTACTTGCCGCCCAAGCAACCAAGCTTATTTGCAGCCCAAGAAATCAGCACATATCAGCTTATCACTTGCCTTATCACCTTATTCCTTGCTGGCCAAGTACAAGGAGTTTGTAGGTTGTTTATATTTTATTTTTTTAATTAAATTAGGATTTCCTTGTTTTAGTAGAAGTTAAATTACTTTGGCTATCCTTCATCTATAAAAGGATGAAGCCTCCACCATTGTAGTTCAGAGATTTTCTTGGATTAATAAAATATTTAGTGAGTTTGTTTTTGCAAGTGCTGATTTGCTTGTGCCTTCGAAGTCTTCTTCAACATAAGTCCGACGAGTTCTTGTGAGGGAGATCATCTTCACACTCCTGCTTGCCTAGGTAATCACGTCTAGGAGGGTGGGTTAGAGCCGCTTGAGGTTGCTTGCTTAGGTAATTGCGTCTAAGAGGGTGCCGAGGACAAAACCATCACAAATCCATCAAGCCATCTCAATCTTCAACTTCATGCCATCTCCATAGCCATAAACAAAGCTGAATTTTCAGATTTGTTTTATCTACTTCTCTTTCAGTCTTTTTCAATCCTTTAGCTTTAATTCTTATTATTTAATCATTAATCTTCTTTCTTATCTTCGTTTCTTTAATTTTCCAGCCTTGAATCTGAATTTTTCAAGAAAAGCCCTTCTCTTTTCTCTTGAATTTTCAGATCTGCTCTTAATCTTCTTGATTGAGTCTAGAGCCCCTAGTTCTTGCAACAACTTGATTGAAGACTTCCAAACCCAAGTTTGCGCTACTCTATCAATCTCCCTCACAAGAACTCATCGAACTTATGTTGAAGAAGACTTCTAAGGCACAAGTAATCAGCACTTGCAAAAACAAACTCACTAAATATTTTATTAACCAAAGAAAATCTGAATAATCTCTATTACAATGGTGGAGGCTTCATCCTTTTATAGGTGAAGGATAGCCAAAGTAATCTAACTTCTACTAAAACTAGGAAACCCTAATTTAATTAAAAAATAAAAGAAAAACAACCTTTAAACTCCTTGTGCTTGGGCTGCAAGTGATAAGCTGATAAGTGCAGGTGATAACTTGATAAGAGTTGCTTGGGAGAAGGGTGGCTGGTTCCTAAAGTATATAAAACCCTAAAAATATAATTTAAATGTTAATAATTAAGTTGGGCTAAGTCTAATTCGTCCAAAAGCCTTATATAATAGCTTTTGGGCTGAATTTTACAAATTCCCGTAATAATCCCGTATCCAGTTTTCTGCATGCACAGTCTTTAGTAAAATGGACGTATCTTGAGTTCCCGATGTCCGATTGATGCGTTTTAAGATGCATTGGAAAGGTAACTGAATGCCGGTCAATTTGTTAGAAGATAACTCTGCCCAGAAATGCCAGGATCCCATCCGAAATGTGGTCTCAAGTTGGCTGACTTTCCAGACTTCACAAACAGATTCAACTTCTTGTCCAATATGCATTGCTTTAGCCCTCCCATGCATGTATCACTGTGTATGTTCACTTGAGCTAGCCACCTCCTAAGCACCTATGCCAAACACAATGAACATGCGTAAAAAGCCTTGTATTCTTATTTAAAACTTATATACACACTATAATCATAATGTAAACACACTTAACATCTTATAAACATACTTAGCATATTATATACATACTTAGCATACTTAATACGTAGTATAACCTAAGTATGTCACATATCAGCATGCAACACATTATAAAGCTTATGTTCTAAGGCATAAACATGCTCAAATGAATCAGGAATTGTAGCACAAGTAAGGAATAGAGCTTCCCCGAACTTCTTCGCCTTAGAACGGGTAATGGGTCCTAATGGTAAGACCTCCGGATCAACTTGCTTGTTTTGAAATGATGTGCTCACATCATCCCCCCTTCTTGAAAAAGGATTTGACCTCAAATCTGCAGAATCATCGTAAGGGGTTAAATCAAAAACATTAAATGTGGCACTTACATTGTAGTCTTCCGGCAAGTCTATCTTGTAAGCGTTTTCATTCACTTTTGCCAACACCTGAAAAGGACAATCTCCACGCGATAATAGCTTGAACCGCCTTTGGGCTGGAAATCTTTCCTTTCGGAAATGAACCCAAACCCAATCACCAACATCGAAGGTGACTCGCTTCCTTCCTTTGTTCGCTTTCTTTTCGTACTGTTGAGTCCTTCGTTCCAGGTTCTCCTTAACTTGATGATGCAACTTTTTCACATAATCGGCTTTGCTTTGACCATCCTTGTTCGTCACCTGTTCCTGTGGTAAAGGCAACAAATCTAGAGGCGTAATAGGGTTAAAACCATAAACAACCTCAAATGGTGAGATTTTAGTAGCAAAATGTAAAACATGGTTATAAGAAAATTCCACATGTGGCAAACAATCTTCCCAAGTTTTTATGTTCTTTTTAATGATGGAACGAAGCAAAGTAGATAAAACTCTATTAACAACCTCAGTTTGTCCATCAGTCTGGGGATGGCAAGTAGTAGAAAACATAAGTTTCGTACCTAGTTTGCTCCAAAGAGTCCTCCAGAAGCGACTCAAAAACTTTACATCCCTGTTAGAAACAATTGACCTACGAATACCATATAAACGTACAATATCTCTAAAGAACAAGTTAGCCACATTAACAGTATCATCAGTCTTATGGCATGCAATGAAATGTGCCATTTTAGAGAACCTATCAACCACAACAAAAATACTATCCCTACTAGCCCTAGTTCGAGGCAATCCTAAAACAAAATCCATAGAAATATCAGTCCAAGGGGAATCAGGAATAGGTAAAGGTAAGTACATACCATGTGGTGAAACCTTTGATTTCGCTTTTCTACAAGTCACACAACGTTCACAATACCTTTCAACATCTCTGCGCATCTTCGGCAAAAAAAATGCTCCTTCAAGGTATGTAACATCTTGGTGACTCCAAAGTGACCCATCAATCCACCTTCATGTGCCTCACGGATCAGTATGTCACGCATCGAACCTTGTGGAATGCATATCCTGTTTTCTTTGAAAAGATAACCATCATGCATGTAGAATTTTCCATCTGCACCTTTCTCACAAGCATTATATTTATCTCTAAAATCAGGATCATTAGGGTATAACTCACGAATGTATGCAAAACCAATCAAATGTGAATCAAGATAACTCAAAAGTGCATACCTACGTGATAATGCATCAGCAACGACATTATCTTTCCCCTTTTTGTATCGAATGACATATGGAAAAGATTCTAAGAATTCAACCCATTTAGCATGTCGTTTATTTAATTTATGCTGACCTGTGATATATCGCAAAGCCTCATGGTCAGTGTGGATCACATACTCCTTAGGTAACAAGTAATGTTGCCACGTCTCCAATGCCCGAATTAGTGCATACATCTCTTTTTCATACACTAGATAATTCAATGTCGCTCCACTCAGTTTCTCACTGAAATATGCAACAGTCCTCTTTTCCTGCATTAAAAATGCGCCTATACCAACTCCAGAAGCATCACATTCAATTTCAAAAGTTTTATCAAAGTTAGGTAAGGCTAACACTAGTGCTCTAGTCAAACAATCATTAATTTTCAGAAAAGCATCTTCTTGTTCTTTACCCCATGAGAAGACTGAATTCTTCTTTATAATCCCGGTTAAGGGGGCGGTAATAGAACTGAAGTTAGGAACAAACCGTCGATAAAAACTCACTAAACCATGAAATGATCTAACCTGAGTAATTGATGTCGGTCGTGGTCATTCCTGAATTGCTTTAATCTTCTCAGGATCGACTTCAACACCCTATTCACTCACAATGTAACCAAGAAATGTAAGTTTTTTTAGTACAAAACACACATTTCTCCATGTTACCAAATAGCTTTTCTTCTCTCAAAGTTTGCAAAACGGCTCTCAAATGTTTTGCATGATCCTGCAAGGTCTTACTGTAAATTAAAATATCATCAAACTACACAACAAAAAATTTACCAATAAAGGATCGCAAAATATGATTCATTAATCACATGAAAGTACTAGGTGCATTAGTTAAACCAAAAGGCATCACTAACCATTCGTACAAACCTAGCTTTGTTTTGAAGGATGTCTTCCACTCATCGCCTTCTCGCATGCGAATCTGGTGATATCTGCTCTTCAAGTCAATTTTGGAGAAGATGACGGCTCCACAAAGCTCGTCCAACATATCATCAAGTCTCGGAATGGGATGACGATACTTAATTGTAATCTGGTTCACAGCTCTACAATCTATGCACATCCTCCAAGATCTATCTTTCTTCGCCACTAACAGCACCAGAACAGCACACGGACTCAAACTCTCTTGAATGTAGCCCTTGTCCATCAACTCTGTAACTTTCCTTTGAAGCTCTTTTGTTTCTTCAGGGTTAGTTCGATAAGTTGGTCGATTTAGAATACTAGCACATGGAATGAAATCAATCTAGTGCTCAATGCCATGAAGAGGTCCTAAGGCATAAACATGCTCAAATGAATCAGGAATTGTAGCACAAGTAAGGAACATAGCTTCCCTGAATTTCTTCGCCTTAGAAAGGGTAATGGGTCCTAATGGTAAGACCTCCAGATCAACTTGCTTGTCTTGAAATGGTGTGCTCACATCAGCACCAAAGGCTTATCACCACTATCCAGCACTTATCACACCATTTCAGCAATATTGGAGGGAGACACCATGCTTAGCCGAATCATTCACCCATGTATGATGCCTATTCGGCCACCCCCTTTCCCTTACTATAAATATGTAAGCCCTTTGGGCATTTAAACAACAATTCAAAATACAATTCCTCCTTTGTGAGAATTTTCTCTCTTTTAGTTCTTTTTAGAACTTTATCGATTTATCAAGTATTTTGTATTTGTGGCGTCAACCCTCTATCTACCTTGATACTTATGGTTCTTTTAGTTTAATATACTAAAGGGGTCAAAGTCCTTACTATCATCCTCTAAAGATCAATATAAGGTCCGGGGTTAGGTTTTCTATAGCCTAGTTTCTTCCTTAAGTATCTTTAAGATACTATCTTCGTTTCCATCCTCTCTTACCACCATCAAACACCATCTGAATTCCTTTCTTTAAACCTATCACTTTATCTCAGCCTTCACTATCACCCAAAATGTCCAAATACCCCTTACACCCTTTCCAAACACCACACATTCCTTCATCTCCAAATCAGTCTCTAAACTATTCATTTCCATCCCTTAATCTTTATTTCTTCATTTTACAGCCACTTCTTGCGAGATACTTCCTTCCTTCCTAGGTCCTACAATCAAAGTGTGTCGTTTAGCATCATCAACAAGATCAGCCTACATCACTCTCCACATTGGCGCCAAGCATGGGAATGGTGCCATGCTTTCCCTCCCCTGGCCAAATGGGTGCTTGGAAGCTTCCATGATGATTCGGCTGGTAGGTGACCCTTAAGGTGTCCACACACTCGAGCTAGTAGTTGTAGGGTGAGCTAAAATGAGTTGATTGTGGTGAGGTTGAGCTGGTTCGAGTTGAGCGATCCAGCTGATTTAGCTAGCTAAAGTTGAGTGATGATTTGAGCTAAACGTAGCTTTCTCTAGCTAAGTGAGCTGATCCATTAGTGTCTTTGAGCTGCCCTTAAACCATAGGAGTGTTTTGGAGCTGAAATAAAGCTTGCAAGGTCTTGAATCAACAATGAGCTGTTTTGAGCTCATAGGAAGCTTTTGAGCTGAAACTGAGCTGGCCACTAGTCTCTTGAGTTGTGTCTAACATGTCCTACAAAGAAAACCAAATAAAATAACATAAGTTCAAATGTATTTAAGTAAAATAAGCTAAAATGAACTAATGAGCTGAAATTTAAGGTAAAGATGTGGTTTATGTAATGCGTGAATATCATATGATATACAAATCAATGATAACATATAATAATCCAAGCATATTATATAATGCATAATAAATAAGTAAATAGATAATGAAGTAAGGAAGAACTCCCTCTTCTTTCATGCTTGATAAACAAGATGAAAGCATAGTGAATGTGAGTAGAAACGTGCACACATCATCCCCTCCTTCTTTTGAGCGATTTGTCCTCAAATCGAAAGGTCTTGTTTTTTTGACATTCTCTTACTGTTGGGGTGTCCGAATTTTCATCTTCTCCCTTTTAACGGAATGCTTTCCTCAGGATCAATCTGCAAAACAAAGAAAGAAACATCTTTTGGCCTTTGGTTAGCAAAAACAACATCGATCATAGGTAGTGTCAAGGGACACTTCCTAATCATTGATCCTTTGGGGTTCTTCTTTGCAATGATTGGAATCATCACACCATTTGGTAAGGGCATTAATCCATTCAACCTCCTCGTGGTGTTGGTTGGTAACATCATGACTGTTTGTGAAGGTACACGATTCTTCAAATTCTACCTTTGGTAATGTCATGTCCTTTGGTGTAGGGATGTGTCTTTTGGAAACATCATGATCTTTCATCAAGGTTTCAGCTCTTTGTTTCTGATTCCTACCTCCTGGATCAATAAATTCTTTCACGAACAGTTCCTTATAGTTCACGCTAACTTCTCTTTTGATAAGGGCGTTGCTTATCGAAACAACGTTCCTTGAGTGATACGGATCTAGGATTGAAGCAAGCATTTCCCTGCAATTAAACAAAACAAAGAGGCCGTTTTTAGGCTTAGAATTACACGAAAATGAAGAAAGAAAACAAAAGAATCAAGAGAAGAAGTTGCTAGAATTTTAGGGCAGATTTGAAGGAGGAAGATGAATGCTTCAACGTTCATCCATGGCAACCATGAGTGCTCAAAAATGGCAGAAACTTGCTGGAAATTTGCTGGAAACTTGAACAACGAAGAACTCGAAAGAACTCACACAATTTGTTATGCAAACCTGAATCGACTACGTTCAACGTCAACGGACTTGGACCCTCTAGATAGCAATCTAGGAACCCAAAGTATCAAGGAAATTTGACACAACAAAACTAAGTCTGAAATGTCAAAGAAGTTCTAAAAGAACCGAATTTGATAGAAAACTCAAATAAATTTTTCATTTAAAAAGTCTAACCATTTTACATTGTTTAGAACACACATATATAGGAGAAAGAGGAGGGTGGCCGAAATTGATTATGTGGCTGAAATTAATTAAAAAAATTAAATTCAAACACATAAACTCCTCCTTTGGGCGACATGCATTCCTAGCCATGCATTTGAAAAGATGGCACCATGTTTAACACATTTAAAACGTGTTAATTTGTTTGAAATTCAAACAATTAACTTCTCCTTCTTATCTTCACTTTGCCGCACATACACACATGAAGAAGGCTGGTTTCGGCCTTACACATGCACACACATCATCCAAGCTGCCACGTGGATGCTTCTTATGACTGGATGCCACCTAGGCTGCCACATGTGCACTGGTACACTCCCCGACATGTAGGACACTTTTCAGATACTTCTGTTCTTGTCAGCTGAAGTTGAGCTAGTGGAGCTGAAGTTGAGCTGACTGGAACTCAGTTGAGCTAGAATGAGCTAGCTACTAGTGAAGTGAGCTGAGGTGAGCTGCGATCAAAGCCTTCCAGTTATCTTGAGCTGAAGGTGAGCTGGATACACTCTCATGAGCTGGAGCTGAGCTGCATACACTCTATTGAGCTGGTGATGAGCTGCATACACACACTTGAGCTTCCTCCGAGCTGAATATAACTCTCTTGAGCTGTTTTTCTTTCATGTATGTGTTACAAAACAATGAAGCACTTATTAAAGCTTTGTAATCATATTCAACAACACAAACAAATACAAAAACATTATAAGTCATATCAAACAAATCCAAAACACACCAAACATAATATATACATAGTAAACACACTTAGATACATAATATAAGCATAGATATGTCACATATTAGCATGCAACACATTATAAAGCCTATTTTCTAAGGCACAATCACTATCAAAAGATTCAGAAACTTTAGCACAAGTGAGGGAAAGAACTTCCCTGAATTTCTTTGCCTTAGAATGAGTAATAGGTCCTATGGGCAAGACCTCTAGATCAGCCTCCTTTCCTGGCATAGATGTGCTAACATCATCCCCCTTATTGAAAAGGATTTGTCCTCAAATCTGAAGAATCGTCATAAGGTGTTAAATTGAAAATATTAAATGTGGCACTTACATTGTATTCACCCAGTAAATCCAACTTGTAGGTGTTGTTATTCACTTTCGCCAACACCTGAAAAGGACCATCTCCTCGAGGCAACATCTTATACCGTCTTTGGGCTGGAAATCATTCCTTTCGGAAATGAACCCAAACCCAATCACCAACATCTAAGGTGACTCGCTTCCTTTCTTTGATTGCTTGCTTTTCATACTACTTCGTTCTAGGTTCTCCTTAACCTGTTGATGCAACCTCTTCACATATTCTGCTTTGCTTTGACCATCCCTGTTCATCACATGTTATTATGGCAAAGACAACATATCTAGAGGAGTGATAGGATTAAACTCATAAACAGGCTCAAATGGTGACATCTAAGTAGCAGAATGTACAACATGATTATAAGAAAATTCAACATGTGGCAAACAATCTTCCCAAGTTTTAATGTTCTTTTTAATGATGGAATGAAGTAAAGTAGATAAAACTCTGTTAACAACCTCAATTTGTCCATCAGTCTGAGGATGACAAGTAATAGAAAACATAAGTTTCGTACCTAGTTTTCTCCAAAGAGTCCTCCAGAAGTGACTAAAAAACTTTACATCATTGTCAGAAACAATTGACCTAGAAATACCATGCAAACGAACAACATCTCTAAAGAACAAGTTAGCCACATTCACATCATCATTAGTCTTATGGCGTGCAAAAAAATGTGCCATCTTCCAGAACCTATCAACCACAACAAATGTACTATCTCTACCTGTCCTAGTTCTAGGCAGTCCCAAAACAAAATCCACCGAAATATCAGTCCAAGGGTGATACGAACATGGCCCCGGATACGCGAACATTGAGCTTGCGAAAGCGGATAAGGATGTTGGTGCGAATGTTGGATCGGTGAAAAGATGGCTGAAGATAGGTGATGACGATGGAGATGGAAGATAAATGGATAAATTGTCCTCGACACCCTCTTTATCGCAATTAACCAAGCAAGCAACCTCAAGTGGCTCTAACCCACCCTCCTAGACGCAGTTACCTAGGCAAGCAGGAGTGTGAAGATCAACAACAAATTCTGACGAACTTGAAGAACCGCTTCTAAAATAAAGAACACAAGTTATACTTCTTGCAAGTCTGAACTCAAAAGAGAACTTTTTTAATCATTCCAATATGAATTACAATGTGGTTGAAGCCTCCTTATAATAAGCCTTGGAGAAGTTCTAATCCTAGTAAACTTAGGAATCCTAAAATTACATAAGTAACTTCTAATAATAAATAAATGTTGAAAATAAAATCCTAATCTGATCCTAATATATATTGCAGAATCCTATATTGATTTAAATTACAAATAATCAAATAAAATCTTGAAAATTCATAATTATCCAAAAAATCTCGTATAGGAACTTCTGCATGCGTTGTCTTCACTAAAATAGACTTATCTTGAGTTCTAGATGTCCGATTGAGGCGTTTCAAGATCCGTTGGAAAACTAATTGACAGCCGGACAAGTTTCAAGAAGACATGTTGACCCATAAATTCCTGGATCCCATCAAAAAAGGAGTCGCAAGTTGACTGATGTTTCTGACTTGTAAAACAGTTTTAACTTCTTTTCCAAGATGATTAGTTTCACCTCTCTCATGCATGTATCAAAGGGGAATCAGGAATAGGTAAAGTTAAGTACATATCTTGTGGGGAAACCTTCGATTTTTCTTTCCTACAAGTCACACAACGTTCACAGTGCCTTTCAACATCCCTGCGCATCTTAGGCCAAAATATATGCTCCTTCAATGTCTGCAACGTCTTGGTGACTCCAAATTGACCCATTAGTCCACCTTCATGTGCTTCATAGATCAGAATATCATGCATAGATCCTTGTGGAATGCATATCCTGTTTTCTTTGAAAAGATAGCCATTATGCTTGTAAAACTTTCCATCTGCACCTTTTTCACAAGCTTTAAACTTATCTCTAAAATCGGGATCATTAGTGTATAACTCAAGAATATATGCAAATCCAATCAAATGAGAATCAAGGTAATTTACAAGTGCATATCTACATGATAAAACATCAGTAATGACATTGTCTTTATCTTTTTTGTAACGAATGACATAAGGAAAAGACTCAAGAAATTAAACCCATTTAGCATGTCGTTTATTCAATTTATGCTGACTTGTAATATATCGTAAAGCCTCATGATCAGTGTGAATTACAAACTCCTTAGGCAACAAATAATGCTGCCAAGTCTCCAATGCCCGAATTATTGCATACATCTCTTTGTCGTAGACTAGATAGTTCAACATTGCTCCACTCAGTTTCTCACTGAAGTATGCAATGGGCCTCTTTTCCTGCATCAAAACAATGCCTATACCTACACCTGAAGCATCACACTCAATCTCAAAAGTTTTATCAAAGTTAGGTAAGGCTAACACGGGTGCTTTTGTCAAACAATCCTTAATGTTCAGAAAGGCTTTTCCTGTTCATTACCCCACGAGAAGATTGAATTCTTCTTTATAATCCCAGTTAAGGGTGCAGTAATAGAACTGAAATTGCAAACAAACCAATGATAAAAACTAGCTAAACCATGAAAAGATCTAACTTGACTTATCGATGTCGGTTGTGGCCATTCCTGAATCGCTTTAATCTTCTCAGGATCAACTTCAACACCCTGTGAAATAACACTATAACCAAGAAATGTAAGTTTTTCAGTACAAAACACATATTTCTCCATGTTACCAAACAACTTTTCTTCTCGCAAAGTCTGCAAAATAGCTCTCAAATGTTCTACATGATCCTGCAAAGTCTTTCTATTGATCAAAATGTCGTCAAAGTACACAACACAAAACTTTCCAATAAAATATCGCAGAACATGATTCATCAAACGCAGAAAAGTACTAGGTGCATTAGTTAAACCAAAAGGCATCACTAACCATTCATACAGGCCTAGCTTCTTCTTGAAGGTTGCCTTCCACTTGTCGCCCACTCTCATGCGAATCTGATGATATCCACTCTTCAAATCAATTTTGGAGAAGATAGTCGCTCCGCACAACTCGTCCATCATGTCACCGAGTCGAGGAATGGGATGTTGATACTTGATTGTAATCTAGTTCACTGCTCGACAATCAACACACATTCTCCAAGTCCCGTCTTTCTTTGGTACCAACATCACTGGTACAGCACACGGACTCAAACTCTCTCGAATGTACCCCTTGTCCAACAACTCATAAATCTGTCTTTGAAGTTCCTTCGTCTCTTCGGGGTTACTTCAGTATGCCGGTCTATTCGGAATCATGGCTACTAGAATAAAATCAATCTGATGTTCAATGCCACGAAGAGGGGGCAAACCCTTTGGTGTTTCATCTGGAAACACATCATCAAATTCCTGCAAAAGAGATGAAATTGAAGTAGGCAAAAATCACTTGGAATCTCAGCCAATAAACAATTATCTTTAAACAATAAAATAAGCAAAGAATGCTGAGAGGAAAGACATTTCGTGATTTCCTTGCTGCTTGCGTACACATTCATCTTATTTTTCCCTCGAGCTTCTTCGATATTCTTTCGTAATCTCACTTGGTCTTCTTGCACTTGACTCGGTGTCAAAGGTGTCAAGGTGATCTTCTTACCTGCATGCATAAAATAATACATGTTTGTTAAGCCATCATGCATCGCCCTCTTATCAAACTGCCACAAGCGTCCAAAAGCAAATGGCTTGCATCCATCAAAACGACATCGCAAAGTACTTCATCCTTGTACTTCCTAATGGCAAACGTCACTAGAATCTGCTTAGTCAATCTGATCTCTCCTACGTCGTTCAGCCACTGTTACTTGTAAGGATTTGGATGCTTTGTCCTCTTCAAACCTAACTTAGCAACCATCACAGAACTAGCAACATTAGTGCAACTACCACCATCGATAATTACAACACATACCTTATCATTGATGAGAAATCTTGTATGAAAGATGTTCTCTCATTGTTGTTCATCCTGGATCGGTTGCGTGTTCAAACTTCTCTTGACAACAAGTGCTTCACCGGTAGCAAATGTTTGCACGTTGTCATCATCGTAGCAAATGTTTGCACGTTGTCATCATCTTCTTCAACGTCCACTGTAAGGGGTTCCTGCTCGTCTTCCTCAGACTCAGACTCAATCTCGCCACTCTCTAACAACATCATGGTCCTTCGATTTGGGCACTGACTGGCAACATGTCCTCATCCTAAGCACTTGAAACACAAAATGTCTCTCGAATGTTCTTGTGTCACCACCTGCCTATCACGCCTATTTTCAGTAATAGGAGTCTTTAGCTTGCTTGATTATGCTTTCTCGCGTATTTGAAGTGGTGCTTGTGGTGCTTGCTTCCTGAAATTGTTAGGAGCATTCAATGTATTTGAAAATGATTTAAATGGAGTATTACCTCGATTTGAAGACTTTCTGCGCTGATGGCATTCAACTTTAATTGCCATGTGCACCATATCGTCTAATTCGACGTAATACTGCAATTCAAAAACATTGGCAATTTCTTGATTCATTCCTGCAAGAAAATGTGTCATGGTTGCTTCTCGATCTTCCTCGATGTTTGCATGCATTATGGCCATCTCCATCTCCTTGAAATAATCTTTGACGCTCCTATTACCCTGTTTCAAACTTTGTAATTTCTGATATAAATCACAATGGTAATGAGATGGAACAAACCGTTTTCGCATAATTTTTTCATATTGTCCCATGTAGTCACTAGACCTTCGCATGTACGTCTCCAGCTAAGCAGTAACTGATCCCACCATATCAGGGCATAGTCGACAAACTCCATTGCTGCTAAACAAACCTTCTTTTGTTCTGAGTATTTGTAACACTCGAAAACGTGTTCAACTTTGCTTTCCCAAGCTAAGTACACATCAGGATTTGTTCGTCCCTGAAAAGAAGGAATAACAACCTTAATGTTAGTCAAATTGTCTTCTACCTGTTGCACATGTCCTTGTCTAGGAGTATGCTGTCTCGGTGACCGTTCGACTTCATTGTCGTTTAGTCCTTCATGGGCAGAATTGGATCCTCCATCAATTCTATCCATTCTAGACTTTAATGGCTCCAATGCATTAGCCACCACTCGTTGCATCATGCGTTCCAAGGCTTGCATCTGGAGATTCGGTGGCTGTTGTCCACCTGAATTATTATCAGAACCTACCATTTTTAATAACAAAAATAACAAACAAAACAACACAATATATATAGGTTAGTGAAAAATAAAGAAACGGGCCTCACTTCACACACAATAAATTCTCACAGATCACTCCACAGTTGCAGTCAACATTCGTGTTTCACTCGGGATAATACTTGAATGGCTCTTTTTGTCTCCCCTTCTGTTCTCACCACGCACAATTGCCTTTTCCACTTGATCCTCACAATCAGTTCATTAAAGGAACTAAGTTCGATCTTTCAGAATCTGTTTACTGTGTCAACTTACAAGGAACAACAAAGGATAAAGAAACAAAGGGTTAAAACGAAAATAGGGGCTGAAAATTGAAAGATAAAGGCTGGAAAATTAAAACACGTGAAATGAAGGAATTAGGATGACAATGAAACAAAAAATTCAATAACTTACTGCAAAATAAATGCTTACGACAATCCTATCACCAAACAAACAAGAATAAGTTGTTTCGGTTGATTTCCAAGCATTTCATGGCATAACTCCAGCATCCTTCATCATTGCAACGAACCAGCACACTATTATTTTTTTCACTTTCTTTTGTAATTTTCAAAACTGAATTTTTTTATTTCGAATTTAGAAAGTCAAACTTTGACTTTGACTTTTGCATTTTCGGATTTTTTTGTTTTCTTGATTTTTGAATGCAGAACGTGCTAAAATCCAACCGAAGCTCTGATTACCATATGTTAAGGGCGTTGCTTGTTAAAACAACGTTCCTTAAGTGATACGGATCTAGGATTGAAGCAAGCATTTCCCTACAAGTGAAACAAAACAAGAATGCTGATTTAGACTCTGAAATGACACGAAATAAAGAAAAGAAACGAAAAGAAGTAAGGGAGGAAGTTGCTGGAAATTCCGGGCAAATTTGAATAAGTTGAAGATGAAGGCTTCGACGTTCATCCATGGCAGCAACTTGAATGAAAATTCGAACAAAACTCCAAGGAAGAACTCGAACAATAGACTGAACGAACCCAAACCTTATTTTGATTTTTGGTTCAACACGTACTTAGACCCATTGATTATATCGAATCAAGAACCCAAAGTATCAAAATATTGACACAACAATTCAAAATTGAAATGTCAAGAAAGAAGTTCTAAAAAGAACCGAATTTGAGAGAAATCTCACAAAGTATTTTTTTATTCGAAAATGTCTAACCCTTTTACAATGTTTTAAGCACATATATATAGGAAAATAAAGGGTATAGCTGAATTCAATGTGTGGCTGAAAATTAAAAGAAAAAATTTAAAATTTAAACATAATAACTCCTTTGGGGCGGCATTGCATGAGAACCGTGCATTTTGAACACTTTGGTGCCACATTTATCACATTTAACATGTGATTTTTGTTTGAAATTCAAACAAACAACTCCTTGGTCTTATCCTTTGAGTTTGCTGCAAAAATGAGAGAGGGGGTTGTTTGGTTCGGCCACACATGCACACACATCATCCAAGCTGCCACATAGATGCTTCGCATGACTGGATGCCACCTAGGTTGCCACATGTGCACTGGTACACTCCCCAACATGTAGGACACTTTTCAGCTACTTCTGGACTTGTCAGTTGAAGTTGAGCTAGTGTAGCTGAAGTTGAGCTGACTGGAACTGAGCTGAGCTAGAACGAGCTAGCTACAAGTGAAGTGAGCTGAGATCAAAGTCTTCCAACTATCTTGAGCTGAAGGTAAGCTGGATAAACTCTCCTGAGCTGAAGCTAAGCTGCATACATTCTCTTAAGCTAGTGATGAGTTGCATACATACACTTGAGCTTCCTCCTAGCTAAATATAACTCTCTTGAGCTGTTGTCCTTTCATGTACATGTTACAAAACAATGAAACACTTATCAAAGCTTTGTAATCTTATTCCAACACACAAACAAATACAAAAACATTATAAGTCATATCAAACAAATCCAAAACACACCAAACATAATAGATACATAGTAAACACACTTAGATACATAGTATAAGCATAGATATGTCACATATCAGCATGCAACACATTATAAAGCCTATTTTCTAAGGCACAATCACTATCAAAAGATTCAGAAACTTTAGCACAAGTGAGGGAAAGAACTTCCCTGAATTTCTTTGCCTTAGAACGAGTAATAGGTCCTATGGGCAAGACCTCTGGATCAGCCTCCTTAGCTGACATGGATGTGCTCACATCATCCCCTCCTTCTTGAAAAGGATTTGTCCTCAAATCTGCAGAATCGTCATAAGGGGTTAGATCAGAAACATTAAATGATGTGAGCACGTTTACGCCACCCAACGATGCAACTTCAAACTTTCAGGGAAGTTTGCTTTTTCATTTGTTACATACTGATGTGTAACATTTCTTATATTTATATTATTTATATCAGTGTGTTTACTATGTATATAGTATGTTTGGTGTGTTTTGAATAAGTTTGATATAACTTATGATGTGTTTATATTTGTTTGTGTGTTAATAAATAATTATGCACTTGTTTACGATTTGTATTATTGTTTCCATTAAGTTTACAATGCTTTAGTGGAAGTTTGTTGCCTTTTGACATAGGTACTTAGGAGGACACTAGCTCAAGAGAGTATATGCAGCTCCACTCCAGCTCAAGTGAGCATATGCAGCTCAAATCCAGCTCAGGAGAGTGCAACCAGCTCATTTTCAGCTCATCACACTTTCAGCTAGTTCGTTTCAGCTCAGCTCATTTCCAGTCAGCTCAACTTTAGCTGACAAGTCCAGAAGTAGCTGAAAAGCGTCTTGCATATCGGGGAGTGTGCTAGTGCACATGTGGCAGCCTAGGTGGCATCCGGTCATCTCCAGCACCCACGTGGCAGCTTGACACATGTGTGTGAATGTGCAGCCGAATCAGCCCGTTTTCTCCTTCATTATGTGCCATTTGCAAGAAAGGATAAGCCCGAGTGGTTATGTTTGAATTTCAAACATAAAAATCACATGTTAAATGTGATTTTCATGTGTTTTGGGCGCCTAAACTTGTGGCTGCCAATTGAGTCCGCCCAAAAGGAGTTATTTTCACTCAAATTCAATTTTTAAACTCCTTTTAATATCAGCCACACAACTTAAACGAATTTGGCAGCCCTTGTACCTATATATATATGTGTTTAAACAATGTAAATTGGTAAGACATTTTGGAAATAAAATTTGTTTGAGAGAGTTTCTCTTGTTCGGTTCTTTTTAGAACTATCTTTTGACATTTCAGACTTTGTTTTGAATTGTCAAATTTACTTGATACTTCGGGTTCCTAGATCGCTATCTAGTGGGTCCAAGTCCTCCGACGTGAAGCATATTCGATTCGGGTTTGCTCAGTAGATTGTGCAGGTTCTTTCGAGCTTTCCGTCTTTGACGTTAGACAGATTCGATTCGGGTTCGTTCAGCAGATTGTTCGAGTTCTTTCGAGTTTAACGTTGCCAAACTTTCGCTGATTTTTCCAGCAACGTTTCTGCCATATTTTGGTCACCGAAACAGCCATGAATGCTACTTGAAGCATTCGTCCTTTTTCGTCGTCCAAATCTGCCCAGAAATTCCTACACCCTTTTTCTTTGTTTCTTTTTATTTCTTTATATTTTTCTTGTTATTTTAACTATCTAAAAACGTCCATTCTTGTGTTTTATTGCAGAGAAATGTTTGCTACGATCCTAGATCCGTTTACGAACAAGGAGCGTTGTTTCTGAAGCAACGTATCCCTTTATCATTAAATGTGACACTTACATTCACCCGGTAAATCCAACTTGTAGGCGTTTTCATTCACTTTCGCCAACACCTGAAAAGGACCATCTCCTCGAGGCAACAACTTAAACCGTCTTTGGGCTAGAAATCGTTCCAATCGGAAATGAACCCAAACCCAATCACCAACATCGAAGGTGACTCGCTTCCTTCCTTTGTTTGCTTGCTTTTCATACTGTTGAGTCCTTCGTTCTAGGTTCTCCTTAACCTGTTGATGCAACTTCTTAACATATTCTGCTTTGCTTTGACCATCCCTGTTCATCACTTGTTCTTGTGGCAAAGGAAACATATCTAAAGGAGTGATAGGATTAAACCCAAAAACAACCTCAAACGGTGACATTTTAGTAGCCGAATGTACAACATGATTATAAGCAAATTCAACACGTGGCAAACAATCTTCCCAAGTTTTACTATTCTTCTCTTCATCTTTTTTAATCTTTTTTGTTATATTCTTATTATTCATCTACTAATCTTCCTTATTGTCTTATTTTCTTTAATTTTCCAACCTTGAATCTAAAATTTTCAAGAAAAGCCCTTCTCTTTTCTATTGAATTTTCAAATCTGCCCATAGCTTTCTTGATTGAGTCTAGAGCTCCTAGTTCTTGTAACAACTTGATTGAAGGCTTCCAAATCCACAATTGCGCTATTCTATCAGATAAGCTGATAAGTGCAAGTGATAAGTTGATAAGAGTTGCTTGGGAGAAGGGTGATTGGTTCCTAAAGTATATAAAACCCTAAAAACATAATTTAAATGTTAATAATTAAGTTGGGATAAATCTAAATTGTCCAAAAGCCTTATATAATAGCTTTTGGGCTGAATTTTACGAAATCCCGTGATAATCCCGTATCCAGTTTTCTGCATGCGCAGTCTTCAGTAAAATGAGCGTATCTTGAGTTCCTGATGTCCAATTGATGCGTTTCAAGATGCGTTGAAAAGATAACTGAATTTCGGTCAATTTGTTAGAAGACAACTCTGCCTAGAAATGCCCGAATCCCATCCGAAAAGTCATCGCAAGTTGGCTGACTTTCCAGACTTCACAAACAGATTTAGCTTCTTGTCCAATATGCATTGCTTTAGACTTCCCATGCATGTATCATTCCCATCTCCTCAAAAGGATTCGTCCTCGAATCAGAACCAGCAAAAGAAGGACGTTTGACATTGGCAATCGAAAAGGAATCTTTGTCATAGGTGGAGTGATCCAATTGAGCTCCTCTCAATGGTTCAACAAAATCCTGAAAAAAGAACTCAAAGCCACTTGAAACAAAGATGTTATGATTAGGTAGAAAAAAATCTCTCTTTATCTTTTGCTTGCCTTTTCCATTTGGACATTGTTCGACTTTTACCTCATGTTTATTTTCACTCACCAAAATTGGGCCATTAATTTGACTTTTATTGAGGCCTCTTGACTCTCGGTTTTTTTCAAATAATATAACTCACATACCCAATTCCTCTCACAAAAATTATCATCGAAATACAATTTTTGTAGAGGATGAAGTGTTTCTAACAGAATGATAGGACGAGAATCAAATAAAGGGTTAGAATCACACTTACTTTCTTGGAAGGTTGTTGATAAATCAAGAGAACTTACTACTAAGCATGAAAGATTGTCTTGATTTATGGGTTCAAGTGTTTCTTCTTTCGAAGCATCATCTTCTGGAAGTATTTGCTCATTATTAGGTAAGGTTAAAGTCTCGGTAGTGACATCTTCCCCATGTTCTCGAGGATAACAAATTTCTTCATCATCTTGTTTTCCTTGGTCTTCTTCGACATGACTCACCGATGGTTGTTCATTATCCTATTAGACTAGCGATGATTCTTCTTCCTTTGGTGTCGTAGTACTAGAGTCGAATAGTGCATTAGTATGGCTGTGAAAAGATGAAGGTTGAGATGTACCTTTATCAAAAAAGGAGTATTTCTTATGACAAGTCTTGGATTCTTGTCGTTGGTAATGTTTGGGAACGAATCGCTCTCTCATGACTTTTTTTAGTTCAGCCCATGTTCTTATTTTGGCTTCACCATTGAGACGCCTATCTCGTTGTAATAAACGCCACCATAGTACTGCATATTCCTCGAACTTTAGGGCTACTAATGGAGCTTGATCTTCCTCAAGATATCCGTAACAATCAAATAGGAAATCAACCCTATTTTCCCAATCACAATAACCATCAGGATCATACCTTCCTTGAAAAGAAGATATTCTGAATTTTGGGATGGCCAAAGTGTGTGCGGTTCGCCTTTCTTCACAAAAATTGAACGAATGTCTCGTTTTGGTCAATGAAGGCTTTCCTCGATAAGTAGAACCCAAAGCATCATGTTGTTTTGCACGAAGCTTGTCTCTGTGAAACATCTTGGAACACTCAAATTTACAAAGGTGAAAAACAAAAGAAAGAAAACTAGGAATCTCACTAAACACTCCAAGAAAGAAATACTTAGCGAGGCAAGTAAGTTGATCTTGTGCTCTTAAAGACCTTCCTGCCACAAGTTAAAAAAATATATAATCGGAGTTCAATCCTAACAATGAATCCTAAAGGCTTTAAGAATCCAAAGAAAAGTTTGACACCAATTGAATTAGTTGCAAGGAGAAATAAAAGTATGCAACTTTTAATTTCCTACTAACACAAGAAGCAAGAAAGTGCTAGATAATGTATAGAAGACAATAAAAAGGTAAAACAAATGAAAACATGTAGTTAAGAATGAAAGAAGATCAGAAAAACCGAAAAAAACCCTAAAATATGCTGCAACTTGATCCACTTTGTTCGAGGTGTTCCCGAAATCAAAAAATTCTGAAATTTTTTGTGGTGACTCCTACAATAGTGTAGATCTGATCTGGAAATTTTCAGCTCAAAATTCGTTCGTTTGATTTTTGCGAATTTTCCCCTTTTGTTCGAATTTTTCACCCCAAAACGCCAAAATTGTTGCCAAGAATCGTCCCAAATCTGATACCAAATGATAGAGTAGCGCATTGTGGATTTGGAAGCCTTCGATCAAGTTGTTGCAAGAACTAAGAGCTCTAGACTCAATCAAGAAAGCTATGGGCAGATCTGAAAATTCAATAGAAAAGAGAAGGGCTTTTCTTGAAAATTTCAGATTCAATGCTGGAAATTTAAAGAAAAGAAGACAATAAGGAAGAATAGAAGATGAATAACAAGAATATAACGAAAAAGATTAAAAAAAGATGAGAAGAATAGGTAAAACAAATTTGAAATTTCCAGCTTTGTTTATGGAATTTTGGGAGATGGCGTGAAGATTGAAGATGAAAATGGCTTGCGATTTGTTGTTGTTGTTTTGTCCTCGGCACCCTCTTAGACGCAATTATCTAAGCAAGCAACCTCAAGCGGCTCTAACCCACCCTCCTAGACGCAATTACCTAGGCAAGCAAGAGTGTGAAGATGATCTCCCTCACAAGAACTCATCGAACTTATGTTGAAGAAGACTTCTAAGGCACAAGTAATCAGCACTTGCAAAAACAAACTCACTAAATATTTCATTAATCAAAGAAAATCTCAATAATCTGAATTACAATGGTGGAGGCTTCATCCTTTTATAGGTGAAGGATAGCCAAAGTAATTTAACTTCTACTAAAACAAGGAAACCCTAATTTAATTAAAAAATAAAAGAAAAACAGCCTTTAAACTCCTTATGCTTGGGCTGCAAGTGATAAGCTGATAAGTGCAAGTGATAAGTTGATAAGAGTTGCTTGGGAGAAGGGTGGCTGGTTCCTAAAGTATATAAAACCCTAAAAACATAATTTAAATGTTAATAATTAAGTTGGGCTAGGTCTAATTCGTCCAAAAGCCTTATAATAGCTTTTGGGCTGAATTTTACGAAATCTCGTGATAATCCCGTATCCAGTTTTATGCATGCGCAGCCTTCAGTAAAATGAGCGTATCTTGAGTTCCCGATGTCCGATTAATGCGTTTCAAGATGCGTTGGAAAGATAACTGAATTCCGGTCAATTTGTTAGAAGACTACTCTGCCCAGAAATGCCCGGATCCCATCCGAAAAGTCGTCGCAAGTTGGCTGACTATCCAGACTTCACAAACAGATTTAGCTTCTTGTCCAATATGCATTGCTTTAGACTTCCCATTCATGTATCAAAGGGGAATCATGAATAGGTAAAGGTAAGTACGTACCATGTGGGGAAACCTTCGATTTTGCTTTCCTACAAGTCACACAACGTTCACAGTGCCTTTTAACATCCCTGCGCATCTTAGGCCAAAATAGATGTTCCTTCAATGTCTGCAACGTCTTGGTGACTCCAAAGTGACCCATTAGTCCATCTTCATGTGCTTCACGGATCAAAATATCACGCATAGATCCTTGTGGAATGCATATCATGTTTTCTTTAAAAAGATAGCCATCATGCCTGTAAAACTTTCCATCTACACCGTTTTCACAAGCATTAAACTTATCTCTAAAATCAGGATCATCAGTGTATAACTCACGAATATATGCAAATCCAATCAAATGATTATCAACGTAATTTAAATGTGCATATCTGCGTGATAAAGTATCAGTAATGACATTGTCTTTACCCTTTTTGTAACGAATGACATAAGGAAAAGACTCAAGAAATTCAACACATTTAGTATGTCGTTTATTCAATTTATGTTGACCTGTAATGTATTATAAAGCCTCATGATCAGTGTGAATCACAAACTCCTTAGGCAACAAATAATGCTGCCAAGGCATTGGTGGCTGAGTTTAATCCACACATTTTACATGTGTTAATTGTGTGAATTATTTGAATTTGAAATATGTCCACATGTGTTAATTGTTTGAATTTCAAATCTGTCCACATCCCACACATGCACAAGGTCTCACACATGTCGTGCACATGCTTGGAGAGGTGTAGGACTCCCTATATGCTGCTCACATGCTTGTATTACAAATTTTATAAGTGTTTGCATTGTATATACTACGTATTGTGTGTTTTGGGTTTGGTTTGCTAAGTATATGTTGTTTATAAATAAGTTTGCACAAGCTTTGTTGCCCTTTTAATATGTTTTCAATAACTTATCTAGTTTATAAATATGTTTACTAAGTTATGTCAGCTTGTTATGTAATTTAGAATAAGTTTGGATTGTTATTTCAGCTTATTATAAGTTTACATTAAGTTTGCAAAGCTTTTTATATGTGTTTGAATTGTTTCCTTGTAGGTACATTGAAGGACAGCAGCTTAAGGACTTAATCTTAGCTTGGTTGCAGCTCAAAGGAGTGTATGCAGCTCATCTCAGCTCAACTCAGCTCACTACACTCTCAGTTAGCTGAATTCGGCTCACTTCAGCTCCGTTCAGCTCAACTTTAGCTGATGAGTCCAGAAGCATCTGAAACCTGTCCTACGTGTGGGAGAGTGTCCGAGAGGCATGTGCCTTGCATATGGGTGTCCTACCCTTCCTCCATGCATGTGCACAGCATGTGGCAGCCTTGGCATGTGCATGTGCATGTGCGGGCAGATTTGAGCATGTGTGCACAAAGCACATGTGTGAGAAGTTTTTGGCTGATTCCATTTGAAATTCAAACGAAATTAACACATTAAACATGTGTTTAATTCGTTCAAATATCATCCATACATTTGGGCGGCAATTTGGAGTTAGTTTGGGGCAGATTTTGAACTTGAATTTTAAACACAATTCACTTCAAATCTGACCACACATTTGGGCGCCCCTCCCTCTTCATTTCTGTCTATATATGTACTTTAAACAATGTAAAAAGGTTAGACATTGAATGAAATTTTTATTTTGTTTGATATTATCTGTCAATTTCGGTTTTTCACCGAACTTTCTTTGGCATTTTAGACTTTGTTTTTTGTGTCAAAATTTTACTTGATACTTCGGGTTCCTATATCGCTATCTAGAGGGTCCAAGTCCTCCGACGTGAAGCATATTCGATTCGGGTTTGCATAGGATATTGTGCAGGTTCTTTCGAGCTTTCCGTCATCGAATTTCCGCTGATTTTCCAGCAACATTTCTGCCATTTTTAGGAAACCGAAACAGCCATGAACGCCACTTGAAGCATTCATCTTAATCGACGTCCAAATCTGTCTAGAAATTCCTACACCCTTTTTCTTCTTTTCTTTTTGTTTTCCTTTCGTTTTTCTTTCAATTTTCGTCATAATTACAGCCTTTTAACACTCATTTTCGTTTTGTTTAATTGCAGCGAAGTGCTTATTATAATCCTAGATCTGTAACAATAAGGAAACGTTTTTTTCACCAAGCAATGCCCTTATCATATGGTATCAGAGCCTCGGTTGGATTTTAGCACGTCTTGCACTCAAAATCATGAAAACAAAACAAAAGTGAAAAAAATAAAAAAATGTTGTGTACGAATTTCCAGAAGTCAAAATCAAAGTTTGACTTTTTTAAAGTCAAAATTCAAAATTACAAAAAAAAAGAAAAGAAAAAAACAGATTTGAAATAAAACAAGAAAAACAGAAGCAAAACAAAGAAAATAGTGTTGTTCGTGTGTGAAGTGATGAAGAAGATTCAAGAGTTGCCATGTAATGCTTGGAAATCACCCGAAACAACTTGTTCTTGTTTGTTCGGTGATAGGATTATTGTAAGCATTTCTTTGCAGTAAGTTGTTGTCTTTCTTTTCCTTCATTTTTGTCATCCTTATTTTATTATTTTGTTGTCAATTTCCAGCCTTGTTTTTGCTTTCTTTTTCAGCCTTTTATTTCACATAACAACCCCTATTTTGCTCTTTAACCATTTGTTTGTTTACCTATTATATTATCTTGTAAGTTTAACACAGTTAACAAGTCCGAAAGATCGAGTTAGTGATTGCGAGAAATTGAGTTGAAAAGGCAATTGAGCGTGTGAGATCAGAAGGGGAGACGAAAAGAGCCATTTAAGTTTTCTCCAGAGCGAAACATGAGTGTTGAGTGCAATTGTTGAGCGATCTTGATACAGACACGACCCCGTATACACGAACGTTGAGCTTGCGGAAGCGGATAAGGATGTTGGCGCGAATGTTGATGGAGAATGCTGGATCGGTGAAAAGATGACGATGTAGATAGAAGATAGATGGATAAATTGTCCTCGACACCCTCTTGATCGCAATTAACCAAGCAAGAAACCTCAAGGGGCTCTAACCCACCCTCCTAGATGTAGTTACCTAGGCAAGCAGGAGTGTAAAGATCAACAACAAATTCTGACGAACTTGAAGAATCGCTTCTAAAATAAAGAACACAGGTTATACTTCTTGAAAGTTTGAACTCAAAAGAGAACTTTTTTTAACCATTCAAATATGAATTACAATGTGGTTGAAGCCCCCTTATATAAGCCTTGGAGAAGTTCTAATCCTAGTAAACTTAAGGAATTACAATGTGGTTGAAGCCCCCTTATATAAGCCCCCTTATAAATGCTGAAATCTAATCTCCTAATTACATAAGTAACTTCTAATAATAAATAAATATTAAAAATAAAGGCCTAATTAAATAAATCTGATCCTAATAGATATTGTAAAATCATATATTGATTTAAATTACAAATAATCAAATAAAATCTTGAAAATTCATAATTATCCAAAAATCTCGTATTATTACTGTATAGGAATTTCTGCATGTGCTATCTTTGCTAAAATAAACATATCTTGAGTTCCAGATGTCCGATTGAGGCATTTCAAGATCCGTTGGAAAGATAATTGACAGCCGGACAAGCTTTAAGAAGATATGTTGACCCATAAATGTCTGGATCCCATCCAAAAAGGGGTCACAAGTTGACTGACATTTTTGACTTGCAAAACAGTTTTAACTTCTTTTCCAAGATGAGTAGTTTCACCCCTCTCATGCATGTATCAGATCTTTCCTTGGAGCAATCTGTGAGATTTTGTTGAGTGTGCAGTGAGGTCCATTTCTTTATTTTTATTATATATATATTATGTGTTTTTGTTTGTTGTTTTTGGTTAATCCAAATGGCAGGTTCTGATGAAAATTCGGGTGAACAACCACCGAATCTCCAAATGCAAGCCTCGGAGCGCATGATGCAACGAGTTGTTGCTAATGCATTGGAGCCGTTACAGTCTAGAATGGATAGAATTGATGGAGGATCCAATTCTGCCCATGAATGACTTAACGACAATGAAGTCGAACAGTCACCGAGACATACTCCTAGACAAGGACGTGTGCAACAGGTAGATAACAATTTGACTAACATTAAGGTTGATATTCCTTCTTTTCAGGGACTTAAAGATCCTGATGTGTACCTAGCTTGGGAAAGCAAAGTTGAACACGTTTTTGAGTGTTACAACTACTAGGAACAAAAGAAGGTTCGTTTAGCAGCAATGGAGTTTGTCGATTATGCTCTGATATGGTGGGACCAGTTACTGCTTAGCCGGAGACGTACAGGCGAAGGTCCAGTGACTACATGGGATGAAATGAAACGAATCATGCGAAAACAGTTTGTTCCATCTCATTACCATCGTGATTTATATCAGAAATTACAAGCTTTGAAACAGGGTAATCGGAGTGTTGAAGACTACTTCAAGGAAATGGAGATGGCCATGATGCGTGCGAACATCGAGGACGATTAAGAAGCTACCATGGCACATTTTCTTGCAGGTTTGAACCCTGAAATAGCTAACGTTGTTGAACTGAAGCATTATGTCGAGGTGGATGACATAATACACATGGCAATAAAGATTGAGCGACAACAACGTAGGAAGTCTTCAAATCGAGGTAATACTCCATTTATGTCATTTACTAATCCTTTGAGTACTCATAACAATTTCAGGAAGCAAGCACCGCAAGCACCACTTCAGATTCAAGAAAAGTTTGAATCGAGTAAACCAACGCCTCCCGTCACTAATAATGTGCGTGGCAAGCAAGTGGTGACACAGGAAAGGTCGAGGGACATCCAGTGCTTCAAGTGCCTTGGCAGAGGACATGTTGCGAGCCAATGTCCTAATAGGAGGACCATGCTGATGTGTGAGAACAGAGAAATAGAGTTAGACTCTAAAAAAGACGAACATGAGCCCCCTACTGTAGATGTTGATGAAGATGATAACAACGTGCAGACATTTAAAATCGGTGAAGCACTTGTTCTCAAGAGAAGTTTGAGCGCACAACTGATCAAGGATGAACAACAATGAGAGAACATCTTTCATACAAGATGTCGCATCAATGACAAGGTATGTGTTGTGATTATCGATGGTGGTAGTTGTACTAATGTTGCTAGTTCTCTTATGGTTGAAAAGCTAGGTCTGATGACGACGAAGCATCCCAATCTGTACAAGTTACAGTGGCTAAATGATGGTGGAGAAGTAAAAGTCACTAAATTGGTTGTCGTTCCATTTTCCGTTGGACGGTATACAGATGAGGTTCTATGTGATGTTTGTTCGATGGATGCATGTCATTTGCTTTTAGGGAGACCGTAGCAGTATGATAAGAGAGTTTTGCATGATTGTTACACCAATCGATACTCTTTTTTATCATGAGGGCAAAAAGGTAATTTTGGCACCTTTGACTCCAAGTGAAGTATATGAAGACCAAATTCGTTTGAAAGTGAGTATTGCAGCTTGGAAGGCAAGCAAAGAGGAGAATGGATGCGAAAAAGAGAAAGCGAATTCAAAGGTATTATCTAATTCTTCATTTTCTTCTAATTTGCAAATTGATAAAGTGATGTTGTATGAAGTCCCAAAGGTTGCAAACGTTGGTATGTCTAGCACAATTATGTTCCTTTCAGAAATTCAGCAACCTTCTTTATCACAGTTTGACATTCCTTTCCATAGTGCTATTGATTTTTTATCTTTGGATTATGAGTTCTTTGGTTGTACATGGATTTGTGGATTTGTGTTTGTGATTCTGGATGATAGTCGATATTTGCATTGTTCTTTGAAGTTTTATTTGTGTATACATGTTTGCAGGATCAAGAATGTGCAGTGAACTTTGTCTGCATCTATGTTGTGCATTATTCGAAAATGTACAAAAATGAAGGCACATCTTGCACCTTCAGCATTTGTGTTCTTTGCAAAAGAATTTGTGCCAGGTGGCTTGCATTTGTGCCAAGCACGGAGGTTAAAGAAGCTCCCCGCCAAACGGAAATCGAAGTTGTTCCCTTTTGTCCCGATCGTCGATTTGAGGACAAATCGCATTAAAGAAGGGGATGATGTGAGCACGCTTATGCCACCAAACGGTGCAACTTCAAACTTTCAGGGAAGTTTACTCTTTCACTTGTTACAATTCTAATGTGTAACATTTCTTTACTTATATTACGAGTTTTATAAGTGTTTGCATTGTATATACTACGTATTGTGTGTTTTAGGTTTGGTTTGCTAAGTATATGTTGTTTATAAATAAGTTTGCACAAGCTTTGTTGCCCGTTTGATATGTTTTCAATAACTTATCTAGTTTATAAATATGTTTACTAAGTTATGCCAGCTTGTTGTGTAATTTAGAATAAGTTTGGATTGTTATTTCAGCTTATTATAAGTTTACATTAAGTTTGCAAAGCTTTTTATATGTGTTTGAATTGTTTCCGTGTACGTACATTGAAGGACAACATATTAATGACTTAATCTTAGCTCGGTTGCAGCTCAAAGAAGTGTAAGCAACTCATCTCAGCTCAACTCAGCTCAGTACACTCTCAGTTAGCTGAATTCAGCTCACTTCAGCTCCACTAGCTCAACTCCAGCTGATGAGTCTAGAAGCAGCCAAAACCTGTCCTACGTGTGGGAGAGTGTCCGAGAGGCATGTGCCTTGCATATGGGCGTCCTACCCTTCCTCCATTCATGTGCACGGCATGTGGCAGCCTTGGCATGTGCATGTGAATGTGCTGGCAGATTTGAGCATGTGTGCACAAAGCACATGTGATACATGCATGGGAGGGCTAAAGCAATGCATATTGGACAAGAAGCTGAATTTGTTTCTGAGGTATGGAAAGTCAGCCAACTTGAGACGACATTTCAGATGAGATTCGGGCATTTCTGGGAAGAGTTTTCTTCTAACAAATTGACCTTCATTCAGTTACATTTTCAACGCATCTTGAAACGCATCAATCGGACATCGGGAACTCAAGATACGCTCATTTTACTGAAGACTACGCATGCAGAAAACTGGATACGAGATTATTACGGGTTTTGTAAAATTCAGCCCAAAAGCTATTATATAAAGCTTTTGGACGAATTAGACTTAGCCCAACTTAACTATTAACATTTAATTATGTTTTTAGGGTTTTATATACTTTATGAACTAACCACCCTTCTCCCAAGCAGCTCTTATCAGCTTATCACTTGCAGCCCAAGCACAAGGAGTTTAAAGGCTGTTTTATTTTATTTTTTAATTAAATTAAGGCTTCCTAGTTTTTGTAGAAGTTAAATTACTTTGGTTATCCTTCACCTATAAAAGGATGAAGCCTCCATCATTGTAAGGAGATTATTTAGAATTTCTTTGATTAATGAAATATTTAGTGAGTTTGTTTTTTCAAGTGCTGATTACTTGTGCCTTAGAAGTCTTCTTAACATAAGTTCAATGAGTTCTTGTGAGGGAGATCATCTTCACACTCCTGCTTGCCTAGGTAATCGCGTCTAGGAGGGTGGGTTAGAGCCGCTTGAGGTTGCTTGCTTAGGTAATTGCGTCTAAGAGGGTGCCGAGGACAAAACCATCACAAATCCATCAAGCCATCTCCATCTTCAACTTCATGCCATCTCCATAACCATAAACAAACCTGAATTTCCAGATTTGTTTTATCTACCTCTCTATCAATCTTTTTGTTTTAATTCTTATTATTTATCCCCTAATCTTCTTTCTTATCTTCGTTTCTTTGATTTTCTAGCCTTGAATCTGAAATTTTCAAGAAAAGCCCTTCTCTTTTCTCTTGAATTTCCAGATCTGCTCCTAATCTTCTTGATTGAGTCTAGAGCCCCTAGTTCTTGCAACAACTTGATTGAAGGCTTCCAAATCCATAATTGCGCTACTCTACCAACACGTGCGATAAGTTTTTGGTTGATTTCATTTGAAATTCAAACGAAATTAACACATTAAACATGTGTTTAATTCGTTCAAATATCAGCCATATATTTGGGCAGCAATTTGGAGTTAGTTTTGGGCAGATTTTGAACTTGAATTTTAAACACAAGGTTAGACATTGAATGCAATTTTTATTTTGTGAGATATTATGATAAATGCATGAGAGATGTGAAACTAATCATCTTGGAAAAGAAGTTAAAACTGTTTTGCAAGTCAGAAACTTCAGTCAACATGTGACTCCTTTCTGGATGGGATCCAGTCATTTATGCGTCGACATGTCTTCTTGAAACTTGTCCGGCTGTCAATTAGCTTTTCAACGGATCTTGAAACGCCTCAATCGAACATCTAGAACTCAAGATACGCCTATTTTAGTGAAGACAGCGCATGCAGAAGTTCCTATACGGGATTAATACGAGATTTTTGGATAATTACGAATTTTCATGATTTTATTTGATTATTTGTAATTTAAATCAATATAGGATTCCGCAATATCTATTAGGATCGAATTTATTTAATTAGGATTTTATTTTTAATATTTATTTATTATTAGAAGTTACTTATGTAATTAGGAGATTAAATTTCAGCATTTATTTATTGTATTTAATTTCCTAAGTTTACTAGGATTAAAAATTCTCCAAGGCTTATATAAGGAGGCTTCAACCACATTTTAATTAAGATTTGAATGATTAAATAAAGTTCTCTTTTGAGTTCAAACTTGCAAGAAGTATAACTTGTGTTCTTTATTTTAGAAGCGATTCTTCAAGTTCGTCAAAATTTGTTGTTGATCTTAACACTCTTGCTTGCCTAGGTAACTGCGTCTAGGAGGGTGGGTTAGAGCCGCTTGAGGTTGCTTGCTTGGTTAATTGCGATCAAGAGGGTGCCGAGGACAATTTATCCATTTATCTTCCATCTCCATCGTCATCGCCTATCTTCAGCCATCTTTTCACCGATCCAACATTCACGCCATTGATAAATGCATGAGAGAGGTGAAACTAATCATCTTGGAAAAGAAGTTAAAACTATTTTGCAAGTCAGAAACGTCAGTCAACTTGCGACTCCTTTCTGGATGGGATCCAGGCATTTATGGCTCAACATGTCTTCTTGAAACATGTCCGGCTGTCAATTAGCTTTTCAGCGGATCTTGCAACGCCTCAATCGGACATCTAGAACTCAAGATACGCTCAGTTAAAATTCCAACGGGTCCATTGAAAGGCCCATTTAGACCTGCTCGTCCGAAACCTCTACAAAAAGGGCCACAAAACAAGTTTTAATCAAAATTTAGGAGATCATGTAATTGATTAGGAGATTTTCAACACACTTATATTGCAAAACCTTAATTTCTGTACTTTTTACTCAGTTAAAATTCCAACGGATCCATTGAAAGGCCCATTTAGACTTGCTCATCCGAAACCTCGACAAAAAGGACCGCAAAAGGAGTTTTAATCAAACTTTAGGAGTTCAAATAATTGATTAGTAGCTTTTCAAAACAATTATATTGCAAAACCTCAATTTATGTACTTTTTACTCAGTTAAAATTCCAACGGGTCCATTCAAAGTCCCATTTAGACCCGCTCTTCCGAAACCTCTACAAAAAGGACTGCAAAACAAGTTTTGATCAAATTTTAGTAGTTCATGTAATTGATTAGGAGCTTTTCAACACAATTATATTGCAAAACCTCAATTTCTGTACATTTTACTCAGTTAAAATTCCAACGGGTCCATTGAAAGGACCATTTAGACTTGTTCGTCCGAAACCTCGACAAAAAGGACCGCAAAACAAGTTTTAATCAAATTTTAGGAGTTCAAATAATTGATTAGGAGATTTTCAACACAATTATATTGCAAAACCTCAATTTCTATACTTTTTACTCAGTTAAAATTCCAACGGGTCCATTGAAAGGCCCATTTAGACATGCTCGTCCGAAACCTCTAAAAAAGAATCGCAAAAAAAATTTATTCAAATTTTATGAGTTCAAATAATTGATTAGGAGATTTTCAACAGAGTTATATTGTAAAACCTCAATTTTTATACTTTTTACTCAGTTAAATTCCAATGGGTCCATTGAAAGGCCCATTTAGACCTGCTCGTCCGAAACCTCGACAAAAAGGACCGCAAAACAAGTTTTATTCAAATTTTAGGAGTTTAAATAATTGATTGGGAGCTTTTCAACACAATTATATTGCAAAACCTCAATTTCTGTACTTTTTACTCGGTTAAAATTCCAACGGGTCCAATGAAAGGCCCATTTCGACCCGCTCGTACGAAACCTCTACGAAAAGGACTGCAAAACAAGGTTTAATCAAATTTTATGAGTTTATGTAATTGATTAGGAGCTTTTCAACACAATTATATTGCAAAACCTCAATTTCTGTACTTTTTACTCAGTTAAAATTCCAACGGGAGGGGTCTCTCGAAATTCTCTCATCTCTCTCGGCGCTCTCTTGTGGTTTTGTTTGCTTTTTTGTTTTGCCCCTTCTTTTTTTCTCATACACCGCCGCTCACCCTTTCTCTTTTTTCTGTCTTATTTCTAATTTTTTTGCTATCTTTATTTTAATTTTATTCATTATTTTCTTTTTCTTTTTTGATGCGAGGAAATTTTCTTTGTGCAAATCTGTGTTTCCGGCTACTGGTGGACCGATTTGCAGTCCTTATTTCCGTTTCCCATCGGTGTTTTTGTTGCCGATTTGGCTTTGTTTCTGGCCTCCCCCTTTTCTTTTTTTCTTTTCTTTAATTATTTTATACGATCTAATGTTTTCATCCTCTTTTGCAAGGTTTCTTTCATTTATGCTATGTTTGCTGCAGTTTCTATCCCGAACGGCTTTCCTCCTTTGCCATGCCGTTTTCCTTGTATTAATTTCATTTTCTGAGTTTCGCTTGTTTTCCCTTTCTTTTTTTACCCTTTTTCGGTTTTCCCAGATCTGATTTGGTTTTTATCTGTTTGGGTTTTTTTGCTCCCTCATTGTAATCTGTTTCGCCACGTCCCAGCGGGATCTCGACGGATCTGTGTTTGGTACGAGCTTTCGGTGTTTTCAATTTTGCAATGGTGCAATCCGGTTCTCCTTACTCCGGAGGGATTCCGACGGATCCGTAACTCTTTGGTGTCCTCCGGTAAGGTTCTCCCCTTGATAATCCATAGTTGCTCTTACTGCTTTTGTTTGTTATTATTCTGGTTTTCGAACGCTTCCCTTTATGTATTCTTTAATTTTTATCCTAATCTTATGTTTTGTTTCTTATTCCTTTGTATTTATGTACTGCCATGTAATCCTGCTATAAGGTACCCTCTTTTTGTTTGTCTTTGGTCCCATCTTAGTCATATTAATAGTTTGCACTGTTTTATCTTCTTGTTATGGCCGCCTTGTTCGATTAAGGTTATAATCTATCGATTTGTTCTTCTTTTTTATATGGCCTTGGCATGCTTTCTTAATGCATCTTCGATTATGCACCCTCGATCCCTATTAAGGAACTTGTTATCGACCTACCTTGTGGGATTTTTTTCAATTACGTTCTTTTATGCAATCTTATGTTACCTTTCTCTTTTAGAGAACTTGTTTCTTTTTCATCTAATAACGTTGTTAGTTTGTCTGTATGTTCCTTTTTCTGCTCATTTTATATTTCATCCTTGTCTCTTGTTTTGCTCTTTTATCAAATGTGACTATGCACCTTTGATTACCTTTGTGACGAGGTTTCATTTTTTTGTCAACTATTGGCTCCGCTTTAGTCTCCTCATTAGCTTTTTGTGGATCACTTCTCCTTCATGGTTGCCTCTACTGATTATAGTTCTTATATTTTTGTTTGTTCTCTCTATTCATATGAATTTGGCTCAAGTTAATGCTATCCATCTTCGATCCCTTATTGGGAAATTATTATCGACCCACCATGTGGGATTCTGTTCTTTTTCTTTTATTGTAGCAATCTTGTATTACCATTCCCCTATAGATTTTTTGTTTCTTTTTCAAATATTTAAATTGCTGGTTTGTGATTGTCTCTTCTTCAGAATGTCGGTTTATTCTATCTGGATGGTCCGTCTTTGCTTAAATTTATCTCTACTAACTCTCTCCTTTGTTGGTGCCTGTCATATCGTTCCACCGTGCGAGCCTTGTGATTCTACAAGATGGCTATCTTTCGATGGTTGCCGCCTCCCCTTTTCTAGCCGAAACGATGGTTCAAGTGCCTTTTTTCTCTTCTTTATCTATTCACGTGTTTGTAGTTATTATTTTATCCCTATGTTATTTTTTTGTTTAACTTGTATTATATTTCTACCCCCTATCATCCCTTCGGTCTGTATTTTTAAACTATTTTTGATGTCTCTTTCGAAGTTTCATTCTTTGCTTTTTTGCTCTTATATTATGTCTTATTTTCTTCCGCTTTCTTGCTTCATCAATTTTATCTTGTTCTTTTTTTGCTTCTGCAAGACTCTTTTTTACCATCTATTCACTTTTCCATCATCTATTATATTCTTACCATGTCTCTATTTATTTATTTCTCTTATCTTATCTTCTTTTCTCAAAAACCCAGATCTTTTATTCAATACTGGATGCAATCCGTGTATCTCCATCATTTTTCCATGCTTACCGATTTTTTATCTACCCTCCCATACTGTATATATTTTTAATTTAATTGTTTCCTTTGTTTTTCAGAATTTCCTACATCTCTTTTCCTCTTTTTCTCCTTTTATTTCCATCCATTTACCTCTATGGACACGGTATCTTTACCAATTTTTTCCATCAATCTACACCTTTTTAGGTGCTTTTCTACTATCCCCCATTGGGGAAATTATCACGATCACCTTCATGGTGAAATTAAATAATTCTAAATACCAACTTTGCTCACTTATAATTAAAATTGTATATACTTTCTTCACAAATTTTTACAGGATTGTTATAAACGGTTTACAAGCTCAATTTAACATCCTTATTCTCTCAATATACCCCAATTTTATTCTTAATTTTCTACCCTACTATACCTACGTTAAAATATTATTCTCCATTTTAAAAATGTTTAATTCATTTAATTCAATAAACCATTTTCCCTTTACCCTTAAACTTTCCTTACACCACTCCTACCCAACTTTCACATTTCCAATTAAGATAATCTACAGTACCCCAAAAGTATTATCTAAATCAATCTTCCCTCTCTATTATACCAATCAGATCATTCCCTTTCCTTATTTTGTCTCGATTTTAATTTTCCCTTTTTTATTAAAAACAAAACTTTCCATTTATTTAATAATTTTCTTACCATCATTACTAATTACCAGATTTATGGTTTGTATAATTATTCCATTAATTATAAAATTCTCTTTCCCTTTCAACCATAGTTTATTACTATCCCATTCCAAATATATATTATATACTAGTTTCCTCTTTATTCAACTTTCTTATATTTCTATCTCAATTTTATATGATATAATTTCCCATTCATCTATTTCCTTTTCCATCAGTCCTTTTAATATTTACTACCCCTTTAAATATTTTTACTACCAATTAGTCAATTTATTCCCTTATTTTCAGTCTTATTTCATTCTCCTTTTTCCATTAATGATAAATCTTTCCATTCCCTACACTAATTTATTATCTTCATTAGTAATATCCTATAATATCACTTACATAAATAATCTATTGACTAGCAAATCTTTCACGATTACTCTTTGCTTTCCCTATTTCAAATTCTTACCTTCAGTTGTAATATCCAGTAATATTTATCATATAATCATCCTATTAATTAGCAAACTTTCTATTTCTTTCCTCATTAATCCCTTACATATCTTTCCTATTATGTTCCATAATAAACTCACCCATATCTCCATAAATTCTCATAAGATCTTTCATAATTGGAAACTAATTACCATCTTTCCTTTTCCATTCCAAATCTTTCCTTCTTCTCATCCCAGCAATTACATATCTTCTAAACTTCAATCTTGGATATTGATTTATGATTCCATCATTCAATTGTTTATCTTCTTTCCCTTTTCACCTCCCTGCCGATTACTTATTCATTTTCCTTTAAAGGAATACCAACACTTTACTCCCACTTTCCTACCTCCTTTGACTTCTACCTCTGATTTTCAATTCCACTTTCTACCTAGCTTATCTCAAATGGCCTCTTCATCCTCCCTTCCACATTTCTCCAACTTGGACCTTACCAATGAAGAAGCCAATGCCATTTATACACCTGACTTTGACTTTTTTGATGAAAACCCAAACACCATCCTCATTGGGAAATTCATCTCATCCAAACCTATTGACGATTGGGCAGTCCTTCAAGCTTTTGAGGGAATATGGAAAAAGAATAACCTCAAATCTATGTCCATTGTACGTGACTCCTTCTTTAGGATTGAGTTCGCCACTCCGAGCAATCGCGATGATGTCTTCGAAAGAGGACCTTGGTTATACAAAGACGAGTGGCTAGCTCTAGCTGAATACAATCCTGGTAAGAGTATGGATGAATACTCATTCAACCCTATGCGTATCTGGTTCCGCATTCTCGCCCTGCCCAAACCGTTATTGGTAACCACAGAAGAAGACCCTGATAGAACTCACCTGGTGGGTCAATCACTTGGCGCTATGGTTGGTACAGTTCTTAGGACTGATACCCGGAAGAAAGAAGGAAACGTGACAGATTTTCTGAGAGTTGAGATTCTTATGGATATCTCCAAGCCCATTCGCCGATTCATTCTCATTGGTAAAGGTACACGAACCACCTCTTGTAGACTTCAGTATGAACGTTTGCCTCTTTTATGCCACGGCTTCATTAGCCACATTTTTTAGAACTGCCCCAACAAAAGTGCTTTCGATCCGGCCAAATTACAATATGGAGAATGGCTTCGTTGGCTTCCCCCACGCCGCCGGGATCAGGGACCACGGGGTCGAATCCGTTCTGTTGATGTTCCCATCCCTATCAATCGCCAACCACCACAAGGTATCTTACTTTTTTTCCTTTGGATTAGAAAATATTCTCATTATCAGTCACTTTACTCACACTTTGATTCTTCCGTTAATCTAGATTCCAAGGATAAAGGAAAATCTACTGCAAACCCTACTACTGTGAACCCGCTCCCACTGAAAGGTATTCTACGCTTTCTTATTATGCTACTTTACACTTCCTACCTTTTCTTTAGTATCTTAATTGAATCTGCCATATTAACAGATCCAAAAGATAAAGGGAAATCTGTACTGGAGCCCATGACTTCTGCACAAGACTCAGGTCTTTCTCTTATTAAACATTACCATTTACTCTTTATCCAACGGTTCCCACACCTAAAGCTCACTTCATGCTTCTCTGATTTTTTAGGGAAGTTGAATGAAGGGGATGCTGCCTCTTTTGCTGATCTCCCCGCGGAGGATACCATTAACAATGATGATACTGTGGAGGAACAATCCTCTCAGCCGCCTGCTGCCAAGCAAGATTCCCAGCCGCCTCCACGTGTCCCACGTCCTCTTCGGGTAATATCACCACAGCCTCTTAACACTATCTACCCTGTTGAATCCGAACAAGACAATCTGGAAGTCCAAGATGATGGGGTTCCAAGCCCTACAGCTCATCAAGTGCGTAAATTGGACTCACAATAAGCCCTTCCTCCAAACCGGTATTTCGCTTATAGATGCTTTTGACTCATGGCTACTTAAGTACTATCCGAATATTGCAGCTTTGGATCCTGCTCCAATTCCCATTCCCTCTAACCGTGGTGTAAAGAGACGCTCCCCCATCCAGGTGGTCCTCCAGCCCAAGAAATCTAGACCCTCTCCTTCTCCTACATTGAAAGCTGGGATGAGCAGCGGAAAAAACTCTCCGGCGGCGGCTGATGTCCAGCCCCGCCGAGGGAAATGATTATTTTATGTTGGAACTGCCAGGGTCTCGGAAAGGTCCAGGCAGTTCAACATCTCCAGCATTATGTTAAACTTCATAAACCTGATTTACTTTTTTTATGCGAAACTAAACTAAAAAATACGGCTTATAGCCGTCTTGGATCTTTGCTAGGGATGGCCCTAGCTTTTTCTGTTGATTTTTCTGATAAATGCTCTGGATTAGCTTTATTTACTTTGAATAATAATAATATTGATATGCTTGCTTACTCGGATCGCTTTATTCATACTTATGTTAAATGCAATTCCTCATCGTTTTATTTCACTGGTATTCATGGTTTTTCTGAAACATGTAACAACCTAAAACTTGGGATCTAATTGATTCACTCAATACTAATGATGATCAACCTTGGCTCATCGGTGGTGACTTTAACGAAATCCTATCTGATAATGAAAAACAAGGAGGCTGCCGAAGGCCTAGATCTCAAATTAATAATTTCTGCAATTGTCTTTCTCGCAATAATCTTTTTGATTGCAAACCTACATCGGGGTGGTTCACCTGGTCCAAAATAGGGCCTAAAACCCCTACTCTATTTGAGCGTTTAGATCGTTTCGTTGGAAATATGGCATGGAAAGCTTCCTTTCCTAATTATAACATCATCTCAGACTTTGATGCTAAATCTGATCACTGTTTTCTACTATTAAATACGGAGCCACCTTCCCCATCAAATCACCGTCCCCCATCAACCACGTTTAGATTCAAAAATTGTTGGGCTTCCAATGATGAAGGCATCTCTGTTGTAAAACAAACCTGGTCATCCACCAAAGGCAATACTTTGGATAAAATTAAAGCCATTGGCTCCTGCCTAGGAGACTGGCAATCCCAACAAAGATTTAAGACCAATGGACGTATCAACTTTCTCACTAAGAAAATTAATAAACTATTACAACGACCTCTTTCAGTCTCTGCGGAGAAAAAATATATTTCTGCCAAAACTGAACTTCATAAACTTCTTGAGGTACAAGAAGCATATTGGGCACAACGTTCTCGTAACCTATGGCTTTCCCAAGGGGATAAAAATACGCGTTTCTTTCATGCCCGAGCTTCCAATAGGAAGAAAAAGAACACAATATCAGGTCTTTTTTATTCCAACAACGTTTGGCGCACGGATGATACCGACCTTATGGAAATTGCTTCCTCATATTTCCACAATCTTTTTACATCCTCCAACCCACGCTTTTCTGAACAAATCCTCTCAAAGATCACTCCTACTATTACGACTGCTATGAATGAGTCCCTTTCCAAAGAATTCACTTCAGAAGAAATCATCACCGCTTTTCGAGACATCGATCTTAGAAAAGCCCCGGGTATCGATGGTTTACCAAGCGGATTCTTTCGTCAACATTGGGATACTGTAGGGCCAGACATCATAACACTCTGCCTTAATCTACTTAAAGGGTCAACTGATATGGCTTCAGTTAACCAAACTATTTTGGTACTCATACCTAAAATCAAAGATCCCACTACTATGAGGCATCTCCGGCCCATCAGTCTCTGCACTGTAATTTATAAAATCATTGCTAAAGTTTTAGTTAATCGAATGAAACATACTATTCCTTTCTGTATCAGTTCCAATCAAGCTGCCTTTGTTCAGGGACGTAACATCACAGATAACATTCTTATTGCTCACGAAATAATTCACTCAATTAATACTGGTACCTCTAAATCCTCTCATGGAGCTGCCCTTAAACTTGATATGGAAAAGGCCTTTGACAGGGTCGAGTGGTCATTCCTCGAAAATGTTATGAACCGTATGGGTTTCGCCTCATCATGGGTATCTCTTATCATGAGATGTATTTCTTTAGTTTCCTTTACGGTTAAGGTCAACAATTCCTTTTCCCCTTTGTTTCGACCTCAAAGGGGTCTCCGCCAAGAAGACCCTTTATCTCCTTTTCTCTTCCTATTTTGTACCCAAGGGCTTTCAGCTTTTTTGGCCGATGCTAAACATCAAGGCCTACTCCCAGGACTAGGGGCATACAAGCATGGTCCCAAGGTTAACCACCTCTTGTTTGCTGATGATTGCATAGTTTTCATTAATTCAAAATCTGATGAAGCTGAACACCTTAAGTTGGCCCTCCAGACTTATGCCTCTGCCTCTGGGCAAGCAGTCAACTTTGATAAGTCTACTATCTTTTACAATCCCCGTACTCCTACTTCTACTCGTCAAACTATTAACTCCTATCTTCAAGTACGTGAAGTCTCCAATCCTGGTGTCTATCTTGGGGTACCTCTCCTTATTGGTAAAAATAAGACCCTCGCTTTAGGGTTTATACGCGATAAGGTACACGATAGATTATCCAACTGGGACAAACAGCTCCTTTCCTTCAGTGGCAGGGAAATTTTTATTAAAGCCGTTTTACAATCTCTACCCCAATATGTCATGTCCTGTTATTTATTACCCCATAATATTATTGATGATATGACATCTGTCATTCGACGATATTGGTGGTCTGGGAAAACCAATAAGAAAGGTTGGCATATGCTCCCGTGGGACCAGGTTTGCTTGCCTAAATCTGTTGGCGGTATGGGCTTTCGGGACCTCAATAATTTTAACATTGCACTTCTCGGTAAACAGCTATGGCGCCTTATTTGCGAACCCGACTCCCTTTTTGGGACAAATCTATAAATTCAAATACTTCCCGTCAGGAAACATCATTAATGCCTCTCGGCCTTCTCGAGGTTCATTTGCCTGGCAAGGTCTTTATAACGCTATGCAACACCTCTTTGGTGGCTTCCTCTATCATCCGGGTATTAATAGTAATATACGCATCCATCATGACAATTGGGGAGGTTCCTCTACTGTTCACCTCTATGGGGACTATGAGCTATCGAAGGAAGTCCACATTCGTTGTCGCGATTTTATGATGCGGAACCAAGCATCTTGGGATCCTATCAAAGTTCGTGCATACTTCACTGTGGATGATGCCAATTCCATTCTTTCTGTTCCTATCATTAATGACACTCGGGACTCCATCCTCTGGAATCCTAATGATTCTGGTATTTATTCTGTCAGATCTGGCTATCTCTTTCTGCAACGTCCCCCTGAGCCCAGATTTCGTCCCCCTCGAATCTAGAAATTTCTTGCGAAGCTCAAGGTTTTACCTAAGGTTAAGACTTTTGGTTGGCGTATGGGGTCAGAAGCCCTACCTGTAGGGGTTCGCCTTCAGACTTTTGCTCCAGACTCCGGTCCATGCCCCATTTGTAATTCTGGTACAGAATCGATCCTCCATGCTCTCCGAGACTTCTCTGGTGCCTCGGAGACACTTAAATTGATTGGTCTTCCCTCTTCTTTCATTCATAGTTCCGCTTCCACGGGACTACAATGGCTTGAGGAAGGTGCTTCCCTTCTCTCTCCTGACCTTTTTGGGCTATTCTTGACTACCCTTTGGAACATTTGGAACAGGCGTAATGACTGGACCCATAATAAACATCTTCAACCCCCTTGGTTAATTGCCGTTAACTCTATTAGTCTTAATCGTGACTACTCTAATTCGCTACCTTCATCTACATCATCCGTTCCCTTGTCATCGACTCCTCCCCCTCGCTGGAGGCATCCCCCTCGCGGTTTTATTAAAGTTAATGTGGATGGGGCATTTGACCCTTCCACTCGGGCAGCGGCGGTTGGAGTTGTCGCTCGTGATGATACAAGGACGGTTGTTGGTGGTTTGGCTTTTCCACTAGGTAGCTGTTCTGATGCTATCTCATCTGAAGGGAGAAGTCTTCTTGCCGGCATTACTTTCGCTCTCTCCCAAGGATGGCGCCATTTGATCTTTGAGACGGATTGTGCTTCTCTAGCGAACAGGATCAACTCTCTTGGGCCAGACCTTTCTCCTTTGGGTCCGATGATTCTGCAGGCTCGTACTGCCTTAGAGGATTTTTCTGTAGCTCATGTACAGTTTGTTCGTCGTGAGGCTAATTCTGTAGCTCATTTGTTGGCTACCTATGCCCTTAGATCCATGTCTTCTTTGTCTTTTGGATCTATGTATCCTGGTTGTATCAAAAACGCTGTACTTAGCGAGGTTTAACCTCGTTTTAATAATATATTTTGGGTACTCTTTTCCCCTTTTAGGTTTCTCCAAGCCTTGTGCCTGGGGATTTTAGTAGGGGTTTTTAATGAGGCCCGCTTTCTTCAAAAAAAATTCCAACGGGACCTTTGAAAGGCCCATTTAGACCTGCTCGTCCGAAACCTCTACAAAAACGGCCACAGAACAAGTTTTAATCAAAATTTAGGAGATCATGTAATTGATTAGGAGATTTTCAACACACTTATATTGCAAAACCTCAATTTATGTACTTTTTACTCAGTTAAAATTCCAACGGGTCCATTGAAAGGCCCATTTAGGCCTGCTTGTCCGAAACCTCAACAAAAAGGACCGCAAAACAAGTTTTAATCAAATTTTAGGAGTTCAAATAATTGATTAGTAGCTTTTCAACACAATTATATTGAAAAACCTCAATTTTTGTACTTTTTACTTAGTTAAATTTCTAACGGCCCATTGAAAGGCCCCTTTAGACCTACTCGTCCGACACCTCTACAAAAAGGACCGCAAAAAAGTTTTCTTCAAATTTTAGGAGTTCAAATAATTGATTAGGAGCTTCTCAACACAATTTCATTGCAAAACCTCAATTTATGTACTTTTTACTCAGTTAAAATTCCAACGGGTCCATTAAAAGGCCCATTTACACCTGCTCATTTGAAACCTCAACAAAAAGGACCGCAAGACAAGTTTTAATCAAATTTTAGGAGTTCAAATAATTGATTATGAGCTTTTCAACACAATTATATTTAAAAACCTCAATTTTTATAATTTTTACTCAGTTAAAATTCCAACGGGCCCATTGAAAGGCCCATTAGGCCTTCTCGTCTGAAACCTCTACAAAAAGGACCGCAAAAAAGTTTTATTCAAATATTAAGTGTTCAAATAGTTGATTAGGAGCTTTTCAAAACAATTATATTGCAAAACCTCAAATTTTTATACTTTTTACTCAGTTAAAATTCCAACGGGTCCATTGAAAGGCCCATTTTGACCCGCTCGTCCGAAACCTCTACAAAAAGGACTGCAAAACAAGTTTTAATCAAATTTTAGGAGTTCATGTAATTGATTTGGAGATTTTCAACACAATTATATTTCCAAACCTCAATTTATGTACTTTTTACTCAGTTAAAATTCCAACGGGTCCATTAAAAGGCCTATTTAGACCTGCTCATCCGAAACCTCAAAAAATGATCGCAAAACAAGTTTTAATCAAATTTTAGGAGTTCAAATAATTTATTAGGAGCTTTTCAACACAATTATATTGCAAAACCTCAATTTTTATACTTTTTACTCAGTTAAAATTCCAACGGTTCCATTGAAAGGCCCATTTCGATCCGCTCATCCGAAACCTCTTAAAAAGGGCTGCAAAACAAGTTATAATCAAATTTTAGGAGTTCATGTAATTGATTAGGAGCTTTTCAACACAATTATATTACAAAACCTCAATTTATGTACTTTTTACTCAGTTAAAATTCCAACGGGTGCTCATCCCCTTGTGTCCTGGTGGCAAAGGTAGATGTTTATCATCCCTTGGGACCCGGGTTCGAGCACCAATATTGCATGCTGTGTGTGCCGTCTTTGAAAAGACCAAGAAAATTGAACAGATGTGATAGAGTAGCGCAATCTTGGATTTGGAAGCCTTCAATCAATTTGTTGCAAGAACTAGGGGCTCTAGACTCAATCAAAAAGATTAGGAGCAGATCTGAAAATTCAAGAGAAAAGTGAAGGGCTTTTCTTGAAAAAGTCAGATTCAAGGCTGGAAAATCAAAGAAACAAAGATAAGAAAGAAGATTAGGGGATAAATAATAAGAACTAAAACAAAAAGATTGATGGAGAGGTAGATAAAACAAATCTGAAAATTCAGCTTTGTTTATGGCTATGGAGATGACATGAAGTTGAAGATGGAGATGGCTTGATGGATTTGTGATGGTTTTGTCCTCGGCACCCTCTTAGATGCAATTACCTAAGCAAGCAACCTCAAGCGGCTCTAACCCACCCTCCTAGATGCGATTACCTAGGTAAGCAGGAGTGTGAAGATGATCTCCCTCACAAGAACTCGTCGGACTTATGTTGAAGAAGACTTCGAAGGCACAAGTAATCAGCACTTGCAAAAACAAACTCACTAAATATTTTATTAATCCAAGAAAATCTGAATAATCTACATTACAATGGTGGAGGCTTCATCCTTTTATAGGTGAAGGATAGCCAAAGTAATCTAACTACTACTAAAACAAGGAAACCCTAATTTAATTAAAAAAATAAAAGAAAAACAGCCTTTAAACTCCTTGTGCTTGGGCTGCAAGTGATAAGCTGATAAGTGCAGGTGATAAGTTGATAAGAGTTGCTTGGGAGAAGGGTGGCTGGTTCCTAAAGTATATAAAACCCTAAAAACATAATTTAAATGTTAATAATTAAGTTGGGCTAAGTCTAATTCGTCCAAAAGCCTTATATAATAGCTTTTGGGCTGAATTTTACAAATTCCCGTAATAATCCCGTATCCAGTTTTCTGCATGCGCAGTCTTTAGTAAAATGAATGTATCTTGAGTTCCCGGTGTCCGATTGATGCGTTTCAAGATGCGTTGGAAATGTAACCGAATGCCGGTCAAAATGCTAGAAGACAACTCTGCCTAGAAATGCCAGGATCCCATCCGAAATGTCGTCTCAAGTTGGCTGACTTTCCAGACTTCACAAACAGATTCAACTTCTTGTCCAATATGCATTGCTTTAGCCCTCCCATGCATGTATCATTCCCCCTCTCCTCAAAAGGATTCGTCCTCGAATCAAAAACAGTAAAAGAAGAACGTTTAACAATGGCAATCGAAACGAAATCTTTGTCATAGGTGGAGTGATCCAATTGAGCTCCTCTTAATGGTTCAACAAAATCCTGAAAAAAGATCTTAAAGCCACTCGAAACAATGATGTTATGGTTAGGTTGAAAAAAATCTCTCTTTATCTTTTGATCGCCTTTTTCATTTGGACATTGTTCGACTTTTACCTCATGTTTCTTTTCACTCACCGAAATTGGGCCATTAATTTGACTTTTATTGCTCTCGGCCTCTTGACTCTCGGTCTTTTTCAAATAAGATAACTCACGTACCCAATTCCTCTCACAAAAAATATCATCGAAATACAATTGATGTAGAGGATGAAGTGTTTCTAACAGAATGATAGGACGAGAATCAAATAAAGGGTTAGAATCACACTTACTTTCTTGGGAGGTTGTTGATGAATCAAGAGAACTCACTACTAAGCATGAAAGATTGTCTTGATTTATGGGTTCAAGTGTTTCTTCTTCCGAAACGTCATCTTCTAAAAGTATTTGCTCATTATTGGGTAAGGTTAAACTCTCAGTAGTGACATCTACCGCATGTTCTCGAGGATAACAAATTTCTTCGTCATCTTGTTTTCCTTGGTCTTCTTCGACATGACTCACCAATGGTTGTTCATTATCCTTTTGGAATAGCGATGATTCTTCTTCCTTCGGTGCCGTACTGCTAGAGTCGAATAGTGCATTAGTATGGTTGTGAAATGATGAAGGTTGAGATGTACCTTTATCACAAGAGGAGTATTTCTTATGACAAGTCTTGGATTCTTGTCGTTGATAATGTTTGGGAACGAATCGCTCTCGCATGACCTTTTTAAGTTCAGCCCATGTTCTTATTTTGGCTTCACCATGAGACGCCTATCTCGTTGTAATAAACGCCACCATAGTACTGCATATTCCTCGAACTTTAGGGCCACTAATGAAGCTTGATCTTCCTCGGGATATCCGTAACAACCAAACATGAAATCAACCCTATTTTCCCAATCACAATAACCATCCGGATCATATCTTCCTTGAAAAGAAGGTATTCTGAATTTTGGGATGGCCAAAGTGTGTGCGGTTCGCCTTGGTTCAGTTCGCCTTTCTTCACAAAAATTGAACGAATGCCTCGGATTGGTCAATGAAGGCTTTCTTCGATAAGTAGAACCCAAAGTATCATGTTGTTTTGCACGAGTCTTGTCTATGTGAAACATCCTCGAACACTCAAATTTACAAAGGTGAAAAACAAAAGAAAGAAAAGTAGAAGTCTCACTAAACACTCCAAGAAAGAAATACTTAGCGAGGCAAGTAAGCCGATCTTGTACTCTTTAAAGACCTTCCTGCCACAAGTCAACAAGTTATAATAGGAGTTTAATCCTAACAATGAGTCCTATTTGTACTAGGAGTCCAATGAGAGGTGTGACACCAATTGAATTCTAGTTGCAAGGAGAAAGAAAGGTATGCAACTTTTAATTTCCTACTAACACAAGAAGCAAAAAAGTGTTAGATAATGTATAGAAGACAATAAAAAGGTAAAACAAATGAAAACAAGTAGTTAAGAATGAAAGAAGATCAGAAAAACCGAAAAAACCCTGAAATATGCAGCAACTTGATCCACTTTGTTCGAGGTGTTCCCGAAGTCAAAAAATTCTGAAATTTTTTTTGGTGACTCCTACAATAGTGTAAATCTGATCTGGAAATTTTCAGCTCAAAATTCGTTCGTTTAATTTTTGCGATTTTCCCCCTTTTGTTCGAATTTTTCACCCAAAACGCCAAAATTCTTGCCAAGAATCGTCCCAAATCTGATACCAAATGATAGAGTAGCGCAATCTTGGATTTGGAAGCCTTCAATCAATTTGTTGCAAGAACTAGGGGCTCTAGACTCAATCAAAAAGATTAGGAGCAGATCTGAAAATTCAAGAGAAAAGTGAAGGGCTTTTCTTGAAAAAGTCAGATTCAAGGCTGGAAAATCAAAGAAACAAAGATAAGAAAGAAGATTAGGGGATAAATAATAAGAACTAAAACAAAAAGATTGATGGAGAGGTAGATAAAACAAATCTGAAAATTCAGCTTTGTTTATGGCTATGGAGATGGCATGAAGTTGAAGATGGAGATGGCTTGATGGATTTGTGATGGTTTTGTCCTCGGCACCCTCTTAGATGCAATTACCTAAGCAAGCAACCTCGAGCGGCTCTAACCCACCCTCCTAGATGCGATTACCTAGGTAAGCAGGAGTGTGAAGATGATCTCCCTCACAAGAACTCGTCGGACTTATGTTGAAGAAGACTTCGAAGGCACAAGTAATCAGCACTTGCAAAAACAAACTCACTAAATATTTTATTAATCCAAGAAAATCTGAATAATCTACATTACAATGGTGGAGGCTTCATCCTTTTATAGGTGAAGGATAGCCAAAGTAATCTAACTACTACTAAAACAAGGAAACCCTAATTTAATTAAAAAAAATAAAAGAAAAACAGCCTTTAAACTCCTTGTGCTTGGGCTGCAAGTGATAAGCTGATAAGTGCAGGTGATAAGTTGATAAGAGTTGCTTGGGAGAAGGGTGGCTGGTTCCTAAAGTATATAAAACCCTAAAAACATAATTTAAATGTTAATAATTAAGTTGGGCTAAGTCTAATTCGTCCAAAAGCCTTATATAATAGCTTTTGGGCTGAATTTTACAAATTCCCGTAATAATCCGTATCCAGTTTTCTGCATGCGCAGTCTTTAGTAAAATGAATGTATCTTGAGTTCCCGATGTCCGATTAATGCGTTTCAAGATGCGTTGGAAAGGTAACCGAATGCCGGTCAAAATGTTAGAAGACAACTCTGCCTAGAAATGCCAGGATCCCATCCGAAATGTCGTCTCAAGTTGGCTGACTTTCCAGACTTCACAAACAGATTCAACTTCTTCTCCAATATGCATTGCTTTAGCCCTCCCATGCATGTATCAAGATGCTACCCTTGCATCACACCAGCATATTCAAAAAAAAAAATTCCAACGGGTCCATTGAAAGGCCCATTTAGACATGCTCGTCCGAAACCTCGACAAAAAGGACCGCAAAATAAGTTTTAATCAAACTTTAGGTGTTCAAATAGTTGATTAGTAGCTCTTCAACACAAATATATTGCGAAACCTCAATTTCTGTACTTTTTACTCAGTTAAAATTCCAACAGGTCCATTGAAAGGCCCATTTAGACATGCTCGTCCGAAACCTCGGCAAAAAGGACCGCAAAACAAGTTTTAATTAAATTTTAGGAGTTCAAATAATTGATTAGTAGCTTTTCAACACTATTATATTGAAAACCTCAATTTTTGAACCTTTTACTCAGTTAAAATTCCAACGGGCCTCTTGATAGGCCCATTTAGACCTGCTCGTCCAAAACCTCTACAAAAAGGACCGCAAAAAAGTTTTCTTCAAATTTTAGTTGTTCAAATAATTGATTAGGAGATTTTCAACACAATTATATTGCAAAACCTCAATTTCTGTACTTTTTACTCAGTTAAAATACCAACGAGTCCATTGAAAGGCCCATTTAGACATGCTCGTCCGAAACCTCTACAAAAAGAATCGCAAAAAAGATTTATTCAAATTTTAGGAGTTCAAATAATTGATTAGGAGATTTTCTACACAGTTATATTGTAAAACCTTGATTTTTATACTTTTTACTCAGTTAAAATTCCAACGGGTCTATTGAAAGGCCCATTTAGACTTGCTCGTCCGAAACCTCGACAAAAAGGACCGCAAAACAAGTTTTAATCAAATATTAGGAGTTTAAATAATTGATTAGGAGCTTTTCAACACAATTATATTGCAAAACCTCAATTTATGTACTTTTTACTCGGTTAAAATTCCAACGGGTCCATTGAAAGGCCCATTTAGACCTGCTCGTCTGAAACCTCAATTTTTATACTTTTTACTCAGTTAAAATTCCAACGGGCCCATTGAAAGGCCCATTTCGACCTACTTGTTCGAAACCTCTACAAAAAGGACCGCAAAAAAGTTTTCTTCAAATTTTAGGAGTTCAAATAATTGGTTAGGAGCTTTCCAACACAAATATATTGCAAAACCTCAATATCTGTACTTTTTACTCAGTTAAAATTTCAACGGATCCATTGAAAGACCCATTTCGCCCCGCTCGTCCGAAACCTCTACAAAAGAACAGCAAAACAAGTTTTAATCAAATTTTAGGAGTTCATGTAATTTATTAGGAGCTTTTCAACACAATTATATTGCAAATCCTCAACTTATGTACTTTTTACTCAGTTAAAATTCCAACGGGTCCATTAAAAGGCCCATTTACACCTGCTCATTTGAAACCTCGACAAAAAGGACCGCAAAACAAGTTTTAATCAAATATTAGGAGTTCAAATACTTGATTATGAGCTGTTCAACACAATTATATTGAAAAATCTCAATTTTTATACTTTTTACTCAGTTAAAATTCCAACGGGCCCAATGAAAGGCCCATTTAAACCTTCTCGTCTGAAACCTTGACAAAAAGGACCGCAAAAAAGTTTTAATCAAATTTTAGGAGTTCAAATAATTGATTAGGAGCTTTTAACACAATTATATTGAAAAACCTCAATTTCTGTACCTTTTACTCAGTTAAAATTCCAACGGGCCCATTGAAAGGCCCATTTAGACCTGCTCATCCGAAACCTCTACAAAAAGGACCGGAAAAAAGTTTTATTCAAATTTTAGGAGTTCAAATAATTGATTAGGAGCTTTTCAACACAATTATATTGCAAAACCTCAATTTCTGTACTTTTTACTCAGTTAAAATTCCAATGGGTCCATTGAAAGGCCCATTTCGATCCGCTCGTCCGAAACCTCTACAAAAGGACTGCAAAACAAGTTTTAATCAAATTTTAGTTCATGTAATTGATTAGGAACTTTTCAACACAATTATATTACAAAACCCCAATTTATGTACTTTTTACTCAGTTAAAATTCCAACGGGTTCATTGAAAGGCCCATTTACACCTGCTCGTTTGAAACCTCGACAAAAAGGACCACAAAACAAGTTTTAATCAAATTTTAGGAGTTCAAATAATTGATTATGAGATTTTCAACACAATTATATTGCGAAACCTCAATTTCTGTACTTTTTACTCAGTTAAAATTCCAACGGGCCCATTGTAAGGCCATTTAGACATGCTCGTCCGAAACCTCTACAAAAAGGGTCGTGAAACAAGTTTTAATCAAATTTTAGGAGTTCATGTAATTGCTTAGGAGCTTTTCAACACAATTATATTGCAAAACCTCAATTTATGTACTTTTTACTCAGTTAAAATTCCAACAGGTCCATTGAAAGGCCCATTTAGACCTGCTCGTCCGAAACCTCGACAAAAAGGACCGAAAAAAAGTTTTAATCAAATTTTAGGAGTTCATGTAATTGATTAGGAGCTTTTCAACACAATTATATTGAAAAACCTCAATTTCTGTACCTTTTACTCAGTTAAATTTCTAACGGGTCCATTGAAAGGCCCATTTAGACCTGCTTGTCCGAAACCTCGAAAAAAAAGGACCACAAAAAAGTTTTCTTCAAATTTTAGGAGTTCAAATAATTGATTAGGAGCTTTTCAACACAATTATATTGCAAAACCTCAATTTATGTACTTTTTACTCAGTTAAAATTCCAACGGGTCCATTAAAATGCCCATTTACACCTGCGCATTTGAAACCTCAACAAAAAGGACCGCAAGACAAGTTTTAATCAAATTTTAGGAGTTCAAATAATTGATTATGAGCTTTTCAACACAATTATATTGAAAAACCTCAATTTTTATACTTTTTACTCAGTTAAAATTCCAACGGGCCCATTGAAAGGCCCATTAGGCCTTCTCGTCTGAAACCTCTACAAAAAGGACCGCAAAAAAGTTTTATTCAAATATTAAGTGTTCAAATAGTTGATTGGGAGCTTTTCAAAAAATTATATTGCAAAACCTCAAATTTTTATACTTTTTACTTAGTTAAAATTCCAAAGGGTCCATTGAAAGGCCCATTTTGACCCGCTCGTCCGAAACCTTTACAAAAAGGACTGCAAAACAAGTTTTAATCAAATTTTAGGAGTTCATGTAATTGATTTGGAGATTTTCAACACAATTATATTTCCAAACCTCAATTTATGTACTTTTTACTCAGTTAAAAATCCAACGGGTCCATTGAAAGGCCTATTTAGACCTGCTCGTCCGACACCTCTACAAAAAGGACCGCAAAAAAGTTTTCTTCAAATTTTAGGAGTTCAAATAATTGATTAGGAGCTTCTCAACACAATTATATTGCAAAACCTCAATTTATGTACTTTTTACTCAGTTAAAATTCCAATGGGTCCATTAAAAGGCCCATTTACACCTGCTCATTTGAAACCTAAACAAAAAGGACCGCAAGACAAGTTTTAATCAAATTTTAGGAGTTCAAATAATTGATTATGAGCTTTTCAACACAATTACATTGAAAAACCTCAATTTTTATACTTTTTACTCAGTTAAAATTCCAACGGGCTCATTGAAAGGCCCATTAGGCCTTCTCGTCTGAAACCTCTACAAAAAGGACCGCAAAAAAGTTTTATTCAAATATTAAGTGTTCAAATAGTTGATTAGGAGCTTTTCAAAACAATTATAATGCAAAACCTCAAATTTTTATACTTTTTACTCAGTTAAAATTCCAACGGGTCCATTGAAAGGCCCATTTTGACCCGCTCGTCCGAAACCTCTACAAAAAGGATTGCAAAACAAGTTTTAATCAAATTTTAGGAGTTCATGTAATTGATTTGGAGATTTTCAACACAATTATATTTCCAAACCTCAATTTATGTACTTTTTACACAGTTAAAATTCCAACGGGTCCATTGAAAGGCCTATTTAGACATGCTCGTCCGAAACCTCAAAAAATGACCGCAAAACAAAATTTAATCAAATTTTAGGAGTTCAAATAATTTATTATGAGCTTTTCAACACAATTATATTGCAAAACCTCAATTTTTATACTTTTTACTCAGTTAAAATTCCAACGGTTCCATTGAAAGGCCCATTTCGATCCGCTCGTCCGAAACCTCTTAAAAGGGGCTACAAAACAAGTTATAAACAAATTTTAGGAGTTCATGTAAATGATTAGGAGCTTTTCAACACAATTATATTGCAAAACCTCAATTTCTGTACTTTTTACTCAGTTAAAATTCCAACGGGTCCATTGAAAGGCCCATTTAGACATGCTCGTCCGAAACCTCGACAAAAAGGACCGCAAAACAAGTTTTAATCAAACTTTAGGTGTTCAAATAGTTGATTAGTAGCTTTTCAACACAAATATATTCCGAAACCTCAATTTCTGTACTTTTTACTCAGTTAAAATTCCAACGGGTCCATTGAAAGGCCCATTTAGACCTGCTCGTCCGAAACCTCGGCAAAAAGGACCGCAAAACAAGTTTTAATCAAATTTTAGGAGTTCAAATAATTGATTAGTAGCTTTTCAACACTGTTATATTGAAAACCTCAATTTTTGTACCTTTTACTCAGTTAAAATTCCAACGGGCCCCTTGATAGCCCCATTTAGACCTGCTCGTCCGAAACCTCTACAAAAAAGACCGCAAAAAAGTTTTCATCAAATTTTAGCTGTTCAAATTATTGATTAGGAGATTTTCAACACAATTATATTGCAGAACCTCAATTTCTGTACTTTTTACTCAGTTAAAATACCAACGGGTCCATTGAAAGGCCCATTTAGACCTGCTCGTCCGAAACCTCTACAAAAATAATCAGAAAAAAGATTTATTCAAATTTTAGGAGTTCAAATAATTGATTAGGAGATTTTCAACACAGTTATATTGTAAAACCTTAATTTTTATACTTTTTCTAAGTTAAAATTCCAACGGGTCCATTGAAAGGCCCATTTAGACTTGCTCGTCCGAAACCTCGACAAAAAGGACCGCAAAAGAAGTTTTAATCAAATTTTAAGAGTTTAAATAATTGATTAGGAGCTTTTCAACACAATTATATTGCAAAACCTCAATTTCTGTACTTTTTACTCGGTTAAAATTCCAACGGGTCCAATGAAAGGCCCATTTCGACCCGCACGTACGAAACCTCTACGAAAAGGACTGCAAAACAAGGTTTAATCAAATTTTAGGAGTTTATGTAATTGATTAGGAGCTTTTTAACACAATTATATTACAAAACCTCAATTTCTGTACTTTTTACTCAGTTAAAATTCCAACGGGTGCTCATCCCCTTGTGTCCTGGTGGCAAAGGTAGATGTTTATCATCCCTTGGGACCCGGGTTCGAGCACCAGTATTGCATGCTGTGTGTGCCGTCTTTGAAAAGGCCCATTTACACCTGCTCATTTGAAACCTCAACAAAAAGGACCGCAGGACAAGTTTTAATCAAATTTTAGGAGTTCAAATAATTGATTATGAGCTTTTCAACACAATTACATTGAAAAATCTCAATTTTTATACTTTTTACTCAGTTAAAATTCCAACGGGCTCATTGAAAGGCCCATTAGGCCTTCTCGTCTGAAACCTCTACAAAACGGACCGCAAAAAAGTTTTATTCAAATATCAAGTGTTCAAATAGTTGATTAGGAGCTTTTCGAAACAATTATATTGAAAACCTCAAATTTTTATACTTTTTACTCAGTTAAAATTCCAACGGGTCCATTGAAAGGCCCATTTAGACATGCTCGTCCGAAACCTCGACAAAAAGAATCGCAAAAAAGATTTATTCAAATTTTAGGAGTTCAAATGATTGATTAGGAGATTTTCAACACAGTTATATTGTAAAACCTTAATTTTTATACTTTTTACTCAGTTAAAATTTCAATGGGCCATTGAAAGGCCCATTTAGACCTGCTCGTCCGAAACCTCGACAAAAGGACCACAAAACAAGTTTTAATCAAATTTTAGGAGTTTAAATAATTGATTAGGAGCTTTTCAACACAATTATATTGCAAAACCTCAATTTCTGTACTTTTTACTCGGTTAAAATTCCAACGGGTCCAATGAAAGGCCCATTTCGACCCGCTCGTACGAAACCTCTACGAAAAGGACTGCAAAACAAGGTTTAATGAAATTTTAGGAGTTTATGTAATTGATTAGGAGCTTTTCAACACAATTATATTGCAAAACCTCAATTTCTGTACTTTTTACTCAGTTAAAATTCCAACGGGTCCATTGAAAGGCCCATTTAGACCTGCTCGTCCGAAACCTCGACAAAAAGGACCGCAAAACAAGTTTTAATCAACTTTTAGGAGTTCAAATAATTGATTAGGAGCTTTTCAACACAATTATATTGAAAAACCTCAATTTCTATACTTTTTACTGAGTTAAAATTCCAACGGGCCCCATTTAAAGGCCCATTTCGACCTACTCGTTCGAAACCTCTACAAAAAGGACCGCAAAAAAGTTTTCTTCAAATTTTAGGAGTTCAAATAATTGATTAGGAGCTTCTCAACACAATTATATTGCAAAACCTCAATATCTGTACTTTTTACTCAGTTAAAATTTCAACGGATCCATTGAAAGACCCATTTCGACCCGCTCGTCCGAAACCTCTACAAAAGGACTGCAAAACAAGTTTTAATCAAATTTTAGGAGTTCATGTAATTTATTAGGAGCTTTTCGACACAATTATATTGCAAAACCTCAATTTATGTACTTTTTACTCAGTTAAAATTCCAACGGGTCCATTAAAAGGCCCATTTACACCTGCTCATTTGAAACCTCGACAAAAAGGACCGCAAAACAAGTTTTAATCAAATTTTAGGAGTTTAAATAATTGATTATGAGCTGTTCAACACAATTATATTGAAAAACCTCAATTTTTATACTTTTTACTCAGTTAAAATTCCAACGGGCCCATTGAAAGGCCCATTTAAACCTTCTCGACCGAAACCTCGACAAAAAGGACCGCAAAAAAGTTTTAATCAAATTTTAGGAGTTCAAATAATTGATTAGGAGCTTTTCAACACAATTATATTGAAAAATCTCAATTTTTGAACCTTTTACTCAGTTAAAATTCCAACGGGCCCATTGAAAGGCCCATTTAGACCTGCTCGTCCGAAACCTCTACAAAAAGGACCGGAAAAAAGTTTTATTCAAATTTTAGGAGTTCAAATATTTGATTAGGAGCTTTTCAACACAATTATATTGCAAAACCTCAATTTCTGTACTTTTTACTAAGTTAAAATTCCAATGGGTCCATTGAAAGGCCCATTTCGATCCGCTCGTCCGAAACCTCTACAAAAGGACTGCAAAACAAGTTTTAATCAAATTTTAGGAGTTCATGTAATTGATTAGGAACTTTTCAACACAATTATATTGCAAAACCCCAATTTATGTACTTTTTACTCAGTTAAAATTCCAACGGGTCCATTGAAAGGCCCATTTAGACCTGCTCGTCCGAAACCTCGACAAAAAGGACCGCAAAACAAGTTTTAATCAACTTTTAGGAGTTCAAATAATTGATTAGGAGCTTTTCAACACAATTATATTGAAAAACCTCAATTTCTATACTTTTTACTGAGTTAAAATTCCAACGGGCCCATTTAAAGGCCCATTTCGACCTACTCGTTCGAAACCTCTACAAAAAGGACCGCAAAAAAGTTTTCTTCAAATTTTAGGAGTTCAAATAATTGATTAGGAGCTTCTCAACACAATTATATTGCAAAACCTCAATATCTGTACTTTTTACTCAGTTAAAATTTCAACGGATCCATTGAAAGACCCATTTCGACCCGCTCGTCCGAAACCTCTACAAAAGGACTGCAAAACAAGTTTTAATCAAATTTTAGGAGTTCATGTAATTTATTAGGAGCTTTTCGACACAATTATATTGCAAAACCTCAATTTATGTACTTTTTACTCAGTTAAAATTCCAACGGGTCCATTAAAAGGCCCATTTACACCTGCTCATTTGAAACCTCGACAAAAAGGACCGCAAAACAAGTTTTAATCAAATTTTAGGAGTTTAAATAATTGATTATGAGCCGTTCAACACAATTATATTGAAAAACCTCAATTTTTATACTTTTTACTCAGTTAAAATTCCAACGGGCCCATTGAAAGGCCCATTTAAACCTTCTCGACCGAAACCTCGACAAAAAGGACCGCAAAAAAGTTTTAATCAAATTTTAGGAGTTCAAATAATTGATTAGGAGCTTTTCAACACAATTATATTGAAAAATCTCAATTTTTGAACCTTTTACTCAGTTAAAATTCCAACGGGCCCATTGAAAGACCCATTTAGATCTGCTCGTCCGAAACCTCTACAAAAAGGACCGGAAAAAAGTTTTATTCAAATTTTAGGAGTTCAAATATTTGATTAGGAGCTTTTCAACACAATTATATTGCAAAACCTCAATTTCTGTACTTTTTACTAAGTTAAAATTCCAATGGGTCCATTGAAAGGCCCATTTCGATCCGCTCGTCCGAAACCTCTACAAAAGGACTGCAAAACAAGTTTTAATCAAATTTTAGGAGTTCATGTAATTGATTAGGAACTTTTCAACACAATTATATTGCAAAACCCCAATTTATGTACTTTTTACTCAGTTAAAATTCCAACGGGTCCATTGAAAGGCCCATTTAGACCTGCTCGTCCGAAACCTCGACAAAAAGGACCGCAAAACAAGTTTTAATCAACTTTTAGGAGTTCAAATAATTGATTAGGAGCTTTTCAACACAATTATATTGAAAAACCTCAATTTCTATACTTTTTACTGAGTTAAAATTCCAACGGGCCCATTTAAAGGCCCATTTCGACCTACTCGTTCGAAACCTCTACAAAAAGGACCGCAAAAAAGTTTTCTTCAAATTTTAGGAGTTCAAATAATTGATTAGGAGCTTCTCAACACAATTATATTGCAAAACCTCAATATCTGTACTTTTTACTCAGTTAAAATTTCAACGGATCCATTGAAAGACCCATTTCGACCCGCTCGTCCGAAACCTCTACAAAAGGACTGCAAAACAAGTTTTAATCAAATTTTAGGAGTTCATGTAATTTATTAGGAGCTTTTCGACACAATTATATTGCAAAACCTCAATTTATGTACTTTTTACTCAGTTAAAATTCCAACGGGTCCATTAAAAGGCCCATTTACACCTGCTCATTTGAAACCTCGACAAAAAGGACCGCAAAACAAGTTTTAATCAAATTTTAGGAGTTTAAATAATTGATTATGAGCTGTTCAACACAATTATATTGAAAAACCTCAATTTTTATACTTTTTACTCAGTTAAAATTCCAACGGGCCCATTGAAAGGCCCATTTAAACCTTCTCGACCGAAACCTCGACAAAAAGGACCGCAAAAAAGTTTTAATCAAATTTTAGGAGTTCAAATAATTGATTAGGAGCTTTTCAACACAATTATATTGAAAAATCTCAATTTTTGAACCTTTTACTCAGTTAAAATTCCAACGGGCCCATTGAAAGGCCCATTTAGACCTGCTCGTCCGAAACCTCTACAAAAAGGACCGGAAAAAAGTTTTATTCAAATTTTAGGAGTTCAAATATTTGATTAGGAGCTTTTCAACACAATTATATTGCAAAACCTCAATTTCTGTACTTTTTACTAAGTTAAAATTCCAATGGGTCCATTGAAAGGCCCATTTCGATCCGCTCGTCCGAAACCTCTACAAAAGGACTGCAAAACAAGTTTTAATCAAATTTTAGGAGTTCATGTAATTGATTAGGAACTTTTCAACACAATTATATTGCAAAACCCCAATTTATGTACTTTTTACTCAGTTAAAATTCCAACGGGTCCATTGAAAGGCCCATTTAGACCTGCTCGTCCGAAACCTCGACAAAAAGGACCGCAAAACAAGTTTTAATCAACTTTTAGGAGTTCAAATAATTGATTAGGAGCTTTTCAACACAATTATATTGAAAAACCTCAATTTCTATACTTTTTACTGAGTTAAAATTCCAACGGGCCCATTTAAAGGCCCATTTCGACCTACTCGTTCGAAACCTCTACAAAAAGGACCGCAAAAAAGTTTTCTTCAAATTTTAGGAGTTCAAATAATTGATTAGGAGCTTCTCAACACAATTATATTGCAAAACCTCAATATCTGTACTTTTTACTCAGTTAAAATTTCAACGGATCCATTGAAAGACCCATTTCGACCCGCTCGTCCGAAACCTCTACAAAAGGACTGCAAAACAAGTTTTAATCAAATTTTAGGAGTTCATGTAATTTATTAGGAGCTTTTCGACACAATTATATTGCAAAACCTCAATTTATGTACTTTTTACTCAGTTAAAATTCCAACGGGTCCATTAAAAGGCCCATTTACACCTGCTCATTTGAAACCTCGACAAAAAGGACCGCAAAACAAGTTTTAATCAAATTTTAGGAGTTTAAATAATTGATTATGAGCCGTTCAACACAATTATATTGAAAAACCTCAATTTTTATACTTTTTACTCAGTTAAAATTCCAACGGGCCCATTGAAAGGCCCATTTAAACCTTCTCGACCGAAACCTCGACAAAAAGGACCGCAAAAAAGTTTTAATCAAATTTTAGGAGTTCAAATAATTGATTAGGAGCTTTTCAACACAATTATATTGAAAAATCTCAATTTTTGAACCTTTTACTCAGTTAAAATTCCAACGGGCCCATTGAAAGGCCCATTTAGACCTGCTCGTCCGAAACCTCTACAAAAAGGACCGGAAAAAAGTTTTATTCAAATTTTAGGAGTTCAAATATTTGATTAGGAGCTTTTCAACACAATTATATTGCAAAACCTCAATTTCTGTACTTTTTACTAAGTTAAAATTCCAATGGGTCCATTGAAAGGCCCATTTCGATCCGCTCGTCCGAAACCTCTACAAAAGGACTGCAAAACAAGTTTTAATCAAATTTTAGGAGTTCATGTAATTGATTAGGAACTTTTCAACACAATTATATTGCAAAACCCCAATTTATGTACTTTTTACTCAGTTAAAATTCCAACGGGTCCATTGAAAGGCCCATTTAGACCTGCTCGTCCGAAACCTCGACAAAAAGGACCGCAAAACAAGTTTTAATCAACTTTTAGGAGTTCAAATAATTGATTAGGAGCTTTTCAACACAATTATATTGAAAAACCTCAATTTCTATACTTTTTACTGAGTTAAAATTCCAACGGGCCCATTTAAAGGCCCATTTCGACCTACTCGTTCGAAACCTCTACAAAAAGGACCGCAAAAAAGTTTTCTTCAAATTTTAGGAGTTCAAATAATTGATTAGGAGCTTCTCAACACAATTATATTGCAAAACCTCAATATCTGTACTTTTTACTCAGTTAAAATTTCAACGGATCCATTGAAAGACCCATTTCGACCCGCTCGTCCGAAACCTCTACAAAAGGACTGCAAAACAAGTTTTAATCAAATTTTAGGAGTTCATGTAATTTATTAGGAGCTTTTCGACACAATTATATTGCAAAACCTCAATTTATGTACTTTTTACTCAGTTAAAATTCCAACGGGTCCATTAAAAGGCCCATTTACACCTGCTCATTTGAAACCTCGACAAAAAGGACCGCAAAACAAGTTTTAATCAAATTTTAGGAGTTTAAATAATTGATTATGAGCTGTTCAACACAATTATATTGAAAAACCTCAATTTTTATACTTTTTACTCAGTTAAAATTCCAACGGGCCCATTGAAAGGCCCATTTAAACCTTCTCGACCGAAACCTCGACAAAAAGGACCGCAAAAAAGTTTTAATCAAATTTTAGGAGTTCAAATAATTGATTAGGAGCTTTTCAACACAATTATATTGAAAAATCTCAATTTTTGAACCTTTTACTCAGTTAAAATTCCAACGGGCCCATTGAAAGGCCCATTTAGACCTGCTCGTCCGAAACCTCTACAAAAAGGACCGGAAAAAAGTTTTATTCAAATTTTAGGAGTTCAAATATTTGATTAGGAGCTTTTCAACACAATTATATTGCAAAACCTCAATTTCTGTACTTTTTACTAAGTTAAAATTCCAATGGGTCCATTGAAAGGCCCATTTCGATCCGCTCGTCCGAAACCTCTACAAAAGGACTGCAAAACAAGTTTTAATCAAATTTTAGGAGTTCATGTAATTGATTAGGAACTTTTCAACACAATTATATTGCAAAACCCCAATTTATGTACTTTTTACTCAGTTAAAATTCCAACGGGTCCATTGAAAGGCCCATTTAGACCTGCTCGTCCGAAACCTCGACAAAAAGGACCGCAAAACAAGTTTTAATCAACTTTTAGGAGTTCAAATAATTGATTAGGAGCTTTTCAACACAATTATATTGAAAAACCTCAATTTCTATACTTTTTACTGAGTTAAAATTCCAACGGGCCCATTTAAAGGCCCATTTCGACCTACTCGTTCGAAACCTCTACAAAAAGGACCGCAAAAAAGTTTTCTTCAAATTTTAGGAGTTCAAATAATTGATTAGGAGCTTCTCAACACAATTATATTGCAAAACCTCAATATCTGTACTTTTTACTCAGTTAAAATTTCAACGGATCCATTGAAAGACCCATTTCGACCCGCTCGTCCGAAACCTCTACAAAAGGACTGCAAAACAAGTTTTAATCAAATTTTAGGAGTTCATGTAATTTATTAGGAGCTTTTCGACACAATTATATTGCAAAACATCAATTTATGTACTTTTTACTCAGTTAAAATTCCAACGGGTCCATTAAAAGGCCCATTTACACCTGCTCATTTGAAACCTCGACAAAAAGGACCGCAAAACAAGTTTTAATCAAATTTTAGGAGTTTAAATAATTGATTATGAGCCGTTCAACACAATTATATTGAAAAACCTCAATTTTTATACTTTTTACTCAGTTAAAATTCCAACGGGCCCATTGAAAGGCCCATTTAAACCTTCTCGACCGAAACCTCGACAAAAAGGACCGCAAAAAAGTTTTAATCAAATTTTAGGAGTTCAAATAATTGATTAGGAGCTTTTCAACACAATTATATTGAAAAATCTCAATTTTTGAACCTTTTACTCAGTTAAAATTCCAACGGGCCCATTGAAAGGCCCATTTAGACCTGCTCGTCCGAAACCTCTACAAAAAGGACCGGAAAAAAGTTTTATTCAAATTTTAGGAGTTCAAATATTTGATTAGGAGCTTTTCAACACAATTATATTGCAAAACCTCAATTTCTGTACTTTTTACTAAGTTAAAATTCCAATGGGTCCATTGAAAGGCCCATTTCGATCCGCTCGTCCGAAACCTCTACAAAAGGACTGCAAAACAAGTTTTAATCAAATTTTAGGAGTTCATGTAATTGATTAGGAACTTTTCAACACAATTATATTGCAAAACCCCAATTTATGTACTTTTTACTCAGTTAAAATTCCAACGGGTCCATTGAAAGGCCCATTTAGACCTGCTCGTCCGAAACCTCGACAAAAAGGACCGCAAAACAAGTTTTAATCAACTTTTAGGAGTTCAAATAATTGATTAGGAGCTTTTCAACACAATTATATTGAAAAACCTCAATTTCTATACTTTTTACTGAGTTAAAATTCCAACGGGCCCATTTAAAGGCCCATTTCGACCTACTCGTTCGAAACCTCTACAAAAAGGACCGCAAAAAAGTTTTCTTCAAATTTTAGGAGTTCAAATAATTGATTAGGAGCTTCTCAACACAATTATATTGCAAAACCTCAATATCTGTACTTTTTACTCAGTTAAAATTTCAACGGATCCATTGAAAGACCCATTTCGACCCGCTCGTCCGAAACCTCTACAAAAGGACTGCAAAACAAGTTTTAATCAAATTTTAGGAGTTCATGTAATTTATTAGGAGCTTTTCGACACAATTATATTGCAAAACCTCAATTTATGTACTTTTTACTCAGTTAAAATTCCAACGGGTCCATTAAAAGGCCCATTTACACCTGCTCATTTGAAACCTCGACAAAAAGGACCGCAAAACAAGTTTTAATCAAATTTTAGGAGTTTAAATAATTGATTATGAGCTGTTCAACACAATTATATTGAAAAACCTCAATTTTTATACTTTTTACTCAGTTAAAATTCCAACGGGCCCATTGAAAGGCCCATTTAAACCTTCTCGACCGAAACCTCGACAAAAAGGACCGCAAAAAAGTTTTAATCAAATTTTAGGAGTTCAAATAATTGATTAGGAGCTTTTCAACACAATTATATTGAAAAATCTCAATTTTTGAACCTTTTACTTAGTTAAAATTCCAACAGGCCCATTGAAAGGCCCATTTAGACCTGCTCGTCCGAAACCTCTACAAAAAGGACCGGAAAAAAGTTTTATTCAAATTTTAGGAGTTCAAATATTTGATTAGGAGCTTTTCAACACAATTATATTGCAAAACCTCAATTTCTGTACTTTTTACTAAGTTAAAATTCCAATGGGTCCATTGAAAGGCCCATTTCGATCCGCTCGTCCGAAACCTCTACAAAAGGACTGCAAAACAAGTTTTAATCAAATTTTAGGAGTTCATGTAATTGATTAGGAACTTTTCAACACAATTATATTGCAAAACCCCAATTTATGTACTTTTTACTCAGTTAAAATTCCAACGGGTCCATTGAAAGGCCCATTTAGACCTGCTCGTCCGAAACCTCGACAAAAAGGACCGCAAAACAAGTTTTAATCAACTTTTAGGAGTTCAAATAATTGATTAGGAGCTTTTCAACACAATAATATTGAAAAACCTCAATTTCTATACTTTTTACTGAGTTAAAATTCCAACGGGCCCATTTAAAGGCCCATTTCGACCTACTCGTTCGAAACCTCTACAAAAAGGACCGCAAAAAAGTTTTCTTCAAAATTTAGGAGTTCAAATAATTGATTAGGAGCTTCTCAACACAATTATATTGCAAAACCTCAATATCTGTACTTTTTACTCAGTTAAAATTTCAACGGATCCATTGAAAGACCCATTTCGACCCGCTCGTCCGAAACCTCTACAAAAGGACTGCAAAACAAGTTTTAATCAAATTTTAGGAGTTCATGTAATTTATTAGGAGCTTTTCCACACAATTATATTGCAAAACCTCAATTTATGTACTTTTTACTCAGTTAAAATTCCAACGGGTCCATTAAAAGGCCCATTTACACCTGCTCATTTGAAACCTCGACAAAAAGGACCGCAAAACAAGTTTTAATCAAATTTTAGGAGTTTAAATAATTGATTATGAGCCGTTCAACACAATTATATTGAAAAACCTCAATTTTTATACTTTTTACTCAGTTAAAATTCCAACGGGCCCATTGAAAGGCCCATTTAAACCTTCTCGACCGAAACCTCGACAAAAAGGACCGCAAAAAAGTTTTAATCAAATTTTAGGAGTTCAAATAATTGATTAGGAGCTTTTCAACACAATTATATTGAAAAATCTCAATTTTTGAACCTTTTACTCAGTTAAAATTCCAACGGGCCCATTGAAAGGCCCATTTAGACCTGCTCGTCCGAAACCTCTACAAAAAGGACCGGAAAAAAGTTTTATTCAAATTTTAGGAGTTCAAATATTTGATTAGGAGCTTTTCAACACAATTATATTGCAAAACCTCAATTTCTGTACTTTTTACTAAGTTAAAATTCCAAAGGGTCCATTGAAAGGCCCATTTCGATCCGCTCGTCCGAAACCTCTACAAAAGGACTGCAAAACAAGTTTTAATCAAATTTTAGGAGTTCATGTAATTGATTAGGAACTTTTCAACACAATTATATTGCAAAACCCCAATTTATGTACTTTTTACTCAGTTAAAATTCCAACGGGTTCATTGAAAGGCCCATTTACACCTGCTCGTTTGAAACCTCGACAAAAAGGACCGCAAAACAAGTTTTAATCAAATTTTAGGAGTTCAAATAATTGATTATGAGATTTTCAACACAATTATATTGCGAAACCTCAATTTCTGTACTTTTTACTCAGTTAAAATTCCAACGGGCCCATTGTAAGCCCATTTAGACATGCTCGTCTGAAACCTCTACAAAAAGGGCCGCGAAACAAGTTTTAATCAAATTTTAGGAGTTCATATAATTGATTAGGAGCTTTTCAACACAATTATATTGCAAAACCTCAATTTATGTACTTTTTACCCAGTTAAAATTCCAACATGTTCATTGAAAGGCCCATTTAGACATGCTCGTCCGAAACCTCGACAAAAAGGACCGCAAAAAAGTTTTAATCAAAATTTAGGAGTTCATGTAATTGATTAGGAGCTTTTCAACACAATTATATTGAAAAACCTCAATTTCTGTACCTTTTACTCAGTTAAATTTCTAACGGGTCCATTGAAAGGCCCATTTAGACCTGCTTGTCCGAAACCTCGAAAAAAAGGACCACAAAAAAGTTTTCTTCAAATTTTAGGAGTTCAAATAATTGATTAGGAGCTTTTCAACACAATTATATTGCAAAACCTCAATTTCTGTACTTTTTACTCAGTTAAAATTCCAACGGGTGCACGAACCAACTTGCCTTAGTGGTTAAGGGAACGGTTGTTGTTCCTAGAGGTCACGGGTTCGAGCACCAGCAGCTGCAGCTGGGTGATTGAGCGTTCATTGTCAAATGGTTGAGAGTATATTTAGAACATATACTACTTGTAATCACTTTAGCTTTCATCAAAAAAAAATTCCAACGGGTCCAATGAAAGGCCCATTTCGACTAGCTCGTCCGAAAACTCTATGAAAAGGACTGCAAAACAAGTTTTAATCAAATTTTAGGAGTTCATGTAATTGATTAGGAGCTTTTCAAAACAATTATATTGTAAGACCTCAATTTCTGTACTTTTTACTCAGTTAAAATTCTAACGGGTCCATTGAAAGACCCATTTAGACCTGCTTGTCCGAAACCTCGACAAAAAGGACCGCAAAAAAGTTTTAATCAAATTTTAGGAGTTCATGTAATTGATTAGAAGCTTTTCAACACAATTATATTGAAAAACCTCAATTTATGTACCTTTTACTCAGTTAAAATTCCAACGGGTCCATTGAAAGACCCATTTAGACCCGCTTGTCCGAAACCTCGAAAAAAAGGACCACAAAAAAGTTTTCTTCAAATTTTAGGAGTTCAAATAATTGATTAGGAGCTTTACAACACAATTATTTTGCAAAACCTCAATTTCTATACTTTTTACTCAGTTAAAATTCCAACGGGTCCAATGAAAGGCCCCTTTTGACTAGCTCGTCCGAAAACTCTACGAAAAGGACTGCAAAACAAGTTTTAATCAAATTTTAGGAGTTCATTTAATTGATTAGGAGCTTTTCAACACAATTATATTGTAAGACCTCAATTTCTGTACTTTTTACTCAGTTAATATTCCAACAGGTGCATTAAAAGGCCCATTTAGACCTGCTCGTCCGAAACCTCGACAAAAAGGACCGCAAAACAAGTTTTAATGAAATTTTAGGAGTTCAAATATTTGATTAGGAGCTTTTCAACACAATCATATTGAAAAACCTCAATTTTTTTACCTTTTACTCAGTTAAAATTCCAACGGGTCCATTGAAAGGCCCATTTAGACCTGCTTGTCCGAAACCTCGAAAAAAAGGACCACAAAAAAGTTTTCTTCAAATTTTAGGAGTTCAAATAATTGATTAGGAGCTTTTCAACACAATTATATTGCAAAACCTCAAATTCTGTACTTTTTACTCAGTTAAAATTCCAACAGGTCCTTTGAAAGGCCCATTTAGACCTGCTCGTCCGAAACCTCGACAAAAAGAATCGCAAAAAAGATTTATTCAAAATTTAGGAGTTCAAATAATTGATTAGGAGATTTTCAACACAGTTATATTGTAAAACCTTAATTTTTTTACTTTTTACTCAGTTAAAATTCCAATGGGCCATTGAAAGGCCCATTTAGACCTGCTCGTCCGAAACCTCGACAAAAGGACCGCAAAACAAGTTTTAATCAAATTTTAGGAGTTTAAATAATTGATTAGGAGCTTTTCAACACAATTATATTGCAAAACCTCAATTTCTGTACTTTTTACTCGGTTAAAATTCCAACGGGTCCAATGAAAGGCCCATTTCGACCCGCTCGTACGAAACCTCTACGAAAAGGACTGCAAAACAAGGTTTAATAAAATTTTAGGAGTTTATGTAATTGATTAGGAGCTTTTCAACACAATTATATTGCAAAACCTCAATTTCTGTACTTTTTACTTAGTTAAAATTCCAACGGGTCCATTGAAAGGCCCATTTAGACCTGCTCGTCCGAAACCTCGACAAAAAGGACCGCAAAACAAGTTTTAATCAACTTTTAGGAGTTCAAATAATTGATTAGGAGCTTTTCAACACAATTATATTGCAAAACCTCAATTTCTATACTTTTTACTGAGTTAAAATTCCAACGGGCCCATTGAAAGGCCCATTTCGACCTACTCGTTCGAAACCTCTACAAAAAGGACCGCAAAAAAGTTTTCTTCAAAATTTAGGAGTTCAAATAATTGATTAGGAGCTCCTCAACACAATTATATTGCAAAACCTCAATTTATGTACTTTTTACTCAATTAAAATTCCAACGGGTCCATTGAAAGGCCCATTTAGACCTGCTCGTCCGAAACCTTGACAAAAAGGACCGCAAAACAAGTTTTAATCAAATTTTAGGAGTTCAAATAATTGATTAGGATCTTTTCAACACAATTATATTGAAAAACCTCAATTTCTGTACCTTTTACTCAGTTAAAATTCCAACGGGTCAACGGGTACGTTGGAATGAAAATTCTCTCAAAATTCTCTCTCAAATTTCCTTTGCTTTCTCTTCCGCTTTTTCCTCCGGCCACCTTATCCCACCGCCTCCTCCTTCCCCTCCTCCTACCCTTCCTCCTCCTTCCCCTCCTCCACTTTTGGTTGTGCTCGTTTCGTCTACAGCAAAGGTAAGTTTGTTGATTTTATTAGAATTTTTAGTCTCATTCGTATCAATTCCACTTATTGGTTGTCATCCAGTTTTAACATCCATTTTTACCAATGGTTGTTACACGCCATTATCATGGATCCATCAAGTGTTTCAATGCTTAAAGCGGATAGGCTTAACGTATTTTAATTTCACCAAACCCCATCTTGTTGGGAGCAATTTTTTCTCCCTTCTCTCACCGTCACTATTTCATAGTGTACGGGCTGCTTCCTGGCTACGGCCTTGTATTTTTCTCGAATTAATATTATTAGTTCGATATTCCTATTCATGGCCTTTTCGGCTTTGCAATAACATTAATCAGCCACCATTATGGCATGGCAAACGGGCCCCTAATACAGGGCTGTCCCCAGCCAAACATCAGGGAGTGCTGACGCGACGGTGGCCCACCAAATCAAGTGATGTGGTGTATTATTGGCCCATCACCAAAGATTGGCCCCTTCAACAATCTGCATGGCTCATGCATAAGGCCATTTATGTGGTTCTTTATCTTGAACATGCACAAAATACATCAAACTTCACAGATTGCTTAAGGCTTATTTTCTCGATTTATTTATTATTCATATCCTTCGACAATAGGGTTCTTCTACATACCCAATCGTTCGCCACACGAGCCTATGAATAGCTCTACAAAACCAGTGGCAGTGAAGGAACACGGACAACCTCCGCTGGCAACGGTGGCACAGAAACAGTTGAAGTAGGCCCCCCTACAAATCCAAACTACTTCAAAGTGGTAGGATTGTATAAAAGTCTAATTAAACTCAAACTCTTGAGTTTACACCGGATTCTTAGGAGATTACATCCTATTGTTTCCAGCATTTTGTTCCTCTTTTTAAGGATTTTAATATCTTCCAAATATATAGGGAATAAAATTTCCTTATCCATCCAACGTTTGAATCTGCAACGGATACACTTCATCCTTTTACTTGGATCTCGATTGAATTTCAAATTCAATTCCACTAGGAATCTATTTTATTCCGAAAATATATGGATTATATCCCCCCCTTTTATCAGCTTTTTAAATTGTATATGGGATTATCTTCCAATTAATTTAAACTACATATTTAAATTATCCCATTTAAACACACCGACCTTTTTGGGATCACAAGGCTTGTTTTACCATTTTAAAATCAAACACTTGCCTACTTGGTTCATTACACTCGAAACTCTTGGGCATTTACCACTTTTGCCTCTGTTCCTCCACCTTCTTGCTCCAACGACCATGGCATCCACAGACTCTTTCTTGAAAAGATTCAACAATCTTTAGTTTACAGCTGAGGAACAGAGCTTTGTGTTCACCCCCTCCACATACAACGTCATACCTGTCGACGACCATAAAACCTCATTGATTGGCAAGCTCTTTGCCACATCACCCATCGATGAAGCTGTTGTTACAAGAGTCTTCACGTCTATTTGGAAAGGGGACAAACTCAGCCTCTTCACCGCTCTAGGCTCAGGCTTTTTCCTCATAAAATTTGAAACTGTTCGAAACATGAAGGAAGTCATCAAAAGGGAACCTTGGACATTCAAGCGTGACTGGTTAGCTCTACAACCTCTACAACCCAATCTGACGATTGATGAGTATAAATTTCAATTTATGCGTATTTGGGTACGCATCCTTCGCGTTCCACTCGCATTCATGGTGAGTGATACTGCAGCCAATATCACCGGTCGCTCTCTCGGGGCTGGTTTAGGCACAGTGATAGGTACAGACTCACGACGAGATGAGGAAGGGAACATGGTTCAATTTCTTAGGGTTTGTGTCCTAGTGGACATCGAACAACCTCTGCGGAGGGGCGTTGCATATGTGGAGAGGGGTGACAAACCCAAAACTAAGATGATTCCAGTCCAATATGAGAAGCTGCCATCGTTCTGTCACGGTTGCGGTGTACTTGGGCATCTCCGCTCCAGCTGTGAGCAGTTCAAGGATCTCCCTGCTGCTGCTCTTCAGTATGGCGACTGGCTGAGAGCTCCTCCAGCAAAGCCATCTATTAAGCCACAGTTAAGAGGCAAAGTTCGCTATTTCGAACCTGGTACCTCCTCCAAACCCCAAACAGTAACTACGGGTACCATTCCACCTTTTTTTACTCATCTCTTGAGTATCTCCTTCATATTACGATGTTTACTTCATTTACCATCTCAAGTCTTTATTACTGTACATTGCATAAAGAACTCACGAACTGGGCTATGACTATTTCCCTACTTTTAGGTGGTGAGCACTTTGAACCTGGTTCATCCTCCAAAAACCCAACGGCTGCGTCGGGTAATGCTATTACTTTCGTTCTTATTTTCACAGTTGTTGCTATTAAGATGATACCTATCTTCATGGTTCAGTTGACGTTGCCTTATATAATATTGAATAAGGTACTCACGTGTTGGGCTATGTCTGTGATGTTAACAGCAGGTGCTGTCCCGGCTGCATCACTGAAGCCCCCATCTGCATCAAATCAGAGGAAAGGCAAAGGCATTGTCAACCAAACATTGCACGCTGGATTCACTGAACCCACACTACCGGTGGCGGAGGAGCTTTCTCCAGCAGTCGAGAAAATTGTTGATGATGCTGAGGATATTTTAGATGTTGCTGTTGATGCTGTAGATGCAGCTGATATAGCCACAGGGGTTGAGGAAAATCCAGCCAATGAGGAAACTCACCAGGTTGAAAACGAACTGCTGCCCTTTGAGGTGACACCGCTCGACATGATTCCGGCGGATGAAGAATCTGTCGTGCAAGGGTCTACTGAGGTTGATAACGCAGAAGAGGATTCAACACCACCTGATAAACGATTCATCCTTATTTAGGAGGATGACTTCCCTTTACCCACGATTGATGAGGCTGCACCCGGGGGTGAGGAAGCGATGAATCCAGATTTTGAGGCTTGGCTCAGTGCAACCTCTGGGAAAGCTAATGTCGGCCATAAGAAAGCCAAGAGAAGCCCTCCTATTATCACATGAGGCATTTCCAAGCGCTTACGCACCTCTGGGAAACAAACTTCGCCTAAAGTTCACGACAAGGGTTCCAAATTTCCGAAAGCTGGGATGAGCAGCAAAAACTCTTCGACGGTGGTTGACGGTTAACCCCGCCGAGAGAAATGAGGATCCTATGTTGGAACTGTCGGGGCTTGGGTATGTCCTCGGCAGTTCATGAACTACGCTATATTACTTTTCGTTTAAAACCGGATATTTTATTTTTGTCTGAAACTCGTTTATTTTCTTCTAAGGTTGATAGATTGAAACTTTTATTAGATATGGATTATTGTTTTGCTGTGGACAGCAGCTCTTCTTGTTCAGGCCTAGGCCTTTTATGGAATAAAAAAATTACTCTTGATTTGCTCTCGTCCTCCGAGAGATATATAGATGTCCTTTTGAATTATGATGACAACTGTTTTCGCTTTACTGGTTTATACGGTTTTGCGGCCACTAATTTAAAATCGAGAACTTGGGATATCATCGATTCGCTACACCCCATCTCGTCTGCTCCTTGGTTAATTGGAGGGGATCTTAACGACATCCTCGATGACTCGGAAAAACAGGGAGGGGGCGTGGACCCCGCACCCAAATCAATAACTTCCGAGACTGTCTATCTCGTAATGACTTATATGATTGCAAGCCCACTAATGGGTGGTTTACTTGGACGAGAACGGGGCCCAACGTCAACCCTATTTGCGAACGTTTGGATCGTTTTGTGGCTTGCTCCCGTTGGTTGCACAATCATCCCCATTTTTCCATCTCTCACCTCTTTTCCGCGAAATCGGATTATAGCGTTATTGTTATGGACACAACATTCACTAGCAATCCGCATGGCTCCCACCATACAGCTCCGGATCATTTCAGATTTGAAGCATGTTGGGCCTCTGACCCGGCCTGTGTGCAACTTTGTCAACAAACGTGGGCTTCCACATCCGGACCGCTTGTAGACAAATTAGTCACACTCGGCTGTAAGCTACATGAATGGCAAGCGGCCCATCGGCAACGTTCCGCAAAACGATTTGCATTTTTGCAAAAACGTATCAACCATTACCTGAGGCGACATCGCCTCTCAAATAAGGACCTGGCTACAGTTCACAATGTGAAGTCCGAGCTTAGACGCCTTTTGGATGTAAGAGAAGCGTACTGGGCTCAGGGCTCACGTGTCTCCTGGCTATCCAACGGTGATAAGAACACCAATTACTTCCATGCTCGGGCCTCCCGGCGTCAGAAGAAGAACACCATCCGAGGCCTCTTCGCTAATGATGGAACCTGGCATACGTCAAATTCTGATCTACTCCATATTGCTTCATCCTATTTCCAAAATATGTTTACTTCATCTACTGGTGCCTACTCCCCGGTACTACTCGAGCATGTTCGCTCTTCTATCACGATGGACATGAATGCATCACTGTTACAGCCCTTTACTGAGGCAGAGGTTTTAACTGCCTTCCGAGATATTCACCCAAGGTAGGCACTGTTGCGTGTAAAATAGTCTATCGCAATTGTAGTGCAAGTGTACACGACGCAAGTAGTAAAGTGATACGAAGTATCGGATATCGTCTCCACAGGGATTGGGCTAATGACTTCACCTTGTTTACTGCACGAAAGTAAAGGAAATAATTAAGAGTTGTCACGAGAATAATAAGGTAAAAACGTAAAATAAAGGATTGGGAAATCAAGATAGAGAGAATGGGCTGGTATTGAGTTGCTCAGTAGTGCAGGTATTGAATTGCTTAGGATCTCCAGTTCTGTCGTCGCGCCCGTCGCCGACAGCACCTGTCGCAGCGGCTGTCCGTTAGCTGTCGCGGCAGCAAACACTAACTCCGTACTTCAAGCTTGGCAAGAATCCCAGATCTGCCTTGCCCTATCCCTAGGCACAAGTCTGTCGATGATCACGTCTTTGATGATACCTCCCGGCGTGAATCGAAGGATGAACACCGATGTGTATGAATTCTTCCTTAGCCACTTAACCTCGCCCTATCCCTAGGCACGAGATGGTTCAACTATAAACTAGAGAACGCGCTCTTATCTTTTTCGTATACTTAACTCTCCCGATGCTAAGTAAATGGATAACCTCACAATGCTCTCCCGATGCTCTTGCAAGATATTAAAACCAAGATAAAAGAACTTGAAGTTTATTTTATTGAACTTGAAAAATCCTAAAACAAAGCAACCCTTGCAACTACTTTACAAAACAACCCGTAGCCCTAGGGGGAATTTAGAACATGTCGGTGACGGGTGGACGGCAGGGGTTTGGTTTCGGTTATGGGGTAATCGGTCCTGCCCTAGGTTTAATCTATGCCCTTATATAAGCTTTGGGCTCAAGTTATCTAAGGTAACAAGGATTACAACTTTAATTAAAAGTAAGATTCTAATAAAGACTAAATCTCTAAAGTCTCCTACTTTCCAGCCGCATCCTTGTTTCTAGGTATTTCTTCTCCTTGAGCTTTGGCTTGACATATCTTTTGATCCGGGGCTTGGAAAAATATTTGGCTTCCACACGACAGACGAGCAGATTTTTCTCTATCTATCGAGATCCACTTTACTTTTCCTCTTCATAAGTCTGCTGTCACCTTGCTGTCACGACAGGTCCATGACAGGTTCGTCTTCTTCGTCTGCTTGTCCAGTTCAGCTCTTCTGCTTATCTGCCCTGCGCCTGCCTTCATCGTCAACCATGGCAGCTACCTGCAAAATACGCCATCTTTTAGTAGAATCCGTGCCTTTTATATAATTGTGATGTTTTATTGAAAACTAACCTAAATGCAATGCAATTATGCTTGAATGCAGCAGAAATATGGGTTAAAAAGGGTGTAAATAATAGAACTTTTACACACTCAACACACCCCCAAACTCAAGTCTTTGCTTGCCCTCAAGCAATTAAACCTAAACGAAAAATGAAAACAAGAAAAAATTTTGTGTTGGCCTTCAAACAGTGAACTGTCCCTTACCCGTCGCTCGTTCTCTATGGCGACAGCAACCTATCGGAAAGATTAGGATCTGTCCGGAATCTCCCTATAGCTCTCGTGCAGTGTGTGCATGCTTGTGAACAGTTATATGCCAAGACTCTCTTAGTTTCACTAGAATAATTGACTTTAGCTTGTTTAGAGTTTTTCCTACGAGACTGTTTTCTTTCTTTTTCTTACTAGAGCCAGAATTGGGCACCTCTAGTTATTTTCCTTTTTTCAAACTTCTTCTCTTTTACTAGAGCCAGTATTTCAGGCACCTCTAGTTAACTGTCTAGAGCCGGTGATAGGCACCTCTAGAAGTTTTTTCTCTGGTTATCTGCCTAGAGCCGGTGGAAGGCACCTCTAGGTTTCCTGAGATTCTAGTCTCTTTTCTACTCTAAGTGCTAAGCTTTCCTATTCTAGTTTGGCTAAAAGAGATCTAAGCAGTATAACAGTCACAAAAGTGTTTAAGTTTTCAGAACTATAGAAAGGCTCTAAACTTTTCCTTAACCTGTCCTAAAGATGCTGCCACGACAGAGATGTCATGACAGGTAAGTTAACTTCACAGTTTTAAGCCAACAGTTTAATCTTTTCTGATTTTTTTTAAACCTTAAAATAAAAGACACAACAAATAATAAAAAGATGTACTTAAGACTCCATTAATGATGGAGGGTTGCCACCCCCAAACTCGAGGGTTGCATTGCCCTCAATGCAAAATGACATGAACAATAAAATAAAGAAAAAGTACATCACAAAATATAAAGGCAGGCAGCAATCAGAGGAAAATAAAAACTTAAATTTTCAGTCGCTGCCCTCGCTGCTGCTGCTGATTCGGATCTGACGGCGGCGTCTGCGCTGTGGGGGAGGCTGGACAGGTTCAGAGACAGGTTCAGGGACAGGTTGCTCCACGAGCTGAACATCGGAACTGCTGCCGCTGTCCCAACTGCTGGTGGTAGTGGTACTAGCCTTAGGCAGCCTTTTCTTGTCTGCCACATGTTTAATCCTCTTGACCCTCGTAAAGTCACTCTCCAAATTGCTCCGGATAAGAGGGCTGTCATCAGTGGCAGGTCTCTTGGTTCCTCGAGGGGAGGTGTCTGCCGGGGGGCTGCCTTCTGCCGTCGGGGCAGGTGATTTGGTGGAAGCAGTTGAGTGGGACGGGGAGGTAGGTGGTGTGGGCGTGTGGACAGGTGTGTGGACAGGAGTGGGGATATGGAAATAATGGGCAGGAAAAGTAGGGAATTGAACATCGGGAAAATTTAAAGTTTGGGTAATAAAATTTACCGTGGAGTTCGTGAAGTCCCGAATAAATGTCATCAATCCCATTTGGCGTTCCTCTACCCGTTGTAAAGTAGCTAGGATGAGGGCAGACTGGTCTGTCGGAGTGGCGTTGGTTTCAGCATCAGGGGCAGGCTCGGTGGCAGGGTCGATGGGTGGTTCCTCTGATGATTCTGCGGGTGAGCCAGCAGGGTTGAATGAGGAGACAGGTGTAGCCACGATCAGCTCCATGAGGCTGTTGATGTTATTGTCTGTCCAACCTCTGCCCTTCCTGATTTTGTCGGAGGGATCCTCGGGCACCGCAGCACATCGGCAGAGGGAAGTTATGGTGAACGGCAGGCAGAGGCGTGAGTCAGAGCGGAAGGCACAGTCCAGGATGCTGTCCCTCATATATCTGCCCTCATTAATGGCCCTGTTGTGCATGATGGAGTGAATCAGGGCAAGTCACTGTCGGTTGACTGTCGTATGGTGGGACGAGGGCAGGATACGCTTTTTGATGAAAGCGTTCCAAAGTTTGGCTTCCGGGCGGAGTTGCCCCCTATTGACGGAGTGGGGGTTCTTCTTGCTGGTTGTCCATGATGTACCGGCCTCTGTCAACTCCACCATGATGGCATCGTAAGTGGCAGAGTCGAGGGAGTCGATGAATTCCTGGTGAGCATCATCACCGGGGCCAAAGAAAAGGCCAAACATGTGATTGATGCTGTCGGCAGTGAAAGGTACTTGCACTCCTCGAACAGTGACAGATGTCGCCGTTCTGCTGTCTATGGCTGCGTAGAACTCTCGGACTAAGGTGTCGTTAAGCTCGGCCGGTTGTTCAGCAAAATACTCCCATAGTTGAGCCGTGATGGCCTTGAAAATGAACGGCCGGAGTCCCATGTTGGGCGTCTGTCGGATGTACACGAAGCCACGTTCCTCCCATAACTCTTTGTTGGCGAAGGGGGATGCTGCTGCGGAAGAAGAGGCGGCAGCAGCGTTACGGCGGGTTTGTCTCGACGACATATTGGTTGCAAGGGCTGTGAAAAAGAGAAAGCAAATAAAGCTAGAGGAGAAAAATAACAAGAGAGAAAAATCAGAAGTGATGAAAAATGAAAATGGGAAGGGGTTTATATAGCGGTCGATGAGCTGCCCATTTAATGCCTCAACGGCAGGCGGGAATAACGGGGCGGCAGATTGGATGTAGCGTGTCTGACGCGTCTGACACGCATTTATGCGTCTACTGTGCGTCTGCCGCACGCTTCTGCATCTGTAGTGCGTCTGTTGACAGCCTGTCAAGTCCGTCTGCGCCGGCAGCTGAAACGACAGGTTATCATAAATGGGCTTTATTGGGCTGGTGGATGGGCGGTGGGCTTGGGCCACTTCTTCTTTCCTTCTTGACTCCTTTATTTCCTAAATACTGAGATTATAAAAATAAAACATTATTCGAATAAAATAAACCTAATTCCTAATAAATAATAATAATAAAAATAAAAATAAAACTCAGGTTAAATTAGGGGTGCCTTGTGGGGCATCTCCTAAAGTAACCACTTCCTGAATTCCTGGGGCTTCAGTCCCCTGATAGTGCTTGAGGCGTTGTCCATTGACTTTGAATTGGTGCCCGTCTTTTAATGATTGAATTGTGATGGCACCATGGGGAAAGGCTTGAATCACTTGGAACGGGCCAGACCATCTAGACTTTAGCTTTCCTGGGAAGAGTTTAAGTCTAGAATTAAACAACAACACAAGCTGCCCTGGGCAGAACTGTCGTGGCAGCAGTTTCTTGTCGTGCCACTTCTTAGTCTTTTCCTTGTAAATCCTTGCGTTGTCGTAGGCCATTGTCTGTAATTCTTCAATCTCGTTTAGATCTAATAACCTTTTCTGGCCGGCCTTGTCCAAGTCCATATTCACTGCCTTGATTACCCAATATGCTTTGTGCTCGATCTCGACAGGCAAGTGACAGGTTTTCCCATAAATCAGTCGGAATGGAGACATTCCCAATGGAGTCTTGAAAGCTGTCCGGTATGCCCATAATGCATCATTCAGAAGTAAAGACCAATCTTTCCTAGTTGGTTTAACCATCTTTTCAAGGATGTTCTTCACTTCCCTATTGGATATCTCAGCCTGTCCATTGGTCTGTGGGTGGTATGCTGTCGCGATCCTGTGCTTGACACCATATTTCTTCAAGGCAGCAGCAATTACCCTATTATCAAAATGTCTCCCCTCATCACTGATAATCGCCCTAGGGATGCCAAATCTAGAAAAAATGTTTTTATGCAAAAACTTTTGGACCGTCTTGGCATCATTCTTTTGAGTTGCGATTGCTTCAACCCACTTGGAGACATAGTCCACTGCTAGGAGGATGTAAAGATTTCCACATGAAGATGGAAAAGGTCCCATAAAATCAATCCCCCAAACATCAAAGATCTCTACTTCTAGAATATTCTGCAGTGGCATCTCGTTTCTCCTCGAGATGTTACCTATCCGCTGGCACCTGTCACAGCTTTTATAAAATTCCTGTGCATCTTTATATAGTGTCGGCCAGTAGAACCCTGACTGCAGCACCTTGGCAGCAGTTTTATTGCCTCCTAAGTGACCTCCATATTGTGAAGCATGACAGTGATGGAGAATGTCTTCTTGTTCTTCTTGTGGTACACACCTTCTTATAACCTGATCTGCGCACATTTTGAAAAGAAGAGGTTCGTCCCAATAATAATGTTTAACATCATTTTGGAACCTCTTCCTTGCTTGATAATTAAGATCAGAAGGTAATATTCCGCTAACTATAAAATTAACGAAATCAGCATACTAGGGAAGGTTAGAAGACTTACCTGCCGCCATGGCTGTCGCGACAGCGATTGCGGCAGCAAAGAGCTGCTCATCTGGGAAGGTCTCCAGTATGTGTGTCTCATCTAACGGTAGACTCTGTCCCGTCTCCAACCTCGACAAGTGGTCTGCCACTTGATTTTCTGTCCCCTTTTTGTCTTTGATCTCAAGGTCGAACTCTTGTAATAGTAAGATCCATCGTATCAGCCTAGGCTTCGCATCCTTCTTTGCGAACAAGTACTTGAGGGCAGAATTGTTGGTGTGTATTATTACCTTCGTTCCAAGTATGTAAGAACGAAACTTGTCGATGGAGAACACCACAGCTAACAGCTCCTTTTCTATGGTGGTATAGTTCACTTGGGCTTCATTTAATGTTTTGCTAGCATAATATATGACGTGAAACAGCCTGTCTCTGCGCTGCCCAAGTGCTGCCCCGACATCATAGTCACTAGCATCACACATGATCTCGAATGGTTGTGACCAGTCTGGTGGCTGTACTATGGGGGCTGTCACTAACTTTTCCTTCAGAACCTTGAATGCTTCAGTACATTCCTCATTAAAGTCAAAGGGTCGGTTCTGCTCTAGGAGATGGCATAGCGGCTTGGTGATCTTTGAAAAATTTGCAATAAATCTTCTATAAAAACCAGCATGCCCTAAAAAACTCCTAATGCCCTTGACTGTCGTTGGCGGCGGCAGCTTCTCTATGACTTCAATTTTTGCCCTGTCGACCTCTATCCCACGGCAGCTAATCTTATGGCCTAGAACTATCCCTTCATCTACCATAAAATGGCATTTTTCCCAGTTTAGAACAAGATTAGTTTTTTCACATCTTTCAAGTACCTTTTGAAGATTGCCGAGGCAACTCTCAAAATCGTCTCCAAAGACGGAAAAATCATCCATGAAAATCTCAAGGAAGTCCTCTACCATGTCGGAGAATATTGCCATCATGCACCTTTGGAAGGTGGCAGGTGCGTTACAGAGGCCGAACGGCATCCTCCTAAATGCGTATGTTCCGTAGGGGCATGTGAAAGTCGTTTTCTCTTGATCTTCCGGTGCAATCGCAATTTGGTTATAACCTGAATAACCATCAAGAAAACAATAATAAGATTTACCCGCTAATCTATCAAGCATTTGATCAATAAAGGGTAAAGGGAAGTGGTCCTTTCGGGTAGCTTTGTTAAGCTTCCGATAGTCCATACAAACCCTCCAACCGGTCACAGTCCTGGTTGGGATTAGTTCATTGTTTTCGTTGGTTATCACGGTCATGCCTCCTTTCTTGGGAACACATTGCACCGGGCTTACCCATTTGCTGTCGGAGATGGCGTAAATAATACCAGCATCTAACCATTTAATGATCTCCTTACGCACTACCTCCTTCATCGCATGGTTTAGCCGCCTTTGGGCATCTATAGTCGGCTTATGATCTTCCTCAAGGAGGATTTTGTGCATGCATAACGCCGGACTAATGCCCTGAATGTCTGCTATCGTCCATCCAATCGCCTTTTTGTGCTGCCTTAGCATGTCGATCAGCTGTCGTTCCTGTTCCTGCGGTAGCTTAGCAGAGATGATTACGGGCAGTGTGTCATCACAACCAAGATAAGCATATTTAAGCTGCCCTGGCAGGGGCTTAAGTTCTAAGACATGTGGTTCAACAGTAGAGGGCTTTTGGATTAAATGGTTATCCGAAGTGTAATTCAAAGGTTCGAATAACTTACCTGGACGATGGTCTAACCAGTTTACCTCCTCATGACCTTCAGTATCAGATGTATCGGATTCAGAGGAGTTGCTGCCGTTGGTGCTTTCGTCGTTGCTGTCGTCATCGCTATCGTGACAGGCCTGTAGGTGGCTGTCGCAGCAGTGACCAAATTTTTTATCACGGCAGCCCGACCTGATGCAGGGGTAATCAAAGGTCACCTCAATGATGGCCTTGCATTCCTCGTCCACATCAGCATGTTTCATTGCTTGGAGAACATTCAACTTAATTTGTTGATCGTTTACGCGCATGGTGAGTTCTCCTTTCTCCACATCAATCAATGATCTTCCCGTGGCTAAGAAGGGTCGCCCAAGGATGACTGGTGCGTTTTCATCTGCCTCACAATCTAAAATAAGAAAGTCAGCAGGAAAAATAAGCTTATCCACTCTTACCAAAATATCTTCAATTTTTCCCTCGGGGTGAACGTAAGAGCGGTCGGCTAGCTGTAGGGTAACTGTCGTGGGCCGCGCCTTGCCAATACCTAATTTCTGAAAAACAGATTTGGGCATTAGATTAACACTAGCTCCAAGATCACAAAGTGCCTTACCCACAAATTTGTCGCCGATTACGCAAGGTATGATGAAGCTCCCCGGATCCTTCTTTTTCTGGGGTGGCTGCCGATGAAGAATACTCATGCAACCTTCTTGCATCCTTACCGTTTCAAATTCCCCAAGTTTAGATTTTTTCGACATAACATCCTTGAGAAATTTAGCATAACCGGGCATCTCCCTAACAGCATCTAACAGCATCTTTTTAAGTTGAGATTCATGCTTAGCTTGCTGTATCCGTTGAGGAAAAGGTGGTGGAGGACGATAATCAGCGATGCGTCCTTCCCACTGCATGCGAATCTGAGGACGATATTCATCTTTCTTTTCCTCTGTCGCTTCTGCTGTCGTGACAGGCTCATCGGCAGCAGTCTGTTTATCACCTGTCGGGGCAGCTTCCTCGGCAGGTTTATCCAAGGCAGGTTCCTTTTCTGTTTCAGCTTCTTCCGGTCCTGGTAACTTTTTCCCACTCCTAGTAGTAATCGCCTTACATTGCTCATGTGGGGGCGGTCTAGCGTTTTCAGTATTGCTAGGAAAACCTCCATTCTGTCTTGGCTTAATATGCTGGGACACCTGACCCATTTGTGTCTCTAGGGATTTCAAGGTAGCCTCATGATTTGTCATTCTCATCTTGGTTTCATCCATAAAGTTTTCCGTCTTCTTGACAAACTGATTAATATTGTCCATATACGTACCAGTCTGAGACATAAAAGTGGCCAGAGTCTGCTCCAATATACTACTCGTGGTAGGTGGTGGCTGCTGTTGCTGTTACGGCGGCAGGTTCTGCGGCGGCAGTTGCTGACGCGTCAACAATCTAGGGCCCCCCTGATTCTGATGATGTGCTTGCGGATTCAAAGCATTGTTGGGGTTACTCCAAGAAAATTTGGGATCCTTCCGCCAATTAGGGTTGTAGTTGTTGGAATTGTAGTTCGGCTTGTAATTTCCAACATATTTTCCCTCTTCTACATTTATAGGGCACTCATCCCTACTATGATTTCCCTCACAGATAGTACAAACTTCCTCGACAGCAAATCCTTGTAGTTCGTCTTCATTTAATAATCGTTTCATTGCTTTAGTAAGGAATGCTACCTGTGATTTCATAGTGCTGTCGGCCTCATAATCCTTGACAGCAAGTACCCGTTTACCTCCTCTTCTTGCAGTCGGAAACTGCTCCTCATTCTTAGCCAGATTTTTCAAAACTTGCAGCGCCTCGTCTGGATCTTTATCCAATAATAGTCCATTTGCTGCAGAATCAATTCTAATGCGAGTTTGTAAGTTAGCAGCATTATAGAATTTAGTTACCTGATTCCAGACGGGAAATCCATGCATTGGGCAGTTTCGAAGAAGAGTACTAAACCTGTCGCAGGCCTCGTGCATTGGCTCGTCATCTTCCTGTTGAAAAGTAGCAATTTCGTTACGTAATCGCTCAGATAAATGCGAAGGATTAAAACGAGATAAAAATTCACGAGTTAAATCTACCCAAGTCATAATGGAACCCGGTGTTAGTTTATTCCACCAAGTTTTAGCTCTGTCCCTCAAGGAATGGGGAAATAACCGAAGCCTCAGTATCTCCGGACTAACTCCTGGCAGTCTAAACGAACCACAGATCTCCTGGAACGTTTTGAGATGCTCCCTAGAATCTTCTGTCGCAGAACCACTAAACTGTCCGGCGTTGTTGATCATACTAAACATGACAGGTTTAAGCTCGAAGTTATCAACATCAATATCCGGCAGCGTGGTCTCCAGCTCTACATGATCATTCAGCATGTAGTCACGACATGACCGTCGTCCACCTGCTGCGGGCGGATCGCCGACAGGTGGGTTATTATTGCCAAGGGGTGGTATGAAACCACCAGCAGGTTGGTTATGACCCATTTTCTCTAGCTGTTCCTCGAGATATTCGTTTCTGTCTAAAAGTCGGCGAAGTTGTTTCTTGAGATTGTAGGAACGTTCGATCTCCGGATCTAATTTATACTCAGGATCTTCACCTCTTTTGGATCTGCGCATAAACAAGAAAACCTCGTGAAAAGCAAGAGTTGAAGACACAAAAGAAAAATTAAAGAAAAGAAAACAAAAATAAAAATAAAAAATAAAAAAAAATAAAAGCAAAAAGTGCAATAAAAGAAAGATGTAGTTATGTTGCCAATCCCCGGCAACGGCGCCAAAAACTTGCTGCGTGTAAAATAGTCTATCGCAATTGTAGTGCAAGTGTACACGACGCAAGTAGTAAAGTGATACGAAGTATCGGATATCGTCTCCACAGGGATTGGGCTAATGACTTCACCTTGTTTACTGCACGAAAGTAAAGGAAATAATTAAGAGTTGTCACGAGAATAATAAGGTAAAAACGTAAAATAAAGGATTGAGAAATCAAGATAGAGAGAATGGGCTGGTATTGAGTTGCTCAGTAGTGCAGGTATTGAATTGCTTAGGATCTCCAGTTCTGTCGTCGCGCCCGTCGCCGACAGCACCTGTCGCGGCGGCTGTCCGTTAGCTGTCGCGGCAGCGAACACTAACTCCGTACTTCAAGCTTGGCAAGAATCCCAGATCTGCCTTGCCCTATCCCTAGGCACAAGTCTGTCGATGATCACGTCTTTGATGATACCTCCCGGCGTGAATCGAAGGATGAACACCGATGTGTATGAATTCTTCCTTAGCCACTTAACCTCGCCCTATCCCTAGGCACGAGATGGTTCAACTATAAACTAGAGAACGCGCTCTTATCTTTTTCGTATACTTAACTCTCCCGATGCTAAGTAAATGGATAACCTCACAATGCTCTCCCGATGCTCTTGCAAGATATTAAAACCAAGATAAAAGAACTTGAAGTTTATTTTATTGAACTTGAAAAATCCTAAAACAAAGCAACCCTTGCAACTACTTTACAAAAAAACCCGTAGCCCTAGGGGGAATTTAGAACATGTCGGTGACGGGTGGACGGCAGGGGTTTGGTTTCGGTTATGGGGTAATCGGTCCTGCCCTAGGTTTAATCTATGCCCTTATATAAGCTTTGGGCTCAAGTTATCTAAGGTAACAAGGATTACAACTTTAATTAAAAGTAAGATTCTAATAAAGACTAAATCTCTAAAGTCTCCTACTTTCCAGCCGCATCCTTGTTTCTAGGTATTTCTTCTCCTTGAGCTTTGGCTTGACATATCTTTTGATCCGGGGCTTGGAAAAATATTTGGCTTCCACACGACAGACGAGCAGATTTTTCTCTATCTATCGAGATCCACTTTACTTTTCCTCTTCATAAGTCTGATGTCACCTTGCTGTCACGACAGGTCCATGACATGTTCGTCTTCTTCGGCTGCTTGTCCAGTTCAGCTCTTCTGCTTATCTGCCCTGCGCCTGCCTTCATCGTCAACCATGGCAGCTACCTGCAAAATACGCCATCTTTTAGTAGAATCCGTGCCTTTTATATAATTGTGATGTTTTATTGAAAACTAACCTAAATGCAATGCAATTATGCTTGAATGCAGCAGAAATATGGGTTAAAAAGGGTGTAAATAATAGAACTTTTACACACTCAACAGGCACCATGTATTGATGGCTTTCCAAGTAGTTTTTACCGACAACATTGGGACCCGATAGGCCCGGATTTCCTTACACTCTTCCTGGATCTTCTCAAAGGTAAAGCAGACATGGCCTCGGTTAACCGATCGGTGATCGTGCCTATCCCTAAAGTGCCGGAGCCGACGACCATGAAACAATTCCGACCCATCAGTCTATGTACAGTCATCTATAAAACGGTTTCCAAAGTTCTGGTTAACCGTCTTAAGAATATACTACCATGCTGTATCAGTGACTCTCAAGCTGCGTTCCTCAACGGACGTAACATTACTGATAATTTCCTCATAGCGCATGAAATTGTACATTCACTTCAGTCGAATGGGTCCGCTAGTGCTCAAGGGGCGGCAGTCAAACTCGACATGGAGAAAGCATTCGACCGGGTCGAATGGTCCTTCTTACGTGATATTATGCTGCGTATGGGGTTTGCGCCTGAATGGGTGAATCTTATCCTTCGCTGTGTTTCTTCAGTTTTGTTCTCGGTAAGGGTCAATGGCTCCCTATCCCAGGAATTTTTCCCTTCCAGAGGTATTCGCCAAGGAGATCCACTATCACCCTTTCTCTTCCTTATTTGCTCTCAAGGGCTTTCGGCAGCTCTAGAAACAGAACAAAGGGAGGGACGGCTGCTAGGTCTTAATACGTGTAGGCATGGGCCGCATGTTACCCATCTCCTCTTTGCTGATGACATCATTGTTTTTTGCGTAACTGCCCTGAGGAGGTCGAGCGCCTGAGAGAAGTTCTAGCCCTCTATGCTGCGTCTTCGGGGCAAATTGTTAACTTTGATAAATCTACGGCTTTCTGTAGCCCCAAATGCTCTCCTGCATTCCTAGATACGATGCGATCTACCTTAGGGGTACGTTTGGTTGACGACCCTGGTATATACTTAGGGGTTCCTCTTCTAATGAAGCGTAACAGAACTGCCTCTTTAGGTTTCGTTCGTGACAAAGTGTAATCCTGTATGAGCAAATGGGATAGCAACTTTCTTTCATACAGTGGGCGCGAGATTCTTATCAAATCAGTGGCCCTGGCGATGCCTCAATACATTATGTCGGTTTACTTGTTACCTCAAAACATCATAGATGACATCACTGCTTCCATACGCCATTACTGGTGGTCGGGGCGCAGCAACAAGCGAGGTTGGCTGCTTCTTTCTTAGGATTCCCTATGTACACCTAAAGCCGCAGGTGGTCTGGGGCTTCGGGATCTGAGAGCCTTTAACGTCGCCCTTTTAGGGAGACAGATTTGGCATCTTATTTCCAACCCAGAATCGCTCTTAGCACGTGTCCTCCGTGCAAAGTACTACCCTTCGAGTGACTTGCTGCATGCTCAAGCGGATGAACGTGCCTCTTTCGCCTGGAAGGGTATTAGTCAAGCTTTACAGCTTCTAGGCCTAGACTATTTCTGGAGGCCAGGACATAGAAGTAATATACGCATCCTTGAGGACAAATGGGGAGGTGACTCTCCGATTGCTTTGTTCGGGGAATACACGGACAATGATGAGCTGCCTGCCCGCTGTTGTGATTTTATGTCTCGCAGCACTAATAGCTGGGATGAAGACAAGCTTCGTCGTTTCTTTGATTGGGATGATGTGGACCTATCTTAAGAGTTCCCATAAATTGTACTTGACAGGTACCCTGGTTTGGGGACATCATGACTCCGGGACCTATTTCGTTCGTTCGGGATACTTCTTTTTGAATGCACCACCTAGGCCGCTGGAACGACCTACGAAACTCTGGAAGATTATTGCCAAAATCCCAACCCTACCCAAAGTACGGTCCTTCGGCTGGCGGGCGGGCCGTGATGCACTGCCCACTGGGGATCGTCCGCGGGCTATAAATCTTTCTGATGGCAATTGTCCTTTTTGCCCCACTGTTGCGGAAACAACCATGCATGCACTCCGTGATTGCCCTGGGGCCAATGAGGTTCTTCGCATTGTTGGACTCCCCTCTAGCATCTATTCTAGCCATGCAACTTCAATGGCATCCTGGTTATCCAATAGTACAAGGTGTCTGAGTAGTACGGGTTTCGCCTTACTTCTGACATCTCTATGGAACATCTGGAATCGTCGGAATGACTGGACTCATTCTCAACGACTTCAGCCGCCTTGGCTAACTGCCATGAATGCACAAGGCTTGCTTCAGGATTATGCCCAAGCCAACTCTCTCCCGGAGTCCCGCACCATGCCAGTCGAACCTGCTGCTGCCCCGCCACGATGGAGACCGCCGCCGACGGATGCTGTCAAGATCAATGTGGATGGTGCCTTTCACCCAGGATCAGGATCTGCCGTAATTGGAGTTGTCGCCCGTGACGCTCAGGGTTCTATTCTTGGGGGTTGCGCTGTTCATGAAGCCGGCTGCCGTGATGCCGCTACGGTTGAGCTTCACGCCGTCATTGCGGGTATCTTACTTGCAAGAGACAGAAGATGGACGGAGGTAACCATCGAGTCTGACTCTGCTGTGGTCGTCAACAAATTCTCGAGGTCAACGGAGGATTCTTCCTTTTTGGGCCCTCAGATTGCAGAGGCTAAGGCCCTTCTTCGAGCCTCTTCCGATATTAGGGTACTTTTTGTTCCTAGGTCCGCCAATTTTGCGGCACATAGATTAGCCTCATGGGCTTTGCATTGTACTTCGTCCATTTATTTTGACTCTGATATTCCTGATTGTATTCACTCTGATGTACTGACTGATTTTGAGTCTTTTCATTCTAATATATATCAGGGCACTCTTTTCCCCATCAGCTCATCATGTGCTACGGCAAAGGGTGGTTTGTGGGGTTTTTAATGAGGACCATTCCTCAAAAAAATTCCAACGGGCCCATTGAAAGGTCCATTTAGACCTGCTCGTCCCAAACCTCTACAAAAAGGACCGCAAAAAAGTTTTCTTCAAATTTTAGGAGTTTAAATAATTGATTAGGAGATTTTCAACACAATTATATTGCAAAACCTCAATTTATGTACTTTTTACTCAATTAAAATTCCAACGGGCCCATTGAAAGGCCCATTTAGACCTGCTCGTCCGAAACCTCGACAAAAAGGACCGCAAAACAAGTTTAATCAAATTTTAGGAGTTCAAATAATTGATTATGAGCTTTTTAACACAATTATATTGAGAAACCTCAATTTTTAGACTTTTTACTCAGTTAAAATTCCAACGGGCCCATTGAAAGGCCCATTTAGACCCTCTCGTCCGAAACCTCGACAAAAAGGACCCCAAAAAAGTTTTCTTCAAATTTTAGGAGTTCAAATAATTATTAAGAACTTTTCAACACAATTATATTGCAAAAAATCAATTTATGTACTTTTTACTCAGTTAAATTTCCAACGGGTCTATTAAAAGGCCCATTTTGACCCGCTCGTTCGAAACCTCTACAAAAAGGACTGCAAAACAAATTCTAATCAAATTTTAGGAGTTCATGTAATTGATTAGGAGCTTTTCAACACAATTATATTGCTAAACCTCAATTTATGTACTTTTTACTCAGTTAAAATTCCAACGGGCCCATTGTAAGGCCATTTAGACAAGCTCGTCCGAAACCTCTACAAAAAGGGCCGCAAAACAAGTTTTAATCAAATTTTAGGAGTTCATGTAATTGATTAGGAGCTTTTCAACACAATTATATTGAAAAACCTCAATTTATGTACTTTTTACTCAGTTAAAATTCCAACGGGTCCATTGAAAGGCCCATTCAGACCTGCTCGTCCGAAACCTCGACAAAAAGGACCACAAAAAAGTTTTAAATCAAATTTTAGGAGTTCATGTAATTGAATAGGAGCTTTTCAACACAATTATATTGAAAATCCTCAATTTCTGTACCTTTTACTCAGTTAAAATTCCAACGGGTCCATTGAAAGGCCCATTTAGACCTGCTTGTCCGAAACCTCGAAAAAAAGGACCACAAAAAAGTTTTCTTCAAATTTTAGGAGTTCAAATAATTGATTAGAAGCTTTTCAACACAATTATATTGCAAAACCTCAATTTCTGTACTTTTTACTCAGTTAAAATTCCAACGGGTCCAATGAAAGGCCCATTTCGACTAGCTCGTCCGAAAACTCTACGAAAAGGACTGCAAAACAAGTTTTAATCAAATTTTAGGAGTTCGTGTAATTGATTAGGAGCTTTTCAATAGAATTATATTGTAAGACCTCAATTTTTTTACTTTTTACTCAGTTATAATTCCAACGGGTCCATCGTAAGGCCTATTTAGACCTGCTCGTCCGAAACCTCGACAAAAAGGACCACAAAAAAGTTTTAATCAAATTTTAGGAGTTCATGTAATTGATTAGGAGCTTTTAAACACAATTATATTGAAAAACCTCAATTTCTATACCTTTTACTCAGTTAAAATTCCATCGGGTCCATTGAAAGGCCCATTTAGACCTGCTTGTCCGAAACCTCGAAAAAAAGGACCACAAAAAAGTTTTCTTCAAATTTTAGGAGTTCAAATAAATGATTAGAAGCTTTTCAACACAATTATATTGTAAAACCTCAAATTCTGTACTTTTTACTGAGTTAAAAATCCAACGGGTCCAATGAAAGGCCCATTTTGACTAGCTCGTCCGAAAACTCTACGAAAAGGACTGCAAAACAAGTTTTAATCAAATTTTAGGAGTTCATGTAATTGATTATGAGCTTTGCAACACAATTATATTGTAAGACCTCAATTTCTGTACTTTTTACTCAGTTAAAATTCCAACGGGTCCATTGAAAGACCCATTTAGACCTGCTTGTCCGAAACCTTGAAAAAAGGACCACAAAAAAGTTTTCTTCAAATTTTAGGAGTTCAAATAATTGATTAGGAGCTTTTCAACACAATTATATTGCAAAACCTCAATTTCTGTACTTTTTACTCAGTTAAAATTCCAACGGGTCCATTGAAAGGCCCATTTAGACCTGCTCGTCCGAAACCTCTACAAAAAAGACCGCAAAACAAGTTTTAATCAAATTTTAGGAGTTCAAATAATAGATTAGTAGCTTTTCAACACAATTATATTGAAAAACCTCAATTTTTGTACCTTTTACACAGTTAAAATTACAACAGGTCAATTGAAAGGCCCATTTAGACCTGCTTGTCCGAAACCTCGAAAAAAGGACCACAAAAAAGTTTTCTTCAAATTTTAGGAGTTCAAATAATTAATTAAGAGCTTTTCAACACAATTATATTGCAAAACCTCAATTTATGTACTTTTTACTCAGTTAAAATTCCAACGGGTCCATTGAAAGGCCCATTTAGACCTGCTCGTCCGAAACCTCTACAAAAAAGACCGCAAAACAAGTTTTAATCAAATTTTAGGAGTTCAAATAATAGATTAGTAGCTTTTCAACACAATTATATTGAAAAAACTCAATTTTTGTACCTTTTACACAGTTAAAATTCCAACGGGCCCATTGAAAAGCCCATTTAGACCTGCTCGTCCGAAACCTCTACAAAAAAGACCGCAAAAAAGTTTTCTTCAAATTTTAGGAGTTCAAATAATTGATTAGGAGCTTTTCAGCACAATTATACTGAAAAACCTCATTTTCTGTACTTTTTACTCAGTTAAAATTTCAACGGATCCATTGAAAGGCCCATTTCGACCCGCTCGTCCGAAACCTCTACAAAACGACTGCAAAACAAGTTTTACTCAAATTTTAGGAATTCATGTAATTGATTACGATCTTTTCAACACAATTATATTGCAAAACCTCAATTTATGTACTCTTTACTCAGTTAAAATTCTAACGGGTGATTAAAAGGCCCATTTACACCTGCTCATTTGAAACCTCGACAAAAAGGACCGCAATACAAGTTTTAATCAAATTTTAGTTGTTCAAATAATTGATTATGAGCTTTTCAACACAATTATATTGAAAAACCTCAATTTTTATACTTTTTACTCAGTTAAAATTCCAACGGGCCCATTGAAAGGCCCATTTAAACCTTCTCGTCCGAAACCTCTACAAAAAGGACCGCAAAAAAGTTTTAATCAAATTTTAGGAGTTCAAATAATTGATTAGGAGATTTTCAACACAATTATATTGCAAAACCTCAATTTCAATACTTTTTACTCAGTTAAAATTCCAACGGGTCCATTGAAAGGCCCATTTAGACATGCTCGTCCGAAACCTGTACAAAAAGAATCGCAAAAAAGATTTATTCAAATTTTATGAGTTCAAATAATTGATTAGGAGATTTTCAACACAGTTATATTGTAAAACCTCAATTTTTATACTTTTTAATCAGTTAAAATTCCAATGGGTCCATTGAAAGGCCCATTTAGACCTGCTCGTCCGAAACCTCGACAAAAAGGACCGCAAAACATGTTCTAATCAAATTATAGGAGTTTAAATAATTGATTAGGAGCTTTTCAACACAATTATATTGCAAAACCTCAATTTCTGTACTTTTTACTTGGTTAAAATTCCAACGGGTCCAATGAAAGGCCCATTTCGACCCGCTCGTACGAAACCTCTACGAAAAGGACTGCAAAACAAGGTTTAATGAAATTTTAGGAGTTTATGTAATTTATTAGGAGCTTTTCAACACAATTATATTGCAAAACCTCAATTTATGTACTTTTTACTCAGTTAAAATTCCAACGGGTCCATTGAAAGGCCCATTTAGACCGGCTAGTTCGAAACCTCGACAAAAAGGACTGCAAAACAAGTTTTAATCAAATTTTAGGAGTTCAAATAATTGATTAGGAGCTTTTCAACACAATTATATTGAAAAACCTCAATTTCGGTACCATTTACTCAGTTAAAATTCCAACGGGCCCATTGAAAGGTCCATTTAGACCTGCCGTCCGAAACCTCTTCAAAAAGGACGGCAAAAAAGTTTTCTTCAAATTTTAGGAGTTCAAATAATTGATTAGGAGATTTTCAACACAATTATATTGCAAAACCTCAATTTATGTACTTTTTACTCAGTTAAAATTCCAACAGGCCCATTGAAAGGCCCATTTAGTACTTCTCGTCCGAAACCACTACAAAAAGGACCGCAAAAAGGTTTTCTTCAAATTTTAAGAGTTCAAATAATTGATTAGGAGCTTTTCAACACAATTATATTGCATAACCTCAATTTCTGTACTTTTTACTCGGTTAAAATTTCAACGGATCCATTAAAAAGCCCATTTCGACCCGCTCGTCCGGAACCTCTACAAAAGGACTGCAAAACAAGTTTTAATTAAATTTTAGGAGTTAATGTAATTGATTAGGAGCTTTTCAACACAATTATATTGCAAAACCTTAATTTATGTACTTTTTACTTAGTTAAAATTCCAACGGGTCCATTAAAAGGCCCATTTACGCCTGCTCATTTGAAACCTCGACAAAAAGGACCGCAAAACAAGTTTCAATCAAATTTTAGGAGTTCAAATAATTGATTATGAGCTTTTCAACACAATTATATTGAAAAACCTCAATTTTTATACTTTTTACTCAGTTAAAATTCCAACGTGCCCATTGAAAGGCCCATTTAAACCTTCTTGTCCGAAACCTCGACAAAAAGGACCGCAAAAAAGTTTTAATCAAATTTTAGGAGTTCAAATAATTGATTAGGAGCTTTTCAACACAATTATATTGAAGACCCTCAATTTCTGTACCTTTTACTCAGTTAAAATTCCAACGGGCCCATTGAAAGGCCCATTTAGACCTGCTCGTCCGAAACCTCTATAAAAAGGACCGCAAAAAAGTTTTATTCAAATTTTAGGAGTTCAAATAATTGATTAGAGACTTTTCAACACAATTATATTGCAAAACCTTAATTTCTATACTTTTTACTCAGTTAAAATTCCAACGGGTCCATTGAAAGGCCCATTTCGATCCGCTCGTCCGAAACCTCTACAAAAGGACTGCAAAACAAGTTTTAATCAAAATTTATGAGTTTAAATAATTGATTATGAGCTTTTCAACACAATTATATTGCGAAACCTCAATTTCTGTAGTTTTTAGGCAGTTAAAATTCCAACGGGTCCATTGTAAGGCCATTTAGACATGCTCGTCCGAAACCTCTACAAAAAGGGTCGCGAAACAAGTTTTAATCAAATTTTAGGAGTTCATGTAATTGATTAGGAGCTTTTCAACACAATTATATTGCAAGACCTCAATTTATGTACTTTTTACTTATTTTAAATTCCAGCGGGTCCATTGAAAGGCCCATTTAGACCTGCTCGTCCGAAACCTCGACAAAAACGACCGCAAAACAAGTTTTAATCAAATTTTAGGAGTTCAAATAATTGATTAGGAGGTTTTCAACACAATTATATTGAAAAACCTCAATTTCTGTCCCTTTTAATCAGTTAAAATTCCAACGGGTCCATTGAAAGGCCCATTTAGACCTGCTTGTCCGAAACCTCAAAAAAGGACCACAAAAAAGTTTTCTTCAAATTTTAGGAGTTCAAATAATTGATTAGGAGCTTTTCAACATAATTATATTGCAAAATCTCAATTTCTGTACTTTTTACTCAGTTAAAATTCCAATGGGACCATTGAAAGGCCCATTTAGACCTGCTCGATCGAAAACTCTACGAAAAGGACTGCAAAACAAGTTTTAATCAAATTTTAGGAGTTCATGTAATTGATTAGGAGATTTTCAACACAATTATATTGTAAGACCTCAATTTCTGTACTTTTTACTCAGTTAGAATTCTAACGGGTCCATTAAAAGGCCCATTTAGACCTACTCATCCGAAACCTCGACAAAAAGGACCGCAAAACAAGTTTTAATCAAATTTTAGGAGTTCAAATAATTGATTAGGAGCTTTTCAACACAATTATATTGCAAAATCTCAATTTCTGTACTTTTTACTTAGTTAAAATTCCAACGGGTCCAATAAAAGGCCCATTTCGACTAGCTCGTCCAAAAACTCTACAAAAAGGATTGCAAAACAAGTTTTAATCAAATTTTAGGAGATCATGTAATTGACTAGGAGCTTTTCAACACAATTATATTGTAAGACCTCAATTTCTTTACTTTTTACTCAGTTAAAATTCCAACGAGTCCATTAAAAGGCCCATTTAGACCTGCTCGTCCGAAACCTCGACAAAAAGGACAGCAAAACAAGTTTTAATCAAATTTTAGGAGTTCAAATAATTGATTAGTAGCTTTTCAACACAATTATATTGAAAAACCTCAATTTCTGTATCTTTTACTCAGTTAAAATTCCAACGGGCCCATTGAAAGGCCCATTTAGACCTGCTCGTCCGAAACCTCCACAAAAAGGACCGCAAAACAAGTTCTAATCAAGTTTTAGGAGTTCAAATAATTGATTAGTAGAGTTTCAACACAATTATATTGAAAAACGTCAATTTATGTACCTTTTACTCAGTTAAAGTTCCAAAAGGCCCACTGAAAGGCCCATTTAGACCTGCTCGTCCGAAACCTCTACAAAAAGGACCGCAAAAAAGTTTTCTTCGAATTTTAGGAGTTCAAATAATTGATTAGGAGATTTTCAACACAATTATATTGCAAAACCTCAATTTCTATACTTTTTTCTCAGTTAAAATTCCAACGGGTCCATTGAAAGGCCCATTTAGACCTGCTCGTCCGAAACCTCTACAAAAAGAATCGCAAAAAAGGTTTATTCAAATTTTAGGAGTTCAAATAATTGATTAGGAGATTTTCAACACAGTTATATTGTAAAACCTCAATTTTTATACTTTTTACTTAGTTAAAATTCCAACGGGTCCATTGAAAGGCCCATTTAGACATGCTCATCCGAAACATCGACAAAAAGGATCGCAAAACAAGTTTTAATCAAATTTTAGGAGTTTAAATAATTGATTAGGAGCTTTTCAACACAATTATATTGCAAAATCTCAATTTCTATACTTTTTACTCGGTTAAAATTCCAACGGGTCCAATGAAAGGCCCATTTCGACCCGCTGGTACGAAACGTCTACGAAAAGGACTGCAAAACAAGGTTTAATCAAATTTTAGGAGTTTATGTAGTTGATTAGGAGCTTTTCAACACAATTATATTGCAAAACCTCAATTTATGTACTTTTTACTGAGTTAAAATTCCAACGGGTCCATTGAAAGGCCCATTTTGACCTGCTCGTCCGAAACCTCGACAAAAAGGACCGCAAAACAAGTTTTAATCAACTTTTAGGAGTTCAAATAATTGATTAGGAGCTTTTCAACACAATTATATTGAAAAACCTCAATTTTTATACTTTTTACTCAATTAAAATTCCAACGGGCACATTGAAAGGCCCATTTAGACTTGCTCGTCCAAAACCTCTACAAAAAGGACCATAAAAAAGTTTTCTTCAAATTTTAGGAGTTCAAATAATTGATCAGGAGCTTTTCAACACAATTATATTGCAAAACCTCAGTTTCTGTACTTTTTACTCAGTTAAAATTTCAACGGATCCATTGAAAGGCCCATTTCGACCCGCTCGTCCAAAACCTCTACAAAAGGACTGCAAAACAAGTTTTAATCAAATTTTAGGAGTTCATGTAATTGATTAGGAGCTTTGCAACACAATTATATTGCAAAACCTCAATTTATGTACTTTTTACTCAGATAAAATTGCAACGGGTCCATTAAAAGGCCCATTTACACCTGCTCATTTGAAACCTCGACAAAAAGGACCGCAAAAGAAGTTTTAATCAAATTTTAGGAGTTCAAATAATTGATTATGAGCTTTTCAACACAATTATATTGAAAAACCTCAATTTTTATACTTTTTACTCAGTTAAAATTCCAACGGGCCCATTGAAAGGCCCATTTAAACCTTCTCGTCTGAAACCTCGACAAAAAGGACCGCAAAAAAGTTTTAATCAAATTTTAGGAGTTCAAATAATTGATTAGGAGCTTTTCAACACAATTATATTGAAAAACATCAATTTCTGTACCTTTTACTCTGTTAAAATTCCAACGGGCCCATTTAGACCTGCTCGTCCGAAACCTCTACAAAAAGGACCGCAAAAAAGTTTTAGTCAAATTTTTGGAGTTTAAATAATTGATTAGGAGCTTTTCAACACAATTATATTGCAAAACCTCAATTTCTGTACTTTTTACTCAGTTAAAATTCCAATGGGTCCATTGAAAGGCCCATTTCGATCCGCTTGTCCGAAACCTCTACAAAAGGACTGCAAAACAAGTTTTAATCAAATTGTAGGAGTTCATGTAATTGATTAAGAACTTTTCAACACAATTATATTGCAAAACATCAATTTATGTACTTTTTACCCAGTTAAAATTCCAACGGGTCCATTGAAAGGCCCATTTACGCCTGCTCGTTTGAAACGTCGACAAAAAGGATCGCAAAACAAGTTTTAATCAAATTTTAGGAGTTCAAATAATTGATTATGAGATTTTTAACACAATTATATTGCGAAACCTCAATTTCTGTACTTTTTACTCAGTTAAAATTCCAACGGGGAAAATTCCAACGGGTGGGTCAACGGGTACAGGAAATGAAAATTCTCTCTGAACTCTCTCATTTCCTCCCTTTGCTTCTTCTCTCTCTTTCTATCTTCCTCAACTCCAACCACCGTCCCCTCCGCCATATCCTTGACCCTCCACCCCCACAGCCACCGCATAGCCACCGCAGAACCCTTCCCCCTCTACCAGCATGCCACCACATATCACGGTCTTATGCGTCTATCCCCCCCTCAAAGCTGCCTGGCAGCAAATTGTCTTACAACAATATGCAAAAATTGCATATCCGACTGTTGCAAGTCCAAATCAGAGTAGAGTTGGCAAAGGTAAGTACCTCTCCTCATGTTTTTTTAAATTTTTTTGCCATTATTAATAGTGGTAATAATTTAATATTAATTGTTTGGATCAAGCCTTGGCTCGATCAATCTGGCCACATTTCCTTTGTCTTTCGCACAATAAGGAGGTGGTTTAAGCATCAGTTTTTAACAATGATGCACCGATCCTGGCCCTCGAGGCCTTGTACCAATCCTTTCCATTCGATAGAATGGATATCTTCTTGGCCCTTCGGGCCTTGCCACGGCTTATTCACTCGAATAATGTCAAGAGGGCTATCGTTTCGATGGCAAATACAGCCCCTATGGCTGGTAATTGGGCAGTGGATGACCGCTTCCCACGTTGGACGTGCATGGCACATGCAAACAAGGCTGCCGGCGGCAGCTACGTTGGAACTAGTATATCCCACACTGCATGCACGGCACATGCAGTCGAGACTATCGGTGGCCGCTATACCTCGGTGGGGGAGGAGGCATCAGTCGGCCAAGAAGGTGGTTGGCATACTCCGGCCACCGGCATTACCTTCGATACCCGAATCCCGGATTTCCAGGAATGACCCAACCGACGTTTCATCCCTATTTTTTTGGGATTTGATTTTTTTCAAATTCAAAATCAAAGGGACCTATAATATTAAATTATATTTAATATTTTCACCTCATAAATTAATCTTAATTTATTCACCACATAAATTAAATCTTGAATGGATATTATCACACATAATAAATTTAAGTTATGTATTACATATATTAAATTTTGTGTGGATATTATCAATTAAATTAAAATTAATTTATGATTTGGGTTGTTGCAAATGCAAAATCCAATCGTCTTGGAGTCTCATATTGGGACTCTATCACTACCAAATAACAAAAATCCTACAATATAGGAGATATACTGGGGTCCATATCACTAAATTAAATTTAATTTATCTATCCCATAAATTAAATTTTGAATGAATATTATCCCATAAATTAAATTTAACTTACTTATCTCACAAGTTAAATTTTGAATGGACATTATCACATGGATTAAATTTAATTTATTTATCATATAAATTAAATTTTGAATGGATATTATCCCATAAATTAAATTTAACTCACTTATCTTACAAGTTAAATTTTGAATGGATATTATCACATGGATTAAATTTCATTTATCTATCCCATAAATTAAATTTTGAATGGATATTATCCCATAATTTAAATTTAACTTACTTATCTCACAAGTTAAATTTTGAATGGTTATTATCACATGGATTAAATCTAATTTATTCATTTTATAAATTAGAATTTGAATGGATATTATCCCATAAATTAAATTTAACTCACTTATCTTACAAGTTAAATTTTGAATGGATTTTATCACATGGATTAAATTTAATTTATCTTTCTCATAAATTAAATTTTGAATGGATATTATCACATCGGCTAAGTTTAATTTATTTCCCTCATAAATTAAATTTTGAATGGATTTTATCACCTCAATCAAATTTAATTTATTTATCCCTTAAATTAAATTTTAACGCCATCCCGGTGCCAATTGTGGATGACACGGCCATCGGGGAAAGCTCCAACAAAGGCAAGGGTCCTAAGGACAAGGGTAAAGAACCGGTCAATCCGGAATTCGAAGTTTGGTTGGCTGCCACGACCGATAAAGAACCGGATCCTGCGGTCCTAAAGAAGTCTAAGCGCACGTCACCTATTATCACCGGAGGAATTACCAAACGTCCGCGTACATCCCCTCTGGTTGCCGGCAAAACACTGAAACAAGGAGACAAAAATCAAAGGAAAGCTGGGATGAGCAGCAAAAACTCTTCGGCGGTGGTTGACGGTCAACCCCGCCGAGAGAAATGAGGGCCATATGTTGGAACTGTCGGGGACTTGGTATGCCCTCGGCAGTTCACGAACTTCGTTCTATTATTTTACGCTTATGTCCAGATTTTATTTTTCTTTCAGAAACTCGTTTGAATGCTTCTAAGTTTGAATCTCTTAAACTCTATCTTGAAATGGAGGGTTTTTTTGCTATGGATAGCAGCCCTTCTTGTGCAGGTTTATGCCTGCTTTTTAATAAAAACGTTAAATTAGATTTTCTCTCGTCTTCGACGAGATACATTGATGTTATAGTGAATAATTCAAATTTTCGCTTTCGCTTTACCGGTATTTACGGATATGCAGCCACAAACATGAAAAAACATACTTGGGAACTCATTGATTCCCTCAAAACAAAATCAAATCTTCCTTGGCTCATCGGAGGTGACCTAAACGATATCTTAGATGACTCGGAAAAACAAGGCGGCAATCGTAGGCCTCGATCGCAAATTCTAAACTTTCGAGATTGTCTAACAAGGAACAATTTGTTTGATTGTAAACCGAACACGGGCTGGTTCACTTGGACCCGCACGGGGCCTAACGTCAATCCGGTTTGTGAAAGGCTTGACCGTTTTTTGGCATGCTCACAATGGATACATCACTTTCCCAACTTCGGTCATTTTCACTCCTTTTCACTCGAATCGGACCATAGTGTCATTATCTTGGACACCGATAATGCCCCTATACCGAACCATTATAACCAGCAGGCCGTGGACCATTTTAGGTTTGAAACCTGTTGGGCGCATGACCCAGCGGGCATACAAGTTTGCAAACGAACTTGGGCTGCCACGCCGGGGTCCATTTTGGACAAACTATCCGCTTTGGGTCATAATCTCCAAGAGTGACAGCATGCTCAACGTAAGCAGTCCACTCTCCGCATGCAACAATTGCAACGTTCCATTAATCATCTTCTACGACGTAGACACCTATCCCGAAAAGCTCTTTCCACTCTTCATAATGCTAAATTGGAACTTCGGAAATTGACAGTGGCTAAAGAAGCTTACTGGGCTCAACGCTCTCGCATCTCCTGGTTAACCAATGGGGATAAAAATACCACCTACTTCCATGCGAGGGCCACCAAACGATGTAGAAAAAACACAATCAAAGGCTTAATGGATGACAATGGAGTTTGGCAGTCTTCCACTCCCAACATATTACAAATTGCGTCGTCCTACTTCCAAAGTATTTTTTCATCATCGTGTCCGGTGTCCTCACCGGATTTGCTGAACAACATTCGGCCTACTGTGACCACAGCTATGAATGATGCTCTTCTACGGCCTTTCACGGCTGATGAGATCCGTGCCGCTTTTTTGGATATCAATCCTAAGAAAGCACCTGGTATTGATGGTTTCCCCAGTAGTTTCTACAAGCAGCATTGGGATATGATTGGCCCTGATTTCATCTCTCTTTGCATGGATCTCCTACAAGGGAAAGCCGATATGGCATCGGTTAACCGATCGGTCATAGTGCTTATACCTAAGATTTCTGATCCCACCACTATGAAGCATTTTCGTCCGATCAGCCTGTGTACCGTCATTTACAAGACGGTTTCAAAGGTTCTGGTGAATCGCCTGAAGCCAGCCCTCTCTTCTTGTATCAGCGACTCGCAAGCAGCGTTCATTAGCGGGCGCAATATTACCGACAATATTTTGATTGCACATGAGCTGGTGCATACCCTTCACTCTAGTGGCACTCTATCCTCCCAAGGGGCGGCTGTCAAACTCGATATGGAAAAAGCCTTTGATAGGGTAGAATGGTCCTTTCTAAGGGATGTCATGCTCCGTATGGGGTTTCCTCGGGAATGGGTTAACCTTATCCTACGTTGCGTCTCCTCAGTCTCCTTTTCGGTAAGAATTAACGGCACGATATCGGAGGAATTCTTTCCTACCCGGGGTATCCGTCAAGGTGACCCTTTGTCACCTTTCCTGTTCCTCATTTGCTCCCAAGGGCTCTCAGCGGCTTTGGAAACAGAGCAAAAAGAAGGACGTCTTTCGGGACTTAGTGCTAGCCGCCGAGGACCCAGGGTTACACATCTCCTCTTCGCTGATGATAGTTTGGTTTTTCTTCGCAATGATCCAACAGAAGTGAATAGATTGCGTTACGTTCTTTCCCTATATGCTTCATCTTCCGGTCAAACGGTAAACTTTGATAAGTCTACCGCTTACTGCAGTCGCGGGTGTTCCTCCGCTTTTCTCCATGCTATGCGTTCAATTCTGGGTGTACGCCTAGTGGATGATCCAGGCATATATTTGGGAGTCCCCCTTTTAATCAAAAAGAATAGGACTGCCTCCTTAGGCTTTGTGAGAGATAAAGTCCAATCTCGTATGAGCAAATGGGATAACAATTTCCTTTCATATAGTGGAAGAGAAATCCTCATTAAGGCAGTCGCACAAGCTATGCCACAATATGTGATGTCATGCTACCTCTTACCCCAAAATATAATTGATGACATTACCATGTCCATACGGCGATATTGGTGGTCAGGGCGTAGTAATAAGCGTGGCTGGCCGCTTTTGTCGTGGGACTCTCTCTGCACGCCGAAGAATGTGGGAGGCCTAGGTTTCCGCGACTTGCGTTCTTTTAATATTGCCCTTTTAGGGAAGCAAATTTGGCATCTGCTATCACACCCGGACTCTCTCTTAGCAAGGGTCCTTCGCGCTAAATACTACCCTTCCGGCGACCTCTTGAACGCCTCGGCGGACAAGCGGGCTTCGTTTGCTTGGAAAGGTATGCACCACGCAATCCACTCCCTTGGGCCTGGTTATTTTTGGCGGCCCGGGATCAAAAGCTCAATTCGTCTGCTCAGTGATACCTGGGGAGGGGATAAACCAATTACGCTTTTTGGACAATATATGGACAATGAAGAGATCCCTTTGCGTTGTCGGGACTACATGTTGCGTGACTATGCTTCATGGGATGAGTCCAAACTTCGAAATGATTTAGACAAAGATGATGTCGAACGTATCCTTCGGGTTCCAATTTATAAGGATAGACCGGACAAACTGGTCTGGGGACAACATGACTCTGGGAACTATACAGTCAGATCAGGGTACTTTTTTCTTCACCAACCTGCGAGGCCGCTGCAGCGACCTACACGTCTCTGGAAGGTAATATCTAAATCTCCAACTTTGCCGAAAATACGCTCCTTCGGCTGGCGAGCGGGCCGTGATGCTTTACCCACTGGGGAAAAGCTCAGGGCGATACATCATACGGATGGACATTGTCCCTTTTGCCCAGCGGTGTTGGAATCCGCTATGCACGCCCTTCGTGATTGCCCAACTGCTCAGGAAGTTCTCCGCCTAGTGGGACTCCCATCGAGCGTCTACACTAGTACCACAAGCACAATGGTGGCATGGCTATCAGAAGGAACTTATTGTTTAGACGCCTCCGGCTTTGCTTTGCTCCTCACAACGATTTGGAATATCTGGAACCGTCGTAATGACTGGGTTCATTCCCAAAGACTTCAGCCGTCCTGGCTTACGGCCATGAATGCTACCGGTCTTCTACAGGAATACGCAGCCGCTAACGCTCTCCTCGCCGTGTCAGCCGCCGTACCAGCCGCAGCCCCCCCACGATGGAAGACGCCCAGCCCGGGATGTATAAAGATAAACGTAGACGGAGCCTTTCATCCAGGATCTGGTGATGCAGCTGTCGGAGTCATTGCCAGGGATGCACATGGCTCGATTGTTGGAGGATGTGCAGTCCATGAGGCAGGCTGTCGTGATGCCACCATGGTCGAACTACATGCCATCATTGCGGGTATCATGTTGACCCGAGATAGAGGGTGGGGCGAGGTGCTCATTGAATCCGACTCGGCTACGGTGATCAACAAGCTCTCGCGCAACACTGAGGACAACTCCCTGCTGGGACCACAGATTGCAGATGCACAGGCCTTGCTTAAGTCTTTGCCTTTAATCACTATTTCTTTTGTACCTAGATCGGCCAATTTTATGGCCCATAACTTAGCCACTTGGGCTTTACGCTTTACCTCTTCTGTGTACTTTGATTCAGTTGTTCCTGACTGTATTAACGTCGATGTACTGGCTGATTCTCAGCCTCTTTCGTGTTATAATAATAACAACACTCAGGGCACTCTTTTCCCCTTAGGTTCACTTTGTGCTTCAGCACAAGGTGGTTAGAGGGGTTTTTAATGAGGCCCTTTTTCTTCAAAAAAAAAAAATTCCAACGGGCAAGTTAAAATTCTAACGGGTCTAGTATGAAAATCCTCTCAACATTTCTCTCGTTTTTGCTCTCTACCTTTTCCCTAATTGTTTCTCTCTCCTTACCCTTCACTGCCCTCCTCCGCCACTCTCTCCGCTTATCCTTCCATCACACAACCCACTCACTGCCATGGTGGTGCTTGCTTAGCACATACACGGTGGCAGTGAAACAACTCTATCATGCCGTCGGAATTTTACCAAGTACTATTTGATTTCTTCACATTGGAAGATGGCTGAATCTATGGCACCACAATGGAATTGGCCATCCAATTACTGCTGGTTCGAAGGAGTCCACCGGCCATTCATAGGATCTCTGGCTTCGATGGCAGCCGGCTCCATTAAGGGAATTTATCCATTTGCTGGGTTACCATTTCTGGTGCCCTTCGTACGCCTTGCTTCTATTCTCAGAACGCAGACTTTTTCCTGGTCTTTTAGACCTTGTAACCCTTCCTTGTACGATGACGCCGCCGTGGAAAGATCATGGTATTGTCCTTACAATATCGTTACAAGTGGTACTTTAGCCACAAAATCTGAGTGGAACGAGACTGCATGCATGTACAAATGCAATAGTGCCATAGTGCAACAGCCTCGTCCCCTTACGTATCCATTATGTTTCCTAAAGCATTCTTGTAGTATTATTTTAATATTGCTATTATTATTATTATTATTCAATTTCCAGGTTGAGCTTGAAATGAATACAGGTTTATTGTATGATAGGCACAGAAACAAACAAGGTTCACTGTCCCGGCAAGATTCTCTATCTGTCTTCGTGGGTGACCACCCAAAGGCAGCTGTTGATGGTGCCAGTCACCGCCATGCACGACGACGGCGGGAAGGAAAAAATCCGATACGACGGAATTTTAGGTTCCACAAAATTTGGAACTCAGAATCCCATCTGGTAACGTATAATATTCTCCCTCCCAAGATTTTTCGTGAGTCCAAAATTGATCTCTACCATTTTTTACCCGACTTTGCATGGGAGGTTGGATCTCATGCACGTGTGACCTCTCCACGTGTCTCGGAGACCCTAGATTTCCTCCCAGATAACCTACAATAGATTATTCTAAGTCCATATCTTGGATTTAAATTTGGAAAATTTACACCATGTAATCTGATAGGTTATCCAACGTATTTCAATTTCGAAATTTCCCGCGATGTTCTTGCATGAGAATTTGACTTCCCTGCACACACATCCTCTCCACATATGTTGGAGGGTCAAAATTTTTTAAATCACGATAGCCCCCCCTTTTCTCGGGCACAGTTGGATTTAGAGAATAATTTAAAAAACATTATTTTCAAGCTCTATCTAGATAAAACCCCGATATACAGGAGGAAATTTAAATTTAAATCTCAACAAAACAAAACCTCTAGTTTTTTGGGTTATCAACAAAACTTCAAAATCGCACGAGTTTCTCTCTTCCTGGATTCTCTCCAACTTCTTTTATTGTTAACTAGCAGTAAAACTCAGTTTCCTGCGTTTAACTTTGCTAGTGTGACAATAGACTTTACATCAATTCCTATTCTTCCATTCCTACACTCCAAAAAGTGCACTGTGCTTACGATGGCTTCCACCGATTCTTTCTTGTCGCGATTCAATAACCTCTAGTTCACAGCGGAGGAAAAGAATGTCGTTCTTGCCCCGGCATCCACCAAAGCTATCCCCCTCGATGACTACAAGTCATCCTTGGTTGGGAAACTATTCCATACCAAACCCTTCGATGAAACTGCGTTGGTCCGCATCTTCTCCTCCGTTTGGAGGAACGACAAACTATCCACGGTAACTACGTTGGGTGCTGGCTTCTTTCTTTTTAAATTTGAAACTAAATCCTGCAGGGATGAAGTTCTTAAAAGAGAGCCCTGGACTTTCAAGAAAGATTGGTTGGCACTTCTCCCGGTCCAACCCAAGCTGACCATCGATGGCTACGTATTCAATCGGATGCGGATATGGGTTCGAATTCACAGAGTGCCCCTTGCCATGATGACCGGTGTTACGGTGGCTAATATCACTGGTCGAGCCCTAGGCAGTGGGCTAGGAGTGGTTATCGGAACCGATTCGCGTAAATCGGATGATGGAAATATGGTGAAGTTCCTCTGCGTCTGGGTTATCATTGATATCCACCAACCTCTACGCCGGTTTGTGGCTATGAGTGTGGAGGATGGTGAGCCTCAAATGCTACCGATCCAATACGAAAAGTTGCCCACCTTTTGCCATGGGTATGGCATCCTCTGCCATCTCAAAGCCACTTGTGAACTGTTCAAAGACAGCAAGGTGGAGCCCCAACAATATGGGGACTGGCTCCGTGCCCCTGCTCCCAAGGGCAGGTCTAAAATAGCGACCAGGGGGCGTCTTAGCTATTTATAACCAGCTGGGCCATCGGCCAAAGGAACAACGAACACTGGTATCTCTCTATTGTATATTATTTACGATACATATATTTCATGCATCTCATCTATGATGTTTTAAACCGAAACCACTGTTTCCTCCCAGGTGTCGGACCTTCCACTAAGAAACCGACAAACAACAATGGTATCATCGGCTCCAATTTTTGTGATGCAATCAGGGGACTATGCCCCTATTTTTAATATTTACTGTCTCAGCAATATGCTGAATATATCTTGCTTATGTCAGTTAACTATTACTGACTATTGCTTTATATTTTTCTGCTCTTCAGGAGCTGATCAGAAAGGGAAGAAGGTTATAGTGGCCTCCCCCACTTCAAACCATGCACCGGTAGCGGATGCTGCTTCAGCAACCATGTTATCAGGGGATGCTGCTACTGCGCCAATCACTGATGCTGCAGCAGACCCTATCGCTGACCCTGATGCAGAATCAGTCGCTGCTGAAGCTCCTTTGGATGCAGATGATGTGCCAAACCAGACAGGCCCTACTGTTCCTGATGCTCCGATGGTTGAAACGGAAGACGTCACCAGCGGGCAACACGCCACGCCCACCCCGGCCTGTCTGTTGAGCCTCTTGAAGTGGTGCCTATTGACATCATTCCAGCAGACGCGGAGTCTGTTAATACTAGAGTGCCCACCGCTGTCCCTGCCACGGATGTAACTGTTGCATCGACCACCCCTCCGGATAAGCGATTTGTACTGCTTGATGGGGAAGGGTTTCCAATGCCAACCGATGTGCCTGCCAAATCCACTACTGCCGGTAATGGCAGCAATGCCTACGAGCCCGTCAATCCGGAATTTGAGGATTGGCTTGCAGCCACATCCGTGCCACCCAAAGGTGCTCCTCTGCCTCGCAAAGCAAAACACATCCCGCCTCTAACTGCCAATAATGTGGCCAAGCGACCACGAACCTCCCCCACTGTCCACTTGAAACCGACAAAGGCCGGTGGTACATCTGACAAATCTTCCAAACCTTCGAAAGCTGGGATGAGCAGCAAAATCTCTTCGGCGGCGGTTGATGTTCAACCCCGCCGAGAAAAATGAGGATGTTTTGTTGGAACTGTCGTGGTCTTGGTTCGCCAACGGCAGTTCAGGGTTTGGTTGCTCTAGTTCGACGTTTGGAACCAAATATTATTTTCTTGTCGGAGACTCGACTTTTTAATTTTGATTATGAATGATTAAAACTTTCTTTAGATATGATGGGTTGCTTCCATGTGAAAAGCAGCCCCACTTATTCAGGACTTCTTTTACTATGGAATAATACGGTTACACTGGGTTTGTTATCGTATTCTGATCACTTTATTGATGTTATTGTCACAACTACTTCTGATTGCTTTAGTTTTACGAGAATGTATGGGTATGCTGACACAAGCATGAAATATAAAACCTTGGAACTCATAGACTCCCTACGTGGCATTTCACAGTTACCTTGGTTAATTGGTGGCGACCTTAATGACATTTTGTCCGACTCAGAAAAACAAGGCGGATGTCGCAGGCCACAATCACAAATTAACAACTTTCGGGATTGCCTATCTCGTAATGAACTTTTCGATTGCAAACCATGTTTGGGCTGGTTTACATGGTCTCGCACAGGACCTAATGTCACGCCCGTTTGCGAACGCCTTGATCGTTTTCTTGCATGTAATGCTTGGCTCAATGCACATCTTACTTTCCAATGTCGTAATGTCTTCTCACCGGACTCTGATCATTACGTTATTATCATGGATTCCGTTCACTCTCCACCTCGTGATCGTCATCCTCATGATACTAACGATCATTTCCGGTTTGAGTCTTGTTGGGCACATGACCCTTCATACATATCGTCCTTCCATCAAGCTTGGTCAACAGCGTCAGGCACCCTGCTCGACAAATTGGCTATTGTGGGAAACCATCTTCGTGACTGGCAAAATACTAGGCATTTCCAGTCCACTCACCGCATCGTAGAATTACAACGTCAAATTAATTCCTACATGCGACGTAGGCAGCTACCACCTGCGATGCTGGATAATCTACGAGACGCGAAACTGGAACTTCGACGTCTTTTGGACGAACGCGAAGCTTACTGGGCATAGTGTTCTCGTGTTACCTGGCTATCACAAGGTGACAGGAATACATCCTTTTTCCACGCTAAGGCCTCTAAGCGTCGGAAAAAGAACTCTATACGCGGATTGTTTGATGACAATCAAAACTGGCAAACGACCAAACCTAAACTCCTTAGGATTGCCTCGAGGTATTTCCAAACGCTATTTGCGACATCCAATTCTGTCTCCTCTCCCCACCTTATGGAATAGATCCATCAGGTCGTTACTCCTGAAATGAATGATTCTTTACTACGACCATTCACTGAAGGTGAGGTACTTGCTGCGTTCAGGGATATTGGCCCTAGGAAAGCACCTGGAATAGATGGCTTCCCTAGTAGCTTCTATAGGCAATACTGGGGTGTTATTAGACCAGAGTTTGTCGGCCTTTGTCTGTGACTCCTGAGGGGGGAGGCGGACATGTCGACTGTCAACAAAACGGTTATAGTCCTTATCCCGAAAGTGGATGATGCCACTAGTATGCGTCAGTTCAGACCAATCAGTTTATGCACGGTCATCTACAAAACCGTAGCTAAGGTTCTTGTCAATCGCCTCAAACCAATCCTACCTAGTTGTATCAGTGAGGCACAGCCCGCCTTTGTTAGCGGCAGGAACATCACTGATAACATCCTGATTGCTCACGAGCTTGTACATACCCTTCACACCAATAGCGCTTCCATCTATCAAGGGGCAGCTCTAAAACTGGATATGGAAAAGGCCTTTGACAAAGTCGAATGGTCTTTCCTCCGAGATGTAATGACGCGCATGGGGTTTGCATCGGGGTGGGTGCAGTTGCTACTCCGTTGCGTCTCCTCTGTCTCCTTTTCGGTCCGACTTAATGGGGCACTATCGCAAGAGTTTATTCCGACGCGGGGCATCCGACAGGGCGACCCTCTTTCGCCTTTCCTCTTTCTCATTTGTTCCCAAGGGCTCTCCGCAGCCCTCGAGACAGAGCAGAGAGAGGGACAGCTGCTGGGCTTAAACGCAAATCGTCGAGGGCCTCGGATTACCCATCTGCTCTTTGCGGATGACAGTATTGTGTTCTTACAAAACTGCCCAGAGGAAGTACAACGATTGAAGGAAATACTACACCTCTATGAGTCCTCCTCGGGCCAATATGTTAATTTTACCAAATCTACAGCCTATTGCAGCTCCTCCTGCTCGGCGGCTTTCACACAGGCCCTTCAGCATTCACTTGGTATTTGTTTGGTCGATGACCCTGGGATTTATCTTGGGGTCCCCCTCCTCGTGGGGAAGAACCGAACGACCAGTTTAGGGTTTGTTCGAGACAAGGTCAATTCGTGCATGGCTAACTGGGACACTAACTTACTTTCATTTAGCGACCGTGAAATCTTAATCAAATCAGTGGCCCAGGCTATACCGCGGTATATTATGTCCTTCTATCTCCTTCCGCAAAACATTGTGGATGATGTGACTCACTCGATACGTAGGTATTGGTGGTCGGGCAGAAGCAATAAGAAAGGATGGCCACTGCTCTCATGGGATGCCTTATGCACACCCAAAACTGTTGGGGGGATGGGCTTCCGGGACCTACATGATTTTAACATCACACTTTTAGGGAAACAAATCTGGCGACTGATACAGTCGCCTGAGTCCCTGCTTGCTCGGGTCCTACGTTCCCGCTACTTTCCCTCGGGCAACATCATGGAAGCTAAATCAGACAGACGCGCTTCCTTTGCATGGCGAGGCATTTGGCAGGCCATGCACCGGCTACAACCTGGGTTCTTCTGGCACCCTGGCATTGATAGTAGAATACGTATTCACCGTGATCATTGGGGTGGATCTAGTGGGCTCTCTTTTTTTGGGACCAACCAAGATAATGAGGAGCTGCCTCTGAGATGTAGAGACTTCATGCTCCGCAATCAGAATTCTTGGGATGACCATAAGATTCACGACTACTTTGATTGGGATGACGCTGCTAACATCTTGAAAGTCCCAATCTCTTATGAACGCCGGGATATTTTACTGTGGGGTTTTCATGACACCAATATCTATACCGTCCGCTCCGGATATCTCTTTCTGCGTCGGCCTTCACGACCCCTTGCTCGCCCTTGCCCTCTCTGGAAGGTCATAGCTAAATCCCCTACGCTTCCAAAAATTCACACCTTTGGATGGCGGGCTGGGCAGAATGCTTTACCAACTGGCGACCGGCTCGCCGCACTGGGAATGGGAGACGGTATATGCCCTTTCTGTCCCACTATTGTCGAAACTGCGATTCATGCGCTGCGGGACTGCCCAGGTGCCACTAAAGTGCTTAATCTTGCCGGGTTTCCCCGCAATATATATGGTAGCACGGCATCATCGATAGCTTTCTGGTTAGAACAAGGAGCCTCGCTAATCTCCCACACCGAGTTCAGCCTGCTTCTCACGATCATTTGGAACCTTTGGAATCGAAGGAACGACTGGGTCCATTCTCGACGTCTGCAGCCACCATGGCTCACCCTATTGAATTCCCAGGAGCTTCTTCAAGACTACGTCTCAGCCACCTCCACCAATCCTACGACGCATACGCAGATAGACTCGGCCCTTCCGCGACCAGCCTGGAGGCCACCACCGGCAGAGAGAATCAAAATCAACGCCGACGGTGCATTCAACCCGATCACAGGCGAAGTCAGTTTCGGTATAGTAGCTGGTGATGCCACTGGTTCTATTCTCGCCGGAGTCAGCCTTGGATCAGACGCTGGTTGGCGTGGTTTCCATCTTGAGTCGGACGCGGCCATGATCATCAACAAGCTCCGCAATCCCGACCATGATGCTTCTATTCTTCGCCCGCAGATAGCGGCAGTTCGAGCTTTATTTACTACTATCCCTGATTTATGTTATCATTATGTACCACGCACTGCTAATGTGGGCTCTTCATTCTCATTATTCTTTGTCTTTTGGACCGGGCTTGCCCGATGAGTTACGATCTTTTGTACCGGTTGATCATCTACCACCTTGATTTATTTTAATATATTTGGGTACTCTTTTCCCCTCTTAGGACCCGAACTGGGCCTACCCAGTTGGGATTAGTGGGGTTTTTAATGAGGCCCTTTTCCTTAAAAAAAATTCCAACGGGCCCATTGTAAGGCCATTTAGACATGCTCGTCCGAAACCTCTACAAGAAGGGCCGCGACACAAGTTTTAATCAAATTTTAGGAGTTCATGTAATTGATTAGGAGCTTTTCAACACAATTATATTATAAGACCTCAATTTATGTACTTTTTACTCAGTAAAAATTCCAACGGGTCCATTAAAAGGCCCATTTAGACATGCTCGTCCGAAACCTCGACAAAAAGGACCGCAAAACAAGTTCTAATCAAATTTTAGGAGTTCAAATAATTGATTAGGAGCTTTTCAACACAATTATATTGAAAAACCTCAATTTTTATACTTTTTACCCAGTTAAAATTCCAATGGGTCCACTGAAAGGCCCATTTAGACCTGCTCGTCTGAAACCTCTACAAAAAGGATTGCAAAACAAGTTTTAATCAAATTTTAGGAGTTCATGTAATTGATTAGGAGCTTTTCAACACAATTATATTGCAAAACCTCAAATTCTGTACTTTTTACTCAGTTAAAATTCCAACGGGTCCAATGAAAGGCCCATTTAGACCTGCTCGTCCGAAACCTCGACAAAAAGGATCGCAAAACAAGTTTTAATCAAATTTTAGGAGTTCAAATAATTGATTAGGAGCTTTTCAACACAATTATATTGAAAAACCTCAATTTTTATACTTTTTACTCAGTTAAAATTCCAACGGGCCCATTGAAAGGCCCATTTAGACCTGCTCGTCCAAAACCTCGACAAAAAGGACAGCAAAACAAGTTTAAATCAAATTTTAGGAGTTCAAATAATTGATTAGCATCTTTTCAACACAATTATATTGAAAAACCTCAATTTCTGTACCTTTTACTCAGTTAAAATTCCAACGGGTCCATTGAAAGGCCCATTTAGACCTACTTGTCGGAAACCTTGAAAAAAAGGACCACAAAAAAGTTTTCTTCAAATTTTAGGAGTTCAAATAATTTATTAGGAGCTTTTTAACACAATTATATTGCAAAACCTCAATTTCTGTACTTTTTACTCAGTTAAAATTCCAACGGGTCCAATGAAAGGCCCATTTCGACTAGCTCGTCCGAAAACTCTACGAAAAGGACTGCAAAACAAGTTTTAATAAAATTTTAGGAGTTCATGTAATTGATTGGAAGCTTTTCAACACAATTATATTGTAAGACCTCAATTTCTGTACTTTTTACTCAGTTAAAATTCCAACGGGTCCATTAAAAGGCCCATTTAGACCTGCTCGTCCAAAACCTCGACAAAAAGGACCGCAAAACAAGTTTAAATCAAATTTTAGGAGTTCAAATAATTGATTAGCAGCTTTTCAACACAATTATATTGAAAAACCTCAATTTCTGTACCTTTTACTCAGTTAAAATTCCAACGGGCCCATTGAAAGGCCCATTTAGACCCGCTCGTCCGAAACCTCGACAAAAAGGACCGCAAAACAAGTTCTAATCAAATTTTAGGAGTTCAAATAATTGATTAGTAGCTTTTCAACACAATTATATTGAAAACCTCAATTTATGTACCATTTACTCAGTTAAAATTCCAACGGGCCCATTGAAAGGCCCATTTAGACCTGCTCGTCCGAAAACTCTACAAAAAGGACCGCAAAAAAGTTTTCTTCAAATTTTAGGAGTTCAAATAATTGATTAGGAGATTTTCAACACAATTATATTGCAAAACCTCAATTTCTATACTTTTTACTCAGTTAAAATTCCAACGGGTCCATTGAAAGGCCCATTTAGACCTGCTCGTCCGAAACCTCTACAAAAAGAATCGCAAAAAAGATTTATTCAAATTTTAGGAGTTCAAATAATTGATTAGGAGATTTTCAACACAGTTATATTGTAAAACCTCAATTTTTATACTTTTTACTCAGTTAAAATTCCAACGGGTCCATTGAAAGGCCCATTTAGACCTGCACGTCCGAAACCTCTACAAAAAGGACTGCAAAACAAGTTTTAATCAAATTTTAGGAGTTCATGTAATTGATTAGGAGCTTTTCAACACAATTATATTGCAAAACCTCAAATTCTGTACTTTTTACTCAGTTAAAATTCCAACGGGTCCAATGAAAGGCCCATTTAGACCTGCTCGTCCGAAACCTCGACAAAAAGGATCGCAAAACATGTTTTAATCAAATTTTAGGAGTTCAAATAATTGATTCGGATTTTTTAAACACAGTTATATTTAAAAACCTCAATTTTTATACTTTTTACTCAGTTAAAATTCCAACGGGCCCATTGAAAGGCCCATTTAGACTAGCTCGTCTGAAACCTCTACAAAAAGGACCGCAAAAAAGTTTTATTCAAATTTTAGGAGTTCAAATAATTGATTAGGAGCTTTTCAACACAATTATATTGCAAAACCTCAATTTATGTACTTTTTACTCAGTTAAAATTTCAACGGATCCATTGAAAGGCCCATTTCGAACCGCTCGTCCGAAACCTCTACAAAAGGACTGCAAAAATATTTTAATCAAATTTTAGGAGTTCATGTAATTGATTAGGAGCTTTTCAACACAATTATACTGCAAAACCTCAATTTATGTACTTTTTACTCAGTTAAAATTCCAATGGGTCCATTGAAAGGCCCATTTAGACCTGTTCGTCCGAAACCACTACAAAAAGGATCACAAAAAAGTTTTATTAAAATTTTAGGAATTCAAATAATTGTTTAGGAGATTTTCAACACAGTTATATTGTAAAACCTCAATTTTTATACTTTTTACTCAGTTAAAATTCCAACGGGTCCATTCAAAGGCTCATTTAGACCTGCTCGTCCGAAACCTCTACAAAAGGACTGCAAAACAAGTTTTAATCAAATTTTAGGAGTTCATGTAATTGATTAGGAGCTTTTCAACACAATTATATTGCAAAACCTCAATTTCTGTACCATTTACTCAGTAAAAATTCCAACGGGCCCATTGAAAGGCCCAATTAGACCTGCTCGTCCGAAACCTCTACAAAAAGGACCGCAAAAAAGTTTTCTTCAAATTTTAGGAGTTCAAATAATTGATTAGGAGATTTTCAACACAATTATATTGCAAAACCTCAATTTCTGTACTTTTTACTTAGTTAAAATTCCAACGGGTCCATTGAAAGGCCCATTTAGACCTGCTTGTCCGAAACCTCTACAAAAGGACCGCAAAACAAGTTTTAATCAAATTTTAGGAGTTCAAATAATTGATTAGGAGCTTTTCAACACAATTATATTGCAAAACCTCAATTTCTATACTTTTTACTCAGTTAAAATTCCAACGGGTCCATTGAAAGGCCCATTTCGACCCACTCGTTAGAAAGCTCTACAAAAGGGACTGCAAAAAAAGTTGTAATAAAAATTTAGGAGTTCAAATAATTGATTAGGAGCTTTTCAACACAATTATATTGCAAAACATCAATTTCTGTACCTTTTACTCAGTTAAAATTGCAATGGGTCCATTGAAAGACCCATTTCGACCCGCTCGTCCGAAACCTCTACAAAAAGGACTGCAAAAAAAGTTTTAATCAAATTTTAGGAGTTCAAATAATTGATTAGAAGCTTTTCAACACAATTATATTGAAAAACCTCAATTTCTGTACTTTTTACTCAGATAAAATTCTAACAGGTCCATTAAAATGCCCATTTAGACCGGCTCGTCCGAAACCTCGACAAAAAGGACCGCAAAACAAGTTTTAATCAAATTTTAGGAGTTCAAATAATTTATTAGGAGCTTTTCAACACAATTATATTGAAAAACCTTAATTTTTGTAACTTTTACTCATTTAAAATTCCAACGGGTCCATTGAAAGGCCCATTTAGACCTGCTTGTCCGAAACCTCGAAAAAAGGACCACAAAAAAGTTTTCTTCAAATTTTAATAGTTCAAATAATTGATTAGGAGTTTTTCAACACAATTATATTGCAAAACCTCAATTTATGTACTTTTTACTCAGTTAAAATTCCAACGGGTCCATTCAAAGGCCCATTTAGACATGCTCGTCCGAAACCTCTACAAAAAGGACCGCAAAACAAGTTTTAATCAAATTTTAGGAGTTCAAATAATAGATTAGTAGCTTTTCAACACAATTATATTGAAAAACCTCAATTTTTTGTACCTTTTACACAGTTAAAATTACAACAGGTCAATTGAAAGGCCCATTTAGACCTGCTTGTCCGAAACCTCGAAAAAAGGACCACAAAAAAGTTTTCTTCAAATTTTAGGAGTTCAAATAATTAATTAAGAGCTTTTCAACACAATTATATTGCAAAACCTCAATTTATGTACTTTTTACTCAGTTAAAATTCCAACGGGTCCATTGAAAGGCCCATTTAGACCTGCTCGTCCGAAACCTCTACAAAAAACACCGCAAAACAAGTTTTAATCAAATTTTAGAAGTTCAAATAATAGATTAGTAGCTTTTCAACACAATTATATTGAAAAACCTCAATTTTTGTACCTTTTACACAGTTAAAATTCCAACGGGCCCATTGAAAAGCCCATTTAGACCTGCTCGTCCGAAACCTCTACAAAAAAGACCGCAAAAAAGTTTTCTTCAAATTTTAGGAGTTCAAATAATTGATTAGGAGCTTTTCAGCACAATTATATTGAAAAACCTCATTTTCTGTACTTTTTACTCAGTTAAAATTTCAACGGATCCATTGAAAGGCCCATTTCGACCCGCTCGTCCGAAACCTCTACAAAACGACTGCAAAACAAGTTTTACTCAAATTTTAGGAATTCATGTAATTGATTACGATCTTTTCAACACAATTATATTGCAAAACCTCAATTTATGTACTCTTTACTCAGTTAAAATTCTAACGGGTCCATTAAAAGGCCCATTTACACCTGCTCATTTGAAACCTCGACAAAAAGGACCGCAAAACAAGTTTTAATCAAATTTTAGGAGTTCAAATAATTGATTATGAGCTTTTCAACACAATTATATTGAAAAACCTCAATTTTTATACTTTTTACTCAGTTAAAATTCCAACGGGCCCATTGAAAGGCCCATTTAAACCTTCTCGTCCGAAACGTCTACAAAAAGGACCGCAAAAAAGTTTTAATCAAATTTTAGGAGTTAAAATAATTGATTAGAAGCTTTTCAACACAATTATATTGAAAAACCTCAATTTCTGTACTTTTTACTCAGATAAAATTCTAACAGGTCCATTAAAATGCCCATTTAGACCGGCTCGTCCGAAACCTCGACAAAAAGGACCGCAAAACAAGTTTTAATCAAATTTTAGGAGTTCAAATAATTTATTAGGAGCTTTTCAACACAATTATATTGAAAAACCTTAATTTCTGTAACTTTTACTCATTTAAAATTCCAACGGGTCCATTGAAAGGCCCATTTAGACCTGCTTGTCCGAAACCTCGAAAAAAGGACCACAAAAAAGTTTTCTTCAAATTTTAATAGTTCAAATAATTGATTAGGAGTTTTTCAACACAATTATATTGCAAAACCTCAATTTATGTACTTTTTACTCTGTTAAAATTCCAACGGGTCCATTGAAAGGCCCATTTAGACATGCTCGTCCGAAACCTCTACAAAAAGGACCGCAAAACAAGTTTTAATCAAATTTTAGGAGTTCAAATAATTGATTAGTAGCTTTTCAACACAATTATATTGAAAAACCTCAATTTTTGTACCTTTTACACAGTTAAAATTCCAGCGGGCCCATTGAAAAGCCCATTTAGACCTGCTCGTCCGAAACCTCTACAAAAAAGACCGGAAAAAAGTTTTCTTCAAATTTTAGGAGTTCAAATAATTGATTAGGAGCTTTTCAGCACAATTATATTGAAAAACCTCATTTTCTGTACTTTTTACTCAGTTAAAATTTCAACGGATCCATTGAAAGGCCCATTTCAACTCGCTCGTCCGAAACCTCTACAAAAGGACTGCAAAACAAGTTTTACTCAAATTTTAGGAGTTCATGTAATTGATTAGGAGCTTTTCAACACAATTATATTGAAAAACCTCAATTTATGTACTTTTTACTCAGTTAAAATTCCAACGGGTCCATTAAAAGGCCCATTTACACCTGCTCATTTGAAACCTCGAAAAAAAGGACCGCAAAACAAGTTTTAATCAAATTTTAGGAGTTCAAATAATTGATTATGAGCTTTTCAACACAATTATATTGAAAAACCTCAATTTTTATACTTTTTACTCAGTTAAAATTCCAACGGGCCCATTGAAAGGCCCATTTAAACCTTATCGTCCGAAACCTCTACAAAAAGGACCGCAAAAAAGTTTTAATCAAATTTTAGGAGTTCAAATAATTGATTAGGAGATTTTCAACACAATTATATTGCAAAACCTCAATTTCTATACTTTTTACTCAGTTAAAATTCCAACGGGTCCATTGAAAGGCCCATTTAGACATGCTCGTCCGAAACCTCTACAAAAAGAATCGCAAAAAAGATTTATTCAAATTTTATGAGTTCAAATAATTGATTAGGAGATTTTCAACACAGGTATATTGTAAAACCTCAATTTTTATACTTTTTAATCAGTTAAAATTCCAATGGGTCCATTGAAAGGCCCATTTAGACCTGCTCGTCCGAAACCTCGACAAAAAGGACCGCAAAACAAGTTCTAATCAAATTATAGGAGTTTAAATAATTGATTAGGAGCTTTTCAACACAATTATATTGCAAAACCTCAATTTCTGTACTTTTTACTTGGTTAAAATTCCAACGGGTCCAAAGAAAGGCCCATTTCGACCCGCTCGTACGAAACCTCTACGAAAAGGACTGCAAAACAAAGTTTAATGAAATTTTAGGAGTTTATGTAATTTATTAGGAGCTTTTCAACACAATTATATTGCAAAACCTCAATTTATGTACTTTTTACTCAGTTAAAATTCCAACGGGTCCATTGAAAGGCCCATTTAGACCTGCTCGTTCGAAACCTCGACAAAAAGGACTGCAAAACAAGTTTTAATCAAATTTTAGGAGTTCAAATAATTGATTAGGAGCTTTTCAACACAATTATATTGAAAAACCTCAATTTCGGTACCATTTACTCAGTTAAAATTCCAACGGGCCCATTGAAAGGTCCATTTAGACCTGCCGTCCGAAACCTCTTCAAAAAGGACCGCAAAAAAGTTTTCTTCAAATTTTAGGAGTTCAAATAATTGATTAGGAGATTTTCAACACAATTATATTGCAAAACCTCAATTTATGTACTTTTTACTCAGTTAAAATTCCAATAGGCCCATTGAAAGGCCCATTTAGTACTTCTCGTCCGAAACCACTACAAAAAGGACCGCAAAAAGGTTTTCTTCAAATTTTAAGAGTTCAAATAATTGATTAGGAGCTTTTCAACACAATTATATTGCATAACCTCAATTTCTGTACTTTTTACTCGGTTAAAAATTCAACGGATCCATTGAAAAGCCCATTTCGACCCGCTCGTCCGGAACCTCTACAAAAGGACTACAAAACAAGTTTTAATCAAATTTTAGGAGTTAATGTAATTGATTAGGAGCTTTTCAACACAATTATATTGCAAAACCTTAATTTATGTACTTTTTACTTAGTTAAAATTCCAACGGGTCCATTAAAAGGCCCATTTATGCCTGCTCATTTGAAACCCCGACAAAAAGGACCGCAAAAAAAGTTTCAATCAAATTTTAGGAGTTCAAATAATTGATTATGAGCTTTCCAACACAATTATATTGAAAAACCTCAATTTTTATACTTTTTACTCAGTTAAAATTCCAACGTGCCCATTGAAAGGCCCATTTAAACCTTCTCGTCCGAAACCTCGACAAAAAGGACCGCAAAAAAGTTTTAATCAAATTTTAGGAGTTCAAATAATTGACTAGGAGCTTTTCAACACAATTATATTGAAGACCCTCAATTTCTGTACCTTTTACTCAGTTAAAATTCCAACGGGCCCATTGAAAGGCCCATTTAGACCTGCTCGTCCGAAACCTCTATAAAAAGGACCGCAAAAAAGTTTTATTCAAATTTTAGGAGTTCAAATAATTGATTAGAGACTTTTCAACACAATTATATTGCAAAACCTTAATTTCTATACTTTTTACTCAGTTAAAATTCCAACGGGTCCATTGAAAGGCCCATTTGGATCAGCTCGTCCGAAACCTCTACAAAAGGACTGCAAAACAAGTTTTAATCAAAATTTATGAGTTTAAATAATTGATTATGAGCTTTTCAACACAATTATATTGCGAAACCTCAATTTCTGTAGTTTTTAGGCAGTTAAAATTCCAACGGGTCCATTGTAAGGCCATTTAGACATGCTCGTCCGAAACCTCTACAAAAAGGGCCGCGAAACAAGTTTTAATCAAATTTTAGGAGTTCATGTAATTGATTAGGAGCTTTTCAACACAATTATATTGCAAGACCTCAATTTATGTACTTTTTACTTATTTAAAATTCCAACGGGTCCATTGAAAGGCCCATTTAGACCTGCTCGTCCGAAACCTCGACAAAAACGACCGCAAAACAAGTTTTAATCAAATTTTAGGAGTTCAAATAATTGATTAGCAGCTTTTCAACACAATTATATTGAAAAACCTCAATTTCTGTACCTTTTAATCAGTTAAAATTCCAACGGGTCCATTGAAAGGCCCATTTAGACCTGCTTGTCCGAAACCTCAAAAAAGGACCACAAAAAAGTTTTCTTCAAATTTTAGGAGTTCAAATAATTGATTAGGAGCTTTTCAACATAATTATATTGCAAAATCTCAATTTCTGTACTTTTTACTCAGTTAAAATTCCAATGGGACCATTGAAAGGCCCATTTAGACCTGCTCGATCGAAAACTCTACGAAAAGGACTGCAAAACAAGTTTTAATCAAATTTTAGGAGTTCATGTAATTGATTAGGAGATTTTCAACACAATTATATTGTAAGACCTCAATTTCTGTACTTTTTACTCAGTTAGAATTCTAACGGGTCCATTAAAAGGCCCATTTAGACCTACTCATCCGAAACCTCGACAAAAAGGACCGCAAAACAAGTTTTAATCAAATTTTAGGAGTTCAAATAATTGATTAGGAGCTTTTCAACACAATTATATTGCAAAATCTCAATTTCTGTACTTTTTACTTAGTTAAAATTCCAACGGGTCCAATAAAAGGCCCATTTCGACTAGCTCGTCCAAAAACTCTACGAAAAGGATTGCAAAACAAGTTTTAATCAAATTTTAGGAGATCATGTAATTGACTAGGAGCTTTTCAACACAATTATATTGTAAGACCTCAATTTCTTTACTTTTTACTCAGTTAAAATTCCAACGAGTCCATTAAAAGGCCCATTTAGACCTGCTCGTTCGAAACCTCGACAAAAAGGACAGCAAAACAAGTTTTAATCAAATTTTAGGAGTTCAAATAATTGATTAGTAGCTTTTCAACACAATTATATTGAAAAACCTCAATTTATGTATCTTTTACTCAGTTAAAATTCCAACGGGCCCATTGAAAGGCCCATTTAGACCTGCTCGTCCGAAACCTCCACAAAAAGGACCGCAAAACAAGTTCTAATCAAATTTTAGGAGTTCAAATAATTGATTAGTAGCTTTTCAACACAATTATATTGAAAAACGTCAATTTATGTACCTTTTACTCAGTTAAAGTTCCAACGGGCCCATTGAAAGGCCCATTTAGACCTGCTCGTCCGAAACCTCTACAAAAAGGACCGCAAAAAAGTTTTCTTCGAATTTTAGGAGTTCAAATAATTGATTAGGAGATTTTCAACACAATTATATTGCAAAACCTCAATTTCTATACTTTTTTCTCAGTTAAAATTCCAACGGGTCCATTGAAAGGCCCATTTAGACCTGCTCGTCCGAAACCTCTACAAAAAGAATCGCAAAAAAGGTTTATTCAAATTTTAGGAGTTCAAATAATTGATTAGGAGATTTTCAACACAGTTATATTGTAAAACCTCAATTTTTATACATTTTACTTAGTTAAAATTCCAACGGGTCCATTGAAAGGCCCATTTAGACATGCTCATCCGAAACATCGACAAAAAGGATCGCAAAACAAGTTTTAATCAAATTTTAGGAGTTTAAATAATTGATTAGGAGCTTTTCAACACAATTATATTGCAAAATCTCAATTTCTATACTTTTTACTCGGTTAAAATTCCAACGGGTCCAATGAAAGGCCCATTTCGACCCGCTGGTACGAAACGTCTACGAAAAGGACTGCAAAACAAGGTTTAATCAAATTTTAGGAGTTTATGTAGTTGATTAGGAGCTTTTCAACACAATTATATTGCAAAACCTCAATTTCTGTACTTTTTACTCAGTTAAAATTCCAACGGGTCCATTGAAAGGCCCATTTTGACCTGCTCGTCCGAAACCTCGACAAAAAGGACCGCAAAACAAGTTTTAATCAACTTTTAGGAGTTCAAATAATTGATTAGGAGCTTTTCAACACAATTATATTGAAAAACCTCAATTTTTATACTTTTTACTCAATTAAAATTCCAACGGGCACATTGAAAGGCCCATTTAGACTTGCTCGTCCAAAACCTCTACAAAAAGGACCATAAAAAAGTTTTCTTCAAATTTTAGGAGTTCAAATAATTGATCAGGAGCTTTTCAACACAATTATATTGCAAAACCTCAGTTTCTGTACTTTTTACTCAGTTAAAATTTCAACGGATCCATTGAAAGGCCCATTTCGACCCGCTCGTCCGAAACCTCTACAAAAGGACTGCAAAACAAGTTTTAATCAAATTTTAGGAGTTCATGTAATTGATTAGGAGCTTTGCAACACAATTATATTGCAAAACCTCAATTTATGTACTTTTTACTCAAATAAAATTGCAACGGGTCCATTAAAAGGCCCATTTACACCTGCTCATTTGAAACCTCGACAAAAAGGACCGCAAAAGAAGTTTTAATCAAATTTTAGGTGTTCAAATAATTGATTATGAGCTTTTCAACACAATTATATTGAAAAACCTCAATTTTTATACTTTTTACTCAGTTAAAATTCCAACGGGCCCATTGAAAGGCCCATTTAAACCTTCTCGTCTGAAACCTCGACAAAAAGGACCGCAAAAAAGTTTTAATCAAATTTTAGGAGTTCAAATAATTGATTAGGAGCTTTTCAACACAATTATATTGAAAAACATCAATTTTTGTACCTTTTACTCTGTTAAAATTCCAACGGGCCCATTTAGACCTGCTCGTCCGAAACCTCTACAAAAAGGACCGCAAAAAAGTTTTAGTCAAATTTTTGGAGTTCAAATAATTGATTAGGAGCTTTTCAACACAATTATATTGCAAAACCTCAATTTCTGTACTTTTTACTCAGTTAAAATTCCAATGGGTCCATTGAAAGGCCCATTTCAATCCGCTTGTCCGAAACCTCTACAAAAGGACTGCAAAACAAGTTTTAATCAAATTGTAGGAGTTCATGTAATTGATTAAGAACTTTTCAACACAATTATATTGCAAAACATCAATTTATGTACTTTTTACTCAGTTAAAATTCCAACGGGTCCATTGAAAGGCCCATTTACGCCTGCTCGTTTGAAACGTCGACAAAAAGGATCGCAAAACAAGTTTTAATCAAATTTTAGGAGTTCAAATAATTGATTATGAGATTTTTAACACAATTATATTGCGAAACCTCAATTTCTGTACTTTTTACTCAGTTAAAATTCTAACGGGTCTAGTATGAAAATCCTCTCAACTTTTCTCTCGTTTTTGCTCTCTACCTTTTCCCTAATTGTTTCTCTCTCCTTACCCTTCACTGCCCTCCTCCGCCACTCTCTCCGCTTATCCTTCCATCACACAACCCACTCACTGCCATGGTGGTGCTTGCTTAGCACATACACGGTGGCAGTGAAACAACTCTATCATGCCGTCGGAATTTTACCAAGTACTATTTGATTTCTTCACATTGGAAGATGGCTGAATCTATGGCACCACAATGGAACTGGCCATCCAATTACTGCTGGTTCGAAGGAGTCCACCAGCCATTCATAGGATCTCTGGCTTCGATGGCAGCCGGCTCCATTAAGGGAATTTATCCATTTGCTGGGTTACCATTTCTGGTGCCCTTCGTACGCCTTGCTTCTATTCTCAGAACGCAGACTTTTTCCTGGTCTTTTAGACCTTGTAACCCTTCCTTGTGCGATGACGCCGCCATGGAAAGATCTTGGTATTGTCCTTACAATATCGTTACAAGTGGTACTTTAGCCACAAAATCTGAGTGGAACGAGACTGCATGCATGTACAAATGCAATAGTGCCATAGTGCAACAGCCTCGTCCCCTTACGTATCCATTATGTTTCCTAAAGCATTCTTGTAGTATTATTTTAATATTGCTATTATTATTATTATTATTCATTTTCCAGGTTGAGCTTGAAATGAATACAGGTTTATTGTATGATAGGCACAGAAACAAACAAGGTTCACTGTCCCGGCAAGATTTTCTATCTGTCTTCGTGGGTGACCACCCAAAGGCAGCCGTTGATGGTGCCAGTCACCGCCATGCACGACGACGGCGGGAAGGAAAAAATCCGATACGACGGAATTTTAGGTTCCACAAAATTTGGAACTCAGAATCCCATCTGGTAACGTATAATATTCTCCCTCCCAAGATTTTTCGTGAGTCCAAAATTGATCTCTACCATTTTTTACCCGACTTTGCATGGGAGGTTGGATCTCATGCACGTGTGACCTCTCCACGTGTCTCGGAGACCCTAGATTTCCTCCCAGATAACCTACAATAGATTATTCTAAGTCCATATCTTGGATTTAAATTTGGAAAATTTACACCATGTAATCTGATAGGTTATCCAACGTATTTCAATTTCGAAATTTCCCGCAATGTTCTTGCATGAGAATTTGACTTCCCTGCACACACATCCTCTCCACATATGTTGGAGGGTCAAAATTTTTTAAATCGCGATAGCCCCCCCTTTTCTCGGGCACAGTTGGATTTAGAGAATAATTTAAAAAACATTATTTTCAAGCTCTATCTAGATAAAACCCCGATATACAGGAGGAAATTTAAATTTAAATTTAAATCTCAACAAAACAAAACCTCTAGTTTTTTGGGTTATCAACAAAACTTCAAAATTGCACGAGTTGCTCTCTTCCTGGATTCTCTCCAACTTCTTTTATTGTTAACTAGCAGTACAACTCAGTTTCCTGCGTTTAACTTTGCTAGTGTGACAATAGACTTTACATCAATTCCTATTCTTCCATTCCTACACTCCAAAAAGTGCACTGTGCTTACGATGGCTTCCACCGATTCTTTCTTGTCGCGATTCAATAACCTCTGGTTCACAGTGGAGGAAAAGAATGTCGTTCTTGCCCCGGCATCCACCAAAGCTATCCCCCTCGATGACTACAAGTCATCCTTGGTTGGGAAACTATTCCATACCAAACCCTTCGATGAAACTGCGTTGGTCCGCATCTTCTCCTCCGTTTGGAGGAACGACAAACTATCCACGGTAACTACGTTGGGTGCTGGCTTCTTTCTTTTTAAATTTGAAACTAAATCCTGCAGGGATGAAGTTCTTAAAAGAGAGCCCTGGACTTTCAAGAAAGATTGGTTGGCACTTCTCCCGGTCCAACCCAAGCTGACCATCGATGGCTACGTATTCAATCGGATGCGGATATGGGTTCGAATTCACAGAGTGCCCCTTGCCATGATGACCGGTGTTACGGTGGCTAATATCACTGGTCGAGCCCTAGGCAGTGGGCTAGGAGTGGTTATCGGAACCGATTCGCGTAAATCGGATGATGGAAATATGGTGAAGTTCCTCTGCGTCTGGGTTATCATTGATATCCACCAACCTCTACGCCGGTTTGTGGCTATGAGTGTGGAGGATGGTGAGCCTCAAATGCTACCGATCCAATACGAAAAGTTGCCCACCTTTTGCCATGGGTATGGCATCCTCTGCCATCTCAAAGCCACTTGTGAACTGTTCAAAGACAGCAAGGTGGAGCCCCAACAATATGGGGACTGGCTCCGTGCCCCTGCTCCCAAGGGCAGGTCTAAAATAGCGACCAGGGGGCGTCTTAGCTATTTATAACCAGCTGGGCCATCGGCCAAAGGAACAACGAACACTGGTATCTCTCTATTGTATATTATTTACGATACATATATTTCATGCATCTCATCTATGATGTTTTAAACCGAAACCACTGTTTCCTCCCAGGTGTCGGACCTTCCACTAAGAAACCGACAAACAACAATGGTATCATCGGCTCCAATTTTTGTGATGCAATCAGGGGACTATGCCCCTATTTTTAATATTTACTGTCTCAGCAATATGCTGAATATATCTTGCTTATGTCAGTTAACTATTACTGACTATTGCTTTATATTTTTCTGCTCTTCAGGAGCTGATCAGAAAGGGAAGAAGGTTATAGTGGCCTCCCCCACTTCAAACCATGCACCGGTAGCGGATGCTGCTTCAGCAACCATGTTATCAGGGGATGCTGCTACTGCGCCAATCACTGATGCTGCAGCAGACCCTATCGCTGACCCTGATGCAGAATCAGTCGCTGCTGAAGCTCCTTTGGATGCAGATGATGTGCCAAACCAGACAGGCCCTACTGTTCCTGATGCTCCGATGGTTGAAACGGAAGACGTCACCAGCGGGCAACACGCCACGCCCACCCCGGCCTGTCTGTTGAGCCTCTTGAAGTGGTGCCTATTGACATCATTCCAGCAGACGCGGAGTCTGTTAATACTAGAGTGCCCACCGCTGTCCCTGCCACGGATGTAACTGTTGCATCGACCACCCCTCCGGATAAGCGATTTGTACTGCTTGATGGGGAAGGGTTTCCAATGCCAACCGATGTGCCTGCCAAATCCACTACTGCCGGTAATGGCAGCAATGCCTACGAGCCCGTCAATCCGGAATTTGAGGATTGGCTTGCAGCCACATCCGTGCCACCCAAAGGTGCTCCTCTGCCTCGCAAAGCAAAACACATCCCGCCTCTAACTGCCAATAATGTGGCCAAGCGACCACGAACCTCCCCCACTGTCCACTTGAAACCGACAAAGGCCGGTGGTACATCTGACAAATCTTCCAAACCTTCGAAAGCTGGGATGAGCAGCAAAATCTCTTCGGCGGCGGTTGATGTTCAACCCCGCCGAGAAAAATGAGGATGTTTTGTTGGAACTGTCGTGGTCTTGGTTCGCCAACGGCAGTTCAGGGTTTGGTTGCTCTAGTTCGACGTTTGGAACCAAATATTATTTTCTTGTCGGAGACTCGACTTTTTAATTTTGATTATGAATGATTAAAACTTTCTTTAGATATGATGGGTTGCTTCCATGTGAAAAGCAGCCCCACTTGTTCAGGACTTCTTTTACTATGGAATAATACGGTTACACTGGGTTTGTTATCGTATTCTGATCACTTTATTGATGTTATTGTCACAACTACTTCTGATTGCTTTAGTTTTACGAGAATGTATGGGTATGCTGACACAAGCATGAAATATAAAACCTTGGAACTCATAGACTCCCTACGTGGCATTTCACAGTTACCTTGGTTAATTGGTGGCGACCTTAATGACATTTTGTCCGACTCAGAAAAACAAGGCGGATGTCGCAGGCCACAATCACAAATTAACAACTTTCGGGATTGCCTATCTCGTAATGAACTTTTCGATTGCAAACCATGTTTGGGCTGGTTTACATGGTCTCGCACAGGACCTAATGTCACGCCCGTTTGCGAACGCCTTGATCGTTTTCTTGCATGTAATGCTTGGCTCAATGCACATCTTACTTTCCAATGTCGTAATGTCTTCTCACCGGACTCTGATCATTACGTTATTATCATGGATTCCGTTCACTCTCCACCTCGTGATCGTCATCCTCATGATACTAACGATCATTTCCGGTTTGAGTCTTGTTGGGCACATGACCCTTCATACATATCGTCCTTCCATCAAGCTTGGTCAACAGCGTCAGGCACCCTGCTCGACAAATTGGCTATTGTGGGAAACCATCTTCGTGACTGGCAAAATACTAGGCATTTCCAGTCCACTCACCGCATCGTAGAATTACAACGTCAAATTAATTCCTACATGCGACGTAGGCAGCTACCACCTGCGATGCTGGATAATCTACGAGACGCGAAACTGGAACTTCGACGTCTTTTGGACGAACGCGAAGCTTACTGGGCATAGTGTTCTCGTGTTACCTGGCTATTACAAGGTGACAGGAATACATCCTTTTTCCACGCTAAGGCCTCTAAGCGTCGGAAAAAGAACTCTATACGCGGATTGTTTGATGACAATCAAAACTGGCAAACGACCAAACCTAAACTCCTTAGGATTGCCTCGAGGTATTTCCAAACGCTATTTGCGACATCCAATTCTGTCTCCTCTCCCCACCTTATGGAATAGATCCATCAGGTCGTTACTCCTGAAATGAATGATTCTTTACTACGACCATTCACTGAAGGTGAGGTACTTGCTGCGTTCAGGGATATTGGCCCTAGGAAAGCACCTGGAATAGATGGCTTCCCTAGTAGCTTCTATAGGCAATACTGGGGTGTTATTAGACCAGAGTTTGTCGGCCTTTGTCTGTGACTCCTGAGGGGGGAGGCGGACATGTCGACTGTCAACAAAACGGTTATAGTCCTTATCCCGAAAGTGGATGATGCCACTAGTATGCGTCAGTTCAGACCAATCAGTTTATGCACGGTCATCTACAAAACCGTAGCTAAGGTTCTTGTCAATCGCCTCAAACCAATCCTACCTAGTTGTATCAGTGAGGCACAGCCCGCCTTTGTTAGCGGCAGGAACATCACTGATAACATCCTGATTGCTCACGAGCTTGTACATACCCTTCACACCAATAGCGCTTCCATCTATCAAGGGGCAGCTCTAAAACTGGATATGGAAAAGGCCTTTGACAAAGTCGAATGGTCTTTCCTCCGAGATGTAATGACGCGCATGGGGTTTGCATCGGGGTGGGTGCAGTTGCTACTCCGTTGCGTCTCCTCTGTCTCCTTTTCGGTCCGGCTTAATGGGGCACTATCGCAAGAGTTTATTCCGACGCGGGGCATCCGACAGGGCGACCCTCTTTCGCCTTTCCTCTTTCTCATTTGTTCCCAAGGGCTCTCTGCAGCCCTCGAGACAGAGCAGAGAGAGGGACGGCTGCTGGGCTTAAACGCAAATCGTCGAGGGCCTCGGATTACCCATCTGCTCTTTGCGGATGACAGTATTGTGTTCTTAGAAAACTACCCAGAGGAAGTACAACGATTGAAGGAAATACTACACCTCTATGAGTCCTCCTCGGGCCAATCTGTTAATTTTACCAAATCTACAGCCTATTGCAGCTCCTCCTGCTCGGCGGCTTTCACACAGGCCCTTCAGCATTCACTTGGTATTTGTTTGGTCGATGACCCTGGGATTTATCTTGGGGTCCCCCTCCTCATGGGGAAGAACCGAACGACCAGTTTAGGGTTTGTTCGAGACAAGGTAAATTCGCGCATGGCTAACTGGGACACTAACTTACTTTCATTTAGCGGCCGTGAAATCTTAATCAAATCAGTGGCCCAGGCTATACCGCGGTATATTATGTCCTGCTATCTCCTTCCGCAAAACATTGTGGATGATGTGACTCGCTCGATACGTAGGTATTGGTGGTCGGGCAGAAGCAATAAGAAAGGATGGCCACTGCTCTCATGGGATGCCTTATGCACACCCAAAACTGTTGGGGGGATGGGCTTCCGGGACCTACATGATTTTAACATCACACTTTTAGGGAAACAAATCTGGCGACTGATACAGTCGCCTGAGTCCCTGCTTGCTCGGGTCCTACGTTCCCGCTACTTTCCCTCGGGCAACATCATGGAAGCTAAATCAGACAGACGCGCTTCCTTTGCATGGCGAGGCATTTGGCAGGCCATGCATCGGCTACAACCTGGGTTCTTCTGGCACCCTGGCATTGATAGTAGAATACGTATTCACCGTGATCATTGGAGTGGATCTAGTGGGCTCTCTTTTTTTGGGACCAACCAAGATAATGAGGAGCTGCCTCTGAGATGTAGAGACTTCATGCTCCGCAATCAGAATTCTTGGGACGACCATAAGATTCGCGACTACTTTGATTGGGATGACGCTGCTAACATCTTGAAAGTCCCAATCTCTTATGAACGCCGGGATATTTTACTGTGGGGTTTTCATGACACCAATATCTATACCGTCCGCTCCGGATATCTCTTTCTGCGTCGGCCTTCACGAACCCTTGCTCGCCCTTGCCCTCTCTGGAAGGTCATAGCTAAATCCCCTACGCTTCCAAAAATTCGCACCTTTGGATGGCGGGCTGGGCAGAATGCTTTACCAACTGGCGACCGGCTCGCCGCACTGGGAATGGGAGACGGTATATGCCCTTTCTGTCCCACTATTGTCGAAACTGCGATTCATGCGCTGCGGGACTGCCCAGGTGCCACTGAAGTGCTTAATCTTGCCGGGTTCCCCCGCAATATATATGGTAGCACGGCATCATCGATAGCTTTCTGGTTAGAACAAGGAGCCTCGCTACTCTCCCACACCGAGTTCAGCCTGCTTCTCACGATCATTTGGAACCTTTGGAATCGAAGGAACGACTGGGTCCATTCTCGACGTCTGCAGCCACCATGGCTCACCCTATTGAATTCCCAGGAGCTTCTTCAAGACTACGTCTCAGCCACCTCCACCAATCCTACGACGCATACGCAGATAGACTCGGCCCTTCCGCGACCAGCCTGGAGGCCACCACCGGCAGAGAGAATCAAAATCAACGTCGACGGTGCATTCAACCCGATCACAGGCGAAGCCAGTTTCGGTATAGTAGCTGGTGATGCCACTGGTTCTATTGTCGCCGGAGTCAGCCTTGGATCAGACGCTGGTTGGCGTGGTTTCCATCTTGAGTCGGACGCGGCCATGATCATCAACAAGCTCCGCAATCCCGACCATGATGCTTCTATCCTTCGCCCGCAGATAGCGGTAGTTCGAGCTTTATTTACTACTATCCCTGATTTATGTTATCATTATGTACCACGCACTGCTAATGTGGGCTCTTCATTCTCATTATTCTTTGTCTTTTGGACCGGGCTTGCCCGATGAGTTACGATCTTTTGTACCGGTTGATCATCTACCACCTTGATTTATTTTAATATATTTGGGTACTCTTTTCCCCTATTAGGACCCTAACTGGGCCTACCCAGTTGGGATTAGTGGGGTTTTTAATGAGGCCCTTTTCCTTAAAAAAAAATTCCAACGGGCCCATTGTAAGGCCATTTAGACATGCTCGTCCGAAACCTCTACAAGAAGGGCCGCGAAACAAGTTTTAATCAAATTTTAGGAGTTCATGTAATTGATTAGGAGCTTTTCAACACAATTATATTATAAGACCTCAATTTCTGTACTTTTTACTCAGTAAAAATTCCAACGGGTCCATTAAAAGGCCCATTTAGACCTGCTCGTCCGAAACCTCGACAAAAAGGACCGCAAAACAAGTTCTAATCAAATTTTAGGAGTTCAAATAATTGATTAGGAGCTTTTCAACACAATTATATTGAAAAACATCAATTTTTATACTTTTTACCCAGTTAAAATTCCAATGGGTCCATTGAAAGGCCCATTTAGACCTGCTCGTCCGAAACCTCTACAAAAAGGACTGCAAAACAAGTTTTAATCAAATTTTAGGAGTTCATGTAATTGATTAGGAGCTTTTCAACACAATTATATTGCAAAACCTCAAATTCTGTACTTTTTACTCAGTTAAAATTCCAACGGGACCAATGAAAGGCCCATTTAGACCTGCTCCTCCGAAACCTCGACAAAAAGGATCGCAAAACAAGTTTTAATCAAATTTTAGGAGTTCAAATAATTGATTAGGAGCTTTTCAACACAATTATATTGAAAAACCTCAATTTTTATACTTTTTACTCAGTTAAAATTCCAACGGGCCCATTGAAAGGCCCATTTAGACCTGCTCGTCCAAAACCTCGACAAAAAGGACAGCAAAACAAGTTTAAATCAAATTTTAGGAGTTCAAATAATTGATTAGCAGCTTTTCAACACAATTATATTGAAAAACATCAATTTCTGTACCTTTTACTCAGTTAAAATTCCAACGGGTCCATTGAAAGGCCCATTTAGACCTACTTGTCGGAAACCTCGAAAAAAAGGACCACAAAAAAGTTTTCTTCAAATTTTAGGAGTTCAAATAATTTATTAGGAGCTTTTTAACACAGTTATATTGCAAAACCTCAATTTCTGTACTTTTTACTCAATTAAAATTCCAACGGGTCCAATGAAAGGCCCATTTTGACTAGCTCGTCCGAAAACTCTACGAAAAGGACTGCAAAACAAGTTTTAATAAAATTTTAGGAGTTCATGTAATTGATTGGAAGCTTTTCAACACAATTATATTGTAAGACCTCAATTTCTGTACTTTTTACTCAGTTAAAATTCCAACGGGTCCATTAAAAGGCCCATTTAGACCTGCTCGTCCAAAACCTCGACAAAAAGGACCGCAAAACAAGTTTAAATCAAATTTTAGGAGTTCAAATAATTGATTAGCAGCTTTTCAACACAATTATATTGAAAAACCTCAATTTCTGTACCTTTTACTCAGTTAAAATTCCAACGGGTCCATTGAAAGGCCCATTTAGACCTACTTGTCGGAAACCTCGAAAAAAAGGACCACAAAAAAGTTTTCTTCAAATTTTAGGAGTTCAAATAATTTATTAGGAGCTTTTTAACACAGTTATATTGCAAAACCTCAATTTCTGTACTTTTTACTCAATTAAAATTCCAACGGGTCCAATGAAAGGCCCATTTTGACTAGCTCGTCCGAAAACTCTACGAAAAGGACTGCAAAACAAGTTTTAATAAAATTTTAGGAGTTCATGTAATTGATTGGAAGCTTTTCAACACAATTATATTGTAAGACCTCAATTTCTATACTTTTTACTCAGTTAAAATTCCAACGGGTCCATTAAAAGGCCCATTTAGACCTGCTCGTCCAAAACCTCGACAAAAAGGACCGCAAAACAAGTTTAAATCAAATTTTAGGAGTTCAAATAATTGATTAGCAGCTTTTCAACACAATTATATTGAAAAACCTCAATTTCTGTACCTTTTACTCAGTTAAAATTCCAACGAGCCCATTGAAAGGCCCATTTAGACCCGCTCGTCCGAAACCTCGACAAAAAGGACCGCAAAACAAGTTCTAATCAAATTTTAGGAGTTCAAATAATTGATTAGTAGCTTTTCAACACAATTATATTGAAAACCTCAATTTATGTACCATTTACTCAGTTAAAATTCCAACGGGCCCATTAAAAGGCCCATTTAGACCTGCTCGTCCGAAAACTCTACAAAAAGGACCGCAAAAAAGTTTTCTTCAAATTTTAGGAGTTCAAATAATTGATTAGGAGATTTTCAACACAATTATATTGCAAAACCTCAATTTCTATACTTTTTACTCAGTTAAAATTCCAACGGGTCCATTGAAAGGCCCATTTAGACCTGCTCGTCCGAAACCTCTACAAAAAGAATCGCAAAAAAGATTTATTCAAATTTTAGGAGTTCAAATAATTGATTAGGAGATTTTCAACACAGTTATATTGTAAAACCTCAATTTTTATACTTTTTAATCAGTTAAAATTCCAACGGGTCCATTGAAAGGCCCATTTAGACTTGCACGTCCGAAACCTCTACAAAAAGGACTGCAAAACAAGTTTTAATCAAATTTTAGGAGTTCATGTAATTGATTAGGAGCTTTTCAACACAATTATATTGCAAAACCTCAAATTCTGTACTTTTTACTCAGTTAAAATTCCAACGGGTCCAATGAAAGGCCCATTTAGACCTGCTCGTCCAAAACCTCGACAAAAAGGATCGCAAAACAAGTTTTAATCAAATTTTAGGAGTTCAAATAATTGATTCGGATCTTTTAAACACAGTTATATTTAAAAACCTCAATTTTTATACTTTTTACTCAGTTAAAATTCCAACGGGCCCATTGAAAGGCCCATTTAGACCTGCTCGTCTGAAACCTCTACAAAAAGGACCGCAAAAAAGTTTTCTTCAAATTTTAGGAGTTCAAATAATTGGTTAGGAGCTTTTCAACACAATTATATTGCAAAACCTCAATTTCTGTACTTTTTACTCAGTTAAAATTTCAACGGATCCATTGAAAGGCCCATTTCGAACCGCTCGTCCGAAACCTCTACAAAAGGACTGCAAAAATATTTTAATCAAATTTTAGGAGTTCATGTAATTGATTAGGAGCTTTTCAACACAATTATATTGCAAAACCTCAATTTATGTACATCTTAAATTGGCCCTCCATACTTATGCCTCTGCTTCTGGGCAAGCTGTCAACTTTGACAAGTCTACTATATTTTACAATCCACACACGTCTACATCCACTCGTCAAGCTATTAATTCCTATCTTCAAGTTAGAGAGGTTACCAATCCTGGAGTCTATCTGGGGGTACCTCTTCTTATTGGTAAAAATAAAACCCTTGCTTTAGGTTTTATACGTGACAAAGTTTACGATAGGTTATCCAGCTGGGACAAACAGCTTCTTTCCTTCAGTGGAAGGGAAATCTTTATTAAAGCCGTTTTACAATCTTTACCTTAATATGTTATGTCCTGTTATTTATTACCTCAAAATATTATTGATGATATGACATCTGCCATTCGTCGTTATTGGTGGTCTGGGAAATCAAACAAGAAAGGTTGGCACATGCTCCCATGGGACCAAGTCTGCCTACCTAAATCTGTTGGCGGAATGGGTTTTCGTGATCTTAACAACTTTAACATTGCTCTTCTTGGCAAACAGATCTGGCGCCTTATTTGCGAACCTGATTCCCTCTTGGGACAAATTTATAAATACAAGTACTTCCCAATGGGTAATATACTTCATGCCTCTCGGCCTTTGCGAGGTTCTTTTGCCTGGCAAGGTCTTTATAACGCTATGCAACATCTATTTGGTGGTTTCCTCTATCGTCCGGGTATTAACAGTAACATACGTATCCATTATGATAATTGGGGAAGCTCCTCGACTGTTCACCTCTATGGGGACTATGAGCTATCGGAGGAAGTCCATATTCGTTGTCGAGATTTTATGCTGAGAAACCAAGCTGCCTGGGACCCTGTCAAAGTTCGTGCTTACTTTACTATGGATGATGCCAATGCCATTCTTTCTGTTCCTATTATTAATGACCATCGAGATACCATCCTTTGGAAGCCCAATGACTCTGGCATCTATTCTGTCAGATCTGGTTACCTTTTCCTTCAACGACCACCTGAGCCTAGACTCCGTCCCCCTCGCTTTTGGAAATATCTGGCCAAGCTCAAAGTTCTACCTAAGGTTAAAACTTTCGGTTGGCGTCTCGGGTCTGAAGCCCTGCCTGTTGGGGCTCGCCTTCAGACTTTTGCTCCAGAATCTGGTCCATGCCCCATTTGTAACTCAGGATTTGAGTCGATTCTTCATGCCCTTCGAGACTGCTCTGGTGCCTCGGAAACTCTTAAACTGATTGGTCTCCCTTCCTCCTTTGTTAGCAGTTCCGCCTCTTCGGGCCTCCAATGCTTTAGGAAGGAGCTTCCCTTCTTTCTTCTGATGATTTTGGTCTTTTCTTGAATACCCTCTGGAATATTTGGAACAGACGCAACGATTGGATCCATAGTAAACATCTTCAACCCCCTTGGCTGATTGTTGTCAACTCTTTTAGTCTCCATAAGGATTACTCTAACTCTATATCTTCATCTTCTTCTTCTATCCCTGGGACACTCCATCCTCGTTGGAGACCTCCACCTCATGGTTTTATTAAAGTTAATGTGGATGGGGCCTTTGATCCATCCACTCGTGCAGCGGCGGTTGGGGTTATCGCTCGAGATGACTCTGGAATGGTTGTTGGTGGCCTGGCTTTTCCTCTGGGCAGTTGTTCTGACGCTACTACATCCGAAGGGAAAGGTCTTCTTGCCGGCATCACTTTTGCCCTTTCTCAGGGCTGGAGCCATCTGATCTTCGAGACAGACTGTGCATCCTTAGCTAACAGGATCAACTCTCTTGAGCCAGATCTTTCTCCTTTGGGGCCGATGATTCTGGAGGCTCACACTGCTTTGGAAGACTTTCTTGTGGCACAAGTTCAGTACATTCGGCGAGAGGCTAATCTTGTAGCTCATACTTTGGCTACCCATGCCCTTAGATCCATGTCTTCTTTATCTTTTGGATCTAGTTATCCTGATTGTATTAAAAACATTGTACCTTGCGAGGTTTATCTCGGTTAATAATACATTTTGGGTACTCTTTTCCCCTTTTTAGGTTTCTCCAAGCCTTGTGCTTGGGGTTTTAGTAGGGGTTTTTAATGAGGCCCGTCTTCTTCAAAAAAAAATTCCAATGGGTCCATTGAAAGGCCCATTTAGACCTGTTCGTCCGAAACCACTACAAAAAGGATCACAAAAAAGTTTTATTAAAATTTTAGGAATTCAAATAATTGTTTAGGAGATTTTCAACACAGTTATATTGTAAAACCTCAATTTTTATACTTTTTACTCAGTTAAAATTCCAACGGGTCCATTCAAAGGCCCATTTAGACCTGCTCGTCCGAAACCTCTACAAAAGGACTGCAAAACAAGTTTTAATCAAATTTTAGGAGTTCATGTAATTGATTAGGAGCTTTTCAACACAATTATATTGCAAAACCTCAATTTCTGTACCATTTACTCAGTAAAAATTCCAACGGGCCCATTGAAAGGCCCAATTAGACCTGCTCGTCCGAAACCTCTACAAAAAGGACCGCAAAAAAGTTTTCTTCAAATTTTAGGAGTTCAAATAATTGATTAGGAGATTTTCAACACAATTATATTGCAAAACCTCAATTTCTGTACTTTTTACTTAGTTAAAATTCCAACGGGTCCATTGAAAGGCCCATTTAGACCTGCTTGTCCGAAACCTCTACAAAAGGACCGCAAAACAAGTTTTAATCAAATTTTAGGAGTTCAAATAATTGATTAGGAGCTTTTCAACACAATTATATTGCAAAACCTCAATTTCTATACTTTTTACTCAGTTAAAATTCCAACGGGTCCATTGAAAGGCCCATTTCGACCCGCTCGTTAGAAAGCTCTACAAAAGGACTGCAAAAAAAGTTGTAATAAAAATTTAGGAGTTCAAATAATTGATTAGGAGCTTTTCAACACAATTATATTGCAAAACCTCAATTTCTGTACCTTTTACTCAATTAAAATTCCAACGGGCCCATTTAGACCTGCTCGTCCGAAACCTCTACAAAAAGGACCGCAAAAACGTTTTATTGAAAATTTAGGAGTTCAAATAATTAATTAGGAGCTTTTCAACACAAATATATTTCAAAACCTCAATTTTAGTAGTTTTTACTCAGTTAAAATTCCAACGGGTCCATTGAAAGGCCCATTTCGATCCGCTCGTCCGAAACATCTACAAAAGGACTACAAAACAAGTTTTAATCAAATTTTACGAGTTCATGTAATTGATTAAGAAATTTTCAACACAATTATATTGCAAAACATAAATTTATGTACTTTTTACTCAGTTAAAATTCCAACGGGTCCATTGAAAGGCCCATTTACACCTGCTCGTTTGAAACCTCGACAAAAAGGACCGCAAAACAAGTTTTAATCAAATTTTAGGGGTTCAAATAATTGATTATGAGATTTTCAACATAATTATATTGCGAAACCTCAATTTCTGTACTTTTTAATCAGTTAAAATTCCAACGGGCCCATTGTAAGGCCATTTAGACATGCTCGTCCGAAACCTCTTCAAAAAGGGCCACGAAACAAGTTTTAATCAAATTTTAGGAGTTCACATAATTGATTAGGAGATTTTCAACACAATTATATTGTAAGAACTCAATTTCTGTACTTTTTACTCAGTTAAAATTCCAACGGGTCCATTGAAAGGCCCATTTAGACCTGCTCGTCCGAAACCTCTACAAAAAGGACAGCAAAACAAGTTTTAATCAAATTTTAGGAGTTCAGATAATTGATTCGGAGCTTTTCAACTCAATTATATTGAAAAACCTCAATTTCTGTACCTTTTACTCAGTTAAAATTCCAACGGGCCCATTAAAAGGCCCATTTAGACCTGCTCGTCCGAAACCACTACAAAAAGGACCGCAAAAAAGTTTTCTTGAAATTTTAGGAGTTCAAATAATTGATTAGGAGATTTTTAACACAATTATATTGCAAAACCTCAATTTCTGTAATTTTTACTTAGTTAAAATTCAAACGGGTCCATTGAAAGGCCCATTTAGACCTGCTCGTCCGAAACCTCTACAAAAAGAACCGCAAAAAAGATTTATTCAAATTTTAGGAGTTCAAATAATTGATTAGGAGCTTTTCAACACAATTATATTGCAAAACCTCAATTTATGTGCTCTTTACTTAGTTAAATTTCCAACGGGTCCATTGAAAGGCCCATTTAGACCTGCTCGTCCGAAACCTCGACAAAAAGGAGCGCAAAAAAGTTTTAATCAAATTTTAGGAGTTCATGTAATTGATTAGGAGCTTTTCAACACAACTATATTGCAAAACCTAAATTTATGTACCTTTTATTCGGTTAAAATTCCAACGGGCCCATTTAGACCTGCTCGTCTGAAACCTCTACAAAAAGGACCGCAAAAAAGTTTTCTTCAAATTTTAGGAGTTCAAATAATTGATTAGGAGCTTTTCAACACAATTATATTGCAAAACCTCAATTTATGTACTTTTTAGTCAATTAAAATTTCAACGGATCCACTGAAAGGCCCATTTCGACCCTCTCGTCCGAAACCTCTACAAAAGGACTGCAAAAATATTTTAATCAAATTTTAGGAGTTCATGTAATTGATTAGGAGCTTTTCAACACAATTATATTGCAAAACCTCAATTTCTGTACTTTTTACTCATTTAAAATTCCAATGGGTCCATTGAAAGGGCCTTTTAGACTTTCTCATCCGAAACCTCTACAAAAAGGATCACAAAAAAGTTTTATTCAAATTTTAGGAATTCAAATAATTGATTAGGAGATTTTCAACACATTTATATTGTAAAACCTCAATTTTTATACTTTTTACTCAGTTAAAATTCCAACGGGTCCATTGAAAGGCCCATTTAGACCTGCTCGTCCGAAACCTCGACAAAAAGGATCGCAAAACAAGTTTTAATCAAATTTTAGGAGTTCAAATAATTGATTAGGAGCTTTTCAACACAATTCTATTGAAAAACCTCAATTTTTATACTTTTTACTCATTTAAAATTCCAACGGGCCCATTGAAAGGCCCATTTAGACCTGCTCGTCTGAAACCTCTACAAAAAGGACCACAAAAAAGTTTTCTTCAAATTTTAGGAGTTAAAATAATTGATTAGGAGCTTTTCAACACAATTATATTGCAAAACCTCAATTTCTGTACTTTTTACTCAGTTAAAATTTCAACGGATCCATTGAAAGGCCCATTTCGACCCGCTCGTCCGAAACCTATACAAAAGGACTGCAAAAATATTTTAATCAAATTTTAGGAGTTCATGTAATTGATTAGGAGCTTTTCAACACAATTATATTGCAAAACCTCAATTTCTGTACTTTTTACTCAGTTAAAATTCCAATGGGTCCATTGAAAGGCCCATTTAGACCTGCTCGTCTGAAACCTCTACAAAAAGGACCGCAAAAAAGTTTTCTTCAAATTTTAGGAGTTCAAATAATTGATTAGGAGCTTTTCAACACAATTATATTGGAAAACCTCAATATCTGTTCTTTTTATTTAGTTAAAATTTCAACGGATCCATTGAAAGGCACATTTCGACCCGCTCGTCCGAAACCTCTACAAAAGGACTGCAAAAATATTTTAATCAAATTTTATGAGTTCATGTAATTGATTAGGAGCTTTTCAACACAATTATATTGCAAAACCTCAATTTCTGTACTTTTTACTCAGTTAAAATTCCAATGGGTCCATTGAAAGGTCCATTTAGACCTGCTCGTTCGAAACCTCTACAAAAAGGATCAAAAAAAAGTTTTATTAAAATTTTAGGAATTCAAATAATTGGTTAGGAGATTTTCAACACAGTTATATTGTAAAACCTCAATTTTTATACTTTTTACTCAGTTAAAATTCCAACGGGTCCATTGAAAGGCCCATTTAGACTTGCTCGTCCGAAACCTCTACAAAAGGACTACAAAACAAGTTTTAATCAAATTTTAGGAGTTCATGTAATTGATTAGGAGCTTTTCAACGCAATTATAGTACAAAACCTCAATTTCTGTACCTTTTACTTAGTTAAAATTCCAACGGGCCCATTGAAAGGCCCATTTAGACCTTCTCGTCCGTAACCTCGACAAAAAGGACCGCAAATAAATTTCAATCAAATTTTAGGAGTTCAAATAATTGATTAGGAACTTTTCAACACAATTATATTGAAAAACCTCAATTTCTTTACCTTTTACTCAGTTAAAGTTCCAACGGGCCCATTGAATGGCCCAATTAGACCTGCTCGTCCGAAACCTCTACAAAAAGGACCGCAAAAAAGTTTTAATCAAATTTTAGGAGTTCAAATAATTGATTAGGAGATTTTCAACACAATTATATTGCAAAACCTCAATTTCTGTACTTTTTACTTAGTTAAAATTCAAACGGGTCCATTGAAAGGCCCATTTAGACCTGCTCGTCCGAAACCTCTACAAAAGGACCGCAAAACAAGTTTTAATCAAATTTTTGGAGTTCAAATAATTGATTAGGAGCTTTTCAACACAATTATATTGCAAAACCTCAATCCCTATACTTTTTACTCAGTTAAAATTCCAACGGGTTTATTGTAAGGCCCATTTAGAACTGCTAGTCCGAAACCTCGACAAAAAGGAACGCAAAACAAGTTTTAATCAAATTTTAGGAGTTCAAATAATTGATTAGAAGCTTTTAAACACAATTATATTGCAAAACCTCAATTTCTGTACTTTTTACTCAGTTAAAATTCCAACGGGTCCATTGAAAGGCCCCATTTCGACCCGCTCGTCAGAAAGCTCTACAAAAGGACTGCAAAAAAGTTTTATTCAAAATTTAGGAGTTCAAATAATTGATTAGGAGCTTTTCAACACAATTATATTGCAAAACCTCAATTTCGGTACCTTTTACTCAGTTAAAATTCCAACGGGCCCATTAAAAGGCCCATTTAGACCTGCTCGTCCGAAACCTCTACAAAAAGGACCGCAAAAACGTTTTATTCAAATTTTAGGAGTTCAAATAATTAATTAGGAGCTTTTAAAAACAAATATATTTCGAAACCTCAATTTTAGTACTTTTTACTCAGTTAAAATTCCAACGGGTCCATTGAAAGGCCCATTTCGATCTGCTCGTCCGAAACGTCTACAAAAGGACTGCAAAACAAGTTTTAATCAAATTTTACGAGTTCATGTAATTGATTAAGAACATTTCAACACAATTATATTGCAAAACATCAATTTATGTACTTTTTACTCAGTTAAAATTCCAACGGGTCCATTGAAAGGCCCATTTACACCTGCTCGTTTGAAACCTCGACAAAGAGGACCGCAAAACAAGTTTTAATCAAATTTTAGGAGTTCAAATAATTGATTATGAGATTTTCAACATAATTATATTGCGAAACCTCAATTTCTGTACTTTTTAATCAGTTAAAATTCCAACGGGCCCATTGTAAGGCCATTTAGACATGCTCGTCCGAAACCTCTTCAAAAAGGGCCGCGAAACAAGTTTTAATCAAATTTTAGGAGTTCACATAATTGATTAGGAGCTTTTCAACACAATTATATTGTAAGAACTCAATTTCTGTACCTTTTACTCAGTTAAAATTCCAACGGGCCCATTGAAAGGCCCAATTAGACCTGCTCGTCCGAAACCTCTACAAAAACGACCGCAAAAAAGTTTTCTTCAAATTTTAGGAGTTCAAATAATTCATTAGGAGCTTTTCAACACAATCATATTGCAAAACCTCAATTTCTGTACTTTTTACTCTGTTAAAATTCGAACGGGTCCATTGAAAGGCCCATTTAGACCTGCTCGTCCGAAACCTCTACAAAAAGGACTGCAAAACAAGTTTTAATCAAATTTTAGGAGTTCATGTAATTGATTAGGAGCTTTTCAACACAATTATATTGCAAAACCTCAATTTTTGTACCTTTTACTCAGTTAAAATTCCAACGGGCCCATTGAAAGGCCCATTTAGACCTGCTCGTCTAAAACCTCGACAAAAAGGACCGCAAAAAAGTTTTAATCAAATTTTAGGAGTTCAAATAATTGATTAGGAGCTTTTCAACACAATTATATTGCAAAACCTCAATTTATGTACTTTTTACTCAGTTAAAATTTCAACGGATCCATTGAAAGGCCCATTTCGACCCGCTCGTCCGAAACCTCTACAAAAGGACTGCAAAAATATTTTAATCAAATTTTAGGAGTTCATGTAATTGATTAGGAGCTTTTCAACACAATTATATTGCAAAACCTTAATTTCTGTACTTTTTTCTCAGTTAAAATTCCAATGGGTCCATTGAAAGGCCCATTTAGACCTGGTCGTCCGAAACCTCTACAAAAAGGATCACAAAAAAGTTTTATTCAAATTTTAGGAATTCAAATAATTGATTAGGAGATTTTCAACACAGTTATATTGTAAAACCTCAATTTTTATACTTTTTACTCAGTTAAAATTCCAACGGGTCCATTGAAAGGCCCATTTAGACCTGCTCGTCCGAAACCTCTACAAAAGGACTGCAAAAAAAGTTTTAATCAAATTTTAGGAGTTCATGTAATTGATTAGGAGCTTTTCAACACAATTATATTGCAAAACCTCAATTTCTGTACCTTTTACTCAGTTAATATTCCAACGGGCCCATTGAAAGGCCCATTTAGACCTTCTCGTCCGAAACCTCGACAAAAAGGACTGCAAAATAAGTTTTAATCAAAATTTAGGAGTTCATGTAATTGATTAGGAGCTTTTAAACACAATTATATTGCAAAACCTCAATTTATGTACCTTTTACTCAGTTAAAATTCCAACGGGCCCATTGAAAGGCCCAATTAGACCTGCTCGTCCGAAACCTCTACAAAAAGGACCGCAAAAAAGTTTTCTTCAAATTTTAGTAGTTCAAATAATTGATTAGGAGATTTTCAACACAATTATATTGCCAAACCTCAATTTCTGTACTTTTTACTTAAATAAAATTCCAACGGGTCCATTGAAAGGCCCATTTAGACTTGCTTGTCTGAAACCTCTACAAAAGGACCGCAAAACAAGTTTTAATCAAATTTTAGGAGTTCAAATAATTGATTAGGAGCTTTTCAACACAATTATATTGCAAAACCTCAATTTCTATACTTTTTACTAAGTTAAAATTCCAACGGGTTTACTGAAAGGCCCATTTAGACCTGCTAGTCCGAAACCTCGACAAAAAGGAACGCAAAACAAGTTTTAATCAAATTTTAGGAGTTCAAATAATTGATTGGGAGCTTTTAAACACAATTATATTGCAAAACCTCAATTTCTGTACTTTTTACTCAGTTAAAATTCCAACGGGTCCATTGAAAGGCCCATTTCGACCCGCTTGTTAGAAAGCTCTACAAAAGGACTGCAAAAAAGTTGTAATCAAAATTTAGGAGTTCAAATAATTGATTAGGAGCTTTTCAACACAATTATATTGCAAAACCTCAATTTCTGTACCTTTTACTTAGTTAAAATTCCAACGGGCCCATTTAGACCTGCTCGTCCGAAACCTCTACAAAAAGGACCGCAAAAACGTTTTATTGAAATTTTAGGAGTTCAAATAATTAATTAGGAGCTTTTCAACACAAATATATTTCAAAACCTCAATTTTAGTAGTTTTTACTCAGTTAAAATTCCAACGGGTCCATTGAAAGGCCCATTTCGATCCGCTCGTCCGAAACCTCTACAAAAGGACTGCAAAACAAGTTTTAATCAAATTTTACGAGTTCATGTAATTGATTAAGAACTTTTCAACACAATTATATTGCAAAACATAAATTTATGTACTTTTTACTCAGTTAAAATTCCAACGGGTCCATTAAAAGGCCCATTTACACCTGCTCGTTTGAAACCTCGACAAAAAGGACAGCAAAACAAGTTTTAATCAAATTTTAGGAGTTCAAATAATTGATTATGAGATTTTCAACATAATTATATTGCGAAACCTCAATTTCTGTACTTTTTAATCAGTTAAAATTCCAACGGGCCCATTGTAAGGCCATTTAGACATGCTCGTCCGAAACCTCTACAAAAAGGACCGCAAAAACGTTTTATTGAAATTTTAGGAGTTCAAATAATTAATTAGGAGCTTTTCAACACAAATATATTTCAAAACCTCAATTTTAGTACTTTTTACTCAGTTAAAATTCCAACGGGTCCATTGAAAGGCCCATTTCGATCCGCTCGTCCGAAACCTCTACAAAAGGACTGCAAAACAAGTTTTAATCAAATTTTACGAGTTCATGTAATTGATTAAGAACTTTTCAACACAATTATATTGCAAAACATAAATTTATGTACTTTTTACTCAGTTAAAATTCCAACGGGTCCATTAAAAGGCCCATTTACACCTGCTCGTTTGAAACCTCGACAAAAAGGACCGCAAAACAAGTTTTAATCAAATTTTAGGAGTTCAAATAATTGATTATGAGATTTTCAACATAATTATATTGCGAAACCTCAATTTCTGTACTTTTTAATCAGTTAAAATTCCAACGGGCCCATTGTAAGGCCATTTAGACATGCTCGTCCGAAACCTCTTCAAAAAGGGCCACGAAACAAGTTTTAATCAAATTTTAGGAGTTCACATAATTGATTAGGAGATTTTCAACACAATTAAATTGTAAGAACTCAATTTCTGTACTTTTTACTCAGTTAAAATTCCAACGGGTCCATTGAAAGCCCCATTTAGACCTGCTCGTCCGAAACCTCTACAAAAAGGACCGCAAAACAAGTTTTAATCAAATTTTAGGAGTTCAGATAATTGATTCGGAGCTTTTCAACTCAATTATATTGAAAAACCTCAATTTCTGTACCTTTTATTCAGTTAAAATTCCAACGGGCCCATTTAGACCTGCTCGTCCGAAACCTCTACAAAAAGGACCGCAAAAAAGTTTTAATCAAATTTTAGGAGTTCAAATAATTGATTAGGAGCTTTTCAACACAATTATATTGAAAAACCTCAATTTCTGTACCTTTTACTCAGTTAAAATTCCAACGGGCCCATTGAAAGGCCCAATTAGACCTGCTCGTCCGAAACCTCTACAAAAAGGACTGCAAAAAAGTTTTCTTCAAATTTTAGGAGTTCAAATAATTGATTAGGAGATTTTCAACACAATTATATTGCAAAACCTCAATTTCTTTACTCAGTTAAAATTCCAACGGGTCCATTGAAAGACCCATTTAGACCTGCTCGTCCGAAACCTCTAGAAAAAGGACTGCAAAACAAGTTTTAATCAAATTTTAGGAGTTCATGTAATTGATTAGGAGCTTTTAAACACAATTATATTGCAAAACCTCAAATTCTGTACTTTTTACTCAGTTAAAATTCCAACGGGTCCAATGAAAGGACCATTTAGACCTGCTCGTCCGAAACCTCGATAAAAAGGATCGCAAAACAAGTTTTAATCAAATTTTAGGAGTTCAAATAATTGATCAGGAGATTTTCAACACAATTATATTGAAAAACCTCAATTTTTATACTTTTTACTCAGTTAAAATTCCAACGGGCCCATTGAAAGGCCCATTTAGACCTGCTCGTCTGAAACCTCTACAAAAAGGACCGCAAAAAATTTTCTTTAAATTTTAGGAGTTCAAATAATTGATTAGGAGCTTTTCAACACAATTATATTGCAAAACCTCAATTTCTGTACTTTTTACTCAGTTAAAATTTCAACGGATCCATTGAAAGGCCCATTTCGACCCGCTCGTCCGAAACCTCTTCAAAAGGACTGCAAAAATAATTTAATCAAATTTTAGGAGTTCATGTAATTTATTAGGAGCTTTTCAACACAATTATATTGCAAAACCTCAATTTCTGTACTTTTTACTCAGTTAAAATTCCAATGGGTCCATTGAAAGGCCCATTTAGACTTTCTCGTCCGAAACCTCTACAAAAAGGATCACAAAAAGTTTTATTCAAATTTTAGGAATTAAAATAATTGATTAGGAGATTTTCAACACAGTTATATTATAAAACCTCAATTTTTATACTTTTTACTCAGTTAAAATTCCAACGGGTCCATTGAAAGGCCCATTTAGACCTGCTCGTCCGAAACCTCTACAAAAGGACTGCAAAACAAGTTTTGATCAAATTTTAGGAGTTCATGTAATTGATTAGGAGCTTTTCAACACCATTATATTGAAAAACCTCAATTTTTATACTTTTTACTCAGTTAAAATTCCAACGGGCCCATTGAAAGGCCCATTTAGACCCGCTCGTTTGAAACCTCTACAAAAAGGACCGCAAAAAAGTTTTCTTCAAATTTTAGGAGTTCAAATAATTGATTAGGAGCTTTTCAACACAATTATATTGCAAAACCTCAATTTCTATACTTTTTACTCAGTTAAAATTTCAACGGATCCATTGAAAGGCCCATTTCGACCCGCTCGTCCGAAACCTCTACAAAAGGACTGCAAAAATATTTTAATCAATTTTTAGGAGTTCATGTAATTGATTAGGAGCTTTTCAACACAATTATATTGCAAAACCTTAATTTCTGTACCTTTTACTCAGTTAATATTCCAACGGGCCCATTGAAAGGCCCATTTAGACCTTCTCGTCCGAATCCTCGACAAAAAGGACCGCAAAAAAGTTTTAATCAAATTTTAGGAGTTCAAATAATTGATTAGGAGCTTTTCAACACAATTATATTGAAAAACCTCAATTTCTATACCTTTTACTCAGTTAAAATTCCAACGGGCCCATTGAAAGGCCCAATTAGACCTGCTTGTCTGAAACCTCGACAAAAAGGATCGCAAAACAAGTATTAATCAAATTTTAGGAGTTCAAATAATTGATTAGGAGCTTTTCAACACAATTATATTGAAAAACATCAATTTCTGTACCTTTTACTCTGTTAAAATTCCAACGGGCCCATTGAAAGGCCCAATTAGACCTGCTCGTCCGAAACCTCTACAAAAATAACCGCAAAAAAGTTTTCTTCAAGTTTTAGGAGTTCAAATAATTGATTAGGAGATTTTCAACACAATTATATTGCAAAACCTCAATTTCTGTACTTTTTACTTAGTTAAAATTCCAACGGGTCCATTGAAAGGCCCATTTAGACCTGCTCGTCCGAAACCTCTACAAAAAGGATCGCAAAAAAGTTTTATTCAAATTTTAGGAGTTGAAATAATTGTTTAGGAGATTTTCAACACAGTTATATTGTAAAACCTCAATTTTTATACTTTTTGCTCAGTTAAAATTCGAACGGTTCCATTGAAAGGCCCATTTAGACCTGCTCGTCCGAAACCTCTACAAAAGGACTGCAAAACAAGTTTTAATCAAATTTTAGGAGTTCATGTAATTGATTAGGAGCTTTTCAACACAATTATATTGCAAAACCTCAATTTCTGTACCTTTTACTCAGTTAATATTCCAACGGGCCCATTGAAAGGCCCATTTAGAACTTCTCGTCCGAAACCTCGACAAAAAGGACAGCAAAAAAGTTTTTGTTGAGTTGTGTGGTGCTCGATTCGTTCAACCGATTATGCTCACCAAGTGGTGGAGAGATGGATATTTGGGTGGAAGGGTTTAGGAAGCTAGAAAGAATAAAGACACAATGATTTTAGAGTGGTCCGGCCTTCTAACAAGCACTTACATCCACTACCTTAGCTCCCCACTAAGGATTTCACAATCAATCCACTAATTGATTCGTCCCCTTTTCTAGGCTTAGGAGGAAACCCTTACAACCAATCAAGCTTTCTACCCAAAGCCTTGATTGAAACCCTCTTTACAAGAGATAAACAAAGCAAACTTGTAATCCTCTAATAGGAGTTTGTTTGCACAATAAAGCACTCACCCAAACCTAAAACACTTGAGCAAATTTGACAATTTTGGCTCACTAGTGTTTGTCTATACAAGAAATGACAATTTAAGTGCTAAGACAATTTCTTGATCATTTGATGTTTGACAATATGAGCATTAGCCTTCTCTTGATGCTTGGAGGTCCCTTTTATACTCCCAAATGAGTTTGTAGCAGTTACTAGCCGTTGGGGATGAATTGGAGCCGTTGAGGACTTAATTTCCCTTCATAAATGCTGTTCTGCAGCTAACGGTATCGATACGGCCTTCATAGGAACTAGCCGTTGGGCTCTTGCCTGCATAGGCGTATCGATACGCTTGAGGGCGTATCGGTACCCTTTGACATTTAAATGGCCGTTGGGAAATAGCCGTTGGGGTAGTTAAACTGGGATCGGTACGCTGACGTGGCGTATCGAAACGACCCCCTCCATATCGATACACTAAACCCTCGTATCGATACGGGTTTTGACAGTGGCCAAACCAGGGCAAAATGGTATCGGTACGGGTACAACCGTATCGATACTGGTGACGTGAAAAGTTAAGTTTGGCTTATTAAAACATGAAAAATCTTTGTCAAAAACCTCTTAAAATACCTCAAACATATTTCAAGTTGTTTGGACTTAAAAACAAGTTTTAAATTCTTTTCAAATAGTCCAAAACATTTTTCAATTATTATATCAAAACATTGGTTCTACAGTTTTAATCAAATTTTAGGTGTTCAAATAATTGATTAGGAGCTTTTCAACACAATTATATTGAAAAACCTCAATTTCTGTACCTTTTACTCAATTAAAATTCCAACGGGCCCATTGAAAGGCCCAATTAGACCTGCTCGTCCGAAACCTCTACACAAAGGATCGCAAAAAAGTTCTTCAAATTTTAGGAGTTCAAATAATTGATTAGGAGATTTTCAACACATTTATATTGCAAAACCTCAATTTCTGTACTTTTTACTTAGTTAAAATTCCAACGGGTCCATTGAAAGGCCCATTTAAACCTGCTCGTCCGAAACCTCTACAAAAAGGATTGAAAAAAAGTTTTATTCAAATTTTAGGAGTTGAAATAATTGTTTAGGAGATTTTCAACACAGTTAATTGTAAAACCTCAATTTTTACACTTTTTACTCAATTAAAATTCCAACGGGTCTATTGAAAGGCCCATTTAGACCTGCTCGTCCGAAACCTCTACAAAAAGGACTGCAAAACAAGTTTTAATCAAATTTTAGGAGTTCATGTAATTGATTAGGAGCTTTTCAACACAATTATATTGCAAAACCTCAATTTTAGTACTTTTTACTCAGTTAAAATTCCAACGGGTCCATTGAAAGGCCCATTTAGACCTGCTCGTCCGAAACCTCGACAAAAAGGATCGTAAAACAAGTTTTAATCAAATTTTAGGAGTTCAAATAATTGATTAGGAGCTTTTCAACACAATTATATTGAAAAACCTCAATTTTTATACTTTTTACTCAGTTAAAATTCCAACGGGCCCATTGAAAGGCCCATTTAGACCTGCTCGTCTGAAACCTCTACAAAAAGGACCGCAAAAAAGTTTTCTTCAAATTTTAGGAGTTCAAATAATTGATTAGGAGCTTTTCAACACAATTATATTGCAAAACCTCAATTTTTGTACTTTTTACTCCGTTAAAATTTCAACGGATCCATTGAAAGGCCCATTTCGACCCGCTCGTCCGAAACCTATACAAAAGGACTGCAAAAATATTTTAATCAATTTTTAGGAGTTCATGTAATTGATTAGGTGCTTTTCTACAAAATTATATTGCAAAACCTTAATTTCTGTACTTTTTACTCAGTTAAAATTCCAATGGGTCCATTGAAAGGCCCATTTAGACCTGCTCCTCCGAAACTTCTACAAAAAGGATCACAAAAAAGTTTTAATCAAATTTTAGGAATTCAAATAATTGATTAGGAGATTTTCAACACAGTTATATTGTAAAACCTCAATTTTTATACTTTTTACTCAGTTAAAATTCCAACGGGTCCATTGAAAGGCCCATTTAGACCTACTCGTCCGAAACCTCTACAAAAGGACTGCAAAACAAGTTTTAATCAAATTTTAGGAGTTCATGTAATTGATTAGGAGCTTTTCAACACAATTATATTGCAAAACCTCAATTTCTGTACCTTTTACTCAGTTAATATTCCAACGGGCCCATTGAAAGGCCCATTTAGACCTTCTCGTCCGAAACCTCGACAAAAAGGACCGCAAAAAAGTTTTAATCAAATTTTAGGAGTTCAAATAATTGATTAGGAGCTTTTCAACACAATTATATTGAAAAACCTCAATTTCTGTACCTTTTACTCAGTTAAAATTCTAACGGGCCCATTGAAAGGCCCAATTAGACCTGCTCGTCCGAAACCTCTACAAAAAGGACCGCAAAAACGTTTTCTTCAAATTTTAGGAGTTCAAATAATTGATTAGGAGATTTTCAACACAATTATATTGCAAAACCTCAATTTCTTTACTTTTTAATTAGTTAAAATTCCAACGGGTCCATTGAAAGGCCCATTTAGACCTGCTCGTCCGAAACCTCTACAAAAAGGATCGCAAAAAAGTTTTATTCAAATTTTAGGAGTTTAAATAATTGTTTAGGAGATTTTCAACACAGTTATATTGTAAAACCTCAATTTTTATACTTTTTACTCAGTTAAAATTCCAACGGGTCTATTGAAAGGCCCATTTAGACCTGCTCGTCCGAAACCTCTACAAAAAGGATTGAAAAAAAGTTTTATTCAAATTTTAGGAGTTGAAATAATTGTTTAGGAGATTTTCAACACAGTTAATTGTAAAACCTCAATTTTTACACTTTTTACTCAATTAAAATTCCAACGGGTCTATTGAAAGGCCCATTTAGACCTGCTCGTCCGAAACCTCTACAAAAAGGACTGCAAAACAAGTTTTAATCAAATTTTAGGAGTTCATGTAATTGATTAGGAGCTTTTCAACACAATTATATTGCAAAACCTCAATTTTAGTACTTTTTACTCAGTTAAAATTCCAACGGGTCCATTGAAAGGCCCATTTAGACCTGCTCGTCCGAAACCTCGACAAAAAGGATCGTAAAACAAGTTTTAATCAAATTTTAGGAGTTCAAATAATTGATTAGGAGCTTTTCAACACAATTATATTGAAAAACCTCAATTTTTATACTTTTTACTCAGTTAAAATTCCAACGGGCCCATTGAAAGGCCCATTTAGACCTGCTCGTCTGAAACCTCTACAAAAAGGACCGCAAAAAAGTTTTCTTCAAATTTTAGGAGTTCAAATAATTGATTAGGAGCTTTTCAACACAATTATATTGCAAAACCTCAATTTTTGTACTTTTTACTCCGTTAAAATTTCAACGGATCCATTGAAAGGCCCATTTCGACCCGCTCGTCCGAAACCTATACAAAAGGACTGCAAAAATATTTTAATCAATTTTTAGGAGTTCATGTAATTGATTAGGTGCTTTTCTACAAAATTATATTGCAAAACCTTAATTTCTGTACTTTTTACTCAGTTAAAATTCCAATGGGTCCATTGAAAGGCCCATTTAGACCTGCTCCTCCGAAACTTCTACAAAAAGGATCACAAAAAAGTTTTAATCAAATTTTAGGAATTCAAATAATTGATTAGGAGATTTTCAACACAGTTATATTGTAAAACCTCAATTTTTATACTTTTTACTCAGTTAAAATTCCAACGGGTCCATTGAAAGGCCCATTTAGACCTACTCGTCCGAAACCTCTACAAAAGGACTGCAAAACAAGTTTTAATCAAATTTTAGGAGTTCATGTAATTGATTAGGAGCTTTTCAACACAATTATATTGCAAAACCTCAATTTCTGTACCTTTTACTCAGTTAATATTCCAACGGGCCCATTGAAAGGCCCATTTAGACCTTCTCGTCCGAAACCTCGACAAAAAGGACCGCAAAAAAGTTTTAATCAAATTTTAGGAGTTCAAATAATTGATTAGGAGCTTTTCAACACAATTATATTGAAAAACCTCAATTTCTGTACCTTTTACTCAGTTAAAATTCTAACGGGCCCATTGAAAGGCCCAATTAGACCTGCTCGTCCGAAACCTCTACAAAAAGGACCGCAAAAACGTTTTCTTCAAATTTTAGGAGTTCAAATAATTGATTAGGAGATTTTCAACACAATTATATTGCAAAACCTCAATTTCTTTACTTTTTAATTAGTTAAAATTCCAACGGGTCCATTGAAAGGCCCATTTAGACCTGCTCGTCCGAAACCTCTACAAAAAGGATCGCAAAAAAGTTTTATTCAAATTTTAGGAGTTTAAATAATTGTTTAGGAGATTTTCAACACAGTTATATTGTAAAACCTGAATTTTTATACTTTTTACTCAGTTAAAATTCCAACGGGTCTATTGAAAGGCCCATTTAGACCTGCTCGTCCGAAACCTCTACAAAAAGGACTGCAAAACAAGTTTTAATCAAATTTTAGGAGTTCATGTAATTGATTAGAAGCTTTTCAACACAATTAAATTGCAAAACCTCAATTTCTATACTTTTTACTCAGTTAAAATTCCAACGGGTCCATTGAAAGGCCCATTTAGACCTGCTCGTCCGAAACCTCGACAAAAAGGATCGCAAAACAAGTTTTAATCAAATTTTAGGAGTTCAAACAATTGATTAGGAGTTTTTCAACACAATTATATTGAAAAACCTCAATTTTTATACTTTTTACTCAGTTAGAAATTCCAACGGGCCCATTGAAAGGCCCATTTAGACCCGCTCTTCTAAAACCTCTACAAAAAGGACCGCAAAAAAGTTTTCTTCAAATTTTAGGAGTTCAAATAATTGATTAGGAGCTTTTCAACACAATTATATTGCAAAACCTCAATTTCTGTACTTTTTACTCAGTTAAAATTTCAACGGATCCATTGAAAGGCCCATTTCGACCCGCTCGTCCGAAACCTCTACAAAAGGACTGCAAAAATATTTTAATCAATTTTTAGGAGTTCATGTAATTGATTAGGAGCTTTTCAACACAATTATATTGCAAAACCTTAATTTCTGTACTTTTTACTCAGTTAAAATTCCAATAGGTCCATTGAAAGGCCCATTTAGACCTGCTCGTCCGAAACCTCTACAAAAAGGATCACAAAAAAGTTTTATTCAAATTTTATGAATTCAAATAATTGATTAGGAGATTTTCAACACAGTTATATTGTAAAACCTCAATTTTTATACTTTTTACTCAGTTAAAATTCCAACGGGCCCATTGAAAGGCCCATTTAGACCTTCTCGTCCGAAACCTCGACAAAAAGTACCGCAAAAAAATTTAATAATATTTTAGGAGTTCAAATAATTGATTAGGAGCTTTTCAAAACAATTATATTGAAAAACCTCAATTTTTATACTTTTTACTCAGTTAAAATTCCAACGGGGCCATTGAAAGGCCCATTTAGACCTTCTCGTCCGAAACCTCAACAAAAAGGACCGCAAAAAATTTTAATCAAATTTTAGGAGTTCAAATAATTGATTAGGAGCTTTTCAACACAATTATATTGAAAAACCACAATTTCTGTACCTTTTACTCAGTTAAAATTCCAACAGGCCCATTGAAAGGCCCATTTAGAACTTCTCGTCCGAAACCTCGACAAAAAGGACGGCAAAAAAGTTTTTGTTGAGTTGTGTGGTGCTCGATTCGTTCAACCGATTATGCTCACCAAGTGGTGGAGAGATGGATATTTGGGTGGAAGGGTTTAGGAAGCTAGAAAGAATAAAGACACAATGATTTTAGAGTGGTTCGGCCTTCTAACAAGCACCTACATCCACTACCTTAGCTCCCCACTAAGGATTTCACAATCAATCCACTAATTGATTCATCCCCTTTTCTAGGCTTAGGAGGAAACCCTTACAACCAATCAAGCTTTCTACCCAAAGCCTTGATTGAAACCCTCTTTACAAGAGATAAACAAAGCAAACTTGTAATCCTCTAATAGGAGTTTGTTTGCACAATAAAGCACTCACCCAAACCTAAAACACTTGAGCAAATTTTACAATTTTGGCTCACTAGTGTTTGTCTATACAAGAAATGACAATTTAAGTGCTAAGACAATTTTTTGATCATTTGATGTTTGACAATATGAGCATTAGCCTTCTCTTGATGCTTGGAGGTCCCTTTTATACTCCCAAATGAGTTTGTAGCCGTTACTAGCCGTTGGGGATGAATTGGAGCCGTTGAGGACTTAATTTCCCTTCATAAATGCTGTTCTGCAGCTAACGGTATCGATACACGTGGAACGGTATCGATACGGCCTTCATAGGAACTAGCCGTTGGGCTCTTGCCTGCATAGGCGTATCGATACGCTTGAGGGCGTATCGGTACCCTTTGACATTTAAATGGCCGTTGGGAAATAGCCGTTGGGGTAGTTAAACTGGGATCGGTACGCTGACGTGGCATATCGAAACGACCCCCTCCGTATCGATACACTAAACCCTCGTATCGATACGGGTTTTGACAGTGGCCAAACCAGGGCAAAATGGTATCGGTACGGGTACAACCGTATCGATACTGGTGACGTGAAAAGTTAAGTTTGGCTTATTAAAACATGAAAAATCTTTGTCAAAAACCTCTTAAAATACCTCAAACATATTTCAAGTTGTTTGGACTTAAAAACAAGTTTTAAATTCTTTTCAAATTAGTCCAAAACATTTTTCAATTATTATATCAAAACATTGGTTCTACAGTTTTAATCAAATTTTAGGTGTTCAAATAATTGATTAGGAGCTTTTCAACACAATTATATTGAAAAACCTCAATTTCTGTACCTTTTACTCAATTAAAATTCCAACGGGCCCATTGAAAGGCCCAATTAGACCTGCTCGTCCGAAACCTCTACACAAAGGATCGCAAAAAAGTTTTCTTCAAATTTTAGGAGTTCAAATAATTGATTAGGAGATTTTCAACACATTTATATTGCAAAACCTCAATTTCTGTACTTTTTACTTAGTTAAAATTCCAACGGGTCCATTGAAAGGCCCATTTAAACCTGCTCGTCCGAAACCTCTACAAAAAGGATCGAAAAAAAGTTTTATTCAAATTTTAGGAGTTGAAATAATTGTTTAGGAGATTTTCAACACAGTTAATTGTAAAACCTCAATTTTTACACTTTTTACTCAATTAAAATTCCAACGGGTCTATTGAAAGGCCCATATAGACTTGCTCGTCCGAAACCTCTACAAAAAGGACTGCAAAACAAGTTTTAATCAAATTTTAGGAGTTCATGTAATTGATTAGGAGCTTTTCAACACAATTATATTGCAAAACCTCAATTTCTGTACTTTTTACTCAGTTAAAATTCCAACGGGTCCATTGAAAGACCCATTTAGACCTGCTCGTCCGAAACCTCGACAAAAAGGATCGCAAAACAAGTTTTAATCAAATTTTAGGAGTTCAAATAATTGATTAGGAGCTTTTCAACACAATTATATTGAAAAACCTCAATTTTTATACTTTTTACTCAGTTAAAATTCCAACGGGCCCATTGAAAGGCCCATTTAGACCCTCTCGTCTGAAACCTCTACAAAAAGGACCGCAAAAAAGTTTTCTTCAAATTTTACGAGTTCAAATAATTGATTAGGAGCTTTTCAACACAATTATATTGCAAAACCTCAATTTTTGTACTTTTTACTCAGTTAAAATTTCAACGGATCCATTGAAAGACCCATTTCGACCCGCTCGTCCGAAACCTCTACAAAAGGACTGCAAAAATATTTTAATCAATTTTTAGGAGTTCATGTAATTGATTAGGTGCTTTTCTACAAAATTATATTGCAAAACCTTAATTTCTGTACTTTTTACTCAGTTAAAATTCCAATGGGTCCATTGAAAGGCCCATTTAGACCTGCTCCTCTGAAACTTCTACAAAAAGGATCACAAAAAAGTTTTAATCAAATTTTAGGAATTCAAATAATTGATTAGGAGATTATCAACACAGTTATATTGTAAAACCTCAATTTTTATACTTTTTACTCAGTTAAAATTCCAACGGGTCCATTGAAAGGCCCATTTAGACCTACTCGTCCGAAACCTCTACAAAAGGACTGCAAAACAAGTTTTAATCAAATTTTACGAGTTCATGTAATTGATTAGGAGCTTTTCAACACAATTATATTGCAAAACCTCATTTCTGTACCTTTTACTCAGTTAATATTCCAACGGGCCCATTGAAAGGCCCATTTAGACCTTCTCGTCCGAAACCTCGACAAAAAGGACCGCAAAAAAGTTTTAATCAAATTTTAGGAGTACAAATAATTGATTAGGAGCTTTTCAACACAATTATATTGAAAAACCTCAATTTCTGTACCTTTTACTCAGTTAAAATTCCAACGGGCCCATTGAAAGGCCCAATTAGACCTGCTCGTCCGAAACCTCTACAAAAAGGACCGCAAAATAGTTTTCTTCAAATTTTAGGAGTTCAAATAATTGATTAAGAGATTTTCAACACAATTATATTGCAAAACCTCAATTTCTTTACTTTTTAATTAGTTAAAATTCCAACGGGTCCATTGAAAGGCCCATTTAGACCTGCTCGTCCGAAACCTCTACAAAAAGGATCGCAAAAAAGTTTTATTCAAATTTTAGGAGTTTAAATAATTGTTTAGGAGATTTTCAACACAGTTATATTGTAAAACCTCAATTTTTATACTTTTTACTCAGTTAAAATTCCAACGGGTCTATTGAAAGGCCCATTTAGACCTGCTCGTCCGAAACCTCTACAAAAAGGACTGCAAAACAAGTTTTAATCAAATTTTAGGAGTTCATGTAATTGATTAAGAGCTTTTCAACACAATTATATTGCAAAACCTTAATTTCTGTACTTTTTACTCAGTTAAAATTCCAACGGGTCCATTGAAAGGCCCATTTAGACCTGCTCGTCCGAAACCTCGACAAAAAGGATCGCAAAAGAAGTTTTAATCATATTTTAGGAGTTCAAATAATTGATTAGGAGCTTTTCAACACAATTATATTGAAAAACCTCAATTTTTATACTTTTTACTCAGTTAAAATTCCAACGGGCCCATTGAAAGGCCCATTTAGACCCGCTCGTCTGAAACCTCTACAAAAAGGACCGCAAAAAACTTTTCTTCAAATTTTAGGAGTTCAAATAATTGATTAGGAGCTTTTCAACACAATTATAATGCAAAACCTCAATTTATGTACTTTTTACTCAGTTACAATTTCAACTGATCCATTGAAAGGCCCATTTCGACCCGCTCATCCGAAACCTCTACAAAAGGACTGCAAAAATATTTTAATCAATTTTTAGGAGTTCATGTAATTGATTAGGAGCTTTTCAACACAATTATATTGCAAAACCTTAATTTCTGTACTTTTTACTCAGTTAAAATTCCAATGGGTCCATTGAAAGGCCCATTTAGACCTGCTCGTCCGAAACCTCTACAAAAAGGATCACAAAAAAGTTTTATTCAAATTTTAGGAATTCAAATAATTGATTAGGAGATTTTCAACACAGTTATATTGTAAAACCTCAATTTTTATACTTTTTACTCAGTTAAAATTCCAACGGGTCCATTGAAAGGCCCATTTAGACCTGCTCGTCCGAAACCTCTACAAAAGGACTGCAAAACAAGTTTTAATCAAATTTTAGGAGTTCATGTAATTGATTAGGAGCTTTTCAACACAATTATATTGCAAAACCTCAATTTCTGTACATGTTACTCAGTTAATATTCCAACGGGCCCATTGAAAGGCCCATTTAGACCTTCTCGTCCGAAACCTCGACAAAAAGGACCGCAAAAAAGTTTTAATCAAATTTTAGGAGTTCAAATAATTGATTAGGAGCTTTTCAACACAATTATATTGAAAAACCTCAATTTCTGTACCTTTTACTCAGTTAAAATTCCAACAGGCCCATTGAAATGCCCAACTAGACCTACTCGTCCGAAACCTCTACAAAAAGGACCGCAAAAAAGTTTTCTTCAAATTTTAGGAGTTCAAATAATTGATTATGAGCTTTTCAACACAATTATATTGCAAAACCTCAATTTCTGTACTTTTTACTCAGTTACAATTTCAACGGATCCATTGAAAGGCCCATTTCGACCCGCTCATTCGAAACCTCTACAAAAGGTCTGCAAAAATATTTTAATAAATTTTTAGGAGTTCATGTAATTGATTAGGAGCTTTTCAACACAATTATATTGCAAAACCTTAATTTCTGTACTTTTTACTCAGTTAAAATTCCAATAGGTCCATTGAAAGGCCCATTTAGACCTGCCTCTTCCGAAACCTCTACAAAAAGGATCACAAAAAAGTTTTATTCAAATTTTAGGAATTCAAATAATTGATTAGGAGATTTTCAACACATTTATATTGTAAAACCTCAATTTTTATACTTTTTACTCAGTTAAAATTCAAACGGGTCCATTGAAAGGCCCATTTAGACCTGCTCGTCTGAAACCTCTACAAAAGGACTACAAAACAAGTTTTAATCAAATTTTAGGAGTTCATGTAATTGATTAGGAACTTTTCAACACAATTATATTGCAAAACCTCAATTTTTGTACCTTTTACTCAGTTAATATTCCAACGGGCCCATTGAAAGGCCCATTTAGACCTTCTCGTCCGAAACCTCGACAAAAAGGACCGCAAAAAAGTTTTAATCAAATTTTAGGAGTTCAAATAATTGATTAGGAGCTTTTCAACACAATTATATTGAAAAACCTCAATTTTTGTACCTTTTACTCCGTTAAAATTCCAACGGGCCCATTAAAAGGCCCAATTAGACCTGCTCGTCCGAAACCTCTACAAAAAGGACAGCAAAAAAGTTTTCTTCAAATTTTAGGAGTTCAAATAATTGATTAGGAGATTTTCAACACAATTATATTGCAAAACCTCAATTTCTGTACTTTTTACTTAGTTAAAATTCCAACGGGTCCATTGAAAGGCCCATTTAGACCTGCTCGTCCGAAACCTCTACAAAAAGGATCGCAAAAAAGTTTTATTCAAATTTTAGGAGTTGAAATAATTGTTTAGGAGATTTTCAACACAATTATATTGTAAAACCTCAATTTTTATACTTTTTACTCAGTTAAATTTCCAAAGGGTCTATTGAAAGGCCCATTTAGACCTGCTCGTCCGAAACCTCTACAAAAAGGACTGCAAAACAAGTTTTAATCAAATTTTAGGAGTTCATGTAATTGATTAAGAGCTTTTCAACACAATTATATTGCAAAACCTTAATTTCTGTACTTTTTACTCAGTTAAAATTCCAACGGGTCCATTGAAAGGCCCATTTAGACCTGCTCGTCCGAAACCTCGACAAAAAGGATCGCAAAACAAGTTTTAATCAAATTTTAGGAGTTCAAATAATTGATTAGGAGCTTTTCAACACAATTATATTGAAAAACCTCAATTTTTATACTTTTTACTCAGTTAAAATTCCAACGGGCCCATTGAAAGGCCCATTTAGACCCGCTCGTCTGAAACCTCTACAAAAAGGACCGCAAAAAAGTTTTAATCAAATTTTAGGAGTTCAAATAATTGATTAGGAGCTTTTCAACACAATTATATTGAAAAACCTCAATTTCTGTACCTTTTACTTAGTTAAAATTCCAACAGGCCCATTGAAAGGCCCAAATAGACCTACTCGTCCGAAACCTCTACAAAAAGGACCGCAAAAAAGTTTTCTTCAAATTTTAGGAGTTCAAATAATTGATTAGGAGCTTTTTAACACAATTATATTGCAAAACCTCAGTTTCTGTACTTTTTACTCAGTTACAATTTCAACGGATCCATTGAAAGGCCCATTTCGACCCGCTCATCCGAAACCTCTACAAAAGGACTGCAAAAATATTTTAATCAATTTTTAGGAGTTCATGTAATTGATTAGGAGCTTTTCAACACAATTATATTGCAAAACCTTAATTTCTGTACTTTTTACTCAGTTAAAATTCCAATAGGTCCATTGAAAGGCCCATTTAGACCTGCTCGTCCGAAACCTCTACAAAAAGGATCACAAAAAAGTTTTATTCAAATTTTAGGAATTCAAATAATTGATTAGGAGCTTTTCAACACAATTATATTGCAGAACCTCAATTTCTGTACCTGTTACTCAGTTAATATTCCAACGGGCCCATTGAAAGGCCCATTTAGACCTTCTCGTCCGAAACCTCGACAAAAAGGACCGCAAAAAAGTTTTAATCAAATTTTAGGAGTTCAAATAATTGATTAGGAGCTTTTCAACACAATTATATTGAAAAACCTCAATTTCTGTACTTTTTACTCAGTTAAAATTCCAACGGGTCCATTGAAAGGCCCATTTAGACCTGCTCGTCCGAAACCTCTACAAAAAGGATCGCAAAACAAATTTTAATCAAATTTTAGGAGTTCAAATAATTGATTAGGAGCTTTTCAACACAATTATATTGAAAAACCTCAATTTTTATACTTTTTACTCAGTTTAAATTCCAACGGGCCCATTGAAAGGCCCATTTAGACCTGCTCGTCTGAAACCTCTACAAAAAGGACCGCAAACAAGTTTTCTTCAAATTTTAGGAGTTCAAATAATTGATTAGGAGCTTTTGAACACAATTATATTGCAAAACCTCAATTTTTGTACATTTTACTCAGTTAATATTCCAACGGGCCCATTGAAAGGCCCATTTAGACCTTCTCGTCCGAAACCTCGACAAAAAGGACCGCAAAAAAGTTTTAATCAAATTTTAGGAGTTCAAATAATTGATTAGGAGCTTTTCAACACAATTATATTGAAAAACCTCAATTTCTGTACCTTTTACTCTGTTAAAATTCCAACGGGCTCATTAAAAGGCCCAATTAGACCTGCTCGTCCGAAACCTCTACAAAAAGGACAGCAAAAAAGTTTTCTTCAAATTTTAGGAGTTCAAATAATTGATTAGGAGATTTTCAACACAATTATATTGCAAAACCTCAATTTCTGTACTTTTTACTTAGTTAAAATTCCAACGGGTCCATTGAAAGGCCCATTTAGACCTGCTCGTCCGAAACCTCTACAAAAAGGATCGCAAAAAAGTTTTATTCAAATTTTAGGAGTTGAAATAATTGTTTAGGAGATTTTCAACACAATTATATTGTAAAACCTCAATTTTTATACTTTTTACTCAGTTAAAATTCCAACGGGTCTATTGAAAGGCCCATTTAGACCTGCTCGTCCGAAACCTCTACAAAAAGGACTCCAAAACAAGTTTTAATCAAATTTTAGGAGTTCATGTAATTGATTAAGAGCTTTTCAACACAATTATATTGCAAAACCTTAATTTCTGTACTTTTTACTCATTTAAAATTCCAACGGGTCCATTGAAAGGCCCATTTAGACCTGCTCGTCCGAAACCTCGACAAAAAGGATCGCAAAACAAGTTTTAATCAAATTTAAGGAGTTCAAATAATTGATTAGGAGCTTTTCAACATAATTATATTGAAAAACCTCAATTTTTATACTTTTTACTCAGTTAAAATTCCAACGGGCCCATTGAAAGGCCCATTTAGACCCGCTCGTCTGAAACCTCTACAAAAGGGACCGCAAAAAAGTTTTCTTCAAATTTTAGGAGTTCAAATAATTTATTAGGAGCTTTTCAACACAATTATATTGCAAAACCTCAATTTCTGTACCTTTTACTCAGTTAAAATTCCAACGGGCCCATTGAAAGGCCCAATTATACCTGCTCGTCCGAAACCTCTACAAAAAGGACCGCAAAAAAGTTTTCTTCAAATTTTAGGAGTTCAAATAATTGATTAGGAGATTTTCAACACAATTATATTGCAAAATCTCAATTTCTGTACTTTTTACTTAGTTAAAATTCCAACGGGTCCATTGAAAGGCCCATTTAGACCTGCTCGTCCGAAACCTCTACAAAAAGGATCGCAAAAAAGTTTTATTCAAATTTTAGGAGTTGAAATAATTGTTTAGGAGATTTTCAACACAATTATATTGTAAAACCTCAATTTTTATACTTTTTACTCAGTTAAATTTCCAAAGGGTCTATTGAAAGGCCCATTTAGACCTGCTCGTCCGAAACCTCTACAAAAAGGACTGCAAAACAAGTTTTAATCAAATTTTAGGAGTTCATGTAATTGATTAAGAGCTTTTCAACACAATTATATTGCAAAACCTTAATTTCTGTACTTTTTACTCAGTTAAAATTCCAACGGGTCCATTGAAAGGCCCATTTAGACCTGCTCGTCCGAAACCTCGACAAAAAGGATCGCAAAACAAGTTTTAATCAAATTTTAGGAGTTCAAATAATTGATTAGGAGCTTTTCAACACAATTATATTGAAAAACCTCAATTTTTATACTTTTTACTCAGTTAAAATTCCAACGGGCCCATTGAAAGGCCCATTTAGACCTGCTCGTCTGAAACCTCTACAAAAAGGACCGCAAACAAGTTTTCTTCAAATTTTAGGAGTTCAAATAATTGATTAGGAGCTTTTCAACACAATTATATTGCAAAACCTCAATTTATGTACTCTTTACTCAGTTAAAATTTCAACGGATCCATTGAAAGGCCCATTTCGACCCGCTCGTCCGTAACCTCTACAAAAGGACTACAAAAATATTTTAATCAAATTTTAGGAGTTCATGTAATTGATTAGGAGCTTTTCAACACAATTATATTGCAAAACCTCAATTTCTGTACTTTTTACTCAGTTAAAATTCCAATGGGTCCATTGAAAGGCCCATTTAGACCTGCTCGTGCGAAACCTCTACAAAAATGATCACAAAAAAGTTTTATTCAAATTTTAGGAATTCAAATAATTGATTAGGAGATTTTCAACACAGTTATATTGTAAAACCTCAATTTTTATACTTTTTACTTAGTTAAAATTCCAACGGGTCCATTGAAAGGCCCATTTAGACCTTCTCGTCCGAAACCTCGACAAAAAGGACCGCAAAAAAGTTTTAATCAAATTTTAGGAGTTCGTGTAATTGATTAGGAGATTTTCAACACAATTATATTGCAAAACCTCAATTTCCGTACCTTTTACTCGGTTAAAATTCCAACGGGCCCATTGAAAGGCCCATTTAGACCTTCTCGTCCGAAACCTCGACAAAAAGGACCGCAAAAAAGTTTTAATCAAATTTTTAGGAGTTCAAATAATTTATTAGGAGCTTTTCAACACAATTATATTGAAAAACCTCAATTTCTGTACCTTGTAATCAGTTAAAATTCCAACGGGCCCATTGAAAGGCCCAATTAGACCTGCTCGTCCGAAACCTCTACAAAAAGGACCGCAAAAAAGTTTTCTTCAAATTTTAGGAGTTCAAATAATTGATTAGGAGATTTTCAACACAATTATATTGTAAAACCTCAATTTCTGTACTTTTTACTTAGTTAAAATTCCAACGGGTCCATTGAAAGGCCCATTAAGACCTGCTCGTCCGAAACATCTACAAAAAGGATCACAAAAAAGTTTTATTCAAATTTTAGGAATTCAAATAATTGATTAGGAGATTTTCAACACATTTATATTGTAAAACCTCAATTTTTATACTTTTTACTCAGTTAAAATTCAAACAGGTCCATTGAAATGCCCATTTAGACCTGCTCGTCTGAAACCTCTTCAAAAGGACTGCAAAATAAGTTTTAATCAAATTTTAGGAGTTCATGTAATTGATTAGGAACTTTTCAACACAATTATATTGCAAAACCTCAATTTCTGTACCTTTTACTCAGTTAATATTCAAACGGGCCCATTGAAAGGCCCATTTAGACCTGCTCGTCCGGAACCTCGACAAAAAGGACCGCAAAAAAGTTTTAATCAAATTTTAGGAGTTCAAATAATTGATTAGGAGCTTTTCAACACAATTATATTGCAAAACCTCAATTTCCGTACCTTTTACTCGGTTAAAATTCCAACGGGCCCATTGAAAGGCCCATTTAGACCTTCTCGTCCGAAACCTCGACAAAAAGGACCGCAAAAAAGTTTTAATCAAATTTTTAGGAGTTCAAATAATTTCTTAGGAGCTTTTCAACACAATTATATTGAAAAACCTCAATTTCTGTACCTTTTACTCAGTTAAAATTCCAACGGGCCCATTGAAAGGCCCAATTAGACCTGCTCGTCCGAAACCTCTACAAAAAGGACCGCAAAAAAGTTTTCTTCAAATTTTAGGAGTTCAAATAATTGATTAGGAGATTTTCAACACAATTATATTGTAAAACCTCAATTTCTGTACTTTTTACTTAGTTAAAATTCCAACGGGTCCATTGAAAGGCCCATTAAGACCTGCTCGTCCGAAACCTCTACAAAAAGGATCACAAAAAAGTTTTATTCAAATTTTAGGAATTCAAATAATTGATTAGGAGATTTTCAACACATTTATATTGTAAAACCTCAATTTTTATACTTTTTACTCAGTTAAAATTCAAACGGGTCCATTGAAAGGCCCATTTAGACCTGCTCGTCTGAAACCTCTTCAAAAGGACTGCAAAACAAGTTTTAATCAAATTTTAGGAGTTCATGTAATTGATTAGGAACTTTTCAACACAATTATATTGCAAAACCTCAATTTATGTACCTTTTACTCAGTTAATATTCAAACGGGCCCATTGAAAGGCCCATTTAGACCTGCTCGTCCGGAACCTCGACAAAAAGGACCGCAAAAAAGTTTTAATCAAATTTTAGGAGTTCAAATAATTGATTAGGAGCTTTTCAACACAATTATATTGCAAAACCTCAATTTCTGTACTTTTTACTCAGTTAAAATTCGAACGGGTCCTTTGAAAGGCCCATTTAGACCTGCTCGTCTGAAACCTCGACAAAAAGGATCGCAAAACAAGTTCTAATCAAATTTTAAGAGTTCAAATAATTGATTAGGACCTTTTCAACACAATTATATTGAAAAACCTCAATTTTATACTTTTTACTTAGTTAAAATTCCTACAGGTCCACTGAAAGGCCCATTTAGACCTGCTCGTCCGAAACCTCTACAAAAAGGACTGCAAAACAAGTTTTAATAAAACTTTAGGAGTTCATGTAATTGATTAGGAGCTTTTCAACACAATTATATTGCAAAACGTCAATTTCTGTACTTTTTACTTAGTTAAAATTCCAACAGGTCCATTGAAAGGCCCATTTAGACCTGCTCGTCCGAAACCTCTACAAAAAGGACTGCAAAACAAGTTTTAATCAAATTTTAGGAGTTCATGTAATTGATTAGGAGCTTTTCAACACAATTATATTGCAAAACCTCAATTTATGTACTTTTTACTCAGTTAAAATTCCAACGGGCCCATTGAAAGGCCCATTTAGACCTGCTTGTCCGAAACCTCGACAAAAAGGACCGCAAAAAAAGTTTTCTTCAAATTTTTCGAGTTCAAATAATTGATTAGGAGCTTTTCAACACAATCATATTGCAAAACCTGAATTTCTGTACTTTTTACTCTGTTAAAATTCCAACGGGTCCTTTAAAAGGCCCATTTAGACCTGCTCGTCCGAAACCTTTACAAAAAGGACCGCAAAAAGGTTTTCTTCAAATTTTAGGAGTTCAAAGAATTGTTTAGGAGATTTTCAACACAGTTAGATTGTAAAACCTCAATTTTTATACTTTTTTACTCAGTTAAAATTCCAACGGGTCCAGTGAAAGGCCTATTTAGACCAGCTCGTCCGAAACCTCTACAAAAAGGACTGCAAAACAAGTTTTAATCAAATTTTAGGAGTTCATGTAATTGATTAGGATCTTTTCAACATAATTATATTGCAAAACTTCAATTTCTGTACTTTTTACTTAGTTAAAATTCCAACGGGTCCATTGAAAGGCCCATTTAGACCTGCTCGTCCGAAACCTCTACAAAAATGATCACAAAAAAGTTTTATTCAAATTTTAGGAATTCAAATAATTGATTAGGAGATTTTCAACACAGTTATATTGTAAAACCTCAATTTTTATACTTTTTACTCAGTTAAAATTCCAACGGGTCCATTGAAAGGCCCATTTAGACCTTCTCGTCCGAAACCTCGACAAAAAGGACCGCAAAAAAGTTTTAATCAAATTTTAGGAGTTCTTGTAATTGATTAGGAGATTTTTAACACAATTATATTGCAAAACCTAAATTTCCGTACCTTTTACTCAGTTAAAATTCCAACGGGCCCATTGAAAGGCCCATTTAGACCTTCTCGTCCGAAACCTCGACAAAAAGGACCGCAAAAAAGTTTTAATCAAATTTTAGGAGTTCAAATAATTTATTAGGAGCTTTTCAACACAATTATATTGAAAAACCTCAATTTCTGTACCTTTTACTCAGTTAAAATTCAAACGGGCCCATTGAAAGGCCCAATTAGACCTGCTCGTCTGAAACCTCTACAAAAAGGACCGCAAAAAAGTTTTCTTCAAATTTTAGGAGTTCAAATAATTGATTACGAGATTTTCAACACAATTATATTGTAAAACCTCAATTTCTGTACTTTTTACTTAGTTAAAATTCCAACGGGTCCATTGAAAGGCCCATTTAGACCTGCTCGTCCGAAACCTCTACAAAAAGGATCACAAAAAAGTTTTATTCAAATTTTAGGAATTCAAATAATTGATTAGGAGATTTTCAACACATTTATATTGTAAAACCTCAATTTTTATGCTTTTTACTCAGTTAAAATTCAAACGGGTCCATTGAAAGGCCCATTCAGACCTGCTCGTCTGAAACCTCTACAAAAGGACTGCAAAACAAGTTTTAATCAAATTTTAGGAGTTCATGTAATTGATTAGGAACTTTTCAACACAATTATATTGCAAAACCTCAATTTATGTACCTTTTACTCAGTTAATATTCAAACGGGCCCATTGAAAGGCCCATTTAGACCTGCTCGTCCGAAACCTCGACAAAAAGGACCGCAAAAAAGTTTTAATCAAATTTTAGGAGTTCAAATAATTGATTAGGAGCTTTTCAACACAATTATATTGCAAAACCTCAATTTCTGTACTTTTTACTCAGTTAAAATTCAAACGGGTCCATTGAAAGGCCCATTTAGACCTGCTCGTCTGAAACCTCGACAAAAAGGATCGCAAAACAAGTTCTAATCAAATTTTAAGAGTTCAAATAATTGATTAGGACCTTTTCAACACAATTATATTGAAAAACCTCAATTTTATACTTTTTACTTAGTTAAAATTCCAACAGGTCCACTGAAAGGCCCATTTAGACCTGCTCGTCCGAAACCTCTACAAAAAGGACAGCAAAACAAGTTTTAATAAAACTTTAGGAGTTCATGTAATTGATTAGGAGCTTTTCAACACAATTATATTGCAAAACGTCAATTTCTGTACTTTTTACTTAGTTAAAATTCCAACAGGTCCATTGAAAGGCCCATTTAGACCTGCTCGTCCGAAACCTCTACAAAAAGGACTGCAAAACAAGTTTTAATCAAATTTTAGGAGTTCATGTAATTGATTAGGATCTTTTCAACACAATTATATTGAAAAACCTCAATTTCTGTACTTTTTACTTAGTTAAAATTCCAACGGGTCCATTGAAAGGCCCATTTAGACCTGCTCGTCCGAAACCTCTACAAAAAGGATCACAAAAAAGTTTTCTTCAAATTTTAGGAATTCAAATAATTGATTAGGAGATTTTCAACACAGTTATATTGTAAAACCTCAATTTTTATACTTTTTACTCAGTTAAAATTCCAACGGGTCCATTGAAAGGCCCATTTAGACCTTCTCGTCCGAAACCTCGACAAAAAGGACCGCAAAAAAGTTTTAATCAAATTTTAGGAGTTCATGTAATTGATTAGGAGATTTTCAACACAATTATATTGCAAAACCTCAATTTCCGTACATTTTACTCAGTTAAAATTCCAACGGGCCCATTGAAAGAACCATTTAGACCTTCTCGTCCGAAACCTCGACAAAAAGGACCGCAAAAAAGTTTTAATCAAATTTTAGGAGTTCAAATAATTTATTAGGAGCTTTTCAACACAATTATATTGAAAAACCTCAATTTCTGTACCTTTTAATCAGTTAAAATTCCAACGGGGCCATTGAAAGGCCCAATTAGACCTGCTCGTCCGAAACCTCTACAAAAAGGACCGCAAAAAAGTTTTCTTCAAATTTTAGGAGTTCAAATAATTGATTACGAGATTTTCAACACAATTATATTGTAAAACCTCAATTTCTGTACTTTTTACTTAGTTAAAATTCCAACGGGTCCATTGAAAGGCCCATTTAGACCTGCTCGTCCGAAACCTCTACAAAAAGGATCACAAAAAAGTTTTATTCAAATTTTAGGAATTCAAATAATTGATTAGGAGATTTTCAACACATTTATATTTTAAAACCTCAATTTTTATACTTTTTACTCAGTTAAAATTCAAACGGGTCCATTGAAAGGCCCATTTAGACCTGCTCGTCTGAAACCTCTACAAAAGGACTGCAAAACAAGTTTTAATCAAATTTTAGGAGTTCATGTAATTGATTAGGAACTTTTCAACACAATTATATTGCAAAACCTCAATTTCTATACCTTTTACTCAGTTAATATTCAAACGGGCCCATTGAAAGGCCCATTTAGACCTGCTCGTCCGGAACCTCGACAAAAAGGACCGCAAAAAAGTTTTAATCAAATTTTAGGAGTTCAAATAATTGATTAGGAGCTTTTCAACACAATTATATTGCAAAACCTCAATTTCTGTACTTTTTACTTAGTTAAAATTCGAACGGGTCCATTGAAAGGCCCATTTAGACCTGCTCGTCTGAAACCTCGACAAAAAGGATCGCAAAACAAGTTCTAATCAAATTTTAAGAGTTCAAATAATTGATTAGGACCTTTTCAACACAATTATATTGAAAAACCTCAATTTTATACTTTTTACTTAGTTAAAATTCCAACAGGTCCACTGAAAGGCCCATTTAGACCTGCTCGTCCGAAACCTCTACAAAAAGGACTGCAAAACAAGTTTTAATAAAACTTTAGGAGTTCATGTAATTGATTAGGAGCTTTTCAACACAATTATATTGCAAAACGTCAATTTCTGTACTTTTTACTTAGTTAAAATTCCAACAGGTCCATTGAAAGGCCCATTTAGACCTGCTCGTCCGAAACCTCTACAAAAAGGACTGCAAAACAAGTTTTAATCAAATTTTAGGAGTTCATGTAATTTATTAGGAGCTTTTCAACACAATTATATTGCAAAACCTCAATTTATGTACTTTTTACTCAGTTAAAATTCCAACGGGCCCATTGAAAGACCCATTTAGACCTGCTTGTCCGAAACCTCGACAAAAAGGACCGCAAAAAAGTTTTCTTCAAATTTTTGTAGTTCAAATAATTGATTAGGAGCTTTTCAACACAATCATATTGCAAAACCTGAATTTCTGTACTTTTTACTCTGTTAAAATTCCAACGGGTCCTTTAAAAGGCCCATTTAGACCTGCTCGTCCGAAACCTTTACAAAAAGGACCGCAAAAAAGTTTTCTTCAAATTTTAGGAGTTCAAAGAATTGTTTAGGAGATTTTCAACACAGTTAGATTGTAAAACCTCAATTTTTATACTTTTTACTCAGTTAAAATTCCAACGGGTCCAGTGAAAGGCCTATTTAGACCAGCTCGTCCGAAACCTCTACAAAAAGGACTGCAAAACAAGTTTTAATCAAATTTTAGGAGTTCATGTAATTGATTAGGATCTTTTCAACACAATTATATTGCAAAACCTCAATTTCTGTACTTTTTACTCAGTTAAAATTCCAACGGGTCCATTGAAAGGCCCATTTAGACCTGCTCGTCCGAAACCTCTACAAAAATGATCACAAAAAAGTTTTATTCAAATTTTAGGAATTCAAATAATTGATTAGGAGATTTTCAACACAGTTATATTGTAAAACCTCAATTTTTATACTTTTTACTCAGTTAAAATTCCAACGGGTCCATTGAAAGGCCCATTTAGACCTTCTCGTCCGAAACCTCGACAAAAAGGACCGCAAAAAAGTTTTAATCAAATTTTAGGAGTTCATGTAATTTATTAGGAGATTTTCAACACAATTATATTGCAAAACCTCAATTTCCGTACCTTTTACTCAGTTAAAATTCCAACGGGCCCATTGAAAGGCCCATTTAGACCTTCTCGTCCGAAACCTCGACAAAAAGGACCGCAAAAAAGTTTTAATCAAATTTTAGGAGTTCAAATAATTTATTAGGAGCTTTTCAACACAATTATATTGAAAAACCTCATTTTCTGTACCTTTTACTCAGTTAAAATTCCAACGGGCCCATTGAAAGGCCCAATTAGACCTGCTCGTCCGAAACCTCTACAAAAAGGACCGCAAAAAAGTTTTCTTCAAATTTTAGGAGTTCAAATAATTGATTACGAGATTTTCAACACAATTATATTGTAAAACCTCAATTTCTGTACTTTTTACTTAGTTAAAATTCCAACGGGTCCATTGAAAGGCCCATTTAGACCTGCTCGTCCGAAACCTCTACAAAAAGGATCACAAAAAAGTTTTATTCAAATTTTAGGAATTCAAATAATTGATTAGGAGATTTTCAACACATTTATATTGTAAAACCTCAATTTTTATGCTTTTTACTCAGTTAAAATTCAAACGGGTCCATTGAAAGGCCCATTCAGACCTGCTCGTCTGAAACCTCTACAAAAGGACTGCAAAACAAGTTTTAATCAAATTTTAGGAGTTCATGTAATTTATTAGGAACTTTTCAACACAATTATATTGCAAAACCTCAATTTATGTACCTTTTACTCAGTTAATATTCAAACGGGCCCATTGAAAGGCCCATTTAGACCTGCTCGTCCGAAACCTCGACAAAAAGGACCGCAAAAAAGTTTTAATCAAATTTTAGGAGTTCAAATAATTGATTAGGAGCTTTTCAACACAATTATATTGCAAAACCTCAATTTCTGTACTTTTTACTCAGTTAAAATTCAAACGGGTCCATTGAAAGGCCCATTTAGACCTGCTCGTCTGAAACCTCGACAAAAAGGATCGCAAAACAAGTTCTAATCAAATTTTAAGAGTTCAAATAATTGATTAGGACCTTTTCAACACAATTATATTGAAAAACCTCAATTTTATACTTTTTACTTAGTTAAAATTCCAACAGGTCCACTGAAAGGCCCATTTAGACCTGCTCGTCCGAAACCTCTACAAAAAGGACAGCAAAACAAGTTTTAATAAAACTTTAGGAGTTCATGTAATTGATTAGGAGCTTTTCAACACAATTATATTGCAAAACGTCAATTTCTGTACTTTTTACTTAGTTAAAATTCCAACAGGTCCATTGAAAGGCCCATTTAGACCTGCTCGTCCGAAACCTCTACAAAAAGGACTGCAAAACAAGTTTTAATCAAATTTTAGGAGTTCATGTAATTGATTAGGATCTTTTCAACACAATTATATTGAAAAACCTCAATTTCTGTACTTTTTACTTAGTTAAAATTCCAACGGGTCCATTGAAAGGCCCATTTAGACCTGCTCGTCCGAAACCTCTACAAAAAGGATCACAAAAAAGTTTTCTTCAAATTTTAGGAATTCAAATAATTGATTAGGAGATTTTCAACACAGTTATATTGTAAAACCTCAATTTTTATACTTTTTACTCAGTTAAAATTCCAACGGGTCCATTGAAAGGCCCATTTAGACCTTCTCGTCCGAAACCTCGACAAAAAGGACCGCAAAAAAGTTTTAATCAAATTTTAGGAGTTCATGTAATTGATTAGGAGATTTTCAACACAATTATATTGCAAAACCTCAATTTCCGTACATTTTACTCAGTTAAAATTCCAACGGGCCCATTGAAAGAACCATTTAGACCTTCTCGTCCGAAACCTCGACAAAAAGGACCGCAAAAAAGTTTTAATCAAATTTTAGGAGTTCAAATAATTTATTAGGAGCTTTTCAACACAATTATATTGAAAAACCTCAATTTCTGTACCTTTTAATCAGTTAAAATTCCAACGGGGCCATTGAAAGGCCCAATTAGACCTGCTCGTCCGAAACCTCTACAAAAAGGACCGCAAAAAAGTTTTCTTCAAATTTTAGGAGTTCAAATAATTGATTAGGAGATTTTCAACACAATTATATTGTAAAACCTCAATTTCTGTACTTTTTACTTAGTTAAAATTCCAACGGGTCCATTGAAAGGCCCATTTAGACCTGCTCGTCCGAAACCTCTACAAAAAGGATCACAAAAAAGTTTTATTCAAATTTTAGGAATTCAAATAATTGATTAGGAGATTTTCAACACATTTATATTTTAAAACCTCAATTTTTATACTTTTTACTCAGTTAAAATTCAAACGGGTCCATTGAAAGGCCCATTTAGACCTGCTCGTCTGAAACCTCTACAAAAGGACTGCAAAACAAGTTTTAATCAAATTTTAGGAGTTCATGTAATTGATTAGGAACTTTTCAACACAATTATATTGCAAAACCTCAATTTCTATACCTTTTACTCAGTTAATATTCAAACGGGCCCATTGAAAGGCCCATTTAGACCTGCTCGTCCGAAACCTCGACAAAAAGGACCGCAAAAAAGTTTTAATCAAATTTTAGGAGTTCAAATAATTGATTAGGAGCTTTTCAACACAATTATATTGCAAAACCTCAATTTCTGTACTTTTTACTCAGTTAAAATTCGAACGGGTCCATTGAAAGGCCCATTTAGACCTGATCGTCTGAAACCTCGACAAAAAGGATCGCAAAACAAGTTCTAATCAAATTTTAAGAGTTCAAATAATTGATTAGGACCTTTTCAACACAATTATATTGAAAAACCTCAATTTTATACTTTTTACTTAGTTAAAATTCCAACAGGTCCACTGAAAGGCCCATTTAGACCTGCTCGTCCGAAACCTCTACAAAAAGGACTGCAAAACAAGTTTTAATAAAACTTTAGGAGTTCATGTAATTGATTAGGAGCTTTTCAACACAATTATATTGCAAAACGTCAATTTCTGTACTTTTTACTTAGTTAAAATTCCAACAGGTCCATTGAAAGGCCCATTTAGACCTGCTCGTCCGAAACCTCTAGAAAAAGGACTGCAAAACAAGTTTTAATCAAATTTTAGGAGTTCATGTAATTTATTAGGAGCTTTTCAACACAATTATATTGCAAAACCTCAATTTATGTACTTTTTACTCAGTTAAAATTCCAACGGGTCCATTGAAAGACCCATTTAGACCTGCTTGTCCGAAACCTCGACAAAAAGGACCGCAAAAAAGTTTTCTTCAAATTTTTGTAGTTCAAATAATTGATTAGGAGCTTTTCAACACAATCATATTGCAAAACCTGAATTTCTGTACTTTTTACTCTGTTAAAATTCCAACGGGTCCTTTAAAAGGCCCATTTAGACCTGCTCGTCCGAAACCTTTACAAAAAGGACCGCAAAAAAGTTTTCTTCAAATTTTAGGAGTTCAAAGAATTGTTTAGGAGATTTTCAACACAGTTAGATTGTAAAACCTCAATTTTTATACTTTTTACTCAGTTAAAATTCCAACGGGTCCAGTGAAAGGCCTATTTAGACCAGCTCGTCCGAAACCTCTACAAAAAGGACTGCAAAACAAGTTTTAATCAAATTTTAGGAGTTCATGTAATTGATTAGGATCTTTTCAACACAATTATATTGCAAAACCTCAATTTCTGTACTTTTTACTCAGTTAAAATTCCAACGGGTCCATTGAAAGGCCCATTTAGACCTGCTCGTCCGAAACCTCGACAAAAAGGATCACAAAAAAGTTTTATTCAAATTTTAGGAATTCAAATAATTGATTAGGAGATTTTCAACACAGTTATATTGTAAAACCTCAATTTTTATACTTTTTACTCAGTTAAAATTCCAACGGGTCCATTGAAAGGCCCATTTAGACCTTCTCGTCCGAAACCTCGACAAAAAGGACCGCAAAAAAGTTTTAATCAAATTTTAGGAGTTCATGTAATTTATTAGGAGATTTTCAACACAATTATATTGCAAAACCTCAATTTCCGTACCTTTTACTCAGTTAAAATTCCAACGGGCCCATTGAAAGAACCATTTAGACCTTCTCGTCCGAAACCTCGACAAAATGGACCGCAAAAAAGTTTTAATCAAATTTTAGGAGTTCAAATAATTTATTAGGAGCTTTTCAACACAATTATATTGAAAAACCTCATTTTCTGTACCTTTTACTCAGTTAAAATTCCAACGGGCCCATTGAAAGGCCCAATTAGACCTGCTCGTCCGAAACCTCTACAAAAAGGACCGCAAAAAAGTTTTCTTCAAATTTTAGGAGTTCAAATAATTGATTAGGAGATTTTCAACACAATTATATTGTAAAACCTCAATTTCTGTACTTTTTACTTAGTTAAAATTCCAACGAGTCCATTGAAAGGCCCATTTAGACCTGCTCGTCCGAAACCTCTACAAAAAGGATCACAAAAAAGTTTTATTCAAATTTTAGGAATTCAAATAATTGATTAGGAGATTTTCAACACATTTATATTGTAAAACCTCAATTTTTATACTTTTTACTCAGTTAAAATTCAAACGGGTCCATTGAAAGGCCCATTTAGACCTGCTCGTCTGAAACCTCTACAAAAGGACTGCAAAACAAGTTTTAATCAAATTTTAGGAGTTCATGTAATTGATTAGGAACTTTTCAACACAATTATATTGCAAAACCTCAATTTCTATACCTTTTACTTAGTTAATATTCAAACGGGCCCATTGAAAGGCCCATTTAGACCTGCTCGTCCGAAACCTCGACAAAAAGGACCGCAAAAAAGTTTTAATCAAATTTTAGGAGTTCAAATAATTGATTAGGAGCTTTTCAACACAATTATATTGCAAAACCTCAATTTCTGTACTTTTTACTCAGTTAAAATTCGAACGGGTCCATTGAAAGGCCCATTTAGACCTGATCGTCTGAAACCTCGACAAAAAGGATCGCAAAACAAGTTCTAATAATATTTTAAGAGTTCAAATAATTGATTAGGACCTTTTCAACACAATTATATTGAAAAACCTCAATTTTATACTTTTTACTTAGTTAAAATTCCTACAGGTCCACTGAAAGGCCCATTTAGACCTGCTCGTCCGAAACCTCTACAAAAAGGACTGCAAAACAAGTTTTAATAAAACTTTAGGAGTTCATGTAATTGATTAGGAGCTTTTCAACACAATTATATTGCAAAACGTCAATTTCTGTACTTTTTACTTAGTTAAAATTCCAACAGGTACATTGAAAGGCCCATTTAGACCTGCTCGTCCGAAACCTCTACAAAAAGGACTGCAAAACAAGTTTTAATCAAATTTTAGGAGTTCATGTAATTTATTAGGAGCTTTTCAACACAATTATATTGCAAAACCTCAGTTTATGTACTTTTTACTCAGTTAAAATTCCAACGGGCCCATTGAAAGGCCCATTTAGACCTGCTTGTCCGAAACCTCGACAAAAAGGACCGCAAAAAAAGTTTTCTTCAAATTTTTGGAGTTCAAATAATTGATTAGGAGCTTTTCAACACAATCATATTGCAAAACCTGAATTTCTGTACTTTTTACTCTGTTAAAATTCCAACGGGTCCTTTAAAAGGCCCATTTAGACCTGCTCGTCCGAAACCTTTACAAAAAGGACCGCAAAAAAGTTTTCTTCAAATTTTAGGAGTTCAAAGAATTGTTTAGGAGATTTTCAACACAGTTAGATTGTAAAACCTCAATTTTTATACTTTTTACTCAGTTAAAATTCCAACGGGTCTAGTGAAAGGCCTATTTAGACCAGCTCGTCCGAAACCTCTACAAAAAGGACTGCAAAACAAGTTTTAATCAAATTTTAGGAGTTCATGTAATTGATTAGGATCTTTTCAACACAATTATATTGCAAAACCTCAATTTCTGTACTTTTTACTCAGTTAAAATTCCAACGGGTCCATTGAAAGGCCCATTTAGACATGCTCGTCCGAAACCTCGACAAAAAGGATCGCAAAACAAGTTTTAATCAAATTTTAGGAGTTCAAATAATTGATTAGGAGCTTTTCAACACAATTATATTGAAAAACCTCAATTTTTATACTTTTTACTCAGTTAAAATTCCAACGGGTCCTTTGAAAGGCCCATTTAGACCTGCTCGTCCGAAACCTCTACAAAAAGGACCGCAAAAAAGTTTTCTTCAAATTTTAGGAGTTCAAATAATTGATTAGGAGCTTTTCAACACAATTATATTGAAAAACCTCAATTTCTGTACCTTTTAATCAGTTAAAAGTCCAACGGGTCCATTGAAAGGCCCATTTAGACCTGCTTGTCCGAAACCTCGAAAAAAAGGACCACAAAAAAGTTTTCTTCAAATTTTAGTAGTTCAAATAATTGATTAGGAGCTTTTCAACATAATTATATTGCAAAACCTCAATTTCTATACTTTTTACTCAGTTAAAATTCCAATGGGTCCATTGAAAGGCCCATTTAGACCTGCTCGTCCGAAACCTCTACAAAAAGGATCACAAAAAAGTTTTATTCAAATTTTAGGAATTCAAATAATTGATTAGGAGATTTTCAACATAGTTATATTGTAAGACCTCAATTTTTATACTTTTTACTCAGTTAAAATTCCAACGGGTCCATTGAAAGGCCCATTTAGACCTGCTCGTCCGAAACCTCTACAAAAGGACTACAAAACAAGTTTTAATCAAATTTTAGGAGTTCATGTAATTGATTAGGAGCTTTTCAACACAATTATATTGCAAAACCTCAATTTCTGTACTTTTTAATCAGTTAAAATTCCAACGGGTCCATTGAAAGGCCCATTTAGACCTGCTCGTCCGAAACCTCGACAAAAAGGATCGCAAAACAAGTTTTAATCAAATTTTAGGAGTCCAAATAATTGATTAGGAGCTTTTCAACACAATTATATTGCAAAACCTCAATTTATATACTTTTTACTCAGTTAAAATTTCAACAGATCCATTGAAAGGCCCATTTCGACCCGCTCGTCCGAAACCTCTACAAAAAGGACTGCAAAACAAGTTTTAATCAAATTTTAGGAGTTCATGTAATAGATTAGGAGCTTTTCAACACAATTATATTGCAAAACCTCAATTTCTGTACTTTTTACTCAGTTAAAATTTCAACGGATCCCTTAAAAGGCCCATTTCGACCCGCTCGTTCGAAACCTCTACAAAAGGACTGCAAAAATATTTTAATCAAATTTTAGGAGTTCATGTAATTGATTAGGAGCTTTTCAACACAATTATATTGCAAAACCTTAATTTATGTACTTTTTACTCAGTTAAAATTCCAATGGGTCCATTGAAAGGCCCATTTAGACCTGCTCGTCCGAAACCTCTACAAAAAGGATCACAAAAAAGTTTTATTCAAATTTTAGGAATTCAAATAATTGTTTAGGAGATTTTCAACACAGTTATATTGTAAAACCTCAATTTTTATACTTTTTACTCAGTTAAAATTCCAACGGGTCTATTGAAAGGCCCATTTAGACCTGCTCGCCCGAAACCTCTACAAAAAGGACTGCAAAACAAGTTTTAATCAAATTTTAGGAGTTTATGTAATTGATTAGGAGCTTTTCAACACAATTATATTGCAAAACCTCAATTTCTATACTTTTTACTCAGTTAAAATTCCAACGGGTCCATTGAAAGGCCCATTTAGACCTGCTCGTCCGAAACCTCGACAAAAAGGATCGCAAAACAAGTTTTAATCAAAGGCAGCCGTTGATGGTGCCAGTCACCGCCATGCACGACGACGACGGGAAGGAAAAAATCCGATTCGACGGAATTTTAGGTTCCACAAAATTTGGAACTCAGAATCCCATCTGGTAACGTATAATATTCTCCCTCCCAAGATGTTTCGTGAGTCCAAAATTGATCTCTACCATTTTTTGCCCGACTTTGCATGGGAGGTTGGATCTCATGCACGTGTGACCTCTCCACGTGTCTCAGAGACCCTAGATTTCCTCCCAAATAACCTACAATAGATTATTCTAAGTCCATATCTTGGATTTAAATTTGGAAAATTTACACCATGTAATCTGATAGGTTATCCAACGTATTTCAATTTCGAAATTTCCCGCGATGTTCTTGCATGAGAATTTGACTTCCTTGCACACACATCCTCTCCACATATGTTGGAGGGTCAAATTTTTTTAAATCACGATAGCCCCCCCTTTTCTCGGGCACAGTTTGATTTAGAGAATAATTTAAAAACATTATTTTCAATCTCTATCTAGATAAAACCCCGATATACAGGAGGAAATTTAAATTTAAATTTAAATCTCAACAAAACAAAACCTCTAGTTTTTTGGGTTATCAACAAAACTTCAAAATCGCACGAGTTGCACTCTTCCTGGATTCTCTCCAACTTCTTTTATTGTTAACTAGCAGTACAACTCAGTTTCCTGCGTTTAACTTTGCTAGTGTGACAATAGACTTTACATCAATTCCTATTCTTCCATTCCTACACTCCAAAAAGTGCACTGTGCTTACGATGGCTTCCACCGATTCTTTCTTGTCGCGATTCAATAACCTCTAGTTCACAGCGGAGGAAAAGAATGTCGTTCTTGCCCCGGCATCCACCAAAGCTATCCCCCTCGATGACTACAAGTCATCCTTGGTTGGGAAACTATTCCATACCAAACCCTTTGATGAAACTGCGTTGGTCCGCATCTTCTCCTCCGTTTGGAGGAACGACAAACTATCCACGGTAACTACGTTGGGTGATGGCTTCTTTCTTTTTAAATTTGAAACTAAATCCTGCAGGGATGAAGTTCTTAAAAGAGAGCCCTGGACTTTCAAGAAAGATTGGTTAGCACTTCTCCCGGTCCAACCCAAGCTGACCATCGATGGCTACGTATTCAATCGGATGCGGATATGGGTTCGAATTCACAGAATGCCCCTTGCCATGATGACCGGTGTTACGGTGGCTAATATCACTGGTCGAGCCCTAGGCAGTGGGCTAGGAGTGGTTATCGGAACCGATTCGCGTAAATCGGATGATGGAAATATGGTGAAGTTCCTCTGCGTCTGGGTTATCATTGATATCCACCAACCTCTACGCCGGTTTGTGGCTATGAGTGTGGAGGATGGTGAGCCTCAAATGCTACCGATCTAATACGAAAAGCTGCCCACCTTTTGCTATGGGTATGGCATCCTCTGCCATCTCAAAGCCACTTGTGAACTGTTCAAAGACAGCAAGGTGGAGCCCTAACAATATAGGGACTGGCTCCGTGCCCCTGCTCCCAAGGGCAGGTCTAAAATAGCGACCAGGGGGCGTCTTAGCTATTTATAACCAGCTGGGCCATCGGCCAAAGGAACAACGAACACTGGTATCTCTCTATTGTATATTATTTACGATACATATATTTCATGCATCTCATCTATGATGTTTTAAACCGAAACCACTGTTTCCTCCCAGGTGTCAGACCTTCCACTAAGAAACCGGCAAACAACAATGGTATCGTCGGCTCCAATTTTTGTGATGCAATCAGGGGACTATGCCCCTATTTTTAATATTTACTGTCTCAGCAATATGCTGAATATATCTTGCTTATGTCAGTTAACTATTACTGACTATTGCTTTATATTTTTCTGCTCTTCAGGAGCTGATCAGAAAGGGAAGAAGGTTATAGTGGCCTCCCCCACTTCAAACCATGCACCGGTAGCGGATGCTGCTTCAGCAACCATGTTATCAGGGGATGCTGCTGCTGCGCCAATCACTGATGTTGCAGCAGACCCTATCGCTGACCCTGATGCAGAATTAGTCGCTGCTGAAGCTCCTTTGGATGCAGATGATGTGCCAAACCAGGCAGGCCCTACTGTTCCTGATGCTCCGATGGTTGAAACGGAAGACGTCACCAGCGGGCAACACGCCACGCCCACCCCCGGCCTGTCTGTTGAGCCTCTTGAAGTGGTGCCTATTGACATCATTCTAGCAGACGCGGAGTCTGTTAATACTAGAGTGCCCACCGTTGTCCCTGCCACGGATGTAACTGTTGCATCGACCACCCCTCCGGATAAGCGATTTGTACTGCTTGATGGGGAAGGGTTTCCAATGCCAACCGATGTGCCTGCCAAATCCACTACTGCCGGTAATGGCAGCAATGCCTACGAGCCCGTCAATCCGGAATTTGAGGATTGGCTTGCAGCCACATCCGTGCCACCCAAAGGTGCTCCTCTGCCTCGCAAAGCAAAACACATCCCGCCTCTAACTGCCAATAATGTGGCCAAGCGACCACGAACCTCCCCCACTGTCCACTTGAAACCGACAAAGGCCGGTGGTACATCTGACAAATCTTCCAAACCTTCGAAAGCTGGGATGAGCAGCAAAATCTCTTCGGCGGCGGTTGATGTTCAACCCCGCCGAGAAAAATGAGGATGTTTTGTTGGAACTGTCGTGGTCTTGGTTTGCCAACGGCAGTTCAGGGTTTGGTTGCTCTAGTTCGACGTTTGGAACCAAATATTATTTTCTTATCGGAGACTCGACTTTTTAATTTTGATTATGAACGATTAAAACTTTCTTTAGATATGATGGGTTGCTTCCATGTGAAAAGCAGCCCCACTTGTTCAGGACTTCTTTTACTATGGAATAATACGGTTACACTGGGTTTGTTATCGTATTCTGATCACTTTATTGATGTTATTGTCACAACTACTTCTGATTGCTTTAGTTTTACGAGAATGTATGGGTATGCTGACACAAGCATGAAATATAAAACCTTGGAACTCATAGACTCCCTACGTGGCATTTCACAGTTACCTTGGTTAATTGGTGGCGACCTTAATGACATTTTGTCCGACTCAGAAAAACAAGGCGGATGTCGCAGGCCACAATCACAAATTAACAACTTTCGGGATTGCCTATCTCGTAATGAACTTTTCGATTGCAAACCATGTTCGGGCTGGTTTACATGGTCTCGCACAGGACCTAATGTCACGCCCGTTTGTGAACGCCTTGATCGTTTTCTTGCATGTAATGCTTGGCTCAATGCACATCTTACTTTCCAATGTCGTAATGTCTTCTCACCGGACTCTGATCATTACGTTATTATCATGGATTCCGTTCACTCTCCACCTCGTGATCGTCATCCTCATGATACTAACGATCATTTCCGGTTTGAGTCTTGTTGGGCACATGACCCTTCATACATATCGTCATTCCATCAAGCTTGGTCAACAGCGTCAGGCACCCTGCTCGACAAATTGGCTATTGTGGGAAACCATCTTCGTGACTGGCAAAATACTAGGCATTTCCAGTCCACTCACCGCATCGTAGAATTACAACGTCAAATTAATTCCTACATGCGACGTAGGCAGCTACCACCTGCGATGCTGGATAATCTACGAGACGCGAAACTGGAACTTCGACGTCTTTTGGACGAACGCGAAGCTTACTGGGCATAGTGTTCTCGTGTTACCTGGCTATCACAAGGTGACATGAATACATCCTTTTTCCACGCTAAGGCCTCTAAGCGTCGGAAAAAGAACTCTATACGCGGATTGTTTGATGACAATCAAAACTGGCAAACGGCCAAACCTAAACTCCTTAGGATTGCCTCGAGGTATTTCCAAACGCTATTTGCGACATCCAATTCTGTCTCCTCTCCCCACCTTATGGAATAGATCCATCAGGTCGTTACTCCTGAAATGAATGATTCTTTACTACGACCATTCACTGAAGGTGAGGTACTTGCTGTGTTCAGGGATATTGGCCCTAGGAAAGCACCTGGAATAGATGGCTTCCCTAGTAGCTTCTATAGGAAATACTGGGGTGTTATTAGACCAGAGTTTGTCGGCCTTTGTCTGTGACTCCTGAGGGGGGAGGCGGACATGTCGACTGTCAACAAAACGGTTATAGTCCTTATCCCGAAAGTGGATGATGCTACTAGTATGCGTCAGTTCAGACCAATCAGTTTATGCACGGTCATCTACAAAACCGTAGCTAAGGTTCTTGTCAATCGCCTCAAACCAATCCTACCTAGTTGTATCAGTGAGGCACAGCCCGCCTTTGTTAGCGGCAGGAACATCACTGATAACATCCTGATTGCTCACGAGCTTGTACATACCCTTCACACCAATAGTGCTTCCATCTATCAAGGGGAAGCTCTAAAACTGGATATGGAAAAGGCCTTTGACAAAGTCGAATGGTCTTTCCTCCGAGATGTAATGACGCGCATGGGGTTTGCATCGGGGTGGGTGCAGTTGCTACTCCGTTGCGTCTCCTCTGTCTCCTTTTCGGTCCGGCTTAATGGGGCACTATCGCAAGAGTTTATTCCGACGCGGGGCATCCGACAGGGTGACCCTCTTTCGCCTTTCCTCTTTCTCATTTGTTCCTAAGGGCTCTCCGCAGCCCTCGAGACAGAGCAGAGAGAGGGATGGCTGCTGGGCTTAAACGCAAATCGTCGAGGGCCTCGGATTACCCATCTGCTCTTTGCGGATGACAATATTGTGTTCTTACGAAACTGCCCAGAGGAAGTACAACGATTGAAGGAAATACTACACCTCTATGAGTCTTCCTCGGGCCAATCTGTTAATTTTACCAAATCTACAGCCTATTGCAGCTCCTCCTGCTCAGCGGCTTTCACACAGGCCCTTCAGCATTCACTTGGTATTTGTTTGGTCGATGACCCTGGGATTTATCTTGGGGTCCCCCTCCTCGTGGGGAAGAACCGAACGACCAGTTTAGGGTTTGTTCGAGACAAGGTCAATTCGCGCATGGCTAACTGGGACACTAACTTACTTTCATTTAGCGGCCGTGAAATCTTAATCAAATCAGTGGCCCAGGCTATACCGCGGTATATTATGTCCTGCTATCTCCTTCCGCAAAACATTGTGGATGATGTGACTCGCTCGATACGTAGGTATTGGTGGTCGGGCAGAAGCAATAAGAAAGGATGGCCACTGCTCTCATGGGATGCCTTATGCACACCCAAAACTGTTGGGGGGATGGGCTTCCGGGACCTACATGATTTTAACATCACACTTTTAGGGAAACAAATCTGGCGACTGATACAGTCGCCTGAGTCCCTGCTTGCTCGGGTCCTACGTTCCCGCTACTTTCCCTCGGGCAACATCATGGAAGCTAAATCAGACAGACGCGCTTCCTTTGCATGGCGAGGCATTTGGCAGGCCATGCACCGGCTACAACCTGGGTTCTTCTGGCGCCCTGGCATTGATAGTAGAATACGTATTCACCGTGATCATTGGGGTGGATCTAGTGGGCTCTCTTTTTTTGGGACCTACCAAGATAATGAGGAGCTGCCTCTGAGATCTAGAGACTTCATGCTCCGCAATCAGAATTCTTGGGATGACCATAAGATTCGCGACTACTTTGATTGGGATGACGCTGCTAACATCTTGAAAGTCCCAATCTCTTATGAACGCCGGGATATTTTACTGTGGGGTTTTCATGACACCAATATCTATACCGTCCGCTCCGGATATCTCTTTCTGCGTCGGCCTTCACGACCCCTTGCTCGCCCTTGCCCTCTCTGGAAGGTCATAGCTAAATCCCCTACGCTTCCAAAAATTCGCACCTTTGGATGGCGGGCTGGGCAGAATGCTTTACCAACTGGCGACCGGCTCGCCGCACTGGGAATGGGAGACGGTATATGCCCTTTCTGTCCCACTATTGTCGAAACTGCGATTCATGCGCTGCGGGACTGCCCAGGTGCCACTGAAGTGCTTAATCTTGCCGGGTTTCCCCGCAATATATATGGTAGCACGACATCATCGATAGCTTTCTGGTTAGAACAAGGAGCCTCGCTACTCTCCCACACCGAGTTCAGCCTGCTTCTCACGATCATTTGGAACCTTTGGAATCGAAGGAACGACTGGGTCCATTCTCGACGTCTGCAGCCACCATGGCTCACCCTATTGAATTCCCAGGAGCTTATTCAAGACTACGTCTCAGCCACCTCCGCCAATCCTACGACGCATACGCAGATAGACTCGGCCCTTCCGCGACCAGCCTGGAGGCCACCACCGGCAGGGAGAATCAAAATCAACGTCAACGGTGCATTCAACCCGATCACAGGCGAAGCCAGTTTCGGTATAGTAGCTGGTGATGCCACTGGTTCTATTTTGCTCGGGAGGGCTTTCTTCTCAAATAACATACCCGACTCCTCCTCCGCTGAACTCCATGCTATTGTCGCCGGAGTCAGCCTTGGATCAGACGCTGGTTGGCGTGGTTTCCATCTTGAGTCGGACGCGGCCATGATCATCAATAAGCTCCGCAATCCCGACCATGATGCTTCTATCCTTCGCCCGCAGATAGCGGCAGTTCGAGCTTTATTTACTACTATCCCTGATTTATGTTATCATTATGTACCACGCACTGCTAATGTGGGCTCTTCATTCTCATTATTCTTTGTCTTTTGGACCGGGCTTGCCCGATGAGTTACGATCTTTTGTACCGGTTGATCATCTACCACCTTGATTTATTTTAATATATTTGGGTACTCTTTTCCCCTCTAAGTGGGGTTTTTAATGAGGCCCTTTTCCTTAAAAAAAATTCCAACGGGCCCATTGTAAGGCCATTTAGGCATGCTCGTCCGAAACCTCTACAAGAAGGGCCGCGAAACAAGTTTTAATCAAATTTTAGGAGTTCATGTAATTGATTAGGAGCTTTTCAACACAATTATATTATAAGACCTCAATTTCTGTACTTTTTACTCAGTAAAAATTCCAACGGGTCCATTAAAAGGCCCATTTAGACCTGCTCGTCCGAAACCTCGACAAAAAGGACCGCAAAACAAATTCTAATCAAATTTTAGGAGTTCAAATAATTGATTAGGAGATTTTCAACACAATTATATTGAAAAACCTCAATTTTTATACTTTTTACCAGTTAAAATTCCAATGGGTCCATTGAAAGGCCCATTTAGACCTGCTCGTCCGAAACCTCTACAAAAAGGACTGCAAAACAAGTTTTAATCAAATTTTAGGAGTTCATGTAATTGATTAGGAGCTTTTCAACACAATTATATTGCAAAACCTCAATTTCTGTACTTTTTACTCAGTTAAAATTCCAACGGGTCCAATGAAAGGCCCATTTAGAACTGCTCGTCCGAAACCTCGACAAAAAGGATCGCAAAACAAGTTTTAATCAAATTTTAGGAGTTCAAATAATTGATTAGGAGCTTTTCAACACAATTATATTGAAAAACCTCAATTTTTATACTTTTTACTCAGTTAAAATTCCAACGGGCCCATTGAAAGGCCCATTTAGACCTGCTCGTCCAAAACCTCTACAAAAAGGACATCAAAACAAGTTTAAATCAAATTTTAGGAGTTCAAATAATTGATTAGCAGCTTTTCAACACAATTATATTGAAAAACCTCAATTTCTGTACCTTTTACTTAGTTAAAATTCCAACGGGTCCATTGAAAGGCCCATTTAGACCTACTTGTCCGAAACCTCGAAAAAAACGACCACAAAAAAGTTTTCTTCAAATTTTAGGAGTTCAAATAATTTATTAGGAGCTTTTTAACACAATTATATTGCAAAACCTCAATTTTTGTACTTTTTACTCAGTTAAAATTCCAACGGGTCCAATGAAAGGCCCATTTCGACTGGCTCGTCCGAAAACTCTACGAAAAGGACTGCAAAACAAGTTTTAATAAAATTTTAGGAGTTCATGTAATTGATTGGAAGCTTTTCAACACAATTATATTGTAAGACCTCAATTTCTGTACTTTTTACTCAGTTAAAATTCCAACGGGTCCATTAAAAGGCCCATTTAGACCTGCTCGTCCAAAACCTCGACAAAAAGGACCGCAAAACAAGTTTAAATCAAATTTTAGGAGTTCAAATAATTGATTAGCAGCTTTTTAACACAATTATATTGAAAAACCTCAATTTCTGTACCTTTTACTCAGTTAAAATTCCAACGGGCCCATTGAAAGGCCCATTTAGACCCGCTCGTCCGAAACCTCGACACAAAGGACCGCAAAACAAGTTCTAATCAAATTTTAGGAGTTCAAATAATTGATTAGTAGCTTTTCAACACAATTATATTGAAAACCTCAATTTATGTACCATTTACTCAGTTAAAATTCCAACGGGCCCATTGAAAGGCCCATTTAGACCTGCTCGTCCGAAAACTCTATAAAAAGGACCGCAAAAAAGTTTTCTTCAAATTTTAGGAGTTCAAATAATTGATTAGGAGATTTTCAACACAATTATATTGCAAAACCTCAATTTCTATACTTTTTACTCAGTTAAAATTCCAACGGGTCCATTGAAAGGCCCATTTAGACCTGCTCGTCCGAAACCTCTACAAAAATAATCGCAAAAAAGATTTATTCAAATTTTAGGAGTTCAAATAATTGATTAGGAGATTTTCAACACAGTTATATTGTAAAACCTCAATTTTTATAGTTTTTACTCAGTTAAAATTCCAATGGGTCCATTGAAAGGCCCATTTAGACTTGCTCGTCCGAAACCTCTACAAAAAGGACTGCAAAACAAGTTTTAATGAAATTTTAGGAGTTCATGTACTTGATTAGGAGCTTTTCAACACAATTATATTGCAAAACCTCAAATTCTGTACTTTTTACTCAGTTAAAATTCCAACGGGTCCAATGAAAGGCCCATTTAGACCTGCTCGTCCGAAACCTCGACAAAAAGGATCGCAAAACAAGTTTTAATCAAATTTTAGGAGTTCAAATAATTGATTAGGAGCTTTTCAACACAATTATATTGCAAAACCTCAATTTCTGTACTTTTTACTCAGTTAAAATTTCAACGGATCCATTGAAAGGCCCATTTCGAACCGCTCGTCCGAAACCTCTACAAAAGGACTGCAAAAATATTTTAATCAAATTTTAGGAGTTCATGTAATTGATTAGGAGCTTTTAACCACAATTATATTTCAAAACCTCAATTTCTGTACTTTTTACACAGTTAAAATTCCAATGGGTCCATTGAAAGGCCCATTTAGACCTATTCGTCTGAAACCACTACAAAAAGGATCACAAAAAAGTTTTATTAAAATTTTAGGAATTCAAATAATTGGTTAGGAGATTTTCAACATAGTTATATTGTAAAACCTCAATTTTTATACTTTTTACTCAGTTAAAATTCCAACGGGTCCATTGAAAGGCCCATTTAGACCTGCTCGTCCGAAACATCTACAAAAGGACTGCAAAACAAGTTTTAATCAAATTTTAGGAGTTCATGTAATTGATTAGGAGCTTTTCAACACAATTATATTGCAAAACCTCAATTTCTGTACCTTTTACTCAGTTAAAATTCCAACGGGCCCATTGAAAGGCCCAATTAGACCTGCTCGTTCGAAACCTCTACAAAAAGGACCGCAAAAAAGTTATCTTCAAATTTTAGGAGTTCAAATAATTGATTAGGAGATGTTCAACACAATTATATTGCAAAACCTCAATTTCTGTACTTTTTACTTAGTTAAAATTCCAACGGGTCCATTGAAAGGCCCATTTAGACTTGCTTGTCCGAAACCTCTACAAAAGGACCGCAAAACAAGTTTTAATCAAATTTTAGGAGTTCAAATAATTGATTAGGAGCTTTTCAACACAATTATATTGCAAAACCTCAATTTCTATACTTTTTACTCAGTTAAAATTCCAACGGGTTTATTGAATGGTCCATTTAGACCTACTAGTCCGAAACCTCGACAAAAAGGAACGCAAAACAAGTTTTAATCAAATTTTAGGAGTTCAAATAATTGATTAGGAGCTTTTAAACACAATTATATTGCAAAATCTCAATTTCTGTACTTTTTACTCAGTTAAAATTCCAACGGGTCCATTGAAAGGCCCATTTCGACCCGCTCGTTAGAAAGCTCTACAAAAGGACTGTAAAAAAAAGTTGTAATAAAAATTTAGGAGTTCAAATAATTGATTAGGAGATTTTCAACACAATTATATTGCAAAACCTCAATTTCTGTACCTTTTACTCAGTTAAAATTCCAACGGGCCCATTTAGACCTGCTCGTCCGAAACCTCTACAAAAAGGACCGCAAAAACGTTTTATTGAAATTTTAGGAGTTCAAATAATTAATTAGGAGCTTTTCAACACAAATATATTTCAAAACCTCAATTTTAGTAGTTTTTACTCAGTTAAAATTCCAACGGGTCCATTGAAAGGCCCATTTCGATCCGCTCGTCCGAAACCTCTACAAAAGGACTACAAAACAAGTTTTAATCAAATTTTACGAGTTCATGTAATTGATTAAGAACTTTTCAACACAATTATAATGCAAAACATAAATTTATGTACTTTTTACTCAGTTAAAATTCCAACGGGTCCATTGAAAGGCCCATTTACACCTGCTCGTTTGAAACCTCGACAAAAAGGACCGCAAAACAAGTTTTAATCAAATTTTAGGGGTTCAAATAATTTATTATGAGATTTTCAACATAATTATATTGCGAAACCTCAATTTCTGTACTTTTTAATCAGTTAAAATTCCAACGGGCCCATTGTAATGCCATTTAGACATGCTCGTCCGAAACCTCTTCAAAAAGGGCCACGAAACAAGTTTTAATCAAATTTTAGGAGTTCACATAATTGATTAGGAGATTTTCAACACAATTATATTGTAAGAACTCAATTTCTGTACTTTTTACTCAGTTAAAATTCCAACGGGTCCATTGAAAGGCCCATTTAGACCTGCTCGTCCGAAACCTCTACAAAAAGGACCGCAAAAAAGTTTTAATCAAATTTTAGGAGTTCATGTAATTGATTAGGAGCTTTTCAACACAACTATATTGCAAAACCTAAATTTCTGTACCTTTTACTCGGTTAAAATTCCAACGGGCCCATTGAAAGGCCCAATTAGACCTGCTCGTCTGAAACCTCTACAAAAAGGACCACAAAAAAGTTTTCTTCAAATTTTAGGAGTTAAAATAATTGATTAGGAGCTTTTCAACACAATTATATTGCAAAACCTTAATTTCTGTACTTTTTACTCAGTTAAAATTTCAACGGATCCTTTGAAAGGCCCATTTCGACCCGCTCATCCGAAACCTATACAAAAGGACTGTAAAAATATTTTAATCAAATTTTAGGAGTTCATGTAATTGATTAAGAGCTTTTCAACACAATTATATTGCAAAACCTCAATTTCTGTACTTTTTACTCAGTTAAAATTCCAATGGGTCCATTGAAAGGCCCATTTAGACCTGCTCGTCTGAAACCTCTACAAAAAGGACCGCAAAAAAGTTTTCTTCAAATTTTAGGAGTTCAAATAATTGATTAGGAGCTTTTCAACACAATTATATTGGAAAACCTCAATTTCTGTTCTTTTTACTTAGTTAAAATTTCAACGGATCCATTGAAAGGTCCATTTCGACCCGCTCGTCCGAAACCTCTACAAAAGGACTGCAAAAATATTTTAATCAAATTTTAGGAGTTCATGTAATTGATTAGGAGCTTTTCAACACAATTATATTGCAAAACCTCAATTTCTGTACTTTTTACTCAGTTAAAATTCCAATGGGTCCATTGAAAGGCCCATTTAGACCTGCTCGTCTGAAACCTCTACAAAAAGGATCACAAAAAAGTTTTATTAAATGTAACCCCCGTAGCCCGGCCTAGACGGTTGACCCGAACTACGAAGATTACACGGGGAAAACCAAAGTCAACCCGAAAGTCAACCTTGATTAACGACCCTTTTTTTTTTCTTTTTAAACTTGTCTAGATGCACATTAAACCTAGGCATACTCTTGAGATAAGCATACTCAAAAATCACAGCAATCGGAAAACAATAAGGGACTCAATTGCACAAAATACGAATTTAGGGACCAATTTGTAAATTATGGAAATTAAGAGGACTTTACCAAATTTTAAGTTACCATTATGAAATTAGTCATGTTTCATGCCTCTCTGCCAAATTTCAACTCAAACGGACATCTCAAACTCAAGCAATTGCACATACGAGAATCAGGACTAAAACGTAAAGCTTGCAAACCTCAAAACATTCAAATTTTATGCCCTTTGACCATAGTTTCGAAACCTTCCCCAAAGGTTTCGAAACTTTGGCTGGCAGTGACCTCTGGAATCCCAAAATTTGCAAAGGTTTCGAAACTTTACCCCTAGTTTCGAAACCTAGGTGCAGGGGGGCATATTTTGCTTAACTCTAATGACTTTCAATGATAAAAACACAATATGAATATATATAGGAAGTCTATGAACATAATTTAGGAAGCAATAAAGCATATACACACATGCAAGAGCACCTATTTAAGCCAAGGGAGTCATTCAAACATGGTATAATGCATTCATACATAACATTGCAAATAAAGAGCAATTTATGTATATATGGACATACATAAGATCTCAACAACGCCAAAGGCACAAATAAACACATATGAGACTTACACATATTGGCTAAGCAACATAAACATCCAAAAAGGACATGCCATCACAAACAAGAATTCATCATAGCATTCATGCATTACAACAATAATCAAACCAAAACCATCAACGTAAGGCATTAACAACATAAAGCCAACGCAAAGGAGTCTAGATACAAGCTCCTAAAACACGTAGCATTTCCCATTGCTAGACTACTACATTATTTAATAAATCATACTTGAGCAAACTACCACACGCTTGGACGCCCTTTTCCTGCTCCTTGCTAACTCCAAGCTAAAGATCTGCATTGCCGGAAAAAGGAGAGCGTAAGCATAAAGCTTAGTGAGCGGAGCTCTAAAACATAACGACAACAATGCAGGGTTCAAAGCTTTCTTTTAAAGTAAAAGTCAACACATACAAGTTCAACCAACTACATAATCCTTTTACTAACACGAATTCAACCACAATTCAACAATATAAACATTCATCACAGCATTACACTTCATGGTATGCATGAGGACATAGTCCTAAATTAAAACAAACCACAAAGAGAATGATATAGTGAGATACAACATGAGCAACACATGACATGCACAAGCATAACCAAACACACACGGTTTGCACAAACACAACCAACATACACGTACGGTGGGACTACACATCACCGTTTCAACTAGTGGGTTTCCAATGGGACTACACATCAAAGTACTACCCAACTAGTAACTACCGGCGGGACTACACATCACCGGAGTCTTATAACACTTGCTACCGGCGGGACTACATATCACCGGAGCAACGACAACCATCACGTGAGGTTCGACACCAACCATGCAACATAACACACAAATCATCATCATACAACATGTACTCACTATATCATGCACAACCACACAAGTTGCAACAAAATCCACAACTAGGCACCAAATTGCTACAAACAACCTTACCAACCACAAATGGTCTTACTCACCATTTTCGTGCACAACCTGCGCCAACTTACTACAAACAACTTTAACAAACACAAATGGTCTTACTCACCATTTCTGTGCACAACCTGCACCAACTTACACTCATCTTACAAGGCACATCAACAACACTATAGTTACCATACATAACAATTCATCACCACAATTTACTCTTGAATAACTAAACTCTTCAAAACCAACTTTGAACCAAAACAATACTTAAAAACATTTTCGCAACCACATGCTTGAACCAACCTTTGAAATCAAATTAAAACATTAACCACTCACCTCACTTCCTTAAGCAAATCAAGCAAAGCCGACTCAAGCCTCCATGACTTCCGATATCGATCCCGAGACTTTACCAACGAAATTCCTTGCTCCTAATCATTTCAACACAAGTAAATTAACCTCAAATCAATCCACAACACCACGTAGCAAACCCGGAATGAAATTCAAACATCAACCACTTATTTTTCAAACCAAGAACAACCCCTAAAAAGCCATTCCCGAGCAGCCCTTTTACACAGTCCACAACTTGTGATTTCAACACATTTAACACTTCCAATTGCTTCCAAAACGACCCCCAACCAATACCCTAACATCAACCATCAATTTCCAACACAAACCACACCCAAAATTCAACTAAAAACCCTCCTAAAAACCTATCAAAACCCAAATTCGGGAAACTTAACAAAACCCTTTAAAAATCATATATGTTGAACCGTTTGGTTCATAAACTTCATATCTATCACTGTTAAATCAAAATCTCAAGTTAAACACCATAAAACAACCATTTCCATTCAAATCTCCCAAAAATCCAAATTCTAAAACATGGATGAAAATGAAAACTACTTGTACTTTTGAAGAGAGGAAGTTGAGAGCAAGTCAAAAACGTAATTACCTTTCAAAACCGAGCCAAAACGAAGGAGAAAGGAGATGAAATAGAGGAAGGGGGAGAGAGCTTCTTCAAACGTTGAAGAAGAAGATGATAATGAAAAAATAAAGGGTGTTTTAATATATAAAGGGGATTTAAATTAGAAAATGGGTAAATTACCAAAAAGGTCATTAATAAATGGCTATTTCATTGTTCTTTAAAAAGCTCTTCAACTTGCGATTAAATCAATTTGGTCCCATTTCAAATATTTACTCCGAAACCCAAAATTTGAAAGAATCATTTTAGTAATAAAACCGAGCCCAAATAATATTAAAATATTATTTTCACCCGACCCCTAAACCCGGGTGTTACAACTCTCCCCCACTTAAGGAAATTTCGTCCCCGAAATTTATCAGACAGGAAGAGCCATTGGAACAAGCTCCTCCACACATTCTTTCTCACACAACGTACTCTCCAACTCGGTAGGCCCACCACACAACATTAACTATCTAATGTCAAGATCTCAACGGGTCCTTCAATGCCTGACCATTTTAAATTCAACTCAATCTCTCCAACAACATAACACGGGACAAAACTAACTCACACTTCTGAATCATAGATACACAGAACACATTACATACTTCCTTCTAGCTGTGGTGGCAACTACAACAAACAAATAACAGGACTAACCCGATTCACCATCTCATACAACAATGTTTGGTTACCTAACCCATAACTTTCTCTGACTGATCATCAGACCTCAACATACAACCAAACACTATGCAGACGACTTCAAAAATTTAGTCGAAACTCGAATCCCTATCGTCCATTATCGATCTCAAGACAATGTACAACTCACAATCTTGCTAAGGCACAACTCTGCCATCTTACTCACGGTACAAGTAGCTTGAACATGTATAAAGGACCACATACAATGCAACTAACATTGATTACTCAACTAAGTTCTTACTGAGGAAATCGGAGGCGAATCAGACACAAGATCTCTCGAATCTAATTCCCACTTTCAATACGAATTTCCCACGAATGTAATAAACTAGAAGAAACTGATGCTCGGTCTTGGCACGCTGGCAAATTACACACTTACTCTCATACTGAACCACATCATCCATCAACTCGATCCAGAAGTACTCATCTTCAACCCACAATATGTCTTCATACTACTCTGATGCAATACAAAAGAACCGTCGTGTGCTTCGGCCAAAACAGTACGTCTCAAAACACTATGTCAATCGGCACAACTATCCTATCTCTGAACTGTAAAACTCTGTCATCTCTAAAACTGTATTCTGGAGGTCTTCCTTTCACTAATTCTTGCACGTGAGGTGCCAAGAACCTGTCTTACAACTGTTTCTCTCTAAGTATCTGACTCAGAGCAGGCTTAACACGAAACTCGACCACAGAACCACTATCACTGATAAACTGAATCCGGCAAACACAACTCGCAACTTGGCTACTAATCTAACAACAAATTTAACTCGGAACATCGGTCACTACGTCAACTCTCTTCGAAGTTTCTTTCAGTTTCTAAAGGGCTCAACGTCTCGTATATAAAACACACAAACTAAACGTTCTTCTGTAGCAATCTGTCAAAGGGGCAGCTATCTTCAAAAGATCATTTACAAACCTTCGATAGTAACAGCGCTAGACCTAGAAACTATAGATACATGTCACAGTCTTACATCAATTTTTGTACTTTTTACTCAGTTACAATTTCAACGGATCCATTGAAAGGCCCATTTCGACCCGCTCATCTGAAACCTCTACAAAAGGACTGCAAAAATATTTTAATCAATTTGTAGGAGTTCATGTAACTGATTAGGAGCTTTTCAACACAATTATATTGCAAAACCTTAATTTATGTACTTTTTACTCAGTTAAAATTCCAATGGGTCCATTGAAAGGCCCATTAAGACCTGCTCGTCCGAAACCTCTACAAAAAGGATCACAAAAAAGTTTTATTCAAATTTTAGGAATTCAAATAATTGATTAGGAGATTTTCAACACAGTTATATTGTAAAACCTCAATTTTTATACTTTTTACTCAGTTAAAATTCCAACGGGTCCATTGAAAGGCCCATTTAGACCTGCTCGTCCGAAATCTCTACAAAAGGACTGCAAAAAAAGTTTTAATCAAATTTTAGGAGTTCATGTAATTTATTAGGAGCTTTTCAACACAATTATATTGCAAAACCTCAATTTCCGTACTTTTTACTTAGTTAAAATTCCAACAGGTCCATTGAAAGGCCCATTTAGACCTGCTCGTCTGAAACCTCTACAAAAAGGACTGCAAAACAAGTTTTAATCAAATTTTAGGAGTTCATGTAATTTATTAGGAGCTTTTCAACACAATTATATTGCAAAACCTCAATTTATGTACTTTTTACTTAGTTAAAAATCCAACGGGCCCATTGAAAGGCCCATTTAGACCTGCTCGTCCGAAACTTTTACAAAAAGGACCGCAAAAAAGTTTTCTTCAAATTTTAGGAGTTCAAAGAATTGTTTAGGAGATTTTCAACACAGTTAGATTGTAAAACCTCAATTTTTTTACTTTTTACTCAATTAAAATTCCAACGGGTCGAGTGAAAGGCCCATTTAGACCAGCTCGTCCAAACCTCTACAAAAAGGACTGCAAAACAAGTTTTAATCAAATTTTAGGAGTTCATGTAATTGATTAGGATCTTTTCAACACAATTAAATTGCAAAACCTCAATTTCTGTACTTTTTACTCAGTTAAAATTCCAACGGGTCCATTGAAAGGCCCATTTAGACATGCTCGTCCGAAACCTTGACAAAAAGGATCGCAAAACTAGTTTTAATCAAATTTTAGGAGTCAAATAATTGATTAGGAGCTTTTCAACACAATTATATTGAAAAACCTCAATTTTTATACTTTTTACTCAGTTAAAATTCCAACGGGTCCATTAAAAGGCCCATTTAGACCTGCTCGTCCAAAACCTCTACAAAAGGACTGCAAAACAAGTTTTAATCAAATTTTAGGAGTTCATGTAATTGATTAGGAGCTTTTCAACACAATTACATTGCAAAACCTCAATTTCTGTACTTTTTACTCTGTTAAAATTCCAACGGGTCCTTTGAAAGGCCCATTTAGACCTGCTCGTCCGAAACCTCTACAAAAAGGACCGCAAAAAAGTTTTCTTCAAATTTTAGGAGTTCAAATAATTGATTAGGAGCTTTTCAACACAATTATATTGAAAAACCTCAATTTCTGTACCTTTTAATCAGTTAAAAGTCCAACGGGTCCATTGAAAGGCCCATTTAGACCTGCTTGTCCGAAACCTCGAAAAAAGGACCACAAAAAAGTTTTCTTCAAATTTTAGTAGTTCAAATAATTGATTAGGAGCTTTTCAACATAATTATATTGCAAAACCTCAATTTCTGTACTTTTTACTCAGTTAAAATTCCAATGGGTCCATCGAAAGGCCCATTTAGACCTGCTCGTCCGAAACCTCTACAAAAAGGATCACAAAAAAGTTTTATTCAAATTTTAGGAATTCAAATAATTGATTAGGAGATTTTCAACATAGTTATATTGTAAAACCTCATTTTTTATACTTTTTACTCAGTTAAAATTCCAACGGGTCCATTGAAAGGCCCATTTAGACCTGCTCGTCTGAAACCTCTACAAAAGGACTGCAAAACAAGTTTTAATCAAATTTTAGTAGTTCATGTAATTGATTAGGAGCTTTTCAACACAATTATATTGCAAAACCTCAATTTCTGTACTTTTTAATCAGTTAAAATTCCAACGGGTCCATTGAAAGGCCCATTTAGACCTGCTCGTCCGAAACCTCGACAAAAAGGATCGCAAAACAAGTTTTAATCAAATATTAGGAGTTCAAATAATTGATTAGGAGATTTTCAACACAATTATATTGCAAAACCTCAATTTATGTACTTTTTACTCAGTTAAAATTTCAACAGATCCATTGAAAGGCCCATTTCGACCCGCTCGTCCGAAACCTCTACAAAAAGGACTGCAAAACAAGTTTTAATCAAATTTTAGGAGTTCATGTAATTGATTAGGAGCTTTTCAACACAATTATATTGCAAAACCTCAATTTCTGTACTTTTTACTTAGTTAAAATTCCAACGGGTCCATTGAAAGGCCCATTTAGACCTGCTCGTCCGAAACCTCGACAAAAAGGATCGCAAAACAAGTTTTAATCAAATTTTAGGAGTTCAAATAATTGATTAGGAGCTTTTCAACACAATTATATTGAAAAACCTCAATTTTTATACTTTTTACTCAGTTAAAATTCCAACGGGTCCATTGAAAGGCCCATTTAGACATGCTCGTCCGAAACCTCTACAAAAAGGACTGCAAAACAAGTTTTATTCAAATTTTAGGAGTTCATGTAATTGATTAGGAGCTTTTCAACACAATTATATTGCAAAACCTCAATTTCTGTACTTTTTACTCTGTTAAAATTCCAACGGGTCCTTTGAAAGGCCCATTTAGACCTGCTCGTCTTAAACCTCGACAAAAAGGATCGCAAAACAAGTTTTAATCAAATTTTAGGAGTTCAAATAATTGATTAGGAGCTTTTCAACAAAATTATATTGAAAAACCTCAATTTTTATACTTTCTACGCATTTAAAATTCCAACGGGCCCATTGAAAGGCCCAATTAGATCTGCTCGTACGAAACCTCTACAAAAACGACCGCAAAAAAGTTTTCTTCAAATTTTAGGAGTTCAAATAATTGATTAGGAGCTTTTCAACACAATCATATTGCAAAACCTCAATTTCTGTACTTTTTACTCTGTTAAAATTCGAACGGGTCCATTGAAAGGCCCATTTATACTTGCTCATCCTAAACCTCTACAAAAAGGACTGCAAAACAAGTTTTAATCAAATTTTAGGAGTTCATGTAAATGATTAGGATCTTTTCAACACAATTATATTGCAAAACCTCAATTTTTATACTTTTTACTCAGTTAAAATTCCAACGGGCCCATTGAAAGGCTCATTTAGACCTGCTCGTCCGAAATCTCTACAAAAGGACTGCAAAAAAATTTTTAATCAAATTTTAGGAGTTCATGTAATTGATTAGGAGCTTTCAACACAATTATATTGCAAAACCTCAATTTCTGTACCTTTTACTCAGTTAAAATTCTAACGGGCCCATTGAAAGGCCCATTTAGACCTTCTCGTCCGAAACCTCGACAAAAAGGACCGCAAAAAAGTTTTAATCAAATTTTAGGAGTTCAAATAATTGATTAGGAGCTTTTCAATACAATTATATTGAAAAACCTCAATTTCTGTACCTTTTACTCAGTTAAAATTCCAACGGGCCCATTGAAAGGCCCAATTAGACCTGCTCGTCCGAAACCTCTACAAAAAGGACCGCAAAAAAGTTTTTTTCAAATTTTAGGAGTTCAACTAATTGATTAGGAGATTTTCAACACAATTATTTTGTAAAACCTCAATTCCTGTACTTTTTACTTAGTTAAAATTCCAACGGGTCCATCGAAAGGCCCATTTAGATCTGCTCGTCCGAAACCTCTACAAAAAGGATCGCAAAAAAGTTTTATTCAAATTTTAGGAGTTGAAATAATTGTTTAGGAGATTTTCAACACAGTTATATTGTAAAACCTCAATTTTTATACTTTTTACTCAGTTAAAATTCCAACGGGTCTATTGAAAGGCCCATTTGGACCTGCTCGTCCGAAACCTCTACAAAAAGGACTGCAAAACAAGTTTTAATCAAATTTTAGGAGTTCATGTAATTGATTAGGAGCTTTTCAACACAATTATATTGCAAAACCTCAATTTCTGTACTTTTTACTTAGTTAAAATTCCAACGGGTCCATTGAAAGGCCCATTTAGTCCTGCTCGTCCGAAACCTCGACAAAAAGGATCGCAAAACAATTTTTAATCAAATTTTAGGAGTTCATGTAATTGATTAGGAGCTTTTCAACACAATTATATTGAAAAACCTCAATTTTTATACTTTTTACTCAGTTAAAATTCCAACGGACCCATTGAAAGGCCATTTAGACCTGCTCGTCTGAAACCTCTACAAAAAGGACCGCAAAAAAGTGTTCTTTAAATTTTAGGAGTTCAAATAATTGATTAGGAGCTTTTCAACACAATTATATTGAAAAACCTCAATTTCTGTACTTTATACTCAGTTAAAATTTCAACGGATCCATTGAAAGGCCCATTTCGACTCGCTCGTCCGAAACCTCTACAAAAGGAGTGCAAAAATATTTTAATCAAATTTTAGGAGTTCATGTAATTGATTAGGAGCTTTTCAACACAATTTTATTGCAAAACCTCAATTTCTGTACTTTTTACTCAGTTAAAATTCCAATGGGTCCATTAAAAGGCCCATTTAGACCTGCTCGTCCGAAACCTCTACAAAAAGGATCACAAAAAAGTTTTATTCAAATTTTAGGAATTCAAATAATTGATTAGGAGATTTTCAACACAGTTATATTGTAAAACCTCAATTTTTATACTTTTTACTCAGTTAAAATTCCAACGGGTCCATTGAAAGGCCCATTTAGACCTGCTCGTCCGAAACCTCTACAAAAGGACCGCAAAAAAGTTTTAATCAAATTTTAGGAGTTCATGTAATTGATTAGGAGCTTTTCAACACAATTATATTGCAAAACCCCAATTTTTGTACCTTTAACTCAGTTAAAATTCCAACGGGTCCATTGAAAGGCCCAATTAGACCTGCTCGTCCGAAACCTCTACAAAAAGGACCGCAAAAAAGTTTTCTTCAAATTTTAAGAGTTCAAATAATTGATTAGGAGCTTTTCAACACAATCATATTGCAAAACCTCAATTTCTGTACTTTTTACTCTGTTAAAATTCGAACGGGTCCATTGAAAGGCCCATGTAGACATGCTCGTCCGAAACCTCTACAAAAAGGACTGCAAAACAAGTTTTAATCAAATTTTAGGAGTTCATGTAATTGATTAGGAGCTTTTCAACACAATTATATTGCAAAACCTCAATTTATGTACTTTTTACTCAGTTAAAATTCCAACGGGCCCATTGAAAGGCCCATTTAGACCTGCTTGTCCGAAACCTCGACAAAAAGGACCGCAAAAAAGTTTTCTTCAAATTTTTGGAGTTCAAATAATTGATTAGGAGCTTTTCAACACAATCATATTGCAAAACCTCAATTTCTGTACTTTTTACTCTGTTAAAATTCCAACGGGTCCTTTAAAAGGCCCATTTAGACCTGCTCGTCTGAAACCTTTACAAAAAGGAACGCAAAAAAGTTTTCTTCAAATTTTAGGAGTTCAAAGAATTGTTTAGGAGATTTTCAACACAGTTAGATTGTAAAACCTCAATTTTTATACTTTTTACTCAGTTAAAATTCCAACGGGTCCAGTGAAAGGCCCATTTAGACCAGCTCGTCCGAAACCTCTACAAAAAGGACTGCAAAACAAGTTTTAATCAAATTTTAGGAGTTCATGTAAATGATTAGGATCTTTTCAACACAATTATATTGCCAAACCTCAATTTATGTACTTTTTACTCAGTTAAAATTCCAACGGGCCCATTGAAAGGCCCATTTAGACCTGCTTGTCCGAAACCTCGACAAAAAGGACCGCAAAAAAGTTTTCTTCAAATTTTTGGAGTTCAAATAATTGATTAGGAGCTTTTCAACACAATTATATTGCAAAACCCCAATTTTTGTACCTTTAACTCAGTTAAAATTCCAACGGGTCCTTTGAAAGGCCCATTTACACCTGCTCGTCCGAAACCTCTACAAAAAGGACCGCAAAAGAGTTTTCTTCAAATTTTAGGAGTTCAAATAATTGATTAGGAGATTTTCAACACAATTATATTGCAAAACCTCAATTTCTATACTTTTTACTCAGTTAAAATTTCAACGGATCCATTGAAAGGCCCATTTCAACTCGCTCATCCGAAACCTCTACAAAAGGACTGCAAAAATATTTTAATCAAATTTTAGTAGTTCATGTAATTGATTAGGAGATTTTCAACACAAGTATATTGCAAAACCTCAATTTCTGTCCTTTTTACTCAGTTAAAATTCCAATGGGTCCATTGAAAGGCCCATTTAGACCTGCTCGTCCGAAACCTCTACAAAAAGGATCACAAAAAAGTTTTATTCAAATTTTAGGAATTCAAATAATTGATTAGGAGATTTTCAACACAGTTATATTGTAAAACCTCAATTTTTATACTTTCTACTCAGTTAAAATTCCAACGGGTCCATTGAAAGGCCCATTTCGACCTGCTCGTCCGAAATCTCTACAAAAGGACCGCAAAAAAGTTTTAATCAAATTTTAGGAGTTCATGTAATTGATTAGGAGCTTTTCAACACAATTATATTGCAAAACCCCAATTTTTGTACCTTTAACTCAGTTAAAATTCCAACGGGTCCTTTGAAAGGCCCATTTACACCTGCTCGTCCGAAACCTCTACAAAAAGGACCGCAAAAGAGTTTTCTTCAAATTTTAGGAGTTCAAATAATTGATTAGGAGCTTTTCAACACAATTATATTGCAAAACCTCAATTTCTGTACTTTTTACTCAGTTAAAATTTCAACGGATCCATTGAAAGGCCCATTTCGACCCACTCATCCGAAACCTCTACAAAAGGACTGCAAAAATATTTTAATCAAATTTTAGGAGTTCATGTAATTGATTAGGAGCTTTTCAACACAATTATATTGCAAAACCTTAATTTCTGTACTTTTTACTCAGTTAAAATTCCAATGGGTCCATTGAAAGGCCCATTTAGACCTGCTCGTCCGAAACCTCTACAAAAAGGATCATAAAAAAGTTTTATTCAAATTTTAGGAATTCAAATAATTTTTTAGGAGATTTTCAACACAGTTATATTGTAAAACCTCAATTTTTATACTTTTTACTCAGTTAAAATTCCAACGGGTCTATTGAAAGGCCCATTTAGACCTGCTCGTCCGAAACCTCTACAAAAAGCACTGCAAAACAAGTTTTAATCAAATTTTAGGAGTTCATGTAATTGATTAGGATCTTTTCAACACAATTATATTGCAAAACCTCAATTTCTGTACTTTTTACTCAGTTAAAATTCCATCGGGTCCATTGAAAGGCCCATTTAGACCTGCTCGTCCGAAACCTCGACAAAAAGGATCGCAAAACAAGTTTTAATCAAATTTTAGGAGTTCAAATAATTGATTAGGGGTCTCTTGAAATTCTCTCATCTCTCTCGGCTCTCTCTTGTGGTTTTGTTTGCTTTTTTGTTTTCCCCTTCTTTTTTTCTCATACACCGCCGCTCACCCTTTCTCTTTTTCTTTGTTTCAACCTAATTTTCCTTCTCTCATGCTTCTCTCTGCCGCCGCCAGCTTCTACAACACGCCGTCCGCTCCCGCCTTTCTCCCCTCACCAGCCGGCGCTCATTTCCACCAAGAGACCCTTGTGCTTATCGGTAAGATTTGGATGAGACTCCATCCCAGCCCTATTCGGTTTTCATCCTTTTTTAGATTATCTTTATTCTGTCTTATTTCTAATTTTTTTGCTATCTTTATTTTAATTTTATTCATTATTTTGTTTTTCTTTTTTGATGCGAGGAAATTTTCTTTGTGCAAATCTGTGTTTCCGGCTACTGTTGGACCGATTTGCAGTCCTTATTTCCGTTTCCCATCGGTGCTTTTGTTGCCGATTTGGCTTTGTTTCTGGCCTCCCCCTTTTCTTTTTTTCTTTTCTTTAATTATTTTATACGATCTAATGTTTTCATCCTCTTTTGCAAGGTTTCTTTCATTTATGCTATGTTTGCTGCAGTTTCTATCCCGAACGGCTTTCCTCCTTTGCCATGCCGTTTTCCTTGTATTAATTTCTTTTTCTGAGTTTCGCTTGTTTTCCCTTTCTTTTTTACCCTTTTTTTCGGTTTTCCCAGATCTGATTTGGTTTTTATCTGTTTGGGTTTTTTGCTCCCTCATTGTAATCTGTTTCGCCACGTCCCGACGGGATCTCGACGGATCTGTGTTTGGTACGAGCTTTCGGTGTTTTCAATTTTGCAATGGTGCAATCCGGTTCTCCTTACTCCGGAGGGATTCCGACGGATCCGTAACTCTTTGGTGTCCTCAGGTAAGGTTCTCCCCTTGATAATCCATAGTTGCTCTTACTGCTTTTGTTTTTTATTATTCTGGTTTTCGAACGCTTCCCTTTATGTATTCTTTAATTTTTATCCTAATCTTATGTTTTGTTTCTTATTCCTTTGTATTTATGCACTGCCATGTAATCCTGCTATAAGGTACCCTCTTTTTGTTTGTCTTTGGTCCCAGCTTAGTCATATTAATAGTTTGCACTGTTTTATCTTCTTGTTATATCCGCCTTGTTCGATTAAGGTTATAATCTATCGATTTGTTCTTCTTTTTTATATGGCCTTGGCATGCTTTCTTAATGCATCTTCGATTATGCACCCTCGATCCCTATTAAGGAACTTGCTATCGACCTACCTTGTGGGATTTTTTTCAGTTACGTTCTTTTATGCAATCTTATGTTACCTTTCTCTTTTAGAGAACTTGTTTCTTTTTCATCTAATAACGTTGTTAGTTTGTCTGTATGTTCATTTTTCTGCTCATTTTATATTTCATCCTTGTCTCTTGTTTTGCTCTTTTATCAAATGTAACTATGCACCTTTGATTACCTTTGTGACGAGGTTTCATTTTTTTGTCAACTATTGGCTCCACTTTAGTCTCCTCATTAGCTTTGTGTGGATCACTTCTCCTTCATGGCTGCCTCTACTGATTATAGTTCTTATATTTTTGTTTGTTCTCTCTATTCATATGAATTTGGCTCAAGTTAATGCTATCCATCTTCGATCCCTTATTGGGAAATTATTATCGACCCACCATGTGGGATTCTGTTCTTTTTCTTTTATCGTAGCAATCTTATATTACCATTCCCCTATAGATTTTTTGTTTCTTTTTCAAATATTTAAATTGCTGGTTTGTGATTGTCTCTTCTTCAGAATGTCGGTTTATTCTATCTGGATGGTCCGTCTTTGCTTAAATTTATCTCTACTAACTCTCTCCTTTGTTGGTGCCTGTCATATCGTTCCACCGTGCGAGCCTTGTGATTCTACAAGATGGCTATCTTTCGATGGTTGTCGCCTCCCCTTTTCTAGCCGAAACGATGGTTCAAGTGCCTTTTTTCTCTTCTTTATCTATTCACGTGTTTGTAGTTATTATTTTATCCCTATGTTATTTTTTTGTTTAACTTGTATTATATTTCTATCCCCTATCATCCCTTCGGTCTGTATTTTTAAACTATTTTTGATGTCTCTTTCGAAGTTTCATTCTTTGCTTTTTTGCTCTTATATTATGTCTTATTTTCTTCTGCTTTCTTGCTTCATCAATTTTATCTTGTTCTTTTTTTGCTTCTGCAAGACTCTTTTTTACCATCTGTTCACTTTTCCATCATCTATTATATTCTTACCATGTCTCTATTTATTTATTTCTCTTATCTTATCTTCTTTTCTCAAAAACCCAGATCTTTTATTCAATACTGGATGCAATCCGTGTATCTCCATCATTTTTCCATGCTTACCGATTTTTTATCTACCCTCCCATACTGTATATATTTTTAATTTAATTGTTTCCTTTGTTTTTCAGAATTTCCTACATCTATTTTCCTCTTTTTCTCCTTTTATTTCCATCCATTTACCTCTATGGACACGGTATCTTTACCAATTTTTTCCATCAATCTACACCTTTTTAGGTGCTTTTCTACTATCCCCCATTGGGGAAATTATCACGATCACCTTCATGGTGAAATTAAATAATTCTAAATACCAACTTTGCTCACTTATAATTAAAATTGTATATACTTTCTTCACAAATTTTTACAGGATTGTTATAAACGGTTTACAAGCTCAATTTAACATCCTTATTCTCTCAATATACCCCAATTTTATTCTTAATTTTCTACCCTACTATACCTACGTTAAAATATTATTCTCCATTTTAAAAATGTTTAATCCATTTAATTCAATAAACCATTTTCCCTTTACCCTTAAACTTTCCTTACACCACTCCTACCCAACTTTCACATTTCCAATTAAGATAATCTACAGTACCCCAAAAGTATTATCTAAATCAATCTTCCCTCTCTATTATACCAATCAGATCATTCCCTTTCCTTATTTTGTCTCGATTTTAATTTTCCCTTTTTTATTAAAAACAAAACTTTCCATTTATTTAATAATTTTCTTACCATCATTACTAATTACCAGATTTATGGTTTGTATAATTATTCCATTAATTATAAAATTCTCTTTCCCTTTCAACCATAGTTTATTACTATCCCATTCCAAATATATATTATATACTAGTTTCCTCTTTATTCAACTTTCTTATATTTCTATCTCAATTTTATATGATATAATTTCTCATTCATCTATTTCCTTTTCCATCAGTCCTTTTAATATTTACTACCCCTTTAAATATTTTTACTACCAATTAGTCAATTTATTCCCTTATTTTCACTCTTATTTCATTCTCCTTTTTCCATTAATGATAAAACTTTCCATTCCCTACACTAATTTATTATCTTCATTAGTAATATCCTATAATATCACTTACATAAATAATCTATTGACTAGCAAATCTTTCACGATTACTCTTTGCTTTCCCTATTTCAAATTCTTACCTTCAGTTGTAATATCCAGTAATATTTATCATATAATCATCCTATTAATTAGCAAACTTTCTATTTCTTTTCTCATTAATCCTTACATATCTTTCCTATTATGTTCCATAATAAACTCACCCATATCTCCATAAATTCTCATAAGATCTTTCATAATTGGAAACTAATTACCATCTTTCCTTTTCCATTCCAAATCTTTCCTTCTTCTCATCCCAGCAATTACATATCTTCTAAACTTCAATCTTGGATATTGATTTATGATTCCATCATTCAATTGTTTATCTTCTTTCCCTTTTCACCTCCCTGCCGATTACTTATTCATTTTCCTTTAAAGGAATACCAACACTTTACTCCCACTTTCCTACCTCCTTTGACTTCTACCTCTGATTTTCAATTCCACTTTCTACCTAGCTTATCTCAAATGGCCTCTTCATCCTCCCTTCCACATTTCTCCAACTTGGACCTTACCAATGAAGAAGCCAATGCCATTTATACACCTGACTTTGACTTTTTTGATGAAAACCCAACCACCATCCTCATTGGGAAATTCATCTCATCCAAACCTATTGACGATTGGGCAGTCCTTCAAGCTTTTGAGGGAATATGGAAAAAGAATAACCTCAAATCTATGTCCATTGTACGTGACTCCTTCTTTAGGATTGAGTTCGCCACTCCGAGCGATCGCGATGATGTCTTCGAAAGAGGACCTTGGTTATACAAAGACGAGTGGCTAGCTCTAGCTGAATACAATCCTGGTAAGAGTATGGATGAATACTCATTCAACCCTATGCGTATCTGGTTCCGCATTCTCGACCTGCCCAAACCGTTATTGGTAACCACAGAAGAAGACCCTGATAGAACTCACCTGGTGGGTCAATCACTTGGCGCTATGGTTGGTACAGTTCTTAGGACTGATACCCGAAAGAAAGAAGGAAACATGACATATTTTCTGAGAGTTGAGATCCTTATGGATATCTCCAAGCCCTTTCGCCGATTCATTCTCATTGGTAAAGGTACACAAACCACCTCTTGTAGACTTCAGTATGAACGTTTGCCTCTTTTATGCCACGATTGTGGCTTCATTAGCCACATTTTTTAGAACTGCCCCAACAAAAGTGCTTTCGATCCGGCCAAATTACAATATGGAGAATGGCTCCGTTGGCTTCCCCCGCGCCGCCGGGATCAGGGACCACGGGGTCGAATCCGTTCTGTTGATGTTCCCATCCCTATGAATCGCCAACCACCACAAGGTATCTTACATTTTTTCCTTTGGATTAGAAAATATTCTCATTGTCAGTCACTCTACTCACACTTTGATTCTTCAGTTAATCTAGATTCCAAGGATAAAGGAAAATCTACTGCAAACCCTACTATTGTGAACCTGCTCCCACTGAAAGGTATTCTACGCTTTCTTATTATGCTACTTTACACTTCCTACCTTTTCTTTAGTATCTTAATTGAATCTACCATATTAACAGATCCAAAAGATAAAGGGAAATCTGTACTGGAGCCCATGACTTTTGCACAAGACTCAGGTCTTTCTCTTATTAAACATTACCATTTACTCTTTATCCAACGGTTCCCACACCTAAAGCTCACTTCATGCTTCTCTGATTTTTTAGGGAAGTTGAATGAAGGGGATGCTGCCTCTTTTGCTGATCTCCCCGCGGAGGATACCATTAACAATGATGATACTGTGGAGGAACAATCCTCTCAGCCGCCTGCTGCCAAGCAAGATTCCCAGCCGCCTCCACGTGTCCCACGTCCTCTTCGGGTAATATCACCACAGCCTTTTAACACTATCTACCCTGCTGAATCCGAACAAGACAATCTGGAAGTCCAAGATGATGGGGTTCCAAGCCCTACAGCTCATCAAGTGCGTAAATTGGACTCACAATTAAGTAAGCCCTTCCTCCAAACCGGTATTTTGCTTATAGATGCTTTTGACTCATGGCTACTTAAGTACTATCCGAATATTGCAGCTTCGGATCCTGCTCCAATTCCCATTCCCTCTAACCGTGGTGTAAAGAGACGCTCCCCCATCCAGGTGGTCCTCCAGCCCAAGAAATCTAGACCCTCTCCTTCTCCTACATTGAAAGCTGGGATGAGCAGCGGAAAAAACTCTCCGGCGGTGGCTGATGTCCAGCCCCGCCGAGGGAAATGATTATTTTATGTTGGAACTGCCAGGGTCTCGGAAAGGTCCAGGCAGTTCAACATCTCCAGCATTATGTTAAACTTCATAAACCTGATTTACTTTTTTTATGCGAAACTAAACTAAAAAATACGGCTTATAGCCGTCTTGGATCTTTGCTAGGGATGGCCCTAACTTTTTCTGTTGATTTTTCTGATAAATGCTCTGGATTAGCTTTATTTACTTTGAATAATAATAATATTGATATGCTTGCTTACTCGGATCTCTTTATTCATACTTATGTTAAATGCAATTCCTCATTGTTTTATTTCACTGGTATTCATGGTTTTTCTGAAACATGTAACAAACCTAAAACTTGGGATCTAATTGATTCACTCAATACTAATGATGATCAACCTTGGCTCATCGGTGGTGACTTTAATGAAATCCTATATGATAATGAAAAACAAGGAGGCTGCCGAAGGCCTAGATCTCAAATTAATAATTTCCGCAATTGTCTTTCTCGCAATAATCTTTTTGATTGCAAACCTACATCGGGGTGGTTCACCTGGTCCAAAACAGGGCCTAAAACCCCTACTCTATTTGAGCGTTTAGATCGTTTCGTTGGAAATATGGCATGGAAAGCTTCCTTTCCTAATTATAACATCATCTCAGACTTTGATGCTAAATCCGATCACTGTTTTCTACTATCAAATACGGAGCCACCTTCCCCATCAAATCACTGTCCCCCACCAACCACGTTTAGATTCGAAAATTGTTGGGCTTCCAATGATGAAGGCATCTCTGTTGTAAAACAAACCTGGTCATCCACCAACGGCAATACTTTGGATAAAATTAAAGCCATTGGCTCCTGCCTAGGAGACTGGCAATCCCAACAAAGATTTAAGACCAATGGACGTATCAACTTTCTCACTAAGAAAATTAATAAACTATTACAACGACCTCTTTCAGTCTCTGCGGAGAAAAAATATATTTCTGCCAAAACTGAACTTCATAAACTTCTTGAGGTACAAGAAGCATATTGGGCACAACGTTCTCGTAACCTATGGCTTTCCCAAGGGGATAAAAATACGTGTTTCTTTCATGCCCGAGCTTCCAATAGGAAGAAAAAGAACACAATATCAGGTCTTTTTGATTCCAACAACGTTTGGCGCACGGATGATACCGACCTTATGGAAATTGCTTCCTCATATTTCCACAATCTTTTTACATCCTCCAACCCACGCTTTTCTGAACAAATCCTCTCAAAGATCACTCCTACTATTACGACTGCTATGAATGAGTCCCTTTCCAAAGAATTCACTTCAGAAGAAATCATCACCGCTTTTCGAGACATCGATCTTAGAAAAGCCCCGGGTATCGATGGTTTACCAAGCAGATTCTTTCGTCAACATTGGGATACTGTAGGGCCAGACATCATAACAATCTGCCTTAATCTACTTAAAGGGTCAGCTGATATGGCTTCAGTTAACCAAACTATTTTGGTACTCATACCTAAAATCAAAGATCCCACTACTATGAGGCATCTCCGGCCCATCAGTCTCTGCACTGTAATTTATAAAATCATTGCTAAAGTTTTAGTTAATCGAATGAAACATACTATTCCTTTCTGTATCAGTTCCAATCAAGCTGCCTTTGTTCAGGGACGTAACATCACATATAACATTCTTATTGCTCACGAAATAATTCACTCAATTAATACTGGTACCTCTAAATCCTCTCATTGAGCTGCCCTTAAACTTGATATGGAAAAGGCCTTTGACAGGGTCGAGTGGTCATTCCTCGAAAATGTTATGAACTGTATGAGTTTCGCCTCATCATGGGTATCTCTTATCATGAGATGTATTTCTTCAGTTTCCTTTACGGTTAAGGTCAACAATTCCTTTTCCCCTTTGTTTCGACCTCAAAGGGGTCTCCGCCAAGGAGACCCTTTATCTCCTTTTCTCTTCCTATTTTGTACCCAAGGGCTTTCATCTTTTTTGGTCGATGCTAAACATCAAGGCCTACTCCCAGGACTAGGGGCATGCAAGCATGGTCCCAAGGTTAACCACCTCTTGTTTGCTGATGATTGCATAGTTTTCATTAATTCAAAATCCGATGAAGCTGAACACCTTAAGTTGGCCCTCCAGACTTATGCGTCTGCCTCTGGGCAAGCAGTCAACTTTGATAAGTCTACTATCTTTTACAATCCTCGTACTCCTACTTCTACTCGTCAAACTATTAACTCCTATCTTCAAGTACGTGAAGTCTCCAATCCTGGTGTCTATCTTGGGGTACCTCTCCTTATTGATAAAAATAAGACCCTCGCTTTAGGGTTTATACGCGATAAGGTACACGATAGATTATCCAACTGGGACAAACAGCTCCTTTCCTTCAGTGGTAGGGAAATTTTTATTAAAGCCGTTTTACAATCTCTACCCCAATATGTCTTGTCCTGTTATTTATTACCCCATAATATTATTGATGATATGACATATGCCATTCGACGATATTGGTGGTCTGGGATAACCAATAAGAAAGGTTGGCATATGCTCCCGTGGGACCAGGTTTGCTTGCCTAAATCTGTTGGCGGTATGGGCTTCCGGGACCTCAATAATTTTAACATTGCACTTCTCGGTAAACAGCCATGGCGCCTTATTTGCGAACCCGACTCCCTTTTGGGACAATTCTTTAAATTCAAATACTTCCCGTCAGGAAACATCATTAATGCCTCTCGGCCTTCTCGAGGTTCATTTGCCTGGCAAGGTCTTTATAACGCTATGCAACACCTCTTTGGTGGCTTCCTCTATCGTCCGGGTATTAATAGTAATATACGCATCCATCATGACAATTGGGGAGGTTCCTCTACTGTTCACCTCTATGGGGACTATGAGCTATCGGAGGAAGTCCACATTCGTTGTCGCGATTTTATGATGCGGAACCAAGCATCCTGGGATCCTATCAAAGTTCGTGCATACTTCACTGTGGATGATGCCAATTCCATTCTTTTTGTTCCTATCATTAATGACACTCGGGACTCCATCCTCTGGAATCCTAACGATTCTGGTATTTATTCTGTCAGATCTGGCTATCTCTTTCTGCAACGTCCCCCTGAGCCCAGATTTCGTCCCCCTCGAATCTGGAAATTTCTTGCGAAGCTCAAGGTTTTACCTAAGGTTAAGACTTTTGGTTGGCGTATGGGGTCAAAAGCCCTACCTGTAGGGGTTCGCCTTCAGACTTTTGCTCCAGACTCCGGTCCATGCCCCATTTGTAATTCTGGTACAGAATCGATCCTCCATGCTCTCCGAGACTGCTCTGGTGCCTCGGAGACACTTAAATTGATTGGTCTTCCCTCTTCTTTCATTCATAGTTCCGCTTCCACGGGACTACAATGGCTTGAGGAAGGTGCTTCCCTTCTCTCTCCTGACCTTTTTGGGCTATTCTTGACTACCCTTTGGAACATCTGGAACAGGCGTAATGACTGGACCCATAATAAACATCTTCAACCCCCTTGGTTAATTGCCGTTAACTCTATTAGTCTTCATCGTGACTACTCTAATTCGCTACCTTCATCTACATCATCCGTTCCCTTGTCATCGACTCCTCCCCCTCGCTGGAGGCATTCCCCTCGCGGTTTTATTAAAGTTAATGTGGATGGGGCATTTGACCCTTCCACTCGGGCAGCGGCGGTTGGAGTTGTCGCTCGTGATGATACAGGGACGGTTGTTGGTGGTTTGGCTTTTCCACTAGGTAGCTGTTCTGATGCTATCTCATCTGAAGGGAGAAGTCTTCTTGCCGGCATTACTTTCGCTCTCTCCCAAGGATGGCGCCATTTGATCTTTGAGACGGATTGTGCTTCTCTAGCGAACATGATCAACTCTCTTGGGCCAAAACTTTCTCCTTTGGGTCCGATGATTCTGCAGGCTCATACTGCCTTAGAGGATTTTTCTGTAGCTCATGTACAGTTTGTTCGTCGTGAGGCTAATTCTGTAGCTCATTTGTTGGCTACCCATACCCTTAGATCCATGTCTTCTTTGTCTTTTGGATCTATGTATCCTGCTTGTATCAAAAACGTTGTACTTAGCGAGGTTTAACCTCGTTTTAATAATATATTTTGGGTACTCTTTTCCCCTTTTAGGTTTCTCCAAGCCTTGTGCCTGGGGATTTTAGTAGGGGTTTTTAATGAGGCCCGCTTTTTTCAAAAAAAAAATTCCAACGGGCCCATTGAAAGGCCCATTTAGACCCGCTCGTCTGAAACCACTACAAAAAGGACCGCAAATAGTTTTCGTCAAATTTTAGGAGTTCAAATAATTGATTAGGAGCTTTTCAAAACAAATATATTGCAAAACCTCAATTTCTGTACTTTTTACTCAGTTAAAATTTCAACGGATCCATTGAAAGGCCCATTTCGACCCGCTCGTCCGAAATCTCTACAAAAGGACTGCAAAAATATTTTAATCAAATTTTAGGAGTTCATGTAATTGATTAGGAGCTTTTCAACACAATTATATTGCAAAACCTTAATTTCTGTACTTTTTACTCAGTTAAAATTCCAATGGGTCCATTGAAAGGCCCATTTAGACCTGCTCGTCCGAAACCTCTACAAAAAGGATCACAAAAAAGTTTTATTGAAATTTTAGGAATTCAAATAATTTATTTGGAGATTTTCAACACAGTTATAATGTAAAACCTCAATTTTTATACTTTTTACTCAGTTAAAATTCCAACGGGTCCATTGAAAGGCCCATTTAAACCTGCTCGTCCGAAACCTCTACAAAAGGACTGCAAAACAAGTTTTAATCAAATTTTAGGAGTTCATGTAATTGATTAGGAGCTTTTCAACACAATTATATTGCAAAACCTCAATTTCTATACCTTTTACTCAGTTAATATTCCAACGGGCCCATTGAAAGGCCCATTTAGACCTTCTCGTCCGAAACCTCGACAAAAAGGACCGCAAAAAAGTTTTAATCAAATTTTAGGAGTTCAAATAATTGATTAGGAGCTTTTCAACACAATTATATTGAAAAACCTCAATTTCTGTACCATTTACTCAGTTAAAATTCTAACGGGCCCATTGAAAGGCCCAATTAGACATGCTCGTCCGAAACCTATACAAAAAGGACCGCAAAAAAGTTTTCTTCAAATTTTAGGAGTTCAAAAAATTGATTAGGAGATTTTCAACACAATTATATTGCAAAACCTCAATTTCTTTACTTTTTACTTAGTTAAAATTCCAACGGGTCCATTGAAAGGCCCATTTAGACCTGCTCGTCCGAAAACTCTACAAAAAGGATCGCAAAAAAGTTTTATTCAAATTTTAGGAGTTGAAATAATTGTTTAGGAGATTTTCAACACAGTTATATTGTAAAACATCAATTTTTATACTTTTTACTCAGTTAAAATTCCAACGGGTCCATTGAAAGGCCCATTTAGACCTGCTCGTCCGAAATCTCTACAAAAGGACTGCAAAAAAAGTTTTAATCAAATTTTAGGAGTTCATGTAATTGATTAGGAGCTTTTCAACACAATTATATTGCAAAACCTCAATTTATGTACCTTTTACTCAGTTAAAATTCCAACGGGCCCATTGAAAGGCCTATTTAGACCTTCTCGTCCGAAACCACGACAAAAAGGCCCGCAAAAAAAGTTTTAATCAAATTTTAGGAGTTCAAATAATTGATTAGGAGCTTTTCAACACAATTATATTGAAAAACCTCAATTTTTGTACCTTTTACTCAGTTAAAATTCCAACGGGCCCATTGAAAGGCCCAATTAGACCTGCTCGTCCGAAACCTCTACAAAAAGGACCGCAAAAAAGTTTTCTTCAAATTTTAGGAGTTCAAATAATTGATTAGGAGATTTTCAACACAATTATATTGTAAAACCTCAATTTCTGTACTTTTTACTTAGATAAAATTCCAACGGGTCCATTGAAAGGCCCATTTAGACCTGCTCGTCCGAAACCTCTACAAAAAGGACTGCAAAACAAGTTTTAATCAAATTTTAGGAGTTCATGTAATTGATTAGGATCTTTTCAACACAATTATATTACAAAACCTCAATTTCTGTACTTTATACTCAGTTAAAATTCCAACGGGTCCATTGAAAGGACCATTTAGCCCTGCTCGTCCAAAACCTCGACAAAAAGGATCGCAAAACAAGTTTTAATAAAATTTTAGGAGTTCAAATAATTGATTAGGAGCTTTTCAACACAATTATATTGAAAAACCTCAATTTTTATACTCTTTACTCAGTTAAAATTCCAACGGGTCCATTGAAAGGCCCATTTAGACCTGCTCGTCCGAAACCTCTACGAAAAGGACTGCAAAACAAGTTTTAATAAAATTTTAGGAGTTCATGTAATTGATTAGGAGCTTTTCAACACAATTATATTGCAAAACCTCAATTTTTGTACTTTTTACTCTGTTAAAATTCCAACGGGTCCTTTGAAAGGGCCATTTAGACCTGCTCGTCCGAAAACTCTACAAAAAGGACCGCAAAAAAGTTTTCTTCAAATTTTAGGAGTTCAAATAATTGATTAGGAGCTTTTCGACACAATTATATTGCAAAACCTCAATTTTTGTACTTTTTACTCAGTTAAAATTCTAACGGGTCCATTGAAAGGCCCATTTACACCTGCTCGTTTGAAACCTCGAGAAAAAGGACCGCAAAACAAGTTTTAATAAAATCTTAGGAGTTCAAATAATTGATTATGAGCTTTTCGACACAATTATATTTAAAAACCTCAATTTTTATAATTTTTACTAAGTTAAAATTCCAACGGGCCCATTGAAAGGCCCATTTTGACCCGCTCGTCCGAAACCTCTAAAAAAGGACTACAAAAAAAGTTTTAATCAAATTTTAGGAGTTCATGTAATTGATTAGGATCTTTTCAAAACAATTATATTGCAAAACCTCAATTTTGTACTTTTTACCTAGTTAAATTTCCAATGGGTCCATTGAAAGGCCCCTTTTGACCCGCTCGTCGAAAACCTCTACAAAAAGGACTGCAAAACAAGTTTTAATCAAATTTTAGGAGTTCATTTAATTGATTAGGAGATTTTCAACACAATTATATTGCCAAACCTCAATTTCTGTACTTTTTACTTAGTTAAAATTACAACGAGTCCGTTGAAAGGCTCATTTAGACCCGCTCGTCCGAAACCTCGAAAAAAAGAACCGCAAAACAAGTTTTAATCAAATTTTAGGAGTTCAAATAATTTATTAGGAGCTTTTCAACACAATAATATTGCAAAACCTCAATTTCTGTACTTTTTAATCAGTTAAAATTCCAACGGGTCCAATAAAAGGCCCATTTCGACCCACTCATCCGAAACCTCTACGAAAAGGACTGCAAAACAAGTTTTAATAAAATTTTAGGAGTTCATGTAATTGATTAGGAGCTTTTCAAAAGAATTATATTGTAAGACCTCAATTTCTGTACTTTTTACTCAGTTAAAATTCCAACGGGACCATTGAGAGGCCCATTTAGGCCTGCTCGTCCGAAACCTCGACAAAAAGGACTGCAAAACAAGTTTTAATCAAATTTTAGGAGTTCATGTAATTTATTAGGAGCTTTTCAACACAATTATATTGCAAAACCTCAATTTATGTACTTTTTACTCAGTTAAAATTCCAACGGGCCCATTGAAAGGCCCATTTATACCTGCTTGTCCGAAACCTCGACAAAAAGGACCACAAAAAAGTTTTCTTCAAATTTTTGGAGTTCAAATAATTGATTAGGATCTTTTCAACACAATAATATTGCAAAACCTCAATTTCTGTACTTTTTACTCTGTTAAAATTCCAACGGGTCCATTAAAAGGCCCATTTAGACCTGCTCGTCCGAAACCTTTACAAAAAGGACCGCAAAAAAGTTTTCTGCAAATTTTAGGAGTTCAAAGAATTGTTTAGGAGATTTTCAACACAGTTAGATTGTAAAACCTCAATTTTTATACTTTTTACTCAGTTAAAATTCCAACGGGTCTAGTGAAAGGCCCATTTAGACCAGCTCATTCGAAACCTCTACAAAAAGGACTGCAAACCAAGTTTTAATCAAATTTTAGGAGCTCATGTAATTGATTAGGATCTTTTCAACACAATTATATTGCAAAACCTCAATTTCTGTACTTTTTACTCAGTTAAAATTCCAACGGGTCCATTGAAAGGCCCATTTAGACCTGCTCGTCCGAAACCTCGACGAAAAGGATCGCAAAACAAGTTTTAATCAAATTTTAGGAGTTCAAATAATTGATTAGGAGCTTTTCAACACAATTATATTGAAAAACCTCAATTTTTATACTTTTTACTCAGTTAAAATTCCAACGGGTCCATTGAAAGGCCCATTTAGACCTGCTCGTCCGAAAACTCTACAAAAGGACTGCAAAACAAGTTTTAATCAAATTTTAGGAATTCATGTAATTGATTAGGAGCTTTTCAACACAATTATATTGCAAAACCTCAATTTCTGTACTTTTTACTCTATTAAAATTCCAACGGGTCCTTTGAAAGGACCATTTAGACCTGCTCGTCCGAAACCTCTACAAAAAGGACCGCAAAAAAGTTTTAATCAAATTTTAGGAGTTCAAATAATTGATTAGGAGCTTTTCAACACAGTTATATTGAAAAGCCTCAATTTATGTACCTTTTAATCAGTTAAAATTCCAACGGGCCCATTGAAATACCCAATTAGACCTGCTCGTCCGAAACCTCGAAAAAAAGGACCGCAAAAAAGTTTTCTTCAAATTTTAGGAGTTCAAATAATTGATTAGGAGATTTTCAACACAATTATATTGTAAAACCTCAATTTATGTACTTTTTACTTAGTTAAAATTCCAACGGGTCCATTGAAAGACCCATTTAGACATGCTCGTCCGAAACCTCTACAAAAAGGATCGCAAAAAAGTTTTATTCAAATTTTAGGAGTTGAAATAATTGTTTAGGAGATTTTCAACACAGTTATATTGTAAAACCTCAATTTTTAAACTTTTTATTCAGTTAAAATTCCAACAGGTCTATTGAAATGCCCATTTAGACCTGCTCGTCCGAAACCTCTACAAAAAGGATTGCAAAACAAGTTTTAATTAGGAGTTCATGTAATTGATTAGGAGCTTTTCAACACAATTATATTGCAAAACCTCAATTTTTGTACCTTTTACTCAGTTAAAATCCCAACGGGCCCATTGAAAGGCCCATTTAGACCTTCTCGTCCGAAACCTCGACAAAAAGGACCGCAAAAAAGTTTAATCAAATTTTTGGAGTTCAAATAATTGATTAGGAGCTTTTCAACACGATTATATTGAAAAACCTCAATTTCTCTACCTTTTACTCAGTTAAAATTCCAACGGGCCCATTGAAAGGCCCGATTAGACCTGCTCGTCCGAAACCTCTACAAAAACGAACGCAAAAAAGTTTTCTTCAAATTTTAGGAGTTCAAATAATTGATTAGGAGCTTTTCAACACAATCATTTTGCAAAACCTCAATTTCTGTACTTTTTACTCTGTTAAAATTCGAACGGGTCCATTGAAAGGCCCATTTAGACTTGCTCGTCCGAAACGTCTACAAAAAGGACTACAAAACAAGTTTTAATCAAATTTTAGGAGTTCATGTAATTGATTAGGAGATTTTCAACACAATTATATTGCAAAACCTCAATTTCTGTACTTTTTACTCAGTTAAAATTCGAACGGGTCCATTGAAAGGCCCATTTAGACCTGCTCGTCTGAAACCTCGGCAAAAAGGATCGCAAAACAAGTTTTAATCAAATTTTAGGAGTTCAAATAATTGATTAGGAGCTTTTCAACACAATTATATTGAAAAACCTCAATTTTATACTTTTTACTTAGTTAAAATTCCAACAGGTCCATTGAAAGGCCCATTTAGACCTGCTCGTCCGAAACCTCTACAAAAAGGATTGCAAAACAAGTTTTAATAAAACTTTAGGAGTTCATGTAATTGATTAGGAGCTTTTCAACACAATTATATTGCAAAACTTCAATTTCTGTACTTTTTACTTAGTTAAAATTCCAACAGGTGGGTGATGGGGTCTCTCGAAATCCTCTCAACTCTCTCGGGTCACTTTTGGGGGTTTAGAGTGTTTTTTTGTTTTTTCCCCATTTTGTTTCTTTCCTCCGCCGCATATCCCTTTCCATTTATTTCTTCTTACCCTAGTTTTCTGCCTTCTTTCCTCCTCGCTGCCGCCGCCAACATCACCAACACGCCGCCCGCCTTCGCTTCTTCCCCCTCACCAGCCGACGTTTCCCATCAAGAGACCCCTTTGCATATCGGTAAAATCTTGATGAGACCCCATCCCAGCCCTATTCGTCTTTCCTCTTCTTTTAGATCTATTCTTTTTTATATTATATTTTTTAACTTGGCTATTTTAGATTCATTTTTACTCATTCTTATGTTTTTCCTTTATGTTGCGAGGCTAATCTCACCATTGCAACCCCTGTGTGCAAGTTTGGGTTCCCGTCCACCGGTGGTCCGATCTGCCGTCCTTTTTTCCTTTTCCCATCGGCGTTTTTGAAGCCTATCTGGTTCTGTTTCAGGCCCTTATCTTTTCCTTTTAACGTGTTTTTATTTTTTTATCCAGATCTACTGCCTTCCCCCCCTTTTGCTTATTTTTTTCCATATATGCTATGGTTTTTACAATTTCTAACTCAGTTTTATTCTTTTCCCCGTTCATTCTCACCCATGGTTTCATCCTCAGTCAGATCCACCCGCCTCTACAATTTTAGTCGGGGCCATTCTCAGATTCAAGTTGATAATGAGTCGAATCTGCCCCGCCCAATATCTTTTTTCATCTATCTCTTTATTTTTATTTTTTATATTCTTTTTTATCTATTGTTTTTTTTTAATTTTTTCATCTATCGTTTTCAACAGATCCTCTTTCAATCGACTGCTTATTACCGGAGTTTTCCCTCAAAATAAAGGGGTTTGTTCGTCCTCAGTCACGGCCATGGCGGCTTTGATTTTAGGGCTTTATCGGTGGTTCTGTAATCTGTCTAGGCCTCCGGTGACCATCGGTACAGTTCCCCCCTTTTTATTTCTTCCTTTTTTTATTTGCTTTTGTTTGAGTGCTGGATTTTTCTCTTCTCTGTTGCATTATATTCTCATTATTGTTCATGCTTATTCTTCTTTCAATTCCCAGCCTTGTCCTTTCATGATGTCTCATCTTCCTATTAGTTATTTGTATTGGATCTGTCATCTCTATGGTTTATTTAGGTTTGTTTTCCTTTCTTGGCTACTTTTTATGAATAAATCATTTATTTTAGTATGCATGTTTCTGCTCATAATCTTATCCTTTGTTCTTAACATTTATCCTTTTTATTTTTTCCATTGTAACTGTACAATTATTGATTCGATTCTCTTATATGTTCATCTTCTATTAATTTCTCTATTTTGTACTTTCATATGCTATTTTGTTTATCATCCTATTTTATGCTCTTCTTCTTTTTACCTATCCTTCAACTTCATATCATCTTTGGTTATGGATTCTTTGTTCACTTGGTTTATAGCTCAAACTCAATCTATGAATTTTTCCTACCAATTATATCAATTATTTTGCTTATATTCTTTTACCACCATCCTCCAATTGAGGAATAATCGATCCCCTTTAAGGGGAATTTTATCAAACCACTTTGTGGTATTTACTTTTATGTTCTATAACATATCTATTTTGACCTTAATTGGTTTCTGCATTTCGAATCTCTCTCTATGCACAAACAATCTCTATATATGCTCCCATATCGTTAAAATTTTATTAATGTTTCAAGTCCACTTCATGTTAATTGTTTACATTTTTTCGTGTTTTCAGCTGTCTTCCATCATTCAATATTATCGGTTGATATTATCATGGTTTGACATTCTGAATGATAAATTATACCTCTATACTATTAGTTGCATTTTCTTCTTTCTTTTATCCCATAATCTGAGTATTCGTCTTCTACTTTGCAACATAACACCGGCCTCGATTCTAACTTTCTTTATTTCTATTTTGCATGTGCCTTTCACCTACTGCACCGACGGCAACCAACGCGGTTCTCACCAATTTTCCATATGCGGACCCTTCAATGCCCAAGTCATCCCATTTTTTATTTTTTTAGCTTTGTTCTAGTACTATTTTATTGCCCTCTTTTATTTGCTCTTTTGGTCTGTTTTATATTTCTTCACCCCCCTTCTCTTTCTAATCTCGGTTTGTAATTATTTTCCTTTTCATGCTCTCTTGCTTTTCTTTTATGTCCTTGCATGCAGTTATCTCTTCCTTACTTACATGTGGTTCTTCTTCTCTATTATTTACTTCCTAACATGTCTTTATCTTCGGACGTTTTATGCTCTCCTCCTAGGTTTTCTTTATTTTCATTTTGGCTACTTTCTTTGCTCTCTTTTCTCGCTTCATAACTACTTATTTAATTACTATCACTCCCTCCTTTGTCATATCTATTCTTCCCTTTTCTCTTCATCTATGACCATCATTAAAGCTACTATATTGCTCACTGATTGTATTTTATTGTTATTTTGTTATTCTCTTTTCACTTTGTCCATTCTTTCAAAAAATGTTCTGTTCATATTTTCTATATGCTATCCAATTATTGCATATTACTACACCTCTTTAGGTGCTTTCCTACCATCCCCTTTTGGGGAAAACAATTCGATCATCTTTATGGTGAATACAATTAAACAAATACAAAACTGTTTGGAAGAGGTAACAAATAAATTAATTACCTCCCATTCCATTAGTATACCTTATATTTACAAAACAATTATTAATATTTTTGCCAGATTAACCTTCCATATGAACAATGTACCAACCATTTCCTTCTACAAATCTCTTGTCACCCTATGGGGCTGCCTATACCATTCCTTTGTTATGCACTCTTCTACTATCCTTCCAGACTCTCCCCACTATTCCCATAACTCTACTATGAATCCCACCATATCTCCAATGTACTACCTGCCTCTTATCATATATCTACTCCTTAATTATTTTTTCAACCTATTATTTCCCCCTTCTTTCCTTTTCCAACCCACAGATACAAAAATACTAAAGCTACTGCTAATCATTTTACTCTTAAGACCATTAATAAAATACTACAATATTATAACTATAACCTTCACAATTTTACATTATATTTATTCTAATTTATTTCTATCAATTTCACATCACTTGCCTTTTAGTGTCAAATTATTACCAAACCATCTCTCCCATTTACCATTTTCCATAAATTACCGATATCAATCTAACTTTATTCTATCTTCATTCTCTATTACCAACTGTTTTATATATCTTTCTTTAAATTCATATATTACCATATCTGCTTATCATATCTTGCCTTTCAATGCAAATTTATTTCTAAATTATATCTTTCCTCTATTTACTCTCTCTATTCAATTCAGTTACCATATTCAAAGCTCTTTCTTTCCTTTTCCCAACCCATATCAATCTAATTTTATTCTATCATTATTCTCTATTGTCAATTGTTTTATATATCCTTCTTTAATTCCATATATTTCTATATCTCCTCTCCAATTCTTGCCTTTCATTGTTAATTTATTTCTAAATTATCTCTTTCCTTTATTTACTCTCTCTCTTCAATTTAGCTACCATAACCAAAGTATTCTATTTCCTTTTTACATCAAACACTACCTTAAATCTTACCTAATTCTAAGCTCTAAATTAAATCTTCTTCTATATTTCTCCCTTTCTAAATTTATCCCATGTATCTCACTTCCAATCTTTTGGAATATTATCAATCTGCATTCCTTTTTTAACTCTTTCCATTATTTGTTTCCCATTCATAACTCCTCTTCTTTCAATTCTTTTATTTATAAGACTCCACCTCCCTTTAATTCCACCTTTCCCACTCGCAATTCTTTATCTTGTTCTATTCGGAATTACCCCACTTACCACCAAATGGCATCCTCCTCTTCTCTTCCCCAATTCACCGATTTGGACCTAACAAACGAGGAAGCTAATACTATCTATACCCCTGATTTCGATTTTTTTGAAGAAGATCCTAAAACCATCCTGATTGGCAAGTCCATATCATCAAAGCCAATAGACGACTGGACCATCCTCTCAGTTTTTGAAGGCATATGGAAGAAAAATCATCTTAAATCAATATCTATTATTAGAGACTCCTTCTTCCGTATCGAGTTTGCCACTATAAGCGACAAATATGATGTGTTCGAGAGAGGCTCATGGCTTCACAAAGACGAATGGATGGCCCTAGCTGACTATACACCTGGTAAAAGTATGGACGAGTATTCTTTCAATCCCATGCGGATTTGGTTTCGCATTCACTCCTTTCCCAAACCTTTTTTGGGGGATCATGACAGAGCTTACCTTGTGGGACAGTCACTTGGTGCCATGGTCGGCACCGTATTACGTACTGATACTCGCAAAGAACGAGGGAACATGACTGAATTCCTACGAGTGGAAATTCTTCTGGACATATCCAAACCAATCCGACGATTTCTCCTCATTGGGAAAGGTCCACGAACTACTTCTTGCCGTCTACAATATGAACGTCTCCCCCTTCTCTGTCAGGGATGTGGCCTCATTAGCCACACTTTCGACCACTGCCCTTCTAAAGCTACGATTGATCCAACAAATCTCCAATACGGTGAATGGCTCCGCTGGCTTCCCCCGCTTCGCCGTGACCAGGGACCACGTGGTCGTATTCGCATTGTTGAGCAATCCACTTCTAATGAATGCAAACCACCTCTAGGTATCTTATACCCTTTTAAATACATCTATCTGATTTTCTGCCTTTACTCTTTTTTATATACTAAAATGTTATTATGTACAGCTCCTTTGGACAAGGGCAAAAATGTTGAATCATCTGCTAATGCTGAACCAAACCCACCGTTAGGTATTACACAACATTTATTTTGGTTTCCAATTAATTATCACTCCCCCCTATGTTGCTTTATTGATCCCCTTTCCTTATCAGATCCTATGGACAAAGGGAAAGCTCCTGTCACTTCTGCTCAAGATTCAGGTCTAAATTCTATCAAAAACCATTATGTTTCTTTCTCCCATAATTTCAAACAATTAAATCTCATTTTCTCTTTTACTAATCTTATAGGGAACCTCAATGAAGGGGATGATGCGTCCTTTGCAGATCTCCCTATCGAGGAAAATAATAACAACGATGAGGTGGTGGAGAAGGAATCCTCGGATTTGCCTCCCACAAATGCCGATCCAAAGCTGCCCCAAAGAGTTCCACTGCATTCAAGAGTCATTTCTCCTCAACCGCTGAACACTATTTACCCTGTTCAAATTGATCTGGACGGTCAAGATGATGGAAAGCCAAACTCTACTGCTCAGCAAGTTAGGAAACTAGACGAACAACTCAGTAAGCCATTCCTCCAAACCGGTATATCATTTTTTGATGATTTTGATTCGTGGCTGCTTAAGCATTACCCAAATATTGCAGCTTCTGCTCCGGCCCCTATTCCCATCCCTCCGAACCGAGGTACTAAGAGGCGCTCCCCAATCCATGTGGTCTTGCAGCCCAAAAAGTCTAGACCTACTCCATCGCCTACTTCGAAAGCTGGGATGAGCAGCGGAAAAAACTCTCCGGCGGCGGCTGATGCACAGCCCCACCGAGGGAAATGATCATTTTATGTTGGAACTGCCAGGGCTTAGGTAAGGTCCAGGCAGTTCAACATCTCCAGCATTATGTTTAGCTTCATAAACCTGATTTACTTTTTTTATGCGAAACTAAACTCAAAAATACGGCTTATAGCCGTCTTGGTGATTTGCTAGGGATGGCCCTAGCTTTTTCTGTTGATTTTTCTTTTAATTGCTCTGGACTTGCTTTATTTACTTTGAACAATAATAATATTGATTTGCTTGCTTACTCGGATCGTTTTATTCACACGTATATTAAATGCAACTCTTCTTCGTTCTATTTCACTGGAATTCATGGCTTTTCTGAAACATGTAACAAACCTAAAACTTGGGAACTAATTGATTCTCTCAACATTAACGATGATCAACCTTGGCTCATCGGTGGAGACTTTAATGAAATCTTATCTGACAATGAAAAACAAGGAGGTTGCCGACGGCCTAGATCTCAAATTAATAATTTCCGCAATTGTCTATCTCGTAACAATCTTTTTGATTGCAAACCTACAACGGGGTGGTTCACATGGTCTAAAACGGGGCCCAAAACCCCTTCTTTATTTGAGCGACTAGATCGTTTTGTTGGGAATATGGCATGGAAAGCTTCCTTTCCTAATTATAACATCATCTCAGACTTTGATGCGAAATCAGATCACTGTTTTCTACTATTAAATACGGAGCCTCTTCCTCCAACAAATCCCCGTCCCCCACCAACCACGTTCAGATTCGAAAATTGTTGGGCTTCCAATGATGAAGGTATTGCTGTGGTAAAACAAACTTGGTCATCCACCAAAGGTAATACTTTGGATAAAATTAAAGCCGTTGGCTCCTGCCTAGGAGACTGGCAATCCCAACAAAGATTTAAGACCAATGGACGCATCAGCTTTCTCACTAAGAAAATTAATAAACTATTACAACGACCTCTTTCAGCTTCAGCCGAAAAAAGATATATCTCCGCCAAAACCGAGCTCCATAAACTTCTCGAGGTGCAAGATGCATATTGGGCACAACGTTCTCGTAATCTATGGCTTTCCCAAGGGGATAAAAATACCCGCTTCTTTCATGCCCGAGCTTCCAATAGAAAGAAAAAGAACACAATCTCAGGTCTCTTAGACTCCAATAATGTTTGGCGTACGAATGATTCTGACCTTATGGAAATTGCTTCCTCATATTTCCATAATCTTTTTTCTTCCTCAAACCCTCACTTTTCTGACCAAATTCTCTCAAAAATCACTCCTACTATTACGAATACTATGAATGAGTCCCTTTCCAAGGAATTCACTCCAGAAGAAATTATCACCGCTTTTCGAGACATCGATCCTAGGAAAGCCCCGGGTATTGATGGCCTACCAAGCGGATTTTTTCGTCAACATTGGGATATTGTAGGCCCTGATATTATTACACTTTGCCTTAATCTCCTTAAAGGGTCAGCTGATATGGCTTCAGTTAACCAAACTATTTTGGTTCTCATACCTAAGATTAAGGATCCCACTACTATGAGGCATCTTCGGCCCATCAGTCTCTGTACAGTAATTTACAAAATCATTGCTAAAGTCTTAGTTAATCGAATGAAACATACCATTCCATTCTGTATCAGTTCAAATCAAGCTGCTTTTGTTCAGGGACGTAATATTACAGATAACATTCTTATTGCCCACGAAATTATTCATTCAATTAATACTGGTACCTCTAAATCTTCTCGTGGAGCTGCCCTTAAACTTGACATGGAAAAGGCCTTTGACAGGGTCGAGTGGTCATTCCTCGAAAATGTTATGACCCGTATGGGGTTTGCTTCATCATGGGTCTCTCTTATCATGAGATGTATTTCTTCAGTTTCCTTTACGGTTAAGGTAAACAATTCTTTTTCCCCTTTGTTTCGACCTCAAAGGGGCCTCCGCCAAGGTGACCCTTTATCTCCTTTTCTTTTTCTATTTTGTACCCAAGGGCTTTCAGCTTTCTTGGCCGATGCTAAACAACAAGGCCTACTCCCAGGATTAGGGGCGTGTAAGCATGGCCCCAAGGTTAACCACCTCTTATTTGCGGATGATTGCATAGTTTTCCTTAACTCAAATCCCGATGAAGCTGCACACCTTAAGTTGGCCCTCCAGACTTATGCCTCTGCCTCTGGGCAAGCAATCAACTTTGATAAGTCTACTATCTTTTACAATCCCCGCACTCCTACTTCTACTCGTCAAGCTATTAATTCCTATCTTCAAGTACGTGAGGTCTCCAATCCTGGGGTCTATCTGGGGGTACCTCTTCTTATTGGTAAAAATAAGACCCTTGCTTTAGGGTTTATACGCGATAAAGTTCACGATAGATTATCCAACTGGGACAAACAGCTTCTTTCCTTCAGTGGTAGAGAAATTTTTATTAAAGCTGTTTTACAATCTTTACCTCAATATGTTATGTCCTGTTATTTATTACTCCAAAATATTATTGATGATATGACATCTGCCATTCGTCGATATTGGTGGTCTGGGAAATCCAACAAGAAAGGTTGGCATATGCTTCCATGGGACCAGGTATGCTTGCCTAAATCTGTTGGTGGTATGGACTTCCGGGACCTCAATAACTTTAACATAGCTCTTCTTGGCAAACAACTCTGGCGCCTCATTTGCGAACCTGACTCCCTTTTGGGACAAATCTATAAATTCAAGTACTTCCCGACAGGTAATATCCTTAATGCCTCTCGGCCTTCGCGAGGTTCTTTTGCCTGGCAAGGTCTTTATAACGCTATGCAACACCTATTTGGTGGTTTCCTCTATCGGCCGGGTATCAACAGTAACATACGCATCCATCATGATAATTGGGGAGGCTCCTCGACTGTTCACCTCTATGGGGACTATGAGCTATCGGAGGAAGTCCACATTCGTTGTCGAGATTTTATGATGCGGAACCAAGCTGCCTGGGACCCTGTCAAAGTTCGTGCTTACTTTACTGTGAATGATGCCAATTCCATTCTTTCTGTTCCTATTATTAATGACACTCGAGATACCATCCTCTGGAATCCCAATGATTCTGGTATCTATTCTGTCAGATCTGGCTATCTTTTCCTGTAACGACCCCCTGAGCCTAGACTTCGTCCCCCTCGATTTTGGAAATTTCTTACCAAGCTCAAGGTTTTGCCTAAGGTTAAAACTTTCGGCTGGCGTCTGGGGGCAGGAGCCCTGCCTGTTGGGGCTCGCCTCCAGACTTTTGCTCCAGACTCTGGTCCATGCCCCATTTGTAACTCGGGTTTTGAGTCGATTCTCCACGCTCTCCGAGACTGCTCTGGTGCCTCGGAAACTCTTAAATTGATTGGTCTTCCCTCCTCTTTTATCAACAGTTCCGCCTCTACGGGCCTCCAATGGCTTGAGGAAGGTGCTTACCTTCTTTCTCCTGGTCTTTTTGGCCTCTTCTTGACTACCCTTTGGAATATTTGGAACAGGCGTAACGACTGGATCCATAATAAACATCTTCAACCCCCTTGGCTAATTGCTGTCAACTCTATTAGTCTCCATAAGGACTACTCTAACTCTATATCTTCCACTACATCACCCATCCCCTCGGCACTTCCTCCTCGATGGAGGCTTCCACCTCGTGGTTTTATTAAAGTCAATGTGGATGGGGCTTTTGATCCTTCCACTCGTGCAGCGGCGGTTGGTGAAGTCGCTCGGGATGACACTGGGACAGTTGTCGGTGGCCTGGCTTTTCCGCTGGGCAGTTGTTCTGATGCTATTTCATCCGAAGGGAGAGCTCTTCTCGTCGGCATTACTTTTGCCCTATCTCAAGGATGGAGCCATTTGATTTTCGAGACAGACTGTGCTTCCCTAGCAAACCGGATCAACTCTCTTGGGCCAGATCATTCTCCTTTGGGGCCGATGATTCTGCAGGCTCATACTGCTTTGGAGGATTTTTCTGTGGCACATGTTCAGTATATTCGCCGTGAGGCTAATTTTGTAGCTCATACGTTGGCTACCCATGCCCTTAGATCCATGTCTTCTTTATCTTTTGGATCTATTTACCCTGATTGTATCAAAAACATTGTACTTTGCGAGGTTTAACCTCGTCTTAATAATATATTTTGGGTACTCTTTTCCCATTTTTAGGTTTCTCCAAGCCTTGTGCTTGGGGGTTTTAGTAGGGGTTTTTAATGAGGCCCGTTTTCTTCAAAAGAAATTCCAACAGGTCCATTGAAAGGCCCATTTAGACCTGCTCGTCCGAAACCTCTACAAAAAGGACTGCAAAACAAGTTTTAATCAAATTTTAGGAGTTCATGTAATTGATTAGGAGCTTTTCAACACAATTATATTGCAAAACCTCAATTTATGTACTTTTTACTCAGTTAAAATTCCAACGGGCCCATTGAAAGGCCCATTTAGACCTACTTGTCCGAAACCTCGACAAAAAGGACCGCAAAAAAGTTTTCTTCAAAATTTTGGAGTTCAAATAATTGATTAGGAGCTTTTCAACACAATCATATTGCAAAACCTCAATTTCTGTACTTTTTACTCTGTTAAAATTCCAACGGGTCCATTAAAAGGCCCATTTAGACCTGCTCGTCCGAAACCTTTACAAAAAGGACCGCAAAAAAGTTTTCTTCAAATTTTAGGATTTCAAATAATTGTTTAGGAGATTTTCAACACAGTTAGATTGTAAAACCTCAATTTTTATACTTTTTACTCAGTTAAAATTCCAACGGGTCCATTGAAAGGCCCATTTAGACCATCTCGTCCGAAACCTCTACAAAAAGGACTACAAAACAAGTTTTAATCAAATTTTAGGAGTTCATGTAATTAATTAGGAGCTTTTCAACACAATTATATTGCAAAACCTCAATTTTTGTACCTTTTACTCAGTTAAAATTCCAACGGGCCCATTGAGAGGCCCATTTAGACCTTCTCGTCCGAAACCTCGACAAAAAGGACCGAAAAAGTTTTAATCAAATTTTAGGAGTTCAAATAATTGATTAGGAGCTTTTCAACACAATTATATTGAAAAACCTCAATTTCTGTACCTTTTACTCAGTTAAAATTCCAACGGGCCCATTGAAAGGCCCAATTAGACCTGCTCGTCCGAAACCTCTACAAAAACGACCGCAAAAAAGTTTTCTTCAAATTTTAGGAGTTCAAATAATTGATTAGGAGCTTTTCAACACAATCATATTGCAAAACCTCAATTTATGTACTTTTTACTCTGTTAAAATTCGAACGGGTCCATTGAAAGGCCCATTTAGACTTGCTCGTCCGAAACCTCTACAAAAAGGACTGCAAAACAAGTTTTAGTCAAATTTTAGGAGTTCATGTAATTGATTAGGAGATTTTCAACATAATTATATTGCAAAACCTCAATTTCTGTACTTTTTACTCAGTTAAAATTCGAACGGGTCCATTGAACGGCCCATTTAGACCTGCTCGTCTGAAACCTCGACAAAAAGGATCGCAAAACAAGTTTTAATCAAATTTTAGGAGTTCAAATAATTGATTAGGAGCTTTTCAACACAATTACATTGAAAAACCTCAATTTTATACTTTTTACTTAGTTAAAATTCCAACAGGTCCATTGAAAGGCCCATTTAGACCTACTCGTCCGAAACCTCTACAAAAAGGACTGCAAAAAACAAGTTTTAATAAAACTTTAGGAGTTCATGTAATTGATTAGGAGCTTTTCAACACAATTATATTGCAAAACTTCAATTTCTGTACTTTTTACTTAGTTAAAATTCCAACAGGTCCATTGAAAGGCCCATGTAGACCTGCTCGTCCGAAACCTCTACAAAAAGGACTGCAAAACAAGTTTTAATCAAATTTTAGGAGTTCATGTAATTGATTAGGAGCTTTTCAACACAATTATATTGCAAAACCTCAATTTATGTACTTTTTACTCAGTTAAAATTCCAACGGGCCCATTGAAAGGCCCATTTAGACCTGCTTGTCCGAAACCTCGACAAAAAGGACCGCAAAAAAGTTTTCTTCAAATTTTCGGAGTTCAAATAATTGATTAGGAGCTTTTCAACACAATCATATTGCAAAACCTCAATTTCTGTACTTTTTACTCTGTTAAAATTCCAACGGGTCCTTTAAAAGGCCAATTTAGACCTGCTCGTCTGAAACCTTTACGAAAAGGACCGCAAAAAAGTTTTCTTCAAATTTTAGGAGTTCAAAGAATTGTTTAGGAGATTTTCAACACAGTTAGATTGTAAAACCTCAATTTTTATACTTTTTACTCAGTTAAAATTACAACGGGTCCAGTGAAAGGCCCATTTAGACCAGATCGTCCGAAACCTCTACAAAAAGGACTGCAAAACAAGTTTTAATCAAATTTTAGGAGTTCATGTAATTGATTAGGAGCTTTTCAACACAATTATATTGCAAAACCTCAATTTCTGTACTTTTTACTCAGTTAAAATTTCAACAGATCCATTGAAAGGCCCATTTCGACCCGCTCGTCCGAAACCTCTACAAAAGGACTGCAAAAATATTTTAATCAAATTTTAGGAGTTCATGTAATTGATTAGGAGCTTTTCAACACAATTATATTGCAAAACCTTAATTTATGTACTTTTTACTCAGTTAAAATTCCAATGGGTCCATTGAAAGGCCCATTTAGACATGCTCGTCCGAAACCTCTACAAAAAGGATCACAAAAAAGTTTTATTCAAATTTTAGGAATTCAAATAATTGATTAGAATATTTTCAACACAGTTATATTGTAAAACCTCAATTTTTATACTTTTTACTCAGTTAAAATCCCAACGGGTCCATTGAAAGGCCCATTTAGACCTTCTCGTCCGAAACCTCTACAAAAGGACTGCAAAACAAGTTTTAATCAAATTTTAGGAGTTCATGTAATTGATTAGGAGCTTTTCAACACAATTATATTGCAAAACCTCAATTTCTGTACCTTTTACTCAGTTAATATTCCAACGGGCCCATTGAAAGGCCCATTTAGACCTTCTCGTCCGAAACCTCGACAAAAAGGACCGCAAAAAAGTTTTAATCAAATTTTAGGAGTTCAAATAATTGATTAGGAGCTTTTCAACACAATTATATTGAAAAACCTCAATTTCTGTACCTTTTACTCAGTTAAACAAGAAATGCAATTAACTGCCTTTTACAAGTACGCGAGGTTACTAACCCTGGAGTATACCTAGGCATCCCGCTCCTAATTGGGAAAAATAAAACTGAATCTTTAGGTTTTGTACGTGATAAAGTACATGATCGTCTCTCTACTTGGGACAAACATCTTCTATCCTTTAGTGGCCGAGAGATTTTCATCAAAGCTGTCTTACAATCTCTCCCGCAATATGTTATGTCTTGCTATCTTCTACCACAAAATATCATCGACGACATGACTACATCAATCCGTCAATACTGGTGGACTGGTAAATCCAACAAAAAAGGTTGGCATATGTTACCTTGGAATCGTATATGCTTACCTAAATCTGCTGGCGGCATGGGTTTTAAGGATTTACACGACTTTAACATTGCTCTCTTGGGCAAGCAAATTTGGAAACTCATCTGTGAACCAGATTCCTTATTAGGACAAATATACCGGTCTAAATACTTTCCTTCCGGCAACATTTTGGATGCACCAAAACCCAACAGGGGCTCCTTCGCTTGGCAAGGTATATATAACGCTCTTCAGCGTCTTTTCCCTGGCTTTCTTCACCGCCCTGGCATAAACAGTAATATTAGAATACACAAAGATAGATGGGGAGGGTCTTCCCCGATTGAGCTTACTGGGGATTACGAAATCTCCGATGAATTTCACATTCGATGTCGTGATTTTATGATACGCAACCAAACTGCCTGGGATACGGTTAAGATAAACAATTATTTCAATCCAATTGATGTCGATGCCATTCTCCGTATCCCCATCATAAATGATCAACGTGACTCAATACTCTGGTCTCCCAACGACTCGGGTATTTACTCAGTCCGTTCTGGATATATTTTCTTACAACGTTCAATAACCCAACCTTCGCCACCAACTCGCTTTTGGAAGTTTTTATCCAAAATCAAAGCTTTACCCAAAGTTAAAACTTTTGGCTGGCGTATGGCTTCTGATGCTCTACCAGTTGGATCTAAAATGCAAGCCTTTTCCCCTAGCTCGGGGCCTTGCTCTATCTGTGGTAGCCACTCGGAATCGATCCTTCATGCACTTCGTGACTGCCCTGGGACATCTGAAGCTCTCCAAATTAGTGGTATCCCTATCTCTCTCTATAAGAGTTTAGCTCTTACGCCCATGCATTGGTTAGAGGAAGCTGCCTCTACAATTTCCTCTGATAAATTTGGTCTCTTCCTTACTGTTTTATGGAATATATGGAACAGACGAAATGATTGGGTTCACAACCACCATATACAACCTTCATGGCTAATTGATATTAATTCAATTAGCTTACATGACGAATTTTGTAAATCTTTAAATTCGATTGACCCAGCTCCATCTACATTTTCTAATCCTTCTCGAACACTTCCTCCACCTATTCATATCAAAATAAATATGGACGGAGCCTTTAACCCATCAACTCGTGCAGCAGCTGTCGGCGTTGTTGCTCGTGATTCTGCAGGAGTAGTCGTGGGTGGTCTTGCTTTCCCTCTTGGTAGCTGTCAGGACGCTATCACCAGTGAAGGGGAAAGCATCCTAGCTGGTCTCACCTTTGCCCGATCTCAAGGTTGGACTCGTGTCTTGATCGAAACTGACTGCGCTTCTCTCGCGAATAGGATCAACAATCCTGCTCAGGACCTCTCTACTATGGGACCAACTATTCTCCAGATAAAAGCTGCTCTTCACGACTTTGACTTTATTTCTATTTCTTTTGTACGCCGTGAGGCAAATATTATAGCTCATACTTTGGCTACCTTTTCGCTGAATTCTATGACTTCTACGTCATTTAATTCGGATGTCCCACATTGTATACAACATTTTGTAACACATCATTTTTGATTAATAATATTTGGGCACTCTTTTCCCCTTTTTAGGGTCCTCTAGCTCTGCTTGAAGGACAGTAGTAGGGGTTTTTAATGAGGCCTTTTCTTCACAAAAAAAAATTCCAACGGGCCCATTGAGAGGCCCATTTAGACCTTCTCGTCCGAAACCTCGACAAAAAGGACCGCAAAAAAGTTTTAATCAAATTTTAGGAGTTCAAATAATTGATGAGGAGCTTTTCAACACAATTATATTGAAAAACCTCAATTTCTGTACCTTTTACTCAGTTAAAATTCCAACGGGCCCATTGAAAGGCCCAATTAGACCTGCTCGTCCGAAACCTCTACAAAAACGACCGCAAAAAAGTTTTCTTCAAATTCTAGGAGTTCAAATAATTGATTAGGAGCTTTTCAACACAATCATAATTCAAAACCTCAATTTCTGTACTTTTTACTCTGTTAAAATTCGAACGGGTCCATTAAAAGGCCCATTTAGATTTGCTCGTCCGAAACCTCTACAAAAAGGACTGCAAAACAAGTTTTAATCAAATTTTAGGAGTTCAGGTAATTGATTAGGAGCTTTTCAACACAATTATATTGCAAAACCTCAATTTCTGTACTTTTTACTCAGTTAAAATTCGAACGGGTCCATTGAACGGCCCATTTAGACCTGCTCGTCAGAAACCTCGACAAAAAGGATCGCAAAACAAGTTTTACTCAAATTTTAGGAGTTCAAAAAATTGATTAGGAGCTTTTCAACACAATTATATTGAAAAACCTCAATTTTATACTTTTTACTTAGTTAAAATTCCAACAGGTCCATTGAAAGGCCCATTTAGACCTGCTCGTCCGAAACCTCTACAAAAAGGACTGCAAAACAAGTTTTAATAAAACTTTAATAGTTCATGTAATTGATTAGGAGCTTTTCAACACAATTATATTGCAAAAGATCAATTTCTGTACTTTTTACTTAGTTAAAATTCCAACAGGTCCATTGAAAGGCCCATGTAGACCTACTCGTCCGAAACATCTACAAAAAGGACTGCAAAACAAGTTTAATCAAATTTTAGGAGTTCATGTAATTGATTAGGAGCTTTTCAACACAATTATATTGCAAAACCTCAATTTATGTACTTTTTACTCAGTTAAAATTCCAACGGGCCCATTGAAAGGCCCATTTAGACCTGCTTGTCCGAAACCTCGACAAAAAGGACCGCAAAAAAGTTTTCTTCAAATTTTTGGAGTTCAAATAATTGATTAGGAGCATTTCAACACAATCATATTGAAAAACCTCAATTTCTGTACTTTTTACTCTGTTAAAATTCCAAAGGGTCCATTAAAAGGCCCATTTAGACCTGCTCGTCTGAAACCTTTACAAAAAGGACCGCAAAAAAGTTTTCTTCAAATTTTAGGAGTTCAAAGAATTGTTTAGGAGATTTTCAACATAGTTAGATTGTAAAACCTCAATTTTTATACTTTTTACTCAGTTAAAATTCCAACGGGTCCAGTGAAAGGCCCATTTAAACCAGCTCGTCCGAAACCTCTACAAAAAGGACTGCAAAACAAGTTTTAATCAAATTTCAGGAGCTCATGTAATTGATTAGGATCTTTTCAACACAATTATATTGAAAAACCTCAATTTCTGTACTTTTTACTCAGTTAAAATTCCAACGGGTCCATTGAAAGGCCCATTTAGACCTGCTCGTCCAAAACCTCGACAAAAAGGATCGCAAAACAAGTTTTAATCAAATTTTAGGAGTTCAAATAATTGATTAGGAGCTTTTCAACACAATTATATTGAAAAACCTCAATTTTTATACTTTTTACTCAGTTAAAATTCCAACGGGTCCATTGAAAGGCCCATTTAGACCTGCTCGTCCGAAACCTCTACAAAAGGACTGCAAAACAAGTTTTAATCAAATTTTAGGAGTTTATGTAATTGATTAGGAGCTTTTCAACACAATTATATTGCAAAACCTCAATTTCTGTACTTTTTACTCTATTAAAATTCCAACGGGTCCTTTGAAAGGACCATTTAGACCTGCTCGTCCGAAACCTCTACAAAAAGGACCGCAAAAAAGTTTTCTTCAAATTTTAGGAGTTCAAATAATTGATTAGGAGCTTTTCAACACAATTATATTGAAAAACCTCAATTTCTGTACCTTTTAATCTGTTAAAATTCCAACGGGTCCATTGAAAGGCACATTTAGACCTGCTTGTCCGAAACCTCGAAAAAAAGGACCACAAAAAACTTTTCTTCAAATTATAGGAGTTCAAATAATTGATTAGGAGCTTTTCAACATAATTATATTGCAAAACCTCAATTTCTGAACTTTTTACTCAGTTAAAATTCCAACGGGTCCATTGAAAGGCCCATTTAGACCAGCTCGTCCGAAACCTCTACAAAAAGGACTACAAAACAAGTTTTAATCAAATTTTAGGAGTTCATGTAATTGATTAGGATCTTTTCAACAAAATTATATTGCAAAACCTCAATTTCAGTACTTTTTACTCAGTTAAAATTCCAACGGGTCCATTGAAAGGCCCATTTAGACCTTCTCGTCCAAAACCTCGACAAAAAGTATCGCAAAACAAGTTTTAATCAAATTTTAGGAGTTCAAATAATTGATTAGGAGCTTTTCAACAAAATTATATTGAAAAACCTCAATTTTTATACGTTTTACTCAGTTAGAATTCCAACGGGTCCATTGAAAGGCCCATTTAGACCTGCTCATCCGAAACCCCTACAAAAAGGACTGCAAAACAAGTTTTAATCAAATTTTAGGAGTTCATGTAATTGATTAGGAGCTTTTCAACACAATTATATTGCAAAACCTCAATTTCTGTACTTTTTACTCTGTTAAAATTCCAACGGGTCCTTTGAAAGGCCCATTTAGACCTGCTCATCCGAAACCTCTACAAAAATGACCGCAAAAAAGTTTTCTGCAAATTTTAGGAGTTCAAATAATTGATTAGGAGCTTTTAAACACAATTATATTGCAAAACCTCAATTTCTGTACTTTTTACTCAGTTAAAATTTCAACGGATCCATTGAAAGGCCCATTTCGACCCGCTCGTCCGAAACCTCTACAAAAGGACTGCAAAAATATTTTAATCAAATTTTAGGAGTTCATGTAATTGATTAGGAGCTTTTCAACACAATTATATTGCAAAACCTTAATTTTTGTACTTTTTACTCAGTTAAAATTCCAATGGGTCCATTGAAAGGCCCATTTAGATCTGCTCGTCCGAAACCTCTACAAAAAGGATTACAAAAAGTTTTATTCAAAATTTAGGAATTCAAATAATTGTTTAGGAGATTTTCAAAACAGTTATATTGTAAAACCTCAATTTTTTATACTTTTTACTCAGTTAAAATTCCAACGGGTCTATTGAAAGGCCCATTTAGACCTGCTCGTCCGAAACCTCTACAAAAAGGACTGCAAAACAAGTTTTAATCAAATTTTAGGAGTTCATGTAATTGATTAGGAGCTTTTCAACACAATTATATTGCAAAACCTCAATTTCTGTACTTTTTACTTAGTTAAAATTCCAACGGGCCCATTGAAAGGCCCATTTAGACCTGCTCGTCTGAAACCTCTACAAAAAGGATCACAAAAAAGTTTAATTCAAATTTTAGGAATTCAAATAATTGATTAGGAGATTTTCAACACATTTATATTGTAAAACCTCAATTTTTATACTTTTTACTCAGTTAAAATTCCAACGGGTCCATTGAAAGGCCCATTTAGACCTGCTCGTCTGAAACCTCTACAAAAGGACTGCAAAACAAATTTTAATCAAAATTTAGGAGTTCATGTAATTGATTAGGAGCTTTTCAACACAATTATATTGCAAAACCTCAATTTATGTACCTTTTACTCAATTAATATTCCAACGGGCCCATTGAAAGGCCCATTTAGACCTTCTCGTCCGAAACCTCGACAAAAAGGACCGCAAAAAAGTTTTAATCAAATTTTAGGAGTTCAAATAATTGATTAGGAGCTTTTCAACACAATTATATTGAAAAACCTCAATTTCTCTACCTTTTACTCAGTTAAAATTCCAACGGGCCCATTGAAAGGCTCAATTAGACCTGCTCGTCCGAAACCTCAACAAAAAGGACCGCAAAAAAGTTTTCTTCAAATTTTAGGAGTTCAAAAAATTGATTAGGAGATTTTCAACACAATTATATTGCAAAACCTCAATTTCTTTACTTTTTACTTAGTTAAAATTCCAACGGGTCCATTGAAAGGCCCATTTAGACCTGCTCGTCCGAAAACACTACAAAAAGGAGCGCAAAAAAGTTTTATTCAAATTTTAGGAGTTGAAATAATTGTTTAGGAGATTTTCAACACAGTTATATTGTAAAACATCAATTTTTATACTTTTTATTCAGTTAAAATTCCAACGGGTCCATTGAAAGGCCCATTTAGACCTGCTCGTCCGAAATCTCTACAAAGGACTGCAAAAAAAGTTTTAATCAAATTTTAGGAGTTCATGTAATTGATTAGGAGCTTTTCAACACAATTATATTGCAAAACCTCAATTTCTGTACCTTTTACTCAGTTAAAATTCCAACGGGCCCATTGAAAGGCCCATTTAGACCTTCTCGTCCGAAACCTCGACAAAAAGGACCGCAAAAAAGTTTTAATCAAATTTTAGGAGTTCAAATAATTGATTAGGAGCTTTTCAACACAATTACATTGAAAAACCTCAATTTCTGTACCTTTTACTCAGTTAAAATTCCAACGGGCCCATTGAAAGGCCCAATTAGACCTGCTCGTCCGAAACCTCTACAAAAAGGACCGCAAAAAAGTTTTTTTCAAATTTTAGGAGTTCAAATAATTGATTAGGAGATTTTCAACACAATTATATTGTAAAACCTCAATTTCTGTACTTTTTACTTAGTTAAAATTCCAACGGGTCCATTGAAAGGCCCATTTAGACCTGCTCGTCCGAAACCTCTACAAAAAGGATCGCAAAAAAGTTTTATTCAAATTTTAGGAGTTGAAATAATTGTTTAGGAGATTTTCAACACAGTTATATTGTAAAACCTCAATTTTTATACTTTTTACTTAGTTAAAATTCCAACGGGTCTATTAAAAGGCCCATTTGGACCTGCTCGTCCGAAACCTCTACAAGAAGGACTACAAAACAAGTTCTAATCAAATTTTAGGAGTTCATGTAATTGATTAGGAGCTTTTCAACACAATTATATTGCAAAACCTCAATTTCTGTACTTTTTACTTAGTTAAAATTCTAACGGGCCCATTGAAAGGCCCATTTAGACCTGCTCGTTCGAAACCTCTACAAAAAGGATCACAAAAAAGTTTTATTCAAATTTTAGGAATTCAAATAATTGATTAGGAGATTTTCAACACAGTTATATTGTAAAATCTCAATTTTTATACTTTTTACTCAGTTAAAATTCCAACGGGTCCATTGAAAGGCCCATTTAGACCTGCTCGTCCGAAACCTCTACAAAATGACTGCAAAACAAGTTTTAATCAAATTTTAGGAGTTCATGTAATTGATTAGGAGCTTTTAAACACAATTATATTGCAAAACCTCAATTTCTGTACCTTTTACTCAGTTAATATTCCAACGGGCACATTGAAAGGCCCGTTTAGACCTTCTCGTCCGAAACCTCGACAACAAGGACCGCAAAAAAGTTTTAATCAAATTTTAGGAGTTCAAATAATTGATTAGGTGCTTTTCAACACAATTATATTGAAAAACCTCAATTTCTGTACCTTTTACTCAGTTAAAATTCCAATGGGCCCATTGAAAGGCCCAATTACACATGCTCGTCCGAAACCTCTACAAAAAGGACCGCAAAAAAGTTTTTTTTTAAATTTTAGGAGTTCAAATAATTGATTAGGAGATTTTCAACACAATTATATTGTAAAACCTCAATTTCTGTACTTTTTACTTAGTTAAAATTCCAATGGGTCCATTGAAAGGCCCATTTAGACTTGCTCGTCCGAAACCTCTACAAAAAGGATTGCAAAACAAGTTTTAATCAAATTTTAGGAGTTCATGTAATTTATTAGGAGCTTTTCAACACAATTATATTGCAAAACCTCAATTTCTTTACCTTTTACTCAGTTAAAATTCCAACGGGCCCACTGAAAGGCCCATTTAGACCTTTTCGTCCGAAACCTCGACAAAAAGAACCGCAAAAAAGTTTTAATAAAATTTTAGGCGTTCAAATACTTGATTAGGAGCTTTTCAACACAATTATATTGAAAAACCTCAATTTCTGTACCTTTTACTCAGTTAAAATTCCAACGTATCCATTGAAAGGCCCATTTCGACCCGCTCGTCCGAAACCTCTACAAAAGGACTGCAAAACAAGTTTTAATCAAATTTTAGGTGTTCATGTAATTGATTAGGAGCTTTTAAACACAATTATATTGCAAAACCTCAATTTCTGTACCTTTTACTCAGTTAATATTCCAACGGGCCCATTGAAAGGCCCGTTTAGACCTTCTCGTCCGAAACCTCTACAAAAAGGATCGCAAAAAAGTTTTATTCAAATTTTAGGAATTCAAATATTTGATTAGGAGATTTTCAACACAGTTATATTGTAAAACCTCAATTTTTATACTTTTTACTCAGTTAAAATTCCAACGGGTCCATTGAAAGGCCCATTTAGACCTGCTCGTCCGAAACCTCTACAAAAGTACTGCAAAACAAGTTTTAATCAAATTTTAGGAGTTCAAGCAATTGATTAGGAGCTTTTCAACACAATTATATTGCAAAACCTCAATTTTTGTACCTTTTACTCAGTTAATATTCCAACGGGCCCATTGAAAGGCCCATTTAGACCTTCTCGTCCGAAACCTCGACCAAAAGGACCGCAAAAAATTTTTAATCAAATTTTAGGAGTTCAAATAATTGATTAGGAGCTTTTCAACACAATTATATTGAAAAACCTCAATTTCTGTACCTTTTACTTAGTTAAAATTCCAACGGGCCCATTGAAAGGCCCATTTAGACTTGCTCATCCGAAACCTCTACAAAAAGGATTGTAAAACAAGTTTTAATCAAATTTTAGGAGTTCATGAAATTGATTAGGACCTTTTCAACACAATTAATTTGCAAAACCTCAATTTCTGTACCTTTTACTCAGTTAATATTCCAACGGATCCATTGAAAGGCCCATTTCGACCCGCTCGTCCGAAACCTCTACAAAAGGACTGCAAAAATATTTTAATCAAATTTTAGGAGTTCATGTAATTGATTAGGAGCTTTTCAACACAATTATATTGCAAAACCTTAATTTCTGTACTTTTTACTCAGTTAAAATTCCAATGGGTCCATTGAAAGGCCTATTTAGACCTGCTCGTCCGAAACCTCTACAAAAAGGATCACAAAAAAGTTTTATTCAAATTTTAGGAATTCAAATAATTGATTAGGCGATTTTCAACACAGTTATATTGTAAAACCTCAATTTTTATACTTTTTACTCAGTTAAAATTCCAACGGGTCTATTGAAAGGCCCATTTGGACCTGCTCGTCTGAAACCTCTACAAAAAGGACTGCAAAACAAGTTCTAATCAAATTTTAGGAGTTCATGTAATTGATTAGGAGCTTTTGAACACAATTATATTGCAAAACCTCAATTTCTGTACTTTTTATATAGTTAAAATTCCAACGGGCCCATTGAAAGGCCCATTTAGACATGCTCGTCCGAAACCTCTACAAAAAGGATCACAAAAAAGTTTTATTCAAATTTTAGGAATTCAAATAATTGATTAGGCGATTTTCAACACAGTTATATTGTAAAACCTCAATTTTTATACTTTTTACTCAGTTAAAATTCCAACGGGTCCATTGAAAGACCCATTTAGACCTGCTCGTCCGAAACCTCTACAAAAGGACTGCAAAACAAGTTTTAATCAAATTTTAGGAGTTCATGTAATTGATTAGGAGCTTTTCAACACAATTATATTGCAAAACCTCAATTTCTGTACTTTTTACTTAGTTAAAATTCCAACGGGCCCATTGAAAGGCCCATTTAGACATGCTCGTCCGAAACCTCTACAAAAAGGACCGCAAAAAAGTTTTATTCAAAATTTAGGAATTCAAATAATTGATTAGGAGATTTTCAACACAGTTATATTGTAAAACCTCAATTTTTATACTTTTTACTCAGTTAAAATTCCAACGGGTCCATTGAAAGACCCATTTAGACCTGCTCGTCTGAAACCTCTACAAAAGGACTGCAAAACAAGTTTTAATCAAATTTTAGGAGTTCATGTAATTGATTAGGAGCTTTTCAACACAATTATATTGCAAAACCTCAATTTCTGTACTTTTTACTTAGTTAAAATTCCAACGGGCCCATTGAAAGGCCCATTTAGACATGCTCGTCCGAAACCTCTACAAAAAGGACCGCAAAAAAGTTTTCTTCAAATTTTTGGAGTTCAAATAATTGATTAGGAGCATTTCAACACAATCATATTGAAAAACCTCAATTTCTGTACTTTTTACTCTGTTAAAATTCCAAAGGGTCCATTAAAAGGCCCATTTAGACCTGCTCGTCTGAAACCTTTACAAAAAGGACCGCAAAAAAGTTTTCTTCAAATTTTAGGAGTTCAAAGAATTGTTTAGGAGATTTTCAACATAGTTAGATTGTAAAACCTCAATTTTTATACTTTTTACTCAGTTAAAATTCCAACGGGTCCAGTGAAAGGCCCATTTAAACCAGCTCGTCCGAAACCTCTACAAAAAGGACTGCAAAACAAGTTTTAATCAAATTTCAGGAGCTCATGTAATTGATTAGGATCTTTTCAACACAATTATATTGAAAAACCTCAATTTCTGTACTTTTTACTCAGTTAAAATTCCAACGGGTCCATTGAAAGGCCCATTTAGACCTGCTCGTCCAAAACCTCGACAAAAAGGATCGCAAAACAAGTTTTAATCAAATTTTAGGAGTTCAAATAATTGATTAGGAGCTTTTCAACACAATTATATTGAAAAACCTCAATTTTTATACTTTTTACTCAGTTAAAATTCCAACGGGTCCATTGAAAGGCCCATTTAGACCTGCTCGTCCGAAACCTCTACAAAAGGACTGCAAAACAAGTTTTAATCAAATTTTAGGAGTTTATGTAATTGATTAGGAGCTTTTCAACACAATTATATTGCAAAACCTCAATTTCTGTACTTTTTACTCTATTAAAATTCCAACGGGTCCTTTGAAAGGACCATTTAGACCTGCTCGTCCGAAACCTCTACAAAAAGGACCGCAAAAAAGTTTTCTTCAAATTTTTGGAGTTCAAATAATTGATTAGGAGCTTTTCAACACAATTATATTGAAAAACCTCAATTTCTGTACCTTTTAATCTGTTAAAATTCCAACGGGTCCATTGAAAGGCACATTTAGACCTGCTTGTCCGAAACCTCGAAAAAAAGGACCACAAAAAACTTTTCTTCAAATTATAGGAGTTCAAATAATTGATTAGGAGCTTTTCAACATAATTATATTGCAAAACCTCAATTTCTGAACTTTTTACTCAGTTAAAATTCCAACGGGTCCATTGAAAGGCCCATTTAGACCAGCTCGTCCGAAACCTCTACAAAAAGGACTACAAAACAAGTTTTAATCAAATTTTAGGAGTTCATGTAATTGATTAGGATCTTTTCAACAAAATTATATTGCAAAACCTCAATTTCAGTACTTTTTACTCAGTTAAAATTCCAACGGGTCCATTGAAAGGCCCATTTAGACCTTCTCGTCCAAAACCTCGACAAAAAGTATCGCAAAACAAGTTTTAATCAAATTTTAGGAGTTCAAATAATTGATTAGGAGCTTTTCAACAAAATTATATTGAAAAACCTCAATTTTTATACGTTTTACTCAGTTAGAATTCCAACGGGTCCATTGAAAGGCCCATTTAGACCTGCTCATCCGAAACCCCTACAAAAAGGACTGCAAAAAAAGTTTTAATCAAATTTTAGGAGTTCATGTAATTGATTAGGAGCTTTTCAACACAATTATATTGCAAAACCTCAATTTCTGTACTTTTTACTCTGTTAAAATTCCAACGGGTCCTTTGAAAGGCCCATTTAGACCTGCTCATCCGAAACCTCTACAAAAATGACCGCAAAAAAGTTTTCTGCAAATTTTAGGAGTTCAAATAATTGATTAGGAGCTTTTAAACACAATTATATTGCAAAACCTCAATTTCTGTACTTTTTACTCAGTTAAAATTTCAACGGATCCATTGAAAGGCCCATTTCGACCCGCTCGTCCGAAACCTCTACAAAAGGACTGCAAAAATATTTTAATCAAATTTTAGGAGTTCATGTAATTGATTAGGAGCTTTTCAACACAATTATATTGCAAAACCTTAATTTTTGTACTTTTTACTCAGTTAAAATTCCAATGGGTCCATTGAAAGGCCCATTTAGATCTGCTCGTCCGAAACCTCTACAAAAAGGATTACAAAAAGTTTTATTCAAAATTTAGGAATTCAAATAATTGTTTAGGAGATTTTCAAAACAGTTATATTGTAAAACCTCAATTTTTTATACTTTTTACTCAGTTAAAATTCCAACGGGTCTATTGAAAGGCCCATTTAGACCTGCTCGTCCGAAACCTCTACAAAAAGGACTGCAAAACAAGTTTTAGTCAAATTTTAGGAGTTCATGTAATTGATTAGGAGCTTTTCAACACAATTATATTGCAAAACCTCAATTTCTGTACTTTTTACTTAGTTAAAATTCCAACGGGCCCATTGAAAGGCCCATTTAGACCTGCTCGTCTGAAACCTCTACAAAAAGGATCACAAAAAAGTTTAATTCAAATTTTAGGAATTCAAATAATTGATTAGGAGATTTTCAACACATTTATATTGTAAAACCTCAATTTTTATACTTTTTACTCAGTTAAAATTCCAACGGGTCCATTGAAAGGCCCATTTAGACCTGCTCGTCTGAAACCTCTACAAAAGGACTGCAAAACAAATTTTAATCAAAATGTAGGAGTTCATGTAATTGATTAGGAGCTTTTCAACACAATTATATTGCAAAACCTCAATTTATGTACCTTTTACTCAATTAATATTCCAACGGGCCCATTGAAAGGCCCATTTAGACCTTCTCGTCCGAAACCTCGACAAAAAGGACCGCAAAAAAGTTTTAATCAAATTTTAGGAGTTCAAATAATTGATTAGGAGCTTTTCAACACAATTATATTGAAAAACCTCAATTTCTCTACCTTTTACTCAGTTAAAATTCCAACGGGCCCATTGAAAGGCTCAATTAGACCTGCTCGTCCGAAACCTCAACAAAAAGGACCGCAAAAAAGTTTTCTTCAAATTTTAGGAGTTCAAAAAATTGATTAGGAGATTTTCAACACAATTATATTGCAAAACCTCAATTTCTTTACTTTTTACTTAGTTAAAATTCCAACGGGTCCATTGAAAGGCCCATTTAGACCTGCTCGTCCGAAAACACTACAAAAAGGAGCGCAAAAAAGTTTTATTCAAATTTTAGGAGTTGAAATAATTGTTTAGGAGATTTTCAACACAGTTATATTGTAAAACATCAATTTTTATACTTTTTATTCAGTTAAAATTCCAACGGGTCCATTGAAAGGCCCATTTAGACCTGCTCGTCCGAAATCTCTACAAAGGACTGCAAAAAAAGTTTTAATCAAATTTTAGGAGTTCATGTAATTGATTAGGAGCTTTTCAACACAATTATATTGCAAAACCTCAATTTCTGTACCTTTTACTCAGTTAAAATTCCAACGGGCCCATTGAAAGGCCCATTTAGACCTTCTCGTCCGAAACCTCGACAAAAAGGACCGCAAAAAAGTTTTAATCAAATTTTAGGAGTTCAAATAATTGATTAGGAGCTTTTCAACACAATTACATTGAAAAACCTCAATTTCTGTACCTTTTACTCAGTTAAAATTCCAACGGGCCCATTGAAAGGCCCAATTAGACCTGCTCGTCCGAAACCTCTACAAAAAGGACCGCAAAAAAGTTTTTTTCAAATTTTAGGAGTTCAAATAATTGATTAGGAGATTTTCAACATAATTATATTGTAAAACCTCAATTTCTGTACTTTTTACTTAGTTAAAATTCCAACGGGTCCATTGAAAGGCCCATTTAGACCTGCTCGTCCGAAACCTCTACAAAAAGGATCGCAAAAAAGTTTTATTCAAATTTTAGGAGTTGAAATAATTGTTTAGGAGATTTTCAACACAGTTATATTGTAAAACCTCAATTTTTATACTTTTTACTTAGTTAAAATTCCAACGGGTCTATTAAAAGGCCCATTTGGACCTGCTCGTCCGAAACCTCTACAAGAAGGACTACAAAACAAGTTCTAATCAAATTTTAGGAGTTCATGTAATTGATTAGGAGCTTTTCAACACAATTATATTGCAAAACCTCAATTTCTGTACTTTTTACTTAGTTAAAATTCTAACGGGCCCATTGAAAGGCCCATTTAGACCTGCTCGTTCGAAACCTCTACAAAAAGGATCACAAAAAAGTTTTATTCAAATTTTAGGAATTCAAATAATTGATTAGGAGATTTTCAACACAGTTATATTGTAAAATCTCAATTTTTATACTTTTTACTCAGTTAAAATTCCAACGGGTCCATTGAAAGGCCCATTTAGACCTGCTCGTCCGAAACCTCTACAAAATGACTGCAAAACAAGTTTTAATCAAATTTTAGGAGTTCATGTAATTGATTAGGAGCTTTTAAACACAATTATATTGCAAAACCTCAATTTCTGTACCTTTTACTCAGTTAATATTCCAACGGGCACATTGAAAGGCCCGTTTAGACCTTCTCGTCCGAAACCTCGACAACAAGGACCGCAAAAAAGTTTTAATCAAATTTTAGGAGTTCAAATAATTGATTAGGAGCTTTTCAACACAATTATATTGAAAAACCTCAATTTCTGTACCTTTTACTCAGTTAAAATTCCAACGGGCCCATTGAAAGGCCCAATTACACATGCTCGTCCGAAACCTCTACAAAAAGGACCGCAAAAAAGTTTTTTTCAAATTTTAGGAGTTCAAATAATTGATTAGGAGATTTTCAACACAATTATATTGTAAAACCTCAATTTCTGTACTTTTTACTTAGTTAAAATTCCAACGGGTCCATTGAAAGGCCCATTTAGACTTGCTCGTCCGAAACCTCTACAAAAAGGATTGCAAAACAAGTTTTAATCAAATTTTAGGAGTTCATGTAATTTATTAGGAGCTTTTCAACACAATTATATTGCAAAACCTCAATTTCTTTACCTTTTACTCAGTTAAAATTCCAACGGGCCCACTGAAAGGCCCATTTAGACCTTTTCGTCCGAAACCTCGACAAAAAGAACCGCAAAAAAGTTTTAATAAAATTTTAGGCGTTCAAATACTTGATTAGGAGCTTTTCAACACAATTATATTGAAAAACCTCAATTTCTGTACCTTTTACTCAGTTAAAATTCCAACGTATCCATTGAAAGGCCCATTTCGACCCGCTCGTCCGAAACCTCTACAAAAGGACTGCAAAACAAGTTTTAATCAAATTTTAGGTGTTCATGTAATTGATTAGGAGCTTTTAAACACAATTATATTGCAAAACCTCAATTTCTGTACCTTTTACTCAGTTAATATTCCAACGGGCCCATTGAAAGGCCCGTTTAGACCTTCTCGTCCGAAACCGCTACAAAAAGGATCGCAAAAAAGTTTTATTCAAATTTTAGGAATTCAAATATTTGATTAGGAGATTTTCAACACAGTTATATTGTAAAACCTCAATTTTTATACTTTTTACTCAGTTAAAATTCCAACGGGTCCATTGAAAGGCCCATTTAGACCTGCTCGTCCGAAACCTCTACAAAAGTACTGCAAAACAAGTTTTAATCAAATTTTAGGAGTTCAAGCAATTGATTAGGAGCTTTTCAACACAATTATATTGCAAAACCTCAATTTTTGTACCTTTTACTCAGTTAATATTCCAACGGGCCCATTGAAAGGCCCATTTAGACCTTCTCGTCCGAAACCTCGACCAAAAGGACCGCAAAAAAGTTTTAATCAAATTTTAGGAGTTCAAATAATTGATTAGGAGCTTTTCAACACAATTATATTGAAAAACCTCAATTTCTGTACCTTTTACTTAGTTAAAATTCCAACGGGCCCATTGAAAGGCCCATTTAGACTTGCTCATCCGAAACCTCTACAAAAAGGATTGTAAAACAAGTTTTAATCAAATTTTAGGAGTTCATGTAATTGATTAGGACCTTTTCAACACAATTAATTTGCAAAACCTCAATTTCTGTACCTTTTACTCAGTTAATATTCCAACGGATCCATTGAAAGGCCCATTTCGACCCGCTCGTCCGAAACCTCTACAAAAGGACTGCAAAAATATTTTAATCAAATTTTAGGAGTTCATGTAATTGATTAGGAGCTTTTCAACACAATTATATTGCAAAACCTTAATTTCTGTACTTTTTACTCAGTTAAAATTCCAATGGGTCCATTGAAAGGCCTATTTAGACCTGCTCGTCCGAAACCTCTACAAAAAGGATCACAAAAAAGTTTTATTCAAATTTTAGGAATTCAAATAATTGATTAGGCGATTTTCAACACAGTTATATTGTAAAACCTCAATTTTTATACTTTTTACTCAGTTAAAATTCCAACGGGTCTATTGAAAGGCCCATTTGGACCTGCTCGTCTGAAACATCTACAAAAAGGACTGCAAAACAAGTTCTAATCAAATTTTAGGAGTTCATGTAATTGATTAGGAGCTTTTGAACACAATTATATTGCAAAACCTCAATTTCTGTACTTTTTATATAGTTAAAATTCCAACGGGCCCATTGAAAGGCCCATTTAGACATGCTCGTCCGAAACCTCTACAAAAAGGATCACAAAAAAGTTTTATTCAAATTTTAGGAATTCAAATAATTGATTAGGCGATTTTCAACACAGTTATATTGTAAAACCTCAATTTTTATACTTTTTACTCAGTTAAAATTCCAACGGGTCCATTGAAAGACCCATTTAGACCTGCTCGTCCGAAACCTCTACAAAAGGACTGCAAAACAAGTTTTAATCAAATTTTAGGAGTTCATGTAATTGATTAGGAGCTTTTCAACACAATTATATTGCAAAACCTCAATTTCTGTACTTTTTACTTAGTTAAAATTCCAACGGGCCCATTGAAAGGCCCATTTAGACATGCTCGTCCGAAACCTCTACAAAAAGGACCGCAAAAAAGTTTTATTCAAAATTTAGGAATTCAAATAATTGATTAGGAGATTTTCAACACAGTTATATTGTAAAACCTCAATTTTTCTACTTTTTACTCAGTTAAAATTTCAACGGGTCCATTGAAAGGCCCATTTAGACCTGCTCGTCCGAAACCTCTACAAAAGGACTGCAAAACAAGTTTTAATCAAATTTTAGGAGTTCATGTAATTGATTAGGAGCTTTTCAACACAATTATATTGCAAAACCTCAATTTCTGTACCTTTTACTCATTTAATATTCCAACGGGCCCATTTAGACTTGCTCGTCCGAAACCTCTACAAAAAGGATTGCAAAACAAGTTTTAATCAAATTTTAGGAGTTCATGTAATTTATTAGGAGCTTTTCAACACAATTATATTGAAAAACCTCAATTTCTGTACCTTTTACTCAGTTAAAATTCCAACGTATCCATTGAAAGGCCCATTTCGACCCGCTCGTCCGAAACCTCTACAAAAGGACTGCAAAACAAGTTTTAATCAAATTTTAGGAGTTTATGTAATTGATTAGGAGCTTTTCAACACAATTATATTGCAAAACCTCAATTTCTGTACTTTTTACTCTATTAAAATTCCAACGGGTCCTTTGAAAGGACCATTTAGACCTGCTCGTCCGAAACCTCTACAAAAAGGACCGCAAAAAAGTTTTCTTCAAATTTTAGGAGTTCAAATAATTGATTAGGAGCTTTTCAACACAATTATATTGAAAAACCTCAATTTCTGTACCTTTTAATCTGTTAAAATTCCAACGGGTCCATTGAAAGGCACATTTAGACCTGCTTGTCCGAAACCTCGAAAAAAAGGACCACAAAAAACTTTTCTTCAAATTATAGGAGTTCAAATAATTGATTAGGAGCTTTTCAACATAATTATATTGCAAAACCTCAATTTTTGAACTTTTTACTCAGTTAAAATTCCAACGGGTCCATTGAAAGGCCCATTTAGACCAGCTCGTCCGAAACCTCTACAAAAAGGACTACAAAACAAGTTTTAATCAAATTTTAGGAGTTCATGTAATTGATTAGGATCTTTTCAACAAAATTATATTGCAAAACCTCAATTTCAGTACTTTTTACTCAGTTAAAATTCCAACGGGTCCATTGAAAGGCCCATTTAGACCTTCTCGTCCAAAACCTCGACAAAAAGTATCGCAAAACAAGTTTTAATCAAATTTTAGGAGTTCAAATAATTGATTAGGAGCTTTTCAACAAAATTATATTGAAAAACCTCAATTTTTATACGTTTTACTCAGTTAGAATTCCAACGGGTCCATTGAAAGGCCCATTTAGACCTGCTCATCCGAAACCCCTACAAAAAGGACTGCAAAACAAGTTTTAATCAAATTTTAGGAGTTCATGTAATTGATTAGGAGCTTTTCAACACAATTATATTGCAAAACCTCAATTTCTGTACTTTTTACTCTGTTAAAATTCCAACGGGTCCTTTGAAAGGCCCATTTAGACCTGCTCATCCGAAACCTCTACAAAAATGACCGCAAAAAAGTTTTCTGCAAATTTTAGGAGTTCAAATAATTGATTAGGAGCTTTTAAACACAATTATATTGCAAAACCTCAATTTCTGTACTTTTTACTCAGTTAAAATTTCAACGGATCCATTGAAAGGCCCATTTCGACCCGCTCGTCCGAAACCTCTACAAAAGGACTGCAAAAATATTTTAATCAAATTTTAGGAGTTCATGTAATTGATTAGGAGCTTTTCAACACAATTATATTGCAAAACCTTAATTTTTGTACTTTTTACTCAGTTAAAATTCCAATGGGTCCATTGAAAGGCCCATTTAGATCTGCTCGTCCGAAACCTCTACAAAAAGGATTACAAAAAGTTTTATTCAAAATTTAGGAATTCAAATAATTGTTTAGGAGATTTTCAAAACAGTTATATTGTAAAACCTCAATTTTTTATACTTTTTACTCAGTTAAAATTCCAACGGGTCTATTGAAAGGCCCATTTAGACCTGCTCGTCCGAAACCTCTACAAAAAGGACTGCAAAACAAGTTTTAATCAAATTTTAGGAGTTCATGTAATTGATTAGGAGCTTTTCAACACAATTATATTGCAAAACCTCAATTTCTGTACTTTTTACTTAGTTAAAATTCCAACGGGCCCATTGAAAGGCCCATTTAGACCTGCTCGTCTGAAACCTCTACAAAAAGGATCACAAAAAAGTTTAATTCAAATTTTAGGAATTCAAATAATTGATTAGGAGATTTTCAACACATTTATATTGTAAAACCTCAATTTTTATACTTTTTACTCAGTTAAAATTCCAACGGGTCCATTGAAAGGCCCATTTAGACCTGCTCGTCTGAAACCTCTACAAAAGGACTGCAAAACAAATTTTAATCAAAATTTAGGAGTTCATGTAATTGATTAGGAGCTTTTCAACACAATTATATTGCAAAACCTCAATTTATGTACCTTTTACTCAATTAATATTCCAACGGGCCCATTGAAAGGCCCATTTAGACCTTCTCGTCCGAAACCTCGACAAAAAGGACCGCAAAAAAGTTTTAATCAAATTTTAGGAGTTCAAATAATTGATTAGGAGCTTTTCAACACAATTATATTGAAAAACCTCAATTTCTCTACCTTTTACTCAGTTAAAATTCCAACGGGCCCATTGAAAGGCTCAATTAGACCTGCTCGTCCGAAACCTCAACAAAAAGGACCGCAAAAAAGTTTTCTTCAAATTTTAGGAGTTCAAAAAATTGATTAGGAGATTTTCAACACAATTATATTGCAAAACCTCAATTTCTTTACTTTTTACTTAGTTAAAATTCCAACGGGTCCATTGAAAGGCCCATTTAGACCTGCTCGTCCGAAAACACTACAAAAAGGAGCGCAAAAAAGTTTTATTCAAATTTTAGGAGTTGAAATAATTGTTTAGGAGATTTTCAACACAGTTATATTGTAAAACATCAATTTTTATACTTTTTATTCAGTTAAAATTCCAACGGGTCCATTGAAAGGCCCATTTAGACCTGCTCGTCCGAAATCTCTACAAAGGACTGCAAAAAAAGTTTTAATCAAATTTTAGGAGTTCATGTAATTGATTAGGAGCTTTTCAACACAATTATATTGCAAAACCTCAATTTCTGTACCTTTTACTCAGTTAAAATTCCAACGGGCCCATTGAAAGGCCCATTTAGACCTTCTCGTCCGAAACCTCGACAAAAAGGACCGCAAAAAAGTTTTAATCAAATTTTAGGAGTTCAAATAATTGATTAGGAGCTTTTCAACACAATTATATTGCAAAACCTCAATTTCTGTACCTTTTACTCAGTTAAAATTCCAACGGGCCCATTGAAAGGCCCAATTAGACCTGCTCGTCCGAAACCTCTACAAAAAGGACCGCAAAAAAGTTTTTTTCAAATTTTAGGAGTTCAAATAATTGATTAGGAGATTTTCAACACAATTATATTGTAAAACCTCAATTTCTGTACTTTTTACTTAGTTAAAATTCCAACGGGTCCATTGAAAGGCCCATTTAGACCTGCTCGTCCGAAACCTCTACAAAAAGGATCGCAAAAAAGTTTTATTCAAATTTTAGGAGTTGAAATAATTGTTTAGGAGATTTTCAACACAGTTATATTGTAAAACCTCAATTTTTATACTTTTTACTTAGTTAAAATTCCAACGGGTCTATTAAAAGGCCCATTTGGACCTGCTCGTCCGAAACCTCTACAAGAAGGACTACAAAACAAGTTCTAATCAAATTTTAGGAGTTCATGTAATTGATTAGGAGCTTTTCAACACAATTATATTGCAAAACCTCAATTTCTGTACTTTTTACTTAGTTAAAATTCTAACGGGCCCATTGAAAGGCCCATTTAGACCTGCTCGTTCGAAACCTCTACAAAAAGGATCACAAAAAAGTTTTATTCAAATTTTAGGAATTCAAATAATTGATTAGGAGATTTTCAACACAGTTATATTGTAAAATCTCAATTTTTATACTTTTTACTCAGTTAAAATTCCAACGGGTCCATTGAAAGGCCCATTTAGACCTGCTCGTCCGAAACCTCTACAAAATGACTGCAAAACAAGTTTTAATCAAATTTTAGGAGTTCATGTAATTGATTAGGAGCTTTTAAACACAATTATATTGCAAAACCTCAATTTCTGTACCTTTTACTCAGTTAATATTCCAACGGGCACATTGAAAGGCCCGTTTAGACCTTCTCGTCCGAAACCTCGACAACAAGGACCGCAAAAAAGTTTTAATCAAATTTTAGGAGTTCAAATAATTGATTAGGAGCTTTTCAACACAATTATATTGAAAAACCTCAATTTCTGTACCTTTTACTCAGTTAAAATTCCAATGGGCCCATTGAAAGGCCCAATTACACATGCTCGTCCGAAACCTCTACAAAAAGGACCGCAAAAAAGTTTTTTTTGAAATTTTAGGAGTTCAAATAATTGATTAGGAGATTTTCAACACAATTATATTGTAAAACCTCAATTTCTGTACTTTTTACTTAGTTAAAATTCCAACGGGTCCATTGAAAGGCCCATTTAGACTTGCTCGTCCGAAACCTCTACAAAAAGGATTGCAAAACAAGTTTTAATCAAATTTTAGGAGTTCATGTAATTTATTAGGAGCTTTTCAAAACAATTATATTGCAAAACCTCAATTTCTTTACCTTTTACTCAGTTAAAATTCCAACGGGCCCACTGAAAGGCCCATTTAGACCTTTTCGTCCGAAACCTCGACAAAAAGAACCGCAAAAAAGTTTTAATAAAATTTTAGGCGTTCAAATACTTGATTAGGAGCTTTTCAACACAATTATATTGAAAAACCTCAATTTCTGTACCTTTTACTCAGTTAAAATTCCAACGTATCCATTGAAAGGCCCATTTCGACCCGCTCGTCCGAAACCTCTACAAAAGGACTGCAAAACAAGTTTTAATCAAATTTTAGGTGTTCATGTAATTGATTAGGAGCTTTTAAACACAATTATATTGCAAAACCTCAATTTCTGTACCTTTTACTCAGTTAATATTCCAACGGGCCCATTGAAAGGCCCGTTTAGACCTTCTCGTCCGAAACCTCTACAAAAAGGATCGCAAAAAAGTTTTATTCAAATTTTAGGAATTCAAATATTTGATTAGGAGATTTTCAACACAGTTATATTGTAAAACCTCAATTTTTATACTTTTTACTCAGTTAAAATTCCAACGGGTCCATTGAAAGGCCCATTTAGACCTGCTCGTCCGAAACCTCTACAAAAGTACTGCAAAACAAGTTTTAATCAAATTTTAGGAGTTCAAGCAATTGATTAGGAGCTTTTCAACACAATTATATTGCAAAACCTCAATTTTTGTACCTTTTACTCAGTTAATATTCCAACGGGCCCATTGAAAGGCCCATTTAGACCTTCTCGTCCGAAACCTCGACCAAAAGGACCGCAAAAAATTTTTAATCAAATTTTAGGAGTTCAAATAATTGATTAGGAGCTTTTCAACACAATTATATTGAAAAACCTCAATTTCTGTACCTTTTACTTAGTTAAAATTCCAACGGGCCCATTGAAAGGCCCATTTAGACTTGCTCATCCGAAACCTCTACAAAAAGGATTGTAAAACAAGTTTTAATCAAATTTTAGGAGTTCATGAAATTGATTAGGACCTTTTCAACACAATTAATTTGCAAAACCTCAATTTCTGTACCTTTTACTCAGTTAATATTCCAACGGATCCATTGAAAGGCCCATTTCGACCCGCTCGTCCGAAACCTCTACAAAAGGACTGCAAAAATATTTTAATCAAATTTTAGGAGTTCATGTAATTGATTAGGAGCTTTTCAACACAATTATATTGCAAAACCTTAATTTCTGTACTTTTTACTCAGTTAAAATTCCAATGGGTCCATTGAAAGGCCTATTTAGACCTGCTCGTCCGAAACCTCTACAAAAAGGATCACAAAAAAGTTTTATTCAAATTTTAGGAATTCAAATAATTGATTAGGCGATTTTCAACACAGTTATATTGTAAAACCTCAATTTTTATACTTTTTACTCAGTTAAAATTCCAACGGGTCTATTGAAAGGCCCATTTGGACCTGCTCGTCTGAAACCTCTACAAAAAGGACTGCAAAACAAGTTCTAATCAAATTTTAGGAGTTCATGTAATTGATTAGGAGCTTTTGAACACAATTATATTGCAAAACCTCAATTTCTGTACTTTTTATATAGTTAAAATTCCAACGGGCCCATTGAAAGGCCCATTTAGACATGCTCGTCCGAAACCTCTACAAAAAGGATCACAAAAAAGTTTTATTCAAATTTTAGGAATTCAAATAATTGATTAGGCGATTTTCAACACAGTTATATTGTAAAACCTCAATTTTTATACTTTTTACTCAGTTAAAATTCCAACGGGTCCATTGAAAGACCCATTTAGACCTGCTCGTCCGAAACCTCTACAAAAGGACTGCAAAACAAGTTTTAATCAAATTTTAGGAGTTTATGTAATTGATTAGGAGCTTTTCAACACAATTATATTGCAAAACCTCAATTTCTGTACTTTTTACTTAGTTAAAATTCCAACGGGCCCATTGAAAGGCCCATTTAGACATGCTCGTCCGAAACCTCTACAAAAAGGACCGCAAAAAAGTTTTATTCAAAATTTAGGAATTCAAATAATTGATTAGGAGATTTTCAACACAGTTATATTGTAAAACCTCAATTTTTATACTTTTTACTCAGTTAAAATTCCAACGGGTCCATTGAAAGACCCATTTAGACCTGCTCGTCCGAAACCTCTACAAAAGGACTGCAAAACAAGTTTTAATCAAATTTTAGGAGTTCATGTAATTGATTAGGAGCTTTTCAACACAATTATATTGCAAAACCTCAATTTCTGTACTTTTTACTTAGTTAAAATTCCAACGGGCCCATTGAAAGGCCCATTTAGACATGCTCGTCCGAAACCTCTACAAAAAGGACCGCAAAAAAGTTTTCTTCAAATTTTTGGAGTTCAAATAATTGATTAGGAGCATTTCAACACAATCATATTGAAAAACCTCAATTTCTGTACTTTTTACTCTGTTAAAATTCCAAAGGGTCCATTAAAAGGCCCATTTAGACCTGCTCGTCTGAAACCTTTACAAAAAGGACCGCAAAAAAGTTTTCTTCAAATTTTAGGAGTTCAAAGAATTGTTTAGGAGATTTTCAACATAGTTAGATTGTAAAACCTCAATTTTTATACTTTTTACTCAGTTAAAATTCCAACGGGTCCAGTGAAAGGCCCATTTAAACCAGCTCGTCCGAAACCTCTACAAAAAGGACTGCAAAACAAGTTTTAATCAAATTTCAGGAGCTCATGTAATTGATTAGGATCTTTTCAACACAATTATATTGAAAAACCTCAATTTCTGTACTTTTTACTCAGTTAAAATTCCAACGGGTCCATTGAAAGGCCCATTTAGACCTGCTCGTCCAAAACCTCGACAAAAAGGATCGCAAAACAAGTTTTAATCAAATTTTAGGAGTTCAAATAATTGATTAGGAGCTTTTCAACACAATTATATTGAAAAACCTCAATTTTTATACTTTTTACTCAGTTAAAATTCCAACGGGTCCATTGAAAGGCCCATTTAGACCTGCTCGTCCGAAACCTCTACAAAAGGACTGCAAAACAAGTTTTAATCAAATTTTAGGAGTTTATGTAATTGATTAGGAGCTTTTCAACACAATTATATTGCAAAACCTCAATTTCTGTACTTTTTACTCTATTAAAATTCCAACGGGTCCTTTGAAAGGACCATTTAGACCTGCTCGTCCGAAACCTCTACAAAAAGGACCGCAAAAAAGTTTTCTTCAAATTTTTGGAGTTCAAATAATTGATTAGGAGCTTTTCAACACAATTATATTGAAAAACCTCAATTTCTGTACCTTTTAATCTGTTAAAATTCCAACGGGTCCATTGAAAGGCACATTTAGACCTGCTTGTCCGAAACCTCGAAAAAAAGGACCACAAAAAACTTTTCTTCAAATTATAGGAGTTCAAATAATTGATTAGGAGCTTTTCAACATAATTATATTGCAAAACCTCAATTTCTGAACTTTTTACTCAGTTAAAATTCCAACGGGTCCATTGAAAGGCCCATTTAGACCAGCTCGTCCGAAACCTCTACAAAAAGGACTACAAAACAAGTTTTAATCAAATTTTAGGAGTTCATGTAATTGATTAGGATCTTTTCAACAAAATTATATTGCAAAACCTCAATTTCAGTACTTTTTACTCAGTTAAAATTCCAACGGGTCCATTGAAAGGCCCATTTAGACCTTCTCGTCCAAAACCTCGACAAAAAGTATCGCAAAACAAGTTTTAATCAAATTTTAGGAGTTCAAATAATTGATTAGGAGCTTTTCAACAAAATTATATTGAAAAACCTCAATTTTTATACGTTTTACTCAGTTAGAATTCCAACGGGTCCATTGAAAGGCCCATTTAGACCTGCTCATCCGAAACCCCTACAAAAAGGACTGCAAAACAAGTTTTAATCAAATTTTAGGAGTTCATGTAATTGATTAGGAGCTTTTCAACACAATTATATTGCAAAACCTCAATTTCTGTACTTTTTACTCTGTTAAAATTCCAACGGGTCCTTTGAAAGGCCCATTTAGACCTGCTCATCCGAAACCTCTACAAAAATGACCGCAAAAAAGTTTTCTGCAAATTTTAGGAGTTCAAATAATTGATTAGGAGCTTTTAAACACAATTATATTGCAAAACCTCAATTTCTGTACTTTTTACTCAGTTAAAATTTCAACGGATCCATTGAAAGGCCCATTTCGACCCGCTCGTCCGAAACCTCTACAAAAGGACTGCAAAAATATTTTAATCAAATTTTAGGAGTTCATGTAATTGATTAGGAGCTTTTCAACACAATTATATTGCAAAACCTTAATTTTTGTACTTTTTACTCAGTTAAAATTCCAATGGGTCCATTGAAAGGCCCATTTAGATCTGCTCGTCCGAAACCTCTACAAAAAGGATTACAAAAAGTTTTATTCAAAATTTAGGAATTCAAATAATTGTTTAGGAGATTTTCAAAACAGTTATATTGTAAAACCTCAATTTTTTATACTTTTTACTCAGTTAAAATTCCAACGGGTCTATTGAAAGGCCCATTTAGACCTGCTCGTCCGAAACCTCTACAAAAAGGACTGCAAAACAAGTTTTAGTCAAATTTTAGGAGTTCATGTAATTGATTAGGAGCTTTTCAACACAATTATATTGCAAAACCTCAATTTCTGTACTTTTTACTTAGTTAAAATTCCAACGGGCCCATTGAAAGGCCCATTTAGACCTGCTCGTCTGAAACCTCTACAAAAAGGATCACAAAAAAGTTTAATTCAAATTTTAGGAATTCAAATAATTGATTAGGAGATTTTCAACACATTTATATTGTAAAACCTCAATTTTTATACTTTTTACTCAGTTAAAATTCCAACGGGTCCATTGAAAGGCCCATTTAGACCTGCTCGTCTGAAACCTCTACAAAAGGACTGCAAAACAAATTTTAATCAAAATTTAGGAGTTCATGTAATTGATTAGGAGCTTTTCAACACAATTATATTGCAAAACCTCAATTTATGTACCTTTTACTCAATTAATATTCCAACGGGCCCATTGAAAGGCCCATTTAGACCTTCTCGTCCGAAACCTCGACAAAAAGGACCGCAAAAAAGTTTTAATCAAATTTTAGGAGTTCAAATAATTGATTAGGAGCTTTTCAACACAATTATATTGAAAAACCTCAATTTCTCTACCTTTTACTCAGTTAAAATTCCAACGGGCCCATTGAAAGGCTCAATTAGACCTGCTCGTCCGAAACCTCAACAAAAAGGACCGCAAAAAAGTTTTCTTCAAATTTTAGGAGTTCAAAAAATTGATTAGGAGATTTTCAACACAATTATATTGCAAAACCTCAATTTCTTTACTTTTTACTTAGTTAAAATTCCAACGGGTCCATTGAAAGACCCATTTAGACCTGCTCGTCCGAAAACACTACAAAAAGGAGCGCAAAAAAGTTTTATTCAAATTTTAGGAGTTGAAATAATTGTTTAGGAGATTTTCAACACAGTTATATTGTAAAACATCAATTTTTATACTTTTTATTCAGTTAAAATTCCAACGGGTCCATTGAAAGGCCCATTTAGACCTGCTCGTCCGAAATCTCTACAAAGGACTGCAAAAAAAGTTTTAATCAAATTTTAGGAGTTCATGTAATTGATTAGGAGCTTTTCAACACAATTATATTGCAAAACCTCAATTTCTGTACCTTTTACTCAGTTAAAATTCCAACGGGCCCATTGAAAGGCCCATTTAGACCTTCTCGTCCGAAACCTCGACAAAAAGGACCGCAAAAAAGTTTTAATCAAATTTTAGGAGTTCAAATAATTGATTAGGAGCTTTTCAACACAATTACATTGAAAAACCTCAATTTCTGTACCTTTTACTCAGTTAAAATTCCAACGGGCCCATTGAAAGGCCCAATTAGACCTGCTCGTCCGAAACCTCTACAAAAAGGACCGCAAAAAAGTTTTTTTCAAATTTTAGGAGTTCAAATAATTGATTAGGAGATTTTCAACACAATTATATTGTAAAACCTCAATTTCTGTACTTTTTACTTAGTTAAAATTCCAACGGGTCCATTGAAAGGCCCATTTAGACCTGCTCGTCCGAAACCTCTACAAAAAGGATCGCAAAAAAGTTTTATTCAAATTTTAGGAGTTGAAATAATTGTTTAGGAGATTTTCAACACAGTTATATTGTAAAACCTCAATTTTTATACTTTTTACTTAGTTAAAATTCCAACGGGTCTATTAAAAGGCCCATTTGGACCTGCTCGTCCGAAACCTCTACAAGAAGGACTACAAAACAAGTTCTAATCAAATTTTAGGAGTTCATGTAATTGATTAGGAGCTTTTCAACACAATTATATTGCAAAACCTCAATTTCTGTACTTTTTACTTAGTTAAAATTCTAACGGGCCCATTGAAAGGCCCATTTAGACCTGCTCGTTCGAAACCTCTACAAAAAGGATCACAAAAAAGTTTTATTCAAATTTTAGGAATTCAAATAATTGATTAGGAGATTTTCAACACAGTTATATTGTAAAATCTCAATTTTTATACTTTTTACTCAGTTAAAATTCCAACGGGTCCATTGAAAGGCCCATTTAGACCTGCTCGTCCGAAACCTCTACAAAATGACTGCAAAACAAGTTTTAATCAAATTTTAGGAGTTCATGTAATTGATTAGGAGCTTTTAAACACAATTATATTGCAAAACCTCAATTTCTGTACCTTTTACTCAGTTAATATTCCAACGGGCACATTGAAAGGCCCGTTTAGACCTTCTCGTCCGAAACCTCGACAACAAGGACCGCAAAAAAGTTTTAATCAAATTTTAGGAGTTCAAATAATTGATTAGGAGCTTTTCAACACAATTATATTGAAAAACCTCAATTTCTGTACCTTTTACACATAGTTAAAATTCCAACGGGCCCATTGAAAGGCCCAATTACACATGCTCGTCCGAAACCTCTACAAAAAGGACCGCAAAAAAGTTTTTTTCAAATTTTAGGAGTTCAAATAATTGATTAGGAGATTTTCAACACAATTATATTGTAAAACCTCAATTTCTGTACTTTTTACTTAGTTAAAATTCCAACGGGTCCATTGAAAGGCCCATTTAGACTTGCTCGTCCGAAACCTCTACAAAAAGGATTGCAAAACAAGTTTTAATCAAATTTTAGGAGTTCATGTAATTTATTAGGAGCTTTTCAACACAATTATATTGCAAAACCTCAATTTCTTTACCTTTTACTCAGTTAAAATTCCAACGGGCCCACTGAAAGGCCCATTTAGACCTTTTCGTCCGAAACCTCGACAAAAAGAACCGCAAAAAAGTTTTAATAAAATTTTAGGCATTCAAATACTTGATTAGGAGCTTTTCAACACAATTATATTGAAAAACCTCAATTTCTGTACCTTTTACTCAGTTAAAATTCCAACGTATCCATTGAAAGGCCCATTTCGACCCGCTCGTCCGAAACCTCTACAAAAGGACTGCAAAACAAGTTTTAATCAAATTTTAGGTGTTCATGTAATTGATTAGGAGCTTTTAAACACAATTATATTGCAAAACCTCAATTTCTGTACCTTTTACTCAGTTAATATTCCAACGGGCCCATTGAAAGGCCCGTTTAGACCTTCTCGTCCGAAACCGCTACAAAAAGGATCGCAAAAAAGTTTTATTCAAATTTTAGGAATTCAAATATTTGATTAGGAGATTTTCAACACAGTTATATTGTAAAACCTCAATTTTTATACTTTTTACTCAGTTAAAATTCCAACGGGTCCATTGAAAGGCCCATTTAGACCTGCTCGTCCGAAACCTCTACAAAAGTACTGCAAAACAAGTTTTAATCAAATTTTAGGAGTTCAAGCAATTGATTAGGAGCTTTTCAACACAATTATATTGCAAAACCTCAATTTTTGTACCTTTTACTCAGTTAATATTCCAACGGGCCCATTGAAAGGCCCATTTAGACCTTCTCGTCCGAAACCTCGACCAAAAGGACCGCAAAAAAGTTTTAATCAAATTTTAGGAGTTCAAATAATTGATTAGGAGCTTTTCAACACAATTATATTGAAAAACCTCAATTTCTGTACCTTTTACTTAGTTAAAATTCCAACGGGCCCATTGAAAGGCCCATTTAGACTTGCTCATCCGAAACCTCTACAAAAAGGATTGTAAAACAAGTTTTAATCAAATTTTAGGAGTTCATGTAATTGATTAGGACCTTTTCAACACAATTAATTTGCAAAACCTCAATTTCTGTACCTTTTACTCAGTTAATATTCCAACGGATCCATTGAAAGGCCCATTTCGACCCGCTCGTCCGAAACCTCTACAAAAGGACTGCAAAAATATTTTAATCAAATTTTAGGAGTTCATGTAATTGATTAGGAGCTTTTCAACACAATTATATTGCAAAACCTTAATTTCTGTACTTTTTACTCAGTTAAAATTCCAATGGGTCCATTGAAAGGCCTATTTAGACCTGCTCGTCCGAAACCTCTACAAAAAGGATCACAAAAAAGTTTTATTCAAATTTTAGGAATTCAAATAATTGATTAGGCGATTTTCAACACAGTTATATTGTAAAACCTCAATTTTTATACTTTTTACTCAGTTAAAATTCCAACGGGTCTATTGAAAGGCCCATTTGGACCTGCTCGTCTGAAACCTCTACAAAAAGGACTGCAAAACAAGTTCTAATCAAATTTTAGGAGTTCATGTAATTGATTAGGAGCTTTTGAACACAATTATATTGCAAAACCTCAATTTCTGTACTTTTTATATAGTTAAAATTCCAACGGGCCCATTGAAAGGCCCATTTAGACATGCTCGTCCGAAACCTCTACAAAAAGGATCACAAAAAAGTTTTATTCAAATTTTAGGAATTCAAATAATTGATTAGGCGATTTTCAACACAGTTATATTGTAAAACCTCAATTTTTATACTTTTTACTCAGTTAAAATTCCAACGGGTGGGATGGCTCTCTTCTTTCTCTCAATTTTTTCAGGGGTTTTCTGGTTCTTGCAATTTCCGTTTTTCCTGGTGGTTTTCCTTCATCCACCGCTTCCCCTCCCCCTTACGGCTCTTCATTTCCAGCCGGTATTGCAAGTCATCATTTCTCCCTTGGTTTTCGGGATGAAACAAAAGGGAGTTATCCCACGCCTCTATCTTTTTTCAATTTTTTTCATATTCATGTTTCATTGGTTATCTTTTTTACTAACTCCCGGTTTCTTTGTTTCTCAAGGTTTCCGTCTTCATTTTGTGTTCCCATTCCATTTTTTCCATCTTTTCCAATCTGTTTTGGCATCCTCTCTCCGATTTTCTACAGATCTGGGTGAACGGAGCAGTGGCGGAAATTTTTGGCTCACGAATCCTATCTCCCTTTCGTTGCCGATGGTTAAAATTAATGATCTGTGCGGTGGCGGCAAGTATCCTTCGCTTTACGGCCTATTTTCCTGGGCGTTTTCCGGCCCTCCCTCTTCCATCTCCGTCCGGAGGAATTTAGAAGGACTCCCCAGCCTTAAACCAGTCTTATTTTCTTCAACTATTCTTTTATCTTTTACAGTCTTCTTAATTTTTTTACCTAACAATGTCTTGATTTTCTTTGTATTTTTTACCTGCAGATCTTCTTTCTTACATGCAATACGTTTGGTTTCATATTTGGGCTTTTTCCCCTCTGATTTAGGATCTAATCCTTTTCCTTCTTCCCTTTTCTCAGGGTTTCATTTAGCCTGGTTATACTTGGCGGCGGTCATCTGCTGCAACCTTAAGAACTTTTCTAGGCCCTTTTTTCTTTTCACCTATTTTTTTATTTTTTTAATACAACCTTTATCTTCTAATCTATTTTTTCTTTGCAGTTTCGTACCAGCTCTCAACCCCTCTGTCACTAGATTTTCTCGATGGGTTGATTGGTGGCGACTATCATCCAATTCCATCGTTCAACGATGGTTTGGTATTCCTTTTTCAGATACATATGGTTTAGGTCTGCTGTTTGTGTTTTTCCCAATCCAGGTATTTTCATTTCTCTCATACATTTACTGTTCTATTACAGTTTCTGAGTTGGTTATGTTTCAGTATGATCTTTTCTTACTTGTAGCATGTCAACCATTACCTATAAATTACTGGCTTTTGATCTATGCGTTATCTCTGTTCTATGAAGTTAATTACTGGAATCAGAATTTTCTAGTACACTATACTTTGTCTAATACAATCACGAACTCTCCAATTTTTAATTCTTTTCATCCCCTGGATGTTAATCAAGCCCTCCTAGGGATTTTTCCCCAAGCCCATTTACTGGGAATATCTATTAATCTTAAAAAACGAATAATTAGGATTCCTCATAATATCCCTCTATACTCTAAACAACATGCCTATTATTGTTTGAACGAGAATTTACCTGTTCTTATTGTTGTTCTTTGTTCAGCTATATATACCAAGTTCTTCACCTTGTATATCCTCCGTGTTATCAATACTCCTGTTTCTTTAGACCATGTTTTTTATGATCATATGTGCTATACCCTGTATTTTTGCCATTTACACTGCCATTTTAATTTAACTTTTTCAACCTCCATGCATCCTAACCACTTTTTGTGTCTGCAAACGAGATTCATTAGTATAATTTTCTTTGGCCAACATAATGGTCCCCAAACTAATCTGCTGCATCTTATTAAATCTTATGGATATCCCACTATCACAAATTTCTCATTTTTTACATTCCTGCATATCCTATACATGACCAACCTTTTCTTATGTTTTACTATTTTTATCAGTGACTTTCAAGTTATTCATGTTGTTTGTTTTGCTTCTTTATTCTCTGATGATATCTACCTACATGCATCACAATCGGATGAACTTTTACAAGCTATCTCAAGGCTTTTTCTGTACGGCTGCTCCTCTCCCAAAGGGTTACTTCTTTTCCCTAATTTTTTTAATCTCATTTTTTTAATTTTTTTCATTATATCCCCTTTTTTTATTTTGCTCTTTTGGTTTGTATTAATTTTCTTATCCCCGCCTCTCCTTTCCCATGGGTCTGTAATTTTTATTTTCTGCCTTCTCTTTTTTCCGTTTTCCTTTTCCTTATTATATGTTTTTATATGCTTTAGTGTTAATTTCAATATCGCTATGCATGGTTTATATTATTCGAAGTATGCATGTTTTCCTCTAATGGATAATAGTTTACTGCTATATTTGGTAATTACATCATCTATCTACACCTTATTAGGTGATTTTTCACAAGCCCATTTCTGGGATTCTCAATCAATCCTTGCTACAAGGAATTTCCCATTCATATACCAAATTCTCTTTACTCAATTTTCAATATTACTCAAGTTGACCTCACAAAAAATCGTTCAAGTAGTTACTTCCATTCGCCTTTTTCAAACTTCTACATCAACTCTGAATTCCCCCATAATTTACTCTATCTTTCAAAGCTTCCTAAAATTTTATCCTGCTATTCAATGCTCATTAATTCTCCGTCCTACTATTCCAATCTATATTAAATTTATTTCCATTTTTACTTTCAAATCTTTTTGTAGGAATATGTTTTTTTTCAATAAACTAGATATGATCAACTTTTTAATCTCTTACAAATCCCAATATCTATTCAATTTATTAAATTCAAATTCTCTATATTATATTGACTCTACAATCTTTAATAAATATCCTTTTCAAATAGTGCCAACTACAACTTATGACTATTTTAACTCTCTACTATTATTTTATTTAGTCCAGTCAAAATTCTTTCTTAAATTAATTTCATTAACTTACGCTCCTAATTTAGTAACAGCTATACAATTAATGGAATTTTTCTTTCAGGGACCACAAAATAAATCTCTTTACAAAAGTTATACCAATTATTTCCCCAGCTTTCAATACCTACAATTTAAAAGTTTTAACTTTACTAAGAAATTCGTTTTGATATCCCAAAAATTGCCCATATTATACCTTCAATCTATTATTCAAATCCTTTTATTATTCCCTCTAAATAATTACCATTTCTCTTCTCAATATTCTACTTTCTTTCCTTTAATAATTCCCATTACTTCGCTCCTATTCCTAATCTATTTCTCCTTTAAGGAAAAAATTATACATAATACATCTATTTTCAGTAAGTCCTACCAATCACAATCGTCATTCTTCCATATTTCCCTCTATATTCCCACTTCCCATGAATTCCAAGTCCTAACTATACTATCTACCTTTATATATTCATACTCTAATTACTCTAAGCCACCACAATCCTTTAATCATTCATCTCTTTCATACCCTAGGCTATCTTCAATGGCTTCCTCTTCCTCCATCCCCCAACTCAATTCGATTAGCCTCACCAACGAAGAATCAAAACTTCGCTACACTCCTGATTTCGATTTTCTTAAGGAGGATCCAAAACTCTTTATTGTTGGCCGCTTCATATCTTCTAAACCATTGGATATTTCAGCTGTCATCAGTGCTTTTGAAGGGATCTGGAAGCCCAATGAAGTTGTATCATTCTCAGTGATACAAGACAACTTTCTCAAGATTAAGTTTAAAGCAGTTAAGAATTGTTATGAAATCCTCAACCGAGGACCTTGGTTGTATAAGGACGAATGGCTTGCTGTCACAGAATACGCTCCAGCCAAGTCTTTAAATGACTACAACTTTAACACAATGCGCATCTGGATCCGGATCTTCCCCCTTCCAGATTCACTCTTCGATGATATAGACCGTTCCCACCTGGTGGGGCATGCATTAGGTTCGATGGTAGGCAATGTTCTTCGAACGGACACTCGGAAAATGGATGGAAATATGGTCGAATTCCTCCGAGTTGAAATCTTTCTCAACATAACAAGGCCAGTTACTCGATTTGTGTTCATCGGCTCCGGTGAGAACACAATTATGTGTCGTCTCCAATATGAACGACTTCCAACTCTCTGCCCGGGTTGTGGAATTATCAGTCATACTTTAGAGAATTGTCCCCACCGATCTTCTCTTGACACCAGCAAACTGCAATACGGTGAATGGCTCCGTTATATTCCTCCTAGACGTCGCCCGGTTGGAATCCGTGGGCGCATTCGTTCTGTTGAACCAAATCTGAATCCAACTGTTTCTCCAATTATTGGTAAATGTTTCTCATCTAATACAACCACATCTGATTTTCTTTATTCTTCATTATCAAACATTATCGTAAATTTCTATTCCCCTAACTTTTTTGTAGCAAACCCGAAGAATAACCCAGCTATACCGGTCAATCCCACTGATCCTCCAAATAACCAGAACAACTTGGGTAACTTACTTAACTTTTTTATCAACCCGATTATAAACTGTTACAAACTTCTAATAATCCAATTTCTTCATATTAAAGGTTCTCTAAATGAAGGTGATGCAGCCTCATTTACGGAACAAGTTACCGAAGAAGCTCAGAATGTCGACATGACAATGGAAGATGGTCCTAATACGGTCTCTGACCCCCCTGCTGATTTGAAACAAAAGGCTCCTCTTGAGCCTCAACCCCTGACTACTATCTACCCAATCCCGGAAGATGGGTCTGATGATGATTGGGAAACCAATGAGAACTTTGGTGTTCCAAGTCCTACTGCCGACCAAATCAAAAAATTCGACTCAGAACCGAGTAAGCATCCTAATCCCACTGATTCACTTTTCAATGATTTTAATCAGTGGCTGCTAAAAACTTACCCAAATGATGCAGCCCCTGCACCTGCTCCTGTTCCAGCTCCAGCACAAGCGTCCGCACCAATCCAAAATAACCGAGGCATGAAACGGCGCTCCCCAATACAAGTTTCGCTCCCACCGAAAAAATCCAAACAATCAGGATCTACTCCAAAAGCTGGGATGAGCAGCTCTAAAAACTCTCCGGCGGCGGCTGATCCTCAGCCCCGCCGAGCAAAATGAAGATCCTCTGTTGGAACTGTCAAGGCCTGGGACAAGCCGCGACAGTTCAACACCTCCGAGACTATGTCCAACGTACCAACCCTAATATTATATTTTTATGTGAAACCAGGTTAAATAATGCGGATAGTAACCGTTTATGTCTATCTTTGGGTATGTTAGACATTATTTCTATCCCCCCGTCGGAAGGGTGTTCCGGTATTTCAATGTTCGCTACAAAAGACATCAATACAAGCTTAATTTCATATTCGATGCGTTATATTCACATTCAATTTACTTACAATAATAGTACTATGTTCTTCACTGGAATACATGGTTTTTCGGAAACTAGTCAAAAATATAAAACATGGGAATTAATTGATTCTTTACACACTTCTACTAAAAACAAACCTTGGCTTATCGGAGGTGATCTTAATGAGATCCTAATCGATTCGGAGAAACAAGGGGGTCCACGGAGAGCTAGATCCCAAATAAAAAATTTTAGAAATTGCCTTATCCGTAACAAATTATTTGATTGCAAACCAACTTCGGGATGGTTTACGTGGACGAAAGTAGGTCCTTTAACACCGGTTATTCATGAACGTCTTGACCGTTTTGTAGCTAACTACGAATGGAAAAACCTCTACCCTAATCCTTGTATAATTACGGAATATGTCGCAAAATCCGACCACTGTTTCCTTCTAATGGAATTTGATGAACCGAACAATACAATCAAAAAATGTATCCCAAAAAATTTCAGATTTGAAAGTTGTTGGGCTAATAATAAAGATAATATCCAAACAATAAAACGGGCATGGGTTAACACCCCGGGTTCAGCCATTAATAAAATTAAAGCGGTAGGGCTATACTTAGATGAGTGGCAAAACCAACAACGGTTCAAAACAACAGGGCGTATTAAATTCCTCACCAAAAAAATAAACAAACTTCTATACCGGCCCTTATCAGTCACAAACAAACAAACTTATTTAAACTATAGAACGGAATTAAATAATCTTTTAACCGAACAAGAAGCTTATTGGGCCCAAAGATCCCGAACTCTTTGGTTAGCCCAAGGAGACAAAAACACTAAATTCTTTCATGCCAGAGCTACTAATCGTAATAAGAAAAATTCAATCAAAGGCCTCTATGACGCCAATTCTAATTGGTGCACTTCAGATTCTGAGATAATGGATATAGCTTCGAATTACTTCAAAAACCTTTTCACAACTTCTAATCCCCAATTATCATCACTCATTCTTGATAAAATCCAACCCTCTATAAATTCTTCTATTAATGACAACCTTCTCAAACCTTTCTCCAAAGAAGAAATTTTACATGCCTTTAAAGATATTGACCCTAGGAAGGCCCCGGGTGCAGATGGCCTGCCAAGTAGCTTCTTTAGACAACACTGGGACACAGTCGGCGATGATGTCCTTAATCTTTGTATGGACCTCTTAAGTGGCAATGCAGATATGTCTTTAGTCAACAAAACTATTCTAGTTCTAATACCCAAAGTTCAGGACCCAAAATCCATGAAACAACTCAGACCAATAAGCTTATGTACTGTTCTCTATAAAATTGTTGCGAAAACAATTGTTAATAGAATGAAACAGGCTATTCCCCTTTGTATTAGCCCTAATCAAGCCGCCTTTGTTCAGGGACGCAACATCTCGGATAATATTCTTGTTGCGCATGAAATAATTCACAACATCAATTCCGGAGCGAATAAATCCTCACAAGGGGCTGCTCTCAAGCTTGACATGGAAAAAGCTTTCGATAGAGTTGAATGGTCTTTTCTTGCAAACATCATGAACCGAATGGGATTCGCTCCAGGATGGATTGAACTTATAATGCGCTGTATCTCCACGGTTTCTTTCTCGATTAAAGTTAATAACTCCTTTTCACCAATAATTTACCCTCAACGTGGTCTTCGACAGGGGGATCCTCTTTCCCCTTTTCTTTTTCTATTCTGCACTCAAGGTCTCTCGGCTTATTTAGATGCCGCGCAACAAACTAATATCCTTCCCGGCCTAGGTGCTTGTAAGCATGGGCCAAAAGTTAACCACCTACTTTTTGCTGATGATTGTATGGTATTTATTAATACAAATCAATCTGAAGCTTCCCTTCTGAAAAACGCTCTTCAAGTTTATGCTAATGCATCTGGTCAAGCTATAAATTTTGAAAAATCAACAATATTCTATAACCCACGTACTCCTTCTGCAACAAGAAATGCTCTCAATAGCCTTCTACAAGTACGTGAAGTTTCTAACCCCGGTGTTTACCTAGGCATACCGCTTCTTATAGGAAAAAACAAAACTGAATCCTTAGGCTTTGTACGTGATAAAGTACACGATCGTCTCTCTAGCTGGGATAAACACCTCCTCTCCTTTAGTGGTAGAGAGATTTTTATTAAAGCTGTTTTACAATCCCTTCCACAATATGTGATGTCTTGCTACCTTTTACCACACAACATCATTGACGATATGACAACATCAATCCGCCAGTACTGGTGGACTGGTAAATCTAACAAAAATGGTTGGCATATGTTACCGTGGAATCGGATATGTTTACCAAAATCGGCTGGTGGTATGGGATTCAAAGACCTACATGACTTCAACATAGCTCTTTTGGGTAAGCAAATCTGGAAACTAATTTGCGAACCAGCCTCTTTACTAGGACAAATATATCGATATAAATATTTCCCCTCAGGCAATATTTTGGACGCGACAAAACCTAGTAGGGGCTCCTTTGCTTGGCAAGGAATATACATCGCTCTTCAGCGACTTTTACCTGGTTTCCTTCACCGACCAGGTATAAATAGTAATATCAGAATACACAAAGATATATGGGGGGGTCGTCTCCAATTGAGCTAACTGGAGATTATGAAATTTCTGATGAATTTCACATTCGATGTCGGGATTTCATGATCCGCAATCAAACTGCTTGGGATTCAGTAAAGGTGTTTAATTATTTCAATCCAACTGATGCGGATGCCATTCTCCGTATTCCCATTATAAATGACTATCGGGATTCAATTTTATGGTCTCCCAATGATTCAGGTATCTACTCAGTTCGCTCTGGATACATCTTCCTTCAACGCTACCTTTCACAGCCTCAGCCAACTACTCGGTTTTGGAAATTTTTATCCAAAATAAAAGTTTTACCCAAAGTTAAAACTTTTGGATGGCGTGTGGCATCTGATGCCCTTCCAGTTGGTACTAAAATGCTAGCATTTTCCACCGGCTCGGGGTTATGCTCTATCTGTGGTAACCATTCGGAATCAATTCTACATGCGATTCGTGACTGCACTGGCGCAGCTGAAGCCCTCCAAATTAGTGGTATTCCCACCTCTATTTATAAGAGCCCAGCTCCTACACCCTTACAATGGTTAGAAGAAGCAGCCTCTACACTTTCCTCCGATAAATTCGGTCTTTTTCTTACAGTTCTATGGAACATTTGGAATAGACGAAATGATTGGGTTCACAACAACCATTTACAACCCTCTTGGCTAATTGCAGTCAACTCAATTAGTTTACATAGTGATTTTTGTCAATCTTCAATTACCACTATCCCGCCTCCCTCCAAATTGTCTAATCCCCCCCATTCGCCTCCAATTAATTACATCAAAATTAATGTGGACGGTGCTTTCAACCCTTCTACCCGTGCAGCAGCCGTCGGCGTTGTTGCTCGTGATTCTGCCGGAGCAGTCGTGGGTGGTCTGGCTTTCCCTCTTGGTAGCTGTCAGGACGCTATCACCAGTGAAGGGGAAAGTATCATTGCTGGTCTTACCTTTGCTAGGAGTCAAGGATGGAATCGGATCATGATCGAAACGGATTGCGCTTCTCTCGCAAATAGGATCAACAAGCATGCTCAGGATCTTTCTACTATGGGACCATCTATTCTTCGAATACAAGATGCTCTACAGGACTTTGATTTTTCTACCATTTCTTTTGTACGCCGTGAGGCAAATGTTATAGCCCATACGTTGGCTTCTTTCTCCCTTACCTCCATGACTTCTATGTCATTTGATTCGATCATCCCCCCTTGTATTCATCACCTTGTAACAAATATTTCTTGATTAATAATATTTAGGCACTCTTTTCCCCTTTTTAGGGTCCTCTAGCTTTGCTCGAAGGACAGTAGTAGGGGTTTTTAATGAGGCCTTTTCTTCAAAAAAAAAATTCCAACGGGTCCATTGAAAGACCCATTTAGACCTGCTCGTCCGAAACCTCTACAAAAGGACTGCAAAACAAGTTTTAATCAAATTTTAGGAGTTCATGTAATTGATTAGGAGCTTTTCAACACAATTATATTGCAAAACCTCAATTTCTGTACTTTTTACTTAGTTAAAATTCCAACGGGCCCATTGAAAGGCCCATTTAGACATGCTCGTCCGAAACCTCTACAAAAAGGACCGCAAAAAAGTTTTATTCAAAATTTAGGAATTCAAATAATTGATTAGGAGATTTTCAACACAGTTATATTGTAAAACCTCAATTTTTCTACTTTTTACTCAGTTAAAATTTCAACGGGTCCATTGAAAGGCCCATTTAGACCTGCTCGTCCGAAACCTCTACAAAAGGACTGCAAAACAAGTTTTAATCAAATTTTAGGAGTTCATGTAATTGATTAGGAGCTTTTCAACACAATTATATTGCAAAACCTCAATTTCTGTACCTTTTACTCATTTAATATTCCAACGGGCCCATTGAAAGGCCCATTTAGACCTTCTCGTCCGAAACCTCGACAAAAAGGACCGCAAAAAAGTTTTAATCAAATTTTAGTAGTTCAAATAATTGATTAGGAGCTTTTCAACACAATTATATTGCAAAACCTCAATTTCTTTACTTTTTACTTAGTTAAAATTCCAACGGGTCCATTGAAAGGCCCATTTAGACATGCTCGTCCGAAAACACTACAAAAAGGATCGCAAAAAAGTTTTATTCAAATTTTAGGAGTTGAAATAATTGTTTTGGAGATTTTCAACACAGTTATATTGTAAAACATCAATTTTTATACCTTTTACTCAGTTAATATTCCAACGGGCCCATTGAAAGGCCCATTTAGACCTTCTCGTCCGAAACCTCGACCAAAAGGACCGCAAAAAAGTTTTAATCAAAATTTAGGAGTTCAAATAATTGATTAGGAGCTTTTCAACACAATTATATTGAAAAACCTCAATTTCTGTACCTTTTACTCAGTTAAAATTCCAACGGGCCCATTGAAAGGCCCATTTAGACTTCCTCATCCGAAACCTCTACAAAAAGGACTGTAAAACAAGTTTTAATCAAATTATAGGAGTTCATGTAATTGATTAGGAGCTTTTCAACACAATTAATTTGCAAAACCTCAATTTCTGTACCTTTTACTCAGTTAATATTCCAACGGATCCATTGAAAGGCCCATTTCGACCCGCTCGTCCGAAACCTCTACAAAAGGACTGCAAAAATATTTTAATCAAAATTTAGGAGTTCATGTAATTGATTAGGAGCTTTTCAACACAATTATATTGCAAAACCTTAATTTCTGTACTTTTTACTCAGTTAAAATTCCAATGGGTCCATTGAAAGGCCCATTTAGACCTGCTCGTCCGAAACCTCTACAAAAAGGATCACAAAAAAGTTTTATTCAAATTTTAGGAATTCAAATAATTGATTAGGCGATTTTCAACACAGTTATATTGTAAAACCTCAATTTTTATACTTTTTACTCAGTTAAAATTCCAACGGGTCTATTGAAAGGCCCATTTGGACCTGCTCGTCCGAAACCTCTACAAAAAGGACTGCAAAACAAGTTCTAATCAAATTTTAGGAGTTCATGTAATTGATTAGGAGCTTTTCAACACAATTATATTGCAAAACCTCAATTTCTGTACTTTTTACTTAGTTAAAATTCCAACGGGCCCAATGAAAGGCCCATTTAGACATGCTCGTCCGAAACCTCTACAAAAAGGATCACAAAAAAGTTTTATTCAAATTTTAGGAATTCAAATAATTGTTTAGGAGATTTTCAACACAGTTATATTGTAAAACATCAATTTTTATACTTTTTACTCAATTAAAATTTTAACGGGTCCATTGAAATGCCCATTTAGACTTGCTCGTCCGAAATCTCTACAAAAAGACTGCAAAAAAGTTTCAATCAAATTTTAGGAGTTCATGTAATTGATTAGGAGCTTTTCAACACAATTATATTGCAAAACTTCAATTTCTGTACCTTTTACTCAGTTAAAATTCCATCGGGCCCATTGAAAGGCCCATTTAGACCTTCTCGTCCGAAACCTCGACAAAAAGGACCGCAAAAAAGTTTTAATCAAATTTTAGGAGTTCAAATAATTGATTAGGAGCTTTTCAACACAAATATATTGAAAAACCTCAATTTCTGTACCTTTTACTCAGTTAAAATTCCAACGGGCCCATTGAAAGGCCCAATTATACCTGCTCGTCCGAAACCTCTACAAAAAGGACCGCAAAAAAGTTTTTTTCAAATTTTAGGAGTTCAAATAATTGATTAGGAGATTTTCAACACAATTATATTGTAATACCGCAATTTCTGTACTTTTTACGTAGTTAAAATTCCAACGGGTCCATTGAAAGGCCCATTTAGACCTGCTCGTCCGAAACCTCTACAAAAAGGATCGCAAAAAAGTTTTATTCAATTTTTAGGAGTTGAAATAATTGTTTAGGAGATTTTCAACACAGTTATATTGTAAAACCTTAATTTTTATACTTTTTACTCAGTTAAAATTCCAACAGGTCTATTGAAAGGCCCATTTGGACCTGCTCGTCCGAAACCTCTACAAAAAGGACTGCAAAACAAGTTTTAATCAAATTTTAGGAGTTCATGTAATTGATTAGGAGCTTTTCAACACAATTATATTGCAAAACCTCAATTTCTGTACTTTTTACTTAGTTAAAATTCCAACGGGTCCATTGAAAGGTCCATTTAGACCTGCTCGTCCGAAACCTCGACAAAAAGGATCGCAAAACAAGTTTTAATCAAATTTTAGGAGTTCAAATAATTGATTAGGAGCTTTTCAACAAAATTATATTGAAAAACCTCAATTTTTATACTTTTTACTCAGTTAAAATTCCAACGGGCCCATTGAAAGGCCATTTAGACATGCTCGTCTGAAACCTCTACAAAAAGGACCGCAAAAATGTTTTTTTCAAATTTTAGGAGTTCAAATAATTGATTAGGAGATTTTCAACACAATTATATTGTAAAACCTCAATTTCTGTAGTTTTTACTTAGTTAAAATTCCAACGGGTCAATTGAAAGGCCCATTTAGACCTTCTCGTCCGAAACCTCTACAAAAAGGATCGCAAAAAGTTTTATTCAAATTTTAGGAGTTGAAATAATTGTTTAGGAGATTTTCAACACAGTTATATTGTAAAACCTCAATTTGTATACTTTTTACTCAGTTAAAATTCCAACGGGTCTATAGAAAGGCCCATTTGGACCTACTTGTCCGAAACCTCTACAAAAAGGATGCAAAACAAGTTCGAATCAAATTTTAGGAGTTCATGTAATTGATTAGGAGCTTTTCAACACAATTATATTGCAAAACCTCAATTTCTGTACTTTTTACTTAGTTAAAATTCCAACGGGTCCATTGAAAGGCCCATTTAGACCTGCTCGTCCGAAACCTCGACAAAAAGGATCGCAAAACAAGTTTTAATCAAATTTTAGGAGTTCAAATAATTGATTAGGAGCTTTTCAACACAATTATATTGAAAAACCTCATTTTTATACTTTTTACTCAGTTAAAATTCCAACGGGCCCATTGAAAGGCCCATTTAGACCCGCTCGTCTGAAACCACTACAAAAAGGACCGCAAAAAGTTTTCTTCAAATTTTAGGAGTTCAAATAATTGATTAGGAGCTTTTCAAAACAAATATATTGCAAAACCTCAATTTCTGTACTTTTTACTCAGTTAAAATTTCAACGGATCCATTGAAAGGCCCATTTCGACCCGCTCGTCCGAAACCTCGACAAAAAGGATCGCAAAACAAGTTTTAATCAAATTTTAGGAGTTCAAATAATTGATTAGGAGCTTTTCAACACAATTATATTGAAAAACCTCATTTTTATACTTTTTACTCGGTTAAAATTCCAACGGGCCCATTGAAAGGCCCATTTAGACCCGCTCGTCTGAAACCTCTACAAAAAGGACCGCAAAAAGTTTTCTTCAAATTTTAGGAGTTCAAATAATTGATTAGGAGCTTTTCAAAACAAATATATTGCAAAACCTCAATTTCTGTACTTTTTACTCAGTTAAAATTTCAACGGATCCATTGAAAGGCCCATTTCGACCCCCTCGTCCGAAACCTCTACAAAAGGACTACACAAATATTTTAATCAAATTTTAGGAGTTCATGTAGTTGATTAGGAGATTTTCAACACAATTATATTGCAAAACCTTAATTTCTGTACTTTTTACTCAGTTAAAATTCCAATGGGTCCATTGAAAGGCCCATTTAGACCTGCTCGTCCGAAACCTCTACAAAAAGGATCACAAAAAAGTTTTATTCAAATTTTAGGAATTCAAATAATTGATTAGGAGATTTTCAACACAGTTATAATGTAAAACCTCAATTTTTATACTTTTTACTCAGTTAAAATTCCAACGGGTCCATTGAAAGGCCCATTTAGACCTGCTCGTCCGAAACCTCTACAAAAGGACTACAAAACAAGTTTTAATCAAATTTTAGGAGTTCATGTAATTGATTAGGAGATTTTCAACAAAATTATATTGCAAAACCTCAATTTCTGTACCTTTTACTCAGTTAATATTCCAACGGGCCCATTGAAAGGCCCATTTAGACCTTCTCGTCCGAAACCTCGACAAAAAGGACCGCAAAAAAGTTTTAATCAAATTTTAGGAGTTCAAATAATTGATTAGGAGCTTTTCAACACAATTATATTGAAAAACCTCAATTTTTGTACCTTTTACTCAGTTAAAATTCCAACAGGCCCATTGAAAGCCCCAATTAGACCTGCTCGTCCGAAACCTCTACAAAAAGGACCGCAAAAAAGTTTTCTTCAAATTTTAGGAGTTCAAAATATTGATTAGGATATTTTCAACACAATTATATTGCAAAACCTCAATTTATTTACTTTTTACTTAGTTAAAATTCCAACGGGTCCATTGAAAGGCCCATTTAGACCTGCTCGTCCGAAAACTCTACAAAAAGGATCGCAAAAAAGTTTTATTCAAATTTTAGGAGTTGAAATAATTGTTTAGGAGATTTTCAACAAAGTTATATTGTAAAACATCAATTTTTATACTTTTTACTCAGTTAAAATTCCAACGGGTCCATTGAACGGCCCATTTAGACCTGCTCGTCCGAAATCTCTACAAAAGGACTGCAAAAAAAGTTTTAGTCAAAGTTTAGGAGTTCATGTAATTGATTAGGAGCTTTTCAACACAATTATATTGCAAAACCTCAATTTCTGTACCTTTTACTCAGTTAAAATTCCAACGGGCCCATTGAAAGGCCCATTTAGACCTTCTCGTCCGAAACCTCGACAAAAAGGCCCGCAAAAAAGTTTTAATCAAATTTTAGGAGTTCAAATAATTGATTAGGAGCTTTTCAACACAATTATATTCAAAAACCTCAATTTCTGTACCTTTTACTCAGTTAAAATTCCAACGGGCCCATTGAAAGGCCCAATTAAACCTGCTCGTCCGAAACCTCTACAAAAAGGACCGCAAAAAAGTTTTCTTCAAATTTTAGGAGTTCAAATAATTGATTAGGAGATTTTCAACACAATTATATTGTAAAACCTCAATTTCTGTACTTTTTACTTAGTTAAAATTCCAACGGGTCCATTGAAAGGCCCATTTAGACCTGCTTGTCCGAAACCTCTACAAAAAGGACTGCAAAACAAGTTTTAATCAAATTTTAGGAGTTCATGTAATTGATTAGGATCTTTTCAACACAATTATATTGCAAAACCTCAATTTCTGTACTTTTTACTCAGTAAAATTCCAACGGGTCCATTGAAAGGCCCATTTAGACCTGCTCGTCCAAAACCTCGATAAAAAGGATCGCAAAACAAGTTTTAATCAAATTTTAGGTGTTCAAATAATTGATTAGGAGCTTTTCAACACAATTATATTGAAAAACCTCAATTTTTTATACTTTTTACTCAGTTAAAATTCCAACGGGTCCATTGAAAGGCCCATTTAGACCTGCTCGTCCGAAACCTCTACAAAAAGGACTGCAAAACAAGTTTTAATCAAATTTTAGGAGTTCATGTAATTGATTAGGAGCTTTTCAACACAATTATATTGCAAAACCTCAATTTCTGTACTTTTTACTCTGTTAAAATTCCAACGGGTCCTTTGAAAGGCCCATTTAGACCTGCTCAATAATTGATTAGGAGTTCAAATAATTGATTAGGAGCTTTTCAACACAATTATATTGCAAAACATCAATTTCTGTACTTTTTACTCAGTTAAAATTTCAACGGATCCATTGAAAGGCCCATTTCGACCTGCTCGTCCGAAACCTCTACAAAAGGACTGCAAAAATATTTTAATCAAATTTTAGGAGTTCATGTAATTGATTAGGAGCTTTTCAACACAATTATATTGCAAAATCTCAATTTCTGTACTTTTTACTCAGTTAAAATTCGAACGGGTCCATTGAAAGGACCATTTAGACCTGCTCGTCTGAAACCTCGACAAAAAGGATCGCAAAACAAGTTTTAATCAAATTTTAGGAGTTCAAATAATTGATTAGGAGATTTTCAACACAATTATATTGAAAAACCTCAATTTTATACTTTTTACTTAGTTAAAATTCCAACAGGTCCATTGAAAGGCCCATTTAGACCTGCTCATCCGAAACCTCTACAAAAAGGACTGCAAAACAAGTTTTAATAAAACTTTAGGAGTTCATGTAATTGACTAGGAGCTTTTCAACACAATTATATTGCAAAACTTCAATTTTTGTACTTTTTACTTAGTTAAAATTCCAACAGGTCCATTGAAAGGCCCATTTAGACCTGCTCGTCCGAAACCTCTACAAAAAGGACTGCAAAACAAGTTTTAATCAAATTTTAGGAGTTCATGTAATTGATTAGGAGCTTTTCAACACAATTATATTGCAAAACCTCAATTTCTGTTCTTTTTACTTAGTTAAAATTCCAACGGGTCCATTGAAAGGTCCATTTAGACCTGCTCGTCCGAAACCTCGACAAAAAGGATTGCAAAACAAGTTTTAATCAAATTTTAGGAGTTCAAATAATTGATTAGGAGCTTTTCAACAAAATTATATTGAAAAACCTCAATTTTTATACTTTTTACTCAGTTAAAATTCCAACGGGCCCATTGAAAGGCCATTTAGACATGCTCGTCTGAAACCTCTACAAAAAGGACCGCAAACAAGTTTTTTTTCAAATTTTAGGAGTTCAAATAATTGATTAGGAGATTTTCAACACAATTATATTGTAAAACCTCAATTTCTGTACTTTTTACTTAGTTAAAATTCCAACGGGTCCATTGAAAGGCCCATTTAGACCTTCTCGTCCGAAACCTCTACAAAAAGGATCGCAAAAAGTTTTATTCAAATTTTAGGAGTTGAAATAATTGTTTACGAGATTTTCAACACAGTTATATTGTAAAACCTCAATTTTTATACTTTTTACTCAGTTAAAATTCTAAGGGGTCTATAGAAAGGCCGATTTGGACCTGCTTGTCCGAAACCTCTACAAAAAGGACTGCAAAACAAGTTTTAATCAAATTTTAGGAGTTTATGTAATTGATTAGGAGCTTTTCAACACAATTATATTGCAAAACCTCAGTTTCTTTAACTTTTACTCAGTTAAAATTCCAACGGGCCCACTGAAAGGCCCATTTAGACCTTCTCGTCCGAAACCTCGATAAAAAGGACCGCAAAAAAGTTTTAATCAAATTTTAGGAGTTCAAATAATTGATTAGGATATTTTCAACACAATTATATTGTAAAACCTCAATTTCTGTACTTTTTACTTAGTTAAAATTCCAACGGGTCCATTGAAAGGCCCATTTAGACCTGCTCGTCCGAAACCTCTTCAAAAAGGATCGCAAAAAAGTTTTATTCAAATTTTAGGAGTTGAAATAATTGTTTAGGATATTTTCAACCCAGTTATATTGTAAAACCGCAATTTTTATACTTTTTACTCAGTTAAAATTCCAACGGGTCTATTGAAAGACCCATTTGGACCTGCTCGTCCGAAACCTCTACAAAAACGACTGCAAAACAAGTTTTAATCAAATTATAGGAGTTCATGTAATTGATTAGGAGCTTTTCAACACAATTATATTGCAAAACCTCAATTTCTGTACTTTTTACTTAGTTAAAATTCCAACGGGCCCATTGAACGGCCCATTTAGACCTGATCGTCCGAAACCTCTACAAAAAGGATCACAAAAAAGTTTTATTCAAATTTTAGGAATTCAAATAATTGATTAGGAGATTTTCAATACAATTATATTGTAAAACCTCAATTTTTATACTTTTTACTCAGTTAAAATTCCAACGGGTCCATTGAAAGGCGCATTTAGACCTGCTCGTCCGAAACCTCTACAAAAGGACTGCAAAACAAGTTTTAATCAAATTTCAGGAGTTCATGTAATTGATTAGGAGCTTTTCAACACAATTATATTGCAAAACTTCAATTTCTGTACCTTTTACTCAGTTAATATTCCAACGGGCCCATTGAAAGGCCCGTTTAGACCTTCTCGTCCGAAACCTCGACAACAAGGACCACAAAAAAGTTTTAATCAAATTTTAGGAATTCAAATAATTGATTAGGAGCTTTTCAACACAATTATGTTGAAAAACCTCAATTCCTGTACCTTTTACTCAGTTAAAATTCCAACGGGCCCATTGAAAGGCCCAATTAGACCTGCTCGTCCGAAACCTCTACAAGAAGGACCGCAAAAAAGTTTTTTTCAAATTTTAGGAGTTCAAATAATTGATTAGGAGATTTTCAACACAATTATATTGTAAAACCTCAATTTCTGTACTTTTTACTTAGTTAAAATTCCAACGGGTCCATTGAAAGGCCCATTTAGACTTGCTCGTCTGAAACCTCTACAAAAAGGATCGCAAAAAAGTTTTATTCAAATTTTAGGAGTTGAAATAATTGTTTAGGAGATTTTCAACACAGTTATATTGTAAAACCTCAATTTTTATACTTTTTACTCAGCTCTTTCTTGTAAGGGGTTAACCCGGTGTGGCACTAGATTGTTGTTCGACAATGAACAGGTCCTTTGATCCATGGTTTGGTGTCTAGTCTTCTGCCTGCCCGTTTCATGCTATGTCTGATTCATGAACCTTGATCCTAGGTTAGAGTTTCATGGTCTTTCCTAGTGTGTAAACGTGTAGCTTGAGACTGATATCAAACCTGGATCATTGGTCGATGAGTTGGACAACCATCTCTTTATTGGCAACGGGTAGGTAACGGGGGGGTGTGATGAAAACGCTCTCAACTTTTCTCTCAATTTTTCTCTTCTTTTCTCTTTCCATCTTTTTCCTAACCACCACCCTCTCACTACCACCACCCATAACCACCCTCTTCCACCGCCTTTCAACCCCAACACCACCGTGGTGGTGCTTGCTTAGCACCTCCGATGCAGTGGTGCATCAACCCCTTCATGCCCGTGAGAATTTTAGCAATGATTTTCTAATCTTCATACGTCAAAAGATGGTTGCACAATGGCCATGGCCATCCTTTTACTATTGGATTCGAATAGCCCTCGGGCCCTTCCGAGGCTCCCTAGCCTTGCCGGCGACAGCCCCGCCCCTAGGATTTCTTCCATGTGCTGGAGTACCACTTTTGGTACCCTTCATATACCTTGCTTCTAATATTAGAATGCAAGTTTCTTCCTGGTCTGTTAGACCTTGTATTTCGTCCTATGATGTGGCAACAACCATGCGCAAGTCCTGGTACTGGGTTATCCTACCTTATGTCACATTACCATGTTGGTACGAGGAAGCAAGTCAGCACGTTTGCAATTTTGGCAGGGTGCTCTCATTGTCTCCCCCACTTTGTTCTTGCAATACTCTTCTGATATTGCATGTTTTATTATTATTCTTATTATTCATTTTTTCTTTTAAGAATGAAGTGAATAGGAATCTCTTATGTCTTAAGTTCTCCACTACACAAAATTCACTGTCTAGAACAGGCATATCATCCACCATCGCAAACTCTTGGCCACAAACTGGCGTTGGCAGAGTCGAGTGCAGCCACAGCACGGGCCAGCGATGGCAGCCTGGGAATCTCCAACTCCAATGGGAGTCCCAGTTCCTAGAAACGAGGAGCATGGATCTCGGTTTCACAACAGAAAATCTTTTCAAATTCTATTTCAAACTTAAATTATCTAAGTTAAAATTGAATATTAAATTTGTTGAGAGAGATTTGATATCTCTTTTTACGGTGAACCTAAAGCTCTTTAGGACTCCCATGTATTTCAAATTGCAGGTAAAATTACATTTAAATGTTATTTTATCCTCTGCAATTCGAAATTTCTCTAAATTATCTAAATTTAGAATATTTTTTGAAGTTGGTGGGGAATCTATCCCTATCTATACTAATCTAAAAATACCATACACTTTCAAATTCTATTTCAAACTTAAATTAACTAAGTTAAAATTGAATTTTGAATTTGTTGAGAGAGATTTGATCAAATTGCAGATAAAATTACATTTAAACGTTATTTTATCCTCTGCAATTCGAATTTTCTCCAAATTATCTAAATTTAGAATATTTCTTGAAGTTGGTAAGGAATCTATCTCTCTTTCTACTGATCTAAAAATACCATACATTTTCAAATTCTATTTCAAACTTAAATTATCTAAGTTAAAAATGAATTTTGAATTTGTTGGAAGAGATTTGATATCTCCTTTTTTGATGAATCTAAGGATCTTTAGGATTCCCATGCACTTCAAATTGCAGATAAAATTACATTTAAATGTTCTTTTATCCTCTGCAATTCGAATTTTCTCCAAATTATCTAAATTTAGAATATTTTTTGAAATTGGTGGGGAATCTATCACTATCTCTACTAATCTAAAATTATCATACATTTTCAAATTCTATTTCAAACTTAAATTATCTAAGTTAAAATTGAATTTTGAATTTGTTGAGAGAGATTTGATCAAATTGCAGATAAAATTACATTTAAACGTTATTTTATCCTCTGTAATTCGAATTTTCTCCAAATTATCTAAATTTAGAATATTTTTTGAAGTTGGTAGGGAATCTATCACTATCTTTACTGAACTAAAAATACCATACATTTTCAAATTCTATTTCAAAATTAAATTATCTAAGTTAAAATTGAATTTTGAATTTGTTGGACGAGATTTGATATCTCCTTTTTCGGTGAATCTAAGGCTCTATAAGATTCCCATGCATTTCAAATTGCAGATAAAATTACATTTAAATGTTATTTTATCCTCTGCAATTCGAATTTTTTCCAAATTATCTAAATTTAGAATATTTTTTGAAATTGGTGGGGAATCTATCACTATCTCTACCAATCTAAATATATCATACATTTTCAAATTCTATTTTAAACTTAAATTATCTAAGTTAAAATTGAATTTTGAATTTGTTGAGAGAGATTTGATCAAATTGCAGATAAAATTACATTTAAACGTTAGTTTATCCTCTGCAATTCGAATTTTCTCCAAATTATCTAAATTTAGAATATTTTTTGAAGTTGGTAAGGAATCTATCACTATCTCTACTGATCTAAAAATACCATACATCTTCAAATTCTATTTCAAACTTAAATTATCTAAGTTAAAATTGAATTTTGAGGATTGGTTGGCTGCAACGTCAGGAACTACCAAAGGAGCAAATGGCTCGTGCAAAACCAAACGTAGCCCTCCGATGGTTGCTGCTGGTGTTACCAAGAGGCCGAGAACTTCCCCCTCCACTCAAGTTAAGCCGGTGAAACCCGGAATGCCCTCTGACATACCTTCCAAACTATCTAAAGCTGGGATGAGCAGCAAAATCTCTTCGGCGGCGGTTGACGTTCAACCCCGCCGAGAGAAATGAGGATCTTTTGCTGGAACTGCCGCGGTCTTGGTTCCCCGACGGCAGTTCAAGGGTTGAGCACCATTGCTCGCAGGTTGCAACCGGATGTTATCTTTTTGTCTGAAACTCGCTTATGTCGTTACTATTATGATCGTTTAAGAATTTTATTAGATATGTATGGCTGCATCCATGTTGATAGCAGCCCCACATGTTCCGGACTCATCATATTTTGGAATAATAAAATTCAACTTGATTTGCTTTCGTATTCTGATCGATCCATTGATGTTGTTTTAAATTCGAATGATGAATGTTTTCGTTTTACGGGCATTTATGGCTACGCTGACACAAATATGAAGTCTAAAACATGGGATTTGATTGATTCTTTGCGTCACGCTTCACCAATGCCTTGGTTAATCGGCGGTGACCTTAATGATATTTTATCAGATTCAGAAAAACAGGGAGGCTGTCGCCGACCGCAATCGCAAATCACTAGCTTTCGCGAATGTTTATCTCGCAATAGTCTTTTTGATTGCAAGCCAGCATCGGGTTGGTTCACTTGGTCCCGCACCGGGCCTAATGTCTCAACTGTTTGTGAACGACTTGACCGTTTTGTAGCATGTAATGCATGGCTTAGTGAACATTCCACTTTCGAATGCCGTAATATTTTTTCCCCGGATTCTGACCATTATGTCATAGTCATGGATACCAAATTTGTTCCCCAGCGCAACACTACTCCTCGTGAGACCTTTGACCATTTCCGTTTTGAATCTTGTTGGGCAAATGATCCATCATGCATCACGACCGTCCAACAGGCCTGGGCGAATGCATCGGGTAACTTGCCTGAAAAATTACGTATGGTCGGTAACCAGCTGCGCGATTGGCAATCGCATCGCCGATACCAGTCACACAACCGTATTGCAGAATTACAACGCAAAATCAATTCATATATGCGACGTCGTCATCTATCGCATGCGATGCTAAATGACATGCGCGACGCAAAACTAGAGCTTCGACGTCTTCTAGACGTCCGTGAAGCCTACTGGGCACAACGATCGCGGGTCACATGGTTGTCCCAAGGGGACAAAAACACGTCTTTTTTCCACGCTAGAGCCTCTAAGCGCAGGAAAAAGAATACTATTCGTGGCCTTCACGATGGTAACCATGTATGGCATACAGCTACGCCAAGGCTCCTTCAAATAGCCTCGGATTATTTTCGGACGCTGTTTACATCGACGAACCCTAGTTCTTCGCCACGTCTGTTGGAGAAAATTTCTCCGGTCGTCACTCCATCAATGAATGCCTCTCTATTGAGACCATTCACAGAGGGTGAAGTGCTTGCCGCCTTTCAGGATATTAGTCCTCAGAAAGCTCCAGGCATCGATGGTTTTCCTAGTGGTTTTTTCCGGCAACACTGGAACGTCATTGGGCCTGAATTTATCCAGCTCTGTCTCCGTCTATTGCGTGGGGAAGCCGACATGTCGACTGTTAATAAAACAGTCATCGTGCTTATCCCGAAGGTGGCGGACCCCACCAATATGCGCCAGTTTCGACCAATTAGCTTATGCACGGTCATATACAAAACAGTTGCTAAGGTTCTTGTTAACCGTCTTAAGCCTGTTCTACCTGATTGTATCAGCGATGCACAAGCAGCCTTTGTTCGTGGAAGGAACATAACCGACAACATTTTAATCGCCCATGAGCTAGTGCATACCCTCCACTCGAATAGCGCTGCCATTTACCAAGGGGCGGCGTTGAAACTAGATATGGAGAAGGCGTTCGACAAAGTCGAATGGTCATTCCTTCAGGATGTGATGTCACGTATGGGCTTTGCACCTGAATGGGTGCACCTCATACTTCGTTGTGTCTCCTCAGTCTCCTTTTCTGTTAGACTTAACGGGACCCTATCCGACGAGTTTGTGCCTGCTCGAGGCATCCGGCAGGGCGATCCCCTCTCCCCCTTCCTCTTTCTGATTTGTTCCCAAGGGTTATCAGCGGCCCTTGAATCCGAGCAACGGGAAGGGCGCCTTCTCGGTCTACAGGCCAATCGACATGGACCTAGAATTACACATTTGCTATTTGCCGATGATAGCATTGTTTTCCTTCGTAATTGCCCAGATGAGGTTGAAAGGTTGAAAGAGATTCTACGCCTATATGAATCCTCTTCAGGACAAACTGTTAATTTCGATAAGTCCACAGCTTACTGCAGTTCACGCTGTTCTGAGACCTTCATTCAGGCAGTTCGATTGACTCTCGGAGTACGCATTGTCGAGGACCCGGGTATCTATCTCGGAGTTCCCCTCATGATAGGGCGGAACCGAACGGAATGCTTAGGTTTTGTCCGTGACAAAGTCAGTTCTCGAATAACTAAATGGGACACCAACTTACTCTCATTTAGTGGACGCGAAACACTGATCAAGTCGGTCGCACAAGCCATACCTCAGTATGTTATGTCTTGTTACCTACTTCCGCAGAACATCATAGATGATATGACTAGCTCGATCCGTCGTTATTGGTGGTCTGGCCGCAGTAACAAGCGAGGTTGGCCTCTGCTATCTTGGGAGTCTATTTGTGATCCCAAGGCAGCAGGGGGAATAGGCTTTAGGAATCTACACGATTTTAACATTGCTCTCTTAGGTAAACAATTATGGAGGCTGATCCATTCGCCTGAATCCCTCCTTGCGCGTGTCCTACGTTCACGTTACTTTCCTTCTGGGAAATTGTTGGATGCTAAGCTCGATCGACGCGCGTCATTCGCATGGCGAGGTCTTTGGCAGGCCATGCAACGATTGCAACCAGGGTTCTTTTGGCGACCCGGAATTCAGAGTCAGATCCGTATCCACCGCGACCCTTGGGGTGGTACCTCTAGTTTATCCTTCTTTGGAAATTATCAAGACGAGGAGGAACTCCCCTTACGATGTCGTGACTTCATGATCGGCAATCAAGCGTCTTGGGATGAACCCAAAGTCCGCCAGCATTTTGACTGGGATGATGCTGATGCCATACTGCGTGTGCCAATCTCCAATGAGCGGCGCGATGCATTACTTTGGGGATATCATGACACGGGGATGTATTCGGTGCGTTCCGGATATCTATTCTTACGACGTCCAATCAGACCTATCAGTCGTCCTTCTCCCCTTTGGCGAGTTATCTCCAAAGCGAACACCCTTCCGAAGATTCGGTCCTTTAGCTGGAGAGCAGGACGAGATGCTCTACCCACAGGAGACCGTCTTGCAACTGTGGGGCTAGGCACTGGCATGTGCCCTTTTTGTCCGACTATAGTAGAAACCCCACTCCATGCTCTCCGAGATTGTGTTGGAGCAGCTGAGGTTCTACAACTAGCTGGGTTTCCCCTTCCTTTACGTACTAGCACGCTCTTCCCTACTCACTTATGGTTGGAACAAGGGGCCTCGTTACTTTCTCGCTCTGAATTTAGTTTGTTCCTCACTATCCTTTGGAACATTTGGAACCGGAGGAATGACTGGGTTCACTCCAAGCGTTTGCAGCCGCCATGGCTTACTCTTATGAACTCTAAGGAACTGTTACAGGACTACGACTCGGCCAACTCTCTTCACGCCTCGACGCATCTACAGACGGAGCCAGCCCTTTCTCAACCAACATGGAGGCCGCCACCGGAAAGGAAGGTTAAAATCAATGTGGACGGTGCGTTCAACCCCGCTACAGGCGAAGCAGGTTTTGGTGTTGTGGCTCGTGATGCTAGCGGCGCTATTCTTCGTGGTTGTGCTGTTCACTGCGCAGGATGCCTTGACGCCTCCACTGCGGAGCTTCGTGCCATTGTCACGGGGGCTACACTTGGTAGGGATGCCGGCTGGTGCAGCATCATTATCGAGTCCGACGCTGCTTTGGTCATCAACAAAATACGTTGCCTCGGCTCGGACGCCTCTCCTTTACGGCCACATATTGATGCGGCTCGCCCTCTCTTTGTATCTATTCCAGATTTAAATTTTCTTTATGTACCACGAGTTGCTAATGTTCTAGCTCATACTATTGCCAATTGGGCCTTGCACTCTAGGTCCTCCTTGTTTTTTGGGCCGGGCTTGCCCGATGTCTTACGCTCTATTGTACCGGTTGGTTTTCAACCCCCTTGATTATATATATATATTTGGGCACTCTTTTCCCCTTTAGGACCCCTCTGGGCTGGGCCCAGTTGGGAATAGTGGGGTTTTTAATGAGGCCTTTTTCTCAAAAAAAAAATTCCAACGGGTCTATTGAAAGGCCCATTTGGACATGCTCGTCCGAAACCTCGACAAAAAGGACTGCAAAACAAATTTTTAATCAAATTTAGGAGTTCAAATAATTAATTAGGAGCTTTTCAACACTATTATATTGAAAAACCTCAATTTATGTACCTTTTACTCAGTTAAAATTCCAACGGGCCCATTGAGAGGCCCATTTAGACCTTCTCGTCCGAAACCTCGACAAAAAGGACAGCAAAAAAGTTTTCTTCAAATTTTAGGAGTTCAAATAATTGATTAGGAGCTTTTCAACACAATTATATTGCAAAACCTCAATTTCTGTACTTTTTACTCAGTTAAAATTTCAACGGATCCATTGAAAGGCCCATTTCGACCCGCTCGTCCGAAACCTCTACAAAAGGACTACACAAATATTTTAATCAAATTTTAGGAGTTCATGTAGTTGATTAGGAGATTTTCAACACAATTATATTGCAAAACCTTAATTTCTGTACTTTTTACTCAGTTAAAATTCCAATGGGTCCATTGAAAGGCCCATTTAGACCTGCTCGTCCGAAACCTCTACAAAAAGGATCACAAAAAAGTTTTATTCAAATTTTAGGAATTCAAATATTTGATTAGGAGATTTTCAACACAGTTATATTGTAAAACCTCAATTTTTATACTTTTTACTCAGTTAAAATTCCAACGGGTCCATTGAAAGGCCCATTTAGACCTGCTCGTCCGAAACCTCTACAAAAGTACTGCAAAACAAGTTTTAATCAAATTTTAGGAGTTCATGCAATTGATTAGGAGCTTTTCAACACAATTATATTGCAAAACCTCAATTTTTGTACCTTTTACTCAGTTAATATTCCAACGGGCCCATTGAAAGGCCCATTTAGACCTTCTCGTCCGAAACCTCGACCAAAAGGACCGCAAAAAAGTTTTAATCAAATTTTAGGAGTTCAAATAATTGATTAGGAGCTTTTCAACACAATTATATTGAAAAACCTCAATTTCTGTACCTTTTACTTAGTTAAAATTCCAACGGGCCCATTGAAAGGCCCATTTAGACTTGCTCATCCGAAACCTCTACAAAAAGGATTGTAAAACAAGTTTTAATCAAATTTTAGGAGTTCATGTAATTGATTAGGACCTTTTCAACACAATTAATTTGCAAAACCTCAATTTCTGTACCTTTTACTCAGTTAATATTCCAACGGATCCATTGAAAGGCCCATTTCGACCCGCTCGTCCGAAACCTCTACAAAAGGACTGCAAAAATATTTTAATCAAATTTTAGGAGTTCATGTAATTGATTAGGAGCTTTTCAACACAATTATATTGCAAAACCTTAATTTCTGTACTTTTTACTCAGTTAAAATTCCAATGGGTCCATTGAAAGGCCCATTTAGACCTGCTCGTCCGAAACCTCTACAAAAAGGATCACAAAAAAGTTTTATTCAAATTTTAGGAATTCAAATAATTGATTAGGCGATTTTCAACACAGTTATATTGTAAAACCTCAATTTTTATACTTTTTACTCAGTTAAAATTCCAACGGGTCTATTGAAAGGCCCATTTGGACCTGCTCGTCTGAAACCTCTACAAAAAGGACTGCAAAACAAGTTCTAATCAAATTTTAGGAGTTCATGTAATTGATTAGGAGCTTTTCAACACAATTATATTGCAAAACCTCAATTTCTGTACTTTTTATATAGTTAAAATTCCAACGGGCCCATTGAAAGGCCCATTTAGACATGCTCGTCCGAAACCTCTACAAAAAGGATCACAAAAAAGTTTTATTCAAATTTTAGGAATTCAAATAATTGATTAGGCGATTTTCAACACAGTTATATTGTAAAACCTCATTTTTTATACTTTTTACTCAGTTAAAATTCCAACGGGTCCATTGAAAGACCCATTTAGACCTGCTCGTCCGAAACCTCTACAAAAGGACTGCAAAACAAGTTTTAATCAAATTTTAGGAGTTCATGTAATTGATTAGGAGCTTTTCAACACAATTATATTGCAAAACCTCAATTTCTGTACTTTTTACTTAGTTAAAATTCCAACGGGCCCATTGAAAGGCCCATTTAGACATGCTCGTCCGAAACCTCTACAAAAAGGACCGCAAAAAAGTTTTATTCAAAATTTAGGAATTCAAATAATTGATTAGGAGATTTTCAACACAGTTATATTGTAAAACCTCAATTTTTCTACTTTTTACTCAGTTAAAATTTCAACGGGTCCATTGAAAGGCCCATTTAGACCTGCTCGTCCGAAACCTCTACAAAAGGACTGCAAAACAAGTTTTAATCAAATTTTAGGAGTTCATGTAATTGATTAGGAGCTTTTCAACACAATTATATTGCAAAACCTCAATTTCTGTACCTTTTACTCATTTAATATTCCAACGGGCCCATTGAAAGGCCCATTTAGACCTTCTCGTCCGAAACCTCGACAAAAAGGACCGCAAAAAAGTTTTAATCAAATTTTAGTAGTTCAAATAATTGATTAGGAGCTTTTCAACACAATTATATTGAAAAACATCAATTTCTGTACCTTTTACTCAGTTAAAATTCCAACGGGCCTATTGAAAGGCCCAATTAGACCTGCTCGTCCGAAACCTCTACAAAAAGGACCGCAAAAAAGTTTTCTTCAAATTTTAGGAGTTCAAAAAATTGATTAGGAGATTTTCAACACAATTATATTGCAAAACCTCAATTTCTTTACTTTTTACTTAGTTAAAATTCCAACGGGTCCATTGAAAGGCCCATTTAGACATGCTCGTCCGAAAACACTACAAAAAGGATCGCAAAAAAGTTTTATTCAAATTTTAGGAGTTGAAATAATTGTTTTGGAGATTTTCAACACAGTTATATTGTAAAATATCAATTTTTATACCTTTTACTCAGTTAATATTCCAACGGGCCCATTGAAAGGCCCATTTAGACCTTCTCGTCCGAAACCTCGACCAAAAGGACCGCAAAAAAGTTTTAATCAAAATTTAGGAGTTCAAATAATTGATTAGGAGCTTTTCAACACAATTATATTGAAAAACCTCAATTTCTGTACCTTTTACTCAGTTAAAATTCCAACGGGCCCATTGAAAGGCCCATTTAGACTTGCTCATCTGAAACCTCTACAAAAAGGACTGTAAAACAAGTTTTAATCAAATTATAGGAGTTCATGTAATTGATTAGGAGCTTTTCAACACAATTAATTTGCAAAACCTCAATTTCTGTACCTTTTACTCAATTAATATTCCAACGGATCCATTGAAAGGCCCATTTCGACCCGCTCGTCCGAAACCTCTACAAAAGGACTGCAAAAATATTTTAATCAAAATTTAGGAGTTCATGTAATTGATTAGGAGCTTTTCAACACAATTATATTGCAAAACCTTAATTTCTGTACTTTTTACTCAGTTAAAATTCCAATGGGTCCATTGAAAGGCCCATTTAGACCTGCTCGTCCGAAACCTCTACAAAAAGGATCACAAAAAAGTTTTATTCAAATTTTAGGAATTCAAATAATTGATTAGGCGATTTTCAACACAGTTATATTGTAAAACCTCAATTTTTATACTTTTTACTCAGTTAAAATTCCAACGGGTCCATTGAAAGGCCCATTTAGACCTGCTCGTCCGAAACCTCTACAAAAGGACTGCAAAACAAGTTTTAATCAAATTTTAGGAGTTCATGTAATTGATTAGGAGCTTTTCAACAAAATTATATTGCAAAACCTCAATTTCTGTACCTTTTACTCAGTTAATATTCCAACGGGCCCATTGAAAGGCCCATTTAGACCTTCTCGTCCGAAACCTCGACAAAAAGGACCGCAAAAAAGTTTTAATCAAATTTTAGGAGTTCAAATAATTGATTACGAGCTTTTCAACACAATTATATTGAAAACCTCAATTTTTGTACCTTTTACTCAGTTAAAATTCCAACGGGCCCATTGAAAGCCCCAATTAGACCTGCTCGTCCGAAACCTCTACAAAAAGGACCGCAAAAAAGTTTTCTTCAAATTTTAGGAGTTCAAAATATTGATTAGGATATTTTCAACACAATTATATTGCAAAACCTCAATTTATTTACTTTTTACTTAGTTAAAATTCCAACGGGTCCATTGAAAGGCCCATTTAGACCTGCTCGTCCGAAAACTCTACAAAAAGGATCGTAAAAAATGTTTTATTCAAATTTTAGGAGTTGAAATAATTGTTTAGGAGATTTTCAACAATGTTATATTGTAAAACATCAATTTTTATACTTTTTACTCAGTTAAAATTCCAACGGGTCCATTGAACGGCATATTTAGACCTGCTCGTCCGAAATCTCTACAAAAGGACTGCAAAAAAAGTTTTAGTCAAAGTTTAGGAGTTCATGTAATTGATTAGGAGCTTTTCAACACAATTATATTGCAAAACCTCAATTTCTGTACCTTTTACTCAGTTAAAATTTCAACGGGCCCATTGAAAGGCCCATTTAGACCTTCTCGTCCGAAACCTCGACAAAAAGGCCCGCAAAAAAGTTTTAATCAAATTTTAGGAGTTCAAATAATTGATTAGGAGCTTTTCAACACAATTATATTGAAAAACCTCAATTTCTGTACCTTTTACTCAGTTAAAATTCCAACGGGCCCATTGAAAGGCCCAATTAAACCTGCTCGTCCGAAACCTCTACAAAAAGGACCGCAAAAAAGTTTTCTTCAAATTTTAGGAGTTCAAATAATTGATTAGGAGATTTTCAACACAATTATATTGTAAAACCTCAATTTTTGTACTTTTTACTTAGTTAAAATTCCAACGGGTCCATTGAAAGGCCCATTTAGACCTGCTTGTCCGAAACCTCTACAAAAAGGACTGCAAAACAAGTTTTAATCAAATTTTAGGAGTTCATGTAATTGATTAGGATCTTTTCAACACAATTATATTGCAAAACCTCAATTTCTGTACTTTTTACTCAGTAAAATTCCAACGGGTCCATTGAAAGGCCCATTTAGACCTGCTCGTCCAAAACCTCGACAAAAAGGATCGCAAAACAAGTTTTAATCAAATTTTAGGTGTTCAAATAATTGATTAGGAGCTTTTCAACACAATTATATTGAAAAACCTCAATTTTTTATACTTTTTACTCGGTTAAAATTCCAACGGGTCCATTGAAAGGCCCATTTAGACCTGCTCGTCCGAAACTTCTACAAAAAGGACTGCAAAACAAGTTTTAATCAAATTTTAGGAGTTCATGTAATTGATTAGGAGCTTTTCAACACAATTATATTGCAAAACCTCAATTTCTGTACTTTTTACTCTGTTAAAATTCCAACGGGTCCTTTGAAAGGCCTATTTAGACCTGCTCAATAATTGATTAGGAGTTCAAATAATTGATTAGGAGCTTTTCAACACAATTATATTGCAAAACATCAATTTCTGTAATTTTTACTCAGTTAAAATTTCAACGGATCCATTGAAAGGCCCATTTCGACCTGCTCGTCCGAAACCTCTACAAAAGGACTGCAAAAATATTTTAATCAAATTTTAGGAGTTCATGTAATTGATTAGGAGCTTTTCAAAATAATTGTATTGCAAAACCTCAATTTCTGTACTTTTTACTCAGTTAAAATTCGAACGGGTCCATTGAAAGGACCATTTAGACCTGCTCGTCTGAAACCTCGACAAAAAGGATCGCAAAACAAGTTTTAATCAAATTTTAGGAGTTCAAATAATTGATTAGGAGATTTTCAACACAATTATATTGAAAAACCTCAATTTTATACTTTTTACTTAGTTAAAATTACAACATGTCCATTGAAAGGCCCATTTAGACCTGCTCATCCGAAACCTCTACAAAAAGGACTGCAAAACAAGTTTCAATAAAACTTTAAGAGTTCATGTAATTGATTAGGAGCTTTTCAACACAATTATATTGCAAAACTTCAATTTCTGTACTTTTTACTTAGTTAAAATTCCAACAGGTCGATTGAAAGGCCCATTTAGACCTGCTCGTCCGAAACCTCTACAAAAAGGACTGCAAAACAAGATTTAATCAAATTTTAGGAGTTCATGTAATTGATTAGGAGCTTTTCAACACAATTATATTGCAAAACCTCAATTTATGTACTTTTTACTCAGTTAAAATTCCAACGGGCCCATTGAAAGGCCCATTTAGACATGCTCGTCCAAAACCTCGACAAAAAGGACCGCAAAAAAGTTTTCTTCAAATTTTTAGAGTACAAATAATTGATTAGGAGCTTTTCAACACAATTATATTGAAAAACCTCAATTTTTATACTTTTTACTCAGTTAAAATTCCAACGGGCCCATTTAGACATGCTCGTCCGAAACCTCTACAAAAAGGATCACAAAAAAGTTTTCTTCAAATTTTAGGAATTCAAATAATTGATTAGGAGATTTTCAACACAGTTATATTGCAAAACCTCAATTTCTGTACTTTTTACTCGGTTAAAATTTCAACGGATCCTTTGAAAGGCCCATTTCGACCCGCTCGTCCGAAAACTCTACAAAAGGACTGCAAAAATATTTTAATCAAATTTTAGGAGTTCATGTAATTGATTAGGAGCTTTTCAACACAATTATATTGCAAAACCTTAATTTCTGTACTTTTTACTCAGTTAAAATTCCAATGGGTCCATTGAAAGGCCCATTTAGACCTGCTCATCCGAAACCTCTACAAAAAGGATCACAAAAAAGTTTTATTCAAATTTTAGGAATTCAAAGAATTGATTAGGAGATTTTCAACACAGTTATAATGTAAAACCTCAATTTTTATACTTTTTACTCAGTTAAAATTCCAACGGGTCCATTGAAAGGCCCATTTAGACCTGCTCGTCCGAAACCTCTACAAAAGGACTGCAAAACAAGTTTTAATCAAATTTTAGGAGTTCATGTAATTGATTAGGAGCTTTTCAACACAATTATATTGCAAAACCTCAATTTCTGTACCTTTTACTCAGTTAATATTCCAACGGGCCCATTGAAAGGCCTATTTAGACCATCTCGTCCGAAACCTCGACAAAAAGGACCGCAAAAAAGTTTTAATCAAAATTTAGGAGTTCAAATAATTGATTAGGAGCTTTTCATCACAATTATATTGAAAAACCTCAATTTCTGTACCTTTTACTCAGTTAAAATTTGAACGGGTCCATTGAAAGGCCCATTTAGATTGCTCGTCTAAAAGCTCGACAAAAAGGACCGCAAAAAAGTTTTAATCAAATTTTAGGAGTTCAAATAATTGATTAGGAGCTTTTCAACACAATTATATTGAAAAACCTCAATTTCTGTACCTTTTACTCAGTTAAAATTCCAACGGGCCCATTGAAAGGCCCAATTAGACCTGCTCGTCCGAAACCTCTACAAAAAGGACCGCAAAAAAGTTTTCTTCAAATTTTAGGAGTTCAAAAAATTGATTAGGAGATTTTAAACACAATTATATTGCAAAACCTCAATTTCTTTACTTTTTACTTAGTTAAAATTCCAACGGGTCCATTGAAAGGCCCATTTAGACCTGCTCCTCCGAAAACTCTACAAAAAGGATCGCAAAAAAGTTTTATTCAAATTTTAGGAGTTGAAATAATTGTTTAGGAGATTTTCAACACAGTTATATTGTAAAACCTCAATTTTTATACTTTTTACTCAGTTAAAATTCCAACGGGTCCATTGAAAGGCCCATTTAGACCTGCTCGTTCGAAACCTCTACAAAAGGATTGCAAAAAAAGTTTTAATCAAATTTTAGGAGTTCAAATAATTGATTAGGAGCTTTTCAACACAATTATATTGAAAAACCTTAATTTCTGTACCTTTTACTCAGTTAAAATTCCAACGGGCCCATTGAAAGGCCCAATTAGACCCGCTCGTCTGAAACCTCTACAAAAAGGATCGCAAAAAAGTTTTATTCAAATTTTAGGAGTTGAAATAATTGTTTAGGAGATTTTCAACACAGTTATATTGTAAAACATCAATTTTTATACTTTTTACTCAGTTAAAATTCCAACGGGTCCATTGAAAGGCCCATTTAGACCTGCTCGTCCGAAATCTCTTTAAAAGGACTGCAAAAAAAGTTTTAATCAAAATTTAGGAGTTCATGTAATTGATTAGGAGCTTTTCAACACAATTATATTGCAAAAACCTCAATTTTTGTACCTTTTACTCAGTTAAAATTCCAACGGGCCCATTCAAAGGCCCATTTAGACCTTCTCGTTCGAAACCTCGACAAAAAGGACCGCAAAAAAGTTTTAATCAAACTTTAGGAGTTCAAATAATTGATTAGGAACTTTTCAACACAATTATATTGAAAAACCTCAATTTCTGTACCTTTTACTCAGTTAAAATTCCAACGGGCCCATTGAAAGGCCCAATTAGACCTGCTCGTCCGAAACCTCTACAAAAGGACTGCAAAACAAGTTTTAATCAAACTTTAGGAGTTCATGTAATTGATTAGGAGCTTTTCAACACAATTATATTGCAAAACCTCAATTTCTGTACCTTTTACTCAGTTAATATTCCAACGGTCCCATTGAAAGGCCCATTTAGACCTTCTCGTCTGAAACCTCGACAAAAAGGACCGCAAAAAAGTTTTAATCAGATTTTAGGAGTTCAAATAATTGATTAGGAGCTTTTGAACACAATTATATTGAAAAACCTCAATTTCTGTACCTTTTACTCAGTTAAAATTTGAACGTGTCCATTGAAAGGCCCATTTAGACCTGCTCGTCTAAAACTACAACAAAAATGACCGCAAAAAAGTTTTAATCAAATTTTAGGAGTTCAAATAATTGATTAGGAGCTTTTAACCACAATTATATTGCATAAGCTCAATTTCCGTACCTTTTACTCAGTTAAAATTCCAACGGGCCCATTGAAAGGCCCAATTAGACCTGCTTGTCCGAAACCTCTACAAAAAGGACCGCAAAAAAGTTTTATTCAAATTTTAGGAGTTCAAAAAATTGATTAGGAGATTTTCAACACAATTATATTGCAAAACCTCAATTTCTTTACTTTTTACTTAGTTAAAATTCCAACGGGTCCATTGAAATGCCCATTTAGACCTGCTCGTCCGAAAACTCTACAAAAAGGATCGCAAAAAAGTTTTATTCAAATTTTAGGAGTTCATGTAATTGATTAGGAGCTTTTTCAACACAATTATATTGCAAAACCTCAATTTCTGTACGTTTTACTCAATTAATATTCCAACGGGCCCATTGAAAAGCCCATTTAGATCTTCTTGTTCGAAACCTCGACAAAAAGGACCGCAAAAAAGTTTTAATAAAATTTTAGGAGTTCAAATAATTGATTAGGAGCTTTTCAACACAATTATATTGAAAAACCTCAATTTTGTACCTTTTACTCAGTTAAAATTCCAACGGGCCCATTGAAAGGCCCAATTGGACCTGCTCGTCCGAAACCTCTACAAAAAGGACCGCAAAAAAGTTTCTTTAAATTTTAGGAGTTCAAATAATTGATTAGGAGATTTTCAACACAATTATACTGTAAAACCTCAATTTATGTACTTTTTACTTAGTTAAAATTCCAACGGGTCCATTGAAAGGCCCATTCAGACCTGCTCGTCCGAAACCTCTACAAAAAGAATCGCAAAAAAGTTTTATTCAAATTTTAGGAGTTGAAATAATTGTTTAGGAGATTTTCAACACATTTATATTGTAAAACCTCAATTTTTATACTTTTTACTCAGTTAATATTCCAACGGGTTTATTGAAAGGCCCATTTGGTCCTACTCGTCCGAAACCTCTACAAAAAGGACTGCAAAAAAGGTTTTAATCAAATTTTAGGAGTTCATGTAATTGATTAGGAGCTTTTCAACACAATTATATTGCAAAACCTCAATTTATGTACTTTTTACTTAGTTAAAATTCCAACGGGTCCATTGAAAGGCCCATTTAGACCTGCTCGTCCGAAACCTCGACAAAAAGGATCGCAAAACAAGTTTTAATCAAATTTTAGGAGTTCAAATAATTGATTAGGAGTTTTTCAACACAATTATATTGAAAAACCTCAATTTTTATACTCTTTACTCAGTTAAAATTCCAACTGGCCCATTGAAAGGCCCATTTAGACCTGCTCGTCTGAAACCTCTACAAAAAGGACCGCAAAAAAGTTTTCTTCAAATTTTAGGAGTTCAAATAATTGATTAGGAGCTTTTCAACACAATTATATTGCAAAACCTCAATTTCTGTACTTTTTACTCAGTTAAAATTTCAACGGATCCACTGAAAGGCCCATTTCAACCCGCTCGTCCGAAACCTCTGCAAAAGGACTGCAAAAATATTTTAATCAAATTTTAGGAGTTCATGTAATTGATTAGGAGCTTTTCAACACAATTATATTGCAAAACCTCAATTTCTGTACTTTTTACTCAGTTAAAATTCCAATGGGTCCATTGAAAGGCCCATTTAGACCTGCTCGTCCGAAACCTCTACAAAAAGGATCAAAAAAAGTTTTATTCAAATTTTAGGAATTCAAATAATTGATTAGGAGATTTTCAACACAATTATATTGAAAAACCTCAATTTTATACTTTTTACTTAGTTAAAATTCAAACAGGTCCATTGAAAGGCCCATTTAGACCTGCTCGTCCGAAACCTCTACAAAAGGACTGCAAAACAAGTTTTAATCAAATTTTAGGAGTTCATGTAATTTATTAGGAGATTTTCAACACAATTATATTGCAAAACTTCAATATCTGTACCTTTTACTTAGTTAAAATTCCAACGGGCCCATTGAAAGGCCCATTTAGACCTGCTCGTCCGAAACATATACAAAAGGACTGCAAAACAAGTTTTAATCAAATTTTAGGAGTTCATGTAATTGATTAGGAGCTATTCAACACAATTATATTGCAAAACCTCAATTTCTGTACTTTTTACTCTGTTAAAATTCCAACGGGTCCTTTGAAAGGCCCATTTAGACCTACTCGTCCGAAACCTCTACAAAAAGGACCGCAAAAAAGTTTTCTTCAAATTTTAGGAGTTCAAATAATTGATTAGGAGCTTTTCAACACAATTATATTGCAAAACCTCAATTTCTGTACTTTTTACTCAGTTAAAATTTCAATGGATCCATTGAAAGGCCCATTTCAACCCGCTCGTCCGAAACCTCTACAAAAGGACTGCAAAAATATTTTAATCAAATTTTAGGAGTTCATGTAATTGATTAGGAGCTTTTCAACACAATTATATTGCAAAACCTTAATTTATGTACTTTTTACTCAGTTAAAATTCCAATGGGTCAATTGAAAGGCCCATTTAGACCTGCTCGTCCGAAACCTCTACAAAAAGGATCACAAAAAAGTTTTATTCAAATTTTAGGAATTCATATAATTTTTTAGGAGATTTTCAACATAGTTATAATGTAAAACCTCAATTTTTATACTTTTTACTCAGTTAAAATTCCAACGGGTCTATTGAAAGGCCCATTTAGACCTTCTCGTCCGAAACCTCGACAAAAAGGACCGCAAAAAAGTTTTAATAAAATTTTAGGAGTTCAAATAATTGATTAGGAGCTTTTCAACACAATTATATTGAAAAACCTCAATTTCTGTACCTTTTACTCAGTTAAAATTCCAACGGGCCCATTGAAAGGCCCATTTAGACCTTCTCGTCCGAAACCTCTACAAAAACGACCGCAAAAAGTTTTCTTCAAATTTTAGGAGTTCAAATAATTGATTAGGACCTTTTCAACACAATCATATTGCAAAACCTCAATTTCTGTACTTTTTAGTCTTTTAAAATTCGAACGGGTCCATTGAAAAGCCCATTTAGACTTGCTCGTCCGAAACCTCTACAAAAAGGACTGCAAAACAAGTTTTAATCAAATTTTAGGAGTTCATGTAATTGATTAGGAGCTTTTCAACAAAATTATATTGCAAAACCTCAATTTCTGTACTTTTTACTCAGTTAAAATTTGAATGGGTCCATTGAAAGGCCCATTTACACCTGCTCGTCTGAAACCTCGACAAAAAGGATCGCAAAACAAGTTTTAATCAAATTTTAGAAGTTCAAATAATTGATTAGGAGCTTTTCAACACAATTATATTGAAAAACCTCAATTTTATACTTTTTACTTAGTTAAAATTCCAACAGGTCCACTGAAAGGCCCATTTAGACCTGCTCGTCCGAAACCTCTACAAAAAGGACTGCAAAACAAGTTTTAATAAAACTTTAGGAGTTCATGTAATTGATTAGGAGCTTTTCAACACAATTATATTGCAAAACTTCAATTTCTGTACTTTTTACTTAGTTAAAATTCCAACAGGTCCATTGAAAGGCCCATTTAGACCTGCTCGTCCGAAACCTCTACAAAAAGGACTGCAAAACAAGTTTTAATCAAATTTTAGGAGTTCATGTAATTGATTAGAAGCTTTTCAACACAATTATATTGCAAAACCTCAATTTATGTACTTTTTACTCAGTTAAAATTCCAACGGGCCCATTGAAAGGCCCATTTAGACTTGCTTGTCCGAAACCTCGACAAAAAGGATCGCAAAAAAGTTTTCTTCAAATTTTTGGAGTTCAAATAATTGATTAGGAGCTTTTCAACACAATCATATTGCAAAACCTCAATTTCTGTACTTTTTACTCTGTTAAAATTCCAACGGGTCCATTAAAAGGCCCATTTAAACCTGCTCGTCCGAAACCTTTACAAAAAGGACCGCAGAAAAGTTTTCTTCAAATTTTAGGAGTTCAAAGAATTGTTTAGGATATTTTCAACATAGTTAGATTGTAAAACCTCAATTTTTATACTTTTTACTCAGTTAAAATTCCAACGGGTCTTGTGAAAGGCCCATTTAGACCAGCTCGTCCGAAACCTCTACAAAAAGGACTGCAAAACAAGTTTTAATCAAATTTTAGGAGTTCATGTAATTTATTAGGATCTTTTCAACACAATTATATTGCAAAACCTCAATTTCTGTACTTTTTACTCAGTTAAAATTCCAACGGGTCCATTGAAAGGCCCATTTAGACCTGCTCGTCCAAAACCTCGACAAAAAGGATCGCAAAACAGTTTTAATCAAATTTTAGGAGTTCAAATAATTGATTAGGAGCTTTTCAACACAATTATATTGAAAAACCTCAATTTTTATACTTTTTACTCAGTTAAAATTCCAACGGGTCCATTGAAAGGCCCATTTAGACCTGCTCTTCCGAAACCTCTACAAAAAGGACTGCAAAACAAGTTTTAATCAAATTTTAGGAGTTCATGTAATTGATTAGGAGCTTTTCAACACAATTATATTGCAAAACCTGAATTTCTGTACTTTTTACTTAGTTAAAATTCCAACGAGTCCATTGAAAGGCCCATTTAGACCTGCTCGACCGAAACCTCTACAAAAGGACTGCAAAACAGGTTTTAATCAAATTTTAGGAGTTCATGTAATTGATTAGGAGCTTTTCAACACAATTATATTGCAAAACCTCAATTTCTGTACTTTTTACTCTGTTAAAATTCCAACGGGTCCATTGAAAGGCCCATTTAGACCTGCTCGTCCGAAACCTCTACAGAAAGGATCGCAAAAAGTTTTATTCAAATTTTAGGAGTTGAAATAATTGTTTAGGAGATTTTCAACACAGTTATATTGTAAAACCTCAATTTTTATACTTTTTACTCAGTTAAAATTCCAACGGGTCTATTGGAAGGCCCATTTAGACCTGCTCGTCCGAAACCTCTACAAAAAGGACTGCAAAACAAGTTTTAATCAAATATTAGGAGTTAATGTAATTGATTAGGAGCTTTTCAACACAATTATATTGCAAAACCTGAATTTCTGTACTTTTTACTCAGTTAAAATTCCAACGGGTCCATTGAAAGGCCCATTTAGACCTGCTCGACCTAAACCTCGACAAAAAGGATCGCAAAACAAGTTTTAATCAAAATTTAGGAGTTCAAATAATTGATTAGGAGCTTTTCAACACAATTATATTGAAAAACCTCAATTTTTATACTTTTTACTCAGTTAAAATTCCAACGGGCCCATTGAAAGGCCCATTTAGACCTGCTCGTCTGAAACCTCTACAAAAAGGAACGCAAAAAAGTTTTCTTCAAATTTTAGGAGTTCAAATAATTGATTAGGAGCTTTTCAACACAATTATATTATAAAACCTCAATTTCTGTACTTTTTACTCAATTAAAATTTCAACAGAAACGGGTCGGGCGTGTGATGGCTCTCAATTTTCTATCAACTTTTCTGGTTTCTGGGTTTGCTTTTGGTTTTGTCTCATCACCTTCCCCCTTTTTCGGCCGCTTTCTCTCTTGCTTTTCCCCTCCCCCTCACGGCTCTTTGCTTTCTCTTGCCGCTTAAGTTTTTCTCTCGAGACAACAATTGCAATCCGGAATCCATGGATCGTGGTAAGATTATTTTGGGGGTTATCCCACCCCGCCTTTTTTCTTTATTTCTTTTTCTATCATTTTATTTGTTTTTATTATTCTGATCATCGTGTAACTGCTTTATTTTGGTTGTTTCTTGCGAGATTCGGTTTTTTTTCCAAGCTTTCCTCTCAATCTTGGGCAGAACCATTCCATCAGAAACTGGGTTCCTCCGGTGGTCGCTTAATTTTACCCGTTTTCTGGGCCCTCGCTCCGATCAGCCTTGTATTTGGAATATGAAATGGATCCTCATCCTTTTGTCTTCCCCTTTTCTTTATTTTTGTTTGGGTTCTATTTTTCTTTATTATATGTTTTCTAATCGTTTCCCCCTTTTTTCCCCCATTGTTTACTTATTTTCTTCCTTTTGTAGATCTTCCTTTTTGCGTCAAGGACGTTCGTTCTACCCATTGTCTGTGTTCATCCCTGTCAAGGAGTTTTCTATTTTTTATCTCTGCTCATCGATTATTTTGGTGACCCATGCACGGATCCCTTCGATCTATGTGTTCCGTCTGTGGGTTTTTGGTCTCCCCTTGATAGACCTTTTTTATTCTGTGACAGACCCTTTTTTGGGTTCCTTTTTATCTATGTTTTTTTTTTCTGATTTTACAGTTTTGATTTCATCCTCTTCCGATTCTGGGCCCTCTCATTTTTATCTCACCCTTATTGTTTATCATGCGTTCTTTTATTTTCTATCTAATTCCCCTCCTTTTTCCCTTCTCTTGTCAGATTTGCAGGAGCTTCATTTTTTTATGGCCTCTTTCAGGGGGTTGTCGCTGGTCAAGGTCTCTTCTAAATCGGTTCATTTCCTTTCCTCTGTCAATCTATCCCACCTATATTCTTGCTTTCTCTTTCTTTTTTCTCTGTTTAATGTCTTCTGGATTGATTATGCAGATCTCACTTTTGTCTCTCTTTATGGATAGAGATTTCTTTGCTTCCTTGTTTATGGTTTTTCTTTTCTGTTTAAGGTTTATCTACAGATTACCATTTTCCTCGTTTGGGCAATCATTTATTTATTTGACTCTACTGCTCTTTTCTCTTTATAATATTGTTTTAAACTGTTTCGATAGTTTTTTGTTGATTATCCTCTTTCTAGTTACGTTTATTATCTTTGCCCCCTTTGGTGCTACTAATATATCCATGAATTTTGTCTGTTGTGTTTTTAGCTACAAACTTTCACGATCCCTTCTAGGGAATTCTTTATCAACCCAGCATATGGGAATTCTTCAATCTTTGGGTTGCTATTGCGATAGCACCCTTAAGAGCTCTATATCAATTATGTTTAGAATTCTGTGTTTGATTTATCCCCAGAACTCTCTTTCTTTATGCATTCTGCTCTGGCTTATTTGTTCCTCTTTACTATATCATTGCCCCTTCTCTGAGGCCTCAATTTATCTAATTTATATTAATTTTTCTAACATTTTGATTATTGTTCTTTCTTTGATATATTATTTTTATTTCGTGTTGACTTGTAATCATCGTTCTTTCACCAATAGTTACATTATCCTTTCTGCTGAAATTGCCTGCTCTAATGCAATTTTTTCTTCTTTGATGCAAGGGCTCTCTCCACCTCATCTCTTTCTTCACTCCTCTCTGCTACAAACCTTTCTGTGGCAAGGTATCCCTTTTCCCCTTATGCTCAGTCTATACTCATCTATGAACCAGGTTATTCTTCTCTTTGTACATTATATTTCCTCTGTCATTTTGTATTTATATCACTCCATCCATCTATACATTATAATTGCTAATATAATGGTCTGCAATTGGTATGTATATGCTTCTGCCTCTTTATATTTTAAATCGTTTAATATGTTGGTTTATGCCTATTCCTCTGCTTATTATCCTTGCCAATTTCGAAAATTGCTTCTTATAATTAGATTAAATTACACCAATATTCGAGCCCTTTCAGGGAATCTTCTATCAACCCACTCTGTGGGAACTTTTAAGTTTGTTAACTTCTTTACTTTTATCCAGACCCCTCTCACAATGTACACCCCCCACTCACTCATTTATGCATTATTTGTTTTCTGTATTATGGACTCTGATTTCTATTATTCATTACAATTTTCTTAGGCTCTACTATGCCATTTATATATCTTTACTTTATATTCTTTCTTTCAGACATCTTATTGTCTTTAATATTCTTCAACATTCCATGATGTTGGATCCCTCTTCTTCTTCTGCAATTAAGCCAGTCATCCCTCATCCTTTAACTTTAATTAGGATTTTGGTTTTCCCCTCTGTGCAATTATACGCTTTGAACTTTAAAATGTGCAATCATCTTTATAATTTTTATTCCTCAAACCTTAATATATGCTCAATCTTATTTCTTCCCATCTCACGTTTTGCTTCTTGTACACTCTATTACATATATTTTGTTATTTTTTATCCATTTTATTTTATTCTAATGTTGTCTTCTTTAATTCCTCTTTACCATTGCTTTTCATCTTTAACCTTGTTCTTTTTTCCCTCCAGGAATTATCTTGTTATTCATAGATCTATCTCATTCCCCGAATTGATGTTGGGATACAAACTAGTATCTTTCCGCTCATCTAATTGGTATAATATTTGTTTATATTATTGCTTACATTTTTCATTTTCTTCTAGTTTTTCCTCTCTTGTTGGCATTGTATATTTTGTTTATTCTATGTCCTTGCCTATATACTTGGTTATACTCTCCTTTCGATCTCTACTCTCCTTTAGTTGGTTTTTACAATTTTCTAACTTTTATTTGTCCTCTTCTAATACTGAACCAGATCGAATTAGAAATCATCCTCTTTCTCTTACTGTTGCAATAAACAAGAAAGTTTGGAGTTCTGGGCCCACACTCTGGTATCGTTTATATTTAATTATCTTTAATCGAGCATGTAATTATTATTTATTAGCCATTAATTACCCCCCTTTTTGCTCTTTTGGTATGTAAATAATTTCTTATCCCCGCTTCCTTCTACCCCTGGGTCTATAATTTTTATTATTTTCTGCTCTTCTTTTCCGTTTTCCTTTCTTGCTTGCTCTTATCTGTTATGTCTATTTTCTTCTTGGTTGTTTTTACCGCATGATGCTTACTATTTTTTTCGCTAACTATACGTTAGACAACTTGATTAGCAAATACTTAATCGGTCAAACTCTCAGCTCTTTGTATTTCCTTCTTCCTATTACTTTTTTATTTCCAAAAATGTGTCTCAACGCCTCATTAGGCGCCTTAAATCTAGCCCTTTTAAGGGAATCAAATACGACCATCTTCATGATGGAAAACAAATTTCAATCCCCGTTATCTGTGTTTAAATTTTCAAATTTTCTTAATTATCTATTAATTACTTTATTCTTTATTGCTATTATTCGCTACACGTTTTTAATGCAATATATGGTATCATCCTTAATTTCGTTCTTCTCATTCAATATCTTCTTTTATTACCTTCCCACCTTTATTATTTTTCCCGTTTTTCTACCTACTTCATTTAAGGAATCTTATTCAATATATTTAAAATTTTCTATTCCTTTTCCCTTTCTACTCAATCTCTTCTTACACTATCCCTTTGAATATCATACATTCCTCTACGGCATTCAATTACTCCAATTTTTAAGGACTCTATTTTCAGCCCTCTTTCCTTTTATTACAATTTACCATAGATTAGCTAACATAGGCACTTCCTTTTTATACGGATTACTTACATTCATTAATCCACAAACTTCTCTCTATTCCCTCTATTCTCTTATTCTCCTCAATTTCCATTCCTCATCCATGGCATCCTCCTCTATCCCCCAACTCAGTTCTATCGATCTTACTAATGAAGAAGCAGAATTGCTATATACCCCAGACTTCGGATGGGACTTTGTTAAGGAAGATCCCAAGTTATTTCTTATTGACTGTTTTATCTCGTCAAAACCAATTGACATATATGCTGTCCTTGGCGCCTTCGAAGGTATTTGGAAGCCTAGCAATTTGGTGTCTATTACTGTCATCCAGGATAATTTTCTCAAGATCAAATTCAAGGAGGTCAAATCCTGTTATGAAGTCCTTAACCGTGGTCCTTGGCTGTATAAGGACGAATGGTTACCCCTTACTGAGTATAACCCCTCTAAATCAGTCGAAGAATATTCATTCAACATCATGCGTATCTGGATCCGCATATTCGGTCTACCATCTTCACTCTTCGAGGACATTGATCGTTCACACCTAGTGGGACATGCCCTAGGCTCCATGGTAGGCAATGCCCTGCACACTGATACTCGCGAGCTCGAAGGAAACATGAAAGAATTCCTACGTGTGGAAATTTTGATGGATATCACCTGGCCGGTCACCCGATTCCTATTCATCGGGGCCGGGGCCAATAAAACTATGTGCCGTCTTCAATACGAACACCTTCCTATCTTATGTCCTGGTTGTGGTATAATCAGCCACACTATTGAAAATTGTCCAATTCGCTCTTCTCTAGACCTCAGCAAGCTGCAATATGGGGAGTGGCTCCGCTACCTCCCTCCAAGACGTCGCCCAGTTGGAACCCGTGGGTATATCCGTAATGTTGAACCCGATCTTAACCATAACAATCCTTTGCCGTCTGGTAATTCTTTTTCTCCTATCTCCACTACTCTAGTTTCTTTATGGTTGAGATCTAAATTTATTATATCTTTAATGCTTTCTTTATTCCTGACCCTATCTTTATTCCTATTATTTTACATAGCCCCTAATGTTAATGTCGCTACTGCTACTGCCAATGTCCCTTCCAATGATCCGAATACCATAGGTAATTCTACCTATCTTTCTATTTTCATCCTCCCCTATTTTATGAAGCATCCAATTTCTAAATTTTTTACTAACTCCAATCAATCCGCAGGCTCTCTAAACGAGGGTGATGCTGCATCTTTCTCGGAACAACCCACTGAAGAAGCGCCCAACACTGATACTGCTATGGGTGATGTTCCCCTAGCCAAGGATCCATCAGCCTCGGAATCAAAGCAGAAAGCCCCTCTTGAACCACAACCCCTAAATACCATCTATCCCATCCCTGAGGATGTATCAGATGATGATTGGGATGCCACAGATGATGGTGTTCCTAGCCCAACTGCTCAACAAATCAAGAAGATTGAAGCTGAATTGAGTAAGCCCCCTGTTACTACCGATTCAAATTTCAATGAATTTAACTAATGGCTATTAAAAACTTACCCAAATGATGCAGCTCATGCCCCTGCTCCAGCCCCACCGAACCGAGGCACAAAACGCCGTTCTCCCATCCAAGTGTCGCTCCCACCAAAGAAATCCAAACCCTCCGGATCCACTCCTAAGGCTGGGATGAGCAGCTCAAAAAACTCTCCGGCGGCAGCTGACTCTCAGCCCCGCCGAGCAAAATGAGGATCCTTTGTTGGAACTGCCAGGGTTTAGGACAAGCACCGGCAGTTCAACATTTTCAGAACTATGTCCAACAATCCAGTCTGGATATTATTTTTATTTGCGAAACTAAGATTAATAATGCGACATGTAGCCGTCTTTGTCTTTCCTTAGGCATGGTAGAAGTTATTACTATTCCCCCTAATGATGAATGTTCTGGTATTGCGCTTTTCATTTCGAACAATATAAATATTACTTTGATCTCGTACTCATCTCGTTATATACATACTCAAATCACATTGAATAATCGCACTATGTATTTTACTAGCATGTATGGTTTTTCCGAAACCAGTCAAAAATATAAAACATGGGAGATTATTGATTCTTTAAACATAAACAATAATAATATTCCTTGGCTTCTGGGTGGGGATTTCAATGAAATTTTATCCGATTCTGAAAAACAAGGTGGCAGTCGAAGGGCTAGGTCACAAATTAACAATTTTCGTCATTGTCTCTCACGCAATAATCTATATGATTGTAAGCCAACATCTGGTTGGTTTACTACAAAAGTTGGGCCCCTAACTCCAACTATATATGAAAGATTAGATCGATTCATTGCTAATTCGGCTTGGCCGGATCTTTTCCCATCATATCGAATAACAACGGACTATGTGGCCAAGTCCGATCATTGTTTCTTGCTTCTCGATACGTCCCCTGCGACTGCATCTCCCCCTCACCGACCCTCTAACGCTTTCCGATTTGAAAACTGCTGGGCGAATAACGAGGACAACATCTCTACTGTTAAACGCACTTGGGTTAATACCTCTGGAACAGCCATTGAAAAAATACAAGCTGTTGGTACATGTTTGGAGGATTGGCAGCATCAACAACGATTTAAGTCCTTCGGACGTATTAATTTCCTTACCAAAAAAATAAATAGGTTATTATGCCGCCCATTATCTGCTACAAATGAAGAAATTTATATTAAACACAGAACGGAACTCAATAAACTTCTAATGGAACAAGAAATATATTGGGCACAAAGATCCAGAAATTTATGGCTCTCTCAAGGGGATAGAAATACTAGATTCTTCCATGCCCGTGCAAATAATAGAAGGAAAAAAACTCAATCACAGACCTATTTGATTCTAATTCGAACTGGTGTACTGCTGAAACAGATTTATTGACTATTGCTTCTACCTATTTCCAAAACCTTTTTACATCATCCAACCCTCAATTTTTCGATCATATACTCGATAAAATTGTGCCTTCTATCACTCAATCTATGAATGATACTCTCCTGAGGACATTCACAAAAGAAGAAATAATTCATGCATTCCAGGACATTGACCCAAGGAAAGCGCCTGGTATTGATGGATTACCAAGTAGCTTTTTTAGAAAACATTGGGAAACTGTTGGCGAAGATGTTTACTCTATGCACTAATTTGCTAAATGGCACCACAGATATGGCCTTGGTCAACAAAACTATACTGGTCCTAATACCTAAAATCCAGGACCCTACTACTATGAGACAACTAAGACCCATCAGTCTGTGTACTGTCCTTTATAAAATAGTTGCCAAAACCATCGTAAACAGAATGAAACAAACAATACCCCTTTGTATTAGCCCTAACCAGGTAGCTTTTGTTCAGGAACGTAACATTTCTGACAACATCCTCATCGCCCATGAAATTATTCACAATATCAATTCTGGGGCTACAAAATCATCCCAAGGAGCTGCTCTGAAGCTAGACATGGAAAAAGCTTTTGATAGAGTTGAATGGTCTTTTTTGGCTAACGTAATGGAATGTATGGGCTTTGCATCTGATTGGATTTCTCTTATCATGCGTTGCATTACCACAGTCTCTTTTTCTGTCAAAATTAATAATTCCTTCTCCCCCTTCTTTCAACCACAACGTGGATTATGTCAAGGTGATCCCCTTTCACCTTTCCTTTTCCTTTTTTGTACACAAGGGCTCTCTGCATACCTGACTGCTGCCCAACAAACAAACATTCTGCCAGGGCTTGGGGCCTGCAGATATGGACCTAAAGTCAACCATCTCCTCTTTGCTGATGACTGCATGGTCTTCATTAATAATAATCCAGATGAAGCTACTCAACTTAAAAGGGCTCTGCAAACATATGCTGCGGCTTCTGGTCAAGCAGTTAATTTTGAGAAATCGACAATCTTTTATAATCCACGTACCCCATCCTCATCAAGAACTGTGATCAATAATTTATTGCAAGTACGAGAGGTTTCTAATCCTGGCGTATATCTAGGTGTCCCACTTCTCATCGGGAAGAATAAAACTGAGTCTTTAGGATTTGTACGTGAAAAAGTTCATGATCGTCTTTCTAGCTGGGATAAACAACTCCTCTCATTCAGTGGTCGGGAAATTTTCATCAAAGCAGTTCTGCAATCTCTACCCCAATATGTTATGTCTTGTTACCTACTTCCACAAAATATTATTGATGATATGAACTCAGCGATTAGGCAATATTGGTGGACAGGAAAATCTAATAAGAAAGGATGGCATATGCTCCCATGGAATCATGTTTGTCTGCCTAAGGCTGCGGGAGGTATGGGATTTAAGGACTTACATGATTTCAATGTTGCCCTCCTGGGTAAGCAATTATGGAGACTTATCTGCGAACCGGATTCTTTATTGGGACAAATATATCGTGCTAAATATTTCCCTTCTGGGAATATCCTTGATGCTTCTCGACCTAACCGAGGCTCCTTTGCTTGGTAAGGTCTTTATACTGCTCTACAACGTCTTTTTCCAGGTTTCTTATATCGCCCTGGTATTAACAATAATATACGTGTACACAAAGACATCTGGGGCGGTCCTTCCCCTATTACCCTTACTGGGGACTACGAAATTTCGGATGAAGCTCACATTCGATGTCGCGACTTCATGATTCGTAATCAAACTGATTGGGACACTGTAAAGGTCCGCAGCTATTTTAACCCAGTTGATGTTGCTGCCATTATCCGTACCCCCATCATAAACGACCACCGTGACTCTGTTCTTTGGGCTTCTAATGATTCGGGTATCTACTCAGTCCGTTCTGGTTATCTTTTTTACAACGTTCTGCGGATACACATACGTCACCTACACGATTTTGGAAATTTCTGTCCAAAGTTAAGACGGTTCCTAAGGTTAAAACTTTTGGATGGCGTGTGGCGTCTGCTGCCCTTCCAGTTGGCTCAAAATTGCAAGTCTTTTCCCCAAACTCTGGGCCTTGTCCTATTTGTGGAGCCCACTCGGAGTCTATTCTCCATGCTCTCCGTGATTGTATAGGGGCTTCTGAAGCCCTTCACCTCTCCGGAATTCCTATAGCTCTTTCTAGGAGCTCGACTGTAGCTCCTTTACAATGGTTGGAGGAAGCTGCCCACCTCCTATCCTCTGACCATTTCGGCCTTTTTCTTACATCTATTTGGAACATTTGGAATAGACGAAACGATTGGGTTCATAATCACCATTTACAACCACCATGGCTTACTGCCATTAACTCCATTAGTTTACATGATGATTTTTGTAAAGCCACTATTTCTTCCACCCCATCATCCTCTATTCTCTCTCCTCCATGCTGGAGCCCTCCTCCATTTGACCATATCAAAATTAATGTGGATGGGGCTTTTAACCCCTCCACTCCGGCAGCGGCTGTTGGCGTTGTGGCACGTGATTCTACAGGTGCGGTTGTCGGCGGCCTTGCGTTCCCGCTTGGTAGTTGTTTGGATGCAATTACTTGTGAAGGTGAAAGTCTTTGATAGAGTAGCGCAAACTTGGATTTGGAAGCCTTCAATCAAGTTGTTGCAAGAACTAAGGGCTCTAGACTCAATCAAGAAGATTAGGAGCAAATCTGAAAATTCAAGAGAAAAGAGGAGGGCTTTTCTTGAAAAATTCAGATTCAAGGCTGGAAAATTAAAGAAGCGAAGATAAGAAAGAAGATTAAGGAATAAATAATAAGAATTAAAACAAAAGGATTGAAAAAGATTGACAGAGAGGTAGATAAAACAAATCTAAAAATTTAGCTTTGTTTATGGCTATGGAGATGGCATGAAGTTGAAGATGGAGATGTCTTGATGGATTTGTGATGGTTTTGTCCTCGGCACCCTCTTAGACGCAATTACCTAAGCAAGCAACCTCAAGCGGCTCTAACCCACCCTCCTAGACGTGATTACCTAGGCAAGCAGGAGTGTGAAGATGATCTCCCTCACAAGAACTCATCGGACTTATGTTGAAGAAGACTTCGAAGGCACAAGTAATCAGCACTTGCAAAAACAAACTCACTAAATATTTTATTAATCCAAGAAAATCTCAATAATCTGAATTACAATGGTGGAGGCTTCATCCTTTTATAGGTGAAGGATAGCCAAAGTAATCTAACTTCTACTAAAACAAGGAACCCCTAATTTAATTAAAAAATAAAAGAAAAACAGCCTTTAAACTCCTTGTGCTTGGGCTGCAAGTGATAAGCTGATAAGTGCAGGTGATAAGTTGATAAGAGTTGCTTGGGAGAAGAGTGGCTGGTTCCTAAAGTATATAAAACCCTAAAAACATAATTTAAATGTTAATAATTAAGTTGGGCTAAGTCTAATTCGTCCAAAAGCCTTATATAATAGCTTTTGGGCTGAATTTTACAAATTCCCGTAATAATCCCGTATCCAGTTTTCTGTATGCACAGTCTTTAGTAAAATGAACGTATCTTGAGTTCCCGATGTCCGATTGATGCGTTTCAAGATGCGTTGGAAAGGTAACTGAATGCCGGTCAAATTGTTAGAAGACAACTCTGCCTAGAAATGCTAGGATCCCATCCGAAATGTCGTCTCAAGTTGGCTGACTTTTCAGACTTCACAAACAGATTCAACTTCTTGTCCAATATGCATTGCTTTAGCCCTCCCATGCATGTATCATTCCCCCTCTCCTCAAAAGGATTCGTCCTCGAATCAAAAACATTAAAAGAAGGACGTTTAACAATGGCAATCGAAACGGAATCTTTGTCATAGGTGGAGTGATCCAATTGAGCTCCTCTTAATGGTTCAACAAAATCCTGAAAAAAGATCTCAAAGCCACTCGAAACAATGATGTTATGGTTAGGTCGAAAAAAATCTCTCTTTATCTTTTTATCGCCTTTTTCATTTGGACATTGTTCGACTTTTACCTCATGTTTCTTTTCACTCACCAAAATTGGGCCATTAATTTGACTTTTATTGCTCTCGGCCTCTTGACTCTTGGTCTTTTTCAAATAAGATAACTCACGTACCCAATTCCTCTCACAAAAAATATCATCGAAATACAATTTATGTAGAGGATGAAGTGTTTCTAACAGAATGATAGGACGAGAATCAAATAAAGGGTTAGAATCACACTTACTTTCTTGGAAGGTTGTTGATAAATCAAGAGAAACCACTACTAAGCATGAAAGATTGTCTTGATTTATGGGTTCAATTGTTTCTTCTTTCGAAGCGTCATCTTCCGGAAGTATTTGCTCATTATTGGGTAAGGTTAAAGTCTCGGTAGTGACATCTTCCCCATGTTCTCGAGGATAACAAATTTCTTCATCATCTTGTTTTCCTTGGTCTTCTTCGACATGACTCACTGATGGTTGTTCATTATCCTGTTGGACTAGCGTTGATTCTTCTTCCTTCGGTGTCGTACTACTAGAGTCGAATAGTGCATTAGTAGGGCTGTGAAAAGATGAAGGTTGAGATGTACCTTTATTAAAAGAGGAGTATTTCTTCCGACAAGTCTTGGATTCTTGTTGTTGGTAATGTTTGGGAACGAATCGCTCTCTCATGACTTTTTTTAGTTCGGCCCATGTTCTTATTTTGGCTTCACCATTGAGACGCCTATCTCGTTGTAATAAACGCCACCATAGTACTGCATATTCCTCGAACTTTAGGGCCACTAATGGAGCTTGATCTTCCTCAGGATATCCGTAACAATCAAATAGGAAATCAACCCTATTTTCCCAATCACAATAACCACCAGGATCATACCTTCCTTGAAAAGAAGGTATTCTAAATTTTGGGATGGCCAAAGTGTGTGCAGTTTGCCTTGGTTCAGTTCGCCTTTCTTCACAAAAATTGAACGAATGCCTCGGCTTGGTCAATGAAGGCTTTCCTCGATAAGTAGAACCCAAAGTATCATGTTGTTTTGCACGAGGCTTGTCTCTGTGAAACATCCTGGAACACTCAAAATTACAAAGGTGAAAAACAAAAGAAAGAAAACTAGAAATCTCACTAAACACTCCAAAAAAGAAATACTTAGCGAGGCAAGTAAGCCGATCTTGTACTCTTTAAAGACCTTCCTGCCACAAGTCAACAAGTTATAATAGGAGTTTAATCCTAACAATGAGTCCTATTTGTACTAGGAGTCCAATGAAAGGTGTGACACCAATTGAATTCTAGTTGCAAGGAGAAAGAAAGGTATGCAACTTTTAATTTCCTACTAACACAAGAAGCAAAAAAGTGTTAGATAATGTATAGAAGACAATAAAAAGGTAAAACAAATGAAAACAAATAGTTAAGAATGAAAGAAGATCAGAAAACCCGAAAAAACCCTAAAATATGCAGCAAATTGATCCACTTTGTTCGAGGTGTTCCCGAAGTCAAAAAATTCTGAAATTTTTTGGGGTGGCTCCTACAATAGTGTAGATCTGATCTGGAAATTTTCAGCTCAAAATTCGTTCGTTTGATTTTTGCGAATTTTCTCCTTTTGTTCGAATTTTTCACCCAAAACGCCAAAATTCTTGCCAAGAATCGTCCCAAATCTGATACCAAATGATAGAGTAGCGCAAACTTGGATTTGGAAGCCTTCAATCAAGTTGTTGCAAGAACTAAGGGCTCTAGACTCAATCAAGAAGATTAGGAGCAAATTTGAAAATTCAAGAGAAAAGAGGAGGGCTTTTCTTGAAAAATTCAGATTCAAGGCTGGAAAATTAAAGAAGCGAAGATAAGAAAGAAGATTAAGGAATAAATAATAAGAATTAAAACAAAAGGATTGAAAAAGATTGACAGAGAGGTAGATAAAACAAATCTGAAAATTCAGCTTTGTTTATGGCTATGGAGATGGCGTGAAGTTGAAGATGGAGATGGCTTGATGGATTTGTGATGGTTTTGTCCTCGACACCCTCTTAGACACAATTACCTAAGCAAGCAACCTCAAGCGGCTCTAACCCACCCTCCTAGACGTGGTTACCTAGGCAAGCAGGAGTGTGAAGATGATCTCCCTCACAAGAACTCGTCGGACTTATGTTGAAGAAGACTTCGAAGGCACAAGTAACCAGCACTTGCTAAAACAAACTCACTAAATATTTTATTAATCCAAGAAAATCTCAATAATCTGAATTACAATGGTAGAGGCTTCATCCTTTTATAGGTGAAGGATAGCCAAAGTAATCTAACTTCTACTAAAACAAGGAACCCCTAATTTAATTAAAAAATAAAAGAAAAACAGCCTTTAAACTCCTTGTGCTTGGGCTGCAAGTGATAAGCTGATAAGTGCAGGTGATAAGTTGATAAGAGTTGCTTGGGAGAAGGGTGGCTGGTTCCTAAAGTATATAAAACCCTAAAAACATAATTTAAATGTTAATAATTAAGTTGGGCTAAGTCTAATTCGTCCAAAAGCCTTATATAATAGCTTTTGGGCTGAATTTTACAAATTCCCGTAATAATCCCGTATCCAATTTTCTGTATGCACAGTCTTCAGTAAAATGAGCGTATCTTGAGTTAACGATGTCGGATTGATGCATTTCAAGATGTGTTGGAAAGGTAACTGAATGCCGGTCAAATTGTTAGAAGACAACTCTGCCTAGAAATGCCAGGATCCCATCCGAAATGTCGTCTCAAGTTGGCTGACTTTTCAGACTTCACAAACAGATTTCAACTTCTTGTCCAATATGCATTGCTTTAGCCCTCCCATGCATGTATCAGTCTTCTTGCTGGGATCACCTTTGCCTGATCTCGAGGATGGAATCGGATATTGTTTGAAACAGATTGTGCTTCTCTTGCTAATAGGGTCAACATTCCAGGCCAGGATCTTTCTACCATGGGACCTCTTCTTCACCAGATTCGAGAGTCTCTCCATTCTTTACCTTTTTCTACTGTTAATTTTGTACTCCGTGAGGCGAATCATGTGGCCCATTCTTTGGTTACTTTTTCTCTGGGTTCTATGTCTTCTTTGTCCTTTACTACTGTTATTCCACCATGTATCAATCACCTTGTAACGAATTTCTCTACAATCTAATCAATTTTAGGCACTCTTTTCCCCTTTTTAGGGTCCTCTAGCTCTGCTTGAAGGACATTAGTAGGGGTTTTTAATGAGGCCTTTTTCTTCAAAAAAAAAATTCAACGGATCTATTAAAAGGCCCATTTCGACCCGCTCGTCCGAAACCTCTACAAAAGGACTGCAAAAAAATTTTAATCAAATTTTAGGAGTTCATGTAATTGATTAGGAGCTTTTCAACACAATTATATTGCAAAACCTCAATTTCTGTACTTTTTACTTAGTTAAAATTCCAACGGGTCCATTGAAAGGCCCATTTAGACCTGCTCGTCCGAAACCTCTACAAAAAGGATCACAAAAAAGTTTTATTCAAATTTTAGGAATTCAAATAATTTATTAGGAGATTTTCAACACAGTTATATTGTAAAACCTCAATTTTTATACTTTTTACTCATTTAAAATTCCAACGGGTCCATTGAAAGGCCCATTTAGACCTGCTCGTCCGAAACCTCTACAAAAAGGACTGCAAAACAAGTTTTAATCAAATTTTAGGAGTTCATGTAATTGATTAGGAGCTTTTCAACCCAATTATATTGCAAAACCTCAGTTTCTGTACCTTTTACTCAGTTAAAATTCCAACGGGCCCATTGAAATGCCCATTTAGACCTTCTCGTCCGAAACCTCGACAAAAAGGAACGCAAAAAAGTTTTAATCAAATTTTAGGAGTTCAAATAATTGATTAGGAGCTTTTCAACACAATTATATTGAAAAACCTCAATTTATGTACCTTTTACTCAGTTAAAATTCCAACGGGCCCATTGAAAGGCCCAATTAGACCTGCTCGTCCGAAACCTCTACAAAAAGGACCGCAAAAAAGTTTTCTTCAAATTTTAGGAGTTCAAATAATTAATTAGGAGATTTTCAACACAATTATATAGCAAAACCTCAATTTCTGTACTATTTACTTAGTTAAAATTCCAACGGGTCCATTGAAAGGCCCATTTAGACCTGCTCGTCCGAAACCTCTACAAAAAGGATCGCAAAAAAGTTTTATTCAAATTTTAGGAGTTCAAATAATTGTTTAGGAGATTTTCAACACAGTTATATTGTAAAACCTCAATTTTTATACTTTTTACTCAGTTAAAATTCCAACGGGTCCATTGAAAGGCCCATTTAGACCTGCTCGTCCGAAACCTCTACAAAAAGGACTGCAAAACAAGTTTTAATCAAATTTTAGGAGTTCATGTAATTGATTAGGAGCTTTTCAACACAATTATATTGCAAAACCTCAATTTTTGTACTTTTTACTCAGTTAAAATTCCAACGGGTCTATTGAAAGGCTCATTTACACCTGCTCGTTTGAAACCTTGACAAAAAGGACCGCAAAACAAGTTTTTAATCAAATCTTAGGAGTTCAAATAATATATTATGAGCTTTTCAACACAATTATATTGAAAAACCTCAATTTTTATACTCTTTACTCAATTAAAATTCCAACAGGCCCATTGAAAGGCCCATTTTGACCCGCTCGTCCGAAACCTCTAAAAAAGGACTGCAAAAAAGTTTTAATCAAATTTTAGGAGTTCATGTAATTGATTAGGAGCTTTTCAACATAATTATTTTGCAAAACCTCAATTTCTGTACTTTTTACTAAGTTAAAATTCCAACAGGTCCATTGAAAGGCCCCTTTAGACCTGCTCGTCCGAAACCTCGAAAAAAAGAACCGCAAAAAAAGTTTTAATCAAATTTTAGGAGTTCAAATAATTGATTAGGAGCTTTTCAACACAATTATATTGAAAAACCTCAATTTTTATACTTTTTACTCAGTTAAAATTCCAACGGGCCCATTGAAAGGCCCATTTAGACCTGCTCGTCCGAAACCTCTACAAAAAGGACCGCAAAAATGTTTTCTTCAAATTTTAGGAGTTCAAATAATTGATTAGGAGCTTTTCAACACAATCATATTGCAAAACCTCAATTTCTGTACTTTTTACTTAGTTAAAATTTCAACGGATCCATTGAAAGGCCCATTTCGACCCGGTCGTCCGAAACCTCTAAAAAAATGACTGCAAAACAAGTTTTAATCAAATTTTAGGAGTTAATGTAATTGATTAGGAGCTTTTCAACACAATTAAATTGCAAAACCTCATTTTTTTTCCTTTTTACTAGTTAAAATTCCAACGGGTCCAATGTAAGGCCCATTTAGACCTTTTCGTCCGAAACCTCTACAAAAAGGGCCACAAAACAAGTTTTAATCAAAATTTAGGAGATCGTGTAATTCATTAGGAGATTTTCAACACACTTATATTGCAAAACCTCAATTTCTGTAGTTTTTACTCAGTTAAAATTCCAACGGGTCCATTGAAAGGCCCATTTAGACCTGCTCGTCCGAAACCTAGACAAAAAGGACCGCAAAATAAGTGTTAATCAAATTTTAGGAGTTCAAATAATTGATTACTAGCTTTTCAAACAATTATATTGCGAAACCTCAATTTCTGTACTTTTTACTCAGTTAAAATTCCAACGCGTCCATTGTAAGGCCATTTAGACCTGCTCGTCCGAAACCTCTACAAAAAGGGCCGCGAAACAAGTTTTAATCAAATTTTAGGAGTTCATGTAATTGATTAGGAGCTTTTCAACACAATTGTATTGCAAAATCTCAAATTCTGTAATTTTTACTCAGTTAAAATTCCAACGGGTCCATTGAAAGGCCCATTTAGACCTGCTCGTCCGAAACCTCGACAAAAAGGACCGCAAAAAAGTTTTAATCAAATTTTAGGAGTTCAAATAATTGATTAGAAGCTTTTCAACACAATTATATTGAAAACCCTCAATTTATGTACCTTTTACTCAGTTAAAATTCCATCGGGCCCACTGAAAGGCCCTTTAGACCTGCTCGTCTGAAACCTTTACAAAAAGGACCGCAAAAACGTTTTCTTCAAATTTTAGGAGTTCAAATAATTGATTAGGAGATTTTCAACACAAATTATATTGCAAAACCTCAATTTCTGTACTTTTTACTCAGTTAAAATTCCAACGGGTCCATTGAAAGGCCCATTTAGACCTGCTCGTCCGAAACCTCTACAAAAAGGATCGCAAAAAAGTTTTATTCAAATTTTAGGAGTTCAAATAATTTTTTAGGAGATTTTCAACACAGTTATATTGTAAAACCTCAATTTTTATACTTTTTACTCAGTTAAAATTCCAAAGGGTCCATTGAAAGACCCATTTAGACATGCTCGTCCGAAACCTCTACAAAAAGGACTGCAAAACAAGTTTTAATCGAATTTTAGGAGTTCATGTAATTAATTAGGAGCTTTTCAACACAATTATATTGCAAAACCTCAATTTATGTACTTTTTACTCAGTTAAAATTCAAATGGATCCATTGAAAGGCCTATTTACACATGCTCGTTTGAAACCTCGAGAAAAAGGACCGCAAAACAAGTTTTAATAAAATCTTAGGAGTTCAAATAATTGATTATGAGATTTTCAACACAATTATATTGAAAAACCTCAATTTTTATAATTTTTACTAAGTTAAAATTCCAACGGGCCCATTGAAAGGCCGATTTTGACCCGCTCGTCCGAAACCTCTAAAAAAGGACTTCAAAAAAAGTTTTAATCAAATTTTAGGAGTTCATGTAATTGATTAGGAGCTTTTCAACACAATTATATTGCAAAACCTAAATTTCTGTACTTTTTACCTAGTTAAATTTCCAACGGGTCCATTGAAAGGCCCATTTTGACCCGCTCGTCCGAAACCTCTACAAAAAGGACTGCAAAACAAGTTTTAATCAAATTTTAGGAGTTCATGTAATTGATTAGGAGATTTTCAACACAATTATATTGCCAAACCTCAGTTTCTGTACTTTTTACTCAGTTAAAATTCCAACGGGTCCATTGAAAGGCTCATTTAGACCTGCTCGCCCGAAACCTTAAAAAAAAAAGGACCGCAAAACAAGTTTTAATCAAATTTTAGGAGTTCAAATAATTGATTAGGAGCTTTTCAACACAATTATATTGCAAAACCTCAATTTCTGTACTTTTTAATCAGTTAAAATTCCAACGGGTCCCATAAAAGGCCCATTTCGACCCGCTCATCCAAAACCTCTACGAAAAGGACTGCAAAACAAGTTTTAATCAAATTTTAGGAGTTCATGTAATTGATTAGGAGCTTTTCAACACAATTATATTGTAAGACCTCAATTTCTGTACTTTTTACTCAGTTAAAATTCCAACGGGTCCATTGAAAGGCCCATTTAGGCATGCTCGTCCGAAACATCGACAAAAGGACCGCAAAACAAGTTTTAATCAAATTTTAGGAGTTCAAATAATTGATTAGGAGCTTTTCAACACAATTATATTGAAAAACCTCATTTTTTATACTTTTTACTCGGTTAAAATTCCAACGGGCCCATTTAGTCCTGCTCGTCCGAAACCTCTACAAAAAGGACCGTAAAAAAGTTTTCTTCAAATTTTAGGAGTTCAAATAATTGATTAGGAGCTTTTCAAAACAATTATATCGCAAAAACTCAATTTCTGTACTTTTTACTAAGTTAAAATTTCAACGGATCCATTGTAAGGCCCATTTCGATCCGCTCTTCTGTAACCTCTACAAAAGGACTGCAAAATAAGTTTTAATCAAATTTTAGGAGTTCATTTAATTGATTAGGAGCTTTTCAACACAATTATATTGCAAAACCTCAATTTATGTACTTTTTACTCAGTTAAAATTCCAACCGGTCCATTGAAAGGCCCATTTAGACCTGCTCGTTTGAAACCTCGACAAAAAGGACCGCAAAACAAGTTTGAATCAAATTTTAGGAGTTCAAATAATTGATTAGGAGCTTTTCAACACAATTATATTTAAAAACCTCAATATTTATACTTTTTACTCAGTTAAAATTCCAACGGGCCCATTGAAAGGCCCATTTAGACCTTCTCGTCCGAAACCTCGACAAAAAGGACCGCAAAAAAGTTTTAATCAAATTTTAGGAGTTCAAATAATTGATTAGGAGATTTTCAACACAATTATATTAAAAAACCTCAATTCATGTACCTTTTACTCAGTTAAAATTCGAATGGGCCCATTGAAAGGTCCATTTAGACCTGCTCGTCCGAAACCTCTACAAAAAGGACCGCAAAAAAGTTTTCTTCAAATTTTAGGATTTCAAATAATTGATTAGGAGATTTTCAACACAATTATATTGCAAAACCTCAATTTTTATACTTTTTACTCAGTTAAAATTCCAACGGGTCCATTGAAAGGCCCATTTAGACCTGCTCGTCCGAAACATGTACAAGAAGGATCGCAAAAAAAAATTATTCAAATTTTAGGAGTTCAAATAATTGTTTAGGAGATTTTCAACACAATTATATTGTAAAACCTCATTTTTTTTACTTTTTACTTAGTTAAAATTCCAACGGGTCCATTGAAAGGCCCATTTAGACCCACTCGTCCGAAACCTCGACAAAAAAGACTACAAAACAAGTTTTAATCAAATTTTAGGAGTTCATGTAATTGATTAGGAGGTTTTCAACACAATTATATTGCAAAACCTCAGTTTCTGTACTTTTTACTCAGTTAAAATTCCAACGGGTCCATTGAAAGGACCATTTAGACCTGCTCGTCCGAAACCTTGACAAAAAGGACCGCAAAACAGGTTTTAATCAAATTTTAGGAGTTCAAATAATTGATTAGGAGCTTCTGTCAGTTAACTATTACTGACTATTGCTTTATATTTTTCTGCTCTTCAGGAGCTGATCGGAAAGGGAAGAAGGTTATAGTGGCCTCCCCCACTTCAAACCATGCACCGGTAGCGGATGCTACTTCAGCAACCATGTTATCAGGGGATGCTGCTGCTGCGCCAATCACTGATGCTGCAGCAGACCCTATCGCTGACCCTGATGCAGACCAGTCACTGCTGAAGCTCCTATGGATGCATACGTTGTGCCAAACCAGGCAGGCCCTACTGTTCCTGATGCTCTGATGGTTGAAACGGAAGACGTCACCAGCGGGCAACACGCCACGCCCACAGCCGGCCTGTCTGTTGAGCCTCTTGAAGTGGTGCCTATTGACATCATTCCAGCAGACACAGAGTCTGTTAATACTGGAGTGCCCACCGTTGTCCCTACCACGGATGTAACTGTTGCATCGACCACTTCTCAGGATAAGCGATTTGTACTGCTTGATGGGGAAGGGTTTTCCCAATGCCAACCGTTGTGCCTTCCAAATCCACTACTGCCGGTAATGGCAGCAATGCCTACGAGCCCGTCAATCCGGAATTTGAGGATTGGCTCGCAGCCACATCCGTGCCACCCAAAGGTGCTCTTCTGCCTCGCAAAGCAAAACGCAGCCCGCCTCTAGCTGCCAATAATGTGGCCAAGCGACCACGAACCTCCCCAACTGTCCACTTGAAACCAGCAAAGGCCGGTTGTACATCTGACAAATCTTCCAAACCTTCGAAAGCTGGGATGAGCAGCAAAATCTCTTCGGCGGCGGTTGATGTTCAACCCCGCCGAGAAAAATGAGGATGTTTTGTTGGAACTGTCGTGGTCTTGGTTCGCCAACGGCAGTTCAGGGTTTGGTTGCTCTAGTTCGACGTTTGGAACCAAATATTATTTTCTTGTCGGAGACTCGACTTTTTAATTTTGATTATGAACGATTAAAACTTTCTTTAGATATGATGGGCTGCTTCCATGTGAAAAGCAGCCCCACTAGTTCAGGACTTCTTTTACTATGGAATAATATGGTTACACTGGATTTTTTATCGTATTCTGATCGCTTTATTGATGTTATTGTCACAACTACTTCTGATTACTTTCGTTTTACGGGAATGTATGGGTTTGCTGACACAAGCATGAAATATAAAACCTGGGAACTCATAGACTCCCTACGTTGCATTTCACAGTTACCTTGGTTAATTGGTGGCGACCTTAATGACATTTTGTCCGACTCAGAAAAACAAGGCGGATGTTGCAGGCCACAGTCACAAATTAACAACTTTCGAGATTGCCTATCTCGTAATGAACTTTTTGATTGCAAACCATGTTCGGGCTGGTTTACATGGTCTCGCACAAGACCTAATGTCACGCCCGTTTGCGAACGCCTTGATCGTTTTCTTGCATGTAATGCTTGGCTCAATGCACATCTTACTTTCCAATGTCGTAATGTCTTCTCACCGGACTCTGATCATTACGTTATTATCATGGATTTCGTTCACTCTCCACCTCGTGATCGTCATCCTCATAATACTAACGATCATTTCCGGTTTGAGTCCTATTGGGCACATGACCCTTCATACATATCGTCCTTCCATCAAGCTTGGTCAACAGCGTCAGGCACCCTACTCGACAAATTGGCTATTGTAGGAAACCATCTTCGTGACTGGCAAAATACTAGGCGTTTCTAGTCTACTCACCGCATCGCAGAATTACAACGTCAAATTAATTCCTACATGCGACGTAGGCAGCTACCACCTACGATGCTGGATAATCTACGAGACGCGAAACTGGAACTTCGACGTCTTTTGGACGAACGCGAAGCTTACTGAGCATAACGTTCTCGTGTTACCTGGCTATCGCAAGGTGACAGGAATACATCCTTTTTCCACGCTAAGGCCTCTAAACGTCGGAAAAAGAACTCTATACGTGGATTGTTTGACGACAATCAAAACTGGCAAACGGCCAAACCTGAACTCTTTAGGATTGCCTCGGGGTATTTCCAAACGCTATTTGCGACATCCAATTCTTTCTCCTCTCCCCACCTTATGGAACAGATCCATCAGGTCGTTACTCCTGAAATGAATAATTCTTTACTACGACCATTCACTGAAGGTGAGGTACTTGCTGCGTTCAGGGATATTGGCCCTAGGAATGCACCTGGAATAGATGGCTTCCCTAGTAGCTTCTATAGGCAATACTGGGGTGTTATTGGACCTGAGTTTGTCGGCCTTTGTCTGCGACTCCTGAGGGGGGAGGCGGACATGTCGACTGTCAACAAAACGGTTATAGTCCTCATCCCGAAAGTGGATGATGTCACTAGTATGCGTCAGTTCAGACCAATCAGTTTATGCACGGTCATCTACAAAATCGTGGCTAAGGTTCTTGTCAATCGCCTCAAACCAATCCTACCTAGTTGTATCAGTGATGCACAGGCCGCCTTTGTTAGCGGTAGGAACATCACTGATAACATCCTGATTGCTCACGAGCTTGTACATACCCTTCCCACCAATATCGCTTCCATCTATCAAGGGCCAGCTCTAAAACTGGATATGGAAAAGGCCTTTGACAAAGTCGAATGGTCTTTCCTCCGAGATGTAATGACGCGCATGGGGTTTGCATTGGAGTGGGTGCAGTTGCTACTCCGCTGCGTCTCCTCTGTCTCCTTTTCGGTCCGGCTTTATGGGGCACTATCGCAGGAGTTTATTCCGACGCGGGGCATCCGGCAGGGCGACCCCCTTTCGCCTTTCCTCTTTCTCATTTGCTCCCAAGGGCTCTTCGCAGCCCTCGAGATAGATCAGAGAGAGGGACGGCTGCTGGGCTTAAATGCAAATCGTCGAGGGCCTCGGATTACCCATCTGCTCTTTGCGGATGATAGTATTGTGTTCTTACGGAACTGCCCATAGGAAGTACAACGATTGAAGGAAATACTACACCTCTATGAGTCCTCCTCGGGCCAATCTGTTAATTTTACCAAATCTACAGCCTATTGCAGCTCCTCCTGCTCGGCGGCTTTCACACAGACCCTTCAGCATTCACTTGGTATTCGTTTGGTCGATGACCCTGGGATTTATCTTGGGGTCCCCCTCCTCGTGGGGAAGAACCGAACGGCCAGTTTAGGGTTTGTTCGAGACAAGGTCAATTCGCGCATGGCTAAGTGGGACACTAACTTACTTTCATTTAGCGGCCGTGAAATCTTAATCAAATCAGTGGCCCAGGCTATACCGCAGTATATTATGTCCTGCTATCTCCTTCCGCAAAACATTGTGGATGATGCGACTCGCTCGATACATAGGTATTGGTGGTCGGGCAGAAGCAATAAGAAAGGATGGCCACTGCTCTAATGGGATGCCTTATGCACACCCAAAACTGTTGGGGGGATGGGCTTCCGGGACCTACATGATTTTAACATCGCACTTTTAGGGAAACAAATCTGGCGACTGATACAGTCGCCTGAGTCCCTGCTTGCTTGGGTCCTACGTTCCCGCTACTTTCCCTTGGGCAACATCATGGAAGCTAAATCAGACAGGCGCGCTTCCTTTGCATGGCGAGGCATCTAGCAGGCCATGCACCGGCTACAATCTGGGTTCTTCTGGCGCCCTGGCATCGGTAGTAGAATACGTATTCACCGTGATCATTGGGGTGGATCTAGTGGGCTCTCTTTTTTTGGGACCTGCCAAGATAATAAGGAGCTGCCTCTGAGATGTAGAGACTTCATGCTCCGCAATCAGAATTCTTAGGACGACCATAAGATTCGCGACTACTTTGATTGGGATGACGCTGCTAACATCTTGAAAGTCCCAATCTCTGCTGAACGTCGGGATATTTTACTGTGGGGTTTTCATGACACCAATATCTATACCGTCCACTCCGGATATCTCTTTCTGCGTCGGCCTTCACGACCCCTTGCTCGCCCTTGCCCTCTCTGAAAGGTCATAGCTAAATCCCCTACGCTTCCAAAATTTCGCACCTTTGGATGGCGGGCTTGGCAGAATGCTTTACCAACAGGCGACCGACTCGCCGCACTGGGAATGGGCGACGATATATGCCCTTTCTGTCCCACTATTGTCGAAACTGCGATTCATACGCTGTGGGACTGCCCAGGTGCCACTGAAGTGCTTAATCTTGTCGGGTTTCCCCGCAATATATATGGTAGCACGGCATCATCGATAGCTCTCTGGTTAGAACTAGGAACCTCGCTACTCTCCCGCACTGAGTTCAGCTTGCTTCTCACGATCATTTGGAATCGAAGGAACGACTAGGTCCAATCTCGACGTCTGCAGCCACCATGGCTCACCCTAATGAATCCCCAAAAGCTTCTTCAAGACTACGTCTCAGCCACCTCCGCCAATCCTATGACGCATATGCAGATAGACCCGGCCCTTCCGCGACCAGCCTGGAGGCCACCACCGGCAGGGAGAATCAAAATCAACGTCGACGGTGCATTCAACCCGATCACAGGCGAAGCCGGTTACGGTATAGTAGCTCGTGATGCCACCGGTTCTATTTTGCTCGGGAGGGCTTTCTTCTCAGATAACATACCTGACTCCTCCTCCGCTGAACTCCATGCTATTGTCGCCGGAGTCAGCCTTGGATCAGACGCTGGTTGGCATGGTTTCCACCTTGAGTCGGACGCGGCCATGATCATCAACAAGCTCCGCAATCCCGACCATGATGCTTCCATCCTTCGCCCGCATATAGCGGCAGTTCGAGCTTTATTTACTACTATCCCCGATTTATGTTATCATTATGTACCACGCACTGCTAATATTTTAGCTCATAGTTTAGCCACGTGGGCTCTTCATTCTCGTTATTCTTTGTCTTTTGGACCGAGCTTGCCCGATGAGTTACGATCTTTTGTATCGGTTGATCATCAACCACCTTGATTTATTTTAATATATTTGGGTACTCTTTTCCCCTCTAAGGACCCTAATTGGGCCTGCCCAGTTGGGATTAGTGAGGTTTTTAATGAGGCCTTTTTCCTCAAAAAAAAATTTCCAACGGGCCCATTGTAAGGCCATTTAGACATGCTCGTCCGAAACATCTACAAAAGGGCCACGAAACAAGTTTTAATCAAATTTTAGGAGTTCATGTAATTGATTAGGAGTTTTTCAACACAATTATATTGTAAGACCTCAATTTATGTACTTTTTACTCAATTAAAATTCCAACGGGTCCATTAAAAGGCCCATTTAGACCTGCTCGTCCGAAACCTCGACAAAAAGGACCGTAAAACAAGTTCTAATCAAATTTTAGGAGTTCAAATAATTGATTAGGAGCTTTTCAACACAATTATATTGAAAAACCTCAATTTCGGTACCTTTTACTCATAAATACCCAATTTTTAAAAGATTTGCTTTTATTAAAACAATCTCTTTATTACTTATTTTATCAACCCTCTTATATAATCAATTCTCCAATAAAATCCTTTTAATATTACCTCCAAATCCTTTCCAAAAATTCTTTAGCTATTCAAAACACTTTCATATAATAACACCCATAATTCCTCCCTTTTTTATGCTCTCTTGTTCATTTAAGGAAAGTACATTAATTAATTTCCCTTTTAAAATCAGTAAATCCTACCCGTCACAATTGTCAATCTCTCCTCGTTCCCTCTCCCACCTCTCGTTAACAATGTTTGTTTCCCTTATATACTCATACTCCAGTTACACAAAAACTTACCCGAATGATGCAGCCCCTGCACCTGCTCCTGTTCAAACACCTGCACCAGCCCCTGCACCGACCCAAATTAACCGAGGCATGAAATGCCGCTCACCAATTCAAGTATCGCTCCCGCCGAAAAAATCCAAACAATTAGGATCTACTCCAAAAGCTGGGATGAGCAGCTCTAAAAACTCTCCGGCGGCGGCTGACTCCCAGCCCCGCCGAGCAAAATGAGGATCCTCTGCTGGAACTGTCAGGGCCTTGGACAAGCCCAGACGGTTCAACATCTCAGATCCTATGTCCAACGTACCAACCCTAATATTATCTTTTTATGTGAAACCAAGTTGAATAATGCGGAATGTAACCGCTTAAGTCTTTCATTAGGTATGTTAGACATTATTTCTATTCCCCCCTCGGAAGGGTGTTCCGGAATTTCCTTATTTGCCGCAAATGAAATCAATATAAGTTTAATTTCCTACTCGCTGCGTCATATTCACACTCAAATTACGTATAATAACAGCACTATGTTTTTTACTGGAATGCATGGATTTTCGGAAACTAGCCAAAAATATAAAACGTGGGATTTAATTGATTCCTTATACACTTCTACTAAAGACAAACCTTGGCTTATCGGAGGAGATCTCAATGAGATCCTAACAGATTCTGAAAAACAAGGGGGTCCCCGTAGAGCTAGATCCCAAATCAAAAATTTTCGAAACTGTTTAACTCGAAACAACCTATTCGATTGCAAACCTACCTCGGGATGGTTTACTTGGACAAAAGTAGGTCCCTTAACCCCAGTAATCCATGAACGATTTGACCGTTTTGTAGCTAACCATGCTTGGAAAGATCTTTACCCTAATCATCGTATATCTACGGAATATGTCGCAAAATCCGACCACTGTTTCCTTCTTCTTGAAATTGATAAACCAACTACTACACTCACATCTCAAATCCCCAAAAATTTCAGATTTGAAAATTGTTGGGCCTCTAATAAAGACAACATCCAAACAATTAAAAGGGCATGGGCTGACACCCCCGGTACGGCCATCAATAAAATCAAAGCGGTAGGAACATACTTAGATGAATGGCAAAACCAACAACGCTTTAAAACAACAGGACGTATTAAATTCCTTACTAAAAAAATTAACAAACTTCTCTATCGTCCCTTAACAGTCACTAATAAACAAACTTACTTAAATTATAGAACGGAATTAAATACACTCTTATCTGAACAAGAAGCTTATTGGGCTCAAAGATCTCGAACACTTTGGCTATCCCAAGGGGACAAAAATACTAAATTCTTCCATGCCAGAGCTTCTAATCGAAACAAGAAAAATTCCATTATAGGGCTTTTTGATGCCAACTCCAATTGGTGTACCTCGGAATCTGACATTATGAATATCGCCTCGAATTATTTCCAACAACTATTTACAACCTCTAATCCCCAATTTTCGGAAATTATTCTTGACAAAATCCACCCCTCCATTAATTCTTCAATGAACGACAATCTTCTCAAGCCATTCAACAGAGATGAAATTCTTCATGCCTTTAAAGATATTGACCCTAGGAAGGCTCCTGGTGCCGACGGTCTACCTAGTAGTTTTTTTCGACAACACTGGGACACAGTTGGTGACGATGTCCTTAATCTTTGTATGGATCTATTAAATGGCAACGCCGATATGGCCCTAGTTAACAAAACCATACTGGTGCTAATTCCCAAAGTTAAGGATCCAACATCCATGAAACAACTCAGACCAATTAGTCTATGCACTGTTCTCTATAAAATTGTTGCCAAAACAATTGTAAATAGAATGAAACAGGCTATACCCCTCTGTATTAGCCCTAATCAAGCTGCCTTTGTCCAGGGACGCAACATTTCTGATAATATCCTTGTTGCGCATGAAATTATTCACAACATCAATTCTGGAGCAACTAAATCCTCGCAAGGGGCTGCTCTCAAGCTTGACATGGAAAAAGCTTTCGATAGAGTTGAATGGTCTTTTCTTGCAAATGTTATGACACGTATGGGTTTTGCATCCGGTTGGATTGATCTTATAATGCGTTGTATATCTACTGTCTCTTTCTCAGTTAAAATTAATAACTCCTTTTCACCTACATTTCAACCTCAACGTGGTCTCCGTCAGGGGGACCCACTATCCCCTTTTCTTTTCCTATTCTGCACCCAGGGTCTCTCGGCTTATTTAGCGGCTGCTCAACAAACTAATATACTTCCAGGCCTAGGCGCATATAAACATGGGCCCAAAGTTAACCACCTTCTTTTTGCAGATGATTGCATGGTATTTATAAATACCAATCAATCGGAAGCATCCCGCCTGAAAAATGCTCTCCAAGTATATGCTAATGCATCTGGTCAAGCAATAAACTTTGAGAAATCAACAATTTTTTATAACCCACGTACTCCTTCTGCAACTAGAAATATAATCAACAGTATTTTACAAGTTCGCGAAGTCTCTAACCCCGGAGTATACCTAGGTATCCCGCTCCTCATAGGGAAAAATAAAACTGAATCTTTAGGTTTTGTTCGAGATAAAGTACATGATCGACTCTCTAGCTGGGACAAACACCTCCTATCCTTTAGTGGAAGAGAGATTTTTATTAAAGCTGTTCTACAATCTCTCCCACAGTATGTGATGTCTTGCTATCTCCTACCACACAATATCATTGACGACATGACTACATCAATCCGCCAATACTGGTGGACCGGAAAATCCAACAAAAAAGGTTGGCACATGTTACCATGGAACCGGATTTGTTTACCCAAATCCGCGGGTGGAATGGGATTCAAAGACCTACACGATTTCAACATCGCCCTTCTGGGCAAGCAAATTTGGAAACTAATTTGCGAACCAGATTCCTTACTAGGACAAATATACCGTTCTAAATATTTCCCTTCAGGTAACATCCTGGATGCACCGAAACCTAGTAGGGGCTCCTTTGCCTGGCAAGGTATATACAACGCCCTCCAGCGCCTTTTCCCTGGCTTTCTTTATCGACCGGGTATAAACAACAATATCAGAATACACAAAGATAATTGGGGTGGGTCTTCCCCGATTGTACTAACTGGGGATTATGAAATCTCATATGAATTTCACATCCGTTGCCGGGATTTCATGCTCCGTAATCAAACCACCTGGGATACAGTGAAATTGAATAATTACTTTAATCCAATTGATGCGGAAGCTATTCTTCGTACTCCCATTATAAATGATCAGCGGGATTCAATTTTATGGTCCCCCAATGATTCAGGCATCTACTCAGTTCGTTCTGGATATATTTTCTTACAACGCTCCTCTTCCCAACCTTCGCCGCCTTCTCGGTTATGGAAATTTTTATCTAAAATAAAAGCTTTACCCAAAGTCAAAACATTTGGATGGCGTATGGCTTCTGATGCTTTACCCGTGGGCTCTAAAATGCTAGCCTTCTCCCCTAGCTCGGGGTTATGCTCTATCTGTGGTAATCACTCGGAATCAATTCTTCATGCGCTTCGAGATTGTCCTGGGGCTGCTGAAGCACTTCAAATTAGTGGTATCCCTATCTCTCTCTATAAGAGTTTAGCTCCTTCACCACTACATTGGTTAGAGGAAGCAGCCTCTACAATCTCCCCTGATAAATTTGGCCTATTTCTTACTGTGTTATGGAACATTTGGAATAGACGTAATGATTGGATTCACAACCACCATCTACAACCCCCATGGCTAATTGCAGTTAACTCAATTAGCCTATATGATGAATTTTGTAAATCTTTAATCTCAACTGGTACACCTCCACCCATTTTAACTAAACCCTCATGTTCTCCTCCACCTAATTTTATCAAAATTAATGTGGATGGCGCTTTTAACCCTTCAACTCGTGCAGCAGTTGTCGGTGTTGTTGCTCGTGACCCTGCCGGAGCAGTCGTGGGTGGTCTCGCTTTCCCTCTCGGTAGCCGCCAGGACGCTATCACCAGTGAAGGAGAAAGCATCCTTGCTGGTCTCACCTTTGCCCGTTCCCATGGATGGAAGCGTCTCATGATCGAAACGGACTGCGCTTCTCTTGCGAACAGGATCAACAATCCTGCTCAGGATCTATCAACTATGGGACCAACTATTCTTCAGATACAAGCTGCTCTTCATGATTTCGAATTTACCTCTATCTCCTTTGTACGCCGTGAGGCAAATGTTATAGCCCATACGTTGGCTTCCTTTTCCTTGAATTCTATGACTTCTACGTCATTTGAATCGGATATTCCCCTTTGTATCCATCATCTTGTAACAAATACTTATTGATCTATATATTTGGGCACTCTTTTCCCCTTTTTAGGGTCCTCTAGCTTTGCTTGAAGGACAGTAGTAGGGGTTTTTAATGAGGCCTTTTCTTCAAAAAAAAAATTCCAACGGGTCTATTGAAAGGACCATTTAGACCTGCTTGTCCGAAACCTCGAAAAAAAGGTCCACAAAAAAGTTTTCTTCAAATTTTAGGAGTTCAAATAATTAATTAGGAGCTTTTCAACACATTTATATTGCAAAACCTCAATTTCTGTACTTTTTACTCAGTTAAAATTCAAACGGTTCCAATGAAAGGCCCATTTCGACTAGCTTGTCTGAAAACTCTACGAAAAGGACTGCAAAACAAGTTTAAATCAAATTTTAGGAGTTCATGTAATTGATTAGGAGCTTTTCAACACAATTATATTGTAAGACCTCAATTTCTGTACTTTTTACTCAGTTAAAATTCCAACGGGTCCATTAAAAGACCCATTTAAACCTGCTCGTCCGAAACCTCGACAAAAAGAACCGCAAAACAAGTTTTAATCAAATTTTAGGAGTTCAAATAATTGATTAGTGGGTTTTCAACACAATTATATTGAAAAACCTCAATTTTTGTATCTTTTACTCAGTTAAAATTCCAACGGGCCCATTGAAAGGCCCATTTAGACATGCTCGTCTGAAACCTCAACAAAAAGGACTGCAAAACAAGTTCTAATCAAATTTTAGGAGTTCAAATTATTGATTAGTAGCTTTTCAACACAATTATATTGAAAAACCTCAATTTTTGTACCTTTTACTCAGTTAAAATTCCAACGGGCCCATTGAAAGGCCCATTTAGACCTGCTCGTCCGAAACCTCTACAAAAATGACCGCAAAACAAGTTTTAATCAAATTTTAGGAGTTCAAATAATTGATTATGAGATTTTCAACACAATTATATTGCAAAACCTCAATTTTTGTACTTTTTACTCAGTTAAAATTCCAACGGGTCCATTGAAAGGCCCATTTAGACCTGCTCGTCCGAAACCTCGACAAAAAGGATCGCAAAACAAGTTTTAGTCAAATTTTAGGAGTTCAAATAATTGATTAGGAGCTTTTCAACACAATTATATTGAAAATCCTCAATTTCTGTACCTTTTACTCAGTTAAAATTCCAACGGGCCCATTGAAAGGTCCATTTAGACCTGCTCGTCCGAAACCTCTACAAAAAGGACCGCAAAAAAGGTTTCTTCAAATTTTTGGAGTTCAAATAATTGATTAGGAGATTTTCAACACAATTATATTGCAAAACCTCAATTTCTGTACTTTTTACTCAGTTAAAATTCCAACGGGCCCATTAAAAGGCCCATTTAGACCTGCTCGTCCGAAACCACTATAAAAAGGACCGCAAAAAGGTTTTCTTCAAATTTTAGGAGTTCAAATAATTGATTATGAGCTTTTCAACACAATTATATTGCAAAACCTCAATTTTTGTACTTTTCACTCGGTTAAAATTTCAACGGATCCATTGAAAGGCCCATTTCGACCCGCTCGTCCGAAACCTCTACAAAGGACAGCAAAACAAGTTTTAATCAAATTTTAGGAGTACATGTAATTGATTAGGAGCTCTTCAACACAATTATATTGCAAAACCTCAATTTATGTATTTTTTACTCAGTTAAAATTCCAACGGGTCCATTAAAAGGCCCATTTACACCTGCTCATTTGAAACCTCGACAAAAAGGACCGCAAAACAACTTTTAAACAAATTTTAGGAGTTCAAATAATTGATTATAGCTTTTCAACACAATTATATTGAAAAACCTCAATTTTTATACTTTTTACTCAGTTGAAATTCCAATAGGCCCATTGAGAGGCCCATTTAGACCTTCTCGTCCGAAACCTCGACAAAAAGGACCGCAAAAAAGTTTTAATCAAATTTTAGGATTTCAAATAATTGCTTAGGAGCTTTTCAAAAAAATTATATTGAAAAACCTCAATTTATGTACCTTTTACTCAAGTAAAATTCCAACGGGCCCATTGAAAGGCCCATTTAGACCTGCTCGTCCGAAATCTCTACAAAAAGGACCGCAAAAAGGTTTTCTTCAAATTCTAGGAGTTCAAATAATTGATTAGGAGCTTTTCAACACAATTATATTGCAAAACCTCAATTTCTGTACTTTTTACTCCGTTAAAATTCCAACGGGTCCATTGAAAGGCCCATTTAGACCTGCTCATCCGAAACCACTACAAAAATGACCGCATAAAGATTTTCTTCAAATTTTAGGATTTCAAATAATTGATTAGGAGCTTTTCAACACAGTTATATTATAAAACCTCAATTTTTATATATTTTACTCAGTTGAAATTCCAACGGGTCCATTGAAAGGCCCATTTAGACCCGCTCGTTTGAAACCTCTACAAAAAGGACTACAAAACAAGTTTTAATCAAATTTTAGAAGTTCATGTAATTGAATAGGAGCTTTTCAACACAATTATTTTGCAAAACCTCAATTTCTATACTTTTTACTCAGTTAAAATTCCAACGGGTTTTTTACTCAGTTAAAATTCCAACGGGTGGGATGGCTCTCTTCTTTCTCTCAATTTTTTCAGGGGTTTTCTGGTTCTTGCAATTTCCGTTTTTCCTGGTGGTTTTCCTTCATCCACCGCTTCCCCTCCCCCTTACGGCTCTTCATTTCCAGCCGGTATTGCAAGTCATCATTTCTCCCTTGGTTTTCGGGATGAAACAAAAGGGAGTTATCCCACGCCTCTATCTTTTTTCAATTTTTTTCATATTCATGTTTCATTGGTTATCTTTTTTACTAACTCCCGGTTTCTTTGTTTCTCAAGGTTTCCGTCTTCATTTTGTGTTCCCATTCCATTTTTTCCATCTTTTCCAATCTGTTTTGGCATCCTCTCTCCGATTTTCTACAGATCTGGGTGAACGGAGCAGTGGCGGAAATTTTTGGCTCACGAATCCTATCTCCCTTTCGTTGCCGATGGTTAAAATTAATGATCTGTGCGGTGGCGGCAAGTATCCTTCGCTTTACGGCCTATTTTCCTGGGCGTTTTCCGGCCCTCCCTCTTCCATCTCCGTCCGGAGGAATTTAGAAGGACTCCCCAGCCTTAAACCAGTCTTATTTTCTTCAACTATTCTTTTATCTTTTACAGTCTTCTTAATTTTTTTACCTAACAATGTCTTGATTTTCTTTGTATTTTTTACCTGCAGATCTTCTTTCTTACATGCAATACGTTTGGTTTCATATTTGGGCTTTTTCCCCTCTGATTTAGGATCTAATCCTTTTCCTTCTTCCCTTTTCTCAGGGTTTCATTTAGCCTGGTTATACTTGGCGGCGGTCATCTGCTGCAACCTTAAGAACTTTTCTAGGCCCTTTTTTCTTTTCACCTATTTTTTTATTTTTTTAATACAACCTTTATCTTCTAATCTATTTTTTCTTTGCAGTTTCGTACCAGCTCTCAACCCCTCTGTCACTAGATTTTCTCGATGGGTTGATTGGTGGCGACTATCATCCAATTCCATCGTTCAACGATGGTTTGGTATTCCTTTTTCAGATACATATGGTTTAGGTCTGCTGTTTGTGTTTTTCCCAATCCAGGTATTTTCATTTCTCTCATACATTTACTGTTCTATTACAGTTTCTGAGTTGGTTATGTTTCAGTATGATCTTTTCTTACTTGTAGCATGTCAACCATTACCTTTAAATTACTGGCTTTTGATCTATGCGTTATCTCTGTTCTATGAAGTTAATTACTGGAATCAGAATTTTCTAGTACACTATACTTTGTCTAATACAATCACGAACTCTCCAATTTTTAATTCTTTTCATCCCCTGGATGTTAATCAAGCCCTCCTAGGGATTTTTCCCCAAGCCCATTTACTGGGAATATCTATTAATCTTAAAAAACGAATAATTAGGATTCCTCATAATATCCCTCTATACTCTAAACAACATGCCTATTATTGTTTGAACGAGAATTTACCTGTTCTTATTGTTGTTCTTTGTTCAGCTATATATACCAAGTTCTTCACCTTGTATATCCTCCGTGTTATCAATACTCCTGTTTCTTTAGACCATGTTTTTTATGATCATATGTGTTATACCCTGTATTTTTGCCATTTACACTGCCATTTTAATTTAACTTTTTCAACCTCCATGCATCCTAACCACTTTTTGTGTCTGCAAACGAGATTCATTAGTATAATTTTCTTTGGCCAACATAATGGTCCCCAAACTAATCTGCTGCATCTTATTAAATCTTATGGATATCCCACTATCACAAATTTCTCATTTTTTACATTCCTGCATATCCTATACATGACCAACCTTTTCTTATGTTTTACTATTTTTATCAGTGACTTTCAAGTTATTCATGTTGTTTGTTTTGCTTCTTTATTCTCTGTTGATATCTACCTACATGCATCACAATCGGATGAACTTTTACAAGCTATCTCAAGGCTTTTTCTGTACGGCTGCTCCTCTCCCAAAGGGTTACTTCTTTTCCCTAATTTTTTTAATCTCATTATTTTAATTTTTTTCATTATATCCCCTTTTTTTATTTTGCTCTTTTGGTTTGTATTAATTTTCTTATCCCCGCCTCTCCTTTCCCATGGGTCTGTAATTTTTATTTTCTGCCTTCTCTTTTTTCCGTTTTCCTTTTCCTTATTATATGTTTTTATATGCTTTAGTGTTAATTTCAATATCGCTATGCATGGTTTATATTATTCGAAGTATGCATGTTTTCCTCTAATGGATAATAGTTTACTGCTATATTTGGTAATTACATCATCTATCTACACCTTATTAGGTGATTTTTCACAAGCCCATTTCTGGGATTCTCAATCAATCCTTGCTACAAGGAATTTCCCATTCATATACCAAATTCTCTTTACTCAATTTTCAATATTACTCAAGTTGACCTCACAAAAAATCGTTCAAGTAGTTACTTCCATTCGCCTTTTTCAAACTTCTACATCAACTCTGAATTCCCCCATAATTTACTCTATCTTTCAAAGCTTCCTAAAATTTTATCCTGCTATTCAATGCTCATTAATTCTCCGTCCTACTATTCCAATCTATATTAAATTTATTTCCATTTTTACTTTCAAATCTTTTTGTAGGAATATGTTTTTTTTCAATAAACTAGATATGATCAACTTTTTAATCTCTTACAAATCCCAATATCTATTCAATTTATTAAATTCAAATTCTCTATATTATATTGACTCTACAATCTTTAATAAATATCCTTTTCAAATAGTGCCAACTACAACTTATGACTATTTTAACTCTCTACTATTATTTTATTTAGTCCAGTCAAAATTCTTTCTTAAATTAATTTCATTAACTTACGCTCCTAATTTAGTAACAGCTATACAATTAATGGAATTTTTCTTTCAGGGACCACAAAATAAATCTCTTTACAAAAGTTATACCAATTATTTCCCCAGCTTTCAATACCTACAATTTAAAAGTTTTAACTTTACTAAGAAATTCGTTTTGATATCCCAAAAATTGCCCATATTATACCTTCAATCTATTATTCAAATCCTTTTATTATTCCCTCTAAATAATTACCATTTCTCTTCTCAATATTCTACTTTCTTTCCTTTAATAATTCCCATTACTTCGCTCCTATTCCTAATCTATTTCTCCTTTAAGGAAAAAATTATACATAATACATCTATTTTCAGTAAGTCCTACCAATCACAATCGTCATTCTTCCATATTTCCCTCTATATTCCCACTTCCCATGAATTCCAAGTCCTAACTATACTATCTACCTTTATATATTCATACTCTAATTACTCTAAGCCACCACAATCCTTTAATCATTCATCTCTTTCATACCCTAGGCTATCTTCAATGGCTTCCTCTTCCTCCATCCCCCAACTCAATTCGATTAGCCTCACCAACGAAGAATCAAAACTTCGCTACACTCCTGATTTCGATTTTCTTAAGGAGGATCCAAAACTCTTTATTGTTGGCCGCTTCATATCTTCTAAACCATTGGATATTTCAGCTGTCATCAGTGCTTTTGAAGGGATCTGGAAGCCCAATGAAGTTGTATCATTCTCAGTGATACAAGACAACTTTCTCAAGATTAAGTTTAAAGCAGTTAAGAATTGTTATGAAATCCTCAACCGAGGACCTTGGTTGTATAAGGACGAATGGCTTGCTGTCACAGAATACGCTCCAGCCAAGTCTTTAAATGACTACAACTTTAACACAATGCGCATCTGGATCCGGATCTTCTCCCTTCCAGATTCACTCTTCGATGATATAGACCGTTCCCACCTGGTGGGGCATGCATTAGGTTCGATGGTAGGCAATGTTCTTCGAACGGACACTCGGAAAATGGATGGAAATATGGTCGAATTCCTCCGAGTTGAAATCTTTCTCAACATAACAAGGCCAGTTACTCGATTTGTGTTCATCGGCTCCGGTGAGAACACAATTATGTGTCGTCTCCAATATGAACGACTTCCAACTCTCTGCCCGGGTTGTGGAATTATCAGTCATACTTTAGAGAATTGTCCCCACCGATCTTCTCTTGACACCAGCAAACTGCAATACGGTGAATGGCTCCGTTATATTCCTCCTAGACGTCGCCCGGTTGGAATCCGTGGGCGCATTCGTTCTGTTGAACCAAATATGAATCCAACTGTTTCTCCAATTATTGGTAAATGTTTCTCATCTAATACAACCACATCTGATTTTCTTTATTCTTCATTATCAAACATTATCGTAAATTTCTATTCCCCTAACTTTTTTGTAGCAAACCCGAAGAATAACCCAGCTATACCGGTCAATCCCACTGATCCTCCAAATAACCAGAACAACTTGGGTAACTTACTTAACTTTTTTATCAACCCGATTATAAACTGTTACAAACTTCTAATAATCCAATTTCTTCATATTAAAGGTTCTCTAAATGAAGGTGATGCAGCCTCATTTACGGAACAAGTTACCGAAGAAGCTCAGAATGTCGACATGACAATGGAAGATGGTCCTAATACGGTCTCTGACCCCCCTGCTGATTTGAAACAAAAGGCTCCTCTTGAGCCTCAACCCCTGACTACTATCTACCCAATCCCGGAAGATGGGTCTGATGATGATTGGGAAACCAATGAGGACTTTGGTGTTCCAAGTCCTACTGCCGACCAAATCAAAAAATTCGACTCAGAACCGAGTAAGCATCCTAATCCCACTGATTCACTTTTCAATGATTTTAATCAGTGGCTGCTAAAAACTTACCCAAATGATGCAGCCCCTGCACCTGCTCCTGTTCCAGCTCCAGCACAAGCGTCCGCACCAATCCAAAATAACCGAGGCATGAAACGGCGCTCCCCAATACAAGTTTCGCTCCCACCGAAAAAATCCAAACAATCAGGATCTACTCCAAAAGCTGGGATGAGCAGCTCTAAAAACTCTCCGGCGGCGGCTGATCCTCAGCCCCGCCGAGCAAAATGAAGATCCTCTGTTGGAACTGTCAAGGCCTGGGACAAGCCGCGACAGTTCAACACCTCCGAGACTATGTCCAACGTACCAACCCTAATATTATATTTTTATGTGAAACCAGGTTAAATAATGCGGATAGTAACCGTTTATGTCTATCTTTGGGTATGTTAGACATTATTTCTATCCCCCCGTCGGAAGGGTGTTCCGGTATTTCAATGTTCGCTACAAAAGACATCAATACAAGCTTAATTTCATATTCGATGCGTTATATTCACATTCAATTTACTTACAATAATAGTACTATGTTCTTCACTGGAATACATGGTTTTTCGGAAACTAGTCAAAAATATAAAACATGGGAATTAATTGATTCTTTACACACTTCTACTAAAAACAAACCTTGGCTTATCGGAGGTGATCTTAATGAGATCCTAATCGATTCGGAGAAACAAGGGGGTCCACGGAGAGCTAGATCCCAAATAAAAAATTTTAGAAATTGCCTTATCCGTAACAAATTATTTGATTGCAAACCAACTTCGGGATGGTTTACGTGGACGAAAGTAGGTCCTTTAACACCGGTTATTCATGAACGTCTTGACCGTTTTGTAGCTAACTACGAATGGAAAAACCTCTACCCTAATCCTTGTATAATTACGGAATATGTCGCAAAATCCGACCACTGTTTCCTTCTAATGGAATTTGATGAACCGAACAATACAATCAAAAAATGTATCCCAAAAAATTTCAGATTTGAAAGTTGTTGGGCTAATAATAAAGATAATATCCAAACAATAAAACGGGCATGGGTTAACACCCCGGGTTCAGCCATTAATAAAATTAAAGCGGTAGGGCTATACTTAGATGAGTGGCAAAACCAACAACGGTTCAAAACAACAGGGCGTATTAAATTCCTCACCAAAAAAATAAACAAACTTCTATACCGGCCCTTATCAGTCACAAACAAACAAACTTATTTAAACTATAGAACGGAATTAAATAATCTTTTAACCGAACAAGAAGCTTATTGGGCCCAAAGATCCCGAACTCTTTGGTTAGCCCAAGGAGACAAAAACACTAAATTCTTTCATGCCAGAGCTACTAATCGTAATAAGAAAAATTCAATCAAAGGCCTCTATGACGCCAATTCTAATTGGTGCACTTCAGATTCTGAGATAATGGATATAGCTTCGAATTACTTCAAAAACCTTTTCACAACTTCTAATCCCCAATTATCATCACTCATTCTTGATAAAATCCAACCCTCTATAAATTCTTCTATTAATGACAACCTTCTCAAACCTTTCTCCAAAGAAGAAATTTTACATGCCTTTAAAGATATTGACCCTAGGAAGGCCCCGGGTGCAGATGGCCTGCCAAGTAGCTTCTTTAGACAACACTGGGACACAGTCGGCGATGATGTCCTTAATCTTTGTATGGACCTCTTAAGTGGCAATGCAGATATGTCTTTAGTCAACAAAACTATTCTAGTTCTAATACCCAAAGTTCAGGACCCAAAATCCATGAAACAACTCAGACCAATAAGCTTATGTACTGTTCTCTATAAAATTGTTGCGAAAACAATTGTTAATAGAATGAAACAGGCTATTCCCCTTTGTATTAGCCCTAATCAAGCCGCCTTTGTTCAGGGACGCAACATCTCGGATAATATTCTTGTTGCGCATGAAATAATTCACAACATCAATTCCGGAGCGAATAAATCCTCACAAGGGGCTGCTCTCAAGCTTGACATGGAAAAAGCTTTCGATAGAGTTGAATGGTCTTTTCTTGCAAACATCATGAACCGAATGGGATTCGCTCCAGGATGGATTGAACTTATAATGCGCTGTATCTCCACGGTTTCTTTCTCGATTAAAGTTAATAACTCCTTTTCACCAATAATTTACCCTCAACGTGGTCTTCGACAGGGGGATCCTCTTTCCCCTTTTCTTTTTCTATTCTGCACTCAAGGTCTCTCGGCTTATTTAGATGCCGCGCAACAAACTAATATCCTTCCCGGCCTATGTGCTTGTAAGCATGGGCCAAAAGTTAACCACCTACTTTTTGCTGATGATTGTATGGTATTTATTAATACAAATCAATCTGAAGCTTCCCTTCTGAAAAACGCTCTTCAAGTTTATGCTAATGCATCTGGTCAAGCTATAAATTTTGAAAAATCAACAATATTCTATAACCCACGTACTCCTTCTGCAACAAGAAATGCTCTCAATAGCCTTCTACAAGTACGTGAAGTTTCTAACCCCGGTGTTTACCTAGGCATACCGCTTCTTATAGGAAAAAACAAAACTGAATCCTTAGGCTTTGTACGTGATAAAGTACACGATCGTCTCTCTAGCTGGGATAAACACCTCCTCTCCTTTAGTGGTAGAGAGATTTTTATTAAAGCTGTTTTACAATCCCTTCCACAATATGTGATGTCTTGCTACCTTTTACCACACAACATCATTGACGATATGACAACATCAATCCGCCAGTACTGGTGGACTGGTAAATCTAACAAAAATGGTTGGCATATGTTACCGTGGAATCGGATATGTTTACCAAAATCGGCTGGTGGTATGGGATTCAAAGACCTACATGACTTCAACATAGCTCTTTTGGGTAAGCAAATCTGGAAACTACTTTGCGAACCAGACTCTTTACTAGGACAAATATATCGATATAAATATTTCCCCTCAGGCAATATTTTGGACGCGACAAAACCTAGTAGGGGCTCCTTTGCTTGGCAAGGAATATACATCGCTCTTCAGCGACTTTTACCTGGTTTCCTTCACCGACCAGGTATAAATAGTAATATCAGAATACACAAAGATATATGGGGGGGGTCGTCTCCAATTGAGCTAACTGGGGATTATGAAATTTCTGATGAATTTCACATTCGATGTCGGGATTTCATGATCCGCAATCAAACTGCTTGGGATTCAGTAAAGGTGTTTAATTATTTCAATCCAACTGATGCGGATGCCATTCTCCGTATTCCCATTATAAATGACTATCGGGATTCAATTTTATGGTCTCCCAATGATTCAGGTATCTACTCAGTTCGCTCTGGATACATCTTCCTTCAACGCTACCTTTCACAGCCTCAGCCAACTACTCGGTTTTGGAAATTTTTATCCAAAATAAAAGTTTTACCCAAAGTTAAAACTTTTGGATGGCGTGTGGCATCTGATGCCCTTCCAGTTGGTACTAAAATGCTAGCATTTTCCACCGGCTCGGGGTTATGCTCTATCTGTGGTAACCATTCGGAATCAATTCTACATGCGATTCGTGACTGCACTGGCGCAGCTGAAGCCCTCCAAATTAGTGGTATTCCCACCTCTATTTATAAGAGCCCAGCTCCTACACCCTTACAATGGTTAGAAGAAGCAGCCTCTACACTTTCCTCCGATAAATTCGGTCTTTTTCTTACAGTTCTATGGAACATTTGGAATAGACGAAATGATTGGGTTCACAACAACCATTTACAACCCTCTTGGCTAATTGCAGTCAACTCAATTAGTTTACATAGTGATTTTTGTCAATCTTCAATTACCACTATCCCGCCTCCCTCCAAATTGTCTAATCCCCCCCATTCGCCTCCAATTAATTACATCAAAATTAATGTGGACGGTGCTTTCAACCCTTCTACCCGTGCAGCAGCCGTCGGCGTTGTTGCTCGTGATTCTGCCGGAGCAGTCGTGGGTGGTCTGGCTTTCCCTCTTGGTAGCTGTCAGGACGCTATCACCAGTGAAGGGGAAAGTATCATTGCTGGTCTTACCTTTGCTAGGAGTCAAGGATGGAATCGGATCATGATCGAAACGGATTGCGCTTCTCTCGCAAATAGGATCAACAAGCATGCTCAGGATCTTTCTACTTTGGGACCATCTATTCTTCGAATACAAGATGCTCTACAGGACTTTGATTTTTCTACCATTTCTTTTGTACGCCGTGAGGCAAATGTTATAGCCCATACGTTGGCTTCTTTCTCCCTTACCTCCATGACTTCTATGTCATTTGATTCGATCATCCCCCCTTGTATTCATCACCTTGTAACAAATATTTCTTGATTAATAATATTTAGGCACTCTTTTCCCCTTTTTAGGGTCCTCTAGCTTTGCTCGAAGGACAGTAGTAGGGGTTTTTAATGAGGCCTTTTCTTCAAAAAAAAAAATTCCAACGGGTCCATTAAAAGGCCCATTTAGACCTGCTCCTCCGAAACCTCGACAAAAAGGACCGTAAAACAAGTTCTAATCAAATTTTAGGAGTTCAAATAATTGATTAGGAGCTTTCCAACACAATTATATTGAAAAACCTCAATTTCTGTACCTTTTAATCAGTTAAAATTCCAACGGGTCCAATGAAAGGCCCATTTCGACTAGCTCGTCCGAAAACTCTACGAAAAGGACTGCAAAACAAGTTTTAATCAAATTTTAAGAGTTCAAGTAATTGATTAGGAGCTTTTCAACACAATTATATTGTAAGACCTCAATTTCTGTACTTTTTACTCAGTTAAAATTCCAACCAGTCCATTAAAAGGCCCATTTAGACCTGCTCGTCCGAAACCATTACAAAAGGACCGCAAAACATGTTTTAATCAAATTTTAGGAGTTCAAATAATTGATTAGTAGCTTTTCAACACAATTATATTGAAAAACCTCAATTTATGTACCTTTTACTCAGTTAAAATTCCAACGGGCCCATTGAAAGGCCCATTTAGACCTTCTCGTCCGAAACCTCGACAAAAAGGACTTTAAAACAAGTTCTAATCAAATTTTAGGAGCTCAAATAATTGATTAGTAGCTTTTCAACACAATTATATTGAAAAACCTCAATTTATGTACCTTTTACTCAGTTAAAATTCCAACGGGCCCATTGAAAGGACCATTTAGACATGCTAGTCCGAAACCTCTACAAAAAGGACCGCAAAAAAGTTTTCTTCAAATTTTAGGAGTTCAAATAATTGATTAGGAGATTTTTAACACAATTATATTGCAAAACCTCAATTTCTATACTTTTTATTCAGTTAAAATTCCAACGGGTCCATTGAAATGCCCATTTAGACCTGCTCGTCTGAAACCTCTACAAAAAGAATCGCAAAAAAGATTTATTCAAATTTTAGGAGTTCAAATAATTGATTAGGAGATTTTCAACACAGTTATATTGTAAAACCTCATTCTTTATATGTTTTACTCAGTTAAAATTCCAACGGGTCCATTGAAAGGCCCATTTAGACCTGCTCGTCCGAGACCTCGACAAAAAGGACCGAAAACAAGTTTTAATCAAATTTTAGGAGTTTAAATAATTGATTAGGAGCTTTTCAACACAATTATATTGCAAAACCTCAATTTTTGTATTTTTTACTCAGTTAAAATTTCAACGGGTCCAATGAAAGGCCCATTTAAACCTTCTCGTCCGAAACCTCGACAAAAAGGACCGCAAAACAAGTTTTAATCAAATATTAGGAGTTCAAATAATTGATTATGAGATTTTCAACACAATTATATTGCGAAACCTCAATTTCTTTACTTTTTACTCTGTTAAAATTCGAGCGGGCCCATTGTAAGGCCATTTAGACATGCTCGTCCGAAACCTCTACAAAAAGGGTCGCGAAACAAGTTTTAATCAAACTTTAGGAGTTTAAATAATTGATTAGGAGCTTTTCAACACAATTATACTGAAAAACCTCAATTGCTGTACTTTTTACTCGGTTAAAATTCCAACGGGTCAATTGAAAAGCCCATTTAGACCTGCTTGCCAGAAACCTCTATAAAAAGGACCACAAAACAAGTGTTAATCAAATTTTAGGAGTTCAAATAATTGATTACTAGCTTTTCAACACAATTAAATTGCGAAACCTCAATTTCTGTACTTTTTACTCAGTTAAAATTCCAACGGGTCCATTGTAAGGCCATTTAGACCTGATCGTCCGAAACCTCTACAAAAGGGCCGTGAAACAAGTTTTAATCAAATCTTAGGAGATCATGTATTTGATTAGGAGATTTTCAACACACTTATATGGCAAAACCTCAATTTTTGTACTTTTTACTCAGTTAAAATTCCAACGGGTCCATTGAAAGGCCCATTTAGACCTGCTCGTCCGAAACCTCGACAAAAAGGATCGCTAAACAAGTTTTAGTCAAATTTTAGGAGTTCAAATAATTGATTAGGAGCTTTTCAACACAATTATATTGAAAAACCTCAATTTTTGTACCTTTTACTCAGTTAAAATTCCAACGGGCCCATTGAAAGGCCCATTTAGACCTGCTCGTCTGAAACCTCTACAAAAAGGACCGCAAAAAAGTTTTCTTCAAATTTTAGGAGTTCAAATAATTGATTAGGAGATTTTCAACACAATTATATTGCAAAACCTCAATTTATGTACTTTTTACTCAGTTAAAATTCCAACGGGTCCATTGAAAGGCCCATTTAGACCTGCTCGTTTGAAACCTCTACAAAATGGACCGCAAAACAAGTTTAATCAAATTTTAGTAGTTCCAATAATTGATTATAGCTTTTCAACACAAATATATTGAAAAACCTCAATTTTTATACTTTTTACTCAGTTAAAATTCCAACAGGCCCATTGAGAGGCCCATTTAGACCTTCTCGTCCGAAACCTCGACAAAAAGGACCGCAAAAAAGTTTTAATCAAATTTTAGGAGTTCAAATTATTGCTTAGGAGCTTTTCAACACAATTATATTGAAAAACCTCAATTTATGTACCTTTCACTCAAGTAAAATTCCAATGGGCCCATTGAAAGGCCCATTTAGACCTGCTCGTCCGAAATCTCTACAAAAAGGACCACAAAAATGGTTTTCTTCAAATTCTAGGAGTTCAAATAATTGATTAGGAGATTTACAACACAATTATATTGCAAAACATCAATTTCTGTACCTTTTACTCAGTTAAAATTGCAACGGTTCTATTGAAAGGCCCATTTAGACCTGCTCCTCCGAAACCTCGACAAAAAGGACCGCAAAACAAGTTCTAATCAAATTTTAGGAGTTCAAATAATTGATTAGGAGATTTTCAACACAGTTATATTGTAAAACCTCAATTTTTATACTTTTTACTCAGTTAAAATTCCAACGGGTCCATTGAATGGCCCATTTAGACATGCTCGTCCGAAACCTCTACAAAAAGGACTGCAAAACAAGTTTTAATCAAATATTAGGAGTTAATGTAATTGATTAGGATCTTTTCAACACAATTATATTGCAAAACCTCAATTTCTGTACTTTTTACTCAGTTAAAATTCCAACGGGTCCATTGAAAGGACCATTTAGACCTACTCGTCTGAAACTTCGACAAAAAGGACCGCAAAACAAGTTTTAATCAAATTTTAGGATTTCAAATAATTGATTAGGAGCTTTTCAACACAATTATATTGAAAGACTTCAATTTTTATACTTTTTACTCAGTTAAAATTCCAACGGGCCCATTGAAAGGCCCATTTAGACTTGCTCGTCCGAAACCTTTACAAAAAGGGCCACAAAACAAGTTTTAATCAAAATTTAGGAGATCGTGTAATTGATTAGGAGATTTTCAACACGCTTATATTGCAAAACCTCAATTTTTGTACTTTTTACTCAGTTAAAATTCCAACGGGTCAATTGAAAAGCCCATTTAGACCTGCTTGCCAGAAACCTACTATAAAAAGGACCACAAAACAAGTGTTAATCAAAGTTTAGGAGTTCAAATAATTGATTACTAGCTTTTCAACACAATTATATTGCGAAACCTCAATTTCTGTACTTTTTACTCAGTTAAAATTCCAATGGGTCCATTGTAAGGCCATTTAGACCTGATCGTCCGAAACCTCTACAAAATGGCCGTGAAACAAGTTTTAATCAAATTTTAGGAGATCATGTATTTGATTAGGAGATTTTCAACACACTTATATTGTCGGCGTTGTTGCTCGTGATTCTGCCGGAGCAGTCGTGGGTGGTCTGGCTTTCCCTCTTGGTAGCTGTCAGGACGCTATCACCAGTGAAGGGGAAAGTATCATTGCTGGTCTTACCTTTGCTAGGAGTCAAGGATGGAATCGGATCATGATCGAAACGGATTGCGCTTCTCTCGCAAATAGGATCAACAAGCATGCTCAGGATCTTTCTACTTTGGGACCATCTATTCTTCGAATACAAGATGCTCTACAGGACTTTGATTTTTCTACCATTTCTTTTGTACGCCGTGAGGCAAATGTTATAGCCCATACGTTGGCTTCTTTCTCCCTTACCTCCATGACTTCTATGTCATTTGATTCGATCATCCCCCCTTGTATTCATCACCTTGTAACAAATATTTCTTGATTAATAATATTTAGGCACTCTTTTCCCCTTTTTAGGGTCCTCTAGCTTTGCTCGAAGGACAGTAGTAGGGGTTTTTAATGAGGCCTTTTCTTCAAAAAAAAAATTTGAACGGGCCCATTGTAAGGCCATTTAGACATGCTCGTCCGAAACCTCTACAAAAAGGGTCGCGAAACAAGTTTAATCAAAATTTAGGGCTTCAAATAATTGATTATGAGCTTTTCAACACAATTATAATGAAAAACCTAATTTTTATACTTTTTACTCGGTTAAAATTCCAACGGGCCCATTTAGACCTTCTCGTCCGAAACCTCGACAAAAAGGACTGCAAAAAAGTTTTAATCAAATTTTAGGAGTTCAAATAATTGCTTAGGAGCTTTTCAACACAATTATATTGAAAACCCTCAATTTATATACCTTTTACTCAAGTAAAATTCCAACGGGCCCATTGAAAGGCCCATTTAGACCTGCTCGTCCGAAACCTCTACAAAAAGGACCGCAAAAAGGTTTTCTTCAAATTCTAGGAGTTAAAATAATTTATTAGGAGATTTACAACACAATTATATTGCAAAACCTCAATTTCTGTACTTTTTACTCAGTTAAAATTCCAACGGGTCTATTGAAAGGCCCATTTAGACCTGCTCGTCCGAAACCTCTACAAAAAGGATCACAAAAAAGTTTTATTGTGATTTTAGGAGTTCAAATAATTGATTAGGAGATTTTCAACACAATTATATCGCAAAACCTCAATTTCTGTGCTTTTTACTCAGTTAAAATTCCAACGGGCCTCTTTCCCGGAAAGCACTTTCCACGCTTCACAGCGCTAAATTGGAACTCCGGAAATTAACAGTGGCTAAAGAGGTGTACTGGGCCCAACGCTCTCACATTTCTTGGTTAACCAACGGGGATAAGAATACCACCTACTTCCATGCGAGGGCCACAAAAAGACGTAGGAAAAATGCAATCCGGGGACTAATGGATGCGAACGGAGTTTGGCAAACTTCCACTGCTAACACGTTACAAATTGCGCCGTCCTACTTTCAAGAAATTTTTTCCTCATCTTGTCCGGTGTCTTCACCAGAATTGTTGCACAATATTCGCCCTACAGTGACTACGGATATGATCGCTACTCTTCTACGCCCCTTCACTGTAGATGAAATCCGCGCCGCTTTTCTGGATATCAATCTTAAAAAAGCACCAGGGATTGATGGTTTCCCCAGTCTACCGACAGCACTGGGATATGATTGGTCCTGATTTCCTATCTCTTTGCATGGATCTCCTACAAGGGAAAGCCGATATGGCGTCGGTTAATCGATCGGTCATTGTGCTTATACCCAAGATTTCTGACCCCACCACTATGAAGCACTTTAGACCAATCAGTTTGTGTACTGTCATATACAAGACGGTTTCAAAGGTTCTGGTTAATCGCCTCAAACTATCCTTATCTTCTTGTATCAGTGATTCTCAGGCTGCGTTCATCAGCAGACGCAATATCACTGACAACATTCTAATTGCACATGAGTTGGTGCACACCCTTAACTCTAGCAGCACAATGTCCTCCCAAGGGGCTGCTGTTAAGCTTGATATGAAGAAGGCCTTTGATAGGGTCGAATGGTCCTTTTTAAGGGATGTCATGCTCTGTTTGGGTTTGCTAGGGATTGGGTCAACCTTATCTTACGTTGTGTCTCCTCGGTCTCGTTTTCGGTACGAGTTAATGGCACACTATCAGAGGAATTCTTCCCTACCAGGGGTATCCGTCAAGGAGACCCTCTGTCACCTTTCCTTTTCCTCATTTGTTCCCAAGGGCTCTCAGCGGCCTTGGAAACGGAGCAAAAGGAAGGGCGCCTATCGGGACTTAGAGCTAGCCTCCATGGGCCCAGGGTTACCCATCTGCTCTTTGCGGATGATAGTATGGTGTTCCTACGCAATGAGCCAGCGGAGGTGGATAGATTACGATACGTCCTCTCCCAGTATGCCTCCTCCTCCGGACAAACGGTAAATTTTGATAAGTCAACAGCCTACTGCAGTCACAAGTGTTCCTCTGACTTTCTCCATGCTATGCGTTCAACCCTGGGTGTACGCTTAGTGGATGACCCATGCATATATTTAGGGGTCCCTCTTTTAATTAAAAGGAATAGGACCGCCTCATTAGGATTTGTGAGGGATAAAGTCCAATCCCGGATGAGCAAATGGGATAACAGCTTCCTTTCATATAGTGGGAGAGAAATTCTCATTAAGTCGGTTGCACAAGCAATGCCACAATATGTAATGTCCTGCTACCTATTACCCCAAAACATAATTGATGACATTACTATGTCCATACGACGTTACTGGTGGTCAGGGCGCAGTAATAAGCAAGGCTGGCCGCTTTTATCGTGGGAATCTCTTTGCACACCTAAAAATGTGGGAGGACTAGGTTTCCGTGATCTGCACACTTTTAATATCGCCCTTTTGGGGAAGCAGATTTGGCAACTGCTATCACACCCGGACTCTCTCTTGGCACGAGTTCTTCGCGCGAAATACTACCCCTCAGGTGACCTACTGAATGCCTCAGCGGACAAGCGGGCTTCGTTTGCATGGAAAGGTATACACCAAGCAATCCACTCCCTTGGGCCTGGTTATTTTTGGCGGCCAGGAGTCAAGAGTTCGATACGTCTGCTCAGCGATACCTGGGGAGGGGATAAACCACTTACGCTCTTTGGGCAATATATGGACAATGACGAGCTACCGTTGCGATGTCGGGATAACATGTCACGTGACTATACGTCATGGGATGAGTTCAAACTTTGAAATGACTTCGATGAGGATGATGTCGAACGCATCCTTAGAGTTCCGATTTATCGAAATAGGCCGGATAAGCTTGTTTGGGGACAACATGACTCTGGCAACTATACCGTCAGGTCGGGGTATTTTTTTCTCCATCAACCTGCGAGACCGGTGACGCGACCTACCCGTCTCTAGAAAGTAATATCTAAAGCTCCGACTTTACCGAAGATTCGCTCTTTCAGCTGGCGAGCGGGCCGTGATGCTTTACCCACTAGGGACAAACTCCGAGCGATACATCACACAGATGGGCACTGCCCTTTTTACCCAGCAGTGCTGGAATCTGCTATACATGCCCTCCGTGATTGCCCAAGTGCCCAAGATATTCTTCGCCTAGTGGGGCTTCCTTCGGGTGTCTATGCCAGCCACACCGGCACAATGGCGGCATGGTTATCGGAAGGAACTTACTGTTTGGACATTACAGGGTTTGCTCTGCTCCTAACAACAATTTGGAATGTCTGGAACCGTCGTAATGACTGGATTCACTCCCAAAGACTTCAGCCAACTTGGCTTACGGCCATGAATGCTACAGGTCTCCTACAGGAATACGCCGCCGCTAACGCTCTCCCCGCCGTGTCAGCAGCCATACCAGCCGCAGCCCCGCCACGATGGACGACGCCAAGCCCGGGGTGTATAAAGATAAATGTTGACGGAGCCTTCCATCCAGGATCCGGTGTTGCAGCTATCGGAGTCATTGCTAGGGACGCTCATGGCTCGATTGTTGGAGGATGTGATGTCCATGAGGCAGGTTGTCATGATGCCATCATGGTCGAGCTACATGCCATAGTTGCGGGTATCATGTTGACCCGAGATAGAGGCTGGGGCGAGGTGCTCATCGAGTCTGACTCGGCTACGGTGATCAACAATCTCTCGCGCACTACTGATGATAACTCCCTGCTGGGGCCGCAGATTGCAGATACGAAGGCCTTGCTTAGGTCTTTTCCTTTGATCACCTTATCTTTTGTACCTAGATCAGCCAATTTTGTGGCTCATAATTTAGCCGCCTGGGCTTTACATTCTACTTCTTCGGTGTATTTTGATTTAGTTGTTCCTGACTGTATTAACGTTGATGTACTGGCTGACTCTCAGCCTTTTTCTTGTTATAATAATAACAGGGCACTCTTTTCCCCTTAGGTTCATCTTGTGTCTCGGCACAAGGTGGTTAGAGGGGTTTTTAATGAGGCCCTTTTCCTTCAAAAAAAATTCCAACGGGCCCATTAAAAGGCCCATTTAGACCTGCTCGTCCGAAACCACTACAAAAAGGACCGCAAAAAGGACCGCAAAAAGGTTTTCTTCAAATTTTAGGAGTTCAAATAATTGATTATGAGCTTTTCAACACAATTATATTGCAAAACCTCAATTTTTGTACTTTTTACTTGGTTAAAATTTCAACTGATCCATTGAAAGGCCCATTTCGACCCGCTCGTCCGAAACCTCTGCAAAGGACTGCAAAACAAGTTTTAATCAAATTTTAGGAGTACATGTAATTGATTAGGAGCTTTTCAACACAATTATATTGCAAAACCTCAATTTATGTACTTTTTACTCAATTAAAATTCCAACGGGTCCATTAAAAGGCCCATTTACACCTGCTCATTTGAAACCTCGACAAAAAGGACCGCAAAACAAGTTTTAATCAAATTTTAGGAATTCAAATAATTGAATATGAGCTTTTCAAAACAATTATATTGAAAAACCTCAATTTTTATACTTTTTACTCAGTTAAAATTCCAACGGGCCCATTGAAAAGCCCATTTAAACATTCTCGTCCGAAACCTCGACAAAAAGGACCGCAAAAAAGTTTTAATCAAATTTTAGGAGTTCAAATAATTGATTAGGAGCTTTTCAACACAATTTTATTCCAAAACCTCAATTTTAGTACTTTTTACTCAGTTAAAATTCCAACGAGTCCAATGAAAGGCCCATTTCGACTAGCTCGTCCGAAAACTCTACGAAAATGACTGCAAAACAAGTTTTAATCAAATTTTAGGAGTTCATGTAATTGATTAGGAGCTTTTCAACACAATTATATATTAAGACCTCAATTTATGTATTTTTTACTCAGTTAAAATTCCAACGGGTCCATTAAAAGGCCCATTTAGACCTGATCGTCTAAAACCTGGACAAAAAGGACTGCAAAACAAGTTTTAATAAAATTTTAGGAGTTCAAATAATTGATTAGGAGCTTTTTAACACAATTATATTGAAAACCCTCAATTTTTATACTTTTTACTTAGTTAAATTTCCAACGGGCCCATTGAAAGGCCCATTTAGTCTTGCTCGTCCGAAACCTCTACAAAAAGGACCGTAAAGAAGTTTTCTTCAAATTTAAGGAGTTCAAATAATTGATTAGGAGCTTTTCAACGCAAATATATTGCAAAAACTCAAATTTTGTACGTTTTACCAAGTTAAAATTTCAACGGATCCATTGAAAGGCCCATTTCGACCTGCTCGTCCGAAACTTCTACAAAAGGACTGCAAAACAAGTTCTAATCAAATTTTAGGAGTTCATGTAATTGATTAGGAGCTTTTCAACACAATTATATTGCAAAACCTCATTTTATGTACTTTTTACTCAGTTAAAATTCCAACGGGTCCATTAAAAGGCCCATTTACACCTGCTCATTTGAAACCTCGACAAAAAGGGCCGCAAAAGAAGTTTAATCAAAATTTAATAGTTCAAATAATTGATTATAGCTTTTCAACACAAATATATTGAAAAACCTCAATTTTTATACTTTTTACTCAGTTAAAATTCCAACAGGCCCATTGAGAGGCCCATTTAGACCTTCTCGTCCGAAACCTCGACAAAAATGACCGCAAAAAAGTTTTAATCAAATTTTAGGAGTTCAAATAATTGCTTAGGAGCTTTTCAACACAATTATATTGAAAAACCTCAATTTATGTACCTTTTACTCAAGTAAAATACCAATGGGCCCATTGAAAGGCCCATTTAGACCTGCTCCTCCGAAATCTCTACAAAAAGGACCACAAAAAGGTTTTCTTCAAATTCTAGGAGTTCAAATAATTGATTAGGAGATTTACAACACAATTATATTGAAATACATCAATTTCTGTACCTTTTACTCAGTTAAAATTGCAACGGGTCTATTGAAAGGCCCATTTAGACTTGCTCCTCCGAAACCTCGACAAAAAGGACCGCAAAACAAGTTCTAATCAAATTTTAGGAGTTCAAATAATTGATTAGGAGATTTTCAACACAGTTATATTGTAAAACCTCAATTTTTATACTTTTTACTTAGTTAAAATTCCAACGGGTCCATTGAAAGGCCCATTTAGACATGCTCGTCCGAAACCTCTACAAAAAGGACTGCAAAACAAGTTTTAATCAAATATTAGGAGTTAATGTAATTGATTAGGATCTTTTCAACAAAATTATATTGCAAAACCTCAATTTCTGTACTTTTTACTCAGTTAAAATTCCAACGGGTCCATTGAAAGGACCATTTAGACCTGCTCGTCTGAAACTTCGACAAAAAGGACCGCAAAACAAGTTTTAATCACATTTTAGGAGTTCAAATAATTTATTAGGAGCTTTTCAACACAATTATATTGAGAAACTTCAATTTTTATACTTTTTACTCGGTTAAAATTCCAACGGGCCAATTGAAAGGCCCATTTAGACTTGCTCGTCCGAAACCTCTAGAAAAAAGGTCACAAAACAAGTTTTAATCAAAATTTAGGAGATCGTGTAATTGATTAGGAGATTTCAACACACTTATATTGCAAAACCTCAAATTCTGTACTTTTTACTCAGTTAAAATTCCAACCGGTCAATTGAAAGGACCATTTAGACCTGCTTGTCAGAAACCTCTATAAAAAGGACCGCAAAACAAGTGTTAATCAAATTTTAGGAGTTCAAATAATTGATTACTAGCTTTTCAACACAATTATATTGCGAAACCTCAATTTCTGTACTTTTTACTCCGTTAAAATTCAAACTGGTCTATTGTAAGGCCATTTAGACCTGATCCTCCGAAACCTCTACAAAAGGGCCGCGAAACAAGTTTTAATCAAATTTTAGGAGATCATGTATTTGATTAGGAGATTTTCAACACACTTATATGGCAAAACCTCAATTTTTGTACTTTTTACTCAGTTAAAATTCCAACGGGTCCATTGAAAGGCCCATTTAGACCTGCTCATCCGAAACCTCGACAAAAAGGATCGCAAAACAAGTTTTAGTCAAATTATAGGAGTTCAAATAATTGATTAGGAGCTTTTCAACACAATTATATTGAAAAACCTCAATTTTTGTACCTTTTACTCAGTTAAAATTCCAACGGGCCCATTGAAAGGCCCATTTAGACCTGCTCGTCTGAAACCTCTACAAAAAGGACCGCAAAAAAGTTTTCTACAAATTTTAGGAGTTCAAATAATTGATTAGGAGATTTTCAACACAATTATATTGTAAAACCTCAATTTATGTACTTTTTACTCAGTTAAAATTCCAACGGGTCCATTGAAAGGCCCATTTAGACCTGCTCGTCCGAATCCTCTACAAAAAGGATGGCAAAAAAGTTTTATTCAAATTTTAGGAGTTCAAACAATTATTTAGGAGATTTTCAACACAGTTATATTGTAAAACCTCAATTTTTATACTTTTATTCAGTTAAAATTCCAACAGGTCCATTGAAAGGCCCATTTAAACCTGCTCGTCCGAAACCTCTACAAAAAGGACTATAAAACAAGTTTTAATCAAATTTTAGGAGTTCATGTAATTGATTAGGAGCTTTTCAACATGATTATATTGAAAAACATCAATTTCTTTACTTTTTACTCAATAAAAATTCCAACGGATCCATTGAAAGGCCCATTTAGACCTGCTCGTCCGAAACCTCTACAAAAAGGACTGCAAAATAAGTTTTAATCAAATTTTAGGAGTTCATGTAATTGATTAGGAGCTTTTCAACACAGTTATATTGCAAAACCTCAATTTCTGTACTTTTTACTCTGTTAAAATTCCAACGTGTCCTTTGAAAGGCCCATTTAGACCTGCTCGTCCGAAACCTCTACAAAAAGGACCGCAAAAAAGTTTTCTTCAAATTTTAGGAGTCAAAATAATTGATAAGGAGATTTTCAACACAATTATATTGCAAAACCTCAATTTCTGTACTTTTTACTCTGTTAAAATTCCAACGGGTCCATTGAAAGGCCCATTTAGACATGCTCGTCCGAAACCTATACAAAAAGGACTGCAAAACAAGTTTTAATCAAATATTAAGAGTTAATGTAATTGATTAGGAGCTTTTCAACACAATTATATTGCAAAACCACAATTTCTGTACTTTTTACTCAGTTAAAATTCCAACGGGTCCATTGAAAGGCCCATTTAGACCTGCTCGTCCGAAACCACTACAAAAAGGACCGCATAAAGATTTTCTTCAAATTTTAGGATTTCAAATAATTGATTAGGAGCTTTTCAACACTGTTATATTGTAAAACCTCAATTTTTATACTTTTTACTCAGTTGAAATTCCAACGGTCCATTGAAAGGCCCATTTAGACCCGCTCATTTGAAACCTCTACAAAAAGGACTACAAAACAAGTTTTAATCAAATTTTAGAAGTTCATGTAATTGAATAGGAGCTTTTCAACACAATTATATTGCAAAACCTCAATTTCTATACTTTTTACTCAGTTAAAATTCCAACGGGTCCATTAAAAGGCCCATTTAGACCTGCTCCTCCGAAACCTCGACCAAAAGGACCACAAAACAAGTTCTAATCAAATTTTAGGAGTTCAAATAATTGATTAGGAGCTTTCCAACACAATTATATTGAAAAACCTCAATTTCTGTACCTTTTAATCAGTTAAAATTCCAACGGGTCCAATGAAAGGCCCATTTCGACTAGCTCGTCCGAAAACTCAACGAAAAGGACAGCAAAACAAGTTTTAATCAAATTTTAAGAGTTCATGTAATTGATTAGGAGCTTTTCAACACAATTATATTGTAAGACCACAATTTCTGTACTTTTTACTCAGTTAAAATTCCAACCAGTCCATTAAAAGGCCCATTTAGACGTGCTCGTCCGAAACCTCTACAAAAAGGATCGCAAAACATGTTTTAATCAAATTTTAGGAGTTCAAATAATTGATTAGTAGCTTTTCAACACAATTATATTGAAAAACCTCAATTTATGTACCTTTTACTCAGTTAAAATTCCAACGGGCCCAATGAAAGGCCCATTTAGACCTTCTCGTCCGAAACCTCGACAAAAAGGACCTTAAAACAAGTTCTAATCAAATTTTAGGAGTTCAAATAATTGATTAGGAGATTTTCAACACAGTTATATTGTAAAACCTCATTTTTTATACTTTTTACTCAGTTAAAATTCCAACGGGTCCATTGAAAGGCCCATTTAGACCTGCTCGTCCGAAACCTCGACAAAAAGGACCGCAAAACAAGTTTTAATCAAATTTTAGGAGTTTAAATAATTGATTAGGAGCTTTTCAACACAATTATATTGCAAAACCTCAATTTCTGTACTTTTTACTCAGTTAAAATTTCAAAGGGTCCAATAAAAGGACCATTTTGACCCGCTCGTACGAAACCTCTACGAAAAGGACTGCAAAACAAGGTTTAATCAAATTTTAGGAGTTTATGTAATTGATTAGGAGCTTTTCAACACAATTATATTGCAAAACCTCAATTTCTGTACTTTTTACTCAGTTAAAATTCCAACGGGTCCATTGAAAGGCCCATTTAGACCTGCTCGTCCGAAACCTCGACAAAAAGGACCGCAAAACAAGTTTTAATCAACTTTTAGGAGTTCAAATAATTGATTAGGATCTTTTCAACACAATTATATTGAAAAACCTCAATTTTTATAATTTTTTACTAAGTTAAAATTCCAACGGGCCCATTTAGACCTGCTCGTCCGAAACCTCTACAAAAAGGACCGCAAAAAAGTTTTCTTCAAATTTTAGGAGTTCAAATAATTGATTAGGAGCTTTTCAACACAATTATATTGCAAAACCTCAATTACTGTACTTTTTACTCAGTTAAAATTTCAGCGACTTTTACCTGGTTTCCTTCACCGACCAGGTATAAATAGTAATATCAGAATACACAAAGATATATGGGGGGGGTCGTCTCCAATTGAGCTAACTGGGGATTATGAAATTTCTGATGAATTTCACATTCGATGTCGGGATTTCATGATCCGCAATCAAACTGCTTGGGATTCAGTAAAGGTGTTTAATTATTTCAATCCAACTGATGCGGATGCCATTCTCCGTATTCCCATTATAAATGACTATCGGGATTCAATTTTATGGTCTCCCAATGATTCAGGTATCTACTCAGTTCGCTCTGGATACATCTTCCTTCAACGCTACCTTTCACAGCCTCAGCCAACTACTCGGTTTTGGAAATTTTTATCCAAAATAAAAGTTTTACCCAAAGTTAAAACTTTTGGATGGCGTGTGGCATCTGATGCCCTTCCAGTTGGTACTAAAATGCTAGCATTTTCCACCGGCTCGGGGTTATGCTCTATCTGTGGTAACCATTCGGAATCAATTCTACATGCGATTCGTGACTGCACTGGCGCAGCTGAAGCCCTCCAAATTAGTGGTATTCCCACCTCTATTTATAAGAGCCCAGCTCCTACACCCTTACAATGGTTAGAAGAAGCAGCCTCTACACTTTCCTCCGATAAATTCGGTCTTTTTCTTACAGTTCTATGGAACATTTGGAATAGACGAAATGATTGGGTTCACAACAACCATTTACAACCCTCTTGGCTAATTGCAGTCAACTCAATTAGTTTACATAGTGATTTTTGTCAATCTTCAATTACCACTATCCCGCCTCCCTCCAAATTGTCTAATCCCCCCCATTCGCCTCCAATTAATTACATCAAAATTAATGTGGACGGTGCTTTCAACCCTTCTACCCGTGCAGCAGCCGTCGGCGTTGTTGCTCGTGATTCTGCCGGAGCAGTCGTGGGTGGTCTGGCTTTCCCTCTTGGTAGCTGTCAGGACGCTATCACCAGTGAAGGGGAAAGTATCATTGCTGGTCTTACCTTTGCTAGGAGTCAAGGATGGAATCGGATCATGATCGAAACGGATTGCGCTTCTCTCGCAAATAGGATCAACAAGCATGCTCAGGATCTTTCTACTATGGGACCATCTATTCTTCGAATACAAGATGCTCTACAGGACTTTGATTTTTCTACCATTTCTTTTGTACGCCGTGAGGCAAATGTTATAGCCCATACGTTGGCTTCTTTCTCCCTTACCTCCATGACTTCTATGTCATTTGATTCGATCATCCCCCCTTGTATTCATCACCTTGTAACAAATATTTCTTGATTAATAATATTTAGGCACTCTTTTCCCCTTTTTAGGGTCCTCTAGCTTTGCTCGAAGGACAGTAGTAGGGGTTTTTAATGAGGCCTTTTCTTCAAAAAAAAAAATTTCAACGGATCCATTGAAAGGCCCATTTCGACCCGCTCGTCCGAAACCTCTACAAAAGGACTGCAACACAAGTTTTAATCAAATTTTAGGAGTTCATGTAATTGATTAGGAGCTTTTCAACACAATTATATTGCAAAACCTCAATTTATGTACTTTTTACTCAGATAAAATTCCAACGGGTCCATTAAAAGGCCCATTTACACCTGCTCATTTGAAACCTCGACAAAAAGGACCGCAAAACAAGTTTTAATCAAATTTTAGGAGTTCAAATAATTGATTATGAGCTTTTCAACACAATTATATTGAAAAACCTCAATTTTATACTTTTTACTCAGTTAAAATTCCAACGGGCCAATTGAAAGGCCCATTTAAACCTTCTCGTCCGAAACCTCGACAAAAAGGACCGCAAAACAAGTTTTAATCAAATATTAGGAGTTCAAATAATTGATTATGAGATTTTCAACACAATTATATTGCGAAACCTCAATTTCTTTACTTTTTACTCAGTTAAAATTCGAACGGGCCCATTGTAAGGCCATTTAGACATGCTCGTCCGAAACCTCTACAAAAAGGGTCGCGAAACAAGTTTTAATAAAACTTTAGAGGTTTAAATAATTGATTAGGAGCTTTTCAACACAATTATACTGAAAAACCTCAATTTCGGTACTTTTTACTCGGTTAAAATTCCAACGAGTCCAATGAAAGGCCCATTTCGACCCGCTCGTACGAAACCTCTACGAAAAGGACTGCAAAATAAGGTGTAATCAAATTTTAGGAGTTTATGTAATTGATTAGGAGCTTTTCAACACAATTATATTGCAAAACCTCAATTTATGTACTTTTTACTCCGTTAAAATTCCAACGGGTCCATTGAAAGGCCCATTTAGACCTGCTCGTTTTAAACCTCGACAAAAAGGACCGCAAAACAAGTTTAATCAAATTTTAGTAGTTCAAATAATTGATTATAGCTTTTCAACACAAATATATTGAAAAACCTCAATTTTTATACTTTTTACTCAGTTAAAATTCCAACAGGCCCATTTAGACCTTCTCGTCCGAAACCTCGACAAAAAGGACCGCAAAAAAGTTTTAATCAAATTTTAGGAGTTCAAATAATTGCTTAGGAGATTTTCAACACAATTATATTGAAAAACCTCAATTTATGTACCTTTTACTCAAGTAAAATTCCAATGGGCCCATTGAAAGGCCCATTTAGACCTGCTCGTCCGAAATCTCTACAAAAAGGACCGCAAAAAGGTTTTCTTCAAATTCTAGGAGTTCAAATAATTGATTAGGAGATTTACAACACAATTATATTGCAAAACATGAGTTTCTGTACCTTTTACTCAGTTAAAATTGCAACGGGTCTATTGAAAGGCCCATTTAGACCTGCTCCTCCGAAACCTCGACAAAAAGGACCGCAAAACAAGTTCTAATCAAATTTTAGGAGTTCAAAAAATTGATTAGGAGATTTTCAACACAGTTATATTGTAAAACCTCAATTTTTATACTTTTTACTCAGTTAAAATTCCAACGGGTCCATTGAAAGGCCCATTTAGACATGCTCGTCCGAAACCTCTACAAAAAGGACTGCAAAACAAGTTTTAATCAAATATTAGGAGTTAATGTAATTGATTAGGATCTTTTCAACACAATTATATTGCAAAACCTCAATTTCTGTACTTTTTACTCAGTTAAAATTGCAACGGGTCTATTGAAAGGCCCATTTAGACCTGCTCCTCCGAAACCTCGACAAAAAGGACCGCAAAACAAGTTCTAATCAAATTTTAGGAGTTCAAATAATCGATTAGGAGATTTTCAACACAGTTATATTGAAAAACATCAATTTTTTTTACTTTTTACTCAATTAAAATTCCAACGGGTCCATTGAAAGGCCCATTTAGACCTGCTCGTCCGAAACCTCTACAAAAAGGACTGCAAAATAAGTTTTAATCAAATTTTAGGAGTTCATGTAATTGATTAGGAGCTTTTCAACACAATTATATTGCAAAACCTCAATTTCTGTACTTTTTACTCTGTTAAAATTCCAACGTGTCCTTTGAAAGGCCCATTTAGACCTGCTCGTCCGAAACCTCTACAAAAAGGACCGCAAAAAAGTTTTCTTCAAATTTTAGGAGTTCAAATAATTGAAAAGGAGATTTTTAACACAATTATATTGCAAAACCTCAATTTCTGTACTTTTTACTCTGTTAAAATTCCAACGGGTCCATTGAAAGGCCCATTTAGACAAGCTCGTCCGAAACCTATACAAAAAGGACTGCAAAACAAGTTTTAATCAAATATTAGGAGTTAATGTAATTGATAAGGAGCTTTTCAACACAATTATATTGCAAAACCTCAATTTCTGTACTTTTTACACAGTTAAAATTCCAACGGGTCCATTGAAAGGCCTATTTAGACCTGCTCGTCCGAAACCTCTACAAAAGGATATCAAAACAAGTTTTAATCAAATTTTAGGAGTTCATGTAATTGATTAGGAGCTTTTCAACACAATTATATTGCAAAACCTCAATCTCTGTACTTTTTACTTAGTTAAAATTCCAACGGGTCCATTGAAAGGCCCATTTAGACCTGCTCGTCCGAAACCTCTACAAAAAGGATAGCAAAAAAGTTTTATTCAAATTTTAGGAGTTCAAATAATTGATTAGGAGATTTTCAACACAATTATATTGAAAAACTTCAATTTTTATACTTTTTACTCAGTTAAAATTCCAACGGGTCTATTGAAAGGCCCATTTAAACCTTCTCGTCCGAAACCTCGACAAAAAGGACCGCAAAATAAGTTTTAATCAAATTTTAGGAGTTCAAATAATTGATTATGAGATTTTCAACACAATTATATTGCGAAACCTCAATTTCTGTACTTTTTACTCAGTTAAAATTCGAACGGGCCCATTGTAAGGCCATTTAGACATGCTCGTCCGAAATCTCTACAAAAAGGGTCGCGAAACAAGTTTTAATCAAACTTTAGGAGTTTAAATAATTGATTAGGAGCTTTTCAACACAATTATACTGCAAAACCTCAATTTCTGTACTTTTTACCCAGTTAAAATTTCAAAGGGTCCAATAAAAGGCCCATTTTGACCCGCTCATACGAAACCTCTACGAAAAGGACTGCAAAACAAGGTTTAATCAAATTTTAGGAGTTTATGTAATTGATTAGGAGCTTTTCCACACAATTATTTTGCAAAACCTCAATTTTTGTACTTTTTACTCAGTTAAAATTCCAACGGGTCCATTGAAAGGCCCATTTAGACCTGCTCGTCCGAAACCACTACAAAAAGGGCCGCATAAAGATTTTCTTCAAATTTTAGGATTTCAAATAATTGATTAGGAGCTTTTTAACACAGTTATATTGTAAAAACTCAATTTTTATACTTTTTACTCAGTTGAAATTCCAACGGGTCCATTGAAAGGCACATTTAGACCTGCTCGTTTGAAACCTCTACAAAAAGGACCGCAAAACAAGTTTAATCAAATTTTAGGAGTTCAAATAATTGATTATAGCTTTTCAACACAATTATATTGAAAAACCTCAATTTTTATACTTTTTACTCAGTTAAAATTCCAACAGGCCCATTGAGAGGCCCATTTAGACCTTCTCGTCCGAAACCTCAACAAAAAGGGCCGCAAAAAAGTTTTAATCAAATTTTAGGAGTTCAAATAATTTCTTAGGAGCTTTTCAACACAATTATATTGAAAAACCTCAATTTATGTACCTTTTACTCAAGTAAAATTGCAATGGGCCCATTGAAAGGCCCATTTAGACCTGCTCGTCCGAAATCTCTACAAAAAGGACCGCATAAAGGTTTTCTTCAAATTCTAGGAGTTCAAATAATTGATTAGGAGATTTATAACACAATTATATTGCAAAACATCAATTTCTGTACCTTTTACTCAGTTAAAATTGCAACGGGTCTTTTGAAAGGCCCATTTAGACCTGCTCCTCCGAAACCTCGACAAAAAGGACCGCAAAACAAGTTCTAATCAAATTTTAGGAGTTCAAATAATTGATTAGGAGATTTTCAACACAGTTATATTGTAAAACCTCAATTTTTATACTTTTTACTTAGTTAAAATTCCAACGGGCCCATTGAAAGGCCCATTTAGACTTGCTCGTCCGAAACCTCTACAAAAGGGGCCACAAAAAAAGTTTTAATCAAAATTTGGGAGATCGTGTAATTGATTAGGAGATTTTCAACACACTTATATTGCAAAACCTCAATTTCTGTACTTTTTACTCAGTTAAAATTCCAACGGGTCAATTGTAAGGCCATTTAGACCTGATCGTCCAAAACCTCTACAAAAGGGCCGCGAAACAAGTTTTAATCAAATCTTAGGAGATCATGTATTTGATTAGGAGATTTTCAACACACTTATATGGAAAAACCTCAATTTTTGTACTTTTTACTCAGCTAAAATTCCAACGGGTCCATTGAAAGGCCTATTTAGACCTGCTCGTCCGAAACCTCGACAAAAAGGATCGCAAAACAAGTTTTAGTCAAATTTTAGGAGTTCAAATATTTGATTAGGAGCTTTTCAACACAATTATATTGAAAAACCTCAATTTTTGTACCTTTTACTCAGTTAAAATTCCAACGGGCCCATTGAAAGGCCCGTTTAGACCTGCTCGTCTGAAACCTCTACAAAAAGGACCGCAAATAAGTTTTCTTCAAATTTTAGGAGTTCAAATAATTGATTACGAGATTTTCAACACAATTATATTGCAAAACCTCAATTTCTGTACTTTTGACTCAGTTAAAATTCCAACGGGTCCATTGAAAGGCCCATTTAGACCTGCTCGTCCGAATCCTCTACAAAAAGGATCCCAAAAAAAGTTTTATTCAAATTTTAGGAGTTCAAACAATTATTTAGGAGATTTTCAACACAGTTATATTGTAAAACCTCAATTTTTATACTTTTATTCAGTTAAAATTCCAACGGGTCCATTGAAAGACCCATTTAAACCTGCTCGTCCGAAACCTCTACAAAAAGGACTATAAAACAAGTTTTAATCAAATTTTAGGAGTTCATGTAATTGATTAGGAGCTTTTCAACACAATTATTTTGCAAAACCTCAATTTCTGTACTTTTTACTCAGTTAAAATTCCAACGGGTCCATTGAAAGGCCCATTTAGACCTGCTCGTCCGGAACCTCGAGAAAAATGATCGCAAAACAAGTTTTAATCAAATTTTAGTAGTTCAAATAATTGATTAGGAGCTTTTCAACACAATTATATTGAAAAACATCAATTTTTATACTTTTTACTTAATTAAAATTCCAACGGGTCCATTTAAAGGACCATTTAGACCTGCTCGTCCGAAACCTCTACAAAAAAGACTGCAAAATAAGTTTTAATCAAATTTTAGGAGTTCATGTAATTGATTAGGAGCTTTTCAACACAATTATATTGCAAAACCTCAATTTCTGTACTTTTTACTCTGTTAAAATTCCAACGGGTCCTTTGAAAGGCCCATTTAGACCCGCTCGTTTGAAACCTCTACAAAAAGGACTACAAAACAAGTTTTAATCAAATTTTAGAAGTTCATGTAATTGAATAGAGGCTCTTCAACACAATTATATTGCAAAACCTCAATTTCTATACTTTTTACTCAGTTAAAATTCCAACGGGTCCATTAAAAGGCCCATTTAGACCTGCTCCTCCGAAACCTCGACAAAAAGGACCGCAAAACAAGTTCTAATCAAATTTTAGGAGTTCAAATAATTGATTAGGAGCTTTTCAACACAATTATATTGAAAAACCTCAATTTTTGTACCTTTTACTCAGTTAAAATTCCAACGGGTCCAATGAAAGGCCCATTTCGACTAGCTCGTCCGAAAACTCTACGAAAAGGACTGCAAAACAAGTTTTAATCAAATTTTAAGAGTTCATGTAATTGATTAGGAGCTTTTCAACACAATCATATTGTAAGACCTCAATTTCTGTACTTTTTACTCAGTTAAAATTCCAACCAGTCCATTAAAAGGCCTATTTAGACCTGCTCGTCCGAAACCTCTACAAAAAGGACCGCAAAACATGTTTTAATCAAATTTTAGGAGTTCAAATAATTGATTAGTAGCTTTTCAACAAAATTATATTGAAAAACCTCAATTTATGTACCTTTTACTCAGTTAAAATTCCAACGGGCCCATTGAAAGGCCCATTTAGACCTTCTCGTCCGAAACCTCGACAAAAAGGACCTTAAAACAAGTTCTAATCAAATTTTAGGAGCTCAAATAATTGATTAGTAGCTTTTCAACACAATTATATTGAAAAACCTCAATTTATGTACCTTTTACTCAGTTAAAATTCCAACGGGCCCATTGAAAGGACTATTTAGACATGGTCGTCCGAAACCTCTACAAAAAGGACCGCAAAAAAGTTTTCTTCAAATTTTAGGAGTTCAAATAATTGATTAGGAGATTTTCAACACAATTATATTGCAAAACCTCAATTTCTATACTTTTTACTCAGTTAAAATTCCAACGGGTCCATTGAAAGGCCCATTTAGACCGGCTCGTCCGAAACCTCTACAAAAAGAATCGCAAAAAAGATTTATTCAAATTTTAGGAGTTCAAATAATTGATTAGGATATTTTCAACACATTTATATTGTAAAACCTCATTTTTTATACTTTTTACTCAGTTAAAATTCCAACGGGTCCATTGAAAGGCCCATTTAGACCTGCTCGTCCGAAACCTCGACAAAAAGGTCCGCAAAACAAGTTTTAATCAAGTTTTAGGAGTTTAAATAATTGATTAGGAGCTTTTCAACACAATTATATTGCAAAACCTCAATTTCTGTACTTTTTACTTAGTTAAAATTTCAACGGGTCCAATGAAAGGCCCATTTTGACCCGCTCGTACGAAACCTCTACGAAAAGGACTGCAAAACAAGGTTTAATCAAATTTTAGGAGTTTATTTAATTGATTAGGAGCTTTTCAACACAATTATATTGCAAAACCTCAATTTCTGTACTTTTTACTCAGTAAAATTCCAACGGGTCCATTGAAAGGCCCATTTAGACCTGCTCGTCCGAAACCTCGACAAAAAGGACCGCAAAACAAGTTTTAATCAACTTTTAGGAGTTCAAATAATTGATTAGGAGCTTTTCAACACAATAATATTGAAAAACCTCAATTTTTATAATTTTTAACTAAGTTAAAATTCCAACGGGCCCATTTAGCCCTGCTCGTCCGAAACCTCGACAAAAAGGACTGCAAAAAAGTTTTCTTCAAATTTTAGGAGTTCAAATAATTGATTAGGAGCTTTTCAACACAATTATATTGCAAAACCTCAATTACTGTACTTTTTACTCAGTTAAAATTTCAACGGATCCACTGAAAAGCCCATTTCGACCCGCTCATCCGAAACCTCTACAAAAGGATTGCAAAACAAGTTTTAATCAAATTTTAGGAGTTCATGTAATTGATTAGGATATTTTCAACACAATTATATTGCAAAACCTCAATTTATGTACTTTTTACTCAGATAAAATTCCAACGGGTCCATTAAAAGGTCTATTTACACCTGCTCATTTGAAACCTCGACAAAAAGGACCGCAAAACAAGTTTTAATCAAATTTTAGGAGTTCAAATAATTGATTAGGAGCTTTTTAACACAATTATATTGAAAAACCTCAATTTCTGTACATTTTACTCAGTTAAAATTCCAACGGGCCCATTGAAAGGTCCATTTAGACCTGCTCGTCCGAAACCTCTACAAAAAGGACCGCAAAAAAGTTTTCTTAAAATTTTAGGAGTTCAAATAATTGATTAGGAGATTTTCAACACAATTATATTGCAAAACCTCAATTTCTGTACTTTTTACTCAGTTAAAATTTCAACGGCTCCATTGAAAGGCCCATTTAGACCCGCTCGTCCGAAACCTCTACAAAAGGACTGCAAAACAAGTTCTAATCAAATTTTAGGAGTTCATGTAATTGATTAGGAGCTTTTCAACACAATTACATTGCAAAACCTCAATTTATGTATTTTTTTACTCAGTTAAAATTCCAACAGGTCCATTGAAAGGCCCATTTAGACCTGCTCGTTCGAAACCTCTACAAAAAGGACCTCAAAACAAGTTTAATCAAAATTTAGGAGTTCAAATAATTGATTATGAGCTTTTCAACTCAATTATAATAAAAAACCTCAATTTTTATACTTTTTACTCGGTTAAAATTCCAACGGGCCCATTGAGAGGCCCATTTAGACCTTCTCGTCCGAAACCTCGACAAAGAGGACTGCAAAAAAGTTTTAATCAAATTTTAGGAGTTCAAATAATTTCTTAGGAGCTTTTCAACACAATTATATTGAAAAACCTCAATTTATATACCTTTTACTCAAGTAAAATTCCAACGGGCCCATTGAAAGGCCCATTTAGACCTGCTCGTCCGAAACCTCTAAAAAAAGAACCGCAAAAAGGTTTTCTTCAAATTCTAGGAGTTCAAATAATTTATTAGGAGATTTACAACACAATTATATTGCAAAACCTCAATTTCTGTATTTTTTATTCAGTTAAAATTCCAACGGGTCTATTGAAAGGCCCATTTAGACCTGCTCGTCCGAAACCTCTACAAAAAGGATCACAAAAAAGTTTTATTCTAATTTTAGGAGTTCAAATAATTGATTAGGAGATTTTCAACAGAGTTATATTGTAAAACCTCAATTTTTATACTTTTTACTTAGTTAAAATTCCAACGGGTCCATTGAAAGGCTCATTTAGACTTGCTCGTCCGAAACCTCTACAAAAAGGACTGCAAAACAAGTTTTAATCAAATAATAGGAGTTAATGTAATTGATTACGAGCTTTTCAACACAATTATATTGCAAAACCTCAATTTATGTACTTTTTACTCAGTTAAAATTCCAACGGGTCCATTGAAAGGACCATTTAGACCTGCTCATCCGAAACTTCGACAAAAAGGACCGCAAAACAAGTTTTAATCAAATTTTAGGAATTCAAATAATTGATTAGGACATTTCAACACAATTATATTGAAAAACTTCAATTTTTATACTTTTTACTCAGTTAAAATTCCAACGGGCCCATTGAAAGGCCCATTTAGACCTGCTTGTCCGAAACCTCTACAAAAAGGGCCACAAAACAAGTTTTAATCAAAATTTAGGAGATCTTGTAATTGATTAGGAGATTTTCAACACACTTATATTGCAAAACCTCAATTTTTGTACTTTTTACTCAGTTAAAATTCCAACGGGTCAATTGAAAGGCCCATTTAGACCTGCTCGTCCGAAACCTCTATAAAAAGGACCGCAAAACAAGTGTTAACCAAATTTTAGGAGTTCAAATAATTGATTACTAGCTTTTCAACACAATTATATTGCGAAACCTCAATTTCTGTACTTTTTACTCAGTTAAAATTCCAACGGGTCCATTGTAAGGCCATTCAGACCTGCTCGTCCGAAACCTCTACAAAAGGGCCGCGAAACAAGTTTTAATCAAATTTTAGGAGATCATGTATTTGATTAGAAGATTTTCAACACACTTATTTGGAAAAACCTCAATTTTTGTACTTTTTACTCAGTTAAAATTCCAACGGGTCCATTGAAAGGCCCATTTAGACCTGCTCGTCCGAAACCTCGACAAAAAGGACCGCAAAACAAGTTTTAATCAAATTTTAGGAGTTCAAATAATTGATTAGGAGCTTTTCAACACAATTATATTGAAAAACCTCAATTTCTGTACCTTTTACTCAGTTAAAATTCCAACGGGCCCATTGAAAGGCCCATTTAGACATGCTCGTCTGAAACCTCTACAAAAAGGATCGCAAAAAAGTTTTATTCAAATTTTAGGAGTTCAAACAATTGTTTAGGAGATTTTAACCACAGTTAAATTGTAAAACCTCAATTTTTATACTTTTTACTCAATTAAAATTCCAACGGGTCCGTTGAAAGGCCCATTTAGACCTGCTCGTCCGAAACCTCTACAAAAAGGAATGCAAAACAAGCTTTAATCAAATTTTAGGAGTTCATGTAATTAATTAGGAGCTTTTCAACACAATTATATTGCAAAACCTCAATTTTTGTACTTTTCACTCAGTTAAAATTCCAACGGGTCCATTGAAAGGCCCATTTAGACCTGCTCGTCCGAAAGCTCGACAAAAAGGATCGGAAAACCAGTTTTAATCAAATTTTAGGAATTAAAATAATTGATTAGGAGCTTTTCAACACAATTATATTGAAAACCTCAATTTTTATACTTTTTACTCAGTTAAAATTCCAACGGGTCCATTGAAAGGCTCATTTAGACATGCTCGTCCGAAACCTCTACAAAAGGACTACAAAACAAGTTTTAATCAAAATTTAGAAGTTCATGTAATTGATAAGGAGATTTTCAACACAATTATATTGCAAAACCTAAATTTCTGTACTTTTTACTCTGTCAAAATTCCAACGGGTCCATTGAAAGGCCCATTTAGACTTGCTCGTCAGAAACCTACCCAAAAAGGGCTGCAAAACAAGTTTTAATCAAATATTAGGAGTTCATGTAATTGATTAGGAGCTTATCAACACAATTATATTGAAAAACCTCAATTTCTGTACTTTTTACTCAGTTAAAATTCCAACGGGTCCTTTGAAAGGCCCATTTAGACCTGCTTGTCCGAAACCTCTACAAAAAGGATCGCAAAACAAGTTTTATTCAAATTTTAGTAATTAAAATAATTGATTAGGAGATTTTCAACACAGTTATATTGTAAAACCTGAATTTTTATACTTTTTACTCATTTAAAATTCCAACGGGTCCATTGAAAGGCCCATTTAGACTTGCTCGTCCGAAACCTCTACAAAAAGGACTGCAAAACAAGTTTTAATCAAATTTTAGGAGTTCATGGAATTGATTAGGAGCTTTTCAACACAATTATATTGCAAAACCTCAATTTCTGTACTTTTTACTTAGTTAAAATTGCAACGGGTCCATTGAAAGGCCCATATAGACCTGCTCGTCCAAAACCTCTACAAAAAGGATCGCAAAAAAGTTTTATTCAAATTTTAGGAGTTCAAATAATTGTTCAGGAGATTTTCAACACAGTTATACTGTAAAACCTCAATTATTATACTTTTTACCTAGCTAAAATTCCAATGGGTCCATTGAAAGGCCCATTTAGACCTGCTCGTCCGAAACCTCTACAAAAAGGACTGCAAAACAAGTTTTAATCAAATTTTAGGAGTTCGTGTAATTGATTAGGAGCTTCTCAACACAATTATATTGCAAAACCTCAATTTATGTACTTTTTACTCAGTTAAAATTCCAACGGATCCATTGAAAGGCCCATTTACACCTGCTCGTTTGAAACCTCGACAAAAAGGACCGCAAAACAAGTTTTAATCAAATCTTAGGAGTTAAAATAATTGATTATGAGATTTTCAACACAATTATATTGAAAAAACTCAATTTTTATACTTTTTACTAAGTTAAAATACCAACGGGCCCATTGAATGGCCCATTTTGACCCGCTCGTCCGAAACCTCTAAAAAAGGACTGCAAAAACAGTTTTAATCAAATTTTAGGAGTTCATATAATTGATTAGGAGATTTTAAACACAATTATTTTGCCAAACCTCAATTTCCGTACGTTTTACTCAGTTAAAATTCCAACGGGCCCATTGAAAGGCCCATTTTGACCCGCTCGTCCGAAACCTCTAAAAAAACACTACAAAAAAAGTTTTAATCAAATTTTAGGAGTTCATGTAATTGATTAGGAGCTTTTCAACACAATTATATTGCAAAACCTCAATTTCTGTACTTTTTACCTAGTTAAATTACCAACGGGTCTATTGAAAAGCCCATTTTGACCCGCCCGTCCGAAACCTCTACAAAAAGGACTGCAAAACAAGTTTTAATCAAATTTTAGGAGTTCATGTAATTTATTAGGAGATTTTCAACACAATTATTTTGCCAAACCTCAATTTCTGTACTTTTTACTCAGTTAAAATTCCAACAGGTCCATTGAAAGGCCCATTTAGACCTGCTCGTCCGAAACCTCGAAAAAAAGGACCGCAAAACAAGTTTTAATCAAATTTTAGGAGTTCAAATAATTGATTAGGAGCTTTTCAACACAATTATATTGAAAAAAACTCAATTTTTAGACTTTTTACTCAGTTAAAATTCCAACGGGCCCAATGATAGGCCCATTTAGACCTGCTCGTCCGAAACCTCTATAAAAAGGACCGCAAAAAAGCTTTCTTCAAATTTTAGGAGTTCAAATAATTGATTAGGATCTTTTCAACACAATCATATTGCTAAACCTCAAATTCTGTACTTTTTACTCAGTTAAAATTTCAACGGATCCATTGAAAGGCCCATTTCGACCCGCTCGTCCGAAACCTCTGCAAAGAGGACTGCAAAACAAGTTTTAATCAAATTTTAGGAGTTAATGTAATTGATTAGGAGTTTTCAACATAATTAAATTGCAAAACCTCATTTTCTGTACTTTTTACTCAGTTAAAATTCCAACGGGTCCAATGTAAGGCCCATTTAGACCTTTTCGTCCGAAACCACTACAAAAGGGCCACAAAACAAGTTTTAATCAAAATTTAGGAGATCGTGTAATTGATTAGGAGATTTTCAACACACTTATATTGCAAAACCTCAATTTCTGTACTTTTTACTCAGTTAAAATTCCAACGGGTCCATTGAAAGGCCCATTTAGACCTGCTCGTCCGAAACCTCTACAAAAAGGACTGCAAAACAAGTTTTAATCAAATTTTAGGAGTTCATGTAATTGATTAGGAGCTTCTCAACACAATTATATTGCAAAACCTCAATTTATGTACTTTTTACTCAGTTAAAATTCCAACGGGTCCATTGAAAGGCCCATTTACACCTGCTCGTTTGAAACCTCGACAAAAAGGACCGCAAAACAAGTTTTAATCAAATCTTAGGAGTTAAAATAATTGATTATGAGCTTTTCGACACAATTATACTGAAAAAACTCAATTTTTAAACTTTTTACTAAGTTAAAATACCAACGGGCCCATTGAATGGCCCATTTTGACCCGCTCGTCCGAAACCTCTAAGAAAGGACTGCAAAAAAAGTTTTAATCAAATTTTAGGAGTTCATGTAATTGATTAGGAGCTTTTCAACACAATTATATTGAAAAACCTCAATTTTTATACTTTTTACTCAGTTAAAATTCCAACGGGCCCATTGAAAGGCCCATTTAGACCTGCTCGTCCGAAACCTCTACAAAAAGGACCGCAAAAAAGCTTTCTTCAAATTTTAGGAGTTCAAATAATTGATTAGGAGCTTTTCAACACAATCATATTGCAAAACCTCAATTTCTGTACTTTTTACTCAGTTAAAATTTCAACGGATCCATTGAAAGGCCCATTTCGACCCGCTCGTCCGAAACCTCTGCAAAAATGACTGCAAAAAAAGTTTTAATCAAATTTTAGGAGTTAATGTAATTGATTAGGAGCTTTTCAACACAATTAAATTACAAAACCTCATTTTCTGTACTTTTTACTTAGTTAAAATTCCAACGGGTCCAATGTAAGGCCCATTTAGACCTTTTCGTCCGCAACCACTACAAAAAGGGCCACAAAACAAGTTTTAATCAAAATTTAGGAGATCGTATAATTGATTAGGAGATTTTCAACACACTTATATTTCAAAACCTCAATTTCTGTACTTTTTACTCAGTTAAAATTCCAACGGGTCCATTGAAAGGCCCATTTAGACCTGCTCGTCCGAAACCTGGACAAAAAGGACCGCAAAACAAGTGTTAATCAAATTTTAGGAGTTCATGTAATTGATTAGGAGCTTCTCAACACAATTATATTGCAAAACCTCAATTTATGTAATTTTTGCTCAGTTAAAATTCCAATAGGCCCATTGAAAGGCCCATTTAGACCTGCTCGTCTGAAACCTCTACAAAAAGGACCGCAAAAAAGTTTTCTACAAATTTTAGGAGTTCAAATAATTGATTAGGAGCTTTTCAACACACTTATATTTCAAAACCTCAATTTCTGTACTTTTTACTCAGTTAAAATTCCAACGGGACCATTGAAAGGCCTATTTAGACCTGCTCGTCCGAAACCTCTACAAAAACAACTGCAAAAATGTTTTCTTCAAATTTTAGGAGTTCAAATAATTGATTAGGAGCTTTTCAACACAATCATATTGCAAAATCTCAATTTCTGTACTTTTTACTCAGTTAAAATTTCAACGGATCCATTGAAAGGCCCATTTCGACCCGCTCGTCCGAAACCTCTACAAAAAGGGCCACGAAACAAGTTTTAATCAAATTTTAGGAGATCATGTAATTGATTAGGAGATTTTCAACACACTTATTTGGCAAACCCTTAATTTTTGTACTTTTTACTCAGTTAAAATTCTAACGAGTCCATTGAAAGGCCCATTTAGACCTGCTCGTCCGAAACCTCGACAAAAATGACCGCAAAAAAGTTTTAATCAAAATTTAGGAGTTCAAATAATTGATTAGAAGCTTTTCAACACAATTATATTGAAAAACCTCAATTTCTGTACCTTTTACTCAGTTAAAATTCCAATGGGCCCATTGAAAGGCCCATTTAGACCTGCTCGTCTGAAACCTCTACAAAAAGGACCGCAAAAAAGTTTTCTTCAAATTTTAGGAGTTCAAATAATTGATTTGGAGATTTTCAACACAATTATATTGCAAAACCTCAATTTCTGTACTTTTTACTCAGTTAAAATTCCAACGGGTCCATTGGAAGGCCCATTTAGACCTGCTCGTCCGAAACCTCTACAAAAAGGATCGCAGAAAAGTTTTATTCAAATTTGAGGAGTTCAAATAATTTATTAGGAGATTTTCAACACATTTATATTGTAAAACCTCAATTTTTAAATATTTTTTACACAGTTAAAATTCCAACGGGTCCATTGAAAGGCCCATTTAGACCTGCTCGTCCGAAACCTCTACAAAAGGATATCAAAACAAGTTTTAATCAAATTTTAGGAGTTCATGTAATTGATTAGGAGCTTTTCAACACAATTATATTGCAAAACCTCAATTTCTGTACTTTTTACTTAGTTAAAATTCCAACGGGTCCATTGAAAGGGCCATTTAGACCTGCTCGTCCGAAACCTCTACAAAAAGGATCGCAAAAAAGTTTTATTCAAATTTTAGGAGTTCAAATAATTGTTTAGGAGATTTTCAACACAGTTATATTGTAAAACCTCAATTTTTATACTTTTTACTCAGTTAAAATTCCAACGGGTTCATTGAAAGACCAATTTAGACCTGCTCGTCCGAACCCTCTACAAAAAGGACTGCAAAACAAGTTTTAATCAAAATTTGGGAGTTCATATAATTTATTAGGAGCTTTTCAACACAATTATATTGCAACACCTCAATTTATATACTTTTTACTCAGTTAAAATTCCAACGTGTCCATTGAAAGGCCCATTTACACCTGCTCGTTTGAAACCTCGAGAAAAAGAACTGCAAAACAAGTTTTAATCAAATCTTAGGAGTTCAAATAATTGATTATGAGCTTTTCAACACAATTATATTGAAAACCTCAATTTTTATAATTTTTACTAAGTTAAAATTCCAACGGGCCCATTGAAAGGCCCATTTGACCCGCTCATCCGAAACCTCTAAAAAAGGACTACAAAAAAAGTTTTAATCAAATTTTAGGAGTTCATGTAATTGATTAGGAGCTTTTCAACACAATTATATTGCAAAACCTCAATTTATGTACTTTTTACCTAGTTAAATTTCCAACGGGTCCACTGAAAGGCCCATTTTGACCCGCTCGTCCGAAACCTCTACAAAAAGGACTGCAAAACAAGTTTTAATCAAATTTTAGGAGTTCATGTAATTGATTAAGAGATTTTCAACACAATTATATTGCCAAACCTAAATTTTTGTAAATTTTACTCAGTAAAAATTCCAACGGGTCCATTGAAAGGCTCATTTAGACCTGCTCGTCCGAAACCTCGAAAAAATGACTGCAAAACAAGTTTTAATCAAATTTTAGGAGTTCAAATAATTGATTAGGAGCATTTCAACACAATTATATTGCAAAACCTCAAATTCTGTACTTTTTAATAAGTTAAAATTCCAACGGGTCCAATAAAAAGCCCATTTCAACCCGCTCATCCGAAACCTCTACGAAAAGGACTGCAAAACAAGTTTTAATCAAATTTTAGGAGTTCATGTAATTGATTAGGAGCTTTTCAACACAATTATATTGTAAGACCTCAATTTCTGTACTTTTTACTCAGTTAAAATTCCAACGGGTCCATTGAAAGGCCCATTTAGGCCTGCTCGTCCAAAACCTCGACAAAAAGGACCGCAAAAAAGTTTTAATCAAATTTTAGGAGTTCAAATAATTGATTAGGAGCTTTTCAACACAATTATATTGAAAAACCTCAATTTGTGTACCTTTTACTCAGTTAAAATTCCAATGGGCCCATTGAAAGGCCCATTTAGACCAGCTGATCTGTAGCCTCTACAAAAAGGACCGCAAAAAAGTTTTCTTCAAATTTTAGGAGTTCAAATAATTGATTAGGAGATTTTCAACACAATTATATTGAAAAACCTCAATTTCTGTACCTTTTACTCAGTTAAAATTCCAACGGGCCCATTTAGACCTGCTCGTCTGAAACCTCTACAAAAAGGACCGCAAAAAAGTTTTCTTCAAATTTTAGGAGTTCAAATAATTGATTAGGAGATTTTCAACACAATTATATTGCAAAACCACAATTTTTATACTTTTTACTCAGTTAAAATTCCTACGGGTCCATTGAAAGACCCATTTAGACTTGCTCGTCCGAAACATGTACAAAAAGGATCGCAAAAAAGTTTTATTCAAATTTTAGGAGTTAAAATAATTGTTTAGGAGATTTTCAACACAGTTATATTGTAAAACCTCAATTTTTATACTTTTTACTCGGTTAAAATTCCAACGGGTCCATTGAAAGGCCCATTTAGACCCGCTCGTCCGAAACCTCGAAAAAAAAGGACTGCAAAACAAGTTTTAATCAAATTTTAGGAGTTCATGTAATTGATTAGGAGCTTTTCAACACAATTATATTGCAAAACCTCAGTTTATGTACTTTTTACTCAGTTAAAATTCCAACGGGTCCATTGAAAGGACCATTTAGACCTGTTCGTCCGAAAACTCGACAAAAAGGACCGCAAAACAGGTTTTAATCAAATTTTAGGAGTTCAAATAATTGATTAGGAGCTTTTCAACCAAATTATATTGAAAAACCTCACTTTTTATACTTTTTACTCAGTTAAAATTCCAACGGGCCCATTGAAAGGCCCATTTAGTCAAGCTCGTCCGAAACCTCTACAAAAAGGACCGCAAAAAAGTTTTCTTCAAATTTTAGGAGTTCAAATAATTGATTAGGAGCTTTTCAACACAAACATATTTCAAAACCTCAATTTCTGTACTTTTTACTTAGTTAAAATTTCAACGGATCCATTGAAAGGACCATTTAGACCTGCTCGTCCAAAACCTCGACAAAAAGTACCGCAAAATAGGTTTTAATCAAATTTTAGGAGTTCAAAAAATTGATTAGGAGCTTTTCAACCCAATTATATTGAAAAACCTCAATTTTTATACTTTTTACTCAGTTAAAATTCCAACGGGCCCATTGAAAGGCCTATTTAGTCCAGCTCGTCTAAAACTTCTACAAAAAGGACCGCAAAAAAGTTTTCTTCAAATTTTAGGAGTTCAAATAATTGATTAGGAGCTTTTCAACACAATCATATTGCAAAACCTCAATTTTTGTACTTTTTACTTAGTTAAAATTTCAACGGAGCCATTTAAAGCCCATTTCGACCCGCTCGTCCGAAACCTCTACAAAAAGGATTGCAAAACAAGTTTTAATCAAATTTTAGGAGTTCATGTAATGGATTAGGAGCTTTTCAATACAATTATATTGCAAAACCTCATTTTCTGTACTTTTCACTCAGTTAAAATTCCAACGGGTCCAATGTAAGGCTTATTTAGACCTTTTCGTCCGAAACCTCTACAAAAGGGCCACAAAACAAGTTTTAATCAAAATTTAGGAGATCTTGTAATTGATTAGGAGATTTTCAACACACTTATATTGAAAAACCTTAATTTCTGTACTTTTTACTCAGTTAAAATTCCAACGGGACCATTGAAAGGCCCATTTAGACCTGCTCGTCCGAAACCTCTACAAAAAGGACCGCAAAAAAGTTTTCTTCAAATTTTAGGAGTTCAAATATTTATTAGGAGCTTTTCAACACAATCATTTTGCAAAACCTCAATTTCTGTAATTTTTACTCAGTTAAAATTTCAACGGATCCATTGAAAGGCCCATTTCGACCCGCTCGTCCGAAACCTCTACAAAAACGACTGCAAAACAAGTTTTAATCAAATTTTAGGAGTTAATGTAATTGATTAGGAGCTTTTCAACACAATTATATTGAAAAACCTCATTTTCTGTACTTTTTACTCAGTTAAAATTCCAACAGGTCCAATGTAAGGCCCATTTAGACCTTTTTGTCCGAAACCTCTACAAAAAGGGCCACAAAACAAGTTTTAATCAAAATTTAGGATATCGTGTAATTGATTAGGAGATTTTCAACACACTTTTATGGAAAAACCTCAATTTCCGTACTTTTTACTCAGTTAAAATTCCAACGGGTCCATTGAAAGGCCCATTTAGACTTGCTCGTCCGAAACCTCGACAAAAAGGACCGCAAAAAAGTTTTAATAAAATTTTAGGAGTTCAAATAATTGATTAGAAGCTTTTCAATACAATTATATTGAAAAACCTCAATTTCTGTACCTTTTACTCAGTTAAAATTCCAATGGGCCCATTGAAAGGCCCATTTAGACCTGCTCGTCTGAAACATCTACAAAAAGGACCGCAAAAAGTTTTTTTTTCAAATTTTAGGAGTTCAAATAATTGATTTGGAGATTTTCAACACACTTATATTGCAAAACCTCAATTTCTGTACTTTTTACTCAGTTAAAATTCCAACGGGTCCATTGGAAGGCCCATTTAGACCTGCTCGTCCGAAACCTCTAAAAAAGGATCGCAAAAAAGTTTTATTCAAATCTTAGGAGTTCAAATAATTTATTAGTAGATTTTCAACACATTTATATTGTAAAACCTCAATTTTATACTTTTTACTCAGTTAAAATTCCAACGGGTCCATTGAAAGGCCCATTTAGATCTGCTCGTACGAAACCTCGAAAAAAGGACTACAAAACAAGTTTTAATCAAATTTTAGGAGTTCATGTAATTGATTAGGAGCTTCTCAACACAATTATATTGCAAAACCTCAATTTCTGTACTTTTTACTCAGTTAAAATTCCAATAGGCCCATTGAAAGGCCCATTTAGACCTGCTCGTCTGAAACCTCTACAAAAAGGACTGCAAAACAAGTTTTAATCAAATTTTAGGAGTTCAAATAATTGATTATGAGCTTTTTAACACAATTATATTGAAAAACCTCAATTTTTAGACTTTTTACTCAGTTAAAATTCCAACGGGCCCATTGAAAGGCCCATTTAGACCTTCTCGTCCGAAATCTCGACAAAAAGGACCGCAAAAAAGTTTTCTTCAAATTTTAGGAGTTCAAATAACTGATTAGGAGCTTTTCAACACAATTATATTGCAAAACCTCAATTTCTGTACTTTTTACTCAGTTAAAATTTCAACGGATCCATTAAAAGGCCCATTTCGACCCGCTCGTCCGAAACCTCTACAAAAGGCCTGTAAAAAAAATTTAATCAAATTTTAGGAGTTCATGTAATATATTAGGAGCTTTTCAACACAATTATATTGCAAAACCTAAATTTATGTACTTTTTACTCAGTTAAAATTCCAACGGGTCCATTGAAAGGCCCATTTAGACCTGCTCGTTTGAAACCTCGACAAAAAGGACCACAAAACAAGTTTTAATCAAATTTTAGGAGTTCAAATAATTGGTTATGAGCTTTTCAACACAATTATATTTAAAAACCTCAATTTTTATACTTTTTACTCAGTTAAAATTCCAACGGGCCCATTGAAAGGTCCATTTAGAACTTCTCGTCCGAAACCTCGACAAAAAGGACCGCAAAAAAGTTTTCATCAAATTTTATAAGTTCAAATAATTGATTAGGAGCTTTTCAACACAATTATATTGAAAATCCTCAATTTCTTTACCTTTTACTCAGTTAAAATTCCAACGGGCCTATTGAAAGGCCGATTTAGTCCTGCTCGTCCGAAACTTCTACAAAAAGGACCGTAAAAAGGTTTTCTTCAAATTTTAGGAGTTCAAATAATTGATTAGGAGCTTTTCAAAACAATTATATTGCAAAAACACAATTTCTGTACTTTTTACTAAGTTAAAATTTTAACGTATCCATTGTAAGGCCCATTTCGACCCACTCGTCTGAAACCTCTACAAAAGGACTGCAAAACAAGTTTAATCAAATTTTAGGAGTTCATGTAATTGATTAGGAGCTTTTCAACACAATTATATTGCAAAACCTAAAATTATGTACTTTTTACTCAGTTAAAATTCCAATGGGTCCACTGAAAGGCCCATTTAGACCTGCTCGTTTGAAACCTCGACAAAAAGGACCGCAAAACAAGTTTTAATCAAATTTTAGGAGTTCAAATAATTGATTATGAGCTTTTCAACACAATTATATTTAAAAACCTCAATTTTTATACTTTTTACTCTGTTAAAATTCCAACGGGCCCATTGAAAGGTCCATTTAGAACTTCTCGTCCGAAACCTCGACAAAAAGGACCGTAAAAAAGTTTTAATCAAATTTTAGGAGTTCAAATAATTGATTAGTAGCTTTTCAACACAATTATATTGAAAATCCTCAATTTCTGTACCTTTTACTCAGTTAAAATTCCAACGGGCCCATTGAAAGGCCTATTTGGACATGCTCATCTAAAACCTCTACAAAAAGGACCGCAAAAAAGTTTTAATCAAATTTTAGGAGTTCAAATAATTGATTAGGAGATTTTAAACACAATTATATTGAAAAACCTCAATTTCTGTACTTTTTACTCAATTAAAATTACAACGGGTCCATTGAAAGGCCCATTTAGACCTGCTCGTCCGAAACCTCTACAAAAAGGATCGCAAAAAGTTTTATTCAAATTTTAGGAGTTCAAATAATTAATTAGGAGATTTTCAACACAGTTATATTGGAAACCCTCAATTTTTATACTTTTTACTCAGTTAAAATTCCAACGGGTCCATTGAAAAGCCCAATTAGATCTGCTTGTCCGAAACCTCGACAAAAAGGACTACAAAACAAGTTTTAATCAAATTTGAGGAGTTCAAGTAATTGATTAGGTGCTTTTCAACACAATTATATTTCAAAACCTCAATTTCTGTACTTTTTACTCAGTTAAAATTCCAACGGGTCTATTGAAAGGGCCATTTCGACGAGCTCGTCCGAAACCTCTACAAAAAGGACTGCAAAACAAGTTTTAATCAAATTTTAGTAGTTAATGTAATTGATTAGGAGCTTTTCAACACAATTATATTGCAAAACCACATTTTCTTACTTTTTACTCAGTTAAAATTCCAACGGGTCCATTGAAAGGACCATTTAGACCTGCTCGTCCGAAACCTCGACAAAAAGGACAGCAAAACAGGTTTTAATCAAATTTTAGGAGTTCAAATAATTGATTAGGAGCTTTTCAACCCAATTATATTGAAAAACCTCAATTTTTATACTTTTTACTTAGTTAAAATTCCAACGGGCCCATTGAAAGGCCCATTTTGTCATGCTCGTCCGAAACTTCTACAAAAAGGACCGCAAAAAAGTTTTCTTCAAATTTTAGGAGTTCAAATAATTGATTAGGAGCTTTTCAACACAATCATATTGCAAAACCTCAATTTCTTTACTTTTTACTCAGTTAAAATTTCAACGGATCCATTGAAAGGCCCATTTCGACCCGCTCGTCCGAAACCTCGACAAAAAGGACCGCAAAACATGTTTTAATAAAATTTTAGGAGTTAAAATAATTGATTAGGAGCTTGTCAACCCAATTATATTGAAAAACCTCAATTTTTATACTTTTTACTCAGTTAAAATTCCAACGGGCTCATTGAAAGGCCCATTTAGTCATGCTCGTCCGAAACTTCTACAAAAAGGACCGCAAAAAAGTTTTCTTCAAATTTTAGGAGTTTAAATAATTGATTAGGAGCTTTTCAACACAATCATATTGCAATACCTCAATTTTGTACTTTTTACTAAGTTAAAATTTCAACGGATCCATTGAAAGGCCCACTTCGACCCGCTCGTCCGAAACCTCTACAAAAAGGACTGCAAAACACGTTTTAATCAAATTTTAGGAGTTAATTTAACTGATTAGGAGCTTTTCAACAAAATTATATTGCAAAACCTCATTTTCTTACTTTTTACTCAGTTAAAATTCCAACGGGTCCAATGTAAGGCCCATTTAGACCTTTTCGTCTGAAACCTCTACAAAAAGGGCCACAAAACAAGTTTTAATCAAAATTTAGGAGATCGTAATTAGGAGATTTTCAACACACTTATATTGCAAAACCTCAATTTCTGTACTTTTTACTCAGTTAAAATTCCAACGGGTCCATTGAAAGGCCCAATTAGACCTGCTCGTCCGAAACCTCGACAAAAAGGATCGCAAAACAAGTGTTAATCAAATTTTAAGTGTTCAAATAATTGATTACTAGCTTTTCAACACAATTATATTGAGAAACCTAAATTTTTGTACTTTTTACTAAGTTAAAATTCCAACGGGTCCATTGTAAGGCCATTTAGACCTGCTCGTCCGAAACCTCTACAAAAGGTCCGCGAAACAAGTTTTAATCAAATTTTAGGAGATCATGTAATTGATTAGGAGATTTTCAACACACTTATATGGCAAAACCTCAAGTTCTGTACTTTTTACTCAGTTAAAATTCCAACGGGTCCATTGAAAGGCCCATTTACACCTGCTCCTTTGAAACCTCGACAAAAAGGACCGCAAAACAAGTTTTAATCAAATCTTAGGAGTTCAAATAATTGATTATGAGATTTTCAACACAATTATATTGAAAAACCTCAATTTTTATACTTTTTACTCAGTTAAAATTCCAACGGGCGTGGGATAGCTCTCAATTCTCTCTCAATGTTTTCCGGGTTCTTGCTTGGTTTTGGCTTCCTCTTTTTCCGGTGGGTTTTCTCACCAAATCCCTTTCCCCTCACGGCAACTTTTCCCTTTCTGCCATTTTTGCCAATAACAGATCAAGATACACGTTTCCCCTTATCTCCTTGGGAATCGGGATGAGAATCCCAAGAGCTATCCCACTCATCCAACCACCTCCGATATCAGGTTGTATCTATCTCCTTATCTTTTATTTTATTTATTATTGTTTTATATCATTTCGGCTGCCTTTCACTCTTTATGAGTTTTGGGCGTCCTTTGAGATCTATTTTTGGTTCACCAGATTTGTTTCTCCTTTTGCGAGATTCTATTGTTTCTGTGCTTGTTGCCGCCGTTTGGCTCCGATGAGCCCCTATCAGAGAAACACAGATCAGGTTTGCAAGGACAGATCTTATCACAGTCCTCTTCGCAACCCCAGATCTGGTTTTCAAGGTTTGGTCGATTACCCCTTTTCTTCCCATATCTTTTGTTCATTTTCTTTTCTAGATCTAATCCCTATTTACTGGTTTTTCCCTTTTTTATGCCGTTTCGTTTCGCTTCACCGGAGAATTCCCTTTCCAGCGACGGGCCTTGTTACTCTCAATCTCTCTACCCTTTCGGATCTGGTGATTTTTGTTCTCTGGTATCCGATCGGTCGTAACGGTATGTCCGGCCGGCTCTCTTCTTTTTTCGATTATGTTTTTATTTTTCCTTTCTTTTTTACCTTTCATCTAACCAATGGCTTTTGGCTTTCGCAACACATATTCTGTCTTCGCTGCATCATCGGAGACCCCTCTTTCCGGCGGTGGCCCGAGGCGGCGGCAATCTTTTTTATCCTTCGTTCTCAGATTTTTATTAAGGTTTTGGATCTGAGTTTTTTTAATAGAGCCTCCTCCTTGAAGGATCTGATTCACCCTCTAGGGTTACATACAATCTCTGTTTGTCTATTCTACGTTTTTTTCCCCTCTTTCGATTTTTTCTTCTTCCATTTTATTTCTTTGTATTGTTCATCTAACCTTCTGTTTTTTTTTTCAGGTTTTCATTTCAAACCCACAAATCTTTTTTCGACCGGCTTTTCGGTCACTTCATGGCTTTCATCCCTCTGAATCTTCATTATCTATTTTTTTCTCGTTCTTCCTTATCTATTTTCTTAATTTTCTTCTTGTTTTCTACTTATCAGATAGACTGCATCTTCTTTTCACTCTGGGCTTCTCGATTTGTCTGGCTTTCAATTCGAAGGTATGCTCTTTTACTTATTAGGGTTTTAATTCAATTTTTGTACATTTTCTGGAATGTGTTACTTCCTTGGTATTATACTCTGAATCTCCATCATTTTCATTATCAGTCACAAATAATCATTTGCTTCTTTGGTAGCTTACATAACTCATTTCAAGGCTTACTAAATATTCATGTCTCCAGTTTTTCATTTTATAGCCATCTCAGACCCCTTTATAGATCGATGCATAAAATCACCCTTTTTTCTAACTCTGATACTAATGATCTCTTCATATTATACTCATATAAACATCCAGCCCTTTCAGGGAACCAACTACCAGCCCATTTATTGGGAATTTTTATAATTATACATATCCTAAAATATGATATCTCAATTCTTGTTAACATTTTAGTACCATATACTGTCTATTCTTCTCGGGGGAACTTATTATGCACAAATGGTTTATACTATGTTACCAATAATGACACTTTTTATATTATTCTTCTCTATCTATTTATTTTATTACACTCTAATCGTTTCTTTATCAGTTGTAATTTATCTAGTTGTCAATGGTATGCTGCCATTAAATTTTATTTAGAAAAGACCTTCTTTCCTTCAAACTTTCTGCTCCTATCACATACATCCAAATCAATTGCAAAAATTACATCTCATAACATCTCTAAAACAAATACTATATATTTCCTTCTAAACTATATATTAAAATCTTCATATCTTTGATTCTGCATACATATTTAATCATAATTCTGTTAACTGAATCTATTATAATCTACATGTTCTACTGTTGGCCATTTCACGACTATAATAATATCATCTTCAACTATAGGACTATTCTGTGTAAAGTACTTCAGTACAAGGCCTATTTCATTTTTGTCAACTACATTAATATTGCTCTTGACTATCCATCAAACTTAGAAGTGGCCTTTTGTATGTTCTTGTATTCTTATCATTTGACTATTTTGAAATTTAACTCTCTTTCCTTGTCTTCTCTCTCTTTTTTTACTTATCATACTATAAAATGCTCTCACTTAACTCTCTGCATATGTCTTCTTTTTGTCCTTTTCCTTGGTGTCTTTCATTATGTTCCAACAATGGATGCCATGACACAAGTTACTAAACAGCTGCTCAAGGAATGCTGGAACTTCTATTCTCCTCCTGGTTTACGTTTTAATTTAATTTTAATTAAATTTCATAGCATTCCCCCCTATATTTTTTTGCTCCTTTGGACTGTATTTATTTTCTTATCCCCGCTTCTTCCTTCTCCTGGGTCTGTAATTATTTTTTCTTGCTTTCTTTCTTTTCTGCTTTTCCTTTATTTTTATTTTCCTTTTATCTGCATTACAGCTTACATTAATACTGCCATGCATGCTCAATATTCCTCTTTAGATGTATGTGTTTATATTAACGTACATTACTTGATAATATGCTCGTTAGACCTCTCTTCCCACTACACCTTTTTAGGTGACATCTCACAAGCCCACTTTTGGTATCTTTATCAAATCCTAATTAATAGGAGTTTCTCAACCATATATTATACTAATTCTTCAAATTTTTTAATAATCTCTAGTCCTACTTTTTCAAAAATAAATTCAAACTTTATCCACAATCTATTTCTTCCGCTTTTCTCAAACTTTATTATTTATCCTTTAATGTATTCAACTTTTCAAATCTCTCTAAATTTTTATATCATTATTACTTTTTCAAATCTATTTCGTCAGTATTTAATTATATCCAAAAAACCAGCTTCAATCCCCTTTATTACAGACAATATAAGCCAAATCTCGTCATTTATATTCAAATTTTCCTCCTTACGTTTTTATGTTTATCTAATTTCCCATAAATTTTCCTTTAGAAAAGTTTTAAATATAGTCAACGGTAATTATATTTTTCCGTTTTTACTCTATTTATTACAATCAACTATATTTTTTAAATTATTCTCATTAAACTTTGCCATTTATTCTGCAACATTAATACCTTTAAGGAAAATACTTTTCGGAAGTTATATAATTTATTTCCCTTTATTTGTACTATCAAAAATTACTCTCCGCTTTAAATACTCGAATATCAAAATATTCCTTTTTATTACCAGAGCTACTCTGGTCTTTCTCTTTTTAAACCTTCTTTACAGCCAATATTTCCATCAAATCTTTTTAATATCACCATTAAACCCTAACCAAAATTTTTATAGATATTTAAGATACATTCCTTTAATAAATTCTAGGGTTTCATCATTTACTAGATCTTCCAGATCATTTAAGGAAAGTACCTTCGATAATTTTCTTTATGATACTAATAATTCCTATCTTTTACAATCATTAATTATTTCTCAACCCACTTACCATATCTCATCCCCCTCAGCTGCTTTCTTTATATACCTGCATTACAATTACACCTCTCCACCACAATACCTATCTCACTCCATCTTCTCATACCTACTCAATCTCTCAATGGCTTCATCCTCTTCCATCCCCCAACTCAACTCTATCAACCTCACTAATGAAGAAGCGGAACTGCTCTACACACCTAATTTTGGGTGGGATATCATCAAGGAAGACCCCAAGCTCATAGTAATAGGCTGCTTCATATCGTCTAAGGCTTTAGACATTTATGCTGTTATCAACGCTTTCGAAGGTATCTGGAAACCTAACGACGTAGTATCCATCTCGGTGATACAAGATAATTTCCTCAAAATCAAGTTCAAGGAAATCAAGAATTGCTATGAGATCATCAATCGAGGTCCTTGGTTGTACAAGGATGAATGGCTAGCAGTCACCGAATACGACCCAGCCAAATCCCTAAACGACTACAACTTCAATACCATGAGAATCTGGATCCGAATTTTCTCTCTCCCTGATTCACTCTATGCTGATGTTGACCGATCCCATCTGGTGGGACATGCCCTAGGATCAATGGTTGGCAATGTACTCCGTACGGATACCCGAGAGGTAGAGGGGAATATGAAGGACTTCCTTCGGGTCGAAATTCTGCTTAACATCACAAGACCTGTTACTCGCTTTGTCTTTATTGGATCAGGCGAAAACAAAATCATGTGCCGAATTCAATATGAAAGGCTCCCGACTCTCTGCCCGGGTTGTGGCATTATCAGTCACACTTTGGAAAACTGCCCTATCCGATCCTCACTCGATCTCAACAAATTGCAGTACGGAGAATGGCTCCGTTACCTACCTCCTAGACGTCGCCCAGTTGGTATTCGAGGGCGTATTCGCAATGTGGAATCGAATCTGAACCCAAACATCCCCCCAGTGAATGGTAATTTTATTTTAACATTCACATTTACCTTTTTTTTCACTTATATTTTTATCATAGCTATTCTATACATAAATTTTCCTTCTAATTTTATCGTAGTGGCCCCAACGAATATCCCAGCAGCTCCGGCCAATCCTACAGCTCCTCCTGCTGAACAGAACAATATGGGCTCTCTAAATGAAGGCGATGCTGCCTCCTTTACGGAACAAGCAACCGAGGAAGCCCAAAACGCTGACATGGCCATGGATGAAGACCCAAATTCTGTTAAAAATCTCCCTGCAACTGATTTGAAGCAAAAAGCTCCACTCGAGCCCTAACCCCTGAACACCATCTATCCCATTCCGGAAGATGGTTCTGATGATGATTGGGACACCACAGATGATTATGGTGTCCCTAGCCCTACTGCCAAGCAAATTAAGAAGTTTGACTCTGAATCGAGTAAGCCCTCTAAACCCACTGATACAATATTCAATGATTTTAATCAGTGGTTACTTAAAACTTATCCCAATGATGCAGCCCCTGCACCTGTTCCTGCACCTGCACCTGCACCTGCACCAACCCAAACGAACCGAGGCATGAAGCGCCGCTCTCCAATACAAGTATCGCTCCCGCCGAAAAAATCCAAACCGTCAGGATCCACTCCAAAAGCTGGGATGAGCAGCTCTAAAAACTCTCCGGCGGCGGCTGATTCCCAGCCCCGCCGAGCAAAATGAGGATCCTGTGTTGGAACTGTCAGGGTCTGGGACAAGCCCCGACGGTTCAACATTTCCGGTACTATGTCCAACGCACCAACCCTGATATCATTTTCCTATGCGAAACCAAAATAAATAACGCGGAATGTAACCGCATATGTCTTTCATTAGGTATGTTAGACATTATTTCTATTTCCCCTACGGAAGGGTGTTCCAGTATTTCCCTATTTGCAGTTAAAAATATTAATATAAGTTTAATTTCTTACTCGATGCGTTATATTCATACTAAAGTAACTAGGGACAACTCTACAATGTTTTTTAATGGTTTGCACGGTTTCCCGAAAACTAGCCAAAAATACAAAACATATGAAATTATAGATTCGCTATACTCTTCTACTAATAATAACCCATGTCTTCTAGGGGGTGATTTTAATGAAATATTAACGGATTCTGAAAAACAAGGAGGCCCCCGCAGGGCTAGATCACAAATAAAATTTTTTCGAAACTGTCTAATAAGAAACAACCTCTTTGATTGTAAGCCAACTTCTGGATGGTTCACTTGGACTAAAGTCGGGCCCTTAACCCCGGTAATACATGAAAGAATAGATCGTTTTATAGCTAACTCAGCTGGGCAAGACATTTACCCTTCTTATCGAATTACCACAGAGTATGTTGCCAAATCTGATCACTGTTTCCTCCTCCTCGAATTAGACCCCATGGTTTCTAAACATACAACACAGCCTTCTAAGAACTTCCGATTCGAAAGCTGCTGGGCTAATAACACCGATAACATCCAAACAATCAAAAAGGCCTGGGCCGACACTCCCGTAACAGCCATAAACAAAATTGAAGCCGTTGGCACATACCTCGAAGAATGGCAAAACCAACAACGCTTTAAATCAACGGGTAGAATTAAGTTTCTCACTAAAAAAATTAACAAATTACTATATCGTCCCTTAAATGCCACAAATGAACAAGTATACTTAAATTATAGAACTGAACTAAATAAACTTTTAACATAACAAGAAATTTATTGGGCTCAAAGATCTCGCACTCTTTGGCTCTCCCAAGGGGACAAAAATACCAAGTTCTTCCATGCCCGAGCAACTAATAAGAACAAGAAAAATTGGATTACAGGCCTTTATGATGCCAACTCAAATTGGCGCACGTCTGAATTAGACCTTATGAATATCGCTTCTGCATATTTCCAAAATTTGTTCACAACATCTAACCCCCAAATCTCAAACATTATTCTTGACAAAATTCATCCTTCCATCAATCATTCTATGAACGAAACCCTTCTAAAACCATTCACTAAAGAAGAAATTCTCCATGCCTTTAAAGATATTGATCCTAGGAAAGCTCCTGGATTCGATGGTCTACCCAGTAGCTTTTTTAGACAACACTGGGATACAGTGGGTGACGATGTTACTAATCTCTGTATTAACCTTTTAAATGGAACTGCCGATATGGCCTCAGTCAACAAAACTATATTAGTATTAATTCCCAAAGTACAGGACCCTACCTCAATGAAACAACTCAGACCGATCAGCCTCTGCATTGTACTTTATAAAATAGTTGCTAAAAAATAGTCAACAGAATGAAACAGGCTATACCTCTATGCATAAGCCCTAATCAAGCAGCCTTTGTCCAAGGACGCAACATATCAGACAACATCCTTGTCGCTCATGAAATTATTCACAATATTAACTCAGGAGCTACTAAGTCCTCCCAAGGTGCTGCTCTTAAGCTAGACATGGAGAAAGCTTTTGATAGAGTAGAATGGTCATTCCTTGCAAATGTTATGGAACGCATGGGCTTTGCATCCGAATGGATCAATCTTATAATGCGTTGCATTACTACGGTATCTTTCTCAGTTAAAATTAATAATTCGTTCTCCACACCCTTTCAACCTCAACGTGGTCTTCGCCAGGGGGATCCCCTATCCCCTTTCCTCTTTCTCTTTTGTACCCAAGGCCTCTCGGCTTATTTAGCTGCTGCTCAACAAACTAAAATACTTCCAGGACTAGGTGCATGTAAATACGGGCCTAAAGTCAACCATCTGCTTTTTGCCGATGATTGTATGGTATTCATTAATACTAATCAATCTGAAGCATCCCTTCTGAAAAATGCTCTTCAAACATATGCTAATGCATCTGGTCAAACGGTTAATTTTGAAAAATCAACAATTTTCTATAACCCACGTACACCGTCTGCAACAAGAAATGCAATCAACAACCTTTTACAAGTGCGTGAGGTTACTAATCCTGGAGTATATCTAGGAATCCCACTTCTAATTGGGAAAAATAAAACTGAATCTCTAGGTTTTGTGCGCGATAAAGTACATGATCGCCTCTCTAGTTGGGACAAACATCTTCTCTCCTTTAGTGGCCGAGAGATATTCATCAAAGCTGTCTTACAATCTCTTCCACAATATGTCATGTCTTGCTATCTTCTACCACAAAATATCATCGATGATATGACTACATCAATCCGACAATATTGGTGGACGGGCAAATCCAACAAAAAAGGTTGGCATATGTTACCATGGAATCGTATATGCTTACCTAAATCTGCTGGTGGCATGGGTTTCAAGGATTTACACGACTTTAACATTGCTCTCTTGGGCAAGCAAATTTGGAAACTCATCTGTGAACCAGATTCTTTATTAGGACAAATATATCGTTCTAAATACTTTCCCTCAGGCAACATATTAGATGCACCAAAACCCAACAGGGGCTCTTTTGCCTGGCAAAGTATATATAACGCGATTCAGCGTCTCTTTCCTGGCTTTCTCTATCGCCCTGGCATAAATAGTAATATTAGAATACATAAAGATATATGGGGAGGGTCTTCCCCGATTGAGCTTACTGGGGATTACGAAATCTCCGATGAATTTCACATTCGTTGTCGTGATTTCATGATTCGTAACCAAACTGCATGGGATACGGATAAGGTAAGAAATTACTTTAATCCAATTGATGCTGATGCTATTCTTCGCATTCCCATCATAAATGATCAACGAGATTCAATACTCTGGTCTCCCAACGACTCGGGTATTTACTCAGTCCGTTCTGGATATATTTTCTTACAACGTTCCATAATCCCTCCTTTGTCACCAACTCGATTTTGGAAGTTTTTATCCAAAGTCAAAGCTTTACCCAAAGTTAAAACTTTTGGTTGGCGTATGGCATCTGATGCCCTACCAGTTGGATCTAAAATGCAAGCCTTTTCTCCTAACTCGGGCACTTGCCCTATCTGTGGTAGTCATTCGGAATCGATCCTTCATGTATTTCGGGATTGCCCTAGGGCATCTGAAGCCCTCCAAATTAGTGGTATCCCTATCACTCTCTATAAGAGTATAGCTCCTACACCTCTAATTTGGTTGGAGGAAGCAGCCTCTACTATTTCCCCTGATAAATTTGGTCTCTTCATTAATGTCTTATGGAATATTTGGAACAGACGTAATGACTGGGTACATAACCACATCTACAACCACCCTGGTTAATTGCTGTTAATTCCATCAGCCTACATGATGAATTTTGTAAATCTTTAAATTCGTGTGACCCAGCTCCATCTATATTTTCTAAACCTTCCTGGTCACCTCCCCCACCTCATCATATCAAAATAAATGTGGATGGGGCCTTTAATCCATCAACTCGTGCAGTAGCCATCGGCGCTGTTGCTCGTGACTCTGCAGGTAAAGTTGTGGGTGGCATTGCATTCCCCCTTGGCAGCTGTCAGGACGCTATTACTAGTGCAGGTAAAGTTGTGGGTGGCATTGCATTCCCCCATACTTTGGCTACTTCCTCTCTGAATTCTATGACTTCTATGTCATTCACTTCAGATATTCCCCCTTGTATCAAACAATATGTAACATACTATTCTTGATTAATAATATTTGGGCACTCTTTTCCCCTTTTTAGGGTCCTCTAGCTCTGCTTGAAGGACAGTAGTAGGGGTTTTTAATGAGGCATTTTCTTCAAAAAAAAAATTCCAACGGGCCCATTGAAAGGCCCATTTTGACCCGCTCGTCCGAAACCTCTAAAAAAGGACAGCAAAACAAGTTTTAATCAAATTTTAGGAGTTCATGTAATTGATTAGGAGCTTTTCAAAACAATTATATTGCAAAACCTCAATTTCTATTCTTGTTACCTAGTTAAATTTCCAACGGGTCCATTGAAAGGCCCATTTTGACCCGCTCGTCCGAAACCTCTACAAAAAGGACTGCAAAACATGTTTTAATCAAATTTTAGGAGTTCATATAATTGATTAGGAGATTTTCAACACAATTATATTTCCAAACCTCAATTTCATTACTTTTCACTCAATTAAAATTCGAACGGGTCCATTGAAAGCCACATTTCGACCCGCTCGTCTAAAACCTCTACAAAAAGGACTGCAAAACAAGTTTTAATCAAATTTTAGGAGTTTGTGTAATTGATTAAGATATTTTCAAGACAATTATATTATAAGACCTCAATTTCTGTACTTTTTACTCAGTTAAAATTCCAACGGGTCCAATGAAAGGCCCATTTAGACCTGCTCGTCCGAAACCTCGACAAAAAGGACCGCAAAACAAGTTTTAATCAAATTTTAGGAGTTCAAATAATTGATTAGGAGCTTTTCAACACAATTATATTGAAAAACCTCAATTTTTATACTTTTTACTCAGTTAAAATTCCAACGGGCCCATTGAAAGGCCCATTTAGACCTGCTCGTCCGAAACCTCTACAAAAAGGACCGTAAAAAAGTTTTCTTCAAATTTTAGGAGTTCAAATAATTGATTAGGAGCTTTTCAAAACAATTATATTGCAAAAACTCAATTTCTGTACTTTTTACTAAGTAAAAATTTTAACGGATCCATTGTAAGGCCCATTTCGACCCGCTCCTCCGAAACCTCTACAAAAGGACTGCAAAACAAGTTTAATCAAATTTTAGGAGTTCATGTAATTGATTAGGAGCTTTTCAACACAATTATATTGCAAAACCTATAATTATGTACTTTTTACTCAGTTAAAATTCCAACAGGTCCATTGAAAGGCCCATTTTGACCTGCTCGTTTGAAACCTCGACAAAAAGGACCGCAAAACAAGTTTTAATCAAATTTTAGGAGTTCAAATAATTGATTCTGAGCTTTTCAACACAATTATATTTAAAAACCTCGATTTTTATACTTTTTACTCAGTTAAAATTCCAACGGGCCCATTGAAAGGTCCATTTAGAACTTCTCGTCCGAAACCTCGACAAAAAGGACCGTAAAAAAGTTTTAATCAAATTTTAGGAGTTCAAATAATTGATTAGTAGCTTTTCAACACAATTATATTGAAAATTCTCAATATATGTACCTTTTACTCAGTTAAAATTCCAACAGGCCCATTGAAAGGCCTATTTGGACATGCTCGTCTGAAACCTCTACAAAAAGGACCGCAAAAAAGTTTTCTTCAAATTTTAGGAGTTCAAATAATTGATTAGGAGATTTTAAAGACAATTATATTGAAAAACCTCAATTTCTGTACTTTTTACTCAATTAAAATTACAACGGGTCCATTGAAAGGCCCATTTAGACCTGCTCGTCCGAAACCTCTACAAAAAGGATCGCAAAAAAGTTTTATTCAAATTTTAGGAGTTCAAATAATTGATTAGGAGATTTTCAACACAGTTATATTGTAAAACCTCAATTTTTATACTTTTACTCAGTTAAAATTCCAACGGGTCCATTGAAAAGCCCATTTAGATCTGCTCGTCCGAAACCTCGACAAAAAGGACTGCAAAACAAGTTTTAATCAAATTTTAGGAGTTCAAGTAATTGATTAGGTGCTTTTCAACACAATTATATTGCAAAACCTCAATTTCTTTACTTTTTACTCAGTTAAAATTCCAACGGGTCTATTGAAAGGACCATTTAGACATGCTCGTCCGAAACCTCGACAAAAAGGACCGCAAAACAAGTTTTAATCAAATTCAAGGAGTTAAAATAATTGATTAGGAGCTTTTCAACACAATTATATTGCAAGAACTCAATTTTTATACTTTTTACTCAGTTAAAATTCCAACAGGTCCATTGAAAATTCCATTTAGATCTGCTCGTCCGAAACCTCGACAAAAAGGACTGCAAAACAAGTTTTAATCAAATTTTAGGAGTTCAAATAATTGATTAGGTGCTTTTCAACAAAATCATATTGCAAAACCTCAATTTCTGTACTTTTTAATCAGTTAAAATTTCAACGGATCCATTGAAAGGGTCATTTCGACGAGCTCGTCCGAAACCTCTACAAAAAGGACTGCAAAACAAGTTTTAATCAAATTTTAGTAGTTAATGTAATTGATTAGGAGCTTTTCAACACAATTATATTGCAAAACCTCATTTTCTTACTTTTTACTCAGTTAAAATTCCAACGGGTCCATTGAAAGGACCATTTAGACCTGCTCGTCCGAAACCTCGACAAAAAGGACCGCAAAACAGGTTTTAATCAAATTTTAGGAGTTCAAATAATTGATTAGGAGCTTTTCAACCCAATTATATTGAAAAACCTCAATTTTTATACTTTTTACTTAGTTAAAATTCCAACGGGCCCATTGAAAGGCCCATTTTGTCCTGCTCGTCCGAAACTTCTACAAAAAGGACCGCAAAAAAGTTTTCTTCAAATTTTAGGAGTTCAAATAATTGATTAGGAGCTTTTCAACACAATCATATTGCAAAACCTCAATTTCTTTACTTTTTACTCAGTTAAAATTTCAACGGATCCATTGAAAGGCCCATTTCGACCCGCTCGTCCGAAACCTCGACAAAAAGGACCGCAAAACAGGTTTTAATCAAATTTTAGGAGTTAAAATAATTGATTAGGAGCTTGTCAACCCAATTATATTGAAAAACCTCAATTTTTATACTTTTTACTCAGTTAAAATTCCAACGGGCCCATTGAAAGGCCCATTATTCATGCTCGTTCGAAACTTCTACAAAAAGGACCGCAAACAAGTTTTCTTCAAATTTTAGGATTTCAAATAATTGATTAGGAGCTTTTCAACACAATCATATTGCAATACCTCAATTTCTGTACTTTTTACTCAGTTAAAATTTCAACGGATCCATTAAAAGGCCCACTTCGACCCGCTCGTCCGAAACCTCTACAAAAAGGACTGCAAAACAAGTTTTAATCAAATTTTAGGAGTTAATGTAACTGATTAGGAGCTTTTCAACAAAATTATATTGCAAAACCACATTTTCTTACTTTTTACTCAGTTAAAATTCCAACGGGTCCAATGTAAGGCCCATTTAGACCTTTTCGTCTGAAACCTCTACAAAAAGGGCCACAAACAAGTTTTAATCAAAATTTAGGAGATCGTGTATTTGATTAGGAGATTTTCAACACACTTATATTGCAAAACCTCAATTTCTGTACTTTTTACTCGGTTAAAATTCCAACGGGTCCATTGAAAGGCCCATTTACACCTGCTCGTCCGAAACCTCGACAAAAAGGACCGCAAAACAAGTGTTAATCAAATTTTAAGAGTTCAAATAATTGATTACTAGCTTTTCAACACAATTATATTGAGAAACCTAAATTTTTGTACTTTTTACTCAGTTAAAATTCCAACGGGTCCATTGTAAGGCCATTTAGACATGCTCGTCCGAAACCTCTACAAAAGGTCCGCGAAACAAGTTTTAATCAAATTTTAGGAGATCATGTAATTGATTAGGAGATTTTCAACACACTTATATGGCAAAACCCCAAGTTCTGTACTTTTTACTCAGTTAAAATTCCAACGGGTCCATTGAAAGGCCCATTTACACCTGCTCCTTTTAAACCTCGACAAAAAGGACCGCAAAACAAGTTTTAATCAAATCTCAGGAGTTCAAATAATTGATTATGAGATTTTCAACACAATTATATTGAAAAACCTCAATTTTTATACTTTTTACTCAGTTAAAATTCCAACGGGCCCATTGAAAGGCCCATTTTGACCCGCTCGTCCGAAACCTCTAAAAAAGGACAACAAAACAAGTTTTAATCAAATTTTAGGAGTTCATGTAATTGATTAGGAGCTTTTCAAAACAATTATATTGCAAAACCTCAATTTCTATTCTTTTTACCTAGTTAAATTTCCAACGGGTCCATTGAAAGGCCCATTTTGACCCGCTCGTCCGAAACCTCTACAAAAAGGACTACAAAACATGTTTTAATCAAATTTTAGGAGTTCATGTAATTGATTAGGAGATTTTCAACACAATTATATTGCCAAACCTCAATTTCTGTACTTTTCACTCAATTAAAATTCCAACGAGTCCATTGAAAGCCCCATTTCGACCCGCTCGTCTAAAACATCTACAAAAGGACTGCAAAACAAGTTTTAATCAAATTTTAGGAGTTCATGTAATTGATTAAGAGATTTTCAAGACAATTATATTATAAGACCTCAATTTCTGTACTTTTTACTCAGTTAAAATTCCAACGGGTCCAATGGAAGGCCCATTTAGACCTGCTCGTCCGAAACCTCGACAAAAAGGACCGCAAAACAAGTTTTAATCAAATTTTAGGAGTTCAAATAATTGATTAAGAGCTTTTCAACACAATTATATTGAAAAACCTCAATTTTTATACTTTTTACTCAGTTAAAATTCCAACGGGCCCATTGAAAGGCCCATTTAGTCCTGCTCGTCCGAAACCTCTACAAAAAGGACCGTAAAAACGTTTTCTTCAAATTTTAGGAGTTCAAATAATTGATTAGGAGCTTTTCAAAACAATTATATTGAAAATCCTCAATTTCTGTACCTTTTACTCAGTTAAAATTCCAACGGGCCCATTGTAAGGCCATTTAGACATGCTCGTCCGAAACCTCTACAAAAGGTCCGCGAAACAAGTTTTAATCAAATTTTAGGAGATCATGTAATTGATTAGGAGATTTTCAACACACTTATATGGCAAAACCCCAAGTTCTGTACTTTTTACTCAGTTAAAATTCCAACGGGTCCATTGAAAGGCCCATTTACACCTGCTCCTTTGAAACCTCGACAAAAAGGACCGCAAAACAAGTTTTAATCAAATCTCAGGAGTTCAAATAATTGATTATGAGATTTTCAACACAATTATATTGAAAAACCTCAATTTTTATACTTTTTACTCAGTTAAAATTCCAACGGGCCCATTGAAAGGCCCATTTTGACCCGCTCGTCCGAAACCTCTAAAAAGGACAACAAAACAAGTTTTAATCAAATTTTAGGAGTTCATGTAATTGATTAGGAGCTTTTCAAAACAATTATATTGCAAAACCTCAATTTCTATTCTTTTTACCTAGTTAAATTTCCAACGGGTCCATTGAAAGGCCCATTTTGACCCGCTCGTCCGAAACCTCTACAAAAAGGACTACAAAACATGTTTTAATCAAATTTTAGGAGTTCATGTAATTGATTAGGAGATTTTCAACACAATTATATTGCCAAACCTCAATTTCTGTACTTTTCACTCAATTAAAATTCCAACGAGTCCATTGAAAGCCCCATTTCGACCCACTCGTCTAAAACATCTACAAAAGGACTGCAAAACAAGTTTTAATCAAATTTTAGGAGTTCATGTAATTGTTTAAGAGATTTTCAAGACAATTATATTATAAGACCTCAATTTCTGTACTTTTTACTCAGTTAAAATTCCAACGGGTCCAATGGAAGGCCCATTTAGACCTGCTCGTCCGAAACCTCGACAAAAAGGACCGCAAAACAAGTTTTAATCAAATTTTAGGAGTTCAAATAATTGATTAAGAGCTTTTCAACACAATTATATTGAAAAACCTCAATTTTTATACTTTTTACTCAGTAAAAATTCCAACGGGCCCATTGAAAGGCCCATTTAGTCCTGCTCGTCCGAAACCTCTACAAAAAGGACCGTAAAAATGTTTTCTTCAAATTTTAGGAGTTCAAATAATTGATTAGGAGCTTTTCAAAACAATTATATTGCAAAAACACAATTTCTGTACTTTTTACTAAGTTAAAATTATAACGTATCCATTGTAAGGCCCATTTCGACCCACTCGTCCTAAACCTCTACAAAAGGACTGCAAAACAAGTTTAATCAAATTTTAGGAGTTCATGTAATTGATTAGGAGCTTTTCAACACAATTATATTGCAAAACCTAAAATTATGTACTTTTTACTCAGTTAAAATTCCAATGGGTCCACAGAAAGGCCCATTTAGACATGCTCGTTTGAAACCTCGACAAAAAGGACCGCAAAACAAGTTTTAATCAAATTTTAGGAGTTCAAATAATTGATTATGAGCTTTTCAACACAATTATATTTAAAAACCTCAATTTTTATACTTTTTACTCTGTTAAAATTCCAACGGGCCCATTGAAAGGTCCATTTAGAACTTCTCGTCCGAAACCTCGACAAAAAGGACCGTAAAAAAGTTTTAATCAAATTTTAGGAGTTCAAATAATTGATTAGTAGCTTTTCAACACAATTATATTGAAAATCCTCAATTTCTGTACCTTTTACTCAGTTAAAATTCCAACGGGCCCAATGAAAGGCCTATTTGGACATGCTCATCTGAAACCTCTACAAAAAGGACCGCAAAAAGGTTTTCTTCAAATTTTAGGAGTTCAAATAATTGATTAGGAGATTTTAAACACAATTATATTGAAAAACCTCAATTTCTGTACTTTTTACTCAATTAAAATTACAACGGGTCCATTGAAAAGCCCATTTAGACCTGCTCGTCCGAAACCTCTACAAAAAGGATCGCAAAAAAGTTTTATTCAAATTTTAGGAGTTCAAATAATTGATTAGGAGATTTTCAACACAGTTATATTGGAAACCCTCAATTTTTATACTTTTTACTCAGTTAAAATTCCAACGGGTCCATTGAAAAGCCCAATTAGATCTGCTCGTCCGAAACCTCGACAAAAAGGACTGCAAAACAAGTTTTAATCAAATTTGAGGAGTTCAAGTAATTGATTAGGTGCTTTTCAACACAATTATATTGCAAAACCTCAATTTCTGTACTTTTTACTCAGTTAAAATTCCAACGGGTCTATTGAAAGGGCCATTTCAACGAGCTCGTCCGAAACCCCTACAAAAAGGACTGCAAAACAAGTTTTAATCAAATTTTAGTAGTTAATGTAATTGATTAGGAGCTTTTCAACACAATTATATTGCAAAACCTCATTTTCTTACTTTTTACTCAGTTAAAATTCCAACGGGTCCATTGAAAGGACCATTTAGACCTGCTCGTCCGAAACCTCAACAAAAAGGACAGCAAAACAGGTTTTAATCAAATTTTAGGAGTTCAAATAATTGATTAGGAGCTTTTCAACCCAATTATATTGAAAAACCTCAATTTTTATACTTTTTACTTAGTTAAAATTCCAACGGGCCCATTGAAAGGCCCATTTTGTCATGCTCGTCCGAAACTTCTACAAAAAGGACCGCAAAAAAGTTTTCTTCAAATTTTAGGAGTTCAAATAATTGATTAGGAGCTTTTCAACACAATCATATTGCAAAACCTCAATTTATTTACTTTTTACTCAGTTAAAATTTCAACGGATCCATTGAAAGGCCCATTTCGACCCGCTCGTCCGAAACCTCGACAAAAAGGACCGCAAAACAGGTTTTAATCAAATTTTAGGAGTTAAAATAATTGATTAGGAGCTTGTCAACCCAATTATATTGAAAAACCTCAATTTTTATACTTTTTACTCAGTTAAAATTCCAACGGGCCCATTGAAAGGCCCATTTAGTCATGCTCGTCCGAAACTTCTACAAAAAGGACCGCAAAAAAGTTTTCTTCAAATTTTAGGAGTTCAAATAATTGATTAGGAGCTTTTCAACACAATCATATTGCAATACCTAAATTTCTGTACTTTTTACTCAGTTAAAATTTCAACGGATCCATTGAAAGGCCCACTTCGACCCGCTCGTCCGAAACCTCTACAAAAAGGACTGCAAAACACGTTTTAATCAAATTTTAGGAGTTAATGTAACTGATTAGGAGCTTTTCAACAAAATTATATTGCAAAACCTCATTTTCTTACTTTTTACTCAGTTAAAATTCCAACGGGTCCAATGTAAGGCCCATTTAGACCTTTTCGTCTGAAACCTCTACAAAAAGGGCCACAAAACAAGTTTTAATCAAAATTTAGGAGATCGTGATTAGGAGATTTTCAACACACTTATATTGCAAAACCTCAATTTCTGTACTTTTTACTCAGTGAAAATTCCAACGGGTCCATTGAAAGGCCCAATTAGACCTGCTCGTCCGAAACCTCGACAAAAAGGACCGCAAAACAAGTGTTAATCAAATTTTAAGTGTTCAAATAATTGATTACTAGCTTTTCAACACAATTATATTGAGAAACCTAAATTTTTGTAATTTTTACTAAGTTAAAATTCCAACGGGTCCATTGTAAGGCCATTTAGACCTGCTCGTCCGAAACCTCTACAAAAGGTCCGCGAAACAAGTTTTAATCAAATTTTAGGAGATCATGTAATTGATTAGGAGATTTTCAACACACTTATATGGCAAAACCTCAAGTTCTGTACTTTTTACTCATTTAAAATTCCAACGGGTCCATTGAAAGGCCCATTTACACCTGCTCCTTTGAAACCTCGACAAAAAGGACCACAAAACAAGTTTTAATCAAATCTTAGGAGTTCAAATAATTGATTATGAGATTTTCAACACAATTATATTGAAAAACCTCAATTTTTATACTTTTTACTCAGTTAAAATTCCAACGGGCGTGGGATAGCTCTCAATTCTCTCTCAATGTTTTCCGGGTTCTTGCTTGGTTTTGGCTTCCTCTTTTTCCGGTGGGTTTTCTCACCAAATCCCTTTCCCCTCACGGCAACTTTTCCCTTTCTGCCGTTTTTGCCAATAACAGATCAAGATACACGTTTCCCCTTATCTCCTTGGGAATCGGGATGAGAATCCCAAGAGCTATCCCACTCATCCAACCACCTCCGATATCAGGTTGTATCTATCTCCTTATCTTTTATTTTATTTATTATTGTTTTATATCATTTCGGCTGGCTTTCACTCTTTATGAGTTTTGGGCGTCCTTTGAGATCTATTTTTGGTTCACCAGATTTGTTTCTCCTTTTGCGAGATTCTATTGTTTCTGTGCTTGTTGCCGCCGTTTGGCTCCGATGAGCCCCTATCAGAGAAACACAGATCAGGTTTGCAAGGACAGATCTTATCACAGTCTTCTTCGCAACCCCAGATCTGGTTTTCAAGGTTTGGTCGATTACCCCTTTTCTTCCCATATCTTTTGTTCATTTTCTTTTCTAGATCTAATCCCTATTTACTGGTTTTTCCCTTTTTTATGCCGTTTCGTTTCGCTTCACCGGAGAATTCCCTTTCCAGCGACGGGCCTTGTTACTCTCAATCTCTCTACCCTTTCGGATCTGGTGATTTTTGTTCTCTGGTATCCGATCGGTCGTAACGGTATGTCCGGCCGGCTCTCTTCTTTTTTCGATTATGTTTTTATTTTTCCTTTCTTTTTTACCTTTCATCTAACCAATGGCTTTTGGCTTTCGCAACACATATTCTGTCTTCGCTGCATCATCAGAGACCCCTCTTTCCGGCGGTGGCCCGAGGCGGCGGCAATCTTTTTTATCCTTCGTTCTCAGATTTTTATTAAGGTTTTGGATCTGAGTTTTTTTAATAGAGCCTCCTCCTTGAAGGATCTGATTCACCCTCTAGGGTTACATACAATCTCTGTTTGTCTATTCTACGTTTTTTTCCCCTCTTTCGATTTTTTCTTCTTCCATTTTATTTCTTTGTATTGTTCATCTAACCTTCTGTTTTTTTTCAGGTTTTCATTTCAAACCCACAAATCTTTTTTCGACCGGCTTTTCGGTCACTTCATGGCTTTCATCCCTCTGAATCTTCATTATCTATTTTTTTTCTCGTTCTTCCTTATCTATTTTCTTAATTTTCTTCTTGTTTTCTACTTATCAGATAGACTGCATCTTCTTTTCCCTCTGGGCTTCTCGATTTGTCTGGCTTTCAATTCGAAGGTATGCTATTTTACTTATTAGGGTTTTAATTCAATTTTTGTACATTTTCTGGAATGTGTTACTTCCTTGGTATTATACTCTGAATCTCCATCATTTTCATTATCAGTCACAAATAATCATTTGCTTCTTTGGTAGCTTACATAACTCATTTCAAGGCTTACTAAATATTCATGTCTCCAGTTTTTCATTTTATAGCCATCTCAGACCCCTTTATAGATCGATGCATAAAATCACCCTTTTTTCTAACTCTGATACTAATGATCTCTTCATATTATACTCATATAAACATCCAGCCCTTTCAGGGAACCAACTACCAGCCCATTTATTGGGAATTTTTATAATTATACATATCCTAACATATGATATCTCAATTCTTGTTAACATTTTAGTACCATATACTGTCTATTCTTCTCGGGGGAACTTATTATCCACAAATGGTTTATACTATGTTACCAATAATGACACTTTTTATATTATTCTTCTCTATCTATTTATTTTATTACACTCTAATCGTTTCTTTATCAGTTGTAATTTATCTAGTTGTCAATGGTATGCTGCCATTAAATTTTATTTAGAAAAGACCTTCTTTCCTTCAAACTTTCTGCTCCTATCACATACATCCAAATCAATTGCAAAAATTACATCTCATAACATCTCTAAAACAAATACTATAATTTTTCCTTCTAAACTATATATTAAAATCTTCATATCTTTGATTCTGCATACATATTTAATCATAATTCTGTTAACTGAATCTATTATAATCTACATGTTCTACTGTTGGCCATTTCACGACTATAATAATATCATCTTCAACTATAGGACTATTCTGTGTAAAGTACTTCAGTACAAGGCCTATTTTATTTTTGTCAACTACATTAATATTGCTCCTGACTATCCATCAAACTTAGAAGTGGCCTTTTGTATGTTCTTGTATTCTTATCATTTGACTATTTTGAAATTTAACTCTCTTTCCTTGTCTTCTCTCTCTTTTTGTACTTATCATACTATAAAATGCTCTCACTTAACTCTCTGCATATGTCTTCTTTTTGTCCTTTTCCTTGGTGACTTTCATTATGTTCCAACAATGGATGCCATGACACAAGTTACTAAACAGCTGCTCAAGGAATGCTGGAACTTCTATTCTCCTCCTGGTTTACGTTTTAATTTAATTTTAATTAAATTTCATAGCATTCCCCCTATATTTTTTTGCTCCTTTGGACTGTATTTATTTTCTTATCCCCGCTTCTTCCTTCCCCTGGGTCTGTAATTATTTTTTCTTGCTTTCTTTCTTTTCTGCTTTTCCTTTATTTTTATTTTGCTTTTATCTGCATTACAGCTTACATTAATACTGCCATGCATGCTCAATATTCCTCTTTAGATGTATGTGTTTATATTAACGTACATTACTTGATAATATGCTCGTTAGACCTCTCTTCCCACTACACCTTTTTAGGTGACATCTCACAAGCCCACTTTTGGGATCTTTATCAAATCCTAATTAATAGGAGTTTGTCAACCATATATTATACTAATTCTTCAATTTTTTTAATAATCTCTAGTCCTACTTTTTCAAAAATAAATTCAAACTTTATCCACAATCTATTTCTTCCGCTTTTCTCAAACTTTATTATTTATCCTTTAATGTATTCAACTTTTCAAATCTCTCTAAATTTTTATATCATTATTACTTTTTCAAATCTATTTCGTCAGTATTTAATTATATCCAAAAAACCAGCTTCAATCCCCTTTATTACAGACAATATAAGCCAAATCTCGTCATTTATATTCAAATTTTCCTCCTTACGTTTTTATGTTTATCTAATTTCCCATAAATTTTCCTTTAGAAAAGTTTTAAATATAGTCAACGATAATTATATTTTTCCGTTTTTACTCTATTTGTTACAATCAACTATATTTTTTAAATTATTCTCATTAAACTTTGCCATTTATTCTGCAACATTAATACCTTTAAGGAAAATACTTTTCGGAAGTTATATAATTTATTTCCCTTTATTTGTACTATCAAAAATTACTCTCCGCTTTAAATACTCGAATATCAAAATATTCCTTTTTATTACCAGAGCTACTCTGGTCTTTCTCTTTTTAAACCTTCTTTACAGCCAATATTTCCATCAAATCTTTTTAATATCACCATTAAACCCTAACCAAAATTTTTATAGATATTTAAGATACATTCCTTTAATAACTTCTAGGGTTTCATCATTTACTAGATCTTCCAGATCATTTAAGGAAAGTACCTTCGATAATTTTCTTTATGATACTAATAATTCCTATCTTTTACAATCATTAATTATTTCTCAACCCACTTACCATATCTCATCCCCCTCAGCTGCTTTCTTTATATACCTGCATTACAATTACACCTCTCCACCACAATACCTATCTCACTCCATCTTCTCATACCTACTCAATCTCTCAATGGCTTCATCCTCTTCCATCCCCCAACTCAACTCTATCAACCTCACTAATGAAGAAGCGGAACTGCTCTACACACCTGATTTTGGGTGGGATATCATCAAGGAAGACCCCAAGCTCATAGTAATAGGCTGCTTCATATCGTCTAAGGCTTTAGACATTTATGATGTTATCAACGCTTTCGAAGGTATCTGGAAACCTAACGACGTAGTATCCATCTCGGTGATACAAGATAATTTCCTCAAAATCAAGTTCAAGGAAATCAAGAATTGCTATGAGATCATCAATCGAGGTCCTTGGTTGTACAAGGATGAATGGCTAGCAGTCACCGAATACGACCCAGCCAAATCCCTAAACGACTACAACTTCAATACCATGAGAATCTGGATCCGAATTTTCTCTCTCCCTGATTCACTCTATGCTGATGTTGACCGATCCCATCTGGTGGGACATGCCCTAGGATCAATGGTTGGCAATGTACTCCGTACGGATACCCGAGAGGTAGAGGGGAATATGAAGGACTTCCTTCGGGTCGAAATTCTGCTTAACATCACAAGACCTGTTACTCGCTTTGTCTTTATTGGATCAGGTGAAAACAAAATCATGTGCCGAATTCAATATGAAAGGCTCCCGACTCTCTGCCCGGGTTGTGGCATTATCAGTCACACTTTGGAAAACTGCCCTATCCGATCCTCACTCGATCTCAACAAATTGCAGTACGGAGAATGGCTCCGTTACCTACCTCCTAGACGTCGCCCAATTGGTATTCGAGGGCGTATTCGCAATGTGGAACCGAATCTGAACCCAAACATCCCCCCAGTGAATGGTAATTTTATTTTAACATTCACATTTACCTCTTTTTTCACTTATATTTTTATCATAGCTATTCTATACATAAATTTTCCTTCTAATCTTATCGTAGTGGCCCCAACGAATATCCCAGCAGCTCCGGCCAATCCTACAGCTCCTCCTGCTGAACAGAACAATATGGGCTCTCTAAATGAAGGCGATGCTGCCTCCTTTACGGAACAAGCAACCGAGGAAGCCCAAAACGCTGACATGGCCATGGATGAAGACCCAAATTCTGTTAAAAATCTCCCTGCAACTGATTTGAAGCAAAAAGCTCCACTCGAGCCCCAACCCCTGAACACCATCTATCCCATTCCGGAAGATGGTTCTGATGATGATTGGGACACCACGGATGATTATGGTGTCCCTAGCCCTACTGCCAAGAAAATTAAGAAGTTTGACTCTGAATCGAGTAAGCCCTCTAAACCCACTGATACAATATTCAATGATTTTAATCAGTGGTTACTTAAAACTTATCCCAATGATGCAGCCCCTGCACCTGTTCCTGCACATGCACCTGCACCTGCACCAACCCAAACGAACCGAGGCATGAAGCGCCGCTCTCCAATACAAGTATCGCTCCCGCCGAAAAAATCCAAACCGTCAGGATCCACTCCAAAAGCTGGGATGAGCAGCTCTAAAAACTCTCCGGCGGCGGCTGATTCCCAGCCCCGCCGAGCAAAATGAGGATCCTGTGTTGGAACTGTCAGGGTCTGGGAGAAGCCCCGACGGTTCAACATTTCCGGTACTATGTCCAACGCACCAACCCTGATATCATTTTCCTATGCGAAACTAAAATAAATAACGCGGAATGTAACCGCATATGTCTTTCATTAGGTATGTTAGACATTATTTCTATTTCCCCTACGGAAGGGTGTTCCGGTATTTCCCTATTTGCAGTTAAAAATATTAATATAAGTTTAATTTCTTACTCGATGCGTTATATTCATACTAAAGTAACTAGGGACAACTCTACAATGTTTTTTACTGGTTTGCACGGTTTCCCGGAAACTAGCCAAAAAAACAAAACATATGAAATTATAGATTCGCTATACTCTTCTACTAATAATAACCCATGGCTTCTAGGGGGTGATTTTAATGAAATATTAACGGATTCTGAAAAACAAGGAGGCCCCCGCAGGGCTAGATCACAAATAAAAAATTTTCGAAACTGTCTAATAAGAAACAACCTCTTTGATTGTAAGCCAACTTCTGGATGGTTCACTTGGACTAAAGTCGGGCCCTTAACCCCGGTAATACATGAAAGATTAGATCGTTTTATAGCTAACTCAGCTTGGCAAGACATTTACCCTTCTTATCGAATTACCACAGAGTATGTTGCCAAATCTGATCACTGTTTCCTCCTCCTCGAATTAGACCCCATGGTTTCTAAACATACAACACAGCCTTCTAAGAACTTCCGATTCGAAAGCTGCTGGGCTAATAACACCGATAACATCCAAAAAATCAAAAAGGCCTGGGCCGACACTCCCGAACAGCCATAAACAAAATTGAAGCCGTTGGCACATACCTCGAAGAATGGCAAAACCAACAACGCTTTAAATCAACGGGTAGAATTAAGTTTCTCACTAAAAAAATTAACAAATTACTATATCGTCCCTTAAATGCCACAAATGAACAAGTATACTTAAATTATAGAACTGAACTAAATAAACTTTTAACAGAACAAGAAATTTATTGGGCTCAAAGATCTCGCACTCTTTGGCTCTCCCAAGGGGACAAAAATACCAAGTTCTTCCATGCCCGAGCAACTAATAGGAACAAGAAAAATTGGATTACAGGCCTTTACGATGCCAACTCAAATTGGCGCACGTCTGAATTAGAACTTATGAATATCGCTTCTGCATATTTCCAAAATTTGTTCACAACATCTAACCCCCAAATCTCAAACATTATTCTTGACAAAATTCATCCTTCCATCAATCATTCTATGAACGAAACCCTTCTAAAACCATTCACTAAAGAAGAAATTCTCCTTTCCTTTAAAGATATTGATCCTAGGAAAGCTCCTGGATTCGATGGTCTACCCAGTAGCTTTTTTAGACAACACTGGGATACAGTGGGTGACGATGTTACTAATCTCTGTATTAACCTTTTAAATGGAACTGCCGATATGGCCTCAGTCAACAAAACTATATTAGTACTAATTCCCAAAGTACAGGACCCTACCTCAATGAAACAACTCAGACCGATCAGCCTCTGCATTGTACTTTATAAAATAGTTGCTAAAAAATAGTCAACAGAATGAAACAGGCTATACCTCTATGCATAAGCCCTAATCAAGCAGCCTTTGTCCAAGGACGCAACATATCAGACAACATCCTTGTCGCTCATGAAATTATTCACAATATTAACTCAGGAGCTACTAAGTCCTCCCAAGGTGCTGCTCTTAAGCTAGACATGGAGAAAGCTTTTGATAGAGTAGAATGGTCATTCCTTGCAAATGTTATGGAACGCATGGGCTTTGCATCCGAATGGATCAATCTTATAATGCGTTGCATTACTACGGTATCTTTCTCAGTTAAAATTAATAATTCGTTCTCCACACCCTTTCAACCTCAACGTGGTCTTCGCCAGGGGGATCCCCTTTCCTCTTTCTCTTTTGTACCCAAGGCCTCTCGGCTTATTTAGCTGCTGCTCAACAAACTAAAATACTTCCAGGACTAGGTGCATGTAAATACGGGCCTAAAGTCAACCATCTGCTTTTTGCCGATGATTGTATGGTATTCATTAATACTAATCAATCTGAAGCATCCCTTCTGAAAAATGCTCTTCAAACATATGCTAATGCATCTGGTCAAGCGGTTAATTTTGAAAAATCAACAATTTTCTATAACCCACGTACACCGTCTGCAACAAGAAATGCAATCAACAACCTTTTACAAGTGCGTGAGGTTACTAATCCTGGAGTATATCTAGGAATCCCACTTCTAATTGGGAAAAATAAAACTGAATCTCTAGGTTTTGTGCGCGATAAAGTACATGATCGCCTCTCTAGTTGGGACAAACATCTTCTCTCCTTTAGTGGCCGAGAGATATTCATCAAAGCTGTCTTACAATCTCTTCCACAATATGTCATGTCTTGCTATCTTCTACCACAAAATATCATCGATGATATGAATACATCAATCCGACAATATTGGTGGACGGGCAAATCCAACAAAAAAGGTTGGCATATGTTACCATGGAATCGTATATGCTTACCTAAATCTGCTGGTGGCATGGGTTTCAAGGATTTACACGACTTTAACATTGCTCTCTTGGGCAAGCAAATTTGGAAACTCATCTGTGAACCAGATTCTTTATTAGGACAAATATATCGTTCTAAATACTTTCCCTCAGGCAACATCTTAGATGCACCAAAACCCAACAGGGGCTCTTTTGCCTGGCAAGGTATATATAACGCGATTCAGCGTCTCTTTCCTGGCTTTCTCCATCGCCCTGGCATAAATAGTAATATTAGAATACATAAAGATATATGGGGAGGGTCTTCCCCGATTGAGCTTACTGGGGATTACGAAATCTCCGATGAATTTCACATTCGTTGTCGTGATTTCATGATTCGTAACCAAACTGCATGGGATACGGATAAGGTAAGAAATTACTTTAATCCAATTGATGCTGATGCTATTCTTCGCATTCCCATCATAAATGATCAACGAGATTCAATACTCTGGTCTCCCAACGACTCGGGTATTTACTCAGTCCGTTCTGGATATATTTTCTTACAACGTTCCATAATCCCTCCTTTGTCACCAACTCGATTTTGGAAGTTTTTATCCAAAGTCAAAGCTTTACCCAAAGTTAAAACTTTTGGTTGGCGTATGGCATCTGATGCCCTACCAGTTGGATCTAAAATGCAAGCCTTTTCTCCTAACTCGGGCACTTGCCCTATCTGTGGTAGTCATTCGGAATCGATCCTTCATGTATTTCGTGATTGCCCTGGGGCATCTGAAGCCCTCCAAATTAGTGGTATCCCTATCACTCTCTATAAGAGTATAGCTCCCACACCTCTACTTTGGTTGGAGGAAGCAGCCTCTACTATTTCCCCTGATAAATTTGGTCTCTTCATTAATGTCTTATGGAATATTTGGAACAGACGTAATGACTGGGTACATAACCACCATCTACAACCACCCTGGTTAATTGCTGTTAATTCCATCAGCCTACATGATGAATTTTGTAAATCTTTAAATTCGTGTGACCCAGCTCCATCTATATTTTCTAAACCTTCCTGGTCACCTCCCCCACCTCATCATATCAAAATAAATGTGGATGGGGCCTTTAATCCATCAACTCGTGCAGCAGCCGTCGACGCTGTTGCTCGTGACTCTGCAGGTAAAGTTGTGGGTGGCATTGCATTCCCCCTTGGCAGCTGTCAGGACGCTATTACTAGTGAAGGGGAAAGCATCCTCGCTGGTCTCACCTTTTCCCGTGCTCAAGGCTGGAACCGTCTTTTGATTGAAACAAATTGTGCTTCCCTCGCGAACAGAATCAACAATCCTGCTCAGGACCTCTCTACCATGGGACCTACTATTCTCCAGATTCAAACTTTCCTTCATGATTTTGATTTTGTATCTATTTCCTTTGTACGCCGTGAGGCAAATATTATAGCCCATACTTTGGCTACTTCCTCTCTGAATTCTATGACTTCTATGTCATTCACTTCAGATATTCCCCCTTGTATCCAACAATATGTAACATACTATTCTTGATTAATAATATTTGGGCACTATTTTCCCCTTTTTAGGGTCCTCTAGCTCTGCTTGAAGGACAGTAGTAGGGGTTTTTAATGAGGCCTTTTCTTCAAAAAAAAAATTCCAACGGGCCCATTGAAAGGCCCATTTTGACCCGCTCGTCCGAAACCTCTAAAAAAGGACAGCAAAACAAGTTTTAATCAAATTTTAGGAGTTCATGTAATTGATTAGGAGCTTTTCAACACAATTATATTGCAAAACCTCAATTTCTATTCTTTTTACCTAGTTAAATTTCCAACGGGTCCATTGAAAGGCCCATTTTGACCCGCTCGTCCGAAACCTCTACAAAAAGGACTGCAAAACTTGTTTTAATCAAATTTTAGGAGTTCATATAATTGATTAGGAGATTTTCAACACAATTATATTTCCAAACCTCAATTTCATTACTTTTCACTCAATTAAAATTCCAACGGGTCCATTGAAAGCCACATTTCGACCCGCTCGTCTAAAACCTCTACAAAAAGGACTGCAAAACAAGTTTTAATCAAATTTTAGGAGTTCATGTAATTGATTAAGAGATTTTCAAGACAATTATATTATAAGACCTCAATTTCTGTACTTTTTACTCAGTTAAAATTCCAACGGGTCCAATAAAAGGCCCATTTAGACCTGCTCGTCCGAAACCTCAACAAGAAGGACCGCAAAACAAGTTTTGATCAAATTTTAGGAGTTCAAATAATTGATTAGGAGCTTTTCAACACAATTATATTGAAAAACCTCAATTTTTATACTTTTACTCAGTTAAAATTCCAACGGGCCCATTGAAAGGCCCATTTAGACCTGCTCGTCCGAAACCTCTACAAAAAGGACCGTAAAAAAGTTTTCTTCAAATTTTAGGAGTTCAAATAATTGATTAGGAGCTTTTCAAAACAATTATATTGCAAAAACTCAATTTCTGTACTTTTTACTAAGTTAAAATTTTAACGGATCCATTGTAAGGCCCATTTCGACGAGCTCGTCCGAAACCTCTACAAAAAGGACTGCAAAACAAGTTTTAATCAAATTTTAGTAGTTAATGTAATTCATTAGGAGCTTTTCAACACAATTATATTGCAAAACCTCATTTTCTTACTTTTTACTCAGTTAAAATTCCAACGGGTCCATTGAAAGGACCATTTAGACCTGCTCGTCCGAAACCTCGACAAAAAGGACCACAAAACAGGTTTTAATCAAATTTTAGGAGTTCAAATAATTGATTAGGAGCTTTTCAACCCAATTATATTGAAAAACCTCAATTTTTATACTTTTTACTTAGTTAAAATTCCAACGGGCCCATTGAAAGACCCATTTTGTCCGGCTCGTCCGAAACTTCTACAAAAAGGACCGCAAAAAAGTTTTCTTCAAATTTTAGGAGTTCAAATAATTGATTAGGAGCTTTTCAACACAATCATATTGCAAAACCTCAATTTCTTTACTTTTTACTCAGTTAAAATTTCAACGGATCCATTGAAAGGCCCATTTCGACCCGCTCGTCCGAAACCTCGACAAAAAGGACCGCAAAATAGGTTTTAATAAAATTTTAGGAGTTAAAATAATTGATTAGGAGCTTGTCAACCCAATTATATTGAAAAACCTCAATTTTTATACTTTTTACTCAGATAAAATTCCAACGGGCCCATTGAAAGGCCAATTATTCATGCTCGTTCGAAACTTCTACAAAAAGGACCGCAAAAAAGTTTTCTTCAAATTTTAGGATTTCAAATAATTGATTAGGAGCTTTTCAACACAATCATATTGCAATACCTCAATTTCTGTACTTTTTACTCAGTTAAAATTTCAACGGATCCATTAAAAGGCCCACTTCGACCCGCTCGTCCGAAACCTCTACAAAAAGGACTGCAAAACAAGTTTTAATCAAATTTTAGGAGTTAATGTAACTGATTAGGAGCTTTTCGACAAAATTATATTGCAAAACCTCATTTTCTTACTTTTTACTCAGTTAAAATTCCAACAGGTCCAATGTAAGGCCCATTTAGACCTTTTCGTCTGAAACCTCTACAAAAAGGGCCACAAACAAGTTTTAATCAAAATTTAGGAGATCGTGTATTTGATTAGGAGATTTTCAACACACTTATATTGCAAAACCTCAATTTCTGTACTTTTTACTCGGTTAAAATTCCAACGAGCCCATTGAAAGGCCCATTTAGTCCTGCTCGTCCGAAACCTCTACAAAAAGGACTGTAAAAAAGTTTTCTTCAAATTTATGAGTTCAAATAATTGATTAGGAGCTTTTCAAAACAATTATATTGCAAAAACTTAATTTCTGTACTTTTTACTAAGTTAAAATTTTAACGGATCCATTGTAAGGCCCATTTAAACCCGCTCGTCCGAAACCTCTACAAAAGGACTGAAAACAAGTTTTAATCAAATTTTAGGAGTTCATGTGATTGATTAGGAGCTTTTCAACACAATTATATTGCAAAAACTAAATTTATGTACTTTTTACTCAGTTAAAATTCCAACGGGTCCATTGAAAGGCCCATTTAGACCTGCTCGTTTGAAACCTCGACAAAAAGGACCGCAAAACAAGTTTTAATCAAATTTTAGAGTTCAAATAATTGATTATGAGCTTTTCAACACAATTATATTGAAAAACCTCAATTTTTATACTTTTTACTCAGTTAAAATTCCAACGGGCCCATTGAAAGGTACATTTAGAACTTCTCGTCCGAAACCTCGACAAAAAGGACCGCAAAAAAGTTTTAATCAAATTTTAGGAGTTCAAATAATTGATTAGGAGCTTTTCAACACAATTATATTGAAAATCCTCAATTTCTATACCTTTTACTCAGTTAAAATTCCAACGGGCCTATTGAAAGGCCCATTTAGTCCTGCTCGTCCGAAACCTCTGCAAAAAGGACCGTAAAAAGTTTTCTTCAAATTTCAGGAGTTCAAATAATTGATTAGGAGCTTTTCCAAACAATTATATTGCAAAAACTTAATTTCTGTACTTTTTACTAAGTTAAAATTTTAACGGATCCATTGTAAGGCCCATTTCGACCCACTCGTCCGAAACCTCTACAAAAGGACTGCAAAACAAGTTTAATCAAATTTTAGGAGTTCATGTAATTTATTAGGAGCTTTTCAACACAATTATATTGCAAAACCTAAAATTATGTACTTTTTACTCAGTTAAATTTCCAACGGGTCCATTGAAAGCCCATTTAGACCTGCTCGTTTGAAACCTCAACAAAAAGGACCGGAAAACAAGTTTTAATCAAATCTTAGGAGTTCAAATAATTGATTAAGAGCTTTTCAACACAATTATATTTAAAAAACCTCAATTTTTATACTTTTTACTCAGTTAAAATTCCAACGGGCCCATTGAAAGGTCCATTTAGAACTTCTCGTCCGAAACCTCGACAAAAAGGACCGTAAAAAAGTTTTAATCAAATTTTAGGAGTTCAAATAATTGATTAGGAGCTTTTCAACACAATTATATTGAAAATCCTCAATTTCTGTACCTTTTACTTAGTTAAAATTCCAACGGGCCCATTGAAAGGCCTATTTGGACCTGCTCGTCCGAAACCTATACTAAAAGGACCGCAAAAAAGTTTTATTCAAATTTTAGGAGTTCAAATATTTGATTAGGAGATTTTAAACACAATTATATTGAAAAACCTCAATTTTTCTACTTTTTACTCAATTAAAATTACAACGGGTCCATTGAAAGACCCATTTAGACCTGCTCGTCCGAAACCTCTACAAAAAGGATCGCAAAAAAGTTTTATTCAAATTTTAGGAGTTCAAATAATTGATTAGGAGATTTTCAACACAGTTATATTGTAAACCCTCAATTTTTATACTTTTTACTCAGTTAAAATTCCAACGGGTCCATTGAAAAGCCCATTTAGATCTGCTCGTCCGAAACCTCGACAAAAGGACTTCAAAACAAGTTTTAATCAAATTTTAGGAGTTCAAGTAATTGATTAGGTGCTTTCCAACACAATTATATTGAAAAACCTCAATTTCTGTACTTTTTACTCTGTTAAAATTCAACCGGGTCCATTGAAAGGACCATTTAGACCTGCTCGTCCGAAACCTCGACAAAAAGGACCGCAAAATAGGTTTTAATCAAATTTTAGGAGTTCAAATAATTGATTAGGAGCTTTTCAACACAATTATTTTAAAAAAAACTCAATTTTTATACTTTTTACTCAGTTAAATTTCCAACGAGCCCATTGAAAGGCCCATTTAGTCCTGCTCGTCCGAAACCTCTACAAAAAGGGCCGTAAAAAAGTTTTCTTCAAATTTATGAGTTCAAATAATTTATTAGGAGCTTTTCAAAACAATTATATTGCAAAAACTTAATTTCTGTACTTTTTACTAAGTTAAAATTTTAACGGATCCATTGTAAGGCCCATTTCGACCCGCTCGTCCGAAACCTCTACAAAAGGACTGCAAAACAAGTTTTAATCAAATTTTAGGAGTTCATGTAATTGATTAGGAGCTTTTCAACACAATTATATTGCAAAACCTAAATTTATGTACTTTTTACTCAGTTAAAATTCCAACGGGTCCATTGAAAGGCCCATTTAGACCTACTCGTTTGAAACCTCGACAAAAAGGACCGCAAAACAAGTTTTAATCAAAATTTAGGAGTTCAAATAATTGATTATGAGCTTTTCAAAACAATTATATTGAAAAACCTCAATTTTTATACTTTTTACTCAGTTAAAATTCCAACGGGCCCATTGAAAGGTCCATTTAGAACTTCTCGTCCGAAACCTCGATAAAAAGGACCGCAAAAAAGTTTTAATCAAATTTTAGGAGTTCAAATAATTTATTAGGAGCTTTTCAACACAATTTTATTGAAAATCCTCAATTTCTATACCTTTTACTTAGTTAAAATTCCAACGGGCCCATTGAAAGGCCTATTTAGACCTGCTCGTCCGAAACCTCTACAAAAAGGACCGCAAAAAAGTTTTCTTCAAATTTTAGGAGTTCAAATAAATGATTAGGAGATTTTAAACACAATTATATTGCAAAACCTCAATTTATGTACTTTTTACTCAGTTAAAATTCCAACGGGTCCATTGAAAGGCCCATTTAGACCTGCTCGTCCGAAACCTCTACAAAAAGGATCACAAAAAAGTTTTATTCAAATTTTAGGAGTTTAAATAATTTATTAGGAGATTTTCAACACAGTTATATTGTAAAACCTCAATTTTATACTTTTTACTTAGTTAAAATTCCAACGGGTCCATTGAAAGGCCCATTTAGATCTGCTCGCACGAAACCTCGACAAAAAGGACTACAAAACAAGTTTTAATCAAATTTTAGGACTTCATGTAATTGATTAGGAGCATTTCAACACAATTATATTGCAAAACCTCAATTTCTGTACTTTTTACTCAGTTAAAATTCCAACGGGTCCATTGAAAGGCCCATTTAGACCTGCTCGTCCGAAACCTCTACAAAAAGGATCGCAAAACAAGTTGTAATCAATTTTTAGGAGTTCAAATAATTGATTAGGAGCTTTTCAACACAATTATATTGAAAAACCTCAATTTTTATACTTTTTACTCAGTTAAAATTCCAACGGGCCCATTGAAAGGCCTAGTTAGACCTACTCGTCTGAAACCTCTACAAAAAAGACCGCAAAAAAGTTTTCTTCAGATTTTAGGAGTTCAAATAATTGATTAGGAGCTTTTCAACACAATTATATAGCAAAACCTCAATTTATGTACTTTTTACACAGTTAAAATTTCAAAGGATCCATTGAAAGGCCCATTTCGACCCGCTCGTCCAATACCTCTACAAAAGGACTGCAAAACAAGTTTTAATCAAATTTTAGGAGTTCATGTAATTGATTAGGAGCTTTTCAACACAATTATATTGCAAAACCTCAATTTATGTACTTTTTACTTAGTTAAAATTCCAACGGGTCCATTGAAAGGCTCATTTACACCTGCTCCTTTGAAACCTCTACAAAAAGGACCGCAAAACAAGTTTTAATCAAATTTTAGGAGTTCAAATAATTGATTAGGAGCTTTTCAACACAATTACATTGTAAAACCTCAATTTCTGTACTTTTTACCTTGTTAAATTTCCAACGGGCCCATTGAAAGGCCCATTTTGACCCGCTCGTCCGAAACCTCTACAAAAAGGCCTGCAAAACAAGGTTTAATCAAATTTTAGGAGTTCATGTAATTGATTAGGAGATTTTCAACACAATTATATTGCCAAACCTCAATTTCAGTACTTTTTACTCAGTTAAAATTCCAACGGGTCCATTGAAAGGCCCATTTAGACCTGCTCGTCCGAAACCTCGAAAAAAAAGGACAACAAGTTTTAATCAAATTTTAGGAGTTCAAATAATTGATTAGGAGCTTTTCAACACAATTATATTGCAAAACCTCAATTTCTGTACTTTTTACTCAGTTAAAATTCCAACGGGTCCAATAAAAGGCCCATTTCGACCTGCTCATCCGAAATCTCTACGAAAAGGACTGCAAAACAAGTTTTAATCAAATTTTAGGAGATCATGTAATTGATTAGGAGCTTTTCAACACAATTATATTGTAAGACCTCAATTTTTGTACTTTTTACTCAGTTAAAATTCCAACGGGTCCAATGAAAGGCCCATTTAGACCTGCTCGTCCGAAACCTCGACAAAAAGGACGGCAAAACAAGTTTTAATCAAATTTTAGGAGTTCAAATAATTGATTAGGAGCTTTTCAACCCAATTATATTGAAAAACCTCAATTTTTATACTCTTTACTCAGTTAAAATTCCAACGGGCCCATTGAAAGGCCCATTTAGTCCTGCTCGTCCGAAACATCTACAAAAAGGACCGTAAAAAGGTTTTCTTCAAATTTTAGGAGTTAAAATAATTAATTAGGAGCTTTTTAAAACAATTATATTGCAAAAACTCAATTTCGGTACTTTTTACTAAGTTAAAATTTTAACGGATCCATTGTAAGGCCCATTTCGACCCGCTCATCCGAAACCTCTACAAAAGGACTGCAAAACAAGTTTAATCAAATTTTAGGAGTTCATGTAATTGATTAGGAGCTTTTCAACACAATTATATTGCAAAACATAAAATTATGTACTTTTTACTCAGTTAAAATTACAACGGGTCCATTGAAAGGCCCATTTAGACCTGCTCATTTGAAACCTCGACAAAAAGGACCGCAAAACAAGTTTTAATCAAATTTTAGGAGTTCAAATAATTGATTATGAGCTTTTCAACACAATTATATTGAAAAACCTCAATTTTTATACTTTGTACTCAGTTAAAATTCCAACGGGCCCATTGAAAGGTCTATTTAGAACTTCTCGTCTGAAACCTCGATAAAAAGGACCGTAAAAAAGTTTTAATCAAATTTTAGGAGTTCAAATAATTGATTAGGAGCTTTTCAACACAATTATATTGAAAATCCTCAATTTCTGTACCTTTTCCTCAGTTAAAATTCCAACGGGCCCATTGAAAGGCCTATTTAGACCTGCTCGTCCGAAACCTCTACAAAGAGGACAACAAGAAAGTTTTCTTCAAATTTTAGGAGTTCAAATAATTGATTAGGAGATTTTAAACACAATTATATTGCAAAACCTCAATTTCTGTACTTTTTACTCAGTTAAAATTCCAACGGGTCCGTTGAAAGGCCCATTTAGACCTGTTCGTCCAAAACCTCTACAAAAAGGATCGCAAAAAAGTTTTATTCAAATTTTAGGAGTTCAAATAATTGATTAGGAGATTTTCAACACAATCATATTTAAAAACCACAATTTCTGTACTTTTTACTCAGTTAAAATTTCAATGGATCCATTGAAATGCCCATTTCGACCCGCTCGTCTGAAACCTCTACAAAAAGGACGGTAAAACAGGTTTTAATCAAATTTTAGGAGTTCATGTAATTGATTAGGAGCTTTTCAACACAATTATATTGTAAGACCTCAATTTCTGTACTTTTTACTCAGTTAAAATTCCAACGGGTCCAATGAAAGGCCCATTTAGACCTGCTCGTCCGAAACCTCGACAAAAAGGACCGCAAAAAAGGTTTTAATTAAATTTTAGGAGTTCAAATAATTGATTAGGAGCTTTTCAAAACAATTATATTGCAAAACCTCAATTTCTATTCTTTTTACCTAGTTAAATTTCCAACGGGTCCATTGAAAGGCCCATTTTGACCCGCTCGTCCGAAACCTCTACAAAAAGGACTACAAAGCATGTTTTAATCAAATTTTTGGAGTTCATGTAATTGATTAGGAGATTTTCAACACAATTATATTGCCAAACCTTAATTTCTGTACTTTTCACTCAATTAAAATTCCAACGGGTCCATTGAAAGCCCCATTTCGACCCGCTCGTCTAAAACCTCTACAGAAGGACTGCAAAACAAGTTTTAATCAAACTTTAGGAGTTCATGTAATTGATTAAGAGATTTTCAAGACAATTATATTATAAGACCTCAATTTCTGTACTTTTTACTCAGTTAAAATTCTAACGGGTCCAATGAAAGGCCCATTTAGACCTGCTCGTCCGAAACCTCGACAAAAAGGACCGCAAAACAAGTTTTAATCAAATTTTAGGAGTTCAAATAATTGATTAGGAGCTTTTCAACACAATTATATTGAAAAACCTCAATTTTTATACTTTTTACTCAGTTAAAATTCCAACGGGCCCATTGAAAGGCTCATTTAGTCCTGCTCGTCCGAAACCTCTACAAAAAGGACCGTAAAAAAGTTTTCTTCAAATTTTAGGTGTTCAAATAATTGATTAGGAGCTTTTCAAAACAATTATATTGCAAAAACTCAATTTCTGTACTTTTTACTAAGTTCAAATTTTAACGGATCCATTGTAAGGCCCATTTCGATCCGCTCCTCCGAAACCTCACAAAAGGACTGCAAATCATATTGCAAAACCTAAATTTATGTACTTTTTACTCTGTTAAAATTCCAACGGGTCCAATGAAAGTCCCATTTAGAACTGCTCGTTTGAAACCTCGACAAAAAGCACCGCAAAACAAGTTTTAATCAAATTTTAGCAGTTCAAATAACTGATTATGAGCTTTTTAACACAATTATATTGAAAATCCTCAATTTCTATACCTTTTACTCAGTTAAAATTCCAACGGGCCCATTGAAAGGCCTATTCAGACCTGCTCGTCCGAAACCTCTACAAAAAGGACCGCAAAAAAGTTTTCTTCAAATTTTAAGAGTTCAAATAATTGATTAGGAGATTTTAAACACAATTATATTACAAAACCACAATTTCTGTACTTTTTACTCAGTTAAAATTCCAACGGGTCCATGGAAAGGACCATTTACACCTGCTCGTCCGAAACCTCGACAAAAAGGACCGCAAAACATGTTTTAATCAAACTTTAGGAGTTCAAATAATTGATTAGGAGCATTTCTACACAATCATATTGAAAAACCACAATTTTTGTACTTTTTACTCAGTTAAAATTTCAATGGATCCATTGAAAGGCCCATTTCGACCCGCTCGTCCGAAACCTCTACAAAAAGGGCTGCAAAACAAGTTTTAATCAAATTTTAGGAGTTCATGTAATTTATTAGGAGATTTTCAACACAATTATATTGCAAAACCTCATTTCTTTACTTTTTACTAAGTTAAAATTCCAACGGGTCCAATGTAAGGCTTATTTAGACCTTTTCGTCCGAAACCTCTACAAAAAGGGCCACAAAAAAAAGTTTTAATCAAAATTTAGGAGATTGTGTAATTGATTAGGAGATTTTCAACACACTTATATTGCAAAACCTCAATTTTTGTACTTTTTACTCAGTTAAAATTCCAACGGGTCCATTGAAAGGCCCATTTAGACATGCTCGTCCGAAACCTCGACAAAAAGGAGGGCAAAACAAGTTTTAATCAAATTTTAGGAGTTCAAATAATTGATTACTAGATTTTAAACTCATTTATATTGTGAATCCTCAATTTCTGTACTTTTTACTCAGTTAAAATTCCAACGGGTCCATTGTTAGGCCATTTAGACCTGCTCGTCTGAAACCTCTACAAAAAGGACCGCAAAAAATATTTCTTCAAATTTAAGGAGTTCAAATAATTGATTAGGAGCTTTTCAACACAATTATATTGCAAAACCTCAATTTATGTACTTTTTACTAAGTTAAAATTCGAAAGGGTCCATTGAAAGGCACATTTAGACTTGCTCGTTTGAAACCTCGACAAAAAGGACCGCAAAACAAGTTTTAGTCAAATTTTAGGAGTTCAAATAATTGATTATGAGCTTTTCAACACAATTATATTGAAAAACCTCAATTTTTATACTTTTTACTCAGTTAAAATTCCAACGGGCCCATTGAAAGGCCCATTTAGACCTTCTCGTCCGAAATCTCGACAAAAAGGACCGCAAAAAATTTTAATCAAATTTTAGGAGTTCAAATAATTGATTAGGAGCTTTTCAACACAATTATATTGCAAAACCTCAATTTCTGTACTTTTTACTCGGTTAAAATTCCAACGGGTCCATTGAAAAGCCCAATTAGACCTGCTCGTCCGAAACCTCGACAAAAAGGACCGCAAAACAAGTTTTAATCAAATTTTAGGAGTTCAAATAATTGATTAGGAGCTTTTCAACACAATTATATTGCAAAACCTCAATTTATGTATTTTTGCTCAGTTAAAATTCCAATGGGTCCATTGAAAGGCCAATTTACACCTGCTCGTTTGAAACATCGACAAAAAGGACCGCAAAACAGGTTTTAATTAAAATTTAGGAGTTCAAATAATTGATTATGAGCTTTTCAACACAATTATATTGAAAAACCTCAATTTCATACTTTTTACTCAGTTAAAATTCCAACGGCCCATTGAAAGGCCCAATTAGACCTTCTCGTCCGAAACCTCTACAAAAAGGACCGCAAAAAAGTTTTATTCAAATATTAGGAGTTCAAATAATTGATTAGGAGCTTTTTAACACAATTATATTGGAAAACCTCAATTTCTGTACTTTTTACTCAGTTAAATTTCCAACGGGTCCATTGAAAGGCCCATTTTGACCCGCTCGTCCGAAACCTCTACAAAAAGGACTGCAAAACAAGTTTATTCAAATTTTAGGAGTTCATGTAATTTATTAGGAGATTTTCAACACAATTATATTTAAAAAACCTCAATTTTTATACTTTTTACTCAGTTAAAATTCCAACGAGCCCTTTGAAAGGTCCATTTAGAACTTCTCGTCCGAAACCTCAACAAAAAGGACCGTAAAAAAGTTTTAATCAAATTTTAGGAGTTCAAATAATTGATTAGGAGCTTTTCAACACAATTATATTGAAAATCCTCAATTTCTGTACCTTTTACTCAGTTAAAATTCCAACGGGCCCATTGAAAGGCCTATTTGGACCTGCTCGTCCGAAACCTATACAAAAAGGACCGCAAAAAAGTTTTCTTCAAATTTTAGGAGTTCAAATATTTGATTAGGAGATTTTAAACACAATTATATTGCAAAATCTCAATTTCTATATTTTTAACTCAATTAAAATTACATTGGGTCCATTGAAAGGCCCATTTAGACCTGCTCGTCCGAAACCTCTACAAAAAGGATCGCAAAAAAGTTTTATTCAAATTTTAGGAGTTCAAATAATTGATTAGGAGAGTTTCAACACAGTTATATTGTAAACCCTCAATTTTTATACTTTTTACTCAGTTAAAATTCCAACGGGTCCATTGAAAAGCCCATTTAGATCTGCTCGTCCGAAACCTCGACAAAAGGACTACAAAACAAGTTTTAATCAAATTTTAGGAGTTCAAGTAATTGATTCGGTGCTTTCCAACACAATTATATTGAAAAACCTCAATTTCTGTACTTTTTACTCAGTTAAAATTCCAACGGGTCCATTGAAAGGACCATTTAGATTTGCTCGTCCGAAACCTCGACAAAAATGACCGCAAACTAGGTTTTAATCAAATTTTAGGAGTTCAAATAATTGATTAGGAGCTTTTCAACACAATTATATTAAAAACCTCAATTTTTATACTTTTTACTCAGTTAAAATTCCAACGAGCCCATTGAAAGGCCCATTTAGTCCTGCTCGTCCAAAACCTCTACAAAAAGGACCGTAAAAAAGTTTTCTTCAAATTTATGAGTTCAAATAATTGATTAGGAGCTTTTCAAAACAATTATATTGCAAAAACTTAATTTCTGTACTTTTTACTAAGTTAAAATTTTAACGGATCCATTGTAAGGCCCATTTCGACCCGCTCGTCCGAAACCTCTACAAAAGGTCTACAAAACAAGTTTTAATCAAATTTTAGGAGTTCATGTAATTGATTAGGAGCTTTTCAACACAATTATATTGCAAAACCTAAATTTATGTACTTTTTATTCAGTTAAAATTCCAACGGGTCCATTGAAAGGCCCATTTAGACCTACTCGTCCGAAACCTCGACAAAAAGGACCGCAAAAAAGTTTTAATCAAATTTTAGGAGTTCAAATAATTTATTAGGAGCTTTTCAACACAATTTTATTGAAAATCCTCAATTTCTATACCTTTTACTTAGTTAAAATTCCAACAGGCCATTGAAAGGCCTATTTAGACCTGCTCGTCCGAAACCTCTACAAAAAGGATCACAAAAAAGTTTTATTCAAATTTTAGGAGTTTAAATAATTTATTAGGAGATTTTCAACACAGTTATATTGTAAAACCTCAATTTTATACTTTTTACTTAGTTAAAATTCCAACGGGTCCATTGAAAGGCCCATTTAGATCTGCTCGCACGAAACCTCGACAAAAAGGACTACAAAACAAGTTTTAATCAAAGTTTAGGACTTCATGTAATTGATTTGGAGCTTTTCAACACAATTATATTGCAAAACCTCAATTTCTGTACTTTTTACTCGGTTAAAATTCCAACGGGTCCATTGAAAAGCACATTTAGACCTGCTCGTCCGAAACCTCGACAAAAAGGACCGCAAAACAAGTTTTAATCAAATTTTAGGAGTTCAAATAATTGATTAGGAGCTTTTCAACACAATTATATTGCAAAACCTCAATTTATGTATTTTTACTCAGTTAAAATTCCAATAGGTCCATTGAAAGGCCGATTTACACCTGCTCGTTTGAAACATTGACAAAAAGGACCGCAAAACAGATTTTAATTAAAATTTAGGAGTTCAAATAATTGATTATGAGCTTTTCAACACAATTATATTGAAAAACCTCAATTTCATACTTTTTACTCAATTTAAATTCCAACGGGCCCATTGAAAGGCCTAGTTAGATCTACTCATCTGAAACCTCTACAAAAAAGACCGCAAAACAGTTTTCTTCAGATTTTAGGAGTTCAAATAATTGATTAGGAGCTTTTCAACACAATTATATTGCAAAACCTCAATTTATGTACTTTTTACTTAGTTAAAATTCCAACGGGTCCATTGAAAGGCTCATTTACACCTGCTCCTTTGAAACCTCTGCAAAAAGGACCGCAAAACAAGTTTTAATCAAATTTTAGGAGTTCAAATAAATTAGGAGCTTTTCAACACAATTACATTTTAAAACCTCAATTTCTGTACTTTTTACCTTGTTAAATTTCCAACGGGCCCATTGAAAGGCCCATTTTGACCCGCTCGTCCGAAACCTGTACAAAAAGGCCTGCAAAACAAGGTTTAATCAAATTTTAGGAGTTCATGTAATTGATTAGGAGATTTTCAACACAATTATATTGCCAAACCTCAATTTCAGTACATTTTACTCAGTAAAAATTCCAACAGGTCCATTGGAAGGCCCATTTAGACCTACTCGTCCGAAACCTCGAAAAAAAAGGACAACAAGTTTTAATCAAATTTTAGGAGTTCAAATAATTGATTAGGAGCTTTTCAACACAATTATATTTCAAAACCTCAATTTCTGTACTTTTTACTCAGTTAAAATTCCAACGGGTCCAATAAAAGGCCCATTTCGACCTGCTCATCCGAAATCTCTACGAAAAGGACTGCAAAACAAGTTTTAATCAAATTTTAGGAGATCATGTAATTGATTAGGAGCTTTTCAACACAATTATATTGTAAAACCTCAATTTCTGCACTTTTTACTCAGTTAAAATTCCAACGGGTCCAATGAAAGGCCCATTTAGACCTGCTCGTCCGAAACCTCGACAAAAAGGACCGCAAAACAAGTTTTAATCAAATTTTAGGAGTTCAAATAATTGATTAGGAGCTTTTCAACACAATTATATTGAAAAACCTAAATTTTTATACTCTTTACTCAGTTAAAATTCCAACGGGCCCATTGAAAGGCCCATTTAGTCCTGCTCGTCCGAAAAATCTACAAAAAGGACTGTAAAGAAGTTTTCTTCAAATTTTAGGAGTTCAAATAATTGATTAGGAGCTTTTTAAAACAATTATATTGCAAAAACTCAATTTCGGTACTTTTTACTAAGTTAAAATTTTAACGGATCCATTGTAAGGCCCATTTCGTCCCGCTCATCCGAAACCTCTACAAAAGGACTGCAAAACAAGTTTAATCAAATTTTAGGAGTTCATGTAATTGATTAGGAGCTTTTCAACACAATTATATCGCAAAACCTAAAATATGTACTTTTTACTCAGTTAAAATTCCAACGGGTCCATTGAAAGGCCCATTTAGACCTGCTCATTTGAAACCTCGACAAAAAAGACCGCAAAACAAGTTTTAATCAAATTTTAGGAGTTCAAATAATTGATTATGAGCTTTTCAACACAATTATATTGGAAAACCTCAATTTTTATACTTTGTACTCAGTTAAAATTCCAACGGGCCCATTGAAAGGTCTATTTAGAACTTCTCGTCTAAAACCTCGATAAAGAGGATCGTAAAAAAGTTTTAATCAATTTTAGGAGTTCAAATAATTGATTAGGAGCTTTTCAACACAATTATATTGAAAATCCTCAATTTTTGTACCTTTTCCTCAGTTAAAATTCCAACGGGCCCATTGAAAGGCCTATTTAGACCTGCTCGTCCGAAACCTCTACAAAGAGGACAGCAAGAAAGTTTTCTTCAAATTTTAGGATTTCAAATAATTGATTGGGAGATTTTAAACACAATTATATTGCAAAACCTCAATTTCTGTACTTTTTACTCAGTTAAAATTCCAACGGGTCCGTTGAAAGGCCCATTTAGACCTGTTCGTCCAAAACCTCTACAAAAAGGATCGCAAAAAAGTTTTATTCAAATTTTAGAAGTTAAAATAATTGATTAGGAGATTTTCAACACAATCATATTTAAAAACCACAATTTCTGTACTTTTTACTCAGTTAAAATTTCAACGGATCCATTGAAAGGCCCATTTCGACCCGCTCGTCCGAAACCTCTACAAAAAGGACGGCAAAACAGGTTTTAATCAAATTTTAGGAGTTCATGTAATTGATTAGGAGCTTTTCAACACAATTATATTGTAAGACCTCAATTTCTGTACTTTTTACTCGGTTAAAATTCCAACGGGTCTAATGAAAGGCCCATTTAGACCCGCCCGTCCGAAACCTCGACAAAAAGGACCGCAAAAAAGGTTTTAATCAAATTTTAGGAGTTCAAATAATTGATTAGGAGCTTTTCAACACAATTATATTGAAAAACCTCAATTTTTATACTTTTTACACAGTTAAAATTCCAACGGGCCCATTGAAAGGCCCATTTAGTCCTTCTCGTCCGAAACCTCTACAAAAAGGACCGTAAAAAGTTTTCTTCAAATTTTAGGAGTTCAAATAATTGATTAGGAGATTTTAAACACAATTATATTGCAAAACCTCAATTTCTGTACTTTTTACTCAGTTAAAATTCCAACGGGTCCATTGAAAGGCCCATTTAGACCTCCTCGTCCGAAACCTCTACAAAAAGGATCACAAAAAAGTTTTATTCAAATTTTAGGAGTTCAAATAATTTATTAGGAGATTTTCAACACAGTTATATTGTAAAACCTCAATTTTATACTTTTTACTCAGTTAAAATTCCAACGGGTCCATTGAAAGGCCCATTTAGATCTGCTCGCATGAAACCTCGACAAAAAGGACCACAATTAATCAAAATTTAGGAGTTCAAATAATTGATTAAGATCTTTTCAACACAATTATATTGAAAAACATCAATTTTTATACTTTTTACTCAGTTAAAATTCCAACGGGCCCATTGAATGGCCCATTTAGTCCTGCTCGACCGAAACCTCTACAAAAAGGACCGTAAAAAAGTTTTCTTCAAATTTTAGGAGTTCAAATAATTGATTAGGAGCTTTTCAAAACAATTATATTGCAAAAACTCAATTTCTGTACTTTTTACTATGTTAAAATTTTAACGGATCCATTGTAAGGCCCATTTCGACCCGCTCGTCCGAAACCTCTACAAAGGACTGCAAAACAAGTGTTAATCAAATTTTAGGAGTTCATATAATTGATTAGGAGCTTTTCAACACAATCATATTTCAAAACCTAAATTTATGTACTTTTTACTCTGTTAAAATTCCAAAGTGTCCAATGAAAGTCCCATTTAGAACTGCTCGTTTGAAACCTCGACAAAAAGGACCGCAAAACAAGTTTTAATCAAATTTTAGCAGTTCAAATAATTGATTATGAGCTTTTCAACACAATTATATTGAAAATTCTCAATTTCTATACCTTTTACTCAGTTAAAATTCCAACGGGCCCATTGAAAGGCCTATTCAGACCTGCTCGTCCGAAACCTCTACAAAAAGGACCGCAAAAAAGTTTTCATCAAATTTTAAGAGTTCAAATAATTGATTAGGAGATTTTAAACACAATTATATTACAAAACCACAATTTATGTACTTTTTACTCAGTTAAAATTCCAACGGGTCCATTGAAATGCCTATTTAGACCTGCTCGTCTGAAACCTCTACAAAAAGGATCACAAAAAAGTTTTATTAAAATTTTAGGAGTTCAAATAATTGATTAGGAGATTTTCAACACAGTTATATTGTAAAAACTCAATTTTTATACTTTTAACTAAGTTAAAATTCCAACGGGTCCATTGAAAGTCTCATTTAGATCTGCTCGTCCGAAACCTCGACAAAAAGGACTGCAAAACAAGTTTTAATCAAATTTTAGGAGTTCATGTAATAGATTAGGAGCTTTTCAACACAATTATATTTCAAAACCCCAATTTCTGTACTTTTTACTCAGTTAAAATTCCAACGGGTCCATGGAAAGGACCATTTACACCTGCTCGTCCGAAACCTCGACAAAAAGGACCGCAAAACATGTTTTAATCAAATTTTAGGAGTTCAAATAATTGATTAGGAGCTTTTCAACACAATTATATTGAAAACCCTCAATTTTTGTACCTTTTACTCAGTTAAAATTCCAATGGGCCCATTGAAAGGCCCATTTAGACATGCTCGTCCGAAACCTTTACAAAAAGGACCGCAGAAAAGTTTTCTTCAAATTTTAGGATTTCAAATAATTGATTAGGAGATTTTCAACACAATTATATTACAAAACCTCAATTTATGTACTTTTTACTCAGTTAAAATTCCAACGGGTCTATTGAAAGGCCCATTTAGTCTTGCTCGTCCGAAACCTCTACAAAAAAGACCGCAAAAAAGTTTTCTTCAAATTTTAGGAGTTCAAATAATTGATTAGGAGCATTTCAACACAATCATATTGAAAAACCACAATTTTTGTACTTTTTACTTAGTTAAAATTTCAATGGATCCATTGAAAGGCCCATTTCGACCCGCTCGTCCGAAACCTCTACAAAAAGGGCTGCAAAACAAGTTTTAATCAAATTTTAGGAGTTCATGTAATTTATTAGGAGATTTTCAACACAATTATATTGCAAAACCTCATTTCTGTACTTTTTACTAAGTTAAAATTCCAACGGGTCCAATGAAAGGCCTATTTAGACCTTTTCGTCCGAAACCTCTACAAAAAGGGCCACAAAACAAGTTTTAATCAAAATTTAGGAGATTGTGTAATTGATTAGGAGATTTTCAACACACTTATATTGCAAAACCTTAATTTTTGTACTTTTTACTCAGTTAAAATTCCAACGGGTCCATTGAAAGGCCCATTTACACCTGCTCGTCCGAAACCTCGACAAAAAGGACCGCAAAACAAGTTTTAATCTAATTTTAGGAGTTCAAATAATTGATTACTAGATTTTAAACTCATTTATATTGCGAATCCTCAATTTCTGTACTTTTTACTCAGTTAAAATTCCAACGGGTCCATTGTAAGGCCATTTAGACCTGCTCGTCTGAAACCTCTACAAAAAGGACCGCAAAAAATTTTTCTTCAAATTTAAGGAGTTCAAATAATTGATTAGGAGCTTTTCAACACAATTATATTGCAAAACCTCAATTTATTTACTTTTTACTAAGTTAAAATTCCAAAGGGTCCATTGAAAGGCACATTTAGACTTGCTCGTTTGAAACCTCGACAAAAAGGACCGCAAAACAAGTTTTAATCAAATTTTAGGAGTTCAAATAATTGATTATGAGCTTTTCAACACAATTATATTGAAAAATCTCAATTTTTATACTTTTTACTCAGTTAAAATTCCAACGGGCCCATTGAAAGGCCCATTTAGACCTTCTCGTCCGAAATCTCGACAAAAAGGACCGCAAAAAATTTTAATCAAATTTTAGGAGTTCAAATAATTGATTAGGAGCTTTTCAACACAATTATATTGCAAAACCTCAATTTCTGTATTTTTACTCAGTTAAAATTCCAATGGGTCCATTGAAAGGCCGATTTACACCTGCTCGTTTGAAACCTCGACAAAAAGGACCGCAAAACAGGTTTTAATTAAAATTTAGGAGTTCAAATAATTGATTATGAGATTTTCAACACAATTATATTGAAAAACCTCAATTTCATACTTTTTACTCAGTTAAAATTCCAACGGCCCATTGAAAGGCCCAATTAGACCTTCTCGTCCGAAACCTCTACAAAAAGGACCGCAAAAAAGTTTTATTCAAATATTAGGTGTTCAAATAATTGATTAGGAGCTATTTAACACAATTATATTGGAAAACCTCAATTTCTGTACTTTTTACTCAGTTAAATTTCCAACGGGTCCATTGAAAGGCCCATTTTGACCCGCTCGTCCGAAACCTCTACAAAAAGGACTGCAAAACAAGTTTATTCAAATTTTAGGAGTTCATGTAATTTATTAGGATATTTTCAACACAATTATAATTAAAAAACCTCAATTTTTATACTTTTTACTCAGTTAAAATTCCAACGGGCCCATTGAAAGGTCCATTTAGAACTTCTCGTCCGAAACCTCGACAAAAAGGACCGTAAAAAAGTTTTAATCAAATTTTAGGAGTTCAAATAATTGATTAGGAGCTTTTCAACTCAATTATATTGAAAATCATCAATTTTCTGTACCTTTTACTCAGTTAGAATTCCAACGGGCCCATTGAAAGGCCTATTTGGACCTGCTCGTCCGAAACCTATACAAAAAGGACCGCAAAAAAGTTTTCTTCAAATTTTAGGAGTTCAAATATTTGATTAGGAGATTTTAAACACAATTATATTGCAAAATCTCAATTTCTGTATTTTTAACTCAATTAAAATTACAATGGGTCCATTGAAAGGCCCATTTAGACCTGCTCGTCCGAAACCTCTACAAAAAGGATCGCAAAAAAGTTTTATTCAAATTTTAGGAGTTCAAATAATTGATTAGGAGATTTTCAACACAGTTATATTGTAAACCCTCAATTTTTATACTTTTTACTCAGTTAAAATTCCAACGGGTCCATTGAAAAGCCCATTTAGATCTGCTCGTCCGAAACCTCGACAAAAGGACTACAAAACAAGTTTTAATCAAATTTTAGGAGTTCAAGTAATTGATTAGGTGCTTTCCAACACAATTATATTGAAAAACCTCAATTTCTGTACTTTTTACTCTGTTAAAATTCCAACGGGTCCATTGAAAGGACCATTTAGACCTGCTCGTCCGAAACCTCGACAAAAAGGACCGCAAAATAGGTTTTAATCAAATTTTAGGAGTTCAAATAATTGATTAGGAGCTTTTCAACACAATTATATTAAAAAACCTCAATTTTTATACTTTTTACTCAGTTAAAATTCCAACGAGCACATTGAATGGCCCATTTAGTCCTGCTCGTCCGAAACCTCTACAAAAAGGACCGTAAAAAAGTTTTCTTCAAATTTATGAGTTCAAATAATTGATTAAGAGCTTTTCAAAACAATTATATTGCAAAAACTTAATTTCTGTACTTTTTACTAAGTTAAAATTTTAACGGATCCATTGTAAGGCCCATTTCGACCCGCTCGTCTGAAACCTCTACAAAAGGACTGCAAAACAAGTTTTAATCAAATTTTAGGAGTTCATGTAATTGATTAGGAACTTTTCAACACAATTATATTGCAAAACCTAAATTTATGTACTTTTTACTCAGTTAAAATTCCAACGGGTCCATTGAAAGGCTCATTTAGACCTACTCGTTTGAAACCTCGACAAAAAGGATCGCAAAACAAGTTTTAATCAAAATTTAGGAGTTCAAATAATTGATTATGAGCTTTTCAAAACAATTATATTGAAAAACCTCAATTTTTATACTTTTTACTCAGTTAAAATTCCAACGGGACCATTGAAAGGTCCATTTAGAACTTCTCGTCCGAAACCTCGACAAAAAGGACCGCAAAAAAGTTTTAATCAAATTTTAGGAGTTCAAATAATTTATTAGGAGCTTTTCAACACAATTTTATTGAAAATCCTCAATTTCTATACCTTTTACTTAGTTAAAATTCCAACGGGCCCATTGAAAGGCCTATTTAGACCTGCTCGTCCGAAACCTCTACAAAAAGGACCGCAAAAAACTTTTCTTCAAATTTTAGGAGTTCAAATAATTGATTAGGAGATTTTAAACACAATTATATTGCAAAACCTCAATTTATGTACTTTTTACTCAGTTAAAATTCCAACGGGTCCATTGAAAGGCCCATTTAGACCTGCTCGTCCGAAACCTCCACAAAAAGGATCACAAAAAAGTTTTATTCAAATTTTAGGAGTTTAAATAATTTATTAGGAGATTTTCAACACAGTTATATTGTAAAACCTCAATTTTATACTTTTTACTTAGTTAAAATTCCAACGGGTCCATTGAAAGACCCATTTAGATCTGCTCGCACGAAACCTCGACAAAAAGGACTACAAAACAAGTTTTAATCAAATTTTAGGACTTCATGTAATTGATTAGGAGCTTTTCAACACAATTATATTGCAAAACCTCAATTTCTGTTCTTTTTACTCAGTTAAAATTCCAACGGGTCCATTGAAAGGCCCATTTAGACCTGCTCGTCCGAAACCTCTACAAAAAGTATCGCAAAACAAGTTTTAATCAAATTTTAGGAGTTCAAATAATTGATTAGGAGCTTTTCAACACAATTATATTGAAAAACCTCAATTTTTATACTTTTTACTCAGTTAAAATTCCAACGGGCCCATTGAAAGGCCTAGTTAGACCTACTCGTCTGAAACCTCTACAAAAAAGACCGCAAAAAAGTTTTCTTCAAATTTTAGGAGTTCAAATAATTGATTAGGAGCTTTTCAACACAATTATATTGCAAAACCTCAATTTATGTACTTTTTACACAGTTAAAATTTCAAAGGATCCATTGAAAGGCCCATTTCGACCCGCTCGTCCGATACCTCTACAAAAGGATTGCAAAACAAGTTTTAATCAAATTTTAGGAGTTCATGTAATTGATTAGGAGCTTTTCAACACAATTATATTGCAAAACCTCAATTTATGTACTTTTTACTTAGTTAAAATTCCAACGGGTCCATTGAAAGGCTCATTTACACCTGCTCCTTTGAAACCTCTACAAAAAGAACCGCAAAACAAGTTTTAATCAAATTTTAGGAGTTCAAATAATTGATTAGGAGCTTTTCAACACAATTACATTGTAAAACCTCAATTTATGTACTTTTTACCTTGTTAAATTTCGAACGGGCCCATTGAAAGGCCCATTTTGACCCTCTCGTCCGAAACCTGTACAAAAAGGCCTACAAAACAAGGTTTAATCAAATTTTAGGAGTTCATGTAATTCATTAGGATATTTTCAACACAATTATATTGCCAAACCTCAATTTCAGTACTTTTTACTCAGTTAAAATTCCAACGGGTCCATTGAAAGGCCCATTTAGACCTGCTTGTCCGAAACCTCGAAAAAAAAGGACAACAAGTTTTAATCAAATGTTAGGAGTTCAAATAATTGATTAGGAGCTTTTCAACACAATTATATTGCAAAACCTCAATTTCTGTACTTTTTACTCAGTTAAAATTCCAACGGGTCCAATAAAAGGCCCATTTCGACCTGCTCATCCGAAATCTCTACGAAAAGGACTGCAAAACAAGTTTTAATCAAATTTTAAGAGATCATGTAATTGATTAGGAGCTTTTCAATACAATTATATTGTAAGACCTCAATTTCTATACTTTTTACTCAGTTAAAATTCCAACGGGTCCAATGAAAGGCCCATTTAGACCTGCTCGTCCGAAACCTCGACAAAAAGGACCGCAAAACAAGTTTTAATCAAATTTTAGGAGTTCAAATAATTGATTAGGAGCTTTTCAACAACCTCAATTTTTATACTCTTTACTCAGTTAAAATTCCAACCGGCCCATTTAGTCCTGCTCGTCCGAAACATCTACAAAAAGGACCGGAAAAAAGTTTTCTTCAAATTTTAGGAGTGCAAATAATTGATTAGGAGCTTTTTAAAACAATTATATTGCAAAAACTCAATTTCGGTACTTTTTACTAAGTTAAAATTTTAACGGATCCATTGTAAGGCCCATTTCGACCCGCTCATCCGAAACCTCTACAAAAGGACTGCAAAACAAGTTTAATCAAATTTTAGGAGTTCATGTAATTCATTAGGAGCTTTTCAACACAATTATATTGCAAAACCTAAAATTATGTACTTTTTACTCAGTTAAAATTCCAACGGGTTCATTGAAAGGCCCATTTAGACCTGCTCATTTGATACCTCGACAAAAAGGACCGCAAAAAAAGTTTTAATCAAATTTTAGGAGTTCAAATAATTGATTATGAGCTTTTCAACACAATTATATTGAAAAACCTCAATTTTTATACTTTGTACTCAGTTAAAATTCCAACGGGCCCATTGAAAGGTCTATTTAGAACTTCTCGTCTGAAACCTCGATAAAAAGGACCGTAAAAAAATTTTAATCAAATTTTAGGAGTTCGAATAATTGATTAGGAGCTTTTCAACACAATTATGTTGAAAATCCTCAATTTCTGTACCTTTTCCTCAGTTAAAATTCCAACGGGCCCATTGAAAGGCCTATTTAGACCTGCTCGTCCGAAACCTCTACAAAGAGGACATCAAGAAAGTTTTCTTCAAATTTTAGGAGTTCAAATAATTGATTAGGAGATTTTAAACACAATTATAGTGCAAAACCTCAATTTCTGTACTTTTTACTCATTTAAAATTCCAACGGGTCCGTTGAAAGGCCCATTTAGACATGTTCGTCCAAAACCTCTACAAAAAGGATCGAAAAAAAGTTTTATTCAAATTTTAGGAGTTTAAATAATTGATTAGGAGATTTTCAACACAATCATATTTAAAAACCACAATTTCTGTACTTTTTACTCAGTTAAAATTTCAACGGATCCATTGAAAGGCCCATTTCGACCCGCTCGTCCGAAACCTCTACAAAAAGGACGGCAAAACAGGTTTTAATCAAATTTTAGGAGTTCATGTAATTGATTAGGAGCTTTTCAACACAATTATATTGTAAGACCTCAATTTCTGTACTTTTTACTCAGTTAAAATTCCAACGGGTCCAATGAAAGGCCCATTTAGACCTTCTCGTCCGAAACCTCGACAAAAAGGACAGCAAAAAAGGTATTAATCAAATTTTAGGAGTTCAAATAATTGATTAGGAGCTTTTCAACACAATTATATTGAAAAACCTCAATTTTTATACTTTTTACACAGTTAAAATTCCAACGGGCCCATTGAAAGGCCCATTTAGTCCTTCTCGTCCGAAACCTCTACAAAAAGGACTGTAAAAAGGTTTTCTTCAAATTTTAGGAGTTCAAATAATTGATTAGGAGATTTTAAACACAATTTTATTGCAAAACCTCAATTTCTGTACTTTTTACTCAGTTAAAATTCCAATGGGTCCATTGAAAGGCCCATTTAGACCTGCTCGTCCGAAACCTCTACAAAAAGGATCACAAAAAAGTTTTATTCAAATTTTAGGAGTTCAAATAATTTATTAGGAGATTTTCAACACAGTTATATTGTAAAACCTCAATTTTATACTTTTTACTCAGTTAAAATTCCAACGGGTCCATTGAAAGGCCCATTTAGATCTGCTCGCACGAAACCTCGACAAAAAGGACCACAAAACAAGTTTTAATCAAATTTTAGGAGTTCAAATAATTGATTAAGATTTTTTCAACACAATAATATTGAAAAACATCAATTTTTATACTTTTTACTCAGTTAAAATTCCAACGGGCCCATTGAAAGACCCATTTAGACATGCTCGACCGAAACCTCTACAAAAAGGACCGTAAAAAAGTTTTCTTCAAATTTTAGGAGTTCAAATAATTGATTAGGAGCTTTTCAAAACAATTATATTGCAAAAACTCAATTTCTGTACTTTTTACTAAGTTAAAATTTTAACGGATCCATTGTAAGGCCCATTTCGACCCGCTCGTCCGAAACCTCTACAAAGGACTGCAAAACAAGTGTTAATCAAATTTTAGGAGTTCATGTAATTGATTAGGAGCTTTTCAACACACTCATATTGCAAAACCTAAATTTATGTACTTTTTACTTTGTTAAAATTCCAACGGGTCCAATGAAAGTCCCATTTAGAACTGCTCGTTTGAAACCTCGACAAAAAGGACCACAAAACAAGTTTTAATCAAATTTTAGCAGTTCAAATAATTGATTATGAGCTTTTCAACACAATTATATTGAAAATCCTCAATTTCTATACCTTTTACTCAGTTAAAATTCCAACGGGCCCATTGAAAGGCCTATTCAGACCTGCTCGTCCGAAACCTCTACAAAAAGGACCGCAAAAAAGTTTTCTTCAAATTTTAAGAGTTCAAATAATTGATTAGGAGATTTTAAACACAATTATATTACAAAACCACAATTTATGTACTTTTTACTCAGTTAAAATTCCAACAGGTCCATTGAAATGGCCATTTAGACCTGCTCGTCTGAAACCTCTACAAAAAGGATCACAAAAAAGTTTTATTAAAATTTTAGGAGTTCAAATAATTGATTAGGAGATTTTCAACACAGTTATATTGTAAAAACTCAATTTTTCTACTTTTAACTAAGTTAAAATTCCAACGGGTCCATTGAAAGTCTCATTTAGATCTGCTCGTCCGAAACCTCGACAAAAAGGACTGCAAAACAAGTTTTAATCAAATTTTAGGAGTTCATGTAATTGATTAGGAGCTTTTCAACACAATTATATTTCAAAACCACAATTTTTGTACTTTTTACTCAGTTAAAATTTCAACGGGTCCTTGGAAAGGACCATTTACACCTGCTCGTCCGAAACCTCGACAAAAAGGACCGCAAAACATGTTTTAATCAAATTTTAGGAGTTCAAATAATTGATTAGGAGCTTTTCAACACAATTATATTGAAAACCCTCAATTTTTGTACCTTTTACTCAGTTAAAATTCCAATGGGCCCATTGAAAGGCCCATTTAGACATGCTTGTCCGAAACCTCTACAAAAAGGACCGCAGAAAAGTTTTCTTCAAATTTTAGGATTTCAAATAATTGATTAGGAGATTTTCAACACAATTATATTACAAAACTTCAATTTATGTACTTTTTACTCAGTTAAAATTCCAACGGGTCCATTGAAAGGCCCATTTAGTCTTGCTCGTCCGAAACCTCTACAAAAAGAACCGCAAAAAAGTTTTCTTCAAATTTTAGGAGTTCAAATAATTGATTAGGAGCATTTCAACACAATCATATTGAAAAACCACAATTTTTGTACTTTTTACTCAGTTAAAATTTCAATGGATCCATTGAAAGGCCCATTTCGACCCGCTCGTCCGAAACCTCTACAAAAAGGGCTGCAAAACAAGTTTTAATCAAATTTTAGGAGTTCATGTAATTGATTAGGAGCTTTTCAACACAATTATATTGTAAGACCTCAATTTATGTACTTTTTACTCAGTTAAAATTCCAACGGGTCCATTGAAAGGCCAATTTAGACCTGCTCGTCCGAAACCTCGACAAAAAGGACCTCAAAACAAGTTTTAATCAAATTTTAGGAGTTCAAATAATTGATTAGGAGATTTTCAACACAATTATATTGAAAAACCTCAATTTTTATACTTTTTACTCAGTTAAAATTCCAATCGGCCCATTGAAAGGCCCATTTAGTCCTGCTCGTCCAAAACCTCAACAAAAAGGACCGTAAAAAAGTTTTCTTCAAATTTTAGGAGTTCAAATAATTTATTAGGATATTTTCAACACAATTATATTGCATAAACTCAATTTATGTACTTTTTACTAAGTTAAAATTTCAACGGATCCATTGAAAGGCCCATTTCGACCCGCTCGTCCGAAACCTCTACAAAAGGACCGCAAAACAAGTTTTAATCAAATTTTAGGAGTTCATGTAATTGATTAGGAGCTTTTCAACACAATTATATTGCAAAACCTCATTTTATGTACTTTTTACTCAGTTAAAATTCCAACGGGTCCATTGAAAGGCCCATTTAGACCTGCTCATTTGAAACCTCGACAAAAAGGACGGCAAAACAAGTTTTAATCAAATTTTAGGAGTTCAAATAATTGATTATGAGCTTTTCAACACAATTATATTTAAAAACAACATTTTTTATACTTTATACTCAGTTAAAATTCCAACGGGCCCATTGAAAGGCCCATTTAGACCTTCTCGTTCGAAACCTCGATAAAAAGGATTGCAAAAAAGTTTTAATCAAATTTTAGGAGTTCAAATAATTGATTAGAAGCTTTTCAACACAATTATACTGAAAAACCTCAATTTCTGTACCTTTTACTCAGTTAAAATTCCAATGGGTCCATTGAAAGGACCATTTAGACCTGCTCATTTGAAACCTCGACAAAAAGGACGGCAAAACAAGTTTTAATCAAATTTTAGGAGTTCAAATAATTGATTATGAGCTTTTCAACACAATTATATTTAAAAACAACAATTTTTATACTTTATACTCAGTTAAAATTCCAACGGGTCCATTGAAAGGCCCATTTAGACCTACTCGTCCGAAACCTCGACAAAAAGGACCGCAAAATAAGTTTTAATCAAATTTTAGGAGTTCAAATAATTTATTAGGAGATTTTCAACACAATTATATAGAAAAACCTCAATTTTTACACTTTTTACTTAGTTAAAATTCCAACGGGCCCATTGAAAGGCCCATTTAGTCCTGCTCGTCAAAAACCTCAACAAAAAGGACCGTAAAAAAGTTTTCTTCAAATTTGAGGAGTTCAAATAATTGATTAGTAGCTTTTAAACACAATTATATTGCAAAAACTCAATTTCTGTACTTTTTACTAAGTTAAAATTTGAACGGATCCATTGAAAGGCCCATTTCGACCCGCTCCTCCGAAACCTCTACAAAAGGACCGCAAAACAAGTTTTATTCAAATTTTAGGAGTTCATGTAATTGATTAGGAGCTTTTCAACACAATTATATTGCAAAACCTCATTTTATCTACTTTTTACTCAGTTAAAATTACAACGGGTCCATTGAAAGTCCCATTTAGACCTGCTCGTTTGAAACCTCGACAAAAAGGACCGCAAAGCAAGTTTGAATCAAATTTTAGTAGTTCAAATAATTGATTATGAGCTTTTCAACACAATTATATTGAAAAACCTCAATTTTTATACTTTTTACTCAGTTAAAATTCCAACGGGCCCTTTGAACAGCCCATTTAGACCTTCTCGTCCGAAACCTCGACAAAAAGGACCGCAAAAAATTTTGATCAAATTTTAGGAGTTCAAATAATTGATTAGGAGGTTTTCAACACAATTATATTGAAAAACCTCAAATTCTTTACCTTTTACTCAGTTAAAATTCCAACAGGCCCATTGAAAGGCCCATTTAGACCTGCTCGTTTGAAACCTCGACAAAAAGGACCGCAAAACAAGTTTTAATCAAAATTTAGGGGTTCAAATAATTGATTATAAGCTTTTCAACACAATTATATTGAAAAACCTCAATTTTTATTCTTTTTACTTAGTTAAAATTCCTACAGGCCCATTTAGACCTTCTCGTACGAAACCTCGACAAAAAGGATGGCAAAAAAGTTTTAATCAAATTTTAGGAGTTCAAATAATTGATTACTAGCTTTTCAACACAATTATATTGCGAAACCTCAATTTCTGTACTTTTTACTCAGTTAAAATTCCAACGGGTCCATTGAAAGGCCCATTTAGACTTGCTCGTTTGAAACCTCTACAAAAAGGACCGCTGAAAAGTTTTCTTCAAACTTTAGGATTTCAAATAATTTATTAGGAGATTTTCAACACAATTATACTGCAAAACCACAATTTTTGTACTTTTTACTCAGTTAAAATTCCAACGGGTCCATTGAAAGGCCCATTTAGACCTGCTCGTCCGAAACCTCTACAAAAAGGATCGCAAAAAAGTTTTATTCAAATTTTAGGTGTTCAAATAATTGATTAGGAGATTTTCAACACAGTTATATTATAAAACCTCAATTTTTATACTTTTTACTCAGTTAAAATTCCAACGAGTCCACTGAAAGGCCCATTTAGACATGCTCGTCCGAAACCTCGACAAAAAGGACCGCAAAACAAGTTTAATCAAATTTTAGGAGTTCAAATAATTGATTAGGAGCTTTTCAACACAATTATATTGCAAAACCTCAATTTCTGTACTTTTTAATCAGTTAAAATTCCAACGGGTCCAATGAAAGGCCCATTTCGACCCGCTCGTACGAAACCTCTACGAAAAGGCTGCAGAACAAGTTTTAATCAAATATTAGGAATTCAAATAATTGATTAGGAGCTTTTCAACACAATTATATTACAAAACCTCAATTTCTGTACTTTTTACTCAGTTAAAATTCAAACAGGTCCATTGAAAGGCCCATTTAGACCTGCTCGTCCGAAATCTCTTCAAAAAGGATCGCAAAAAAGTTTTATTCAAATTTTAGGAGTTCAAATAATTGATTAGGAGATTTTCAACACAGTTATATTGTAAAACCTCAATTTTTATACTTTTTACTCAGTTAAAATTCCAACGGGTCCATTGAAAGGCCCATTTAGACCTGCTCGTCTGAAACCTCGACAAAAAGGACCGCAAAACAACTTTAATCAAATTTTAGGAGTTCAAATAATTGATTAGAAGCTTTTCAACACAATTATATTGCAAAACCACAATTTCTGTACTTTTTAATCAGTTAAAATTCCAACGGGTCCAATGAAAGGCCCATTTCGACCCGCTCGTACGAAACCTTTACGAAAAGGACTGCAAAATAAGTTTTAATCAAATATTAGGAGTTCAAATAATTGATTAGGAGCTTTTCAACACAATTATATTGCAAAACCTCAATTTCTGTACTTTTTACTCAGTTAAATTTCCAACGGGTCCATTGAAAGGCCTATTTTGACCCGCTCGTCCGAAACCTCTACAAAAAGGACTGCAAAATAAGTTTTAATCAAATATTAGGAGTTCATGTAATTTATTAGGAGATTTTCAACACAATTATATTGCCAAACCTCAATTTCTGTACTTTTTACTCAGTTAAAATTCCAACGGGTCCAATGAAAGGCCCATTTCGACCCGCTCGTACGAAACCTCTACGAAAAGGCTGCAGAACAAGTTTTAATCAAATATTAGGAATTCAAATAATTGATTAGGAGCTTTTCAACACAATTATATTGAAAAACCTCAATTTTTACACTTTTTACTTAGTTAAAATTCCAACGGGCCCATTGAAAGGCCCATTTAGTCCTCCTCGTCAAAAACCTTAACAAAAAGGACCGTAAAAAAGTTTTCTTCAAATTTGAGGAGTTGAAATAATTGATTTGTAGCTTTTAAACACAATTATATTGCAAAAACTCAATTCATGTACTTTTTACTAAGTTAAAATTTCAACGGATCCATTGAAAGGCCCATTTCGACCCGCTCGTCCGAAACCTCTACAAAAGGACCGCAAAACAAGTTTTAATCAAATTTTAGGAGTTCATGTAATTGATTAGGAGCTTTTCAACACAATTATATTGAAAAACCACAATTTTTATACTTTTTACTCAGTTAAAATTCCAACGGGCCCATTGAAAGGCCCATTTAGACCTTCTCATCCTAAACCTCGACAAAAAGGACCGCAAAAAATTTTAATCAAATTTTAGGAGTTCAAATTATTGATTAGGAGCTTATCAACACAATTATATTGAAAAACCTCAAATTCTTTACCTTTTACTCAGTTAAAATTCCAACAGGCTCATTGAAAGGCCCATTTAGACCTGCTCGTCCGAAACCTCGACAAAAAGGACCGCAAAACAAGTTTTAATCAAAATTTAAGGGTTCAAATAATTGATTATAAGCTTTTCAACACAATTATAATGAAAAACCTCAATTTTTATACTTTTTACTCAGTTAAAATTCCAACGGGCCCATTGAAAGGCACATTTAGACCTTCTCGTCCGAAACCTCGACAAAAAGGATCGCAAAAAAGTTTTAATCAAATTTTAGGAGTTCAAATAATTGATTACTAGCTTTTCAACACAATTATATTGCGAAACCTCAGTTTCTGTACTTTTTACTCAGTTAAAATTCTAACGGGTTCATTCAAAGGCCCATTTAGACCTGCTCGTTTGAATCCTCGACAAAAAGGACCGCAAAACAAGTTTTAATCAAACTTTAGGAGTTCAAATAATTGATTATGAGCTTTTCAACACAATTATATTGAAAAACCTCAATTTTTATACTTTTTACTCAGTTAAAATCCAACGGGCCTATTGAAAGGCCCATTTAGACCTTCTCGTCCGAAACCTCGACAAAAAGGACCGCAAAAAAGTTTTAATCAAATTTTAGGAGTTCAAATAATTGATTAGGAGCTTTTCAACACAATTATATTGCAAAACCTCAATTTCTATACTTTTTAATCAGTTAAAATTCCAACGGGTCCAATTAAAGGCCCATTTCGACCCGCTCGTACGAAACTTCTACGAAAAGGACTGCAAAACAAGTTTTAATCAAATATTAGGAGTTCAAGTAATTGATTATGAGCTTTTCAACACTATTATATTGAAAAACCTAAATTTCTGTACCTTTTACTTAGTTAAAATTCCAATGAGCCCATTTTGACCTGCTCGTCCGAAACCTCTAGAAAGAGGACTGCAAAACAAGTTTTAATCAAATATTAGGAGTTCATGTAATTTATTAGGAGATTTTCAACACAATTATATTGCAAAACCTCAATTTCTGTACTTTTTACTCAGTTAAATTTCCAACGAGTCCATTGAAAGGCCCATTTAGACCTGCTCGTCCGAAACCTCGAAAAAAAGGACCGCAAAACAAGTTTTAATCAAAATTTAGTAGTTCAAATAATTGATTAGGAGCTTTTCAACACAATTATATTGCAAAACCTCAATTTCTGTACTTTTTACTCAGTTAAAATTTCAACGGGTCCAATGAAAGGCCCATTTAGATCTGCTCGTCCGAAACCTCGAAAAAGAGGACCGCAAAACAAGTTTTAATCAAATTTTAGGAGTTCAAATAATTGATTAGGAGCTTTTCAACTCAATTATATTGCAAAACCTCAATTTCTGTACTTTTTACTCAGTTAAAATTTCAACGGGTCCAATGAAAAGCCCATTTCGACCCGCTCGTCCGAGACCTTTACGAAAAGGGCTGCAAAACAAGTTTTAATTAAATTTTAGGAGTTCAAGTAATTGATTAGGAGCTTTTCAAAACAATTATATTGTAAGACCACAATTTATGTACCTTTTACTCAGTTAGAATTCCAACCGGTCCATTGAAAGGCCCATTTAGACCTGCTTGTCCGAAACCTCGACAAAAAAGACCGCAAAACAAGTTTTAATCAAATTTTAGGAGTTCAAATAATTTATTAGGAGCTTTTCAACACAATTATATTGCAAAACCTCAATTTCTGTACTTTTTACTCAGTTAAAATTCCAACTGTTCCAATGGAAGGCCCATTTAGACCCGCTCGTCTGAAACCTCAACGAAAAGGACTACAAAACAACTTTTAATCAAATTATAGGAGTTCATGTAATTGGTTAGGAGCTTTTCAACACAATTATATTGCAAAACCTCAATTTTTGTACTTTTTACTCTTAAAATTCCAACGGGTCCATTGAAAAGCCCATTTAGACCTGCTCGTCCGGAACCTCGACAAAAAGGACCGCAAAACAAGTTTTAATCAAATTTTAGGAGTTCAAATAATTGATTAGGAGCTTTTCAACACAATTATATTACAAAACCTCAATTTATGTATTTTACTCAGTTAAAATTCAATTGGGTCCATTGAAAGGCCCATTTACACCTGCTCGTTTGAAACCTCGACAAAAAGGGCCGCAAAACAGGTTTTAATTAAATTTTAGGAGTTCGAATATTTGATTATGAGCTTTTCAACACAATTATATTGAAAAACCTCAATTTTTATACTTTTTACTCAGTTAAAATTCCAACGGCCCATTGAAAGGCCCAATTAGACCTTCTCGTCCGAAACCTCTACAAAAAGGACCGCAAAAAAGTTTTATTCAAGTATTAGGAGTTCAAATAATTGATTAGCAGCTTTTTAACACAATTATATTGGAAAACCTCAATTTCTGTACTTTTTACTCAGTTAAAATTCCAACAGGTCCATTGAAAGGCCCATTTTGACATGCTCGTCCGAAACCTCGAAAAAAAGGACTACAAAACAAGTTTTAATCAAATTTTAGGAGTTCAAATAATTGATTAGGAGCTTTTCAACACAATTATATTGCTAAACCTCAATTTCTGTACTTTTTACTCAGTTAAAATTCCAACGGGTCCAATGAAAGGCCCATATAGATTTGCTCGTCCGAAACCTCGAAAAAAAAGGACCGCAAAACAAGTTTTAATCAAATTTTAGGAGTTCAAATAATTGATTAGGAGCTTTTCAACACAATTATATTGCAAAACCTCAATTTTTGTTCTTTTTACTCAGTTAAAATTTCAACGTGTCCAATGAAAGGCCCATTTCGACCCGCTCGTCTTAAACCTCTACGAAAAGGGCTGCAAAACAAGTTTTAATCAAATTTTAGGAGTTCATGTAAATGATTAGGAGCTTTTCAAAACAATTTTATTGTAAGACCACAATTTATGTATCTTTTACTCAGTTAAAATTCCAACCGGCCCATTGAAAGGCCCATTTAGACCTGCTCGTCCGAAACCTCGATAAAAAAGACCGCAAAACAAGTTTTAATCAAATTTTAGGAGTTCAAATAATTTATTAGGAGCTTTTCAACACAATTATATTGCAAAACCTCAATTTCTGTACTTTTTACTCAGTTAAAATTCCAACTGTTCCAATGGAAGGCCCATTTAGACCCGCTCGTCTGAAACCTTTACGAAAAGGACTACAAAACAAGTTTTAATCAAATTTTAGGAGTTCATGTAATTGATTAGGAGCTTTTCAACACAATTATATTGCAAAACCTCAATTTCTGTACTTTTTACTCAGTTAAAATTCCAACGGGTCCATTGAAAAGCCCATTTAGACCTGCTCGTCCTAAAACTCGACAAAAAGGACCGCAAAACAAGTTTTAATCAAATTTTAGGAGTTCAAATAATTGATTAGGAGCTTTTCAACACAATTATATTGCAAAACCTCAATTTATGTATTTTTACTCAGTTAAAATTCCAATGGGTCCATTGAAAGGCCCATTTACACCTGCTCGTTTGAAACCTCGACAAAAAGGACCGCAAAACAGGTTTTAATTAAATTTTAGGAGTTCAAATAATTGATTATGATCTTTTCAACACAATTATATTGAAAAACCTCAATTTTTATACTTTTTACTCAGTTAAAATTCCAACGGCCCATTGAAAGGCCCAATTAGACCTTCTCGTCTGAACCCTCTACAAAAAGGACCGCAAAAAAGTTTTATTCAAATATTAGGAGTTCAAATAATTGATTAGCAGATTTTTAACACAATTATATTGGAAAACCTAAATTTCTGTACTTTTTATTCAGTTAAATTTCCAACGGGTCCATTGAAAGGCCCATTTTGACCCGCTCGTCCGAAACCTCTACAAAGAGGACTACAAAACAAGTTTTAATCAAATTTTAGGAGTTCATGTAATTTATTAAGAGATTTTCAACACAATTATATTGCTAAACCTCAATTTTTGTACTTTTTACGCAGTTAAAATTCCAACGTGTCCATTGAAAGGCCGATTTAGACCTACTCGTCCGAAACCTCGAAAAAAGGACCGTAAAACAAGTTTTAATCAAATTTTAGGAGTTCAAATAATTGATTAGGAGCTTTTCAACACAATTATATTGAAAAACCTCAATTTTTGTACTTTTTACTCAGTTAAAATTTCAACGTGTCCAATGAAAGGCCCATTTCGACCCGCTCGTCTTAAACCTCTACGAAAAGGACTGCAAAACAAGTTTTAATCAAATTTTAGGAAATCATGTAATTGATTAGGAGCTTTTCAACAAAATTATATTGTAAGACCTCAATTTATGTACTTTTTACTTAGTTAAAATTCCAACGGGTCCATTGAAAGGCCCATTTAGACCTGCTCGTCCGAAACCTCTACAAAAAGGACCTCAAAACAAGTTTTAATCAAATTTTAGGAGTTCAAATATTTGATTAGGAGATTTTGAACACAATTATATTGAAAACCTCAATTTTTATACTTTTTACTCAGTTAAAATTCCAATCGGCCCATTGAAAGGCCCATTTAGTCCTGCTCGTCCGTAACCTCAACAAAAAGGACCGTAAAAAAATTTTCTTCAAATTTTAGGAGTTCAAATAATTGATTAGGAGCTTTTCAACCAATTATATTGCATAAATTCAATTTATGTACTTTTTACTAAGTTAAAATTTCAACGGATCCATTGAAAGGCCCATTTCGACCCGCTCGTCCGAAACTTCTACAAAAGGACCGCAAAACAAGTTTTAATCAAATTTTAGGAGTTCATGTAATTGATTAGGAGCTTTTCAACACAATTATATTGCAAAACCTCATTTTATGTACTTTTTACTCAGTTAAAATTCCAACGGGTCCATTGAAAGGCCCATTTAGACCTGCTCGTTTGAAACCTCGACAAAAAGGACCGCAAAACAAATTTTAATCAAATTTTAGGAGTTCAAATAATTGATTATGAGCTTTTCAACACAATTATATTTAAAAACCTCAATTTTTATACTTTTTACTCAGTTAAAATTCCAACGGGCCCATTGAAAGGCCCATTTAGACCTTCTCGTCCGAAACCTCGACAAAAAGGACCGCAAAAAAATTTAATAAAATTTTAGGAGTGCAAATAATTGATTAGGAGCTTTTCAACACAATTATATTGAAAAACCTCAATTTCATTACCTTTTACTCAGTTAAAATTCCAACAAGGCCATTTAGACCTGCTCGTCCGAAACCTCGACAAAAAGGACCGCAAAACAAGTTTTAATCAAAATTTAGGAGTTCAAATAATTGATTATAAGCTTTTCAACACAATTATATTGAAAAACCTCAATTTTTATACTTTTTACTCAGTTAAAATTCCATCGGGCCCATTGAAAGGCACATTTAGACCTTCTCGTCCAAAACCTCGACAAAAAGGACCGCAAAAAAGTTTTAATCAAATTTTAGGAGTTTAAATAATTGATTACTAGCTTTTCAACACAATTATATTGCGAAACATCAATTTCTGTACTTTTTACTCAGTTAAAATTCCAATGGGTCCAATGAAAGGCCCATTTAGACCTGCTCGTTTGAAAGCTCGACAAAAAGGACCGCAAAACAAGTTTTAATAAAATTTTAGGAGTTCAAATAATTGATTATGAGCTTTTCAACACAATTATATTGAAAAACCTCAATTTTTATACTTTATACTCAGTTAAAATTCCAACGGGCCCATTGAAAGGCCCATTTAGACCTTCTCGTCCGAAACCTCGACAAAAAGGACCGCAAAAAATTTTAATCAAATTTTAGGAGTTTAAATAATTGATTAGGAGCTTTTCAACACAATTATATTGAAAAACTACAATTTCTGGACCTTTTACTCAGTTAAAATTTCAACGGGTCCAATGAAAGGCCCATTTAGATCTGCTCGTCCGAAACCTCGAAAAAAAGGACCGCAAAACAAGTTTTAATCAAATTTTAGGAGTTCAAATAATTGATTAGGATATTTTCAACACAATTATATTGCAAAACCTCAATTTCTGTACTTTTTACTCAGTTAAAATTCCAACGGGTCCATTGAAAGACCCATTTAGACCTGCTCGTCTGAAACCTCTACAAAAAGGATCGCAAAAAAGTTTTATTCAAATTTTAGGTGATCAAATAATTGATTAGGAGATTTTCAACACAGTTATATTGTAAAACCTCAATTTTTATACTTTTTACTCAGTTAAAATTCCAACGGGTCCATTTAGACATGCTCGTCCGAAACCTCGACAAAAAGGATCGCAGAACAAGTTTAATCAAATTTTAGGAGTTCAAATAATTGATTAGGAGCTTTTCAACACAATTATATTGCAAAACCTCAATTTCTGTACTTTTTAATCAGTTAAAATTCCAACGGGTCCAATGAAAGGCCCATTTCGACCCGCTTGTACGAATCCTCTACGAAAAGGACTGCAGAACAAGTTTTAATCAAATATTAGGAATTCAAATAATTGATTAGGAGATTTTCAACACAATTATATTGTAAAACCTCAATTTTTATACTTTTTACTCAGTTAAAATTCCAACGGGTCCATTGAAAGTCTCATATAGACCTGCTCGTTTGAAACCTCGACAAAAAGGACCGCAAAGCAAGTTTGAATCAAATTTTAGTAGTTCAAATAATTTATTATGAGCTTTTCAACACAACTATATTGAAAAACCTCAATTTTTATACTTTTTACACAGTTAAAATTCCAACGGGCCCATTGAAAGGCCCATTTAGACCTTCTCGTCCGAAACCTCGACAAAAAGGACCGCAAAACAAGTTTTGATCAAAATTTAGGGGTTCAAATAATTTATTATAAGCTTTTCAACACAATTATATTGAAAAACCTCAATTTTTATACTTTTTACTCAGTTAAAATTCCAACGGGCCCATTGAAAGGCACATTTAGACCTTCTCGTCCGAAACCTCGACAAAAAGGACCGCAAAAAAGTTTTAATCAAATTTTAGGAGTTTAAATAATTGATTACTAGCTTTTCAACACAATTATATTTCGAAACCTCAAATTCTGTACTTTTTACTCAGTTAAAATTCCAACGGGTCTATTGAAAGGCCCATTTAGACCTGCTCGTTTGAATCCTCGACAAAAAGGACCGCAAAACAAGTTTTAATCAAACTTTAGGAGTTCAAATAATTTATTATGAGCTTTTCAACACAATTATATTGAAAAACCTCAATTTTTATACTTTTTACTCAGTTAAAATTCCAACTGGCCCATTGAAAGGCCCATTTAGACCTTCTCGTCCGAAACCTCGACAAAAAGGACCGCAAAAACGTTTTAATCAAATTTTAGGAGTTCAAATAATTGATTAGGAGCTTTTCAACACAATTATATTGAAAAACCTCAATTTCTGTACCTTTTACTCAGTTAAAATTCCAATGGGCCCATTTAGACCTGCTCGTCCGAAACCTCTACAAAAAGGACCGCAGAAAAGTTTTTTTCAAATTTTAGGTTCTCAAATAATTGATTAGGAAAATTTCAACAAAATTATATTGCAAAACCTCAATTTCTGTACTTTTTACTCAGTTAAAATTCCAACGGGTCCATTGAAAGGCCCATTTAGACCTGCTCGTCCGAAACCTCTACAAAAAGGATCGCAAAAAAGTTTTATTCAAATTTTAGGAGTTCAAATAATTGATTAGGAGATTTTCAACACAGTTATATTGTAAAACGTCAATTTTTATACTTTTTACTCAGTTAAAATTCCAACGGGTCCATTTAAAGGCCCATTTAGACATGCTCGTCCGAAACCTCGACAAAAAGGACCGTAAAACAAGTTTAATCAAATTTTAGGAGTTCATATAATTGATTAGGAGCTTTTCAACACAATCATATTGCAAAACCTCAATTTCTATACTTTTTAATAAGTTAAAATTCCAACGGGTCCAATTAAAGGCCCATTTCGACCCGCTCTTACGAAACCTCTACGAAAAGGACTGCAAAACAAGTTTTAATCAAATATTAGGAGTTCAAATAATTGATTATGAGCTTTTCAATACTATTACACTGAAAAACCTCAATTTTTGTACCTTTTATTTACTCAGTTAAAATTCCAATGGGCCCATTTTAACCTGCTCATCCGAAACCTCTACAAAGAGGACTGCAAAACAAGTTTTAATCAAATATTAGGAGTTCATGTAATTTATTAGGAGATTTTCAACACAATTTTATTGCAAGACCTCAATTTCTGTACTTTTTACTCAGTTAAAATTCCAACGAGTCCATTGAAAGGCCCATTTAGACCTGCTCGTCCGAAACCTCGAAAAAAAGGACCGCAAAACAAGTTTTAATCAAAATTTAGTAGTTCAAATAATTGATTAGGAGCTTTTCAACACAATTATATTGCAAAACCTCAATTTCTGTACTTTTTACTCAGTTAAAATTTCAACGGGTCTAATGAAAGGCCCATTTAGATCTGCTCGTCCGAAACCTCGAAAAAAAGGACCGCAAAACAAGTTTTAATCAAATTTTAGGAGTTCAAATAATTGATTAGGAGCTTTTCAACACAATTATATTGCAAAACCTCAATTTCTGTACTTTTTACTCAGTTAAATTTCAACGAATCCATTGAAAGGCACATTTCGACCCGCTCGTCCGAAACCTCTACAAAAGGACCGCAAAACAAGTTTTAATCAAATTTTAGGAGTTCATGTAATTGATTAGGAGCTTTTCAACACAATTATATTGCAAAACCTCAGTTTATATATTTTTTACTAAGTTAAAATTCCAACGGGTAATTGAAAGGCCCATTTAGACCTGCTCGTTTGAAACCTCGACAAAAAGGACCGCAAAACAAGTTTTAATCAAATTTTAGGAGTTCAAATAATAGATTATGAGCTTTTCAACACAATTTTATTGAAAAACCTCAATTTTTATACTTTTTACTAAGTTAAAATTCCAACGGGCCCATTGAAAGGCCCATTTAGACCATCTCGTCCGAAACCTCGACAAAAAGGACCGCAAAAAATTTTAATCAAATTTAGGAGTTGAAATAATTGATTAGGAGCTTTTCAACACAATTATATTGATAAACCTCAATTTCTGGACCTTTTACTCAGTTAAAATTTCAACGGGTCCAATGAAAGGCCCATTTAGATCTGCTCGTCCGAAACCTCGAAAAAAAAAGACCGCAAAACAAGTTTTAATCAAATTTTAGGAGTTCAAATAATTGATTAGGAGATTTTCAACACAATTATATTGCAAAACCTCAATTTCTGTACTTTTTACTCAGTAAAATTTCCAACGGGTCCATTGAAAGGCCCATTTTGACCCGCTCGTCCGAAACCTCTACAAAAAGGACTGCAAAACAAGTTTTAATCAAATATTAGGCGTTCATGTAATTTATTAGGATATTTTCAACACAATTATAATGCCAAACCTCAATTTCTGTACTTTTTACTCAGTTAAAATTCCAACGGGTCCATTGAAAGGCCCATTTAGACATGCTCGTCCGAAACCTCGAAAAAAAGGACCGCAAAACAAGTTTTAATCAAAATTTAGGAGTTCAAATAATTGATTAGGAGCTTTTCAACACAATTATATTGCAAAACCTCAATTTCTGTACTTTTTACTCTGTTAAAATTTCAAAGGGTCCAATGAAAGGCTCATTTAGGTCTGCTCGTCCGAAACCTCAAAAAAAAGGACCGTAAAAAAGTTTTCTTCAAATTTTAGGAGTTCAAATAATTGATTAGGAGCTTTTCAACACAATTATATTTCAAAAACTCAATTTTTGTACTTTTTACTCTGTTAAAATTTCAAAGGGTCCAATGAAAGGCCCATTTAGGTCTGCTCGTCCGAAACCTCGAAAAAAAGGACCGCAAAACAAGTTTTAATCAAAGTTTAGGAGTTCAAATAATATATTAGGAGCTTTTCAACACAATTTTATTGCAAAACCTCAATTTATGTACTTTTTACTCAGTTAAAATTCCAACGGGTCCATTGAAAGGCCCATTTAGACCTGCTCGTTTGAAAACTCGACAAAAAGGACCGCAAAACAATTTTTAATCAAATTTTAGGAATTCAAATAATTGATTATGAGCTTTTCAACACAATTATATTGAGAAACCTCAATTTTTATACTTTTTACTCAGTTAAAATTCCAACGGGCCCATTGAAAGGCCCATTTAGACCTACCCGTCCGAAACCTCGACAAAAAGGACCGCAAAAAAGTTTTAATCAAATTTTAGGAGTTCAAATAATTGATTAGGATATGTTCAACATAATTATATTGAAAAATCTCAATTTCTGTACCTTTTACTCAGTTAAAATTCCAATAGGCCCATTTAAAGGCCCATTTAGACATGCTCGTCCGAAACCTCTACAAAAAGGACCGCAGAAAAGTTTTCTTCAAATTTTAGGAGTCCAAATAATTGATTAGGAGATTTTCAACACAATTATATAGGAAAACCTTAATTTCTGTACTTTTTACTCAGTTAAAATTCCAACGGGTCCATTGAAAGGCCCATTTAGACCTGCTCGTCCGAAACCTCTACAAAAAGGACTGCAAAACAAGTTTTAATAAAATTTTAGGAGTTCATGTAATTTATTAGGAGATTTTCAACACAGTTATATTGTAAAACCTCAATTTTTATACTTTTTACTTAGTTAAAATTCCAACGAGTCCATTGAAAGGCCCATTTAGACCTGCTCGTCCGAAACCTGAACAAAAAGTACCGCAAAACAAGTTTAATCAAATTTTAGGAGTTCAAATAATTGATTAGGAGCTTTTCAACACAATTATATTGCAAAACCTCAATTTCTGTACTTTTTAATTAGTTAAAATTCCAACGGGTTCAATGAAAGGCCCATTTCGACCCGCTCGTACGAAACATCTATGAAAAGGACTGCAAAACAAGTTTTAATCAAATATTAGGAGTTCAAATAATTGATTAGGAGCTTTTCAACACAATTATATTGAAAAACCTCAATTTTTATACTTTTTACTCAGTTAAAATTTCAACAGGCCCATTGAAAGGCCCATTTAGACCTTCTCGTCTGAAACCTCGACAAAAAGGACCGCAAAAAATTTTAATCAAATTTTAGGAGTTGAAATAGTTGATTAGGAGCTTTTCAACACAATTATATTGAATAAACTCAATTTCTGTACCTTTTACTCAATTAAAATTCCAACAGGCCCATTGAAAGGCCCATTTAGAACTGCTCGTGCGAAACCTCGACAAAAAGGACCGCAAAACAAGTTTTAATCAAAATTTAGGAGTTCAAATAATTGATTATAAGCTTTTCAACACAATTATATTGAAAAACCTCAATTTTTATACTTTTTACTAAGTTAAAATTCCAACGGGCCCATTGAAAGGCACATTTAGACCTTCTCGTCCGAAACCTCGACAAAAAGGACCGCAAAAAAGTTTTAATCAAATTTTAGGAGTTCAAATAATTGATTACTAGCATTTCAAAACAATTATATTGCGAAACCTCAATTTCTGTACTTTTTACAGTGTTAAAATTCCAACGGGTCCATTGAAAGGCCCATTTAGACCTGCTCGTTTGAAACCTCGACAAAAAGGACCGCAAAACAAGTTTTAATCAAATTTTAAGAGTTAAAATAACTGATTATGAGCTTTTCAACACAATTATATTGCAAAACCTCAATTTCTGTACTTTTTACTCAGTTAAAATTTCAACGGGTCCAATGAAAGGCCCATTTGGACCCGCTCATCCGAAACATTTACGAAAAGGGTTGCGAAACATGTTTTAATCAAATTTTAGGAGTTCATGTAACTGATTAGGAACTTTTCAAAACAATTATGTTGTAAGACCTCAATTTATGTACTTTTTACTTAGTTAAAATTCCAACGGGTCCATTGAAAGGCTAATTTAGACCTGCTCGTCCGAAACCTCGACAAAAAGGACCGCAAAACAAGTTTTCTTCAAATTTTAGGAGTTCAAATAATTGATTAGGAGCTTTTCAAAACAATTATATTGCAAAAAATCAATTTTTGTACTTTTTACTAAGTTAAAATTTCAACGGATCCTTTGAAAGGCCTATTTCGACCCGCTCGTCCGAAACCTCTACAAAAGGACCGCAAAATAAGTTTTAATCAAATCTTAGGAGTTCATGTAATTGATTATGAGCTTTTCAACACAATTATATTGCAAAACCTCAATTTATGTACTTTTTACTCAGTTAAAATTCCAACGGATCCATTGAAAGGCCCATTTAGACCTGCTCGTTTGAAACCTCGAAAAAAAGGACCGCAAAACAAGTTTTAATCAAGTTTTAGGAGTTCAAATAATTGATTATGAGCTTTTCAACACAATTATATTGAAAAACCTCAATTTTTATACTTTTTACTCTGTTAAAATTCCAACGGGCCCATTGAAAGGCCCATTTAGACCTTCTCGTTCGAAACCTCGACAAAAAGGACCGCAAAAAATTTTAATCAAATTTTAGGAGTTGAAATAATTGATTAGGAGCTTTTCAACACAATTATATTGAAAAACCTCAATTTCTGTACCTTTTACTCAGTTAAAATTTCAATGGGTCCAATGAAAGGCCCATTTAGATCTGCTCGTCCGAAACCTCGAAAAAAAGGACTGCAAAACAAGTTTTAATAAAATTTTAGGAGTTCATGTAATTTATTAGGAGATTTTCAACACAGTTATATTGTAAAACCTCAATTTTTATACTTTTTACTTAGTTAAAATTCCAACGAGTCCATTGAAAGGCCCATTTAGACCTGCTCGTCCGAAACCTGAACAAAAAGTACCGCAAAACAAGTTTAATCAAATTTTAAGAGTTCAAATAATTGATTAGGAGCTTTTCAACACAATTATATTGCAAAACCTCAATTTCTGTACTTTTTAATCAGTTAAAATTCCAACGGGTTCAATGAAAGGCCCATTTCGACCCGCTCGTACGAAACATCTATGAAAAGGACTGCAAAACAAGTTTTAATCAAATATTAGGAGTTCAAATAATTGATTAGGAGCTTTTCAACACAATTATATTGAAAAACCTCAATTTTTATACTTTTTACTCAGTTAAAATTTCAACAGGCCCATTGAAAGGCCCATTTAGACCTTCTCGTCTGAAACCTCGACAAAAAGGACCGCAAAAAATTTTAATCAAATTTTAGGAGTTGAAATAGTTGATTAGGAGCTTTTCAACACAATTATATTGAATAAACTCAATTTCTGTACCTTTTACTCAATTAAAATTCCAACAGGCCCATTGAAAGGCCCATTTAGAACTGCTCGTGTGAAACCTCGACAAAAAGGACCGCAAAACAAGTTTTAATCAAAATTTAGGAGTTCAAATAATTGATTATAAGCTTTTCAACACAATTATATTGAAAAACCTCAATTTTTATACTTTTTACTAAGTTAAAATTCCAACGGGCCCATTGAAAGGCACATTTAGACCTTCTCGTCCGAAACCTCGACAAAAAGGACCGCAAAAAAGTTTTAATCAAATTTTAGGAGTTCAAATAATTGATTACTAGCATTTCAAAACAATTATATTGCGAAACCTCAATTTCTGTACTTTTTACAGTGTTAAAATTCCAACGGGTCCATTGAAAGGCCCATTTAGACCTGCTCGTTTGAAACCTCGACAAAAAGGACCGCAAAACAAGTTTTAATCAAATTTTAAGAGTTAAAATAACTGATTATGAGCTTTTCAACACAATTATATTGCAAAACCTCAATTTCTGTACTTTTTACTCAGTTAAATTTCCAACGGGTCCATTGAAAGGCCCATTTTGACCCGCTCGTCCAAAACCTCTACAAAAAGGACTGCAAAACAAGTTTTAATCAAATATTAGGAGTTCGTGTAATTTATTAGGAGATTTTCAACACAATTATATTGCCAAACCTCAATTTATATACTTTTTACTCAGTTAAAATTCCAACGGGTCCATTGAAAGGCCCATTTAGACCTGCTCGTCCGAAACCTCGAAAAAAAGGAGCGCAAAACAAGTTTTAATCAAAATTTAGGACTTCAAAAAATTGATTAGGAGCTTTTCAACACAATTATATTGCAAAACCTCAATTTTTGTACTTTTTACTCAGTTAAAATTTCAACGGGTCCAATGAAAGGCCCATTTCGACCCGCTCGTCCGAAACCTTTACGAAAAGGACTTCAAAACAAGTTTTAATCAAATTTTAGGAGTTCGTGTAATTGATTAGGAGCTTTTCAACACAATTATATTGTAAGACCTCAATTTATGTACTTTTTACTCAGTTAAAATTCCAACGGGTCCATTGAAAGGCCCATTTAGACCTGCTCGTCCGAAACCTCGACAAAAAGGACCGCAAAACAAGTTTTAATCAAATTTTAGGAGTTCAAATAATTGATTATGAGATTTTCAGCACAATTATATTGAAAAACCTCAATTTTTATACTTTATACTCAGTTAAAATTCCAACGGGCCCATCAAAAGGCCCATTTAGACCTTCTCGTCCGAAACCTCGACAAAAAGGATCGCAAAAAAGTTTTAATCAAATTTTAGGAGTTCAAATAATTGATTAGGAGCTTTTCAACCCAATTATACTGAAAAACCTAAATTTCTGTACTCTTTACTCAGTTAAAATTTCAACGGATCCATTGAAAGGCCCATTTAGAACTGCTCGTCCGAAACCTCTACAAAAAGGATCGCAAAAAAGTTTTATTCAAATTTTAGGAGTTCAAATAATTTATTAGGAGATTTTCAACACAGTTATATTGTAAAACCTCAATTTTATACTTTTTACTCAGTTAAAATTCCAATGGGCCCATTGAAAGCCCCATTTAGACCTGCTCGTCCGAAAGCTCTACAAAAAGGACCGCAGAAAAGTTTTCTTCAAATTTTAGGATATGAAATAATTGATTAGGAGATTTTCAACACAATTATATTGCAAAACCACAATTTCTGTACTTTTTACTCAGTTAAAATTCCAACGGGTCCATTGAAAGGCCCATTTAGACCTGCTCGTCCAAAACCTCTACAAAAAGGATCGCAAAAAAGTTTTATTCAAATTTTAGGTGATCAAATAATTGATTAGGAGATTTTCAACACAGTTATATTGTAAACCCTCAATTTTTATACTTTTTACTCAGTTAAAATTCCAACGGGTCCATTTAAAGGCTCATTTAGACATGCTCGTCCGAAACATCGACAAAAAGGATCGCAAAACAAGTTTAATCAAATTTTAGGAGTTCAAATAATTGATTAGGAGCTTTTCAACACAATTATATTTCAAAACCTCAATTTCTGTACTTTTTAATCAGTTAAAATTCCAACGGGTCCAATGAAAGACCCATTTTGACCCGCTCGTACGAAACCTCTACGAAAAGGACTGCAGAACAAGTTTTAATCAAATATTAGGAATTCAAATAATTGATTAGGAGATTTTCAACACGGTTATATTGTAAAACCTCAATTTTTATACTTTTTACTCAGTTAAAATTCCAACGGGTCCATTGAAAGTCCCATATAGACCTGCTCGTTTAAAACCTCGACAAAAAGGACCGCAAAGCAAGTTTGAATCAAATTTTAGTAGTTCAAATAATTTATTATGAGCTTTTCAACACAACTATATTGAAAAACCTCAATTTTTATACTTTTTACACAGTTAAAATTCCAACGGGCCCATTGAAAGGCCTATTTAGACCTTCTCGTCCGAAACCTCGACAAAAAGGACCGCAAAAAAATTTAATCAAATTTTAGCAGTTCAAATAATTGATTAGGAGATTTTCAACACAATTACATTGAAAAACCTCAAATTCTTTACCTTTTACTCAGTTAAAATTCCAACAGGCCCATTGAAAGGCCCATTTAGACCTGCTCGTCTGAAACCTTGACAAAAAGGACCGCAAAACAAGTTTTAATCAAAATTTAGGGGTTCAAATAATTTATTATAAGCTTTTCAACAAAATTATATTGAAAAACCTCAATTTTTATGCTTTTTACTCAGTTAAAATTCCAACGGGCCCATTGAAAGGCACATTTATACCTTCTCGTCCGAAACCTCGACAAAAAGGACCGCAAAAAAGTTTTAATCAAATTTTAGGAGTTTAAATAATTGATTAATAGCTTTTCAACACAATTATATTGCGAAACCTCAATTTATGTACTTTTTACTTAGTTAAATTTCCAACGGGTCCATTGAAAGGCCCATTTAGACCTGCTCGTTTGAAACCTCGACAAAAAGGACCGCAAAACAAGTTTTAATCAAATTTTAGGAGTTCAAATAATTGATTATGAGCTTTTCAACACAATTATATTGAAAAACCTCAATTTTTATACTTTATACTCAGTTAAAATTCCAACGGGCCCATCAAAAGGCCCATTTAGACCTTCTCGTCCGAAACCTCGACAAAAAGGATCGCAAAAAAGTTTTAATCAAATTTTAGGAGTTCAAATAATTGATTAGGAGCTTTTCAACACAATTATACTGAAAAACCAAAATTTTTATACTTTATACTCAGTTAAAATTCCAATGGGCCCATTGAAAGGCCCAATTAGACCTGCTCGTCCGAAAGCTCTACAAAAACGACCGCAGAAAAGTTTTCTTCAAATTTTAGGATATGAAATAATTGATTAGGAGATTTTCAACACAATTATATTGCAAAACAACAATTTCTGTACTTTTTACACAGTTAAAATTCCAACGGGTCCACTGAAAGGCCCATTTAGACCTGCTCGTCCGAAACCTCTACAAAAAGGATCGCAAAAAAGTTTAATTCAAATTTTAGGTGATCAAATAATTGATTAGGAGATTTTCAACACAGTTATATTGTAAAACCTCAATTTCTGTACTTTTTACTCAGTTAAAATTCCAACGGGTCCATTGAAACGCCCATTTAGACCTGCTCGTTTGAATCCTCGACAAAAAGGACCGCAAAACAAGTTTTAATCAAACTTTAGGAGTTCAAATAATTCATTATGAGCTTTTCAACACAATTATATTGAAAAACCTCAATTTTTATTCTTTTTACTCAGTTAAAATTCCAACTGGCCCATTGAAAGGCCCATTTAGACCTTCTCGTCCGAAACCTCGACAAAAAGGACCGCAAAAAAGTTTTAATCAAATTTTAGGAGTTCAAATAATTGAGTAGGAGCTTTTCAACACAATTATATTGAAAAACCTCAATTTCTGTACCTTTTACTCAGTTAAAATTCCAATGGGCCCATTTAGACCTGCTCGTCCGAAACTTCTACAAAAAGGACCGCATAAAAGTTTTTTTTCAAATTTTAGGATTTCAAATAATTGATTAGGAAATTTTCAACAAAATTATATTGCAAAACCTCAATTTCTGTACTTTTTACTCAGTTAAAATTCCAACGGGTCCATTGAAAGGCCCATTTAGACCTGCTCGTTTGAAACCTCTACAAAAAGGATCGCAAAAAAGGTTTATTCAAATTTTAGGAGTTCAAATAATTGATTAGGAGATTTCAACACAGTTATATTGTAAAACGTCAATTTTTATACTTTTTACTCAGTTAAAATTCCAACGGGTCCATTTAAAGGCCTATTTAGACCTGCTCGTCCGAAACCTCGACAAAAAGGTCCGTAAAACAAGTTTAATCAAATTTTAGGAGTTCATATAATTGATTAGGAGCTTTTCAACACAATAATATTGCAAAACCTCAATTTCTATACTTTTTAATAAGTTAAAATTCGAACGGGTCCAATTAAAGGCCCATTTCGACCCGCTCTTACGAAACCTCTACGAAAAGGACTGCAAAACAAGTTTTAATCAAATATTAGGAGTTCAAATAATTGATTATGAGCTTTTCAACACTATTATATTGAAAAACCTCAATTTTTGTACCTTTTATTTACTCAGTTAAAATTCCAATGGGCCCATTTTGACCTGCTCGTCCGAAACCTTTACAAAGAGGACTGCAAAACAAGTTTTAATCAAATATTAGGAGTTCATGTAATTTATTAGGAGATTTTCAACACAATTATATTGCAAGACCTCAATTTATGTACTTTTTACTCAGTTAAAATTCCAACGAGTCCATTGAAAGGCCCATTTAGACCTGCTCGTCCGAAACCTCGAAAAAAAGGACCGCAAAACAAGTTTTAATCAAAATTTAGTAGTTCAAATAATTGATTAGGAGCTTTTCAACACAATTATATTGCAAAACCTCAATTTCTGTACTTTTACTCAGTTAAAATTACAACGGGCCCATTGAAAGGCCCATTTAGACCTTCTCGTTCGAAACCTCGACAAAAAGGACCGCAAAAAATTTTAATCAAATTTTAGGAGTTGAAATAATTGATTAGGAGCTTTTCAAAAAAATTATATTGAAAAACCTCAATTTCTGTACCTTTTACTCAGTTAAAATTTCAATGGGTTGCTCTCCTGGGATACTATGTGCACCCCCAAATCTGTGGGGGGCATGGGTTTCCGTGATCTAAGGGACTTTAATATTGCCCTTCTTGGGAAACAAATCTGGCGACTAATCCACTCGCCCGACTCCTTACTCGCTCGGGTCCTCAAATCACGCTATTATCCATCCGGGAATATTATGGAGGCGAAAGTTGACCATCGAGCCTCCTATGCTTGGAGTGGATCCATCGTGATAATTGGGGTGGATCTAGTGGGCTCTCCTTTTTTGGTAGTTATCAAGATAATGAGGAAATACCCTTGCAATGCGGAGATTTTATGATTCGTCATCATAATGTATGGGATGAACATAAAGTACGTCAACATTTTGACGAAGACGACGCAGCCCACATATTGCAAGTACCAATATCTGATGTCCAACGCGATACCTTGCTATGGGGCTTTCATGATACCAATATTTATTCCGTACGCTCCGGTTATCTTTTCTTACGTCAGCCCCCATGACCTCTTGAGCGTCCGAACCCTCTATGGAAGATTATTGCTAAATCCAACACACTACCGAAAGTCCGCACCTTTGGATGGCGTGTAGGACGGGGAGCGCTACCCACAGGTGACCGACTTGCGACTATTGGATTGGGCAACAGCATGTGTCCGTTCTGCCCTTCGATGCTCGAGTCTGCACTTCATGCTTTCAGGGACTGTCCAGGCGCTGCTGAGACACTCCGCCTTGCGGGTTTCCCGAGCGCACTTCGTGATAGCAGCGCAACCTCGATGTCCCTTTGGTTGGAACAAGGAGCTAGGCTCCTCCCCTGCGCACAATTTGATCTCCTCCTAACTACACTGTGGAATCTTTGGAATAGGAGGAATGAGTGGGTCCATTCTCAGCGCCTGCAGCCCCCTTGGCTCACCTTAATGAACTCACAGGATCTTCTTCGCGACTACCTATCGGCCACAGCAGACAATCCCACGACGAGGCAGCATACGACGACAGCACTCTCCCCACCTGTCTGGAGGCCGCCGCCAGCTGGATCAATCAAAATCAATGTTGATGGTGCTTTTCACCCTTCTACAGGATCGGCTGGAATTGGAATCGTGGCCCTGATGCTGCTGGAGCTATCCTGCTTGGACGAGCTGTTTACTTGGACACTATTGCCGATTCTACGTCGGCAGAGCTACGGGCGATATCGGATGGCGTCCAATTAGGTGTGGAGGCGGGTTGGACTGGGTTTCTCCTTGAATCAGATGCGGCCCTGCTGATCAATCGGTTGTGTAGAGCGGGCGAGGATGCCTCCCCTATTCAGCACCAGTTGCAGGATACTAGATCTTTAATTGACAATGTATCAGGTCTTAGTTTACATTATGTACCGCGTGGAGCTAACGTTTTAGCTCATTCTGTAGCCAATTGGGCTTTGCACTTTCATTCATCCATGTATTTTGGGCCGGGCTTGCCCGATGCTCTACGAACTTTTGTACCGGTTGTTAACCAACCACCTTGATTTATAATATATTTTGGGCACTCTTTTCCCCTCCTAGGGCTTTGCTGGGCTTGCCCAGTAAGGTTTAGTGGGGTTTTTAATGAGGCCCTTTCTTCAAAAAAAAATTTTCAATGGGTCCAATGAAAGGCCCATTTAGATCTGCTCGTCCGAAACCTCGAAAAAAAGGACCGCAAAACAAGTTTTAATCAAATTATAGGAGTTCAAATAATTGATTAGGAGCTTTTCAACACAATTATATTGCAAAACCTCAATTTCAGTACTTTTTGCTCAGTTAAATTTCCAACGGGTCCATTGAAAGGCCCATTTTGACCCGCTCGTCCGAAACCTATACAAAAAGGACTGCAAAACAAGTTTTAATCAAATATTAGGAGTTCGTGTAATTTATTGGGAGATTTTCAACACAATTATATTGCCAAACCTCAATTTCTGTACTTTTTACTCAGTTAAAATTCCAACGGGTCCATTGAAAGGCCCATTTAGACCTGCTCGTCCGAAACCTCGAAAAAAAAGAGCGCAAAACAAGTTTCAATCAAAATTTAGGACTTCAAATAATTAATTAGGAGCTTTTCAACACAATTATATTGCAAAACCTTAATTTTTGTACTTTTTACTCAGTTAAAATTTCAACGGGTCCAATGAAAGGCCCATTTCGACCCGCTCGTCCGAAACCTTTACGAAAAGGACTTCAAAACAAGTTTTAATCAAATTTTAGGAGTTCGTGTAATTGATTAGGAGCTTTTCAACACAATTATATTGTAAGACCTCAATTTATGTACTTTTTACTCAGTTAAAATTCCAACGGGTCCATTGAAAGGCCCATTTAGACCTGCTCGTCCGAAACCTCGACAAAAAGGACCGCAAAACAAGTTTTAATCAAATTTTAGGAGTTCAAATAATTGATTATGAGCTTTTCAGCACAATTATATTGAAAAACCTCAATTTTTATACTTTATACTCAGTTAAAATTCCAACGGGCCCATCAAAAGGCCCATTTAGACCTTCTCGTCCGAAACCTCGACAAAAAGGATCGCAAAAAAGTTTTAATCAAATTTTAGGAGTTCAAATAATTGGTTAGGAGCTTTTCAACACAATTATACTGAAAAACCTAAATTTCTGTACCTTTTACTCAGTTAAAATTCCAATGGGCCCATTGAAAGGCCCATTTAGACCTGCTCGTCCGAAAGCTCTACAAAAAGGACCGCAGAAAAGTTTTCTTCAAATTTTAGGATATGAAATAATTGATTAGGAGATTTTCAACACAATTATATTGCAAAACCACAATTTCTGTACTTTTTACTCACTTAAAATTCTAACGGGTCCATTGAAAGGCCCATTTAGACCTGCTCGTCCAAAACCTCTACAAAAAGGATCGCAAAAAAGTTTTATTCAAATTTTAGGTGATCAAATAATTGATTAGGAGATTTTCAACACAGTTATATTGTAAAACCTCAGTTTTTATACTTTTTACTCAGTTAAAATTCCAACGGGTCCATTTAAAGGCCCATTTAGACCTGCTCGTCCGAAACCTCGACAAAAAGGATCGCAAAACAAGTTTAATCAAATTTTAGGAGTTCAAATAATTGATTAGGAGCTTTTCAACACAATTATATTGCAAAACCTCAATTTCTGTACTTTTTAATCAGTTAAAATTCCAACGGGTCCAATGAAAGGCCCATTTCGACCCGCTCGTACGAAACCTCTACGAAAAGTACTGCAGAACAAGTTTTAATCAAATATTAGGAATTCAAATAATTGATTAGGAGATTTTCAACACAGTTATATTGTAAAACCTCAATTTTTATACTTTTTACTCAGTTAAAATTCCAACGGGTCCATTGAAAGTCCCATTTAGACCTGCTCGTTTGAAACCTCGACAAAAAGGACCGCAAAGCAAGTTTGAATCAAATTTTAGTAGTTCAAATAATTTATTATGAGCTTTTCAACACAACTATATTGAAAAACCTCAATTTTTATACTTTTTACTCAGTTAAAATTCCAACGGGCCCATTGAAAGGCCTATTTAGACCTTCTCGTCCGAAACCTCGACAAAAAGGACCGCAAAAAAATTTAATCAAATTTTAGGAGTTCAAATAATTGATTAGGAGCTTTTCAACACAATTATATTGAAAAACCTCAAATTCTTTACCTTTTACTCAGTTAAAATTCCAACAGGCCCATGGAAAGGCCCATTTAGACCTGCTCGTACGAAACCTCGACAAAAAGGACCGCAAAACAAGTTTTAATCAAAATTTAGGGGTTCAAATAATTGATTATAAGCTTTTCAACACAATTATATTGAAAAACCTCAATTTTTATACTTTTTACTCAGTTAAAATTCCAACGGGCCCATTGAAAGGCACATTTAGACCTTCTCGTCCGAAACCTCGACAAAAAGGACCGCAAAAAAGTTTTAATCAAATTTTAGGAGTTTAAATAACTGATTAATAGCTTTTCAACACAATTATCTTGCGAAACCTCAATTTCTGTACTTTTTACTTAGTTAAATTTCCAACGGGTCCATTGAAAGGCCCATTTAGACCTGCTCGTTTGAAACCTCGACAAAAAGGACCGCAAAACAAGTTTTAATCAAACTTTAGGAGTTTAAATAATTGATTATGAGCTTTTCAACACAATTATATTGAAAAACCTCAATTTTTATACTTTTTACTCAGTTAAAATTCCAACTGGCCCATTGAAAGGACCATTTAGACCTTCTCGTCCGAAACCTCGACAAAAAGGACTGCAAAAAAGTTTTAATCAAATTTTAGGAGTTCAAATAATTGATTAGGAGCTTTTCAACACAATTATATTGAAAAACCTCAATTTCTGTACCTTTTACTCAGTTAAAATTCCAATGGGCCCATTTAGACCTGCTTGTCCGAAACCTCTACAAAGAGGACCGCAAAAAAGTTTTTTTCAAATTTTAGGATTTCAAATAATTGATTAGGAAAATTTCAACAAAATTATATTGCAAAACCTCAATTTCTGTACTTTTTACTCAGTTAAAATTCCAACGGGTCCATTGAAAGGCCCATTTAGAACTGCTCGTCTGAAACCTCTACAAAAAGGATCGCAAAAAAGTTTTATTCTAATTTTAGGAGTTCAAATAATTGATTAGGAGATTTCAACACAGTTATATTGTAAAACGTCAATTTTTATACTTTTTACTCAGTTAAAATTTCAACGGGTCCATTTCAACGCCCATTTAGACCTGCTCGTCTGAAACCTCGACAAAAAGGTCCGTAAAACAAGTTTAATCAAATTTTAGGAGTTCATATAATTGATTAGGAGCTTTTCAACACAATAATATTGCAAAACCTCAATTTCTATACTTTTTAATAAGTTAAAATTCCAACGGGTCCAATTAAAGGCCCATTTCGACCCGCTCTTACGAAACCTCTACGAAAAGGACTGCAAAACAAGTTTTAATCAAATATTAGGAGTTCAAATAATTGATTATGAGCTTTTCAACACTATTCTATTGAAAAACCTCAATTTTTGTACCTTTTATTTACTCAGTTAAAATTCCAATGGGCCCATTTTGACCTGCTCGTCCGAAACCTCTACAAAGAGGACTGCAAAACAAGTTTTAATGAAATATTAGGAGTTCATGTAATTTATTAGGAGATTTTCAACACAATTATATTGCAAGACCTCAATTTATGTACTTTTTACTCAGTTAAAATTCCAACGAGTCCATTGAAAGGCCCATTTAGACCTGCTCGTCCGAAACCTCGAAAAAAAGGACCGCAAAACAAGTTTTAATCAAAATTTAGTAGTTCAAATAATTGATTAGGAGCTTTTCAACACAATTATATTGCAAAACCTCAATTTCTGTACTTTTACTCAGTTAAAATTTCAACGGGTCCAATGAAAGGCCCATTTAGATCTGCTCGTCCGAAACCTCGAAAAAAGGACCGCAAAACAAGTTTTAATCAAATTTTAGGAGTTCAAATAATTGATTAGGAGCTTTTCAACACAATTATATTGCAAAACCTCAATTTCTGTACTTTTTACTCAGTTAAAATTTCAACGGATCCATTGAAAGGCCCATTTCGACACGCTCGTCCGAAACCTCTACAAAAGGACCGCAAAACAAGTTTTAATCAAATTTTAGGAGTTCATGTAATTGATTAGGAGCTTTTCAACACAATTATATTGCAAAACCTCAATTTATATATTTTTTACTCAGTTAAAATTCCAACGGGTAATTGAAAGGCCCATTTAGACCTGCTCGTTTGAAACCTCGACAAAAAGGATCGCAAAACAAATTTTAATCAAATTTTAGGAGTTCAAATAATTGATTATGAGCTTTTCAACACAATTATATTGAAAAACCTCAATTTTTATACTTTTTACTCAGTTAAAATCCCAACGGGCCCATTGAAAGGCCCATTTTGACCATCTCGTCCGAAACCTCGACAAAAAGGACCGCAAAAAATTTTAATCAAATTTTAGGAGTTGAAATAATTGATTAGTAGCTTTTCAACACAATTATATTGAAAAACCTCAATTTCTGGACCTTTTACTTAGTTAAAATTTCAACGGGTCCAATGAAAGGCCCATTTAGATATGATCGTCCGAAACCTCGAAAAATAGGACCGCAAAACAAGTTTTAATCAAATTTTAGGTGTTCAAATAATTGATTAGGAGCTTTTCAACACAATTATATTGCAAAACCTCAATTTTTGTACTTTTTACTCAGTTAAATTTCCAACGGGTCCATTGAAAGGCCCATTTTGACCCGCTCGTCCGAAACCTCTACAAAAAGGACTGCAAAACAAGTTTTAATCAAATATTAGGCGTTCATGTAATTTATTAGGAGATTTTCAACACAATTATAATGCCAGCTTTTCAACACAATTATATTGAAAAACCTCAATTTTTATACTTTTTACTTAGTTAAAATTCAAACGGGTCCATTTAAAGGCCCATTTAGACATGCTCGTCTGAAACCTCGACAAAAAGGACCGCAAAAAAGTTTTCTTCAAATTTTAGGAGTTCAAATAAATTATTAGGAGCTTTTCAACACAATTATATTGCAAAACCTTAATTTCTTTACTCTTTACTCAGTTAAAATTTCAACGGATCCATTGAAAGGCCCATTTAGACCTGCTCGTCCGAAACCTCTACAAAAAGGATCGCAAAAAAGTTTTATTCAAATTTTAGGAGTTCAAATAATTTATTAGGAGATTTTCAACACAGTTATATTGTAAAACCTCAATTTTATACTTTTTACTCAGTTAAAATTCCAATGGGCCCATTGAAAGGCCCATTTAGACCTGCTCGTGCGAAACCTCGACAAAAAAGACCGCAAAACAAGTTTTAATCAAATTTTAGGAGTTCAAATAATTTATTAGGAGCTTTTCAACACAATTATATTGCAAAACCTCAATTTCTATACTTTTTACTCAGCTAAAATTCCAACGGGTACGGGGAAAAAGTCCAACGGATAATGGGTGGGTGTGGATGGCTCTCGAAATTCTCTCAATTCTCTCGGTTCTCTTTTGGGTTTGCATTGGCTTTTTTGTTTTTCCCTTTCACTTTTCCCCTTCTCCCGTGCCTTTCCCCCTCCCTTTTCACTCATTTTTCTCAAACCCTCACCTCTCCCTCTTCACCTTTGCCGCTCCTCTCGCCTTAACTACGCCGTCCGCCTCCGCAGTTGATCCCCTACCAATAGGCGCTCAATCCACCCACGAGATCCAAGAACTTCAAGGTAAAGAATTTTCGAGATCTCGTCCTGCCCCAAATCTATTTTTTGCTTTAATTTTCTCTCTGGTTTATCGATCAATTCTCGTTTTTCTTTATTTTTTTGCTTCCGATTTGGTTTTTAGATTGCTAATTTTTAAGGTTTTTTTAAATTTTGCGAGGGAAAACCCCCATTTTTATGGGTTCCAGGATCGTCGTTCCATCTCCCTTTGTTGTGCATTGGAGTTTTTTGGCTACAACAGCCCTCGAAGCCAATCTTCCTCCGACGGGGCAACCCCTATTTTTGAGAATTCTCAAAGACCCATCGTCAATCTCACCCCCACCATCAGATCCCCCTTTCCAAGCCCTAAAATCCCTAAATTTTATTTGTCTAATCTCTGTTTTCATCTACGGTTCTCTCTTTACTTTTGTTTATTTGTCTTCCCGTTTCAGATCTGCACCTGGGAGTTGATCACCCGTTTCGAAAGCTACCAATGGCCCTTCCCGTTTCTGCCAATCGCGCGATGGTCAAGGCTTCTCAGCTTCAAGGGTAACATCATCTTTGTCTCTACTTTCCCTTTCAAGATTCGGCTATCCTTATTCATTATAACTATGGAACATGATATTGCACATTTCTTTTCTGTGGCTTTGTGCTTATTGTATTCCCTATGGATCTTATATTTTAGCAACCACATTTGCAGTCTCTTTCAAAGCTCTAGTAAATGCATCGAATTATGGTTTGCCCTGCTTGATACAGTTTTGAGTCAGTCTCTTCTCTCCTTCCTTTTTTACATTAAGATTACTCAATTGTTCAAAGGTCTCTGATTGCTATGTGTTACCTTATGTTCTTCTGTTTCATAAATCTATGGTATATTATCGATCCCTTCACGAGAACACTACCTCGACCCACCAAGTGGGAACTTCCAACATCTTTGAATATGCCTCTACATCTTTACTTCCGCCCCTTATAACTGTTTTAATGGGTCTATAATCTCTTCATTTTCTCCACGACCTCACATATTGTTATGCTTGCATTCTATTTTTCCTGTTCTCTGTTGTCTGTTTAACATCTATGACCTGTCAGGTTGATGGTGACCAGCTATTTTGGTTTCCGATCGAGGCGATGTTTTTGCGGATCTTTCCGGTTACGTCACCCTCCATTCCTTTCCTATACTATGGTTTAATGTTTTCATTCTTTCCCTATTCTTCTCCACTTTTAGTTTCATTCTTTTATTTAATTTCCTACTATCTCTTCTTCCTTTAGCATTCTGTTATATAGGTGGTTGTTGTATATTTTCCGCTATCACCTTTATGTTACCTGACTCGCCTCGACCCTCTCATGGGACCTTTACACCGACCCACTATATGGGAATTTTTATTGCTTTGACCTCCAGCTACAATCTTATTCTTTTAGATATTTTAATTCTGCCTTCTTTATATATTCTAGATAGCTTCTTTCTTTCTAATTTTTATTGTTATAAGCCTATAAACTGCATGCATACAAGCCTACCTCTCTTTAATCTATACATCATTTCTTTGTTTATTTTCCTTAATTATTGCTTACAATGGGCTGCAAACTTTTTCTATGTTGTTTACCAAAATTATCATCCCTTCATTCCTTCTGTTTTGTTTTTATTTCCTCTATTTATGTTTTCTTCTTTCATGATGTTGTCTTTTACAACTTTTGTTATGTCCTCTCTATATTATGGGTCTTCACGTTCAAACTCCCTCTTCCTTCTGAATCTTTACTACTTTTTCTCACCACTCACTTCTTTTATTTTTATGTTGCAAGTCTCTTTCAACTCTAAGGCCAACTGCCACTCTCGCGTTCTGCCTCTTTGGATTTTCTACATCCTTCCTAGCTACCATGGTTATCCTTTTATTTATATCCACCGTATTCATTCTTCTTTTAATTGTAATTATTCTTTTAATCCCCATTTATTTGCTCGCTTGGTCTGTATAATCTTTCTTTTCCCCCTTCTTTCTTTCCCTTGGTATGTAATTTAAAGTTATTTTCTATGCTCCCATTGTGCGTGCCTCTCATTTATGCTTGCATGCTAAATTATTATTGTTATCCTTTTCTTACATTTGTTTTGAATATCCTTGCTCATATACGTATGATTATTGATTTTCCTTTCTTATTGTTTTGGCTTGCTTTAGAAATATTTTCTCTATTTTCTTTCTATATCATAATTTTCTGCAACCAATTTCCTGATTTGCTTCACACCTCTTTAGGTGCACATTTTCTATCCCCCGAAGGGGAACTTATTACGATCACCTTATTGGTAAAATCACATTTTCAATTAAATCGCAATGCAATATTGCTACTAATAAACCCCCTTATTTCTTTTTCTAAAAATAATCTGCAATATGCAAGTTCTCAGTTAACTCCAAACGCCTATTTATTAGTCTTGCTTACACCTCAATCCTATTTAAACAAACAACCGTTTCACAAATCAATTAGTACTTATCTGAATTATACTCACCAATTCCCAACTCTGATCCTCAACTTATGGGAGTGGGTTTTAACTATTTTAGTTTTCCCTCTACTTTGCTTCCACTATCGATCTGTCTTTAAATTACAACTTCTCATTTTCACACATTCTAAGGAGGCTATCAAGCTTTCCTTTTGTAACACATCTACCTCTCTCTAAATTAAAGACTCTTAACCGAGAATTATTAACTTTTCATTACAATAATTTCTATTTTTCTTCTCCACTACCATCGCCTAAATTTACCCTCCTCCCATTCCCTCTCCAATTCACTCTTTTAATTATGCTCATAATTTACTTTCTACTTTATTTCATTCCTCTATCAATTTTTATTATTTCCATAAATACCTTTATTTTACTCACTCAAGTTAAACTCGAGAATCTGCTTGTCTTTTTGAATATCTTGCCTTTTAATTTATTTGACCTACACAATCACTTTGTATTTTTTCTTTCTTTTTTCTCTTATAGCTATAGGTTATATATAGCTTTTACCATAATTATTCATCACAACCTTTCCCCTTATGAATTTCTTTCCTCAATTTATTTTATATTAATTCTCTTTACCCTATTCTATCATACGATCCCCCATAATTAAAGGGGCTTCTCCTCATACTACACTCTATATGATTTCCTGTTTGACCTTCCCTCCTTTCCCATACTCACCCTCCTATTACACTTCCTCTCCTTATTAATTGGTTCTATAAATCAGATCCTTAACTCTAAGTTTCTATTTCCCATGATTCTCTCCTTTCTTTCCATATACTGTCACATTTCCATCCCTAACTTTAGGGATCTATCTCTAATAGTTTCTTTTCATAATCAATGCCTCTCTTTCCATTCATCTCTTACCATAATCTTTTGCAAATATCCTTCCTCTTTCCGAATTAACCTCCGAATATCATCTCCAAAATTTGGAAACTTTCCTTCTACACTTTTTAATTACATTTATTTCTCTTCTTTTATTCCATTTACCTTCCTTTTTTCCATAATACTCCTTTATAAGGTACTCTTCTTTTTTACTTCTCTCTACCTAGTACACCAATACCCATCTCTATCAACTACCATTGCTCACTCTCCTTTCTTCGTCCAACTCCATCAAATGGCTTCCTCATCCTCTCTCCCCCACTATACTAACCTAGACCTCACAAATGAAGAGGCAAATGCCATCTACACCCCCGACTTTGATTTCTTTGAAGAGGACCCAAAAACCATCTTAATTGGAAAATTTATTTCCATAAAGCCGATTGACGACTGGGCTGTTCTCTCTGCTTTTGAAGGAATTTGGAAGAAGAACAACCTCAAATCAATCTCCATTATCAGAGACTCCTTCTTTTGGATTGAATTTGCTACATTGAGTGATCGTGATGACGTATATGAACGGCCCCCTGGCTATACAAAGACGAGTGGCTGGCTTTAGCTGAATACAATCCGGGGAAAAGTATGGATGAATACTCATTCAACCCTATGCGGATCTGGTTCCGTATCCTTGCATTGCCTAAGCCATTAATGGAAGATCCCGACAGAACCCACTTAGTGGGCCAATCACTTGGTGCTATGGTTGGCACGGTCCTCAGAACTGACACACGAAGGAAAGAAGGGAACATGACTGAGTTTCTGCGAGTTGAAATTCTAATGGATATTTCTAAGCCTGTCCGTCGCTTCCTCCTCATTGGGAAAGGTACACGTACTACCTCTTGTCGTCTCCAATATGAGCGTCTTCCACTACTATGCCACGGTTGTGGCATCATTAGCCATATTTTTGAAAATTGTCCTAACAAAGCCGTGCTTGATCCGACTAAACTTCAATATGGTGAGTGGCTCCGTTGGCTTCCCCCGCGTCGTCGGGATCAGGGACCACGAGGCCGTATCCGAGCAGTCGAGTCGACCACTAATGCTAGTCGCCAACCAATAATAGGTACTTCATTGCTCTTCTTCCTTTTCCATCACTTTATCTACTTCTGTCCACTCTCACTCATTATTTTTCCTTTACAAATAGATCCGAAGGATAAAGGCAAATCAGTTGCTGAACCGGTTGCCTCAGCACCAGAACCGGGTCTGTCTTTTATCCATTCCCATCATCTATTTTTTATCCGCCGTTTCCCCCATCTAAAACTCAATTCCTCATTTCATGAATTCTTAGGTAAACTCAATGACGGAGACGCTGCTTCCTTTGCAAATCTCACTGCTGAGGATGCCAATCCTAATGATGAGTTGGTAGGCGAGGAATCGTCTGAGCCGCCCATAACCAAGGAGGATCATCAGAAACCTTCGCGTGTCACACTCCCTCCTCGAGTTATTGCACCCCAGCCTCTGAACACAATATTTCCTATCCCTGAGAATTCTGAGAATGGCGAATGGGAAGCACAGGACGATAGCGTTCCCAGCCCTACTGCCCAACAAGTGAACAATCTGGATGCTCAACTAAGTAAGCCTCTCCTCCAAACAGGTATTCCACTTTTAGATGCATTTGACTCTTGGCTTCTTAAAAATTATCACAATGATGAAGCCTCGGCTCCTACTCCTATACCCATACCTCCCAACCGTGGTACCAAAAGGCGCTCCCCCATACAAGTGATCCTCCAACCGAAGAAATCCATGCCCTCCCCCTCCTCAACTTCGAAAGCAGGGATGAGCAGCAGAAAAACTCTCTGGTGGCGGCTGGCTCACAGCCCCGCCGAGGAAAATGATTATTTTATGCTGGAACTGTTAGGGTCTTGGGAAGGTCCAGGCAGTTCAACATCTCCAACAATATGTTCGACGTCATTCTCCAGATTTTCTTTTTTTATGTGAAACGAAATTGAAAAATACGGCATGTAGCCGTCTTAGCTCTTTTCTAGGAATGCATGAAGTTTTTTCCATTGAACCAAGTAAACATTATTCTGGCCTTGCTTTATTTTCTACAAATAAATATAATATCGCGTTGCTTTCGTATTCGGATCGTTTCATTCATACTCAAATTCATCGCGACTCTTACTCGTTTTATTTCACTGGTATACATGGTTACTCTAACACTAGTCATAAAACTAAAACTTGGGATTTAATTAACTCCCTAAATAACAACGACGGTCTTCCTTGGCTCCTAGGAGGTGATTTTAACGAAATCTTTTCTGATAATGAGAAACAAGGAAGCTGTCGTCGCGCAAGATCACAAATTAATAATTTTCGACAATGACTCTCACGCAACAACCTTTTTGACTGCAAACCAACTACGAGTTGGTTCACATGGTCCAAACTCGGGCCCAATACCCCTACGTTGTTTGAGCGTCTAGACCGTTTCGTAGGCAATATGGCATGGAAAGCCACTAACCCCAATTATAACATTATCTCTGATTTTGATGCTAAATCAGACCACTGCTTTCTACTTTTGAACACAGAGGCCTCATTTCAAACCAATCAACGACCACCTCCCTCTCAGTTCCGATTTGAAAATTGTTGGGCAGCCAATGAAGAAGGCATCTCTATAGTTAAACAAACTTGGAACTCTGCCAAGGGCAATACCCTTGATAAAATTCAAGCTATAGGCTCCTGTTTAGGAGATTGGCAATCTCAACAGCGCTATAAATCTACAGGTCGTATTAACATTCTCTCTAAGAAAATTAATAAACTTCTACAACGACCCCTCTCGGCCTCTGCTGAGAAAGCTTACGTCGCTACTAGATCTGAACTCCATAAATTACTTAATGATCAGGAAGTTTACTGGGCACAACGTTCCCGTAACTTATGGTTGTCTCAAGGAGACAAAAATACCCATTTTTTCACGCCCGTGCTACTAGCAGGAAAAAGAAGAATACCATCACTGGTCTTTTTGACGCAAACAATAATTGGTGTGTTGCCGATTCTGGTCTTATGTCCATTGCATCCTCATATTTCCACGCTCTCTTCACCTCCTCCAATCCCTCATTTTCAGATCAAATTCTTTTAAAAATCCCTTCTTCCATTACGCCTGCTATGAATGAATCCCTCACTAGGGATTTCACGGCTGAGGAGGTCATTGTAGCCTTCCACGATATCGACCTCAAGAAAGCCCCTGGAATTGATGGCTTGCCTAGTGGTTTTTTCGACAACACTGGGATACGGTAGGGGCAGATGTCACCACACTTTGCCTAAATCTTCTCAATGGATCTGCCGATATGGCCACGATAAACCAAACCATCTTTGTACTTATACCTAAAATAAAGGATCCAACAACTATAAGGCACCTTAGGCCCATTAGTCTTTGCACAGTTATATACAAAATTATTTCTAAGGTCTTGGTAAATAGGATGAAGCATACTATTCCCTTTTGCATTAGTACCAACCAAGTTGCCTTCGTTCAGGGACGTAATGTATCCGACAACATCCTTATTGCTCACGAAATAATTCACTCCATCAATACTGGTACCTCTAAATTTTCTCAAGGTGCCGCTCTTAAGCTTGATATGGAGAAGGCCTTTGATAGGGTTGAATGGACCTTTCTTGAAAATGTTATGACCCGTATGGGTTTTGCGCCTTCATGGGTCTCTCTCATTATGCGATGTATTTCTTCGGTCTCTTTCACTGTTAAGGTCAACAACTCTTTCTCTCCTTTTTCGCCCACAACGGGGTCTTCGCCAAGGAGATCCTCTGTCCCCTTTCCTCTTTCTTTTTTGCACTCAAGGGCTTTCGGCCTATCTCTCCGATGCTAAGCAGCTTGGCCTGCTTCCTGGCCTTGGTGCTAGCAGGCAGGGGCCTAAGGTCAACCATCTTCTTTTTGCGGATGATTGTATAGTTTTTCTCAACTCAAAATCAGAGGAAGCTGCTCACCTTAAATTGGCCCTTCAAACTTACGCTTCTGCCTCTGGCAAGGCAGTTAACTTTGATAAGTCTACTATCTTTTACAATCCTCGTAACCCCAGTTCAATCCGTCATGCTATCAATTCCTACCTTCAGGTTCGTGAGGTCACCAACCCAGGTGTCTACCTAGGGGTACCACTTCTTATTGGAAAAAATAAGACCTTATCCCTGGGATTTATACGCGATAAAGTTCATGACTGATTGTCCAAATGGGACAAGCAACTCCTTTCCTTCAGTGGCAGGGAAATCTTTATCAAAGTTGTGTTGCAATCTCTACCTCAATATGTAATGTCCTGCTATTTATTGCCTCAAAACATCATTGACGATATGACCGCTGCCATTAGACGTTATTGGTGGTCTGGAAAAAATAACAAAAAAGGTTGGCACATGCTCCCCTGGGAACATGTGTGTTTACCTAAGTCAGTAGGAGGTATGGGATTTAGGGATCTCAATAATTTCAACATTGCGTTTCTTGGTAAACAATTATGGCGCCTTATTTGCGAACCAGATTCTCTCTTAGGTCAAATCTATAAAGCTAAGTACTTTCCTTCAGGAAATATCCTTAATGCATCTCGGCCATCTCGTGGATCTTTTGCCTGGCAAGGTCTCTATCATGCCATGCAACATCTCTTTGGAGGCTTCCTCTATCGTCCTGGTATCAATAGCAATATTCGACTCCATCAGGTTAATTGGGGAGATTCTTCGACCATTCACCTCTATAGGGATTATGAGATCTTGGATGAAATCCATGTTCGCTGCCGTGATTTTATGATTCGGAATCAAGCAGCTTGGGACCCTGCTAAGGTCCGTGCGTATTTTACTACAGAAGATGTCGATTCTATTTTGTATATTCCCATATCAATGATACTCGAGATTCCATCCTTTGGAGTCCTAATGATTCTGGTATTTATTCGGTCCGATCTGGCTACCAATTCTTGCAACTTCCTCCGGAACCAAGACTTCATCCTTCTCGGATTTGGAAGGTTCTTTCGAAACTTAAGGCCTTGCCTAAAGTCAAAACCTTTGGATGGCGCATGGGTTCTGAAGCTCTACCTGTTGGGGTTCGTCTACAGGCTTTTGCACAAGACTCCGGTCCTTGCCCTGTTTGTCAATCCGGGATGGAGTCTATCCTCCATGCTCTCCGTAACTGTCCTGGTGCATCGGAGGCCCTCCGTTTGGTAGGCCTCCCTATGTCTTTGATTAACAGTTCGGCACCCACCGGTCTACAATGGCTAGGGGAAGGTGCTCGCCTTCTATCTTCTGACCTCTTCGGGCTCTTCCTGACTACTCTGTGGAACATATGGAACCGTCGAAATGACTGGGTCCAGAACCGCCATCTTCAACCACCATGGTTAATTGCTGTCAATTCTATTAGTCTTCATCGTGATTACTCTGATGCTATTTCTTCCACTACCTCTTCGCCGGTCTCTCCTCCTCGTTGGAGTTTTCCCCCTCGGGGGCACATTAAAAATAATGTGGATGGGGCTTTTGATCCTTCCACACGTGCAGCGGCGGTTGGTGTTGTGGCTCGTGATGAAGCAGGTACGGTCGTTGGCAGTCTGGCTTACCCTTTGGGCAGTTGTTTGGATGTCGTTACTTCTGAAGGGATGGGCCTCCTAGCTGGTATTACGTTTGAGCAATCTCAAGGTTGGAATCGTTTGATTTTCGAGACGGACTGTGCATCTCTTGCGAACAGACTCAACCTTCTGGGACCTGATCTCTCTCTACTATGGGCCCGACGATTTTGCAAGCCCATGCAGCTTTGTCATGTTTTTCTTCTGCTCGTGATCAGTTTGTTTGCCGCGAGGCTAATTTAGTTGCACATACCCTGGCTACCCATGCTCTTAGGTCCATGAACTCTATGTCTTTTGGGTCCATTTATCCTGCTTGTATTCACAATGATGTACTCTGCGAGGTCTCACCTGGGTTTATATAAATGAACTATGGGTACTCTTTTCCCCTTTTAGGTTTCTCCAGGCCTTGTGCCTGGGGATGTTAGTAGGGGTTTTTAATGAGGCCCACTTTCTTCAAAAAAAAATCCAACGGGTCCAATGAAAGGCCCATTTAGACCCGCTTGTCTGAAACCTCTACAAAAAGGACTGTAAAACAAGTTTTAATCAAATTTTAGGAGTTCAAGTAATTGATTAGGAGCTTTTCAACACAATTATATTGCAAAACCTCAAATTCTGTACTTTTTACTCAGTTAAAATTCCAACGGGTTTCTTCAAAAAAAAAATTCCAACGGGTCCATTGAAAAGCCCATTTAGACCAGCTCGTCCGAAACCTCGACAAAAAGGACCGCAAAACAAGTTTTAATCAAATTTTAGGAGTTCAAATAATTGATTAGGAGCTTTTCAACACAATTATATTGAAAAACCTCAATTTTTATACTTTTTACTCAGCTAAAATTCCAACGGGCCCATTGAAAAGCCCATTTAGACCTGCTCGTCTGAAACCTCTACAAAAAGGACCGCAAAAAAGTTTTCTTCAAATTTTAGGAGTTCAAATAATTGATTAGAAGCTTTTCAACACAATTATATAGCAAAACCTCAATTTTTGTACTTTTTACTCAGTTAAAATTTCAACGGAACCATTGAAAGGCCCATTTCGACCCGCTCGTCCGAAACCTCTACAAAAGGACTGCAAAACAAGTTTTAATCAAATTTTAGGAGTTCATGTAATTGATAAGGAGCTTTTCAACACAATTATAATGCAAAACCTCAATTTATGTATTTTTACTCGGTTAAAATTCCAATGGGTCCATTGAAAGACCCATTTACGCCTGCTCGTTTGAAACCTCGACAAAAAAGACCGCAAAACAGGTTTTAATCAAATTTTAGGAGTTCAAATAATTGATTATGAGCTTTTCAACAAAATTATATTGAAAAACCTCAATTTTTATACTTTTTACTCAGTTAAAATTAAAACGGGCCCATTGAAAGGCCAATTAGACCTTCTCGTCCGAAACCTCTACAAAAAGGATCGCAAAAAAGTTTTATTCAAATATTAGGAGTACAAATAATTGATTAGGAGCTTTTCAACACAATTATATTGCAAAACCTCAATTTATGTACTTTTTACTTAGTTAAATTTCCAACGGGTCCATTGAAAGGCCCATTTTGACCCGCTCGTCCGAAACCTCTACAAAAAGGACTGCAAAACAAGTTTTAATAATATTTTAGGAATTCATGTAATTTATTAGGAGATTTTAAACACAATTATATTGCCAAACCTCAATTTCTGTACTTTTTACTCAGTTAAAATTCCAACGGGTCCATTGAAAGGCCCATTAAGACTTGCTCGTCCGAAACCTCGAAAAAAGGACCGCAAAACAAGTTTTAATCAAATTCAAGGAGTTCAAATAATTGATTAGGATCCTTTCAACACAATTATATTGCAAAACCTCAATTTCTGTACTTTTTACTCAGTTAAAATTTCAACGGGTCCAATGAAAGGCCCATTTCGACCCGCTCGTCCGAAACCTCTACGAAAAGGACTACAAAACAAGTTTTAATCAAATTTTAGGAGTTCATGTAATTGATTAGGAGCTTTTAAACATAATTATATTGTAAGACCTCAATTTCTGTACTTTTTACTCATTTAAAATTCCAACGGGTCCATTGAAAGGCCCATTTAGACCTGCTCGTGCGAAACCTCGACAAAAAGAACTGCAAAACAAGCTTTAATCAAATTTTAGGAGTTCAAATAATTGATTAGGAGATTTTCAACACAATTGTATTGAAAAACCTCAATTTTTATACTTTTTACTCAATTAAAATTCCAACGGGCCCATTGAAAGGCCCATTTAGTCCTGCTCGTCCGAAACCTCTACAAAAAGGACCGTAAAAAAGTTTTCTTCAAATTTTAGGAGTTCAAATAATTGATTAGGAGCTTATTAACACAATTGTATTGCAAAACCTCAATTTCTGTACTTTTTACTAAGTTAAAATTTCAACGGATCCATTGAAAGGACCATTTCGACCCGCTCGTCCGAAACCTCTACAAAAGGACCGCAAAACAAGTTTTAATCAAATTTTAGGAGTTCATGTAATTGATTAGGAGCTTTTCAACACAATTATATTGCAAAGCTTCAATTTATGTACTTTTTACTTAGTTAAAATTCCAACGGGTCCATTGAAAGGCCCATTTAGATCTGCTCGTTTGAAACCTCGACAAAAAGGACCACAAAACAAGTTTTAATCAAATTTTAGGAGTTCAAATAATTGATTACGAACTTTTTAACACAATTATATTTAAAAACATCAATTTTTAGACTTTTTACTCAGTTAAAATTCCAACGGCCCATTGAAAGGCCCATTTAGACCTTCTCGTCCGAAACCTCGACAAAAAGGACCGCAAAAAATTTTAATCAAATTTTAGGAGTTCAAATAATTGATTAGGAGCTTTTCAACACAATTATATTGAAAAACCTCAATTTCTGTACCTTTTACTCAGTTAAAATTCCAACAGGTCCATTGAAAGGCCCATTTAGACCTGCTCGTCCGAAACCTCGACAAAAAGGACCGCAAAACAAGTTTTAATCAAATTTTAGAAGTTCAAATAATTGATTATGAGCTTTTCAACACAATTATATTGAAAAACCTCAATTTTTATACTTTTTACTCAGTTAAAATTCCAACGGGCACATTGAAAGGCCCAATTAGACCTTCTCGTCCGAAACCTCTACAAAAAGGACCGCTAAAAAGTTTTATTCAAATATTAGGAGTTCAAATAATTGATTAGGAGCTTTTCAACACAATTATATTGCAAACCTCAATTTTTGTACTTTTTACTCAGTTAAAATTCCAACGGGCCCATTGAAAGGGTCATTTAGACCCTCTCGTCCGAAAACTAGACAAAAAGGAACACAAAAAATTTTAATCAAATTTTAGGAGTTAAACTAATTGATTAGGAGCTTTTCAACAAAATTATATTGAAAAACCTCAATTTCTATACCTTTTACTCAGTTAAAATTCCTACAGGCTCATTGAAAGGCCCATTTAAACCTTCTCGTCCGTAACCTCGACAAAAAGGACCGCAAAAAATTTTAATCAAATTTTAGGAGTTCAAATAATTGATTAGCTGCTTTTCAACACAATTATATTGAAAAACCTCAATTTTTGTACCTTTTACTCAGTTAAAATTCCAACAAGCTCATTGAAAGGCCCATTTAGACATGCTCGTCTGAAACCTCGACAAAAAGAACCGCAAAACAAGTTTTAATCAAATTTTAGGAGTTCAAATAATTGATTATAAGCTTTTTAACACAATTATATTGAAAAACCTCAATTTTTAGACTTTTTACTCAGTTAAAATTCCAACGGGCCCATTTAGACCTTCTCGTCCGAAACCTCGACAAAAAGGACCGCAAAAAAGTTTTCTTCAAATTTTAGGAGTTCGAATAATTGATTAGGAGCTTTCCAACACAATTATATTGCAAAAACTCAGTTTATGTTCTTTTTACTCAGTTAAAATTCCAACGGGTCCATTGAAAGGCCCATTTAGACCTGCTCGTTTAAAACCTCGACAAAAAGGGACCGCAAAACAAGTTTTAATCAAATTTAAGGAGTTCAAATAATTGATTAGGAGCTTTTCAACACAATTATATTGAAAAACCTCAATTTCTGTACCTTTTACTCAGTTAAAATTCCAATAGGCCCATTGAAAGGCCCATTTAGACCTGCTCGTCTAAAACCTCGACAAAAAGGACCGCAAAACAAGTTTTAATCAAAATTTAGGAGTTCAAATAATTGAATATGAGCTTTTTAACAAAATTATATTGAAAAACCTCAATTTTTAGTCTTTTTACTTAGTTTAAATTCCAACGGGCCCATTGAAAGGCCCATTTAGACCTTCTCGTCCGAAACCTCGACAAAAAGGACCGCAAAAAAGTTTTCTTCAAATTTTAGGAGTTCAAATAATTGATTAGGAGCTTTTCAACACAATTATATTGCAAAAACTCAATTTATGTACTTTTTACTCGGTTAAAATTCCAACGGGTCCATTGAAAGGCCAATTTAGACCCGCTCGTTTGAAACCTTGACAAAAAGGACCGCAAAACAAGTTTTAATCAAATTTTAGGAGTTCAAATAATAGATTATGAGCTTTTCAACAGAATTCTAGTGAAAAACCTCAATTTTTATACTTTTTACTCAGTTAAAATTCCAACGGGCCCATTGAAAGGCCCATTTAGACCTTCTCGTTCGAAACCTCAACAAAAAGGACCGCAAAAAATTTTAATCAAATTTTAGGAGTTCAAATAATTGATTAGGAGCTTTTCAACACAATTATATTGAAAAAACTCAATTTCTGTACCTTTTACACAGTTAAAATTCCAACAGGCCCATTGAAAGGCCCATTTAGACCTGCTCGTCCGAAACCTCGACAAAAAGGACCGCAAAACAAGTTTTAATCAAATTTTAGGAGTTCAAATAATTGATTATGAGCTTTTTAACACAATTATATTGAAAAACATCAATTTTTAAACTTTTTACTCAGTTAAAATTCCAACGGGCCCATTGAAAGGCCCATTTAGACCTTCTCGTCCGAAACCTCGACAAAAAGGACCGCAAAAAAGTTTTCTTCAAATTTTAGGAGTTCAAATAATTGATTAGGAGCTTTTCAACACAATTATATTGCAAAAACTCAATTTATGTACTTTTTACTCAGTTAAAATTCCAACGGGTCCATTGAAAGGCCCATTAAGACCTGCTCATTTGAAACCTCGACAAAAAGGACAGCAAAACAAGTTTTAATCAAATTTTAGGAGTTCAAATAATTGATTATGAGCTTTTCAACACAATTATATTGAAGAACGTGAGTTTTTATACTTTTTACTTAGATAAAATTACAACGGGCCCATTGAAAGGCCCATTTAGACCTTCTCGTCCGAAACCTCGACAAAAAGGACCGCAAAAAATTTTAATCAAATTTTAGGAGTTCAAATAATTGATTAGGAGCTTTTCAACACAATTATATTGAAAAACCTCAATTTTTGAACCTTCTACTCAGTTAAAATTCCAACAGGCCCATTGAAAGGCCCATTTAGACCTGCTCGTCCGAACCACGACAAAAAGGACCGCAAAACAAGTTTTAATCAAATTTTAGGAGTTCAAATAATTGATTATGAGCTTTTTAACACAATTATATTGAAAAATATCAATTTTTAGACTTTTTACTCGGTAAAAATTCCAACGGGCCCATTGAAAGGCCCATTTACACCTTCTCGTCCGAAACCTCGACAAAAAGGACCGCAAAAAAGTTTTCTTCAAATTTTAGGAGTTCAAATAATTGATTAGGAGCTTTTCAACACAATTATATTGCAAAACCTCAGTTTATGTACTTTTTACTCAGTTAAATTTCCAACGGGTCCATTGAAAGGCCCATTTTGACCCGCTCGTCCAAAACCTCTACAAAAAGGACTGCAAAACCAGTTTTAACCAAATTTTAGGGGTTCATGTAATTGATTAGGATCTTTTCAACACAATTATATTGCAAAACCTCAATTTATGTACTTTTTACTCAGTTAAAATTCCAACGGGTCCATTGAAAGGCACATTTAGACCTGCTCGTTTGAAACCTCGACAAAAAGGACCGCAAAACAAGTTTTAATCAAATTTTAGGAGTTCAAATAATTGATTATGAGCTTTTAAACATAATTATATTCAAAAACCTCAATTTTTATACTTTTTACTCAGTTAAAATTCCAACGGGCCCATTGAAAGGCCCATTTAGACCTTCTCGTCCGAAACCTCGACAAAAAGGACCGCAAAAAAATTTAATCAAAATTTAGGAGTTCAAATAATTGATTAGGAGCTTTTCAACACAATTATATTGAAAAACCTCAATTTCTGTACCTTTTACTCAGTTAAAATTCCAACAAGTCCATTGAAAGGCCCATTTAGACCTGCTCGTCCAAAACCTCGACAAAAAGGACCGCGAAACAAGTTTTAATCAAATTTTAGAAGTTCAAATATTTGATTATGAGCTTTTTAACACAATTGTATTGAAAATCCTCAATTTTTAGACTTTTTACTCAGTTAAAATTCCAACGGGCCCATTGAAAGGCCCATTTAGACCTTCTCGTCCGAAACCTCGACAAAAAGGACCGCAAAAAAGTTTTCTTCAAATTTTAGGAGTTCAAATAATTGATTAGGAGCTTTTCAACACAATTATATTGCAAAAACTCAATTTATGTACTTTTTACTTAGTTAAAATTCCAACGGGGGAAAGTTAAACTTTCCATCTCTCCTCCTTCTTTTAAGGAATAAATCATATTCTAAAACTTGGTATAACAGAAACATTCCCCACATATATTTGAAGGTTCAAACAATACAATATTATCCTTTAAGGAAAGTGTTTTTGAAAACTCAACTAAATAATATTGTATTTTATATTCTAGATAATACATGGAATGTTTTCCCTCTAATTATCCGGAATACACAATATTTATGGGATCACATTAATTTTGAATTTAAAATTCAAAAATTAATGTTATCCCAATCGATTCTCTTGGGATCTCGAATAAAAATACTCACTGAGTCTGCCTTACTCAACGTAAATACAGACTCCGATTCTAATTCTTTTCCCCTATCGTTTGCAACAACGAAGAACCTCCCTTCTTTGAACATGGCCTCCACAGATTCATTCTTGGAAAGATTCGACAGTCTGCAATTCACTGCAGAAGAATAGAGTTTTGTCTTCACTCCTCCTACCAATAACATTGCTCCGGTAGAAGACCACAAAACATCCTTGATAGGAAATTTTTTTGATACTTCTGCTATTGACGAGTCTGCTGTGACTCGAGTCTTTACTTCCATATAGAAAGGGGACAAGCTTAGCCTTTTCACAGCACTAGGTTCAGGTTTTTTTCTGATCAAATTTGAAACCGTCAGAAATATGAAGGATGTCATCAAAAGGGAACCATGGACGTTCAAACGAGACTGGTTGGCGCTGCAACCTTTACAACCTAATCTAACGATTGACGAGTATAAGTTCCAATATATGCGTATTTGGGTACGCATATTAAGGGTGCCATTGGCCTTTATGGTTAGCGACACAACTGCCGACATCACCGGTCGTTCACTAGGTGCAGGACTAGGCACGGTTATTGGGACGGACTCTCGCAGAGATGAGGAGGGGAATATGGTCCAATTCTTGCGTGTTTGCATCCTTGTGGACATCGAACAACCTCTTCGAAGAGGTGTGGCATATGTCGAAAGAGGAGACAAACCTAAAACTAAAATGATCCCTGTTCAATATGAGAAGTTGCCGTCTTTTTGACACAGTTGTGGTATGCTGGGTCACTTGCGTTCAAGCTGCGATCCTTTTAAGGACTTACCAGCTAATGCACTGCAGTATGGAGACTGGCTTCGAGCACCACCGGCAAAGCCATCGGTTAAACCATAATTACGGGGCAAGGTCCGATATTTCGAGCCTGGAACATCATCCAAAACCCCAATAACATCCATGGGTAAAAACAAACAATTTTTTTGTCTACACTTGATGTCACTTAATTCTTTTCTATTTCATTATCACCAATGCACTAGGCAAAGTTTCGATATATTTTGCATCCTTAATGAATGGCCTATGTTGTTGTGTTGGACCTTAGGTACTGGTCACTTCAATACATGACCCTCTAATGTTACAGGGGCAGTATCGGGCACTGCGTCCAGGCTTCGTAAGGGCAAAGCAGTTCTGGACCCAACCTTGGCTGCTAGCTACGATGAACCAGTTCCGCCGGTGATGGCAGACCCATCTCCAGCGATGGATGAAGCAGACGATGCTGACGATATTCTGGATGTGGCAGCTGATGCTGTTGATGCAGCAGAAGAGGCCCTGGGAGCTGATGAGACTGAGGCGGATGAGGAGATATGCCAACCGGATGAGGAGCTACAGCCGATAGAGGTGGCTCCACTTGATATAATCCCGGCAGATGAGGAATCTATTGTGAATGGCTTTGCAGAGGTGGAAAATGCATATGATGACTCCACCCCACCCGATAAGAGGTTTATCGTAGTTGAGGAGGATGATTTCCCCTGCCTCCCATCAATGAAACAGTCCCAGGAGGTGAGGAGCCTTTGGACCCCGACTTTGAGGCCTGGCTAATCGCCAACTCCGGTAAACCTAATAAGAATACTAAGCGTAGCCCTCCTATTATAGCAGGCGGCATTGCTAAGAGGCTGCGCACATCCGGAAAACACACTCCACCTAAGACAAATGACAAAGGTTCCAAAATTCAAAAAGCTGGGATGAGCAGCAAAAACTCTTCGGCGGTGGTTGACGGTCAACCCCGCCGAGAGAAATAAGGATATTATGTTGGAACTGTCGGGGATTGGGTATGTCGCCGGCAGTTCATGATATTGTTTTACGTTTAAATCCGGATATTGTCTTTTTTTCTGAAACTAGATTGCTTTCTACTAGGGTTTCTAGCTTAAAAACTCTTTTAAATTTGGAATTTTGTTTTGCTGTAGATAGCAGCTCTATTTGCTCAGGCCTCGCTCTTTATTGGAATAAAAATATCAATCTTAGTTTGCTCTCGTCCTCCGAGAGATACATCGATGTTGTTCTAAATTGTGATAATGATTGCTTTAGATTCACTGGTTTATATGGCTTTACGGCAACCAATTTGAAATCGCGAACGTGGGATATCATCGATTCTTTACGTTCCAAATCCAACCTTCCATGGCTCATAGGAGGGGACCTTAACGATATCCTTGATGACTCAGAAAAACAAGGAGGGATTCGGAGACCTCGCACAAAAATCAATAATTTTAGGGATTGTCTCTCTCGCAATGACTTGTTTGATTGCAAGCCCACAAATGGTTGGTTTACTTGGACCAAAACGAGACCCAATGTTAACCCGGTTTGTGAACGCTTAGACCGTTTTGTAGCCTGCTCAAAATGGGTTCAAAACCATCCTCAATCTCACACATCCCATGCTTTTTCAGTGGCATCGGACCATAGTGTCATTTTTATGGACACATCCTTCAACAATGAATATCAACACAACAGACGGACTGCCCCGGATCACTTCCGTTTAGAGACATGCTGGGCGTCCGACCCTACTTGCATGCAATTATGCCAGCAGACATGGGCTGCATGCTCAGGGACGTTTGTTGAAAAAATTACCACCCTCGGGAATAAACTTCACGATTGAAAAACAAAAAACCGTCAATGTTCCGCGAAACTGATTGCGGTTTTGCAGCGCCGTGTGAATCAACTTTTACAGTGACATAGACTATCCTCTAAAGACATGGCAACACTCCATAATGCTAAATCAGAGCTGCGACGTCTTCTAGAGGCTAAGGAAACCTACTGGGCTCAGCGCTCTCGTGTTTCATGGCTGTCCAATGGGGATAAGAATACGACGTACTTCCACGCTAGAGCCTCCCGTCGTCGGAGAAAGAACACGATACGTGGCCTCCTTGCGGATGGCGACACATGGCAAGTCTCAAACCGTGCACTCTTGCATATTGCATCCTCCTACTTTCAGAAGATGTTCACATCATCCAATTGTGCCTTTTCCCCGGCCCTACTAGAACAGGTGCAGCCCACCATCACCTCGGATATGAATTTGACCCTGTTAAAACCTTATACTGCGGAAGAGGTCTTAGCTGCTTTTCGCGATATCCATCCGAACAAGGCTCCGGGTATTGATGGGTTCCCAAGTAGCTTTTATCGCCAACCCTGGGACCTGATAGGATCGGATTTCATTGCTCTATACCTTGATCTTCTTAGTGGGAAAGCAGACATGGCCACGGTCAATCGGTCTGTTATTGTTCTCATTCCCAAAATCTCGGAACCAACACTAATGAAACAATTCAGACCAATCAGACTTTGTACAGTTATTTACAAGACTATTTCCAAGGTTTTGGTCAACCGCTTAAAGAGTGTCCTATCCTGTTGTATTAGTGACTCTCAAGCTGCTTTCCTCCGTGGGCGGAGTATTACAGATAATATACTTATCGCCCATGAATTAATTCACAATCTACACTCGAATGGGTCAACCAACGCTCAAGGCACTGTAGTCAAACTTGACATGGAAAAAGCCTTTGATCGAGTCGAATGGTCGTTCTTACGCGACATTATGTTGCGTATGGGATTTGCTCTAGATTGGGTAAATCTAATTATGCGCTGTGTATCTTCAGTATCGTTCTCGGTTAGGGTCAATGGCTCTCTTTCTACAGAGTTTCTTCCATCACGGGGCATCCGTCAGGGTGACCCACTGTCCCCTTTCCTATTCCTAATTTGCTCTCAAGGACTCTCGGCTGCTTTAGAAACCGAGCAACGAGAGGGCCGGCTCTTGGGCCTCAATGCGTGCCGATATGGACCTCGAGTTACCCATCTCCTGTTCGCAGACGATAGTATCGTCTTCCTATAAAACAATTCCGAGGAAGTTGAGCGTCTTAAAGATGTGCTCACACTTTATGCCGCAGCTTCGAGGCAGACTGTTAACTTTGACAAGTCTACGGCTTTTTGCAGCCCAAAGTGCTCCCCTGCTTTCCTTGAGACAATGCGATCAACATTAGGTGTACGACTAGTTAATGATCCGGGCATTTATCTAGGAGTACCTCTTTTGATTAAGCGCAACAGAACGGCTTCCTTAGGATTCATTCGCGAGAAAGTGCACTCTAGAATGAGCAAATGGGACAGCAGCTTTCTCTCCTACAGTGGACGAGAGGTCCTCATCAAGTCGGTAGCACAGGCGATGCCTCAATACATCATGTCATGCTACTTACTACCTCAGAACATAATAGATGATATCACTGCTTCCATCCGCAGGTACTGGTGGTCCGGACGCAGTAACAAACGGGGATGGCCACTCCTGTCTTGGAACTCCCTCTGCGCCCCTAAAGCAGTCGGTGGGTTGGGTCTTAGGGATCTAGGTGACTTCAATGTAGCTCTTCTAGGGAAACAAATATGGCACCTCATCTCTAATCCTGACTCACTATTATCTCGCGTTCTCCGCGCAAAATATTATCCCTCGGGGGATCTGTTGCATGCAAAAGCAGACAAACGTGCCTCCTTTGCATGGAAAGGAATTAGCCACGCGATTCAGCTCCTTGGCCCAGGCTACTTTTGGCGGCCAGGGCTGAGGAGCAATATCTGTATCCTTGGAGATAGTTGGGGCGGTGATTTACCCATTACACTCTTCGGGGAGTATGTCGACAACGACGAATTACCCGCCCGTTGCCGTGACTTCATGGTACGTAACTCTAATTGTTGGGATGAAGGCAAGTTACGCCGATTCTTTGACTGGGACGATGTTGAGCGTATCCTAAAGGTGCCCATTGCACATGAACAACGAGACGCTTTGATATGGAGTCGTCATGATTCCGGAACTTATTCTGTCCGTTCTGGTTACCACTTTCTTCATGCGCCCCAAGGCCTCTGGATAGGCCCTCCTCTCTTTGGAGGATAATTTCCAAAGCACCAACACTACCTAAGGTCCGATCCTTCGGATTGCGGGCGGGTCGTGATGCCCTACCAACAGGGGACCGGTTACGCGCTATTAAACTTTCTAATGGTAGTTGCCCCTTTTGCCCCAACGTCGTGGAAACAACTCTACATGCACTTAGAGACTGCTGTGGTGCCAACACAATTCTTCGTTTGGTAGGTCTTCCTACTAATATCCACGCTAGTGCAACCACTTCCATGGCCTCGTGGTTAGTTGAAAGTGCTCGGAGTCTGAATGGTGCTACCTTCGCTTTATTATTAACAACGCTCTGGAACACTTGGAATCGAAGGAATGAATGGGTTCATTCCCAACGCCTTCGCCCAACATGGCTTTCAGTGATGAACGCCCAGGGTCTGCTCCAAGCCTATACCAGTGCCAACCTCCTACCGACCCACAACTTTCCGACAGACGTCCCTGCCGATGCCCCGCCCCGATGGAGACCGCCAACGCTTCCAGAGATCAAGATCAACGTGGATGGCGCCTTTCAACCAGGATCCGAAGCTGCTACCATCGGTGTACTTGCCCGCAATTCTCAAGGCGTTATCCTTGGTGGCTGTGCTGTCCATGAAGTAGGTTGCCGAGACGCTGCCACGGTGGAACTCCATGCGATTCTTGCCGGGGCCATGCTGGCCAAGGACAAAGGGTGGCCAGCGGTAATTATTGAATCCGACTCAGCCCACATCGTCAACAAGTTAAACCGTGCCACGGCCGACGCTTCCCTTCTAGGCCCCCAGATTTTGGAGGCAAAATCTTTTCTTTATGATTCTTCTTACCGTGTATCTTTTGTTCCAAGATCGGCCAATGTAATGGCCCATAAGTTAGCCTCTTGGGCTTTGCATTGTTCTTTTTCTCTGTATTTTGACTCTGTCATACCTACTTGTATCTGAACAGATGTACTGACTGACTTTCAGTATTTTGAATCTAATATACATCAGGGCACTCATTTCCCCGTAGGACCACCTTTTGCCTCGGCACAGGGTGATTAGTGGGGTTTTTAATGAGGCCTTTTCCTTCAAAAAAAAATTCCAACAGGTCCATTGAAAGGCCCATTAAGACCTGCTCATTTGAAACCTCGACAAAAAGGACCGCAAAACAAGTTTTAATCAAATTTTAGGAGTTCAAATAATTGATTATGAGCTTTTCAACACAATTATATTGAAAAAACTCAATTTTTATAAATTTTACTCGGTTAAAATTCCAACGGGCCCATTGAAAGGCCCATTTGGACCTTCTCGTCCGAAACCTCGACAAAAAGGACGGCAAATAATTTTAATCAAAATTTAGGAGTTCAAATAATTGATTAGGAGCTTTTCAATACAATTATATTGAAAACCCTCAATTTTTGTACCTTTTACTCAGTTAAAATTCCTACAGGCCCATTTAGACCTGCTCGTCCGAAACCTCGACAAAAAGAACCGCAAAACCAGTTTTAATCAAATTTTAGGAGTTCAAATAATTGATTATGAGCTTTTTAACACAATTATATTGAAAAACCTCAATTTTTATACTTTTACTCAGTTAAAATTCAAACGGGCCCATTGAAAGGCCCATTTAGACCTTCTCGTCCGAAACCTCGACAAAAAGGACCGCAAAAAATTTTAATCAAATTTTAGGAGTTCAAAAAATTGATTAGGAGCTTTTCAACACAATTATATTGAAAAACCTCAATTTTTATACTTTTTACTCAGTTAAAATTCCAACGGGCCCATTGAAAGGCCCATTTAGACCTTCTCGTCCGAAACCTCGACAAAAAGGACTGCAAAAATTTTAATCAAATTTTAGAAGTTCAAATAATTGATTAGGAGCTTTTCAACACAATTATATTGAAAAACCACAATTTTTGAACCTTTTACTCAGTTAAAATTCCAACAGGACTATTGAAAGGCCCATTTAGACCTGCTCGTACGAACCACGACAAAAAGGACCGCAAAACAAGTTTTAATCAAATTTTAGGAGTTCAAATAATTGATTATTAGCTTTTTAACACAATTATATTGAAAAATCTCAATTTTTAGACTTTTTACTTAGTTAAAATTCCAACGGGCCCATTGAAAGGCCCATTTACACCTTCTCGTCCGAAACCTCGACAAAAAGGACCGCAAAAAAGTTTTCTTCAAATTTTAGGAGTTCAAATAATTGATTAGGAGCTTTTCAACACAATTATATTGAAAAACCTCAATTTTTATACTTTTTACTCAGTTAAAATTCCAACGGGCCCATTGAAAGGCCCATTTAGACCTTCTCGTCCGAAACCTCGACAAAAAGGACTGCAAAAATTTTAATCAAATTTTAGAAGTTCAAATAATTGATTAGGAGCTTTTCAACACAATTATATTGAAAAACCACAATTTTTGAACCTTTTACTCAGTTAAAATTCCAACAGGACCATTGAAAGGCCCATTTAGACCTGCTCGTCCGAACCACGACAAAAAGGACCGCAAAACAAATTTTAATCAAATTTTAGGAGTTCAAATAATTGATTATTAGCTTTTTAACACAATTATATTGAAAAATCTCAATTTTTAGACTTTTTACTTAGTTAAAATTCCAACGGGCCCATTGAAAGGCCCATTTACACCTTCTCGTCCGAAACCTCGACAAAAAGGACCGCAAAAAAGTTTTCTTCAAATTTTAGGAGTTCAAATAATTGATTAGGAGCTTTTCAACACAATTATATTGCAAAAACTCAATTTATGTACTTTTTACTCAGTTAAAATTCCAACGGGTCCATTGAAAGGCCCATTTAGATCTGCTCGTTTGAAACCTCGACAAAAAGGACCGCAAAACAAGTTTTAATAAAATTTTAGGAGTTCAAAAAATTGATTATGAGCTTTTCAACACAATTATATTGAAAAACCTCAATTTTTATACTTTTTACTCAGTTAAAATTCCAACGGGCCCATTGAAAGGCCAATTTAGACCTTCTCGTCTAAAACCACGACAAAAAGGACAGCAAAAAATTTTAATCAAATTTTAGGAGTTCAAATAGTTGATTAAGAGCTTTTCAACACAATTATATTGAAATACCTCAATTTTTGTACCTTTTTCTCAGTTAAAATTCGAACAGGCCCATTGAAAGGCCCATTTAGACCTGCTCGTCCGAAACCTAGACAAAAAGGACCGCAAAACAAGTTTTAATCAAATTTTAGGAGTTCAAATAATTGATTATGAGCTTTTCAAAACAATTATATTGAAAAACCTCAAATTTTATACATTTTACTCAGTTAAAATTCCAACGGCCCATTGAAAGGCCCATTTAGACCTACTCGTCTGAAACCTCTACAAAAAGGACTGCAAAAAAGTTCTCTTCAAATTTTAGGAGTTCAAATAATTGATTAGGAGCTTTTCAACACAATTATATTGCAAAACCTCAATTTCTATACTTTTTACCCAGTTAAAATTTCAACGGATCCATTGAAAGGCCTATTTCGACCCGCTCGTCCAAAACCTCTACAAAAGGACTGGAAAACAAGTTTTAATCAAATTTTAGGAGTTCATGTAATTGATTAGGAGCTTTTCAACACAATTATATTGCAAAACCTCAATTTATGTATTTTTACTCAGTTAAAATTCCAACGGGTCCAATGGAAGGCCCATTTAGACATGCTCGTTTGAAACCTCGACAAAAAGGACCGCAAAACAAGTTTTAATCAAATTTTAGGAGTTCAAATAATTGATTATGAGCTTTTCAACACAATTATATTGAAAACCTCAATTTTTATACTTTTTACTCAGTTAAAATTCCAACGGGCCCATTGAAACGACCAATTAAACCTTCTCGTCCGAAACCTCTACAAAAAGGACCGCTAAAAAGTTTTATTCAAATATTAGGAGTTCAAATAATTGATTAGGAGCTTTTCAACACAATTATATTGCAAAACCTCAATTTCGGTACTTTTTACTCATTTAAATTTCCAACGGGTCCCTTGAATAGCCCATTTTGACCCGCTCGTCCGAAACCTTTACAAAAAGGACTGCAAAAGCAGTTTTAATAAAATTTTAGGAGTTCATGTAATTGATTAGGAGCTTTTCAACACAATTATATTGCAAAACCTCAATTTATGTACTTTTTACTCAGTTAAAATTCCAACGGGTCCATTGAAAGGCCCATTTAGACCTGCTCGTTTGAAACCTCGACAAAAAGGACCGCAAAACAAGTTTTAATCAAATTTTAGGAGTTCAAATAATTGATTATGAGCTTTTAAACATAATTATATTGAAAAACCTCAATTTTATACTTTTTACTCAATCAAAATTCCAACGGGCCCATTGAAAGGCCCATTTAGACCTTCTCGTCCGAAACCTCGACAAAAAGGACCGCAAAAAATTTAATCAAATTTTAAAAGTTCAAATAATTGATTAGGAGCATTTCAACACAATTATATTGAAAAACCTCAATTTCTGTACCTTTTATTCAGTTAAAATTCCAACAAGCCTATTGAAAGTCCCATTTATACCTGCTCGTCCGAAACCTCGACAAAAAGGACCGCAAAACAAGTTTTAATCAAATTTTAGGACTTCAAATAATTGATTATGAGCTTTTTAACACAATTATATTGAAAAACCTCAATTTTTAGACTTTTTACTCAGTTAAAATTCCAACGGGCCCATTGAAATGCCCATTTAGACCTTCTCGTCCGAAACCTCGACAAAATGGACCGTAAAACAAGTTTTAATCAAATTTTAGGAGTTCAAATAATTGATTATGAGCTTTTTAACACAATTATATTGAAAAACCTCTATTCTTAGACTTTTTACTCAGTTAAAATTCCAATGGGCCCATTGAAAGGCCCATTTAGACCTTCCAGTTCGAAACCTCGACAAAAAGGACCGCAAAAAAGTTTTCTTCAAATTTTAGGAGTTCAAATAATTGATTAGGAGCTTTTCAACACAATTATATTGAAAAAACTCAAGTTATGTACTTTTTACTAAGTTAAAATTCCAACGGGTCCATTGAAAGGCCCATTAAGACCTCCTCGTTTGAAACCTCGACAAAAAGGACCGCAAAACAAGTTTTAATCAAATTTTAGGAGTTCAAATAATTGATTATGATCTTTTCAACACAATTATATTGAAAAACCTCAATTTTTAAACTTTTTACTCTGTTAAAATTCCAACGGGCCCATTGAAAGGCCCATTTAGACCTTCTCGTCCGAAACCTCGACAAAAAGGACTGCAAAAAATTTTAATCAAATTTTAGGAGTTCAAATAATTGATTAGGAGCTTTTCAACACAATTATATTGAAAAAAACTCAATTTCTGTACCTTTTACTCAGTTAAAATTCCAACAGGCCCATTTAGACCTGCTCTTCCGAAACCTTGACAAAAAGGACCGCAAAACAAGTTTTAATCAAATTTTAGGAGTTCAAATAATTGATTATGAGCTTTTTAACACAATTATATTGAAAAAACTCAATATTTAGACTTTTTACTCAGTTAAAATTCCAACGAGACCATTGAAACGACAATTTAAACCTTCTCGTTTGAAACCTCGACAAAAAGGACCGCAGAAAAGTTTTCTTCAAAATTTAGGAGTTCAAATAATTGATTATGAGCTTTTCAACACAATTATAGTGAAAACCTCAATTTTTATACTTTTTACTCAGTTAAAATTCCAACGGGTCCATTGAAAGGCCCATTTAGACCTTCTCATCCGAAAAATTGACAAAAAGGACCGCGAAAAAAGTTTTCTTCAAATTTTAGGAGTTCAAATAATAGATTAGGAGCTTTTTAACACAATTATATTGCAAAAACTCAATTTATGTACTTTTTACTCAGTTAAAATTCCAACGGGTCCATTGAAAGGCCCATTAAGACCTGCTCGTTTGAACCCTCGACAAAAAGGACCGCAAAACAAGTTTTAATCAAATTTTAGGAGTTCAAATAATTGATTATGAGCTTTTCAACACAATTATATTGAAAAACCTCAATTTTATACTTTTTACTCTGTTAAAATTCCAACGGGCCCATTGAAAGGCCCATTTAGACCATCTCGTCCGAAACCTCGACAAAAAAGACTGCAAAAAAGTTTTCTTCAAATTTTAGGAGTTCAAATAATTGATTTGGAGCTATTCAACACAATTATATTGAAAAAATTCAATTTATTTACTTTTTACTCAGTTAAAATTCCAACGGGTCCATTTAAAGGCCCATTAAGACCTGCTCGTTTGAAACCTCGACAAAAAGGACCGCAAAACAAGTTTTAATCAAATTTTAGGAGTTCAAATAAATGATTATGAGCTTTTCAACACAATTATATTGAAAAACCTCAATTTTATACTTTTTACTCTATTAAAATTCCAACGCGCCCATTGAAAGGCCCATTTAGACCTTCTCGTTCGAAACCTCGACAAAAAGGACTGCAAAAAAGTTTTCTTCAAATTTTAGGAGTTCAAATAATTGATTTGGAGCTTTTCAACACAATTATATTGAAAAAATTCAATTTATGTACTTTTTACTCGGTTAAAATTCCAACGGGTCCATTGAAAGGCCCATTATAACCTGCTCGTTTGAAACCTCGACAAAAAGGACCGCAAAACAAGTTTTAATCAAATTTTAGGAGTTCAAATAATTGATTATGAGCTTTTCAACACAATTATATTGAAAAACCTCAATTTTTATACTTTTTACTTTGTTAAAATTCCAACGGGCCCATTGAAAGGCCCATTTAGACCTTCTCGTGTGAAACCTCGACAAAAAGGACCGCAAAAAATTTTAATCAAATTTTAGGAGTTCAAATAATTGATTAGGAGCTTTTCAACACAATTATATTGAAAATCCTCAATTTCTGTACCCTTTACTCAGTTAAAATTCGAACAGGCCCATTGAAAGGCCCATTTAGACCTACTCGTCGTAAACCTCGACAAAAAGGACCGGAAAACAAGTTTTAATCAAATTTTAGGAATTCAAATAATTGATTATGAGCTTTTCAACACAATTATATAGAAAAACCTCAAATTTTATACTTTTTACTAAGTTAAAATTCCAACGGGCCCATTGAAAGGCCTAATTAGACCTTCTCGTCCAAAACCTCTACAAAAAGGACCGCTAAAAAGTTTTATTCAAATATTAGGAGTTCCAATAATTGATTAGGAGCTTTTCAACAGAATTATATTGCAAAACCTCAATTTCTGTACTTTTTACTCAGTTAAATTTCCAACGGGTCCATTAAAGGCCCATTTTGACCCGCTCGTCCTAAACCTTTACAAAAAGGACTGCAAAACAAGTTTTAATCAAATTTTAGGAGTTCATGTAATTGATTAGGAGCTTTTCAACACAATTATATTGAAAAACCTCAATTTTTAGACTTTTTACTCAGTTAAAATTCCAACGGGTCCATTGAAAGGCCCATTTAGACCTGCTCGTCCGAAACCTCTACAAAAAGGACAGCAAAAAAGTTTTCTTCAAATTTTAGGAGTTCAAATAATTGATTAGGAGCTTTCCAACACAATTATATTGCAAAAACTCAATTTATTTACTTTTTACCTAGTTAAAATTCCAACGGGTCCATTGAAAGGCCCATTTAGACCTGCTCGTTTGAAACCTCGACAAAAAGGACCGCAAAACAAGTTTTAATCAAATTTTAGGAGTTCAAATAATTTATTATGAGCTTTTCAACAAAATTATAGTGAAAACCTCAATTTTTTATACTTTTTACTCAGTTAAAATTCCAACGGGCCCATTGAAAGGCCCATTTAGACCTTCTCGTCCGAAACCTCGACAAAAAGGTCCGCAAAACAAGTTTTAATCAAATTTTAGGAGTTCAAATAATTGATTAGGAGCTTTTCAACACAATTATATTGAAAAACCTCAATTTTTATACTTTTTACTCAGTTAAAATTCCAACGGGTCCATTGAAAGGCCCATTTAGACCTGCTCGTCCGGAACCTCTACAAAAGGACTACAAAACAAGTTTTAATCAAATTTTAGGAGTTCATGTAATTGATTAGGAGCTTTTCAACACAATTATATTGCAAAACCTCAATTTCTGTACTTTTTACTCTATTAAAATTCCAACGGGTCCTTTGAAAGGACCATTTAGACCTGCTCGTCCGAAACCTCTACAAAAAGGACCGCAAAAATGTTTTCTTCAAATTTTAGGAGTTCAAATAATTGATTAGGAGGTTTTCAACACAATCATATTGAAAAACCTCAATTTTTGTACCTTTTACACAGTTAAAATTCCAACAGGCCCATTGAAAGGCCCATTTAGACCTGCTCGTCCGAAACCTCGACAAAAAGGACCGCAGAACAAGTTTTAATCAAATTTTAGGAGTTCAAATAATTGATTATGAGCTTTTCAAAACAATTATATTGAAAAACCTCAATTTTTATACTTTTTACTCAGTTAAAATTCCAACGGGCCCATTGAAAGGCCCATTTAGACCTGCTCGTCTGAAACCTCTACAAAAAGGACCGCAAAAAAGTTTTCTTCAAATTTTAGGAGTTCAAATAATTGATTAGGAGCTTTTCAACACAATTATATTGCAAAACCTTACTTTTTGTACTTTTTACACAGTTAAAATTTCAACGGATCCATTGAAAGGCCCATTTCGACCCGCTCGTCCGAAACCTCTACAAAAGGACTGCAAAACAAGTTTTAATCAAATTTCAGGAGTTCATGTAATTGATTAGGAGCTTTTCAACACAATTATATTGCAAAACCTCAATTTATGTACTTTTTACTCAGTTAAAATTCCAACGGGTCCATTGAAAGGCCAATTTAGACCTGCTCGTTTGAAACCTCGACAAAAAGGACCGCAAAACAAGTTTTAATCAAATTTTAGGAGTTCAAATAATTGATTATGAGCTTTTTAACACGATTATATTGAAAAAAACTCAATTTTTAGACTTTTTACTCAGTTAAAATTCCAACGGGCCCATTGAAAGGCCCATTTAGACCTTCTCGTCCGAAACCTCGACAAAAAGGACAGCAAAAAAGTTTTCTTCAAATTTTAGGAGTTCAAATAATTGATTAGGAGCTTTCCAACACAATTATATTGCAAAAACTCAATTTATGTACTTTTTTCTCAGTTAAAATTCCAACGGGCCCATTGAAAGGCCCATTTAGACCTTCTCGTCTGAAACCTCGACAAAAAGGACCGCAAAACAGATTTTAATCAAATTTTAGGAGTTCAAATAATTGATTATGAGATTTTTAACACGATTATATTGAAAAACCTCAATTTTTAGACTTTTTACTCAGTTAAAATTCCAACGGGCCCATTGAAAGGCCCTTTTAGACCTTCTCGTCCGAAACCTCGACAAAAAGGACCGCAAAAAAGTTTTCATCAAATTTTAGGAGTTCAAATAATTGATTAGGAGCTTTTCAACACAATTATATTGCAAAAACTCAATTTAAGTACTTTTTACCTAGTTAAAATTCCAACGGGTCCATTGAAAGACCCATTTAGACCTGCTCGTTTGAAACCTCGACAAAAAGTACCGCAAAACAAGTTTTAATCAAATTTTAGGAGTTCAAATAATTTATTATGAGCTTTTTAACGCAATTATAGTGAAAACCTCAATTTTTATACTTTTTACTCAGTTAAAATTCCAACGGGCCCATTGAAAGGCCCATTTAGACCTTCTCGTCTGAAACCTCGACAAAAAGGACCGCAAAAAATTTTAATCAAATTTTAGGAGTTCAAATAATTGATTAGGAGCTTTTCAACACAATTATATTGAAAAACCTCAATTTATGTATTTTTACTTAGTTAAATTTCCAACGGGTCTATTGAAAGGCCCATTTAGACCTGCTCGTTTGAAACCTCGACAAAAAGGACGCAAAACAAGTTTTAATCAAATTTTAGGAGTTCAAATAATTGATTATGAGCTTTTCAACAAAATTATAGTGAAAACCTCAATTTTTTATACTTTTTACTCAGTTAAAATTCCAACGGGCCCATTGAAAGGCCCATTTAGACCTTCTCATCCGAAACCTCGACAAAAAGGTCCGCAAAACAAGTTTTAATCAAATTTTAGGAGTTCAAATAATTGATTAGGAGCTTTTCAACACAATTATATTGAAAAACCTCAATTTTTATACTTTTTACTCAGTTAAAATTCCAACGGGTCCATTGAAAGGCCCATTTAGACCTGCTCGTCCGAAACCTCTACAAAAGGACTACAAAACAAGTTTTAATCAAATTTTAGGAGTTCATGTAATTGATTAGGAGCTTTTCAACACAATTATATTGCAAAACCTCAATTTCTGTACTTTTTACTCTATTAAAATTCCAACGGGTCCTTTGAAAGGACCATTTAGACCTGCTCGTCCGAAACCTCTACAAAAAGGACCGCAAAAATGTTTTCTTCAAATTTTAGGAGTTCAAATAATTGATTAGGAGGTTTTCAACACAATCATATTGAAAAACCTCAATTTTTGTACCTTTTACACAGTTAAAATTCCAACAGGCCCATTGAAAGGCCCATTTAGACCTGCTCGTCCGAAACCTCGACAAAAAGGACCGCAGAACAAGTTTTAATCAAATTTTAGGAGTTCAAATAATTGATTATGAGCTTTTCAAAACAATTATATTGAAAAACCTCAATTTTTATACTTTTTACTCAGTTAAAATTCCAACGGGCCCATTGAAAGGCCCATTTAGACCTGCTCGTCTGAAACCTCTACAAAAAGGACCGCAAAAAAGTTTTCTTCAAATTTTAGGAGTTCAAATAATTGATTAGGAGCTTTTCAACACAATTATATTGCAAAACCTTACTTTTTGTACTTTTTACACAGTTAAAATTTCAACGGATCCATTGAAAGGCCCATTTCGACCCGCTCGTCCGAAACCTCTACAAAAGGACTGCAAAACAAGTTTTAATCAAATTTCAGGAGTTCATGTAATTGATTAGGAGCTTTTCAACACAATTATATTGCAAAACCTCAATTTATGTACTTTTTACTCAGTTAAAATTCCAACGGGTCCATTGAAAGGCCAATTTAGACCTGCTCGTTTGAAACCTCGACAAAAAGGACCGCAAAACAAGTTTTAATCAAATTTTAGGAGTTCAAATAATTGATTATGAGCTTTTTAACACGATTATATTGAAAAAAACTCAATTTTTAGACTTTTTACTCAGTTAAAATTCCAACGGGCCCATTGAAAGGCCCATTTAGACCTTCTCGTCCGAAACCTCGACAAAAAGGACAGCAAAAAAGTTTTCTTCAAATTTTAGGAGTTCAAATAATTGATTAGGAGCTTTCCAACACAATTATATTGCAAAAACTCAATTTATGTACTTTTTTCTCAGTTAAAATTCCAACGGGCCCATTGAAAGGCCCATTTAGACCTTCTCGTCTGAAACCTCGACAAAAAGGACCGCAAAACAGATTTTAATCAAATTTTAGGAGTTCAAATAATTGATTATGAGATTTTTAACACGATTATATTGAAAAACCTCAATTTTTAGACTTTTTACTCAGTTAAAATTCCAACGGGCCCATTGAAAGGCCCTTTTAGACCTTCTCGTCCGAAACCTCGACAAAAAGGACCGCAAAAAAGTTTTCATCAAATTTTAGGAGTTCAAATAATTGATTAGGAGCTTTTCAACACAATTATATTGCAAAAACTCAATTTAAGTACTTTTTACCTAGTTAAAATTCCAACGGGTCCATTGAAAGACCCATTTAGACCTGCTCGTTTGAAACCTCGACAAAAAGTACCGCAAAACAAGTTTTAATCAAATTTTAGGAGTTCAAATAATTTATTATGAGCTTTTTAACGCAATTATAGTGAAAACCTCAATTTTTATACTTTTTACTCAGTTAAAATTCCAACGGGCCCATTGAAAGGCCCATTTAGACCTTCTCGTCTGAAACCTCGACAAAAAGGACCGCAAAAAATTTTAATCAAATTTTAGGAGTTCAAATAATTGATTAGGAGCTTTTCAACACAATTATATTGAAAAACCTCAATTTATGTATTTTTACTTAGTTAAATTTCCAACGGGTCTATTGAAAGGCCCATTTAGACCTGCTCGTTTGAACCTCGACAAAAAGGACCGCAAAACAAGTTTTAATCAAATTTTAGGAGTTCAAATAATTGATTATGAGCTTTTCAACAAAATTATAGTGAAAACCTCAATTTTTTATACTTTTTACTCAGTTAAAATTCCAACGGGCCCATTGAAAGGCCCATTTAGACCTTCTCATCCGAAACCTCGACAAAAAGGTCCGCAAAACAAGTTTTAATCAAATTTTAGGAGTTCAAATAATTGATTAGGAGCTTTTCAACACAATTATATTGAAAAACCTCAATTTTTATACTTTTTACTCAGTTAAAATTCCAACGGGTCCATTGAAAGGCCCATTTAGACCTGCTCGTCCGAAACCTCTACAAAAGGACTACAAAACAAGTTTTAATCAAATTTTAGGAGTTCATGTAATTGATTAGGAGCTTTTCAACACAATTATATTGCAAAACCTCAATTTCTGTACTTTTTACTCTATTAAAATTCCAACGGGTCCTTTGAAAGGACCATTTAGACCTGCTCGTCCGAAACCTCTACAAAAAGGACCGCAAAAATGTTTTCTTCAAATTTTAGGAGTTCAAATAATTGATTAGGAGGTTTTCAACACAATCATATTGAAAAACCTCAATTTTTGTACCTTTTACACAGTTAAAATTCCAACAGGCCCATTGAAAGGCCCATTTAGACCTGCTCGTCCGAAACCTCGACAAAAAGGACCGCAGAACAAGTTTTAATCAAATTTTAGGAGTTCAAATAATTGATTATGAGCTTTTCAAAACAATTATATTGAAAAACCTCAATTTTTATACTTTTTACTCAGTTAAAATTCCAACGGGCCCATTGAAAGGCCCATTTAGACCTGCTCGTCTGAAACCTCTACAAAAAGGACCGCAAAAAAGTTTTCTTCAAATTTTAGGAGTTCAAATAATTGATTAGGAGCTTTTCAACACAATTATATTGCAAAACCTTACTTTTTGTACTTTTTACACAGTTAAAATTTCAACGGATCCATTGAAAGGCCCATTTCGACCCGCTCGTCCGAAACCTCTACAAAAGGACTGCAAAACAAGTTTTAATCAAATTTCAGGAGTTCATGTAATTGATTAGGAGCTTTTCAACACAATTATATTGCAAAACCTCAATTTATGTACTTTTTACTCAGTTAAAATTCCAACGGGTCCATTGAAAGGCCAATTTAGACCTGCTCGTTTGAAACCTCGACAAAAAGGACCGCAAAACAAGTTTTAATCAAATTTTAGGAGTTCAAATAATTTATTATGAGCTTTTTAACACGATTATATTGAAAAAAACTCAATTTTTAGACTTTTTACTCAGTTAAAATTCCAACGGGCCCATTGAAAGGCCCATTTAGACCTTCTCGTCCGAAACCTCGACAAAAAGGACAGCAAAAAAGTTTTCTTCAAATTTTAGGAGTTCAAATAATTGATTAGGAGCTTTCCAACACAATTATATTGCAAAAACTCAATTTATGTACTTTTTTCTCAGTTAAAATTCCAACGGGCCCATTGAAAGGCCCATTTAGACCTTCTCGTCTGAAACCTCGACAAAAAGGACCGCAAAACAGATTTTAATCAAATTTTAGGAGTTCAAATAATTGATTATGAGATTTTTAACACGATTATCTTGAAAAACCTCAATTTTTAGACTTTTTACTCAGTTAAAATTCCAACGGGCCCATTGAAAGGCCCTTTTAGACCTTCTCGTCCGAAACCTCGACAAAAAGGACCGCAAAAAAGTTTTCATCAAATTTTAGGAGTTCAAATAATTGATTAGGAGCTTTTCAACACAATTATATTGCAAAAACTCAATTTATGTACTTTTTACCTAGTTAAAATTCCAACGGGTCCATTGAAAGGCCCATTTAGACCTACTCGTTTGAAACTTCGACAAAAAGTACCGCAAAACAAGTTTTAATCAAATTTTAGGAGTTCAAATAATTTATTATGAGCTTTTTAACGCAATTATAGTGAAAACCTCAATTTTTATACTTTTTACTCAGTTAAAATTCCAACGGGCCCATTGAAAGGCCCATTTAGACCTTCTCGTCTGAAACCTCGACAAAAAGGACCGCAAAAAATTTTAATCAAATTTTAGGAGTTCAAATAATTGATTAGGAGCTTTTCAACACAATTATATTGAAAAACCTCAATTTATGTATTTTTACTTAGTTAAATTTCCAACGGGTCTATTGAAAGGCCCATTTAGACCTGCTCGTTTGAAACCTCGACAAAAAGGACCGCAAAACAAGTTTTAATCAAATTTTAGGAGTTCAAATAATTGATTATGAGCTTTTCAACACAATTATATTGCAAAACCTCAATTTATGTACTTTTTGCCTAAGGTTAATGTTGAGTTGTGTGGTGCTCGATTCGTTCAACCGATTATGCTCACCAAGTGGTGGAGAGGTGGATATTTGGGTGGAAGGGTTTAGGAAGCTAGAAAGAATAAAGACACAATGATTTTAGAGTGGTTTGGCCTTCTAACAAGCACCTACATCCACTACCTTAGCTCCCCACTAAGGATTTCACAACCAATTCCACTAATTGATTCGTCCCATTTTCTAGGCTTAGGAGGAAACCCTTTACACCGATCAAGCTTCTACCCAAAGCCTTGATCAAAACCCTCTTTTACAAAGAGAAACAAGAAGCAAACTTAAACCCTCTAATAGGTGTTTGTTTGCACAATTAAGCTCTCACCCAAAACCTAAAACACTTGAGCAAATTTGACAATTTTGGCTCACTAGTGTTTGTCTATACAATAATTGACACTTTAGGCTCTAAGACAATTCTTGATCATTTGTTGATTGACAATTGAAGCATTAGCCTTCTCTTGATGCTTGGAGGTCCCTTTTATACTCCCAATTGAGTTTGTAGCCGTTACTAGCCGTTGGGATCAAATTGGAGCCGTTGAGGACTTTAATTCCCACCATAAATGCATTCTACAGCTCCCCGTTTCGAAACGCTCGAAGCCGTTTCGAAACACTCTCAATGTAGAAAGAGTCGTTGCAGTCTGTCAGGGCATCCGTTTCGGAACGCCTCCTGGCCGTTTCGGAACGCCTCATGTCCGTTTCGGAATGCCTCCTGGCCGTTTCGAAACCCGTATCGAAACGCCTGCATTTAAAAGTTGGTTGGGAAAATAGCCGTTGGGGTTTATGACCGTTGGGGTCATTGCCACGTGGGTGTATCGAAACGGCCTAGCCCGTTTCGAAACGCTGGGCAAAAATCAAGTCCAGGGAAAGCCCGTTTCGAAACACGTTTCGAAACGAATATGCTACTGGAATCCCCTATTTCGAAACGCCCTGAGGTGTTTCGAAACACCTGGACAGGTTTGAGAAATTTGGCTTTGAAACACATTAAAAACCCATTTAAAAACATCCCTAAACATAGTTTCAGAACATTTGGACTTTGGAACTTGTTTTAAATACTTTTTAAATCAGTCCAAAACATTTTTCAATTATTATATCAAAACATTAGTTCTACAGTTAAAACTTTCGGTTGGCGTCTGGGGGCAGGAGCCCTGCCTGTTGGGGCTCGCCTTCAGACTTTTGATCCAGATTCTGGTCCATGCCCCATTTGTAACTCGGGTATTGAGTCGATTCTCCATGCTCTCCGAGACTGCTCTGGTGCCTCGGAAACTCTTAAATTGATCGGTCTTCCCTCCTCTTTTATCAACAGTTCCGCCTCTACGGGCCTCCAATGGCTTGAGGAAGGTGCTTCCCTTCTTTCTCCTGATCTTTTTGGCCTCTTCTTGACTACCCTTTGGAATATTTGGAACAGACGTAACGACTGGATCCATAATAAACATCTTCAACCCCCTTGGCTAATTGCTATCAACTCTATTAGTCTCCATAAGGATTACTCTAACTCTATTTCTTCCACTACATCACCCATCCCCTCGGCACTTCCTCCTCGTTGGAGGCCTCCACCTCGTGGTTTTATTAAAGTTAATGTGGACGGGGCTTTTGATCCTTCCACTCGTGCAGCGGCGGTTGGTGTTGTCGCTCGGGATGACACTGGGACGGTTGTCGGTGGCCTGGCTTTTCCGCTGGGCAGTTGTTCTGATGTTATTTCATCCGAAGGGAAAGGTCTTCTTGCCGGCATTACTTTTGCCCTATCTCAGGGTTGGAGCCATCTGATTTTCGAGACAGACTGTGCATCCCTAGCAAACATGATCAACTCTCTTGGGCCAGATCTTTCTCCTTTGGGGCTGATGATTCTGGAGGCTCATTCTGCTTTGGAGGATTTTTCTATGGCACATGTTCAGTATATTCGCCGTGAGGCTAATTTTGTAGCTCATACGTTGGCTAGCCATGCCCTTAGATCCATGTCTTCTTTATCTTTTGGATCTATTTACCCTGATTTATCAAAAACATTGTACTTTGCGAGGTTTAACCTCGGTTAATAATATATTTTGGGTACTCTTTTCCCCTTTTTAGGTTTCTCCAAGCCTTGTGCTTGGGGATTTTAGTAGGGGTTTTTAATGAGGCCCGTTTTCTTCAAAAAAAAAATTCCAAGGGCCCATTGAAAGGCCCAATTAGACCTTCTCGTCCGAAACCTCTACAAAAAGGACCGCAAAAAAGTTTTATTCAAATATTAGGAGTTCAAATAATTGATTAGGAGCTTTTCAACACAATTATATTGCAAAACCTCAATTTTTGTACTTTTTACTCAGTTAAATTTCCAACGGGTCCATTGAAAGGCCCATTTTGACCCGCTTGTCCGAAACCTCTACAAAAAGGACTGCAAAACAAGTTTTAATCAAATTATAGGAGTTCATGTAATTGATTAGGAACTTTTCAACACAATTATATTGCAAAACCTCAATTTATGTACTTTTTACTCAGTTAAAATTCCAAGGGGTACCTAGTTAAAATTCCAACAGGTGGGTAACGGGTGGGATGGCTCTCGAAATTCTCTCTCTCTCTCTCCGTGTTTCTCTGATCCTGGGTTTTGTCTTTTCGTTTTCCCCACTTTCTCGGTGTTTTTCCTTGTTTTTCCCTCTCTCCTCTCCCCCCCCCCGCACGACTCTTCCTCTGTCGACCATCCGCTTTTTCCCAAGGCAACCATTATCAGTTGAAACGTGGTGATATGGTTAAGATTTTTCAGGATGTCATTCCCCCCGAATCCGGTTTTTTTTCTCTATTTTCATTTTTATCTGTTATCTACCTTTTGTACTTTGTTTTTCGCTAATTTTTGTTCTTTATTTTTCTTTGCACATATTGGCTTTGGCGTTTTTCTGGCCGCTGAGTGGAAATCCGACCGTCGCATATCTTTAATAATTTTCCTTTTCCATCTCTTTTTACTATTCTTTCTTTTCCTTTTCATTTTCATCTTATTATTTTTTTCTGATAATCTTGGACCTATCTCTGGTGTCAGATTTCCCCGTTTTCAGACCGTCGTTGCTCGTTCTCGCCAGATCTGGGTTTTATCCCTTTTGGTTCATGCAGGCAATCTGGGTTTCGCATCATTCTATATCCCTTTCCCCTTCATCGATTTGATTTTATTAACCCTAAATCTGGGTTTTCTTTTAATATTATCATTGGGCTCTGATTTTCTTATTTTTTCTCTTCTTTTGATTACAGTTAGGCTTTTCGATCGCCTGAAGTCAAGGATCTGGATTTCCTCTCCATTAATCGGTAATTTTTATTTTGATTTCAATTATTCTTCTTACCATTCCTCTGATTTATCTCATCGTTTATATTGTTTAATGCATAAATCTGATGATTATTGCTTTAATTTTCCCCTTCCTTCGTTACTGTCGTCATCCAATTTCTGGGTTTTTTTTCCAGATTCCATTATGTTGTTATTATGCAAATGTTTTGCCTTTTTATTTATATCTATTTATTTAAGAAATATTAATCGATCCCTTCTAGGGAAAACAATCTCAACCCACTCTGTGGGATCAACAATTGTGTTCAATTTGGGTTTCAATTTGTGTTTGATTTTTTGGTTGCATCTCAATCTTGATTCTGTAACGTGGTTCTTCTTCTTTTTAAGGACCTCGGTTTTGTTGACTCGTGACTATTCATCTCCCCCCGATCTGCTCTCTCTTCTCTGCCGACCCTTTAATTTTTTTCAATTAGCAACCAACACTTTACGAATCAAAAATACAATGGAACGAATTTAGCAAGTTTCATTCCTTCAAAAGATTGTCTTCATCAATTTTATCAGCTTTGCAATCCGCAACCTATTGTCTGGGGTTCACTAAAGTTAAAACTACCCTATCTTTCTCAATTTTCTAAGATTTATTCTTTTTTTTTCAAACTGATACTAACTTTCGTGTTCCCTTCCTTACAGGTTAACCATGGATCGTTCACCAACTGAGGATTAATTCCTCTGTCAGGATGATGCAAAGGTACTGGGGTTTCTTTCTAACTACTGGTAACCCTTTGAAATTTGGCCGATTCAGATTTTTTAATATCGATTATTATGGATATCTCTTCGATTCTGATCTATCCCACTTAATCTCCTCTTTGATTTGTTTATTAGGCTCTCTGATATTCTTTGCTTTGATATTCTTTTCAATAGTTCCCTGGGTTTTTTATCCTTACCCTTTGTTTCACTTTCATGGTCTATGTATTGTATGTCTGTGTGTTTCTATATTTTTTCATCCAAACTATTTGCTTGCTGATGTCTTGCCATCTATTATCAAGAATTATTCTTCTCGACCCCTTCTAGGGGATTCAATCTCAACCCACATGTTGGGAAACTACGCTCTGATTAATCTCTCTTTTTTTCTAGTCTAGTAGGATCAATGCTGTCCAATTTCCTCATGCTGAATAGCCTCTTGCCCAACCACTTCCTTTACTGTGTTTTAGTTCATTTACTTCCTTTAATATATATTTTCCCTGTAAGAGTAACAATATCAGGAATAACTGTGAGTTTTTATATAACTTCTAACCCTCTCAATGCTCTCTGTTTGGTATACGTTGCTTATCTCAATAGGTGTGTTATATCATTTATACTCTGTCTTTCCATGATATATGATTCCTCTCATATGTTTAAGCTCTTACTTAAATCCTTCATGCGAGTAATTTATCTCTCTCCTGCTGCTGCTTTGATACTTTATATATTGCTCCTTTCTTTTATTCATTCTCGGTGCTCTATACTCTTTATTAATAATATTACTACGATGGTTTTAGCATGGCCTCTCCCTACTATCTCTTTACTGTTTTTCCATCTTGTCTGTGGACTGTTATCTTTTATTTTCTTCCCTTTTGGCTTTGCTTTTGTCTTGTGGCCTTTACTTTTATCTTGTTTCCCTGGTTCATTATTTTATGTTAAATGTATATCAACTCTTACTTTAATTAATACTCACTTTCTGTTTCTTTGGTTCTTACAATCGCATATATGGGAGCTCCTCCACCAACTCACTTTATCTCATAAGGTTTGGATTCCAACTCAGATCACTCAAAGTACATACCTACTTCATTCTCTCCAAGGAATTTATATTCTTTATTCTGTTGTAATTATTATTCTTTTCCTTAGTATTTCTCCCCCCTTATTTTTTTGCTCTTTTGGTATGTAATTAATTTCTTTGCCCCACTTCTTTCTTCCCCACGGTCTGTAATTTTATTTTCCTGCTTTTCCTTTTTGCTTTTCTTTCCATTATGCTTTTATGGTGTGTATGTTTGCTATGTTTATGTTCTTAGATTTAGTTCTTACCCTTTATCCTCAATTCTGCATTGGTTTATTATTAACTTATCTACCCTTTGTATAAGGGATTTACCTCTCAACTACGCCTTTATAGGTGATTTCAATCCAGCCCTTCTCAGGGATTTTTATAAAACCTTATTTACTTTAATCATATTCCACCGCTGCTCTCATGTGTACGGAATCTCCGGCCAACAGATTATATTACTAACGCATTCTCTATTAATGCGCTATTATTATTTCCTCTTATATTCCATACCATCCATATTTATTATATTCCTAATTCTTTCGAAAAACTTTTGTATTACGTATATTACGGAATTTACTCCCTTACACCTCTCTTTTCAAATTTTGCCAGTCATTTATTACCCTTTTCATCTTCTGAAATTATTCCTCCATAAATACTTCTACTTTTACTCCCTCACGTCCATATTTATTTTATTCATAATTTTACCCCGATTTTTTTGCTCCCGAAATTTACCATATTAACTCATGCTTTTAGTAATTTCCCCCTTCTCCAACAATATTGTCTACAAAATCTTATTCTTTATTCTGGGTATCTTACTTTATTAGTTAATGCGCCCTAATTACTAGGGATTCACACTCAATATTCCTTCCTTTTACCCTTACTTTCTATAACCTAGCCATCCCTAATAACTACTATTTAGATCGGACAGGAAGACCTACTATCTCACAAACCCTTTCATCACTCCTCTGCCCAATCACTCTTTTTTCCGTCCTTATGGCTTCCTCCTCCACCCCCCAGCTAAGCTCAATTTCTCTCACTAATGAAGAAGCCGAATTGCTCTATACCCCAGATTTTTGCTGGGACTTTGTTAAGGAAGACCCCAAACTTTTCCTTGTAGGTTGCTTTATCTCTTCAAAACCTATAGACATATATGTTGTCCTCGGTGCCTTTGAGGGCATCTGGAAACCAAGCAACTTGGTCTCTATATCTATCATATAGGATAACTTCCTCAAGATTAAGTTTAAGGATGTTAAATCTTGCTACGAAGTGCTCAACCGCGGGCCCTGGTTATACAAGGACGAATGGTTAGCCATCACAGAATACAATCCCTCAAAAGCTATCGGTGACTATTCTTTCAATATTATGCGAATTTGGATCCGTATCTTTGGCCTGCCTACCTCACTCTTTGAGGATGTAGATCGCTCACACCTTGTGGGACACGCTCTAGGCTCCATGGTAGGCAATGTCCTGCGCACTGATACCCGTGACCTTGAAGGCAACATGAAAGAATTTCTGCGTGTGGAAATTATGCTCGATATCACTCGCCCGGTAACCCGATTTTTGTTTATTGGGAAAGGAGCTGATAAAACTATGTGTCGTTTACAGTATGAACGTCTTCCAACCATGTGTCCTGGCTGTGGTATAATTAGTCATACCATCGAATATTAGAATCACGGTTACAGATGATTTGTAGTGATAAAGGAATGGAGAAACGAGAATAAGAAAGAGGGATAGAAACCCTAAAAGAGAAGAAGACGAAGATGGAAAAAGGAAAAGAATAAAAGAATAAAAGAAAATAGAGTTTTATTAAACTGATAGAATTGAAATTACATTGGATAACAAAACATTGGGCTTTTATAATGACCCAAATCTGCTAGAACCATCCTAACAGACCTTAACAGATTATAACAAATCCCTGGCCCACTATAACAAACATCTTCTTGAATATTCTTCTATTATTCTTCTGGTTCTCTCTTCTCTTAAAAATTCTGCACTTCCTTAAGAGAAATAACACCAAGTCTCTGTCGCATGGTATCAAACAAAGAAGGAGGAATAGGCTTTGTAAGAATATCTGCCACTTGCTCTGTTCAAGGCAGATGATTAACAAGAAGACTCCCAGCTAACACCTTTTCTCTGACAAAGTGTATGTCGATCTCAACATGCTTAATACGGGCATGATGAGTCGGATTGGCTGACATAGCTATAGTGGATGTGTTATCACACCAAACCACATGCTTATGTTCAAGGGTTACACCAATTTCTTTCATCAACTGTTCAACCCAAACAAGCTCAGACACTGAGTTAGCTACACTTCGGTACTCAGCTTCAGAAGTGGACCGAGATACCATTGCTTGCTTCTTAGAGGACCATGTTACAAGGTTTGAGCCAATGAAGATACAATACCCTATTGTAGATCTTCTGTCCTCTAAAGAAGAGGCCCAGTCTGCATCTGCATAGCAAATCAAACTGAAGCAAGAGTCTGATGTAAAATACAGTCCATGGTCCAGTGTACCACTTAGATACCTTAGGATACGTTTGACTGCCTTCCAATGTATCAAGAGAGGACCATTCATATGCTGACTCACCCTGTTGACTGCATATGCAATGTCTGGCCTAGTAAGACAAACATATTGGAGCCCACCAATAATACTCCGATAGAGCTGTCCATCAGCAAATTCTTGTTCATCATCAGTCTGCCGGGCTTTCAAGGTTACCACCATAGGTGTAGGAGTGGAGGTTGACCCAAACATGTTAGCTTTAACTAACAAATCAGTGATATACTTTCTCTGACTGAGAAGTAAACCCTTTGAACATTGTAGAATTTCCATGCCAAGAAAACAACCTGGCTCACCCATGTCCTTCAAAGAAAAAACATCATGAATGTTATGAACTATACTAGTGACTTCATCAGACTTGCTTCCAGTGATGATAATATCATCTACGTACACCATCAACAGTAAAGATGAGGAAGAAGTATTCTTGATATACAGGGAGCCTATCTGATCTGGAGGAAGAAAAACCCAGATTATCAACCAGATAATGCTTCAGAGTATCAAACCAGGCTCTAGGTGCCTGTTTGAGCCCATAGAGAGCCTTCTTCAGCCGACATACAAGCTTCTCACCATTGGCACCTTCTTGAGCAAAACCAGGAGGCTGACTCATGTAAATCTCTTCATTCAAATGCCCATTAAGAAAGGCATTATTAATGTCTATCTGCCGAGCAGGCCAGTTCTTAACAACAGTAGTTGCTAAAACAATTCTGATAGTTGAAGACCTAACAACAGGGCTAAAGGTCTCCTTGAAGTCACAACCAATTTTCTGAGAATAAACCTTTGCCACCAGTCTAGCTTTGATCCTATCAACTGATCCATCAGGCTTCTTCTTTACTTTGAACAACCATTACATCCCACTGGTTTTCGATTAGGAGGCAAGGGCTGCAAATCCCACGTACCATTCCTTATGAGAGCATTATACTCATCATGAACTGCTTCACGCCAACCAGGAAGGGATAAAGCCATGAAAACATCAACAAGTTCAGAGTTTTCAGCTTCAGTGATAAACACCTTAGGCTTAAAAATACCAGCTTTGCTTCTGGTAAGCATAGGGTGCTGATTCTGATCAGGAGGAGGAACACAAACAGGAACTGTAACAGGACCAGAAGGGGGAAATGATGAAGAAGGAAGAGATGAATTTGAACCAGACACAGGAGAAGAAGTAGATGGAATGGTAGGAGAAGAAGAATGTGGGGAAGAAGAGAGAGGTGAAGTTGAAACTGACACAGGTAAAGGAGATTGAAGGAGGGGAGAAGAAGGAGAAAGTGGGGAAGACGGGAGAGGTGAATTTGGAATAGACACAGGAGATGGAGATGAAGTGGAGATAGGCAATGTAGGAGAGGAAGAAGGAATGACAGAATTATCATGAAGGTTAAGGGGAGGAGATGGAGATGAAGTTGAAGTGGGTAATGTGGAAGATGGTAGAATGGATGATGAAGGAGACTCTTGAGTAGTAGCAACTGCAGTAGTTGAAAACTACTGCCGAGAAATAGCAGGCAAAGGAATAGAAAAAGAGGGATAAAAAGCTTTGGTAGAAATAGAAGAATCAGAAGTTGGAGCAGTTCTATTACCCCAAGAGCCATCCTTAGTAAAAACAAAGTGTGGAGAAGAAGCATTTAGAAAATCTTTGCTGGCAAAATTTTTATCCTTGTAAGGAAAAATACTTTCAACAAATTTAACATGTCTAGAAATAAATACTCTGCCAGTAGAGTCTAGACATTTGTATCCCTTGTGAGAAGGGGAATACCCCAAAAAAGTGCATGGAGATGATCGAAACTGAAGTTTATTTTTATTAAAAGCACGCAAATAGGGATAACACAAGCAACCAAACACCCTTAACCAAGAATAATCAGGTTTCCTTGAAAATAGTTTCTCATAGGGACTTATAGAAGATAAAGCAACAGTTGGCAGTCTATTAATCAAGAAAACAACATAAGAAAAAACATCAGACCACATTTTAAGGGGAAGATTAGCATGAGAAAGAAGGGAAAGACCTACCTCTACAATATGTTTGTGCTTACGCTCAACTAAGCCATTTTGTTCAGACGTATGTGGACAGGTCACCCTATGCACAATCCCATGAGTTGTTAAGTAATCTCGCAAAGCCATGAACTCACCTCCACCATCAGTTTGCAAGGCCTTCAAGGAATGCCCAAACTGTCTTTCAACCTGAGCATGAAACTGAAGAAAGGCAGTCTTAACATCAGATTTAAACTTTAAAAAATAAAGCCATATAAACTGAGTGTATGCATCAGTGAAGGCAATATAATACTTATAACCATTAGAAGCAAAAGGAGCTGGTCCCCACACATCAGCAGCAACAAGTTCAAGAGGATGAGTATAAACAGTGGAAGAAGGAGAAAAAGGAAGTTTATGAAATTTGCCCAACTGACATGCTTCACAGAGAATCTGACTTTTATTCTTAGAACAAACAATATTACAATTGCGAAGAGTAGAAACAAGAACATCTAAACTTGGATGACCAAGCCTATGATGCCACAAATCAAAAGAATCCATACTAACAGCAATATAGCAAAGCTTAGTATTATTAAGAGAAGAAGGGAAACTATGTGAAGAAACAGCAGGTGAATAATGGAACTTATAAAGACCATCCTGGACAAAACCTTGATGCAGCACAGCTTTAGAATGCAGATCCTTTATTTGACAATACTCAAGGAAAAATTCAAGGGAAACTCTGTTGTCCTGTGTGAACTTAGAAACAGAAAGTAAATTTTTAGTGATATTAGGCACATATAAAATATTCTTAAGAGAAAATTTTTTACTAGACAACAGTAAAGAAGATTGACCAATGTATTTAATAGGTAAAGACTGGCCATTACCAACTTGGACTCCACCAGAGCTAGGAGAGACAGTGTCAGCATGAAGATTGTGAACAGAGTTGGTAATATGGTGAGTAGCCCCTGAATTAGGGAACCAGGAGTTGTCCTCAAGAACCTGAGGAGTAGCTAGCAGAGCTTGAGCAGCAGGAGAGGAAGGCACAGCAGCATGATGAAAAGCAGAAGGAGCAGGAGAAGTATGCATCACAGAAGGATAATGAGGTCTGGGAAGAGTGTACAAAGGATATGCAGGATAACCAGAGGACCCAGTCTGCAAAAAAGTCTGACCAGAAGAAGGAGAAAAACCATGAGAAGGGTGCAGCACAGAAGATTGACCATGTAAACGAGAGGATGGACCAAGTGAAGAATAACCAGAAGGAGCATTCATCACAGTAGGATTAAAGAACATTCCAGGATAAGGAACAACTACAGTATTAACTTGAGGAGTAACTTGAGAACTGCCAGAAGAGCCCTAACCCTGAGAATGCCTAGAGGCCTCATTCTTAAATCCCATATCATACCTGAAATAGCAACGTTCAACAAGATGTCCCAGGCGACCACATAGCTGACACTGAGGCCTATTATTATTATTAAACCTTCCTCTACCTCTACCTCTACCTCTATTGTTATCCCTAGAGTTGTTATAAGAGGACCTATATCCAGAATCATTATAACCATCTTCAGAAGAGGAAGTGTACTCAGGAGTGCTACTCATAGCAACATTAGCAGAGGGTGGAACAAAAGAATCAGAGGAGGCAACAGAGGAAACAAATGGCTGATGAAGGATAGTATTATGAGCACAAGGAGAAATATGAGACTGAAGATTAGACTGTCGAGCCTCTGCATCCAACAGCAGAGTACTGGCAGCATTAACAGAAGCAGGGGAAGTACCAGCAGTAAGAACAGTAATGACAGACTCATATTCAGTGGGAAGGCCATTTAAAATGGCAGTCACATGTTCTTGTTCAGAAATGACTTCTCCACAATTAGCCAAATTATCTCTAGTAGATTTAATTTTCAACAAAAACTCTTTCATACTCAAATCACCTTTCTTCTGAGTATGAAGAAGCCTCCTAAAGTACATAAGTTTAGACTGAGTCTTGCCACTATAGATTCTGTGTAAGGTATTCCAGATTTGAGTAGCTGTGTTCATTCCTATAAGCTGAGGCAAGACATTTTCTCCAACAGTAGACAAGAGCCAGGTAGCAAGAGCACCATCTTGCTCCTCAAACAGTTCAAACTCAGGATTAATAGTGGTTTGACCATCCTTAGTGATATACTCAACTGGAGGCTTAATATTGCTATCTATGAATTTTAGGAGCCTATGTGTTTTAATTGTCAAATAGACTTGCTGATGCCACAACAAGTAATTGTGATCATTAAGAATAACATTGATCTTTTTCGCTGAAAAGAAACGAGAAGAAGTATTAGAACTATTGTTTTCAACAGATCCCTGAGATTGATCGACATTAGCAGATTCTACATAAACCATTGTAAAGAGAAGCACAATCGCAACAAACAGCAACAAATATGCAATACAGGACAGAGCAGGATCTCAGACGATAAACACGAGATTTCAACACCAAGCATCAATCATCAAGCATCAGATCCAGAGTAGATAAGAACAGATAGTCATGTATCAATCACCAAACAGCAGATCTACAGTAGATAGGAGCAGATAGCCATCATAGAAACACAACAACACACAGATGCTCAATATACAGACACAAAAAACAAAGACAAGCTCAGATCCACAACAGATAAACTCAGAAGCGCAACAGAAACACCTCAGATCTAGATATAGAAAGCAAAAGAACACCAAACGAGAGAACACAGAGCCAATCACAGAGCAACCAAGTGAATCAGTTCTTCAGCAACATGAGACGAAAACAATAGATAGCCAGGAAAGATCTCACCAAAGATATGCAGTGAAGACAAATCGATAACGCACAGCGAACCACCAGCAAGATGAATCGGTCGTCTCAGCACAGCGAACCACCAGCAAGACGAATCGGCCGTCTCAGCACAGCGAACCACCAGCAAGACGAACCGATCGTCTCAGCACAGCAAACCACCAACGCAGCTCCCACGATTCAAATCGAACTCGGCAGGGAAGAAATTGCATCAAAATAATGCCGGAAAAGGCTCTGATACCATATTAGAATCACGGTTATAGATGATTTGCAGTGATAAAGGAATGGAGAAACGGGAATAAGAAAGAGGGATAGAAACCCTAAAAGAGAAGAAGACGAAGATAGAAAAAGGAAAAGAATAAAAGAATAAAAGAAAATAGAGTTTTATTAAACTGATAGAATTGAAATTACATTGGATAACAAAACGTTGGGCTTTTATAATGACCCAAATATGCTAGAACCATCCTAACAGACCTTAACATATTATAACAAATCCCTGGCCCACTATAACAAACATCTTCTTGAATATTCTTCTATTATCGAAAACTCCCCAATCCGTTCATCTCTTGATTTAAGTAAATTGCAATATGGGGAGTGGCTTTGCTACCTTCCCCCAAGACGTCGTCCAATTGGTACTCGTGGGAGAATCCGCAATGTGGAACCCGAACTCAATCAGAATAACCCCTTACCCTCTGGTAATTTATTTATTCTCTCCATAATAGCTCTTCCTAATTTATATTATATTTTAAATCTGCTTGTACCCTTACAATCTCTTCTGTTTCTCTCAGCGCCTACTGCTAATGTCCCGGGGACCAATGACCCAAATCCTATAGGTTACGCCCCATTTTTCTGTTTCAATTTTTTATTCAAATTTTTCCAACTCACAGTCTTTGACGCATTTGTTAATTCCCAACCAATTACAGGCTCCCTGAATGAGGGTGACACTACATCTTTTTCTGAACAGCCCAATGATGAAGTACCCAATAATGACACCACCATGGGTGATGCTCCTCATCCGAAAGAACCAGCTGCTTCGGACCCAAAGCAAACAAATTCTTCAATGCCTATAGAGCCACAACCTCTGAACACTATCTACCCTATTCCGGAGGATACATCAGATGATTACTGGGATGCCACTGATGCTGGCGTACCTAGCCCCACTGCTCAACAAATCAAGAAAATTGAAGCTGAACTACGTAAGCCTCCAGTTACTACTGACTCCATCTTCCATGATTTTAACACTTGGCTCTTAAAAACTTACCCGAATGATGCAGCTCCTGCCCCTGTTCCAGCCCAACCTAATCGAGGCACAAAACGCCGATCACCCATCCAAGTGGCACTCCCGCCCAAGAAGTCCAAACCCTCTGGCTCCACTCCTAAGGCTGGGATGAGCATCTAAAAAAACTCTCCGGCGACGGCTGACTCTCAGCCCCGCCGTGCAAAATGTGGATCCTTTGTTGGAACTGCCAGGGTTTAGGACAAGTCCAGACAGTTCAACATTTTCAGAGCTATGTCCAACAATCCAATCCGGATATTATCTTTATTTGCGAAACTAAGATTAATAATGCGACATGTAGCCGTCTTTGTCTCTCCCTAGGCATGGTAGAAATTATTACTATCCCCCCTAATGATGGATGTTCTGGTATGGCGCTTTTTATTTCGAACAATATAAATATTAATTTGATCTCGTACTCGTCTCGTTATATACATACTCAACTTTACTTGAATGATCGCACTATGTATTTTACTGGCATGCATGGCTATTTCGAAACTAGTCAAAAATATAAAACATGGGAGATTATTGATTCATTAAATATAAACAACAGTAATATTCCCTGGCTTCTGGACGGGGATTTTAACGAAATTTTATCCGATTCTGAAAAACAAGGTGGTAGCCGACGGGCTAGATCACAAATTAACAATTTCCGTCACTGCCTCTCACGCAACAATCTATATGACTGTAAACCAACATCTGGATGGTTTACTTGGACGAAAATTGGGCCCCTAACTCCAACCATCCATGAAAGATTAGACCGCTTCATCGCTAACTCGGCATTGAAGAATCTTTTTCCCTCATATCGAATTACTACGGATTATGTGGCCAAATCCAATCACTGCTTCCTACTTCTTGATACCTCCCCCGCGGCTTCAACTCCCCCTCATCGCCCCCCCCCCCAATGCTTTTCTTTTTGAAAATTGCTGGGCGAATCATGAGGACAACATTTCAACTATCAAACGCACTTGGGTTAATACTTCTGGAACAGCCCTAGAAAAATACAAGCCGTTGGTACATGCCTGGAAGAATGGCAAAATCAACAAAGATTTAAGACTTCTGGTCGTATAAATTTTCTTACCAAAAAAATCAACAAGTTTTTGTGTCGCCCATTAACCGCTACGAATGAAGAACTCTATATCAAATACAGAGCTGAACTTAATAGACTTCTAATGGAACAAGAAATATATTGGGCACAAAGATCCAGAAATTTATGGCTCTCTCAAGGGGATAAAAATACAAGATTCTTTCATGCCCGTGCAAATAATAGAAGGAAAAAAAACTCAATCACAAGCCTATTTGACTCTAATTCGATTTGGTGTACTGCTGAAAACGATTTAATGACAATTGCTTCTGGCTACTTCCAAAACCTTTTTACGTCATCCAACCCTCAATTTTCCGATCATATACTCAATAAAATTTCGCCCGGGACATTGATCCACAGAAAGCGCCTGATTTTGATGGATTACCAAGCAGCTTTTTTAGAAAACATTGGGACACTGTTGGCGAAGATGTTATTACTCTATGCATTAACCTGCTAAATGGCACCGCAGATATGGCCTCGGTCAACAAAACTATCCTTGTCCTAATTCCTAAAATCAAAGACCCTACTACTATGAGACAACTAAGACCCATCAGTCTGTGCACTGTTCTTTATAAAATAGTAGCTAAAACCATTGTAAACAGAATGAAACAAACAATACCCCTTTGTATTAGCCCTAACCAGGCAGCTTTTGTTCAGGGACATAATATTTCTGACAACATCCTCGTCGCCCATGAAATTATTCACAATATAAATTCTGGGGCTACAAAATCTTCCCAAGGTGTTGCTCTAAAGCTAGACATGGAAAAAGCTTTTGATAGAGTCGAATGGTCTTTTTTGGCTAATGTAATGGGTCGCATGGGCTTTGCACCTGCATGGGTCTCTTTTATCATGCGAAGCATTTCCACAGTTTCCTTTTCTGTTAAAATTACTAACTCTTTCTCTCCTTTCTTTCAACCACAACATGGCCTTCATCAAGGAGATCCCCTATCACCTTTTATTTTCCTCTTTTGTACACAAGGCCTTTCTGCATGCCTGTCTACTGCCCAACAAACAAACGTTCTACCAGGGCTTGGGGCCTGCAGATACGGTCCTAAAGTCAACCACCTTCTCTTTGCTGATGACTGCATGGTATTCATTAATACTAATCCAGATGAAGCTACCCAACTAAAAAGGGCTCTGCAAACATATGCTGCAGCTTCCGGTCAAGCAGTTAACTTTGAGAAATCGACAATCTTTTATAATCAGCGTACCCCATCCTCAACAAGACTTGCGATCAATAATCTCTTGCAAGTACGTGAGGTATCCAACCCTGGTGTATATCTAGGTGTCCCACTTCTCATTGGGAAAAATAAAACTGAGTCATTAGGATTTGTACGTGAAAAAGTTCATGATCGTCTATCTAACTGGGATAAACAACTCCTCTCCTTTAGTGGACGAGAAATTTTCATTAAAGTAGTTCTACAATCTCTACCTCAATATGTCATGTCTTGTTATTTACTTCCACAAAATATTATTGATGATATGACTTCAGCGATTCGACAATATTGGTGGACTGGCAAATCTAATAAGAAGGGGTGACATATGCTCCCATGGAATCATGTTTGTCTACCTAAGGCTGCGGGAGGTATGGGGTTCAAAGATTTACATGATTTCAATGTTGCCCTCATGGGTAAGCAACTATGGAGACTCATCTACGAACCAGATTCTTTATTGGGCCAAATATATCGAGCCAAATATTTCCCTTCTGGGAATATCCTTGATGCCTCTCGTCCTAATCGAGGCTCTTTTGCTTGGCAAGGTCTGTATAATGCTCTACAACGTCTTTTTATGGGCTTTTTATATCGTCCAGGTATTAACAGTAATATACGTGTGCATAAAGACATTTGGGGAGGCTCCTCTCCTATTACCCTTACTGGGGACTATGAAATCTCAGATGAAGTCCATATTCGATGTCGCGACTTCATGATTCGTAATTAGACTGCTTGGGACCATGAAAAGGTCTGAAACTATTTTAACCCAATTGATGTCGATGCCATTCTCCGTACCCCCATTATTAATGACCACCGTGACTCTATTCTTTGGGCTCCTAATGATTCCGGTATTTACTCGGTTCGCTCTGGCTACCTATTTTTACAACGTTCTGCGGAACCATATACGTCACCTACACGTTTTTGGAAATTCCTGTCCAAAGTCAAAGCCCTCCTTAAGGTTAAAACTTTCGGATGGCGTGTGGCGTTTGCAGCACTTCCCGTTGGCTCCAAATTGCAAGTTTTTCCCCAAACTCAGGGCCTTGTCCTATCTGTGGGGCTCCCTCGGAATCCATTCTTCACGCTCTTCGTGATTTTGCAGGGGCTTCAGAAGCCCTTCACCTCTCTGGAGTCCCCACTGCTCTTTCTAGGAGCTCAGCTGTCACTCCTATACAATGGTTAGAGGAGGCTGCCCACCTCTTATCTACTGACCACTTTGGTCTATTCCTCACAACTATATGGAACATTTGGAATATACATAACGATTGGGCTCATAATCGCCATCTACAACCACCATGGCTTACTTCCACTAACTCCATTAGTCTACATGATGATTTTTGTAAAGCCACTTCTTCTTCCAACCCGACATCCTCTATCCTCTCTCCCCCATGCTGGAAACCTCCCCCACCTGACCACATCAAAATAAATGTGGATGGGGCTTTTGACCCCTCCACTCGTGCAGCGGCTGTTGGCGTCGTGGCATGTGATTCTACAGGCGCGGTTGTCGGCGGCCTTGCGTTCCCGCTATGAAGCTGTTTGGATGCAATTACTTGTGAAGGTCAAGGTCTTCTTGCGGATTCTACAAATTGTGCTTCACTTGCGAATAGGATCAACAATCCAGGACAGGATCTTTCTACAATGGGACCTCTTCTCCGCCGGATTCGAGAGTCTCTCCAATCTTTACCTTTTGCTCCTGTTTTTTTTTTGTAAGCCGAGAGGCAAATTATGTGGCCCATACTTTGGCTACTTATTCTCTGGGTTCTATGTCTTCCTTGTCTTTTAATTCTGTTGTTCCACCATGTATCAATCACCTTGTAAAGAGCTTCTCTATGATTTAATAAAATTTAGGCACTCTTTTCCCCTTTTTAGGGTCCTCTAGCTCTGCTTGAAGGACATTACTAGGGGTTTTTAACGAGGCCTTTTCCTCAAAAAAAAATTTCCAACGAGTCCATTGAAAGGCCCATTTAGACTTGCTCGTTTGAAACCTCGACAAAAAGGACCGCAAAACAAGTTTTAATCAAATATTAGGAGTTCAAATAATTGATTATGACCTTTTAAACACAATTATATTGAAAAACCTCAATTTTTATACTTTTTACTCAGTTAAAATTCCAACGGGCCCATTGAAAGGCCCATTTAGACCTTCTCGTCCGAAACCTCGACAAAAAGGACCGCAAAAAATTTTAATCAAATTTTAGGAGTTCAAATAATTGATTGTGAGGTTTTCAACACAATTATATTGAAAAACCTCAATTTTTGTACCTTTTACTCAGTTAAAATTCCAACAGGCCCATTGAAAGGCCCATTTAGACCTGCTCGTCCGAAACCTCGACAAAAAAGACCGCAAAACAAGTTTTAATCATATTTTTGGAGTTCAAATAATTGATTATGAGCTTTCTAACACAATTATATTGAAAAACCTCAATTTTTAGACTTTTTACTCAGTTAAAATTCCAACGGGCCCATTGAAAGGCCCATTTAGACCTTCTCGTCCGAAACCTCGACAAAAAGGACCGCAAAAAAGTTTTCTTCAAATTTTAGGAGTTCAAATAATTGATTAGGAGCTTTTCAACACAATTATTTTGCAAAAACGAAATTTATGTACTTTTTACTCAATTAAAATTCCAACGGGTCCATTGAAAGGCACATTTAGACCTGCTCGTTTGAAACCTCGACAAAAAGGACCACAAAACAAGTTTTAATCAAATTTTAGGAGTTCAAATAATTGATTATGAGCTTTTCAACACAATTATAGTGAAAACCTCAATTTTTATAGTTTTTACTCGGTTAAAATTCCAACGGGCCCATTGAAAGGCCCATTTAGACCTTCTCGTCCGAAACCTCGACAAAAAGGACCGCAAAAAATTTTAATCAAATTTTAGGAGTTCAAATAATTGATTAGGAGATTTTCAACAAAATTATATTGAAAAACCCCAATTTCTGTACCTTTTACTCAGTTAAAATTTCAACGGATCCATTGAAAGGCTCATTTAGACCTGCTCCTCCGAAACCTCGACAAAAAGAACCCCAAAATAAGTTTTAATCAAATTTTAGGAGTTCATGTAATTTATTAGGAGCTTTTCAACTCAATTATATTGCAAAACCTCAATTTATGTACTTTTTACGAAGTTAAATTTCCAACGGGTCCATTGAAAGGCCCATTTTGACTAGCTCGTCCGAAACCACTACAAAAAGGACTGCAAAACAAGTTTTAATCAAATTTTAGGTGTTCATGTAATTTATTAGGAGATTTTCAACACAATTATATTGCCAAACCTCAATTTCTGTACTTTTTACTCAGTTAAAATTTCAACGGGTCCAATGAAAGGCCCATTTCGACCCGCTCGTCCGAAACCTCTACGAAAAGGACTGCAAAACAAGTTTTAATCAAATTTAGGAGTTCATGTAATTGATTAGGAGCTTTTCAACACAATTATATTGTAAGACCTCAATTTCTGTACTTTTTACTCAGTTAAAATTCCAACGGGTCCACTGAAAGGCCCATTTAGACCTGCTCGTCCGAAACCTCGACAAAAAGGACCGCAAAACAAGTTTTAATCAAATTTTAGGAGTTCAAATAATTTATTAGGAGAATTTCAACACAATTATATTGAAAAACCTCAATTTTTATACTTTTTACTCAGTTAAAATTCCAACGGGCCCATTGAAAGGCCCATTTAGTCCTGCTCGTCCGAAACCTCTACAAAAGGACTGCAAAACAAGTTTTAATCAAATTTTAGGAGTTCATGTAATTGATTAGGAGATTTTCAACACAATTATATTGCAAAACCTCAATTTATGTACTTTTTACTCAGTTAAAATTCCAACGGGTCCATTGAAAGGCCCATTTAGACCTGCTCGTTTGAAACCTCGACAAAAAGGACCACAAAACAAGTTTTAATCAAATTTTAGGAGTTCAAATAATTGATTATGAGCTTTTCACACAATTATATTGAAAAACCTCAATTTTTATACTTTTTTACTCAGTTAAAATTCCAACGGGCCCATTGAAAGGCCCATTTAGACCTTCTCGTCCGAAACCTCGACAAAAAAGACCGCAAAAAATTTTAATCAAAATTTTAAGAGTTCAAATAATTGATTGGAATCTTTTCAACACAATTTATATTGCAAAACCTAAATTTCTGTTATTTTTACTCAGTTAAAATTTCAACGAGTCCAATGAAAGGCCCATTTCGACCCGCTCGTTCGAAACCTCTACGAAAAGGACTGCAAAACAAGTTTTAATCAAAATTTAAGAGTTCAAATAATTGATTAGGAGCTTTTCAACACAATTATATTGGAAACCTCAATTTATGTACTTTTTACTAAGTTAAAATTTCAATTGATCCATTGAAAGGCCCATTTCGACTCGATCGTCCGAAACCTCTACAAAAGGACCGCAAAACAAGTTTTAATCAAATTTTAGGAGTTCATGTAATTGATTAGGAGCTTTTCAACACAATTATATTGCAAAACATCAATTTATGTACTTTTTACTCAGTTAAAATTCCAACGGGTCCATTGAAAGGCCCATTTAGACCTGCTCGTTTGAAAACTCGACAAAAAGGACCACAAAACAAGTTTTAATCAAAGTTTAGGAGTTCAAATAATTGATTATGAGCTTTTCAACACAATTATATTGAAAAACCTCAATTTTTATACTTTTTACTCAGTTAAAATTCCAACGGGCCCATTGAAAGGCTCATTTAGACCTTCTCGTCCGAAACCTCGATAAAAAGGACCGCAAAAAATTTTAATCAAATTTTAGGAGTTCAAATAAATGATTAGGAGCTTTTCAACAAAATTATATTGAAAAACCTCAATTTCCATACCTTTTACTCAGTTAAAATTTCAACGGATCCATTGAAAGGCTCATTTAGACCTGCTCCTCCGAAACCTCGACAAAAAGGACCCCAAAACAAGTTTTAATCAAATTTTAGGAGTTCATGTAATTTATTAGGAGTTCAAATAATTATATCGCCAAACCTCAATTTATGTACTTTTTACTTAGTTAAAATTCCAACGGGTCCATTGAAAGGCCCATCTAGACCTGCTCATCCGAAACCTCGAAAAAATGGACCGCAAAACAAGTTTTAATCACATTTTAGAAGTTCAAATAATTGATTAGGAGCTTTTCAACACAATTATATTGCAAAACCTCAATTTCTATACTTTTTACTCAGTTAAAATTCCAATGGGTCCATTGAAAGTCCCATTTCGACCCGCTCGTCCGAAACCTCTACGAAAAGGAATGCAAAACAAGTTTTAATCAAATTTTAGGAGTTCATGTAATTGATTAGGAGCTTTTCAACACAATTATATTGTAAGACCTCAATTACTGTACTTTTCACTCAGTTAAAATTCCAACGGGTCCACTGAAAGACCCATTTAGACCTGCTCGTCCGAAACCTCGACAAAAAGGATCGCAAAACAAGTTTTAATCAAATTTTAGGAGTTCAAATAATTGATTAGGAGATTTTCAACACAATTATATTGAAAAACCTCAATTTTTATACTTTTTACTCACTTAAAATTCCAACGGGCCCATTGAAAGGCCCATTTAAGTCCTGCTCGTCCGAATACTCTACAAAAGGACCGCAAAACAAGTTTTAATCAAATTTTAGGAGTTCATGTAATTGATTAGGAGATTTTCAACACAATTATATTGCAAAACCTCAATTTATGTACTTTTTACTCAGTTAAAATTCCAACGGGTCCATTGAAAGGCCCATTTAGACCTGCTCGTTTGAAAACTCGACAAAAAGGACCACAAAACAAGTTTTAATCAAAGTTTAGGAGTTCAAATAATTGATTATGAGCTTTTCAACACAATTATATTGAAAAACCTTAATTTTTATACTTTTTACTCAGTTAAAATTCCAACGGGCCCATTGAAAGGCCCATTTAGACCTTCTCGTCCGAAACCTCGATAAAAAGGACCGCAAAACAAGTTTTAATCACATTTTAGAAGTTCAAATAATTGATTAGGAACTTTTCAACACAATTATATTGCAAAACCTCAATTTCTATAATTTTTACTCAGTTAAAATTCCAATGGGTCCATTGAAAGTCCCATTTCGACCCGCTCGTCCGAAACCTCTACGAAAAGGACTGCAAAACAAGTTTTAATCAAATTTAGGAGTTCATGTAATTGATTAGGAGCTTTTCAACACAATTATATTGTAAGACCTCAATAACTGTACTTTTCACTCAGTTAAAATTCCAACGGGTCCACTGAAAGGCCCATTTAGACCTGCTCGTCCAAAACCTCGACAAAAAGGACCGCAAAACAAGTTTTAATCAAATTTTAGGAGTTCAAATAATTGATTAGGAGATTTTCAACACAATTATATTGAAAAACCTCAATTTTTATACTTTTTACTCAGTTAAAATTCCAATGGGCCCATTGAAAGGCCCATTTAGTCATGCTCGTCCGAAACCTCTACAAAAGGACCGCAAAACAAGTTTTAATCAAATTTTAGGAGTTCATGTAATTGATTAGGATATTTTCAACACAATTATATTGCAAAACCTCAATTTATGTACTTTTTACTCAGTTAAAATTCCAACGGGTCCATTGAAAGGCCCATTTAGACCTACTCGTTTGAAACCTCGACAAAAAGGACCACAAAACAAGTTTTAATCAAATTTTAGGAGTTCAAATAATTGATTATGAGATTTTCACACAATTATATTGAAAAACCTCAATTTTTATACTTTTTTACTCAGTTAAAATTCCAGCGGGCCCATTGAAAGGCCCATTTAGACCTTCTCGTCCGAAACCTCGACAAAAAGGACTGCAAAAAAATTTAATCAAAATTTTAGGAGTTCAAATAATTGATTGGGATCTTTTCAACACAATTATATTGCAAAACCTCAATTTATGTTATTTTTACTCAGTTAAAATTTCAACGGGTCCAATGAAAGGCCCATTTCGACTCGCTCGTTCGAAACCTCTACGAAAAGGACTGCAAAACAAGTTTTAATCAAAATTTAAGAGTTCAAATAATTGATTAGGAGCTTTTCAACACAATTATATTGCAAAACCTCAATTTCTGTAATTTTTACTAAGTTAAAATTTCAACTGATCCATTGAAAGGCCCATTTCGACTCGCTCATCCGAAACATCTACAAAAGGACCGCAAAACAAGTTTTAATCAAATTTTAGGAGTTCATGTAATTGATTAGAAGCTTTTCAACACAATTATATTGCAAAACCTCAATTTATGTAATTTTTACTCACTTAAAATTCCAACGGGTCCATTGAAAGGCCCATTTACACCTGCTCGTTTGAAAACTCGACAAAAAGGACCACAAAACAAGTTTTAATCAAAGTTTAGGAGTTCAAATAATTGATTATGAGCTTTTCAACACAATTATATTGAAAAAGCTCAATTTAGACCTTCTCGTCCGAAACCTCGACAAAAAGGACCGCAAAAAAATTTAATCAAATTTTAGGAGTTCAAATAATTGATTAGGAGCTTTTCAACAAAATTATATTGAAAATCCTCAATTTCTATACCTTTTACTCAGTTAAAATTTCAACGGATCCATTGAAAGGCTCATTTAGACTTGCTCCTCCGAAACCTCGACAAAAAGGACCCCAAAACAAGTTTTAATCAAATTTTAGGAGTTCATGTAATTTATTAGGAGTTCAAATAATTATATTGCCAAACCTCAATTTATGTACTTTTTACTTAGTTAAAATTCCAATGGGTCCATTGAAAGGCCCATCTAGACCTGCTCGTCCGAAACCTCGAAAAAAAAGGACCGCAAAACAAGTTTTAATCATATTTTAGAAGTTCAAATAATAGATTAGGAGCTTTTCAACACAATTATATTGCAAAACCTCAATTTCTATACTTTTTACTCAGTTAAAATTCCAATGGGTCCATTGAAAGTCCCATTTCGACCTGCTCGTCCGAAACCTCTATGAAAATGACTGCAAAACAAGTTTTAATCAAATTTTAGGAGTTCATGTAATTGATTAGGAGCTTTTCAACACAATTATATTGTAAGACCTCAACTACTGTACTTTTTTACTCAGTTAAAATTCCAACGGGTCCACTGAAAGGCCCATTTAGACCTGCTCGTCCGAGACCTCGACAAAAAGGACCGCAAAACAAGTTTTAATCAAATTTTAGGAGTTCATGTAATTGATTAGGAGCTTTTCAACACAATTATATTGTAAGACCTCAACTACTGTACTTTTTTACTCAGTTAAAATTCCAACGGGTCCACTGAAAGGCCCATTTAGACCTGCTCGTCCGAGACCTCGACAAAAAGGACCGCAAAACAAGTTTTAATCAAATTTTAGGAGTTCAAATAATTGATTAGGAGATTTTCAACACAATTATATTGAAAAACCTCAATTTTTATACTTTTTACTCAGTTAAAATTCCAACGGGCCCATTGAAAGGCCCATTTAGTCTTGCTCGTCCGAAACTTCTACAAAAGGACCGCAAAACAAGTTTTAATCAAATTTTAGGAGTTCATGTAATTGGTTAGGAGATTTTCAACACAATTATATTGCAAAACCTCAATTTATGTACTTTTTACTCAGTTAAAATTCCAACGGGTCCATTGAAAGGCCCATTTAGACCTGCTCGTTTGAAACCTCGACAAAAAGGACCACAAAACAAGTTTTAATCACATTTTAGGAGTTCAAATAATTAATTTTGAGCTTTTCACACAATTATATTGAAAAACCTCAATTTTTATACTTTTTACTCAGTAAAAATTCCAACGGGCCCATTGAAAGGCCCATTTAGTCCTACTCGTCCGAAACCTCTACAAAAAGGACCGCAAAAAATTTTAATCAAAATTTTAGGAGTTCAAATAATTGATTGGGATCTTTTCAAAACTATTAGATTGCAAAACCTGAATTTCTGTTATTTTTACTCAGTTAAAATTTCAACGGGTCCAATGAAAGGCCCATTTTGACCCGCTCGTTCGAAACCTCTACGAAAAGGACTGCAAAACAAGTTTTAATCAAAATTTAAGAGTTCAAATAATTGATTAGGAGCTTTTCAACACAATTATATTGCAAAACCTCAATTTCTATACTTTTTACTAAGTTAAAATTTCAACTGATCCATTGAAAGGCCCATTTCGACTCGCTCGTCCGAAACCTCTACAAAAGGACCGCAAAACAAGTTTTAATCAAATTTTAGGAGTTCATGTAATTGATTAGGAGCTTTTCAACACAATTATATTGCAAAACCTCAATTTATGTACTTTTTACTTAGTTAAAATTCCAACGGGTCCATTGAAAGGCCCATTTAGACCTGCTCGTTTGAAAACTCGACAAAAAGGAGCACAAAACAAGTTTTAATCAAATCTTAGGAGTTCAAATAACTTATTATGAGCTTTTCAACACAATTATATTGAAAAATCTCTATTTTTATACTTTTTACTCAGTTAAAATTCGAACGGGCCCATTGAAAGGCCTATTTAGACCTTCTCGTTCGAATTCTCGACAAAAAGGACCGCAAAAAAGTTTTAATCAAATTTTAGGAGTTCAAATAATTGATTAGGAGCTTTTCAACACAATTATATTGAAAAACCTCAATTTTTGTACCTTTTAGTCAGTTAAAATTCCAATGGGCCCATTGAAAGGGCCATTTAGACCTGCTCGTCCGAAACCTCTACAAAAAGGACCGCAGAAAAGTTTTCTTCAAATTTTAGGAATTCGAATATTTGATTAGGAGATTTTCAAAAAAATTATATTGCAAAACCTCAATTTCTGTACTTTTTACTCAGTTAAAATTCTAACGGATCCATTGAAAGGCCCATTTAGACCTGCTCGTCCGAAACCTCGACAAAAAGGACCGCAAAACAAGTTTAATCAAATTTTAGGAGTTCAAAAAATTGATTAGAAGCTTTTCAACACAATCATATTGCAAAACTAAAATTTATGTACTTTTTACTCAGTTAAAATTTCAACGGATCCATTGAAATGCCCAGTTCGACCCGCTCGTCCGAAACCTCTACAAAAGGACTACAAAACAAGTTTTAATCCAATTTTAGGAGTTCATCTAATTGATTAGGAGCTTTTCAACACAATTATATTGCAAAACCTCATTTTTTGTACTTTTTACTCAGTTAAAATTCCAACGGGTCTAATGTAAGGCCTATTTAGACCTTTTCGTCCGAAACCTCTTCAAAAAAGCAACATAACAAGTTTTAATCAAAATTTAGGAGATAGTGTAATTTATTAGGAGATTTTCAACACAATTATATTGCAAAACCTCAATTTCTGTACTTTTTACTCAGTTAAAATTCCAACGGGTCCATTGAAAGGCCCATTTAGACATGCTCGTCCGAAACCTCGACAAAAGGACCTCAAAACAAGTTTTAATCAAATTTTAGGAGTTCAAATAATTGATTACTAGCTTTTCAACACAATTATATTGCGAAACCTCAATTTCTGTACTTTTTACTCAGTTAAAATTCCAACGGGTCCATTGTAAGGCCATTTAGACCTGCTCGTCCGAAACCTCTACAAAAAGGACCGCAAAAAAGTTTTAATCAAATTTTATGAGTTAAAATAATTGATTAGGAGCTTTTCAACACAATTTTATTGAAAACCCTCAATTTCTGTACCTTTTAGTCAGTTAAAATTCCAATGGGCCCATTGAAAGGCCCATTTAGACCTGCTCGTTCGAAACTTCTACAAAAAGGACCACAGAAAAGTTTTCTTCAAATTTTAGGAGTTCAAATAATTGATTAGGAGATTTTCAACAAAATTATATTGCAAAACTTCAATTTCTGTACTTTTTACTCAATTAAAATTCCAACGGGTCCATTGAAAGGCCCATTTAGACCTGCTCGTCCGAAACCTCGACAAAAAGGACCGCAAAAAAGTTTTAATCAAATTTTAGGAGTTCAAATAATTGATTAGGAGCTTTTCAACACAATTATATTGAAAAACCTCAATTTTCGTACCTTTTACTCAGTTAAAATTCCAACGGGCCAATTGAAAGGCCCATTTAGACCTTCTCGTCCGAAACCTCGACAAAAAGGACCGAAAAAAAAGTTTTAATAAAATTTTAGAAGTTCAAATAATTGATTAGGAGATTTTCAACACAATTATATTGAAAAACCTCAATTTTTGTACCTTTTACTTAATTAAAATTCCAATGGGCCCATTGAAAGGCCCTTTAGACATGCTCGTCTGAAACCTCTACAAAAATGACCGCAGAAAAGTTTTCTTCAAATTTTAGGAGTTCAAATAATTGATTAGGATATTTTCAACAAAATTATATTGCAAAACCTCAATTTCTGTACTTTTTACTCAGTTAAATTTCCAACGGATATGAATGATACTCTTCTACGCCCATTCACTGTAGATGAAATCCGCGCCGCTTTTCTGGATATCAATCCTAAAAAAGCACCAGGGATTGATGGTTTCCCCAGTAGTTTCTACAGACAGCACTGGGATATGATTGGTCCTGATTTCCTATCTCTTTGCATGGATCTCCTACAAGGGAAAGCCGATATGGCGTCGGTTAACCGATCGGTCATTGTGCTTATACCTAAGATTTCTGACCACACCACTATGAAGCACTTTCGACCAATAAGTTTGTGTACTGTCATATACAAGACGGTTTCAAAGGTTCTGGTTAATCGCCTGAAACTATCCCTATCTTCTTGTATCAGCGATTCCCAGGCTGCGTTCATTAGCGGACGCAATATCACTGACAACATTTTAATTGCACATGAGTTGGTGCACACCCTTCACTCTAGTGGCACAATGTCCTCCCAAGGGGCTGCTGTCAAGCTCGATATGGAGAAGGCCTTTGATAGGGTCGAATGGTCCTTTTTAAGGGATGTCATGCTCCGTATGGGGTTTGCTAGGGACTGGGTCAACCTTATCCTACGATGTGTCTCCTCGGTCTCCTTTTCGGTAAGAGTTAATGGCACACTTTCAGAGGAATTCTTCCCTACCAGGGGTATCCGTCAAGGAGACCCTCTGTCACCTTTCCTTTTCCTCATTTGTTCCCAAGGGCTCTCAGCGGATTTGGAAACGGAACAAAGGGAAGGGCTCTTCGCGGATTTGGAAACAGAACAAAGGGAAGGGCGCCTATCGGGACCCTACGCAATGAGCCCGCGGAGGTGGATAGATTACGATACGTCCTCTCCCAGTATGCCTCATCCTCCGGTCAAACGGTAAATTTTGATAAGCCCACCGCCTACTGCAGTCACAGGTGTTCCTCTGACTTTCTCCATGCTATGCGTTCAACCCTGGGTGTACGCTTAGTGGATGATCCAGGCATATATTTGGGGGTCCCTCTTTTAATTAAAAGGAATAGGACCGCCTCCTTAGGCTTTGTGAGGGATAAAGTCCAATCCCGGATGAGCAAATGGGATAACAGCTTCCTTTCATATAGTGGAAGAGAAATTCTCATTAAGTCGGTTGCACAAGCAATGCCACAATATGTGATGTCCTGCTACCTATTACCCCAAAACATAATTGATGACATTACTATGTCCATACGGCGTTACTGGTGGTCAGGGCGAAGTAATAAGCGAGGCTGGCCGCTTTTATCGTGGGAATCTCTCTGCACACCTAAGAATGTGGGAGGCCTAGGTTTCCGCGATCTGCGCACTTTTAATATCGCCCTTTTGGGGAAGCAAATTTGGCATCTGCTATCACACCCGGACTCTCTCTTGGCACGAGTCCTTCGCGCGAAATACTACCCCTCAGGTGACCTTCTGAATGCATCAGCGGACAAACGGGCCTCGTTTGCATGGAAAGGTATACACCAAGCAATTCACTCCCTTGGGCCTGGTTATTTTTGGCGGCCAGGAGTCAAGAGTTCGATACGTCTGCTCAGCGATACCTGGGGAGGGGATAAACCACTTACGCTTTTTGGGCAATATATGGACAATGACGAGCTCCCGTTGCGTTGTCGGGATTACATGTCACGTGACTATACGTCATGGGATGAGTCCAAACTTCGAAATGATTTCGACAAGGATGATGTCGAATGCATCCTTAGGGTTCCAATTTATCAGAATAGGCCGGATAAGCTTGTTTGGGGCCAACATGACTCTGGAAACTATACCGTCAGGTCAGGGTACTTTTTTCTCCATCAACCTGCGAGACCGGTGTCGCGACCTACCCGTCTCTGGAAAGTAATATCTAAAGCTCCAACTTTACCAAAGATTCGCTCTTTCAGCTGGCGAGCGGGCCGTGATGCCTTACCCACTGGGGACAAACTCCGAGCGATACATCACACGGATGGGCATTGTCCTTTTTGCCCAGCAGTACTGGAATCCACTATACATGCCCTTCGTGATTGCCCAAGTGCTCAAGATGTTCTTCGCCTAGTGGGGCTTCCATCGAGTGTCTATACCAGTCCCAACGGCACAATGGCGGCGTGGTTGTCGGAAGGAACTTACTGTTTGGACATTTCAGGATTTGCTCTGCTCCTAACAACAATTTGGAACATCTGGAACCGTCGTAATGACTGGGTTCACTCACAAAGACTTCAGCCAACCTGGCTTACGGCCATGAATGCTACAGGTCTTCTACAGGAATACGCCGCCGCTAATGCTCTCCCCGCCGTGTCAGCAGCCATACCAGCAGCCATACTAGGAGCGGCCCCGCCACGATGGACGACGCCAAGCCCGGGGTGTATAAAGATAAATGTTGACGGAGCCTTCCATCCAGGATCCGGTGCTGCAGCTATCAGAGTCATTGCTAGGGATGCACATGGCTCGATTGTTGGAGGATGTGCTGTCCATGAGGCAGGTTGTCATGATGCCACCATGGTCGAGCTACATGCCATCGTTACGGGTATCATGTTGACCCGAGATAGAGGATGGGGCGAGGTGCTCATCGAATCCGACTCGGCTACGGTGATCAACAAGCTCTCGCGCACCACTGATGATAACTCCCTGCTGGGGCCGCAGATTGCAGATACGAAGGCCTTGCTTAGGTATTTTCCTTTGATCAACTTATCTTTTGTACCTAGATCAGCCAACTTTGTGGCTCATAACTTAGCCGCTTGGGCTTTACACTTTACTTCTTCTGTGTATTTTGATTCAGTTGTTCCTGACTGTATTAACGTTGATGTACTGGCTGACTCTCAGCCTTTTTCTTGTTATAATAATAACAGCACTCAGGGCACTCTTTTCCCCTTAGGTTCATCTTGTGCCTCGGCACAAGGTGGTTAGAGGGGTTTTTAATGAGGCCCTTTTTCTTCAAAAAAAAATTCCAACGGATCCATTGAAAGGCCCATTTAAACCTGCTCGTCCGAAACCTCTACAAAAAGGATCGCAAAAAAGTTTTATTCAAATTTTAGGAGTTCAAATAATTGATTAGAATATTTTCAACACAGTTATATTGTAAACCCTCAATTTTTATACTTTTTACTCAGTTAAAATTCCAACGGGTCCATTGAAAGGCTCATTTACACCTGCTGGTCCGAAACCTCGACAAAAAGGATCGCAAAACAAGTTTAATCAAATTTTAGGAGTTCAAATAATTAATTAGTAGCTTTTCAACACAGTTATATTGCAAAACCTCAATTTCTGTACTTTTTACTCAGTTAAAATTTCAACGGGTCCAATGAAAGGCCCATTTAGACCTGCTCGTCCGATAGCTCGAAAAAGAAACCGCAAAACAAGTTTTAATCAAATTTTAGGAGTTCAAATAATTGATTAGGAGCTTCTCAACACAATTATATTGAAAAACCTCAATTTTTATACTTTTTACTCATTTAAATTCCAGCGGGCCCATTGAAAGGCCCATTTAGTCTAGGTCGTCCGAAACCTTTACAAAAGGACCGCAAAAACGTGTTCTTCAAATTTTAGGAATTCAAATAATTGATTAGGAGCTTTTCAACATAATCATATTGCAAAAACACAATTTTTGTACTTTTTACTCAGTTAAAATTTCAATGGATCCATTGAAAGGCCCATTTCGACCCGCTCGTCCGAAACCTCTACAAAAAGGACTGCAAAACAAGTTTTAATCAAATTTTAGGAGTTCATGTAATTGATTAGGATCTTTTCAATACAATTATATTGCAAAACCTCAATTTCTGTACTTTTTACTCAGTTAAATTTCCAACAGGTCCATTGAAAGGCCCATTTTGACCCGCTCGTCCGAAACCTCTACAAAAAGGACTGCAAAACAAGTTTAATCAAATTTTAGGAGTTCATGTAATTGATTAGGAGCTTTTCAACACAATTATATTGCAAAACCTCAATTTATGTACATTTTACTCAGTTAAAATTCCAACGGGTCCATTGAAAGGCCCATTTAGACCTGCTCGTTTGAAACCTCGACAAAAAGGACCGCAAAACAAGTTTTAATCAAATTTTAGGAGTTCAAATAATTGATTATGAGCTTTTAAACACAATTATATTGAAAAACCTCAATTTTTATACTTTTTACTCAGTTAAAATTCCAACGGGCCCATTGAAAGGCCCAATAGACCTACTTGTTCGAAACCTCGACAGAAAGGACCGCATAAAATTTTAATCAAATTTTAGGAGTTCAAATAATTGATTAGGAGCTTTTCAACACAATTATATTGAAAAACCTCAATTTCTGTACCTTTTACTCAGTTAAAATTCCAACAGGCCCATTGAAAGGCCCATTTAGACCTGCTCGTCCGAAACCTCGACAAAAAGGACCGCAAAACAAGTTTTATTCAAATTTTAGTAGTTCAAATAATTGATTAGGATCTTTTCAACACAATTATATTGAAAAACCTCAATTTTTATACCTTTTACTCAGTTAAAATTCCAACGGGCCCATTAAAAGGCCCATTTACACTTGCTCGACTGAAACCTCTACAAAAAGGACCGCAGAACAGTTTTCTTCAAATTTTAGGAGTTCAAATAATTGATTAGGAGATATTCAACACAATTTTATTGCAAAACCTCAATTTATGTACTTTTTACCCAGTTAAAATTCCAAAGGGTCCATTGAAAGGCCCATTTAGACTTGCTCGTCCGAAACCTCTACAAAAAGGACCGCTGAAAAGTTTTCTTCAAATTTTAGGAGTTCAAATAATTGATTAGGAGATATTCAACACAATTATATTGCAAAACTTCAATTTATGTACTTTTTACTCAGTTAAAATTCCAACGGGTCCATTCAAAGGCCCATTTAGACCTTCTCGTCCGAAACCTCGACAAAAAGGACCGCAAAAAATTTTAATCAAATTTTAGGAGTTCAAATAATTGATTAGGAGATTTTCAACATAGTTATATTGTAAAACCTCAATTTTTATACTTTTTACTTAGTTAAAATTCCAACGGGTCCATTGAAAGGCCGATTTAGACCTGCTCGTCCGAAACCTCGACAAAAAGGGCCGCAAAACAAGTTTAATCAAACTTTAGGAGTTCAAATAATTGATTAGGAGCTTTTCAACACAATTATATTGCAAAACCTCAATTTCTGTACTTTGTACTCAGTTGGCCATATTGTGCATATTCTTGGATTGAATTATTTTTATATCGTGTTATTTACAGTGATTATTTATGGACTGCATATGCCTTTTCATTGGCAAGTTTGATATACGGACAGTGTATTGTATGTGTATGGAATGTATTTTGGCCATACCTTTCATCCTCATTTGGATTCCCCTCATCATTGTCAGGTTCTGCTGCTGTCCCTCCAGGGAACAATGGGAAGGGTAAGGCTGCTGCCACCCCACTGGCCACTCCGGAAGTGGCAAAAGGTTCACCCTCGGTGAAGCCGGGAGTTGGTTCTTTGAATCTCGAGGAGGATGACTTATTGGGCGAGGAAATTGCCACCCCTCCTACAGATGCTGCAGCGCCGCTGCCGACTGAAGGAACAGCTGCTGCTGTCCTTGTTGTAGCAGATGTAGATGCTGTCGCAGCACAACAGGAGCCGCTCGACGTTACACCTCTGGCCATGATACCAGCTGATGCTGAATCCGTGATCCATGAATCAAGGGATACCGACGTTGAGATGGAACGAGACCTGCAGCTTCACAAGTCCGACACTCCGCCGGACAAACGATTTATCTTGATCGATAAGGATTCTTTTCCTGTGCCAGTCGCGGATGATACGGCCACGGGGGAAAGCTCGAATGCAGGGAAAGGCCCCAGGGACAAGGGGAAAGAACCGGTCAACCCGGAATTTGAAATTTGGTTGGCTGCCACAACCGACAAAGGTCCGGATGCTGCAGCCCTCAAGAAGGCTAAACGCACATCACCCAGTATCACTGGTGGGATAGCCAAGCGCCCGAGATCTTCACCACTGGGGGCCAGAAAAGCAGTGAAACAACTTGAGAAAAACGAAAGGAAAGCTGGGATGAGCAGCAAAAACTCTTCGGCGGTGGTTGACGGTCAACCCCGCCGAGAGAAATGAGAGCCATATGTTGGAACTGTCGGGGACTTGGTATGCCTTCGGCAGTTCATGAGCTTCGTGCTATTGTTTCACGATTAGGTCCAGATTTAATTTTTCTGTCTGAAACTCGTTTGAATTCTTTTAAATTTGAGTCCATTAAACATTATCTTGATATGGAGGGTTTTTTTGCTGTGGACAGCAGCCCGACTTGTGCAGGCTTATGCCTGTTTTTTAATAAAAATATTACTCTAGATTTTCTCTCGTCCTCGACGAGATACATTGATGTTATTGTGAATAGCTCTATCTGTCGTTTTCGTTTTACGGGTATTTACGGGTACACAGCCACAAACATGAAAAAATACACGTGGGATCTTATTGATTCCCTTAAGACAAAGTCATCTCTCCCTTGGCTCATCGGAGGTGACTTAAATGATATCTTAGATGATTCGGAAAAACAAGGGGGCAGTCGTAGGCCTCGTTCTCAAATTCTAAACTTTCGTGATTGTTTAACGAGGAACAACTTGTTCGATTGTAAACCAAACACGGGATGGTTCACTTGGACCCGCACGGGGCCTAATGTCGATCCGGTTTGCGAACGGTTCGACCGTTTCTTGGCATGCTCGCAATGGATGCACAACTTTCCCAACTATGGTCAGTTTCACACCTTTTCTCTTGAGTCGGATCATAGTGTCATTATATTGGACACCGAGAATGCCCCATTATCGAACCGATATACCCAACATGCAGGGGACCACTTCCGGTTTGAAACATGTTGGGCCCATGACCCAGCTGGCATCCAGGTTTGTAAAACCACTTGGGCTGCCACACAGGGGTCCCTTTTGGACAAACTTTCTGCGATGGGCCATTCTCTCCAAGAGTGGCAACATGATCAGCGCAAATTGTCCACTCTCCGCATGCAGCAGTTGCAACGATCTATCAACAATCTTATGCGACGTAGACATCTATCCCGAAAAGCTCTTTCCACTTTGCACACTGCGAAATTGGAGCTCCGGAAATTGTCAGTGGCTAAGGAGGCTTATTGGGCCCAACGCTCTCGCATCTCCTGGTTAACCAATGGGGATAAAAATACCAACTACTTTCATGCGAGGGCCACTAAACGACGTAGGAAAAACGCAATCAAGGGACTTATGGATAATACCGGAGCTTGGCAGTCCTCCACTGCTGACATTTTACGAGTTGCGTCATCGTATTTTAAAGATATTTTTTCATCCGCATATCCAGTGTCCTCACCGGAACTGCTGAACAATATCCAGCCTACAGTAACCACAGCTATGAATGATACTCTTCTTCGGCCTTTCACGATTGAGGAAATCCGTGCCGCTTTTCTGGATATCAATCCTAAGAAAGCACCAGGTATTGATGGTTTCCCCAGTAGTTTCTACAGACAGCATTGGGATATGATTGGTCCGGATTTCCTCTCTCTATGCATGGATCTCCTTCAAGGGAAAGCCGATATGGCATCGGTTAACCGATCAATCATAGTGCTTATACCCAAGACTACGGACCCCACCACCATGAAGCACTTTCGTCCGATTAGTCTGTGCACAGTCATATACAAGACGATCTCTAAGGTTCTGGTAAATCGCCTGAAACTATCCTTACCTTCTTGTATCAGCGACTCGCAAGCAGCGTTTATCAGTGGACGCAATATCACCGACAATATTCTAATTGCACATGAGCTGGTACATACCCTTCACTCTCATGGCACACTATCCTCTCAAGGAGCGGCTGTCAAGCTCGATATGGAAAAGGCCTTTGACAAGGTAGAATGGTCCTTTCTAAGGGATGTCATGCTCCGTATGGGGTTCGCCCGGGATTGGGTTAACCTTATCCTACGCTGCGTATCCTCGGTCTCCTACTCGGTAAGAATTAATGGCACGATATCAGAGGAATTCTTCCCTTCCCGGGGTATCCGTCAAGGTGATCCTTTATCTCCTTTCTTATTCCTAATTTGCTCCCAGGGACTATCAGCGGCCCTGGAAACGGACCAAAGAGAAGGACGCCTCTCCGGTCTTAGTGCCAGTCGTCATGGGCCCAGGGTTACACACCTACTATTCGCTGATGATAGTATGGTGTTCCTTCGCAATGATCCAGCGGAGGTGGATAGATTGCGTTCCGTCCTTTCCCAGTATGCCTCGTCTTCCGGGCAAACGGTAAATTTCGACAAATCTACCGCTTACTGCAGTAATGGGTGCTCATCCGCCTTTCTCCATACTATGCGCTCAACTTTGGGCGTCCGACTAGTGGATGATCCAGGCATATACTTGGGAGTCCCCCTCTTAATAAAAAGGAATAGAACTGCATCCTTAGGCTTTGTGCGAGATAAAGTCCAATCCCGTATGAGCAAATGGGATAATAGTTTCCTTTCATATAGCGGGCGAGAAATCCTCATTAAGGCTGTCGCACAAGCTATGCCACAGTATGTGATGTCCTGCTACCTCTTACCACAAAACATTATTGACGATATTACTATTTCCATACGGCGTTACTGGTGGTCCGGATGTAGTAATAAGCGTGGCTGGCCGCTTTTGTCATGGGATACCCTCTGCACGCCCAAAAAGGTGGGAGGCCTAGGTTTCCGCGACCTGCGATCTTTCAATTTTGCCCTGCTGGGGAAGCAAATTTGGCACTTGCTGTCACACCCGGACTCTTTGTTGGCAAGGGTCCTTCGTGCTAAATACTACCCATCAGGCGACCTCCTGAACGCCTCGGCAGACAAGCGGGCCTCTTTTGCATGGAAAGGTCTGCACCAAACTATCCATCTCCTGAGGCCTGGTTATTTCTGGAGACCCGGGACTAAGAGCTCGATACGTCTTCTCAGTGATACATGGGGAGGGGATAAGCCCATCACGCTTTTTGGACAATATGAGGATACTGCCGAACTCCCAGTGCGCTGTCGGGACTACATGTTGCGTGACGGTGCCTCTTGGGATGAGCCCAAAATTCGAAATGCCTTTGATAAGGATGATGCGGAGAGTATCCTTCGGGTGCCGATTTATCAGGATAGACTGGACAAGTTGGTTTGGAGTCGCCATGACTCTGGGACCTATACTGTTAGGTCGGGATACTTTTTTCTCCATCAGCCGGCGAGACCAGTTATGCGCCCCACACATTTATGGAAAGTAATATCCAAATCTCCGACTTTACCTAAAATTCGATCCTTCAGCTGGCGAGCGAGCCGTGATGCCTTACCCACGGGGGAAAAGCTCCAAGCGATACATCAAACGGAGGGACATTGTCCCTTTTGCCCTACGGTGCTAGAATCCGCTATTCATGCCCTACGGGATTGCCCAACTGCACAAGATGTTCTCCGCCTTGTGGGGCTTCCGTTGAGCGTCTCTACCAGTCATACCAACTCCATTATGGCTTGGCTTTCAGAAGTATCTTATTGCTTGGACTCTTCGGGGTTTGCCCTGCTCCTGACCACAATATTGAATATTTGGAACCGTCGTAACGACTGGATTCATTCCCACCGACTTCAGCCAACATGGCTTACCGCTATGAATGCTACAGGTCTTCTACAGGAATACGCAGCCGCCAACGCTCTCCCCGCCGTGTCAACCGCCATACCAGCAGCAGCCCCCCAACGATGGACGACACCCAGACCGGGCTGTATCAAGATCAACGTTGACGGAGCTTTTCATCCAGGATCTGGTGCTGCAGCCATCGGAGTCATTGCTAGGGATGCAGCTGGCTCAATTGTTGGAGGATGCGCAGTCCACGAGGCAGGCGGTCATGATGCCACTATGGTTGAGCTACATGCCATTGTTGCGGGTATCATGTTGACCCGAGATAGAGGGTGGGGTGAGGTGACCATTGAATCCGACTCGGCTACGGTGATCAACAAGCTCTCACGCACCGCTGCGGACAATTCCCTTCTGGGACCACAGATCGCAGAGACTCAGTCTTTGCTTCGGTCTTTTCCTTTAATCACTATATCTTTTGTACCTAGGTCGGCCAATTTTTTGGCCCACAACTTAGCCGCTTGGGCTTTACGCTCTGCCTCTTCGGTGTACTTTGATTCAGTCATTCCTGATTGTATTAACGTTGATGTAATGGCTGATTCTCAGCCCTTTTCTTGTTATAATAATAACAACACTCAGGGCACTCTTTTCCCCTTAGGTTCACCTTGTGCTTCGGTACAAGGTGGTTAGAGGGGTTTTTAATGAGGCCCTTTTTCTTCAAAAAAAAAAAATTCCAACGAGACCATTGAAAGGCCCATTTAGACCTGCTCGTTCGAAACCTCTACAAAAAGGATCGCAAAAAAGTTTTATTCAAATTTTAGGAGTTCAAATAATTGCTTAGGAGATTTTCAACACAGTTATATTGTAAACCCTCAATTTTTATACTTTTTACTAAGTTATAATTCCAACGGGTCCATTTAAAGGCCTATTTAGACCTGCTCGTCCGAAACCTCGACAAAAAGGACCGCAAAACAAGTTTAATCAAATTTTAGGAGTTCAAATAATTGATTAGGAGCTTTTCAACACAATTATATTGCAAAACCTCAATTTATGTACTTTTTACTCAGTTAAAATTCCAACGGGTCCATTGAAAGGCCCATTTAGACCTGCTCGTTTGAAAACTCGACAAAAAGGACCACAAAACAAGTTTTAATCAAATTTTAGGAGTTCAAATAATTGATTATGAGCTTTTCAACACAATTATTTTGAAAAACCTCAATTTTTATACTTTTTTACTCAGTTAAAATTCCAACGGGCCCATTGAAAGGCCCATTTAGACCTTCTCGTCCGAAACCTCGACAAAAAGGACCGCAAAAAATTTTAATCCAAATTTTAGGAGTTCAAATAATTGATTATAAGCTTTTCAACACAATTATATTGAAAAACATCAATTTTTATACTTTTTTACTAAGTTAAAATTCCAACGGGCCCATTGAAAGGGCCATTTAGACCTTCTCATCCGAAACCTCGACAAAAAGGACCGCAAAAAATTTTAATCGAAATTTTAGGAGTTCAAATAATTGATTAGGATCTTTTCAACACAATTATATTGATTACTAGCTTTTCAACACAATTATATTGCGAAACCTCGGCAAAAAGGACCGCAAAACAAGTTTTAATCAAATTTTAGGAGTTCAAATAATTGATTAGGAGATTTTCAACACAATTATATTGAAAAAAACTCAATTTTTATACTTTTTACTCAGTTAAAATTCCAACGGGCCCATTGAAAGGCCCATTTAGTCCGGCTCGTCCAAAACCTCTACAAAAGGACTGCAAAACAAGTTTTAATCAAATTTTAGGAGTTCATGTAATTGATTAGGAGATTTTCAACACAATTATATTGCAAAACCTCAATTTTTGTACTTTTTACTCAGTTAAAATTCCAACGGGTCCATTGAAAGGCCCATTTAGACATGCTCGTTTGAAAACTCGACAAAAAGGAGCACAAAACAAGTTTTAATCAAATCTTAGGAGTTCAAATAACTGATTATGAGCTTTTCAACACAATTATATTGAAAAATCTCAATTTTTATACTTTCTACTCAGTTAAAATTCCAACGGGCCCATTGAAAGGCCTATTTAGACCTTCTCGCTCGAATTCTCGACGAAAAGGACCACAAAAAAGTTTTAATCAAATTTCAGGAGTTCAAATAATTGATTAGGAGCTTTTCAACACAATTATATTGAAAAACCTCAATTTTTGTACATTTTAGTCAGTTAAACTTCCAATGGGCCCATTGAAAGGCCCATTTAGACCTGCTCGTCCGAAACCTCTACAAAAAGGACCGCAGAAAAGTTTTCTTCAAATTTTAGGAGTTCGAATATTTGATGAGGAGATTTTCAAAAAAATTATATTGCAAAACCTCAATTTCTGTACTTTTTACTGAGTTAAAATTCCAACGGATCCATTGAAAGCCCTATTTAGACCTGCTCGTCTGAAACCTCGACAAAAAGGACCGCAAAACAAGTTTAATCAAATTTTAGGAGTTCAAAAAATTGATTAGGAGCTTTTCAACACAATCATATTGCAAAACTAAAATTTATGTACTTTTTACTCAGTTAAAATTTCAACGGATCCATTGAAAGGCCCATTTCGACCCGCTCGTCCGAAACCTCTACAAAAGGACTACAAAACAAGTTTTAATCAAATTTTAGGAGTTCATCTAATTGATTAGGAGCTTTTCAACACAATTATATTGCAAAACCTCAATTTCTGTACTTTTTACTCAGTTAAAATTCCAACGGGTCCATTGAAAGGCCCATTTAGACATGCTCGTCCGAAACCTCGACAAAAAGGACCTCAAAACAAGTTTTAATCAAAATTTAGGAGTTCAAATAATTGATTACTAGCTTTTCAACACAATTATATTGTGAAACCTCAATTTCTGTACTTTTTACTCAGTTAAAATTCCAACGGGTCCATTGTAAGGCCATTTAGACCTGCTCGTCCGAAACCTCGACAAAAAGGACCTCAAAACAAGTTTTAATCAAATTTTAGGTGTTCAAATAATTGATTACTCGCTTTTCAACACAATTATATCGCAAAACCTCAATTTCTATACTTTTTACTCAGTTAAAATTCCAATGGGTCCATTGAAAGTCCCATTTCGACCCGCTCGTCCGAAACCTCTACGAAAAGGACTACAAAACAAGTTTTAATCAAATTTTATGAGTTAAAATAATTGATTAGGAGCTTTTCAACACAATTATATTGAAAACCCTCAATTTATGTACCTTTTAGTCAGTTAAAATTCCAACGAATCCATTGAAAGGCTCATTTAGACCTGCTCCTCCGAAACCTCGACAAAAAGGACCCCAAAACAAGTTTTAATCAAATTTTAGGAGTTCATGTAATTTATTAGGAGTTCAGATAATTATATTGCCAAACCTCAATTTCTGTACTTTTTACTTAGTTAAAATTCCAACGGGTCCATTGAAAGGCCCATCTAGACCTGCTCGTCCGAAACCTCGAAAAAAAGGACCGCAAAACAAGTTTTAATCACATTTTAGAAGTTCAAATAATTGATTAGGAGCTTTTCAACACAATTATATTGCAAAACCTCAATTTCTATACTTTTTACTCAGTTAAAATTCCAATTGGTCCATTGAAAGTCCCATTTCGACCCGCTTGTCCGAAACCTCTACGAAAAGGACTGCAAAACAAGTTTTAATCAAATTTTATGAGTTAAAATAATTGATTAGGAGCTTTTCAACACAATTATATTGAAAACCCTCAATTTCTGTACCTTTTAGTCAGTTAAAATTCCAACGGATCCATTGAAAGGCTCATTTAGACCTGCTCCTCCGAAACCTCGACAAAAAGGACCCCAAAACAAGTTTTAATCAAATTTTAGGAGTTCATTTAATTTATTAGGAGTTCAGATAATTATATTGCCAAACCTCAATTTCTGTACTTTTTACTTAGTTAAAATTCCAACGGGTCCATTGAAAGGCCCATCTAGACCTGCTCGTCCGAAACCTCGAAAAAAGGACCGCAAAACAGGTTTTAATCACATTTTAGAAGTTCAAATAATTGATTAGGAGCTTTTCAACACAATTATATTGCAAAACCTCAATTTCTATACTTTTTACTCAGTTAAAATTCCAATGGGTCCATTGAAAGTCCCATTTCGACCCGCTCGTCCGAAACCTCTACGAAAAGGACTGCAAAACAAGTTTTAATCAAATTTTATGAGTTAAAATAATTTATTAGGAGCTTTTCAACACAATTATATTGAAAACCCTCAATTTCTGTACCTTTTAGTCAGTTAAAATTCCAACGGATCCATTGAAAGGCTCATTTAGACCTGCTCCTCCGAAACCTCGACAAAAAGGACCCCAAAACAAGTTTTAATCAAATTTTAGGAGTTCATGTAAATTATTAGGAGTTCAGATAATTATATTGCCAAACCTCAATTTCTGTACTTTTTACTTAGTTAAAATTCCAACGGGTCCATTGAAAGGCCCATCTAGACCTGCTCGTCCGAAACCTCGAAAAAAAGGACCGCAAAACAAGTTTTAATCACATTTTAGAAGTTCAAATAATTGATTAGGAGCTTTTCAACACAATTATATTGCAAAACCTCAATTTCTATACTTTTTACTCAGTTAAAATTCCAATGGGTCCATTGAAAGTCCCATTTCGACCCGCTCGTCCGAAACCTCTACGAAAAGGACTGCAAAACAAGTTTTAATCAAATTTTGGGAGTTCATGTAATTGATTAGGAGCTTTTCAACACAATTATATTGTAAGACCTCAATTTCTGTACTTTTTACTCAGTTAAAATTCCAACGGGTCCACTGAAAGGCCCATTTAGACCTGCTCGTCCGAAACTTCGACAAAAAGGACCGCAAAACAAGTTTTAATCAAATTTTAGGAGTTCAAATAATTGATTAGGAGATTTTCAACACAATTATATTGAAAAACCTCAATTTTTATACTTTTTACTCAGTTAAAATTCCAACGGGCCCATTGAAAGGCCCATTTAGTCTTGCTTGTCCGAAACCTCTACAAAAGGACCGCAAAACAAGTTTTAATCAAATTTTAGGAGTTCATGTAATTGATTAGGAGATTTTCAACACAATTATATTGCAAAACCTCAATTTATGTACTTTTTACTCAGTTAAAATTCCAACGGGTCCATTGAAAGGCCCATTTAGACGTGCTCGTTTGAAACCTCGATAAAAAGGACCACAAAACAAGTTTTAATCAAATTTTAGGAGTTCAAATAATTTATTATGAGCTTTTCAACACAATTATTTTGAAAAACCTCAATTTTTATACTTTTTTACTCAGTTAAAATTCCAACGGGCCCATTGAAAGGCCCATTTAGACCTTCTCGTCCGAAACCTTGACAAAAAGGACCGCAAAAAATTTTAATCAAAATTTTAGGAGTTCAAATAATTGATTATAAGCTTTTCAACACAATTATATTGAAAAACATCAATTTTTATACTTTTTTACTCAGTTAAAATTCCAACGGGCCCATTAAAAGGGCCGTTTAGACCTTCTCATCCGAAACCTCGACAAAAAGGACCGCAAAAAATTTTAATCGAAATTTTAGGAGTTCAAATAATTGATTAGGATCTTTTCAACACAATTATATTGATTACTAGCTTTTCAACACAATTATATTGCGAAACCTCGGCAAAAAGGACCGCAAAACAAGTTTTAATCAAATTTTAGGAGTTCATGTAATTGATTAGGAGATTTTCAACACAATTATATTGAAAAAAACTCAATTTTTATACTTTTTACTCAGTTAAAATTCCAACGGCCCCATTGAAAGGCCCATTTAGTCCTGCTCGTCCAAAACCTCTACAAAAGGACTGCAAAGCAAGTTTTAATCAAATTTTAGGAGTTCATGTAATTGAATAGGAGATTTTCAACACAATTATATTGCAAAACCTCAATTTAAGTACTTTTTACTCAGTTAAAATTCCAACGGGTCCATTGAAAGGCCCATTTAGACATGCTCGTTTGAAAACTCGACAAAAAGGAGCACAAAACAAGTTTTAATCAAATCTTAGGAGTTCAAATAACTGATTATGAGCTTTTCAACACAATTATATTGAAAAATCTCAATTTTTATACTTTTTACTTAGTTAAAATTCCAACGGGCCCGTTGAAAGGCCTATTTAGACCTTCTCGTTCGATTCTCGACGAAAAGGACCACAAAAAAGTTTTAATCAAATTTCAGGAGTTCAAATAATTGATTAGGAGCTTTTCAACACAATTATATTGAAAAACCTCAATTTTTGTACCTCTTAGTCAGTTAAAATTCCAATGGGCCCATTGAAAGGCCCATTTAGACATGCTCGTCCGAAACCTCTACAAAAAGGACCGCAGAAAAGTTTTCTTCAAATTTTAGGAGTTCGAATATTTGATTAGGAGATTTTCAAAAAAATTATATTGCAAAAACTCAATTTCTGTACTTTTTACTCAGTTAAAATTCCAACGGATCCATTGAAAGGCCCATTTAGACCTGCTCGTCCGAAACCTCGACAAAAAGGACCGCAAAACAAGTTTAATCAAATTTTAGGAGTTCAAAAAATTGATTAGGAGCTTTTCAACACAATCATATTGCAAAACTAAAATTTATGTACTTTTTACTCAGTTAAAATTTCAACGGATCCATTGAAAGGCCCATTTCGACCCGTTCGTCCGAAACCTCTACAAAAGGACTACAAAACAAGTTTTAATCAAATTTTTGAGTTCATCTAATTGAGTAGGAGCTTTTCAACATAATTATATCGCAAAACCTCATTTTCTGTACTTTTTACTCAGCTAAAATTCCAACGGGTCTAATGTAAGGCCTATTTAGACCTTTTCGTCTGAAACCTCTACAAAAAGGGCCACAAAACAAGTTTTAATCAAAATTTAGGAGATAGTGTAATTTATTAGGAGATTTTCAACACAATTATATTGCAAAAGCTCAATTTCTGTACTTTTTACTCAGTTAAAATTCCAACGGGTCCATTGAAAGGCCCATTTAGACATGCTCGTCCGAAACCTCGACAAAAAGGACCTCAAAACAAGTTTTAATCAAATTTTAGGAGTTCAAATAATTGATTACTAGCTTTTCAACACAATTATATTGCGAAACCTCAATTTCTGTACTTTTTACTCAGTTAAAATTCCAACGGGTCCATTGTAAGGCCATTTAGACCTGCTCGTCCGAAACCTCTACAAAAAGGACCGCAAAAAAGTTTTAATCAAATTTTATGAGTTAAAATAATTGATTAGGAGCTTTTCAACACAATTATATTGAAAACCCTCAATTTCTGTACCTTTTAGTCAGTTAAAATTCCAACGGATCCATTGAAAGGCTCATTTAGACCTGCTCCTCCGAAACCTCGACAAAAAGGACCCCAAAACAAGTTTTAATCAAAATTTAGGAGTTCATGTAATTTATTAGGAGTTCAGATAATTATATTGCCAAACCTCAATTTTTTTACTTTTTACTTAGTTAAAATTCCAACGGGTCCATTGAGAGGCCCATCTAGACCTGCTCGTCCGAAACCTCGAAAAAAAGACCGCAAAACAAGTTTTAATCACATTTTAGAAGTTCAAATAATTGATTCGGAGCTTTTCAACACAATTATATTGCAAAACCTCAATTTCTATACTTTTTACTCAGTTAAAATTCCAATGGGTCCATTGAAAGTCCCATTTCGACCCGCTCGTCCGAAACCTCTACGAAAAGGACTACAAAACAAGTTTTAATCAAATTTTATGAGTTAAAATAATTGATTAGGAGCTTTTCAACACAATTATATTGAAAACCCTCAATTTCTGTACCTTTTAGTCAGTTAAAATTCCAACGGATCCATTGAAATGCTCATTTAGACCTGCTCCTCCGAAACCTCGACAAAAGGACCCCAAAACAAGTTTTAATCAAATTTTAGGAGTTCATGTTATTTATTAGGAGTTCAGATAATTATATTGCCAAACCTCAATTTCTGTACTTTTTACTTAGTTAAAATTCCAACGGGTCCATTGAAGGGTCCATTGTTAGGCCCATCTAGACCTGCTCGTCCGAAACCTCGAAAAAAAGGACCGCAAAACAAGTTTTAATCACATTTTAGAAGTTCAAATAATTGATTAGGAGCTTTTCAACACAATTATATTGCAAAACCTCAATTTCTATACTTTTTACTCAGTTAAAATTCCAATGGGTGGGATGACTCTCTTCTTTCTCTCAATTTTTTCAGGGGTTTTCTGGTTCTTGCAATTTCCGTTTTTCCTGGTGGTTTTCCTTCATCCACCGCTTCCCCTCCCCCTTACGGCTCTTCATTTCCAGCCGGTATTGCAAGTCATCATTTCTCCCTTGGTTTTCGGGATGAAACAAAAGGGAGTTATCCCACGCCTCTATCTTTTTTCAATTTTTTTCATATTCATGTTTCATTGGTTATCTTTTTTACTAACTCCCGGTTTCTTTGTTTCTCAAGGTTTCCGTCTTCATTTTGTGTTCCCATTCCATTTTTTCCATCTTTTCCAATCTGTTTTGGCATCCTCTCTCCGATTTTCTACAGATCTGGGTGAACGGAGCAGTGGCGGAAATTTTTGGCTCACGAATCCTATCTCCCTTTCGTTGCCGATGGTTAAAATTAATGATCTGTGCGGTGGCGGCAAGTATCCTTCGCTTTACGGCCTATTTTCCTGGGCGTTTTCCGGCCCTCCCTCTTCCATCTCCGTCCGGAGGAATTTAGAAGGACTCCCCAGCCTTAAACCAGTCTTATTTTCTTCAACTATTCTTTTATCTTTTACAGTCTTCTTAATTTTTTTACCTAACAATGTCTTGATTTTCTTTGTATTTTTTACCTGCAGATCTTCTTTCTTACATGCAATACGTTTGGTTTCATATTTGGGCTTTTTCCCCTCTGATTTAGGATCTAATCCTTTTCCTTCTTCCCTTTTCTCAGGGTTTCATTTAGCCTGGTTATACTTGGCGGCGGTCATCTGCTGCAACCTTAAGAACTTTTCTAGGCCCTTTTTTCTTTTCACCTATTTTTTTATTTTTTTAATACAACCTTTATCTTCTAATCTATTTTTTCTTTGCAGTTTCGTACCAGCTCTCAACCCCTCTGTCACTAGATTTTCTCGATGGGTTGATTGGTGGCGACTATCATCCAATTCCATCGTTCAACGATGGTTTGGTATTCCTTTTTCAGATACATATGGTTTAGGTCTGCTGTTTGTGTTTTTCCCAATCCAGGTATTTTCATTTCTCTCATACATTTACTGTTCTATTACAGTTTCTGAGTTGGTTATGTTTCAGTATGATCTTTTCTTACTTGTAGCATGTCAACCATTACCTATAAATTACTGGCTTTTGATCTATGCGTTATCTCTGTTCTATGAAGTTAATTACTGGAATCAGAATTTTCTAGTACACTATACTTTGTCTAATACAATCACGAACTCTCCAATTTTTAATTCTTTTCATCCCCTGGATGTTAATCAAGCCCTCCTAGGGATTTTTCCCCAAGCCCATTTACTGGGAATATCTATTAATCTTAAAAAACGAATAATTAGGATTCCTCATAATATCCCTCTATACTCTAAACAACATGCCTATTATTGTTTGAACGAGAATTTACCTGTTCTTATTGTTGTTCTTTGTTCAGCTATATATACCAAGTTCTTCACCTTGTATATCCTCCGTGTTATCAATACTCCTGTTTCTTTAGACCATGTTTTTTATGATCATATGTGCTATACCCTGTATTTTTGCCATTTACACTGCCATTTTAATTTAACTTTTTCAACCTCCATGCATCCTAACCACTTTTTGTGTCTGCAAACGAGATTCATTAGTATAATTTTCTTTGGCCAACATAATGGTCCCCAAACTAATCTGCTGCATCTTATTAAATCTTATGGATATCCCACTATCACAAATTTCTCATTTTTTACATTCCTGCATATCCTATACATGACCAACCTTTTCTTATGTTTTACTATTTTTATCAGTGACTTTCAAGTTATTCATGTTGTTTGTTTTGCTTCTTTATTCTCTGATGATATCTACCTACATGCATCACAATCGGATGAACTTTTACAAGCTATCTCAAGGCTTTTTCTGTACGGCTGCTCCTCTCCCAAAGGGTTACTTCTTTTCCCTAATTTTTTTAATCTCATTATTTTAATTTTTTTCATTATATCCCCTTTTTTTATTTTGCTCTTTTGGTTTGTATTAATTTTCTTATCCCCGCCTCTCCTTTCCCATGGGTCTGTAATTTTTATTTTCTGCCTTCTCTTTTTTCCGTTTTCCTTTTCCTTATTATATGTTTTTATATGCTTTAGTGTTAATTTCAATATCGCTATGCATGGTTTATATTATTCGAAGTATGCATGTTTTCCTCTAATGGATAATAGTTTACTGCTATATTTGGTAATTACATCATCTATCTACACCTTATTAGGTGATTTTTCACAAGCCCATTTCTGGGATTCTCAATCAATCCTTGCTACAAGGAATTTCCCATTCATATACCAAATTCTCTTTACTCAATTTTCAATATTACTCAAGTTGACCTCACAAAAAATCGTTCAAGTAGTTACTTCCATTCGCCTTTTTCAAACTTCTACATCAACTCTGAATTCCCCCATAATTTACTCTATCTTTCAAAGCTTCCTAAAATTTTATCCTGCTATTCAATGCTCATTAATTCTCCGTCCTACTATTCCAATCTATATTAAATTTATTTCCATTTTTACTTTCAAATCTTTTTGTAGGAATATGTTTTTTTTCAATAAACTAGATATGATCAACTTTTTAATCTCTTACAAATCCCAATATCTATTCAATTTATTAAATTCAAATTCTCTATATTATATTGACTCTACAATCTTTAATAAATATCCTTTTCAAATAGTGCCAACTACAACTTATGACTATTTTAACTCTCTACTATTATTTTATTTAGTCCAGTCAAAATTCTTTCTTAAATTAATTTCATTAACTTACGCTCCTAATTTAGTAACAGCTATACAATTAATGGAATTTTTCTTTCAGGGACCACAAAATAAATCTCTTTACAAAAGTTATACCAATTATTTCCCCAGCTTTCAATACCTACAATTTAAAAGTTTTAACTTTACTAAGAAATTCGTTTTGATATCCCAAAAATTGCCCATATTATACCTTCAATCTATTATTCAAATCCTTTTATTATTCCCTCTAAATAATTACCATTTCTCTTCTCAATATTCTACTTTCTTTCCTTTAATAATTCCCATTACTTCGCTCCTATTCCTAATCTATTTCTCCTTTAAGGAAAAAATTATACATAATACATCTATTTTCAGTAAGTCCTACCAATCACAATCGTCATTCTTCCATATTTCCCTCTATATTCCCACTTCCCATGAATTCCAAGTCCTAACTATACTATCTACCTTTATATATTCATACTCTAATTACTCTAAGCCACCACAATCCTTTAATCATTCATCTCTTTCATACCCTAGGCTATCTTCAATGGCTTCCTCTTCCTCCATCCCCCAACTCAATTCGATTAGCCTCACCAACGAAGAATCAAAACTTCGCTACACTCCTGATTTCGATTTTCTTAAGGAGGATCCAAAACTCTTTATTGTTGGCCGCTTCATATCTTCTAAACCATTGGATATTTCAGCTGTCATCAGTGCTTTTGAAGGGATCTGGAAGCCCAATGAAGTTGTATCATTCTCAGTGATACAAGACAACTTTCTCAAGATTAAGTTTAAAGCAGTTAAGAATTGTTATGAAATCCTCAACCGAGGACCTTGGTTGTATAAGGACGAATGGCTTGCTGTCACAGAATACGCTCCAGCCAAGTCTTTAAATGACTACAACTTTAACACAATGCGCATCTGGATCCGGATCTTCTCCCTTCCAGATTCACTCTTCGATGATATAGACCGTTCCCACCTGGTGGGGCATGCATTAGGTTCGATGGTAGGCAATGTTCTTCGAACGGACACTCGGAAAATGGATGGAAATATGGTCGAATTCCTCCGAGTTGAAATCTTTCTCAACATAACAAGGCCAGTTACTCGATTTGTGTTCATCGGCTCCGGTGAGAACACAATTATGTGTCGTCTCCAATATGAACGACTTCCAACTCTCTGCCCGGGTTGTGGAATTATCAGTCATACTTTAGAGAATTATCCCCACCGATCTTCTCTTGACACCAGCAAACTGCAATACGGTGAATGGCTCCGTTATATTCCTCCTAGACGTCGCCCGGTTGGAATCCGTGGGCGCATTCGTTCTGTTGAACCAAATCTGAATCCAACTGTTTCTCCAATTATTGGTAAATGTTTCTCATCTAATACAACCACATCTGATTTTCTTTATTCTTCATTATCAAACATTATCGTAAATTTCTATTCCCCTAACTTTTTTGTAGCAAACCCGAAGAATAACCCAGCTATACCGGTCAATCCCACTGATCCTCCAAATAACCAGAACAACTTGGGTAACTTACTTAACTTTTTTATCAACCCGATTATAAACTGTTACAAACTTCTAATAATCCAATTTCTTCATATTAAAGGTTCTCTAAATGAAGGTGATGCAGCCTCATTTACGGAACAAGTTACCGAAGAAGCTCAGAATGTCGACATGACAATGGAAGATGGTCCTAATACGGTCTCTGACCCCCCTGCTGATTTGAAACAAAAGGCTCCTCTTGAGCCTCAACCCCTGACTACTATCTACCCAATCCCGGAAGATGGGTCTGATGATGATTGGGAAACCAATGAGAACTTTGGTGTTCCAAGTCCTACTGCCGACCAAATCAAAAAATTCGACTCAGAACCGAGTAAGCATCCTAATCCCACTGATTCACTTTTCAATGATTTTAATCAGTGGCTGCTAAAAACTTACCCAAATGATGCAGCCCCTGCACCTGCTCCTGTTCCAGCTCCAGCACAAGCGTCCGCACCAATCCAAAATAACCGAGGCATGAAACGGCGCTCCCCAATACAAGTTTCGCTCCCACCGAAAAAATCCAAACAATCAGGATCTACTCCAAAAGCTGGGATGAGCAGCTCTAAAAACTCTCCGGCGGCGGCTGATCCTCAGCCCCGCCGAGCAAAATGAAGATCCTCTGTTGGAACTGTCAAGGCCTGGGACAAGCCGCGACAGTTCAACACCTCCGAGACTATGTCCAACGTACCAACCCTAATATTATATTTTTATGTGAAACCAGGTTAAATAATGCGGATAGTAACCGTTTATGTCTATCTTTGGGTATGTTAGACATTATTTCTATCCCCCCGTCGGAAGGGTGTTCCGGTATTTCAATGTTCGCTACAAAAGACATCAATACAAGCTTAATTTCATATTCGATGCGTTATATTCACATTCAATTTACTTACAATAATAGTACTATGTTCTTCACTGGAATACATGGTTTTTCGGAAACTAGTCAAAAATATAAAACATGGGAATTAATTGATTCTTTACACACTTCTACTAAAAACAAACCTTGGCTTATCGGAGGTGATCTTAATGAGATCCTAATCGATTCGGAGAAACAAGGGGGTCCACGGAGAGCTAGATCCCA